>OX419721.1:48534419-53334419 GCA_948474765.1 Patella depressa
ATTTCACTCACTTCAAATTTAATTTTGCCCGTTTCTGCGCACCATTTTACACCCAATGCTCTCTGAGTAGGTAACTCGTCGATGTCAAAATTTAAAGTTTTAGATGATTCTACTAATTCGGCTGAGGCACAGTTTTAAGAAAGTTCCTGCTATTTGACATCCACTTAGTTAAATTGAATCCACGTGATTTCAAAATGTCACACATTTCCCGAGCAAGCTCAATGGCTTCTTCTTCAGTTTCTACCAATTTCATAAGATCGTCCATGTAGTAGTCCTGGGGCCGGTTGCTCAAAGCTCTGTTAACTTTTAACGATCCGTTAACATGAAGTAAACGGATCGTTAACTTTAACGGAGAGAAAGGTTGTTGCTGGAAGCCCTGTTAACTTTAACGGATAATGAAAGTGACTGTCCAGCAACAGAAATTTAACGGACCGTTACCGAACGACACATGAAAGATAACGATCCGTTAGTTTAACGGATCGTTAAAATAACTTAGTTTTGAGCAACCGGCCCCTGTTCTATAGATTGTCACTAGCCACACGTTTAAGGGCATAATTACAGCAGCTAGGCGAACTTACACAACCAAAGATATGTACCAGCATACGATACTCAACTGGTTTTTCATTTAAGTCGCCACGTGACCACCATATAAATCGTAGCATATCAGTGTCCTTTGCTGATACACGAGTTCTGTAAAAGTAGGTTTCAATATCAGCCATAATAGCCACTGGATATTGTCTCCAACGTAAAATAACACCTAGGAGTCCATTCATTAAATTTGGTCCAGGATAAATGAGATTGATTAATGAAACACCTTTATATTCCACTGGGCAATTAAAAACCACTCGAACTTTTTTTTGTTTTTTTAGGATTGATCACAGGGTGATGTGGTAAGTACCACACACGCCCGTCATGTCTTTGAAGGTCAAAGATTGGCACCTTTTCACAATAATTGTTAATCTCGAGCTTGTCCATGAAACTTGCATATTATTCACATAGTTTTTTGTCAGCAGATAATCTCTTGCGTAATCGAAGTGTAAATTCCACCCGAACTTTATTATTTTGCTCCGTCTTTGTTGGATCACGAAAGGGTATGTCCATTTTAAAATGACCATTTTCGAAAACTGTTGTTTTTTCCACGATTTCCATAAACTTTTCGTCTTCTTTAGACATAAACGGTTTCTCATCACACAGTCTTTCACTTAATTCTAAGTTAAAGTACTGTTTCATTTGTTTTCCAAGATTGCTGTCAATTTGGCAAAAATTAACATACGTCTGATTAATAGATGCAAGTTTTCCAGGTAATCCATAAAATAAATGTCCTAATGGCGACCGAACTGCATATGGTTCACCGATTTCACCTTTTATTATTTCTAGAGGCGTTGTTGCTGATGGAACGCCCATTCCAATCATGATGGACACGTTTGGAATACAAATGCCAGACAATTTTGGCAATTTAATGTCACGTAAATGCTTCCATTTTGCAAGGTCACCTTGTGGTCGGTGCATCTTCTAAAGTAACAGGCATTGTCTCTCTTATATAAGCTGAATTAATTTCACATGGGTTTTCTCCCTTTAAATTGCTTACGTGAATGGGATCAGTGTTATGACCAGATTTATCAGTAAGTTGTCTTCACGGATAAATTGACAATCTTATTTCTCATACACAGAGCATTACTGAGCCCATCCGTTACAAATACAGAACTAAATCCATTGTCCACTAAAAGATACGATACTATATCCACTAGTCAGAGCTTTAACTTTAACTGGCAAAATCGCCATTGAAGGACCACGTTCACGTTCACCGTTTTTGTCGAGCACAGAGTTCGTCATTGCGCAAGATGATGTGACCATCTTTGCTTTAGAATTTGTATCACTCGGTTTATCTTTCGACGTATCATGCATGACTGTCATGTGAGATCTAGTGCAAAACATACAGTGTGCCCATTGTTTATTTTTACATGTGGCCTGGGTTAAGGCACTCATAGTACAGGCCTATTTTTCTTACGGCGTCCGATTTAGCTTCACAAGAAAGATTGGGGAACCTCCTACAGTCAAGTAAACAGTGTCTAGTATTTTGACACAATATAAACACGGTGGGTTTGCTGCTAAATTTTCCTTTGGTGGTTCACTGTCACTCACAGATTTTACTTGAGTCGTAAAGGCCTTTCTCGGTGTAGTATTGGTTTTTGCACTACTTGACTGTTAAGTAGATCTTGGAGACTGTTGATAGCCTAAACCGCGTACACGTGGGTCATTTTCATTCCTCGAAAGGCTTCAAAGTCTGTTAGATTCGAACTTCTATTCTCATTTTCACGTATTATTCCATTTTGGGCGATCCATATTTGCTGCATTCCAGATGGCAGTTTACTGCAAAGCATTTTTATGAAATCATTCCCGTCATGGTGTTCATTTCACAGTTATTTTGTTTACTGTTGACACAATTTACTAACAAAAATAGCGGAAACCGAGGATACTTTAGCAACACCGTCTATTAAGGACTCACACGCGCATTATATGTCACCCAACCCCCTCATTTGGTATTAAGCATATAATCTAAGACTCCTGGTTACTGCGTTCATAATGTAACATAAACAGCTATGTATGTGTTACTGACTGTAAGAAACACCATGTACCAATCCCGTGCGCACCAACCTCACAAAATACATATTATATGTTACAACAAATACCCTATTCAACCACCAGGGGTAGGTAGCCGAATGATTAACGCATGCGCAGGGTATCATAAGGTCTGTTGAATCAAGTGAAGTGGTGTTGATTCGCAGCTTGTACGTGACAATGAGTGGGGTTTCTTGTCCAACCTCGTGGGTTTTCTCCGGTATCCCCCACTGCCAAAGACCCTTACACGCAAGCGAATAAACGAAATACAAATTGAACCACTTTAGTCCCAAAATGGCATAGTTTGTGTCGAGTGGACGTTGAATTCCATTTGTCCCTGTCTAGTTCCCCTAATCATATATCAGTCATTTAACTTCGTAAGGTGATACAATTGTGAGACAATGCAGTCTTACGTGACTTACGCGTAAGGAGGCATCGTCGAACATGTTGCGTGAAAATTCAACATGCAAGTCGATAGTAAACGTTTTATAATTTTATGTTACCATTAAATGCGACTGTCATGTTTTTAATTTTTATTCAAAAAGTTATATAATCTCTATTTGAAAGGACACTATCGATTTACTATATTATTATGATATGTATGTATTCTATGGGGCGCCGTTTGTAACATAATTATTTAATTTTTTTATAGCAAAAAACATTAGATTTAACTCCGAATATATATATTTAGATAAATATTAGAACAAAAATGGCATATATGTAAATATCAAAAAATATTGTAGCTAAAAGTCGAGTTTTTGGTCTATGAAAAACTTTAAATGTTATATCTTGATTTCACATCGCTTAGTTAAATATATAGCTAAATGTGCTGTTTCTCGTAGGTATAAATGCTAAATACTAAATCACTGAAAAATCTAAAGTTAAATATTTAGCTAAATATATAAACATTTAGCTAAATATATAAACATTTAGCTAAAAATATACACATTTAGCTAAATATATACACATTTAGCTAAATATATAAACATTTAGCTAAATATATATATTTAGTTAAATATATATATTTAGTTAAATATATAAACATTTAGCTAAATATATAAACAGTTAACTAAATATATAAATATCATGCTAAATATATATGTTTAGCTAAATGTATAAATATTTAACTAAATATATATTTGTGGTCCCGCCAATATTTCTATTATCGTAAGCGACACAAAAAAACTGCGCATAAAATGATGACGTGTAACCGACACGTTAACCCGTAATATGTTGTGAAGTTACCATATTTATGAGTGATCGATGTCTAATATGTAGGCATTATTAACGAATTGCGGATGTAAGAACTAAGCTGAGCGTTCAGGTACCAGATGGTACTGTGTCGTGCAGTCAGTGGAAAGTTGTACACTACGTCATCGTTTAGTGTGAAGTCACTTACAACAATAATTATTTTACAAACGGCGTGGTACGGTTGCGCTTTGTAAATTTAACTATATGTATAGTTAAATATATAATTACTTAGTTAAATATATAAATATTTAGCTAAATATATAAATATTTAGCTAAATATAAATGTTTAACTAAATATTTTAACATTTAACTAAATATTTTAACATTTAACTAAATATATATATTTAGCTAAATGTTTAAACATTTAACTAAATATTTAGCTAAATATTTATATATCATCAAATCTCTTGTTTTTGTCTTAATATTCAATGCTAAATGTTAAATATGAAAATAGAGACAAATCGAGAAATATTTATATATATTATGTTAAATATTGAGTTTTTGTTGTATTTTTAGTTTAAATATTAAAAGTGAAAAATTTGCACAAAAGTCGAGATTTAACTATATATATAAATTTAAATTAAATCTAGTGTTTTTTGCTATATAAAAAGCTAAATAATTAATTTACAAACGGCGCCCCATACTATTCTATGTATAAATATCTGTATATGTTATAAAATACTCACATCGAGGAGACAGCAGGGAAGATGGAGAGACGACGTTCAAACGGTAAATATTTTAATGGGGAGTCATAGTGGCTCAATGAGTGACTAAAACGAGGTTTAATGTCCTACTGTTCTGTTCCGGCTGGGCTAATATGGCGGTATATTAGTGCCAAAATTCTAACATGCTTTCGTCTAATTTCTTACTTCTATTCATGTAATTTCTAACCTCCATTCATGTAACTTCTAACTTCTATTCATGTAATTTCTAAATTAAGACAATGTATAATTCAACTTCTTTATTTGTTCAGTGTAAATATCAATTCTATTTCATCTTATTTCTAATATTCGGGCGAAAAATGTCTACTTCATTGTGGTGTTACCAGGGGCGTGGTGAGAATGAGTTCATGAGTAGCCATACTCATGCGCCAAAAAGTTTTTGCGCCAAAATCACAATCAAATTACTCAAAAAATGAAAAACATTTGTAAGTGGAAAAATTGTTTCATCTGACCCAATTAAAGAAATTTTGAAAGAGTCAAGTTGGAAAATTTAATCATATTTTATTACCGTATTTCTTGTCTCGGATTGCTGGAGATTGCGTTTCTGGGCTTCTAATTTTCGAAATTTTCCCGGGGGAGGGAAATAGAATTGATATTTACACTGAACAAATAAAGAAGTTGAATTATACATTGTCTTAAATTAGAAATTACATGAATAGAAGTTAGAAGTTACATGAATGGAGGTTAGAAGTTACATGAATGGAGGTTAGAAATTAGACGATAGCATGTTAGAATTTTGGCACTAATATACCGCCATAGGCTAATGGCTTAGTGACCAACACGTTGGCTCGCTAACATGGAGGTCCAGTGTTCCATCCCGAACTGATCCCGCAGTGAATATTCGCTTGGCCGCTACAATCACTGATAAGCATGACATCGACAAGGCTTAATGAGTACGGCATATTAACTTTTTTACTCTGACAAATTAAATTCTCCAACATTTTTTTGAGGTAAAAGAAAAATAAATAAAGTCGTTTGAAGTATTTGTAGTTAAAAAATATTTCCTATTTAGTGTAAATGGGTATTAAAATGAGTAAAATGCATCATTTTACCCGAAGCATTTAGGTGTTAAGTAAACATTGCACGAGCCGTTGAGCCAATGACTACCGCCGCGTGCAGTCAACGCACGAGTTGTGGACAGTCATCTGTTACAGGGGATAATTCGTGAGTAATTCTCTGTGAAACAGATTGGTTCCTTCCATGTGTTGTCCGAGAAAGTTTGACGCGATTTCCCGATGTGGTTCCCTCTTGTCAGTGGTGCAGTCAGGGATATCGTATAGTCGTTCGGATGGGACGAAAAGCCGAGTTCGCGTAAACACATTGGCGTACACGTAAAAGAACACTTTTTAGTTTGAATTCGAAATAAGAGTAGGCCGTTGCCGTAGCGCCGCGATCCGGGCAAAATTCCTACCTTACACACTGTATTGTGTATGCCCTTCTTCGTTAGGACGTTAAGCCCTATTTCATTTCATTTTATAATTTAATAAATCATACAGAAGTAATAAGATATTACTATATTTGAAAATACGTCATATAAAGATGGCGGTGTGCAATAGATAGAAAATAATGTAAACTTAAAATGCCAAAATGATTGTCGGTCTATATTTGAAAATACGTTATATAAAAAATGACTGTGTGCAATAGATAGAAAATAATGTAAACTTGAAATGGCAAAATCATTGTCGGTCATTAGTAGGGCCGTTTTATTTAAAATTTCAATTATTCATAGTTTTGTTAATCTGTATTGGGTATATTGTGTAGACTATTTTGGATATGATGTGTAGACTATTTTGGGTTTATAGTGTGTGGAATATTTTGAGCGCTATAGACAAGCAAACGACCTTCTAGGTGATTAATGGGACCGTGTTTGTTGAAATGTCAGCTATATATAAACCGTAGATTGCCTCGTTCGGCATTTCTGTCCAAACGAGGTAAAACAAATGCCTCGTTGTCTGGAGTTCCAAAACGAGGTTTTTTAAGTTACCCTGTTTTTGGAACGAGGTATTTTGTTCAGAACGAGGCTTGGTAAAAATGCCTTGATTGATTTATTGGCCCAATCAGTTATAGGTGTTAAGAAACAACTGTGGTGTTGTGACAATTTATTGGGGCCAATAAATTAATCAGGGTAGCTATGTGTCTGCAATAGTTTTACATCTAACTGATATCGCAGACAACAAATTAGTGTTTATCTGGTCTAAATACTACAAATAATCCATTCTTATTTATCAAAAAAGCATATAATTTCATTTTTTATTTCCCAATACGCCAGTTTATTATTTATATTTATTGTAAAAAAAATAACTTGACTATAGGTGTTAAGAAACAGCTGTGCTTTATTTCCCATTTAATTGACAATTGGTATAAGCCAACAAATTCATCGCTGCGCGTTTATGTAATTTTGCTCCAATAATATTTCATTTCTTATTTCCAATACGCCAGTTTATTATTTATATTTATTGTAAAAAAAAAATAACTTGACTATAGGTGTTAAGAAACAGCTGTGCTTTATTTCCCATTTAATTGACAATTGGTATAAGCCAACAAATTCATCGCTGTGCGTTTATGTAATTTTGCTCCAATAATATTTTGTGCAATGTTATGGGGTTTCAACAGAAACAGCCAATGCTATAGTCAAGTTATTTTTATACAATAAATATAAATAATAAACTGGCGTATTGGAAATAAGAAATGAAATAACTTGACTATATGTGTTAAGAAACAACTGTACTTTATATCCCATTTAATTGGTATAAGCCAACAAATTCGTCGCTGCGCGTTTATGTTACTTTGCTCCAATAATATTTTGTGCAATGTTATGGGGTTTCAACAGAAACAGTCAATGCTATAGTCAAGTTATTTTTTTACAATAAATATAAATAATAAACTGGCGTATTGGAAATAAGGAATGAAATTATATGCTTTTTTGATTGATAAGAATGGATTATTTGTTGTATTTAGACCAGATAAACACTAATTTGTTGTCTGCGATATCAGTTAGGTGTAGGTGTAAAACTATTGCAGACACATAGCTACCTTGATTAATTTATTGGCCCCAATAAATTGTCACAACACCACAGTTGTTTCTTAACACCTATAACTGATTGGGCCAATAAATCAATCAAGGTAGCTGATGTTGCTTTACACCTACATCTATGGCGTGTATTCTTGTCTTGTCGATTTCTCTGAATATAATATCATAGTTTGGACTGGTTTTATTTTCGTATTAAATAACCTAAATTTTAATTTTTACAAATTCGCTGATAGGAAATACTGCTAATAACTATCTTGAAAAAAAACACGTTTAGTAAACGAGGCATTTTTACCAAGCCTCGTTCTGAACAAAATACCTCGTTCCAAAAACAGGGCAATTTAAAAAACCGCGTTTTGGAACTCCAGACAACGAGGCATTTGTTTTACCTCGTTTGGACAGAAATGCCGAACGAGGCAATCTGCGGTTTATAGTGATCCATAATTATTTCAATATTTTATATAATAGTTTAAATTTTGGATTATGCAAACGACCTTCTAGCTGATTAATGGTACCGTGTTTGTTGAAATGTCAGTTATCCATAATTATTTCGATATTTTATAAAATAGTTCAAATTTTGGTTTATGCATATCTATAACATATATTTCCTTGGCGACCATGTTTTCCATTACTGTAGACATAGTGATTAGAAGTACCCTTTTGGTCAATATTTCAACTCTCTTGTTTTGTTAATTTGCAGCCCAATATCCAATTCACAAAGTATCAACTATAGTGGTGCAGATAAGTGCAATATTTGGGAAGAATCGTGCAAATGATGATACAAGTATCAAATTTGGCACGATTGTTCTCCAAGTAATACTGATCAAGTTTGCCCGATTGGCCAATTCAAAATCCAAGACGGCGGCCATTTTTCGTTTTACTTGTCTTTACTAAACTAGGATCTTGAAGAGTTGTTGTCATTGATGTTTTCTTGCTGACGTAAAGGATTAACCTATGGAACGGGTTGTTACGGTGTGCTTTAGGCCTTTTGGTGCACAGAACTGTGGGTAAATCACTAGAGACGCCATCGTGATTGATTAATCAGTGTCTGACGTCATAAAGTCAAAAGCCGCTCGTTTGACCCCTTGACGTAAACTTCCACTATAACATGTCAGATCTTCATGTAGTGTAGGCCATCTGCTGTGTCGTGCGTTCGTTTGAGAATCATTCAAGATATAATGATTACTTGTTTATTTGTACAGTTCAATGTCTACATTCTGGTTTCATGCCTACGTCTCTCTAGTCTCTATCATCCATACAAATATTCTACGAATATTAGTCTGGAAAATAGGTCATTGTCTGGATTATCCAGTCTTTTAAGTTACCACGTACTGAATCTATCAAAACAGCTCGCTTGTCAACGATGACACTCTTTAAAATTTTGTTGTGTAAAGGTTTCAATTGAAATGGTAATTTTCTCTCGTCATGAATCAGACGTATGGCTTCTCACAATCTTCTTAATTCTTCATCGCGATGCATGCTTATTCCTCGCCTCTATTTTGTTTCTAATAATAGATGTGCCAAGTGAATTGTGGGATATATTTCAACCACGCTTTATAGAATCTAGCAAAATCGGCCCGGCTTCATAAGATCTAGCACTTTCCGATTTAGCCAAAAGGTTCCATTGCCCATGCGTAACCAAATGTTTGTTTTTTTATGTGGTAGATTATCCAGTAATTTTCGTCAAAAATTGAGAACCGACCCAGACCCTCCGTGCGTTGAAGACTAGGGGGTTCTGGGTGACAGAGACTAACGTCTCTCCTGTTTCTTAGGATAACTCCCACTGATCTATATAATAACTGGATAGCTCATGACGCAATCAACAAATGACGTTGCTTGAAGCCACCGTCCGGCATCTTGCACCTCCCAGAAGCACTCGTTGTCCTTTGTCTCAACTATAAGTACGCACTTTGTTTACTAGTAAATTTGACGAAAACATTAACAACAGAACATTATATTTGTTGACGACATTGTTGGTGCTTTATATAAAATAAATTCACAACATTGATTTTATTTTTAAAAGTGCACATTCTCATTATAAAATGTTTTGAAGCGAACCACACATTTGCCGTAAATCAGATTATAACTTTAACATACCGTTGAATTTATCAATTTCTATAGGCCTACACAATTGAAAATAATAAATGATAGAGTAAGGTTTGGAAAAAATAAAATCATCTGACTCTGACTAAAAAAAATAATTTAAGATGCCACCCCTTGTTGTTTTTTTTTAAAATTATTGTTTTCATTATGGATTTTAAAAATGTTTGGAAATCAGCCAGTTGTATTCATTATTCATTACAATATTCAAATTTAAATACTGTTCAGCTATTTTTTTTTGTGTGTGCACATCTTTATCCTAAGAATATATGTAATTTTGATATTTTATAGCTTTTTTCTACATATATACATACATCTAAACCCCTATTTTACTTTATTTTTTACCTTTTAGGATCTTTGTATAATTTTCCCATTTCCTTTTTCTACTATTCAGTATTTTAGAGGGAAAAGGGGTCAAGATATAAAGAACAGTTATTCTATGTTGTATTATATAATATTATTATCTTCATAGTCTGTAATTCTAGATATTCTCTCTCTCTATATATATATATATAGGCCTATATCATAGTCCTTAAAAACACGGGGGGGTATGGCCGAGTGGTCCAGAGAGCCGCGCTTCGACCTCTAGCTGGCCGGTCACCTCTGGCTTGCGGCTTCGAGCCCTGGTGTGAGCGTATGTGGCATGGAGATAGGGGCACTTTCTCAACCACGTGGGTTTCCTCCGGGCACTCCGGTTTCCTCCCACTGCTAAAGACCCCTACCCGCAAGCGAATTATTGAAATAAAAATGAAACCATATGTTAATCCCAAAATGACCTAGTTTGTGTCAAGTGGACGTTAAACCCCATTTCTCTCTCCTTAAAAAAACCCTACTTATATTACAGGCCTATATCCCGTTTTCTCCTTTACAATATTTACAATTCTGTGTTTTCAGTGTTAATTCCAAAGAGAATAGCACAAATTCGTCTTTTTTTTTTAAATATAGGATTACATTACATAACTTTATTTTACAAGCCTGTATCCCATATTCTTCTACACAATTTAAAATTCTGTATTCCAATGTTAATTAAATACAAAACAGTCCAAATTTATTCTTTAGAAATAGATAAAATCCTTATAGGGCATTTAGTAACTGTAATATGATAAATAACACAAATTAATATGGATAACAGTTAGTGAGTAATGACCGTATATGACAAGAAATCAAATTAACAAGGTAACAAAAACAATAACTGATATGGATCATCAAAGGGCTAATAAAACGAACAATCATAACCTTACATAGTGGACACCAAAGATGTAGATTAATTAAGTTATGAATCCATCTAAGGACTTACACCATTTTTTCTTTTACTTTTCTGTAATTTCACAGTTAATTTTGGAGGGAAAAAAACTCATGTATCGTCCAGTTATTTTTTTTTTTCGTCTTATGGTCAGTATAATCTGTAATTTTGGAGTCTTTATTTTTTTTTTTAAAAAAAAAACCTGGGCTATTCACATAAAGGCATATATTTTTGTCTGATTTCTAGTAATTTTAGAAACGCTCAAAGATATAATATAGGCGTGTAATAAATTATTTTTCTTTATTTGGTCTATATATGAATAAACACCAGTCAATTGCATAGGCCTATCTTTTTTTCTTTAAAAATAAATTACTTATATTATAGGCCTATGTCATTTTTTAAAAAATTACTTATATTATAAATTATAGGCCTATATCATTTTTTTAAAAAAAATACTTAAGAGTTTTGACCTATAGCCAATTTTTAAAACAAATAAATACTTATATTATAGGCCTATATCACATTCACATTCTCGCCTTTACTATTTATAATGTTGTTTTTCAATGGTAATTTCAGAGAGAATAAAAGCACAAATTTATTTGCAATAAACAATAGGATTACATTATATCACTATATTTTTTGGGCCTACATGTATATCAAAATTTTAAATTCGGTATTTTCACTGTTTATTAAAAAATAAATATTCAAAATTTATATTTTCATCAATGTACAGGCCCACATTATATGCCATTTTCGTCTTTACTTTTCTGTAATTTCACAGATAATTTTAGAGGGGGGGGGGGGAACTAAGATTTGACGTTAGTTAGTAATTTCATTGGCATTTTGGACAGAATAATTTGTAATTTTAAAGTCTTTATTTTAAAAATTATAGGCTATTCACATAATAAAAGAATTATAGGCCCATGTGTTTATGATATGTGTCTATCTTCTTTTATTACTTCTTTTTTTCGCTGATGTTTAAACAAACGAAAAGGAAAAAAAAAAATAAAAATGAATGAAATATAATCAATATACATACATATAACAAGAAAGAATTTTTTTTTCTATTTTGTATTCTCTAATATATTTTAAAAGTTTAAGGATAGCCTACATGAGGTAATTGTATGATAAAAAAAAACTTCCATAGCTTTGGCAGGCCTACATCCTATTTTCTTCTTAAAAGAATCTTACTTATTTCATAGTCCTACCTATTTCACATTTTCTTTTCTACACTTTACAATTTTGTATTTTCACTGTTTATTCACTCATCACTGTCCAAATTTATTCTTTAAAAATACAAATAGGCCTATATTATTATAGATTATTCTGTAATTTCACAGTTAATTCTAGAGGAAAAAATCACAGCCCGGATGTAGTGATTATTATTATTATTTTTTTTTTTTTAAATAAGGCTATTCATATATAGGCCTAAATATGTATCCAATTTCTTTTTTGCTCTCACTCTTTAAATCAAAGTTAATAGCAAATGAATAAATATAAAAAAAGATAAAATATATATAACAAAAAAAAAACAAGGAAAAAAAAGAAAAGAAAACTTGAAGAACTAGACTATATTAAAATACATAAATATGATTATGACTCTTGTAGTTAGCCTTATGATGGGCCTATAAATAGCTGCATGTGTTTGGCCTTTAATGCTTAATCTATAAATCCGATCTGTATTTATTTGTTTTTGTTTTCAACCGTGAATTCACCACATCCCTTCCTTTATAATGTGAAAAGTTTCATTAAAATAATAGGCCTGATTTACGTCTATTTACCATGCAACCATGATTATGATGAACGTACAGAAAGACCAAGGTATGCCCACGTAAAACAGTAATTTCACGTTATACATTATTTTATTTTCATAAACTGTCGGCACATTTCATTCAGGACAACTTGTTATTAATTTTGAAAAGTTAGGATTATTTTAAAAACTTGTAACGGTATTAATATTATCGAAGTTTACTTGAGGTAAATAACATTACGTCAACGGTAGAAACAAATGTTTTGCGAGGTTAAACATGGCGGAATTGGTACTTCCGGTGACTTCACACTTCTCAGCCAATGAGCTATCCAGTTAATTATATAGATCAGTGATAACTCCCCTCTCTTGTTTTACAGTAGTTATCTCCCTTATATTAATAATGACATTATGATTTGACAATCCTACATCGAAAGTAAAAACAGAAATGAAATATAGATCTGTATTTTAAACAGATTGTGTGAAATGTCAGGCGCGGATCCAGAGGGAGGGGGGCGAACCCGGCGCACGCCCCCTCTATTTTTTGAGGTGGCGAACAATTTTTAGCTCCATATATTCTCGCGAGAAAGGAGAACGAAAATAGTTTAGGTTGGAAATCGTAATTTACAGTACTAGTACGAAATTAGTCCTTGTGGGCATTTTTTACTTTCAAAAATCACGGTTCCGGGCTTCGCACTCCCAAGCTTGTGCAGCACGCCCACTCTTTCTGAAAAACCTGGATCCGCCCCTGAATGTGTTCGTATACAGTTCGTTGTATGTTTAATACGTAATTGGGCTGCATTGTCAACACTCAAATGCAATGATTTTACGAAAACGAAAGACGAAAATAATGTACATGAAAATGTTCTCTTTTTTGTTTTTAAGGTTGTTGTAATCTATTGTGTGCATTGGGCAGGTAACGTTAATATTTTTTCTTTAATTCACGTAGGATCAATATTATATATATACTTAACATTGGATTCAATGATATACCTTTACATTAGATATATTGATATATATGTAGCAGGTTCATATTTTTATTTGTGGATATTATATATACAAAAACTCCGAAATACATATAGAAATGTATAAAGAACGGGAATAATTATCGATAACTTTAAACAAAGTCAAAGGAATATATACAATGGCGAACAGTAACAGTTTGCAGATAAGACAATAATATATACATAAAATATTTATACATACCTTGTAAAATAGGAGTTTATAAAAAGGTTGCTTATTTTGATGACTACCATACATGTACAAACACCGTAAAACTAGACTGAAATTAACAATAGAGAGAGGGAGAGAGAGGAATGGGGTTTAACGTCCACTCGACACATACTAGGGCATTTCGGGACTAACATATGGTTAATTTTATTTCTATAATTCGCTAGCGCGTAGGGGTCTTTAGCAGTGGGAGGAAACCGGAGTATCCGGAGAAAACCCACGAGGTTGGACAGGCGACCCTACTCCTTGCCACGTACAACCAGGGAATTCGAAACCACGCCAGTTGACTCAATGTCAGGCCGTATGATACAACCACGCCAGTTGACTCAATGGCAGGCCGTATGATACAGCGTGCGCACGCTAACCACCCCCCCCCCCCCAATATGAATAGATTAAACTAAGTATGATATTCTAAAAATGCAAATACAATTTTAGGAATGCTATAGAAATATACTAATAACCTAATTATTTCTTATATAAAATATATACTAATTATATTACCATATTAAATAGATAAAATATTAAAGTCAGTCAAATAAATATAAATCTTACCAAGTGATAGTGTGTGCTCCTTCTTGTAACAAAGTTAAGATGGAAGTGAGGTTTGAAATAGAAGCTGACATGTGATTAGTTTAGTGAGTTAAAAATGAGTTGAGTTTAGAAAAGAGACCAGCTTAAATGTGTACTATTAAAGGGACAATACAACAAACACCAAATATACCATAAATAACCAATGCATTAAAGGGACAATAATACAACAAATACTCAATATACAATAAATACAAATATACACTACCACATATACTTGACATTAGATATAATGATATATACTTCACGTATATTACATATACATTACATGTTATAATATATACTTGACATTAGATATAACGATATATACTTGACATTAGATATAACGATATATACTTTACATTAGATATGACGATATATATACTTTATATTAGACAGAATGATCTTGGCATTAGCTATAAGGATACGGTATAAACCTTACAGTAGATATATAATTTTCTAATAAGTATGAGCCATAAATATTCAAATGAGATAAAAAGAATAATATATACAATTATTGAATATATTCACAAAACTATCTTTTTTTACACATTTTTCAGAAAGAAACACAACTTACTTATTTTCCTGTTGATTGTGTCAGCTGTTATCTTCTTTAAAATACAGATGCCAAAAACCATGTTAAAACTATCACCTGGCAGTCGGTTTGAACTGAGACATTCCGATGCCATCATATCGAATCACTTAACCATATTTCCGGTGAATGAGGTACGCCATGTTGCCTTTTTAAAGGTTCACAAAGCTTCTAGTTCAACTGTTTTAAATATAATATACAGATTTGGATTTCAGAGAGGCCTTACTTTCGTATTGGCGAGGTATGGCAACTATCTTGGTAGTGATACATCGAGTATAATGAAACGAATACTTCTGCCACCATCCTCTAACAAAACATACGACATGTTGTGTAACCACGTGATATTCAACAAGACTATATTTGGTCATTATATGCCTAGCGATACGGTATATATTGCTACAATTAGAGAACCTTATGAACGTTACAGGTCCGCCTATCATTATGGTCGTACAGTAGTGCCTTTGGCTTACCTCATGCGTGGCCCAAACGGCACTAATAGTTTTGAAAAATTTATAGCGAATCAAGAAATCTACGAGCCCAAAAATCCGTATTATTCTCACACAAACAACCGAATGGCCATAGATTTTGGATTTCCAGTCAAATACTTCAAAAATTCTACTAAAATGTTGGAATACGTGCACAACTTGGATTTAACACTGGATCTAGTTATGATAACGGAGCGATTTGATGAATCTATGATACTTTTACGAAGAATGTTAAATTGGTCATTCAAAGATATATTGTACATAAAGCAGAATGCTCTCAAAAACAAACCCAAGAATAACATCGATTCTACCCTGATTGACAAAGTTAAGAAATTCACAGAATTGGATTATATCCTGTATGACTATTTTTACGAAAAATTTGATAAGAGGGTTAAGCAACAATCTTCTGATTTTAATGAAGAAGTTTCGGCATTTAAATCAATACGTGGGCGAGTAGCTCAGTTTTGTTTAAATGCGACTTCAAGCGCAACACATCTGTGGGTAGCTGACACAAAATGGAATGGGGCGTTTACAATTACTTTTCACGATTGTGAAATGCTGATAATGGACGAATTAACATTTCTGGATGTTGTAGTTAAAGAGCAGAAATCGAGAATAAGAAAATATGGCATCAATCGAAAATTCTTCGATTTGATTCCTGATGATAGACATAAAAAAAAATAAACTCCTAAAGAAGAGGTGTGTTGGTACGTTTGGCGTAGGCTTGGGTGTCGTTTACCTTGTTAGACAAGGGGGACAACTAGAAATAAATTCCACCATATCGGTACCCACAAATTGCACTTTGTCTATTCAGCAATTTTCTCCCCTTTGCACGCCCATTTTTGTTGATTGTTATTTTTTTTTATCTAGAATGGAGGAAGAGGGTTTGAATTAACATTTTCTGCCAGGTTGTGGTAAATATTCGTGATTTTGAGGCGGAGGGAAATCGGGGTTATCAGGTTGACCACGGTGATATGCACGGTAATTAGTTACACGTTTTAAGTATGCTTCTTCATGTTTGTGTATATCGAAATTTTGGTGGTCAGTCTCTTACAAATTTGAGTGCAAAGACATGACCATTTGTTCCCAGTGAAAAGCATTCAGCCCAACGAAAATTTGGGGGAAAGTTTGAGGTGGGCAAATAGGTCTGAATTAACATTGAAGTCAATAGGGAAATTAATGGTGGCCTGCTTCCTTATATTAGCCCGAAAACTCTGCTATCCATGTTTAAACAATCTGTATCTGGTAGTAACACATAACGTCTTTTCGGTATGCTAACAATTTATATTGTAATTTTATATTTAACAACTAGGACGGCGAATCTACATTACCCCGGTGTTACAGGTTCTCCTGAAATAGTCCAAACCATCGCCACGACAATATGTATAAAGGCAGTTGAAATTGAAATTAAAAAACCGATCCAGTCCTTACCGTAACCCTACACATCCAGTCGAGGTCAACCCGTGCACACAAAGAACCATTAACAGTTTGAATTCAAGTAAGAGTAGGCGAAAATGTGCAGAATTGCCTCTAAGGATCACTGTATGGCATATGCCCGTGATCTCTATTCTGGTTGGTGTCTAAAAGTTTTTGGTTTTTTTTGTCTAATGTCTTCTTTTAGTTTTGCAAATCTGCATTTCAAATAAAATCGAATTTCTTAAATGCAACAGGGACTTCAGTAGATATGATGCGCTTATTTTCAGATTTCAGAAATAGCAGCAGTCAAACAAGGATTATACGAATTTTCACAAGAAGTGAAAACAATGCAGATTTGATGGTCATGGATCAGGCTGCAATTTAGAGCCAAGGTCTGATTTCGCCTATTGCAGGGCCGTATGTAGGATTTTAAAAGTTGGGGGTGCAGCAGAGTAGTGGGGGGGCGCCAATATAATGCCCGAGGTACTGAGCGCGGAGTGGCGACACACAGACATCATCCTCCCCCCCCCCTTCCCGAAAATTTTGAAAATTTGACTGTCGCAACCCCGTTTTCCACGCACTTGGAGCCGCAATCGCGTTTGTCAATTTCGGGGGCGCTATTTCTCATTTTGATGTTAAACATACCAAAATAAAATACTTTTGGTCCTGTAAACTAGAACTAGTCCGAAAACCATCAATAAGGCCATGTGGCTAGGACGACCAGAACGCGAATCTCTAATAATGTAATTTTGGTGGCGGGGCCCGCAAAGACTGATACGGCCCTATCAAATGTGGATAGAGCAATCAAAATGAACCCTCAGAAAATTTTGAAAAATAACGCTGCCGAAAACTCCCTTTTCGACCACAATGGTGATATCTAAAAGTCGATTTTTACAGGGGCGGCACATTTTCTTTTAGGAGAGTCAGTAGCTCCTATTGCTACCATCCCTCGGATCCGCGTCTGTGGTGACGCCCCATAGCCTCCACATAGGTGATATAAGAGTGTGGGCGTCCTTAAAACCGCCCGATTGATCAGTTCCTTAAGAGCATCCCTATGGGATCATAACCACGTGTATTATTTTATAATTGAGAGGTTGTCAAAGTTTTTGAGGGGGCGCCATTTCTCGGGGCGCCTTATTTTTCTGGAGGTGCAATGTACCCCCTGCATCCCCGCTAGATACGGCCCTGGCCTAATGGGTTCTTGTTCCAACAACAATTGACAAGCTCCCAAGTCTATCACGACGGATAACAATACAATCAAGTCAGTATATCACTGCGGGTAACAATAGAATAGAGTCCATCACACTGGTGATAATACAATATCACCAACGTAACAATACAATCAAGCTAGTATATCACCAAGAGAGAGGGAGAGAAATGGTGTTTAACGTCCACTCGACACAAACCAGGTCATTTCGGGACTAACATATAGTTTAATTTTATTTCAATGATTGATTCGCTTGCGCGTAGGGGTCTTTAGCAGTCAGAGGAAACCGGAGTAGCCAGAAAAAACCCACGAGGTTGAACAGGCGACTCTACTCCTTGCCACGTACAACCGGGGATTCGAAATCATGCCAGTTGACTCAATTGCAGGCTATCAACAAAGGTAACAATACAATATCCCCAGTCTATCAATAATATTCACAATTTAAATCAGCACCTTCTTTTAAATTGATGTCCATCGGGAGAGAATTACTGGTCTTATTCCATCAAATAAATAGATTTATTTCATTTGAGTACGTGGACCCAATATTGAAGTCAACGAGGAGAAAATTAGTAGTCTTACTCCTTCGGTACGCACGTCATTGGATTTGTTTCCCTTTGACTAGGAAAATATCAATTCTCAAAGCTAGGTAGTCTGAAACTTAGGTACTTGCGGTTTCGGAATTCAAAGAGTTACCATTTCCAAAGAACTAATTGACCTACTTAAAGGAGCTTAACCTCTAACTCAAACTCCATAATATTCGAAATTTATGACATGAATTAGACTTCCATATTAGTCCATTTCAATCAATATTGGTGGCGTTGTTATCTTGCTGCGAACATTCTAAAAACAGGTATACGACTCGCGCACTCTATGGTTTCGGGCGCCATTGGTAATGAACAATGCGGTATACATAATTATCAAAGACTACGGCCCAAATTGGACTGTTCACGTAATTCACACACACTGTAGGCTTTAACATCCATTCGCCATTATCCCCGGCTTTATCAATTGCGATTAAAACAAAGTTTCATCTTTTTCAAGTCGTGGGTGTTTATAAGATGAAAAGCTTTGGTCTCTCTTCATCTAATGGTTACGTCACTTCCGTAGTGCCAATATTATTGTCTGCATTAAGGTAGAGTTTCTAATGTACAGTGATTCGGCTTAACACAAATTCGAGTCCCGCGTGAAATAGTCCAGAACTTTATATTTACCAAATTTGTTCGGTTATATTTTAATCCTTATATTCAAGTCATATTTTTGGGGGCAACATACTTCTGTCAAACTATTCTATCAGATAAGAAGACGTCAATTCGTTTTCTCAATTATTTATTCGGAAAATAGCTGACCTGTTCAACAATAACCGTTTTTGCATAGGCGTACGGGCTCGATGTCAGTTAGTGGGGCAGAACCAGAATTGTCCGAAAATTTTCAAGTTTACAGACAGCGAAAGCTCCCCTTCCCCCCGCCTCAAGAAAATATTGGAATATTTGACGGTTGCAAACACGTTTTTCTGCAATTTCAACCCGTGAACAAAGCATCTTCAAAGTGGTCTAATATAACTTAATTAAGGCGGCTGACTTGAATTTCAATCATTTAACTGCCGCAAACGCTATTCCAGACAGTGAATACAGGAACTTCAATTTCGTCCAATACAGCTGCATTCACAAATACTAATCGATGCCCGAAAAATGTCACACAAAGTAAAGTGGCTCCAGATAAAATGTTTTAATCCATTGTCAACTCAGTATAAATAAGTAGTATTCAATTAAAAGAGAAGTAAAATTAGTGTTTTATTAGGGCTCGATGACAGTTAGGGAAGCAAAACTGGAAATGCCCGAAAAAATTTCAGATTTACAGATAGCGGCGCCGGTTTTCTTTCAGAGGCGAAGAAGCGGAGCTGACCATGTGTAGACTCCACAAGAAAATTTTGGAATATTTGATATTTGACGGCCGTAAAATTTTACCGTAAAATTAGTGGGTTTTTTTTAGATTTCGGGCACTTGTCTTTATTATGCCAAGTAGATGAAATATTTTTTTTTTCTCACTGTACCCGTTTGTCCGAAAAGTCAGCTTGCCCGAAAGTTAGCCCCCCACCCACATGACCCCTGGCTCGTGTGCCTATGAATCCGCACCTACATTTATGGTTAGAACATATTATATATATTGAGTACCTGCAGGTACGGTTAAGATATGTGTGCCTTATCAGCATAATACATAAAAAAGCATTCATTGGTGACCCTAGACGATAGCGGCACCTTTTTATACCGGCATGTGGTACATTTGACAGCCCCTAGTTTTGTATACGCAGTTGCTTGCTCTCTTGCAGACAAAAACGTCGAAATTGCAACGGCGATATTATCTTCTTTGATTGGCACTTAGTAATTGAACATATTAACACAAGGTACAATTTATGGATACACAATTACAGATACACAATTACCCTCAGTAATTGTGTATCCATAAAATTGTACATTGTGAGGTGATATTATCCACTTATAATAATATAACCATACCAGATTACTTGAAATTTGTCTAAAGTAGTTGGGCTTCCTTTCTTTGCACACACAAAGAAACACTAAATACCGGAAAACACACTAAATACCGGAAAGCACACACACACTAACTACCGAAAAATACCCACATAGGCAACCCAGAGGCCGGTCCTCCGGAAAACACGCAAAGAAACTAAACCAAACTCTAACCTCCACACACAGAGAACCTGGTATGCAGTGTGCTTTCTGGTATTTAGTGTTTTTCCGGTGTTTTCCGGTATTCAGTATAACATGGTGGTGTTTTCCGGTAGTTTTCTTGTGTTTTCCAGTTGTTTTCCGGTATATAGCACACCTTGGAACTCATGGCAAAATAGCGGCACACATGGCTAAATATAATAATGAAAAATATTTGATTTATGCAAAATAGAAACATGGCAAATCATAGAGAGCATACCGTAGACACAGACTAGTCATAGACACTTACATTTAGCCACAGTTATCCGCAGTGAATATTCGCTTGACCGCTACATACACTTATAAGCATGAACTTAAAGTGGACATCAGTGACTACTCATTTGGGATCAAGTGGTTTCTCGCATTTTTTTTTAAGTGTGCCGTTGAGAATCACTACTGTAGATTATGGAAATATTGTGGTTGTATGTACATGTATGCTGATGAGTTTTATATTCAATGTAAATAAAGAACTGAACTGAAACTGGACTTAAACGTTGCAGTTACTAAACCTAATGAATCTTATCCATAAGGCTGTCTCTTATTTATATTGTTTTACCTAAATTCCTTTTATTACTACATCTCCGAAAATATGTGCCTACTGATTCGACCTAATCACAGATTATGTTAGACGTTGTTAGAAAATACGGGCCTTAATTACATCATTCAGAATATGAGGTTACTCGAAGGATCAATAAACATATAGCGATAATTGTTTGTTTTGCCTTAACTATTATTTTTCTGGTATGGGGGTTGAATACAAACCATATAAATTGAGATGGGTTGGCGTTATAAATATACGTTTCGGCCACAGAACCCAATTCTAACCAATTTGCTCAAAAGACTGGGATTCTCAAGTGTGGTTTCCCCTGGTCAGTGCTGTAGGATATGCCCTGACATGGAAATCGTCTGGTCGTTCGGACGGGAAAAAACAAGGTCCAATATGGTAGACTTAAAATTGTGCCGTAAACCCTTGTAGAGGAGCGGTCTGAACAGTGCAGACGAAAGACCACGTTGATACAGGTTATTGTTTAGTTTCAATTCCCTTTTAATTACCCTTGGAACAGCTTTTAAACAGCCTCGACCAGGTAACTCATTGACAAATTGAAGGCGAACGCAGCTCTAAAGGATTTTCATAACACCTATCTACCATTTGGCGATCCTGTTTAAACAGCTGAAACGATCAGACAAGGGAGTTAAGCTATTTCCTTGCAGTGAAAACGGGGACTTGTCTTGTCATATTTTAATAAACACAAGGTTATCAAGACATACATTATGCAAGAGCTAAATCTACCCATTGCAAGTCTTACTTTAGGCCTGACATATTTGATTAACTTATCAAGGCCATAATCATCTCTCGATGGCATCGGATTTATCCGATATTAAATAGATTAGAACAGTTCAGCTGTATTTTTGAATTAAACTAAAAATGGAGGAGCGAAACTGAGCATCCAAAAACCAGTACCGTGGTTGAAATTATTGCACACGTCTGTCAAACCTTCAAAGCTAATATCATGGCTCGCAATAGAGTAATAAGAATGAAATTTTCAAATTATTCATTTTACATTATCTATTTTCGAACTATTATAGCACGAATGGCTAGTTCTTTATATAAATCTTACATAATGTATCTTTAATATATTACCATACATAATAGTATATTGTACCACTGCTTATTCAATATAGTCTTACAACAATATCAACACGGTACTTTATATTGAATGATCGTGCCTGGTAGAACAATAAACATGGCTACCCTATATTGACTTACTGAATTGAACACACGAAGTCTATTTTAAGAGGATATAATAACTAACTATATCTTATATCCCTCGACACTCGACCCCGTTAGCCTTTCTATTGTTCTCCTGCCAAATAATAGATTTATATAATCACATGGCATGTTATGGTATATCAAAGCATGGATACGTCTTTTATATGTTTTGATAGGGCAATGAAGAAAAAGGATTATACGTCTTGGTGTGAGTTTGTTACAAGGTCGATACCGATCGTAGGTTGTTTTATTCATAAAACAGGGATAAAGAAAACACGTCATTTCATATACAGCAGTTGTGGTAGGGTTTTATATCCGCTTCTAATGTAGGCTATATAGAAGACACATTTTGTTTATGGTAGGTATTTGATGTATATTTATATTTTATTGTTTGTGACAATAATAACCCGGTGTATTTTATTCTTATGGAATATTAACCAACCTCGTATAGAATTGTTCTCTATCGCTGCGAGGTATACAATTCGCAATCTTAAAGTGTGTATGGATCTATTCTTTGGAACCTTAAGATAGGCGAAAATGCATATAAAGCACATGTCATATTAATGTTTACAAAGTGATTTATAGTATTATAGTAAATTTTAAATGATTTTATTATAATTTCTGATCAAAATTACTCGCGATCACGTGAACAGCCTCCTAAGTCCAATATACACTATTTTTTTATTATTCTTTTGTCGATGGTGTATCTGCCATTACTAATTACTTTATTGTGTCATAAATATTGGATATTAGGATACCGTGTTTACACGACAAGAAAACAAAACCAATTCGATTAAAATGGAACAATATTGAATTCTAAAAGTGTTTTTAATTTCAAATACCATCTTCAATAGCCTTGTTGGAGCAGAACATTAGAACATTAAACCCCATTTCATTTCATTTCAAATATTATGGAAACTAGTTAGAGGTTATTCTTATTTAAAGATACATTATGGGAGATTAGATAAAGAGTTGGCAGTTCTCACCATAATAGTTAAAAACTACATAATGTATGTCAAATTGATCCCCTCTGAGCCGAGAATTTAGAGATAGAATTTTAGGCCTACCCGCGACCATTATTACTATAGTTGGTGCGATAAAAAACATAGTCTCGATTATCCATTTTTTGATTTAATCACCAATGAACGTTGAGCAGCAGATCGGATTCTAATCCAGTAAATATCGCAGGCCTGCGATGACATCGAGAGTTGATTCTGGTCTTAATAAGTTATTTGTTTGGATAACATTTCAGGCCTAATGAAAGACTTTCAATTGAGAGAGAGAGAGAGAGAGAGAGAAATTGGGTTTAACGTTCACTCGACACAAACTAAGTCATTTCGGGACTAACTTGTGCTTTAAATTTATTTCAATAACCCGCTTGTGCGTAGGGCTCTTTAGCAGTGGGGGGAAACCGGGGTTCCCGGATAAAACCCACGAGGCTGGACAGGCGATCCTACTCCTTGCCACGTACAACCGGGGATTCGAAACCACGCCAGTTGACTCAATGGCAGGCCGTATGATACAGCCAGCGCACGCTAACCATTTGGCCACCCAACCCCCTTCAACTGACAGATTTAGCTCTTGCATAATGTATGTTCTAAAACAACTGTATAGTTTAAATTTTTTTTATTAAATTACTAATATTCTGTGTATTCAACATAATTACCACTCGATTTTAGCGAAACATGAAATGACGATAATAATAATGATAATAATAATAATAATGATTTACTAAACACATATGGCACTTCTACAGCGATACAATATAAGAATGGAAATACATTTTAAAATGTAGGAAAAAAACAAACATGACATATAATGTTTCAATTTTATTTTAATAATTCGCTAGCTCGCACAGGTCTTTAGCAGTGGGACGAAAGTGGAGGACCCAGAGAAAACCCACGAGGTTGGACAGGCAACCCTACTCTTTGTCACTTATAAGCTTGGAATCGAAACCGCGCCACTTGTGTCAAAGATAGATCTTCCGTTAGAGCGCACACGTGCTACCCCCCACCCCCTAACATATAATGTCTCAGAGGAATATTGAAAAAGGCTAAAACATGTTACGACCAAAACAGACTTATAATTAATTAAATGCTTTTTAATAACCCTGTTTTTGGATTCTCTTAAAACTAAAATCAGTATTTTGAACTGCTGACATTTTATGCATTTTGGACGTGAACATTGAAATAACAATGGCAACGTTATTTTTCCATACATTGGATTGCAATACAGAACACGGTATCACAATGAAGAAGTACGTTACATTGCCCAAAGAAGTACGTTACATTACAAAGAACAACTTTAAATTACATGTAATATGAATAAATTATGTTCTACACAAAAATTGGTCCAGCCAAAATTTCTAATTTCATATTATTTCACAATTAATTCTAGGTTTAATAAAGAAGCTTTCAAGATGACACTATCTTACAGAGTACAGCCTCATCGTCAAAAACTTACAAAACAAAACGTATCAACATTGACTTTACATCTAGACGACGAACAACGGCCATTTTTATCACCGCCATCAAGCGAAACAGACATCAACGACGGGGACTATTTCAAGCAAATCCGTCAAAGACGGAAATGTTATGGGAACCTGAAAACGTCCGCCCGCCAAAGAGAACGGGACAAAACCTTTCTAAATATGGCTTTATCCGGAAGACCGTGTCTAGAAAATTTGGCTACTACAAACACCCAGGTTTCTAAAACATCCGAAGAAACAGTCAAACGTCCAAGAAGTGTAGAACAGAAAAAAGGACCGGCTTCTAAGCCAATCGTTGGTGATTTAAATAAGACAGCATTTACGGAAAAGAACGAAAATCTACTTCCGCCGGTTTCGCAGATTCTACAGATACGTCCAGATTGGGAAAACAAATCGTATTTAAAAGACGATTTCGGTTTTAGTAATCAAAGAACGGATTCATTCCTGGGAATAAAAACATCCAGTTTTATCAAAACCCAAGATGATCTGGATGGAAAGATGGCGGCTCAAGCCAGACGACACTTGTTCGCGTGTGCTAATGTTGGATCCGTCAGAAAATCGTGTCGCGCAAATGAAAGTGTTTACAGACTCAAACAAACCTTACGGCCGATATCCGAAAAGCGACGAACAGTATTTAGTGGCCCGAATCCTACTCAATTAGAGAGATTTTCAACCGTTCCAAAACCTACAAGAGTTTTCACACGAAGCGAAATAACACGACGTGTTACGCTGGACAGGGGCAATACATTAATCCCGGAAATAAATGGTTTCTCAATTTTGAACTAAAACTCTAACATAGTTTAAAAGATGTGCAGTGAACAATATTTATAAGAGTTTGCAATATATAGATAGCTGTGTAAAAAATCTCAATTATTTCGTCATTTCCCATAAAAAATTGTAATTTTGTTATAATAAAAGCCAAAAGTTCACATTAAATTGACATGTTATTTCATAGAATCTTGACATTTTCCATTGTACTATTCTCTTAAATGATCCCTTATACTTTTCACTTTAAGTAGCTAAGTCTCAAACTGTGCAAATGACAATTGGCATACCCATTTACCATACAGTGTGCTTCGAGGGAAACTTTGTCCGGGTAGAGGCACTGCAGTCTACTCTTATTTCGAATTCCAACTGCTAGGGTTCTTTCATGTGCACGTCGATGTGTACACGGGGTCCGGTTTTCGTCTCATTCGGGTGATTATGCGTTGGGGGAACCACGCGGGAAAATACCGATGAACTCTGTCGGCCAGTGTACACGAGAGCTCCAGGTTAGCGAGTCGACGTCTTGCTCACTAAGCCACAGCGAATCCGTATAAGTCTACCATAGTAATCAGCTTACGCAAGTAATAAACCCAATGCCTTCTGGAAGTTAAGCAATTTTGACAATCATTTCCGAGCGACTTAAAATTTGCCATTTAGTTACACTTTGATATTATTACTATTATCATTATTAGCACTTTTACTAACAAGTTTTAACTGATACCACTGCCCCTACTAAACTAGAACAGCTGCTTTAATTCTAGATTACGGAAACACACGGAAATTACTGGAAATATTTCGATCAATCTTTAAGACAAGACGTTTCACTGTCTAATAATATGATGGTCCATATTTCCTAGTTTCTTATTCAAGTACACTCTGTGACAGTAGACGATGTTCCTGCTAAACTGTTAAATTCTTGTATTTGTTGTGACTTTGACGAGGACATGCCACTAACAGATGTGTGCGGATGGCGATAACAGAAATAAACTTCTAAAAACTTTCGTCTGAATTTCGTGGATAGAATAAAGTAGAAAATGAAGTCAGTGCAGTTGCTTATAATCTCAGACAAATAACCTATTCTGAACATCATGAAATAGAGGTAATGTTCTCTTTTAAATATTCTATAATCTGTACTCCACAATGAGACGAGGCTACTGACATTAATAGGCAACGAGAAGATGACGAATATCATAGATGATACCATAAGCGTGATGGTCATCTGGCGCTCACGCCGAATCATGTTTGGAGATTTTGTGCTATTCCCGAACATGTTATGATTCCGCGAGTGAGCCTTAAAGGCTATGATAGTAAAGATATCTAAAAGCAGACAGGCAAACAAAGGAATGTAAGCATATACACAAGAGACGAAAAGAGAAAGTCCGTCAAACAATTGCTCATGGGTTACAAAGAATGGGATTTCTTCGTACCGATATTTAATTTCCGTTGATCCAGGCGTTTTGTAACTCACAATGATGTCTTTAAAACTTTTGGGGCAATGAATAATTAATCCCACAAAGACAATAGCAAAGCATAATGTTTTTGAATATGGAGTGATTTTGAATTGTCGAAATTTAAGCGGGAAGGCAACTGCGACGAATCTCTCCACGGTCATTACAAAGTTCAGAACATATGCCGAACGTCTAATGCTAATAGTAATAAACCCAGAGATACGGGCTGCGTACCATAGATAAGCGTAAGTATAGGTGGATTTCTCCCCGTACATCAACGCCATGATGCCTGCTACTGACGCGAACAAGCAATACAACAACTCAACAATGCTCAAAGCCAGTAAATAAACTTGGGATGAAGTCTCCATGTCTTTTCTACTAAATATATTAATAATACATATATTAAATATTATTGCTAGTATTTGACACGGAACAACAGCATAGCTAATGATACTGACTACATAATCATATGTCTCTTTAGAAACTAAACCCAACAACATAATGCTTCTGTCGACACCTTGCTTCACATCAGTGGTCTCATCCTCTGTTATATTAGAGTTGTTCCCTCTGGGATTTGTGCCATTTCCACTAAAACCATCGGTAGTTGTTTCAAAAGCCAGGGAGGTAAAACGAAAACACACAATAACAACAAAGCAAACTTTGCCCAAGAAAAACCCCATTGTGCTAAAATAGTATTGATTCAAATACGAGTAACGTTTCAGTCCTAATTAACCTAATACTTTTCCCTCTTGAGATTTGTTTCTTGTTTTACGGATTGTGTTCTTAATTGGTTCCTCTTTTTCAATGAGATATTCTCCCCCTTTGAATTGTTCTTGATTTGTTCTTCTCTTTCTATGTGTTATTCTCCTCCCTTTTGAATTGTTCTTGATTTGTTCCTCTCTGAATGTGATATTATCCTCCCCCTGTCTAACATGTTCAGCTTGTCCTTTCCAATGATTATCTTTGTTTATGTTTAAATTGAATTTGTCCTAAATTCTAGATCAAAGAATCCACACTCTAAGGATCCCGTGCCCTGATTCTATGTTATTGTAAATCTTTAAGCTTAAAGGTTTCAGGTAGGAACGCTATGCTTTTCTGTAAACAAAAAAATAAATTAATATCAAAGTATTTGTCTTCCTTCATAATATAAAGTTCTTCATATCCGAAAAACCTAACCGGCTGTCTATTCGTCTGTCGGATATCTAGATTTTAACCCGGAGTCGCGGTTATGACTCGAAAACTTTTCTGGGTCCGTACCTTTGTGCTGTGTTTTCCCCTATTACTATCAGGTGTACTTAGTTCTAATGAGTACCGGGTCGCATGCCTTAAATATTAAGATACTTGGGTCGGTGTTTTTGTTTGGTTTGTTTTAGTTGAAGAGGGCGGCGCGTGTGTGTGTGTGGGGGGGGGGGGGCGAGGTAATGTACAAAGCCAAACCTGGGGTATCATCTCAAACCGCGACACTTTTAATTAGAATACAAGCAAACAGGTTTTCGGTGATGAAAAATAAGCCCAATTAGATTAGTGAATTAGTTTTCCGTTAGCCATGCAAATTTGTCCGACCAATAATTTAACAGAAATCAGTGTCGCCCTTGTTCTTTGAGAGACTACTTTCCCCCAGGGCCCTGCTAACTTTCCTACATTATTGATACCAAATTAATATCCTTTTCGCCGTTCCTATTTACAACTTGCCCCATATTTTTTAACATTGCTTGAGCTATCGTGATTCAAGTCAACGAATTGAAAGAAAAACAATAAATATTACCTACCAACTATGATCCAAGTTCCTTATATTGCCGAGACGCCGCTGATATGTTATGTGTTGTAATATGCAGTGATTGGTAGTTATTTGGTCTTAAATAAATTAATATCAAGCGCTTGAGCTATTTGGATAGACGATTTCACATGACATCTGCTTGAACTGTTGATTGGTCATAACCACTTGAATACGAAAAACGGCGCAAGTGAAGGTAGTAAACGGTAGCTAAAACATACACATCAAAGTATTCGAAAGTTATAGCTGCATCCCTGTATGGTGGCAAAGTCTATTTAAAACATACACATCAAAATAATTAGCTTCATTCCCGTTGTCTCGTAGATAAGCAGCGACTTATGTTGTCGGTAAACCAAGATCTGTACAACTGTTCGAAGACAGAAAACAACTCAACTTGTATCTAATTGTGATTAATTGAAAATGACACTGCGATAATTCATGATGATGATTTTATAAAATTGGGACCGGATTAGCCATCTACATTAATACGAATTTTTAATGGATTTTCCACTCGGTAAGCCCCTAACATCCGATTACTAAATTGAAGAGCTTCTGATTTTCAAAATAAATAAGATGTTTTAATCACTTGTCAACAATTTCTCATTAATCAGGGAAAAGCACATGGCGGACAAAGTCAGTTTTATGTAAAATTCAACATGTTGACAAGTGTTAGCTGAATTCAGAAGAATGACACCTAGATACATGGGAGTAAAATTAAGATGATTAATTCCATTAGTACCCCGTAGAGTAGAAATGATCAAAATCGATAATTCCTACATACTTATATAAAGAAGACGTTTTGTCACGTATTTATAACGTGAATACTCTTAATCATAAAGCATTAATATATCTTGAATTATTGTATATATCCACCTGTTGACAAGCCTGTTAAATATCGTGAGAAAAATCCATCCAATTAATTAAATCTTTTCAACTACAGGATGTTTTTGAATTGGCCTTTTCTATCGTTAAAACTTGTTAAAAGGTTACGTTATATCATTCGCCCCCCCCCCCCCTTCAAGAGGACCTATGATATTAATTTATAATATGAATGCTCTTCAAAAAAAGAAACACACAGCACATTGTTCATCATATTTTTATTTGTTTTCATCAATCTTACTTGTTTTAATCTCATTATGTAAGGATAAAAGAAATTCATTATTGGTTTCAAATTGTTTTATCATAGACAGTGCAAGCTTAACACCGAACATTGAAGCCTAAAAACACAAAAACATAATATCTTCATTCACTATGTGCAATAACATCAATACTTTGTGGGCAATAACATCAAGACTTTGTGGGCAACTGGGGTACGAATACTCACAAAATCAGTAAATGTGGTCTGCATCTAAGAATTTATTTTACCAGTATAACAGCATAGCGTTTCTTTCTGCCACAGTAGTTGTGAGACCCCCCCCCATATTATGCAGTCATTTGAAGATGAAGAGGAGTAACTTGAACTTAATTCTTTGCTGAATCGGGAGCCAATGTAAATGTTGCAATACAGGAGAGATGTTTATGTTTTCTAGTTTTAGTGAGGAGTCGAGCTGCTCAATTTTTCGGAGTTGTTGCTTGGTTCCAATTACTAGCGAACCAGCGTCTTACTCAGTTGGCCACCAAGAACCCCATCCACGCAAGAATATCTGTGAGACAAAGCTCTATATTTTGTATCGTAGAATATTGAGAGTCTGTCAAATTCAAAATAAAGTTGGGTGTCGCCTGCCAAAAAATGAAAATGTAGGTCATAGCCTTCATCAACCTTAGTGATAGATTTTGTGAAGATAATAAAAAGTACAGGTCCGAGTACAGAACCTTGCAGTATCCTACAAATAGTATATATTATCGTCGGATGTTGAATCTATACATGTAATTCTGACAGCTTGGGTGCCATTTGATTTAAGTAAAGATAGAACCACACAAGCCAATTTATACCATAATGCACCAAGGAGATCCTCGGTATCGGGTGTATCAAATGCGACTGAGAGATAAAGAGTACCAATTAAGATAACACATTTCTGTTGATCTATAGCGAGGTAGATATCGTTGGTGATTTTGAGTAAAGCAGTTTCTGTGCTGTGGTATTGTTTGTAGGTCGATAAAATAAGTTTAAGCTAAGGTTATTGGAATAAATATGATCATTTAATTGATGTAAAATTGATGTAGGTTACTGACTGGACGACAATTCAACAGAATATCTGCTCCATGTTTGATTTCTTCAGTAATGGTTTAACAATGGCTGTTGCTGGTTCCGTGGAAAATGACGAGATCGATATGTTGCTTCAATAGATGGGTAGGTATAGGATCTAGATCACATGTTTTAAAAGGGCTTTCTGGTGAGCTTAATTTGCGTTTCTTCTATATGACGGTACAGATTGGGCATTTGATTTTCTTTGTAATATATCACAAATAAATTTGTTTCGTCAAAATAAGAAACAAATTTATTTACAAGTTTCTGTGTTGAACTTATTTTGGAAGTGTGCCCGAGAACTTATTTTTGTCTAATAAATGATCTATGGCTTGGAACATGTTCTTTTGATCAGATCCAGATTTAGCCAATTTGTTATTACTGTTATTACACGGGTTTGAAATGGTAGAGTATGTATACATCGTAAAAACATTGAAGAATTGATGTGATAAATCAAACTAAGCATTAAATATCTGAAGTAAGGGATGGGTTTTATAGGGGAAAGTCGTTCTTTTCAACAGAGGCATTAAGGGATCGATTTTATAGTGTAAAGTCGTACATTTCAACTGAGGCTTAAACCTAGAGTAAGGGGTTGGTTTTGTGAGGTGCAGTCGCTGTTTTCAGCAGAAATATTAAATATCTGGAAGAGGGGATGGTTTTATTGGGGAAAGTTTTCAACTGTGAAAGGTGGGTTTTATAGGGAAACATCGCTCTTTTCAGCAGAAGCATTAAATATCTGGAATGAGGGGTGTGTTTCCATTTGGAACGTCGCTCTTCCCAAAGGATGCGTTACGTATCTGGGGAAAGTTGCCCTTTTTTCAACAGAAGTATTAAACGCATTACTATCTCTAGTTCAGGTTGCGTTTTTCGGAGGTAAAATGTTCTCTGCATTAGATATATTTGGTTGGCCATTTTTAAAAAAGAAGAGCAAATATCAGGTCGATCTATCGGGTCAGTCCGGGCCTGTACCCACGACTTGGAGCTCGCGACCTCTTGAATTACACGGGAACACGCGTGTCAAGGCCAACGGTGATTTAAAAATCAATTTCTGTCACTTCCGGTCACCGGAGGTAAATTGTGAGGATATCGGGCGACTTTCCGAAAATATCCGATCTCGAGACCTTCCCATGGGTCATTCTGGGCGTTTACAGACACAGGCGGGATCGGACCCATTCATACCAGTGCATAGTAGTATACCTTTTGAACGTGTGCGAAAAAACGTGCAGGGGAACCTAACAGGGGAGGTCAGTAATTATATTATACATTTATTTCTATAGCGCTACTTCCACAACAGTGTTCAAAACGCTTTACAATATGATAAAATTCAAAAAATAGAAAAGTTAAGATCTGTTAAATATAAAATATATTTGATCTAAAATATAGAAATAGAAATGACAAAAGACAAAATCTGTTAAATATAGGATATAAAATGGATTGGATGTAAAGATATATAGAACAGACAGCATCAGGAGCTAGTTTTTTTATAAAAAAAAGAGCTTTCTTATAAACTTGTAAGGAATCACTGCTGCGAAAGTTTATTCCACAGTCCAGGTGAAGCAACTGAAAAGGTTTTCTCACCAAAAGACACAAGATTTGCTTTTTTGTCAACAAGGGGGGTTGGGATGGCCTGGTGGTCTAGAGTGCTGCGCTTTGAACTCTAGCTGGTCGGTCACCGCTGGCTTGCGGCTGTGGTTTCGAGCCCTGGTGTGAGCGTATGTGGCATGGAGATAGGGGCGCCTTCTCAACCTCGTGGGTTTCCTCCGGGCACTCCGGTTTCCTCCCACTGCTAAAGACCCCGACGCGCAAGCGAATTATTGAAATAAAATCAAACCATATGTTAGTCCCGAAATGACCTAGTTTGTGTTGAGTGGACGTTAAACCCCATTTTTCTCTCTCTCTTTTTGTCAACAAGGAGGTAACAATCTTCAGAAGATCTTAATGGGCGACTAATTATATGAAGTATATAAGATCTGATAAATAGGAAGGGGTCAAATTATTTAAACACTTATAGGTTAAAAGTAAAATGTTATATTCTGTTCTAAAAACAATTGGTAACCAATGCAACTCATAAAGAAAGTACAGGTGTAATATGATTTCGATAAGATGATCCAGAAATAAGACGGGCTGCAAAAGGCTGTAGTGTTTGTAACTTATCCGGAAGTTTGGCTGGAGTGACGTATAAAAGTGAGTTAGAATTATCAACTCGAAAAGTAACAAGGGAGTTAATTAAGGTTTCCATTGCACCAATTGAGATATATTTTTAAATTTATTTAAATTTGTCTTAGATCCAATAATCAAATACTGGGTTTTATCATCAATGAGCCTTAAAAGTTGTTTGGATATCTCATATACAAATTTGCATATTGGGTTTTGAAAAGTCAAAATACCCTTGAGATGGTTTAAAATATATGTAAAGTTTGGTGTCTTCAGCATATAAATGAAAAAATAAACCATGTTTTCTAACAATATTCCCAAGGGGTTTAGTATATGGGCTGAAAAGAATGGGACCAAGGACTGAGCCTTGAGGTACCCCAGATGTCAAGGCCCGAGGAGCAGAGGACATACCATTCACAACAACACGTTGTGACCTTCCTTTGGTATATGATTCCAAAAGCTTTAGTGCGTTTCCTAAAATTCCAAATTCTGATTCCAATCGGTGAAGCAGATTCATGATCCACAGTGTCAAATGCGGCAGACAGGTCTAGAAGTACTAATACAACAATCACGATTGTCCAGACTGGGGTTTATGTCATTATGAACACGAACTAAAGCTGTTTCGGTGCTGTGGAACCTACGGTATGTACTTTGTAGTTGCTCCATAAGATTATTATCACAAATATGCTTTATAGTTTGACTAACTGAAAGGAAGCTTAAGTTAGATACTGGGCGATAGTTTTTCTCAAGATAGGGGTCGAGATTCGATGTTTTTTTATTAATAGAAGTACAATAGCCGATTTAAATACACCTTGAACAGTATTTACAGTAACGGCACAATAGGTGTTATTTGCCAAAGCACTTTTGCAAGAATGATGTTGGAATAGGGTCCAGAACACACGATTTTGGAGTTGCTCGGATTATAATTTTCCATAATTCTGATTCGGAAACATAAGAAGAATTATAGAGTGTTGGTGGTAGGGTAGGATACATGCCAAAGGCGTCCTTATCACTGCTTACCGTGACATCATCTCTAATCTTGGCAATTTTCTTGTGATATATAGTGAAAAACGTTCAGGCAGTTGTTCAACAGTATCGTTGGGTAATTTAATAACATTACGATCAGGATTTTGTAATCTGGGACAGTTCCTTTTGCTTATGTTGACTAACATCAATTTTATTGGATTAGAATTAATGCCTTTTTTGCTTCCTCAATGACATTATTCAAGATCCCCACTCAAAATATAACCTTCAACAAACACATAAAATTCTCAAGAAAAACAAGTCAACCACTCCAATAGAACGTTTTGAAATCAATAATAAAATAGAACGTTTTAAAATCAATAATAAAGTTATTAACTGTCCGTAATTAGTGAGAGATGGATTATGTAAGACGAAGAGCTGGTCGTTTTTGCTATAATAAATAATGCAAAAGGAATATATTGAAAATGTCATTCAAGTAACTTTATTCTGGGGGGAAGAATTCACTGCTTTAACTTTTTACATAATGTGGCCCAGATTGTTTATTATCGTAGAAACTGTACTTTTTAATAGAGTCTCGGTTTTGATTTATTATTTTTCAATTAAATCAGTAAATGGAGACCTGTTTCAATCCGTTTATATGACGCAAACAATAAATAACCGACTGGAGTACAGAGAAATAACAGATACGCGGATATCATGGTATGCTAAATGATGATTTATTTGAAGGCGAAATATTGGTATATGAGACCGTGAGAGGTTCGGATCTGACAATTCATAAAAAGAATTAACTAGCTGTAGATAAGAGAAAGAGAGAAAAATAGAAACAGTCCGTGAATTACCTTGTCTTTTGAATATGCAATGGATAATCGAGACTATATTTTTATCGTACCGACTTTAGTAATGATGACCAAGGCTAGGCTTAAAATTCCAAAACTAATATCTCGGCTTTGCGTGGAACAATTTGACTGAAATTTTCAACATATTCTATTAGAGCGAGAACAGTCAACTCTTTATGTAATCTCCCATAATGCCTTTTTTAAAAACCAAAGTGTTCATAAAAACAAACCTAAATGAACCTTATCCTTTTTAGTCTAGGAGTGTTGGAATATTGCATTTAGTGAGTTTAAGTAAAGGATGGTCGTATTGGCTATTGTTTATATTATTGTAGTCACGCGTGGATAGATATTCCTTTATCATTTACTCTCCAAATACAGAACAATATGGTAATTATCCATTAGTTGGGGGGTTAATGGCCGTGTCAATAGGTTCCTTCAGAAAAATATATTACATAAAGTGTAAAAGTAGGCCTACAACAGCACGTGGCAATGCTAGTCATCGTGATTCGACAAATTCTAATGAGCCACTGTAACAGCGGCCAGGGCGACCTTCGGTTATATTTTTTTCACGACTGGTGGTCGGAACTAAAATCCAAAGGCGGATGGTCCGGACAACGTCTGTTCAAAGATGGCTGCCCCATTGACTTTATTTTTTGCATAGCACAAATATTGAAATAATGCGTATATTTTAGACTCACATAGATTAAGACATAACATACGAGACAAAAATAGCTGCTGATAGCATTAGCAACCATTTAAAATTAATTCAAACTTTCCTAATACAATATGCTAAACAAAAATAGATTCTTTCTAAATATTCTACACTTACGTTTCATCCACACCCGCCATCTTTGAACTACTACCACCATGCCTCAATAGCATGGTTCAGTATTTCCGGACTATGGTCCCGACTAAATGAAATTCGGATTCATTTAGTTCTACCATAGTCTAGAAATCACGATAAGCGAAGGTCGCCCTGGTGAGAACAGAAAACATTGCATGTGATCATCTGCCACGGATGTCATGGAATGCTTAACTGAAGGATGAGTATTGTAGATTGCTTTCAATTCCAGCTATTTCGTCCAAAAGTGACCTTCCAGAACACTTTAGACCAGAGCCTCGGTGCGAGGGGGTCCATCAAATGGGCAAAAAAAGGCCGAACTGTACGCGGAATCCTGGATGCACGTCCCATCTCAACGACTAGACTGCTGTAATTGCCAAGACCTACGTCCTGCACCACTGACAAGGAGACACCACATCGGAAAATCCGGATGAACTTTCTCGGCTAACGCGACCTCCAGTACTACAGAGGACGTTAAATAAAAAAGTGATACAACTAATGCGGCCCTTTAAAGATACATTATGTAAGAGTTAACCCGTATATATCAGGGGCCGGTTGCTCAAAGCTCCGTTATCTTTTAACAATCCGTTAACTCCATGTTAACGGTTCGTTAACTTTAACAGAAAGAAATACTGTTGCTGGAAGTCCCGTTAACTTTAATGTGTCGTTAACTTGGGGTTATATTCAACGGAGGTTTGGGGCTCCGTTATCTTTTTGTCTTTAATCTAGTTTTGTGAACAGACTGCACAGTTGTCTCGCTGTCTTCAGTTTCTTGTTAATAGTAACTTCTATGAAGTTGTTATACATGTACATTGAAATAAAAAATTTTAAATTCAGCCAATGAACAAACAGTCTTCTCATGGATTAGCTAACGGATAATGAAATTGACTTTCCAGCAACCGAAATTTAACGGACCGTTAACAAACAACACGTTACAAAGATAACGATCCGTTAGAGTTTAACGGATCGTTAAAATAACTTAGTCTTTATATTGGCTTTAAATGTTATATAAACTTTAAAAGATACATAATGTAACAGCTAAAAATCCGTCTGCATCATGTCTTTATATTATTGGCTTTAAAGGACAATAACATTCTTGCTGGCTTGGTAGCTCCAGAAAATAAATAATACCCTTATTCTAAGTACTAGATGTTTAAATGTCCTACCGGTTGTGTAAATTATCCATTACAACCTATTTTACTTGCCCAGAGGGTTCGAAAATATTTTAAAATCCAAGTCACATTTGAAAAGGTTTACGTTAGACTTTTCAAATCAATTGGTTGAATTTTTCCAATTTTTTTAAATTAGGTGTGTTAAGATGAAATTTATATCATCATTAAATTGGAATATTCTAAAATAATACGGTTTGTTGACCAGAATGAAGATTGGGACATATTTTTCAGTTACAACAAGAGTGTTATTGGGGATTTAAGGGACAATATTGGTGTCAGTCATTATCACATTTGTGATAAAACTGGTTAAACACTTTCCAAATATCTTTGCATATATTATTATTATATAATTTTAGTTAAAGTAGTAAATGGCCAATATCTAAATTAATACCTCGTCAATCTATTAAGTCTTTTAAACATGCATTATGCAAGAGCAAAATCTGTCTTTGTTTAGGCCTGAAATGTTATAAAAACTATTCATTAATAAACTTATCCAGACCATAATCAACTATTGATGGCAAGGCTAGCCTGCGATATTTGCTGCATTGTAGTTCGATTTGCAGCAAAATTTTCCTTCGTGATTAACGATTAAATGGATAATCGAGACTACTAGTTTTGTCTTTCCGACATTAGTAATGGTGCCCGAGGCTAAGCGGAACTTTCATTCGCTTAGTAATCGGTTCATAGTGGATCAATTTGACTTAAATTTTCATCAAATTGCCTTTACATTAGCTACTTTTTAACTGTTATAATATAGTGAGAACTGTCAACTCGCTATCTTATCTCCCATAGTGTATCTTTTTAACTGTTTGGGTTTATATTATGTAATTATAGTTAACACGCGTCCTTGCTATGTCCATATCGTCTACCGTTATTTAAACATTTGCCATCTGGTTCCTATGTACAATTTAACATCTTATCAAATATTATTATATAATTATTTTTATCCTAAGCTTCTATAATATATGTTCTATATTCTACAGTAACTTCAGTCTGATGACCGGCTCGCCCTAGCTATACCTCTTCGGCACTACGACAATAAACAAAGAATGCTTCGTCTTCAAACAGTAATAAATTCGTTCAGTATAAAGTAATTTGAATGATATTTTTTAAAAATTAATTTCTTATTAATTATAGCAAAAACAACAAGTCCTGTATCTAAAGCTTACATAATCCAAAATCTTTGACATCAAACTTCAAGTTTATGTGCTCGAGGGTGCCAAGTCGGTTGAACAATTCCCTATTACCTATCTGTGTAAACTGTTTCCGATAGACCCATTGAGTTAAATACCGCTATTATATCTATTAACAGTGTGACGTCCCCTTTCTTCCTAAGTCAGCCCAATCTGAACACCAGAGACACGCTACCTGCGGAGAAGTATAAAGCCAGCTACCATAAACTTTTCGTACGTTAGTTACGTACATAAGTCAGCCATGTTTTTTCATCACGAATGGAATTTAAGATCAATTAATAGAAAACTTGAAGGTGGATTTCCCTCAGAGTTAATTGGATCATCTTTTCGGACCCCAAGTGTTATATCTTGTATTGGCTGAAACTGGTAAACCGAGAGGACTTTATTCGTCCATGGGTTCGTTGGTCTGTCGGTAACACAAAATATATAAATTTGGGTAACAGACCCAACAGGTTTTAGATGTTTAGTCAACGGCCAATGCCAGTAACCCTGGAGACGGTTGAACATCCACAGTAGTCCAGACCCAACCGCGGAATATTGAACAAAATAAAATAAAATATAAACAAATAAATCTAATCTTTTCAGCCACCAAATTTGACGATACTCGTCAATCAGCTGTGCAGAAGAATCATTTGACATTAAAACTTGTTATTACATGTATTTAATTACAACAAGGCTGGGATATGGTAGATAAATTTTATTCCATCAAAACGCCTACATACAGTGATTAGCACACAATTACATTAAACAAAACCACATATAACGCATTTTAAAAGTATTACTCTAATGCGTGTGTGAGGTGTGTGTAAGGTGGGGGGCACTTGAAGGGAAAGACACATTTTGTGGACAGGGAGCCGAGCAACATGAACATGATTTTCGCCTGAGTTTTGGAATATTTTATCTCAGTCGACATGGCCAGGTTCCTACTTTTACAGTATATAGCACTGTTCCATTTGGCAGCTGCCATTTTTTAATTTTGTTGTATTGTCAATTTTAAAACTCACGAAATCACATTGATAAAAACGATCGTTTTTATTTTGATAAGCAATTTTGGCGATCATTTCAAAGCGACTCAAAATTTTGGGCACAGTAAATATGCTATCTATTTACACTTCATTATTGTTATCAGCACTGCATTCATAAAAGAAGTATTAACTATATCCTTACTTAACACGGGACACCTACTTTAATTTTAGATTAAGGACATGCACGGAAATTACTAGAAATTTTTTGATCAATCCTTAAGACAAGACGGCTCACTGTCTAATCATATAATAGCCCAAAATATGAATAAAACACAGATCCTATTTCGTTTCGTTATTTATAGTTCAAAATTTCGTTTTACTTGTTTTAACGACACTAGGGTCTGGAAACGGTAGGCCTATGTTACGGCTAGTTCTTGGCCTTTTGATGTACGGAACTGTGTGGGCAAACCACTGGAAACGTCAACGTCAATTGATTAATCAATGCCTGACGTCATAGGGTCAAAAGTCGCTCGTTTGCCCCCTAAAGTGAACTCCCACTATAACTTGTCAGATCTTCATCGTAAGTATAAAAAAACGAAACGAAATATAATCCTGTATTTTAAGTATAGTCTAAAGATCGAGTGCGAGTTAGTAAGTAATATATTGATATTGTACGAGTGCGATAGCACGAAGGGAATATCTATATATTACACAATGTCTTGTACGACACAATTAAACAACTTGAAATACAGACACTATCAAGGTGTGTCCATTATTGCAACTAGTATAAATAATGTACGCTTGGCACATTGCACGTACCATTACTTTAAATAATGGTACTCCAACATCAAAGAATGACGTCACATCTGTATTTTAATCAGATTGAATGACTTAGTTTCTTGTTTAAGTACAATCTGTGGCAGTAGAAGATGTTTCACGTAAGCTATTAAATTCCCGTGTTTGTTGGGAATTCGAGGAGGGCGTGCCGCTAAGAGGTGTGTGTTTATTGCGATAACAGTAATAAACTTCTAAAAACTTTCGTCTGAATTTCGTGGATAGAATAAAGTAGAAAATGAAGTCAGTGCAGTTGCTTATAATCTCAGACAAATAACCTATTCTGAACATCATGAAAAAGAGGTAATGTTCTCGTTTAAAGATTCCATAATCTGTACTCCACGTGGAGACGATCGTGCTGACATTAATAGGCAACGACAAAATGACGAATATCATGGACGATACCATCAGCGTGATGGTCATTTGGCGCTCACGACGAACCATGTTGGGATATTTTGTGCTTTTCCGTAGCATGTTATGATTACGCGAATGGGCCTTAAAGGCTACGATTGTAACTGCATTTAAAAGCAGACAAGCAAACAATGGAATGTAAGCGTATACACAAGATGCGAAAAGAGAAATTCCGTCAAATATATGGTCATTCGCTACAAAGAATGGGAAGTCTTTGTAACGATATTTAATTTCCGTTGATCCAGGCGTTTTGTAACTAACAATGTCGTGCCTAAATCCTGTGGGCCAGTGAATAATTAATGCCACAAAGACAATAGCAAAGCATAATGTTTTTGAATATGGGGTGATTTTGAAGTGTCGAAATTTAAGCGGGAAGGCCACTGCGACGAATCTCTCCAAGGTCATTAGAAAGGTCAGGACAAATGCCGAACGTCTAATGCTAATAGTAATAAACCCAGAGATACGGGCTGCGTACCATAGATAAGCGTAAGTATCCGTGGACTTCTTTCCATACATCAACGCCATAATACCTGCAACTGATGAGCACAAGCAATATAACAACTCCACAATACTCAAAGCTACCAAATAAACTTGGGATGAAGTCTCCATGTCTTTTCTACTAAATATATTAATAATACATATATTAAATAGTATTGCTAGTATTTGACAGGGAACAACAGCATAGCTAATGATACTGACTACATAATCATATGTCTCCTTAGAAACTAAACCCAACAAAATAATGCTTCTGTCGAAACCTTGCTTCACACCAGTGGTCTCATCCTCTGTTACATTAGAGTTGTTTCCCCTAAGATTTGTGCCATTTCCACTAAAGCCATCGGTAGTTGTTTTAAAGGCCAGGGAGGTAAAACGAAAACACACAATAACAACCAAGCAAACTTTACCAAAGAAAAACTCCATTGTGCTAAAATGGTATTAATTAAAATACGAGTAATGTTTCAGTCTTAATTCACCTAATTCTTTTCCTTCTGAGATTTGTTTCTTGTTTTACGGTCTGGGATCTTGATTTGTTTCTCGCTTTCTCTGTGTGATATTCTCCTCCCTTTTGAATTGTTCTTTTAGGTCTTTGGCTTTTTATTTCCGACTGTTGTGCCTGTATGTTTGTTTCTTTTAATTGTTATTTGTTAATTTCCAAATCTGCAGATCAAAGCATCCACATACTAATCCATGAATGGTGTGCTCATATTCTGGTAAGAAAGGCCCAGGTGATTGTGTTTATTCTGGTAGCAGATATTCTGGAAAAAAAAATCAGAATGTAAAATAAAGTTCTTCCTGTTAGAAAAACTCTAACCGGCTGTCTGTTGGCCTTTGGGGTATTTCCTAGGTTCGACCGTCCAGCCTCAGGGGTTTTCTCCGGGTCCTCCGGTTTCCTCCCACGCGCAAGCGAATTATTGAAATAGAATTAAACTTTTCCGAAAACAATTTTGTCTGATTTGTGAATCATTTTGCCGATTCCATGCAAATGTTCCGACGAATAATTCGACAGAAGTCCGTGTCTTTCTCGTTCAGTCAGACAAATTTTTTCGAAAATAAATTTTCCGATAGGTAAATTATTTTGCCGATAGCCATGAAAATTTCCAAACTATCGGGCAGAAATCTGTGCCTTTTTTCCATCGGGTAAAATTTTTCGACAACAAATTTTCCTAAGAAAATTCAGACATATCAGTTACTCTTATTCCTTCAGGCATTTTTTTTTTCGGAAATCCAAGCAAATTTTGCTACCCTTATTCCCGATTCTATTGACACTATTCCCTCGTATACTCAACGAATTAAAGAAGATAATAAATTTTACCTACCAACAATCATGCAAGCTTTTGTCATTCGAAATGGTTTACAGCAAGTGTTAGTTATATGGTATTAAATAAATTTCAAGCGCTTTCCATTTGAATGGACGATTTCACATGAAATCTGCTTAAAGTGTTCATTGGTCAAATCTTCTTGCATTCGACAAACTTCGCAAGTAAAGGTGGCAAGCTTTAGCTAAAATAATACAAATCACAATATTTAGTATACCTGTAACCAGTAGAGATGGAGCTACGGATGTTGTCAGTTAACCAAGATTGTTTAACAACTGATCGAATCCAGAAAACAGCTCAATTATATCTAATTTTGGTTAACTGAAAATGACGCTAATTGATGCCGGAATACGAAGTTTTAATGGATTTTCCACTTTGCAAACACTCAATGTCCGATAATTCAAACTGAAAAATTCTAACGTTCAAAATACATAAAAAAAATGTTATAACTTGTCAACGTTCTAGCTGTACCTGGTTTATTATACCTATAGTATATCAGAGGCATGGACCAGCTACATCCAGCAGTCTTTGAACGTTTTATAATGATTATCGCTTAGTTGAAAATTACAAATTTACCCCCTAAGTGGTTTAACTCTAGATCAAAAGGTGTGTCAACTGTCGCGAGTTCTACTTCAGATGAATGTTTAAAAGAATGGTCCCAATTTTCAAACCAGCACTCTAATTAACTATAACTAATGATGGTCATACACGAAGCAGGGTGTAATACGATTTCTGTTTTATTGGAGACGGGCCTCAGGCTAACAATGAGTCTTGTGTGAAAACCCACATGTTGACAAGTGTTAGTTGAATTTAAAAGAATAGCACTTAAGATTGATCGGAGTAAAATTAAGATGATCAATTCCATTGTAGCACTTAGTAGAAATAATCAAAATCTATAATTCTTACATACTTTTATATGAAAGGGTCAGATCGAAAGTTGCGAACCCATATTGACAACTTTTCGAGAAGTTTGACCTTAAAGTTAATCGATGATTTAAATTTCTGTTATTCATCAAGGTCAGTGCTATTTTGACATCCCATGTGTCATGTCACATTCTAAAGAGTTTTTCCTCTTTTTCGGGTTCTAACTCACCAAAAGTAAAAAAAAAAAAAAAATGGACGATTTTCATGAAAACACCTTTAATTCCTGACACACTTCTCTTTACCATTAAACAAAAATTCGAAAACGAAGCAATATGTGTTTAAACAAATAACAGTTTTGACAATTTGAACGACAGACTCACCCTACCTGCAGAGAAGTGACTCTGACACAGTGAATAGTAAGACGCCATTTTGGGTCCCAAGTCATTGCTTACTCACTATCTATTTTATGCCCAATTATATTGCTGTGTCGAAGTTGCCTGCCACGATATGAAAAGTTGCTAGATATGCTATAGAATTCCGCGAAAAAGAGTCTATAGGCGATAAAACATACATGTTTAAAACAAAAAGTAAAGAGGAACATACCATCATTACACAAAGCGTACATTATTGTTATATGGTCGAATTCATAAAAAAATGAAATAAAAGATTTCACAGATAAAAGCGCTATCAAATATATTTAACTTGCATACGCGTTTAAAAATCAGATTTTTTTGTGCAGACGGTTAAAGTGAAAAATCAAAATATATATAATAATTTGATAAACCATTTTTCGTTAGTAAGCAAAATAAGCGCCTGAAATTACGCAATTTTTTGGTCTGGAGCCATTCCTGATTGTGTGTCAGTTTTCGGTCATCGATCATTAATTGTATCATTAATTTTTCAAAAATCGAAATTACTTTAAATTGGCAGATGGATAAAACATTTGAAATTAGTGTAACTTACAATCAGTGTAATTTAAATAAAAGGTGCCTAGCGCCACTCTGCTCGATGTCTATGCGCGACATGTGTTTGTCTAATATATAAACGACACAAATTTAAAAGATACAAATACATGTTATTCTACAGGTCGGCCTAGACAATGAAGGGGACGCAGTTAGTTTTGAGTTTGTCCGACTCCTTTTGGTATTTGCCCCTCCCCCTTTTTCGAATAAAAGGAATGGCGTTGTACTGATGCTCAACCAGTATCAAAGACATATCAGATTTGTTACAAATTGTCTCCAGTTTGTTCCACACATCCCAACATTTAACGGCTTTTTGTTCCATCTATAAAAGCATAGACATCCTTACTAAATGTAAAACAAGAAAATTCAAAGGCTAAAAGTGAACAATTAGAACAAGTAGGACTACACCTTAATGTCGACAAATACGTAAGACGTTATGAAATGAGATTTTTTGATATGATTCAACCGAAAGGTACATACATGTATAATATATGCAACGTAGATGAACAATATCTACATTCAAGTTAAGCCAACTGTATATATATTTTTAAGTTTTACGTCGAGCTGAATAAAGTATATGAATTATTGACATAAAACATATATGTGTGGTTAACATTGTGTACCTAGAACTTTCTACAAAAAATCTATTGCATCCATCTATTTTAAGCGAGTTAACATTCATTATGAGAATATATGTCATTTTAGGATTAACATATCGTAAAATTCATATTCATTTGACGATTTACAAAACCATGGTTTATCCCAGCTACAGTGTAAAGACTCAATCTGAACTACAAGGTACATCATGTTTTAGAGACCACAGGGTAGATTATGGATTTGAGACTATCAGGCTACTAAAGGGTACACCATGGTTTAGAGACTCTATCCGAACTACAGGGTACATGATTGTTTAGAGGGGACTCTATCCGAACCGATACTACAATCTGTTTCACAGAGAATTACTTACGAAATATCTCTGTAACAGACGACAGTCCACAACAGGTGCGTTGACTGCACGCGCCCTTTGTCATTGGCTCAACGGCTCGTGCAATGTTTACTTAACACCTAACTGCTTCGGGCAAAATGATGCATTTTACTCGTTTTAATACCCATTTACACTAAATAGGAAATATTTTTTAACTTCAAATACTTCAAACGTCTTTATTTATTTTTCTTTTACCTCAAAAAAATGTTTGAGAATTTAATTTGTCGGAGTTAAAAAGTTAATATGCCGTACTCATTAAGCCTCGTCGATGTCATGCTTATCAGTGATTGTAGCGGCCAAGCGAATATTCACTGCGGGATCAGTTTGTCGATACTATAGCTTGATAAAGATGAGAGTATCATCGTCGATACGTTGCATGTTAATAAACCAGTAATTGTTGTTCCGTATTCCATGAAAAGTGTTATTGTGTTACTGTTCTCCGACTGGGCTGATAAAGACGCGCCAATGCGGGGATCGAACATGCGACCTCCAGACTAGTGAGCCAGCGTCTTACCCACTTAGCCACCGTGGCTCAAAATGGACATAAAGGTTATCACTACTTCCCAAGTAATCGGACAAAAATTGTCGCCCCCGGAAGGTCCACAAGCTTCATTCATATTTCACATTTTTCCATAAACTATACTCGTTTTATGTTTCATCCAATACGTTCTAATGCGCGCCATTATCGAAAGGAATCCAGACCTTTGGGATGTAACAAATTGGATGATAATTTGAAACTCTGGGTGGTCCACATCTTAGCTATTTCATGTTTTTAGTGGCCATTTTTTTCGGGCGGTTTCGGTCAGACTTTCACGAAATTTGCACTCAATCGTAATTATGGTGTAACTGTGAAATGTTTGCACGATTTTTACAATCAAATAAACCTGTGAGCTCTTGAGGGTCCACAAGTTAAAAATGCATATATAATTTAATGAAATAAGGTTTAACGTCCGACTGTTTAAATGGACGACTGTTTATTAAATCCAAGCTGAATCCAATCGACCCGAGGGTCTACAAAGTTGATTATAATTTTGTCATGTAAATAAAGGTCTAATCAAAAATTTATGTAACATTTTATTTAGCTCTTGCATAATGTATGTTTAAATAGATTTGATCGATACAGTAGTTAGCATGTTTTTTGTTCCAACTGTACATGAGAAGGCATGTTTAAAGTCACTAGACTAAAAAGGCTGTTGACATCCAATGCCATGAGGGGGTGGGGCATTCTCAAAAGAAATCTTGCTATCCAGCATTCGTCTGCAAGGGAAGAAAACTCTGTTTAGGAGATTGGAGATGGGGGCTGAGATGAGCGCGACCATCATCTCCACTCACACTCTCGATCATTCTGCACACACTGATCCGTCTACATCATACTTTGAGAATAAATCTCTGCCCTGAATGGTCGCCATAGCAAAACTTGGTCTATTGTTTTGTAATGTAGTTCTACTTCGTTTCTAGTCTGGCATACACACAAAGACTAAATATACCTATTCAATTCCATTAAATGGAAGTAGAATAAATACTTATCTATTAAGGACTTAAAGCGGGAATGTCATATTTTCCAAGAAAGTCAAAACATTGCTTAATAGGTTGCCAACTCACTATTATACAATCATAGGCATTATTTTCCACGCTTACAAATCCTTCACAATTACCTCCCTTGCTATCTTCAAACGTTTGTAATGTAGTTCTACTTCGTTTCTAGTCTAGCATACACACAAAGACTAAATAAACCTATTCAGTTCCATTAAATGGAAGCATAATATTATTCTTGTAAAACTAATCTATTTTATAATTCTTTCTTTCCTTCAACTACACGACTATGGAACAATCTAGATCCCTCTATTCGCAATTCAGATACGTTATTCTCTTTTAAACAAAAACTCTCAAAAGATGATCACTTGGTACCTTCATATTACAATATTGGAAAAAGAAAAGTTCAAATCGTCCATTCAAGACTTCGTTTATCAAACAGTGATCTTAATGGACATGCATTTGTAAGACACATAACCGACTCTCCAACCTGTCGATGTGGACATAATTTCGAAGATCCTTATCATTTTCTGTTGATATGTCCCTTATATTCAGATGCACGAAATACAACTATAAAGACATTACCAACTGAATATGCCAACACAAAATTTCTATTGTATGGCTCAACGGATATGACACTTGAACAAAATAAATTGATATTTTCTGAGGTGCAAAACTTTCTAGAATTAAGTAATCGATTTTAAATACTGTAATCGCCATTTACCATTACCTTCACTAGATCATGTTTATATATTTATACAATCCCAGGCCTTAAACCAAAATTAGTTATTATGTATAACAAATAACCTTATTAGCTGAAAAATATTAATGTATGCTTTCATAATTTTATTAATTAATAACACAATATGAATATGAATATTTTTGACTATATACATATATTTAAGTAAACTAATTGTAATTATATTGTTTTGTTGAAGGGAGAGGGGTGATATAGGCCTTGCCTGTTCCCTAATCCTATTCTTATTGAATAAAATATAGTTTAAAAAAAAAAAAAATAATAAATACTTCTCACAATTCTCGAAGTTTAATTAGTGTTTTCGACTAATATCGTCGATTTAGGACTAAAAATGGTCGTCAACTAGCTAAGTGTCGGTTCTCAAGCTGAGCTAACTCAGGCAGCCTAAATTTGGTATGACTCTGGAGATGATCACTTTCTGCCATTTGTTTAAGTAGGTCTACTTTTTAGATTATATATCGAATAATTTTAATCAGAATGGTTATTTGATGTGCTCTATAAGTATAGTACTAAAATTGTAATTAGCTAAAATTGATTATAAAAGCAAAATTAAATGAATCTTATCCATTTTAGCCTAAGAGTTTACGTAGAAGATAGACGTATTGGTTATTGGTCACACGTGGATAAGCCCTGTAGTGTCTATTAAACTGATAAAGTAATTTTCAAAAATTGGTTTATAAGTAATATAAACTAGAAGGAGATCAGATTATTACTTGCTATGTTAATAAGTACGATCGTACTATCTATGGACCAGGAATTGACCTAGATAACAAACCTCATCGCTCAACCCTTCGTGTTTCGAGATAATAGATGGTCCTATTTAGTTCCACGTAGCAAAGCCGAACGCGAATCATGCTCGCAAAAGTAAGCAAAATTGACAACATTTTTCATTTAAACAACAATTGATTATTATCATTTATAACATTTCTGCCACATTCAACTATAATTAAGCAGATAATCCTACCAGACACGGGTACAAATCCCCTCTTTTTAAATCATAGAAATAGTAGATTTTAAATTTACGTCTTTAACACATAAAAACAACGCTAGATTTACTTTATTGTCAATATTTGCTGTTAAATGAATGGTGTTCAGTAGATTGAGCTGCGTATGTGTAATAAGTACTAATAGTATAAATTCAACTTATTTTAAAGATGGTACATGCATTAATAAAGAAATTTAGTTTCCCACTTGGAATTATGCATCCAATAAACAAGCACATCAGTATATCTCAACGTTTTTAGTTACGTTCTCGTAGCTAGAATTGACCATGTTAGGATGAAATTCAAAAATCTAATTCACCAAATCCACGAAGAATTGTTCAAAAACACGTGGGTGAATTTTCATGTCTATCGGGATCAAATTGACGGAGCCTTATGATTTTTTCGAAGAGCGTAACCCCAAGAAGAAGAACACTGTCAAGATGAGTAGCGTTTGGCGACCAGTTTCTGGTTCCCAAAATATGTAAGATTAAAAATAAAAAAGCAGACAATTCAAAATTTCTGCAAAATTACTTCTTTCTGGGTAGAGTTATTTTCAATTACAGAACACTCTCGTCAAGCAGAAAAAAAACCCCAAAAAACCCTACAATCCCAAAACAATGTAAAAGTATGTAATACCAAGGTTGTGGACCTTCCAGGTCACAATTTTTATCCGATTTTGATGAAACTTAAAATATACTTACATATTCAAATCATCTCGGTGCCTTTCGTAACTTCAGGATTATTGGCCCCTGATCGTAGCTGGTAGCTTGTGGACCCTTTGGCGATCACATTTATTTGATTTTAAAAACCGTCCAAATATATCACCATTACACCCTAACGGCGGGTGATTATGGTCTTGACAACGGAATGCATGTCTAATTAATAATTTGGTGTATTCCCGCGAAGGCGCGGTTACAGAGCGCGACCAAAATTAATCCTTCCCGCGAAGGCGCAGATATCGACTTGTCGGCTTTCGTTTGAAGAGACATGTTGTTATTAGAACCCAATTAACGGTGTTAAAGATTTTATGAATTTATGTTCACTCTGAATCTTATTCACCAATTGGCAAGTAATTTCCAACCTTTGCATCTACGAAAATAGTTTGTATCGCGCCAGACGATCAATATATCCAAAAATACCAACAACAAAACGTGAACTTGAAATACCCGATAGATAATCTAAGACATACCATTGGTGGTGAGCCATTTTACCTAATCGATGATGGTGCCAATGATAGGATTCTTGGTTTTGTTACCCCAATGCCAGCCAATCCAAAAATAACCGAATTGGCCGACTACATAACAAATCAGTGGTTCCAGGGTGAATTTTCAATTCGCCAATGGAACCACTACGACACAGAGGAGCACAGAACCAACAACAATCTGGAAGGATGGCATTCAAGAGTCAAGCCCATCCGAATGTGTTTGAAATGATCACATTTTTGCAACAAGAACCAAATAATGAGATAAAAATCGTCCAGTATGCGGGGGGACAGGAACCACCAAGGAAGATGCATAAATATACCCAAATCCAAAGCTAGCTCCAGGAATTAAAAGGAAGACACGCGGAAGAAGAATTGAATTTAATCGAGTATTTAGACAGGGTGTCTTATTTGGTGAAATTAAACTTAATTGTTATAGTACAGTTATGTTTTTATTTATTTGGCGAAATTTGTTATAGTATAGTCATGTTTTTATTTCTTATTTGGCGAAATTAGATTAATTTTTGTTTTAGTATAGTTATGTTTTTAATATCTATGCTAAAAATGATGCTAAAATGATGGTTAATTAGTTACAGTGGTGATTATAAAAGTGTAAATTCTTATCATAACACCATTGTTACGTTTTTAATCCATTTTAATCCCTGGGAGCTGGATTCCCGCGAATTCGTCGAAAAGGATCTCTTTTAATCCGTTACGGTCAATAACTGCGCCTTCGCGGGAATAAACCAATAATTTATATAACACTGTCAAGTGAATAATTGTCTAATTAATGATTTACATATCATTTAAGGCCCAAACAAAGAACTGCAATAAGCAGGTTTAGCTTTTGAATAATGTCCCTTTAAAGTGTTCACGTGATTCTAAAGAGTGAGAAAGAAAAAGAAACCGGCTTTTACGTCCCACAGTTCTTCTCTGAGTGGGTTAAAGAAGAGAGACGCATTACTGTCAATCTGATTACACAGATCCTATTTCGTTTCGTTTTTTATAGTTCAAAATTTCGTTTTACTTGTCTTCACGGGCCTGTTTCACGAAATTTTAACCAAGATAAAATCCAAATTTTAGTGTTTTCCTTTCGCGTTCGTCACTTCTGATTGTTGAAACCTTTTTTACTCAGCTATCGTAGCAATGATCTCTGTGTTAAAATTATATTTGGAAAGTGTTAATCCGTTCTATCACATATGTGATAATGGCGGACACCAATATTTGTCCTTTAAATTTCAAGCAGATAACCCTCATCCTGCAAGTGTTCACGAGGTATGCCAAAGTAAACAAGGGCAATAACTCTTTAAGTTATCAGAAATTACTGAAATTCAATAGGATCCTAAACAAGTCATATTATAAGTCTTTAAAATGTAGCCTGTAGAGTGTTCACAAGGTGTTGTGTATGAAAAGAAATGGGGTTTAAGGTCCTTCTGTTCTGCTCCTAAACTGGGTTAATGAAGACGAGCATACGCCATACAGTGTGCTATGAGGGGAAATTTTGTCAGGGCAGCTGCGCTACGAACTACTCTGATATATAGAGGTCCAACTTCCGACGGATGCATGCCAATGTGTACACTGGACCTTGGTTTTTCGTTCCATTTGAACGACTAGACAGCTGTCTGTGTCAGGGCCTCCGTCATGCATCACTGACAAGGGCAAAACCATGCCAGAAAATCTGAATGAACTTTCTCGCCGAATGCTGGGATCGAACACCTGACCACCAGGCCAGCTAGCCAGCATCTTACCCACCCTGATCCCCATGTTGTCTATGACTGTCGGTTACGTTAACATACACCACCCTAATGAAATGTTGGATCATATAAAATATGGATTTGTTATACCCACAACATTGTTGGTTCATTGTATCAACTTTATTAGAAAAAACAACAGAACGCCATTTGTAAAATTATTTTGGTATTTACTGCAAAAAGCCCTTTTATTATTTGCATTGTTCAAGAGCCATTCAAAAATATAACATTAGTATTAAAGAACAACATATCCGACATCTTGCATTAATTGTTACTCAACTACATACTGAATCTTATCACAATAGAATTGGTTTTAAATTGATCATATCTTGGGACAAATTGGGAGTTTCTTTCTCTTCATATTATGTTTAAATATTATTTTAGTGTAAAATGTTTCCGTGTTTAATTGAAATAAAGATTAATATGTGTAAATAATTATACAGTTTAATTCAAATCAATTATCATTAATTGAGTTGGGTAAAATAAATAACTTCTGTTCACTAATTCCTTAAGACAGGTTCCCTTGAGCAAGCCTGGAAATAAGGCACCCGTCATAATAAACAATGTCAGGCACAGATTCAGGCTTTGTCAGGCACAAAACCTCTGTTGCATGTCGTTTTGTCCGGTTGATTTCTCTTTTTTATTGATATTTTTAATACCGGTTTCTCTTTTTTATTGATATTATTAATACCTGTCCGGCACTAAGTTGAAAATGTCAGTTTTACTATTTCATTAGTGCCCGACATTTTGTTGCGTACATCTAAAAGTAAAACCATTATTTCCAGGCCTGCCCTTGAGCTAAATTAGGTTCTCTACAAAATTTGAATTTTGACCTCCATTCTCACGCACCAAGATCAAATATCAATATTTTCACATAAAGATATGTAAGTTAACAACTGATTTTATTTATATTAATTGAATATAAAAGCGAGGTCCATGATACAAATTGCACATATCTCCATTATATTGATATTCCTTTATATACACAATATATTATATTAAATATAATTTCTAATAAAATCTATTATTTCTTTATTAATACTGACTGCCATTCAAAATAGTATTTCTAACATTCACGACCAAAATTTCAAATGTTTATTAATTTTAGTTGAATCTAGAATCAAAAAGACATTGATTTTATTTTTTTAAAACTGTTATTTCTATAAAGTCTTTATGACTGAGGCTACTGAAAAATATGGTATGATTCTGCTGTTGGTATTTGTTTATGAATCCTGCAAATTTGAAGAAGATATCTTAATTAGTTAGAGATATGACATACCAAATTTGTTCGTTCTTTTTCGCAAAAAAAAAGAAGACATTCATCTGTCATTTTTATTTAAAAGCTAGTTTTCTCTTATTACATTTTCTAACTACTCTTACCATTTTGAATTCAATAACTTTAATATTAAAAACATTTTTTCAGGTAGCCTCACCCTTTAAATCTGGATATTAAAGCCGTAACATGAAAAAGCACTACATCTAGAAAGGATGATAGGTTACTGTTCATAACACAACTTTACTGATTTACTACTTCTTAGTTTCAAACTCTCAATACCCTTAAAGGTATCTTCATCAAGCAATCTGACCTAACAATATTTGATAATTATTCTTATTACAACTGTCCATATTTGTCCCAAGTTATTTAACTTTCAAGAAAAAGAAAAAAAATTGTAAATAATAAATTAAATCAATGTTATTTATACCGTTCGTCATATAATACAAAAAAATAAAATCGTAGTAAATTAAACTCTCACCTTTTTTTGTTTATAGATAATGAAAAATGAGAAGAACTTTGTTTTAAAATTTGATAATATCTTGGCTTTACCCAGTTCATGTAATTTACCACTAAATAAGAAAGCCCTTTTTCAAGATGCCATAAATATCATTCAAACTGTTCCCTCTTCAAAATAGTTTTATATATTTCTTACACATACCTCAAACCAATTACGCAACTTAATCAAAAGCAATGTTGGTTTAAAATCACTGATGTAGTCCAAGTTAAACATACATTATGCAAGAGCTAAATCTGATTGTTCTTTAGGCCCGAAATGTTATCTAAATTATTTTTCAGACTTTAATTTATCCAGACATAAACAACTCTAGATGTCATCAACGCCTGCGATATTTACTGGATTAGGATCCGTTTTGCTGCTCAACTTTCATTCATGTTTTAATCATGAAATGGATAATCGAGACTATGTTGTTTATCCTACTGCCCGACTTCAGTAATTTCGCTAATTTCTTGGTTCAGAGTGAAATTTTCAGCAAATTCCCTTTACATTATCTAGTCAGCTCTTTATCTAATCTAACATAATGTATATTTAAGAAAACTACTGTATTATTCCTTAAAATAATGCAGTTATGACATAATGGAAAAGGGCTCTTCATAAGTTTATAACAAAACATTAATATGTGTCTGCCAGGCACTCACACCAATATTCATGAATAAGACCCAGTTGGCAGTTTAATATAATTTTGCAACATTACAATAAACCACCCATCTTTTCTCATAATAACTTAAAATGTTTTAAAAATAGGAATTTAAAACTGGTCATAAATATTGACTATACCCTGGTAATCAGCAATTGTGAGTTGTCGTATCTAGATTTTTTACCCCGATTTCAAGCTATAGTAAGGATTTAGAGACTTGCTTGTTTGTGAATTATGGTCCTAAGTCTGATCATCGGATTGCAAAATGTAAATCATCCACATCAAAATCATAAAACAATCCCAATATAATTGGAAATTACCTTGCTTTTTCGATATGGCAAGGTACGACAGACCATTCTGGAGAAGAGTATTAGCATTTTACATCCACTCAACCTGAAGTAGTCATCTAGGAACACATACAGTTGTACATGGGGGTCTTTAGCATTGGTAAGAAACCAGAGGATCATTATAAAACACCAAAAGGTTTGGCAGGTGACCCTTTGTGTGTCTCATACAAGACTGGGTTAGACCACAATACTTGCATCAATGATGGGAATTATGATCTAAAGATTACACGGTCAGCCTCGCTGACAATTCTCCTTTATTTGTATATGTTCACTTGACATTTCTATTTTTACCAATACAGGCGTCATCTCTTTCTACTTAAAACCCAATACCCGAAGCCATCTCTCGTATAGCTATAAATCTTAGTTATATTACAGTTGTGTATATTTGCTGGTTTTAATGAATGCCTGGCAGCACGATTAAGATGGAAGATAAGAGTTTGAACGAAATAAGACCTAAAGAACAGGATTTAAATATTCAGAATTTCTGTTTCAGTGGATCTAGAACAAAAATTTCCAACCATCAGATTCTGCTAACATGGAATCTCTTTCTTTGAAACTTTCTGTCAGCAAAATCAGATATATTAAGTTCTTTGTCCAAACAACAAACATCCATAGGTGGAAGTCATGGTTATAGTAGTCTAAATTCATAATTTCAAGTTTAGTTCTAAGGCGTCAATTTGACATACATTTCACAGAATTAATATTTTAAGAATACTATGATTTAAAGGTTGAAGAATTACTTCCTTGAAAGGATGTTTAGTTTATCTCAGCCAACGATAGCACAATATTCTTATACTAATCTCAGAGTTTGAAAATTAAGCCGCAGACTGCATAAACCAAGACTTCTACCTATCTTGCACTATTACTATCCTCCATCTTTCCGATGTAATGATCTAAATATTAAATCTGTTATCCGAGAAAAACAAAACTATATAAATAAATAACATAAATCTTTATACATGTTCGTGTTCTTGTTCTTTTCGCATCCGTCCGTACATCTATCGTTACATATTACTATCGTCTATATTACATCTAAATAATATATATTATACAAACCAGGCTTTTTGCATTCATGAATCATTTTATATTAATATCATATTTTTAAAGCAACAAAATTGAAACAATAAATTCAAATTCGAACTTTTCAGACACAGTTAATACTGTCGACAACCATATCTTTAACGTGAAAACAAAAAGGCAAACATCAGAAAATTATTGCAATTCGACAAACTATTTCTCAAATTAAAGAATAATTTTTGTCTTTTTTTTTACAAACTTGTAAATCATCCCAATTATTTGAAGCATGTAATGTGAGCAAATGTTAAATATAGGGATTTTACAAGTCAAGGGAGATAATACATGTGCTTTGTTGTATAAAACAAGGGGAGATAATTACATATATTTTAATACAAAATCGGCACATGCTTTCAAGTTATCGCTCAATAGTCTATGTGTCTATTATAATAAATAGAAGCTTGCTTTTATTAACTAGAAACTTAATTCTCATCACTTGATTTGTCTTTCATTCACTGGATGCTAAGTCTCACATTTAAGTGTTCGAATAGCAAAACTTTCTTAACAACATCCACAAAGAATTTTATATACAATCACTTGAATCTTCTTATTTACAAAGCAAAGAGGCTAACTTTTTTTTTTAAATTCTCTGCAGAAAGACCTCCCTTCCAACTATAATCCTTCCTCTTAGGATTCACATGACACATGCCAAAACCATTACAACTGCTACCACCATTTCTAAACTGGAAATACAATTCCATTCACTATGTGCACACATGAAAAGCACATATTTGTCAGTGTCTGCAGAGGGAAGACAAGCAAAAAAAATAATAATAGAATTTGGTTGTTTGTCAAATCATCAAAGGCCTTCAATTTAGAATATTTCTTCTCCCTTCAACATTAAATGTAGTAGTGTAACTAGCTATCCACTGTATATAATAATATTTATATATATAAGTATATATACTAGATTATGTAATCATTCCTACATGTATGTCACAATTAAATACATTTAATTGGTTCCAATATTCACAGTGATAGTTATTTTATATTGTATATCATGTCTGTATTTTTTTTCTGTTTGTATTGTAGAATCTATGACGTAATACTGGATATTGGCACCAATTCTCTTCCAAGACACAGACACCAGACGTACTTTCATTCATACAAAACCAAGAAAAAAAAGCATAGCGAAAATATTTGATAAGTTTGAAAGACGAGGAAGAGTCTATTCTTTTCCTTGATTATTAATATTATTACTGTGTGGTGCCACGCCACTACCACTATTAATGCTCTGCGAAGGAATATTGGACTGTAAGGCGGTAACAGGTATCTTGCTAGCACTTATTCCTTGAGGAACTCCAAGGGGAATACCCTGCGATAATCCTGGTTGTGACATAATTTTGGGGATTCCCTGTTGCTGGTTCATGGCTTGAGGAATACTTTGCTGTTGTGGCATCTGTTGCGGCATCACTTGGGGCATTCCTTGCAGGATAGGTTGCTGTTGGTTCATACCTTGTTGCTGGACCATTCCTTGTTGCGGCATGTTCATTCTGGAGGGGTTGGCGTACGGATAATATGGATTTGGTGTACTGGTGCCAGAAGCTGGATAGCTGGAGTACTGATTATATGGAAACATAGGTTGAAACATGGATTGCAGGAGCTGTTGTTGTCGGAATTGATCTGGAATGAAGTTTTGGCTCATATTTGTCATATCTACACTGGACTTCCTACTAAGATTTGGTCGTTCTGCTATATTCCTATCAATATTGTTCATATTCAAACTATCACTTTGTTTTATAGTACTATTACCACTAGCCACGGCTGTATTACTCTCACTAGACACTACAGATGTCGAGTCCCAGGCAGACTTCTCCATCTCTTGTTTCAGTTCATTTAAACTCTTTTTAGAATCTCGTTTGGCAGGTGCTTTTGCCGGTAACGAAAGATCAGTGTATTTGAAGAAGTCTTCGGAGAATGTTTTGCCTTGTTTGTCGATCGACTTTCTTCGTTGATTTGCTGGCATGGTAGTCATGACGACAGGAGATATGGGTATACCGCCAACCCCTAGTATTGGACTGATTGAAGCTGATGAGACTGTACTGCCAGTAGTGATAGGTGTCATCAAACAAGCCATTGATAAACCCTTCTTCTGGAGAAATTCGGCCAACTCTTTTTGTTGCATGCACTGAAATTGATTTCTCTCTTTCTGGTGTCTGAAATTTACAAAAAACAGAATTATTTTACAAACAAAAATTTGATAGGTTTGATTGGATTTCAAGAGAAATAACAACCTGGTGGATAGCCACTTCAATTCATCTTAAAGATGCATCGTGTAAAATTTAGACAAGGAGCTGGTCATTCTTTCTATGACTGTTCAAATTAATTTATTCTGAGCAAAGTTATCACCATTTGAAGTTCTGACAAGATGTGGTATAGATTGTTTATTATCGTAACAGTAGGCCAACTTGTTATTTGAGACATAGTCTTGCCCTGCCATTTTTAAGTTAAATCAGTACATTGCAGTCGTGTTATGAACCGTTTAAATCACTCCTAAACAATGCTCTGGACATTTGTTTTTTTGCATGAAGTTATGTCAAGTGAGTAAATACCTAAATAATAGACTTTATATTTATACAACATTTGAAGCCAAAATCCAAAATAAAAACCTGCAATAGGAATATTTACATATTGCATCTTAAAGTAAACAAAAGATAGGTTGCCAGGCAATGAAACATATGCCCACAGCAGCTAAATCGTCCGGGCAGTCAACAAGGGTTGTCACATATTTTTACTTTTTTCGGTAATGAAACATTTGTAATACACTAAAAACTGATTAAGAGTAACACAACTCATTATGTAATTATCAGAAAATCATTAGAATTTGATTGCTTTTTATAAAGTTTTACCCCATGCTAACAATTAGTACATGTATATACATGAAACATTTAATATCATGGATTTAGCTGTTCAGTTATCAAAATTCATTGAAAATCAAAATACTTGTTCGTTTCAACACCTTAAACTCTGTGTATCAATCTGAAGTCAATCGGATGATAAGTTTGGCCTCCATAGCGTCACAAGATTTTTTGAAGTTATCAAGGGAGATAACTCTGGCAGTAATTATTTAAAATCTCTGAAAATCAATAGGCTTCTTCGTCTCGTGACCTTAAACACTGTATAAATTTAAAGTCAATCGGATATTAACTTTGGCCCCTAGAGCGTCCACAAGATTTTTTTTAAGTGATCAAGGGCCAGAACTCTGACACTAATTATCGGAAATCGCTGAAAATCAATTGGCTTCTTCGTCTCATGACGGACGGGGGCGACGACAATATACGACCACATTTCAATGTGGGTGTATAAAAAGGGTCGTATTATTACAAGCAGGCCTTGATGATTGGTATAATTTTGATCAAAATGGGTCCCCTATCGTTAACTACAGGTATGTGTAAAAATTCAATGGAAAATAAAAACATATTGCAAGTGTTTGAGATTTTTAAAATATACACCGTTCACAGTCCAGAGCAAACAGTAGCAATCAATAATGTCTCTTCTGAATAAATAATGTCAATTAATAACATATAAATAACATTTATTATCATAATGAAAAAAAAAAAATGTGTTTATTTACAAACAGGTAAAACAAATAAAACTTGGGTTACAGGACAATTACTAAATTGAAATAAAGTTCATAAAATCATTTAATTAACAAAAACAATTTATTTAGAATTTCTTTAATAAATCTTGTTAAAATTACACCATTTTTAACTTTGTTCATTTTTTTTATTTTTTATTTTAACAAACTATATTAAAAGGATGTAACTAATATGCGTATATAGATGAAATAGATGGCTGCCAGCGGATATAAAAATAAGCAGAACAAAATTCCATAGCAAAAGTAACAGCCTGTTCAATGAATGTTGGCATAACTATTTAGCATAGGATATAGTTTAGTTATGCGAAAAAAGCTCAATCAAATTCAAGCAAATATACAAAGTTTTTTATCATATATATAAAATTACATTACTTTTTGCAAGAAAAGACTTTTCCTACCTCAAACATAATTCTTTATATTCAATATCTTCTTCTAATTTATAAATTTTCTCTTTCTTCTTCTCCTCGCTACTTGGTGATTCTTCTTCTATTTTCTATAAAATTGTTCAGTAATAAAGTTTAAACATATATCCTACTATGTCGAAACAAGATGCCATTTAAGGGTAGTGTACAAAGGGTATTGTCTATTTTCAGACTGGTTAGAAAGGGACATCAGGTTGGTTGGTAGGTCATTTACATATGGAAAATTCAATGACTAGTAGTTTGGGTTACTTAAGCTTGTGGTGAAGTAGTAGGTCAGCTTTTCATACGTTTTCAGCAACCGAAAAATGCAGCATTTCCGTGCACAATTTTTTTATTTCCATGTTTATAGAAAAAACACTGAAAAGTTTGGGGAATCCCATGTAAAAGAGGTTATAAGTGTTTATTTCTCTTTACAGCACTGAGCCCATTATTGTTTATTTCAGTCGCTGCCTTTTAATAATAACACCATATCAAAAAAAATCGTCAATAAGAGAACCTGTGAATGTAGTTGCATATCTGCATGCCTACACTTCATGTGTGCAGAATAACTTACATGGAAACAGTCCCATTACATTTGCATTCTACCGACCTTTACGCTCGCAGAAACGTGTACATGGAAAGCGGGCCCAAATCCTTGTGTGGGAATTTCCCCATCTCCAACCAGTCTGAAACAGACTACCCACTTAAATCCTAAGGAGCTGCTTAGTGAAATGAGACCCAGAACCTGAACAATCTGACATTGGGTTTGTAGTCGCATCGAAACATGCGAGTCTTAAAATAGGGTGATGTGTGCAAGTAAAGGGAGGAATTGTGAAAAAAAATAACGGTGTTAGAGGAAACATTTAAAGCAAAATAATACTGAAATCATATTGAGAAAGGTTAAGAGGGGTCTGATCACACTTTAAGGATTGACTAAAATTGGGATCTTAGTGCTGAAATGTGGTTACACATTCAGAGCATCAAGAAATAAACAAAAAAAATATAAAAAACATAAAAAAGACAATTAACAAAACATTAAAATAAATCAAAATGAAAGAAGAGCAAAATTTAACATAATTAAAACAAATTGTTATTATAAAATTAAAATGCAATAACAGTTTTTTTTTAAAAAATGTGCTGACAGTTATAATTCTTCATTGACATTATTACGCTTAGCCTGATTATGCATAATACTTGTATATTTACCTCTTGCCGTATTAAAGGTGTTCGCAGTTGGGGTGGTTTCTTAACCACCGCTGGGGAGGTTTGTGTTGAGGAGTCAACTGAGTCAGCAGGCATGAGCCGGTCACCAGGGGATCTCATAGAGCCCCTTCTATTACGGAGGTGAGGAGGGAGAATATCATGGGAGCCATCACCAATGTCAGAAGAAGAGTATATAAAAGAAGGGAGGCATGCAAGAGAGGCAGAACGTTTTGTCTTACGAGAGGGAGTACTAGGGTCTATATCAAAAGAAGCTGCTCTATGCATTTGCAAAGTAATGCCTTCTTTCGTGCCTAAAGTAGAGGAACTTGTGGGAACTTTTCTATAAAGGCGTTCTAGCAATCTACTTATACTTGCAGCTCGAGTAAATTCTAAAGAAGATTGTGATTTTTGTTTGTTAGTAAATTGGGCTGGTGAACTTGCCTTGTCCACCAATGTGTTAGTTTCTGAATCCACCACCTGAGAGTTTTCAACCACTGGAGACTCTTCAATAGATCTGTTGGACACATCATCTTTAATGGTTGTGACTTTAAATCTTCCCTTCTGGGAAGTTTCTTTGGCATGTCCAGTACCAGGTACTTCATCAGGAGAGCTGTCCACCTCATCTGATCCTTGCTGTTCTTTGTTTTCTTTTACAGTTTCTACAGTAAACCTGGACTTCTTAACAGACTGTTCTGTCTGTGTCTGAGTACTTGATGGCTCTGTTTTTGTTGCCTGATCACCCTTTTCAACCTCAGAGGGTTCTGAAAGAGTTTCAGTTGAACTCTGTGTAGTTGGAAGCATGCTGGCAGAAAAGTTTGGAGAGGAGTGTGCTGTACCACCTGATGGCATACTACGATGTCCATGTAAACTCATAATTATAGCTTGCTCTAATCCAGCCAAACCAGTATTTCCCATATTTGCTTTTTTGCCATCTTGACTGGAATATTGACTGTGGGCCTGGTTGAGAGCATCAGAAGACCCTTCCTCCCTTAATATTCGCCTTGATTGAGATGGTGATCTTGGTGGAGAGCCTCCATTGCTTCCACTTGCTTCTCCCTGCATATGAGGTGGCTGTGATTGGTTCATGTATTGTTGATACATGGGCATCTGACCCTGAGGGAACATAAAGTTAGGAAACATAAACTGAGGGGGCATCACAAACTGAGAATTTTGTTGTTGCTGTTGTTGTAGTTGCTGAAGATACTGAAACTGTTGCTGTTGATATGACATCATCATTTCTGGTGGAACAAATTGCGGATAATACATCCCTTGTCCTTGAGGATATTGATAACCAAACATGTGTTGCTGTCCTGCATATTGAGGAATTTGTGCTGTTGAGGGAGGATTCATTTTCTGATGACCTTGTTGCCAGGACATCTGACTTGTTTGTGGAAGCGACTGATTAACATCTTGGGGAATTTGAGGTGGTTGTCCATGCTGTGGGCTCTGAGATCCAGGAATTTGTAGGTTACCAGCTAAATGTGATACTTGAGTTGGTACGTTTGGTTGTTGTTGATCCTGGACCATCTGTTGCTGTTCTGGATATGGTGTTTGGGGAAAATCTCCAGGAGTAACTGCAGTTGATTGGTTTCCAGCAGCCAGTTTTTGAGACGATGAAATCTGGCTGAGCTTTTCTTTTAAATCAGTCAAGTCTATTGGCACATTTGGTGGATAGGTTGTACTCTTCCAAGAAACATCCGATTCAGTGGGTAGGGAAGAATCTGGGAGAGCTGTTCCACTAACCACAGGTGTTGATTGGTATGGCTGATTCTCTGGAGTTGTGGCTGTTGCTTCTTCTACATCATCTTCTGATATTTTAGATTCTACTGGTAAAGTATCATTTACTCGACTAACAAAAAATTTCTTGCGGTTACTAATTATAACGGTTGAGTCGCTTTTATTTGTGTCCGTGACATGATGCGTTGGATCAGTCTTCTCAGAGCCTTCCTTATTGGCAGATTCAGCTTCATCAAAGTTTAATTTCTGAAATAATAAAAAAAGATTCTTGTGTTATTTAAGAAAAAGTTGCATAAATAAGAAACGGTCAAAAGTCAACGCTAAAAAACAAACCAACTACTATTTCTAAGCAGTCAAGCAAATGCATATTGTATGTTAGTTGTACTGACCATAGCTGTTTCAACGCCACAATTCATAACCTGTCTCTGCACCATAAAATCATTATATTTAATATTCCCTTTCTGTTAAAATTCAATTTTTTGTGTTTGAGACAATTGATCTGTGGATCCTTTGCACGATTTTGAAAACATCATTCTCACACATTATCTTCGTGTTCTGATATTTTAACATTCAGAACATTAACAATCGTTTATTTATAATATAAAAGTGATGCTTTATCATTACATTGCAGTATATTGAAATAATTAAAGTTGTATCTATGATATTTACCTTGGCAGAATCTGTGTCAGATTGAATACGTGTACGTCTGATGGTACAAGGACTAGAAGAAGGTGTTATATTAGCTGTAACGCAATAATTTACAGCTGTTTCAGGATTTTCTTCCACCATATGTATAACTTCCATTAACAAACCAATAATAGCTGGTGTCTGCGCTTTAGTCAACAGATCATTATCAACCTACAACACAAAACTTCTCTTTCAGTATCAGCATATTTTTATTTCCCATACATATTCCTTCACAGACTACTGGAGTTGGGGGAATCATGACATAATTAAGTCGGAATGAAGTGTCTCAATATTAATCTTGTGTAAACTGCTATTCAGAAATCAAACGTTTTTTAAAAAAAATAATGAACAAGGTTCAGTTTCGAATACTCTTACATTGAAATTGTCACAACGAAAAAAAAATGTTATGACATTCAAAATAGTAAAATCAAATATTCTTCTTGGTTCATTCTAGAATATCACAACGTTAGACTGTCACTGACGATGAGAAATACTGTGTGATGTTTAAACATTATTACTTATTCGTTAACTATATTACACTGTAGAAAATAGAAATTTACCAGATTTTGGGCAATTTCGTCAGGCTTGTCGTTCTCTAAGGCAAACTTAAAAGTCAAAATTGTTCGATTAGACAATTCTAATTCACATTCAATTTCTTCTTTATCAAGTGAAAGAACTTTTAATCTTGGCATCTTCTCTGCAGTCTTTCTACGTTTATTTCTGGATTTTCTTTTAGATTTATCTAAAGCTGTTCCTCCAGCTGAGTCCGTTTCACTAAACAAATATAATAATGTTTATGATAAAATAATAATATATGCACAGAAGTTTCAATGAAGGTTATAATATATTATATAGAGCAATTACATGAACATGCAGATAATCTGGCAAAGGTGCAGAAAATACATTAGTTTCGTTTTTATAGTTCAGAATTTCGTTAAACTTGTCTTTACCACACTATGATCTGGAATAGTTGTTATCATTGATGTGTTCTGGATGAGGTAAAGGATTAGCAAATGAAACCGTCTGTTACGGCAAGATCTAGGCTTTTTGATGCCTGGGGCCTATTTCACGAAATTTTAACTAAGATAAGATCCCAATTTTAGTAATTTGATTGGATAATATTAGATTGATTTTAGTGCTTAGCCAATCAAAATTGAAGTATCTACTAAAATTGGATTTTATCTTAAGTTAAAATTTCGTGAAACAGGGCCCTGGAGCTGTGGCTATACAACTAGCAATGCCAACGCTCATTGATTAATCAATGTCTTGCTCCATAAGGTCAAAAGCTGCTCGTTTGACCCCTGACGTGAACTCCCACTATAACTTGTCACATCTTCATGTAGTGTAGGCCATCAAAGTATAAAAAATAGGTTGCCAGGCAACGAAACATACGCCCACACAGCAGCCAAATCGTCCGGGCAGTCAACAAGAGTTGTCGCATATTAAGGAATTATCAGAAAATCATTAGAATTTATTTGGTTTTTATAATCAAACGTTTTTTTTTAAACCACAAGCTAAAAAGGGTGATTTTTCGTACAATCAGGGGACATAATTCAGGAAGTAATGACCCGATGGGCGCAAATATCGAAAGGAACCAAGATCTTTGGGTTATAAACATACCTGTCAAGTTTCATCAAAATCGATTCAAAATTGTGACCTCTATAGGGTCCACAACCTTAATATAACATATTTTCACACTATTCGTGTACAAACGGCGGCCATTTTGTCCGTCAATTCTAGTCCGGTTTTCATGTAATTCTAACTCTCTCTTCATTACCATGTAACGGTGATATAGTCAAACGTTTTTTTAAATCGGATAATAATTTTGACCTCCAGAGGGAGGACCAAAAGCGAACAAAAGCGATTTTTCGGACAATCCGGGGACATAATTCAGGAAGTTATGATCCAATGGGAACAAATATCGAAAGGGACCAAGATCTTTGGGTTATAAACATACATGTCAAGTTTCATCAAAATCGGTTCAAAATTGTGACCTCTATAAGGTCCACAACCATTTTATATAACATATTTTCACACTATTCGCGGCCATTTTGTCCGTCAATTTTGGTCCGATTTTCACAAAATTCATACTCAACCTTCATAACCATGGAACGGTGATATAATCAAACGTTTTTTTTAAATCGGATAACAATTTTGACCTCCAGAAGGACCACAAGCTAAAAAGGTCAATTTTTCGGACAATCAGGGGCCATAATTCAGGAAGTTACGATCCTATTGGCGCAAATATCGAAAGGAACCAAGATCTTTGGGTTATAAACATGCATTTCAAGTTTCATCCAATTCGGTTCAAAATTGTGTCCTCTACACTGTTCACAACCTTGATATAACATATTTTCACACTATTCGCGTACAAATGGCGGCCATTTTGTCCGTCAATTTTGGTCCGATTTTCACGAAATTCGAACTCGACCTTCATAACTATGGAACGGTGATATAATCAAACGGAATTTTTAAATCGGATAACAATTTTGACCTCCAGAGGGACCACAAGCTAAAAAGGGTGATTTTTCGGACAATCAGGGGCCATAATTCAGGAAGTTACGATCCGATTGGCGCAAATATCGAAAGGAACCAAGATCTTTGGGTTATAAACATGCATTTCAAGTTTCATCCAATTCGGTTCAAAATTGTGTCCTCTACACTGTTCACAACCTTGATATAACATATTTTCACACTATTCGCGTACAAATGGCGGCCATTTTGTCCGTCAATTTTGGTCCGATTTTCACGAAATTCGAACTCGACCTTCATAACTATGGAACGGTGATATAATCAAACGGAATTTTTAAATCGGATAACAATTTTGAACTCCAGAGGGACCACAAGCTAAAAAGGGTGATTTTTCGGACAATCAGGGGCCATAATTCAGGAAGTTACGATCCGATTGGCGCAAATATCGAAAGGAACCAAGATCTTTGGGTTATAAACATGCATTTCAAGTTTCATCCAAATCGGTTCAAAATTGTGACCTCTACACTGTTCACAAGCTAAAAAGCGCGATTTTTCGTACAATCAGAGGCCATAACCCATGAAGTTACAGTCCGATACATGCCAATATCGAAAGGAACCGAGATCTTAGGGTGATAAACCTATGTTTTAAGTTTCATTGAAATCGGATAAAAATTGTGACCTGTAGACTGTTCACAAACAATTGTGGACGGACGGACGGACGGACGGACGGACGGACGAACAGGGGCGACGACAATATACGTCCACATGAAAATGTGGGCGTATAAAAACAGATCTGTATCTTAATGAGAGTGCAGAGAATATAATATGTTAATACACCGTATATTGACAGTATAAAAGGTAAAATGTTCAGATTACCACTTTCATCATTTAAACAAACAATTTACTCAGCCTTGGCTTATAAAATTACCTGTCACGTGAATTAGCTGGTTCTTCTTGAATACAACTAACAGATTGACTTGAACTAATGGATGGCATGGTTGTAGGAGCTGTACCAGACACTAGTGAAGTCGTTCCACCTGTGACGTGTGATCCTCCAGCTTGTAGTATATGATTCTGATGTTGCTGGGCAGCACTGATATCTAGATGACTGAGGTTACTTGCCTGCAAATATAAACACACTTATGTTAAACATTAATGACATAACCAAGTACTCTCTCAACAACAATCGGTTCAAACTATTTACAAAGGCTTCAGGTTAAAATATTAGTAGATGTGCAAAAGTGTTTAATCTTTTTTATTATTAGGATTTAAGTTAAATCTATTTATTAGTATTTAATCTACAAGCAATGATAATTTGAAACAGGTTTTTCTAAATCTCCGAAGTGATACTAGTCAGGTCAGCAGTGTCTATAAATCATGGTATAATGGGATTACAAAACTTTATCAGTTCATATTGCAAATTCTTTAGTAACTAAAAAGACCAATGTCATAGTGGACCTTTCATGTATTTACTTTAAATATATTTGGAATAATAATGACATAAATAAAACGTACAAGATAACACTTACAGTATCAAGAGCAAGAAATTGTCTCCAGAACAGATTCGATTCATGGCCGATTCAAAGTTTAAATTAATTTCCAAATAGTCCTATATGGTAACATACCTACTTGTGTACCAATATTTTCACACACATATACACAAACTATGTGCAAATTTGAGTAACTCATTGATATTAACTGCTGAACAGATTGAACATTATGTTTAACTAAGAGATATGTTCTACATACTCATAGCATATATGTCAAAAGGAAATGGTCCAGCATGACATTGACTTAAAAAAAGCAACTTTTCAGCTTAAATTTAAATAATGTAAACAATGAATGCCATGCTTTCAACTTATGATATAAATAAAATGGAAATAACATATAATTTATGTATGTACATGTTGATTTATACAAATACACAGTTTATGCAGGAAATGATATGTTTTTTTGAAGGGATTGGGGGAAGGGGATGGTTTAGACTGAATCTTAAATAATATGAGATGTTGGTTACATTTGATGAGAGGGTATATTTAGAGGTATGTAAACCGTTATTAACAAATAACTAAATATATGTAGTCAAGTAAATTCATAATGATAATGATCAAACAACAAAAGTATTACTTAGTAAATATATAATATGAAAACCCCATTCAGTTAAACCTCGTTTCATTTCATTTTAGTAATATTTCTACGTACTTAATGTAGGAAGAAAAGCCACAAATTTAGCCAAAACCTTTTTAACACATCAAAAGTAAATAAAGCCAATCCCTGTTTTACCACAGCAATTTCATACGTGTTGTTAGTATTCTACGGTCTCTTATTCCTACCTAGTCTCTTTATTTTTCTTATGACGTTTTGCGTTGAGAGAGAGAGATATGAATGAGGTTAACAGCCACTCGACACTGACTAACATATGGTTCAATTTTATTTCACTAATTCACTTGTGCGTAGTAGGGGTCTTTAGCAGTGGGAGGAAACATGAAATTTTGAAAAAAAATGTATTGTACATGTAGTTTTGAACAACTGGCCCATGTATGGGACATAGTTTTGAATCTAAAGATACACATATAATGCCAGAGTTGTCAAAAGGAATTATGTTTGTCCCAATTATTAACTCTATACTATATTGAAAATAAAAATTAAAGTTAAATTTATATCGGCTGTATTTTTCCTACAAAACAATCACAACAGATTTACTCCTAGATATCACTCCCACCCTACATGTTAAGACCCCAAAGGATGCTTTCTTCGACAAGAGAGAGAGAAATGGAGTTTAATGTCCACTCAACACAAACTAGGTCATTTCAGGACAAATATATGGTTTAATTTTATTTCAATAATTCACTTGCGCGTAGGGGTCTTTAGCAGTGGAAGGAAACCGGAGTGCCCGAAGGAAACCCACGAGGTTGAGAAGGCATCCCTATCTCCATGTCACATACGCTCACACCAGGGCTCGAAACCACAGCCGCAAGCCAGTTTCTTCAACAAGAAACACCCTTTCTTTTATAATGTGCAAAAGTATCTTTAGGCAAACCGTATTTCCCATTTCAAAAATAATATACTCCAAAAAATTTTTTTCTAGAACGGTGTTACCTATATAGAAAAAAATCCCAAAGGTGCATTAATTGATTAATAATATCAAACAGGTACAATCCAAATCATATACATGATTTAATTACAACATTAAACCAAGACATTCTACAACAATAAAATTAACATCAGGCCAACTATGGTAAATTAACATGCAATAGTAGAGGAGAAAATACTAAGTTAGAGTAAAGAACCGCACGTGCATAAAAAAAAAAACACCAATTGTTAAATAGATACACAATCATAGCAAAGTTCAACTAACAGAGGACTGGTGACAAAAACAAGGTCAAATCTTCTGATCGTCATTTCACTTATTTGACACTAACTGTTATAAGCCCTTGGCTTGTTTGTGAATCCTTAATTTTTGACACTGTAATTATTCATTATTAATCTTATTTGAATAAATATTGTTTAAAGCAAACTTGGATCTCTACAAGAAATATCAGTCAGAAATATCAGTCTATTCATGCATCACCTCAATTCACTATTTATAATTAACAAATTATATGATAAATTTGCATTGTTCGACATCCTCCGAAGACAATACAAACAAGCCCTTAACGTCAATAAGTGTTGAGCAAAATCGTTTAATGGTCAATTGGTCTCATTAATCCGACAGAATGATATTTTAAAATTTTGTTTTCTTTAATAAATGTTACATAAGCAATTTGAAGACATTTTTGTGTGGATTACGCAATTAAAATAAGATGTCGGAAAAAAGCATATGACGATCAGCGAATCTAACGGAGCGGAACAAACAAGCACTGGCGTACTTATAACAAGGGATAAACCACTAATGTATATGACTCGTAAATTGAATATCAAAATAAGTATATATCTTAGTTAGATTGGAAACTTTGTTTCAAATTATGCAAGGAATGCAATTTAAACAAACAGACATTCTACCCATCAGTGACGATTACCAAAGTAACAGTGCTTCTTTCGAGAAACTTAAATATCTTTTCATTTGATTGTGGAGATTTATCAAGAATGATGGTTTGCTATGATTGTGTATCGATTGTGTTAAAATTTCAGACTTCTACCGACTACGGGACACACCTTGGCCAACAAACGGGAACTTTTACGACTCTGGGGTGTGGTTTGATGAGATGGACTGCTGTAAACTTGATGTCTGGGTGAGTAGTTATCTCTGGTACTATAATACTGTCCCTGTTATTATTGTTAAAATGGAAGTGCTGATTTAAATTTGAACAAGGTCTCTCAATTTAAATCATGCAAAATTGTTATCATAATTTTAGGTTTCCTTATTTATTATGTGAAGTTAAATTGATAAATGTAATCTTTGAATAGTAAAGTGTGAATTGAAATATACCCAAAATTGTTTTTATTAAAGGACAAGAAAACATACATTGTCCGTGCACAATATACACAAAGTAAGTTAAACTAAACTAGATGGTAAAATAGGCTTGATCAAATTGGCAAAAAGATCCTAATACTAAAAATCTGATGTTAACTGCAGATATTCAAATTCAAGATTCGCCCATTTTATAAGACAGATTGATGCAGATAAGTAGAAACGGTAAACTCTTATTTTGTTTCATTTCAAGATTCAACTTTACTATTCAAAGTTAGATTCCATGGAATGATGTTAGTAAAACATATCCGTTTTTGTTATCCACTTGGCAAAAAATAAAATATTTGAGATTAATCAAACACACCAACAAAATGATGATAATGATCCATGGTCCCAATGGTGTGTCCTCAAAATATATAGATATTATGAGAGTGTGAAAACACATAAAAATAAAAGTAAAAATTAAAAAAAAGTCACATTACAATACATGTACATGTACATACCGTACTAAACAGATTGATTGATAATCTAATCTAAACTTGATTTCTCAAAAAATATCTCCAGATTCTATCCAATTCAAATATGCCAGGACATTAACAAATTATTTCTGATGTCTATTTGTTCCATCAAGGCTGACCTTAGAAATATCTCTGTTTGGCCTAACTCGATTGATCAACTAACCCCTCCCTACTTAAATTATTTGATTGCTCTTTCCATGATCTTTTTATTTTATTTTGTGTGTCAATCTAAATTATATCATGAGAGTTATTTCCCTGTACTATGAGTGACTGACTGTAGTTTGATTCATTATTGAAACTGGTTAATCAAGACGAAAGCGTCACAGGTGTCACTTGTCGCTTCTTAACAAAATGTGTGTCCCTTCCCGTGAAAAGATTCCGCCTCTATGCCTGTGGGGTGTTATTTCAATAATGGCAATGATATTTTCAAGTAAAATGGAGGCACAACCTGCAAGATCGTTAAAATTCAAACTTCAAAGTTGCAACTCAACAAAAATCCTGATAAGTTGTGTGCTCACAGGACCTGATAAAGGATCAAGCTGTCAAATTAGCTTTTTGAATTTGACTTTTAAAAAAAAATCTTAATGATCCCACTCACTTTGACTTACAAACCCTTCGCCTGGATTGTTGGTAGGGTTTCGTGAAACAGATATTTTTAAGGTCAGCCCAATGGCACACTGTGTGAGCATGACAAAATACATTGTTGAAAGTTTCTAATTTCTGAGAATACAAGTGTATGTTTTGATTTGTATATGAAGCAGAATAGACTAGTTTAAGTACGTAGAGAAGACAGAAGATAATACAGTTCCCAACAAACTCTGATACAATTCTCTGTATCATTAAATATTGGAGGTAATGATAACAAAATCCAAAATCATGAGATATTCAGGAATATAATGACAAGATTTATTGTAAAAATGTTAGAATATTTGACATTTTACATTCAAACTCTATGCAGATCATCTCAATATCACCATGTGGATATACAAACTATCAAGAGATCTTTTAGATGTTCTGGCAATGTGAACAATGCAACCACCTCTACCAAAAAATATTGAACTGTGTTCATGTGGGTTTTAACTACTGGTACTGAACATTACCAAGGAACAAATTATTTCATTCTAAATACTTAATATCACATGGGCGTCATGGGAGCAAAGTAAATAGAAAAACATAAAAAAAACTTAAGAACAAGACTAAAATTGAAGAACCATCTCGACATCTATCAATGTAAATCTTACTGGGCTAATCTCTTATTTTTAAACATTCTATACCATGGAGTACCTACGCAGTTGATTTTAAAATCCTTCTGACCTTTGTGCTCTTACATCAAAAATTTGGAACAATAAACATTACAGAATGTTTAATCAGACATAACAATATCTGGCTCTATTTTTACGAAAATAATTCAAATATCACAGTTTCAGGAAATAAGGCACCTATCACAGACAATGTCAGAAACAATTTGTAGTCTTGCACCATGTTCAAAATGTCTGGTACTAATTCAGTGATGCCGGACAACATCTTGAATCAATAGACTTGAATATCTCAGTTTTGTATTCATGTTATCATTAAGAGACTATAAAGCTATCTATATATAGACATGTATATATAAGTATGGTAACTGACCTGTGTTGTTAGTACATTAGATACTGATTGATTTACACCTGATGCTTCACTTGACTGGGATATCTGTTTATAAAAAAAATTAAAACATGTTTACTGAAACAAACAAGATTATGACCATAAATATCTACTTGCATTAAACATTAAGTTAAATTAATAAAGATGTCATCATAAATTTTAAAATCTCCCTGCAACTGACAATCAGTGCATTGAAAAGAATAATGTGGGTATATTTCTAAAATCATAAAGATTCCATATCTTTTGTATCATCTTTAAAATAAAATAATAAAATTCAGGCAACTCACATGGAAAACACAATTCATCCCTTACATAAAACAAATACCTTGAGCAAGATTAGATGAAAGGAGAAAGAAATATGAATTTATCAAAGATGATCATGTTAATCAAAAGAGGTAGTCCATCAACAGAGTGGATTAAGATGAAAGAATGTTTACCTGTGTCTGAATAACAGTTATCTGTTCTTTATGATCAGTTATAACTTCAATACCTTTCATACCTGTATTATACAATTTTATTACTTTATTATAGACATACAAAAACTAATACAAGCTGTACAAATTAATTGGGAAACACAGTTGTAAGTAATTACTGTCGTACTCTAGTTGTGGGTTACTTCCCTCACTTTCAGATTTCCCCTTGGCATAACATAAACTTATTATTTGTGTATTTAAAGATTATTAACTACTGCTCAAATTTGAAGTTAGCGACTGAGCTGAAAGTGTTGCTTTAAATAGTAGTACAATTATCTTCGATTGACACCCTTTTATGATCTTGAACAAATTGAAGAAACCCAGATTCCTGTATTCCATGCGTTGGGCTATGTTAAGATCCTTGTGTTGGGCTGTGTTCACAATCAATCGAAGTGTCGACATACCTTGATTATCTGGTACTGTTGTAACTTGTGAATGTGGTATAACCGATATAGATGACGATCTCTGTTGACGATTTGAAGGTGCTAATGTCTGACCTGTTCCAGGGACATGGATCATACTCTGATGTTGACCTCCACCAGCGTCCGCTACAAATTCATTCGAGGTAAAATAATCCCCTCCCTGTACCTGTAGGCTTGTATTAGCAGCTGAAATTGGGGACGGGGCCACGTTACCCTGCCCCTGTTGTGTATTCAGAGTATTACCCTGTTGATTGGTACCCGATTCTGACGTATTAGGAAAAGGTGGGGTCGAACTCTTGCTGTACTGGTTTATATTAAGGGCCGTCTGAGAATTATAAGCTACAGGTTGCTGTGACGAGTGACTACTTGGAACTAATTGGGAGTGACTGGAAGAAGACTGGGTATCAGACTGATTACCGTCCGTTATTTTATTTTGGCTCTCATTTAATCTACGCTCTCGTTCTCGCTTAATGTGGGCAACACGATCTTTGATCTGTTTACTCGCTATTCTACCATCTTCTTCTAATAAAAATGCAGACTTAACCTGAAAAATAGATGTTTAAATCATTCAGAATTGACGTATAAGATTTCAAAAACCTATTGTTCATCTGGTTTCAGAATGTCAATGATCTTTATCAACTATGGTTATCAATTCAACAGATTCATATACTGTAATAAATATCATTACATGTACATGCATACAGATTCCAAATCTAACGTGCCAACTAAAAATTCTAGAATTAAAATACTTGACCAAAGCCATTAATACTCTAATTGTAGCAGTAGTTCTATAAGGTGACAACAAATATGATCAAATTATGCAAGATCATGAAACATTACACTGCCCAACAGCAACAAGGAATTAAATTACACTTATATTAGGACGTGAGTAAAACTATTTTGTTATTACACTGAGTCACCAATTTCCGTCTTTTATATAAACACGACATAATTCTTGGGCCACGTTTCCACTTGGTTTCTTAAGTCCTTATCAAGAAATAGATATGAAATTGTTCCTGTTCCGATAACAGGAAGGAAATATTTTCAATGAAATGATGGCAATAGATGAGAGAAACCATTCTGTTATTACATGGAACCACAAATTACTGCCGTTTATATGTAAGCACCGGTACTCTATTTCCAAAATGAGACCCACAGTGACTTGGGGGTGAGAGAGAAGAATGAGGTTTAAAATCCACTTGACACAGCCCAGGTCATTTCAGGACTAACATGGTTCAATTCTATTTCAATAACTCACTTGCACGTGGGGCTCTTTAACTATGGAAGGAAACCTGAGGACCAGTAGAAAACCTGTGTGGTTGGATGCTCGATGAGAAAGGTACTGGCTCACTAACCATGTGGTGATACCTGGATTGATCACAGTGCTAGCCAAGAAAGTTCTTCAGGTTTTCCCACTCTGGTTTCTCCTGTCAGTGGTGCAGGACAGAGGGCAGGTAAGGGACAGTGTCTAGTCATTCAGATAAAACCAAAAATATGTGATCCCAAAATCTGATTAAAACAAAGATCCTATTTCGTTTCGTTTTTTATACATGTACTTCAACAAAATGTCATTATGCTTGTCTTTACTACACTAGGATCTGGAAGAGGTGTTATCATTGACGTATTCTGGATGATGTGAGGGATTAGCCAATAAAAAGGTCTGTTAAGGCTAGATTTTGGAGTGAGGTGCACAGAACTGTGGGTAATCCACTACAAACATGCATACCAATTGGTTAATAAATTGTCTGACATTATAGGGTGAAAAGCCGCTTGTATGACCTCTGACACGACCTCCCAAAACAACCGATCATATCTTCATACAGTGTAGGCTATCGAAAGTATAAAAAAAACCCCAAAATATAGATCTGTATTTCAATCAGATTGTGTTAGATAATAAATTATCATACCATCTCTTGAGCGACTTCTTCGGCAACATCTTTGTCCATATCAAAATCAAACTGTATAGCTTCATTTTCTTTATGTTTATTTTTACGTTTGGTAGGATCAACAACACGTAACCTCAGTTGAATAATACTACTATTATTTGTCTCGTCCTCTTTATTCACAAGTTCAACCTTTAAGCCAGTATCTTCTAGGAAGAAATCGTGCTGTAATAACTGTTTTACACAGTACCTGACAAAAATAAAATAATAAAACATTAAATTAAACTCATAAATTGTACCGATAATTCAACATGCGCTTTGATTTAGTAGAATCAAATGGATATTTCAATCCACAAGCTTTCCTTTAATAAACAGTATAACAAAATGGATTACACTGTTTATGAATATAATATGTTAAAATTAGTCGATATTTTTGTGCAATAGCTCCTCGACAAGAAACGATTTGAACATTCCGTTGCCATTCAAACAAAATCCAAAGTCTTAAAGCAAGACTGTACCTGTTCTTTTAGGCTGGTGACAAATTTTAAGCTAATCTGAAACGGGTATATGTACTCTTAATCACAATTCTCTGAACGTCACAATACTCTAGCTTAAATAACATACAAAATCTCTTTTCAAATCCTTTCACACCCTGCTGAGCCATTTCAAAAGAGCAATATGAATCATTCAGTATCTTACACTTCAAATTTGAAAATTCCGCACACACACATATGCAAGTAATTAATTGCCATAGCTTTGGTGTTGTAAAACTTGTCAAACTACTTTACCTTTCATTCCTGTTGGGTGTAATACATCCCTCTATGATATCCCTAATTTCAGGATCTAGAACTTTATCACAGGCCTCTGGTCTTACACCCTGTATAAAACACAAACACAATAAGATTAAGGAAAGAATTTCTATCAATAGTACAGTTGTATCAATAAATAACCAGCATTGAATATATTATTTTCTCAATGAATGCATCCATTGTTATACGCCATACTAGTTTTCAATAAAAATCACAGTATAACACTATTCCTGTCAGTTATTACTTACTCAGTCCGTCAGTCACTCATAATTTATTGCTTTCTACAGGATATACGTAATGTACTTTATACTATATATAATATAACGTTACCACAGCAGGTTAGGCATAAAATGAATAAATTGCTAGTATATACAGCATTTTAAGGAATACCCTTAAGGCATGTACATGTATAAACCTATGAACCTATATAAACTGTACATTTACTTTCTCTAAATATTTTTCATAGTCTATGTGGGCAGATGAAAACACCTACAAATCGTAGTTCTTCATTTGTTCTATCCTAATGTAAACTTAAATCTTATTTATTCTAGATTATTCATCACATTGGAGTGCTCAGAACCATAGCATACTAATGTGTGTCCCACCCCAACATAGTCCAGATCATTATGCCATTTCAACCCATGTTATGTTATGGTAATTTGTACTTGATGACCAATACTAAATCAAGGCATTACTGTATGCTATATTTAAAGATAATATTGAAATGGAAAGTTTTGTTGCTTCAATTCTGGTATTCTTTAATTGAACTTTGAAGCATGAGTTTGCATTTTTAAATTATGACAATTATAAGAATCTGCTTTACCGTAAAAAAACCTGTCAATCATCAGAGATAAGGGAAGTGGTGAAATTTTAATCGTTTTTGCAATTTCTAAAATTATCTTACATGTACTTTATGAATTAAATCTGTGTATTTTTGTAAGCCTTTAAATAGTAAACAGCAACTCAATAAAGATACTTACACTGGTGACTTTACGATAAATTTGAGCAGCGTTCGTACATTCTTTATAAGGGTATTCAGACGTAGCCATCTCCAACATACACATTCCGAAAGCATAGACATCAACAGCTTCATCATAATGCTCTTCATACATCTCAGGAGCCATAAATTCCGGGGTACCTTAAAGTTAAAGTATAAGAGTGTCTTTGGCTGGCTGCTGTAAACGGAAAAATTGGTAAGGGAAAGATTAGATTGGGTTGTCTGCAGCCTGTGAACCCACTGCTTATTATTAAAAATATTGTAATTTCACTTTTGTTTTTCACATCGATAAAAACCCTAGCCTAAAACTTCTACCTAACCAAAAACTTGAAGGATGAAGATGTTCAAACAGAAGTGAAATTATCCAACGTTTTTCGTAATAAGCAGAAGGTTTTTGTGTTTTGATGTCCTGAAAGAAAATGGTGCTAATTAGTACAAAAACAGGAACTGATTACCTGCACCCCATCATTTACCTTACCTTTTAATTATTTTTCACCTGTAATCGATTCATAGTCTCTGTTTTAACGGAATGAAAAAGTAGGGAAAAAAGAAACGGAATAAAAATTAGATTTCAAGTATTCAAACCTTGAGAATTTATCACATGCGATTGCCTATTTAAATCATTTTTACACTGACAAGCTTACTAAATTTTTTTTTTTTTTTACTTTCTCTCTATAAAGTATGATCTATTATATTAACATGTTTGTGATGTTCAAAGTGGTAATACGTTAACAAGTTCATATTTCTATTTAGGTATGTTATATATTTTAAATTAAGGGTTTTCGGATTTATAATTTTTTTTCCTTCACATTCCACTAGAAACAATTGTTCAAACAAATCGCTAAGCAAGTTAGACTTACCTCCACTTGCTAATCTGAACATGACAAAGAAATGCAATTTAGTTAAGTACACAAAACATTAATCTTTGATTCATTCAAAATATATGCATACATGTATATAAACATTTAAAAAAAATAACCCTACTTTGAATACTTTTTTTAATACATACCTATAACACTCTTAGCAAATGATTTGTTCTTTAAAGTGGCTAAACCCAGATCACCGATCTTGACGGAACCAGTGGTTCCAGTAATAAAGATGTTATCACATTTTAAATCTCGATGTATTACTTGTGGTGTCCGGGTATGAAGAAAGCCTAATCCCTTTAATATCTGGCGACACCAGTTCTTCAGTACTTTTAGATTGATCTTACGAAATCGCTTGATGTAACTAGACAAGAAAAATTTATATAATATAAATAAATAGATGTAGAACACATTAGATGTGTATTATTTGGTACCAAATCAACCTCATCTGAACAAATCAAATTTTAGGTTGCCAGACAACTCGGACCAAGACCATTGGGACCAAAATGGAGAAATAAAATGAGGTTTATTGTCTTACTGTTCTGCTACTGACTGACCTGATGAAGACGTGCATACAGTACGCCATACAGTGTGCCATGAGGGAAATTTTGTCCCGGCAGTGGCATTATGCAGATATCTAACAAACCACTTAGCCATCACGGCTCCCAAACAAAAGAGACCAGTCGGTCTAAAACAGAGACCACACGGACCAACCTAACAGACCACTCGGACCGACCTAAAAAACTACATGAACGGTAATGAACCAATAAAAAATTAGAATACAGACAAACGAAATTATAATAAATAAGTTGGTAAAACATTCAAGGTAAATGATTCAAAGAATCCAACAAAGACATCTTTAGAGTCGAATGTCAGATAGAAATTCTTTTTTTCTATATTTTGGAGACATTTAATATGTTTTATATCAAAGTTATCAGGAGCTAGGATAAATGTTAAAAGTTCAACTGATGACAGTTTGGTCTCACCACATACTGGGGTTATAACTTAGTATTGTATTCTCTCTATTGAGGTCATACTAACACCTTCATGTCTCATATTTGTTTTTGTAGTCCTTTGTTTATACAATTTTTTTTTTCACTTATAAAACTATTAAAACACAAATATATATACGGTACTATAGTAGTATAGTTTACAGAAGAGCCATAACTCAGTACTCAGATATTTGAAAACATACAAAAATCCTTTATGGGCCATTCACAGGACGTCAATTTTAGTCTATATAAAACCACAACCCGGTAATACATGTAGTTTGGAATGCTATATATTTGAAAACAATATATTTTGAATGTTTAGACTGACAAGAGCATATCACACATTGATAACCTCCAAGTACATGCATGTCCATTACTGCACATATATGCATTTCAACCCACCTGTGCCCATTTCTAGATGCCATTTGAGATTTGACAAATTATAATCAAATATTACATGTACATGTACATCCACTTCCACTGGGGGTGTAAGGGTAGATAAAAATCCAATATACATTTTAAGCGTTTATATACAGTAACAATAACAGCATTTGCATATTACATCTATCGCAACAATTAAAAATTAATTGTTTTTCTTTGATGTGCTCTATCAATTTGATTAGCTTTTAACACTGTTGAATACATTTACACTACTAATTAATAACTCTTCAGTGATCAATCTTTCGTTAATTGATTATCTTTGATGTGCTTCATGATGAAAGTTTTTTTTTAAAGAAAACAGATGCATATCAAAACAAACACAATTATCAATTTATTAAAGCAACATGTTATCCTTGGTCGGAGTGGTCTTTTTGTTTGATCTGAGTAGTCTTTTTGTATGGTTTGAGTAGTCTTTTTGTGTTGTTGAAGTGGTCTATCAGTTGGTCTGACTGGACTTGGTCCAACTGGTTATTGGTCCAAGTTGTCATGGATTCAAATTTAATACGAATATACACATATAGATGTACATACATGTACCAAAATTCATTAAATTATGTACGTGTATCAGCATGTTCTGCTATTGAAACAACTGCGTGTACATCATGTCATACTGTACATGTACCCAATTCTAAAAACCAATGAAAAGCAATATATTTTACTTACGTTTTCAGTGTACCCGATGTCATCAATTCTGTTACAAGAATAATAACTTTTCTTCCTCTCATATTTGTTTCTTCCCAATAATCATAAAATCGGACAATATTTGGATGTTGGAGACCCTTCAACATCTCGGCTTCTTCCTTAAATCTTTGACGTTCACTTTTATTCCATTTCTTGTCCTGCAAAACAAAAATAAGCGAATTAATTATTTGATAACCAAAATGTACAGGTTTAATGTAAATTACATTGTAATACAACCATGAAAATTGCATCACATTCACACCGTATGCTATTTCCTGTTCCCCCACCCCCCAACAGGAAAACTGGTAAAAATTTGGGACAGGTCGCAATGTCACGGTTGCATTGGTAAACGATATGTATCTGCAATAAATCCCAACATTCTTTATTTCTTATGTAAATAAATTTATTTAAAATCAGTGTGAAAGATGTTGAGAATGTAGGCCTATATTATATGTATCATGTAAACAAGGAGAAGAGGGAGAAGAAGAGATGGGGTGTGGGGAAGAACATCCACTTGACACAAACCAGGTCATTTCGGGACTAACAAAAGGGACAATTTTATTCAAATACTGGTAATTTGCTTGTTAGTTGGGTTCTTTAGCAGGAGAAAACCGAAGGAAACGAAACAAGCCAACAGTGAGGCTGATGTCCCCCGCCGAAATCCCAAAATAAATAGATGACACATATTATTAATTAATCGCACATTTATTTTTTTCAAACGTATCGACCAATCAAACTGAACACGAAGTGTCATCCAAAAATTGCTTATCTCTGCCTACCGTAAGAAGAAAATGCTCATCTTCGAACTCCATCAAGGCATTGACCTAATAAACACATACACCAAGTTTGAACATTCTAGCTCAATTAGTAAGAGAGTTATTGTGTCCCAAAAAGTGTGACGGACAGACAGACGGACGGACAGACAGACAGACGGACGAACCCATTTTAATAGTCCCCCAACTTTCTTCGAAAGGCGGGGGACAATGAAATGGAGTTTAATGTCCTACTGTTCTGCTACGAACTAAGCTAATGAAGATGTGCATCTCGGTTTTCACCCCCTCGAACGACTTAACAGCTGTCCCATATGACTAGACAGTCCTCCTCATTCCTGCATCACTGACAAGACGGAATCACGCCCGAGAAATTCCATCCAGAATTTCCAGCGTGGTTTCCCCCTGTCAGATGCCTTACAGGGACAGCTGTGTAGTCGTTCAGATGGGACGAAAATTCAAGCACTTAGAATTCGATACAAGAGTACATGTAGGTGGTGTCGCTGACTGGGAAATATTTCCCTCATAGTACACTATATGGTGTATGCCTGTCTTCATTAGCCCAGTTCAGAGCAGAACAATAGGAACCCCATTTCATCTCACATTTGTAGTGTACCAATTAAAATACAGACTTGTACCTCGATTTGTTTTTTTATACTTTTTCGATGGCCTACACTACATGGAAATCTGTAGTGGAAGGTTGTGTCAAGTGTCATAAGGGCAGCTTTTGACGTTTCTAGTGGTTTACCCATGTAGTTAGCCACCAGATTTTCTAATCAAGCGAGGGCAGTAACTGCAGTAGTCCATGTAACTACTTGCAATTGTTGAAATCGAAAATCTTCATTTTTCACAAATTTGGACAAAGATAATAAATCTGGAAGTTATTATCAGTTATCAATAGAATTCTTCATCTCAAAAATGTATATACATGTACTGTATGTGTACATCTATTTCCAAATGATCAGAAGATAAATCATGAATGTACATGTAGTTTGTACAGTGTTCACAGGCATTTGTGGGACGACAGTCGGACAGGAAACCATATGACCACATTCAATCAAATGTTGATGTATAAAAACATAAAGAATATTCAATTTGAAATTTTACAATTATTATTAGATTTTGGGTTAGCCAAACACCAAAGATGCCATTTTCAAAATCTAATGACTGTTCATCCTTCATGTTAAAGTTAAATGTTTGAACCTCAAAACTATATCTTAATTTAAATACGGTACATGTACATTTAAGTCTTAAAATAATAATAAACAAATTCATCAGGCTATTTCATTATTATTAGTTTTAAATTGTGTTTTATATACTTTCGCAAAAAACGATAAAATGTGTAAGGTTATGAACTTGTGGACAAAAACACACATGGTTAATAACCAATCACCAATGTTGTAATTTATTATCATGGAAACAGAGAAAGCAATGAACATGAAATGATCATTGATTAACAATTGTAAGATCTTTTAAATATCATGGTGAAGTTTCAATCATAAAAGTTACATGTACAATGTACAAAAAAAGGAAATAAACTTGCGCTGACAAACTGCATGCAGAAATTTAACTTTAAAAATTGGGTTTTAAAAATTCTACTGGAGAAAAAACAAGTTATCTCAAAGAGGAATATATATGTGGTAGACCTACATGTATGTGTAACTAAATGACTTTGGGATATTTTATTGAATTAAAAGCCTATGATTTCAAACATGATGGTCTACAAAACTTTGTACATGTATCATGTATCCTAAAGACAAGGGAGAAAAATCAGATCAACTTTCAGAAAAATTCAAGGCACTCAGGTCAAAGTGGTAATCTTATTATGAACAAAATGTGATACTGTTACTGATTTTATCAATACCAGATCTTTAAATATGGAGTCAAAAGCTACAAAAATGCAATATTTTAGAGAGTATCTGTACATGTAGGTCAGTTTTATTTACTTCAGTGTACAATTTAACTGCATATTAGCTGTGTTCTGCCCTTTTAAATTACCTATTGCTAGATCTACATTTGGTTCCTCAGTGAGTCATAAACATAGAATTTTACTGTATATCATTGTCAAATCTGGCTACCATTTACATGACCTTAAACTTTAAATTCATTCAGAACACAATATTACATGTGTACATTGACTAAAATTAGTCAATGTACACGCAGAGTATAGATTATAAGAATGGTCTGAACAGTTTAAAAGATTTAAGCTTATTTGAGACTTTCACAGAATCACTGTCAGTGATATTCTTAAACAGTACAAATGTACAAAACAGTAAAGCAAAGTAACCGCACATGAAGCAAATTTCTTATCAGAATCAGCAGACTTTATCCTTCAGTTGTAACACCGATTGAATAAGCTTTCTGTTTTTATTATCAAATTTATCTGAATAGCTTTAGAAGACCTTCAATTCAAATATTTGTGTGAACTCTTGTAGGTTGTTTTGGCTCCTTCCTAAACACTTTTCCCTCCAAATTGGTTTGGTACATGTACATCTATGTGTGCATTGTACATGTAGTAACTTAACTTCAAGTACCGTACACATATAGTTTTCAAAGTTAAGGGAAGACCCCTCTTTCCACATAAACATGTGTGTAGACCAATACAAACTGTATGAATACAATGTACCAAATAATTTCTATGGCTACCGGTACTTAAGAATTGACATTTTTTTTCTGTTAAGTTTAAGTCAACAGACAAACTGATGGGTAGCTCTCGGTGGAATGGTTTATTTAAATTAAATGTGGTTTGTGATAGAAACATAACAATTGATGAACTACTAAACATGCTTTGCATGTGGTACAATTGTCAATTATATAAAGTATCTTAATAAAACATGCACCTAAAAATTGATAGCTCTGGCCAAAATAATTCAATAAAACCAAAACATCTAGATGAATAATTTTAACAGAAGATGAAACAAGCAATATACACACTTATTTTGTCTTAAACAGTCAATGTGCTGCTACATTATTATTAGTTACGAATGTATAGAAGCTTACATGTATATGTCCAACTACCAGGTTAAAGGGACTATCCCGATAAGAACAGAGTCTCAAAAATTAAAATCAGAGTATTTATGAAATTTATAGACCAAAATATAACGGCATGGTGTATTTACCTTGTCTCAAAATTTCAGCTCAAAATATTGAGTTGTTTGGCCGTGGACGTCAACACAGCTTATCCGGACACGTAACTCTTTTAAGATTTCGGGTTAATTTTTCATTGGGTGACCTGATAATCGATTCCCGTTTCTTATGAGAGGTCTATACATGTACAATGAATGACCCATGTACTGTACCTGATAACCAACGGTAAATTTCACCTACATATTATTTTTACAGAAAAAGTCTGGTTTTATCCAGATACTGTATAATACAACGGTCTCCATTTCCAGATACTTACAAGCGTATCACAAATATCGGGTTAGTTGGTCGGCCTTAGGTAATGGGTTTTAAGTTATTTTAACACAAAATTAAGCAGTTTTATTCCCAAAAAAGTTATCGGGATTGGCCCTTTAAAGCTTTAGTATGAATGCTATTAAATATCAAATTTTTAAACAAAAGTTTTGATGTTTTTCTATTCTAATTCTGACAAATGGTCTATATTATACAGACACAGTATCATTATGAATTTATTTATTTATTAATGACTGTATTTAGACCTCTTATGTCAAAAAATATAATTGCTCTATCACAAATTAAATTAACACACAGATCAACTTCAAACACTTTTTTGACCTACATGTACAAAGAGGTTTGGTTACGGTCCTTTAAGTGGCTTTGGGTTTTCTTTTAATTATACATGTAGTTGGCTTTTTCTGTACTGGACACAGGCTTAATTATGGTTGGTACTCAACTAAAGGATAAAATGTAATGAAACAAAAGAAATGATGTCTATGGAATGATTATGAAGCTATGCTACAAAAACAGCAAGCACAATTGACAAACATGAATAGTAGCTTCTACTTACACCAGAAGAAAACACTGGCCTGTCCTGTAGTACATGTAATTACCAAAAGCTTAATTAATTCAATAATAATTGTCTTTTTAATACAATTATACTCAAGTAGCCATTTTTTGATGAAAAAAGGAAATTTATGATTGATGATTATACAACAAAACGGCCATTTTTTTTATATGAATTGATTATGCATTTTAATTTTTAAAAGCATGTTTTCACCCATCAGAGCCTTTGTTTGGGCTATTGGTATTTTTTCAGTTGTAGGTACTCATCACATATGTACATTGTACAGGGGTAAGAATTAATCAAAATGCAAATAAAGTCCTTTAACATGTAATTAGTTGACATTGTTCATTGTTAGTGAAATAAAAAAAAAACTTGGTTTAATTTAATGCAAATGAACTAAAATCCTTGGGTTGGATCACTCATGCAGTTTATTACCTTTACCAACAAGCCCGAAACTTTGTCATTTAGATAGTCCTATTTTGATTTAGAGAAGAAAAATTATACATAATACAACCAATTAAAATGTCAAAATTTTGCATAAAAAGTCATCAGGTTGACAATCACCTTCAAAATGACTTTGACTAAAGACAAAGATCATGTACTTTGTGAACTTAATGCTATTTCATAATTGTTTTCCTTGTCTCAATTAAGCTTGTCTTTTGCATGTTTACAAAGTTTCCATGTACTGGTACATCTGAATAAATACCTGTGCATACATCAAACATGTATAAACCAATAAAGTAAGAAGCTTTGTAATTTGAATAACTAATTCTGTCTGACACCAGAGTTTAGAATTACTTTTGGCCTAAACTGAATTTAACAAAACATGACAAGCTTATTAGTCCTGGAAGAATTATCTCCCCTGTTTGTACAAATCAATACAATTTCAAACCTAACTAATCTATGGCAGGTGTAGGTAGACCAGACCTACATGTATTCTTGTGACATTTTAAGTAGAAATCACTGTAGGCCAACATCCTAAATATATGTGGACAACTAGAAACAACACAAATATTGATTTTGTTTCATAAATAGACAAGTAATTAGCATAATTTCTACTCATGTACATGTAGTACAGTCCTTATCAATGGGATCAAAATATACATGTACATGTATACAAGTCCAAAATCTCTCTACGCAACTGCTCATTAATTTTTTACAATGGATGGACTATTCAATCTATTCAGACTATTATGAGAACACTGAATCAGCAAACTAAAAAAAGTTAAGAAAATAAGACTAGTACTACTACCAAAAAAATTGTAAATAAAAATCAGAATGGCTTCTACTACAATTTGCACATGTACCTCAGTCCTCAACCCCTGCATTTCGTTACATACATGTACTAGATGCATAACAAATGTTTCTTAATAAATATCCATTTTGCTTTTGGACTGGAGCAATCTATTCGATTCAATTATTCAACATAATTTATCAAAGTTTATTGCGACCGGGTTCAGGTTACAGTAATTTAAAACTGTGAAAACCACCCCAAGAAATCAAAAGTTAAAATACTCATGTCTCTTAACAATGACCTAGCAAATTTGTCTTCATTTTGCATTTCTACTTGCTTAACATCCCCCACATGTATTTAACATATTATATCAAATCACTCCAAATTGATAATTATTTTTTTTTTAACAACCAGTGAAGCCACCGCGAGGTAATTAATGCCCCTTTCATCAATAATGTTACTGTCATATAGTTTGTTTGTTGCTATAAATTTGATAACCGCATATATTTTGAAGTCTTGTTAAAAACATAAGCCTGGTGCTCTTTGTGACATTAGGCCTATATTGAATTAGAATTCAAAAATAAAAAATATACAAGTACCTGAAGCTCACACCATGCTACAGCTACACCGGTTTCGGTATCAAGTCCCTTAAACACAGTTTTGAAAGATCCACGTCCAATTTCAATATCAAATTTGAGAAATCGTTCATTTGGGGAAGTTGACAGTGCTTTTACTTCATACTCATTTTTCTCATCTAATTTCTCTTTCCCAATACCATCTTCAACTGTTTCATTTGTTTCTGAAGAACCATTTCCATATCCACTGTCTATCACAGAAAGCTTTTCTTTGCCACTAGTACTACTACTTCCATCAATTTCAACCCTTGTAATTTCCACAACTTTTGACCTTCTCAACTTTGGATCAAATTTGTTCTGTTTCGAAGATGATTTTGGAGAGGTGGTTGTATGATTGTCTATCTTGGATTTCATTTCTCCATTCTCATCAATACTTGGAACCGTTGGACTTTGTGTCACTAGTCCAACTCTGTGAAACATACGTTTTTTAATATCACTAGAATGGACAGACTCACTTTCTTTGTCATTTTCAGACTTAGTCCTTGCTTTACTGTCTTGTCCTGGTGGAAAACTACTTTCACTATCTTTTGGCAAAGCGGATAAATCCTCCTGTGAATCTGAGGGAAAACTCTGTGACCGTTCTTTACGTAATTCCTTCCTTTCTGAGGAAGCATAATTTGTGATACGGAAACGAGTGCCAGTTCTTTTGCTTGTACTTGGAGTACCTATCACTCTGCTAGTTATGTCATCTGACAAACACTTCCGCTCACGTAAACTTAAAATTTTAGGTGCTTGACTTGAACGTTCCATGACAGGGGATTGTCGATGTACATTGTCTGCATTTCTCTTATGCAGTCTGGAAACAGATAGTTTGGGTCCCATATCTACACCAATCCTACGACCATTCCCTTGAATGTTACTTTTCACAGGAGTTTTACGAAATTTCACAGAGTGATCACACTCAGTAACGTTGCTATGTGTCATTTCTCCATTTACACTGTGTTCAATTTGACTCATTTTGAAAAAATAAAAACTAAAACTAAACAACACTCAACCACAAAAAAATATGAATCCACAAACGTGCATCATATATTATAAAGTATTAAATAATAAATTATATTTTAAAACACAAAAGTCTATAATTCATCTGTGTACGTTATACATGGTCTATCGTACAATGATAATCAAAGGTAGATATCAGATGGTTTTAAACTAAATATGTTCAAGACAATAATTATGAAAGATCTCAAATCCAGACTGTAGGGTAGGTCTGATGGAAAATCCACTTAACACAAATTACAACCTGACGTTAGTGTCTTACTTTCTGTGCTATTTTCACATCTAATAATTCACATATTTAACACAATACTAAACATTAGAAAACATAAACTGTTAAAGATTGCTGTTGTTGGGTCTATTTCACACAGCCAGCTTGTATAACACTGCCACATGTCTGTAGAAATGGTCTTACGGACTCTCTCTTGTCACACACGTAGTGACTGGAACGAGAAAATCCCAAGATAGTTTCCACAGATTCAACTGGCCACAAAACTTCCGACACACTCCTTGGTGAAATAAATAAATGGGTTACGGTGCTCGTAGAATGATCCATAGTTTAATCCCATTAATGGAAAAAATATCCTTGAGTGATGAATAATACAAGTTCCTCATTTGCGCAAATGCTGGCAAATGTCAATGAAAACAAAATAATACCTTTCACAAGCACGACATGTACGCTCTACTAGTGTAACTGTACAATAGTCGCCTACTATTGAAATCTTAGTAATAAAATGATCCCAAAAAGTTAATTGATTTCCAACTTAGATCCAATGTCTGTCGGTTAATCTTCGATGCTATCAGTACGTCGAACCATTTTTCTTCATCACTACTTATTTCTTCAAGATCTATCCATTATGGCGGCTTTACCTCCAGCTTCAAGCCTTGAAAATAGTTCCGGAATTCACGTCATCGAGAAATTTGACAAATTTTAAGATAGTTCCAATTAATTCTAAATTATTTCTCCTACATATAATTCCGAAATAAACAGTAGCTTATAACCCTTGTTTAGGTTCGAGATTTCATAATATATATTAGACATATACGGTCTCTTTCGCGTGCAAGTAGTGAGAAGTCGGATATCCGTCACTTGGATCACACTGACCTGTTTGAGTAAAATCGGTCAGTCAGCGAAACTCTTTCAATGCTGTCCGCGAGCGATTTTAAAATCAAAATAACCTTGGATTAAATATTTTCTTGTTCTCGTGGTTGTCGTTAGGACAATTCTCATTGATTGACTACTTTCAAACCTTGATTATCTGAAATACAGAAACAGAATTAGCGTTCAATATTGTTCATGTTCATGACGCAGTAATTCAATTCGATGTATTCGCTAGACCAGACAATGCATTCGTCATGCACGCCGATTCTACCGAACTGACTCCGTTGTATACTGCAGGCCAACCTCTATTTAACTTACTATATATAATATATGACCAATCATGATTTTGAATACACATTGGTTACATATTTCCACTTGTCTTATTTCTTAGGAAGCTATAATAAGTAGGCCTATTGGATCATTTTAAAAAAATCAATGTTTTCGGTAGGATCTTGCGTTGCACCTGCACATACAAGTTAAACTAAAACGACCAAGCTATGATTCAGTGATCATATTGGAACGCTAGATCTGTTTTCTAATTAAATTTTAATGACGCAGAAAAAGTAGATTTTTTGTAACCCAGTTATATGCCGAACTGACTCTGGTCTGAGTGGGCCTAAGAGCAGCTATATAACATTATAATCGTACAAACAGATCTAGCCTAAACTAGCCGTAACCCCGAGCTTTCACGCCTTTGTCTGTATCATAATCGAAAAAAAAAGCAAAGCTAGTTTACAACATGTACCGTTAGGTTCCCGAGTCTACATTTCGACCCATGGATATAGTCTTACATTTATTTACCCGTCTGATAATAAATTATATATAAATCACGAGACCTTAACGTGGGATGTTTACGATACAATTGTAAGTGGGATTGTTCCTTGAAATCTGCATACATACATAGCTTAAATTCACAATAGCCAAAACAACCTATCCACACCAGGTTGGGTCAGCTATCTAATGAAGATTTGTGTAGAGGTATAAAGTTTAGGGGCTTGACAGTATTGCGCAAATATTATGATATCAAATTCCTGGGTTGAGACAATCTTCAAAATATTCATTCACAATAAACTGACCTCATACAAGTTTTCGAATTACATAACTGATTAGCCTGCCAGTAATTCTATTTACATGCATGAACAGACTTGTTGGTGTCAATACAAGTACCTAAAATGAATAAATTATATAGTAGCCTGATATTAATAATGGGTAACATCTTTTTTTTTTTTAATGCAAAGTTGTTTTTTGCAGTTAGTGTTACTTTATGATTTTAAAATGAAACTCGTGACATATCTTTTCTATATTTAGGGTTATTTGTTAGACCTAGTATACTATTAACCTTTTTGTGAAATGAAATTGTTGTGGAAGTTGCGAAACAGGCCGTGTACTGGTATTGGATTTTTAATCAGTTTTTAATTAAAATATTTTCGTGTGTGTTAGACTGTTTTATACAAAATACCCCCCCCCCCCCCATTTCCACTCCACTAGACCAGACTTTTCAGCCATGTCCAAGCTTTCTGGCTCAATAGGCCTACCCCCTTATCTGATCGATGCTATGATGCAATTATTTCTGTTCATTGTGGTCCTTATCCAGTGTCCAGGACATACTCTGAAACTCGGCGGATGTCGCCGAGAATGTTTAATTCGGGGAGGAGGGGTGGGGTGTACCGGATAATCTTCGACCACTTAAATATCATGATAGTAGCACCATTATTGATGTATCAAGCATTTCTTATGTTTATACTATGCTATGTTATATCCTGTTAGAGAAATATAACGGTATATTTCAATATTTCATTTGCCGGAAAATATCTGATCTATATATATAATACTATACTTGGTTTAATCATCTTGTGACAGATGTATAATATACCATAACAGCTGGACCTTGTTTTGTTTTCACAGTTTTCGATTATAGATAAAAAAAAATATGTACATTTAGACCATAATAAATAACATTTTCTCTGTTTGTATACCTTAAAAGCATAAATAACTCTCCGTTTAAACAAAAATATATATATCGAAATCGGAGAATGATCCGAAAAGTATGCAGTAATACAGAATACCACACATTCATACTTAATATTATTTATTTATTTATTTACAAGGTCTGAACAAAGTCAGTCCACACGAGATATCGATTTCTTTCATACTAGAAAGAACTCTGCTCACCGAATGAAATGCTTTGAATGCTCGAGGTATTGTTAACGATTTCTTGTCAAAGGACATCTTATTGTACTAATGAGCATAGTTATAGAAGACCATCTATGCTAATATTATAAATACTTAGATATATCATGACTGTTCTCGAATGATATCTTCTAGTATAGGCCAAGTATAGGCAGATACTTTCAATCAACGACACATAAGGATCTGTTGACAAAATCTATTCTCTTGTTGACGTTTCGCAGGGGATCAGAGGCTTTAATTGGAATGGTGGTTAACCTCTCGTCATCACTTTACTTGGTTTTGTTGAGACTAACGCATGATGTATACGATTTTTCGTACCAGGCACATTTGCCCTTTAAGCCCCCGTAGGCGATAACACTGTCATGTTGAAAATGAACAAAAATCACGAAAGGTCTTTTCGACCCACCACACGAATGACCGTGACAGCTCGTAGAAAAATTAAAATGTATGGGTATTATTAGACACAAGAATATAACTCATGGCCGTATGTAGGATTTTAAAAATGGGGATGCAGCAGAGTGGTGGGGCGCCATAGCCTCCACGTAAGGGATAAAAAAAAACAACTGGCGATCAGGACAAACGAACCCATTGGCGTTCGCGCCCTAAACCGACCGACTGATCTGGGCCCTGTTTCACGAAATTTTAACTTAAGATAAAATCCAATTTTAGTAGATACTTCAATTTTGATTGGCTAAGCACTAAAATCAATCTAATATTATCCAATCAAATTACTAAAATTGTGATCTTATCTTAGTTAAAATTTCGTGAAATAGGCCCCAGAGCCTTAAAAGCCTCTCTGTGTGATCATATATCAAGTGTATTATTTTATAATTGAAAGATTGTCAAATTATTTGGGGGGGGGGGGGGGCGCCATTTCTCGGGCGCCATATTTTTCTGGGGGTTCTACAACTAAAGCTTTCATTTATTTCCATTTGTATGGCTTAGGTACAATTGGTATATATTAGTTATAAGTTTACGAAACTGTAACTTAAACTGACGAAGTTCGCAAAATGCAAATAGTTTCGAACGATCAGATCAACACTTCAATCGGTTTTCACGAGAGAAAATTTGTCAGTTGAAATTTAATTGAACACCAAATCTCTGAATCATAACAAATAACATATGAATGTCTCGGAAATATCGTAAAAAAGGCATGACTCATTGTTGCAAGGTAAGATGTAGTATTGGTTTCTTTTAATTCGTGTCTGAGTAAATCATTTGAGCTTCTGCAAGGTTGAAAGGTAATGTGAACATTTTAGCGGTTTGTGGCTAACAACCGAACGCTAGAATTTCCAGTCACACGACTTTAAATGTATATCTCGGACTTCGGATCACTCTTTCATTCGGGGGGTTGGGATGGCCTAGTGGACTAGAGTGTCGCGCTTCGACCTCTAGCTGGCCGGCCACCTCTGGCTTGCGGCAGTGGTTTCGAGCCCTGGTGTGAGCGTATGTGGCATGGAGACAGGGGGCGCCTTCTCAACCTCGTGGGTTTCCTCCGGGCACTCCGGTTTCCTCCCACTGCTAAAGACCCCTACGCGCAAGCAAATTATTGAAATAAAATTAAAAACCATATGTTAGTCCCGAAATGACCTAGTTTGTGTTGAGTGGACGTTAAACCCCATTTCTCTCTCTCTCTCTCTCTTTCATTCGATACACAAACAAGCGCACGAATACTCTCTATATTTACGTCTCACAAATAGACTTTGTAACCTGCGAAGTTTAAAAAAACGGACCTGAATGCCAAGAAACAGTATATCCATTCATTAGTTTAATATTGATAATGATTTCATTCAAATAGTTCAGTGATGTGTATATCAAAAAGCACCCCATGCCGACTGTAAAATATTACGCGGAGTGAGTTGCTTATATTATTATAATAGAAAATACATGTAGTATAGGCCTATATATAAATTGGATAGATCCATACTTCACAAACAGTTGTATTGCGTGATCTGTTATATTGTTTGATGTCTTATTTGTATTCATAAGTCAAACGAAAAATCAAAGTCTGTAAAAGAACCTTTAGAAGTTGGAAATCAAATTAAAGGAGCTGAATCGCTAACATTTGGGACCTAGAAATTGATAGAAGTGGGTCGCAACGCATATAATACTGTAATATGAATGTATATAAACTGATTTACATTCAATCGTTTCCGTTTTTACTGTAATTTTAAATTGGTTATGTTCCGCGAAAAAATAAGTCAGCAGTGTCAATCGAATGCAGATTTCTAGCGTCTGGTTATTCCAGTCTACATACGCCGTTTGATTTGATGCAATGTTTCTAGCCTCGTTCCCCGGGTCTCTTGCTAGAACTGGGGCTGTTAACGCATTATAGTACACGATTCGTGTACCAATGGTAAAATGTTTATTTTGCCTTAAATATTGGATATCAGAAGCCCATCTTTTCCCGGTAAGATCACAGCATCAATGTTGATTTAAATTGACAGATAATTCGTGTTTTCAAAGTTGAAGATTTAGGATGATATTTAGTCAAAGACTTAGTTACTTTAAGTATAGTCGCAGTGCCGCTGCCCGGGCAAACATTTACCTCACCACACTGAATGGCGTATTCGTCCATTGTCATTAACCCGGTGGTGGCGGGGGGGGGGGGTGCAGAAAGGTAGGACGTTAAACCCCATTTCATTTCAAATTGTTAAAGATGATCTTTTTAAGCATTAAATAATGACCTCCTCAACTAAAATCTAATATTTAAAAGGTGACAAAAAGATTTTCCACTCCTTGTCTCTCAAACCCTCTGTATTTCCAACATCATCAATACTTTTGATTTTCCGCATAGCAAGTCTTGTAACATACAAAAGCTGCTTTCTAGCCCTCGTCTCTCTTTTTCTACCCAATTTGGGGTTTATTTCATCCTATCACGTATTAGCACACTATCCTACGTAATTTATTGTCACCTGCTCGTTCTCCACTCTTAATCTCGGTCCCCATTCACTAGTTTTACCGCATCCTTCTCCCGTGCATGTTCAATCCAATCTTGCTTTCTTACCATCCTCTTCACATTACAGTATACAATGTCCCCACCCGCCCTCTATTGCATTCTTCTATACAGTCCTCTCTTCGCATTCCATTATACATGCAGTGACCCTTTCGCATTCCCTTTTGCAATGGACGTTTCGCATTCCATTATCCAATGCTCGTTTCCACCCTCTCTTTCATTCCATTATCCAATAACCGTTTCCACATTCTCTTTCATTCCATTATCCAATGCCCGTTTCCACCCTCTCTTTCATTCCATTATCCAATGCCCGTTTCCACCCTCTCTTTCATTCCATTATCCAATGACCGTTTCCACCCTCTCTTTCATTCCATTATCCAATAACCGTTTCCACCCTCTCTTTCATTCCATTATTGAATGCTCGTTTCCACCCTCTCTCGCATTCACCTTTTCACTCGCGTTCCGTGTGATGATACCTTCTTCCCATCCTGTGTCATTATAACACAGCCATTTCCACCCTCACGTTCCACTTTATGCTGCTTTATCCATTCCGTTCTCGCTATTTCCCATTTTTTTTATAATGGGGATCACGTGGCTAAGTGGTATAAGGCGTTGGCTAGCTAGCCTGGAGGTCGGATGCTGGATCCCTGCATTGGCCGAGAAAATTCATCCAGATTTTCCGGCGTGGTTCCCCCTTGTCAGTGATGCTGGACGGAGGGCCTGACAAGGGCAGCTGTCTAGTCTTTCGGATAGGACGAAAAACCGAGGCCCTGTGAACACATTGGCGTGCATGCAAAAGATTCCTTGATTGGAATTCGATATAAGAGTAGGCCGCAGTACCGCTGCCTAGGCAAAATTTCCCTCGTAGCATATATATGGCGTATGTCCGGGCAAAATTTCCCTCATCATAGCACACTGTGTGGCGTATGCCCGTATTCATTAGTCCAGTTTGGGAGGACAGTAGGACGTTAAACCCCATTTCATTTCATTTTTCCTTTCTATAATTTTATGTGCTCCTCGAACTGTTTATCTTTTTGACCCCGTAGCTTTCAGTAATGCCGAGTGTCGTTCACGAAGCAGACTATGCTTGCACCTTTTTACAACACCTGAGAAGTTATATTATGGGAGATAAGATAAAGAGATGGCAGTTCTCACTATAATAGTTAAAAACTAGATAGTGTAAAGATAATTTGCTGAAAATTTCAGTCAAATTGATTCACTATTAGCCGAGAAAAAAGCGTTAAAATTTTCACATAGTCTCGGTCATCATTACTCAAATCATTAATATAAACAGCATAGTCTCGATTATCCACTTGATTGATTTAATTATCAACCGCCATTAAGCGGCATATACTATTTTAATCTGCCAACATCGAAGGCTAGCCTTGCCATCAAGAGTTTATTATGGTCTTGATATGTTAATTAATGTCTAATTGATTATTTAGATAACATCTCAGGCTTAAAGAAAGACTTGTAAAAAGCAGATTTTGCTCTTGCATAATGCTATTTTAAATGCTCTTATTAATCATGTTATGTCATTTAGTCAGTTATAATTGCCCACTAGCAGTGTGTAATTTGATCTATACACGTATTATTTTTATAGGCTAGTAAATGGCCTTGTTGGGTGCATGCTAACAACAATAGTTATCTCAATAATTGAAGACACAGGGTGTGCTTGTAAACAAGAAAACCCGGTTAGAAATGTTTTGAAGATTTATTTTAAATGTTTGTACGTACGTATGATAAGTAAGGGGTTCTATCTATATACTGCTGTGTTCTGACCTCATGATCTTGCTATGTGAGCGACATTTCTTTGTTAGTCTAGTAGACTCGATTATCATGTTGGACTTACCTATAGCAAATAGCATGGACGTACCTGCTAAACAAGACTATGTCTGTCTGCTAGACACTTGAAAGGCAATTCGGTGCAATTTACTCTTGGATAAACTCGTCTAAGCCCGACCGAGCACGTCGACAGTTTCGTTGGAGAAATGAATAGTTTCACGTACATACTTATGTTTCCAATCCACAAAAACTGTTTTATGTACCAATGGTAGCTTAATAACCCAAAACTATAATCGTCCAAGGTCGATACAAATAGAATGTTACTCCTTAGCAAGCTTGTGGGCCTATTATGTAATACTAGGCTGTATAATAGTCTACACTGAATATCCCACAATATACAATTACATGACTTCATTCAAATGTAATGTTTATTGACTTAACAATGTTAACAACACAGTTTGGTTTTGCTTAAATTCAATTTGGTCCACCATTCCTTTTACAAAAACAGACAACGTCAAATCGAAATCAGCAATAAATACTGCGTTGCGAAATACGTCATCTTGAGATCATATTATATTTATTTTCATAAGTTCTATTTCTGCATATATACATGTTGTTGTTTTCATAACATCGGCTGTAATATGGCGTGTGTCGGATGGCAGAGTGGCCTGACGTTTATACTGTTATCTACACAAGTCATAAGTCATGGGTTCGTTTGTACGAGGGGTTGGGGGATGGGGGGGCTAGTGATCCACAATGTCCCGCTTCGCAACCTTGTGAAAGGCACATACGCGTGAGCTATGCCAGTTAAAATAAGACTGCTTATCTGCCATATCACCATCGGCGGGAGCGGGCGTTCGTTAAACAAATCATGGGTTCGTTAATACGAGTATAATAGTCGCCTGCATAAGTAGTGGACCCCCCCCACCCTCCTCACCTAACAACGATCTAAAGGCCCTCGCGCACAGACGAATAATGTAATGAAATACCCCATGTGTTCGTGTGTTAGTACTGGGTACGGGACGTTAATCTCAATTACCTTATATCATTTCATTGAACTGAAATATCTCGATATAAATGGTATGGAAGGTAACCTTGAGAGTTCATTAACAGTTAATAATGCACCAGGGGCTCTCAACAGTCAACTCTCAATCGTTTGCTGGCTGTATAGAAAAATTAAGTTCCATTATTGTGTTCCATTATTCCACATATTAAATATACATTTAAATACGATATACAATTATTTTAATACACAATTAATAAATTGTATATAAACACCAACGATTACACAAACTTATATACACACGTTTGAGTACTCAATATACATGTATAATACACATAATGAACGAAGGGGAATATACACAGCTGGAACGGTGTATATAGGCCTACATATACTGTAATTTATATATGATAAAGTAAGGGATATCACCTTCGGTGGAAGAAAACGTTAAAAACTAAGAAGAACAACAATTGGGAAAGGGATTTTGTTTGCGATATCACTTAGGTGGAAGCGGACGTAAAATAAAGCTATTTCACACTCACAAAGTGAACGAGAAGATCTATGTTATGATTCAGTCATACTTATTTCAGACATAGATTTACACCTATGAAATGAAATCGGATTGAACGTCTTACTTTTACAAGCATTCTAATCAAGAGTAGTAGTCGGGCATAAGAAATGCAATGTGCACTGCATGGCGAAACTTTTCCCGGCATAGTGGCGCCGCGGTCATAAGTGGTCTAGTCTCATTTCCATTTTTAACTTGTCAAAATACACGGTTTTTGTCCTAACCAAACGACTAAACCCCACCCTTCCTGTGCCACTGAAACGGAGAAACCGTACAGGAAAATCCAGGACGCCACCATCTTCAACGGAACGCTTAATCTCGCTTTAACTCCGTTGCTTCAGGAACATGGGGCGTTACAGGAGTCGATTATCCCCACCGAATTAAATAACCATTTAAAACAAATACATATATAGCCCTGTGTGTAGATAATAAATATAGATGGTATATGAGTATACAGTTGACATAAGAAGATGGTAGTTTTAAAATGTATACGATGTCACGACGCCATTTGAAATTCAGCCAATGTTTTACTAATGCTATAGATAGAATCAGATATAGTTGGGGGTAAATTCCATGTCGAAGTCACCGTAACACATCACTCACTATACTACTAATAATATTACACTCTAAAATAGGGAAAACTTTGAATTTAACTCCTAAACTTTAAGATGAGTAAATTTAAAGAGGTCTCGTCCGGCAGGTACTTAAAGATACATTATGGGAGATTAGATAAAGAGCTGGCTGTTCTCATTATAATAGTTAAAAACTAGATAATGTAAAGGGAATTTGCTGAAAATGTCAACCAAATTGATCCACTCTGAACCAACATTTTAGCGATTGAATTTTAGTTGAGCAGCAAATCGGATCTTATCTTAATCCAGTCAATATCACAGACTAGCGTTGACATGGTCTGGATAAGTTAATAAATGTCTAATTAATAATTTAGATAACATTTTAGGCCTACAGAAGGACATGCAATTGACAGATTTAGCTCTCGTATAATGTATGTTTAAATAAATTTTGATAAAAAGTAATCACACCTCGTGACTAACAAAGATCTAAAAAAAAAAAACTTGTGTCTAATCGTTTCAATTGGACGGGAAAACGAGGTACAAGTAAAGCAGGGGCGGTTCCGGGGGGGTGGGGGGTTCCCACTCTCAGCTACATAAAAAAAATAATGCCTTGCATCAATGAAATTACATCACAAAGTGATCCTACATCAGTATAAAAATGATTTCTCTGTTTAAAAAGCTTAATTTGTATGTATGCCTATGTAATTTAGAGACAATGATGGCAGATTTCGGTGACAGAAACCTGGCAAACCCCCTCCTGCAAAAATTCCTGGATCCGCCCCTGTAGAACCTCATTGACAATTGGAATTGGATGAGGAGTAGGTTGAAACTCAAATATATATCCAGGTACACACAAGGTCTTTTTATTACTGAAACGAATTAGGTGGACCGACTGACTGGCTATTTTTTTCTAACATCATTTATACAATAAATATTTACATAAAGATACAACATATACGTATGGGATCAGACAAACAAGTCGAGGCTAAAATAACTTCAGATCCAGAAGGAAATTATGTACAAAACTATATATTCATTGTTTAAACAAAATTAAAAAAAAAAAAATGTTTTAAATTCCAAGGGCAAACTGTATGCTTACACATTTTGCCATCAATTAAAGGGATGTGTCATATATGTCACGATTTTGGAAAGTACAAACTGGAGCGTCCTGTGAATTTAGATCAGTACAAACTGGGGCGTCGTGTTCGCGGATTTAGACCACCAGTACAAACTGGGGCGTCGTGCACGCGGATTTTAACCAGTACAAACTGGGGCGTCGTGTACACGGATTTAAATCAGTAGAAACAGAGCGTCGTGTATGCTGATTTTGCAAAATGAACTTACTGCAGGATCCCATGGGGACAAATGCCAATATTGTCGTTAGAGGGGGATATGTAGAGATGTGTCTTCTGCTTGGTTTTAATGTCCACTTCGCAGACAAGATGTATTATTTTTATTATCTTAGCGCACGCTGTGGGAGAGATGAGAGGAAGTGGGAAGTCTAAAACTCGAAAATACTAACTATTAATACTGGATTTTAAAAATTGAACGTTAAAGATAAATCTGATTTTTTTACATGTTATCCCATCGGTAAAGGCCTCGTCACCAATTATAAAAACTGTAAATAGCTAATAAAATAAAGCTTGTAAACAGTGCACAATTATCGGTCAATGACGCAATCAATTAAGATAAAAGCACGCGTCCTAGCGTCTATCCGATTTCATAGCAACCATTTAACATGTATGTAACGAAATATGGTATAATTAGAGTCTTCCATACTGAAATATAATGCAGGAAATACACGTAGAATGGTTAATTACATGTATAAATTCACAACTCAAAAGTTAGGTGAAAATTTAAACACGCAGTTAAGGTTGTAGCTTTGTATTTTTGATTAAAAGTGGGAATACACCGTTTAAGTCCTTAACCATGATGGTGGAAACTGGGTGTTGGGCAGATGGGTATGATGAATACACAGTCGTGAAACAAAATTTAAACAATAGTGATAACTGTTGTTTTGAATAAAATTTCTCATGGGTGAAGAAATATTCCGAATACATTGTTTGCTGTTACACTTGATCAGACACATAACGTGCTATCTTTCACATTAAATAACCAAATTCCATGGGAATAATTAACGCATTTATACGCATTCCAGAATTCATTAACCACAACCACGATATTCTCATCAAACCGCGTGAACATCATGTTGTTATATTGACACCATATAATGTACTATTACTGTTACAATGGAAGGCACGTCCGAGTGGTCATATCGGAATGTGAAGAATTTTTCAATCACGCAGATGTTACGTCACAGCCTATCGCCTAAGTGTACAACCTTGCCCTTACATACATACCGTATTGTCAGCAAGGCCGGATCTTACCAATCCGGCAAAGAGCAACATATATGTCCACAAAATGCCGTCTCTAATGATCCAATACCAAACGCTATGGTGTTTTGGGGTGTTTTTTTATTATTAAAGCGGCACAATGGAAGATGGCAGTGCGCGCTTTAATAGTTACCAGACAATGTAAAGGGAATAAAATTATGCTGAATATTTTTTTCGAATTACTTCACTCTGATCCGGGAAACACCCACTTCAATACTTCTGTAACCCCGATTGTCATTCCTACCGTTGTTACAATAATAAACAGATCCGCGATTTTCTATTTTCACCGTGAATCATGAACAGCCGTTGAACCACAGATCGGATTCAAATCTGTTTAAGATCGGCCTATCAGATAACGTCGGGGTTGATTATAATCTTGTTAATAAATGTCGCATACTCGAATTAATGGATTATGTAACATTTCAGGCCCAAAGAAGGGCATGCAATAGGCAGATTTACACCTTGCATAAAGCATGTTAAATAAAGATCGAGATTAACACACGGAAGCCTTGAAAACAAACACCATAGTAAGCAATCTCGTTAGAATTAGATTACAATTTTGTTCTTTATTTTATCTTTTTCAGAACAGAACAGAACATCAGAAGTTATTGAAAACGTAATTGACATTTGATTTGAATCAAATTACAAATTAAGTTGTCTAGATCGTCCTTATCGCAATGAAACGATTATCTGTAACTGTGATGAAACATGGGGTAATAGGGCAACTCGACACTCGACATGTTAGTTACATAAAAAAAAACCCACAAGCTGACAGTTAAGTCGATATCCCCCATCTTCACCCCAAACTAAATAAATACACGATACTTATTAACTACATGCACATTTATCTTTTCAAAATCATTTACCAATTCAATTACTGTTCATACTCTTCCTTATTATCGAACTTAGTCAAAATATTGATTCTATGTACCAAGTTTCATCACTTGGTCTAAATTTCTCGCCTTTCATATCTTGATCAATTAAATTATTTATGTAGAAATAGGATAAATAATTTTATTGATCAAGATGGCTTAGGCCATACAGTCTGCTATGAGGGAAATTTTGCCCAAACAGTGGCGCTACGGTCTAACCTTATATCAAATTCCAACTGTCAAGGGATCTTTCAAGTGCACGCCAATGTGTACACGGGGCCTCGTTTTTTCGTCCTATCCGAAAGACTAGACAGCTGTCCTTGTCAGACCCTCCGTCCTGCATCACTGACAAGGGGGTACGGCGCCGGAACTTCTGGACACATTGTCTCAGGAACTGGCAAACTCCCTCTTAAAAAAAAAATTCTGGATCCGCTGCTGCTTCTCTTTCGTACACGCCAAGAAAGTTCACCCACAGGGGGAACACAAGGACCACCTCGGTCGCCACAACTGCACGTCGCCACCGTGCATTTTCATGTTTGTATCTTCAATTTATTTTGCCTGTTTATGATTTGTAACATAAAATATTTAAAAGATGAAGAGATACTTGTTTTCTGTTTGTTAAATAATTAATTAAAGAGATAGAAATAGTTGGTTAGCATGGGTGTAAAAAAAAAACGTGTGTCAGGCTAAAACGTCTGCCATATTGAACATACCGTGGTGGTTAATACACCAAAAGCAACAGACACTATTAAAAATTTACCATGCTGTTGTTTTATATTCGTTTCGTACCAATTGCTGTTATCGCTTATTAATTGATGTCACGTGATTTCATATCGTCTCTTATTACCGATGTGTCTGTTGTCAAAGGTTGACCATATTAAAGGCAGCACGACGTGGTGAGATTTCCCTGACTTAAGCGTGACATTAAAATACTCCCAACCCCTGCGATGTTTTTAAGTACAATAGAACACAGGGGCGGATCCAGGATATTCAGAAAGAGGGGGCGTGCTGCACCAACTTGGGAGTGCGAATCCCGGAACCGTGATTTTTGAGTGTAAAAATTGACCACAAGGACTAATTTCATACTATTACTGTAAATTACGATTTCCAACCTAAACTATTTTTGTTCTCCTTTCTCGCGAGAATATATGGAGCTAAAAATTGTTCGCCACCTCAAAAAATAGAGGGGGCGTGCGCCGTGTGCGCCCCCCTCTAGATCCGCGCCTCGAACATGAGTATATAAAACGATGGTCGAAGGTATGAGATCTCAAAACTACCCCAGACTATAGCGAACCTTCACTACTTTGAAAAGAAATAGTAAAAAGAATTACGCAACGATGCGCCATTGTCATTTCTTCCCTGAAAGATAAAATCTCTTAAGGCGTAATTCAAGCTAATGTGTAGCCTACTCAGTTTGATTATTTAACAAAATTTAAAATACTAACGTTAGTTAGTCAATGCACGGCTTTGTATTCAGTCGTATTTAAAACAAGTCTACCATTAAATGTTCGTCGACAACAAAATGGCGGCGGCCTTATTACATAGCGAAGAACATAGATCTATGAAATTTCAATTTATCTATCTTGCCCCATTAATGGACTGATATTTCTAACAGACTTTTATCTTTCACAATATTGAAGTTTCCAAGGGATTTCTATAGTGCCAAATGACGCATTGGGACATTAAAAACAAAGAAGGCCCCTCTGCTCAACACTAACATGAAATAATCAAAAGGCAACGACGGAAAAGCGAAGACCGTACTGAGTAAGATTAAGAATTGATAAACGTATTTAAATGTGTGATGTCGTGTAATGTGTAAGTGAAATCGATCTATGTTGTTTCGTCTATAAGTCATAGGATATCCTGGGAGTGTGATGATATTCATGTACTTTACGTAATCAGTATATAGATATTGATATAAATCGGTGGATCAAAGTATGAATTACGAATGAAGTATTTCCAAGTGCCCTTTTATGTTTAATATTGCCAAAGCTGTCTAACGCCACGTAATCGAACAAGGCATATCCAGTGTTAAAAATGTCATTGATCGATATTAAACAATTGAAGGGGTAATAAGCTATTTGTAAAATAATCAATTAGAATGATCTCCAGGCATATGTAAGAAAAATCCAAAATGGCCGTGATGGTATCTGTTCTTAGGTGGATCATGAAGGTATATCTGTTCAAAAATGGCATTGGTTGACGTGAAACAACTGAAAGGGCAATAAACTGTTTGCGAAAAAATCAATTAGAATTATCTAAAATTCAAAATGACGTAGATGAACCAAGATGGCGTCAGTTCCTTGTTGGGTCATTAAGTTATCTCTGTTAAAAAATGTCATTGATCGATGTTAAACATCTGAAAGGGCAATAAACTGTTTTGGAAATAATCAATTAGAATGATCTCAAATCCAAAATGGCGGCAATGACACAAGATGGCGTCGGTTCTTTCTCCCCTCGTAGTTAATAAAAGCCAAATTGCGTCTGTCTGCACACTGTTATTATTGATGTCACGTATGTCATTCAATATTTTTTTTATCAAAGGGTAGACAATGATGTATATAATTATATTTCACGTGACGATTTGTTATATAATAAACAAACGACCTATTAAACTAATGTGGCTATTTATAGACTGTATTTTGTCTGTAGACAGTTAATAACACGTTTTATTATATTAGATTGCCTTGACCTAACCTCGTTTTATTAAAAAAATAATATTAAAAGTAGTCCCACCCGTTAAAACACAGATTTACCACGCCTAGAATTTACGGAATTGCTCAGGGAGATGTGCAACCACACGGTAAAACGGTACGACACAACGCCCTCTTCGATACCTTATTGTCAATATACAAGGTAGGGAACTCGTCTCCAATGATTGTTCGAGGGGGTGAAATAATAATAATGTTCAGTCAAGTTTTGTGTTCAATCTTATCAAATTACTGTCTGATCCTTTTATAGAAACAAGAAAACAAGAAAGTGAGATAAAACTAAACAAAATAAGATGTTCTGAAATTAGAAAGCTTAATCTGAAAATAGTAACAGTTTTTTTTATAACTGAATGAATACTCCACATATTTCAAATTTATAATTGTAGCATAATGTTTTTCTAATTGAAATACAATTTCCGACATAATGTCAGACCTGCCTGATATGTTCATGGCTATATTAATAAATGTCAACTAGCCTGGTTTAATGATTTCGAACGGTGGGCGACGATACAAGTATATAGTTTGTCAACTGGATTGGTTTTGAGTAGGGGGTTTCTATTCGAAATAAAGTCCGACAGATGCCTACATCTGCTTAGAAAAACACGGAAAGGATTCAAATATATTAATTGTTGGACATTTTTGCGACTTTTGTACAGTATGATTCCAAGGGCCACATAGGGTTAAATTGGTACTGATAGGAGCTAACTCTTTGGGTGAAAATCTATATTATGAGGCAGGCAGGGGTTGGGGCATTAACGTCCTCTCGACATAAACCAGGTCGGGACTAACATATGGTTCAATTTTATTTCATTAATTCGCTTGCGCGTAGGAGTATTTAGCAGTACAGGGACCCTATTCCTGTTCATGTGCAACAGAGGAATCCGAATCAGGCCAGTTAACCCAATGACAGACCTTATGATACAACGCGCACACGCTAACTATTCAGCCATCCAACCCCCCAAATCTATATGACCGAACGTCTACATTCATGCCATATACCACAGAGAATAATCTCCGAAGCCGGATATATAATATTTGGTATAGAGGTATAGTGATAGTATGGGAATTGATTGCCATGCACGTCGCAGTTTTAGTCAATCATATGTCAATAATGGCCTTTGACGATGCGTCTGGGGTTCAGATGAGGCTACGTGATGACTGGTATGTGACGAAAGCAGGTTTAAACACACAATGTCCAGTCAAACGGTCAGTGGGTCAATTGTCCAACATCAAAGAAAAGCAAATAATTACTTTACTCGTTTCCAAAGCCCCTTAAATAAGGCCGTGTACCGCTATTCACCTCTCTGTCGTGTTCTCGAATGTCAAACCATGTAGTTCAGAGTGTAGTTTATTTTAAGGCCACAACAATTTTTAACTTTTGTTCTTCGGAAACACATATTAAAATTTTGTGTCCTATTTCTCCAGAAAGAGAGAGAGAGAGAGAGAGAGAGAAATGGGGTTGAACGTCCACTCGACACAAACTAGGTAATTTACGTACTAACGTGTAGTTCAATTGTATTTCTATATTTCGTTTGTGCGTATGGGTCGTGAGCCGTGAGAGGAAACCGAGGGGAGGGAGAGAGAGAAATGGAGTTTAACGTCCACTCGACACAAACATATGGTTTCATTTTATTTCAATAATTCGCTTGCGCGTAGGGATCTTTAGCAGTGGGGGAAAACCGGAGTGCCCGGAGGAAACCCACGAGGTTGAGAAGGCGCCCGTATCTCCATGCCACAAATGGTCACACCAGGGCTCGAAACCACAGCCGCAAGCCAGAGGTGACCGGCCAGCTAGAGGTTGAAGCGCGGCACTCTAGACCACTAGGCCATCCCAACCCCCCAGGAAACCGAGGGACCCAGAGAACACCCACGAGGTTGGACAGTCGACCCTACTCCTTGTCAGGTTCAAGCAGGCAATCGAAACCACTACATTAGACTCAATGACAGACCTTGTGATTTCACGCGCATGCGTTAAACCAATAGACACCCCCTTATTTCCTGAGGAATATTTGGCTGCTCTTCACAAAAGCTTTTACTTTCACTTTTTCGGGCTTTAATTTTCTAAATTAAACATTTTTTAACGAGACTCGAGTCTCTTTTTATTTATCAAGATTAAAAATTAAATTGGCTTGGCTTTAGCAGTGTATCTTGTATGTCCAGACACTATCATATAGCTATATTGGTCAACTGTCCTCTTGTTCAAACATTTACCCTGGACATTAACTAGAACTAGGCTATATTATCACGATATGGGGTTAATGTGAAACGAAACATAAATTAACTTTAGTGTTTGATTTTAATAAAGAACTTCCGTCATATTTGAAATAACCTAAATGTGTTTACGAACTTTTCATTTCCTGGTAATACTCACAATTCAAATTTATTTTTGGCGAATTAAATATAAATATATTAGATCATTGGTGTTATCGCCATGTTGAGGTGTATTCTATAGATTCTGTGAACCATACGGAAATAAGTGGGGTTTAACCCTACCTTCTCGCCAACATACTAATGTTATAGCCCACAATGAATGCAAGTGAAATTGAATGTAGTTATATTTTTAAATCATATTGTATACTGAGCGCCATAGAAAACGCATCACTTAGTTTTTCGTATAACAAAATGATCCTGTAAACCGTCGCCCGAAAACCATATTGTTCTATCTCCCATTACAGATAGAACAATATGGTTTTCAGGCGACGAAACATATCTTATTTATTTTGCTTCTTATTGTGAACAATATTCAAATGGGAAGACATAAATAACAACACATTTGTACACTTATGGATGTTTAATCTGTAACCAACGGTACAAAGTCAGAGGGGTCAAAAACTGCACAGCCAATTTTAGCTCGAAACTGAAGCTGACGTACCGGATTTAAGATTTATTCTAGTTTAGAAACAGAATGAGAGAGAGAGATAGAGAGAGAGAGGGGGGGGGGTTAACGTCCATTCGACACAAGCTAGATCTTTTCTTTTTTTTAAACAATATTTTATTCAGAAATTGAAACGGATTGAGGAACTGGCATAGCCTATATTATGACCTCTCTCCTTAATACAAGAATTAATATGGATATGTAAAAGAAGTAATTGAGTAAACAACAAAACAATAAAATGAATACTTAATTAACAACATTTTAGATATGCATATTTACACATTGGCGACGACGTTGTTCATGTTCACATTTTAGTTGATAAAGATCATTTCGGAAATAACAATTTATTTCAATGATTCGCTTGCGCGTAGGGGTCTTTAACTCTTTAGCAGTGGGGGAAAACTGAACTTGAGGACCTGGAGACGGGGGGACTCGCTGTCGAAGCATGGTTTGACTTCTCTGTGCAGGATTTACCCACAGACACGGACCTTAAGATCTAGGGGGCATTGTAGTTTGAATATCCATCATCGTTCCCGATTTTGCTCAATTTTGATTAAAAAGCACTTCAATCTTCTCTGGTCTTGAAAATGGGGGTTGGAAGGGGTCTCATAAATGGGATAGCCAGGGCCCGTCAATGTATAACTTTTTTCTCTCCCAATTTGCACACAAATTAACTTCATGGCATCGATACTTATAGATTCATTGAATTAGATTGAATACACTGTAGTCCAGATTAATGTAAAGATAACGTAAATATATCACGTGGTATTGTCTTGCATTTGTGTGTGGTGGGGGGTTACATTGCTATAGGATTAGATTCTCCTACACATGCATATATTAAAGTAGATTTCTTCGCGTTCATTTTTTAGGATGTTGGGTACATTGCTATCTTTCTCGGAATCCTCTACAGGTATGGGTGTTGGGTGGCCGAATGGTTTACGCGCTCGCGTTGTATCATAAGGTCAGTCATTGACTCAGCTGGTGCGGTTTCGATTCCTCGGTTGTACGTGACAAGGAGTAGGATCGCCCGCCCAACCTCGTGGGTCCCCCGGATTCGTCCCATTGCTAATGAGCCCTACGCGCAAGCGAATTAATGTAATAAATATTGAACCATGTTAGTCCCTAACCGACCTGGCTTGTGTCGAGTGAATGTGTTTTCGATATGTTCATTTTGCTCTCCTCGATTTAAGATAGCACTGTAGTTAAGAGTTATTCACAGATTATAGACACATATTATATGAAAATTATCGACTATATTTCAAGTAGTACTTGATACAGACATACTTTACAATATCCACTTGTACGTTTGAACCAACTCACATTTCCTGCAAACATATGTTATGTATATGGAATAACAAGTCACTTGGAAATAAAATGAGGTTTAACTTCCTACTTGTCTGCTGCGACTGGACTATAATGAAGACGGACATACGTCATACAGTGTGCTATGGCCGCTTGTATTACGACCTGCTCCTATATCGAATTCCAAATGCTAAGGAATCTTTGACATGCACGCTAATGTGCATACCAGACCCAAATTATTCGTCACATCTGAACGACTTTGCGTTGTCCCTTGTAAGGCCCATCTGTCCTACTCTATTGATAAGGGGGGGGGGACCACATTGGAAATTCAGATGAACTTTCTAGGCCAACACAGGGGTCGTAGGTCAACGAATCACCGTGTCCCCAAAGTTTGTCTAGCAGCGTTTCGACGACGATTTCCCCCTAATCATCAAACGCACGCTACAATTAAACAACCAATTAACTTACATTCCATATTATTGTGTCATGTTTTATATTTCCTTGTATTATCCCTATGATGATGTGGCATGTACCATTACGACAAGTACAAGGACACCCATACAAAATGTAATGATATATTGATATAAGAAGTATTATGTCGGTATATAAAATACAAATTTGCCTTTCAGTGTTTAAAGACACATTATGAGAGATTAAATAAAAACTCGCAATTCTCACTATTATAGTTAAAACCTAGATAATGCAAAGGCAATTTGCTGAAAATGTCAGTCAATTTGATTCACACTGAACTAAGTTTTTTTCTATTGAATTTTCCATCTAGCCTCGATCATCATTACTAATGTCGATACGATAGAAAATATGATCTCTATTATCCATTTAATGATATAATCATGAATGAAAGTTGGGCAGCAAATCGGATCGTAATCCAGTAAAAAATCACAGGCTAGCGTTGACACCGAGGGTTGATTATGGTCTGGATAAGTTAATTAACGTCTCATTAATAATTTAGATAACATTTCAGGCCTGAAGAAAGGCCTGCGCTAGGCAGATTTAGCTCTTGCATAATGTGTGTTTAATATTTCGAGTACATGCCAGTTAATTGCAAGACTTTTCTTTTCGTCAGCTCACATTGTTACATCATCGCCTAGTTGGAGCAATAACCTCACCAATTTATGTGTTCTATGAACAAAATAATATTCCAAACAACAAAAAATCGCTGTAATACATGATATACATGACAACTATGTCAATTTCAAATTTGTTCCAAAAATACATTTGACACCCAACCATTGTTACAAATGGACTGTGTTCTTGAACATGTCTTTAAAATCTGTCCGATATTACAAAAGTCAAAATAAGTCGGACAACCTTTTACAGACAAAAATAGAGTTCGCCATGTGTCTCTAATTTATTGTAGACTAACTCAGTCAACTGGTTGTATATTTAGAAGGATATTAAATAAAATGTCGCAATAAACAAATCCGTGTTCGTCAACAGGATAAAGTGACATCGTGATTTGTATCACGGGCACTATAGTAAAACTTTTTAAAGTTTTTTTTTTAAATTGTACTAGAAAACAAAATAAGAGTACTGGATTTCACAGAGTTACTGTTGCAAAGACGTATCCAGAGACCATGGAAGCGCACAGCAGTGGGTGAGGGTGTTTTCCCCCAAAACATTTCGAAAACTAGAAACCCAGTAATGTCATTTCCTGTGATCTGAGACAAGAATCCGCTTCTGAATTATAATGGTTGTACTGGAAGGTCGATTCAGGGGTTGTACGAGCGGCTTTTTACTCTATGACGCCAGACAATGATTAATCAATTAGTTCCGTGCATCAAACGCAAAAAAAAAGTCCCCGTAACAGATGGTTTCATTGACTAATTCCTCATTTCAAGCAGAACACGTCAATGATAACAACTCTTCCAGGTCATGTATATGGAATAACATGTCACTTAGAAACGAAATGAGGTTTAACTTCTTGCTGCGACTGGACTATAATGATCCTAGTGTAGTAAAGACAAGTGATTTTGAAGTATAAAAACGAAACGAAATAGTGAAAGTATTCACTACACCGAATTGAAACATATAGAAGGAACTCCAAACCTTCTACGTTATAGCGGCATTCGTCATTTCATACAAGCTGATGAAATAAAATATATTAAATAATGTTAGTAATTAATTTATTAATGGTTTTAGAATTAAGACTAATACGAACTCTCTTTTATTATGTTGTCAATGTAACTTATTAGTTCGGTATACTAGGATTAAAGGATGCACTAATATTAATCATTTCACTAAAATAGGAAAGTACTAAGTCTAATTAATTAGTGTGGTACTCTATTATTAAAGGATTTTATGAGCTGATTGAATTACAAATCTATATTTCGTTTCTTTTTTATACTTGCTGAACTACAAAAAAAAAAACAAAAAAAAAACAAAACGAAACGAATTGAAATCTTTTATTAAACAAATCAGATTGGATTAACTCGTCATTTTCCCCAAATCCCACAATGTAAATAACTTTCAAATGTCATTTGAACTTGGAAATAAAATAAGAGGTTACCGACACCTAAGCTTATTGCAAATGACGTATCCTTGGAATATAGTGGTTGCTCTGATGGATTTATTGAAATTCACCCTCATCAATAGAGATAGAGAGAGAGTGAAAGAGAGAGAGAGAGAGAGAATTGGGGTTTAACGTCCATTCGACACAAACTAGGTCATTTCGGGATTAACATGTGGTTTTTAATTTTATTTCAATAATTCGCTTGCGCGTAGGGTCTTTAGCAGTGGGAGGAAACCGGAGTGACCGGAGAAAACCCACGAGGTTGAGAAGGCGCCTCTATCTCCATGCCACATAATAATATGACACACCAGGGATCGAAACCACAGCCGCCATCCAGAGGTCACCGGCCAGCTAGAGGTCGAAGCGCGGCACTCTAGACCACAAGGTCATTCCCCCCTCATCAATTGAGATGTATGGTCAATAATATTTACCTCTATGGAGATCACGGTGGCTAAGTGGGTAGGATAGTGGCTCGCTAACCTGGAGGTCGGGTGTTCGATCCTGATTTTCCGGCGTGATTTTCCCTTGTCAGTGATGCAGGAAAAGGACAGATGACTAGTCGTTCGGATGGTACAAAAAACCGAGGTCCCGTGTACACTTTGGCGTGCACGTAAAATATCCCTTGGCAGTTGGAATTCGATATAAAAGTAGAACGTAGTGCCACTGCCCGGGAAAAATTTCCCTAATAGCACACTGTATGGCGTAAGCCCGTCTTCATTAGCCCAATTCGGAGTAGACCAGTAGGACGTTAAACCCCATATCATTTCATATCACTTCATTGATAGAGGTATATAGTCAATATATTGACCCCGATGCTTTCATTGATTGAGGTGTACAGTAAATATATTCACCACTATGCTCTTACCTTACACATATTACCATACATTAAAATGCTATGCGTTCTACAATTCAAACTTACAAGTTATAAATTGTATTATTGTAATTAATAAATGTAATATTATAGCCACATTCCACACCTCTATATTAAATGACACCTGTGTGTGTGTGATTCGTATGCTATATCTAATATCTTTATTTAATGTTTAATAATTTTTAAATGTAACTTTTATTAAATCGTAAACGTCAGAGTATAAAACTATTATATTTGATAAAATGATATGGCATTGTACATTATATATAGACAATAAAAATGTCCTGAAAAATCCAGGCCGATGAATTGTTAATGACAGGAGTGTATCGAAATAAATATATATTTTTAATTTTTGGTAAATACCGCTCAATTCATAATGTTCTTTTGTGTAAATATGACGTCAATTGTTTTAGGCGTATTCTGTGTTGCTGGGCTAAATTTCTGTTACGTCGAATTGAACGTAAGTGGGGTTTAACGTCTTAATGGACTACTTTGGTTATGTGTCGTTGTTTTGTTTTGTTTTTTGTTTTTGTTTGTTTTGTTTTTGTGTGTGATTTTTTTTTTTTTTTTTTTACTGTCTCCCGTTTGTTCTTGCAAATGTGGTGAACGAATCCCATTTGTTCTATTGGAACGCTGTCTGATATTTTGTTCAAGTATAGTTAACAACCAGGGCCCTGTTTCACGAAATTTTAACTTAAGATAAAATCCAATTTTAGTAGATACTTCAATTTTGATTGGCTTAGCACTAAAATCAATCTAATATTATCCAATCAAATTACTAAAATTGGGATCTTATCTTAGTTAAAATTTCGTGAAATAGGCCCCAGGTGTTCCCTTTCCCATTTCATAACGTTATTATAATAATTACTGTTTTACACTTAGTACATGACGTATATATATAATTAAAGTTTTTAATTCTACACGTAGTTATTGTTAGTGTCAATAAAGCGTGCTGTCTCGAAACATGGCCTGTCTTGTAAATCATCAATCAATTTGCCTGGTTAATTTATATAAATGCACTACGCAAACTCCTATCAAGAGAATAAAAGTAATGCAGCTGATGTTTTCATAAATTCTTTGATCATCACAATTTTGTATTTCCCCGAGGACGGGGTTTTAGGTTTTTTTATATTATTATAGTTTGTTTCGTGTGGTATTCAGTATTATCTATCATGTATGCAGAGTCTTCAAATGGGAGGTGACATCAGAAAGCCGAGAAAGTTCATCCCGATTTTCCGCACGTAATATATCACTCGGCAGTTGGTATTCGATAAGTCAGTAAGATGTAGCGTCGCTGCACGGGCAATAATTTCCCCCGCAGTACACGGTAAGCGTTTTTTACCGTCCACCGGAGCCTGGTCTTATGACGTCATATGTGGATTGTGGGTTAGGATAAAGTCCGGTGGACGGTAAAAAACGCTTACCGTAGTACACTGTATATACCCGTCTTCATTAGCCCAGTTCCGAGCATATCTAGGAAAAATTTGATAAACCAGTTCATTTCCATATTATGCATTCTTATATCAATCAATAATCCCTTTGGCACTAGAGGTCTTTATCAGTGGTCGGTAGCCAGATTTGATACGTATATGGGCCTCTGACAGTATGCTAGAAACCGTTGGTCACAGAGGTTACCCAACTCTTGGTCAAGTATAAGTTCGGGGTCGAATGCCACGCAACACCCTGTAAAATGGTCCGGTGTTAAGTACCAATGTATGTGATTATCAGGTATAAAAGACTCGGGAGCCACGGTACTAATATGTTGGCTCGCTAGCCTGGAGGCCGAGTTAGTCCATCGGGATTTTCCGACGTGGTTTCGCATTGTCAGCGGTGCAGGATTGAAGGCCAGACAAGGACAGTGGTCTAGTCGTTCGGATGGAACAAAAAACCGAGATCCCGTGTATACTTTGGCATGATTCCTTGACACACTGTATGGCGTATGTCCATCTTCATAAGCCCAATCGGAGCAGAACAGTAGGACGTTAAACTCTGTTTCATTTCATAAACGGCTTGACTCATCAGTTTTGTATTAACTAGGCCTACAAATAGAAAGTAGGCTACAAATCACGACAAAACTAGTCGGTACCAGATCCACTGGACTTTGTACAACTGATGACCACATTATTTGGTCACTTGTTCCCTAGATTATGATGTCATTTGCAGGTGCGAAACGGGTAGGTATCTACTGACGTGTGTGGGCGTTATAACTTATACGCACATGGTCTGTATATGTCGTAATACACGTGACATTAGACACTATTCAAACAAAATATATAGATATGTAAACTATATCGGTATATATAATATGTAGGACATGACCCGGGTATATAAATAGAATTTAGTATGTAGATAAAGATAAACTTTACGTCCATTCATATTACTGGTATCATAGAACTATCTCGGGTTACAGTCGGTGATACACACGGCCAGTATCGTATTATGAAACTAATCCCAGTCACATATTAGAATTCGGCCAATTACAGATTTATTTCATCCTTAGCTTATCCCACGAGCATTAAGATATAAGAAGAGCTGATTATGGGAACCCCCCACCCCCACCCCCGGCCAAACAATCTCTCTATCACAATTATGAAACTAATTAAACCCAGTCACGTTTTAAAATTCGACCAATTAAAGATTCATTTCATCTCCAGCTTATCTCACGACCCCCCCCCTCCCCGGCCAAGCAATCTCCATATCACTATTGCCTTTAGAACCATTGATCGTTCGGCACTTTTTACAGCATTTCTATAATCCCCCCTTCTTTAAAATCTTTGCTTCGCTCGGCACATGTCATACTATAAGTGATTTGTCATCCCAAGTGCGACTTCATTAAAACTTGAAGGGCTACACCACATTTGAGAAGTAAAATAACAAGTAAGGAAACAGCAAATTGAACGAAGGATCGTGGGCCATCAGTTAGCTCTTATTAGCACCAAAAGTAACACCTGTTTATCGCGGGTAGGCGAAACATCCGTCAACCACCGGTCATTTTGTGTCCCAAAACTGGACAAAGACACAGCTTATCATGTCCTACTTTATTGCACCTCTGACGTATGAATACTTTAATCCGGTGTCAAGTTTCCAAATACGATACACCACAAACACTGGGTCACAAGATCTTATTAAGTATATGAATATTCATACAAAAAATGTATTTTTCGTGAATGTGTTTAAAGTTTATTTCTGTTCTAGACTAATAAAATGTGAAATTAATTATTTACGAGTTGAAAAAAGTTAGGCGACGCAACCCATGAAAATGGCGGAATCACCAAAATATAAAGTACCCCCACTCTACCATCACCCAGTCCTTGTGTATAATCATGTATCCTTTGATACCACGTGCATTATAATAGATCAAAGTGAAGAATATTTTATCTGGACGTATTTTTTTATATATTTTTTTATGCATTTATCTATAATACCGTAAACAAAGAAGTACTTGTTAGTATATTATTATATATGGTTATGATTAAAACCTGTCTTGCGACTAATTAATAACTGATAAGAGTCAAAATTTAATCATATCTATATTTGGTGAAGATACGTATATAGTATGATAGGTAAGTAGTAGGGTCAAAGTACAGATCTAAATGTCTGATTATAATGATTCAACAAGTTTCAGAAATAGTATCTGAGGTAGGGAGTGCAGTATTCCTTGGTCGCTATGCACTTTACATTTTAAATATCTTTACCAATTGATTGCAAGGCTTCTCGAGATATGTCCTTTGGTACATATCGACATATACAATTATAAAGCATTTTGCTAAGCTTTTAGGAACCATAGGAAATGAAATTGAATGGGGTTTAACGTCCTTCTGTTCTGCTCCGACTGGGCTAATGAAGATGGGAAATTTTGCCCAGGCAGCGGTGCTACGGCCTACTCTTACATCAAATTCCAAAGGATCTTTTACGTGCACGCCAATGTGTTCACGGGACCTCGGTTTTTCGTCTCGTCCTAACGATTAGACAGTTGTCCTTCTCAGATCCTCCATCACGAATCACTGACAATGCAGGGATCGAACACCTGACCTCCAGCCTAGAGAGCCAGCTTCCTACCCACTTAGCCACCATTTCCCCCCCCCCCCCCAAAAAAAAACCCATAATAATATGAAGGTGATGTTAGTGGCAGATTTGGTCAGGAATTGGGGCACACGTGCTTCTCTCCCTCTCTCTCCCTCCCCCTCTCTCTCTCTCTCTCTCTCTTGACGTTATCGCACTGTAGTTTAAATGAGTAGTCCATTTAACTTCTAAATAACCTAGTGCGAACTCAAATCTTTATAAATACCAGATGACACATAGCACATCAGTCAAACTGTAATTGGGACCAGGAGCAGTTCATCAATCAGCTTATTCTTTACCATATAATCACCATGTCAAGGGAAAGGGGGTAATTATGCTATTGTGTGTAGACTACCATATTTCTGAAGTAATGGTCCGAGAAATCCCTCCCGCATTAGGTCTAATCAAACGAAACACTGCGAGGGGTATGATAGACTACATGGTTAAAAAGGTAGTCCCAGATTTCACAGTTCGCTATAAATGATAATGATAAAGCTTCTTTCTCTTGCCTGCAAATTTCAAATCAAAATATTGAATCATTTGGAAATGACCTCTAGATTTTTTTAAAGTGCATATGTAACCCATTTGAAGAGTGATTTAATTTGATAATCGCGACGATCACTTACCACTATATACCCCGCGACGATCAGTTACCACCGACACGTATATAGGCATGGATATCTAGTCAGACATCGCGGGGAATTCGGGTGACTTATGGCAAACCCCATTACTCCGAAGAAGTGTCACAGATTCTAAGATAGGTACCAGAGAGCTAAAATAAAGGTTTTCAAGGGTCTTTCACTTGGCCCCGAGTTCACAAAGCATTCTCAGATTTAAGTTAAGTTAAAATAGAGCGAACTATAATGAGTAAATGCTTTGTGAACTCGGGACTCGAATTAATCAGTATTATTCACTAAATTATATTTGACCGATCCTTTAAAAATCTGCTAATCATGCAATATATTCTTTTTAACGATGATGGTGACAGCGATCGATATCGTGAATTGTCTACAAATAGTACAGAGATTAGACACCTGACTGATGACGTACTGTACCACCATTATCTGAATCACGATTTTCATCATAAAGATAAGATGATGATGAAAGAGTGGTGATTGTGTTCTAGATTTTTTTTTTAAATTCACGTTTAGAAATTTTGTCGTTTCAATTTTTTTTCAGTTAGTCTGGATTTTCTGGCGATTTGAACACCAGAATCCCTTAAACTGGTGGACAGTACTCATGTTTTTAAACTGATGGACACAATGAAGTCCATTATGGTGATGTGTTATTATGCTATGGTGTTTAGGTGAGATGGAGTTGCTAGTACTGTTCTTCGTGCGTGCATTAGTCCTCGCCCTAGTCGTCCTTCTCGTTGCAGCTAGTGTTAAGGTAGTTCCAATATTAGTAGCTGTCATAGAAAGGTTCTCAACTCGGTTCCGTTTTTTTCAGTTGTCTTTCCAGTATTCCAGTTAATGTTGTTGATGTAGTATTAGTCGTTCTTGTAATGGTAGGTATCGTTGCTGATGTAGTAGTGGCTGTCCAACCTTTTATTTGTTTGCTATCTGGTCGTTACAGCTGATGTAGTAGTTGGCTTTGCACCCCCCCCCCCTCCGATACACACACCCCTTCAGGGGCGGATCTAGGAATTTTGAAAGGGGGGGGGGTCGCCGTAAAGTGAGGGCACTGACCGTGGAGACGGGGCACACCGCTGAGAGGGGGTTTGGGGGGGGCACAAGATTATTATCCGTCATTTCCTTGCATCTGTAGCCTTTCCAAGAGCTATCTGGCTGATATTGTCGTCTACGTAAACGTTCGGAACGGACATAAGTTTTATTTGGGTCTGAGAAAAGGCACTTTCAGCAGTAAAAAAGGGCACCGTCGAAAATTAGCCCCCCCCCCCCTATTGAATCCGCCTCTGCCCTTCACTTTGTTTACTTTTGTCGTGTCTGTAGTAATTGCTGAATAGAATCTTATATTTGATTTGCTAATGCTACTTTCTATGGGTTAGTTGCTGCTTGTTTCACTAATGGTGTTTGTTGTTGCTGTTCATGTTGTTGAAGATATTAGGATTCTTACAGAGGATTAATTCCTACTTTGTACATTTTAACACCCATGCTTGGACCGCCTTCCTATCACACGTGACAAGTATCTACGTTATGGCCATTATAAATCCATTTCTCGGAACAATAAGTGTTCTACGGCGGATTATTGTCTACTTTATACCTTTTAACAACCAAGCTATGGTCAATTTCCTATCCCACGTGACAAGTGGACATGGACACGTTATAGTTCACATAAATCGATGTTTGGGACAATTAAGGGGTTTTACGGCGGATTAATTCCTACTTTATACATTTTAACATCTAAACTAGGACCAGTTTCCTACCACACGTGACAAGTGGACACGTTGTTGTCTGTTACACTTTAAACTACATTCCTATCACCCGTGACAGGTGGACATATAGTCTATATTACATTTACAATTAAGATAGATATAGATATTATGAAATGTCAAGATGGATTCATTTTCAATGTACGAGGAAGGGTTCTACGGCGGATATTTTTTCTACTTCGTATATTTTAACATCTAAGTTTTGGACCACATTTTCTTATCACACGTAGGGTTTCTACGGCGGATTAATACTTATATGCTAAACACTTTAACTTGAAAGGACAGTGAACGATAAACCGGGGTCCTGTGTACACTTCGGCGTGCACGTAAAAGATCCCTTGAAAGTTGGAATTCGATATAAGAGTAGGCCGTAGTGTCGCTGTCCTGGAAAAATTTCAGTCATAGCACACTGTATGACGTATGCCCGTCTTCATTAACCCAGTTCGGAGCAGAACTATAGAACGTTAAACTCCATTTCATTTCATTTCATTTCATTTAACACGTAAGCTAGGACTGTTTTCCTATCACACGTGACCAGTGGACACGTTATAGTCTATATAATACTTATATTATATAGATAAATATAGATGTTATGAAATGTATAGAGAATGATTTAACAGGTTTTATAGGGGTCAGTTGATACTACGCCTGATGACACCATCATAATATTCCTGTTCATACGGATACTGTGGTATGACTATAGTATAGGGTGTAAGACAAGGTGGATGTGTTGCTCACCTCTAAATACTGATACGTATATATAACATTGTAAAACGTGACAAAATACATATCATTTTAGAACAAAGACAATGGGCCTGCATGACTTTAATATAAGCAAACCAAATATAAAAACTGACTTTAATTTCGACGGATGAAAAGATGAAGATTTTTTTATGGCTTTTATGTCGTTTTGGATTGTTTTTGTTTGGCAATTAGGATGGGGCTTTCTGAGATTATATTTAGAACATGATATGCTTGTTAATTTGGTTATCACTCGTGTATATATTTTGTCGCATACTAACATTGTCCAGTTACTTTGTAATATAAATACACTTACGTGTCAAAATATGAATATATCATATCGGAGCATAAAGTTACCTCCATTTTGCTAGAGGGACGAGTGGGGGGCAGTGTCAATACCAACAGTACTATATCCCTATAAATGTTAAAACGTAATGAAGGGAAATGCAATTGAACGTCTTACGTTTGTGTACGAACGGGGATAATGTAGAGGGGAACATGCAATAACGTGCTATGGGGAGGGGGGAATTAGGCAAGCGATTGGACTTTCCATCTGCTCTTTATCGAATTCCGACGTTAAAATGCATGTCGCCTTGTACACGGGAACCCGGGATTTCGTTGCCTCCGAGCGACTACATACAGTTTCTTGCCAGTCCAAAACTTCCACACCACCTATATACGCCACCTATATTAAAGTACTTACGGTAATAATTGTCCGTTTTCACACTTAGTCATATATACCAAAAAAAATGCAGTTAATTATTTTCTGAGAAGAATTTAATTTGGCACAAAAATTCCGGAAATACTATATAGTTCTATTGGTCTAGACATACTTGTTAATATCATATGACGTCAATGTTGTCGGCTTTCTGAATGAATTAACAAAAAGACCATGACCTAAATCTTTTTTATTAGAAATCTGTGACATAATCCTTAATATAAGTTTGAGGATTCATGCATGTTATAGAGATGCCATATCAAGTCCCTATCGTAAAGACAAGCGACGTACAATGGGCGGGTAGTCCACCCCCAGACCCCCAGACCCTCTCCCACGCTCAAGCAGGCGATTTTCTGAAAGTCCCTAAAAATTAAAGGAATGGTGAAGTTTGAGTACAAACCTCATTGGCACAAACGGATGCTTTGTTTTTGGGGGGTTTACAGCAAGATATGTCTGTAGGAGTGTTTTTGTGATACTTGAAGATGTACGGTACACTGCTGTGCGAATTTCATGTAGTACACTTTTGAGCTAATCTAGACTAGTTGAGGGGTATCGCATTTTGGGCGTGGAATAACACACCCACCGCCAGAAACCCAGCAGACTTACATTTTGATGATACCAGACATACATGCATCGATAACATATAGAAGAAAATTGGTACATTTTTCAGCTAGGTAGGTTGATCCCCTGGGCTCCCGGTCTATTAATGAGGTTAGGAATAAAGTAACCAGTTTTAGCATTCCTTGTATAACACAGCCAAGAAACAAACACATTACAGAGATACCACGCTTCACTTGTATATCGGGGTACCTTTTTATTAGAGGGAATGTGGATAGGCCTATAACTAGTAGACCGAATCTTAAGCTGAGATTTAAAAAAATGTGTTTCTCTCCAATAATGTTACAAACTATGAGCCACGCCCACCCTTCCAAAATGTTATTAGCCTCGCTAGCTCGTCGAATTAATAATATAAACCGCCCCAACCCGCCGTGTCTGTTGTGTTTTAGAAAATAAAACATCAACTGACCATGAGTCGTTATAAAATTTAATTGTTATAGAATGATACCATTTTATTTGCTATGGCTGTCCGTACAAATTGAAGCTAAATTAACACCCTTTTACACCGGAGATGATAATCGTATTCGTGACCATACGTGATATTTCACCTACACAATCATTTGCGTAAATTATAACGCATTTAATAGTTTTCTTTTAGGCCACACAAATTTAATTTTCAGATTTCTGGGTCTTCATCAAAAAATGACCCATTTCTTGTGTCCAATGTTTTTTTGGGGTTTTTTTGAAATTTTAAAACTTAAATACGTGGAATCAAAAGCTTTTATGAAGAGAAACTCGGCACATTTTGTTTTAAATTAGATTTTTTACTGGAGAAGATGATGGCAAAGTGTTTAATAAATGTTCCCTAAGAACATAAATTCAAATAGGCTTGGCCTTACCACTACGAACTTGATCTTGGTCTTTTTATGGAGAATCATCGATATTATTACGATTATAAATAATTAAACGTTATCTAAATATCAAGCATTTTTCTACTGGTTATTTTATCCCAAGTGTAACATGATCCACGACAATGTGATCGTTTCCATCGAACCCATCACCCTTATTCAGATCATAATCGTGTCATTAATTAAATGGGTAACTACATCAAAAGTCATGAGACAGCTAAATATATAATGTCACTTTAAAAGGCAACGATGAATATCAATCGTAGTACATGATTTAAGTTATTAAACCGACGAATTAGTCCAGGCCCGTAGCCACGGGGGGGGGGGGGGGATATGGGCCCCCAAAAATCGAATTAGCCCCCGGCCCCGCCCAAATATTTCGCCAAAAATAATGATTTCTTAGGAGTGTTCTTAGCCGACCACATACATCTTCAGCTCCTCCAAAAAAAGATTTTTTTTATGTGCTGGCTACGGGCCCGGATTAGTCTATTATGATTAGTCCATGTGTAAGAATGACGTAAATTTAACCTATCGGTCGTTCTCGACACCCTGGTTATTATCAGCAACATGTTTATTCCCGAAACTTTTTTTTTTGCCTATGAAAAGGGTGAAATGAAATGAAATGAGGTTTTAGCACTACAGCCACCGTGGCTCAATGCAAATGATGTCCCGCTGTATATTTCGCTTACATCCAATAATAGATACATTTATGATCTTGGTGGGAGTGGCAGCGCCTCTTTAAATATAAGTATTTAATATAATCTATTAATGATAAGGGCACATTCCTCATCGTATTATCAGTTGACAATGGATGCTATTTAATAGATACGCTTCATATCTCTAAACTTCAAAGACCTATTATATGTTTAGGTCATGGCCGTTTTCCCCCATTAATAATGGCGGCCTGGTCTAGCCTACACAGTACCGTGAAGAGTTATAATCATATATAGAGCTTATTAAATTTTGTTACATTTTCAGAATAGCTTCATGTCTGTGCAACTTCAAAGCTATTAAACTATAACTCTGATTGGTAGGTCATTGACTTGTCATTAAAGCCAACCCACACAAAATGCCATTAGTAAGTACGGGAGTACCACAGCGCGCATGACTATGATTATATAAACTTGATGTTTTACATTCTAAACATCATTTTTTGTCCATTAATACAATGTCGATTTTTCTGACATCATCACTATCACTATCAATATGGGATCACGGTGGATAAGTGGCTAAGTGGGTAAGACGCTGGCTCGCCGGCCTGGAGGTCGGGTGTTCGATAGCTCAGTTCGGAGCAGAACAGTAGGACGTTAAAATCTATTTCATTCAAAGTTAAAATGTTTATATCTCAAAGATGGTCTAAACGTTTACATACACTTGAACCTGGTCGTATTAATCCAAATCAAAATGATGATTTGCCAACCCGTGAAGATATCTTATGCACAAGTGGGCGATATTAATGTTAGTTCCAGGAATGAATATTCCAATGTTAGATAACTTACGAGTCCCAGAGTTCCCATTCTCTGATAACACTTTTCCGTTGGAACCCCAGTAGCGTACTTAATGCTCGTGGCTGTGATTTAGGTCCTATACGCAGATTGGAAAATAAAGTCATTTTCCACAATGAACACTACCGTTATTAATTCTCTGAGGCAGATTTGATAAAAGAACCAGAGAGAGAGAGAGAGAGAGAGAGAGAGAGTAACTATACCAGGTCATTTTGGGACTAACATACGGTTTAATAATTGCCTTGGATGTGTGAAGAAACCGACACCACACCATTTGACGTAATGACAGACCTTATTGTCTAACGCAGCCCCCCCACACACACACACACACACGCGCGCGCGCGCGCACACTCTGTATAATTACCATATATAGCATATTTAATATGATGCATATTATCGATCCCAACAGGTCGGAATTTATTATATGGCGAGTACACTATTTTATAAACAATCTAAATAACCATATCAGCTTTAAATTATTCATAGTTTCTATTGATTAGATATTTCCTTATTATTTTCTCCATTTACTTTATTGTTTTAAAAATGTATACTTTAAATCCAATTGTCATGTCTGGAGCACACTAACCTGCCTCCATTTGCGCATTTTTGTGAATCATTTAATCGCATTAGATTTATTTTTATGGTATACTACAACCGACAAAATTTCATTAATGAGTATATCAAAAACACAATTTTTGGCAGATATGATAATCCATCCTTCTAAATCCCATCCTTCAAAGTTTTACCAAAATGCCTGTGTTATCATTTGCACTGCACGTTAAGACTATTAAAGTCTATTATGTAGACCGGAATAACCAGAACTATTCTATTAACATGATAGGAATTCGTGATTCAGCGTTCAAGAACGCGACTACACAAGACTTGATTTATTAGTCTCTTCATTCATGGAAGCGCTTCGTTCTATCTTTATCAGCAGTTCTGGTATGCCTTATCTCCAAACTATCGAAATTCCAGTTGTCGACATTTGAGACGTGGTACCGACATAGATGTAGGTAAAAACCTGCAGGGAAGTGTACAAACATATCAGCATAATGATAACAAAGCTGCACAGTCTGTGAAAATAATGGGTTCTATTAATGCCGATGATAGCCATTTCCATTTTCCAGACAATATGTACTCAAATTGATTATTTATCATTTAATTAATAAGACAACTTCAAAGTATCAAACATATTTTAGATGCCGCTGGGGTGTGTTGGTTATATCTCGTTTATTTTATCTTCATTTGTCACTTCATCGCATCTTTGTGACTATTAAACGTAACCATACTATATTTTGACTGATACTCTTTTTATAATAATATGTAGTTTAGAGGAAGCCATACTGGCTCAGTGGGTAGGATGTTGGTTCGCTAACCTTGAGGCCCCGCGTTAGAACCCTGCGTTGGCCGAGAAAGTTCATCGGGATCTTCCGACGCCCCACCCCACCTCCTTTGTCAGTGGTGTCTGGCAAGGGAGTAAGGGGCACAACGTATAGTCGTTCGGATGGGACAAAAAAGCGTGACCCTGTGTACACATTGGCTTGCACGTAAATTTATCATTAACAGATGGAATTGGAAGTAAGAGTAGGCAATAGTACCGCCACTGCCGGACAAAATTTTCTTGATATCATACTGTATGGCGTATACCGTCTTTATTAGCTCTAACAGAGCAGAACAGTAGGACGTTAAGCCCCATTACATTTCACTTCATTTATATGGTTTTCAAGCGATTTACTCTTTTTCAAATGGTGATCAGAGACTTCTACAATCGGTAAAATCGAATCAGTAATTTATAATTAGTAAACGAGTTATAGCGTTTGAAATAACGTATTTAGCGGTGTTAAAATACAGTTATATCTCTCAAGCATAAACAACCTAAAATGTCAGTTTTATCAATAAAATAATAAAGAATCTGGAAGTTTGGTTTATATTAAATAGCACGATTGAAAGTGACATATTTAAATTATTTGTTGAAAGTCTGATATTATGATATGTAACGTGTCATTTATGGTGGTTGTAAACAAAGAACTTAGTGTATGATGTATCGCTACAGGCCAAATATTCCTGACAAAATCATGAACATAGACTATCACGTAACCATACACAATTGACTAGTATTCGATAGTGTAGTTTACACTCTGTTAACAAGGTTTTGTTATAAAGGGACATAATTATGACGCATCGTCCTTTGAATAAACTGAATAACTTTCATCAAATACTAAATTATCATAAAGAGTCAATACTACGTAATAAGAAATTTTGGACAGGTGGACAGAGAAAACAACTTCATCAATTCGATCCTTATTAGTAAATTGATAAATTTGAAGTACGGTACTTAAAAAAGGCTTCGCGTGATAAGAGAATCTATATCTCCAGATGCAGGGTTGCACGTTACTCAGATTTTTGTGAAAGGACTGATAAGGACTATTTCGGGCCATAGATCACTAATGATTGCCGACTCTAACTCTTTTCAAATTCTTTATTAAGTAGAACGCTTTCTGCCACAGATAGGGCAATATGGCACAAACTATTGTCCAAAAGCACGTATGCGCGGTTCTCTACGAAAAACTTGAGATACACAAGCTGAAATAAACATGCAATTTCAACCTTAACTACCTCTAACTCTTGTATTCTTCCACCTCAAAATCATGTATATTCACCAAAACCCGACAGAAAATGTATTTTCAAACCCTTTTCTTCGATTCTACACCAGAAATCAACAAAAATCGCCATGCAAAGGGGGGGAGGAGAGAGAAAGACTAACAAACTTTGGTGAGCAGTGTCCATTTAGCGAAATCTCATTATAACACAGATCCTATTTCGTTTCGTTTTCTTTATTATTTTTATTTTTTGTTTTTTGTTGTTTTTTATGGTTCACAATTATTTTGTTTTACTAGTATCTGGAAAAGTTGTTATAATAACCTGCGTTCTGGCTGACATAAAGGATTAACCAATGAAACGGGCTATTGCGGTGAGTTCTTGGCGTGTGGTGCATCAACGCTGATTTGTTAGTCAAGTATGTCAGCCGCTTGTTTAACCCCCTCGGCCAGAAATGTTCATGTAGTGGAGGCAATCGAAAGCATGTAAAACAAAACGAAATATGGATGTATGTAATTTTAACCAGACTGTATTTAGTGCTCATCCTTAACTGTCATCAACTTCCATTTGTTCAATAGATTTAACTGTAAGACCCAATTAAAGAAAGTTCCATATAGGTGTATGATCATGTGTTATATAATAACGGAGGGAAGGGGTGAATGGTTATAAGCACGCACACGCTCTATCCTAAGGTCTTTCGTTGAGTCAACTGACGCGGATACGATTCCCCGGTTGTACGTGGCAAGGAGTAGGATCGCCTGTCCAACCTCGTAGGTTTTCTCCGGGTTCCCGGTTTCCTCACACTGCTAACTGCTAAAGAACCTACGCGCAAACGATTTATTGAAATAAAATTGAACCATATGTTAGTTCCGAAATGCCATAGTTTATGTCAAGTGGACGTTACCCCCTCCCCTCGCCTTCCGTTATATATCAATGACTTCAGTAGCAAACTTTCATGGGAATCCAACCTGGTCACGTTTACAACAGTAGAGATCTTTCTGAACTTCAACTTGGGTAACTCAACTCAGATGCATGACCAACGTTAAGAGCCCATTCACCAGGGAAGACTAATTTGACGTCACTAGAGTGAGAACAACATGTATATCCAATGGTTTACTACCCTTGTCTTTATTAAACTAGATAAACAAAGGGAAATTTGCTGAAAATTTCACTCAAATTAATCCACTCTAAACCGAGAATTTAGCGATTGAATTTTCAGCCTAGCTTTGATTATCATTACTAAAGTCGGTCCGATAAAAAGAAACATAGTCTTGATTATCCATTTCATGATTCAATCATGACAGAAAGTTGAGCATCAAATCGGACCTTAATCCATTAAATATCACAGGCTAGCGTTGACATCGAGGGTAGATTATGGTCTTGATAAGTTAAATAATGTCTAAATAATAATTCAGATAACATTTCAGGCCCAAAGAAAGACCCACAAAAGGCAGATTTAGCTCTTTGCATAATGTTTGTTTAACTTTGAATAATTAGTTTCGAGTAAATCAGTCCTTGTAAAATAAAAAGAAAATGTTATTTCTAATTCTTGACGAGTCCCAAATCACGTATCCATTTAAAACTGAAAAACTGGACGTCATACCTGTCTCTCGTATCGGTATAATGTTAAATGCATTATTTTTAAATCTTCTAGCTGATATAAAACATGCTCTCATCTTCATTCCAGGAATTCTGTGTATTTTCATCTTCGCTCTACCGGGTTGTTAGACTGTGTATTACGGAAAAGCGATAAATCGAAACTATGTCATTTGACTCGATGACAGACCTTATGATCTAACACGCACGTGTTTCACCATTCACCCCACCCTCACCCTTGACATTTTTGCAAGTCTAACGGCAGAGCTACGTACAGGACAATAAATATTACTCATCCAAATAGTTTAAAAGTCACAAATAAAATGGGACCCCAATGCATGTCCGAAAACAATGAATTGGACTTCGGGAAACTGCTTTTGAATTTATAAAGGACTTGCATATTCTTTTATTAAGAATTTGTAAAATTGAAATAAAATAAAAGATCAACAATACATTGGTCGACGAAGATGGATTTGATTTTTTTTTTAATTTAAAGTAACTGATATATACAAGTATGAGTAATATATTTATATATATATATATTATAAAATTCTTTTAAAAATTGCTGAGTTATCTCATTACACAGTCATGTTGGGCAACTACTTATTTCTAATTTACGTCGTACCATGTAATTACTGGCGTATCTGGGATTTAGGAAAAAACAGGTAGAGAGAAGGGGGATGGATGTAATATCTTTCAGGAGAGAATTTCATATTTTCTAAGAAAGTCAAAACATAATTAATTCTATGGCGTTTGCTCAATAGATTGTTATCTCACTATTATACGATCATAGGTATCATTCTCGCACTTAAAAACCATTCACTCCGGAAATAATAACACAATTACCTCCCTTGTTTTTCTATTCCCTCCGTGGAATATCTATCTTCGAATATTTGAATTAAAGTTGAAAATGATACTTTTGCCAATTTCTTAACTGACAAAAGTGAATTATAGGATTAATAGGATTATTCTTTAACAAGATAGAGCTGTTTATAGATACCATCTATTTTAAGGATTTATTTTAATACATCTTAAAAAATATAACTTAAAAATATGAATACTCATTTAGACGAAGTTCTTTTGGTTCGATATTTTGGTACTTTAAATTCCAATCACCCAAAGAAACCGTGGCAAGGGGCAATAATAAACCTCCGCTACTACGTACGTCATTGAAAATAATAGATAGATGAACGTAGGGAGGTGATGGCACCACTCATTAACACCTCATAGACTTAAAATCCAGGTGTAACTCTTAACCTTGGAATCCATCCCACTGAAACATTAATTAGGGTTAAGTCATGAGTCATGAACAATTTAAATATAGGTAGAGTCTGTTTCTTAATCATACACTTGAACGATTGACGGTTCATTCATTTATTTTAGTTCGTTTACCTTAAAACCAGACGGTGATTACCCAATTTAATACAAGTATGTTTGCAATATTTATAATTACCGAACCAGTTTTTATACAACCTCTTGACTTACTAGCTAGGTAAGCTGCTCTCTAATATGAGGACATGTCTATTGGACAATAACACCCCCCTAAATGCGAAACAGGAAGTGTTTATCTCCTAAATAAAATGGTCGGGTTTTTTTTTCGTTTTTTTTTTAGCCTTTTACAGTTTTATCAAGACTTGAAAAGAATAATATATATATGAGAACATGGGGCATATTTATAGAATCTAAAACAGTGGGGCAAAGGGGTTGGGGCTAGAAAACAATTTGCATTTGGGTAAACTGTAGTGGAACTTCAAGATATAAAACACCATGTGCCTGGTTTTACAAGTGTGATGGTTACCGAAAATGGTAATGTTCATCTCTCTGATAGTATCAAGAGCTCGTGATTTCCACTTCTATATTTTTACCCATCAATGGGGCATTTGCTGTACCTACTGAACTAAAAATGCCCTGATAAGTACTGCTGAAGATATAAAAATATACACGCATTCACGATACCCGTGCCCTCGTCCTTTTCTCCCAACATTATAGGAATGTGTGAAGTTGTCTTTACCAGCTGTTGCTCTGTGTCCTTAATGATAAAAACATCATATATAATATCTTACTTTGTTTATTCTTTCACCTTCACTTGTCTTAATAACGTGTCTATTTTTATACTCAAAATATAAACAGTTCAAACTATTTAATCTGTATGTCAACATACTTACTGATAAAATATAATATCTAGTAAATTTAATTCCGGCCCGTCGGAGTAGGGGGGGGGGTCTTTAGGAACTCTTTTCTCCAGGTTATTGCGGCCCTTGACTTTCGCCTATAAGGACCTAGGAACGAAGAACCTCCCCCTCCTCAATCAAGAATTGCTTCCGCCCGCCCTGTAATTCTCCACCGTGTAGTTTCATGATTGCGGAGAAAATTGAGTTTTTAAAAATGATGACGTTTGAACATATTCGGGTGAAATTTTGCATACGTGTCCACATGGTCTCACTCTTTGCAGTGAATGTATGACCGACGTCGTTCATGACGGCTGATGACGTCATTAACAACCAGAATGATGAGGGTTTTTTGCAGTTTTTGAGCATTATAGAAATGCTATACGCTAGAAATACAAAGTAAATACATATAAGTAGGGGGGGGGGGAAATCAAAAATGGCTGTTCTTTTCACTAAATTGACATGTAATATCGGATGATTTATATTTCAATGGAGATACCGAACATCTGGAATACTTAATACCACGACTAATATTAAGAAGGTGTGGGCGGGTGTCTTGACCGCGGGGAAAATATTTACACCGCGGAGAGAATATTTATACCGTGGTGGAAACGTTTTTCATGTTTTTCTTATTTATCACAGTTTTCACTGTGATTTCTCATATGATGTAAATTTCAAGAAAAATGTATTAGTCGGTGTATGGCACTAATAGGCCGCCGTAGTATCAGATAACAACGGGGTTATCAAAAGTAATGTACACTCGTCTCTCTATAACGCTCCTGTATCGACGCGCGTGTTTTAATGATTGTTTAACACCCAGGTATAAACGAGAGAGAAAAAATGGGGTTTAACATCCACTCGACACAAACTAGGTCGTTTCGGGACTAACATATGGTTAAATTAAGCAGTAGAAGGAAACCGGTGGAGACGGAGTAAACCCACGAGGTTACGTTGGCGTCCACGTAAAATATTCTATGACAGTTGGAATTCGAAAGTAATCCTCTGTCCGGGCAAAAATTTCAGCCACAATAGCTCACCGAATGACGGATTTCTGTCTTCATTAGGCCAGTTTATGCAAAAAAATAGGACGTTTAACCCCATTTCATTTCGTATAACGAATAATGTACTAGAACCACAATACATATATATACGACCTTCTTGTTTGTATTTGAGTATTGCTTTACAACAGAATAAGTAATTATCTATAAATCTAGAGAATTTCCACCCACGCTTGTACCAACTAATTGGTTGAAAGCTGACAGAAAGATATATCAATCCAGCCTTCTACATGTTACAAATAAACGATGCTTATTTTGCCAATCAGGAGAATAAACGTTATGTCTTGAGCATGCAATCTGCAAAGATATAGTCATTTGGATTCCATAAGATATAATATGTAGGGCTATATACTCAAGTTATTGATCTCTGAGAAAAATTTAAAATCTTGGTTGACGTTTTGCATTGAACGTGACAGTTTTTTTAAGAATACACATTCATTGTTTTATCCACAGAAAGGAATTGGAAATTAAGTGAGATTTATCGTCCCACCGTTCTGCTCCAATTTGGCTAATGAAGACGAGCTATACAGTGTGCTTTAGGGAAAGCTTTGTTCGGATTGCTGTGCTACGGCCTAATCTTAAACACAATTCTCATGTGTACACGGCACTTCGCGGCATTCCGGACAGCATGTCATTTTTTCACGTCATCAAAGGTCAAATTGGTTCAGACAGTGTCAATCTCGACTTAAGCGCATATCAGCACCTCTCCCAGCCAGTGGAGAGACTAGGCGCACTTGCCCGCACGACTCTCAGATCTGCCATCCTGTCCAGATGAATGCAGAAAACCAGGTTTTTCAATCTGGCTTCATTATTTACACTGGCTACAAAGTAAATATCATCGGATTAGACTAAATATCGAACAGGAAATATAGAGGGACATTGTTATTTTCTGCTGTTTGAAAACAATCACAGAAGTAATAATAGGAAATGATTTTCTTCCCACAACTAATAATGAAGATCACTGATTGTCTAAAACTAAATACAGAAAATAATTGAGTATTCCAGAATTCACCACAAAACAATCTCATTGATAATCAACAATGGATATTAGAATATCATTCCATTTTGCATCTTTTTTAAGGATAGTTACTTTGTCTGAGAATAACCGCATGTGTTTAACGAACGGGTGATTGCAACTCAATGCATAGGTTTCATGAATAAATCTTTTGAAAATTATTTCTGACATTTTGGGAATCAATGTTTCAAGATTGGTTATTTGAGTATTAATAAACTAGATACATGTACCGAACGTAGAAATACAACATAATTTATACGGAATACATTCATTGGTTTGTTAGACATATAACACGACGAAACGCCAGCTGTGATTCGAAAGTAATCAAAGTTTCACTGTTTCGAGGGTAACCCATTCCACAATTTAGGAATAACTACACTGAAACTTCTGTCATCAAAATGCTTTAGTCTTGGTTGTTATGGTGTTAGTAGTTCTGATAAGTGGCTAGGTGGAAGAAGGTTTCATGGACACTGTATTTGAGGCACAAGATCTTAAGGTTTTTGCGAGCTGGAATTGGGACCCAAGTAAAGATTTTTGGAATATGTGCTACGTGAGATGATTTAACAATAAAGTGATTCTTTTCCATATAAATTGTGTTTTGGTATTATCGTGCGCAATTGCTAAATGCCACTCAATAGGATTGTTAGCTTTTGAATTGGCACTAGAAATGTTGTAGAACCTCTGGAAGTAGTAGACGACAGGGGTCTTTAATAGAACAGAAACAACTGCGCAAAATACAGGTAATCTCCTTCAGAGAGTATTTGTATCAGGTCACGTGGTTTTGTCGTATTGACCGATATTGTTTTGCTACCTTTTAACACTTGTGGTTATCAGTGCTGGTCAGTGAATCCATCTGACCAAACTATCAACAAGTTTAACCTTTAACCTAACACCACTACTTTTATTTTTATCATCTTTTTAAAAGTAGTTATATATACACAATTGTCACTTAAAGGGGGAGGTCCTGAATGTATTTTATTGAATGCAGCGATTTAATCTTGCACGTAAGATACTTAGAAACATCTTTTCTGACAGGGCATTGTTGGACAGGGCATTGTTTAAATAAACGGGAAGGGGCATAAAGGGGTAAGGCGGGGACAGGGGATCCTCTTATTGAAATAAGATCGACATGAAACGTGTCATGATTGGTTCTTGGACAATTGCACATCTATTGACGGACGTGGAGTTTTGAACGAATGAATGAAATATTGTTTAATGGCACGTCAGCACCAACCAGATTACATTGTGCCAGACATATCAAGATGGCGGCGATAACGTCATGCTCCGTTCTTGGGTCCTGTTTCTCAAAATCTTAACGGAAGATAAAATCCCAATTTTAGTAGATACTTCAATTTTGATTGGCTAAACACTAAAATCAATCTAATATTATCCAAACAAATTACTAAAATTTGGATTTTAACTTGGTTAAAATTTCGTGAAACAGGCCCTCGTCCTTTGGTACTATAATACATGCCCGTGTCTTAATCATCAAGAACAATGTTTGATACTTTATAGCTGAATTACAAAAGCCCCAAAATTTCACACTGAATAAGTACTGTCTTCATTAGACAAGTCGGAGCAGAACAGTAGGACGTTAAACCCCATTTCATTTCTGTATAAGTGCCTGGATAGCCATGTCTACATACTTGCATGTGTTTCAATGGTAATTGTTTTGAGAGAAGCGGTAGCTTTAAATTATAGATTTATCATATCTATTATATAGGTGCAAACGATTTATAAATATTTCTGACCAGTATATACCAGTATCTACTAGTTCACGTTGTGATTATATAACTGTACACTGAACGACATTTAAACTAATTGATAAGGACTGGTCCATTTATAGAGCAACGGTGGCTCGGTGCCTAAGGAGATCTGTGCATGTCAACGTGGACGGAGGGCCTTGCCAGTTCCTCTGACGGGTGAATTTGTTAGCTACTCCCCTTTCCGTCCGAGCCACCGTCGCTTCTTGACAGACGTAAAGATTGAACACGGTCAATAAATCACGTCCATTCGAAATGAAATGAAATGGGGTTTAACGTCCATTCGACAACCCACTCAAACATATTTTATAACTCCATATTCTAAATGTCTTTGGATATACATGTTGCCGTCCTTCATCTACAATACGAACTTGTTACTCGACTGCTATCACATCTGTGTGCTTCGGGTTGCGGTATTTAAAGATAAAGACAAGTATTGTTACTTGTTACTATGGCCGTTGGTTGAGGGGGTTGGGTTGTCGAATGGTTTAACTCGATTGTTATAGATCATAAGGTCTGTCATTGAGTCAAGTAGCGTAGAGGACTATGACAATACTGTGCTCGATTACAGATCGTAAAAATCTCAATCAACTCTTTGATACTTTGTACTAATCACAAGCGACTATTGAAATAGCAGACAAAATGAGTCCAAACCACCAAAGTATGTGACTATAGGATACTGCAAAAGGGTGGGTCAAAACCGGTTATCATCATTGCTCTATATTTGTCCTTATTTGGTCCAAGTGACCAGTTGACCAGTGTGTTTATAGGTTTATAGATAAATCAGGTATTTGAGGTAAGTATACTGGTCAGTTTGTATAGATAACACATTGATAAGACAAGAGAGCTGTTGACCGACATTAGACATCTGGTTTTTCAATTAACTTCTTCACCTGAACGACAACAAGTCAATGTATATTTTAATTACCTGTGAATATCTACACGTTTATTGTTTTATCACCTACGTGTACATACCTACCACGAGTCTAGGGGGTCTACGGTGACTCAGTGAGTAACCTGGAAGTCACGTGATCGATCCCTGTGTTGACCAAAAAGGTTTATCATGGACGGGAGGTCTGGCAAGGAGATCCCATGCACACATTCGTGCACGTAAAAGTTTATCGGGGCTGAAGGCCTGTCAAGGGACAATGTATAGTCGTTCGGATGGGACGAGAAACCGAGATCCCGTGTACATATCGGCGTGCACGTAAAAGATCCCTCAAATCTAATAACAATCATTATAAGTTTAGACGTCTTCAGGCACTAAATTGTCTGTATATTTGAAATATAATCTTCACGGTATCAGTGCAGCGTATGACGTATAGAACCAGATGATTATGGATTGAAAGTCTGGTAATATGGAACCAGGAATATTACAAAACATATTTCTTGGCAAATAGTATATTATATTTACGTATGTGTATACTCCCACCCTTCTACCAAAATAACCACTTGTTTATACTTGTCAATCATGTCCACACTTTGTAACAATAAATTTTGGTTGTATCATAATCTGCAGTATCGCGTGTCGCAGTATCTGTAGTTTCTGAGGCTCCGGATCTTATATTGCTCGTTGGTCAAGGATGAATGAAAAGCTTCATTGAGTCTGGACTGGCTATATTTCAGTGGTTTAATGTTTAGAAGATAAAATCTAAAAACCTTAAACTTAAAAATGACACTGAAGTACATCGAAATAACACCTCAAACCATGAATATGCCTATATGGGCTGCCGATGCTTATTATGGAGTATTTTGCAGAGTTGATCGGTAAGCCCAACAATGTTTGTATGACGTGCTTTCAGGTCAGATACCAGATGTGATATAAGGTCCGAAATTAGTAACAATTTTTGTATGATGTGCTGTAAGATCTGGTATTAGTAGTGATACTTCTACTGTGATGTTCTCTTAGCATTGGTAATGTTTGCATGCTTTGCTCTACGCTCTGGCATCAGTAACAATGTTTTTATCATGCGCTGTGAGCTTTGGTGTCATTGACATTGTTTGTATCATGTGCTCTGCTCTTAGCTCAGACAACAGTGGCAATGTTTGTATCATGCGATGGAAGCTTTGGTGTCACTAACATTGTTTGTATCATGTGCTCTGCTCTTAGCTCAGACAACAGTGGCAATGTTTGTATCATGCGATGGAAGCTTTGGTGTCACTAACATTGTTTGTATCATGTTCTCTGCTCTTAGCTCTGGCAACAGTGGCAATGTTTGTATCGTGTAAGCTTTGGTGTTAGTAACATTGTTTGTATCACGTGCTCAGCTCTTAGCTCTGGCAACAGTGGCGATGTTTGTAACATGCGCTGTAAGCTTTGGTGTCGATAACATTGTCTGTATCATGTGCTCTGCTCTTAGCTGTGGTATCAGTTACACAGTTTGTATCGTGTACTCTGAGTTAGCATAAGCACTAGATATCGATTTTGTGCACTCTTCATGTGAGGTCAATAAATTCTTGTATTGTCATGGCTGTTCAGATACGAATGTCTATGATGTATATATTCGTATAAGCGACCGTTTTAGATTTCCTGGCACTAGTCTAATTATATAGCTTAAACTAAAGGAATAGCGTATCGGCCACCTATTCTCACTAACAACACATGTTGTTATGTCCTGTGGAATCTGTTATTTTCAACTTAAACAGCAGCAATTACTCAATCAATTTAAACTACCCAGACAAATAAATCAATCTACATGCGCTGTACGGAGCCATATAATGACGTCACCCGTAAAGCCGGGAGATTTTACCAATATTGTTAAATCTGCGCGAGAAAATTACAGGTTTTATTTTCCAAGCAGCCATTTAAATCACTTTATCCCTTTCTTGTATTTTTTTCACATTTACTTTACTGTTAACTCACATTTCCCCCTGTAAGTGGCTGCGTGAGAGAGGAAGAGAGAGAGAGAGAGGGAGCGATGGGGTTTAACGTTCACAAACTAAGTCATTTCGGGACTACCATTTCGTTTTAATTTTATGTCAATAATTTGCAGTGGGAGGAAACCGGGGGAACCGAAGAAAACCCCACGAGGTAGGACAGGCGACTCTACTCCTTGTCACGTACAACCGGGGCTTCGAAACCACGTCTGTTGACTCAATGACAGGCTTTATGATACAGTGCTCGTGCGAACCATTCGGCCATCCAAACCCTCGAGTGGCTGCATGGCGGAAGGCCTTCAAGGACAGTTTCGAGTCGTTCAGGTGGTACGGAAAACTGTTGGCGTGCACGTAAAAAAAAGTGCTGCTGTCCGGGCAAAATGTTCCTCATAGCACACTTTTTGCGTATGCCCCTCTTCATTAACCCAGTCGGTGCAGAAAAGTAGGACGTTAAAAATCATGTCAGTTTCTTTCAGAAGTCCTTGCCATGTGCCTGGAAGTTCTAGATCAGGAAAAGGTGGGTTGGTAAGTAAAAATAGATAAATACTATAAATATTGAGACTGTTAACCATAACATATGTCCGAGAAAGTAAAATGACATCCATATTACCCTGAACGTGCCATACTGTAACGATTCCATTCGTGCTATCGGGTATCGAGTACAACACTTAAGGGAGGAGTAGACTTTGCCCGGTTTCTAAATAAAACTTACATCGTCACAAACAAGGAAGTTATCCATGTTAGAAGCCAGGGTACCTGCACAACGGATCCAGACAGAACAAACTGTACAGGGAAACAGTAAAGTAGGCCTCAGCGATATACATGCAGCCATGAGGGGGAATTTTGCTCGAATTCAAACGGTCAAAGATTCCTTTACGTCAACGTGTACACGAGAACTCGAAAAATAAAAACGGAATACGAGCACAACAATGTTTACACGAGTCCTCGGTTTATCAATAACGCTGCCAGGTCCCCAGGAATTTCTCGAACAAAACCTGGACTTTACCCGGGATCCTAATACCAACAGCTTCTTGTGCACATAGACACTTTATATAGTTACACAGGTTGTAACTTAAAGAATGTGCCCACAATCGTTTCTGTTTATATCGAGTTCCGTCTTTTTAACGGAAGGTTAGGTTACACTTCCAACACAATATACTTGAGAGGACCTGAAGATCACAGCCATCCCTCGAACAGAGAGGACTCCCCCCCCCCCCCGTACTTTCTTTGTATTTTAAGACCAGTTCCCAAAGCATTCTCAACTTATGAGACATATCTTTGATCCAGAAACACCAAATTTTGCACATAGTTTCTTATTGATGTATTTGATTCATTAAAACAACAAACGTTCAATAAAGGGCTCTTTTTTGTTCAAATAATGCAAACAAAAGTCAGCAGAAAATTTATTGTGAACGCGGAACCAGGCAAATGAAGATGCTAATATATTAAAGTTAATAAGTCATTGTTTTTTCACAGACACCAATCAAATTATATTATCTAAAAAGTTTGGGAGTGACCACAGGAATTAAAACAGGTTTTGAATAAAATGCGACCAAGGTTGTTGTATTGTAAATGTCAGTTTACGTCTCGAAATTTTTAGCAAAGATTACTTGCTAAAGGAAACACCCTTAAGCCCAATGGACGTTAATTAATATAGTTTTAACATATAGCTTTACAAATTTCCTTATTCATCCAAAACAGCCATTTTCAGGCAGTGTTCTTTGCATATATCACTTTTAAGAATAGATCTATACATTTCATTGGAATTTGTCAGTGGTTCAAGACAGCTGTATAGTTGTTGAGATGGGACGAAAAACCGGCGTCCGGTGGATACATTGGCATGCATCTAAAAGATCCCTCGGCAGCTGGAATTCGATATAAGAGTTGTCAATAGTGCCGCTACCCGGTGTATGTCCGTCTTCATTTATGTGTTGATTTGTTTTGTGGGAACTGTGGGCTCCGTTTAATCTGTTCAAACAAAAACTTAATCGTACCGAACTTGCCCATCACTAAAAAGATAAACCTAATTCAATAATTTATCTACCCCACCCACTTCCCCAAATTTAGAAATCTGTGCCCCACCACCCTGTCACACTATTCGTGAATCTTGCATCAGATTACTCAATTTTTGCTGAATCTATTCTCATATCTAAGTTCAAAAAGTGCGGATAGGTAAGACGATAAACCACATTTCATAACATTAGTTTCGCATTAAATTGTCTCGGTATCACTTAAAGGAACCAAATCGCTAATATTTGGGACTTTGAAATTGACTCAAACGGGTCGTAACGTATATAATAATGTAATCTGATTTATATTCAATGGTCTATTTTACTCTAATTTCTAATCAGTTATGTTTTAGCGAAATACGTCAGAAGTCATAACCGAGTGGCAATCTCTTGCGTCTGGTTATTCCAGTCTACAACGATAGTATTTATTGAGCATGCTCACGAGATAAGAATATGACGTCACCGTTTGACTTGACTTGTGGTATACGTCTAGCCTCGTTCTTCCTGTCCCTTGTTACAAATGGCGCTGAAACGCATTATGGTACACGATGTGTACCAATGGTAAAATGTTTATTTTGTCATAAATATTGATCACAGCATCAATGTTGATTTAAATTGACAAATTATTCGTGAACTTTGGATTATATCGAGTTAAAGACTTAGCTACTTTAAATGTTGATGTTTATAAACGATTTTTATCTCAAATAGTCTCACAACTCAAATTCATTCAGAAATGTTTATGCTCCAGTAATCCTAGCTTGTGTTCAAATTTAACGACGTAAATACAGAATGGCCGAAACAAAGAAAGACGAAAGACATAGGTGCGTTTAACTTAACAATAAGCTATTTCATTGTCATTGAATAAACCTGTAAGATTTTATCTTCTTTTTCATACATTTTTTGTTACGCATGTGAAAAGGCACAATATGTGAGAAATGGGGGTTAGTGTTGCATTTTTCTGCTACAACCCTTGTTAAAGATGCATTATGTCGGATTTCATACTGGGGATGGTCGGATGGAGATAAAGAGCTATCCGTTCTTGCTATAATAGTTCAAAAAAGGATAATGAAAAATTAATATGTTGAAAATGTCAGTCAAATTACTTTGTTCTAATTGAAGTTATTAATGTTTGAATTTTTATCTATACAGTCTCTATTGTCAAGTCTATTTCTACGATCATAAACAAAGTCTTGATTGTCCATTTTATTAAATGGCATTTAAATTATTAAATAGGGTTACATATGGAGGTGTTGGGAACTAATATTCTAAAGGAAGCAATTAATATTAAAATCTTTTCAAATTCACCTAATTTCGTTTCGTACATTTAATTTTTAGATATTGCAGATTTTCACATAACCCCTTTAACACCTTTAAGACTTCCTGTAACTTCACACCTGGGCATTATGTGTATCATAAACCTCTGACTATATGAATATAATCAGGCCCGTAGCTAGCGGGAGAGGCAAGGGGGCAGCTGCTCCCCCCCCTCCTGGAAAATATCGGCGCCCTTTACCCCTTGGGGAAAAATCGGCTCCCTCAATGGGCGCCAATTGATGCAATACGGGGCCAACGACCAACGTCTCCATAATAGTATGGGCGTCACATAAAGTTGAGTAACTTTGGTTGGGCGCCCATGACGATATTGGCGCCCAACCAATGCCAATATCGAGTAACACCACACGATTAACACCACAACAGAAGGGGCGCCCAAACGGCTTGATTTATGGGGTGCCTTATCCCAGAGAGGCACCCATAATGATATGATTGGTGGAGAGCCTTATAATGCTGGGCCGCACATAGTGCATAATACCGAAACAGATTGGTTGGGCGCCCACGACTAGATCAATGAGGCGCCCAATACGGCATGATTTGCGGGTGCTTTAGTCAAAAGGGGCGCCCATAACGCTGAGATCATAGGCGCCCATAATGCCGAGATCACGGCCGCCTATAATATGATGCTAGTGAGATTGGTTAGGCGCCCACGAATGGCGTGAGAATTTTCTAAATTCAAACGGCATGTTTTGTGGGGTGCCTCATCCCAGAGGGACGCCATAATGCCGAGATCATAGGAACCCATAATATCATGTTTGTGAGATTGATTAGGCGCCCATGAAAGAATTTGGCGCCCAAAACGGCTTGATAATCTTCAAAATTCAAACGATATGATTTGTGGAGTGCCCAATTCAGGAGGGGCGTCCATGATATAATTCCAGTGAGATTAGTTAGGCGCCCACGAATGAATTGGGCGCCCAAAACAGCTTGATCTGTGGGGTGCCTTATCCCAGAGAGGCACTCATAATGACATGAAGGGTGGGGCGCCTTAAAATGTTGGGCCGCAAATACATAATGCTGAATTAGATTTGTTGTTCAATGGGGCTTCAAAAACGGCATGATTTGTGTGATGCCTCATTCCAGGGACGTGAAATATAAACGATTGATTGGAATTCGACTCGGACATCTAAATGAGGCTATATCAGACTAACTTCTGTCTCAGGGGCTGGAATAGCAAGAAAACGCATTTGAGGTCATCAAATTTTCCCACTAGACGTCTGTAAGGCTAACCCGAACCCCCGTACGCCTATTGAGAGCACTCTATAAACCCTTCCGCGGTGTAGGTACATCGGCGCCCCCAGAAGCACCATCGGCGCCCCCGAAAGCCTTTGCTCCCTAACAATTTTGGGCTAGCTACGGGCCTGATATAATAGTCTATATATTGTTTAAATATACTGGGTTAATATCTGTCTCCTGGTATAACAGGATATTGTCAAGGTCAATCTCAGGAAACCATTAGAGTGTGTTACAAAATAGAAAACAATAGTTACAAAATGGTCGACAAACATGGCCGTCCACAAACCACATTAACTCATTTACTTATGAATGAAAAAGGGGTGTAGATCCTATTCATTCTTCGAATTCTTTACTGCTAAGGTTTTTTTTACGTGTACGGATGGGTCTCGGATTTTTGTCGTATCCTAAAAAGGGCACCATGAACAGCAGAGGAAACAAGGCTGGAAGATTCCGATAAACATTCTCGGCCATCAGACAAATTATTTTATTCTGAGCGTTATCGGGGTTTGAAATTTTAACTATTTCGTCTCGATTTTTAAGTACCGTTGATAGCGAACCATCGCCATATTCTCCAAATGATTAGCGCAAGCCCGTTGTATTAAAAGGTCTGTCATTGAGTCAACTGGTGTGGTTTCGATTCCCCGGTTGTACGTGATAAGGGGTAAGGACGTCTGTTCAGCCTCATGAGTTTCTGCGGGTCCTCCGGTTTTCCCTCACTGATAAAGACATCTACGCGCAAGCGAATTATTGAAAGAAAAATGAACTATTTAAGAATCCCGAACTGACCTAGTTTTGTATCGAGAGGACGTTTAACCTCGCTCCTCTGTCTCCTTTCTGGAAGAAGTCTACCAATTTCCAACACCCCCTTTTAATTCGTGTAATGTAACTCTTTCCATAATTGTTTGATAACAAGTGTTCGTAAGCCTGGTAAGACTTTTCTTCTGATCTTGCTTTGCCTTTTGCCCAATAAACGGACTGCACCACCACCCCACCTCCCCACCCAGCCCTTACATGAAAAACTTTCTTATATTAAGGAGAATGCCACTTGTTGCTACCAATACACTCTTCATTTATCACCCTTGTCCGTATCTCGTCAGCTTCAATATAAAGATAAGTTTAGCAGATGAATGCTAATTGGCCGACGTTATTCCAAATGAGATGTAAAATAAGGTATGGTGCCATTGATAAACATACCGAGTGATGGCCAGCAGCTGAAAATTGATTAACGGGGGACCTTTCTTTGTTTTTATTTTTACCCGAGTAACTCACATCAAAACATATTTGTGAAAGTCACTGTTCAGAATGGGTGTACATGTTGATAGATAATGTAGAGAAAAACGATAACCTATTTCTATACACAAAGAAACAACAACAATAACATAGGGTAGATTATAAATGAGAGTACGAATAGTTTAAATTGTACACATCAGTGCGCTGAATCCACTCTAAAAGCGCTGATAATTACCCCAGACTAAACAAATTATATAAATCGACTAGATTTTTCATTTTGTTTTGATTGTTTACAAATAAGAAATGAAATGGGCTTTAACGTCCTACTGTTCTGCTCCCATACTGGGCTAATGAAGTGTGCTATGAGGGAAATTTTGCCCGGGCAGCGGCGCTACGGCCTACTCTTATTATACCGAATTCAAAATGCCCTTACAAAAAAGGGTGCAATGTTAAATTTTGTTGGTCTCTTATATATATTATGATTAGTCATTCGTTTTGTTTCAGGTCACTACCTGGTTACTAATTTTTAGTTTTATTGTACAGCGGCTTTGGCCATTGGATCAATTGGCAATTTAAATACATGAACTTTGATAAATGGAGTAATATAACAAATAAACAACCCAATTACAGCCGATAAAATAATACATTTATATAACATTAAGAGTGACCAACATCTGTCACAAATAATACAAAATCCCAGTATAGCTCAGATTATTTAAAGTTCCAATTTCACTTTTTCTAAGAAAGTCAAAATATAATTATTTCTATGTTTTTTGCTCAAAAGGTTGTCAACTCACTATTATACGATCATGGACAAAATTTTGGGGGGGTTAGAAAGGGTGACACTGGTTGATTGAGGAAATAGTTACTCAATTACCTCCCTTGTTTTCCTATTCTTCTCCATGGACGGCCATCTTCAAACGTTTGAATTTGAAGTTGAAAATGATATTTTTGCCAATTTCTCAACTGGCAATAGTGAATTATAGGATTAATAGGATTATTCTTTAACAAGGTAGGACTGTTTATAGGTTCAATCTATTTTGGGGCTTTATTTTAATAAATTTTAAAAATATAACTTAAAAAAATGCTATTGGAACTTTAAATGTAACTGAGTCAAATGGCGTGGTTTCCGATTCCCCACTTGTACGTGACAGGGAGTATTATTTATTATTTCTTCCCACTGCTAAAGTCCACTACGCGCGAGGCAATTATTGAAATGAAATTGAATTACCCCCTCCCTCTTTCTTTCTCTCTCTCTCTTTAAATGTATTTGTAATAAGTTATTCGCCAATAATCAATACCCGATGTACGTCCGCGTATGGATGTTGGAGAAAGGGTCTGTAATTCCTCCAGATTTTCCAGCTTATAGTTTCCATTTGTCAGTGATACTGGTGGCCACCCTGGCAAGATCGCGAATACCCGGTCCATAGGTTCGATTGTTTAGCTGATGGTTTCCCCTGGTCAGTAGTACTGGTGGGCGGTGTAGCAAGGAAAGGCTTATGGATCGGATATACAAAAAAAAACCCCAAAACGAAGAAGTGACGTGCATGTAAATCAACAAATCGCTGTTGGAACCTGAAGAACAGAAGACGGGAACGCCCACTTCATTTTGTTTAATTTGTTGGAACGATCATATTCTGAAATAATCATGGTTGACGTCGTTAAGTCAGGGAGACAGAAGTTGCCTTTTACAGTGACTACGGTTTGCGCAATATAAGTATATAATATACACACCTTTAGTATTATTTATATACACAGTTTATTTTCACTTATATACTTACTAATGTTTACTATATAGACTATATGGTCTATTAAGGTCAGTCAATAAAACACATTCAATAAATGACCTAGATTCCAGATTCAGCCAACCGTGACAATATTTAAATAAAACCTACTGACTCACTAAACATTTAAAGAGACATTTTGCTTTCAAGTCATACAAAATAATTAAATCATTTAGTTTGTCGTCCAATTCCCACTCTCAAGTCAAAAGTTCTTTCACGTGCACACAAACGAGTCTGTGTGTGGAAGTCGGTTGCAGTTGTCCATTCCGGAAAAAAATCTGATAGGAAAAATACCAGGATCGGGTCAGCGACCGCCTGGCTAATGAGCCAGTGACATGCTCCTGGAAAAACTTAGATCCTTGATCGGTTTGAACGATGTTTACCGTTAGCAATTAACTTAATTTGGATCTAAGATTGTATACCAAATAAAAAAATTTCAAGTTAGTTTTATTAATATGTGATTATCAGGTTTTTGCATAGAAAACTTAAAAAAAAAGAAAAAGTATCGCAAAAATTCATATTTGCCCCAAATTGTTCATGCTGTTTAAAGTTACAGGACTGATTATTGTCCCTCTAGGACTACACAAGACATCAGAGACCATAGACTTGGAATTATAAACACAAACTGTAAGTTTCATTTTTCTCAGGGGCGTTTTAAGGTTTATCATGGCGGAGGCTTTGCTATTTTGAGGGCCCTCTTTCGCGGGGGGTTGGGCTGGGTCTTGATTGATGATTTTCATACAAGTGCAATGACTGCATTCTCATTCAGTAGTGGATTCCGCAGTTACAGTGAAAAGAAAACGATTGACTCGGACTCGGGGGCCCTTTCCCATGGCCAGAGGAGCCCTTTTGTCAGACGAAGGGCCCTTTTTGTCTGCCTTTAGGGCCCTCCCTAACTAGGGTACATTTCATTTTTCTCATTGGTTTTAGCATTTGTCTCCCGTTTGATTTCTTCAACTTCTTTGATTTTTTTCGCGAGGAGGCTGGCACCTCCAGTGCCTCAGCTATAAAACGCCTTTGATTTTTCTCAAATTGAACGTCGTGCGGTTTATCAGGTTTTTGCATGATGTCATAGAGTTTATGTATTTGATCACAACATATTTTGTATCCTAACGGAGTATCTTGCTCAATTTGATTAAAACACATCTAATACGGCAATCAATTAAAAATGGCCATTTATTAAAATATCTATAAAAATCTATTGATATTATTAAATGTAATTTACAAAAACAACAATACAAATTGTCTTGTTTAATACTGTATTGAAATAAAAAATAAACTGATGTTGCTGTAATTGCCCGCAAATAATTACGGCAAGATTTCATCAAGGTTGTTGAGATTGTTGGCGAGATTGTGGGTTAGGGTTGGGACTAGGTCCAGGGTTAGGGTTGGAGTAAGCGTTAGCCGTGTTTACATCTCGTGGCCTCTGACCAAATCTGTAGGTGGTCTTAAGAAATAGGCCTTAAAGGCTCAATACCACTCTTGTTGTCCCAATCTTTATTCTAGTCAACAAATTGTATTATTTTACAATATTCCAATTAATTGATGATACAAATTTCATCTGAACACACCTAATTTAAAAAATTGGAAAAATTCAACTAAATGATTTGAAAAGGTTAACGTAAACCTTTTCAAATGTGACTTGGATTTTAAAATATTTTCGAACCCCCTGAACAAGTAAAATAGGATGTAATGGATAATTTATACAACAGGTAGGTCACTGAAACATCTAGTACTTAGAATAAGGCTATTATTTATTTTCTGGAGCTGCCAAGCCAGCAAGAGTGTTATTTTCCCTTTAACCCCAAACACTGTTACAAGCAATATCCTCTATCCGAAGATTGTGTGTGTAGAGTATATATAAATCCATGCATGACATTCCATACATGATATACGTAACAGAAAAAAGGGAACCTTTAACAAGATTGTATTTTTTTTAACTTGTCTATTTAATACTGTAATATAATATAAGATGAGCATACAGCTTCCACGTGATGTAGTGTGTCATAACCAGTAAAAAAGTCGATTTTTATTCATTGGTTTTTTTTTCACAAACATCAAATTAAAAAAAAACTTTAAAAAAGACAGTTTGAATTCTGAATTGGGATAACCATTCATATTCATTCTAATATCGATTTTTATTTGGGTGATTGAACATCTCCAACATTATATTCACAATCAATTCATGTCAAATCTACTGGGTAGCATTCGAGTATGTTAAAAGAAATGCTTTATTTCACACTGAAAATCAAGATTATGGAAATCCTTGACATATAAAACAGTGATTGTTATCTCATATAACAGTTTTCGTTTCTTTAGGATATAAAGTGGTCGTGTTTAATTAGTTGCGTTTAATGAATATTTTATTATAAAACAGGAAAGTGTGATAAACGTGTGTTAGTAAGACCAGGGCTAATTATCATATACTTCCTCTCAATTACAACATATATTGATCTTGTTGCCATGTATGTTTCGGTTTTGTTGTTGCAATTGCTTCACTTCAATTTTGGAGAACCACGGTGGTTACGTGAATATGACGCTGGGTTCGAACCCTGTGTTAGTCGAGAAATTCCATCTAGTTTCCCCTTGTCAGTAGCGCGGAACGGTGAGAGTTTACAGGGAAAGCTATCAAGTCGTTCAGACGGGACGAAAAAAAAACCGATGTTCCGTCTACACATTGATGTGCACGTAAGAGATCCCTTGACTTTTGGAATTCGACAAGGAATAGGTCATAGGACGTTAAACTCCATCTTATTTCACTTCACGACTTCATATTTTGTTACGTTGTATTAGCTTGTTAAGCTCCAGAGAATACCCTTCGAAACATCGCCCACATAAATTAGTAGCTGTTTTTCGTAGTGCCGCTGCCTGGACAAAATTTCCATCGTCGGACACTGTATAGCGTATGTCCGTCTTCATTAGCCCAGTATAGGAGCAGAACAATAATAATATGGGTTATCGCAATGACGTAGATCAACCCTAACACCTGTTACTGATAATATATTATTTAATATCTATAATTACATTTTTAACACGTGGGTGTCTAGACGTATTGTCATCCACGTACATTTTACACGTCCATCGTTATACATCTATACAATATTTGATTAACTTTAAAACGGGGGTGGGATGGCCTAGTGGTCTAGAGTGCCGTGCTCCGACCTCTAGCTGTCCAGCCACGTACGGCTTGCGGTTGTTGTTTCGATCCCTGATGTAGCTTTGGGATACGATTGGAATAGCGATTTAATTCAGTCGTATTGGTCGCGTTGAACGTATCGACACGTATTCGAACGTAACAGATCGTGGATGCAATAGTGACAATCCTAACGTAACGCATCGCACGTCACTCCTTCAAAAGATGATCAAGAACTAACTTTTATTAAAGATACATAAAGAGTTGGCCATGCTCTGTATAATAATTAAAAAAAATAGATGAGTGAAAGAGACAATAATGAAACATTCAGTTAAATTACTTTATTCTGAACGGTGTTGTCACTGTTGGAGGTTCGTACTAAAAATAAAATAAAATGAAATGAAATGGGGTTTAACGTCCTACTCGTTTGCACACAACCTGGGCCAATGGAAGACGGACACACGCCATGAGGGAAATTTTGCCCGGGCAGCGGCGCTACGGCCTACTCTTATATCGAATTCAAACTGCCAAGGGATCTTTTACGTGCAGTCCAATGTGTATACCGGACCTCGGTTTTTCGTCCCATCCGAACGAGTAGACAGCTGTCCTTGTCGGGCCCTCCTTCAGCATCACTGACAAGGGGAATCACGCCGGAAAATCGAGATGAACTTTCTCGGTCAATGCAGGGATCGAACACCCGACCTCCAGGCTAGCGAACCAGTGCCTTATCAACTTAGCCACCGTGACCCCCGGACTAAAAATAGGCATTAACTGTGTTCGCACCGTCTACGGGAATTGCCGATCGTTTGATTGACAGAAGATACCCCCCCCCCGCCCCCGTGGTGACTGGTGACGTCAGTGACTAACGGTAAACGTTACTTTGGTCCGCCGTTTATTGATTTAATTTTAGATGGAAGACCGTGTAAATCCAAGCTGTATCCAAGACGTACAAGGGTCCACATCTGATGCCTAAATTAAGACTTGCAATAGGCAGATCTAGCTCTCGCATGATATGTTTAAGTAAGGCATAAAGTGATTCCATCAAAAAGAAAACTTTCTAAACATCCTAACGAATTAAAGATTTATTGTTATTATAAAAATTTGAGTTGTTAGCTATCTAACATAGTGTTTCATTAGGACAATGACAAAAAAATGAAACAACATAATAAATCAACTCTGTTACACAACAATGACCCAAATAGACATGTAACGAACACGTTTTCCCTGTCAGTCAATGTAAATCACCAAACAAGCAACATGGCAGTCCAACGACCTTCGTATTTAATACTCACCTCCGAACGATTATCGCACGTGCAATAGGTGTGTTTATTTACGGTGATTCACAATTCCGTACATTACGTCACAATCGACGTGTTAATTTTTTCTGTGGGTTATGCATTATTGCATTATTTTTATAGTAGATAATGAGCGAAAGGAAAAATAAAAAATACCTCACGCCTGTAGCTATCATAAGAACGTCATTTTATTTCGAGGCTTAATTAGATTAAAAATCTACCACGACTGTACCTCTCCTTTAAATACGTCATTGTCCGTACCTTCAAAAAATTAAAAATCTGCCACGCCTATATTTCTCCTTTAAAGGGACAATAACATTCTTGCTGGCTTGAAAGCTCCAGAAAATAAATAATACCCTTATTCTAAGTACTAGATGTTTAAGTGTCCTACCTGTTGTGTAAATTATCCATTACAACCTATTTTACTTGTCCAGAGGGTTCGAAAATATTTTAAAATCCAAGTCACATTTGAAAAGGTTTACGTTAAACTTTTCAAATCAATTGGTTGAATTTTTCCAATTTTTTAAAATAGGTGTGTTAAGATGAAATTTATATCATCAATTAATTGGAATATTGTAAAATAATACGATTTGTTGACCAGAATGAAGATTGGGACATATTATTCAGTTACAACAAGAGTGTTATTGGGGCTTTAAAAACGCCCGTTAATTCCAAGCTTTATAGGCAACTTCCTCTTCATTTAGTATCAATAACATCACTCAAATGTTCATCCGGTTTTTGTGTTTTGGTATCGATATATGTCACTATGGTCTACCGATTCCTGGCAATTCTCTCAGACTGCTGGTATCATTAGTTCGTCTGAGTGTTAACAGTAGTTACTGGCATCGGGTTTCAGACGGTTATCCGTTCATTTATCAACAATTACGTCAACATATTGTGTTTTTTTTTATTTACATTTGATATGAACAACAATATTGGCATTAGTCTCTTCCACCAGACGATGGTTTAAACGTGGAATGGTAAATGAATGTTGATGATGACATTGAGATAAACCAATTTGATGCAGGTCAATGTAAAGTGTTGAAATAAATCATTTGCGGTTTTATATCTCCATTATTGATGATGAGACAGAATCAATATGGTTACATGTTCGTTTTTATCATTTATTTTTTTATCGACGTTTTCGCCGGGCTTGTATTAGATCCCTATATTGTCCGAGAAAGTTCTTTGGAATTTTCCAGCGTGACCCCCCCCCCCCCCCGTCGCCCTGCACCACTAACGGAGGGGGAGGGGGTGCTGGAAAATCCCGACGATCTATACAGATGGAACGAAAGATCTGTCTCGTATACACTTTGGCGTGCACATAAAAGGACCTTTAGCAATTGAAATTCGAACTAAGTTGTCCGGATAAAAATTCCTTCATGGCACGTCATCCCTTATTATTAACCCAGTCGGTGTAGAATCGCAGGAAGTTAAATCCCATTTCATCCCTTACTTCGTCGACAGTAGAACACAAAATCGATTATATCTCAATATCAGCGAGCCTATCACTTTAAAGGTAGATAGATACACACTTCACAAACCAAATCAACACTTTTATTTTATTTTATTTTTATACGTCCACATTATGAATTGTTTTGGGTGCATGCCCAACCCCCAGGGACAGAGCCACGCCAATTTTTTGTACAGACTGCATTTCTTTACGTATCATCTTGAAACTTTGCATGCTTTTTTCTTTGTACCCTAAAGGACATCCCCATCGCTTGGGGAGCATGCCCAGCCCCCAGGGACAGTGCCACGCCCATTTTCTTGTGTGTCTGTGTGTCACCTACAGGCCACAATTCTTAATCGATCGTCTTGAAAACTTTGTTATACTTATTCCTTATATCCTGATGTTGATGCACGACCCTCAACGCTAAACATACCAAATGCCTAGCCTTCTTGACAAAGTATCAATGTGGACGTATAGTGTAGCGTTAGCGTTATGTTTTTGTATGCCATTCAAATAGGTTCCCAATTTGATCTACCTCTGTGTCATTCTGATTAAAACACTGATACTATTTCGTTTCGTTTAATTTCGTTTTACTTGTCTTTACCACACTAGGGGCGTACTCGATTGAACGTTCCGGAATTAAATTCTCTCAATTCCGAAAATAGTGTCAATCGAGTGAAAAGTAGAATTTCGGAGTACAACGCATGTGCCGACTGCATAAAAAATATTTCAACCAATCATGGCAGTTGAAACATATTTGTTACTTAAAATACGTCACGATTCCACTCACACCACCTCATCTGTCGGGACTGGCAGAACTGTGACAGGACTCAATTCCGTGTCACTCGATTGCAATTCTGTCAATTCGGGACGTTCTGGACTGTGAATCGAGCATCCCCATTGATCTTATATAATATATAAGAGTTGTTATATAACAGGCGTTCTTATTGATGTGAGGAATTAGCCAATGAAACGGTTTGTTATGGCGACTTCTTGGCGTTCTCTGCGCGGAACTGAAGGTAAACCTCTAGAAACGTCAACGCTGATTGATTAATCAGGGTCAAATCTTCATGTAGTGTAGGCCACGGAAAGTATATAAAAAAACGAAATGAAATATAGATCTGTATTTTAATCAGATTGCCTATCTGTGGTATCTGTACTTTAATCAGATTGCCTATCTGTGGTATCGCCATTAAATAAATACATACGTTGGCTGCTATAGAAGAGATGAAAAGGGAGGTATATTCCAAGGCCCGGGTCCAGGATTTTGTCGAGGGGGGGGGGGACAAACATTGGAGAAAATGGTAATACGTTGCAACCTTGGATTGATTTGGCCGAGACAATGCGAAAATCATGTTTATATCATCTATTAAAGAGCAGATATGTGAACTACAACAGTAACAAAGCAAACGAAAATGAAAATCAACTATGTCATTGGGGCTGACCCCCCCCCCCGGGATCCGTGCCTGGTTCCATATTCGTTTTTGTATAGACACCGATTATTTTACCCTTTAATAACAAGGGGCAGGTAAATTGTTAATTATCAAGAAACAGCTGTTGTGCTTGTGATTTACACAAGTCACGAAAAGACTGTAATTGTCTGAATTAATAATATGTTCATAGGTTAATTGACTAACCCGTGACTTATAAATACATTTACTCAACGTTAAAGTACGTCACTGGGAATTAATCTAAATTTACGGTTGCTGAGTAATCTAAACGCAGTATACTAGTAAAAGTATAATCTGATTAAAATACAGATGTAGGACGTTAAACCCCATTTCATTTCATAAATATGTCTATTGTATAGTATTAGTTTATACCTGATGCGGTCGTGGGGATATTCCGGCCAGTTGCTTTACAGGCGTTTACAAGTCCAGCAACGCATAGAACGATGAACGCACGACATTTCGGTCATAGAGATTCTTAAAACTAATCAAATTAGAACCAACTAGCACTTGGTCAAATTGTCTATGGCCGAAATGTCGACCAATCTTGCGAGGATGAACTATAGTTCCAAATTCGTTGAATTTTTTACTCTGTATATTTGAGTAATGTACCAATAAGTTCTGAACTCATGCGTCAATATCATTAATAAATCATTAGATTTTCTTCAAATATATAAGTTATTACAGTCTGACTATAGTGACTCATTGTTCACAAATTTATATATTGATTTACAAAATTATTGTCATACCTATGTTGTAAGTATATCAATAAAATCTACTTACAAAGTATACAAGGAATGTAAAATATATAACATTGTAAAAACTAATTAATCGATTCAAAACATTCATTTCACATATGATAATTAACGAATTGTAGCCGGTACAAAGAATTGCAGAATCTGTCATTCATTTTGCTTGGGTTGTGTTACAAAGAAAAGCACATCATATTTAAAACGATAGATATCAAGAGTTCAAATGAAAAAAATGGTATCAGCCCACTATTGCCTAGGAACTGAGTATGACGTCATCGCAGCCATCTTGGAATTGGAACGCAACATTAAAAATTATTTAATCAATTTACAGTTGTCAAAGGAACAAGCATGCTTTCGAAAAGCATCGCTCCAAAGAGCAGCAACAAGAACAACAAGTATGATTTCCGGTTGGGCCCTACCTGGTCCAAAAAGTAAGTATACGACACCCTCTCAACTCATAGTTGACTTAAATGATCGTTTGGGTCTGAATTGGCCAATGAAAGTAACATTTAGTTGAAAAGCAATTGTTGTATTTCAACCGGGGCAATACATTTCTTTAAAGACTCTCTTGACGTTCTCATTCAAGAATCATTAAAGAGACGTAGCTCTGATAAAATACAATAATTGCTCTATATAATAATCGTTGTGTTTAATGTCAGGTGCGGATCCAAGAAATTTTGCAGAAGGGGGTTTGCCAGCTTTCGTTTAGGGAAATCTGCCATCATCGTCTCTAAATTACATAGGCATACATACAAATTCTGCTTTTTAAACAGAGAAATCGTTTTATACTGCTGTAGGATCACTTTGTGATGTAATTTCATTGACGCAAGGCATTATTTTTTTTTATGTAGCTGAGCAGGGGGGGGGGGGATCCGCCCCTGTATGTTCGATGTGCTCAGTTATTAAATGCTACTTGAACAGTGAATATAATAACATCGGGACTAACGATCACTACTAGAACCAGCAGTCCATTGTATAAGTAAAACAATTTAGTTTTAGTTAGTCATCTTCTTCGTGACTACTCAACATTAATACATCCCATGTTGACATCTTGACAAGTTAAAGTTCCAATTTCATATGTTAAAGTTATATTTTTGAAATGTATTAAAACAAAGCCCTAAAATAGATTGTACCTATAAACAGTCCTACCTTGTTAAAGAATAATCCCATTAATCCTATAATTCACTATTGCCAGTTGAGAAATGGGCAAAAATATCATTTTCAACTTCAAATTCAAACGTTTGAAGATGTCCATTCCATGGAGGGGAATGGGGAAAACAAGGGAAGTAATTGTGTTATTATTTCCTGTGACAGCCTGTGTCAGTGATTTTAATGCCTGTAAAATAATGCGGATGATCGTATAATAGTGAGTTGACAACCTTTTGAGCAAAAGACAGAAATAATGAAATTCCCGCCTTAAATGCATTATACATATGAGAGGGGATGCCTTTAGTAGGATTCGTGACCTTGACCTTCCACATCGCTTACGACAGTGCTACCAGCTACGCTATATCCCCATGCATAGAACATGTGTATCTATAACAAATTACAATCTCATTCAAATACAGATCTATATTTCGTTTCGTTTTTTAGACTTTCGATGGCCTACACTACATGAAGATCTGACAAGTTGTACTGGAAAGTTGTGTCAGGGGTCGCACAGACGGCTTCTGACCTTATGACGCCATTCATTGATTAATCAATCAGCGTTGACGTTCCTAGTGATTTACCCACAGTTCCGTAATGGCACACCAAGAAGTGGGCTAATCCTTCACTTTAATTAAAGCGCCGGTAATATAACAAATCTTTCACATCCTAATGTAGTAAAGACAAGTAAAACTAAATTTTTAACTATAAAATACGAAACGAAATAGCATCTGTGTTTTAATCAGATTGAATAAGTTGACAACTCTCTCTAAAAAATAAACATTTTTATTACCAACATGTTTCACAAAGAAACTTGGGATAATTTTCCTTACTACAAAATATATTCACTTGCATGGTGATAAGTGATATGAGTTTTGATGGCATACCCATCACATACACGACAATTATTACATGTAGAAGTCAAAATGGCAAGCCCATTATAGAAAATAACACCCATCAGCTAGATGAACATTGTAAATCCTACACATTACATATTTATGTTAAGTTTCTCTGATGTGGCTTAGTTTGAACTGAATACCAACCAACAAAACGAAACATCCTAAAATCTGAAAAGATAAATCTAAAAGGCCCCGGAAGTCGTGACTCGTACTGTGAATCGTGTTGAAATATAGAAGTTTCCCAGAAAGAGTTGAGAACTTGCCCCAGTTTGTACCTCTCATGTCTAACGTGCTCACTTGTGAATTAACACTGCGCCCAGGGCAGCTAAGACACTTGTCCAGGGGCCTAGACCTAGAGGGGTCCGCTGGCATGCCGAGGAATGTTTTAAAATAAAATGTGTTGGTGTATATTAATGAAAAAAATACAATGATCGTAAAGTTCCTGGTGGGGCTCTCGTCAGCGTCAGGATATCGGGGACTCGTTCGTGCCTGTAGAACACTACAATAATGAGGAGCTCGCCATTTTCATTAAAAACGAAACTGAAATTTTTACTTTCGTCTTCGTTTCATTAGGCGCTAAAAATCTTGATGTTTTTCGAAATTTTTGCCATTTGCGGACCTTTTCCCGACAAATGACAGCGTGATTCGTCACATGTCCGGGAAAAGCTTCGGCCATACAACAATGGTGTTTGTTTTTCCCATATGGTGTACATATGATTATTATTACAGTAGTACAACTAAAACGTAGTAATTGTATTTGATATGTCTAATTTTGTGAGAAATCTCAGTTTCTGTGTTTTAGCAAAGCAACCCCCCAGAACAACCTTCGAGTCAAAAGGGGTATGTGGAGCTTACTATAACCCCTCCTTTCGGCGAGTTGTTTGTCGCTGATTCTGTGGTCCCTCGCCTTCGGACACTTCGCTCTAAGGCAATGGCAGCCAAGCAAACACACTTATTGTGACAATGGTACTTATAAAGGGGGTTGAATGGCCGAATGGTTAGCAGGTGCGCGCTGTATCATAAGTACCGTCAATGAGACAACTGGCGTGGTTTCATGACAAGGAGAAAGGTCGTCTGTCCTCGGGTTATCTCCCACTGCTAAAAGACCTCTAATTGCGAGCGAATTATTGAAATAAAATTGAACCATATGTTAGTCCCGAAATGACCTAGTTTGTGTCGAGTGGACGTTACCCCCTCTCTCTCTCACCGGTAGTTATATAGGTCAGTCGAGCGTTGTATTCACATTGTGTTATAGATAATAATCACGTTACTTGTAACAATCATTAATTACCTAATGGATACCTGACATTAATTAATCATATTATAATCATCAACACTATATATTATACACAATCATCGTTTATGTTTTTTTACAGTAATTACATTCTCTTTCACAGTTTCAGATCAAAGAAAACGCGCATTAAAATAAAATGCGCAATAAAGTTTAATAAATAAAATACTGACATAAATGATTTTATCTTCAATCTAAGACCTGTTTTCGGTGTACGCGTATTTGCAGCTTTTCCGCGCCAGTTATGCCGACAAAAAAAGTTGATCTTATGCAAATGTAATGGAACCGTTTCCATGTAGCCATCGTACGCGTTTATGGAAAATGGACTTAATGTTCACCCTATGGATTGATGTGGAGAAAATCGTGATGTGAATGTAGGCTTGGCGGGGGTGGGGGGCACGATGGTCCTCAAAAAAGCCATATGCGGCCACAATTGAAGTACGAATACCTTGCACACCTTTTTTTTCTTTTTTTTTAAAAAAAAAAAACAAACTTTTAAGTATTAAAATACTGATTTTTTAATAGTAAGTACAAGCGAGATTTTTTGTTGTCTCAAGATTTTTTTTTTTTTTAAAAAAACAAACTTTTAAGTATTTAAATACTGATTTTTTAATAGTAAGTACAAGCGGGATTTTTTGTATTTTAAACGAATTGAATCCAAGCCGAGAGAACTGATTTAGACTACATTTTTAAAGCATGGCTTAACCTGAGAAAATTTGATATTTTCCGAAATATCTAGACACCCTTCTCATAAAGGTAGACATATAGATTAATCTAATACTTTTACCATGAATATACCTACTAATTATTTATATTATAATATACTTCCCTAATACATGATATAGACCATTTGTTCCACCTTCAGGCTCATATTTTGCGCAATACATATTGGTTGGAGCTAACGTACCATAAAACCCTACTCCATTCTGGCTCACATAGTAGCATATATAAATAGAAGCACATATTATATCATATAACATTACTGAAAATTGGATGAACGCAAAACCCTATAGAGGCTGAGTGGAGAGAGAAATGTGGTTTAACGTCAACTAGACACAAACTAGGTCATTTCAGGACTAACACATGGTTCACTTTTATTTAATAATTCGCTTGCGCGTAGGGGTCTTTAGCAGTGAGGGCAAACGGGGAAAAACTGCGAAGTTGGACAGGCGAACCCACTCCTTGTCATGTACAACCTTGGAATGGAAACCACGTCAGTTGACTCGTTTTGTATAAGCACAATGACTCGAAACAGTTACATGTGCCCAGCATTTCACACTGCATCACTGACAAGGGGGTTCACGATGGACAAATGAATAAAATACATAATAAAATATAGGCATATTCTCCATAGTTTTGAATACTTCACGTATCCACCGTCATCTTAAGCAGGCTCCTTTAAAATCCAGCAATGCAAAGACTAAAGAGTCAACCAGTAATTGTAAGTTAATGATCTTTATAACCAACTTCCAGCTGTCATCCGGTTGTCGTAAGGTCAAGGTCGTTATTGATCCAATCTGGCGCTAATAGCTGTTGGTTTGTAAAAGTGGTTGATTTTGACAAATGAATCCGTCACATCGCACGCCGACCCTTGATTACAAACACGCAAGTCTCTTAAATACTGGGATTTCTAACCGTTAGGTGGCAATCATAATTGTTCTAGGGGGAGGGGGGGGACGCCATTATCTTATATGCGGTTAACCATAGCTCTTAACGCCAGCTTTCTGACTCTATAGGTATCCGAAAGAATTGTCTCGAATTTCGATGGATGGACATTAAATTATTTATTAGTTTGGTTGTATGTTGCGACATAAGGCTAGTTGCCACTGTCCTTGTATGCCCCTTCATCAGACCGATTTGTTCAGGTAATCACGGTCGCTGGGTAAGCCTGGAGGTCGCGGGTTCGCTCCCGGTGTTGGCCGAGAAACGTCATCGGGATTTTTCGGTGTGATATCAGTTGTGCAGGACCGAGAGCCTAACAAGGAAAGCTGTCCAGGCGATCGGATGGAACAGTTCAAAACCGAGTTGCACGTAAAAGATTCCTTGGCGGTTGAAATTCGATATAAGAGTAAGCAGTAGTGCCGCTGTCCGGGCAAAATTCCCCTATAGCACTGCATGGCATATCCCCGCCTTCGTGTGCCCCTTGGATAGTAATCTAGACGATTTTAATGAAATGATCAGACGCCATCTTGACAACGATGTGTAGGACTGATTTACTCGTTAGTAGCTGACTAGCGTTCTAAGATTTAAAAAAGAAAATATAGAAACCAATGGCTACCTTCGATGGCCATAACTTGAGTTAAGATTGATCGATTTGAATAATGTTTTATCCAATATATTTGACCATAAGATTACTTATTATGTCAATATTTGCTCTTTAAGTATTTGGCGGCTATATTCTCTCTAATAAATTGTCATCACCACCTTTAGATGGCAGACATGTTTAATGTTTAAATTATTTTTTTCCAGACTTTATAAGATAATAAACCAGTTTCTGCCAGGCGGGATACGCCCACATTTTCGAGAGAACAAGCTAAAAATTTACAGTGATTTTTCCTACAATCAAGGGCCATAATTCATGAAGTTACTATTCGATATACACAAATATTGACAGAACCCAAGCTCAGATGGGTGCAAATATCGAAAGGAACCAAGATCTTTGGGTTAGAAACATGCATTTAAAGTTTCATTCACATCGGATTAAAATTGTGACATCTACAGGGTCCACAACCTTGATATACCATATGTTTACACTATTCGCGTAAAAGCGGCGGCCATTTTCGTGCAATCAGGGGCCTTAATTCAGGAAGTTACGATTCGATATGCGCAAATATCGCAAGGAACCATAGGATCTTTGGGTTATAAACATACACATAAAGTTTCATTAAAGTCAGGTTAAAATTGTGGCCTCTACAGGGTCTATAAACTTGATATACCATATTTTTTTATAGTACAGGCGGCGGCCATTTTGTGTGGCAGTTTTGGTCCAATTTTCACGAAATTCGAAATCAACCTTCATTACGACGTAACGGTGATATAATCAAACTTTTCTTTTAAAATCGGATAATAATTGTGACCCCCAGAGGGACTACAAGCTAATAAAGGCTGTTTTCGGACAATAGGGGGCCATATTTAAGGAAGTTGGGATCCGATGGGCGCCAATAGGATCCAACAACAACCATGGCGTTTGGGTATAATAAAAGTCTTTGACTTATTTCAAAGTGTTCCATAAACATTTACTGAAAACCTTGTGATCGAAATGTTTCTGAGTATTTGAACAAGCCAAGAAATATAATCTAAAATCTGGCCTATTCTCCATCTGATTCACGTTAAACGATTTTGTATCAAGATTTCGTTCAGACGATTTCGCTCACCATTTATATTTCAATGAGACATTAAGAACGTTTGAACTGTCAAAACCCCATTCTCTTTAACTTTGATATGACTGTGGCTGCAATCGATCTGAAAAAGGTTTCCATGTTCAGCCGTCACCTTAACAAGTTTTAGTACTAAATTACGTCAAAGCAAAATCCACAGAATTTCATGATTCATCCCATTATGTCATTCAGGACGGTAACAGTCTGACAGCGCCCCCAACTGATCGGTCTTGTGGAGCTTGATCCTGTAATAGATAATGAAATATATGATTACACCTGAATGTAAAAAGCATTTTATTATTGTAGGCAATATGGTGTCCGGTTTTATCAATTAGGTTAATTCCTGTAGAAGTGATTTATTAACTTTGGCTATGGAATGTCTCAATATGTAAGTAATGATTTGATCATTCACTGGGCGTAACAAAAAGGTTTTATGTCAGAGCAATTTAGCTGATTGCGTAATCAACTTTATTGTATAATATGGAGTAATGGTTTTACGTATTTAACTTCAATCACAGTAGCCTAATTGCAACAAACTGAAATTGTATAAATTAACCTTGATTAAGGTCGTTTTGACTACCTGGTTATTAAGCACACGTGACTTTAAAGAGGAACAGTCTAACTAACGAAATGAAGTTATTAGGACTGAAATCTATTTGTTAAGGCCAGCCCAATTTCGTCAAGGTCTCTCTGATATATAAGTAAGGTTGGTACACGTGGTTGTTGGCGAGATTGTAGGTTAGAGTTAGGGTAAGCATTAGGGCTGGGCCCAGGGTTAGGGTTAGGGTTGGAATTAGCGCTAGCCCTGTTTATATCGCTTGACCTTTGTCAAAACTTGAAATTGGCCTTATCAATTAGATCTAATCACTTTTTAGTTAGATGATAAAGTAGAACCCGTTTAGTTACGTGTGCAGAATTTTCATCAGGGGGAGGGCCACAAAAATTACGCCCCTAACCTAAGAATGAATTCTGAAATGGGATTTAAAGTTCGACTTCAAGAAAAGGTAAACATTCCGCGACTCATCCGTATGAAGATAACTTGAGAAGTTTAAAAACAAGCTGCCCTGTACCATCAGTCCATTCCTTATCCTGTAAATATGAAAAAATATTCGTCAAGTACCGATAGAATACTTACGCTGTTACTCTCGCAGGAATGGATGGGGTTTAACGTCCAATTTTCTGCACCGACCGGCAAAAAAGATGTGCAAATAGTGTGCTCAGACAGCAATTGTAGGCCTACACCGGGACTCTTTTCGTCCCATCTGAACGACTAGACGCTGTTCTTGTCAGACTATCAGTGCTGCAACGAGGAGGGACCACGCCGGAAAATCTTGACGAACTTCCTCGTTCCAAACTGCGGCTTTCTTGTTAATCTCAAACTTATCAAAATGGTATGATTAGAAAGCATACCTTTAAACATACATTATACAAGAGCTAAATCTATCTAGTGCAAGTCTTTCTGTGGGCCTGAAATGTTATCTTAATTAGGCATTGATTTATTAACATAACAGGACCTTAATAAATCTCAATGTTATCGGATATCTCCGGTGTTAAGTAAATTAAAACGGTTCAGCCATATTATGATTTCATTTAAAAAATGAGAAGCAAGGCTTAGCTTCGAACATCCAGTGCGGTGGTTACAATTAATGCACACATCTTGTCAAAACCTTCAAAGGCTTAATATCCTCGCTCGCAATTGAATCATTTGAATGAAATTTTCAATGTATTCATTTTGCATATATCTATTGTCAAACTATTATAGCACGAATGGCTAGTTCTTTATCTAAATCTTACATAATGTATCTTTAATTTAACACCTTTCACATTTTCACAACTCGATTCATTGTGATTCAAATCTTGTTTTAGAATTTGCAGTGTTCATGTGCTGTTGTCTATTAACGTTGTGTTACGCAATAAACCTGAATAGAATAAGAATGTGGTTATTATTAGCTTAGTGATTTAAACTCTATCCACAAATAAACATCCATTATAGCACAGTGAATGGAATCCAAAGACATTTTCAGAATGTTATTTGTATGAAAACAACGTGGAAATCATTAAGATAGACAGAATCTACAAACGTCATCCAAGTTACATAATAAGACATTTAATCAAACGAAGAATCGATATTTGTGTGCAAAACGTATTTTTAGATTCGTATCGTAACATTTGTTCCTACTTTGCAGCAAGTTCATAGCTGAATTTGTTTGTGCAATGTTTATAGTCTAACGTATCGGGAATATACCTCAACAATTTAATGTATTAGTTCAAGTATAAGACCTTTATCTATATATATTATAATACGTCTAAAGCTGTTAATATGAAAATGCAACTCACATTTATAAGCTAGTAAAACCCTCAAGTAGTGAACTTTCGCTAGGCCTATACAATCACTGATAAGGATGACATCGATGCGACTTAATATGTCACAAATAGTAATTTTTTCCAAAAAATAATATTTTTTGTTATGTATTTGAAAAATTAATAAAGACGTTTGACGTTTGTAGGTAAAAGTATTTCCTATTTAGTGTAAATCGGTATTAGAATGAGTAAAAGGCAGCATTCTGCCTGAACTAGTAACGTCTTATGTAAAAAATGCACGCGCCATTGAGCCAACGAGGGACATCGCGTGATGTGACTTCACGTGTCGAAGCCAATCATCTTTGACAGAGATATTAGAACACATTCTGAAAAAGATTGTCACTTGCGTGTGTTGGTCGTAGAGACTTTTGGTCCTGCACATACCAAATTTTCACCCTGTTTCTTGCGGCTTGTCAGCGAGTTACAAACTCTAGGACACGTACGTGTCAAAGCACGCGCGGTGGGTTTGAGCTAGTCTTAACGAATACGAGCGTAGGCCTACGATATAAACAAAGAACCGACCAGAACGTCACCGTGGCCACCTTAGAACTGTAACGCCACATCAAAGTCCGCAAATGTACAAATAACAAGCAGGCTAACTTTCATGTCGATCGTACTCGAAATGACGGAGTCTAAATGGGGGATTATGTCGACCTTGCAACTGAAAGCAACTAGCGTTTCGGCGACTGGGAGCAACTGAAAGCAACTGAATGCAGTCAGTTGCACATGTTCAACTTTCTGCAACTAGTTGCCGCTAGTTGCAACGAGTTGCAGAAAGTTGAACATGTGCAACTGACTGCACATGAGCGTTCTTGCAAATGGAGTCAACTCGTTTCCATGGAAATGACATCACGTGATAAAAGACATGTGTCATGTGACTTTATAAATAAGCAAATGGAAGCGAACGAAGACACACACTTTTCAAATGTTGATGATGTCGACAATAATATACTAATAGAATTGTAGTAAGATCGACCATGCCTTTTTGTTGCTTCTTTTAAGTTATTCGCCATTTTGTTAATCACGTGATGAATAAATTAACAGTCACGTGTTAAGAGTGATCGCTATCAGTTCCGGGTCGACATAAGCGCTCCGAATTCAGTTGCACCCAATTGTCCTCAGTTGCTGATATGATCGACATAAGCACTCTTGCAACTGACTGCAACTAGTTGCTTTGGGTTGCAAAGTCGACATAAGCCCCGCTTTAAGCCGAGTTCCCAAGTCCACACTTTCGTGGCATTTCTGCACGTGTTTTGTCGGAAAAAAAATCAGTTTAATACAAATGTAATGAGACCGTTTCCATATAACAATCAAAGAGGGACCCGGAAACGACATGAAAACGGGGTTTAGGCTTTTTTGAAGAAGACCACCAAGATACAGGTCTACTCTGAACACTTTTATTTATTTTTCTAAAAAATGTTTTAGAATTTAATTTGCAGAAGCAAAAAAAGGTAATATTTAGAGGTGATAAGCTGTTATCCTCGTCAGTGATTGCAGCGGCCTGGCGAATATTGACTGCTGATCTGTGTGGTTGCTCGTAACACAATGCTTGACAGTTGTACCGCGACGAAGAGTGGGCGGAAGGTTGCTGAAGGGGCAAACTTGCCCCCACAGCATGGCCTGTGTCCGCCCTCTCCTCATTAATCAGGTTATGGTAGAGATGTAGGACGTTAAACCCCATTTTATTTCATTTTTAAGAATTTAAAATAGAGACTGACAAAACGATTAACTTACTTTATCTTCAGGAAAATGAGAGTTAGTAAACACGTGACTGGCTATACGTGATTCATCAATCATGACATTTCATTGACGGGTGACACTTATGACAGAAACAATATTGACAAGCAACAAGCACCGATCAACACGGAGGTAAACAAATATAAACAAAACACCAAGAATAGTAGTAACCAAAATGTATGAATTAAAAAAACCAAAACAAAAACAAACAACAATTGACCAAAATGTATGATTTCAGGAAAAAAAAACAAAAACAAACAACAGTGCATAAAACTTAAGAAATAATTATAAAGATATGGGCAGTGGAATTAAAAAATACATCAATGCATAAAACTAATGAAATAAGATAAAAAATTACAAGATATACTTACAAGATATGGGAGGTAAAATTCTGGACATGAAACAGATAAAACCACTAAAAGGTAATAAAATTCAAACGCGTATTCGATTTTATATTTCTAAGTGATGTATTAAAAGTTATTTATTGCGACACCCTCATATTTCGAAGTTTGTTGAATTAGAAGTAGTTTTCTCGACACCAAACTAGATGTTGTTTCTCTGTCAAAATTACTTTGAAGTTAATTGGGGAGGGGGGTGCTGATGTAAACATGCAATGATTTCTCGATACCCAAAGATTTAGAAGTGTTCTAGATGTTGTTTTCTCTAGTTATATCGAAGTTACCTTCAGCAAGGTTGCAGATATAGATGTGAGTTGAAGATACGCAAAGATTTGTTTTCACCAGACTCAAAGATGGAGAAGTGTTTTCTCTAGTTATGTCGAAGTTACATCCAGGAAGATTACAGATATAAGTGAATGGTGTGGGGAGGAGGGAAGGGGAATTGGGAGTTTGTTCTGAGAAAATAAGTTTTTTAGAAATTATTTTCATCAGGGAAATATGCCTGTGATTTACTTGTACGTGATCCCTAGATTTGGAAGTGATGTATAGATACAGTCAAGGGCGACAATGGCACACGGTTCTCTGGCATTGTTGACTGTGGGGAATTCCGGCACAATATCTAAGATGTTTCGGTTTGCTTCTATGATTTCCACATAATACGGGTTATTAGCTTGATACACAGGAATCAAAAAGGTCTGTAAACATTGGAGGGGTTGGGTGGCCTAATTGTTAGCACGTGTGAGCTGTATCAAAAGGTCTGTTATATAGTCAGCTGGCGTGGTTTCAATTCCCCGATTGTACATAACAAAGAGTAGGATGGTCTGTCCAACCTTGAGGGTTTTCCCCCGGTCCTCCGGCGGGTTTTTCTCCCACTGCCAAAGGCACCTACGTGCAAGTGTTAGTCCCGAACTGACCTAGTTGGTGTCGAGTGGACGTTAAACCCATCTCTCCCAATGCATTAGCTAGGGGACTCATACATCAAAGTTAACAGCTATAATTTCAAATTTAAAGAAAACTTCATTTTAATCTTTCCCTCTCCCTCTCTATCTCTCTCTCTCCCTCTCTCTCTCTCTCTCTCTCTCTCTCTCTGCACGCCACTGCGTGTAAGGAATGTCGTGATCGACCAACCAATAACCTTGCAACCCAGCGAGAATACTCTACTGGTAACAAACACATGGCTGTGACTAATACTCAGCAGCCTATACCAGCCATCGGTTACTATTTCACTTTCTTTGATATAAAATGTCGATCAAGTAACATTTAAATTGATCGATCATTTCTTGAAAGATACAAGAATTCCTTTTCTGTCTTATTGTCACTGATTCTGATCAAAGCCAGGCCTAATAATAGCCCTGAGATGGTATTTTAATGTCATATAACGATAATCAATATATTTTCACCTTTTTTTAACTCCTCAAACATTCCATAATCGTTAATTGTTAAATATTTGACATACCCAGTCGCTGTTTAATACAAGCTCTCTCTATGATCACTAACCGAAATATAATTAGGCCGTGATGTGAAATTTCTAGCAAGCTTGCTTCTGTTGCTCCATCCCGACGATTTTCAGGCGGAAAACAAACTACATAATCTAATTCTTCTAGTATTACTTTGTATTTCCACACAACTTTTCTTTTATCAATTCTTTGACGTTTGACAGAAAACGTCAAAATAAAAATGGGCTTACTTATCAATGTGCGATGGTATTTGAATTTCGCGGTGATTTGGTTTTAATAGATCACGTGACAAAGCTCACCAATCAGACGCACACGACGAAAGGTCAACGGGTCGTGTAGAGTGAAAGTCACCGGTTTGTTTACGTTTTGATAGTAAACAAGCGGAAGAATAACTAGAACTGTATACTCCGTGTAGATTTTGTTTAAAACACCGATGTAAAACCGTTTACTGTGAGAAACTGGGAAAAATCTAGGGTATGTGCTAACCAGTGGATCAAATTAGATGGAAATATTGATATGTTGGACAAAGAATTGCAGGAATGTGCAGACAAAACTCTCTCTCAACAATACAGACTTCTCACAATATACATTACCAACGTAAAAAAAACCCAACAACTGTGTATGAATAAAGAACTATGTTTAGAGCAGCTAATATTTTAACAGCGAAATAAGAAAAAGAATAATAGGTCTGGTTAATTTGTTAAGGGGATCATTATCTTAACATTTTCCAATTTTATTGCAAATGCAAGTTGATGAAGATATTCTCCTATTCCTAAATGTATGACAACTCAGACCAAGACAAAAGACCACTATGGAAATGACTGTGTCACCATTGAGGTGAAATACCATGTGCATTACTTTAAAGTTGCCTTACTGTATCTGCAGAAATTTATGCCCTTCTTGTTAAACTCAACTGTAACAAATGACAGGGTTAGGTTGACTATAGAGACCAAGAACCAAACAATATTTTCTCTGTGGATGCAAATCAGGCTGCATTAGCTACAGATAGTTGTATTTGTTACAAGTGAAAGCTTTCTAGTATGGATTTGTGAAAATTGTTTGAATATGAAAGTGACAGTCAAATGATATTGATGAAATTACATGATTTTTTATGAATAGTCCTACACCTGTATGTATTTTTGTAAGCGGTTTGGACATTGGTGTGCATGTAAAAAGACCCCTTGGCAGTTGGAATTCGATATAAGAGTAGGCCATAGTGCTGTGCCCAGGCAAAATTTCCCTCATAATAAACTGTATAGCGCACGCCCGTCTTCCTTAACCCAGTACATGTATATAGGAGCTACAGATAGATGTATTTTTTAGAAGTGAAAGTTTTCTAGTATGGATTTGTGAAAATTGTTCAAATATGAAAGTGACAGCCAAATCAAATTGATGAAATTGTGATTTTTATGAGTAGGCCTCAACCTGTATACATATGTATTTTTGTATTTTAAACATGTTTTACTTAAATGTACTGTACATGTCGATAAATGTTCATATCATATTTAGCTATTTTAAGTTGACATATATGTTTTTATTTTCCTTTTTTATTCCAATTCAATTCAGACGTGGTTTCTCCTTGTCAGTGGTGCAGGCAGAGGGGCTGACAAGGTACAAGGACTGCTGTCTAGTCGTTCAAATGTGACGAAAAACCAAATTCCTGTGTAACATTGGTGTGCACGTAAAAAGGTCCCTAGGCAGTTGGAATTCGATATAAGAGTAGGCCATAGTGCTGTGCCCAGGCAAAATTTTCCTCGTAGTACACTGTATAGCGTACATGTACATGTATAACAGCAGAACAGTAGGACGGCGTTTAACTCCATTTCATTTCTTATTCATATTACTGGAACCATTTTATTTAGTTAACTGTTTGTTTTTCTCTTATATGTACTTTTCTTTACTGGCATATATCTTTTAATTTTGTACAGTGTATACGGACACAAGACCTGATCTGTGTGTAAATACATGTAGTCTGTGCGGTTTAGCCCCCCCCCCCCCCCCAAAAAAAAATTGATGATTTCTTAGGAGTATTCTTAGCCGGCCACATCCTCAGCCCCTCCAAAAAATTCTATACCCCCCCCCCCCAATTTTATGAGCTGGCGACGGGCCCGATTCTGTGGATATAAAAATCTGAAAAGCAGATTAGAAACCATTCTCCAGTATTAATACACTATATAAATGATGTTATTATTATTATATACATTTTTCATTAAAGATACATTATATAAGATTTAGATAAAGAACTAGCCATTCTTGCTATAATAGTTCAAAAGTAGATAATGTAAAATGAATAATTTGAATGAATAAATTTCATTCAAATTACTCTATTGCAAGCAAAGATATTAGCCTTTAAAGGTTTGGCAGTCATGTTCAACAATTTCAACCACTGTACTGTTTGATCAAAGCTAAGTCACGGTCCTCCATATTTGATTAAATCAAAGTATCGCTGAATCATTTTAATCTATTTAATATCGGAGAAATCTCATGCCATCGAGTGTTGTTGTGGAATACTGTATGAGGAAGTATATAAAATTGCATTCATTTCTTATTTTTTAGTACTGTATTTCTTTCTATAAAATAAATGTATACTTATTTGACATCTCTTATAATATGTCTTTATTGTTTTTTTTTTTAAAAAACAAGTATAATTGCATGTTCAGGGTTGTTAGGTGAATCATTATTAATATTCTGTTGTATCAGTGGGCTCATGTAGATAGTATTATTTTTTTTGTTTTTTTCTCAACATTATATATAATTATTATACCGAACCAGTATTTCAATCATGCCAAAAACGTTTTCATCTGTATACTATATTTATATTTCTTTTGCATATTGTTTTATTGAAATAAAATGGAAAAAATACTTTTTCCAGGAAATATCACATTCATTGATACAATTTCGCTTTTGACCATATTTTTTCCGCAAATCACGGGCCAGCCGTGTTCACGGTGTCAGCACAACATTTATCTGATGTTATTGTCCCGTAATTCAGGCATATTTGCAGAAAAATTCTCTCATACAAATGTAAACAAGCCAACGTGTTCCGTCTCGTAAAAGGTATTCCCTGGTCTATTTATGGCTATTGACCCCTGACCTAATGACGTTGATTGCTTTTATGGTTTCTGATTGGCTTAGAATATGATTTCTTCACCACATTATGGCTACACTTGACAACTATAGTCCGAGGCGTAATTCGAGTGTTGGTCTGATTGTACAAAACATCGCAATAGAAATGTGTACTACAGTGACGACTTACTTGTTTACTTGTGCAGCAAAGCGTCAGATTTTCGCCTGGAACTTGCTGGGACAAAATGAAACGATTTTCGTGGCTAAATCACAGCCTAAATGCTAAGCTAATTGATTTTTACGAGGTGTTGTTGCAAACTATTCCGTGTTCCGTTAAAAATGTAACAGATAATATATATGTTTTTACATGAATTTTATATGAATTATAATAGCAATATTTTACGAGCTCTCTCTCTCTCTTCACTAACCCAGATATCATGCTTAGTTAATTATTGTTTAAGGAGTGTTATGGCAAACTAAGTTTATCCATTGTTCCGTTAAACATACAACAGATAATGGATTTAATATTTTTACATGAATTTTATATGAATTACAATAGCGATAATCGCAATCTTTATTTTTTACTATAGCTCCCTCTAGTCACTAACCGAGATATCAGGTATAATGCTTAGCTAATAGATTTTTATGAGGTGGTGTTGCGAACTATTTCGTATTCCGTTAAAAATATAACATAAAATATATATTTTGTTATGAATTTCATCTGAATTAAAATATCCACCATTTCATAATTCTGTTTTACTATCTCTCTAAACGAGATACCATGTATCATGCTGAGCTATTTGATTGTTACCAGATTTTGTTACAAACTATTTCGTGGTCGGTTAAAAACGTAACAAATTCCTTTTTACCGAAATTTTATATTAACCTGCATAATCTCAATATTTTACAAGCTATTCTTAATAACTAACCGAGATATCATACATCATACTAAGCTAATTGATTTTGAGAGATGTTGTTACAAGCTATTCCGTGGTTCATTGAAATAATCATAATCTCAATCTCCCTGTTCATTGACATGCATAAATAATCCGTCCATTATTGTTGGCAAACAGTGGGGACAATCCGGGTTGGTTGGTACAAATTAGGCCTCCGTGAGATTTCAAGCATGATTTTGTCGGGGTTACAACTTCTTGACGTTTGTACCATGAACTGGTCCCACACGTTACCAATCTTCTTGTTCTCCTTGTTCTGTACCATGGTCCTCAAACACTACTCAGCTCGCTGTTCTTCATCTTGGACGTTTGTTCCATGGTCTTCAAACACTATTCATCTCGTTATTCTTCTTCTTGGACGTTTTGTACCATGAACTGATCCACAAACGCTATCCATATTACTGTTCTTATTCGTCTTCTTAGGTGCTACGCTTTTCGAAAAAGGCCTAAGAATCCGCCAATTCAAATACGTTGGACATCAAATACGACACGCGTGTTCCGTGGAGAGTTTAGGGGGAAAAGGAAGACACTTGAAAAATATGAAAAAAGGTGAAATACAACTTTTATTTATAGTTAAGGTTCTCGCTATATTATTTTTACAAAGATAATTAAAGGTGAATATGCTGAAAATTTAAGTTAAATTACCCTGAGCCTAAATATCGGCGATGTAATTATAGTTTCGCCACTACTGTCATTACTGCCGTTGGTACGATAATAAACAAAGTCTCAGTTATCCATTTTACGATAACCGCATCGACCACAAACCGTATATAAATCTACTTATATCACAGCCATCCGATGGCATCAAAAGTTGATTATGGTCTTAGAAAATATTTCAGGCCTAAAGAAAGACATGCAATAGGCAGATTTAACTCTTACACAAGATATGTTTAAATGGAGAAGCTTGTATAACAAAGTTAACAGCGATAATCTCAAATTTAAAAGAAAAAAAAATCTTTCACACTTTGATTGGGTGCCCTCGACCCCTATCACCAGACCCCCCCCCCCTTAACTCGATGTTCGTGGCCGTCGGTACCTCCGTCTACTGTCTGCATTATCTGTCGCCATCTTTATATTGAGCCTGCTAGCACCATCTTATCTATGTTTTGGGTCTGCTAGAGCCTATCACCACTTGCATGTATCATTCCAGCCATTCAGAAATTCTATATGTATGCAAGTCTACTAGACACAAGACACATGTTTTCTGATTTCAGGCATGTCAGAATGACCAATATGTGTCCTTGACATTGGTGTAGGATAAAACGAATGCACTGAATAGCTTGTCAAACAGAATATAAAATATCAATAAAATAGTCTATATTATGTGTGGCTTGACTGAAGTCCTTGAAGAAATAATCGCTTGATTGGCAGATGGACGAGCTAGTATTTCTTGAATAACATATTTAGATTCACGTTCTTCGTGGCATATTTCCAATAACGTGTTATATTTTATTTATAACGTGTTTACGATGAGTTCTGTCAGCCATGATAGATTGATTAAAATAAGGCTATGATTCTTCCTGATATTTACGCTTTTTGCATTCAATACAAATTACTTCATATTCAACTTTCTAAATACCAGAGTGGGAGGACAGTCATATTTCCCTTCGTTAATGGTGCAGAGGGTAGAGGGCCTGGCAATGCCCACCGTCGTTCGGATGGTACGAAAAACCGATGTCTCGCGTAATAAACGAACCCTTTGTCGTGAGAATTTGAAGTCCGTGCACAAAATTGCCTTGTTTGGGACACTGCAGAAAATAGGTTTGTGCTGAAAATAATATGTTAAACATCATTTTCTTTCGTCCCATCCGAAGAACTATAGGGCCTACGCTGTCCAGCACGACTGACGAGGAGTAGCAAATTCAGAAAATCGGGATGATCTTTCTCGATCAAAACCGGGATCGAACACGGAACCTCCCGGTTAGAGAGCATTTATCAATTTTGAAAGTAGGTTGAGTGTCATGCAATATATAATCACGAGTTCCTGATTTTAAACAGTGCTGTTTTATAAGAAGTTATTTCTAAATGTGATGTGATAAACCTACTAGAGATATTTATTATTTCTAGTGTATGTGTGGGTGACATGTCATTAGAAAGGAATTTCAGATCAATAAAACAACTCGACATGGATTTTATTATTACAGAGTCCAGCTTGTTCTAGGTAGTTTTTATATCACATGTCATGTCAACAAAATAATGTCCTACATCAAAGATTTAGCTGTTGATTTGTTCATCGGGAGATGGATTACGTTTTGATAATTGAGAGAGAGTGTGAGGGAGAGAGAGGGGGGTGAGATGGATTTAACATTTTTGCGACATTAACAAGGTCATTTCGGTGAGCTACATTTTGATAACTGAGAGAGAGAGAGAGAGAGAGAGAGAGAGTAACATTTTTTTCGACACTAATCAGGCCATTTCGGGAATAACACATAGTATTCTTTTCATGTGCACAAAGCGTCTGTTTGGGTAATCGCGCAGTCCACAGAGGTAGGCCATACTAACAGGTTAGGGTCATGTTTAGTGTTAGCGATTAAAACTTTGGTGGGCGAAATGTCGTACACTCTGTAAAATGCCGTCCATCTGTGTACCAGGTCATAAGATGTCAGACAACAGGAAATCATGATTATGAATTCGCTTTAGGTTAGGAGTGTATAGTGACAATACCCCTGGGACAATGTCCAGTACGAGATATTTTACATCAATTGGCCAACCACCGTGTTCTAGGAAAGTCTTCATAATTAGCTAATAATGAAACAACCAGTACGGCTTTATATACTCTATTATGGAATCCTGCCAACAGATGAGATTTTCGCGTGCTCGACTATCAACAGAATACGTGTAGCAAATTGTTATTTAGTATTTGTATTGAAGCGATTTCTTTCAACATCAATCATATTAATAAGTCCATAAAATTTTATCAACAATTGAAAGCGGATTTAACTGTTAAGGGGGCATAACTCCCCCGTTTAATTAATTACTTTTGACAAATGGAATGCTACCGGCCGATAGCCCGATATAGAATGATTTTGTTCTATTATCACTAGCAACAATATGCTATAAAGATTACCAGCTCAGCATGACTCATTGTAATAAAAATACGTTTGTTGATACATTGAAGCCGATGGATAGTAACCTAGTCCCAGATATAACGATTTTTACTTCAGCTCAGCTGTTAAAATTGCCACCGTAATAATTTTATTGGAATTTGAATAGACTTTTTATGGAGCATATTAATGATAAATGAATTAAAATTAAAGGAAATTCAGACATGAAATTTAATCCTGGTGTTTCCGCCCACTCTTCGACGAGTGCCAACTGGCAGCGGTTCTTTAATGTGCACGTCAACGTTAACGCAGGTGAACGGACCTTAGAAATGGTTCCAATACTGATATCTTACTTTTTGTCCCCAGCCTCATAAGTAGACGGTTACTGGCCTATAACTTCCTTAATTTCTAATTGGTTTGGCCACGAAAGATATTAATCCACATTGAAATACAAGTGAAGCCTACCGCATATTTCTATGCATGATTGTGAAAAATTCAACGCATTGCCAAGAAGAGAAACTGTCCCGTGAATATTCTAAATCCCCGCCTTAGCCGAGAAAGTTCATCGGGATTTTCTGCCAAGGTTACTCCTTGTCGGTGGGACAGAACCGGGGCCGCGCAAGGGACAATATGTTTGGTTAGGACGAAAAATCGAGTTCCTGTGTACACATTGGTGTGCGCGTAAAATCGATATAAGAGTACACCATATCGCCGCTGTCTGGGTAAAATTTCTCTCAAACCACATTGTATGGCACATGGCCGCCTTGATAAGCCCATTTGAAGCATAACAATAGGACGGTGTACCCCCCCCCCATTTATTCACTTCATTGCTGTCGTATTGCTGTTGGAAGATAATATATTACCGATTCAAATATCTATGCATAATAAAATTGGGAATCACATACTTCAAAATATAAAATTCCAAGATTGTAAGTTATTTAACGTACCAAAATTAAAAGAAATACATGTTATAAAATATTTTCTACAATAGAATTGTTCTTGTAATACACTTGTCATCTACCAAATCAAATGCCAATTTAAGAATAATCCGATAGAAAGGAACGATATGTGGAATTATATGTGGAATTTGCAAGACCTGGGTCAGAAGGATCTGGGTTAACTTATAGAGTTTCATGATAGTACATGTATGTTTCCTCATTCAGCACGCACAAATCCTACTTCATACGTCGAGAATACATCTCTGCCCTGACTGGCCGCCATAGCAAAACTTGGTCTATTGTTTTGTAATGTAGTTCTACTCTGTTTCACATTTGGCATACACACAAAGACTAAATAATCCTATTCAGTTCCATTAAACGGAAACAGAATAAATACTTATCAAAATTTTTGGAGTATACTTAGTGTTTTCAACTAAAATCGTCTATTAGGGACTTAAAGCGGGAATGTCATATTTTCCAAGAAAGTCAAAACATATTTATGTCTATGTCTTTTGCTTAATAGGTTGTCAACTCACTATTATACAATCATAGGCATTATTTTCCACGCTTACAAATCATTCACATCGGAAATAATAACACAATTACCTCCCTTGCTATCTTCAAACGTTTGAATTTGAATTTGAAAATGATATTTTTGCCAATTTATCAACTGGCAATAGTGAATTATAGCATTAGAGGATTATTCTTCAACAAGGTAGGACTATTTATAGATACCATCTTTAAAGCTTTATTTTAATATATTTTAAAAATATAATTTAAAAATATGAAATTGCAGCTTTAAAATGTCGGTCAACTAGCTTAGTATCTGTTCTCAAACTGAGCTTACTGTAGACAGACAGTCTAGGTTTAGTATGTTTTTCCTGTGCCGAGGTCACCTTGATATTACAAACAGTTCAATCAGAACTGTTCTTTGCATTTCTTTCAGTTATTGAATTTACGACCTTAGCCTATTGACCCAATCACCATTATCGTGTGTAATTCTTTACTTAAGTCAATCGTTCTTTCTTTTGGGTCTCGAATCTATAAAGATGGACAAGAGTAATGCCATCGTCTCACAGTCGGGTGCTGACTAGAGGGGCATTACCTTATGTTAGTTTATTGCCACAAAATATGGGCTACAAATCTTCCGATCTTTTGGAAGTAAAATACCATAACTTAGCCAGATGCACAAATTGTCAATGTATACAGGCCGTTAGAAAATATTTGAAGATAATACAGTTGCCCAATACAAAGTTTCCAGAATTTATGGAGAGGAAAATGTGGATATAGGCGACGGAAAGATAAAGCGTTCTCTTAAACTCTTGTGGTTAATGGCATCATTTTAAGCAAACGAAGCACATACAATGACGTCCTTACAACCACATTTATTAAAATTTGTACTTGAAAGGTTATGCACCATTTTTAAACCATTGCTAATCTGGGCATTTCCTTTGTCGCTCTGTATGATTCCAGATAATCAGTGTTTATTCAATTCAGAAAGTCCTCCTGTTTCATCTTGTGAAAATTCAATCAATATGAAGACAAGACAAACCCCTTCTGGCTAGCAATGGTCGAAGTGTTTCAGACATCTTTTGTGTACTAGAAAATAATGCCAATTTTATTAACTTCTTTATACATCTTCGCGGGCGGACAGGACATCGGACGCTTGACTGGATTGCCCACGCTGTCGGGTTAGGGCTAAAAACTAAGGGTCATTGCAGATTACGTAATTTCAGGGATTTAAATAGGATTAGAGTAAATGAAATAGGATAAGAATTAGGATTAGGGCTAGGATTAGCATTTATCTTTTATCATGGTGTGAACTGAGAAGAACCTTCTAATTCTGTCAAGTCCAGTGCAGACAGAACATTTCACGGATTGCACCTGTGATACTATATAACCACGAAGGTGAGAGAATAATTCGTGAACGGTGGCTTGAATCTTTTGTTTTTAGATTAGATTTCGTATCATTCGCTGACTCAGGGATAAAACTGTTTGCCAGAAAATGATGCTGAAATTGCCCATAGAGTACGTTTTAGCGCGCCTAGTTTTCAAGACATTTCGGGGGAGGACCATCGAACCCCCTCTTTACCAAGAGTCGCCCGCCATGGACTGTCCCCACCACTAATCTTTGCCGATCTGCACCATTGAGTCCACTTGCTCGGATGTGAGGCAACATAAAGATGTACACATTGACGTGCACGCAAATAAACATTGACGGATGGAAATCGACAAAAAGTCAGCAAAAACGTTTGGGCAAAATTTTCATACCCCACACTGCAGACGTAACACCATAATATGTTTGTTTCAGAAAGAACTCTATTATATAAAAAAATATAAAAGATAATATTATTAAGATGGAAAAAGATTCTCTAAACATTTTCTGAGCAGACATATCCCGGGGACTAATATGACAAAAAAATCAATAAGGTGCATATTTATATTACAACACAATTCTACCTTCGGCAAATTTGCTAAAAAAAGAAACTCCTCTAAAAAATCAACTTGATTTGATGTTTAAGGAAATAACCACCATAACATGTTTTATAACCGGGAACCAACAACGGCAGCAAAGGAGAAAAAATGTGGCGGTCAAAATCATTACATTATTTAAAAAAAGAAACAAGATTAAAACAGAACTGTGTAAAAGCCGCAGATTGTCATTTGTCGGGGAGCCACGGTGACTAAGTGAGTAAGACGCTGGTTCGCTAGCCTGGAGGTTGCGAGTTCGATCTCGGTGTTAGCCGAGCAAGTTCATCCAGATTTTCCAGTTTGGTTTCCCCTTGTCAGTGGTGCAAGAATCTGACAAAGATAGCTATCTAGTCGTCCGGTGGGTCGAAAAAAACGAGGTCCCGTGCACAAATTGATGTGCACGTAAAAGATCCCTTGGCAGTTGGAATTCGATATAGGAGTAGGCCGTAGCGCCACTGCCCAGGCACAATGTCCCTCACAGCACAATCCATGGTGTATGTCCGTATTCGTTAAGAGGGGTTGGGGTGGTTGAATGGTTAGCGCGCGCTGTATCATAAGATCTACCATAGAGTTAATTGGCGTGTGTTCGATTTCCCGGTTGTACGTGACAAAGGGGAGACTTGCGCCACATCCGCCCATTCGGAACAGAACAGTACAACATTAAACTCCATTCCATTTGCCGGACAACATCTCATTCTAATTTTTTACAGATTAATCCAAACTGAAATGTAATTAAATTGACTATTTATTCTTGTGCAATTATGAACGGCAGATAATCTCCCAACTGGGATTCAATCGGATTAAACTGATTATACCGTTATTGTCTGCAATATTACCCTGGTGAAAGCAGGTATTAAAGTAGCTAAGTCTCTAACTCAGTATCACCCAAAGTCTTCGGCATTCAAAACACGAATTATTTGTCAATTTAAATCTACACTGATGTTGACATTTTAGCGGGAAAATATGGGCTTTTGATATCCAATATTTAAGACAAAATAAACCTTTTACCATTGGTACACGAATCGTGTAGGCTACCATAATGCGTTTCAGGCCCATTTTTAACAAGGGACCTGAAGAACGAGACAAAATCGCCACTAGATTGAAACTTCTGGCGTATTTCGCCGAACACAACTGATTTGAAATGAGAGTACCAACAAAAACGATTGAATGTAAATCAGTTTGTATACATTCATATTACATTATTTATTGCGTTGCGACCCATTTGTGACAATTTCTAGGTCTCAAATATTAGCGATTTAGCTCCTTTAATTAAATATATTACAACATACAAGATTGAATCAAACATTTATAGGTGGCACTTATGGCGGGGGAAAGCGGCAAAAACCTAATGCTATGTAGAAATGTCTAATTCAAAACACACATGTAACATAATGCCATACCAAATACCTAAAACGTCTAATGCAAAAAACAAAATACAAGAAACCTCTAATACAAAATACCTCATACGTCTATTGCAAAAGACAAAATACAAGAAACCTCTAATACAAAATACATATAACCTCTTATGCACAATTGATTTTACAATCTGAAACATCTACCATAAGCATTAGATGACATATCTCGTTGTCATTACTTACATTTCTCCACTGAATTATCTTTATTTAGGTCAATGTCAAGGTCACCGAACACAACTTGGCGACCTATTCGGCTAGCGAGCTATTCGACCGATCCAGCTGGCAACCTGTTCGTTGGCAACCTATTCAGAATTAAGACAACAGTCGCCCAAACTCATCTATTTTTAACAACCAATAAAATCCAACGTTACGTCTATCAAATGAAAGTAGAATAATATATTATTTTTATCAATTCCTTTAGCTCAGAAAAGAGATGTAATTTCGCATTATCGTACAAAATTCTAGACATCCAACTAAATATATTCCGAAAGGTAATTAAATAGGCTTTCTAAGTATTATCAGTAAAAATTGGCACATTCATATTAAAGGGGTGCACTCTCTTCCTAAACATGACCAATTTTTTAAAAATTTTAAAGGGAAAAACTGTTAATATCCCGTGTCAAAATTCGGACCATCGTACAAAATTCTGGTGATCCAACTGAATATATTCTAAAAGTTAATTGAATAAGCTTTCCAAATATTATTAGTAAAAGTTGGCACAATCATATTAAAGGGGTGCGCTCTCAACCTGAACATAGCCAATTTTTCAATATTTTAAAGTAAAACAACGGTAATATTCCGAGTCGAAATTCGGACCATCGTACAAAATTCTTAGCAGCCAGCTATATATATTCTGAAAGGTAATTGAATAAGCTTTCGAAATATTATTAGTAAAAGTTGGCACAGTCATATTAAAGGGGCGCGCTCTCAACCTGAACATAGCCAATTTTTCAATATTTTAAAGTGAAAGAACGGTAATATTCCGTGTCAATGTTCGGACCATCGTACAGAATTTGGAGCATCCAGCTATATATATTCTGAATGGTAATTGGATAAGCTTTCCAAATATTATTAGTAAAAGTTTACACAATCATATTAAAGGGGCGCGCTCTCAACCTGAACATAGCCAATTTTTCAATATTCTATATGTAAAGATAGACCAGAATTTTTTTGGAAGTCCGAATTTGGACCATCGTACAAAATTCTGACCATCCAGCTATATATATTCTGAAAGGTAATTGGATAAGCTTTCCAAATATTAATAGTAAAAGTTGGCAGAATCATATTAAAGGGGCGCTCTCTCAACCTGAACATAGCCAATTTTTCAATATTTTAAAGTGAAACAACGGTAATATTCCGAGTCGAAATTCGGACCATCGTACAAAATTCTGAGCATCCAGCTATATATATTCTGAAAGGTAATTGAATAAGCTTTCTAAATATATTTAGTAAAAGTTGGCACAATCATATTAAAGGGGCGCGCTCTCAACCTGAACATCGCCAATTTTTCAATATTTTAAAGTGAAAGAACGGTAATATTCCGTGTCAAAGTTCGGACCATCGTACAAAATTTGGAGCATCCAGCTATATATATTCTGAAAGGTAATTGAATAAGCTTTCCAAATATTATTAGTAAAAGTTGGCACAATCATATTAAAGGGGCGCGCCCTCAACCTGAACATATCCAATTTTTCAATATTCTATATGTGAAGATAGACCGGTATTTTTTTTGAAGTCCAAATTCGAACCATCGTACAAAATTCTGAGCATCCAGCTATATAAATTCGGAAATGTATATGAATGAGCTTTCCAAATATTATTAGTAAAAGTTGGCACAATCATATTGAAAAATTGGCTATGTTCAGGTTGAGAGCGCGCCCCTTTAATATGACTGTGCCAACTTTTACTAATAATATTTAGAAAGCTTATTCAATTACCTTTCAGAATATATATAGCTGGTTGCTAAGAATTTTGTACGATGGTCCGAATTTCGACTCGAAATATTACCGTTCTTTCACTTTAAAATATTGAAAAAATGGCTATGTTCAGGTTGAAAGCGCACCCCTTTAATATGATTGTGCCAACTTTTACTAATAATATTTGGAAAGCTTATTCAATTACCTTTTAGAATATATTTAGTTGGATCACCAGAATTTTGTACGATGGTCCGAATTTTGACACGGGATATTAACAGTTTTTCCCTTTAAAATTTTTAAAAAATTGGTCATGTTTAGGAAGAGAGTGCACCCCTTTAATATGAATGTGCCAATTTTTACTGATAATACTTAGAAAGCCTATTTAATTACCTTTCGGAATATATTTAGTTGGATGTCTAGAATTTTGTGCGATAATGCGAAATTACATCTCTATTCTGAGCTAAAGGAATTGATAAAAATAATATATTATTCTACTTTCATTTGATAGACGTAACGTTGGATTTTATTGGTTGTTAAAAATAGATGAGTTTGGGCGACTGTTGTCTTAATTCTGAATAGGTTGCCAACGAACAGGTTGCCAGCTGGATCGGTCGAATAGCTCGCTAGCCGAATAGGTCGCCAAGTTGTGTTCGGTGACCTTGACATTGACCTAAATAAAGATAATTCAGTGGAGAAATGTAAGTAATGAAACGAGATATGTCATCTAATGCTTATGGTAGATGTTTCAGATTGTAAAATCAATTGTGCATAAGAGGTTATATGTATTTTGTATTAGAGGTTTCTTGTATTTTGTCTTTTGCAATAGATGTATGAGGTATTTTGTATTAGAGGTTTCTTGTATTTTGTTTTTTGCATTAGACGTTTTAGGTATTTGGGATGGCATTATGTTACACGTGTGTTTTGAATTAGACATTTCTACATAGCATTAGGTTTTTGCCGCTTTCCCCCGCCATAGGCACTTGCTTGCTTATATCCACTGCAGAGAATGGCGAATTTTCATTTCATAATATTTTTGTAACAACCGAAAGAAATTAAACCATTTTATAAATACTAATAGTCAACTTTCAAACAATATTGCAGTTTGCCAGATATTCAACTCCCATGTAACCCTTCACGACCATTGGCTGTAACCTTTAACACAAAAGTAGCTCATTAATAACATTTCTAGGATGAAATGTTATTAATCAGTCTAACAACTCTATGAGAAGGGCTGATTTCTAGCACACTATGTCTATAGAAACTAAAAGTAGACTCAATCTTTACATTTTTGCCAACAACCTGTTGAGTACAAGATGGTCTAAAGCTGAAGATCTGGACACAACATGATCAGGAAAGGGTGTTATTACACCTACTAGTCTAGGTTTTATTAAAGCATACTGATTAAAAACACCCTTGCTCTCTAATATAACATGTTTGTACTAAAGTCACTGCATGCTGATATAAAGTTAATTGACGATTGGTGTCAATATAGATGTGAAATCTGTGAAGTCTATATTTCCGACTACTTTTTAATCTAGTGTTTTGTTTTTGAAAAAAATTTACATTATCTGTATTATTTGCAGAGTACCAGAGAGAGAGAAAGAGAGAGAGAGAGAGAGAGAGAGAGAGAGGGGTCAACGCCCACTCAACACAACTTAGCTCATTTCGAGATTAACCTATTAATTCTTCAATTTTATTTCAATAATTGGCTTGCGCGTAGGAAGAAAACCCACCAGGTTCGACAGGCGAGGCGACCCTACTCCTTGCCATGTACCCCCCCCCCCCCCCCCCCAAGTACAGGAAAGACATCAGCATTGAGTATTTAGTTTTCTTTGAAATTTATAAAGTAGTAATTCGGTTTGATTTTTATTATTCTGAACATCTTATTTTCACAAATTTTTCCAAAAAAATGTGCACTGGAAACCGACAGGACCTATTTTGCAGAATATTTTTGTTCTTCCAATGGTCAATTTCTGATCAGAACATCCATAAATGGAAAACTGACCCGAATAGTTTTACATTCGTCTAAAATAAAAATCTATTAAGCTTGTAAATGTGTGTTGGTCATTACAGCTTGGTGGCAAATGGTGATCATGTAATATGATGCAGTGACCAATGATTGTGGATTGACTGACTAACCTATATCGAGGCTTATACTAAATCTTGCTGCGATATCAACATAGGTAGAAGCAGATGTTAAAGTGGCTGTTAAGTCTTTTTAACTCAATATGATCCAGTCTTCGACATTGAAAATACGAATTATTTGTTAATTTAAATCTACATTGATCTGTGAAAAAAATGGACTTCCGATATCCAATTTTTACGACATGATGAAATTATAATGAAGAGACTCGATGAACGAGTTCACACATATCCCAGAGGAGAAAACTATCGAAGTAGACTGGAATAACCAGATGTCCAAAATGCTACTCAGGATTCTTCGGGTATTTCGCAAAACGTAACTGATTAGAATTTACAGTAAAAACAGAAACGATTGAATGTTATAAGAAACGATTGAATGTAATCAGAAACGATTGAATGTAATCAGAAACGATTGAATGTAAATCAATTTATACGCACATTCATATTACATTATATGCGTTACGACCCAGTTGTGTCCCATTTCTAGGTGCGAAATATTTTTACCGTTCTACAAACCGTAGAACTAGATACTGAATATACATGTATTTCTATATATGCACTAACACACGCTGGCTACCTCTGTAGTCTCAAAATATCCAAATTAAGTTTCGAGTACGTTTAACCCCACATTCTTTTGGTTACAAAATGCAGCACCTGCAACTTGTTTGGTTATGTAAGTGCTCTGAATTTGTGTTCGTGTATAATTTTTGTCACTTTTTTAAATAGACATTTCGATGTAATAACAATTTTATCCAACTATCAGTTAGTCCTTTTAGAAGATACGACCCTGACTTACTTACTTTTTTCTAAGTTCGTGTATAATTTTTTGTGCTTTTATTTTTCAAAAAGATATACATTTCGATATAGTAGCAAATTTATCCAAATATCAGTCAGTCCTATGCTTGCAATTTCTAGAAGATACGACCCTGACTTACTTCCCCAGTAATGTTGGCACCAGTGGGAAATAGTGTAGTACATAGTCTCAACATGTAAACAGACTAGATAATAATAATATAAGTTAGACTACGTTATCAAACAACGTGAATGTTATAGAACATTTGTTACTCGTGTGATCAGCCTGGCGTTGTTTATTTTATCACAAGTGGCGTTCGCCGGTTATAAAGAATGATATGTCATGAACCCAAATCCTAACAAAAACCAAATGATTCTAGTCTAATATTTCTTACATCAGTCGCACTCGTTTGTTTATATAAACACCGATGTGTACGTACTATCATTACGTCATTGTTCCTGTGCCTAATTCAATAGTTTTTCCGTGTCATAAGGTCTCGCGATGAGTGTTGTTATATCTTCATGTATGTAAAAGACAAGGTTGTGGCCTATTTGGAGTGCAGACAAATGGTTCAATACATGCATGTCTGCTGTATTCTTTAAACTAAATGTCAAAGCATACATATATGACTAGGCAAGTTGCCTCCCTTTAATATAAACTGCACTTTTACCGCAAGGCAGTGAAAATATTGTTGTCTTTGGTCCATCTCTCTCCTATTCAGTAAACGTTTTGATTCCTTTTCGATATTTTATTTTAACATACAAAACGTGTGGATAAAGGGTCACTTAATCTTTTTTAGTGTTGGGGGTTGTCACCGAAAATTGAATTAGACCCCCCCCCTCCTCCGAATATTTCGCCAGCAATAATGATTTCTTAGGAGTGTTCTTAGTCGGCCATATTCAATAGCTCCCCCCCCCCCCGAAATTTTATGAGCTGGTTACGGGCCCGGGGTTAACAACAATAGACTAAATTGTTTAATCTTATCTTATCTAATACCCCGGTCAGACCGGGGTGGAGTCCTTACTGCTATGGCGACGGAAAATCCTCTCAGAGCACGTCGACAAGACCATAAGCGTGGTTAATGTGGGGTGAAAATGCCAGATATCGTGCTGGGATCTCCATTAAGGCCAATGATCGCTGAGTCATGGCATTTGATTTGAGCATGTTCAAAACAAACACCAATGTTTTGTGATCTGACCCGGAAAGGTGTGATAACTCGACCTTTTTCAAGTTTGTAATTTTGGGGGACATTTGTAACACTACAGATAACAGACGATCAGCATAGTTGGTAGATCTTTATTGAGAACATAGAATAGACATAGATCGGAAGGAGCTCTATTCAAGTCTGACTTACTGTCAGTTAATTCTGGCTTTATAAAGCATACAGTCATTAAGAATAATGATACATGACATATTTAACTTATTTGGAATTGAGATTATAGTTTCTATAACTGCACCGCATCTTTCCTTTAAAGTCGCGAAGTTCTGCTGAGTGTTAAACACATAGAACATGTGTAGATTATAAATAACATATGAATAAATAAGATATTTAATGAGATCGTGCGTTTTGTCAAAACGAGCAGAGGTCATTCTTGTGTTGCCCGTAAGTAACATATTGAACACATTAACAGAAGTTGTATATAGTTGAAAACGTCCAATATAATTTAATGTCAAATCTAGCAAAGTTCTATGTATACATTACTTTGTCACACATTTTCTCGCGTTGTGTTCACATTTTCCGGCGACCTTGTGCATTTTCTGGTCGAGGTTCGTTCGCAGCATTACAGTATGGGCGTCATTCCAGTTTGCTGACTGAATTGCTTAAGATGCATTTAGTAACAGAATAAGGATAACAAATGACACATTACATGGAATACGGGTTACTTTAATTTCAGGTGACATTTCGACGAGGGTTCTCTAATCTTTATCGTGCAAAGAATGACGAGAGAACGCTGTAACTTGTTGTTGTTCATGAGGCACTATATTCAGCTAGGTATATTCGACACTGCCTTTATTAAATAAATTGTATAAATCAGAGCGTAAAATATATGCTTTTTATTCAGTAACATTCATTCAAAACATGGCACTAATTTAATGCCGTTTTGATTACACTGTCTGTGGTTCTTATTCATTGCAAAACAGGAAATTTGTATGTCAAAGAATCTCCATTTCAATATATGAACTATCTGACGTGCATCGTAACAAATATATCCAATGACTAGTAGTTTAAAAATACAAGGTATTGGAACTATTACATTACCATCATCTAGGATATATCATATCATAGGTTTCAGTTCTATTGTATTACTTTTATTTTACTTATAATAATATGTATATGCTGCTCCATCTTATTGTTCTTTATTATGTCCATGTGAGTCTTATACACTAACATATACATCCTGGGACTTCTGAGGCCATTTGAAAATATGGTAATATCCAGGCGTGGATCCAGAGGGGGGCGCACCCGGCGCACGCCCCCACTATTTTTTAAGTTGGCGAACAATGTTTAGCTCCATATATTCTCGCGAGAAAGGAGAACAAAAATAGTTTAGGTTGGAAATCCTAATTTACAGGATTAGTATGAAATTAGTCCTTGTGGGCATTTTTTCAATTCAAACATAACGCTAACGCTACAATATACGTCCACATTCCTGCTTTGATTGATATGGTTCTTTGTCAAGAAGGCTAAGCGTTTGGTTTGTTTAGCGTTGAGGGTCGTGCACCAACATTAATAGTTGCCGTCCTAAGAGTATAAGGAATAACTATACCAAGATAATCCATTCAGAATTGTGCCTTCCTAACACAGGCAAAAAGTGGGCGTGGCTCTGCCCCTGGGGGTCGGGACATTCATCAAAATCAATAGTGGACGCCCTCAGGCTATAAGGAATACATAAACCAAGTACCAAGCTGATTCATTCAGAATTGCGGCCTGTAAACGACAAACACAAAAATTGGTCGTGTCTTGCCTGTGTGTGTCGGGACATGCAGTTGACGTCCTTAGACTTTATATGGAATACATATCCCAAGTTTAAAGACGATCCATTAAGAATCGTGGCCTGTAGACAACACACATAGACACGAAGTAAAAATGGGCATGGCTCTGCCCCTGGGGGTTAGGAAATCACCAAAACAATAGGGGTCATCTTTAAGGTATAAGGAATAGGTTTGTAAAGTTTTAAAAGGATCTGTTAAGAATTGCATCCTGTAGGCGAACACAAGACACAAAAGCATTGGGCGTGGCTCTGTCCCAGGGGGTCCGTCATGCACCAAAAATAATAGTGGTCAGCCTTAGGGTATAAGGAATAAGTATAAAAAAAGTTTCAAGACGACCGATTAAGAATTGTGGGCTGTAGGTGACACACAGACAGACAAAACAAAAGGGCGTGGCACTGTCCCTTGGGGTTGGGCATGCACCAAAAACAATAGGGATCTTCCTTAAGGTACCAAGAATAAGTATTCAAAGTTTCAAGATGATACATTAAGAAATGCAGCCTGTAGACGACAGACAAACAAATACAAGAAATGGGTGTTGTTGTCACACAGGGGGTCAGGCATGCACCCAAAACAAAAGGGGTCATCCTTAGGGTATAAGGAATAAGTATTTTAAGTTTCAAGATGACCGATTAAGAATTGTGGCCTGTAGGCGACACACAAAAAGAAAATGGGCGTGACTCTGCCCCTGGGGGTTGGGCATGCACCCCAAATGATAGAAATGTTCCTTAGGGTACAAAGAATAATCATTCAAAGTTTCAAGATGATACGTTAAGAAATGTGGCTTGTAGACGACAAACAAATAAATACAAGGAATGGGCGTGGCTCTGCCATTGGGGGTCGGGCATGCACCAAAAAACAATACGGATCATCCTTAGGGTAAGTATACAAAGTTTTAAGAAAATCCAGTTAGAATTGCGGCTTCTAGGCGACACAGAGACACACAAAAAGAAAATGGGCGTGGCTCTGCCCCTGGGGGTTGGGCATGCACCCCAAACGATAGGGATCATCCTTAGAGTATAAAGAGTAAGTATTTAAAGTTTTAAAGAAAATCCAATAAGAATTGCGGCCTGTAGGCGACACAAAGACACACGATAAGAAAATGGGTGTGGCTCTGCCCCAGGGGGTTGGGCATGCACCCCAAATGATAGGGATGTTCCTTACGGTACAAAGAATGTGTATGCTAAGTTTCAAAATTATAAATTAAGAAATGTGGCCTGTAGACGACAAACAAATACATACTAGAAATGGGCGTGGCTGTCCCTGGGGGTCGGGCATGCACTAAAGATAGGCTGGCACTGCCAGGCAGGATACGCCCACATTTTCGAGAGATGGACAGAGAACAAGCAATACCGAAAGTGATTTTTCCTACATCTTTACGTCCTGTATTTCATACTGTATTGGGAGCAGCCATTTAGTTGGTCAGTTCCAGTCTGATATTAATGAAACTCGAAACCGACAATGATTATGGTGTGACGGTACACAACCTAGAAATGTGACTGTTCATCAAAATCGGATAAGAATTGTGACCTGTAGCGAGTCCACAACCATGATATACCATATTTTTACACTATTCGCGTACAAACGGCGACCATTTCGTCCGGCAATTTTAATACGATTTTCACGAAATTAGAACTCAACCTTCCTCATCAAAATCGAATTAAAATTGTGACCTATACAGGGTCCACAACCATGATATATCATTTTTTTAACAGTATTCGCGTACAAACGGCGGCCATTTTGTCTGTCAATTTTGGTCCGATTTTCCTGAAATTCAAACTCAACCTTCCTTACAGTGCAACGGTGATATAATCAAACGTTTTTTTAAATTGGATAAAAATTGTGACCTCCAGAGGGACCACAAGCTAAAGAAAGGGGGATTTTGCGTATAACCAGGGGCCATAATTCAGGAAGTTACGATCCGATATGCGCAAATATTGAAAAGAACCAAGATCTTTGGGTTATAACCATGAATTTCAAGTTTCATCAAAATCGAATTAAAATTGTGACCTTTACAGGGTCCACAACCTTGATATATTTTTTTTTTTTTTTTTTAACAGTATTCGCGTACAAACGGCAGCCATTTTGTATGATAATTTTGGTCTGATTTTCCCGAAATTCGAACTCAACCTTCCTTACGGTGTAACGGTAATATAATCAAACTTTTTTTTAAATCGGATAATAATTGTGACCTCCAAGCTAAAAAAAAGGCGATTTTGCGTATAATCAGGGGCCATAATTCAGGAAGTTACGATCCGATATGCGCAAATATCGAAAGGAAGCAAGATCTTTGGGTTATAACCATGAATTTCAAATTTCATCAAAATCGAATCAAAATTGTGACCTCCACAGGGTCCACAACCTTGATATACCATTTTTTAACAGTATTCGCGTACAAACGGCGGCCATTTTGTATGGCAATTTTCGTCCGATTTTCCCGAAATTCGAACTCAACCTTCTTTAGGGTGTGACGGTAATATAATCAAACGTTTTTTTAAAATCGAATAATAATTGTGACCTCCAAGCTAAAAAAAAGGCGATTTTGCGTATAATCAGGGGCCATAATTCAGGAAGTTACGATCCGATATGCGCAAATATCGAAAGGAAGCAAGATCTTTGGGTTATAACCATGAATTTCAAGTTTCATCAAAATCGAATCAAAATTGTGACCTCCACAGGGTCCACAACCTTGATATACCATTTTTTAACAGTATTCGCGTACAAACGGCGGCCATTTTGTATGGCAATTTTCGTCCGATTTTCCCGAAATTCGAACTCAACCTTCCTTAGGGTGTAACGGTGATATAATCAAACGGTTTTTTAAATCGAATAATAATTGTGACCTCCAGAGGGACCACAAGCTAAAAAGGGTGATTTTTCGGACAATCAGGGGCCATAATTCAGGAAATTACATTCCGTAAGCCGCAAATATCGAAAGGAACCAAGATCTTTGGGTTACAAACATGCATGTCAAGTTTCATCAAAATCGGTTCAAAATTGTGACCTCTATAGGGTCCACAAGCTAAAAACGTGATTTTTCGTACAATCAGGGGCCATAATCCATTAAGTTTTGATCCGATACATGCCAATATCGAAAGCAGCCGAGAACTTTTGGGGATAAACCTATATTTCAAGTTTCGTCAAAATCGGATAAGAATTGTGACCTGTAGAGAGTCCACAAACAAATTGTGGACGGACGGACGGACGGACAGGGGCGACGACATAATACGTCCACATGAAAATGTGGGCGTATAAAAACAATAGAGATCTTCCTTAGGGTATAAGGAATACGTATACCAAGTTTGAAGAAAATCCAGTAAGAATTGCACCCTGTAGGCGACACAAATACACACGAAAAGAAAATGGGCGTGGCTCTGCCCCTGGGGGTGGGGCATACACCCCAAAGGATAGGGATGTTCCTTAGGGTACAAAGAATGTGTATGCAAAGTTTCAAGATTATAAGTTAAGAAATGTGGCCTGTAGACGACAAACAAACAAATACTAGAAATGGGCGTGGCTCAGCCCCTGGGGGTCGGGCATGCCCCAAAAACCTTAGGGATCTTCCTTGGGGTATAAGGAATAAGTATACCAAGTTTGAAGAAAATCCATGAAGAATTGCGCCCTGTAGGCGAACCACAGACACACCCACACACACACACACACACACACACACACACCCACACACCCACACACACACACACACACACACAGACAGGGGCGTTCACATTATGAATGTGGACGTATAAAAATCATTGTTCTGGGCTTCGCACTCCCAGCTGGGTGCGGCACGCCCCCTCTTTCTGAAAATACTGGATCCGCCTCTGTTATCAAATTATCATCTGCAAAGTAATATTATTTTCTTTCTTTAAAACGATTATGCCTCTTACACTGTAGCAAAACTATTCAGTGAATAATTTCTGTGGTACAGAATCACGATTTCAAGATGCAGAATAAAGGATATATTTTAATCTTGTTTATATTTATGAGTGTGTCGTTTATACACTAGTGGCAAGTAGTACCTTTCATCTTTAGCATCTCCTTCCACAAGAATGATATTGCACAATCTGATTCAAATATATTTCATTTCGTTTTTCTTAGGTTGTAGTGGAAGGTCACGTTAGAGGTCATTCAAGTGGCCTTTTACCCTATTTGATTAACCAAATGATGTTTCTAATGGGTTACCCAACAGGGGCGGATCGAGGAATTTTGAAAAGGGCGCACCGCAAAATGAGGGCACTGATAGCGAAGACGGGGCTGAGAAAATTATCCGTCATTTCCTTGCATCTGTAGCCATTCCAAGAGCTATGTGACTGATATTTTCGTCTAAGTAAACGCACGGAACGGACATGTTTGGGTCTGAGAAAAGGCACTATCAGCAGTGAATCCGCCTCTGCCCAAAGTTCTGTGCACCACTCACCATAACAGACTGTTTCACTGGCTAATCAATCACATTATCAACAATGCTAGTTATATAACGCGATTCTATAGTAGTAAAGAAAAGAAAAACGAAATTTTGAACTATAAAAAATGAACTGGGTTTTCGTCAGATTGAATATTGCAAATCCATCCTGTCAATTCATAGGCACTGAACAGCTATTTTTCCTGGAAAATGTTTAATTTTCCTCTTGTATCCCTTATACACCAGCAGCACATCTGATAAATTCTTGAAATCACCATATGCAACTCTATATCATATTTTTCCTATTAGTCCTTTATGAATTATATTGCTAAGATATATCATATTGCTCCTGTAAAAAGTTTAATATCGCGGACATACTACCCAGAGTATTAAATATTCGTCGTTCCGAACGACAGAGAATTCTTTCTAACATATAGATTAAATGATGATGAAAGATAGGGAATGGTGTGCCTAGTGACAGTGATATATCCAACTGAAATAAGATAATCAACATGATTAAAAATAATTCATATACATTTCACAATAAAAATCTAAAATCTAACAATCAATGAAATGAAATGGGGTTTAACATCCTACTTTTCTGCACCAATCAGGGTATTAAAGACAGTGTGCTCTGAGAGCAAGTTCAATCCTTCACATTTATATAAAATTGTGCAAGAGCCATAGAAAGCTCCTGGTACCTTAAAAGTTCCAATAGCATATTTTTAAGTTATATTTTTAAAATGTATTAAAATAAAGCCCTAAAATAGATTGAACCTATAAATAGTCCTACCTTGTTAAAGAATAATCCTATAATTCACTATTGCCAATTGAGAAATTGGCAAAAATATCATTTTCAACTTCAAATTCAAATGTTTAAAGATGGCCGTGGGAAAACAAGGGAGGTAATTGAGTAACTATTTCCTCAATCAGCCTGTGTCAGCCTTTTTAATGCCCCCAAAAATTTTGCCCATGATCGTATAATAGTCAGTTGACAACCTTTTGAACAATAGACATAGAAATAATTATGTTTTTACTTTCTTAGAAAATATGAAATTGGAACTTTAAATATATGCAGCTTAAAAGTAAACCAAAACTGAAAGTAGTTTATTAATCTCAATATTTAGGAGAGCGATTTAACTAATTTGAAGGAGTCTTTAATGACCCCTCGAAGGAAAGCCGATGTGCGTTGAGAGGAGCTGGAGCAAAAGCTCCCCTTAAACGTGAAGGACTAAGTACCCTCAAACAATATGGCTTTGACATACACTTATTCAAATTCCCATTGCTGAAGTTTCTTTTACATGCACAAAACCTTTTTTTTTCATTTTATAATGGGGAGTGGGGAGTCTGTCATTGAGTCAACTGGTGTGGTTTCGATTCCCCGCCTGTCCAACCTCTTGGGTTTTCTCCAGCTTGTTTCGTTTTCCTCCCACAGCTAAAGACCCTTACGCATCCCTGAATTAATGAAACAAAATTGAACCATTTCTCGTTCTCTTATTGTATCTGAATGACTGGATTGTCACCCCTGGCATTGCACACATGCCCACTACAGAAACACAAATAACCACATGATAGGGTGTAGTACAACTTTCCAAAATTCCTGTAAGTTAAGTGAACTTACCCAGTGTTTAATACAATGAAGAGGTGTGATATCTTCACCACTATACATGGCTGGATTAGTTAAAATACCACGAGCGGCCATCACACCTTCAAATATAATATAACATTAGGTAGTATACAATTAGAACTTTTTTTTATTTTTAGTTCGGTTTTTCTACTGTTCAGGATAACAGCTGTTCAAACAACTCATATCCGCTGCATTATTCAATTATTCACCAGAAACTTTAGTGAGTTTGTAAAAAGGAGAGGATGTCTTGACAGGATTCAAAACACTGCTTTGCAACTGACTGTTAACAGTACCCAAGTAAAAACACTACACATTGTTAATATTTGTCAGATGTTAAATAAAAATTAAAATATAAAATACATAAAATAAAATGACAGAAAGTGAGAAAATCAAGCCAATAGTGAGGCTAGTTTCCCACTATACCGATTCTCGACGACTGAAATCATGGTTTTAATCGTGGAGCTATCGGGATGATCCTTTCAGGTCTTATCATATATCCTGGCCAGTCGTAACAATCGTATCAACACATATACTAACGTTTCTGCATGTACCAGATTGTGGACCCATTAGGGGTAATCCTATCATAACATATCGCCAGTAGCAGATTATCAGTGAGGCTGATGAGGCTGCAGCCTCAGGCCCAAAGATTTTGTAAAAAAAAATTTTTAGACTTGTCTGATACAATTAAAAACGCATAAACAATGAATGTCAGGGGGGGGGGGGAGGCCCAATGGGAATCAACATAGGCCCTGACCCGAAATTAATTAGGCCCATGCCTTTATAAATAGGCCCTCCAGAAACTGCCGCCTCAGGCCTTGGTGGAGCTTAATCCGCCACTGCATATCGCACAACAGTAGGAACCTAACACTATCTAAAACTTTCTAAATGTATCACTTACCATGGACACCAGTTTGGTCAACTGTGAGTTGAACATCTTGTAAACTTTTAATATCACCATTAGCTATGACTGGTATATCTATATTTTCCCGTATTAACCGAATAGCTTCAATATTAACAGGATCATTTCTCTGATCCTTTGTTCGACCATGGACAGATAAAAACGATACTCCAGCTTTCTCCGCTTTTTGACACAGATCTACTGTTTCCCTACAACAAACACATTTACAGGTCTAATAACAGACGAAAACATGTCTACTACCACCACTAGGGTTTTATATCCACTTCAACAGGGCTGGAACAAGCAGACAAGAACCAATGAGCGGTAATACAAGGTTACAATTTTTAGTAGGAGTACAATTACTGCTTACTGTGTGTCGTTGGTTAGTCTAGTCTAAACGTTGCTCAGATTCAATTACTAAACAATTTATACAGAGCCTTGACAACACAACACTGTCTGAATCATGTAAAAGCATAGAAATACCTAACTGGGGTAATGTAAGATTGCAGAAATGCCTAATTGAGGTAATGTAAAAATGCAGAAATTCCTAATTGGAAACTAATATCAATATTTGAATGCCTACATTTTTCTGAAACATTTAAATTTCAATGTATCAAAAGACAATTTTGTCTGATGTAACAATGCATTGGTTCCAATGTTCAAACTTTTGTTCGACCAACTTGGAGTCAGTTGATTCACTGATTTTACTTTTTCAGTGGTAATCTTGGTTTATTACCCTTTCTTTACATATAAATAAAACCATAATACAACTATTCAACTATCACAGACAATGTTAGGCACAGATTCAGGCTTTGTCAGGCACAAAACCTCTGGTGTCTGTCAATTTGGCCAGCACTGATTTGTCTTTTTTATTGATATTTTATTGACATTTTGTCAGGTACATCTAAAACTGTGAATTCCAGGCCTGCTATTCAAGCTATATTTTAAAGATTTCAAAACCAGTAGGATAGCGAAAACAAAGTTAAGTATACCTGAGGTTTGAATGGATTCTCATCTTAACAGAGACGGTGAAATTATCATCTGATATTTTCGATCGTGTTTGTTTCACCATGTCACATAATAACTCGGGTTTATATATTAAACATGATCCATATCCTGCAGCCATCGCCCATCTGAAATATATCCATATACTCGTCTATAATTCATGTTAAAATTAGGATCAATTTTCAAACATCACCTTGATATGGGGATAATAGAGAGAGAGAAATGGGGTTTAACATCGACTCGAAACAAACTAGGTCATTTCGGGACTAACATATGGTTTAATTTTATTTCAATAATTTGCTTGCGTGTAGGGATCTTAAGCAGTGGGAGGAAACCGGAGGACCCAGAGAAAACCAACGTGGCTGGACAGGCTACCCTACTCCTTGTCACGTACAACAGTGTTTTCGAGATCATGCCAGTTGACTCAATGACAGGCTTTATGATACAGCGTGCACGTGCTAACCATTCGGCTATCCAACCTCCCGATACGGGGATAATAATACTGTGGCAAACTAATTTAGTTGGAATTTATATCAGTATTTGATCATACACATTGTTTAATTTCTCATTTTTTAAGGTTGTTTAAATATAACAAAATTCTTATTTTTGAATGTGTAATAATAAATAAAGTTATATAAACTTATTTCGTCCATAACAATAAAGAGGCCTAAAACTTTTTGAAACTTAATTTTTCTTGGGGGTATCGGAGTGGGGGTGAAATAGCTTTATTTAATGACCACTTTCATCGGCAACAATTCTTGGGGTTATGATGGCATGTTAACCGTTTATACAAGACTTCTGTTGCTTTAGATATGTAAATTGCTTGGTCAAGCTGTAAAAAATTGCTTACTTTTGTGGACATCCACAGTTCAGGTCAACGCCATCTGAGAAACTGCAAGATAATGATAAAAATGTATTATTTATGTCATTAGTGGTATTTTAATATCCAAATTGGATATTGTATACTTTGAAGCAGTGTTTTAAAAAAAAACAAATAAAAGCAATTCAAGGCGTTTGGAAAAAATGATGTTTGTTCTACATGATGAGTGGGGACTAAACTATCTTTGCATCTATGTCTATTCTCTCTGCCTGGATCAGTACTTTACCAGATCTAACTACGTTGTTCAAACTTATTTATTATTCAAGGGAATATTGTCAATCCCTAACATATCCTATTTACAGATTTGCTATACAAAAATACTAATATAAATACAAACACATTTATTTCAAGGTTTTATTTGTTTTTTCTTAAATTTATTGATTTACTATTTCCAGTTTAAAGACTTGATGCGTCATTTGCATTTTCACTAAAATATTATCTTTCACTAGATAATTTTCTGACTTGGATTCAATCAGATTTAAAAAATGGATATCATTTTGTTCACCTACAACAAAATGGTGGTGGGATTATTTCATATCACATAGCGAACAGCATAAATAGAAGAAATTTCAATTCAACACAACTGTGTTAATATGGAACAGAATTGAACCATTTTTGGATCTATCTTCAACAATAGTCATATTGCTTAAAGGGACAATAACACTCTTGCTGGCTTGGCACCTCCAGAAAATAAATAATAGTCTTATTCTAAGTACTAGATGTTTAAGTGTCCTACCTGTTGTGTAAATTATCCATTACATCCTATTTACTTGTCCAAAGGGTTAAAAAATATCTTAAAATCCAAGTCACATTTGAAAAGGTTTACATTAGGATTTCAATTATTTAGTTGAATTTTTCTAATCTTTCAAATTAGGTGTGTTAAGATGAAATTTGTATCATCAATTAATTGGAATATTGTAAAATAATACAATTTGTTGACCAGAATAAAGATTGGGACATATTATTCAGTTACAACACGTGGCATTGGGCCTTTAAAATGACACATTAAAACTTTAATAAAGTAAACAAAGCAACATACGGATAAACTATTTCTGCTGCTGTAGAAAGATCACATGCATTGTCAGCAGCAAACTGTACAATTAAAGGACGATCACCTGAAAAAAACAACAAAGTTCATTCAACATGAGTTTTCTGCACGGTTGACCAGGATTGACTTCCTGTCAGTGGTGCAGGAAGGCATCGAATTGGTGCTTGTGTTAGCATGCAAATAGAAGAACCTGTCACTATAAACCGCAGATTGCCTCGTTTGGCATTTCTGTCCAAACGAGGTAAAACAAATGCCTCGTTGTCTGGAGTTTCAAAACGAGGTTTTTTAAATTGCCCTGTTTTTGGAACGAGGTACATGTATTTTGTTCAGAACGAGGCTTTGTAAAAATGCCTCGTTTACTAAACATGTTTTTTTCAAGATAGTTATTAGCAGTATTTCCTATTGGCGAATTTGTAAAAATTAAAATTTATGTTACGAAAATAAAACCAGTCCAAACTATGATATTATAAACAGATTATTTGTTGTATTTAGACCAGATAAACACTAATTTGGTGTCTGCAATATCAGTTAGGTGTAAAACTATGGCAGACACATAGCTACCTTGATTAATTATTGGCCCCAATAAATTGTCACAACACCACAGTTGTTTCTTAACACCTATAACTAATTGGGCCAATAAATCAATCAAGGTAGCTGATGTTGCTTTACACCTACATCTATGGCGTGTATTCTTGTCTTGTCTATTTCTCTGATTATAATACCATAGTTTGGACTGGTTTTATTTTCGTATTAAATAACATAAATTTTAATTTTTACAAATTCGCTGATAGGAAATACTGCTAATAATTATCTTGAAAAATTCACGTTTAGTAAACGCGGCATTTTTACCAAGCCTCGTTCTGAACAAAATACCTCGTTCCAAAAACAGGGTAATTTAAAAAACCTCGTTTTGGAACTCCAGACAACGAGGCATTTGTTTTACATCGTTTGGACAGAAATGCCAAACGAGGCAATCTGCGGTTTATAGTGTATGACAGTTTGAATTCAATTACTGTCCCGACAAAATTTTCCTTATTGCACACTGCATGCCCATCTTCATTAGCCCAGAAAAGTGAACTTTAAATAAACCTTATTTCATTTTTACTGTTATTCTCAAATCAACCCAATGTAAATCTAACTAAAATTTCATTCCAAATTATTTCTCAATAAGGCTATATAAATAACAGTAGGCAAGGTGTGCTTAATCTTTCTTGAACACCTGATATCATTTCTCATTAATGGACTCCACATATAACCAACAAACCATTTTATATTTGATAGAAAATCTATAAAAATTTACCTTTGCAGGTAGAGAAATCAGCATCTCTGGCTTTAACTGATTTATTAAAACTATTAGATATTATCATAGGTGTAAAGGCTAAATCACAATCATACTTTCTCACTAACATTCTAAATGGTAATCTGCAATATATTCATTTAAAAACATTTACAAATCATGGATGTAATTGCAGGAGCTCTAATGACCTGTAAATTTAAAATAGTTCCTGAAAGTAATTTACATACCTACAGTCAAAGTGTAATATGTTTTTTATAAATATACTTAAAGCCAAGCCTTGGAATAATGCATCTGTCCTGCTTCTACTCATACAAACACTCTTGACAGTTGGAATTTGTTGATGAAGAGTAAGCAAACTGCCGCTGTCCAGTCAAAATTTCCTTCATAGAACAATGCATGGCTTGACCTTCTATATCAGCTCGACTGACAAATAAAAGTAGGATGTTAAACGCCATTTTATTTCTCTGTTTTGTAGCATGCAGAGAGAGATAGAGTTTAACTTCCAGTCGACACAAACTAGGTCATTTCGAGACTAACATATGGTTCAATTTTATTTCAATAATTCGTTTGCATGTAAGGGTCTTTAACAGTAGGAGACAACCAGAGGATCCAGAGAAAACCCATGAGGTTGGACAGACAACCCTACTCCTTGTCATGTACAACCCCCCCTTGTTATGTAGTATGCAGGAAGATTAACACTGATGCCTACTTACTTGGAATATCTAACCATTGGAGCACATATTTTTACTGTTTCCCCACCATTTAGTAACTCTAAAGGTTTCTTCCATGTGACATCTTGAGACATGAAATCAGTATTAGATGCCATGATGAAATATAAGAAAAAGTAACTTTTATCTTTTCATTGTGTAGATTTTAGCTGATCACCTGAAGGAAACATCAATCATAATAATCAAGAAGGGACATCAATTTAAATTGCTCTATTTAAATTAGATCAGTTTACTATATATGTCGGAAAAAAACTGTTCCCTCCAAACCCTTCTAAGTTTTTTGTTTGATATAGGGTGTTCAATCCACCCTGACAAAAAGAATTTTTTCTCCAGTAGTAACAAATACAGATGACCATTTTTAAACGAAACAGTGCATTTGATGAATGATTCATATCTCTATTTCTTATGTTGAACATCAATGACGTTAAATTTGTATTCAGGCATTTCAAATCTGCCAAGAACAGTAATTACATTCTGGTGATATCTGCTAAATACCTAATGGGTTGTCTTTCTCTTATTTTTATAATGTTTGTTGGCACTACCAGTTAGTCTAATATTTTATATGTCTCAGCAATTTCTATATGATGTTACATTAGTCACATGCTCTTGATGCTTCCAAGATACCTGAGTTTTCCACGGACTCCAGTAAGAATTTCAGGACAGGGTGAAACCCATACTCCGCGCAGTGTTGCGTCTGATTAGAGGTAATCCTACTACACACTGCTATTATGAGTGGATATTGTTGTGTTAAATTTTGATTGATCAGTAGTCCGTCTACCAACCAATCACGAGCTGCCAATACTGGACCAAATATGTTTACATAACGTATACGTCATGACTCACGATTTTATTATGCCTAATTAACCCGTGCATAGCAGAATACTGCAGTAAAACTAATTGTGTGACAAACGAGGCTATCAAGTCGAATGAAATGTAAACAATACTGTTTGGAAACGAACATACTTTCACCGTTTTAATACCTTAAATCACTGTCCAAAGTTTTAGGGAAGACCCAGATGAAACGAAGGACTGTCATGTTGCTATACTTAAGTGATAGCTTTCATTGAACGGAAAGAATAGACACACTCCCGCATAAGTTCAAGAAACAGACGCTATTCCAGCAATGGTCAGAGAGGGATTTCTCGGGCCATTGCTTCAGGAATATGGGTGAAACCATGGTACAGTAGACCTATAGATTAACCAGAAGTGTGTCCAGGAATTTTCAAGTTTGGCATTAAGTCTAAGTGATTACTGGAAAATCTTATAAAACGTTACAATTGATACAGTCTAAGACCCCTTACGCAAGTTCAAATAGACTCGAACGCACAATAGACAACACATATCACTACCGGTATAACAGTTTTTATTGGAATAAGTCATAGTGAAGATTTAGACTGGACCACTAAAATAGTTACTGAACAGTTTTTCTTTATGGAAATGCGTTCTACATTTGCATAGTGATTTTTCTTGTAATGACGTAGTACCCAATTGCTGCCATGACACCGGCCAGTTAAAATTTCACGTAGCAGTTGGGTTTCATTAAATCATATAATTATACTTTAAGGCTTCACCTTTATTTCAATGGCAATTGATTTATTATATGCTCTATGTGCAGACAGTTTTGGGTTAGTTTATGTGTAAATTAAGGGAGTTATAAGCTAATAAACTTTTTGTAGTCATTTGACTAAAAAACTTGCGCAAAGGAACTCTGTAAGCCACTTGTTGCTGGAGTAAGAGGGAAATCAGTAGTGGAACCGTTTCCATCAGGACACGTGCCTGGGTGATACTGCAGTCATGGTTCTATCTTCTATTTAAAAAAATACCCTTACATAGCGTAAAATATTTATACTAATATCTGCAAAACATATAAAGGTTTTTCACGTTTTACAACTTGAAAATAAATTATATTTTGCACCTAGTTTTTTAGATCTACTAAATATAGATTTTCTGAGAAATGGGTTGAAATTCGCGAAAGCAATGCAGTGTATCGGTTGATTAGGTTATTACCCTCGTTCACTGGATCACTAATTTGTTATGTGCTCTATTCCATCTGTGTTCTGTAGAAATTTGGAGCAGTTCTAAACCACACGTCACACGTGTTCATTGTCTACTTTTATTTTAACTTCCTGTTTACATTGACCTTCACTTCTTCTTCGTACATTTCCGTATATAAATTTTGGCATTAAAATATATTATGGAAGCCAGGATATTAAAGTAGATTCTTCGGGATCATAGATCAATATGATATTGTAAAAAAAAGTAGATTTTTGAGAATAATTAAATTTTTGTTCCCAAAAAATAGAGTCATAACACTAAAACGTAAACTTCGGTAAATTCCGGATTCAAGATGGAAGGTGATGTGTTGGAAGTTTTGGAAACTGATGGTAATTTTGTTATTTTTTTCAATTAGTACCTTGATTGATGCAATTAATTAACTGTGCAATAGTGTTAGAACATGCATGATCACTACCATTATAATATTTATGATTAGAATTTAGCATTGCAAATTTATTTTTGAAAGAAATTAATAAGATACATGCCCTGAGCACTCAGTAACTACATGTAGATAACAACCTTATCTCTCCACAAACAAAAAAAATCAGTATACACAGTGTTTAAGGTCATGAGACGAAAAAACCTATTGTTTTTCAGCAATTTCTAATAATAACTACCAGAGTTATGGCCCTTGATCACTTCAAAAAATCTTGTGGACGCTCTAGAGGCCAAAGTTAATATCCGATTGGCTTGAAATTTATACACAGTGTTTAAGGTCATTAGACGAAGAAGCCTATTGATTTTCAGCGATTTCCGAAAATTAATGCCAGAGTTATGGCCCTTGATCACATCAAAAAATCTTGTGGACGCTCTACTAGAGGCCAAAGTTAATATCCGATTGACTTTAAATTTATACACAGTGTTTAGGTCATAAGACGAAGAAGCCAATTGATTTTCAGCGATTTCCGATAATTAGTGCCAGAGTTATGGCCCTTGATCACATCAAAAAATCTTGTGGACGCTCTAAAGGCCAAAGTTAATATCCGATTGACTTTAAATTTATACACAGTGTTTAGGTCATAAGACAAAGAAGGCTATTGATTTTCAGCGATTTCCGATAATTAGTGCCAGAGTTATGGCCCTTGATCACTTCAAAAAACAAGTGAAACCATGCCACTTAAAACCAATGACAAACCTTATGATCTGGACCACTTAAACTTGCATACCAGTTAAATTAGATAGGACATCTTGTAAGGTTACGGATATAGATATTAATCGTTAATTCATACGACTCTTTACATATACTTACTACTGCCATTTCCCTCTTGTTCATCCAGAAACATCATTTGTCGCATTGTGGTTATTGATCTGATATCGTAATTGCTCCTCAAATAAATAAGTGGAATGTGCCAGACATTGTATCAGAGCTGGTTTTACAAATATGAGTACCATGCACATTTACATCATTAAGTTAACTAACCAATCGAGTAAAAGATGTATCCTGCTTGATATAAAAATAACATATTTAGATGAACTACGTGTTCATGAGTTGTTCATCATAGTGGAGTGATATGAATCATGTCCTATTGAGTCCATGGAGAAGTATAATTTGAAGTCAGGATCACGTGGGTAAGGTGCTAACTAGCTAGCCTGGAGGTTGGGTGTTTGATCCCTGCATTGACCGAGAAAGTTGATTTTCCGGCGTGGTTTCCCCTTGTCAGTGATGCAGAACAGAGGGCCTGACAAGGACAGCTGTCAAGTTGTTCAGATGGGATGAAAAACCGCTGCCCAGGCAAAATTTACCTCATAGCACACTGTATGGTGTATGCCCGTCTTCCATTAGCCCAGGTTAGGTGCAGAAGAGTAGGACATTAGAATCCATTTCATTTCATTTCTTCTGATTTGAAGTCCATTTTGAAACACAATGTTAGACCAAAAATAGCTGACTTGACGACGGGCATTGCTACCTACATGTATACAGTGGTCTCAGACTCTCCGTCACATTCGACCTCTGATTACTCTGGCACTCTGTGAAATCCAACATTATTTTCATGTCCCGATTTATTTCCTTATTACTTGAACCAAAATATCTCTGGTTAATCTGGACTCTGTATTTTCCGAATTATGATATCAATCAGCCGTCCCGTCACATGATTTTCATCGAATCAACACTGTATAACCCGGCCTTCATTCAGTGGGTGTGAAGCAAGCATTGATCAAACAATTATGAGTGAGATTAAAACTCGATGGGTGTGAAGCCACAAAAGATTAACAAGCAGTCACCAATCAATTATTGGTGAGATTAAAACTTGCGTGCGTCGGTCTTTGTTGATTACTTTGATAGTTTTATAATCTCTTGAAAGATAGTTTTGACAAATACTGAAGAATATCCACAAATTTTCCATGAATTTACAGTCGTAAAAATATTCCTAGCACTTGTTAGAAACATTCGTTGTGCATGGCGAATGAACCAGAATAACCCAAGTTTGTTCACCCTACGGTTCTCTCTGAACCGTGTGACGAATACCTGGACATAAAATGACAGATTATCAATGAACACCTGATAGCAAAGAGAGAGACATAAATGGGGTTTAATGTCCACACTCGACACAAACTAGGTCATTTTGGGACTAACATATGGTTTCATTTTATTTCAATAATTCGCTTGCACGTAGGGGTCTTTAGCAGTGGGAGGAAACCCACGAGGTTGAGAAGGCGCCCCTATATCCATGCCACATACGCTCACATCAGGGCTCGAAACCACAGCCGCAAGCCAGAGTTGACCGTCCAGCTGGAGGTCGAAGCGCGGCACCCTACACCACTAGGCCATCCCACCCCCCACCTGATAGCAAAGACAAGTGGTTCTGTTTTTCACTGATTTAAGTCCAACCAATCACACCCAACATCCGACGATAGTACTGTGCTTTGTGGGGTACCATAAGGTTCTGTACTCAGACATTAGATATTGTAGCCGTAGTAAACAACATGGCAGCGATGTAGAATGTATCACGTGACATCACAGTAGCCTCGTTCAACCACACTTCGAAATAGAAGTGCACGCGGGTTTAGTGGTTGAGCAAGACTAATCTGGTCAATTTTGTAAACATCCGGTTATACACAAAGCATATGTTGCAAGGACTGGCGATGGTTCCCAACTGATATTAAAAACGAAAGCAAAGTTTTATATCGAAACACGGGCTAAATGCTTAAATGTTGGCGTTATTTAGCTTAAGCTATTTATTGTGGTTTAAAAACGTCCTACAGTTCTGCTCTGAACTGGGCTAATGAAGACGGGCATAAGCCATGCACTTGCAGTGTGCTATGACTATGACTATGAGTATAATTTTGCCCGGAAAGCGGCACTACGGCACCAACAAACTCAGCCATATGCCAAGTTTCATCGTTCTCTCTCAATTGTAATCAGCAAAGTTACCTCTCCTTATCCCAAGCAGAAAATGATATAGTTAACTCTGTCTTGAGAGTAGGCACTGCTTAAGAGTGAACATTTTCTGCAAGTTTGAACAGTCTTCTTCAATTAGAAGTAGAGTTAATATGTGTTCCTAAAGTTTCATTTAGTCACAGAAGATTCCCATATTAAATTATGGTATTCCAAATCATCAAACTGCTTAGTCTTAGCATAAAGAGCTTGTCATCAAGTTATTCACCTGTTATGCAGTAATGAATGGCAATATTGTTAGTTTCAAAATTCAAAAAAAAATTTATGCTGTGCAATGTTGGGGCAGGTAGTAAATGATCTCCAATATTAAAAAATGAAGACATCTTTAATTTAATCAATACCATCTGAAAGGAACATTGCATTAAATGTCCTAAAGCTGTAATACTAAAATCTTGTTCATGAATGGATTCTTTATTTTTTAGAATAGGCTACATATAGCTGTGCTATAATAAAAATAAATATAGTACATGTATTTATAATAGTAAACAAATCAAGTAAAATTTCAACTTCATTTATTTTAATTATATTTCATCACTCATCATAACAATTTTTTAGTATCTTTATTTAATCTTTACAAATACTGTTCTCTTTTGTATACTTCATAACCAAACTTACAGCTTCTTTTTCTAGCATGATAAATAAACATAATTATGATAATAAAATTCTAATGTGCATCTACTGGTACTGTTCTGTTACTCTTGTCAGTGATACAGGATGGTGGGGCTTACAAGGACAGCTGCCTAGTCATGTGGATGGGACAAAAAAACAAGGTTCGGTGTACACATTGGCGTGCATGTTAAAGATCCCGCGACAGTTGGAATTCGCTATAAGAGTAGGCCGTAGTGCCGCTTTCCGGGCAAAATTACCCTCATCTCATAGTATAGTCAAAGCACACTGCAAGTGCATGGCTTATGCCCGTCTTCATTAGCCCAGTTCAGAGCAGAACTGTAGGACGTTTTTAAACCACAATAAATAACGCCAACATTTAAACATTTAGCCCGTGTTTCGATATAAAACTTTGCTTTCGTTTTTAATATCAGTTGGAAACCGTCGCCAGTCCTTGCAACAACACCTGCTTTGTGTATAACCGGATGTTTACAAAATTGACCAGATTGGTTGATGCTATAGCGTATCTATCTAAATATAAAAAAGGGGAGGAGCTACCAATGCATAGATGAGCAGACATTCTGGCGTGTTTGTAGGCGGGAATTGAAAATAATAACCACGCCTTGACATGATCGGTCAAGGTCGCTGTCTGATACATTTCAGACAAGAAAAGCAGAGAAATGGCCACGCATTTACCAACTAAGACGTTTTATTCCTCCGAGGAAGCTGAAAAATATATCAAGGAAATAGAAATTCAGGATACAACTCATTACATAACTAGAAAAACCCGCAATTTCCTGTTGTTGGGATCAATCTATAGAAAATTCTGCTGTGATAGCTATTCTTACGAAAAATTGTGTTTTGGTAGCTATCTACCGAATAATATTGCTGTGATGAATAATGTAACGAAATTCCTTATTTGATGGATAATATGAAGAAAAATCCATCTGTTTAAAGCAATGTATAAAAGATATCCAAGCAGAAAACAACTTCTGCTGTCATGGCTATTGGGGTAAAAATATTCTGCTGTAATCGCTATTGTGACGAAAATTTCAGCTTTTTTGAATAATGTAACCACAATTATACCATTTAGGACCAATATATATATAGAATTCTGCTGTGATAGCTATCCTGACGAAAAAGTCTGCTGTGCTGGCTATTCTGGCTACGGAATTTCTTATATTATGGATAATCTAACGAAATTCCTTACATGATGGATAATCTAAAGAAAAACCCCGCTGTTTAAACCAATATATAGAAAATCCTGCTGTTTAAACCAATCTATAGAAATTCCTTCTGTTTGAACCAAGCTAAAAAAACAAATTTTGCTGTATATGGCTTTAATCGCTATTCTGACGAAAATTTCAGCTCTGATGAATAATCTGACCACAATTCTTCCAGTTAGATAGCTATTCGGCCGAATAAGTCTGCTGTGCTGGCTATTCTGCCGAATAAACCGGTTGTGATGGATATTCTAACGGAATTTCTTATATAATGGATTATCTAAAAGAGAATACTGCTGTTTAAACAAATCTATAGAAAATCATGCTGTTTTAAACCAATGTACAGACAATCTTGCTGATGGAACCAAGCTAAAAACAAATTTAGCTGTATATGGCTGTTGTGATGACAACTTTCTGTTGTGATGGCTATTGTGACGAAAATATTCTGCTGTCATGGATTTTATAGCGACCATTGCTGCTCTGCTGGATAATCTAACCAAAATTCCTGTTATTGGGACCAAGCTATAAAAAATTCTGCTGTGATAGCTATTCTAACGAAAAATTCTGCCGAATAATACTGCTGTGACGAATAATCTAACGAAATTCCTTATATGATGGATAATCTGAATAAAAATGCAACTGTTTAAACCAATCTATAGAAGATATCCAAGACGAAAACAACTTCTGCTGTCATGGCTATTGTGATAAAAATATTTTGCTCTAATCGCTATTGTGACAAAAATTCCAGCTCTGTTGAATAATCTAGCCACAATTCTTCCACTTAGGACCAATCTGTAGAAAATTCTGCTGTGATAGCCATTCGGCGGAATAAGTATGCTGTGCTGGCTATTCTGTCGAAGAAACCTGTTGTGCTGGCTATTCTGTCGAATATACCTGTTGTGATGGATATTGTAACGAAATTCCTTACATGATTGATAATCTAAAGAAAACCCCCGCTGTTTAAACCAATTTATAGAAAATCCTGCTGTTTAAACCAATCTATAGAAAATTCTTCTGTTTTGAACCAAGCTAAAAAAAAAACAAATTTTGCTGTATATGGCTTTAATCGCTATTCTGACGAAAATTTCAGCTCTGATGAATAATGTGACCACAATTCTTCCACTTAGGACCAATCTATAGAAAATTCTGCTGCGATAGCTATCCTGACGAAAAAGTCTGCTGTGCTGGCTATTCTGTCGAATAAACCTGTTGTGATGGATATTATAACGGAATTTCTTATATTATGGATAATCTAAAAGAAAATACTGCTGTTTAAACAAATCTATAGAAAATCATGCCGTTTTAAACCAATCTACAGAAAATCTTGCTGATGGAACCAAGCTAAAAACAAATTTAGCTGTATATGGCTGTTGTGATGACAACTTTCTGTTGTGATGGCTATTGTGACGAAAATATTCTGCTGTCATGGATTTTATAGCGACCATTGCTGCTCTGCTGGATAATCTAACCAAAATTCCTGTTATTGGGACCAAGCTATAAAAAATTCTGCTGTGATAGCTATTCTGACGAAAAATTCTGTTTTGGTGGATATCTGCCGAATAATATTGCTGTGACGAATAATCTAACGAAATTCTTTATATGATGGATAATCTTAATAAAAATGCAACTGATTAAACCAATCTATAGAAGATATCCAAGCAGAAAACAACTTCTGCTGTCATGGCTATTGTGATGAAAATATTCTGCTCTAATCGCTATTGTGACAAAAATTCCAGCTCTGTTGAATAATCTAGCCACAATTCTTCCACTTAGGACCAATCTATAGAAAATTCTGCTGTGCTGGCTATTCTGTCGAAGAAACCTGTTGTGCTGGCTATTCTGTCGAATATACCTGTTGTGATGGATATTCTAACGAAATTCCTTACATGATGGATAATCTAAAGAAAAACCCCGCTGTTTAAACCAATCTATAGAAAATCCTGCTGTTAAAACCAATCTATAGAAAATGCTGCTGTTTGAACCCAGCTAAAAAAAAAAAAATTTTGCTGTATATGGCTTTAATCGCTATTCTGACGAAAATTTCAGCTCTGATGAATAATCTGACCACAATTCTTCCAGTTAGGACCAATCTGTAGAAAATTCTGTTTAGATAGCTATTCGGCCGAATAAGTCTGCTGTGCTGGCTATTCTGCCGAAAAACCTGTTGTGATGGATATTCTAACGGAATTTCTTATATTATGGATACTCTAAACGAAAATACTGCTGTTTAAACAAATGTATAGAAAATCATGCTGTTTTAAACCAATCTACAGACAATGTTGCTGACGAAAAAGTCTGCTGTGCTGGCTATTCTGTCGAAAATCATGCTGTTGAAACCAATCTAAAGAAAACATTGCTGATGGAACCAAGCTAAAAACGAATTTAGCTGTATATGGCCGTTGTGATGAAAACATTCTGCTGTGATGGCTATTGTGACGAAAATATTCTGCTCTAATAGCTATTGTGACAAAAATTCCAACTCTGTTGAATAATCTAACCACAATTCTTCCAGTTAGGACCAATATATAGAAAATTCTGCTGTGATAGCTATCCTGACGAAAAAGTCTGCTGTGCTGGCTATTCTGTCGAATAAACCCGTTGTGATGGATATTCGGTCGAATATACCTTACAAGATGGATAATCTAAAGATAAACCCTGCTGTTTAAACAAATCTATAGAAAATACTGCTGTTTAAACCAATCTATAGAAAATACTGCAGTTTGAACCAAGCTAAAAACAAATTTTGCTGTATATGGCTGTAATCGCTATTCTGACGAAAATTTCAGCTCTGATGAATAATCTGACCACAATTCTTCCAGTTAGGACCAATCTGTAGAAAATTCTGCTGTGATAGCTTTTCGGCCGAATAAGTCTGCTGTGCTGGCTATTCTGCCGAATAAACCTGTTGTAATGGATATTCTAACAGAATTTCGTATATTATGGATAATCTAAAGGAAACTACTGCTATTTAAACAAATCTATAGAAAATAATGCTGTTTAAACCAATGCACAGAAAATGTTGCTGATGGAACCAAGCTAAAAACAAATTTAGCTGTATATGGCTGTTGTGATGACAACATTCTGCTGTCATGGCTATTGTGACGAAAATATTCAAACTATAGAAAATCATGTTGTTTAAACCAATCTTTAGAAAATAATGCTGTTTAAACCAATCTATAGAAACTCTTGCTGTTGGAACCAAGCTAAAAACAAACTTAGCTGTATGGCTGTTGTGATGGAAATATTCTGGTGTCATGGCTGTAGTGATGAAAATATTCTACTGTGATGGATATTCTAATGGCTATTTCTGCTCTGCTGAATATACTAAATAATCTAATGACAATTCCTGCTGTTGGGAACAATCTATAGAAATTCTGCTGTGATAGCTATTGTGTTGAACAATTCTGTTATGGTGGCTATTCTGACGTGATGGCCTGTAACGAAATTTCTGATATGATGGAAAATGTAAAGGAAAAATACTGTTTAAAGCAATCTATAGAAAATTGTACTGTGAGGACCAAACTGAAAACAAACTCTGCTGTAATGGATATCCCGAAGAAAAATTCTGCTGTTATAGCTGATGTGATGGATATCTAAACAAAAACCCTCTGTTGGGACCAATCTATAGAAAATAAAGTTGTGGGGACCAATCTGAAAACAAATTCTGTTGTGATGTCTATTCTGGCGAAAATGTCTGCTGGGCCGAACATTCATACATAAGATAAACTACTTTTAAAGGCCAACCCTGTTCAATTTGTCTAAGACTCTTATGGCCGGCCGCTGGTGGGGACTCTTTTAGTTTTCAACTGCATGTTTTATAGAATAATTTTCCATTTTGTATAAGAACGTATTTTTAAAAAAAACAAAAAACAAAAACAAACCCAACTTAACACCTTTTTTTTAAAACAGGCTTTAACAGACACTGTATACAACTGATATGCCCATAATTTTGCTGGTTGGTTGGTTTTTTATTGTGTGTGGTTTTTATACGATTACATTGTCACTTTGTAAAGTGTCCCTGGACATAACATAAAGGGTGCACTATAAATATGCTGTAATAAAAATAATAAATATGATGTAATAGTAATAAATATACTATAATAGTAATCTATAGAAAATATTATTGTTGGGACTAATATATTGAACATACTGCTGTGAGGGCAAATCGGAACCATTATAAATAATTCCTGCTTTGAGGGGTGGGTGGGGCAATCTACGGATAATAATGGTGGGGGAATTAATCTTAAGAAAAATCTTGCTGTGAAAGACAAACTGAACAAAGCATTCTGAATCTTTAGTGAAGAATTGACTCAAAATTGTTCGCCTTATTTTAACTAAAATATTGTCCTGAATTAAAACCTTGGCTGTTTTAATGTATAAAATAGGCCTACATGAATAAGAAACTATGTGCAAAGTTTTCAATTTGTGTTTCTGGATCAAAGATATTTCTTATAAGCAGTAGGGACTAATTGAAAATTGAGTAAATTCTTAACTTAAGCCTGAGAATGCTCAGTGAACTCGGGGCCCGATGTGATGGATAATCTAAAGAAAACTCTGTTGTGGGGGCTAATACGAATAAAAATTCTGCTGTGACGGGCAATCTGTATAAAATGATTGGGACCATAGAAATACTAATATTATTATAACAATATAAGTAGACGGGGCCGACCATGCAATATTTAAAAGATCGTGGCGTGGGCTCTAATCTACAGATAAATACCTCTGGAGATTAATGTGAGCAAAATCCCCGCCGTGAGGGATAACCTAAAAAATAAAAAAAAAAAAACCTGTTGTTGGGACCAATGAAAAAAATATTGCTGTGACACGAATCGAAATGTGTATTGGGGACATTCTGAATATAAAAAAAATGATGCTGTGAAAGCCAATATAAAAATGGTGTGTGTGTGTGTAAGGGGTGGGGGTATAGAAAAATTAAAACATTGAATGTATATTTCTTTCTTTCGTCACTTTTTCTGTATGTGGGGGTAGAGGGAATTAATGGCGTTATGGGCGAAAAAAAGTTTGTCAAAGTTAGCGATATAAATATGGCTATATTAGTTTATTGTTCTACTTTAAATTCGTGGCCTGGAATAGCAGTAGAACGGGTTTTAAGATTTATGTGGTCTGCCTCCAGTTGTTCAAATTATTTCCCCTGATATTTCCAAGGTGAAGGCTGACAGCTGTCAATCATTCTGCAGTGGTGTGTATGATGCCTGTCACTTTGTGGTGGGCCCGAAAGAGCATTTTCCGACCAGATTAGTCTTGCTCAACCACTAAACCCGTGTGCACTTCTATTCGAAGTGTGGTTGAACGAGGCTACTGTGATGTCACGTGATACATCCGACATCGCTGCCATGTTGTTTACTACGGCTACAATATCTAATGTGGTAGCCTAAATATCAACGAACATAAGATACAATTAACTTAGAATCCTACGGGTTATCGATTGTAATAAAATGGTTTGTGAAAAGTGCGAGAAGAAATTAGGTAAAGTCATAACACCAGATCCATGGAAGTCAGGTGCTCGCAACACAACAGAGGGTGGGGGAAGAAGATTGAATGAAAACAAGGCCTTGTCATCAAAGAAGAACAGGTTTTCACCATACGGAGACTTTGGTAAATGCAGGATATGCAAATCTTCTGTTCATCAAGCTGGTTCACATTATTGTCAAGGATGTGCATATAAGAAAGGAATTTGTGCTATGTGTGGAAAAAAAATTATAGAGACAAAGAATTATCGCCAAACTTCAGTATGATTAATTAAATTCGGACGGACTACAAAATAACAATCCATTTTCCCTGTAAAACATGATGCCTAAATAATTGTTGAGAAGATTTTCATTATAAGTTAATAAATATAGACAATATTATTTATAATTGTGGAAGATTAAATAATCTCTTGTATTGTAAAGTAGTCCAAATTCTACCTGTAGAGAAGAGAATCTAGTCCAAGCTTAACTCTTAACAGACTTACTAGAACCAGTGCATTGACACTTGTTTATTAGTGAACCTCCGAATAATGCACTATAATAATATTGGAAAGTGAAAACTTGTTAGGGTTCTAATATTTAGTTAATCCTTACTCTTGATGATCATACAGATATTATGCACCTATAACACTTTAGATGCTTAAAAATAAAGCAAGTACCGTAAATTGAAAAATTAATGACATTGCAGTTTCCCACAACAATTACGATGGAACTGATTATAAAAAAAGAATTGTGTGTTTAACACCTAGTGTATATATTGTACATATTAATATTTTTAATAAAAATAACATAAAAATAATCACTCTTGCTTTTGTCAGTGCCAAAGATGTTTTGGCACCATATAATGAAGAAAGTATTCTACAATGCATGTGGAATTCGACGGGTGGAATTCGATATAAGACAAAACTGTAGCACCACCGTCCAGGCAAAAGCTCCCTCATAGCACACTGTGTGGCATAGGGGGATCATGTGGCTAAGGCGCTGGCTCGCTAGCCTGGAGGGCCGTTGTTCGATCCCTGCATTGCCAGAGAAATTTCATTCAGTTTCCCCGTGTCAGTGACAAAGACAGCTGTCTAGTTGTTCTGATGGGATAAAAAACTTGAGGTCCTGTGTACACATTGCGTGCACATAAAAGATCCCTTGGAAGTTGGAATTGGATATAAGAGTAGGCCGTAGCGCCACTGCCCGGGCAAAATTTCCCTCACAGCACACTGCATGGCATATGCCCGTCTTCCATTAGCCCAGGCTAGGTGCAGAAGAGTAGGACGTTAAACCCCATTTCATTTCATTTCTGTATGGCATATGTCTGTTTTCATTAGCCCAGTCGGAGCAGAACAGTATGACATTAAACCCCATTTCATGTCCCGGTTGAAGCAGATACCCCTGAGTAGTCACTGTGCAAAGATTCTGCATTAATGTTGAAATTTCTTTTGGTAAAGCATTTTGGGTTGTTATTGTTTATTGAATCATTTAAAATGGAAGATTGTTATGAGGGCACTATTTTCGAATAAATTCTCTCCCTATACCTACATAGCCCTTGGTTTTGAACTACATTCTCAATCACTGGGTATCATTATTGGTAATTTGTTACCAATGTTCACCTCCACTTTATTGGATCATTAAGTGGATTCAGTACCAGAAGTAGTAGTATGAGCATGACAGTTACATGTACTGTCTGTCTTCAACTGGTGTCATATTACATACAAGTGTTTCCTGTATAAGAAACTTACCAAGAGGAGCCAGTCATTTAGAGGCAGACCCAAGGTTGAGTAGAATGCGAAAAGAATTCACAGCTCCTATCCCAATGACATTTGTCCTTGTTGAGATTTAAAATCTTGTAAAAAAAACCCCAAAAAAATCAGTAATGCTACTAAGATTGATGCATGATGCAGGCATTTGTTGACAGCAGGAAGTCCATTATCCCATTTGTCATTACACTCCTACCTGTACCTGATACCTGTATGTTGATCCTAGGAGCAATCTAATTAATAATATAACTCTACTGAAGGGTGGGGCTCAGATACAATGTAGATATTGTGAATGCAGCGGCATTGTAATGAAATAATCAAGATATAATTGCTTGTTGACGTTCTAGAGGATAAAGATAACATCTGATTGACTTGTACATGTATATTTATATACAGTGTTTAAGGTCTTGAGACGACAAACCCTATTGATTTTGCAATTTGAAACAAGAGCCATAACTCTAGAACTGAATAACAGAAATTGAGGTGACATAACATTTATGGAAGAAAAAGCGCTCACCTTCACAAAACCTATTCAGGACCGCTGGGATGGTTGTAGGAAGCTGTTGACTGACCCACTTTGCCAATCTCACTTCAATCTAGAGAAGGTTAATTCCAATGATAATTAAAAAAGGTCGGGCAAAGACTGGCAACAGGGCGATACTACTCCTGTGGACAAAGTCCAGAGGCTCAGCTGTTGTCTTGCCACAAGCCTTATCTGTGATGGGTCCTCCATCTTCCTCCCACTGATAATGACCCCTTGTCGGTGGTACCGGTATGTGCAAGCGAATTATTGAAATAAAATTGAACCATATGTTACATTGGAATGTTGAAGTAAACTTCAACACTTACACAAGCAAACACTCTTTTTTCTTGCAAATATGGTAACATATCATCAAGGATTTAATACGTGTAATTTTAGATACCCAAGTAGAAGATATAGATCAAGTATACTTGATCTATATCTTCTAAAACCCTGTTTACATTACAAATTTTAAGTGTACTAGGAACGGTACCAGGTATAGCACGATTTGATGTTTTGTAATTTAAACAGGTCAAATGTAAGCATTCCGAGCCTGGCACAGTGCCTATCTGGGTCACTGAAGTGAAGTGGTCTCACCAAGAACAACTCGCTTTAAATTTTCATACAGCAGATTGGTAACACTGAGTGCCTGATTTACAGACTTCTGTGAGGGGGATCACATGGTCAAGGGGGTAAGACACTGGCTCGCTAGCCTGCATTGGTCAAGAAAGTTCATCCAGATTTGCTGGAGTGGTTTCCCCTTGCAGTGATGCAGGACGGAGGGCCCGACAAGGACAGCTGCCTAGTCGTTCGAATGTGTCGGAAAACCGAGGTCCTGTGTACAAAACACATTGGCGTGCATGTAAAAGATCCTGGGGCAGTTTGAATTCGATATATGGCGTATATTCCCATCTTCATTAGCCCAGGTTAAACCCCATTTCATTTCATTTTCATTTTATCTGTGAGAGTTTTTCTATTGACATGTTAAGGGGAAACATTCATGGAGCAACAGCTGGACGTTTTAGGCTTAAAATTTCTTATTCTTGACTCTTTTTATTTTCACCTTCAGCTTGTTGAAACGTGTGAAGTAAACTCAGTTATTGTTTTCCATATAATTTGTGTTTTGATATCGTCAGCTTAGTAATTAACCTGCTACTTATCCTATGATCAACATTGCTGTAAAGGACTTGCCTCATCTAAACCCGGGGAGTTGGATGGCCAAATGGTTAGTGTGCGCGCTGTATAATACGGCCTACCATTGAGTCAACTGGCGTGGTTTTCGAATCCCCGGTTGTACTTAGCAAGTAGTAGGGGTGCCTGTACAACCTTGTGGGTTTTCTCCGGGTACTCCAGTTTCCTCACACTGCTAAAGACCCCTACACACAAGCAAATTATTGAATTAAAATTAAACCATATGTTAGGCCCGAAATGACCTAGTTTGTGTCAAGTGGACGTTAAACCCCATTTCTCTCTCATTCTCATCTAAACCCTTATATAAGCCGCGCTTGCTAAGTGGGTAAATTGCTGGCTCACTCCCGGTGTTGGCTGAGAAAGTTCATCAGGATTTTCCGGCATGGTTTTCCTTCGTCAGTGGTGCAGGACAGACGGCATGGCAAGAACAACTGTCGAGTCATTTGGATGTTATGAAAAACAAGGTCCCACGTACACATTGATGTGCACATTAAAGATCCCTTTGCAGTTGGAATTTGATATAAAAATAGGCCATAGTCATAATGTCACTGTCCGGGCAAAATTTCCCTCGTAGACATGGAGTATGTCTGTCTTCCTTAGCCAAGTCGGAGCAAAACATTAGGCCATTAAGTCTCATTTCATTTCCTATGAGTCAAGTTCAACAATGCCATTCTCCCCTTCAGGGCTGATGTGTTTCCAGACCATAAATAATAGGCTATGTTATTAATTGATTTGAAGCGATTTGATAAATTTTTAAGGATAAAGACATTTGATAATTTTTGACTGCATATCCATACTAGAGCATCCATGATCTTTCTTCTACAGAGCACAGATTGGACAATCTATTGCATGCGTTTGATTTTTTCCCTAGAATTTAAAGCCCAAAACCCAGATTATCCAATCTGTCTGTGCAAATGTATGTCATGTTTAGTTCTTGTCGAAACAGGGGATCGGGTGGCAGAATGGTCAGATGTTAAATGATTAGGATTTGGCATTGAGTCAAATGATATAGTTTCTATGCCCCGCTTGTATGTGACAAGGAGTTGGGTCTCCAGTACAACCACCAATAAGCAAATGAGTTTCATCTTGCAAACAAATGATTGTGTTGAGATCAACATTTTGCAAACGATCAAATGCACACAGGCTAACTTTTGCCGAAAAACATTGTTTGGTCAACTTAATGTTAACCGGTCTTCATTGGACTTTAGTTTAGATGTACAGATAATACTATTTAAATTTTTACCCTGATTTCAGAAATATTTCATCAGTTTTTGAATGAAGAGTTTGATGTAAAGGCTCATGCTAACAGATTGATACAAACTGTTGCCATATCAGAACAACTTGGTAAATTAGCAGAAGGTATCTCTTTACTTGATAGAGAAATACATTCACAGGTAAATATCTTTTAATTATATGTATAGCAATGTTCCTCCCAAGGTGGTACTGCCATTAGGCAATTTTTCCAGAACTAATAACCACTAATCTTAACATTTCTGACCTCCCTGAACCTATGAACCAGAGCTATCAATTTTTTTTGTTTACTTCAGATAGCCAATTTTTGGGTTCGTTATTTTTTTGAATTAATATGACAATTGTTAGCAGTATCCCAATTTTTATTTATTTTATCGAGTTTATATATAAAATTTAATCAGTTGACTGTATTTATTGTGTTTATCGGTAAAATTCTTTGAAATTTTAATTTCTTGGGTGTTTAAATTGACTGATATGTAATTTCTAGAGCTAGTCAATTTCAATGACTGTCAGTCAATACTCGCAAATATGAGAGCCTTCTTATGAACTGCCATGCTTTATGTATTTATTTTTTAGATTGTAAGTCATCATGATGATCTGTTATCACAAGCAACCAGTGTTGAAACTTTGGAAGGTATGATATATATTTTGTTATGGTTCATTTTACAAATTCTGTAGATATAACAACTCATCCTCATTTTGTAATGCAAAAATATACATATTTTACAGCAATTTTTAATGGCGTAGAAGCTACTTGTAGATTGTTACCAAAGTTTTGCTTCACTTTATTTCTTTGAACAGGGGAGCCACTGTGGCTCAGTAACTAAGACATTTGCTCACTAACCTAAAGATCCAGTGTGATGTGGCGTGGGCCGAAAAAAAGTGCAACTGGATTTTTCAGTAGTCATTAGTTCAGGCTAGAGATGCTGTCAAGGGATCGTGTACACTGTATAGTCGTTTGGATGGGACGGAAAACTGAGGCCCTGTGTACACATTGGGGTGCACGTAAAACAAGTTTGAAATAAGAGTAGTCTAAGCTGTAGCACCACTTTCCAGGCAAAATTTCTCTCATAGCACACTGTGTGGCATATGCCTTTCTTTATTAGCCTTGTCAGAGAATAACAGTAGAATTTTAAACCCATTTTCATTTCTTTCAACAGAAATGCATGAAATAAGTGTTATATACTGAAGTGATTGTATGATTAATCAATAATTTTGTTATTTAGGAGTTCTTCAAATGATGCAGACAAGGATACAGTCCTTACTGGCTGCCATGGATAGAATTCGATCCAAAGTTACCGAACCTTATAATAAAATACTGGCTAGAACCACACAGTTACGACATTTACAAGTAAGTTGACTTAACTTTATAATGTCCAGTAACTCCAGTTTTATTCATGAACATGTTTTTACAAGCGACGCCTAGTCATGAGGGGTTGCTCATATGTATTTCTAATATATGTATGTGTGTATTGATATTATGTACTATCACATTTGGGAGAGAGAAATGAGGTTTAACATAAACTCAATGCAAACTAGGTTATTCTGGGACTAACATGGTTCAATTTAATTTCAATAATTCGCTAGCACATAGGGTTTTTTAGCAGTTTGAATGAAACTGAAGGACCCAGAGAAAACCAAAGGTTGGACAGGTGACCCTGCTCCTTGTGGGGTATGTAAAGCCTCATTTCTTTCTGTGTCTCTTTTTTTTTTACCTCATGTAATAGTCGTATAGTTTGTTGAACCATTTTTCCTGTGTTTTTTTTACAGGAAACATGTGATCTATTGAGGAGAATTATAAGAATAATGTATTTAAGTAAACGATTACATGGACAGTTACAAGGTGGTTCTAGAGAAATAACCAAAGCTGCTCAAAGTTTAAATGAATTAGGTAAAGTACAGACATTGACTCTTTGTTTAATAATAATTTTAATTTGGAACAAAGACTATTAGATGCCAAATATAAATGGAGCTGTCTAACACAGACCAACAACGGTTTACTAGTCTCAATCATTTGGTCATGATAATTCATACACTTCCTTACAACACTCAGTATGTTCTTCTGCACTGATCAATTGATTAATCATAGAGTCAGAAGCCGGCTGTACCACCGCTGACATGACCTTCCAATGGAACTGTTTCAAATTTGTAGTTTAATCAGATTGAAGCTTCCAACAACCAGTACTGTGGTTATAATCAGTGCACACATCTTGGCAAACCTTCAAAGTCTAATATCCTTGCTCAGAATAAAGTAATTTGATGTATGAAATTCTCAGTGTATTCATTTTTCATTATCTGTTTTGGAACTGTCATAACAAGAATGGCTAGCTCTTTATCTAATTTTTACATAATGCTTGTTTAAATGGCAAAGATATTGTTTATAATATACTGAGCGCCATAGAAAACGCATCACTTAGTTTTTCGTATAACAAAATGATCTTGTAAACATATCTTACTTATTTTTAACAATATTCAAATGGGAACACATCAATAACAACACATTTGTACACTTATGGATAATTAATCTGTAATCAGAGGTGTCAAAACCAGGGGGGTTAGGATGGCCTAGTGGTCTAGAGTGCCGCGCTTCGACCTCTAGCTGGCCGGTCACCTCTGGCTTGCGGCTGTGGTTTCGAGCCCTGGTGTGAGCGCATGTGGCATGGAGATAGGGGCGCTTTCTCAACTTCGTGGGTTTCTTCCGGGCACTCCAGTTTCTTCCCACTGCTAAAGACCCCTACGCGCAAGCGAATTATTGAAATAAAATTAAATCATATGTTAGTCCCGAATTGACCTAGTTTGTGTTGATTGGACGTTAAACCCCACTTCTCTCTCTTTCCCTCTGTCAAAACCAAAAGTACGACACAGATGGTTAATTCCATGCTACGTCGCTGCACAGCGTGCGATAGAGCCAGTGGAGGACACATGCGCTACTGACATCTGTGTCATACTTTTGGTTTTGACACCTCTGACTTTGTATCGTTGATTACAGATTAAATATCCATAAGTGTACAAATATGTTGTTATTGATGTGTTCCCATTTGAATATTGTTCTCAATAAGAAGCAAAATAAATAAGTATATTTTATAGATTATGTTGATTTAAATAAGATAGATATTCATTATAATATTTTATAGATTATGTTTGTGAAGGTGTTGATTTAAGTGAGATAGATATTTATTATAATATTTTATAGATTATGTTTGTGAAGGCGTTGATTTAAGTGGTATAGAGATAATAGAACAAGATAGAAGGTTCTGTAAACAAGCTAGAAAGGAAGTCGAGGCACAAGCTCAGAAGATGATTGAACAAGGAATGGAGACACAGGTTAGAATTTATTCAAAATGACCATTAAGACTATTTTTATACGCCCACATTTTCATGTGGACGTATTATGTCGTCGCCCCTGTCCGTCCGTCCGTCCACAATTTGTTTGTGGACTCTCTACAGGTCACAATTCTTATCCGATTTTGACGAAACTTTAAATATAGGTTTATCCCCATAAGATCTCGGTTCCTTTCGATATTGGCATGTATCGGATCAAAACTTCATGGATGATGGCCCCTGATTGTACGAAAAATGACATTTTTAGCTTGTGGACCCTATAGAGGTCACAATTTTGAACCGATTTTGATGAAACTTGACATGCATGTTTGTAACCCAAAGATCTTGGTTCCTTTCGATATTGGCGGCTATCGGAATGTAATTTCCTGAATTATGGCCCCTGATTGTCCGAAAAATCACCCTTTTTAGCGTTGTGGTCCCTCTGGAGGTCACAATTATTATTCAATTTAAAAAACCGTTTGATTATATCACCGTTACACCCTAAGGTTGTGGACGCTGTAAAGGTCACAATTTTAATTTGATTTTGATGAAACTTGAAATTCATGGTTATAACCCAAAGATCTTGGTTCTTTTCGATATTTGCGCATATCGGATCGTAACTTCCTGAATTATGGCCCCTGGTTATACGCAAAATCCCCCTTTCTTTAGCTTGTGGTCCCTCTGGAGGTCACAATTATTATCCAATTTAAAAAAACGTTTGATTATATCACCGTTACACTGTAAGGAAGGTTGAGTTTGAATTTAAGGAAAATCGGACCAAAATTGACAGACAAAATGGCCGCCGTTTGTACGCGAATACTGTTAAAAAAATGATATATCATGATTGTGGATCCTGTATAGGTCACAATTTTAATTCGATTTTGATGAGGATGGTTGAGTTCTAATTTCGTGAAAATCGTACGAAAATTGCCGGACGAAATGGTAGCCGTTTGTACGCGAGTAGTGTAAAAATATGGTATATCATGGTTGTGGACTCTCTACAGGTCACAATTCTTATCCGATTTTGATGAAAAGTCACATTTCTAGGTTGTGTACCGTCACACCATAATCATTGTCGGTTTCGAATTTCATTAATATCAGACTGGAACTGACCAACTAAATGGCTGCTCCCAATACAGTATGAAATACAGGACTTAAAGATGTAGGAAAAATCACTTTCGGTATTGCTTGTTCTCTGTCCATCTCTCGAAAATGTGGGTGTATCCTGCCTGGCAGTGCCAGCCTATCTTTTATTGCTTCAGTCCATTCATTCACCAAATTTATTACCAAAATCATTTCTCAATTAGCAGAAATTTAAAATGATTGAAACAAACTGACACTTACTGATAGACTTTCTAATCTAACTTTTACATGAATGTAAAGTTCGGGCAATATGATTAAAACCCAGATTTTGTCTCATTTTTATAGTTCAAAATTTTGTTTTACTTGTCTTTACTACACTAGGATCTGGAAGAGTTGTTATCATTGACGTGTTGCACGGAAATGTGGGTAATCCACTAGTAACATCAATGCTGATTGGTTAATCAAATGTCTGACGCCATAGTGGGTAATCCACTAGTAACATCAATGCTGATTGGTTAGTCAAATGTCTGATGTCATAGGGTCAAAAGCCATGCACATGATCTCTGATGTGACCTATTGCAATAACCGGTCAGTGTAGGCTATCGAAAGTATGATAAAACGAAACAAAATATAGATCTATATTTAAATCAGATTGTATGCAGGGTTGATAAATAACTGAAATTTAACAAGGCTCATTTGGTGAATATAGTGCCATTTATCACACTCAAATTTATTACAATTTATCCCAGTGATGTTGCTACTACGCTAAGGGCCACAGTGGCTCAGTGAATATGGCATTGGCCTACTAACCGTGAACAGCTGAGGTTGATCAAGGTGTTGGTCGTAAATGTTCCTCATAATTTTCCAGCATAGTTTCCACTTGTTTGTGGTGCATGACACAGAGATAGGCAAGGAAAGTGTCCAATCATTTGGGTCAAACAGAAAAGCGAGGTCCATCAATTTTAATTGTTGACATGCATTTAAATGAACACTTGATAACTGGAATTCAAAGAAATAAAAGTTGAAACACTGCTGACAGTGCCCCCAAAGGGTTGTAATCCCCTATTTTGTATTGTTTCAATGAGAAGGTCATCCTGATTAAAAATATTTTGACATCATTAGATAATTTCAATTTCTTATATGCGGTGTTTATTCCAGTTAATTCAGATTTGTTGCTTGGTCCAATAGGGACAGGATAGGGAGGCATGAGCTGAAATTTTAGTTAAACATGCGTTTTGTTTTTTTCAGTCTCCCCCCTCCCCTATGGAACATAGAGTGGGTCACATTAACCCATTGTACCCCAGAGCCAATGACATGTGCATGTAGCAGAACACCTTTTATCTCTTCAGATGATAAATCCAACAGACTTCCCTACATAGCTAGTTCTAATCCCTTCTTTATAAATACAAATCCCATCTTCATTAACCCAATCAATGCAGAACATTTAACCCTATTTCATTTATAATTTCAAATAATTAAAAAACTATTCTTTATACAAAGAAATACTTTATTACAAAAATGTACAAATTGTTGTGTACTTTCCAATGATATAAAATTATATTCTATAAATTTGCAGTTCTATAAAACATTTTGAAATGTCCTTTCTACCAAAAGTATGACTTCTCACTGTCATAACAATAAAATAATGTGAACAAATGTCCTAAAAGATTTTTTATTTTCAAATATAAAACTCAATTATAGTCTTCCTGTTGACTGAAGTGGTCAAAGTAACATAATTATAGAACTTTTAAAAAGCAATATTACAGCAACTGACCATCACTTCATCGCTATCGACATTTCAGGCTTGGATATATGGCAGAGATTGTCGTCTTATTTGCTTCAGAGAGTCAAAAATTGAAATACATACCATTAGTTCAGATCTTCGACATTATAATATGAAGTGACAGTCAGTTGGTGCAATATTTCTCTTTAAAATTTATATAATTGCTTTGAACTTTGAACACTTCTGCCAGAGTGAAAGGCTATAAATATAAATGCGTTTTATTTTTTAAAGAAAATCTTACAAATTTTGATTCAGTTTGGCTTTCCATATTCTACAATTGATTGTATGCTTTTGTTGTATTGATGCCACAAAAACTGACCTGCAGCATCTGACATATTTTGTCTAAAGATGGTGTAAGAGTTCAATTTGTGTGTTTTGAGAAGGGCTATATTTATTGCTTAATCAGTTGTCAAATCACTATTATACAATCATTACAGTAAAACACTGGAAATAACAGAATTATCTCCCTTGTTTCCATGCAGGTTATATACTTCATTGAATTGGCAAAGGTCTGATCAATAGTGATGTTTCATCTGGAAAATGATATATTTGCCAATTTCTCAACTGACAGTCATCATTACTGAATTGTAGGATTATACTTCAATGGGACTGATGCACATTAATTTGATAAAAAGTTAGGTTACCAAATGCTCTTTCATATTCTACAGATAAACTTTGTGTATCAATCTAATTAAAATATAGATCTATATTTCGTTTCGTTTTTTATACTTTCGATGGCCTACACTCATGTAGATCTAACCAGTTATAGTTGAAGCTCACGTTCTATGACGTCAGGTATCAACCACGGGACATTTGACCCGATAACGTCAGTCATTCGATTAACCAATTAGCGACCGCCATACTTTTCAAAATCTACTTTTGTTTTGTTTTGATTTCTATCCGCTGGTGTTAGCTATATAGACGTCGTTGGCTGGTAATATCTACCCACAGTTGATTCGACAGACCATTTGATTGGCTGACCCCTCATTTCAGGCAGAACACGAATTAAATAACAAGTCCTCCAGATCCAAGAGTTGTAAAGACAAGTAAAAACGAAAATTTGAACAATAAAAAACAAAACGAAATTGGATCTGTGTTTTAATCAGATAGTTTGTGTATGTATCTCTATTTGGATCAATGGATTGAAAATAATTACTTAAAGTCCTGATGCACCTTTGGCATTTGTCACTAAAATATCAAATTTCTCACAGGCTTAAAGAAAATCAAAATACGATGCTAGATATAGTAGACCCATCAGGTTTCCCTTCAACTAATAAAAGATGCCACAGCCTTGTTAATAGTGAGCAGCATATAGATCAATGAAATTTCGATTCCACATCAATATCTTTGTAAATACTGAAAGGAATTTGATCATATTTGGACTGATATTCCAATTAGAAATTCATCTTTCCAATATGATTCATATTGTTTAAAATGGCACATCAAGACTTTATGGGACTTATGAGATAGATCTACCTTATTATTATATCAAAATTTATGTAACTTAGTTAAAACAATAGTCCGAGATAGGGAAGATAGATATACTTCATGTAAATTTTAATTAGGTAGGGATCCTAAGGAGATTGCAAATTTGACAATATGTCTTTTTGGGTATGCCTTCTGGCTTACTTTCACCAAAACCAAAAGTTGGACAGTCAGTGACCGTTAGTTTTCTATTGGATATCATTTGGTGATAATTAATATCCTCAGTATAAAACAATTCAACCCACAACTGTCTGTGTCTAGTTGTATAATATTGGTTATCTACATAATTATACCACAAAAATTCATTGTTTTCAACATCCAAAGGAATAAGTCTGTTTTGACAGTAGATATCTTCTCTACTACCAGGTTTGGTCAACACAATTGTAACATTATGTGAGTTATACATACAAAAGAAGTCCGCAAAATATAGATTGAGACCTGGTAGCAAGTATTGAGGTTCAATCATAATGCGAAAGTCACCGAAAGGACTGCCTTCGGGTGGGTTCCCAGTGAATCTGTCTGGAGATGCACCGAAAAAGAGTCCATCAATTCTGTTATTAATAGAGGAACAAGGGTCTCCAGAATTATCCTTTATATATTTCTTCATGACACCAGTTTCCTCCATATCTTGAATAGTAGGATGATCACTGGGTTTATTGCGATACAGGTAGCGTACATGTATTTTATCACAACCTTCTATAAACCCTTTAGCCTTTTCATATAAACAGTTGACGTCGTGTATTGAGTTATCTGGAATCAAATTAAAGTAAAATTTAAAGGATTGTACCGTTAAATAGATTAAATTTAAAAGAAGATGAGAGTAGATTTTAAGTGTTACCTGTGAATATATATGGCAGTACCTGAGTTACTTCCATGATTATTAACAAACCAAGATACACAAGGTATTTTGGATTGCAATATCTTTATTTTTCATGAATATATTTTGATGGTACAATAAACCAAGGTCCTGTGCACACATTGGCGTGCTGGTAAGAGATCCCTTGGCAGTTGTAATTGGATATAAGAGTAGGCCATTGTGCCCCTGTCCAGGCAAAATTTTCCCAAATAGCACACTGTAATCTTACCCTTTATATTTCAACTTTTAAAGCATATTAGCACCATAAAGAACAGAGTTTATGATTTTATGATAAACTTTGAAAACTTGTCAGTGCAGATTTACCTCCCGATTCCTTTTCTTATATGCCCACATTTAAATGTGATTGTATGTTGACGTCCAGCGACTTTAAATTTAGACACATTGTTTTCTGGCCATAAGATGAAGAATCCTATTGATTTTCAACGTTTTCCCGTAAGGAAAAATATTGGACTAGTTGAGTGCCTGCACGACTTTGCTGCTGCTGTGGGTGTATGTTTCATTGACTGGCAAGTGGCAACTATCTTTAAAGATGGCATGATCTTGAATAAACCTTAAAAATGCTTCCACCTAAAGTTATCGTAAAGCAATATTTAGATTACTTACATGAATTAAACTCTTTGCGATATGAATTAGTGACAAAACATTTCATATCGGCCTCCTTCTTTACTTTATAAAGTATACAGGTAAATTTACATCTGGATATATCTGACAAACCCAAAGGAATTTTTCTTCCAGATGTTTTGATTAATTCCATATATTGTTTATGAATTCTTTTTCCCTTTTCTTCGTAACTTTTAATTACATGCTGGACGTATAAATCTTCATTTGGTTCATCATTTAGTTCAAATACTAATTGATTTTGGGGTTTTCCATCTTCGAATTTAATTCTTTGATGCACTTCAATCTGAAACAAAGAATTATTTTATAAAGGTCTTTCTCTTTTGATTTTTATATGCCCAAATATTAATGTAGTTATATTTGACCTTTTCTTTCAAACCACACATAATGTATTACAACTTTGGGTATCATTTAGTTGTGCTGTTTTAACAGGAATTTCTGTATTTAATGTTTAGTTATTATCCGATTAAATTTATAAATAAATCGATCAATTTCCTACAATTACTACTAGAGTTATGGCCCTTGACACTTGAAGAAAAATCCTGTTGAGACTCTACAACTGCCAGAGTTCTTGACCTTGATCACTTTGAAAAATCTTGTAAAGAGCAAATTTATCATAAGATTAGCTTTAAATTTTGTGTACTATTTATGGCATTGATTTTCAATGATTTAGAACATCTAAATTTATCTTCTTAGATTGTCATTTAGTAATGGAACACATTAACACAAGGTAAAATTTTATGGATACACAATTATGAATTACTAAGCTAAATTCATGATAATACGAGGTTTATATACTAAATGTTAGCATGTGCAGAACTAGAAGCCAAACAAATTCTAATGATTTCTGATAATTACTTAATGGATTTTTACCCTTACTCAGACCATGCTGTATCATAAGGTCTGTAGCGGTTTCGATCCCCCACTTGTACATTACAAGGAGAAGCATCTCTCCGTTTCTTTCTTAATCAGACTTTTGTTTTAATCAGACTTGTGTGTTTTAATCAGACTTTTGTGTGTCCATTACCGGGTGTATGTTTCATACCCTGGCAACCAATCTTTATTCTTGCACCTTTCAAAACTTGTGCAACAACATGTTTTGATGGCCAAGTCATTTTATTGGCTATTGTGGTGATTGATCGCCAAGGGAGAGTTTGACCGAAAAAGGCATTTTTTTGGTCATGTTTTAGAATTTTTGCAATTGAAATACTACACACTTTTGAATAAGCTTAATTAGGCATGATTAAGATATGTATTAACCAATCTGATTAAAACACAGATCCTATATCCATACATTTCTATAGTTTAAATTTCGCTTTGTCTTTACTACACTAGGATCTGGAAGATTTGTGAGGCACTAGCCAATGAAACAGTCTGTTACTGCGACTTCTTTGCCTATTGATTCACGGAACTTTGGGTAAAACTCTAGAAATGTCAAGGCTGATGGATTAATCAATGTCTCACGTCATCGGGTCAAAAGGCGCGTTTTATCCCTGACGTAAACTCTGACTATAACTTGTCAGATTTTCATGTAGTGTAGGCCATCAATAGTATTAAAACAAACGAAATATAGATCTGTATTTTGATCAGATTGTATATTAACTTACTTCTTGATATGTATATGGATATGTTATTGGTCGTTCAGATAAATTTTCCGCTCTCAGTTCGTATGAATATTTATGCTGTCCACAGGGAATTCCAAATGTAGTTGATCCAAGAATTTGAATTCTACTTGTATTACTTCCATAAATAGAAAGATCAAGTTCATCATAATCATCATCATTATTATCATAACTGACGCCTTCGGCGACATATTTAAAATAAAAATGTGTTTTGTTTTTATTACAGTTGAATATAAGGCAGGTTAAGAAGTTGATATCCATTCTTTCATCCCATACAATTTCAATCTTTCGCTCTCCTATCTGTATAAAAAAAAAAATAAGGAATGTTATTGTATTCTCTTTCATCAAGACAAACAATTAATTCTTATTTTCCCCCACCTTTTTGCAGGGTTGGGATGGCCTAGTGGTCTAGAGTGCCGCGCTTCGACCTCTAGCTGGCCGGTCACCTCTGGCTTGCGGCTGTGGTTTCGAGCCCCGGTGTGAGCGTATGTGGCATGGAGATAGGGGCGCCTTCTCAATCTTGTGGGTTTCCTCCGGGCACTCTGGTTTCCTCCCACTCCGGTTTCCTCCATATGTTAGTCCCGAAATGACCTAGTTTGTGTTGAGTGGACGTTAAATCCCATTTCTCTCTCTCTCTCTCCCCCACCTTTTGACGAAAGCAGGGGACTATTAAAATGGGACGTGGGTTCATCCCTCAATCTGTCCATCACTCTGTCTGTCAATTTGATTAAAACACAAATCCTATTTCGTTTCGTTTTTTACAGTTCAAAATTTAGTTTTATCTGTCATTTATTTTCCCATTTCGCATAGATCTCAGAAAGTGTAAGAAGCAGTAGATTATTCCTCATGAAAGTTGTCAACAGTTAGCAATTATAAGTATTCAAAAGGTGTGAGCAGACCGAAAATGATGTAGATCTTTAACGTTCACTAAAAGTGAAAACCAGCTGTGATTCTGACAATTTTCAATCAATTTCTTTGATAGTTACATTTTTGGATAACCATAGACATTGCTGAACAGGCTTCAGTTCAAAAATGTCGAAATTAGAAACTTTGTTGTAATCATTTTTTTTGTGAAAATTGAGAGATCAAGAAATGAAAACAGCATATTTCGTTGTTAAAGATCTATGATTTCTCCAACATCAACAAAATTGAACGGAAACAGTGCAGTAATTTACTGAATGAAATTAAGTAGATACCTTATACTTAGAGAACTGATGTAAACTCTAATTATGTCTTCGGTCTCAAGCTTAACCTTGATTACAAATTGTTGTCAAGAATGCTAGAGTCGCTCACTGTGATGTTTTTGTGTTATGAAAGCCTTCAGTATTCCTGTAGAGTTATAGTTAGATTTATTTTGATTCATTGATATATATAGGAGTGTAGATACATGTAGATAAATGCGCAGTTTACATATTCACTGGTCCCAGTAATTTTCTAGTCTGTAGAGTAACATAGATTTATTACTAAATTGACCTACAATCCAGCACTGTAACTATATATATATTGTGATATAATATATTCTTTATAAGATCAAAATACATACATTCATGGTGTACTCATGTATCTGCTGTGCCATTTTTAGCTCTGCTATTTTCTTTTCTTGTCTGACTGATGACTGACTGACTTGTTACTTATGAACGCTTTGCATTAAAACTAGTGCGTATTATTCTAGAATCTATGTGTCACATGACCTAGTCCACACTGTTTCTATCGAGATGATCTCGCTTTCCTAGAAACACAGCCCACTATTTATTTATGACTTTTCTAAACATTTATCAGTTTGAAACTGATCATATTTTGTGCATTGATACTGTTTTAAAATGTTCACATGTTAAATAATTTGTGCCTTTGGACTAGAGCATGTGCGATATCTGTGATTATATTTTATGCTTACATATGTGTTTGCATTAAAGATATGCTGTAAAAACAATTCATGCCTCAATTAAGGCGGACAGTGTGCAGCGTGTAATTTGTGTCCTTCCACATAGGCATATTATATTTACCCAAATGTGATAATGCTGCATGTCTCATTTACAAGCTTTAAGCTGTATATATGTAAATATTAAATTTTGAATATGTTCTTTTTATATTTTTCTCAGTACGTTATAGTAGTGTAGGTATACTATGTCTGCATTTATATTCCATCCTTTTTATTGCATAGTTTTTGATATTTATAGGTGATAATGTAAATTTCATTGTATTTGTTGTCATGAGTTTAAAGATAGGTTTCTGGAATATAAATGGACTTCACGCAAAAGCCATTAATGATAAATTACTTGAAAACAGGGATGTGTGCTAAGTCCCACGCTTTTCAATATATATATTAATGACTTGCAAGACTACTTCAAACATTCCACGAATCCCATAGACTCCCCCACGTTAAATAATACTTCAGTCTCACATTTACTTTTTGCCGACGACCTTGTAATGCTTTCAACTACAACAAATGGTCTCCAAAATAGCATCAATTGTTTAACACAATTCTCCAGCGACTCAAAGTTACCAATAAACGCCACAAAATCTAAAGTCATGTTTTTTAACAATGGCAGCAAATTAAAAAAACCTACACAATTTCAATTTGGCAACCATGTATTAGAATATGTTAAATCCTACCTGTATCTTGGAATCTACATAACCAATAACAGCTCATTTAAAGCTGCCATTTCTGATCTAAGTAAAAAGGCAAGAAAAGCTTGGTTTTCCATCAGATATAAAGTGTGTACCCAAAATTTCCTACCAACAGATATTTTGACAAAACTGTACCATGCTATTGTTAAACAAATTGCCATTTATTCATCTGATATATGGGGTTCTCAAATTGTCCACAGCAAAAATTCTGATCTAAAGAAATGGAATAAATTAGACATAAATAAAATTACCATAGAAATTTGTAAGTCCATTTTAGCGCAACCAACAAAGGCATCAAATATTGGCTGCTTAGCCGAAGCTCAAATATTCCCGCTACAGGTTGATGTATATCGTAGAAGGCTGTCATATTTTAAGCGTCTATCCAACCCACAACTCAGTATAAATAACCCGATTCTTTTTGCTTCCTTTAAAGAGGACAGTACTTTAGGAGCAACTAACCCTAAACTCTCTTGGACCGCAGCCATTGCAAAATTGTTAAATACTTTTAATATATCATCTCTTAGTTCATCAACTAATCAAATTACTAAATACCTAGAAGAAAAATTCAACGAAGTTTATGCTAATCTATGCGCTTCAGATAACCAGAAACTACGAACTTTTTACAGGTTTAAGAATAATATCAACGCTACCGTGCCTTACCTGCAAGTTGTTAAAAATCCTAAAACTAAAACCGCGATGTCCCACCTTAGACTAAGCACACATTCCCTTGAAATAGAGAGAGGACGATACAAGGATATACCTGCACATCTGCGGTTTTGCACAAAATGCCCTCAACAGCAAGTTGAGAATGAATATCATTTTCTCATTGAGTGCAACCGGTATGAGGAACTACGAAAGGCAATTGTTTATGGGGCATTTGAGAGCCAAAACTATCCATTTTCCTTTGAAAACATGTTCAACCCGCCACTTGCTTTGGCAAAAACAGTGTGCACCTTTGTGCAACATGCTTTTAAAATAAGGGATGTGGCACCCACTTCTATATAAACAAAAAATATAATAATAATAATAAACAATTCGTTGAGCTCATTACTTTAATTTCAAGCTATATACATGTAAATGTACATCGCATCTTTATGTAATTTTCATCCACTTTTTATGTTTTTCATACAGTCTTTTACTATTTTATATTCACTTTTTATGTACATGTATGTCTGTTTTGTATGCATAATATGTACTATTTACATGCTGCCCGAAATGGGTGTTTTATGTAATAAACTATCTATCTATCTATCTATCTATCTGTTTATAGTTATTCTGAAATCGGTAATCTATTTATAGGTTAATGACATCATTCAGCAAATTGGCCTTATTTATTATTGGTAATATTACGTTTTTTAGGACTTCGATTTTTGCCTAATGGTTTGGATTGTTCGTACTTGGTTTTATTTTATTTATAGGTTTATGACATATTTTAAATGATTAAACCATCCTGACATGAAAGATTCAAACCCGATACTGGCTGAAGCCTATAATGATGATATTAAAATAGCAAAGTCTAATATTAAACTCTCATGGACTGCTTCTATAACTCACTTAATAAATTATTTCAATATAAACCCGTCAAACCTCACAAAAAGTAATATCAAATTATCACTTCAATCAAAATTCAACTCCCTTTTCACTGAATCGTGCCACTCCAGCCCTTCTAAAACTACAAAACTTAGGACTTTGGGCTTATTTAAAACCAAAATCTATAAACCCACTGAATATCTCTGTCATGTACATAATAAGAACTTTAAAATAGCCATGACTGCACTCCGACTTAGTTCCCACTCACTGCAAATTGAAATCGGTAGATACAAAAATGTCCACCCAGATCTAAGAATATGCCAACAATGCTCTATGCAAAAAATTGAAGATGAAGCTCATTTTTTACTTGAATGTCCACTGTATGAAGATTTGCGTACGGTACACATATACCCGACACTTACAGATAACTATCTATCCTTTTCCCTAGAAAACCTATTTAACCCACCTAAAACAGTTGCAAATTCAGTTTGTGCCTTTGTTTTTCATGCAATGAATCTAAGGTCATAATATGTGTAGCCTGTCTCTCTTGTATCAAATTATTCTCTGCATTTCCATATTATATTACTTGATTCATATCATTATCATACATTCGTATATCATATCTCCATGTAATAAGGATGCAAAGTCTTCTTGTCATTTATCTATTTATTATACTCATGCATCATAATTGTATTGACATGGACCCGGTTGATGTAAATTTTTACATTACACATAATGCTGCCCTGTTAGTAAATCTATATGTTATTATTATTATTATTATAAGCTATATGAAAATTACCATTGTCTTATACATGAATGTTAATATTATTGGTCATATTGTTATCAAATGTTCATGTTTATATTGTATGCTGTCCTAAATGGACGTTTCGATGAAATAAAATCTTATCTTATCTTATCTTATCTTCAGCAAATGTCATCATGACCTTTCATGTCTTTTTGAACTCAAAATTTAATTTCTAAAAACAGTTAATGAATGCTTTCAGGAGATAATTTAATTTATATCCTTGCAAACTAAAACATGATCTATTCATGAAATTGTGTTATTAGTATGTAATAAACATCAAGTCATGTAGAACCTTACATAATGACACTAAATATACCACCCTTGTTAAATAGGTCATGCATGTAGTTGTTTATATGTCCACATCCTATTATTATTGCTATGCTGTATTGTTTTTAAGGCATTTAGTGATAGGAATAACACTGAAAAAAACAGGAACACAATTTTATGGATAACAATGACTAGCAACATAATAGTGCAACGTTTCAACAAGTGTCCTCTTGTCGTTATCAAGCACAGGGTAAACGATAATATGATACAAAAACCTGAGAGTAAGCATTGAAATATAAAAAAAGTAGAAGCCGCAAAGACAAGAATTAATATTCTTTTTAAAAGAAACGAAGGGTGGGGGGAAGGATTACAAGCTCGACATAAACAATACTACGATACTGAGATATTTATAACCCATAACTAATCAAAATGGCAAAGGTATTGTCAATACCAAATAGTAAAATTTAAAAAAAAAGCAGCATTTGACTATAAGTCACAGTTAATGAATTAGAATGTCATGGGCTCTATGAATATGAAGACCATAATTTTTTTTTTGTTTTTTTGTAGAATCAGACACAGGTGTCGACATCGTTACAGGTGTTTCATAATCTGGGTTGTTTACATCAAGTTGTTGAGAAGGTTGTTAATGGATGTAAAGAAGTTCTACATTCAAACATCAGAACTTGTCTAGATGCTAAATCTATTTCTGCTTCACAATCATCTAAAGGTAAATATTCAATTTAAATTACAGTTCCTGGTTACACAAATTTCTTGGACTGGATTCTCTTGAAAATTGCCCCCCAACAATACAAAAATGATAAATTAATCATAAGGTCTCTTACGAATGATGAATTTGGGTAAGTGTGATCAAGCACTACCCTTAAAGATACAGTCTCAAGCAAGTATTTTTATGGTACATGTAGTTAATTCCATGGCATATAGTTTTGGTATATTTGGTGTTTATGGAAAATAGATACTCTCAATGTTACCGGCAAAGTCCTGGAAACCCTGGAAAACATGCATGTGATGGAACACCCACAGGACAAAAATGTAAAGATATCGCTGATAACTGACTGCCTGTCAATGATTGAGTGACATAAATTGGTCTAATGACTAACAGTTGTGAGAACATGGAAGTACTTAAACTCCTCGTAGTCTAAACAAGGCAAAAAGAAGTTGGCAGAGGATAATCACATCATTTACATAGGTTTCAATATCTATGGTTAATCAACACAACAGTAAATACACGCTAAAAATGATAATCTAAGAATTTACATAGGTTTCAAAAAGCATGGTTACTGGAAAGTGACCTCAGGAAATACACAATAAAAATCGATTCTCCATCAATCAAGTCTGTGACAAAAAAGGCTTCTTAAAATAGTTTCTATCATCATGGGGGAACTTTCCTGCAACGGACATGTTTGAGTGAGATATGACATTAACTTTTGATATATGAATTAGTTAGAATATGTTTTTAGTCCAAATATATCCTCCAATAACACAGAGTTTCTTGACAGGAAGACATTGATAATGGTGATGTTTTTAGTAAATCCATCAAATTTCGTCTATTTTTATTGCCTCAAAATGAACTATTGATTATGTTTTTACTCAGGTCTCGTGTACACATTGGCGTGCATGTAAAAGATCCCTTGGCAATTGGAATTTGATATAAGAGTAGGCTGTAGCGCCACTGCCTGGGCAAAATTTCCCTCATAGCACACTGTATGGCGTATGCCCGTCTTCTATTAGCCAAGGTTAGGTGCAGAAGAGTAGGACGTTAAACTCCATTTCATTTCATTTATGGTTTTACCCTGTTTCACCAACAATTGATAAATTCTTTGATAGGTACTAACTAAAACATATTTTATTTCAAAAATATTCTTTACAAAGGGATAAGAACAAATTATGAATCTTATGATAGGTATTTATAATTAGTAATTAAACATATTAAAACAAAGTACAAGTACAGTTTTATAGATAAACAATTACATGTACTGCATTTATCAATATGCTTACAACAGATTTGGTGGATCCATAAAACTCTGCCTTGTGTTTATAGTTCCATCAGTGACATGGACAACACAACTTTTGATATAAACTAAAATTTGAATGGAGGTGTGGATTAAAGGTAGTTTTTAGTGCCTGTCATTCTATGAATTGTCAGAATGTAAAAATCAATGTATCTTCTCTTTTATCACTTGTAAGTAGGGTAATCACAACAGCTAGGGTAACTGATACCATCTGGTTTTCTGAATTAGAGAGCGGTACATTAGTTTGACCAGGCTATAGATCTCTTGTCCCATGAATAACAATCCTAGTCCATCTCTAGAACATGTACGAATATTTAGATACTTTGTCCGATTATACTAAAGTAACGGTATTATGTATTTGAAGGGGGACCAGGAAGAGCAGCTATGCCTACACCAGGTAATACAGCAGCTTTTAGAGCCATGCTCTGGACAAACATGGAAAAACTCATGGATAATATTTATGCTTCTTGTGCACAGGTAGGATTCTTTTTGTGTCAAATTATTGGGAATTCATAATTCCAACTTTTCTTTTCATAAAAAATATTGAGAGTTGATGATTCTAACTTTTCTTTTAGGGCAGTTTATTGGGAATTGATAACTTTAACTTTACTTTCCAAAACTAAAAGCTGCTATTCACCATTTGAAGGATTTTGAATCTGGTGCAAACTACAATAATTTGAAATTTAAATCGTAAAATGGTTCAAATCCATACAGTGCACTTACATAGACATAATGAATTAAAAATTTACAAACATTTGGCATCCTTTGCAGACTTTTTTTTTGTTTTGAAATATCCATATCCTTTCTCATTTGTTTCATACAGAAAATATTTCAACTAATCAGTTTCAATGACCAGTTGCTGATCCTAACTCACCCATATTTCTTTAATTTCTGTATACATGTATATATCCTAATCCAAAATTATGAACGGTAAACGAACAAGCAAATTAACAAAAACCTTTGAGTTTCACAATTATTTAATAATACAGAATTTAGTTTACAATGTGTTAAGCTTTAGAATGACCATTGTATTATTTGGATTAAATGTTAAGACCTTTCTGTGCATTTCTTTAAGATTCAACATTTACAGAAAGTTTTAGTGAAGAAACGTGATCCAGTAACACACATCTGTTTTATAGAAGAGTTGGCCAAGGTAGGTAATTAAAGACTTGAGTTTTCTGAATTTAGAACACCCACATTGAAATGTGGTTGATTATTTATTTGCATTGTTTTAGTTCATAAAACAAAAAAGCATATTGATTTCCAATATCTCATGTTGGGTCTGGAGTTATCATGATTAATAATATGAAATATCTTGCGGACAATCTAAGGATGTTTGATTTTACGTCAGTGTGTGTTTAGTTTGGTGCACAGGTAAAAATAGTTAGGGTTACCTTGAAAGAGGAAAAAGTTTTGGTATTATTACATTGACGGCAGTAAAAAAAGGTTGTCATGCATTGACAATGGTGAAAAGGGTTGGTATTACATTGACAGTGGTAAAAATGGTTAGTGTTGCATTGAAAGAGATGGAAGGTTTCGCATGACATTGACAGTGGTAAAAGGGGTTTGTATTACATTGACAATTGCAAAAAAAAGGGTGGGTATCACATTGACAGTGGTAAAAATGGTTGGGGTTGTATTGACAGTGCTAAAAGGGGTTGGTATTACATTAACAGAGCTAAAAAAAAGGTTGGTGTTACATTAACAGAGCTAAAAAGGGTTGGTGTTACAATATTAACAGAGCTAAAAAGGGTTGGTATTACATTGACAGTGGTAAAAAATGTTGTATTGACAGTGGTAAAAAGCTTAGTGTTGCCATTATTACCTGTTTTGTTTAATTTAAATGATTTATATACTATTATCTCCCCTCTGTTATATAGCATCGAAATGGTGATGTAAATTTTATGCAAGAATTTTGGGAAGCAGTTACAACTATGTTATTAACAGAATTTACAGATTCTGCTGAAAGTAAGATTCTGCTCTTATTTAATGTGTTTCAGTTATAGTGATATCTACTTGTATAATAGTAAATGTAAAATTCTGCTGAATTTTCAACAGATTGCAATTGAAGAGTTCAGGGAAAGAACGATCAGATTCACATTGAACCAAGGCCCATATGAAATGGCCCCCCGGACAAATACAAGTCCATCGTACCCTTTACTTAACCTTAATTTGTCTGAAAAGTTAAAAGTCAGTTGTACTGGTAATTATGATTCGTATTACACATCATTTTGAAGTTGTAATTAACCACACTTGTTGTTCTGATCACGTCATATATTCTCGTCCAAAAATCTGTTTTGCATTTTATGCCAAAAGACAAAAATGTGACTTAGCTAGTTCTTCCCCTGAACTCTTCAATTTATTTTGACCTTCTACATTCTGTTGTGACACTCTGTAGACTATGGTAGGATTTGCGTCAAGACTAAATAAAGACATGATCAAATTCACATGATCTTGCTGCTCGTGGAATTCATTTTTAGTATAATAAATTGAGTGATCGACCAATTCTAATGAGTTGCAGAACCATATTGTGATTGAAATTTCTGAGTTCTCTGTGCTCACACTATCCATCCAAACACAGTTCAGGAAGTGATATGGAAATGATCTTCATCAGTCCATCAGTCTGTCATTCCATCCCTGTTTTTTATTCCGGAGCTCATCTAAATGATATTTGCGTTTCTATGGAAACAAAGTCATATACAATCACATGCCATGTTATGTTCATGGCTGAATCGTCTTGTTTTTATTGAAGAGTGGATGTTTTAATTTCAAAATGTGTTGCAGAAAGCTTATTTATTCCAATTTTTCTCATTTTCAGCTTCTTCATTCCTAAAACAAGCATTTGAAGGGGAATACCCTAAATTATTGCGTTTATATAATGATCTGTGGAAGAGATTGTATCAGTTTTCTGTTAGTATGGTGAATGCTGGTAGTAATATGTCAGATACTGGTATAGTAGAAGAGGAGGGACACCATGATGAATTCTTTACCTTAACTAGTAAATCTAAAGATAGTTACGAGTAAGTATTATATAGTTGTTCATTGAAATCATTATCTTGGACTAGGAACTTAATTAAGAAAAAAAACATAGGGTCCAGTGTGGTACAATGGTCCTTCTTCAGTTAATTATTGAATGCAACAGCCAGAAGTTCAAATGGGGCCAAGTCATGTTCAATTTCATATGTTAATGAAAATATCAAGTTAGAGGTTTAAAACCCATCTACCAGAAGAATCCAATTTATCAAGATCATTTTAAAAAGATTGCATTTGACTTTTCTAGAACTCGTTTAACATTCCTATGTATCCTTTATACAAATTTTTTTATTAATTTCAGTTCAGAGAAGGCATTAAGAAACACATTAAGTAAATTTGAAACTGCTTATCTATCCAAATCTTTATCACGTTTGTTTGATCCGATCAATCTGGTCTTCACCAGTAACCAAAATCCACCTACAGCTGAAGAAGTAGAAAATATTATCAAAACAATTAATAGGTTGGTTATCTAAAATCTTTATTTCTATTTTATTTTCATTTCAGTTATTAACCTTGAGAATCTCATAAAATCTGACAAGGAGTAGGGTCAACTGTCTTATAACTTAGTGGTTTCTCTGGTTTCCTCCCACTGGTAAACAGACAAGGACAACTGTCTAGTCGTTCAGATGGGATAAAAAAAAAAGAGGTCCCGTGTACACATCAGCATGCACGTAAAAGATCTCTTGGCAGTTGGAATTTGATATAAGAGTAGGTTGCAGCGCAACTGTCCGGACAAAATTTCTCTCATAACACTTTGGAGGGCATATGCCTGTCTTCATTAGCCCACGTTAGGAGCAGAACAGTAGGACATAAAATCCTATTTCATTTCATTTCCCACTTTCAAAGACCTCAACGAGCAAGCGTATTATTTAAATAAAAATGTTCAATATGTTTGTCCCAAAATTACCAGATTTGTGTCAAGTTGATGTTAAACCCAATTTCCCTCTCTCCTTCAAATTTATCAACACAATAAAGTAAACACAATCTAAGGCTATTCCAAGCATTTTGACTTTATTAATTAATGCCTAATTGGCCCTAATTTATATGAAATTACGAGAATATTGTTATGCCAAAAGATAAAGCAAATAGAAAGTAGCAAAACAAAATTTCCTTGATAAAAAAGTAGCTGATCCTTATCATATCCTTCCCAACAAAATATTGTTTTTTAACGGATAACAAAGAGGCTCTTTAAAAAAAATGAACCCAATACTTATAGGTGGCCCTGACTTGTTTATATTGGCTGTGGAGGAATCAGAATGTTGTAAAATTTTCACTTCATCATATTTTTGTACATACTGACTTAATTGAAAATTTTGGACTGATATTGCTTTGATTCAACTTTATTCAACTTTTACAATATTGCAGTTCGCAAGGGATTCAAACCTAATTCGCATGTAAGAATTTGTATTCTTAACAGTGAGGATTTGTAGAATCATAGATGAAAATCCTACTGTTGAAGCAAATTTTCATCATCACCCCACCCCCAAACCACATATTTCATTTCATATCTGATAAAAATTGTGAGTGTATGATTATATATCTATTTTTCAGTGAGTTAAATGTGTCAGCAGTCGACAATAAATTAAGTATAACAGTGGCTAAAAATGTGGCTAACACTATTAAATTATTTTGTGTTAAAAGTGAACAATTGGTAAGACATATTGTTAAATATTGTATTTGTTTTAGAGGTCACTCGGCAAACCTCAACAGACTCCGGTACGATGCATCTAATCTCGGTTGTATGACGAATTAAGCCATTGGAACTACTTTCAAGTTCCCAGATATGCCTATATGAAGACACCTGAGAAGAGTGTTTTATATACAAAGATTTCAATTTCAAGTTTATCAGATTTTCTTTAAACAAATTTGCAATGAAAACTCCAAACACTTTTCAAACAACACCATTTTGACAACTTCTTTTTAAAAGTTTTACTATAAGTAAACCGGTAGCTGCATCACAATTGTATGGGTTAATTAGCTACATATCAATTACTATCATACAGCTTAGGTAAGATGTTGGGTACCAGAACCTGCAGAGGTTTACCGAGTGGTACAAGGATACTATACTAACCAGGAACCAAGTCAGACATAATGGCGGCCATCTTGAAATTGTGCAGTCATATCAAAAATTGAAGTCTGTTAGTCAATGCATACTGTTAATAATATTGTCTAAAGGAGAAAACAAACCAAGTCGATCGTTCTTGAATTGGCAGAGCCTAACAAGAACAAGTTTACCAAATGCATGCAACCATTTCCAGGTTAAAGGAATCTTAGGGATGCAGTAGTTTCATTGGCTAACAGCTAAGATTTGTCTATATATACACTATTATACATTATACTTATAGTTGTCAACTGATGGTGAAGCAAGTCAAGTTATTGGACCACCAACATCAGGTCAAACTCGTAATGCAGCTGTTGTAAATACACTATATCAACTACATCAATCACTTACAAAGGTAATATTTATATCAACTACATCAATCACTTACTGATGAGGTAATATTATTAATATCAATTACATCAATCTCTTACTAAGATAATATTAATATCAATTACATCAATCACTAATTACTAAAGTGATATTATTTATATCAATCTATTACTAAAGTGATATTATTTATATCAGTTACATCAATCAGTTTATTACTAAGGTAATATTATTTATATCAACTATATACATCTATCTATAATTACTAAGTAATATTATTGATATCAACAATGCCAGTCTCTGTATAAAACAGTAATATTCTTTATATCAACAATAAATATTTGTATTCTAGATATTAATTTGACTTGATTGGTCTATTTACAGGTTATAGAAAGTATCAACCATTTTCCACCTGAAGCAAAAGAAAGTATTCTAGCATCACAGAAGGTATGTAACATTTAAATTCACCATTGTAATCGTTTATGTATAGATCCTAATAGTAATTGGATAACCAGGATTCTATTTGTGAACTATTTGTTTTTAGATAAACTGTTGCATGATGGATATTGTTGTGCTTGATATTACAAGGTATCAATTTTAGGGAATTATATCTTGTAGTATGATGTATTGATGTTACAAGGTATCTATATGTTACGGTTTTAATGTAATTAATATACATGATATTAAACTTGTGTTACAATTTTACTGTTATAATATTACAGAGTAACCATTTTAGGGTATTGATTTTATTGATATAATATTACAGGATATTGTTGTATTAATGGGAAATGCTGTCAGTCCTTTACTATCCTCTATATTAGACGCCTTGGAAGCCATTATTTTAACTATGCATCAAGAAGATTTCTCTGGGTAAGTGTTAAAGATAAGCTCTTTCTAAGATCCCTCGAAATAGCTTTAGCTTGTGCTGGGAAAGATATAGCTATATGATACACATGCTTCTTCAGTTGTTAAGTGTCGGTCAAAATGTTAATGTTTTACATTTTAGATTTGAAATACAATAGTGTTTCCTATTCATAGCTTGCGCAGTGTAACATATCGCTACAGGCTACAAACACTTCGTCTGTCGCTAAGTAACAGTCAAACCAGTAATGCTGTTATTTTATTTTTTTGGAAATAAAAGATCCTTAAACTTTAAGACAAAAGCCCTTTCGATAAATTGACAACACTGAAACAAAAAAAAAAATGGTTTAAAAAATACAAAGTTAGTATTTGTCTAATAAATATAGTGCCTACATATACACTTTCATCTAATTTAAATATTTACCTAAAACTATTTAGAACATACTGACCACCATATCATTTTCAGTGGAGCTCCACCAGCAGGTCAAACAGAAGCACCATGTTCCCTATACATGAAGGAATTACAGGGTTTTGTTATGCGATGTTCAGCTGATTATATATCACAGTTTCAGTGTGTAGATTTTATAATGGAAAGGTAGGTTTAAGATTGACTTCTGTTATATTCATTTTAATCATGCAAACCAGGGATGAACTGAGGAGGAGCCTGCGAGCCTAAGACCACTCATGGACCCCTAAAGAAAGTTATTTTGTCACATAGTATGGAGGCCCTTTTTTATCTTGAATTTAAGTATTTTTTGATGAATTGATATACAAAGCACACTCTGGAGGTTTTGTACTTGAGATATACTATAGAAAGCACCATTTACTTTCATTCCCCAAGCCATGTCAAGCTTTTTCTTTAATTAATTACGTGCCATTTTTATCAAATTTAGGCAGAAATCACCTTTGTATAATTTTCTTCTGGTAAGTTTCTTGATGTTCGACCAGTAATTAGAGAGGTGTTTAATTTAACATCTCACAAAATCTTCTGTCACTCAGCAAGAGGTTATAGACAGTTTAATGTGTTTTTGTTAATTTATATTTTAGTATTTTACCAGTTGCGTGTCGATGTACAGAACTATTTATAAGACACGCTAGTTTGATTCGACCATTAGGAGATGGTGGAAAACTTCGATTAGCAGCAGATTTCGCACAGATGGAATTAGCAATCTCACCTTTCTGTAGAAGAGTTTCAGATTTAGGAAAAACTTATAAACTTTTACGTGCTTTCAGGTAAATATATGTGTGATTATTTTATTATTTTTAGGTGAATTTTGTTTCAATTTTTCAATACTTTCAAATTATTTAAATACTTTTAGGTCCAATATAGGTCTCATTATTTATAATACTCTTAGGGAAATATAGGTCAAATTAGTTTTATTAATTTTAGGGAAATATAGGTCAAATTATTTTAATATTTTAGGTTAAATATAGGTCTCATTATTTTAATACTTTTAGGGAAATATAGGTATTATTATTTTAATACTTTTGAGTTTTGAGGATATGTGGGACATTTTCTTAATGTCTTAATGAATTAATTTTTTATAATTTCAGACCATTACTATTTCAAACAACCGAACATCTTACACAGAGTCCTGCTATAGGGGAGATAATACCTTATAGTACTATACTTCATTATCTGTTCGCTAGAGCACCGGCTGAACTAAAATCACCACATCAAGCTTCTGATTGGTCAATAAGTCGATATTCTCAATGGTTAGAAAGTCACCCATTGGAAGCAGACAGACTACAATTTATAAAGTATGTATCAACTTTTATTTATAGTCAAGTGATAATTGGTCGGTCAATGAATTTTGATATCATTTCGGCTTGAACACAAAATGTGTTATATAACAATTTCATTTTTGAAATGTAACAATGGATTTGGATTTAAACTTAAAGTCTCATACTTTGGTCATTTTGAGAGTATTATAGGGGTAATATTCATTTTGATGTATATCATGTGCAATGCAGGGGTGGGAGATTTTGCACAGGCAGCAATGTTTCAGTCTACACTTCTATAAATTCCAACTGTCAAGAGGCTAAGTGTCTTACCACTCAACCACTGTGCCCCCCCCTCAAATCAAATGGTTCATTCTTTAAATTGATTATTAACTAATTATATATCATATTTTATAGGGGAGCATTAGAGGCCTATGTGAAGACGGTACGACAAAGACAAGGAAAAGAATATGCAGACGTTTATCCTATTATGATAGAAATATTACAGAAAGGTCTAGGTCTTCAACAACAAACAACATAGTTCTCTTACATATTTTAAATCACTAGGGAAATCCATTGTGTTTAGGTTCTAACCATTCCATAATTCAAAATCTATTTTACAGTGGGAATCGTCAAAGGTTTTCTTATTAATATATCTTGAACAGTGGCACAAGGCTGTTTTGGGGATAAAGTGATTTACAAACCCATTATGACAGGTTTTTTTTTTGAGTTATTTATACCAATTCATGTATTCACATCTTTCATAACAATATGGTTTTGTGTTAAAATAACAGGTTTACCAAATATGATTTAGTGTTACAATATGTTTACCATATATGGATTTGTGTTAAAATAACATGTTTTACCATATGTGGCTTTGTGTTAAAATAACCTGTTTAAATACTGCTTCATTTCAATATGATTTATCCTTTAATATCATTGACTGTATAGCAACTAAACTAACAGAAAACTTAAAATAATAGTCCATATTCATTTGGTTATTTGCTGTTAAAATCCATGGGCTTGTGTTCATTAAGATATACATGTTCAAATAACTGTCCTTATTGTACTGAATAAATATATCAAAATGTAGGACAGTGCAGTAACATATTTTAAATCATTTGAAAGCTTTCTCCTTGTTGGATTATCTGTGTTGATTATGTTTGTTATTAATTTTGTTGATATCATATTATTGTAAATATACTATATTTATATTGTACAGTGGTTTAATATATTCGGTAAATAATAAAACATGAACAGAGATACACATATATATATACATGTATACTAGTAGTTCCTTCTGTTTCTTAGTTCAACAGACCATGTTGTTTTTTTGGTCCAGGAACTGGGCGCTAATCGCTACTCATCTTCTTGGGGGTCAAGCTCTTTGATAAAGTAAAAGGCTTTGTCAAATCGCATGCACTGTCATTGAACAATTCTGCATCAATTTGGTGAATTAGATCTTTAAATTTCATTCTCAAAACCAAGTTATGACATCATAACTGCGTTTCTCTTTCTATGCAGAGAACAATACCTGTATGTTAAAACTATATGTATACCATATCCTCTAACATCTTCTCCCTTTAATTAAAACCAACTTTTATAAAAAGAATTTATTACAAATGCACTATCATTAACAATATAAGAAATAACATTTATGTTACGAATTGACATTTTCAATGATCTAGAAATATGATTAGCCTGGGCCACAATTATGTAAAGTCTATTTTGAACAGATAATTGATGTCAATGTTCCGAATATTATTTTATATTACAAATTATTTAATCACAACGAGATTAAATTCAGGAGTTCAGACAAAAGAGGCATACAATACAATATTAGGAATTCATTTCCAAGTCTCTTTTCTTCTCCTCTGTTGTTTTGTCTGATTTTAACAGAGTTCCTAGAACAATGCCTATAAATACCATCAAACCAAGCTGATTGTTAGATCGGAATTTACTGGCACAACTATCAGGATTATTCAAATCAACGGTTATTATCTGAAAAATACAAAGAAATACTGTTCAGCACTGCAAATGTATCAAGCGTTTAAATTGGGTACAAAATCCACTTGACACAAACTATGTTGTTTCGGGATTAATATATGGTAATTTTTTAATACTGCTTTAGCTGGAAAGAAACTAGAAGGACCCAGAGAAAATCCAAAGGGTTAGGAAAGCTACCCCACTCTTTGTTGGGTACAAGCCTGATGAAACCAACCCAAAGGGTTAGGCAAGCGACCCCATTCTGTCAGGTACAAGCTTTGTGAAACCACCCCACACGATGACAGACTTTTTGATCAAAAATTACACACATAAGATCACTCGATCAACCACCCAATATTTTGGAAGAATACAAGAACAGTTCCTCCCATCCCTGGAAGCGGGGAGGCAAACGTTTCCTCAAACCCCATACTCATCATGTTATCCGAGGATGATAATTACAAAATTTACCTGATGAGCAAGATGTGCTGTCATAGCACTAACACCTAGATAAAATGGCCATGTTTGATCACAGAGAAAACCAGATAGAGATAATCCTGTTATGGTAACCGTAGAAAATCCAACCAGCCATGGTTTCGTATTATCTCCTAATTTTAATGCAGTTGACTTGACACCAATTAACATATCGTCATACTTATCCTGAAAAACATTATTTAAGACGGTAACTAGAATATCTCATATAGAATCTGATATTGAAATACTCGCCAGAATTGTAAAATTTCTAAATGATATGATTTACTCCACTTTTAGGATTTAAAATGGCAAAGACTTAAAGATGTAATCCTCTGACAATTATGGTCTAACTTTGTTCTTTCGTTAATTACAACTTACAAGTAAAATAAACCATTTAGGCTAACGATTTTAATTTTCCTGTTCATTAGAAGCCCAATTATTTTGAAATAGAAATAAATTCTGAGGTGCTATTAATAGATATAACATGAAGTCTTTCTTTAATTAATTTTTTAGAAACATTTGTAGTAAGTGGATTTTTTTAAAAATTGTAATAAACATCTTTAAATGGATATACATTCAAGTAGATAGATAATAATATAATGTAAAATATGCAAAAACAAGTATACCATAAGGTAATAGAGATAATACAATATAACATTAACATGCAGAAATTTATATTAATTTACAAAGTCTCTTTTACTTGAACTCACTTGATGGGCATATATAGTATCGTAGACTAGTGTCCAGGCTAAACATCCTACATAAAGAGGCAAAACACTGGCCAAGTCTACACTTCCCTGTACAGCAGACCAACCCAGAAGTGCTCCATAGTTGAAAGTTAAACCTAATAAATTTGGACAGGAATAAAGCTCTAAATATTTATGTGAAGAAAAGCTGTATTAAAAACTGTAAAATCAGGATAAATTAATGCCAAAAAAAAGCTATCACCAACCCTCTCATTGCATAATAATAATAATGGTGGACAGAATTAAACATAAAACACTTTGAGGCATTAGTACAACATGAAATGTGTCTTAATGTAAAATAACAGTGTAGGCCTACTCCAATTCCATGGTGTTAATAAGGTCTTTTCATAAAACTGGGGTGAATCATTGACATAATTGTTACTGGAGAACTGCTGCCACTGCAGATTTTATTATCTAGTTTAAAAACAAAGGTAACCTGAAGTGCAAATAGTTTTACTGTTAATTGTCTCACATGAGGGGAACTGTCAGTCATTGTAAATCAATAATCTAGCAGTAAGTTGGGTCAAACAAATTTCTTACTGAATATTAACCTATAGTTGTGTCTTTACATACCCTAAAACGGTAGCTACTCTTGTTTGTTTATTTATATTTAAAGAGAGATACGGATTTAACTTCTGCTTAACACAAACTAGCTTGTTTCAATCTGATACGATTGAAATCATGGAGTAACCATGGTGATCCTTTCAAGTCTTATTATGTATTGTTTCGATCGTTATCAGAACAGATTTGCATGTACCAGATTGTGTACTCAATAGGGTCAATCCTAGCATCACACGACAGTGGGTACCTAAGATTACTATTTGTGTCTTCTGCAGTGAGAAAAACAGCCACACCCAGAAGGTAAGGCAGGTGTCAGATCCTTCTTCCGTCACATACAAGCTTTGATCGAACCACAACATTTTACTTAACACCACACAGACATCAAATCCCCTGTACAGTGACTGACAACTGCCCTCAAGTCCTCAGGTGAACCAATTTGCACATCAGATATTAGAATTGATTATTAAAACCTGCATGATGAAAGTCTCCTTTAATGGGCGAGAATTCTGTACGTTCTTTGAGTGAAATATTACAGGATTAAGACAGGCATGCAGGCATAGCTGTTACTCTACTAAACTCTGACAACATATATAGAGGAAGGAACTACATACACAATTTATATAGAATGTTAAAAAAAAAATAGTGCTGCATGCATAATAAGCAATTAAAGGGTGATTTTAAGGTAAACTAAGACATTAAAGCATTTCGAGGCAGCCACAAAAATGAAACTTTTGCAGATAATTATATTTTAATGGACACTGTCACACTGTTGCCATCCATTCTAGCACCAAGTTACTGATGTGATGCAATTATTGTTATTGATTGCAGAAAAGATGAGTGGACAGAAACATTGCCTATTAAAGCTTACATGTACTTTCATGTTAGAGAATGTTGCTGTGAATTAGGTTTGAAGATTTCACCTTCAATAAAAAGCATTCCTGATCTGACAGTTTTATATGCATAAAAAAATTGAAGTGTTTTAAAACTATAGGTAAGGAGCCAGATGTAGGAATACTACAAACACTAAAATCAAACTACACTACGGCAGGGTTAAAGTATTGTACTTGCTCAGTAATACTAGGAGCATTCACTATAAACTTTTGAAATTAATATATTTCAAAGTCTGGATTAACTAAGTGTTATAATAAATGAAAGGTTTTATTAATGGTAGAGGTCAGGGGTTATGTATGTCTTTAGTAAAGCTATGCCTGCATGTACCTGATGTGAGTAAATGGTATCGTAAAACACTGTATACAACACACAAGCACAGTATAATGGTGCCACTCGCCAATCCAAGACACCGTTTAACACAGACCAGGCCAATAGCACTCCCCAGTTTAACGACAAGCCTGAAACATTGTATAAAATTTAGGAATATCAGACAGCGTATGACACATATGAATCCATGGTATCTTTTTAATTAATGAAATCCAGCAATATGCATTACTAGTTACATTCAACTTTATATATGTGTTTATTGTTTTATTTTGAGTGGATTTTATTTTATTTCAAATTCAGCAATTTTGGATCTAGCTATTATCAAAATTCAATTTTAGATACAACAGCAAAGTTACAATATCTAAATAAACTGTTTAAGTTAAAATAAAGCTTTGACAGAAAGGTCACACATTTCATGTTTTAAAATTAATATTAATAATGTGAGAAAATCTCTTCCAACACTTGAATAAACTCCATTGTAGCCATACAAAATGACAAAGTTTGGAGTTAACTTCTTTGTGAATTTATCTTGATTGTCCAGTTTTTATACAATATCACACATATACACAAAAAGAATTCAAAAATTATAGTTTCAAATGATTATCTGGATGATAGAGGTGGATCACCATATCCGATAATAATATCTGATCCAGGACGAATTAGATTGGACCACAATTTCGACATTACAATTCAAACCCCTCCCCAGAAGTTTGTAATGGAACCTCGGTGTTTTGCCCCATACAAATAACTCGAACTTTTCCTTGCTAGACTCTCTGTCCTGTCAAGGAAAAAGCAACCACGTCATACTGATCACTGACAAAAGCAAGAAATATATTGCTAAAAATGACCTGACAAGGAAAGATATGTTATAGATAAGTACATTTTACACATCATATTCAAAATTTTTGCTTTATATTTGTTGTGTTACATTAATTTTACTGTGATCCAATTTCCTATCAGCAGAATGAACTAATGGCACAAGGATACAAAGATTCAAAACTCAAATGTAGTAACCGTGTGATCACTGATCAATTTGATGCACCTTCCCTTCTATCCTAGCTAACTTCTGGTTGGAATCGTCTGTCTTTTAAAATATAAGTAACTATGGAGTCACATGTCTAGCTTGCTAATCATTGAGTACCCTGCTTAATTTGCCCTAATTGGTATAGCCATATGAATAAAATATAAGTACCTAATAAAACCTGTGGCCAGTATGTATATCTTTTAGCTAGTGGATAACATATGACTAATCCCATTGATGCTGCTCCTAATATAACACTGAAAACATATTAATATAATTTCTATAATACATTATTACAATAATGATGAATACAAGAGATAGAGAGACAGAGATGGTGACTTAATTCCACTTAGAGTCAAACACAAAAGAAACCATATTGTTAAATTAAGGTAAATTTAACAGTGAAATTTTACTATTATTCGTTGCCAATCTAAATCTAAAAATAATGTGAATTCCACATCAGCTTGCTATCTGGGTTAATTATGGGAGATATCTGGAGAAGAAAATCAAGATATTAGACAGGCAAACCCTACCCCTTGTCGTGTGAAGCGTGGAAGTACATATGTAAATCAAAATCACTTGATCATTTAAAAATCATCCCCCCGCACCACAACCACCCCCTTGATCAATACAAACACTGCTAGTGCTGAATCAGGTAGTCATGTGACACAAGCGTTAGATTTGTCACCACTTTACAGATTAAGATTACAATGCCTGGTCACAGAGAATCATAAAAATAAACAATTCCTAATTCAATGATATTTCTTTTTGTTTATTTTTTTTTTTGAATATGTCAGAAGAAATAGTTCAATTTAATGGATAAAATTGGATTAACGTCCCACTGTTCTGTTCCGAACTGGGCTAATGAAGATGGGCACACGCAACACTGTGTGCTATTTTCAAATTCCAACTCTCAAGGGATCATTTATGTGCATGCCAATGTGTACACGTGACCTCAGGGTTTTTTTCTATGCAAAAGACTAGACAGCTGTCCTTGACAGGCCCTCTGTCCTGCATCACTGACAAGGGGGAATCACACCAGTAAATCTGGATGGACTTTCTCAGTCAATCCAGGTATCAAACACCCGACCACCAGGCTAACGAGCCAGCACCGTGCCCCTGTCACTTAATTGACCAACATAAGATACCACACCTGTATGTATTAAACTGTAATAAAACAGCTAAAGCCAAACTAAGCTGTGATCCTAGAAATACTAATGCTTGAAATGGTGTCAGTTCTCCTGAAGCCAATGGCCGAGTCTTTGTTCGGGCTACCTACAATGAAAATACAGACATACGGATGATATATTAAAGAGTAAAGACAAACCTATATTTTAATTTAACATCCTCAGTATTCTAGGTCCTGTTTCTCGAAATCTAAACTAAAGATAAAATTCAAATTTTAGTAGATATTTGAATTTTGATTGGATAAGCACTTGAATTTTGATTGGCTAAGCACTAAAATCAAACTAATATTATCCAATAAAATTACTAAAATTTGGATATCCAATCAAATTACTAAAATTTGGATTTTACCTTAGTTAAAATTTTGTGAAACTGGCCCCTGGACATTTATGCCTATAATCAATTAATGCCGAAGAAATTGAACCAAACACTGGATATTAGATACCGTATATTGGATTTGTTTTCTTAATTAAATGTTAAATGATCAATTTGAGTACATCTTGGATTAAGTCATGAAAAATTTTATACATAGTCCGACACAAATCTCCACAATTGGAGTCAGTGGTTTTAAAATCGTTACTCTATTTGACTGCAAATGAAATTAAAGTACCTTTTTATCAAAATCTTTATCCCACATATCATTAATAATACATCCAGCCCCCCTCATTAAAAATGCTCCAATACCAAACCATGCCAGCGTTGATATACTGGGTAGATGGCCAGCTTGTGCAGCTAATCCTATACTCCATGTACATGGCCAATATAATAAAAATGTTCCTAAAATATACAATCAAAGCTTAATAATATACGCCTACCCTACAAGGTTGATAGAGGAATAATAATGATTATTTGTCTTTAACACAATACAAATTATACATGCCTTGTGGTCTGTGACTCCTGTTGTCAGCAAATCAAATGCAAAAGAATCATGTACCCCTACAGCAAGCTAAGGGATAAAAACATATTTAGTTGATTCAACCATTTTAGTTAATTTTTCTTTTTGGATTTTGGCTGTAGAATTACATTTTCTGACAGATATTAGGTAGATATTTCTCTTAGAGGGGTTTACCCTCCACACGACACAAACTAGGTCATTTGGGGACTAAGACATGGTTCAATTTTATTTCAATAAATCGCTTGCGCATGGGGATCTTTAGCAGTGGGAGGAAACCGAAGGACCCAGAGATAACACACGATCAGGTTGGACAGGCGAGATAATTATTAGCTGTTACAGCCTGAAAATTGAACTTACCTATTGGTTTATCAAATCTTATTAATCGTAAATATGGCTTGATGGAAGGGGGAGATGACTCTAATATAGATCTTGTTGATAGACTAAAATTTGTTTTTCCTAGTCCCGTCGATTGGTTTATGTTTGTTGATAACAAGGGATGACCATGTAAACATTTCATATTACTAGACAGTGTGTGATGGTGCATAGCATTGAAAGGCATGTTATGTTTTAAACATCTGTTGTGAGTGCTTGTCGACACATTATTTTCAGCTTTATCTAATGTTCCATGTGTAGAAGTCTGGTGACCTGCCTTTGTTGATAATAGTTTTGAAAGGAAAATTTGGCTCGGTTGATTTTGCGAACAATCATATAATATCAATGTCTGTCGCCTTGTGAAGCTGGTCAGCTGATTAATGCCTCTAATATATAAACATGTTTTCCATGTAGCCATCTTTACAACTGCAATGATAAAACAAATATAATTTTTCAAGGTTTGACATTTGAGCACTAAAAATAAAATGATAGAAGAAACAACCACGCCGTAATTCAATAGACTTCCGTTTCACAAACTCAAATGCATATAAATTTCATACATCAGATGATAACTTTCATCAATCGAGCATTAACAAGCTTGACTAAAAGAAAACAAGGGTCATAACTCTAGAAGTACTCTTTGTAAATTGCTGAAATTCAACAGGCTTCAACTAATCTAAATGATGCATTTAAATTTCATACAGATCGTCAGATGATAACTTTTGGCATTAGAGCGTTCACAAGGTTCAACAAAGTGAAACATGGGCCATAACTCTAGAGGTAATAAACGGAAATTATTGAAATTAAATAGGATTCTTCATCTAACGAATGTAATTAACATATATCTCTTTTAAAACAATCGGATTGTAACCTTTGCTTGTGACTGAACATAACACAAGAAACAGTGGTCTGAATCCTAGCCCTAGTGAGGTTATCTTCCCTTTCTTCAGATTTCGCTCTTCCTACTGCTTCCTTTCATCAAATATTTAAATTTCTGGTCGTCAAGCGGCTTGTCTCCCTCCTCAAACCCTTGTACTGTAGGATCAAATGCATGCATAACCCAATCAAAGGTTAAAATTATTCATGTTTTATTCTTGTATTACCTGAGGTTTGCAACACAAAACACGCCTTACACATAGAAGAGATATGCAAGGGACATAACTCTAACATAATTTTTAGAGGTGGACTTTGGAAGGCTGCAATTACAAGAACTTCAGCATGAAAAGCGGTATATTTAATATTTTTACTTTAGAACAAAATTCACTAAACTGGGACAAGATAATTAATAGCCTAAATATTTATGGAATATTATCATATAAACCCATTCAAATCAGTTATGATACTGTATATCAATGTGTGAATTAAAAAAAAATTCATTGTTATCATGGATTCATTATATTTTAATTATCATAAAATAAAGAAGTTCTTAAGGAGAGAGAACTTACTACTAAATTAGACATGTAGCCTATATAGGCCTAAATATTAAGTGTTTAGTCTTATCATTTCAATAGTTAAAAACATGATTGACAGCGATCTGTGGAATTCTGAGATGACCATGTACCGAATTAGGCCTACTCTTTTTAGCTAAAAAAAAGTTATTTTTGAATTTCCAGTACTGGTATTTTAATATATGTTCATGCCCATAAATGCAACAAACACATTGTGATTGTTGTAATGTAGTGATCTATTTAGTTAATGATTTGTGAAAAGAAACTAGCGAAAACATGTAAAGTGTGTGGGTATTCAACTTATTTATGTGTACAAGAATCCATGAGGGATGCTTTTAATTGTCAGGTGGCCCATGGGGAGCTAGGGTTTGGGGGTGAAGGAGGGAAACCGGTTAAACAAAGATACTGATTCAAACAATACTGTTGTGTCTTTGCAGCATGATGGAGAAAAAATTCAGGTTTGAATTAACTCAATTATCCAATCATAATATTCTCATTAGGCTGCACTATGATGGCAGAAAAAATTGGTACTTATGTTCTTATTCTATTCTGTTTCTTGAATTCACCTGAAATAAATTGTCATGGCTTGTGTAATTATCAAATATTTGTGTATTTTACTTTATATTTGCAGATCAGACTAGTAAATGATAGTAGATTACATTAGGATGAATGAGTGTACATGTACTAGGCCTATAGTAAAGTAAAATGTTGGCTAATCAATTCATGTGAGGATGGTATTCTGTCCTTCCAAAATACTAACTCAAAACGATTTCCAAAATGACTTTTCCTAGGTTAATAACTAGTGCATGCTGTAGTGTATATTCACACACTAGTAGAATATCTAGAAGAAGAATTCCTACGGTTGTGATATATTGGAAACATAAATATTCAACAAGTTCCTCACCAACTACAGATGTTAAATCTCGAGTGAATTTAGAGAATATTTTTTCTGATGAAAATAAAGAACGTGTGAAGAAATCTTTGTTGACTATACAACCTGTTCGAACTATAGAGCATATTGTAAAGCCAAAACACAAACCCTTAAAGATAAGTCATGATGCTGCGGTTATTATACCCTTGTGTATAGTCAATGATGAACCCTCTGTTTTATTCACGCTACGTTCATCTTCACTAAGAAAACATAGAGGAGAAGTCAGGTAGGTTACCATAATAGGTTTAAATCTCTTTGATTTTCAGACAAGTAGTAGGTCATCTTTATAACATTGTTGCGGGGGGGTAGGATGGCCTAGTGGTCTAGAGTGCCGCGCTTTCAACCTCTAGCTGGCCGGTCACCTCTGGCTTGTGGCTGTGGTTTCGATTGCTGGTGTGGCATGGAGATATGGGCGCCTTCTCAACCTCGTGGGTTTTCTCCAGGCACTCCGGTTTCCTCCCACTGCTAAAGAACCCTACGCGCAAGCGAATTATTGAAATAAAAAATTGAAACCATATGTTGTTAGTCCCTCTCTCTCTCTTATAACATTGTGGAATTTCACCAGGAGTTTTGGTTTACTCTAACTGCTAAAGATCCCTATTTGCACAGCAAGCAAACCATTGATTGGATTGGATGTTAAACCCAATTTCATTTAATTTTACTTAACTCCATATAACCTTGTTAACACTTTTGTTATTAGGGTCTTTTAAAAGGAAGATCAGCCTATTTCATTTGATTTGTGGGAACCACAGTGGCTGAGTGAGTAGGGCATTGGCTCGCTAACCAGGAGGTCCCGAGTTTGATCCCTGCATTGGCCAAAAAAATTCATGGAGATTTTCCAGGCATGGTTCCGCCTTGTCAGATGTATTGCACGGAGGGCCTGGCGTGAGACAGCATGTAGTCATTCAGTTGGGATGAAAAACTGAGATCCTGGGTAAACGTAAAAGAACCCTTGACAGTTGGAATTTGAAATAAGAGTAGTCAATAGTGCCTCTGTCTGGGCAAATTTCCCTCACAGCACACTGCATGGCATATGCCCATCTTCATTAACCCAGTTCGATCAAAAAAGTAGGACTTTAACCAACCCCCATTTCATTTCATTTGTAAAACCTTAACACTGCTAGGGTCACAACCTATTTTTACTGTCAGTTATTGTCAGTTTTCCAGGTGGCCGTAAAGACGACAGTGATCCAGATTTAATTTATACGGCTGTAAGAGAAACATGGGAAGAATTAGGTATACCTAAAGAAAAGATAGATGTATGGGGAGCATTGTCACCTGCACCTAATAAGGTTTGTTATTAGTATTACAAATATTTTAAACTCTATTTATTAAATACATGCATTATATTGAACTATATTCATAAAATGCATGCATTATATTGACCTTTATTTATGAAATAAATTTATAAAATACATGCATTATATTGACCTTTATTCATAAAATACATGTACATGCATTATATTGAACTACATTCATAAATTGTTTGCATTGAACAAGATTTATAAAATATTAAATAAGCCTATCGCTTGCAATTAAGGATATAATATGGAGCACAGTTACTATTTTAATTAAAGCATCATTTCGTTGATGGTTCTCTGAACGTTATCAATCAAATATAATAATTGTAATCAAATTTATAATATAATAACAATATTCAAAATAACCATTGATAAAGAATTATTACAAAATAACCATTGATAAAGAATTATTAAAAAATTAACGTGAGCTCCCTTAAACAAGGTATTATGCATGAGCATTGGTTGAAACAATGATCACATATTAAAATATCTATACCTTGTTGAGTGGTAAACATTTCTAGAATGTTTAACACATCAACTGGAAAAGATTTCCTAAATTTCTCTATAAAGATGTAAGAGCTAAATCTGCCTAATGCAGGTCTTCTGATTGACCTCAAATGTTATATAATACATCAATTAGGCATATATTCACATGTCAAGCCCATAATTAAGACAGGCATCCATCATGCAGTGTATTACTATGAGGGAAATAATGCCCAGACAGTGGAACTACTGTCTACTTTTGTATTGAATTCCAACTGCCAAGGGTTCTTTTCTGTAAACATGGCCTCATTTTTTTTGTCCCATACGAACAACTATAGATGACCTTTGCCAGGCCCTGTACCACTGACAAAGGGGACCATAAAATCAGCATGAACTTTCTTGATTCACACAGGGATTTAACATAGGACCTCCAAGTTAGCGAGCCAACGCCTTACACACTGAGACACCATGGCTCCCACAGTAGAAAAAATCTGTGCTTATGTTTATATTTTGTAAATTTAATGAAGTATTTAATATTGATATTTCAGTATGGAACATCATTCACAACACCAGTATTGGCATATTGTGGTCATATCGATATCAGTAAACTAGTTCCGAACGAAGATGAGGTAATTTTAAATTTATGTTATCATTAATCCCCTAGCATAAAGTGTTGTTCTTGTCCATCTGCCATTCTGTCCTTCCTGATCCATTCCTCAAGACAGTTTTGTTTTTCCAGTGTTTTGCAAAATACAACTGGAACTTGGGGATACAAGTGTATTTTAGAATAAGATACATGTAGTTAGGGATCAAATTCAAGTAGTATCCCAGTAGACATCAATTTGCTAGAGTTATGTCCCTTTAAGTCTTCCAGACTTTTTTCACATCACTTTGAGACATTGAAGTTGTATTATTCGTATATAAAACTGGGTTTTGTTGACCAATTTTTAAGCTCCATCTTGAATTACATGTACAAGTAGCTTGATGATTGTCGTTTTGACCAAGACAGAATTAATCAGCAAAGCAATTAAAATTTAAATGTCTACATATAGTCCAGCTTTAAATAATACAGGATATGTCTCTCTTAAAATGTATTCTTAACTCAGTAGATATTGTTAGAATTCATTAGTAATTTTCTACAACCAGATAAACAGCTACCTGTCCAAGCAACTTCAGTAACAAGTGTGCAGGGCAGTTTATACATAGACAATAAAAACAAACCAGCCATGCATGACTGCAACAATTAGCGTGATAACGTTGAGAGAACACTCTTCAAGGCTCGTTCAAGTAAATCAGTAGTTGTTTTTCCACAAGCATATGTTATTGTTTATTGCACTATCCAGTTACTAAATGCAGACTCGTACTGGTATCAGTCCTTATGCCTTAAATAATTGACAAGTATTAATGTGAGGGAGCGATAATTTTGTGCAGTCCATTGTCAAAGGGTTAAACTGATTGTATTTTGATTATCTTATATTCAGGTAGAAGTTGTATTTACAAGAACAATAGAATCTATTATTAAGAAAGAGAATATTGCTTCTACACAATGGAGATATGGACAGGGTTATACTATGCCTGTATTTATTGGCGGACAACATAGAATATGGGGTTTGACAGCAATATTTTTGCACCAAGCTTTAATTGTTTTAGCACCTGACTTATATACAAATAAAGTCAGACATAACCCCTGACAAAAATAAGATTTAGGCCATTTTAAAAAATTAAATTACTCAAGAAAAAAAATATTTGACATTTATATATATATATATATATCATTGATGAAATTACTTATTTTGTGAAACAAGTTTGTTTGTGTGGATTGATTTTATTTATGGGTGATAGGAAAGAGTATAAAAGAAGATTATTTGTAAAATTTTATTAATTTTGAATAAATTAAGTTATATATTTTCAGTTCCTCTACTTTTCTTTATGAAAATCACAAGGGAGCAGGGGAGGGGGTTGTGCGGGAGAGGTTTAAATGGTTAACACGTGCGCATTGTATCTAATTCTCCGTCATTGAGTCAAGTGGCAGGATTTCAATTACTAGCTTGTATATGACAAGGGAGTAAGTCGCCTGTCTCTGGGTCATCCAGCTTTCTCTCCCTGCTAAAGACACCTATGTGCAAGTGAATTATTGAAATAAAGCTAAACCTTATATTAATCCCAAATTAACCCAGTTTGTGCCAAGTGGACGTTAAACCCCAATTTCTGTTGTAGCATAGGTTAATTGATGAAGACAAACTTACTCCATTTGCTTACTTACTTACTTACTATCTGCTTCAATGTGTTACAGATCATTACATGATGTACCCCAGGATAACCTGTCAATCCATATTGTCTGGGGGTGGTGGGGGGGATATTGAAGTTTGATACCTGTCTTTGACATAGGTACCCACAGTAATAAAATGGTATCAATTATGTTTTGCCAAGATAAAAGATTGTCCAAAAGTATTTTATCAAAAGAAATGCATAATGAATTAACCTGCTTTTAAAAATGTTCCTGAATTAAATGGCCGTTTACTTGAAGTCTGTATTACTGGTCTACACTGGATATTACATTGCATTGAGTAAACTCTCTTGTTTGTGCTGGGATTTTAACTCCACTATTGACACCACCCCATTTCACTCGCTCTCTTTAATTTTCTTGGAATTGATATATGTGTAATAATGATACTCATAATTTCTTTCTTTTTTTTCGTCTTAAGTAATCATAAGCCTTTTTCTAAACACTGTGGGGGTTTGGTGGACAAATGGTGAAATGATCGCGTTATATCATAAGATCTTGTCATTGAGTCTAGTGGCATGGTTTCAATCCCCCTACATTACCGTGACGGAGGAAGACCACCAACAAATTCGTCTATTTATAGCAATTCTCTCTCGGTCTCTTTTCTCCACTTTTGCATGCCCATCTTTGGTGATTTTTCGGTCTGGAATGGGCGAAGAAGATTTGAATTAATATTTTCTGCCAGGTTTTCGTAAATATTCATGATTTTTAAAGCGAAAGGATAACCGTGATATGTACGGTAACTAGTTACATGTTTTGGTATGCTTCCTCAGATTTGTGTATCTCAAAATTTTGGAGGTCAACCTCATAAAAATTTTAGTGCAAAGACATGGCGGTTTGTTCCTCTGTTGAGGACATTAATATCTCTCCCCCTCTCTCTCTCTCTCTCTCTCTCTCTCTCTTTCTCTGTCACTTTAAAGGCATAATTATTTCTCGCAACAATATACAAATTACTGAATGAAAAGGGCAGTTTTATTTCACATGTGTAAAACCAATCTACATGTCATAACCATTATTAATAAGTGAACGACCTTGTATTTAGTCTGTTAAAGGTACCCACCGATGTGTATATATATATATATATCGAAACTCAAAAATGTGCATTATTCAGACACCTGTAAAGAGATCCCGCCCACCCCTGCTCATGTGAACCATATGCAAGAGATACTCATGAGAGAGCATATACATTTAAAAGTGTAAATCACCATCAAAAATGGCAGATGCAAGAAAATTGACTTTAAAAATTCTCCGGGGATTGGGGGAATCCCATATACCACTCGAGGCTGGCGGTCCGTTGTCAGTCACAGATGGTTTCATTGGCTTATCCCTCACGCCATCCAGAACGCCTGTTATACAACAACTCTTCCAGATCCTAGTATAGTACAGACAAATAAAATGAAATTTTGAACTATTAAAAATGAAACGAAATAGGATCTGTGTTTTAAAGCCCCAATATCACTCTTGTTGTAACTGAAAAATATGTCCCAATCTTCATTCTGGTCAACAAATCCTATTATTTTAGAATATTCCAATTAAATGATGATATAAATTTCATCTTAACACACCTAATTTAAAAAATTGGAAAAATTCAACCAATTGATTTGAAAAGTCTAACGTAAACCTATTCAAATGTGACTTGGATTTTAAAATATTTTCGAACCCTCTGGACAAATAAAATAGGTTGTAATGGATAATTTACACAACAGGTAGGACATTTAAACATCTAGTAGGCTACTTAGAATAAGGGTATTATTTATTTTCTGGAGCTACAAGCCAGCAAGAATGTTATTGTCCCTTTAATCAGATTGAAAAATGACTGTTTGAAAACCATAGAAACCAACGTAAACTAATCGATTTGAATAGTGTTCCTATTTATAAAATAAAAGTAATTTGGGTTGTGTATTCAGGGACGCATCCATGAATTTTTGCAGGAGGGGGTTTGCCAGGTTTCTGTTACGGAAATATGCCATCATCGTCTCTAAATTACATAGGCATACATACAAATTGAGCTTTTTAAACAGAGAAATCATTTTTATACTGATGTAGGATCACTTTGTGATGTAATTTCATTGATGCAAGGCATTATTTTTTTTATGTAGCTGAGCAGGGGGCCCCCCCCCCCTGGATCCGCCCCAGGTATTGTTAAAATTCATTGCTGACGAAGGGAGAGCACATGAACTAACTGTTTAAACCGGTTTATTTTCACCCAGTTTTGTATGTCAGTCGCTTGCCTATTAACATAGATCGTTAGTTAATCACCGTAATTAATATGAAATGTTCATAATTGGGAAAGTGCTGATTGACCCCATGTTGTTATATAATACTATAATCCATTCATAATTGCATAGTTTAGTCATTTATCAACGGATTCCAGAATTGTCGCATGGTGGCCATTTTTAATTTAACGTATCCAGCAGTGCAAGACACACATATGGGTCCACCGAGTTTTTATATATCAAAATTGGGTATATACCACGTCTTAATTTGATGCCATAAGTTCAGGAGTTGAAAGTGTCATACAAAACTAAATAAGATGCTGTCCCACTCCCCTGGTCAGCACTTAATAGTTCAGGTCTAAATATTAATGCCACCTGCAGATTCCAACAAGGTCATCAGGGCAAGTAAAAAGGGCTAGCGCTAACCTTAAACCTAGTCCTAACTCTTACCCTAACCCTACCCCCAATCCTCTGTAACAATCACGTATCCTAAAACTGTTTACATATAGTAACCTTGACGATATCTTCAGGAGGCCTTAATATTTAGAACGAACCCCATAGCCACACCCGCTAGGCCAATTAACACTTTTGGATGAATTGGTAGGGTTGGCACATGCTAAATTTGTGTATAAGCTAGAAACATCAGGATGCAATCCGGAAAGCAGCAGTTCTGGTATGTTAGTTTTTCAACAACAAAAAATCATGCAACTACTGCAAAACAAATTATCCCATATAGCTTATCTCGCTACAGTTGATAGACTATGTTGTTCTTGTGTTCTTTTCTGATACAAATTTTATTCAACACATGTTTGTCTTGTTTTACACATTTGTTTGTTGTTCAATTTGTGTTGTTTCGACACACGTTTTTCTAGAGTGTATTAAGTTTGTCAGGTCATATTAACTATTTTGTTATGCGTTGTATATGACCTGTGTAAGAATTCTGACTTGGTGTATATATTTGTATTCAAAATATATTATTGATAATAATAGTCTGTTGGCGTGACATCTGTTCAACATATTATTGATTATTGTAAGAGCTGTGGGGACAGGGAGGCTATAACTTTAAGCAGTGCGTTTATGTAATCAGGTGGGTTGACGTGACCGTACAACTGGGGGAGACAAGAATCTGACGGCCTGCTGGTTTCATTTGACCTCTATTGGTGTTGTCGCATTGGAGATCCTCGGACATCCGAATTAGTTTGTATATCGGACAAATCTGTCAAGTCGTCTCCCAGATAAAGACATTTTAATATTCAATTTAGGTGATTTCCGTTTGTGTGAATAAGGTCTCCAGAATTACGATTACAACTAGCATCCCCCGCAGCCATCGATTCCCCTGAAAAATGTTTTCAGAGCACGTTATCTGTCATGGCTGCGGTAGTCCGTTGGTTAAGGATCTAGACCGAAGAATAAATGTTCTGGTTTAAAATGGCATTGCTGGCGAAAACAAACTTGAAATTTCAAACTTACCAGGCGTACATGTAAAGGTACCCTCGATAGCCTGGATTCGTAAAGAGTAGAAGAAACTCCACTGCCCGGGCAAAGGTTTTCTTCCCTAGTATTTCTAACTTAAACAACAGCTAAAAATTATTCTCCATTCCTCTGTTACACCAGTATTAATATCTGTCCCATCTGTTCGATTACAAATGTCCCAATTGCAAAGTAGGATGCCGTTTTAAAAAACGTACCTACAATCTGATCTCTATTAATCTAAAACAAAGTTACAATAATGAAAGAATATCTTTATTATATAATAAAATGTGCAGAATAAACATTAACATGTGAGATTTAACTGATAAAATATAAATAGACGTAGAGAATACAGGGTAACATGTGAAATTAATCTGATAAAATATTAACAGACTCGCAGAATACAGGGCAACATGTGAAACTTAACTAGGCCTAATAAAATATTCACAGACTTACAGAATACAGGGTAGCATTTGAGACTTAACTAATAAAATATTCACAAAATACCGGGTAACATGTGAAATTAAACTGATAAAATATTAACAGATTCACAGAATAGAAGGTTTACTAGTGAAACTTAACTAAAAAAATATACACAGAATATAAGGTAACATGTGAAACTTCACTGATAAAATATAAATAGGCCCACAGAATACAGAGTAACATGTGAATCTTAACTGATAAAATATAAATAGGCTAACATGTGGTAAATCATAAATGCTGTAAAATTCTCGTATTAGAAATAGTCATAACAGCCCATTAATCCATAGCCGAATATCGACCGCCCCGGTGGACAGCAGTCTCATTTGAATGTCTATGAACGATTTTGTTTTAAAATTTCGGGTCGGAGTTTTTCGTTTTGGATCTCAGTGTACCCAAAAAATTAATTAGATCTTGTTAATATTGTTCTGTTTTTGGATTCGACCGTCTTCGATTCGTTTGAGAGCGATAATCATTATGGATCCGATGGACTGCTGCAATTGAGACATTTGCAGCGATGGATGTTTATAATATTGCCGTTGACCATCCAGTAGTATGGTCAAATCTAGAGTGCATCAAACTGATCTAAAACGATCTACCAGGTGATACATTAAACATTAAAAGACTAAACATATACTAGCGCCGATATTAACGCGTATAAAGAATATATATAAGTGATAATGGGGACTAAAGTCCTCTCTTTGGACCAAGGCAAAGAAGTCTTGCTATTTTAAGAAAATATAGTTCTGTTGCACCTTAACCAAGCGCGCGCACTGGTTCCAATTTATTGACTGGTGGGTTTTAAAGGACTTATTTCACAATGAATTGAGAAATAGCTAAGCGTCTTAAGTATTGAATAATGAATATGCCGTCTAAAGGCCGGTCCTCATCGTGAATTATTTGTGGTTAATTCAAGGTAGCGAGAAAATAACGCCGGTGGTAAAACAGCTTCGAATTCGAAGACTTTAAATATGTACCACTCCAGTAATCTCCGACGTGGGCTGTCCTTTGTCAATGCTGTCATTCGAAACAAATTTTAAAAAGAAATAAAAATCTTTAGATTAAAGAAAAATAGACGCATTCACAAAATCTACTCTCGCATTTTCGTTGCAATTTCATCATCTAATATAGCCGCTTCTTCTGTATTCCCTTCTGCTATAAGTTGACGACGTTTGGCCTGAAGTTCAGAAATTTCTTGCACTCGTTGTTTCCGTTCTTTTATTTCTTCGTCCCATTTTTTCATCATTTCATCTTTCTGAACTTGCAACAAGCGGTTAATTTCAATTCTTTCGGCGTCCATTCGGGATAACAATTCCAGTTTAGTCTGACCCATTGTATGGAGGAATTTGTCTAGTTGTCTCTCACGATTTTCGGAATGAACTTTAGACATTTCCAGATGCTCCAGTTGCAATTTGACAATATCGGATTCACCTTTCTGGACGTCTGACATATTATATTCGACTAACCCTAAACGTTCATATAATTGCTCCACTCGTTTTTCTATCTTGGCTCCCGTTCGTTCAATGTGTTTCTTCATCATGTCTTCGGCAGCATCTGCAAATACACCAGTTGTATATTAGAACACAAATCTAGAATGGAATTTCGGAAGTGACAAGACACATTCCATTCGAAAGGGAGAGAGAAAGAGTTAAAGAAATGGGCATTAACGTCCACCAACACAGACTATGTCATTTCGGGACTAACATATGGTTTAATTTGATTTCATTAATTCGCGTGCGCGTAGCGGTCTTTAGCAGTGGGGGTTGGGGGGTCCTGATATTGGACGGATTATGGAATGGATTAGCCAACTAATATTTTCAAAACATTCTTTTCCATTGTCTTTTTTGATTTACTATAGCAAGACGACCAGCCCTCTATCTAAGTCTGACATTGTAGGTCTTGAATTGTTTTTAGTCTTTACAAAATACTAGTCTGTTTGCTAATATGTGTCTTACTTATCAAAACAAAAATGATATAAACGTCTACGTGAAATATACCGTGTATGTCGACTTATAGTAATAGATTAGATTAAGCCATCTCGATTTATGAATTTCGTCAATTCGTAATTATATAATTATGCATAATTAACGAATATGATGAAGTAGGTAATGGTATTAAATAGCACTTGGTAACTGAACCCCTGGGGTTAACAGACATTAACCCCAATTATAAAGCCACCACAGTAGGTCTCAGGTTCAATTCCGGTGTATGCCGAAAGTAAGTCCGTCGGGGATTTCGGATGGGACAAAAAATCTAGGTCCCATGCACACGCCAGAAAGGTAGGATATTAGACCATGTTCATTTCATTACACAGAACTCACAAATTTATTAGCTAGATAAACTCCAATACTGTGGTTAATTGATTATGATGGTTACGTTTACATCTGATGGTATTAATATGTTATAAACTAATTTATTATTATTTGAAATTCCATCATACTGCTATTATTTAAACGATATGTGTTAAATAATAATAATAACAAAAAAATGAATGATTTATATTGTTAAAACTGTTAAATGGTGCGGAAAATGAACAATTCATATAAAATAATAAATAAAAATGATTAACGGTAATAAAAGTTAGCTTATTTTCTATTCTACGTGTGTATCGAAATTTAATATTGTTTAAACCAGCTTACTTTCCATAAAAATGGGTTAAATATAAAAAACTTTTCATTTTCAAAAGCACCCCATGTAATGAAGATGTTGTCTTACCAAACCGGCGCATTTGCCCTGAATTCGTACGAGAATCGCCAGTCCTGATTTAATCTAATTTTAGTAATCATCCGAATCAAAATATGCAAATATATTATTTTACCGTTATTATTTTCACATTGTTTAATTGTATCAAAACAAACATCTGCATGGGGGTCTCAATGTTTGGACAGAGATTAATTTTTCGCCATTAGCAACAAAATCGTTTTCTATATGCTTACCATCATTTCCTTCTTCTTTCTCGCGTTCAGCTTGTCTAACATATCTTCTTATTAATATACACATCAAATCCTATCAATTAAAAATAAATCGTGAAAATATTCAGAACTGATGGTTTACTTGTGGTTTTATATTGTAGAGTGATGTATCTAATTGTCATTGTGCTTGATAATGATAAGAGAATACTCATCGAAACATCGTGCTTCTGTATAATAAACCTGGGCCCTGTTTCACGAAATTTTAACTTAAGATAAAATCCAATTTTAGTAGATACTTCAATTTTGATTGGCTAAGCACTAAAATCAATCTAATATTATCCAATCAAATTACTAAAATTGTGATCTTATCTTAGTTAAAATTTCGTGAAATAGGCCCCAGTGATTGTTGTCCCATATAACTGTGTTAGTTTTGTTTTAAAAGCCGTTTGAACCAAGGAGACAGATTTCGAGCTTCATGCCATACAGTACAGCAATAATTCGGCCTCAAACTGGAATTGTATAAGAAGGTCCCCGGCTAGCAAGTCCTTAAAAGTATTTGAATTATTCAATCATTAGTGGGCGTTCTAGTTAGCGACAGTATTATTACTTTTTAATATAAAGCTGTCGGTGGCATAGATGAACTTGTTAGATATGGAAAATTTGTAAATTTCAAATGATTATTACGAAAGTATGAGCGATTTAATGGAAACGGGCACATGTATATAGCATTTAAAGATAGCAATGATCCAATCACCAACAAAAATCTACAAACAAATGCAAATGTCATTGACATCATATTTCAGCAAAACTGCAATAAGGGAATAATGCACAGGGTTTCGGAAGTAAATTGGAGCATCTCTCAAACCGAAGGGAAAGTGGACAGTACCTCCAACACCTTAATTGTTTAATAAGTAACGCAGACAATTGGTTAGCAAGAAACATAATTAAGCGTTTGGCAAACGGCTGAATAACTAAAATAGCACGCCCAACACCCAATGCACCAATCCTTGATATCTTGTTAGCCGCTTAATTCAAGCATGTCACTATGATCCACATGCATGCTGATACATACGAATAATTTACTCCGTACTTTGTGTTTAGTTTGATTTTTAAATTTACGATTCATTACCATAGAAGATCCTTGACTCTGGCTATCAGTTTCTGATAACTCGGTAGTTTCATCATCCTGTAACAGAAAACGATAAATTGCACTTTCAATACATTCTTTGTTTCAATTATTTTCCCGCGAAAAAACCACCTTGAAATAACCTATCCCTATTTACAATATCCTGTTATCAGCATACAAATAATAAAAACAGCGCCGCAAAATCATTTCAAAAATAAATTCTGTGCTCGGGTACAATGGATCCTTTCTATTCCTTCAGACCAAAGAAACGAATAAACGATTCCCATGTCTAAATATTACAATATTTCTGATAAATCTATAGGTAAACTTTGGTTGAATATTTCAGCAAGTAACATCGTCTAGTTATATATTGAAGTACAGCAGCATAACAAAAATTTCTTATCTGTGTCATAACTATATAATTCACACATGTAGGTATCAGATATGACATGGTTATAAATAACAAATAAATATATAATTTATACAAATCTGCGATATCACACATAATTCAGTGGTCGTATATATTATCCATTTTATTTTTGTCCATATATATGAAATGAAATGGGGTTTAACGTCTGCTACGGCCTACTCTTATATCGACTTCCAACTGCCAAGGGATCTTTTACGTGCATGCCAATGTGTACACGGGACCTAGGTTTTTCGTACCATCCGAACAACTAGACAGCTGTCCTTGTCAGCTCCCCCACCCGTTCTGTATCACTGACAAGAGGGAACCACGCCGGAAAATCTGGACGAACTTTCTCGGCCAATGCAGGGATCGAAAACCCGACCTCCAGGCTAGCGAGCCAGCGTCTTACCCACTGAGTCACGTGATCCTCTTGCCCATGTATAAATTAGAAACGTTGTTGAAGTATAGTAACTGGGTAATTCATGGATTTTCGTATTTGAATATAACTCAAGGGCGATTGACAGATTATTATGCTATATATAATGCCCATATAATTTTTTTGAAAATATTTTTAGTTCAACAGCTCCACTTTAGGCCCAATTACAGGTCTATGAACAAATATCAAAATAATTATATCAATTACTATTGACGTGTGATTATTAATATAGTGCTATTTATGAATAGGTGATGAATAGGTCAATAATTATGTGAATGAATTACACTATGCAGCATATTACAACACTAAAGCTATTAATAAAACTATCTGAATAGTGGACAACATACAACTACTATCTACTAATTTACAAAAATACACATACACAATATGCAAAATGTTAAAGATTACTAGCAATAAATTCATTACACAATAATTAGTTATAGACAAGCACACATACACTGAAAGCTATTACTACATTGAATTTTATATGTAACTCATAATGGTTGGAGTTGTGCTTCACTTGTAATTGTGGCTATTAAATCCAGCTTTTCCTTCTATACGTGAAGGCGGGTTGGGTGGTCTTGTGGTTTAACCTCAGCGCGCGAAACCATAAGGTCTGTTATCGAGTCAAGTGTACGCGACAAGGATTGGGGTCCTCGAGGGAGTTTTCCAGGTCATCCGGCTTCCTCCTACTGCTAAAGAGTCATACGCGCAATCGAAGCAATGAAATAAATTTGACTCTCTATTGACTCTCTTAGAAATGCGATAACTTAACTTTTCTAGATCATCGTCCGCACTTATTCAATTAGCTTGTTGTGGTCTGGGGGGTGAGCAAATTATTGAAATAAAATTGACCATCTTTGAAATGCAATAACTTTTCTAGATCACCATCCGTACGGATTTAATTAGCTTGTTGTGATCTGTCGAAGCATAATAACTCTATGTCTAGTGATAGAATATTGATATATGGTGCCATTACAGCCGCCTTACTCCAATCTATCAGCGCATATTTAATTATTTTTGCTTAATTGGTTGGTCATTTAAAACACAACAAGTTTCGTTCTTGGGAATGAATTTTGAATAAAACATGGAACACGGGATTCCCCGCTATTGTATGGGTTTTTTAAAACAACAAAAAAACCTCCAAAAACCCAAACATATGAAATGAAATGAAATAAAATGGGGTTTAACGACGGATAGTTAACAATAACTGCTATATACATGAGATATTCTGTACTGAAAAAACAAAACTTCCATTTGATATCCAATGTTTAACGAAACCATGATTAATTTGTTATTAAATTCAAGTATGTAAATCATTTAATTTATAACATAGTGGCAACACATGTGACAAGAAATGGTTGATTTTATGCAGTTTAGTGATTTTAGTCTTTGTGTAATGGCATAGTCTGAAATTTGCGACGGTAGACAGTGTTTTCGTGAAAAATTAATAAAAAAAGATAAAAACAACTTATTTTCCAGTGTTGTTATTTGAGAAATGTTTAGCGAACTGTGTTGGGCAGCATGTGTTGTTCGACAATCCTTTATGATCATTTACATATTTTCAGAAACGAGAGAGAATATTACTAATATAACAAAACCTATATTATTTGATAATTGTGCAATTTCACCGAAAGTTGCAAAATATTGATTTTAAGTAACAAATGACATTAGAACTAAGCACTGTTAGTCAAGAACTAAGACTTAAAATTTCTTTAATGGGTTATTGACATCTTAAGCGTTTTAGATGGGAACCTTCTTTCAGACAACATTAATAATACCCAATCTGATTAAAACACAGTTCGTTTCGTTTTTACAGTTCCAAATTTCGTTTTACTTGTCTTTACTACACTAGGACCTAGAAGAGTTGTTATCATTGACATGTTTTGAATGATGTGAGAGATTAGTCAATGAAGCGGTCTGTCACGGCCAGCGTTAGGCATGTTTTGCACGGACTATTGGGTAATCCACTAATAACATCAATGCTGGTTGGTTAATCAAATGTCTGACGTCATAGGGTCAAAAGTCGTTCGTATGACTTGTGACGGGACCTATCCCTAGAACCGGTCAGATCTTTATGTAGTGTACTCCATCGAAAGTATGAAAAACGAAACGAAATATAGATCTGTATCTTATCCAGATTGAATACTAGGCGCGGATACTTAACGTTTTGAAGGGGAGAACCGCGACGCAAATATTTTAACAGAAAATTTTGAATCTACACGTATTTAATTGTTTTTTTCCGATTTTAATAAGTGGGGGTCAAAAGAAGGAGTCGACTGACCCCCCCCCCCTAGATGTCGCCCATCCCCCTTGATTCAAATTGTATTTAGAACTACACCTGGCCATCAACCCCGGTGAATAGTAACGAACTTGCTATTTAAAGGTAGGTCGAAAACCGGAACATTGTATCGATGATGATTTTTACACACACACTAAAAATGCACATCACAAAATACATACAGCTAGATCACGCTCCCCTATATTAATATTCAAATACTCAACAGGGGCAGATTCAGAGGGGGGGGGGGGTCAAGCTACATAAAATATTTCAATGCCTTGCATTAATGAAATTAAATGACAATGTGATCTTACGTCATTATAAAAATTAACGTAAAACAGTGTGTTCCTATGTAATTGAGAGACGCTGATGACAATGTGCATTGTCAATTGTCAAATTTTCTTAACAGGAGCCTGGCAAACCCCCTCCTGCGAATATCAACGCAACTTTATAATAACAGAATTACAGAACAAGCTATAAGATATGCGATTCAAAATTTTCAAAGAGCAAGTTAGAATGGGTAGCATACCTCAATATGGTTTTAATGAAAAGTAATACTACTGCTATATCTAGTCTACCATTACTTACCAGGATGATAAATGCATAACTAGCACATTGTACAAATAACATACTTAGAACATATCGTAAAAGACAAATAAGAAACATGCACATTGTGGTCTACCCGATAAACTCAACTGTGTGACCCTTTAAAAAGATTTTCGATTGAGCTCGGTTATGCAACTCTAAAACGCAACCCGGGGCCGTACAGCGCAGTGGACGTTTACGACTGGCACCCGGATCCGTTCACTTTATCTGATATTTGTTGGGGGGGGGGGGGGGGGTCCAATTTCTTATTTTCTGTCTGGTCCGCAGGTTTATCTTGTAGAATTTGATTTGCATGTAGTGTGGTCCTCCTGCGCTTACTATTAAGTATCTATTGTGAAACGTTAGCATAAAAATATAAATGTAATGTGTATTTTGAATCATAAGAAAATATAATTAGATTTTAATTTAGTTTAAAACCATTTAAACTCAAATGGCTTTCAGTTATTGCCAGTAACTGTTTAGCCACAGATTAAGGTTTCACTAGTATACATATGTGCAAAGCTACAACATACAGAATCATATCTATTAGATCAAGCACTGTGTACTCGTGTATTGTAATTCTGATGGCAATGGATATCCATAGACATTATTCTTGCAGATACAAGACAAAATCATGCCTTATATTTAACTACATGTAAAACAGGACAGAATATTGAAGTAGTATAAACCTGTTGTAATTTATATGACGTATTTTTCTCTTCTAAATGGGCCAAAAAGGGAGCAGTGGTGCCGTCCAGTCAACCTACCATCGCCAACAATCTGAACGCCGGGGAGCAAAAAACGGTACAGTGTGTGCAGGGTGTATTATTACTGACACAATGGCGTGCCCTGGTGTGTGCAGACCTTTAAATATAACCATATATCGTTCGTTTTACATATTATGTCGCTAATCTATAAATAACTAATGCACAAAATATGGAAAGCAAATCATGCACCTTTAAAGTAGTGTATTTTACTTTTTCCTGTTCCGTTTCACCAGTTTTGCAGTAGCCGATTCGCTGGAGTTGTTTTACAATCCATCGTATTGGTGGAATGTTACAGCAACAACTACCTCCGTCTCCATCCAACTTGCAACAACAGCCACAACATTTATGAAAGAACCATACAATGGCGTCTAGAATTGTCTTGGTACTTGGGATAACGTTAAATGGTGCTGGAACTGGGCACCCTGGAACTATAAAAGACAGCCACAGTTCTGTTCTGGCAAACTTCCATTCTATATCCCTTTCATCCTGAAAAAGTATCAAACACGAACTATATGAATTCTTTGAATTGTGAGCGACGGGACTAATCTAAACAGTTGGTAAGCCAAGACAGAGTCAAATGAGTGTTAACCTGCAAATTGCAATAATTTCAAAAGAAAGCAACATACTGTCAGTGCGTATTCGTCTGGGTTATAAACAGTTTTGTCCGGACATACGCGGTCATTGTGCAAGAAGCAAGTCCATGTACCCATCTAACAACTAGACGTTGCTTTATCTTTGAAGACGTATCAAAGATCTTCAGATATGGCTTTAACAGCTTTTACACATATTCATCCAATTTTATTCATTGCAATACGGTAATATTAATATGTAGACGACTCTTCCACACATCCCATTAATCGAATAGAGATGAAGTAACACCTGGCCCCGTCCCGCCCACATTGGTAGATATTCAATATATTTATACCTGAATCTCCTGGAATGTGTTTGACATGACGGCAATCAGCAAATTCATCAGAACTACCATTGAGATAAATACGTAGGCACTGTAGAGAAAGAATCCGACGGTTTCCACACCGTAGTTTCGTAAAGGATTGTTAGTCAGTGAAGCCAAAGGCCCATCCTTGGTAAAACTCGGCGCCGCTGTATCTCCCATACCAATTAAACTCCAAAATAGGGTGTACAAACTTGATCCGAAGCTGAAAAAAATGTACTCTACTTATAATGATATTAAAGTTATTACAGGGCGGAATACAGCTAAACATGGAGCTGAGGTTATGTCAGACCAAATATCCTGTATTGATCATACGAAATAAAACAATTTTAACCACAAATTATAACAACAGTAACGGAGGTCGACATGTGACATTTTGAACTTTTCACGTGAAATCTATTAAAAATACATTATGGGAGATTAGAGCAGTTCTCGCTATGATAGTTAAAAATTTTAAGGGAATTTGCTGAAAACTTCAGTCAAACTGATCCACTTTGAACCGAGCGATTTAATTTGGAGTCTAGCCTCGATTATCATTACTAAAGTCAGTACGATAAAAAAAAACACCATAGATTTGGCTCTTACATAATGTATGTTTAAATAAATAGCAGAGTAACAAATATGTTAAAATATCTTACGTTCCAAATGATTCGTTCATACATTTATTTGGAGCATAAAGAGCCGCCATTCCACAGGTAAAGGCAATCATAACTAAAACAAACATCCCCAACAGCTTAAACAAATCCATCAAAGTTCTGCGGAATGACACCAACATTGTTCCCAGTGCCTCATTGGCAGGCATAATAAAGGAAAACCTCCCGATACTCAATATAGTACCTATGGTAAACAATATGTCAGAAAGTAACTCTGGATCGGGTACCCATGATGGTTCCCAGACAACTGAAACAGAAGATAGAACGTTAGATTATTATTTAAAATTTAAAAACGGTTTCCTGTACATAAAACGCAGAATCGTAATCAAAGTATACACCACCCAATCGGAGACATCGCCAACAGCAGACATAAATGAAATACACCTGAATTATATTAGACTCTTCACTAATCGAGTAGCTTTCTCTCTGCTCTGATCTTTCATCTGATCTTACAAGATATCATCTTTGCTTCCTTAGAAATAATACTGAATGTTTTGAAGATTTCCCAATCTATTTCTACTTACCCACAGCACCACTTGCTCTACCGACTGAGCAAAATAAAGCCGCATCTTCCTGTCCACCACGCAAGGTCTTGCAAATAGGTGGGAGAGTGGCATTATTACCACCAGAACCACCAGAGAGTACATGCTGAAGACGGAGTGGAATAACTAATTCAAGAGTAAAGGAAGCCAGTAAAAGACTCAACATAGTTGAATCAATACAGTTCCATATAGAACTAAAATAATCTGCAGCTCCGGCATCCATTATCTGTTTACATTCTTCCCATATCAAACCTGAAATTAATTGCACAATATTTGTAAATAGTTCATGTCAGTGCCGAATTAACCTTGTGGGGGGCCCGGGACATACCAACTGTGCGGGGCCCCAGTGTTGTTTCTTCAAATTGTTGGTACTGACCGCGGATCGTACTAGTATGTACCCCGCCCCCTTGAGTGCCGGTGATGTTTTCCCCCAGGAATTGTTTTTTAAAATTAGCATTAATTTCAGTGCATCTGAGACAATTTAGGCAGCGATTTTATTGACGTTTAGAATTCGTTGACCTACCACTTCCGGGGCTCAAATATCCCTTACTGCCCAGGGCCTCAATCCTCGCCCCATCGCAGCCCAGGTACCGATTGGATCGGTCCGGGATAAGATATTAGTATGACCCAGAATTGTGGGGGGCCCCTAAATGTGGGGGCACGGGACATGTGTCCCACATTGCCTCCCCTAGATCCGGCACTGCCTATTGTTCTTGTATATAAGCATTTGACCGTATCACGCCAATCCCCATATCGTTTTAAAAACTATCAATTAAGGTCCGGCGTAGTTCCTCCTTGTCAGTTGTGCAAGACCGAAGGCAGTTAGAATTCGATATAAGGGTAAGCCGTGGTGCGGCCAGCCGCGAACAATGCCCCTCATAGCAAACTGTATGGAATATGCCAGCCTTCAATATCCCAGTCTGACGTTAAACCCATCTCAATCCATTTCATCAATTCTTTCCCAGATTCCGATCCTATAAACAGCGTTTAATATTTTGTAATGCCTGTTTAATATTAACAAATGATCTCTAGGTGATGCATGTAACTGGGACATCTATTGCTACTAATAATAGATCGCTATGTACAAAACAAATATGAAAGTCCCTGACTATTCACCAATGTATTGGACCTTTGGGATTTGAAGAAATTCGCAATACTATCAAATACTATCAACACGGTGAAATAATTAATTGGTTATAGCTTTTTTTTATAGAAATAAAAGTGTCCGTAAACTAGAAACATGAAAGTTGTCCTGTAGATAAGCTGATTCAACAAACTAGTTAATATATTTAATTGTATACGCGTGTTCCAATATTCTTTACATCAATCCGTTAATGTAGGGGTATCTACGTCTTTGGACTGCATTATCTGGCCCAGAGTTCAGTGTCTTGTTCGCAGGATCCTCCAGTTATTTCACACTAAAATGTGGTAATCTTTTCCCTTTGGGGGTGGGGCTAGGTCATATGTGTAACACACGAGGGTACTTTTCCCAAAAAATCAACCTTCGAATTTGTACAAAGGACTTTGATTTTAGGTGACACTCACTCAAACACTAGACACACCCACAACGTTCCTGCTGCCCATACAGTTCCCGACCGAGGCCTCCGTCAGAGCCGTAACTAGCTCAGCGCAACGACGGGGCGGGATGTGTTTCAGAAGTTTTGTAATATTGACGAACAACCTGGAAGCCCCGTGTTCGATTCCTGCGTTGGTCGAGAAAGTTCATCTGGATTTTCCGGCGTGGTTCTCTCTTGTTAGTGATGTAGGACGAAGGGCCCGGCAAGGGTCAGCGTAGAGTCGTTCGGATGGAACGAAAACCGAGGTCTCGTGTATACGTCGGCGTGCACGTAAAAACGCATTGACAGTTGGAATTCGAAATATTCGTAGGCCATAGCGCCGTTGTCCGGGAAAAATGTCCCTCATTGTACACTACTTGTCCGAATTTTTTGGTCTCCACATTGTACATTTTTATCACCGTGTCTGAGTCATAGTGTCGTGCTATAAATCCAATTTACCAATATCAAAACAGGAGTGACCTAAATTTAGTTTTCATAGTTTTTAAGGGAAGGTAAAGAGATTTTTAGGGATATACTACAAATATATAATATATTTTAAATGTCTTTAAGATACCCACCAAGTATCCATAATACCACTAGTATTACAACAGCCAAGGCAAATGGTGCTGGGTCGTCACAGGCAAAACTATCAAACGTATGCATTAATTCTAGTTTGGTGACCATGACAACCACTAGAAAAGTGAGGTAGGAACAGGTATAACTTAGAAATCTCATTAATGGCGTCTGCAAAATGTTCGACACCTGAAGCACAATAAATAAAATAACCGTCCACAATTAATGATCGATGAATTTCTTCATTACAATGTTCCAAAGATATCTGAGACTTAAGGCTATGTTTTCAGTTCGGTAAAAAAAGAACTAGATTTGCCTATTGCAGGTCTATAATTTGGCTTCAAAAGTTATATAATCTATCATTTAAACATTCATTTAAATGACAAGCATATGATCAACTCTTGGATGGCTGAGATTATGAAACGGATTAAAATACGATCGCAATTAATGATTTAATTTAAAAATGACGTTGTTATGATAAAAACCCATCTATGCCACATCTTGTCAAAAAGCAAAATGGTGATAACTTCGCTCAGAATACAGTAATTCTATTTTTAAACTGTTATAGCAAAAAACGACAATCTCTTACAATATGCATCTTTAAAGGAGCAATGTCATCGATGAGTTATTCTTAACGAATTATGGTATAATAACTTACCCTACTCCACGGAGCTATCAGATATATGATCGACAATATAGGCACTAGTACAACACCTATTGGTATAGATAACATCAAATAGGAGAATTTGTTTAAATATCTTAATGCGGGGACACCACTATACCATAACTCTGTTATCTGAGACTGACATTGATTGTGGGCGACAAACTGGAAACAAAACAAGCAACATGACATTAACTGATTACCAAAAGAAAAAATGCCAAATTGATAAAGAATCAGAATAAGGAAATGAATAACTGAAGATTTAAAACATGACGTGTCCAATCTGTGATATGGACAACTTAAAGCTCGATTCAAATATTGGGTTATCAAAATTAGTCTTGATTTTTTTTGTCTCGTGTGTCAGGAGATAGTATAAATACAGATTGTTGTTCTGGATTTCTTTATTACATTATAATAAAAAAAAACTTTTATTGTAGATTAAACAACTAGTAATCAAGATTAAAATCTGTTTCATATATTAATAAACGATGTGGACTTGGTTAAAAAATATTGTCATTTACATCGACACTGTGGGTTGAGGACCCGAACAGGAGACAGTTAATGTTTTTGAGATCGTATTGTAGTTTCTCTATGGCTTCCGTTCGTGCATTTGAATATAAAGAGCATAGCAAGAGGTGGTGATCAAGATCTTCAAAAACATGACCACAGAGACATGCGGGGTTGTCAGCTTTTACTTAATCGTCCATGGATTGTGTCTTTCATGAATTACGTTATAACTAGATACCGGAAATATCTGGAATAATCCATCAGTTTAATTTTCTTAACAGAAATAACGAAATGGGTTTATATCTACCTTTTTTTGTTCCATCGTAATAGCTGTGCCCAATAATGGTAATATCTGTTCCCCGTCCTCGCTCTCTGATTGGTCATCAGTACTTTTGATATGTGACCTTCCAGTTAGCAAGGCCTTGACCTCGTCTGAACTGAGACACTGCTCCAGCAAAGCCAAGGTATAATTTTGACACTGGTTGTCTAAGTCGTAGTACATTTGCTGAAAAAGAAGCGTAATTAAAACTATGTTAATAGAATATTGTCTCTTTTCAAATACATGCATATTTATAATGGTATATGAACCACCCCCTGTTTCCCCAATGGTCTCATTCCTTTCCACCCCACAACGCCCTCGGTTCATCCATAGGGCTGACACATATCAAAGTCATTTGCCCTTGATGACTGTACTGTTTTATCGACCAATAAAAAAGCGTTAAATACAAAGAAAATTGCGAGGGGAAGAAACTCTCATCTTATGTCAACAAACAGCCTCCATGTTGTTGTGAAAGTAAGCAATGAGGCTGAGACTGCATTTTGTGGACTGTTTTTTTATATTGGTTCATAAAATCAAGATACATTCAAGGAGCAGATAAAATGAATACCTGGATACCCCATGGATAACCCAGGGTATAGTAAAGTAGAAAGGAATGCAACCACCGCGGGTACCGAGAATGGGGCAGGGATTAGAATAGGCTCAAGGCCTCTTTCAAATGCTTTGTAACGCTTTCGGGGTTGGGATTGCGTAGAGATTAGGGCACTGGAAACATCACTACCTAGACAGAAGAATCTTTACAAATATATGCATATTTTAATGAGCCTTTTCAATTATATGTACATGGCAAGGTCATTTGATAAGATTAGGAAGGGTAAGCATTTTGATTGCACGCGAAATCATATGATAAACCGACGAGCCGCCACTCTACCTAAGCCACATACGCTCGCGCCAGTGATCATGACCACTACCATAAGCCAGAGGTCACCGGCCAGCTAGAACTGGAAGCGCGACACTCCGGACAACCCCACTCCCTCTTTGCAAAAATGGTAGAAAGTAACTTACTTTATATTCTCCTTCTAACTCTGCCAATCTTCTGAATTTTTGGCTTAAATTAAACGCAGCCATGATGGGGTCTTTTTCTGTAAGTGACAAATAAGCCGGACTAGCCATAGCTCGAAAAGTGTCTAAACGAGTCGTAGTATAAACTTTATAATCTTTACGTTTTCCTTCCGTACATGCCGAACAGGAACAAAAGTAATCATGGGGTTTGTCTACAAAAGCTCCTCTTATAATAAACTTTTTAACTATTTGAAAATCATTCTGAATTGCGGCACGAAGCAATCCTTCTTTCAGCAGCTTAAGCACAATAGGGTCTACTTCGGGTTCTTCTTCAACTCCGTCCAAAATTTTGGCATTAGCATATGCAGGATGCTGTAAAATCTGTTCACATATTCGTTCCCTGTCGTCTTCTGCTGCACAAAGTAATGCCCGATGAACAGCAGTGTCGGATACTAAGTTCAATAAAAAGCTAACTATATCTTCATCTCCAGCTGCAACAGCCAATTCAATGGCCGTTCTTCCGGTTTGATCCACACAGTTAACCGTAACTCTTTCCTCATTTAGCAACCTTTTAATTGTATCAATATCCCCCATCTCCGCGGCTTCCAGGAACAGCCTTTCATCCTCGGAGGTACCGGCCTGGAGCCTTTCATTGATCAGATGTAGAGACTCTCTATTTACAGACCCCATATTGATGGATTAGAGGTGGATCCGACTAAACTAATAATCCTGCAACGATCACAGTTTTAACAATATTGACTACTTCTTCAATGAATTTTCGAATCACATTTTGTTTCTGAAACATATAAAAGAAAACATAAAAGCGATTATTGTATTGTCCTTCTGTCTGTCTTACTCTTATAGCCACTCCTTCAATGATTTTTGATAGACTTGAAGGGAGATATTCCAGATGTGTTAAATTAATGCATGCCAATTTGAATAGGAAAAAATACGAAGACGATGTTATCGAAGAAGCTACATATCATATTGATCATTTTTCAGTATTTACACAGCGAAGAATTAATTACCTTATGTAACCTGCCCTTGAGACACGTGTTCTAATCCCTATAAATTGTTTATTTCCAAATTGGTCAACATTGTGAACAGAAACTGCCTGACAAAATGAATAGGGAATTTCTGTACATATTTTAACGAACTAGTTTGTGGACATACAATAACAATAATTACTTCAATTTTAGCAACATTAAATGTAAAAACAACAAAACAAAACAACAAGGGGGCGTTCATTTATACAGTTAAAGAGAAAAACAAAATAATGCCCTTCTACATAATGTATATTATATGGTCATTGTATTACAATCTTTCGTCTCAGAATGTTGGGTAAAGAGACTAAGTCATTAGTAAATTTGCATAAACTTTATTAATGAGGGTACGAAAATAATACGACAAATATATAATCAATATTACTCGACCTTGTTCAATTGAGTTTCGTAGTTTTCACACGATATTTTCATTTCAAAATCTTTTCTTTTATACGATGTGAAATAATAAAGATCTATAATGGTCTATGCATGTGGGAAAAGAAGGATTGCCATTTTATACGTATTGCTTGACAATCTAGTCCAGTCAATCTAGCTGAAAAAAAGGGCACAACCCAAAACAAATTGCAACATAATTTCCTTTTGTAGTATGCATTTCAGTTACCCTTTTTCTCTCTTTTTTTGGATATAAATCTATAATGAACGTCAATCCAAAAATGGAGGAATATACACTCTTAAATATAACGCCCATCATATGCACACATACGTTTTAATAAAAAAAATTGTTTGGAATCACTGGAAACACCCACTATCCCTCGGCAATGTTCTATCTGGTGATCACGGCATTAAATCTAACGGAACAATTCACATGATTGACAAAATAGACACATATATCTGAATTCAGATGCTAAATGTGCCCTTGTCAATGGGTTGAACGAGCAGATAGACGCCTGCCTTAATAATACTTTACAGATGGACGTTTAGGTCACTCTAATCAATGAAAAGCAAAATTTCTGTGATATTTCTGCACAAAAATGATAACCCATTGCCAAAAGAGAATCAGGGAGAAATGAGGTCTTTAGCAGTGGAAGGAAACCCACGAGGCTATTAGGCCACCGTACTCCTTGTCACGTACAACCGAGGAATCGAATGACAGATCTCATGATGCAACTCTCACGCGCTACCATAAGCCCCCCCCCCTCTAACCCACAATGTTAAAAGAGCCAATGGCTTCACTGTTGAATATCAATCATGAGGTACAAGACACCCCCCCCCCCCCCGTCGTCCCGTGCCAATCATAAAATTAAGTGTCTAAATTTAATGGCATAATAAAGGAGCTTATTCTTTTCTTAAAAGATTTAGGTTCAAAAACAGATCGAATGTACAGTCACTGGATTCAGTTGGACACTGATTTATGTATGGAGATGTATTTATTCATACGACAATTCATATCTATATTATTATAATTAATAATATGCGAACTACAAAGTTTGTCTTTAAAGGGGGTACATAATCAATAATAATATTATAACAAATATGATAAGTACACAATATATACAGTCTATAGCACGTGATTCTATTCATCTAGTCATTGTGCATCGTGTGATCTTATGAATAATCATAATACTGATTATATTTATATCATATTTAAGCTAAAGTTTATGAGAGTTTTCTATTTATATTTACATATGTAAATATAGAATAAGGTATAAATATACATCAACGTGGTATATTTAAAACACAGTATTATTTGACTCATTAAAAGAAAAGTTTCTATTCCATAGTGACTTGTTACAAGAAAGATTTAAAAGATATAAACTAGTTTCATCTGGGTGACAGACATACATCTATGTAATTTGCTTTACTTATTTCGATAATAGGTTGTATCACAATTGTTCTTGTAAATTACCGCATTACTTTTCTTGCCACAAGCTATTTATTAATAAATAAAAAACTTAGTAATAATCGCCAGTGCTTCTTGTGTATTATATAGCACGCTTAACAAAACCTGCATATGAGCACTACTACTATTACTACTAATAATAATAATAATGAGTTTACTACTACAAATCTAGTACTAATTATACTACTACTTCTAATAATATATATATAATATAATGATATTATTACTAGTAATAATAATTCTAGTACTACTATTAATAATAATGATGATACTATTACTAATAATATAATGATACTACTACTAATAATGATTCTACTAATAATAATAATGATTCTACTACTACTACTAATAATAATGATACTACTACAAATAATAATAATGAAATTTATACTACTAATAATAATGATACTATTACTAATAATAATGATTCTACTGCTAATAATGATACTACTACGACTACTACTAATAATACTAATATAATGATATTACCTAGTCATAATTCTTATACTACACATAAACTACTAATTATAATAAAAAAAGCAATTCACAGATTGGGTTGGCCGAAATAAATCCAGGCAGACTTAAAAAACAATTAACTTGACAAAAATCTATTAAAGAATCGGATTAGCTGAGTAAATAAAAACCCGAATCCGACACTCGTCTTTTTGAATACTGATATATCTTTCGTCGGTTTTGTATAATTAACACAAATTATCTCTGGAAATGAAATGAAATGGGGTTTAATGTCCTATCTCTTTGCGACGACCTGAATATTGAAGATGGATTTAAGATCTGTTTTAGCTTCAACTGTCGACAGTGGAGTACAAGATAAAGAATACCTCTATCTGCGGATCTTAAAATTTCAATCTTCAAATCAAATTTAATCGAAACTTTATTTACATTTTGTTTTAAACGCAAGCAATGAAGCTGGGTCTCGTTACGTTGTGCTTTGGTAGACAACAACATTTAATTATTATTATTATTGAAACATTTATAAAGCGCATAGCTTCCACTGTAAAGTGCCCATATGCGCTGTACACAATTAAAAGATACATAAATAGAAAAGACATATAAATAAAACAGTTACAGAAAAAGATTTAGACAAATAGGCAGCGATGTAAAATAACTACCAGTATAAAATGATACGATAAAAATGATACGATAAAACATACAGAATACATTTACGTAAAACACATGTTAAAAAAAACAATAAAAACAAGAACATATTATATAAAAGTAACATTTGAAACGTTTATATAAAAGCTTCATCATTGACATGTATGTTTTTTGGTTTCTGGCGAAAAAATCCTATTCCACAATATTTAAGAGGCAGTTTAGCATCAAAAAAAAAGAAAAAAGATTAGGAATTTAATTAAATTGTTGTATTTTTTTCACCCTGAAATTTTACTTTAATGTGCAACATATGTTTATTGTTTACTAAAATCAATATATATTATTTCATATTTTAAATGTTTCTATTATAGAGGCAAAATAGGTCTACATAACAACTAGTAAACAACGGGTTTGTTCGGATGTAATGATATGTTTCTGATGATTAATCACACATTTCTCATGGTTAATCACATTTTCTCATAGTTAATCACACGTTTCTCATAGTTAAAGGCACGTTTCTCATAGATAATTACGCGTTTCTCATAGTTAATGATACGTTTCTTGTAGTTAATCACACGTTTCCCAAAGTTAATCATACATTTCTCATAGTTAATCACACGTTTCTCATAGTTAATCGCGCTTTTCTCACAGTTAATCATACGTATCTTACAGTTAATCACACGTTTACCATAGTTAATCACACATTTCTCATAGTTAAGGGCATGTTTCTCATAGTCACGCGTTTCTCATAATTAACCATACGTTCCTCTTGGTTAATCACACGTATCTCATAGTTAACTACACGTTTCTTATAGTTAATCACACGTTTCCCATAGTTAATCACACGTATCTCATAGTTAATTACACGTTTCTTCTCGTTAAAGACACGTTTCTCGTAGTCACACGTTTCTCATAATTTATCATACGTTCCTCGTGGTTAATCACACGTTTCTCATGCACGTTTCTTATAATTAATCACACGTTTCTTATAGTAAATCATGCATTTCTCATAGTTAATTAAAAGTTTCTTACGGTTAATCATACGTTTCTCATAGTTAATTACACGTTTCTTATAGATAATCACACGTTTCTCACGGTCACACGTTTCTCATAATTAACCATAGTTAATCACACATTTCTCATTGTTAAAGGCATGTTTCTCATAGTTAATCACACGTTTCCCATAGTTAATCAAACGTATCTCATAGTTAATTACGCGTTTCTTCATGTTAAAGACACGTTTCTCCTAGTCACACGTTTCTCATAATTTATCACACGTTCCTCGTGGTTAATCACACGTTTCTCATAGTTAAATACATAGTTAATCATACGTTTCTCATAGTTAATTACACGTTTCTCATAATTAATCATACGTTTCAGATGACTAATCACACGTTTCAGATGGTGAATCGGTCATTATTGTTAATTAAATGCATTGTACATTATATCACAGTGTTTAATACACCATACAAGAAAATAATCCTTTTCTGTGCACACACTTCGTACATAATATAAAGACCCTTAAAAAATTAATACGCCTAAAATTACCATAGCATGTCTTTGTACTACATGGTAAGCACTCCACGAAGGGCAGACAATTTTATTGATTTTGGGTGCAGATAAACTAAATTAATAACTTCGAACACTGGTATATTTTATATGCTAATGGCCTGATTTCCTTTGACTTCAAATTGTATGTGCTGTCTATATATACTGTCTGTGTTTTACTTGGAGTCAATCAGTTATACATTAGATCCCGCGATGGTGCAGTGTAAATTGCCATTGATTATTGCAACATGTGTTGGTTTTAACGCCCAAGCCTTTTATGCAGATCTTTCATTTAACCGAGTTACTGTATAAGGTTTGAATTTTCTTTTTAGTCGTGGAATTTCATGAAGACAGATCAGACATTGGGATTTATATTAAGAACAACAAGAAAAGTTCAAAATATTATTTAACGTTCCACTAATCTTGAAGTAGACTTTTCCACAAAATGAAATAAAATTCCACTAATCATTTTCGAAATAACAAATATAATTTTGTAGATTAACTAAAAAAATCTTTTCAATAAAATGATACGAAATATAATTTTAATTAATCTGTTAGCAAATATTACTTACCTTTTATGAGAAAATAATTTCCCTGGCTAAAAAATAAAATGAATTCCAATCAATCACGTTCCTTTGTAGAGGTTGATTATATTCAAAGTCACACAACAAATGAACAGGTACCGTGGATATCTACCGTTATAATATTGATTGAGATCGTTTGTTAATTCATAGTTAATGTTTGCCCACTTTTACAACAGTCCTTGTAACCGTTTCTCTCACGTTAAATGTCTCTCACTTTCAATAGATTATCTAATCGTCATAATTTATTATCATGTTTATTAATTGTAACAATTAGTTAATTGATGTACCAATTATAGACTACAAGAGCGACTACAGTCATCAAACCATTTCGTTAGACCTTATCACGAATGATATAAACCTACATCTAGTGGTACCAATAAACGTTGGACTATTTTAATGTCATACGAATGCTATTCTGTATAATCATTGCCTAATTAATTCCAAAAGTACAATTTTACCACTTTTTAATACTTCTTTTAGTTTTCACATTGTCAAAATCTTACAAATTATTTCATGTGATTAACTTAGTCTTCATGGTTCAGTGCAATAATATTATAAACACAGTTCGTTGGTTAATGTAAGCGAAATCCATAATTATGCACCGACTGAGTAATATATATAACAGATTCACGGTTGATTACACAAAATATAAACCAATCTTGAATATGCAAATTCTAATGTAGACACCATTCTAATCTAAGAAGTTCGAATATTCATAGTTTACCTCACTTCTCCATTTCCATGGACGCCTTTAGCCTTTCTCTGGGCATCTTTCACGACCTGCCATTTCGAGTTTTCAATCTTTTCCACCCCAGTTCAAAATGCTTCTAGTCTATATTTAACAGTTTTCAGATATTAAATGTGAATTAGTGGAGCGTTATTTAAAACTTTATTATATCACCAACTGTTGAAACGCTTAGTATAATCGATATGCTAAACGTTTACTGGCTCGCCTTCATTAACATAACATTTAAAGGGACACTTGCAGGTGTAATAAATATAAAACAAACGGAACGATCTTTTAAATATTAATGTTTAGCAGTGAAAAGTTGCCCAGTAAAATTGACTCTAGTGAGGTAAACAAGGTCTTATGTTTTCACCAAGATGTTCGTTTACATTGTACAGGCGTCCACACGGATTGACACCCGAATGTTTAGCAGTGAAAAGTTGCCCAGTAAAATAGACTGGGGCTCAAATTATTTTCGACATTGATTCAATCGGGCAGTCTCTGAACGTTCAGGGTGAGTGTAATGAGACCGAAGTTCAGAGCTGAACTAGTTATTGACAAGACCAGGTATCGAGTAAACCAAAATAACGTTGAATCCTGTTGTTTTATTCATTTTTCAATCACACTTTACATTGTGCCTTGGAAATAAAACGATTTGGAATTAGGATAATTACCAGCTTAATCCGAGCACCCAAAGGATTTGTATTAGGGCCACAGCTTACTTTACATTATATTATGTCTGAGATTGCTTTACATCATTCCATTATACACTGTTTGTGATATCCGGTGTATCTAGAAACGTACGTTCCGAGTCCCAATCTGCGTTCCCAAAGGATTTGTATTAAGGCCACTGATTCACATTAGGTCTGTGTCGAAGATTGCTTTACACCATTTCGTTATAAATTGATTGTGATATCTTGTGTCTCTAGAAACATACACTCCGAGTTCCAATCAGTATCATTTCAGTTGTATCTTAGTCGTATTTCATTTCTTTAGTATTTAACGCGGAATTTTTGATACATAGTATTCGGAATTATTTGATATTTCTCTATTCAAAATTTGTGTTCTAAAATAAAAGTAAATTAATCATGAAACCAATTTGCAAACAGAATAAACTCACAGTCTGATTTAGTGAACTGACTGATTAAATCGCCACTTTAAGCTGCTGACCGAATTGTTCTCTTTACCTTTGAAAAGGCTAAAGTTTAAAATGTCCACACGACTGTTTATTTTTACTGTCTTTATACTACGTGTTATGTTACCAATGCTCGGTTAGTAAGACACCAGATATAGAAATAAGACCTACATGTTAAACTCTCGGTCATCTTCATCTTGATTCTGTGTGGCTTCATTACGGGGGGGGGGGGGTGGTGTCAGTCATGTCACTGGAACTCTTGAAATTAGCGGTTTATTAGCGGAATGCATTTTGTGTATAAATATAATTGACTTTAAAGAGAGAGAAAAAAGCCCAGCTCGGACGTGGAATAATAATATACTTTTAGAAATCAAACCATTAAAACAGTTAAATTTACAAATGTACTCCGCTATCAGCAGATGTCCAGGGCATCAAGGGAGGCAACTCTATGTTATCAACAGGGCTCTCAGTCGCGGATCCAGGGGGGGGGGGGCGCACCCGGCGCACGCCTCCTCTATTTTTTGAGGTGGCAAACAATTTTTAGCTCCATATATTCTCGCGAGAAAGGAGAACAAAAATAGTTTAGGTTGGAAATTCTAATTTACAGTATATGTACGAAATTAATCCTTGTGGGCAATTTTTTCCACTCAAAAATCACTGTTCTAGGCTTCGCATTCCCAAGTGGGTGCAGCACGCCCCCTCTTTCTGAAAATCCTGGATCCGCCTCTGGCTCTGACTAGCAATTATTTTCCCGTTGACTTCAATGTTAAACGGACGTGACATCACATGAGGCTGTAGCCTTTTGTTCAACATTCCATTGGTTCCAATCTTCATAAGCACAATGAGGACTACATTTGGCAATCTCCCCTTCATAATTTTGTAGGCGGTTGGTCATTCAGATTTTTGCTTCGGTGATTTGGTGTTGACTGGGTTGAAAATCTCACTTCCGGAACAATGATTGCTCTGCAGAAAGACACTTTTCATCCCCTATCCACCGCTGTAATAATCAGTATTACCCAGAACTGCTATGAATTTGCAAAATTGACCCCTTTACTCCAATTCTAGACCAAAAAGTCAACTTAAAAAGCAGGAAAAGGAAAGAAAAATATTATCTATTCGCAACATGAAATAAGGGGAAATAATTACTAGTCTGAATCCAACTCAATATTTTATACAAATATAGGTTTAATATGTGTACGTTTGTTGTATACAGCTTGATAATGAAATTCCTATAGACAGGGTCATGTCTCTTGATTTCTTGTGGTTGCTGAAAACCAGGGTTCTTGGCTGAATAGTTAGAAACATGCGGATATGATTTGTCTAATTATTGTGATTGACCAATCATAATGAATATTGTAACATGTTTAACTGGGTTTTTGAACCTGGGCCCTATTTCACCAAATATTAACTAAGATAAGATCTGAATTTTAGTTATTTGATTGGACAATATTACATGTAGATTGATTTTAGTTCTTAGCCAATCAAAATTGGATTTTATCTTTAGTTAAAATTTCGTGAAACAGGGCCCTGGTTGAGTTTTAAAAATGGTATATTGTTTTTGAACCTGGTTTAGTTTAAGAAATGGTATATTTTTTCTACAAATGCTGATTACTTGTGAACAATTTTCCACAATTTGCTGGGAGAATCTGATTTAACCTGAGTGTGTTAAAGGAAATATGCTATTGGATTTATCTCCCTTGTTCTGTTGAATATCGGTTTATACTGTAAAGGATTCTTTATCTATTTTATGTAGACCCCATCTGTTTGGAACGAATTCCAATTGCCGTGATGTCACTTCATAGAGAGAGGGAGAAATGGAGTTTAACGTCCACTCGGGGATCAGTCTATTCTAGAGAACGATCAAGAAAGAAATGTTGCCCAGACAGTGGCTGTTCCACCTACGCTTTACCAATGGTTCTTTTACGTGCAACAGACCCCCAGACGACTAAACTATTTTCCTTACTATATTGATAAATCCCAGACCCCATGAAACTGTGTTCCGAAAATACTTAATGAGATGATGCAGAAAAGGGACAGTACTTGCATTTTATATGATATCATTTAGCACGAATTTGGATGAAGTAAAAAGCTTTAATAATTAACAAAAAGTACAAACTCAGAATAATGTGAAAGAATAATTTATTTTGCATTTAATGTATTTAAAGACCAATGACGTTAAAACACGAAGAATCATGATAATCAAGGCATTATTCGTAAATAATTATTAAAGATGCATTATACAAGAGCTAAATCTGCCTATTGCAGGTCATTTTCTTTAGGCTTTAAATGTTATTATTAATTAGACATTTATCAATTTGCCAACACCATAATCAACTCTCGATCACATCGAATGCTCTAAATTTGTGACGGATTTAAACACAATTGACAGTTAATGATTTAATTAAATATTGTTAATCCAGACAACGGTAGCAATAACAATCCAGACCCCGGTAGTCTCCAGGCAGCCCCAATGTCGCTCAGACTGAAGAAATTTGACTGAAATTTTCAAATTATTCCCTTTTCATTATGCAGTTTTTAACTACATGTGGGGGGTTGGGATGGCCTAGTGGTCTAGAGTGCCGCGCTTCGACCTCTAGCTGGCCGGCCATCTCTGGCTTGCGGCTGTGGTTTCGAGCCCTGGTGTGAGCGTATGTGGCATGGAGATAGGGGCGCCTTCTCAACCTCGTGGGTTTCCTCCGGGCACTCCGGTTTCCTCCCACTGCTAAAGACCCCTACGCGCATGCGAATTATTGAAATAAAATTATACCATATGTTAGTCTCAAAATGACCTAGTGTGTGTCGAGTGGACGTTAAACCCCATTTCTCTCTCTCTCTTAACTACATGTATTATACTTCCAGTTCTTACATAATGCATCTTTAATGTGAATTAAAGGCCTGTGGACTTATTCACAAAAGCTTTAATTAATATATTTTTAAGAATGCAGCGTTTTCATTGGCCAAGAGCTAAAATTTAAATCAGAATTATAAATCCTAACCAATGAAATGTCTTCATCTTTAAAATAGTTTAACTCAAGTTTTATTAAATAACCCCTCTAATGATTTTCCGATTGAACAAATTTAAATTCCGTTAGATCAAACGACAAGGTTATAATCGGGAATATCTAGCCTATTCTATAAGTAGCAGAGTAAGAAACGTTCTACGGTTTTTGATAATTAAAATGAGTTGCTTTCTTTTATAACCCCATTTTGATCAATCGAAAGCGTAATTAGTCGAGTTTCTAAATATTTATGAAGCACGTCATAAACCACACCTCTTAAAGATAATATCTATGTCGTGGTAGGTCTATTGTTTACAATGTTGACATAAATAAGCGTTAAAAAAAACAGAGATGCATCTCATGAAAGGAAAAGAGAGAAAGGGGGGGGGGGGTGGCGAGAAGAGAGAGAGAGAAATGGGGTTTAACGTCCATTCGACACAAACTAGGATATTTCGGGACTAACATATGGTTTAATTTTATTTCAATAATTCGCTTGCGCGTAGGGGTCTTTAGCAGTGGGAGGAAACTGGAGGGCCCGGAGGAAACCCACGAGGTTGAGAAGGCGCCCCTATCTCCAAGCCACATACGCTCACACCAGGGATCGAAACCACAGCCGCAAGCCAGAGGTGACCGGCCAGCTAGAGGTCGAAGCGCGGCACTCTAGACCACTAGGCCACCCCACCTCCCCAGGGGGCGAGAAGGGGTCGCCCGTGTCACGTAAACTCCCGAGATTCAAACCATGCCATTTGACAGACGTTAAGATCAGACGCGCACAGGTTAGATCATTCGGTCACCCGATCTTCTTAAATTGGTATACTGAACAACATGAAGATAAATTCTTTATACCCGAACAGGAAACTGAGTGTGTTGAACACAAAAGTTGAACCACAATAATTGTTAACTATGTGCACATCCTTGAAAAATTAAGAAACCCGGCATTGCCCCCGTGATATTTGCTATAGCATAGTGACAAATCATACTGCACGCAGCGATCCACCTACGTTATACTTCGAGAATACACCACTACCCTAAATATCGTCCATGTAAGGCCCTGTATCCATAGGCTGTTCCCTTGTGGCGCGTTGTCTTGTAGCGTTCGTTGTGACCTGTACCCGTCAGTATCCATAGGCTGTTCCCTTGTGGCGCGTGCAATGTACGATGGAAATATAAGTAAAAGAACTAAAAGGAAAGTTTACATACTAACGTTGATGAGAAAACAAATAAACACAAGACACAACTATCAGTATGAGAACAGTTGTTTTATTGAAGAATGTGGAGAAAACCGCTATTGCATTCATTTTCCTCGCTGGTGCTCATCTCAGAAGACAACATGTCTACAGACAACGCCCACGGTGCTGGGTCCGGCCATTTTTGGAACTCGCAATGAAATGGGTGAATTTCACACTAGTTTCCCGACCTTGAAACAGACCGGGAGATGTATCTCCATACAATATCGTACTCGTAATTGCGTGTTCACTCTTGTGCAGCTGCAAAAGAATGGACAAGTTCCCGGACACAAGACCACATGTTCCGTGCGCGAGGCCACATGTTCGATGGGTACAACCTATGGGAACAGGCACAAACGTTCATTGTCCTTGTGGCGCGTCACGAGGTCACATGGGAACACACCACAAGAGAATACGCCACAAGGGAACAGCCTATGGATACAGGGCGTAAAACTCCCATGTGATCATTTTTGTGGCGGGAATTATCGACTGGCCTTCTGTTTTGAACACTCGGCAATCTTCGTGAGATTCCCGTCCTAACCTCGGCTGTATGACGAATTCCGCCATATTGGAACTTCGTTAAAGACCCCGGATGAAAAATGGCTGTGCCCATGGTGCCTTGTGATTTGTAGGAATAGAGGTACAATAACCCGAAACACGTGGTTTATTTAAACACACATGTCGCGTCGCCTAAGCAAAATGTCAACTTCTGCCACTCCGGTAAAAGCGATATATAATATGCGCTTGTGGGTATTATTGCAATGCAGCCTTTACCATTGTAAACTGCCTTTAGAGTTTCAATCTGTTTATCTTTCCAAACAAGGTTAGATACTCCTAAATTTGTCTTCGCAAACAAAACCGCCTCTGTGAAATTATCTTTCATGGGCGACGCCATATTGAATAATTAGTAGATTATTTTGTGATTCGGCTCTGATTAGTTTAACATCATTGATACACACATCGGCTAAATAAACATATTTAATTTCATTAGACAGAAGAAAAATATATACTTCTAAAAATTTCTAAAAGCATACTCAGTGTTGTCGACTAAAATCGTCGATGTAGGAATTAAAATGTCGGTTAATTATATTACGGCCTAGGCGGAGCTAGCTGTAGACAGGCTGTCTAAGTTCGGGATGGGTGACACACCTGTCCTGATAGATTTGGGCAATGATATGTAAAAACAAAAATAATTTGTTGGAGATCGATATACATACGACCATAAGCTCTTCTGAAATAACTGTATTTGTGTACAAATAACAAGAAAACAGTTTTTCTTTATAATAATGATGATGTATGCCGCTGACATAGAGCGTGAATGGTTTCACATCCGACAGAACTTCATCACGGCCTTGGTCGACGATTTCCAATTTATCCCTTTCCGCCACAACTCTTTCCACCCTTTTCCACAAAATATAAAATAACAAGCAGGTCATGATAGATGAAAATATGGCCGTCACATTGTAAAATATTTGATTTTTTTTTAGCAAAAGTGGGAATTAAGTTTCAAGGAGTAGCGTTTATACATTCACATCTTCGCATTCCAACCAGAAAGCATGATTAAAACTGTAAAACACATCGAAGGCTCAAAACAAGAAGTAAATATTTCCTAAAACATGATTTTGAGATAATGGCTTTTAAAAATTGAAAGCTTGTGTTAAATCAGGATAGGGATTCATCTATTTAGAATTATGTCTCTTTGTTTGTTTAGGACTGATACTTACAACAACATTGGACATTTCATCCATAATATTCAAATTAAATGGCATAAGGTCACTTTTGGCAAGAGAAGTATTGAAGGTTCTTGGTTGATATTCAATTGGTGAATATTGGTTTGTAAATCAGTTAAATGGTTTTATTCGTGTAATAAAGCTTTTTATTCATAAAATCAACTGAAACGACATCATATTATTGTGGTGAATAGAACAATTTTAATTATCAACTGTTGCTATGCATATCATCCATTTTGTTAAAGGGGTGTCACTTTTAATAGCGAAAAACCATGGCCACTTATGGCCGAAATAGTTATTTAATGGTGGGTTTCAATCAAAAGCAGAGAGTGTCTTGATTGGCGGTAGCATATAGACACTTTTGTCACATAAAGATAACACAAAAGTAAAATTGAAAGTAAACAAAATCTCAAATTCGGACAAAATCCAGATATTCACATCTTGGTCTAAGCTATCGACACAATAAATCTTGTATTTATATAGGGCGGATCTCTTGAATTAAAAGTTTTAGACACTTTGCGAATGATTAGAATAATTATAATAGATCTGGTTGAAATCATGCTTAGTAATTCGGGGATATTGAATCGGCAAAACAATCCCAACAACAATAAGCCTAAGGTGGCACACGTAGTTATTCCCGGGTACTTAAGCGCCAAGCTGCGATACACAGGTTAAAACTGGAAGTCTGCAGACGACAATCTGTTTCACAAAGAGCCGACCAGCGCCGGTGAACTAGAGTCTCGCAATAGGCACAGACAATAGTGCAGATATTTCTTTTATCAACAGGAAACAACTCATCAACCATATCTTTTTTAACTTGTATTATTGGATCGTCAGTTAGTTTTTGTAATTCGCTATATCTGTTGTGGACTAAAGCTAATAAACTATCCGTGTAACGAGCTGAAAGTTCTGTATTCAAGTCATCTTGATTTCTTAACGAAGAGTCATACTGATCTGGTATCCTAGCCTTAGCCCAAGGTAATGTCATCAAAGAAAGGAGTAGATATCGATACCATACAGACGACCTGCCAATCATAATTCTGAAATAGAAATGGAATAATTAGCGTTTTGACTGTTAATATAGTTTTACAAAAAAAAATAATTAATTAAATCGTCTGAGTTTTCACCTTAGTGATTTGACCAAATGAACAAATATGATACCTTATACCTTTGGGGATATACATCGTCTTAAACTTTAAGACTTTTAAGGAGTGGTAACGCGAATATTTATGTAATATAAAAATGTAAAAATATACAATCGATAAAACAAAGGCACAAGTTGGTCATTCGATTTGGATTACACTGTTCAACTTGTCATATATATCAACTTTACAGTGTGAAAGCTTGGTGTATAGTTTCAGTGGATCAGTACCTGCAATGTTGCAGCCCAATTAAGATCGGAGTCTGTCGAATCCTTTAATTCGTACTTAGAACTGCATATCGCAGTGCAATCTCCAAAACAGAGTTGTCTTCCCTTGCAGTGCGCACTAATGCTTGATAACAACAAAACACATACTTATGGAAAACAGCTACTGTGTATTTTAGGCAACGTTTCGTAGAGTATTCTCTCAACGTTATCAAGCTAATACAGTAAAACAGATATGAGGCAAACATACATAGACAAAATACAATAACATAAGTGAAACCATACTTGGCAACACTACATGATCAGAAGGCTTACACCAACACTAAGTCTTATAGCAGGTAGAGAGTTAATTAACTTGATACTCCTCGGTCAATAAGGATGCTTGATAGAGCGAAACTTGTGTGGAGAATGATCGCAGTGCGACCTTATACCCCCGTCAGACCGGGTTGGCGTCCTTGCTGCGCTTCTACGGTGACAAAATATGGTCTCAGAGCGCGTCAAGATCACCAAAAGCGTGGTGGAAACGCCAAATATCGTGTTGTGGTCTCCATGGTCGCCAATGATCGTCGAGCCACGGCGTCTGCTTTTATCATATTCAAAGCAAACGCCAAGGTTCTGCCATATGTATGGAAGCGTATAGGGGTCAATAGCGCGATAGATACCACAATATTAAGTTGATAATAAGTCAACATATTGTGATTTTTCTGACGATTTTATCTCTGAAAAGGCAATTTTTGCCGAGTTAATTGAATAACTCGCTAATTTGCATGTCGTCATTTTGTTTTAGATGAACACCGCAATATTGCGGTATCTATCGCGCTATTGACCCCTATACGCTTCCATACATATGACCTGGAAAGCTGCGAGAACGTGATGGGGTCGGGAAAGTTCTCTCTGCACTGCGACGGCGACAACAATTGGTCTCAGAGCGCGCGAAGATCACCATAAGCGTGGTGGAAACGCCATGCCAGATATCGTTCTGTGGTCTCCCATGTCGCAAATGATCGCGGAGTCACGACGTTTGCTTTGAGTATGTTCAAAAAAACCGGCAAGGTTCTGCCATATGACCTGGAAAGCTGAGAGAACGTGTTGGGTCGCAAATGTCACGAGACAAGCGTGGGAACATCTCTATGAACGTAGTGCACGCGCAGTACACACTTGGCAAAGACGCTGCGAAAATTGTAACATTTACAACGGTGCCTTCGTGGCGACTTCACCACAACCCTCGCGTGTCCGCCGCGACACCACCAAGCGTTTTGAGTCCTTATGGCGTTGTCATGCCGATGTTACGATGATTCCACCACTGTTGTGTGATTGCACCACGACCTCATGGGGCTACCACTACGCCTATGGCGATGTTATTAGATTCCCACTACGTTTATGGAGTTCTTTGTACGACCATGGCGCGGTTACCAAGCTTGCATTACTAGCCTATGGCGAAAATGCTTTTCATGTACAACTTGCTTTGAAAACGGGCGATTCAAAGGTCATCTTGAAATTTCGAAAAAAAAATCTAACCAGCTTATATAGTCGCCGTGAGTACATGGTGGAAACGGACGTGCAGTCCAAATACACGTAGAAGACGTGTGGTTAGAGCGCCGCGAGTTTGCGATGACCGCTGTTGTCAAGCTTATAGATCTCAATAGAAACGCCATAAGCGCGGAGAGATCGGGACGAACCCGCCGTGAAAATGATGTATAAACGCACAGTTCGCAGCAAGAACTCGACGTTTTTAAGTTTGTAATTTTGGGACATTTTTCCGCGTTGTGTTCACGCTTGCCGGCGACCTTGTGCATTTTCTGGCGCCGCTCGGTTACAGCGGCGCAGTAAGGTCGCCATTCCGGTCTGACGGCGGAATTAGTGTTATTGAACTTTTTAGCGGAACCTTAGTATTATTGAACTTTTTAGCGGAACCACGTCACTTAGTATTACCAATGACTCTTTTTGGAAGTTAAGCATGATGTTTAAGTGAAAAGTAAGCCACTGTAGATGGCAACAGCAGTATCCCCTGGTGTCTTGCTCTTTTCATTTCTCGAGTATTTATGGAACTAAATTAGTATTGAGGAAATTATTGTACGGGTTTTACGAACATATTAGAGTTATAACACTTTGACATATACAGCAAAGCCTATATTTGGTGCATGGTCCGGTTGTCCTACGACATACTTTTATACCACTGTGACATTAAACACGAAAAAATTAATCTATAAAAAATCTCTTATCGATAAAAAAACCCCAACTAAAATAGGAGATTAAGAATGACAGCTAACCGTGATACACATTTAAATAACCCAATCGCGGGAAAGGTGAAGTATATTTCTACAGTAATATACAGTCGTCACTATCTTATCAATTGTTACTTCCGTACTATTTTCGTCCAGTTCTTACATAAATTGCTAAACCAAAGACTGCACCATTTACAGTCCAGATGTAGTTGAAATCAACTTGTTAAAGGGACATTATGTAAGATTAGATAAAGAGCTGACAGTTCTCGCTATAGCAATTACAGAATAGATAATGAATAGGGACTATGTTAAAAATAAATAGTCAGTCACACTACTTGACTCTGTGTCGAGTTATCGCCATTAGAACAGTGTAGCCTCGACTGTTAAAGGGACAATAACACTCTTGCTGGCTAGGCAGCTCCAGAAAATAAATAATAGCCCTATTCTAAGTACTAGATGTTTAAGTGTCCTACCTGTTGTGTAAATTATCCATTACATCCTATTTACGTGTCCAGGGGGGTTGAAAATATTTAAAATCCAAGTCACATTTGAAAAGGTTTACGTTAACCTTTTAAAATCACGTAGTTGAATTTTTCCATTTTTTTATATTAGGTGTGTTAAGATGAAATTTGTATCATCAATTAATTGGAATATAAAACAATTTGTTGACCAGAATAAAGATTGGGACATATTATTCAGTAACAACAAGAGTGGTATTGAGCTTTAAGATAATAAACAAAGTCTCGATTATCCATATTTAAATTAAATGGACTTCTGATATCCAATATTTAAAACAAAATAAACATTTTACCATTGGTACACGAATCGTGTACCATAATGGGTTTCAGTCCCATTTGTAACAAGGGACTCGAAGAACGGGCTAAACATACATGTCGAACGGTGACGTCATATTCTCGTCTGAGATTGTGCGCAATAAATACTATCAGTGTAGACAGCAGAATAACCAGGCACTAGAGATTGCCATTCGATTGAGGTAATACTGTAATATGAATGTATATAAACTGATTTACATACAATGGTTTCCATTTTTACTCTAATTTCAAATCAGGATATAAGCGAGTTGTTTATCAGTAACCAAGAAGATATGTATTCGGCACTATAAACTATTATCCAAACATGCCCCTGATTTACTGTGTATCCTGATCTCTTGAAAAGTATCGTTATAATTTAATATTGCGATTGACGAAATTGGTACTGACTGACCTAAAAAGCTAACGAGAAGCTACATGTCTGGTCAATTTTGAACCAAATGATTTCTGTACCCAAAAATATATTATATTGACCCACCCGCACGCATTCCCACCCACGCAATCGGAATACATATTTAGAGATGTTTTATTAAGCTGTAAGAAAATGATCGTTTAAATCAATGTGAACTCATTTCTCGTCATTTGTGTCAACATAATCACATTTTCCCCGAATTGTAGACTTTGGACCCCCAGTGTCTCGGGAAGGCCCACTCATACGCCTGATCACCACCCAGATTCGGATTTATCTTTATAATGGCATGTAGACCAGGCCCCGAGTTCACAAAGCATGCTCGGTCTTAAGTCAAGAATTTACTCAAAATTGTTCGCCTTATTGTAACTAAAATATAACCCTTTATACAAGTTTTGTTGTTTTACTGTATCAAATACCCCAATAAGAAACTATGTGCAAAGTTTTGTGTTTCTTGATCAAAGATATTTCTTATAAACAGCGATTGAATGTTGAGTAAATTCTCAACGTAAGTCTGAGAATGCATTGTGACGGGCCAGGATTCTGAATGAATTGAAATGTATAGGGTTTTACGTCCTCCACACCTGGGCTAATGAAGACGGACGTACGCAATACAATGTGCTATACTCTTATTTCGTATTCCAACAAGTTTGCGAGCGTTCGTTTACATGCTTGTCAAATGTCCCACCCGAACAACTATATACGATGCTTCCTTTACCGTATCCTCCATGAAGCACCACTTGCAACATAAAAACATTATTCGGCTAACAAATGTCCGTGTAGGTTTCGTTTGCGTTGAATTTCAAACACGTAGCGAATAGCGAAACATTTTGTAAGGATGTCCAATCAGTATTTCGCTATCGATCACGTGGAGCCAAAATGATGGCGCAATTTTAAGACCACGTGATGTTAGGGGCAATCATGTGACATCGGCGTCGGTCTCTTTTGAATAAATGTTGGTTAAACGATATTATGATTTTGTGCTACAACTTTGCCTCACATTGAATAAAATAAGAAGTAATATCTGACAAAAATACCAAAGGCATCCTCCAATCACCCCTAACTTCCCACCAAAGTTGAAAGAAATTCGTTACATATTATAGCCTCTATCGCGTTTACACGTTTTTTGACAAAGGGGACTACTTCCACATTGGTGGGTCGAAGAACGTTGACTAACTTGACTATCGATAGGGTTCATCATCTTGCAAGACTTCCAGCCGACTTTAGGAAAAAAAATATCCGTTAAATAATTATAGTATCTATTGCGTTAACTCCGGTTATAAAATCGCCGTAGGCTTTAATTCATCAGGATTCATCTGCTCATAACCCAAATGCCCTTAAATTCCACAAAGCGCGATAACCCCGGAACACTTTTAAGGTTTGTCATCGCATGACCACAATGCTTCACGCCAAATTTGAAAAACAAATCCGACAAAATTTGTAGCGTCCCTCCCGTCAATAACAAGACTTCCGACAATTAGGGGATAAGCCCGGATAATAGGGTTCCTCCACTCATGACCCCAATGCTTCCCATCAAATTGGAAAACATCCGGTAAAAACTACAGCCTCTATCGTGTTCACAAATTGTTGTGCAAAGGAGCGTAACTCCGGAACGGAAAGTCGCGGAACACTGAATATCGATAAGTTTTGTCGTCTGATTATAATGACTACACTGATTTACACCAAATTGGAAAAAAAACCCATAGTCTCTATAGTATTCACAAGCCAATTGTTGACTAACGGACTGGCTGACAGCATAATGGGAGCATAAAAAAATGGGAGCATAAAAAGGTGCGCATGCACAGGGGCGTAAATGTGGGGGTGTGGGGGTGGTACACCCCCCCCCCCCCAACAAAAAAAATAGTCGGTCGCAAAATCAGTGCAGTCGGTCGCAAAGTAGAGGTAGTCGTTATCAAAATAAGTATACGTCACGCTACTCACGCAAAACTTTAGTATAAAAATAGTCGGTCGCAAAATCAGTGCAGTCGGTTGTAAAGTAAAGGTAGTCGGTATCAAAATAAGTACTCACTGTATACGTCACGCTACTCACGCAAAAAAAAATAGTCGGTCGCAAAATTAGTGCAGTCGGTCACAAAGTAGAGGTAGTTGGTATCAAAATAAGTACTCACTGTATACGCAAAACTTTAGTATAAAAATAGTCGGTTGCAAAATCAGTGTAGTCGGTCGCAAAATAGGAGCAGTCTTAGTATAAAATAACCTTGTCATTTCTGAAAAGATTTTGTGTTTCACTCTCATTCTGTTGTGAGTATAATGTTAGTCTTACAACAAAATGTAACCCAGGGAGAAAAATAGTCGGTCTCAAAATAAGTGCAGTCACTGCAGTCGGTCTCAAACACAATGCTAGAAAAGATCCCAAATACTGTATATTTGCGTGAATCCGTGAGCCTAAATTGCATACGTCACTCGTATTCTGTTGTAAGTATGTTAAATTGGTCTAACAACAAAATTTCACCAAGGGAGAAAAATAGTCGGTCACAAAATAAGTGCAGTCACTGCAGTAGGTCTCAAAAACAATGCCAGAATAGATCCCAAATGCTATGTATTTGCGTAAATCCGTGTGCCTAAATTGCATACGTCACTCAAAACTATAGCATAAAATAACCATGTCTGCTTGTCACTCTTATTCTGTTGTGAGTATGTTGTTCTATGACATGTTTTCTACCACGGCAAAAAATAGTCGGTCTCAAAAAAAAGTACTCACCGCAGTCGGTCTCCGACTAAATGAATTAATGAAATAAACATACAATCATAAAACAAGCGAAATTGACAGATAAGCCTCAAGATTCTGTCCTATTTCTTATCAACCCCAGTCCCAAAAATTTAAAAGCTCTGTTACATATCTGAAATTCCATTATAACATCATTCTTCTACTCGGTTACATATCTGAAATTTTTTCGCGCCTGCGGCGCTCAATTCCATTTTAAAATCATTCTTCTACTCCTCAGTTGTCTTATACTGTCTCAGCACTATCATATTCACGATTATAGTGAACTGCCCAGTTTGTAGTACCACTGGTGTGTGGGGCGGGGGTATGTGCATCAGTCGGTCGCATTTTGGCTAAACACCCCCCCCCCCCCCAAACAAAATCGTTATGTACGCCCCTGCGCATGCATCTAGTCCAATGAATAATATAAATTCTGCCGTGACAGGTTTTAGATTTCGAAGGATTATAAATCCATTGTAAACTATAATATTGTGAAGGTAGAATCTGTGAAGGAAATTGTTCTATTTTCGTTCAGTATTTGCAGACGATATATTGAATATATAGTCAACACCACCAATGAATTTCAATGAATCTTTTTCTGGACCTCGTTTAATCCGATTGAATTCAACACTGGGGATTATTTACCGTTGATAAATGTTTGGTTATGCAATCTTACTTTTGGTTATCTTACACCTTAGTTTTGATTAAGTCGTTTTTAAGGTCATGTGTTAAGGCCAAAGTACGTGGGCGTGATTGAAGAGTCGGTCAGTGTCGGCGAATCATTGAAATAAAATTGAACCATATATTATATATAGTCTCGACCTACCTCTCTTTCTCTCTCTCTCTCTCTTTCTCCCCCTTCCCTCTCTCTCTCTCTCTCTCTCTCTCTCTCTCTCTATCTCTCTCTCAAAGGGCCGTTTGAAAATGTTTGGATATTTAAATATATATAACCATACTAAACCTCGGCTGTTTGTCTATAGTAAGCTTCGCTTGGGAACAGACAATAAGCTAGTTGACCGACATTTTAAGTCCTAAATCGACGATTTTAGTAGAAAACACTAAGTATACCTGGAGAATTTTGAGAAGAATAAATAGTTTTTTGTTAGTCTGTGTGTGTATGCCAGATTTGAAACGCAGTGGAACTTCAGTACAAAATAGGTTACTAAGTTTTGTAATGGTGGCTGTTTAGTGCAGAGATTTATTCTCAAAGTATGATGTAGGTGGATCTCTGTATGTTCAATGATATAATATAACGCGCATATTATCATAAAAATGTATCCCATCCACACGATGGGCTTGGGTATGAGGGTGTGGTGAATGACATACACATTGGGCTTTGCAAGAAGATGGTCGTAAATGGCATACACATTTGATAAGGGGTGATTGCGAATGGCATAGCGATTAGGCTTGGTAGGGAGGGTATGGCGAGTGGCATGCATATAGGGCTTGGATAGTTGGGAGTGGTGAGTGACATACCCATCGCGCTTAAAGATAGGAAGGATAGGGTTGGGTTATAAAGAAGTTGGATTATACATTGTCTTAATAAGAAAAAAAAATATATGAATATAAGTTAGAAATTACATGAAGTTAGACGAAAGTACGTTAGAAATTTGAATCTAATATACCGCCATAGTATAGTGGCATACACACCGCGCTTGTGTAGAATGTATTGGTGGATGACATATACACCGCGCATGTGTAGAATGTATTGCTGGATGACATAAACACCGTTGTGTAGAATGTATTGTTAGATGACATACAAACCGCGCTTGTGTAGAATGTATTGTTGGATGACATACACACCGCGTTTGTGTAGAATGTAATGGTGAATGGCATACACATTGGGCTTGAGTGCGAGGGGGTGGCGAATAGCATACTAGTATATATTGCGCTTGAGAACGAAGGGATGACGAATGACATACACATTGGGCTTGGCCTGGACCGGATCCAGGATTTTGCCGAGGTGGGGGGCATACATTGGAGCAAAGGGTAATAATCAGGTTTGGTGTAGTTCCCAGCGAAGACAATGCGAAAATCATGTTTATATCATCTATTAAAGAGCAAATATGTGAACTACAACAGTAACAAGGCCAACGAAAATGAAAATCAACTATGCCCCCCCCCCTCCGGAACCGCGCAAAGCAAACGAAAACGAAACGAAACGAACCGCGCAAAGCAAACGAAAATGAAAATCAACTATGCCCCCCCCCCCCCCTGATCCGCGCCTGAGGGTTGGATATCGAATTTCAAAGAATGTACATCTTTTTATATATATTTAATATATATTATTGAAATATCAGGTAGCGCCATACTCTCCCTAGAAGGAAAAGGGCTTTATGATTAACGGAATTGTGAGAGACAAAGAGATGGTGGGGTTTAACTTCCACTCTACGCCAAATGATACAATTTTATTTCAATAATTCGCTTGCGCGTAAGGTTTCTTAGCCGAGGGTCAAACGAGAAGACCAAAGAAACCCCAAGAAGTTAGGCAGCATTCTGCACAAACAGATTCCTCTACACCATTCTTGTAAATAGATCTCTGTCCTACCTAAATGGCCGCCGTATCTTAGAATTAGTATAATGTTTTGTAGTGCATTTCTATTCTATTTCACATCTGCCATGCACACACAGATTAAATGAACGTTTTCAATTTTAGTAATTGGAGGTAGAATAAATACCCAACAAAATTCTCGAAGTATACTTAATGTTTTCAAAAATCGTCGATTTAGGGCTACATACATTTAGAATAACTCGACAAAATTCTCAAAGTATACTTAGTGTTTTCAAAAATTGTCGATTTAGGACGTAACATGTCGGTCTACTAGCCTATAGCTACGAGAACGTAACTAAAAACGTTGAGATATACTGGTGTGCTTGTTTTTAGCTACGACTGGATGTCTTTAGTTCCAAGTAGCAAACCCAATTTCTTTATTAAAGGACCAATCCCGATAACTTTCTGATGAATAAAACTGCTTAATTTTGTTTTAAAATCCCTTAAACCCCATTACCTAAGGCCGACAAACTAACACGATATTTGTGATACGCTTGTAAATAACTTAAATCTGACAGTCTTCATCTGGAAATGGAGACCGTTGTATTATACAGCATCTGGATAAAACCAGACTTTTTTCTATAAAAATAATATGTAGGTGAAATTTATCTTTTGTTATCAAGTACAGTACATGGGTCATTCACTGTATAGACCTCTCAAGAAATGTGAATCGATTATCAGGTCACCCAATGAAAAAATTGACCCGAAATCTTAAAAGGGTTACGTGTCCGGATAAGCAGTGTTGACGTTCACGTCCAAACGACTCAACATTTTGAGCTGAAATTTTGAGACAAGATAAATACACCATGCCTCTATATTTTGGTCCATAAATTTCATAAACTCTGTTCTTATCGGGATTGTCCCTTTAATACATGTACCATCTTTAAAATAAGTTAGTTTTATACATAGTACTTATTACACATACGCAGCCCAATCTTCTGAAACAACATTCATTTATTAGCAAATATTGACAATAAAGTAAATCTAGCGTTGTTTTATGTGTTAATAACGTAAATTTAAAATGTCGGGAAAAGCTATAATCCAAAGTAAACCCAGACTCCGATGTTCGGATCTACGGGGTCACAAGTATCGTACAGACATGTTACTGACAGTTCCGCATGCCTCAGAGGTCACTTCTTTGAAGATCCTGATCACTACCTTTTGCAATGCTCTTTACATTCAAATGTACGAAAGACACATTACAATACAACCATAAAAACATTAACTGTCTCTTGTTCGGATCCACAAATTATTGTACCGATGTAAACAACAATATTTTTAATCAAGTCCACATGTTTATTGACATGTCAAACAGATTTTAATCTAGCTCATTAGCAGTTTTATTTTACAGTATTAGTTTTAAACATTCATTATGCAAGAGCAAAATCTGCTTATTACAAATCTTTCTTTAGGCCTGAAATGTTATCTAATTATCAATTAGACATTAATTAACTTATCCAGACCATAATAAACTCTCGATGGCTAGGCTAGCCTTCGATATTGGTTAGATTAAATTTCTATATGCCACTTAATGGCTATTGATAATTATATCAAAAAAGTGGATAACCGAGACTATGCTGATTATATTAATGATTTTAGTAATGAAAACTTTAGTGCGAAAATTTCACACGCTTCGATCTTGGCTCATAGTGGATCAGTTTGAATGAAATTTTCAGCAAATTATCTTTACACTAGTTTTTAACTACTATAGTGAGAACTGCCATCTCTTTATCTTATCTCCCATAATGTATCTTTAACTAACGTGATGATTTAACCCATAATATATATTGTACATTGCCATCTTTCTTATCATATATGTATTATTTATGTATGTGTTTACGGGGGTTGGGATGGCCTAGTGGACTAGAGTGCCGCGCTTCGACCTCTAGCTGGCCGGTCACCTCTGGCTTGCGGCTGTGGTTTCGAGCCCTGGTGTGAGCGTATGTGACATGGAGATAGGGGCGCCTTCTCAACCTCGTGGGTTTCCTCCGGGCACTCCGGTTTCCTCCCACTGCTAAAGACCCCTACGCGCAAGCGAAGTATTTAAATAAAATTAAACCATATGTTAGTCCCGAAATGACCTAGTTTGTGTTGAGTGGACGTTAAACCCCATTTCTCTCTCTCTCTCTCTCTATGTATGTGTTTGTCATTTTAACTCCTTATACACCCAATTTGTTCCTTTGTTTTAATATTATGTATGTATATTATCGAGGTAGACGGGTTTTACATAGGCTAAGCCTGTTGCCCAATCCCGCTCAGACATTCTGAATAAAATATTGTTTATAAAAAAAAAAAAAAAAAAAAATCACGAAAAGTTGAGAGACGAGGTTTGTTATCTAACTAGCCTAGTGCCCATTCTCAAGTGGGGCTAACTGTACACAGACAGCCTATGTTTAGTATAGTTAGGCATATGACAGTACTGGTCCCGTACACACGTTAAGGATCGAAACCATGACACTTGACTCAAAGATACTCTTCATGATCTAGTCGGGGTAGCGACGATCAGAGTACCAACCGCCTTGTATCGTTTAACCCCAAAATAAATGTTATATTTTCCATTTTAAATGAAAGGAATAACAGGGCTTGTCCCATGGAAGGTCATTTATTATGAAACAGAATATGAATAATAGCATCCCCATATCACAGCGGAGAGCAAAGGTGACATAAAAAGCAACCCTACTATGAAAGATTAGATAAAGAGCTGACAGTTCTCACTATAACGGGAATATGCTGAAATGTCAGTCAATTTACTTCACTCGTAGCCGAGAAGTCCTCATTTCAATAACATCGTAGCCTCGATTATCATTGTTACGATAATAAAGTCTCGATTAACTATTTTTATTTTTACGATTAATCACAACCGCCGCTGAACCGCAAATTCAAATCTGTCTGAAATCGGGCCCGTCAGATTGCACCGAGAGTTGATTATGGTGTGGTCATGTAAATAAATGTCTAATTAATATTTTACATAGAACATTTAAGAGAGACGAGTTTAACATACACTCGACACAAACCAGGTCATTTCGGGACTAACATATGGTTTAATTTTATTTCAATAATTCGCTTGCACAGAGGTGTTTAGCTGTTGGAGGAAACCGGAAGATCCAGACATGCGACCCTACTCCTTGTCACGTACCTTACGGCAGACCTTTTGATACACCGCACACGCGCTTACCACTCGGTCATCAATTCCCGAGGTAGGAGAGAACTCTAAACAAAGTGAGTGACAATAAATAACTGTAATAACCCGTTTCTTCACAAAATGGGAGGCAGGGGGCGGTGTGGGGGGGGGGGGAGAGAAAGCAGATTAAACACAAATTCATTAAAGCCTGTAGCTCCTACGATTTTCACAATATTTTGGAAAGTGGTTGTAACTCTGGGATGGATAGGATTTGTACTGTCATGATGCAAATGCCTCACAACAAATTTTAAAAATCCATTAAAGGCTGTAGCCTCTCTCGCATACATAGGGTTCGTCCTGTATTGGCCACGGGGTTTCACCCCAAATTTGAAAAAAATATCAGCCAAAATAGTAGCTTCTATCGCGCTCACAAACAGAAATATGGCTCAAGAAATGTTAATGTACTACCAGAGACAATAGATATGAATATGTTTATTAAAAAAAAAATCGGTATAATTTTTTATATATATAAAAAAAAGATATATTTAGCAAAATATTTTATAGCTGAATGTGGAGTGCCACATATTTTAACAGAATGTAAACCACCCAAGTTACAGATAAGAGATTCGATGTTTTGCAAATCAGAATCCTCTGCTAGAGCAAAATCGCCACATTCACTTGACAACAACTAAAGAGGACACTTTTCTCCGACAAACTACGAGACCGAGAGAGAGAGAGAAATTGGGTTGACGCCCACTCGATACAAACTAGGTTATTTTGGGACTAACATATACAATTTTATTTCAGTAATATTCGCCGGCACGTTGTGGTCTCCCATCATCTAGTACGGGGTGGTAAACATAAGAAGCTGGAGGACCATTATGAATAATGAACCAGCAGAAGCTCTGAACAAATGTAGAAAATTATACTCACTGAAATAATTGTAAACGGCTTGTATCCGATACCCAACTTTTAATAAATTGATTATTTTTTTGAAAATAAATAACCGTAAGAAATAACCTCCCGTCGATCAGAACATAGAAAACATAAAGACATTTTTACAGCTGAGCGGAAGTTATTAAACTCAGCTGGTTGGATAAATAGGCAAAAGAAAATTGAACAAATCTTCCACTGGGGAACGTATACATTGATAAGCGTACGATCTATGTGTACTATTTCCAGCGATGTCTGTCAAGTTGAAGCATTGTATCCCAATAGACTAAACGTAGTAGCCTACGCATCAATATTTTATTTAAATTAAAGGAATGAAAGATAAACCCATTGATAAACTTATTAATCTTCCATCACATTTTATTTATTATGAAAAATTATCAATAAAGGTCGTTTTGCTTAAATCTTTGAGGATATAAACGCTACATGATTTGGTTCCTATCTGCATTCCTGCATGCAATGCCGTCGTTTCCGACATATTAAGTGTCCGACGTGTAATTTTGAGTACTACAGAAGACAGTATGGCATACGACCGAATCATCCAGTAATACTAACGCTGTAGGCTGACCAATACCAACGGTAGCAAAGCTTTGGCAGTGGCCACAGTTTCATGAAACATAAATATCGAAATTTTTATTATGACATGTTGGAGCTTTAAATTTGATGTATTTCAAATTTGTTGTTAAAAAGACGAATTTCGTAGTAATTTAGTAAATTTAAATGAAAAAAAAACGAAATATGTATTTCCTTGTAATTCCGTAAAAAACTAATTTCGTGGTAATTTAGTAAATTCAAATGAAAAAAAAAAAACGAAATATGTATTTCCTTGTAATTCCGTAAATTCAAATGAAATAACCGAAATGTGTATTTCCCAGTAAATTCGTAAATCTAATCATCTCTATAGAATTATTAAAGCAGACATATCCATACATAGCAAAATCAGAAATCATCTAGCAAAAGTTAATTTGTGAGATATGGTTTTGCTCGAATTAATTTCTTTTAACAGCTGCATCGACTTAAATTGTAAAAAGGTCCAGACTTACCTGTTCACAAAAATGCCTAAATATTTTAACAAACTTTTCTAGCTCTTCTTAAAAAATGAATATCTCAGTTCTCGGGCATCTCATGACAATTGGAATTAGTTTTGTCTATGTTTATAATATTAATAACTATCTTATAACAGCCCACGCACCTACGTATGACAGGAATTAAGGCGTTTTGACTGCTGACAAATCGTATCTATTTATTCAAAACTATAAAAAGTAATCGCGAGGGACATGCTTCGGATAATTTACGCATTGTAATAGCCCTTTAACTGCTCTGTTTCATGATTCTGCATGATTCTGTTTAGCTGAAAACATGGAGTATGCAACATAGGCGTTCGAGGTCTGGGGGTGGAGGGGGGTTATCCCCTTAACGTTTGGGCAATCTGAATTTTCGAGAAGACGGGCAAGGTGGGAGTCTTATTTAACACTAATCTGTTTTTCTTTCAGATTATTGATGAACACGAATGTGTACTGAATAGTGAATGGACTATGAGTAAAACATTTGATCTGGGATTACTCTGCTTTGTGCGATACCTTTTTTTTTTTGAACATTGTTAATTTTAATCAATTAAACTTGCGATTGTCTGATTGGATGGTTGGGATGTGGTTCAGCATAGAATGGGATTTCGGTTGCAAAACTTTATAGTTGCTTGATTCACGGGTCTAGAGAAAGAGAGAGAGAGAGAAGTGGTGTTTAACGTCCACTCGACACAAACTAGGTCATATCGGGACTAACATATGGTTTAATTTTATTTCAATAATTCGCTTGCGCGTAGGGGGGGTCTTTAGCAGTGGGAGGAAAACCGTAATTGGAATAGAAAGAAAACGCGTTTGCCGCCAATAAGTTGTCCACAATTTCTTGACTTCGGATACTTCAGCTTTTGTGGGAGTATGTCTATTCTTCCAGTCCAAACCAATTTCTCCGAAGTACAGCAACAGAGCGACCCTTCGTTTAATCTGGGTAATTCCCTAAATCTTTGGACAGTGAGTTAATATATTAAAAACGACGAAAGTATTGTTCGTCTGCAAGCAATATTGTTTACATTGTAGTCGTCTTGATAGCCTCGTTTGTCGTGCAATTAGTTGTTCTGCAATATTCTGTTATATGTACTTGTTAATTGGGCGTGATAAATTTCGTGAGTCATGACTTAACGTCATGGAACATATTATCTGGAGCTCTGTTTAAACCCGAGTGATCTTGTTACGCACTTAAGCATAGGTTGTTAATCGGATTATTGACCAATCATAATTTGGAACATAAATTTGCTTTCATTAAAGCAGTGTTTGAGTGGGATTAGGTCTAATCAAACGAAACACTGCAAAGGGTATGACAAGATCAGGCCCCGAGTTCACAAAACATTCTTAGACTCAATCGCTGTTTATTAAAAAAACCATCTTTGATCCAGAAAAAACAAAAATTTGCACACAGTTTCTTATTGATATATTTGATACATTAAAACTGCAAAATTTTGAGTAAATTCTCAACTTAAAGCTCCAATAGCATTTTTTTAAGTTATATGTTTAAAATGTATTAAAATAAAGCCCAAAAATAGATTGAACCTATAAACAGTCCTACCTTGTTAAAGAATAATCCTATTAATCCTATAATTCAGTACTGCCAGTTGAGAAATTGGCAAAAATATCATTTTCAACTTCAAATTCAAACGTTTGAAGATGGCCGTCCATGGAGAGGAATGGGAAAACAAGGGAGGTAATTGAGTAACTATTTCCTCAATCACCCTGTGTCACCCTTTATAATGCCCAAAAATTTTTGCCCAGGACCTTATAATAGTGAGTTGACAACCTTTTGAGCAAAAGACATAGAAATAATTATGTTTTGACTTTCTTAGAAAATGTGAAATTGGAACTTTAAGCCTGAGAATGCTTTGTGAACTTGTTCCCGACAGATGTCAAAGTATATATCTTATTCAGAAAATCTATGACTGAATGGCAAAGTAATACACATAATACCCACTGCTATATTAAACTTGGAGAGTGTTCCGTTCTTAAAGGGACTATCCCGATAAGAACAGAGTCTCAAAAATTAAAGTCCGAGTATTTATGAAATTTATGGACCAAAATATAGCGGCATGGTGTATTTCAGCTCAAAATATTGAGTCGTTTGGACGTAGACGTCAACACTGCTTATCCGGACACGTAACCCTTTTAAGATTTCGGGTTAGTTTTTCATTGGGTGACCTGATAATCGATTCCCGTTTCTTGAGAGCTCTATACAATGAAAGACCCATGTACTGTACTTGATAACCAAAGGTAAATTTCACCTATATATTATTTTGATAGAAAAAAGTCTGGTTTTATCCAGATACTGTATAATACAACGGTCTCCATTTCCAGATGAAGACTGTCAGGTTCAAGTTATTTAGAAGCGTATCACAGATATCGGGTTAGTTGGTCGGCCTAAGGTAATGGGTTTTATGTTATTTTAACACAAAATTAAACAGTTTTATTTCCCAAAAAGTTATCGGGATTGGCCCTTTAATATTGACTTTGAGTCTTAAACCAAAAATAAAAGCCAAAAACGTAAAGTACAAGTGAACAAACGGAATTGTGTAAAGACATTTACGGTATAAGTGTCATCGCCCTTTACGGAAAATATCAATAATTATTGATAACAATTTATTCGATGAACTGAATAGGATTTAACAGCAAGAGTCTATGTAAGTTAGGGGGGTCACGGTGGATAAGTGGGCAAGACGCCGTCATGGTTTCCCCTTTTCAGTGATACAGAGGGCCTGACAAGGACAGCTGTCTAGTCGTTCGGATGGGGCGAAAAACCGAGGCCCAGTGTACACATTGGCGCGCACGTAAATGATCCCTGGTAGTTGGAATTCGATAGAAGAGTAGGCCGTAGCGCCGCTGTCCGGGCAAAATTTCCCCAATAGCACACTGTATGGGTATATGCCCGTCTTCATTAGCCCAGTTAAGGAGCAAAGCAGTTCGACGTTAAACCCCATTCCATTTCATTTCCATATAAGTTATACCGAACAATCAGATACGATTCGAGGCAAATGTTTACCCGTGACCCACTCTGTGAATCGTCCATTTATCTCAGTTTTTCGGACACAAAACCGAAATTGATGCTTATACATGTAGTAATACGGCTACCTGTCGTAAAAATAATGTAGGATCTAATAACTTTCCAATGGATTTCCAAGACTCTGTATTTTCCATTGACCATTATGTTCTTAGCATTGTAGTTTAGATCAAAATTTAACCAATACCACATTCTTTGCTGAGGATGAATGCATCAGATTTTTTCGCCAATATTTAATTTTATGTCAATTTCATAATTGCTAGTATAAATATAGAATTACTTGACAATCATCACAATTTTCATCTGGCCCTAAATTGAGTTGTTGCAACCATTTTGCTTGGAACTCTCTGTATAGTTTGTTCAGTAGGAAGGACCATGTTGCAGAATTGTGCTCCTAAGCAAGCAAGAAATTTTGGCTGTCGGTTCAGTGCCAAAGAAGACAGATTTAGCTCATTTCCTATCGTTACAAACTCCGTATGTCTAAAATATTTTGGTCAAATCCTATCAAATAAAATGTCATTGAAAATAAAATGAAATATGGATTAACGTCTTAGTCGTCAGAACCAACTGGGGACAGTGTACACGGTTATTATGTGGTATATTTTATCTGGACAACGACATACTCTTTTTCGATTTTCCAACTGCCAAAGGATCCTGTTTTTTCATCCACTGATACACAAATTGAAGGAAACGCTACGTTGTGTCTGAACTACGACAATGAATGGAATTTGTATCACCCGGGTTCCCAGGCCACACAGAGTGAACTTTTATAAAATCAAAGACCATAGATTTAAAAGACAATTTAATTTGTATATCTTTAAAATTGACTAATATTTATTATTAGTAGATACAGATCGATTTAACAAGATATATATAAAATAAGTAACAAAAAATTCACAGAAATTGTCTTTTGCTTAAAAAAAAATGAACATACATGTAAAATAAGCTTTGTGAATTAAATGCAGGAACTTGAAAACCTTTGTTCGCCGAATCGGTTGCATAAATCAGTATGTAAAGCTTGCTAAAATTACACGATCATATTATATCGACCATCACATAACAATTGTATTATGCTGAATTAATATACATTCATGTTATTTACAAAAAAATATCAGAATTAAACAAAACATTTAGTATTTCAAATTTGGCATGGGACATAACTGTACTTACTGAAGCACATATCAATACACATAAGCTAAATATACAGTTGATATCTGATTCACATTTTGATATTGTCAATACTTCACATTACATTATGATATTGTCGGTACTTGGCATTACAATGTGATATTGTCGGTACTTGGCATTACATTATGATATTGTCAGTACTTGACATTACATTATGATATTGTCAGTACTTGACATTACATTATGATATTGTCAGTACTTGACATTACAATATTGTCAGTACTTGACATTCATTGTGACATTGTCAGTACTAGACATTCCATTATGATATTGTCAGTACTTGACATTACATTATGCCCACATTCACATTTATATAATGACAACATCTTTTCATTTCTGAATTCAGTGATAAAGAAGCCTTCATCACAAGAGATACTGTTCAAATTGAAAGTATTTATTCAAAGTAGGCCTACTAATACATCTATTTTCTCAAGTATTCTAAATACGGTTAAATGAATTTCGCAGAACAGTGAATGTGGTTTATCTGAACTACATAGATTCTAAGTGGGATGATGTTGGGTGGTGAATGGGTTGAATATAGGTTGGGAGGTAAAATAAAACTTGGAATATATATTTATTCATGGGAGGAAAATAGGATTGAGGTAAGTAGTCTAAATATCAATATTACGAGATATGGGGCAAGCTCAAACATAGAAGGGGACTTTTTTGCACCCACCTGCATCCAACAGACCCCTTCTACCTATAAATTTCTAGTAAAATAATTTTATCAGTAGCCAATATTTTCACTTTATAGGCTTTCAATATGACAAAACTCCTCAATGAGCATTCACAATTTTGTCATTTTGATGGCCATTTCATCATATTAAGGATTTTGCTGAGTTTTTAAAGTGTCTCTCCTGCACAATTCACAAGATTTTAACTTTTAAGATTGAAATATTCTGAATTTTCAGTAGGGTTTTCCTAAGGACCCAGCGGACAGACAATCCCCGTGAATCTTGTGAGGGGCCGACAGTCCAATGACCACAATGTGGGAGTATTTATAATAATATAACAAAGAGGTTATTAGTTGCAATGACTTATTTAAATGCATTTATTTTGTAGACTCTAATACGAATCTTGATTGTGAAAAAACATGTACCCATATATCCATAACATCTTTTTAGAATTTCTAATTGCATTTAACATTATATTATATATATTGTTATGTGGAAATTTCATACATAAACGAATTCATTTTGACCAACCATATATAACTGTTTTATTAAAATTTCAATAAATAAAATAACAAGATTCTGAAAACAAAAGATTTGAGCTTTGAATATGTTTTTCCTGATTTTTCAAAGGTAAATGTAATGAATATAAAACTTTAGGTGTCCACATTTGGATTAATTTGGTGGGTGGTTGTGAGAAATTTTCTAATATATAGCAGAACGATATAACATGTTAAAGGTGATTTTTATCGACCACTGATTGCCAAAGTATTTGTATTCAATCAAATTTTCATCTTTAACGTGGATCTAATTCAAATTGATTACGCTAATCAACAAATTTATCGACACTGATTTCTGTAGCAATTACCACAAATCCCGAAATCACCTCTTGGTGCGATTTGCCAATTTGATCGGAGGATCACATGTTTTTTTAAGATAAAAACGCCCCTTATTTCTATTTTATGCATGAATAAAATTTATTTTGGATTGGGACATTGACCAAAATAGTCAGTTCTGTGCACTTGACCCAGGGAGTACAGTAATGTGTACACTGAATGAAATACGATAAAATAAAACCACATTGTAGTAATTTGTGTATTCAAAATAAGGTTGATATACAAACAAAACAAATACCGGATAATGATCATGAACATTTTCACATTATCAACAAAAACTGTACATAAAATGAATGAATATAAATACAGCTGATGAAATAAAATATACAAAATGAAACACTATAAACAATAATAAATGTAAACTACTTAATAACCACAACAATCAATCAATTATATCCTAACAACAAATTATAAATAACTCAGAGCTTGGCATTAAATTTGTTTTCATATCTAAATTGTATTTAAACCTGGGCCCTGTTTCTCGAAATCTTAACTAAGATCAAATCCAAATTTTTTGGAGATACATCAATTTTGATTAGCTAAGCACTTAAATCAATCTAATACTATTCAAAAAAATTAGTTAAACTGTCATGAAACAGGCCCCAGATACGGTACACGTGTATATATTTATATTTCACAGTAATACAACCAAAAATAAGTGGATGGAAATTTGAATTGATCATTGATTTATACGCTTGAAAAAAATCCATTGCTTGCATAAATTGTCCTAGAAATTTGCTATAATTGTTCTATTAATTTACCTACCTAAATTATATTTTAAAGTAGAATGTAAAAATTCATTTCAATCCACACATGGATTTAAATTATGCAGTCATATTTCTAAATATTTGCATGTAAAACTATTGCCCAAATAAGCTACAAGTAGTTGAAAGGTTTGTGGAAAATGCATGGTATGTTTACTATTTCTTAATCACCTTATGCCGATTATTATTTGTTTGTGAAATTCAAATAGTTAACAATTTTGTATTTTACGCCAATGCTGACTGCACTTATTAAATTCTCGCAGAATGTACAATAATAAAGAAACTACATTCACTATATATACTATAACATTAAAATATCATGATATACTGACGAAAGATATGATTTATTTGGCATGCATGATCTATAGTATGTACATGTCATGCACACAATAGAACACAGACAAAAACAATAATGTACAAAGAAATAATACATGCTACATAATATTTAAACATATATTAAAAGTGGTAATATTAAATAATATCATTTAAGAATTACTCTTTGGATTTCAACCCAGCCTATGGGTCAATTAAATTTATCATTTACTTTTCATTCAAACAATAATATCATATTTTTAAATGGTTATTAATAAATAATATTTGTGACAAAAGATCAAGAGGCAATTTAACATTGCCCAACTTTACAGTTTTAAAGTGCATAATAAAACTAACAGAACATTTCTGTTAATTTGCATCTATTATTTTTTTTAAACAATATATTTAATCAGGTTGTCTGAATAGGATTGGGGAAGAGGCTTAGCCTTTGTAAAACCCCTATCTCTATTACTGTTTAAAATTAGTTGAAAGATTGAATTTGGCTAAATTAGACACTACATGAAATCGATTTTTAATCTAGAACAGACTATATAAATACATACAATCTGGTTGTACATGTATCTATACTCCCAGATAAGTCTTAATAAGTTGCAAGGGGACTCCCTGATTTCTATAATCTAAACTATGATAAACAATAACAGCTTCCAATTAATTATGTACTACGAAATTCAAGTGCTAAAACTAGTGTCCGTCTTTTATTACATAGCATTAGTGTTCACAATAAACAGATTTCAGTTGGTACTAATCCTGTCTCCTTCTGCAACAATGCATCGACTTGATTCCTTTTGTTCCTGTAAGTGAACAGAATTCAAAAATACAGAGTTCCCTCAGTAAATTCTATACAGATGAATCTGAAATGCAGTTCCGTCACATCAATTCCTTCCAAAATACTGTTCTGTTAAAGACATATTTACAGCATTCAATATCTTGGCAACAATATATACTTGTATTCTATTATACATTTTCCTCAATTCACGTTATCACCATACAAAAATATCCTGTTTCTAAGAACACTTTAGAATTAAGCATGTTGTTAAAGAACTACAATGACACATATAATTTGAACACTAGCATTTGGCAGAAATTGATATAGTTAACATATATACACATGAAATGTCGCAAGTCACCATGTTTTTATTAAAAAAGTTTAACAAAGAGATCAACCACTATCTCACTGCACTTTTAAAATGTCCATGTTCTTGATTTTTGTTGCACAATGTCCCAGGCATGCTAGAATTTATTTACGACTGTAGTTTACTGCCCATGGAACATCTCCTCGTCTCGGACCAGATGGAACTGAAATAATTCAAAGATAAATTATTAGTAATGATAGTCTCTGTAGTGAATTTTAATTAAGTTCAATTTCACCTACCTTAGAGTTATAATGAATCCAACAAGATCAGCAGCATAATAATTGTGGGACAGTGAGCAATGTTTTTTAGGAAAGGGGAATATGGTTTCTATATTTACATCTATAAAATCTATGGTTCAATAGCTAATGTAGTTCGTGTGTCTAGAAAAGACAGTGTTATTATGATAAAACAGCTAACAGCAATACAAAGTCGATAATAGCAGTTATCTGCTCCTTGCCCACACTGGTTATTGAACCATCCTTTATAACTATGTGAATGTCTTGGTTGATAGAGCCACATTCTGTCACAGTCTATGCATATTGGTGTAGTAGATCTGGGTTCGATTCTTATCGAGTGCAATCTCAAAACGTTCTATATGTTGTTATATGATATATCTTATAATTTATAGAGTGGAGTTGCATAAATGGAATGGGCTATTTAATTAGAAACACAGAAAGAATAATGCATGCTGCTTTTATCAACTTTTCATTATACCATGTTACAGTTGATAGTATTTATCATTCCAACTCATTCTCGACTTTTACACAACTGCACAAATACTTAACCCAACTCATATTGCAATTATTACCTCATACAAACTCTTGAATAGATGCATTAACGGGAAGAAACCTTTTTCAGTGAACTATAATGTTTTTTGGCTTACAACTAGTCTAAAACAACCATGACACAAATACTAGGACATATTTTTCTAGAACAATTTCATTACTTTTATCAAACAGTTGGTTTTATTGTTTTACAGTATTCGTGGTGAAAGCCCTGGCTACTCAGTCAGTGAATATGGACAAGAAAGTATGCCAAAATTTTGCTTTGTCAGTGTCTAGTCCTTCGGGTGGCGTAAAACAGAGAGGCTGCACGTAAATGTTAGTGTGCATGTAAGAATCCTTGACAGTTGAAATTTGAAAGTGCTATCATCAATGCAATATTTCTCCAACAGCACACTGCATGCCCAGTTCAATAACCCGCTTCAGTCCAGAAAAGTAAAACTTTAAACACCATGTCAGAAAACATTAATTAATACTCTCTATGACTTCATAAGGATAGAAGAAATGGTTCCAGATGATGACAAAACAATTTATATTCACATAACTTCAACAATGTGGTAGTGGACAGACTAATGTAAAATGGAGAATCTGTTAAAAATTAACATTATGTTAATATTCATAAAAAGGAAATATATTTAAAGGTATTCTTTAAATCAGATAAAAATGTGACATCTAAACAATTCATGAGCTAAAAATGTGATTTTTTGTACAATCAGGGGCTATGACCCAGGAAGTTACTTCAAGATTTGCCTAATATAAAAAGAAACCAAGATATTTGTGATATAAACATGTATTTTAAGTTTCGTCAAAATCAGATAATCATCATTAGAGTGCTGTAACACTGATATATTTGAATAGTTTTTAAAATTTTATAAAAATTGTCACCTCATGGTCAGTATGCGAGAATATCAACAGGAACCAAATTCCGTGGTTTATAAACATATTTATTTAAGTTTCATGTAAATTGGATAAACATTGTGACCTCTAGGGAGTCCACAAGCTAAAATAAATATTTTGTGTACAATCAGGGGCCATAATCCATAAAGTTACGGCCCGATACATGCCAATATCGAAAGTAATCATCTCGTGCAGGCTCTTTTTTCTGCCGTTTAATTGCAAAGTCATTTAAACACCTCAATGTTTCGCAAACCTTAACCATCCAATCAAGAAATTAAATAACAACTGCTCCCTATGTCAAGCCGACAGACAATAAGCCTTTGGGTTGCAGTTAGCGATACCCAGACATTTTTGAACAGTGCTTGCCTAATAAGATTGACCATCTCTACTTTACATTTGTACCAAATTTGTCATTCATGAATTATCTTGAATTATATGAATATGAACATAATAGACTTATAAAGGCATACAACTTTTCAAGAAACAAAGCCTGATTTCTAACATTTACTTCTCAATAAAATCTTAAACCACATTTCATTCAAGCAATTCACATACCACATGTTTTATAAAACTGACTTGATGGATTTCTGTGTTTGACTCTTATAACATGTACGTATCCTAAAGGGGCATTATATGTAAGATTTAGACAAAGAGCTGGCTGTACTTGTCATATTATTTCAGAAATAAATAATACAAAATGTACATATTGAAAATTTCATTCAAATTACTTTATTTTGAGCAAAGTTATCAATGGTTTTAGTTTCGACAAGATGTGTGTATTGATCGTAACTAGGGCACTGGTCATTCGTGTCTGAACCTCGCTTTGCCATTTCTTAATTAAATCATTAAATGGCCAAAATCAGAGGCATCCAATGTTATCAAGAGTTGATTATGGTCTTGTTATGTTAATAGATGTCTAATAAATAATTCATGTAACATTTATGGCCAAAAGAAAGACCTGCCATTGGGAGATTTACTCTTACATAATGCCTGTTTAATTAATCATCTGCTGCTGATTTTAGAAGATAGGCTGGCACTGCCAGGCAGGATACGCCCACATTTTCGAGAGATGGATAGAGAACAAGCAATACCGAAAGTGATTTTTCCTACATCTTTAAGTCCTGTATTTCATATTGTATTGGGAGCAGCCATTTAGTTGGTCAGTTCCAGTCTGATTTTCATGAAATTCGAAACCGACAATGATTATGGTGTGACGGTACACAACCTAGAAATGTGACTTTTCATCAAAATCGGATAAGAATTGTGACCTGTAGAGAGTCCACAACCATGATATACCATATTTTTATACTATTCGCGTACAAACAACGACCATTTCGTCCGGCAATTTTTGTATGATTTTCACGAAATTAGAACTCAACCTTCCTAATCAAAATCGAATTAAAATTGTGACCTATACAGGGTCAACAACCATGATATACCATTTTTTTAACAGTATTCGCGTACAAACGGCGGCCATTTTGTCTGTCAATTTTGGTCCGATTTTCCCGAAATTCAAACTAAACCTTCCTTACAGTGTAACGGTGATCAAACGTTTTTTTAAATTGGATAATAATTGTGACCTCCAGAGGGACCACAAGCTAAAGAAAGGGGGATTTTGCGTATAACCAGGGGCCATAATTCAGGAAGTTACCATCCGATATGCGCAAATATCGAAAAGAACCAAGATCTTTGGGTTATAACCATGAATTTCAAGTTTGATCAAAATCGAATTAAAATTGTGACCTTTACAGGGTCCACAACCTTGATATACCATTTTTTAACAGTATTTGAGTACAAACGGCAGCCATTTTGTATGGCAATTTTGGTCTGATTTTCCCGAAATTCGAACTCAACCTTCCTTACGGTGTAACGGTAATACAATCAAACGTTTTTTTAAATCAGATAATAATTGTGACCTCCAAGCTAAAAAAAAAGGCGATTTTGCGTATAATCAGGGGCCATAATTCAGGAAGTTACAATCCGATATGCGCAAATATCGAAAGGAAGCAAGATCTTTGGGTTATAACCATGAATTTCAAGTTTCATCAAAATCGAATCAAAATTGTGACCTCCACAGGGTCCACAACCTTGATATACCATTTTTTTACAGTATTCGCGTACAAACGGCGGCCATTTTGTATGGCAATTTTCGTCCGATTTTCCCGAAATTCGTACTCAACCTTCCTTAGGGTGTAACGGTGATATAATCAAACGTTTTTTTAAATCGAATAATAATTGTGACCTCCAGAGGGACCACAAGCTAAAAAGGGTGATTTTTCGGACAATCAGGCGCCATAATCCAGGAAATTACATTCCGATAGCCGCAAATATCGAAAGGAACCAAGATCTTTGGGTTACAAACATGCATGTCAAGTTTCATCAAAATCGGTTCAAAATTGTGACCTCTATAGGGTCCACAAGCTAAAAACGTGATTTTTCGTACAATCAGGGACCATAATCCATGAAGTTTTGATCCGATACATGCCAAGATCGAAAGCAGCCGAGATCTTTTGGGGATAAACCTATATTTCAAGTTTCGTCAAAATCGGATAAGAATTGTGACCTGTAGAGAGTCCACAAACAAATTGTGGACGGACGGACGGACGGACGGACGTCCGGACGGACAGGGGTGACGACATAATACGTCCACATGAAAATGTGGGCGTGTAAAAAGGATGATTGATAAAACAATGAAATAGACACTAAAATATGGTATTATAAATCAATCCAGTTTCAGCTCAATTAAAATGAGTTCATTACCAATCAAAAAGCCAATTACCAATCAAAAAGCCAATTACCATTCAAACCTTTGCAAACCTCTGCACAGAATCAACTATTATTTACAATCTAAGTAATTATCCCTTTAACTGTAACCAATATACTGTAACTCTATGCCAACCACCTTAAGGTACATCTTACTTAATTTCACTTCAGACTTCTATGACTGATTAAAAGTTGAGACCACCGACTGTCATCATCCAGAAATATAATTTGTACTTACTATGTTTTATGTACTGGAGTCAGACATACTCTTAGCTTTAGAGAAAAATCAAAATTATGAATGCAAAATAAATATTAAACATTTCATAAAATGTATCAATTTTTTGCAATGTTCAAGGTAGGCTACCGATGTATTCTTTTTAAGTATTTATTGTATTGATGATTTTAATTCATTTTTGTCAGTAAAATAAATATTTACAATATTTTAAAATGTAAATCATTACATTTTCTATCAACAGATATAAAATTCCATTTGATGAAATTAAGAGTAGTGAATAGGCTAGTGTGTTATCCATGCTGTTGTTTTTAGTCAGTTGATTATAATCAGCATTCTACTCTTTTAATTCAAAAAATTTAGAGATAAATTGTTAAGTTAAAATGAAAATATTTCTAAATAATAATGCTTTTCATTAAAAAAACCCTTAATGTTCCAAAGAAATTATGATGAATCCGATTCATGCAATAAAATTCTGAATAAGTCTTTTTGTACTCGGTTATGTCATGTGAACATGCGTCAACTACAAAAGTTAATCACAGAACAGACATGCGTAGGTTAAGATTTGATTTCGACCTTTCAAAAGACATATCCACATGTGAAAAAAAGGGAGCTAATCTTGTGCGAGGGAGTCTTAGGTCTGTCATACATAACAAGGAAGTGAATTAAACCACAATTGATTTCATGTCTTGCCGGCAGAAACAGACATGTCTTCTAGCTAAACCCTACATTTGTACATGGACAGAACAAGTAACAAATTCTTGACACTCACGTTGTTCACATCATACGATGAAGGAAAAAATCCTTATGTCACCCCAAAATATCATATTTAGGTCTCCAACTTTGCGAGAAGACACTTAATTTTATCATAGGCAGTTAATTTGAACCAAGATGTATTATGTAGGCCTATGCCCTATATAAATATATATTATTAAAGTAGAAAAAGTATATTACTTCCTTGTGTACAGTATATATATATTCACAATACTACGCTGGGTTTTTTTATTTATCAGGAATTTTCACATAGCTAACACTTCATATTATGTTATCGTCATTTACATGTTGTCAACAATATCTAACTTTTCATGGAATAGTCTCAATTTCAGTCAAATTACTTCACTCTGAACAGAGATATTAGCGATTCAATTTTAAACTAGCCTCGATTATCCATTCTTATGTTAAATTATCCATCACAAAATATATTCAAATCCACTAAAAGGGCATCAAAAGATGATTATAGGCTGGATAAGTTAATTAATGTCTAATTAATAGTTTATATATTACGTCACCCTGAATAGAGATATTAGCGATTCAGTTTTATACTAGCCTCGATTATCCATTCTTATATTAAATTATCCATCACAAAATATATTCAAATCCACTAAAAGGGCATCAAAAGTTGATAATGGGCTGGATAAGTTAATTAAAGTCTAATTATTAATAATTTATATAACATTTCAGGCTTAAGGAAAGACCTTCAATGGGACAATTTAGCTCTTGCATAATGCCTGTTTAAGGAAATAAATCCAAAATTTCAATGCTGGATAATGTCAGACAAAAAAGAGGCCATTAAATTTTTTTACCCAACACTAATCGGTGATCGTGGCTTGCCAAAAGTTGTGGAATTCCAGATTCATCATATTTTTGTAAATATTGAACGAAACTGAATCCTTTTCAGACAGTTATTCCTTTTAGAAATTCAACGATGACAATGTTGTAGTTTGCAAGTGTTATAAAATCCTGCAAATGATAATCAGTGACGGTAATTTAGCAGGATGTCAGACATGTATCAATCCAATATAGAATTTTTTTTTTTATGTAATGTTTAATTGATTTCAACAAAACAACCATTTGGATTTCAGATTTTTGTCAAAACAGGTGTTTTTTTCACTCTGATGAACTGTGACGTTCAAGGAACAAAGAGTTATCCCCCAACATGTTTTCTGTAATGTTTCTGTACAATCACCATAATAAAGAAATAGTGTGCTCAAAGAAAGACTGATTTTGAATTCAAGCATCTGCATAAACAGACTAAGTTATAAAATATATTATTTAGAGCTACAAATTAAAACAAAAATAAACGATCTACCAGTATATATTCTATTAATTCATTCATTTTTCTAACTAGAAGTTCTGAGTTCAGCCAAGAGTGAGAGAGTCAAATAAAACAATAGTTCAGAGTTTGAAGATAGTTGAGAGTAGAGATTTGACAGTGTTCCATACCCTATAAAGAAGGTCATCCTGAGAAATTAAATATTACTGTGATATTATTTATAGCTTCTGAAAAGAATCTGCAGCCATGAATTTAATGATAAACTACTAAAAATCTCAGTATTGTAGTTGAAAATCAAAAAGCATGAATCAATAAAAGGCTCTTTGTAAAATCCAGAGGCTATAGATAGTATCATAAAATTTTGTCAAATTGCACAAGCTATGAAATGTTTCAGTCAATTCTAAGAATTTACTTAAGATTGAACACGTGTAAGGGAAAATCAATTGGTGGTGGTGTAGAACCACAGGGAATGGCCCCTAAACCCCCAAATTCAAGAGCCCCCTCTTTTAAACTAAAAATTTGTCAATAGAAAATTACTTAAGATTTAACATGTTCAAAGGTGGATATAAGGAAATGGGTGGGGGATTGGATTAGGTAGACCAGATCAATCCCCACAAAATTTAAGTCTACGGGCCTGGTCTGAAATATAATATATTTACAGAAAAATCTATCAATGAAAGGCCACATTGTCCTTTAATCTGACACAGTTTTTCTTTAAGTGTATTTCATCTTTTTACCACATCAAAGTATAGAAATAATTCTATTTCAATTCTTAGGTTTGATTGATAACATTTCAAGATCTTGGTTTATTGAGTTATCAGGATATAAGAGAGATCTAAAAAGCAAGAAAACAATCAGCCCAACATTCGTCTTTACATTCTTTTATCATTCATTATACCACATCCCTGTTCATACACCTACCGACACGGGACATTCTACCTAAAATATGTGTCAACACAAGTTCTTACACAAATTAATATAACATCAAGAATGAAATCTATAATTTCTAACCCCCTCGTAGCTCGAGTAAATAGGTAGTAGTACCTTTTAGATATCATATACACTGTATATGACAGGGAAGAATTTCCAAATCCCTTTTTATCCAAGGTAGTTTCATTGGACACTGATAAGAGATTTTGTTTGACAAGAAGCTTTTGCGAAAACACTGTTGCTGTACATGTATCTCACATTGTCACTTGTTATGCCAAATTCGTGGAGTCACAGGGAAAAAATCTCAAAAATTTATGCCCCAAGAAAGTACATATATCGACAAAGTAAATTTAGTTTGATATTGCGAAAAAGTAAGCAATGTGTGGAATATTCTAAATTAGAAATATCTAAATACTGCAAAACCAATTAAGTATTTAGGAGTTAGTGAAACCAAGTAATTTCAATTAGATCACGATGATAACAAAACTATTGTGTTAATCTCAAGCTAGAAATTAGTGAAAAAACAATTAGTGAAATATATATGATTTGGTTTAGTTTATGATATAAACAAAACTGTTGTGTTAAACTCAAGTTAGGAATTAGTGAAAGAGCAATTATTTTATCCAATTAATGTTGGAAAAGTTTTATTCATGGTCTCATACATACTTTGAACTGTTTGACAGGTTGCACCAATCCAACCTTTTTCACAAGTACACATCCCAGAGATTGGATCACAAACACCGTTATTATCACATTCACAGAAATATTCACAGTTTGGACCATACTTTCCTTCTGGACAAGCTGAAAACAACAACAGCATGAAAAGTTATGAAAGTTATGATATCTAACAATTTAACATCATTGTGAAACTAACCGTAGAATCTTGAAGAAAAGATATGGCCAATCAAATGGTCTGTATAGTCAATACCTAGGTCCCACTGGTGAAAAATCATCGGCAATGAGGAATTAAACAAATTATCTGCCGATGGCTCCTGACATTTTTGCCCACAAAAACAGAGTAGTCCCATGAGAAATGGCACTTAAATTAGGCACTATTGTCCTTGGCAAGAATAGTAAAATCTTAACTTGGTTGAATGGTGCCTGTTGGCCGATGTCTATAAGTGTTCAAAGTGAACATACAATTGTTTCCAGATTAATTAATACCATTAGATCTACAAATCATACTCCAATTATCCAAAGTAGGTATTTAAATAATAACTTACAGTCTTCACATCTTGAGCCAAATTTACCTGGGGGACATAAACATTCCCCAGTAACATGGTGACATTCAGCATCTCCACAATCACATTGTAATAAACAATTTATACCATATTGACCACTCGGACAACCTAAATATTCATGATATAAAAAAAATGGTATCTCAATAAGGCCATACAAATAAACTCTAGCTGTGTGACACATACTTACTACTTTTTTGATCTGTAGATTTAATAAATTAGACAAAACAATTTTTGGAATTGCTTGATGGAAAACAAGTGTAACCCTTCAAGAGTGTTCAATACATTGTACTTCCATCCCAATGCAGAATGAAAGAAATGGAATGAAGCCAAGGCCCTTACAAGCCATCAATACAATACTTCATGCACGTGGTTACACGTTGCTTCACATCCGACAATGGGATTTAAACTCAAAACCTTCTAGTTGACAATCCCCATTCCCCTAACACAGCCCTCATGCAGATTCAACAGGAACAAGAACATTAATTTGATGAACTGATTACATATTAAATACAGGCATTAAAACAGGTGTGAATGTGCTATATATTAGCTCCGACTGGGCTAATGAAGACAGGCATATGCCATACACTGTTCAATGAGGGAAATTTCACCTGAACAGTAACAGTATTGTCTACTCTTAACTGCCATGGGTTCTTTAATGTGCATTTCAATGTGTACACAGGACCTCAGTTTTTTGTACCATCCAAAATGTTGCACCACTGGCAAGGGGGAACCATGTTAATAAATCCTGATAAACTTTTTCGGCCAATGCAGGGATGGAACACGGAACCTTTAGGTCAGCAATACAACCATCTTACTAACTGAGCCACCGTGTCTCTGTATTAAATATGAGTACTTACGTTTTTTACAACTGTCACCTGTAAAACCTGTAGGACATCGACACTGACCTAACCTAGCATCACAGGTAGCCCCATTAACACAATCACACATTTCACTACAGTATGGACCATGGGTTCCTTCAGGACATTCTGATATAAAAAAAAACAATCCATTTAACCTTTATCACTGATCTTAAAACAGTTCTTATGGTTACTTCATTAATTAAATATAATCTATCTGAGAATCCATTAGTTGTTACCTAATAATATTTCTAAGTATCTGACTTAACTATCAATATTCAAATAGCATCACTACATCAAGTAGCGGGTAGGGTCGGGAGGTGGTCGTTTAGTCCCATGCATGCACTTTAGATCAAAAGGTCTGTTATTGAGCAAAGTGGCGTGATTTCAAGCCCACACCTGTGACAATCTTGTGGGTTTTCTCTTGGTCATCCAGTTTCCTCCTACAGTTTACGATTCCTACACGCAAACAAATTATTGAAATAAAATTTAACCTGTTAGTCCTAAAATGACATTGTTTTGTCAAGAGGATGTTGAACTCCATTCTCACTCTCCATAAAAGAATGGTAGAATGTATAATTTTAATTAAAGGAGCTAAATCTGTATTCTTTGACTCCTAGATATGCAATATCTATTCTTATATCTTACCCATTTCACATGTGTGACCATAAAAACCATTTTGACAATGACAACATCCAGTAATTGAATCGCATTCTCCGCCATTCTGGCACATACAAGTATGATTACAACCAGGTCCATAGCGATTAGCTGGACATGGTGTGTCACATGCTGATCCCATCCATCCCATATTACAGTTACAGGCACCAGAGACTTTATCACATCGACCGTTTTTACAGTCACAGACTTCTTTGCAATCAGCACCATATTTACCGTCCTCACATTCTATAATAAGATGAAAGATACTATAAATATTATACATAATCGTAATAACTTTTATTGTGTACTGGAACTTAAATAGATTTTTGTGCCATCTACTGACAGATATTCACGTATTTTACTTATGTTTCTTAAATTAAAATAAATTACTTTACAGGTATTGTTTATGAGATTTAATAGTGCTATTTAAAAGAAAAAGACATTTCTGTTGCTCTATGAAAAACTTCCTGACAGTAGTGAAATAAAGTAGAATGCAGAAAAGAACCCCTTAAAGTGTTTCACAGACCCAATGAAATAGAATCTTCTTAAACTAAGATATATAAAATACAGCTTGTACCTTCGTGACATCTCTTCCCTGTAAATCCTGGTCGACATTTACATCTTCCACTTTTCTTATTACATCGAGCACCATTCTCACACATACAGAAACCTAAACAATCCTCTCCATATCTGTTCTCTGGACAACGCTGACTACAAGTGGGTCCCACATATCCAGGAGGACAAGTACACAGACCAGTTAACATGTCACATTCGCCACCATTCTCACACAAACATAGTTGATCACAGTTGGGTCCATATTCACCTTCTTTACAACCTGAAGATCATTTAATGTTTCTTAAATTTCAATTCTATTTATATCTTTTATAAATCTTGATGTTAACCATAATAACTATACTCTGGCTAGATAATTGTATTTATTTATAAAACAAAATTTATTTTCGAAAAAAAAAAAATAATGTTCAATATTGGTACCAGACAATAATCCCAAGGTAATCACAATGCTCAAGTCCATGAAAACAACCTGACAAATTATTGTGTCGACTTTACCTGAGAAACATACGTCAAATATATAGCATCCAAAATTACTTGAATATAGAACTTCTTGGAGGCAACATTTATACAATGGAACATGACTTAGATTAGACACAGCTTTAATATTAACTTGCTGTTGTTGCTTTTTTCATCTATAATTAACTATTCATATTTATGTAATAAAGAATAATTCTGTGTGCAAGTGCAATAAAACAGATTTTGTGCAATATTGATTTCTAGAAGTAAGTAAACATTCAGAAATTTCTGATATTAACAACCAATCAGAACATTTACAAGACAGAAAGAAATACACATCAAACTTTTATTTCAAAAGACATTTCTGTAATGCTTTTATCATAAATATTTGCATAGTTTAAGGCACATGTTTCTAATGGAGAGTTTGATATGTAGATTAATTCTTATGATTTTTATTGGGAGCTTGATATTTACATATAAGGAACATGTTTCTTAACGGGAGCTTGCTATTTACATACATGTACATTGTTTTTGTCAGGAGAGCATATTATTTGCATGGTTTAAAGCATGTTTTTACCGAGAGCTTGACATTTACATAATTTAAGGCACAATGCTTTAACAAGAGCTTGACATTTACAGAATTAAGGCACAAATCGTTTAGGGAGGGCTTGATATGAGGCTACTGTACATAGCCATAGCCGTTGCCATATAGTTGAGAACAGATGCATGTTAAACACAAGACAGTTATTTTCCTACTCCATCATTTGTCTTTTACCCGAAAGAATCTTGTATACAAAAGAACATGGTATTTGTTTTTGGAAAGTATTATTATTGTTAATGTGAATGTATATGGAATAATCATTTCAAAAAAAAAAAAATACACATAGTTTTTTTTTTTATCTTTTTTGATGTGAATGATTGACATAAGACAACAAACATGCCATACAATAAATAAACACTTACAAAATATTTTTCCAATTCATTATTTCACACAACAATATTTTAAGTTTAAAATATGAAAGCGTACATAAGTGACAAAAACACAGAACAGTCAAATACAATGCAGATAATATCAGTAAAATATTCATCGGATGATTCACAGAATACCTACCCAAAACCCAGGATGCTTGTCAATTAAAATTCAAATTAAATATTTGTTGTCCTAAATTAAATCTGAAATTTACTTTATCTCACTGATTTAAAATAAAATTGGTTTAACATTTTAATTTCTGCACCAATTGGGTAAGGAAGATGTGTATACACAATGCAGTGTGCCAGGACTGAAATTTTAACTGGACAGTGGTGCTACATCCGCCAGTTTCAACTGTTAATGGATCTTTAATTGCCCCATTGAAGTCAAATCAAAATGATGAATGAGAACTTTGAGAAACATTACAACTAGTTTCATATATTAACAAGTATCATTTATGATCTCAATAGACAGTTACCTGCTTGTAGCTTTTTGAAGCCTGTTTTATCTTTGGGCTTTTTCCTCCATTTTCCTTTTCCTTTTCCTTTACCCTTCCTCCCTTTTCTCCCTTTTCTACCCTTTCTCCTTGCTGCATGCAAGAGGCAGATTAAAGAAAAGCATGGTTAAAAGTAAATAAAATCAAGCCATTTTACCAAATACATTAACTGAAGATTAGATGTAAAACTTTAATGAAAGAAATCTGAAATCGAAGCCAAAAGTTTCAGAAATGGCAAGTTTTCAGAATCCAAAATGGTATAGGTTTCAGACCATTATAAAGTGGCTAGTTTCAGAATTGGTATTGTGTAGAGGTTTAGGAACCAAGATGTTAAATTTCAAAATGGTAAGTGATACAATATCTTTCCACAGGAGAATAACAATGGAAAGTCTTCAAATTACAGTTATCAGCTCTTTTATTACTTTACTTGTCAATTTCATTTGATAAACTGGCTTGATTTTAATACAATAAAAGACAAAATAAAAGCTTATTAATAAGCAAATCTAATAATACTTGTAATTTTTCTCTAAGTGAATGCTTAAGACTGACTTATATGTAGAATATTTGTAACATTAATGCGTTCAAATTATCTATTTTATTCTAATTATTTCTTTTTTGACCAACATAACTGCCTGTACTTGCACCATATAGGTAGTGTGTATGAAGGTTACCTTTTTTCTGGGGATTTGATCTATAAATATATAATACTCATCAAATAAGTCAGCCTTGCATAGAAATATTGAAAAAGCTTTATAATACATGATATGAAATAATTGTAGCATGAAGCGATGATCATGTATTTAGATCATAAGAATAAGACTGTGAATTTAAAGTTGTCTAATACTATATAGAAATATCCATATATACCGGTACCTTTGATATTTTGGGAACTCTCTAAATTCAAATATCTATTGTTATTATTATGAAATGTTGTTAATAAGTGAGATTATTTATCATATATACAGATACTATAAGTTTTAAAATTAGACATATATTTCTAATATTTCTATTAAATGTTATACATCTACATGAAGTATTAAGGGGTTCCCTTTTAATGTAACTAAACAACTTGAATTTGAAACAAGTTTTCCAATCCTATGGTTTAGTCCCTCAATACAATAAGATATATTGTTCCTGATTTCGGAATTTGTTCCATGTTACATTATTGGTTCATAATACAGGGAATATCTAAGTACATAATAAATATATATAATGTCTTAAATATAAAGAAATATTTCATTTGAGTTAATCATTTGATATGCATGAGAATAGTATTGTGAAATAATCCTATGAGTAAATTTGTATTCAGAGTGCTGTTTTGTATGTATGAAAATATTTCCCTGAAGTAATCTAATTTCCACCCATCTAAATATATAATATTTCTTTAGATCAATGTCTTGTATGTATGATATAAGTCTTCTGAAACAATATAATATTATTATCACTGTCAATATGTTTCAACACAAAGATCACATTTTATTGACTGAAGATTTGAATTCTATTTGAAAATTGATTTCAGATAAATAATTTTCTGACAATTTCTTTTATTAGTATCCCTATTCCTGTCTTACAAAGCATCAAAAATTCATGTTGAAATCTAGAACCAGACACAACAATGTCATCCAGCTTTATGTACATTTGGTTTATATTACTATAGAACAATGTTTCTCAACCTGGTGTCTATATACTGATACATTCATAGCTGTGTTTTTCTTTATTTAGTTTGAGTTATTCTATGAGTCTATGCCTAGTCTCTGTGTCTATTATAGTTGTATGCCGTCTGACTTACCATGTCTTTAATTTGCCAAATTCAAATATTTTTTATATATATTTAACCACTATTTTTTCATGTGTTCCAAGGTGTGCATTGGTTAAAAAACGGTTGAGAACCACTGCTATAGACAACAGTATGGGTATTAGAGAGAATATTTAATTTCTAAAGTTTTGTCTACTAAATAAGTTAAATATATATTTTGTTTATTATTACTAATTCCTACACCAATAGTTAATTTTATTGTGAATGAATAATGTACAAATGATATTAATCTGATGCAAAACACAGTTAATTGTCAAGCCATTACCACATTACAATAACCAGTCAACATGTTCAGTCCATTCATCAAATAAACTCATATATGAATATATATTATCTCAGCAGTCATGGCACACAACTACATGTAGCAAAATGATCATATGTTGAAATGAAATGGGGTTTAATGTCCTACTGTTCTAAATGATTTGGGATTGAAACAATGAATGCATTCATCTATCATTTTTTAAAATCAGTATTTATTTCAATTTGCCTTGATGCTTCAAATAAATGATGACATATAAAATTCAATTGGCACTCCTTTAATGGTAAGCACAACCACTACTTTCACAGGCAGGTACCATAGAGGGTCTTCATCCCATTTCCAGACAACATACGATAATTGATATCAACTGGTGCTGTGCACCATGATCATGCCCCAGATGGATATATACATAATACACACGGTGCACATATCCCTACCTTTAGCACAATATCTCCCCTTCTGTCCTGGTCTACACAAACATTCTCCTGTTACATGATGACAATCATATTCATCACCACATGAACACTGACCCCGACATTCAGGACCAAATGTTCCTAGTGGACAATCTGAAAACATAACATGAACACTATGGTATGACCACAAAATTGTACAATCACTACATTTCTGAAAAACACAAAATCAATAGTTGTGTGAGGTGTTATCGTCAGTTTGTAGTCTGGCAGGAAACATCAAGCTATCCATGCAAAGACTTTAATCTAGGATACTTACTTTGGTTAAGATACCTGGTACCACTATTTAGTTAAATAGATCATATGGGGAAATTGCTGAATAAAATTTACACTGGATCAAGAAAAACAAATATATTGTGTTCCTCAATATAAAACTGTTTAACTTACGTTGACCACAAGATGGACCACTGAAACCAGGTGGACATCGACATTCTCCATTTAGATGATTACATGGTTCATGTGTAGCACAGGAACATTTTTCTTCACAATCTTTACCATATGATCCTGGCATGCAAGCTGTAGAGAACAACGATCAAAAATTACAGATTATAGTAATATATATTAGTATCCTTCACTTGGAATTGTAGGATAGCATGCTTCCTTTGTTGATTGGTTTTGTTTCAAAGTGTGGAGCATCCACTGGGCTAATGACAGCAGTCATATGCCATGCATTGTGCTACAAGGAAAATTGTGTCTGGACCACAGTCACACTATCTACTCTTGTTTTTGAATTTTCAACTGACAGCAGATCTTTAACATGCTGCTGATGATCTACAGAGGATGCTGGTTTCTCGTACTGTCCAAATGATGCTCTTCCTTCACCAATGAAATGGGGAAACCCAGCTGGAAAATCCCAAAGAACTGTTTCAGCCAACTGGTTATAAAAACTTTCTGGTTAGTTAGTCAGAGTCATATTCACCAAGCCACGAATAACACTACATAAAATCTATTGTTCAATTGATAAAGTTAGTGCAAGTGATGAAAGTGTACAGATGAAGTTTGTAATAAAATAAATAGTTACGTTTATCACAGTGTTGTCCTCTCCAACCATATGTACAAGTACACTCCCCTGTTTCTCGGTTACACTTAGCACCATTTTTACATGGACATTTCTCAGAACATTTTTTGCCATAAAAACCTTTAGGACATGCTACAAATATTAAAAAAAATATATATCCTTAAATAATCAAAATATATACACCGGTATTGTTATTTAGAACATTTTATCATACCCCAATTATATATATAATTTCTTTGTTACTTTCAATGATCATATTTAACAAATGAGGATCTTGTCAAAATATTTTAGGAATGACTAACTAAAATCAACAAAAGCATGATATAAGTCCAATTAGCTAAAATTACTTTTGGACAATTAAAAATCTTTGGATTTGTCTGCTACTTTGGGGACGAAAGAAGGTCCCTGATAACAAGGTAAAGGATACCTACTTGTATTACATCTGTCACCAATATATCCTGCAGCACAAATACATCGTCCTGTCACTTTATCACATGTTTCACCATTAACACAATCACAGCGTAACTCACAATTTGGTCCAAATCTACCTTTTGGACAAGCTTTAAATAAAGTTGAATACATAGACCATAAGAGGTATATTAACATAAAAACATAAATTTACCTGATATTTTAAGCAAATAAGACGAAAATTAATTAAAATATTGGTAATGATCCCCTCATTAAAATAATTTATAACAAGCAATGTTTAACCTTTCAAACCATATAATTTAATATTTTTGATCAGTTAAAATAAAACAGTTATTAACTCACCACTTTGGCAAGCTGTACCTTCCCAACCAGCAGTACAGTTACATGCACCATCAATATGATTACAATGACCACCGTTAGAACAGAAACATCGGTATAAACAACTAGTTCCATATTTTCCAGCTTGGCATGCTTAAATAAAATGAAATATTACTGTAAGCATTATCGTTTGAACTTAAATAGATGTAACATCCTTGAAATGCCTTTTGGTATTTAAAATGACCCTGAACCTCTTAATGATTAATGAAGATTTTCCAATAAAAGGATAGAAAACAGAACGGGTCAGTGTTCCATTTCAACCTAATGGAAAAAATCACGAGATACAATACAATGAGTTCAAAATTTATTTGCTTACGTTCTTCACAATTCGATCCCATCCAACCAGGAGAACAGATGCAGTTACCACTGACTTTATCACAGTCTCCATTTTCACATTGACAACTTCTGCTACAATCATCTCCAAATTTACCATCTGGACATCGCTCATTACAGGAATCTCCATACCACCCAGATGCACAATGGCAATCGCCAGTAATATGATCACACTGAGCAGAATTATCACAATTACAAATACTCTGGCATTCTAAACCATAAAAGCCTTCGGGGCATGCTTTTTCACAATAAGTTCCTCTCCAACCTTCAGAACATAGACAGGATCCACTGATATGGTCACATTCAGCTCCATTTTGACACCGACATTTCTTCAAACATCCAGCACCATAGGTACCGTTAAGGCATCCTAAAATAACAACAAGTCATAGAAATGTGTTCTTTATCCATGAAGACCCACATCCATGGACCTAATTTGTCATTATTGACAATTGACACTTTCTTTGACAGTCGTACAGGTGCTACCCCTGACAAGCGGCAAGTGGGCTTGAAACGTTCCTCTCAACCTTTGACACCCGTACAGGTACAACCCCTGACAAGCAGGCTTAAAACGTTCTTCTCAACCTACCCTGGATTTGACCCATGACAACTGCCCTTACTGCTTGACAACCTCTCCATTATGAAACAAATGCTTATCAAGTAATTACAGTTAAATGTGGTTTCTTAGCAAAGATGATAAGTGTGATGATAATTTTACAGAATCTGTACTTACTTTGATCACAACCTGAACCTCTCCATCCTGGAGCACAAATACACTCTCCAGTAGCAGGATCACATTCAGCACTGTTTAAACAATAGCATTTCTTGAAACAATTTTCTCCCCATCGACCAGGTGAACAAACTGTAAAATGAAATCAATTCATTGTAATTCTATTCAAACAATAACATACTGTTATAGAATATGTAAATAGAAAGAATTAATCAAACCTTGGTCACAGAGCTGTCCTGTCCATCCTGGACCACAAGTACAGGTACCATCTACTTTATCACATGTAGCATCATTTTCACACATACAAACTTCCATACACTGTGGACCAAATCTACCTACAGGACATCCTGTAATATTCAAAATAATACAACCAGTTATTAATTTAACCTATTATTTGCTGTATCAATTTATCAGTTAACACCAAACATCTTAGGATGTGTATCTGTGCACTGAATACAACCATTTGTATAATAATCTAATTAGGTCCTGGTTGTTAAAACTTTAGTTTTAGTGTCATAGCTAACGTGGTCCTTTCTCCAACACCACTTCCAGGTCCCTTTTACAGCCTTTTAATCTATCCCATTTCAGATTTACTTTTACCATAACACTTCTTTTGGAACTGATTTTATATAAGAAATGGTCATAGAAGGTAACTTATTTCTATTGGCAAAACAGTCTACCACAACGTCCCTTACCTTCTCTACAATATGGACCATACCATCCATCTGTACACAGGCATTCTCCTGTAACACGATCACATGTAGCATCATTCTGACAACCACATTTATTCTGACAATCCATACCCCAACTACCTTCTGGACAAGCTACAAAAAGTTTAAAGTAAGTTTTAAATGCTTTATTTAGAAAATTTGGGGTAGTTTAATCAATTATGATGGGACATATAGATCTTATATCTTAGAAAAATATGAATATTTCTGCTTCTCATAAAAACTTATTAATGTCTTGATGCCAAATGTATGTACTTTCAAAATATCAGAAGAACCCATGTATATATACAAATGATGTTTCTGTGTTCTACAAGGTGCATGGGATGACAAGCAGAGAGACAGACCACCAAAAAAGAAGATTGAATAGTGAGAATACAGGAAACTTGAAATCAGACGTATGGATTTTAAAATTGATATTCAAAGGATAATTATTGATATCCAAGCATATTTTAAATAGTCTGAGAAAACCATAGTTCAGTGGTAAAATTGTATTTTTTGTAAAAAAAATTACTTCTGAACAATACAACTTTTCTCAAACCAACATAAGAAACATAGACAGAAGCTAAGCTGTAACACCGCTTTATATGCCTCCATTCTAACAGAGTCGTAAAGAACAAGTATTTACAAAATTCTATCATATCTCTGCGCTGTACTGTATTACATTCTCAAGCATTAAAAAGGTAAACTGTATACACGTTGAGTGTGCATTAACAATGTTCAATGAACTGCAATTTTCTTATTTCAACAAGGCTCTTCATATTTACGTAATGTGGCGATGTGTCAACATGGGTCTAGTCAGTTCCTCAATCCAATTTCAAATGAAACAAAATATTGTTTTTATCAATAAAAATACATGTGGATCAACAAACAAACCCTCTCACAGAGTATTTGTAAAGCGAATAAGAAGGTAGGCTGACAGACAATCAACACAAGTGACGACTATATATACATCCATATTAAATGTAAGAAGGACTTTAGAATTACAGAAATTTTGAATAAATAATTAGATTTATTGCAGAATGAAATTACAACAATAGGGTCTGGATAAGAAATATTTGGTTTAATGATGGAAATTGCAAAAAGCATAAACTCTGAAAGTTTAGTACTGCATTCAGTAATAAATGTTATGTTTATCATAAATGTGGTTAGCAACAAAATGCATAATGTCAATTTTTGAATCTGTATAAGTAAATGTCTAAAGGGTATGGAAAAAGGACATCATAAATCTAAAATAAGGCTAAAGATCAGAATAATCTATGAACAAATTAGTGAAATTTGGGAATGAAACATCTAGTTAAAGTTTGGAATTTATTTTCTGTTCAGAGGAAATAGATGAATACTGGATGCTGGAATCAAAATCTCTCTTTTAGAATTAGATATTCATATACAGTACATGTCTTTTTTCAATACCCTTTAAAACAGAACTCACATTTTTTACAACGTTTGCCCATTTTGCCAGCCTGGCAAATACATTTTCCTGTTTCTGGGTCACAAGTACTGCCACTACAACGACAGTCCTTTAAGCAATTTGGACCATGTTTTCCTTTTGGACATGCTGTAAATATGGAGGGAATAGACAAAAACAAATAAACAAAAAAACATCAAAAAAGGATTGAAAGCACTAACTATAGGTTTTAATATAAAATATAAAAATAATATGGGTGGTTAAAGTTGGTGTAGATTCACTTTCTTTCTATTCTATGATAATTTGCCATTATTACATATTTATTAATATTTCAGCAGTTGCTCAAAGCTACTAATCAACATTCACTGTTATTACCAAATTGTTCTGTTTTAACAGTGCAAGAAACAAACAAATTTTTCTAACTATATTAGTTCCATCCAAACAGCAGTATATTAATATATCAATGTACACAAACATCAGTCTAACTCCAGTTTCTCTATGTGCAATCAACAACAGTGCGAAGAAAAATAACTAATTTGCTGAGGATTTTAAGAAAAAAGAAAAATTTATGAATACGGTACTCTCACAAAATATCCAAATTAAGGTGTTTCAAATTGTTTTATTGATGCTTTGAGCTTTTATGTTGATAGATAGAATATTCATAGACTCATTTTCTGTCAAATTCTCAATTTTGATCAAAATCAATATTTTCACTTGTTTTATTTGTAGCTCAATATTAGAATTTGCGCATTCTGACGTATTAAGTCTATCCCACATCACATATTTCATTTGATATTATCAATTATTTTAGCTATGTGTAGGTTTATAGTAGGTAAATATTGTTATATCTTGTTCGGTGAAGGCAGACATATCATATCAAACCCATCATATTACAGGAAGCATGACTGCGGTTATTTCACAAAACAAGGAATCTGATCCCAAGGATGATTAAAAAACCTATCACAAGCTCTGAAGGTGGTCATCAAAAAATGTCAAAACTCAATGAGACAGACAGCCAATATCAATTTCAGATATTGTGCCGACAAGAAATGTTGTAGGGATGGACCCATACAGACAGGTGTCAGCTATATTTCACATGAAATCAAATCAATATTACAATATATGGGCAGTTGGGTTTTGTAGCATTTCGGTTAGGGGAGCAGGTAAGGAATCTGCCCATGCTGCCATTGGTAAATATATTTACAATTAGATATCTTGTGCATTCAGTTTACAAATTTTATGTCTCTGTCGCTAATGAAATCATCTAATGCAAGCATGTGTTATTTTAACATTAGTATTTGGGTTTGTTTTTTTTTAGTGGATGCAAACTGAAATCTTACATTCATCACATCGGATGCCAGTTCTGCCAGCTGGGCATTCCTTTAAACAATGTCCTGTCACATGATTACATTTACTCTCACGTGGACAATTACAGACTCTGACACACATCTCGCCAAAACGATTCTCAGGACATTGTTCTTCACATCTATCACCTTGGTAACCAGGTTTACAAACACATTCTCCAGACTTTAAAAAAGAAAAAAGTAATTAAATTAATAACTTTGCAACCACATTTCATGGTATAAAACAGACTTTCTATGGTAGTTTGACTAAGCTCAAGAGTTTTCTCTAGGTTCTCCCGTTTCCTCCCACTATTACATATGCTTCTGTGTAATCATCTTCAAGTTGTAATCAATCCACATATTGAGTGGTATCTAATCCCCATTTGTCTCTCATGCTCATTGTAAATTCAGAAGCAGTCTACAGCTCATAAAACTGGTGTTAATTTAACTTTATTTTGTGCTTTTATTTATCACAAAGAACGAAACGAAAATATAAATAGTGAACAGGCTCCACTTACTTCCGGTTGACAACCCTTTGTATTTTCTACTTCACAATCACACTGTGTAGCGCAGTTTGATCCCCAAGTGTAGGATGGACATGGTTGATTACAGGATGGACCAAATCTTCCTGGTCGACATTTACAATAACCGAATACTCGATGGCAATGACCACTGGCACAGTTTGGACAGATCCTGTCACAACTGCTACCGTAATAACCTCTAGGACATTCGTTTTTACATTCACCAGTGATCGAGTCACATATTACACCATTTGGACAATTACAAATGCTGTTACAATCTTTACCGTAGAAATTCTGAAGATAAAAATAGAAAATTCTAAAATTCCCTTTCTTTAGCTTATTAGAAATGAAATTAGTTTGTCAGAACTATAAATTTAGTCGTTCCTTCTGATTCATGGTACTGTGTTCAAATTTAAATGATTCACATACAAGAGTTACTCCCCTTGACACACTTTTTCATGACAAGAATGAATATTGCTCGCATTGACCATTATGTATACACATAATCAATTGAATATACTGACCATGTATGCAGACTCTATCAGAAAAATGGCTTTTTTTTAATTTACTTATACCTTTTAAAGATTTTCCAGTTCAAGTATTCAGTGGAGAAATTTTAATTATGAGAGTAGTCTCCCCTGAATCAATATCTTGCACATTTTCTTATTCACTTGAAGGAATAGATTTTCCAACATTTTTTACATAATCCATTTCTAAGCAATTAGAAAAATTAAAACAAAAGAAACTTCACACTGTCTGTATTCAGTCATTTTCATTCTAGGGAATCTTTGAATTGACTGCACTTGTGCATACTCTTCTTCAAAATTCAACCAACAAGGGATCCCTTACATGAATGACCAAAATAACTGGATAAATCCGAGTCTGTTAAAGAGTTCAGTGTTTTGGCAACACAAAATATTATAACAGAAAATAAATTTCTTATTATTACCTCGCCACAGGTTTCATTGCAAATAATTCCCTGCCAACCAGCAGTACATTCACAACCTGTCAATTGTTCATTGCATCGGGCACCATTCAAACAGTTCTTACAAGTTAACAGACAATTAACACCAAACATTCCACCTTCACAGTCTGTAATATATAGATATCAATTATATATCAAAGCTCTGTATATTTATATATCAATAAAAGTAGCCTCAAAACAATGTTCTTAGATTATACATAAGATGAGAGGAAAGTAACTGAAACAGAATAATAAATTTGAATCAACAAATATGAATTCTATTTCAAAATTATGTTAGATTTGAAATAAAATTACCAGTAAAATGAACGGCACAAGTATACGATATATCTGGTTGGTTTATGTTTGTTTGTTTACGATCAGTATTTTAAATAAGATACAAAATCAAAGATAAATATTTTCTATAACATCTTTTTTGTGCTGTTGCCTTAATCCCTCAAGTGTATGTCAAAGAGCAAAGATTTTGAGGCTACAAAAAAACTTAAATTATTTCTTAACTTATATAATTAGTAACAAGTTACTTTAATTAGATTTATATACATGTACTGCACCCAAAATAATAAGTCTAGGCTATCAACTAAGACAAAGAACCAATTAAAAAAAACATTCTCAAATAAAGACTATGGTATCAAAATAAATATAAAAGTTTAATAAAAAAAATTAAATTAAAGGATAGTGGATAATAAACTACAATAAAATTGTTGAATACATAATACTTAATCTAAAAAAGAAATTGGGTCTTGCTCTCAGCTTCTAAGGACTGTTGCATTATTGCATTTATACAATATTGTGACTTTTCTGCACCAACAACAACATGTTATTATCTTAATTATTAGTTAAGACATCAAGATAAAAAAGCTTTTAATTCTGCACATATTCCTTTGCAAAAAAAAGAGATATAATGCCTTATCATAAAGTGGAAATCTTCCGAAATCAAAAATCTATTAAAAATTAAATACTATTAGGAAATTTTTATAACTATTTTAAAACTTCATCAAGATGGTATATAAAAAAGACCAAAACAAGTACAAAAATTAAATACTATTAGGAAATTTTTATAACTATTTTAAAACTTCATCAAGATGGTATATAAAAAAGACCAAAACAAGTACAAAAAGGTGCATATATAATTTTTAAACATTGGGGACTTCCAATTTAAACACATGGGGGGCTGGTTTTCACATCACTATGAGCTCATGCAGAATTAAAATATACAGAGCCACCATTTTCACTAAGGTAATATGGGTAATAAAATTTAAACATTTCATTACATCACAGTAGTCATATATAAATATAACCATTTCATAAACAAAGACAAAATAAAATACATAAAAATGAATTGACAAATATCCATGTATGTGAAAGTGAAAGTACACTGGGATCTCCCTGTGGACCCCCCAACATACATTTATACAGGCTATAACATGAACCAAATCATCATTAGATCTTTAGAATGAAGGCCTAGTGAATTCTTAGAATTTTAATAATGAAGGTCAGATGAACTCTTAGAATTTTTATAATGAAGGCCAAGTAAATTCTTAGAAATTTTATTTCTTGTGAATAATTTCTATGTTTACATGTCTGACATTGGTTAATAGAATTTTTCCTGACTAACAACAATTCCATCTACTCTTTCTTGAATTCTGACCAGGGATCTGTTATATGCATGTGATAATGTACATGGATGAACTTCAGTTTTTTGTACATATCGAATGACTAGGCATACTATTCTTGCAACCCCACGCAATTTGGGTGCTACTTGCTATTCAGCTTCTTTCCATATAAGGTGGGTTAAATTTCTTACAGTAAAGTCCTTGCAATCAGTGAACAGAATATCATTCCACATTCAAAATCCTGAATTCAGGAATTTATGTTGCTTTTTGATATTCTTTATCAAAATTTCAGGGAACTGTGCAAAAAAATCCATGACAATTCTGCTGTTCTTGATATTCTCATATTTTTATGAGTTAACCTGTTTTTTTTATAAGGCCTAAAACAATATTAAGATTTGGTTTAGATTTCTGAAAGGCATCCAAGATTTTTTGATAAGAAATTTTTTTCAGCTGTTTGCATCATAAAATCATTTTAAGTTCCACTTTGACAAGAGCATTAAAATTGAAATAAAACCGAAAAAATCCCCAAAACTGAAAAACATTCAAGTACAAACAGGTCATGCTGGTTTTGTACTGATTTTGGTACATTATATTTGAGACATGGCTTATCAACACAAAATAAAATTTTAATTAATGCAAAATAATCAAATAATTAAGCACCAATCGAAACTATTTGGCAAATTCTGTCTGCATGTACATCAAAAGTTATAATCTTGAAGTTGCTGTTTTATGTTTTACAAGAATGATACTAAGACTGGAGGAGCAAATTTTAAAATAGTGGGGCCCTATTCTAGAAAACTTAAACTAAAATATCTATATCATAAATTATATCATTTTGCACAGTTGCAATAATGAGCGCAAAATTGAATGATGGATAATAAACTTAAAACAAAACTGAAATATTTCAAGAATGCAGTCTTATTATTATTTTAGTTTAAGCTATTTAACCATAGATCGTATAATAATGGATAACTGACCCTGCAGTATCTGTCATTGGACGATGAATTATGTTGTTCATCGCATGCGCGAAGTCCACAGAACCTAAGTTACTTCCGGTCGAAGGCTTTGCTATTGTTTATAATGAAGCGGAGTCGTGTGAGCTGATATTAATGTTATTAATTTGTAATAATTGTAATTGAGATAGCGACTGGAAATTTTGAGACAACGTTCCTATATTTATGAAGCTAATAATAACACGAAGACCGTATTTTTTACTTCGGTATTTATATTTTTAAAAAGTACTTAAATATAGATCCCATACTATGGGCCATATAGCAGTAGATTGCAAAGCCTATGCATGCGTGAACTGATATTTGATGTTTTTGTTATTATTTTGTAATAATTTTGAAATAGCGACTGGAAATTTTGAGACAACTTTCCTATATTTATGAAGTTAATAATAACATGAATACCGTATTTTTTTACTTCATTTTTTATATTTTAATTTTATCGATCTACAGATTTTCTTGAATTGTTTTGTTTTGGGTCCATTATTTAAGGATGTTATGTAAATATCATGTGTATTTTTGTAACCAAGCTGATTCTTTAAATTTATTTTCACAGAGAAAAAAAAAGATGCACTTAAAATATTTTCGTTTATAAATAATTTTTCATATTTTATCGATCTACAGAATTTCTTGTAAAAATAAAACTACTTTTTTGTTTTGGGTCCATTATTTAAGGATGTAAATATCATTTATATTTTTGTAACCAAACTCATTCTTCAAATCTATTTTCACACAAAAGAAAAGATGCACTTAAAATATTTTCGTAGCAAAAATAAAAATTTGATATTAGAATCATTGTCTTCATACTTAATCTTTTTAATTCAAATTGATTCATTATAATTTTTTCCAAAGAAAAAAAATACCAATCTGAATATATAAGGATTATGTATGCTGGTGTTATTCAATAAAGTTCTCCAGCATTTTGCAGTATGGTTTCTCCCAGTCGGTAGTGTAGGAGGGACAACATGGCAAAGAACAGTGTCTAGTTGTTTAGATGGGACAAAAAACACAAGCTCATTGGTACACATTGGCATCATAATTTTGTAAACAAACTGATTCTTCAAAACAATTTTCAATGAAAAAACGGAAGGAGAGTTTTGCCTGGACAGCATCTGTCTGTCCATGCTTCTTCAATTTTGAACTATATGGAATTGGGTTTTAACATTATCTTGTCAACACATGCAATCCTTCAGTATTTCGTTACGATAACATATGGTAGTCTTTATTCTATGACTATTTGCAAAATCCAAGGAAGGAGAATTTTGCCCGGACAGCATCTTCCTGTCCATGCTTCTTCAATTTTGAACTGTTGTTCTTAAGAGTTAAACGACAACTTCCACCGAAGGTGATATAGTAGACAAGTCTTATTTTGCATTGTTATTATCAAAGCGCACACGCAGGTGTCTTTCGTGTGGGAGTAACCCATGAATTTGAGAAGGCACCCCTATCTCGAAGCCACATACGCTCACACCAGGGATCGAAATCACAACAGCAAGCCAGAGGTGACCGGCCAGAAGAGGTTGATGCACAGCACTCGATACTATCCCAACCCCCCAATTTTGAAGTACATATGTACAGGGGTCTTTTCTTGTTAGAAGAATATTACTAACAAATATTTCAACAACAATAAGATACATAAAAAAAGAACCCCTTTATTTATTTTAACAATTACAGACATTAAAAAAAATAACCTGAAAACCTCTGAATAGCAATAGAGGATCAGTTTTTTCTGAACACGATAGAGGCTGCATATTTTAACAGATGGAGGTTTATCTCCTATTTTTCTGCATGGTTTGGCAAATAATGACAAGTGTTTGTCATACAGTGTGCTATGAAGTAAATTTTGTCCATACAGCAGACTAATTAATTACCTACTCTTATTTCGGAAATTGTCAAGGATTCTTTTACATGTACTCCAACGAATCGAATAGACAATGTCCTTGCCAGGCCCTCTTCCGAAATTACTGACAAAGTATTTTTCACACTTTATTATTTATGGAAGGTTGTAGCAGTGAAGAGCTTATCTTATATTCAGAGGCCTACAAAGGAAAGAAAGTACAGGGTAACTGGTATTAACATTTTCATAAAGAAATTGAGGAGTTTAAAGGGGTATTAATAATAATATTTTCAACATAATCCTAACAGACAGTTTTCAGATCCAATAATTATGTATCATTAAATAAATATGGTGTAAGAATGGAAAAAAACATGACACTATCTGACATTTAGATTTACATTCATGCAAATTTTATAATGTCAATACGACCAATATTTAAAAGAATTATCCTAATTTGAACATAGTCGGAAAAATAAAGGTCTGGGTACCTATGAAATTTCGACGTAAAAATATAGAGCAATGGTGTATATACCTTGTCTCAAAATTTGAGCTAAAAAAAATTGAGTTGTTTTGACTAAGAATGGCTAAGTTGCTTATCCGGACACTTAACGCTTTTAAAATTTCGGGTAATTTTTTTTCGTTGGGTGACCTGAAAATCGATTCCCTAAGGTCTATAATACAGTGAATGGCCTATGTGCTGTACTTGATAGCGATCGGTATTTTTCACCTACACATATAATGTTTTCAATATTAAATGAGGGCTTAGAAACAGAACATCCATTCAAATGATTTTTTTTAAAAAGTTTACCTTGAAATTTCAGTGTGCAAACATATTGTTTTAAAATACTGATAGCACATTTGAATTTGACAAAATGCTGAGACCATTCATTAAAGTCTAAATTTTATAGAAAATTTCCTTAGGATATTATTTGATTTTTCCTACATCTTTAATTGATAAAGACAGATTTTTTATTTATTTATACACGTAAAGACGTATACGGTATATCTAATTATCAAAACAGTTTTTCTTACAATCTAAAACTAAAAGGGAAATTTTAGCTATTAACTTACTTTTTTTGAGGGGGGGGGGCTATGAAGACACCTTGAAGTAATGAATATTGATACACCAAAAAAAAAAACGTAGGCCTAAAGTAAAGATAAAACATGACTATAGGCCTTCATGTATACAGGCCTATATAATTAGAAAATTGTAGATTCTAGACTAGCTGCATAGTTTTTATTACGTTTGACGAAATATTATATCGAATAGAAACAAATTGAGGTTTTATAATACAATAGAATGCGTCCTTGGCGCATTCTCACTGAAAATGATTATTCAATAACTTATCATACTTTTTATGTGTTAGTGTTATTGTTGTAGGCCTGTGTCGGCTGGGTACCGTAGTATCCTTTTAATTTTTATACGAACGAAACATGTACTGACAACTAACCGTATTGATACAAAATAACTTACACATGGTTAAACATTAATTTCGGATATATCTTGGTAATTGGAAGTTGTGCAGACGATGTTTTTTTCTTATTTTATTCCGAAGCTCACAGGACTCCATACGCATTTCTTCAGGGTTTTGTTTAACCGGAAGTAACTTAGGTTCTGAGACTTCGCGCATGCGATGAATAACATAAACCACCAGTCAGACTTCCTTTCTAGTACAGTTCTATGATTTAACAAATTCTCTAGTTCCATCATTCTACGTCCTTCAATATTCCGAGCTCATACAGTGTCTAGTGCCCCCTACACCCAAGAAAGTCTTTAATTGCACAAATGAGCAACAAACCAAAACGCAGTCATAGATACATTTTGAGGTTATGCTAAACAGACAGAATCTTACTATATGTTGCGATTGATAACATGTAAAAATGATGACAAAATATCTGATAAAATGATGAACAAATCGATGATGATAAAATGATGATCCAATGGATGATGATTAAATGTAAAATGTACAATAAAATGATAAACATCATTAATTAATACATAAAGAACATCTGGTAATTAAAAATCCATACATACTACTCACTTGTTTTATTCTCCTCTTTAAAAAGCAAGCATGAAAAATTGGTTTTAATATATCGCTAGTCACTTTATATCCAAGAGAAAATGGATAACAAAGGCAAAATATCAATGTTAATGACTATGATGAAAAAATGGATATTCTGATTTTCTAAAATGAACTTTGTTTCAATTTGAATTTTGAAAATTGATAACTAAAGGTACTGATATCATCAATCTCCAAGAGACATTTTTAAGGTATCAAAATTATACAAGGATTAAGAGTTAAAAATAGTATCTGAAAATTCAATTTCTGCATTACTAAGTTCTTCATATTTAGTTTTCTTGGGAGTCTAATATTCTCACTCAATTTCTCTCACTCTGCATTTTCAACAATGAAAAAAACTATATTAACCCTTCCAACACTGATGAGTATAATCACCAGCTTATTCTAATAATATCGGACCCCTGTAACCAGGTCCAACAATAAATTCATGTAATGTGGGATGACCAAGTAACAGGGTCCCAAATAATGAGAGGGTTTAAAGGTTTCCTTGTAATGGATCATTATGACAACCTTAAAGTACATATGTCATGGTATACTGCATAGGAAAACAGATTATGGCAATTTTACTAAACTAATTAAATTATATAATTCCTGTGACTTACTGAACTTGGCTGCTTGTTCTTGTAGTTCTTGAGATAAAAAGTTATTTTCCGTTACTGGAATCACAGGAAGTGGAGTTGTCTCGAAACGAACTGCTGGTAAATCACCTCTCTGAGGTCCACTATCTAGACCATATTCAAGTGCTATAATTAAAAACATAATAAATCAGGTATACAAACAATACAGAAGATAGACATTTCCAGAAAAGACTGTACTTAAAGCCCCAATAACACTCTTGTTGTAACTGAAAAATATGTCCCAATCTTCATTCTGGTCAACAAATCGTATTATTTTAGGATATTCCAATTAAATGATGATATAAATTTCATCTTAACACACCTATTTTGAAAAATTGGAAAAATTCAACCAATTGATTTGAAAGGTCTAACGTAAACCTTTTCAAATGTGACTTGGATTTTAAAATATTTTCGAACCCTCTGGACAAATAAAATAGGTTGTAATGGATAATTTACACAACAGGTAGGACATTTAAACATCTAGTACTTAGAATAAGGGTATTATTTATTTTCTGGAGCTACCAAGCCAGCAAGAATGTTATTGTCCCTTTAAGAGATTTTTTCCCCTTACAATTTACTTTATTATAGGTTAAATTTTGACTATGTTGATCACAACCTAATGATTTCCAGCAAGCTTTTTTAATTTTTGGTCATGAACAGGAGGTAAAAAACTATCTGTTCACACAAGAAGAAAAGCAACACAAGAGAAGAAATGAGAAAATGTAATTGGCAATTATATACCATATATCATGGTATAAAAATATTTGAGATAGAATACAAATATTTATGTTCAAGGAAATGCAGAGTTTAATATATTATAACACAAATTAGGAAAGATTTGGAATCTACTGATAATATTTCATCATTAATACTAAATTTTCAATAGTCGATAGATAATAAATAATATTTTGATAAACCCTGCAAAAATCGCAGTTTATTTTTATTTACAACCTGTCTGGAAAACGGCAGAAAGAAACATACACATTTTAGTATTGGGTTTCCCCCTAGGTCAAAAAATACCATGATAATTATTATTCTTACGTGTGCATCTGGTACCATCTGGTGATAATAAGTATCCTGGAGAACAAGCACAACTAAAAGAACCTTCTGAGTTGACACAAAGTTGTTCACATCCACCATTATCATTTAAACATTCATCAACATCTGTAAATATAGGAACAAATTGGATTTATAGAGAAAGCTACTAGTTTTGGTGTAGGTAGGTTACATGTATATGGATTCAAAGTCGTGACAATACTGGTTATACATGCTTTCAACTAGGTAACTTTAGCTTTTGAAGCTACAGAAAGACAAAGACAAATGTGGTTTAACATCCTCTCAACACAAACTAGATCCTTTTGGGACTATCATATGGTTTAATCTTATTTTTATTTCAATAAGGTTTTTGAGGCTACAGTATTTCACAGAAAAGTGATGTGTTTAATATGCAAGAGGTAGAATATGATAACTTCCTTTAAGAAACTCGATTTCATAGGATAACTCACAGTCTGAAAGGACCTGAAAGTTAATTCTACTTATTATGTGTATATAAATCCATTGGACATTTAACACTTTCATTGATTACAAGGGTTATTTTTGTAATTTTTGAGCTAAATAAAAACAAGCAATCAAACAACAGACATATATATTTGGGTGAGCTGCTGTATTCGTGGTGAAAAAAATAAAATTCCAGCAATATCGGTCCCAAACAATGGTCAAATTACCAAGTCCATTAGATTGAATTCAACAATTATCACAATTCTTTTTGTGCTATAAGGATATCATTTTTGCATCAAGGTATAATTGTGTTTTAAAAATACTTAATTATGCAAATATAATGGGGTTAATTTTACTCTGCATTGTATACAGGAACAACTGAGTGCAGGTCTTTGATAGGCTCTCAATAATAGAAAAGTTGCTGGAAAATCCTGGAGAACTTGTTCAGTCAATGTAGCTCCTACTCATCAGTTTTGTCAGGATTTTGTGATGTAAGATATATTAAACATATGAAAAGGTCCTGAATAATCTTTCAATATGTCAAACCCAAGTCTATTATTAGTGTCTTTATCTTAAAGTTCATCTAACTTGATACTTTAAGTAGAAAATTAACGCTAAAATCACTTTCAGCAAATTACTGATATGTTCTTCTAAGATGTAAGATCAAAGAAAGTAATTCAGAGTTTCATATGTCAGGTATTTTTGACAGCTTGTTAATACTATCCTAATTGGAATTTACCATTTTTTGAGTACCGTAGATATTTTTTAAGCATAACTGTTTCAGAAATGAGGGATCAAATTCGGTAGAAGTATGTCTACTATTTAAGGATCAATCTCTCCAATTCTTAGGAATGTTTTCACAAGACATAAACTTAAAAGGATTCTTTCTATCAAGAATTCGCAAAAAAAAATGGCATTCCTCACATTACATAACAAGTGTTATTTGATGTTCCAGAAAAAGTAAGCGTGCTGGAGGAAATCTGTCATTCACTAGTTATGAAATCTAATTTTTCATCACTGATGAGAAATGGCAATAGTTGCCAGCCAACAAGGTCCAAGTTAATACCATACCTTCACAGCCACATCCATCTCGACTGAGTAGAAAACCTGTACTACAGTAACATGTATGGCCACCATTATTGTTATTACAACCTTGACTACAACAATTCTCGCCTTCACATTCATTTATATCTGTAAATAATCAATTTAATTCATAATAAAACACTTTTAAAACAAACAATAATAAAATATAACATTATCTCTTGATTTATAAATAAATGAAATGAAAATCAAATGAAAGGGGGTTTAACATTTTACTTTTCTGCTCCAATCAGGCTTAAGATGATGGACATCTCTAAAACTATAATCTAAGGTACCGGGGTACCTTAAAATGTGACAGCCAAGGTGGTTCAGTGGTAATTCCTAACTGTGGTTGCAAAACATTGGTGCAACACAAAATAAAGAAGTAATAGGAATGGTCATGCTACTACTACCAGGCAGAATTGAACATACGTAAATTAATGTCACAACCATTACAGACCAACCTGAAACCTAATCAATCTTAACTGCCTCCAAATAAATTGAATATACAACCCAATGTCTTAGGTTGGACTTATAAGCAGGTGATACTACTGACGTGGGAATAAGTGTTGTGAAAAATCATTCATTACATTGGTCGTGGAAAATAGGATATTTTTTGTATATAATAAGACTGCAAAAAGGTCAACAGATATCCTTCTCAGTGATTCAAAATTTAAAATTTACCTTCACAAGATCTTCCATCCACTTGCAATAAATAACCTTTTCTACAGGAGCAAACAGGGCCATCAACACCATTACGACATTTGTGATCACAACCACCTTTATTAAAGGCACAACTATCGATAACCTCCATCTGGATTCCTACAAAACAGGAAAAAAAATTGATGACCTTAAAAGTACAAAATTTCATTCAACTACACTTATTGGTATAGTTTTAAGGCTTTAGTGAAATCGAGCTGCACGATGATGAGTGTGTTAATTTTTCTACCAAACCCATTTCCACTAGAGTTAGTGTTTATATAGAATTAGTGTAAATATTATGTGATAGTTATGTTTAAATATAATGATGTCGGCCATGTTTGTTAATAACGTCACATCACTGCACAATACAACATCTGTTACCATAGTTACAGTTTGTTTATACCTTCAAAAACACAGCTACCTTTGTTTCGCTCTTTATGTTTCCCTTTTTGCTTCTTGCGTCCTTTCCTAGGTATCGCTTGCATTACAAAAACAATCAAAGTTGAAAGATATTTCAATTTTATTAAGATGTCTTATGTCTACTGATTCCAGTGTCTGCTTTGCTAGCATTTCTCGTTTATCAATTTACTATTTACTTTTCTACAATTTTCATTTTTGTTAAAAAATGAATAACAGGCAGGAAATGGACCACTTTATATGGCCAATGTATGACTCAAAAAAAGTATATTTTCATGACAAACAAAATCGATTGTCATGATGTTGAACCACGTCTTATTTAACCTGTGGCTGTTGCTTCCAAATTAGTAAATACAGTAAGACTTCTTCGACATCTCAAACCCAATTGAAATATATTTACAGAATGTCATAATAGTGAAAAGAGTTAGCTTAAATTTTAAATGTGATATTTTAAGACTTGACAGAGTTACTCAATTAAAGCAACACAGTAAGACGATAAAATATGACGACTCAAAAACAGTAACAAACAAGAAACAATTTACATCAGTAGAAGACACAAACAATTACATATTTTGATTTTAATATTTTCATAAAGATATGATTTATAGTTCATAATATGTTTGGTGATGAATGAATTTAAATAATATAAGTTTAGAGGGGTTGGAGGGTGGAATTGGGGTGGTCATATAATTGATATCTGGGGTAATGTACAATATCTAAACTATCAAAGAATTTGTTAGAAAAAAAAATATATGCGTGGGAATCAAAGAAATTGGTCACAGGCAATAGATATATATCATCTTGAAATCTATACTAGCTTATCTGAAATCAACCTCTTTTTAGTCTCCTCTAAATCATTCAAAAATAATCAAACTCAACTCAGGTGTGACAAAAAACAATCAAATCAGAACAATCTTGAAAACTGTAATCTATTTCAGATAATATTCCCAACTGGATAATAGTTTCTTTTAATTTTATTTTCTTAACGGCGCTACTTTATTAAGTTGTTCAGACGAAAATCTGTGTTTAAAATTAGCGCATTGAAACAGAAACAGGAATTTTATATTTCTTTTAGATTCTTACAAGTTTTATGACGTGAGGAAATTCAATTGCTGCTAACTACATTACGATTTTTAAAGAGGCACCATAACCATTACATTATCACAGGATCAACAATTAAAGAGGCACCAACCATTACATTATCATCAGCTCAACAGTTAAAGAGGCACTATTACATTATCACCGGCTTGACATTTCGAGAAGCACCAACCATTACATTATCACCGGCTCGACAGTTAAAGAGGCACTATCACCGGCTCGACATTAAAGAAGCTCCAACTATTACATTATCATCAGCTCGACAGCTAAGAGACACTATTACATTATCACCGGCTTGACATTTAAAGAAGCACCAACTATTACATTATCACCGGCTCGACAGTTAAAGAAACACCAACTATTGCATTATCACCGGCATAAGTTTGGATGTGTTTTTATCCCCACATACAGTCATAACAGAAGTTTTAATCTGAAAATGTGACTTGAAATTGGGTAACATGTATTGTGTATAATTATCCATCTAGTTTGAGAAATTAATCTAAGTTGAAACATGAAAGAAATGATCTTGTTATTTTAAATGATTTCAAATATAAACATTTAGGAATTTCTTCTAGAAACTCTTTGGTCTTATAAACCGAGCAAGAGAGATAGACAGAGAGAGGTAGTGTTCTTTACACAAAACAAGCCCCTTTCTATATTGTAACCACTATTATAAAAAAATTATTAAAATCAGAAATTCAATAAATCTTATTTTAAAAAAGCAGGGAGATAAATATGGTATTAAATGTGTAGGTTAAACATCCATTCTGCAAGAGCTAAATCTGACTTTTTTTTCTGGCTTCAATCTTAATATATTAACCTTATATAATTAAGACATTTATTAACCTCATAATCAAATCTCAAGATCATCGTATTGTATTGTTATTGAATGGATTGGAAAACTGTTCAAAATAGATAACAATAATCCGTTTAATATCGTAGCAATTTTGTCAATACTTCAAATACTGGTAACTTCACTCAGATTTTTGATGACAGTCCTAATTAGGATGAATTTTGACAATAGAATTTGCATAGACTCGTTAAATCTATACATAATTGAAAGTACTTTAATCAGAGAGAATGCAGGTCTGAAAGATTATTTAGATTGTTCACTTCTTACTTAAGTTACTTTTGACATTTTAGAAAAATGAGCGGGATCTGAATTGATGCACCTTTAAGTGGTACCACAGGAACAATAAGACACAGAAAGTGTGTTTTACAGAAATCTTGTACCTAATTTAAGCAGGCATTTATGTTCCAAAAACAACGCAATTATTCTATGTGTTTGTTGGTCTTTTCCTTTATAAACTTAAAAAAACCATTAAATATGAGTTATTCTTCTTATTTTCATGAACCAAATGTTGCACTTTACTGGTTTAGGCATTTGCGATGCTCTAGAATTAATTTAATTAAACATACATTATGCAAGAGCTAAATTTGCCAATTGCAGGTCTTTCTTTAGGCCTGAAATGTTATCTAGATTATTAATTAGACATAAGCTCATCCTAACCATAATCAACTATCGATGGCATCGCTAGCCTGTGATATTTATTGAATTAGGATCCGATTTCCTGCTCAACTTTCAATCATGATCAAATCATGAAATGGATAATCAAGACTATATTTTCTATCGTACCTACTTTAGTAATGATGATTGAGAATAGGCTGAAAATTCTATCGCTAAATTCTTGGTTCAAATTGGATCTATTTGACTGAAATTTTCAGCAAATTTGAATTACATTGTGTAGTTTTTAAATATTATAGTGAGAACTTCCGTAGTTTTATCTAATCTCCCATAATGTATTTTTAACTGATGAATTCCTATGATATGAAGACTATTGGGACCATTTGGCTAAGGGGTTTATACTAACAAACATATCTATTAACTATGATTTAGTAATTTAATGTAAATTGACTTGAATATGATATATTACAACACAAACATCAAGTGCACTAAAAAGTATGAAACTAAGATTCAATAACTATCTTGTAATAGTCAAAATGGTTTAATATATGAGACTAATAAATGTAAAAACATTTACATGCATATTGCAAGATGCTGATTGTGTTCTGCGTATTGTTATATCTGTTGTTAATGATGTATGTTCATCCAATTAATTAATATCGCTATCTAGATTGGAGCCATTCAACTAATATGGTTGGATTATTCAACATGCGACTTGTGACACTTTCAGATTATGTAAGTAAATATACAATTCCAGCATGATTGATTAAGTATCTGGATCGGATTGTCTTTATTTGCAAACAAAAACTTGTGTTTTAGTGTTAGTACTGTCACCAGGGTCTGTCTAGTTAACTACCAGTCTATGAGATTGAGACAGAATGGAATAATGTGTGTTAATTGTTAGATCTTAATACATGTATATAATTAATATTATAAGCTTATTTTCTATGTTCTAATCCTCTTTCTATACTTTTAATATTTTAATCTTTGTCTAAATTGTTGTTTGGGTAATTGTAATGTAGGTATCTAGGGGTTACATCTTCAAGAATATAAATATGAAGATGGACCCATGAAAGACAAGTTAGATCAGAGATTCAGCTACAGGACTACACTCAAAGTTATGCCAACTCTTGATATAATACTTCTTTAGTTGAACATAATTGTGTAGTTATTATACCACTCTGTATATATATTGTCTGTTATAATTGTTATTGCTGTGTCTACATAAAACTCTACATTTAGCTGAATCAAGTGTTTGTTATAATTAATAACAAGAAGAAACCAGTAGGATGAACTACCAACTGTACTGAGGACCAAGCTGGTTACAGTACTATTTATCTTGCAGTTCAGTCAGTATCAAAACAAATGATTATAAGGGATCAGATTTGATTTTTTTTTTTTGAGCACTGGTATTTTTCAACTAGAAATATGTTCCTACGATGACGAAATAGGCTGAATTTCAAAATAAACTGAATCCTCAGATTCTGCACAATCAAGTACAACCTGAGGCTTACTGCTTGTGTTTGGATCATCTTGAGCCTGTGTTTGGATCAGTCAGCAATATTATCATATTCCAGAGCTCAAACCTAGCAATTTTTCTCAATATTATTATCTTAAAAGTTATCTTGAACTGGCAATAAATTGAAACTATGCTTAGTGCTAATGGGATTCTGATGTAAATTATTTGATCTGTTTTTGAAAATAGATGTGATCATGATGGTCCAATATGTGCACAATGGGGACATTTCTAATAATCTACACATAGAGTAATATATGATGGCTGAAAGCTTCTATTTAGACCATCAAAGATTTTCATCATACTGTCTGAATAACAACCCGCAACTTTCACCACACAAGGGTCGCCATTAAACCAGCAGGACAAAAAGGGCGCCAATTACTTTACGATTTCGGTGACCCTTTCTTCACTCTGACTTAACAGCAACTCTCGTGCTTAGAAAGTCATGTAGTTGCCAATTGTCATCTTTTTTGTCGTGCTGGCTTATCGATGACTCTTGCATTGTATCTAGAAACACGACAGTCTAATAGACACTTTCAGCCACCATAGTAATAGCATATCACTGTATTTCTATTTGAAACTAATTGTACCACTTCAGTCTTCTGTATATGCTACTGTTAAATTTTTAAAAGTGATAATATTTCTACAATGTGAAAACACTGGTGAATTGTGGTGAATATAACAGCAAATATAACAGTGAATATAACAGTGAATAAGTGGTTATTGGTGACCATAATTGAGTGTCTATGTACAACATTTACACTGAGATTTATCATTATTTGTGGTTATAATCTGGTGAATAGTTATACATGTACATATATATATATGCTGTGCCATTTGGTGTGTGTGCAGTGAATTGGATTTTGATTCTATGAAGGCAACATTAGATAACTTTGTCATATTTCAAGGGAAGTTATATAAAACAGACAAATACCTGGGAACATGAAGGTTTACTCATTAAATAAAATAGTTCAATCAATTTTTATTTCCGCGCAGTTCAATGGCTAATATACATTTAATATAACTTTCCCAGAAAAACACTTCTTGTCCCAAGTAATTCTGATTTTCCTAGGAAATAGTAGGAATTGATAAGAAGAGAATTTTAAAATTTGAGTATTTATTGATGGTATGTTGTACAATACTATAAATCTACACTTTTGTACATAAATACTAACAATAATATTACATATAGTAATACATATAAATATGGGAGTATAGACTTGAATGAAAAAACATGGTGTCAGAAATATATGACAATAAGACACTTACACTTAAATTTAAAAGGGTTTGATCTGTCAAAACCTTCTCAGATTGTAAGCAATTTTTGGTTGTTATTTCAAGAAAGTGACTATAATGCTGTCCAACTAAAGGCCACTTTTAGGGGTTAACCTTTTCACGGGGAGAATGGAGATCTTCCTACCCACCTACTGCGACTTCAGAACTTTTAAGCTTAAGCTAAGTTGATGCAACTGCATCACTTGAAGGTAGAGCAAATAAATCCATTTACAAATACCTGCTTCATATATACCTGTCTTCCAAAAGGGTTTATTTCCCAGGCTGGCTTATCCAGGACCTCATCTGACTGGTTTTGCACATCATCTGTGTGCATGCCACACTCTCAATGTACAACTAGCTTATATAAGGTTCGTCTTAGTCTTAGAGTTCATAGTGCGTCTAAACAACAAAAAGCTCTAATTTTGTTTCTTAAGCTCTCTCTAAATGACAATTCCCTCCCCATTAAAAGTTGGACAGCATCATAGTATGATTGAAGCAAACAAACTAGGGGCACAGGAATATAATATATATAGGGGGAAGATAACTATGTTACCACTACTACTACTACCTCGTCCATTCTGGATTTGAATCTGTGAGGAATTGGTGGGTTCTGTTTTAAAAAAAGCAAGATATTCGAACACAGGCATCATAGCAAGAAGCAAGTTAGAATTAAAACATCTAGATTATATCATACATATAGATAATATCAAGCTAAATTATTGTGATTGTATTATTAGATTATCAGCCGTGTCATTGATCATAGTTGTGAGACATATCTAATATCAACAATCAACAAGAAATCGATCCAAAGCCGCTGATCATTCTTTGATTTTTTGGACAATATTTAACATTTCATATCATAATCGACGTTAAGGCATGCTAAGGTTCTTTATTTAACATTTAATAAGAAAACAAACCAAGATTTGTCATATCTTTATAAATACTTAATGGAGTTGTACCCAGAGAAAACCTGTGAAGATGGACAGGGGAATCAGTACTCCTTGTCCATGTACAAGAGGGGAATCAAAACCATGCCACTTGACTCAATAACAGACCTTACGATGCAATGTTAACCATTGTGCCCCCCCCCCCCAACGTACTGTTCAGAATGATTTCTTTAAAACTTCAAATTCATAATGGTATCGCCATGGTCTTTGAATATGTTGAGTATCAATTAAACATGTCTCAGAACTATACATACATCTTAAATGCTGTTTTAAATTCCCATGCCATAGTGCAAGTTAGACTGTTAAATATATATTGTCATTCAAGACACTTCATCAATAAGACCTTTAAAGCCTTTATCCAGTGAAACTGATCTGAGGGTGAAAACATTTGTGTTTTCAAAAAGTATACAAGAAAATGAACATTACTGATTGCAGGTGCAAATGGGAAGAGAATTTTCATCATGTAGCATGAAATTACAAGATTTGTTGGCAGAGCATAAATTACAAGCTACCAGAGCCAAAACCTACTGCACAGCAAGAAACACATAATTATTGGATTCATAAATGTTCAAAAGCACTGTTAAAGATATCATTTACCAAAAAATATCATTGTTATGGTTGCAAGAAGGAATATTTTTTCCTATGTATTTATTTTTGGAAATGTTTAATTAAGAGTTGTCTCAAGCTAAATATTTTCAGTTGAAACCAATAAAAATCCAATAAGAGCAATTAAGTTTCACCCAACAGAAACCATTAAGTTACCACAAAAATCTTGAAACTATTTAAAGAGTTTTAAAGAGTATTTCCTAATTGTCAGACTTAATTATATAAAGTGTTGATTAAGATGCGGTGAGGTGACTGTAATAATTACAGATCATCAAGTCCAGGATTATAAAATGTCTAATCCTTTGTTAATCTTAGTTAAACCATGGTTCACAAATACTTAATTTAATGAACTTTTGACTAAAATTTGTGTCAGGTTAACAGGTCATCAACCTACTTTTTCAGTCCAAATTTTTTAGAGGTAACCAAGATAAATGCTTCCTCTACTTAATTTGTCTGTCAATGAGCTCATAATACAAAACGTGTGCCATTTTAGGGATTAGACTGGGATTCCTTTGGTTACAGTACTGGTAATCAAAGTTTTGTTTTAGATCAGTGATATTTTACTGACATAAATTTAATGCAAACTATGGTTTGAGTAAGACAACAAAACGGGCTCATTCAAATATCATTTTAGTGAAAAGCAATAATTTCAATGCAATATAGTATGCAAATGCCTTGCTTAATCAAATTCAGGGTAAATGATGAATGAATAAATCAATAAATATAAAATGAAAATTGATGGATAATAAACTTTATACTTACTGTAACATGATTTTCCATCTTCACCAAGTTGATATGCTGGTGTACATGTACAGGCAAATGATCCTTTAGTATTTACACAAGCTTGACTACATTGACCATTATTCTGTTCACATTCGTTTATATCTACAAAAACGGTAAAAGAATGATATAAAAGACAACAAAAACACAACAATTTTCTGAAATAAAGGTTCATTTGGCCAGGGATCTTGTTTCCAACATATTTGCCAATCTTGACTGACTGGCATTTGAATTGACTGCCTGGCAAACTTAGAATTTCAAAGACTCTAACCTTAAAACACAGTAAATACAGTTAAATATAAAGTTCTTGGGAGTAAAATCACTTTTAGTTACATAAAATAAATTGAGATAAAGTCAAATATTGTTGAGTTCTTTAGAAAAATATCTTGCTAATTCAGAGTAACAGCATATGCAAATAATTGACCGATTTGCAAAGTTTGGATGTGAAAGCCCTAGAACATTCATCAGTCATTGCTCTAAAAATGTCAAGACCAACCTTCACAAGATTTTCTGTCTCTAGATAAACGATATCCTTTAAAACACTGACATATAGCTCGTCCTCGGTCATTGACACATTTATGTTGACAACCAATATTAGCATTACATGGGTTGGTGGCTGAAAAATATGAAAAATAAAAATAATATAAAGCTATCTAAGGGCAGGGTCACACTGGGGGATTTATCTTAAAGTTTTATATCTATGGATTAAATTCTTTCATGTGAACAGTAAAATCTGTCCGATAGGTTACAGAGTCTTTTAGTCTTTAAATAAATCTTTTATCAAAATAGCAGTCGTACTCAACCGGGCAGAAGCTAAAAATAATATCCCACAGAACTTATGCTTTAAGATTTTTTCTGGGATTTGTCTTAAACGATCTATCCATTGGTATGACTTTGCCTTAAGAATATATTGTCAATCCGCCAGAGACATCAAGAATGCTTAAGTTAACTTCATTCCCGTATAAAAATAGGATTGTTGAATAATATTCATAAAAATTCCATACTTTCACAACTCTTTCCGTCACGACCCAGTACTGTCCCTTCTCGACAACGGCAATGAAAGCGGCCATTATAGCCATCTACACAGACATGTTGACATCCACCGTTTCGTACACTGCATCCAGAAACAGCTGAAAGATACAGACATACAGAGATTAGTTCCCGAGACATGGAAATCTGAAAAACACACACAAAAAGATGACCCCAAGTCTGCTTGGCCAAATATCAACAAAATTCTTATTTCATTGAACAGATACTGATCAACAAAAATTACATATGTTTATAATACAGACTCTTATTAGTAAAGAAGAACATATTATATACAGAAACGTAAAAACGGTTTTGAAAATGTAATGAAAAGATTGAATGGTGCATGACATGAGTATTATGTTTCCAAGTGGTATATAGTAGTGCCAACACCAAATATACTTAAAAACTTAAATCTGTGATTATCAACTCCTAACAGATATCACAGAGAAATTTAGCATTGATGCATTGACATTTTGAATTTCCTATTCCTATTTTTAATAATTTCTATATCATGATGTTTCCTTTTCCTGTACTAGTAGCCTATTCTAAACTAAAATTCTTTCTACTACTAAAATCTTATAATAGCAAATAAAATATTGGGTGACAAAACATCAGAAGAGTACAGGTAAATTTTAACAATGGGCATTTTATATCATTTCAAATTTGGAGTCTGTATGATGTTGTGTCACTGCAATATAAATAACAAAACTCATCAAGACAAACTGGATATCGGTCACACCTTCAGAAAAATATTAGAAATCTAAGAATTCTTTTGACAAGACAGATACATAAGAGAATTCCAAGTGACACCAAGTTATAAGAATTCTGAAATTCATTTTCAGAAATGAACAAATCTAGGCATTGGGATATATCTTTAACATAATAGTTTTGAGATGAGTTTTGTTGAAATATTCAGAAAAACAGAAATAAAACAACTAAATTCAAGAAATAAAATCATCATTTTGTTGTTGGTTAAATTTTTAGTCTAACAATGCATACTGAAAGCACAATTGCTTGGGTTTCATTTATATTAGTCCAACATGGTTAATTTGAATATCGTCTGGGATTTTATATCAAACAAAACAAATCTGACTCTAAATACCAAATAAAAAAAGTTAAAAAAGGAAATAACAATAATTAAACATGTCTACTAAAACTGAAAATAAAAACAAAATTTGAACAACAATGCTAGGAAAATAATTATCACAGAAATTAAAATAACATAAATATTTATTTAACCAAATAGTCATGCAGTTATTCTTCAAGTCGACGAGTTTGTTATGCAGGAATTTGGGAAATCGTACATCAACAATACAACACAGATTACTGTGAAGCGCTTTGCGTTTGGTTGAACGCTTGGCTAATTGTGTGTAAGAAAAAACGCAATTGGTGTTCAATAAAATAGTAACTAGATAGCCATTGGTCTAATGTTCAGGATTATCCAAAAATTGACTAATATGCTATTTAAAAAGTTTGACTTTAGGATATTTTAATAAGAATGGTGCGACATGAGAATTGTGTCTTTAATAGTATAAAAATGAACCAATAGCAAAGACGAAATAATTATTTTAAGGCATGCATTTGAGACAAAAAATCTGTAACTTATATCAACATTTGGAATTGATCTATATCAGACCGTTATTTCCTAACAAATTAATAACAGTGAAATTTATGATCTGTGTAAAAATAAACCCAAACTGTCATAGTTTTTAATCTTCCTGGTATTGGAACATAAAAATGCAGAGGCTTTGACTTCAAAGATGAGGTGATGTATGAAATACTTTTGTAGAACACAATGTAGAACACAAAAAACACAATGTAGTACACATTATAAACACAATGAAAAAACATAAATTAACACTATGAAACATTTTTTGATGATGAAATTCAACAATAACTGAAATTAAAGATTAATAAAAACTTAAAAATATGAGATATTTAAACCAAAAAATAAGTGAAATATGGAAATATATTAGTAAAATTAAACATGAAATATCTGCAGTAAATATTTTGTGATCCTTTTAAAAATCTGTGATGCAGAAAAATAACACATGGACTGTTTATGAAATAATGCAGAAAAATAGCACATGGACTGTTTATGAAATAAGGGAAAATGTGGTGATACACAGTAACAGAAGTGACAATGTAACATAAAAGGGTTCATGAACATTAAACAAAATATTATCTTTATTTAAATGGATCAACATCGTCATTAGCCACACTTTCTATCAAAATTTGCTTTTGTAGTAACTTTACAGAACATTTCCTTGTATGTTTTCTTTCGATTATTTGAGTAATTTCCTTTTAAAACAAACATTTGAAATCCTTCAACACTTTCTTTCAAGACATGAGAAATTACTTTTCGGTTTTTCATGCTTAAATTGTGTTTAATTAAAATTCAAGCAGAAAACCTTTGACAAAAGAAAATAAATGAAATTCGCATTCATACATTAACTATTTGACGGTTTTGCTTAATCAGATTTCATTTGGGGGAAAGGTTTCACTCAAATCCTCAGGAAATTAAATCCATACACAATCTGTATGTACATCTGTCTTATTTTTAATACTATGAAAATTGCAATTTTTGTTAGAAATATATCTGCAGCAGATGATGTAACATGTGAAATGAACATTCAATTTAAAGATATGTTGATACAGTTGTCAGTAGGAGGTCAATTTAAATTTCTAATCAATCATAATTTATAAAAGATAAATTATTTTTGCTATTTGCTGCCAATCAAAGACAAGACAAAGACTGTCTTGGTAACTGTTCTTGATAGACAAAAAGGGTTTCACCATAAGAAAGAGTTCTTTTAATCATGCTATAAAAAAGTGCCATTCTCAAGAAGAGACCAAGGCTCCATAATTGAGTAAGGAATTATGGAAAAGCTGCAGATTGAAAGGTGAGATTGAAGAGAAAACAACTGAATATAAATATCTTTAAATAAAAGAACAGAACAATAACAGATGAAGACTTAGAAGAACAGATTTCCCAACAAAACAAGAGCATGATGCCAAATGCAACAAAACAATGTTTGGTGCCAGGGAGTAAGGGCGCGGTCTGAAACAAAAAGAAATTTGAACAAGAGTCTTACCTTCAGCTGCCAAAAAATCTAGGATTATGTTTGGTTTATTATTCAAACTTAAAAACACGTTTAGGTCATTAAAATGATTGATCATGCATCTTTAGCCTTGCAGTTGTTGTTATGATGGATGCAGTCTAGAAACTTATACACACTTGGGTATATCAACACCTACGATATTTTTTCTAGATGCTTGCAGGAAAATATGTTTATTGTTCCATGAAGACATTCAAGCTTTTTGTAAGTTTAAATTGTTTTCAGAGGGAATTTGAACAACTTTTTTCTTGGATGACATAGTAATACAATAATACACATATATATGGCCTTGAACTCATGAAAAGATATATTAACCAAACATCGAGCCTATGTCTGCCTAATGCTTTATTAGTTTTAAACTACGATTTAAGCATTTTCAATTTCAGAATGATTCATGATTTCGAAATGTATATTATCATCACAGACTACAACTATCATTAGAAAATAATTTATACATGGATTCACTTAGGGTACTGGTAACCTCCCTTACACCAAGAACACACCCTTATCTTCAATATGATAGCTCCAATTTTTGTACAGCTGCCATAGTTTTTAAAATATTACTGAAATAGTATGCATTCATAAAATTCACACCACCCCCATTCGTAACATGATAGCCCCAATTTCCATAAGGCAGCCATATTTTTATAATATTATTATTGAAATAGTATGCATTCATAAAGTTTACATTCTTAATCTGAAAACCTAATGAAACCCACGTTTCACCAACATATGTCGTTCAAGTACATCATTTGTGTGATGCTGGTGCTTGAACTGACTGCAATAAGGGAATAATTTTACTGTCATCAAGGCTTGTTGTTGTTTAGCGATACAATCATAGGTTAAATAGTTGCCATGCAGTGCAGATATACATATTCATTGTTCGTGAGACCTCTAGATGACATTACATGTAGTTCAGCTTATATACAGCATTCATCATAACATGACCTCAACCTGCTGAAAGATGCTAATAACCGCTTTACCTCAAAACACTTCTTACAGAATGCAATTTTTTATAGTTTGCAGCTAATGCATACACCCAATGAATCCCACTATTATCAACGCTCTATAGCATAACATTCAGACCAAAGATTCACTGAACACATCCTTTTCACCTACACCTCCCAACTCTGCATCGTGTGAAGTCTTATAGAAATATTAGTGACACATGAAAAGCTAATACTGACTGGGATGAAAATTAAAATGGACAAAATAAAAGATATCATTGTGCACTTGCATTTTGAGGGCTAGAAAATCTGACTTTTGGGTCAGCCAGATTTTGAACAAGACATCTTCATTAAGAAGTATTCTAATAGTAATACAAAAGAAATTGTAATTGGCAGAGGAACCTTCTAGTGCAGGAAGGACAAGTTTTGGTGAAGGTGTTGGTGAATCAAAGAGTGTCATTTTAAAGATCATGAAGCTATATATCGTAATTCTGTATAAACCTACAACCAGTTATCCTAGATTTGTGAAGGCATCCAGTAAAACTCTTGTGATTTTGTGTTAGAATTAAGAAAGGTACAACATATGCAGGGGCCAACAACTTAAAAATTAGAGTGCAACGGAATCATGTAACTTAAGTTCAGCGTAAATCTACAATTTGATGTGAAATAAATTCAGAATGTGATCTCTAAATACCATTTTCTATAACACCTGATATCACTTCTCATTTGGCATGTTTGAATATTGTGTTTACTGTAATTTTTTATATGACTACATTAAAGTGATTAAAATTTGGAAATTCTAAAATGTATGTACTGAAACTGAACTAGTGCATTGGGAGGAATAGAGTTAATTGTTGGCAGTTTGAGATTCTGAATTTTACCAGTCCAAACAGAAGACAAGAATTGACAGAATGGAAATACCTAACGCTATTTTAGGCGCACAACATTAAAAAGATCGGAAGTCAGATCAGAAATACTCAAGAACTATCTCAAAGAATGATCTCAAGCCTAATTATAGCCAGACAAAAGAATTCAGAGGATTGTGATCCTAATGCTATCAATTCTGATCTATAGGACATCAAATTGTAGCCAAGCCCAAACTAAGTTATCTTAACTGTTCTTATTTCCTGGACATAAAATTCCACACAACTTAATATAAACATATGCAGCTGATTGGGCACAGATCTGAAATTTTGAAGGTTCACCTAATTCAAACAATATTTGTGCAGTTCTGATATTTCTAGATTCATATTAAAGTTTTCTAGGCCCTGAACTATCAATGTCTATATATTTACAAAAGTGAATAATAGTGGGTACAACCACACAGTCATGTGAAGTAAGAATGTCCCAAGAAATAAGAATCAGTAATTGATGTTAAGAAAGGGGGGCTATCCACTTGATGATTACCCTTCACTTTCATATCAATGATAGCCAAACTAGGTTTGCTGCTCCGCGGTGGAGGTCGCAACACTGGAAAGAAAATAAAAATACAAAATTACCTAAATTATTTAAAGAAATGAAAAATTAGGAAAATATTAGTAAATGTGGGACAAGCGATTAAAGTATCTAAATGAGGGGGTAATAATTTGAGAGCTTAAATTAATTAAACCTGCAAATGAAACAATAAATGATTGAGGTGTTGATTTGTATGTCTAAGATATTGATTTCTAAGAAATGTGATTAAATTTTCATCTACAGTAAAATATAAAGGAATCCAAAGTATGGTAGAATCAAAACTGATAATTTACAGGAATCTAAAAAAATCTCTTTAAGGGACATGCAATAGGATCATATGACCCCAGGGGAATTTTGGGAAAATTTGTACCATTCAATTGGTTTCTGTGTGGAGCTGCTGTAACACGATCCATGTTCTTATGTTCTTCAGGTCCTTCAAGCTCCGATCCATACAGTGGGTTGCCATTATCAGAAAGTGGTGTTGGCTTGGGCGTGGGCAAAGGTTTAACATTACGATCTCGTCCGTATTGGAGTTGATATCTACGGTAATAGTCATTCACAGGAGCTTTGGTGACGGCAGGAGTTGGTCGAAGAATTGGTGCACGAGTTGGAGCACGAGTTGGTGCAGGAGTGATAACTGGTCTTAAACCCGGTTGACGACCATATTGAATTCTTTGCCTGTTTCTATCTATGTTCTGGTTGGTGTAACGGTTACGATCAGCATATTGATTTCGATCAAGGTATACATTCTGGTTTCTGTTACCATAACGGACATTTTGATTATCATGACGACCGTACTGAATCTGGGGTCGGTTGTATCTATCTGGATAATAATAATCATTGGTATTGGGTATAGTGTTAGAGTGTACAGGATAACGGTAATGATTTTTCTGATATCCAATGCCTGCCGTCAAAAGCTTGTCCTGATACCTGCCGACAGCATATCTATCGGGCTTATACCGGTCTACATAACCCCCTGAAAGAGGCTCATTAGTATTATAACGTGACCGGTCATTAGCACTCCCTTTCGTCAAAACAGTTGGCATTGTTTGGTATGAAATCTTGTTTTCCTCTGAAAATCAAATATTAATATTAATGTTAATATATAATTTAAATAATGATAATTAATTACAACATATAGCAGTATATATAGAGAAATATGAATAAGTTGCATGGATAAAATGAAAAGAGAAAAGAGTATTAAAATGATCAATATTATATAAAAGTTAATAATTATACAATGTAGCTCCACTACTAATATACTGCCATAAAATGTGTCTCCACTACTTATTTAACATCAGGAAATTAATATAGACTGTCCTGTTTGATAAAGAACACATTTATAAGTTACAAAACATTAATGTAAGTGTCTGGAAATTGGGCAATAAACAACAAACAAAGGAATTTTCCAATGTTAAACATTATGTTAAACACATTCAAAACCTTATATTGTCAGTGGAAGGAACTCTAGGGCCAATAGTCACTGGTGCCTATAACAACAGGAACTGATTCTACAATAGTTCAGTATATAATTAGAACACACTATTGAATGAGGAGGACATATTATGCAAATTAAAATATTAAAAGATTTAATTGAAAGCTTAGTGAGCATAGTGTGTGAATAATTAATCAAAAATAGGTTGCCAGGCAACGAAACATACGCCCACCAGCAGCTAAATCGTCCGGGCAGTCAACAAGAGTTGTCGCATATTAAGTAATTATCAAAAATCATTAGAATTTGTTTGGTTTTTTATAAAGTTCTGGCCCATGCTAATGTCTAGTATACGGAAAATTTAATATTATGGATTTAGCTGTACAATTATCAAAAATTCATTGAAAATCAATATATTTGTTGGTCTCAAGACCTTAAACTCTGTTTCAAGTTTCATCAAAATAAAATTAAAATTGTGACCTCTACAGGTCCACTTGATATACAATATTGTTACACTATTCGCGTACAAGCAGCAGTGTAACAGTGATATAATCAAATGTTTTTTTTTTAAATTGGATAATAAATGCGACCTCCAATGGGACCACATGCAATAAAAGGCGATTTTTCGTACAATTAGGGGCCATAATTCAGGAAGTTACAATCTGATATGCGCAAATATGTAACCAAGACCTTTAGGTTATAAACATGTATTTTAAGTTTTATCAAAATTGAATTAAAACTGTGACCTCTATAGGGTCCATAACCTTGATAAACATATCTTTACAAATACAAACGACGGCCATTTTGTCTGTCAATTTTAGTCTGATTTTCATGAAATTCGAACTCAACCTTCTTTACGGTGTAACGGTAATATAATCAACCGTTTTATTAAATCGGATAATAATTTTGACCTTCAGAAGGACCACAATCTAAAAAGGGTGATTTTTCGGACAAACAGGGGCCATAATTCAGGAAGTTAAGATCCGATGGGCGCAAATATCAAAAGAACTAAGATCTTTGGGTTATAAACATACATGTCAAGTTTCATCCAAATCGGTTCAAAATTATGTCCTCTACACTGTTCACAACCTTGATATAACATATTTTCACACTATTCGCGTACAAATGGCGGCCATTTTGTCCGTCAATTTTGGTCAGAATTTCACGAAATTCGAACTCAACCTTCATAACCATGGAACGGTGACATAATCAAAAGTTTTTTTAAATCGGATAACAATTTTGACCTCCAGAGGGACCACAAGCTAAAAAGGGCGATTTTTCGGACAATCAGGGGCCATAATTCAGGAAGTTACAATCCGATTGGCGCAAATATCGAAAGGAACCAAGATCTTTGGGTTATAAACATGCATTTCAAGTTTCATCCAAATCGGTTCAAAATTGTGTCCTCTACACTGTTCACAACCTTGATATAACATATTTTCACACTTTTCGCGTACAAATGGCGGCCCTTTTGTCCGTCAATTTTGTTCTGATTTTCACGAAATTCGAACTCAACCTTCATAACCATGGAACGGTGATATAATCAAACGGTTTTTTAAATCGGATAACAATTTTGACCTCCAGAGGGACCACAAGCTAAAAAGGGCGATTTTTCGGACAATCAGGGGCCATAATTCAGGAAGTTATGATCCGATTGGCGCAAATATCGAAAGGAACCAAGATCTTTGGGTTATAAACATGCTTTTCAAGTTTCATCCAAATCGGTTCAAAATTGTGACCTCTACACTGTTCACAAGCTAAAAAACATGATTTTTCGTACAATCAGGGGCCATAACCCATGAAGTTACAGTCCGATACATGCCAATATCGAAAGGAACCGAGATCTTAGGGTGATAAACCTATGTTTTAAGTTTCATTGAAATCGGATAAAAATTGTGACCTGTAGACTGTTCACAAACAATTGTGGACGGACGGACGGACGTCCGGACGGACGGACGGACGGACGTCCAGACGGACGGACGGACGGACGAACAGGGGCGACGACAATATACGTCCACATGAAAATGTGGGCGTATAAAAATAACACAAATAAATGAATATATGTCTTCTTTTAACCCATGGTAAAAATTTATCTTACAAGTGTTGCTCAACTCCAATTAACAATAGATGAAATACTTGTAAATAAAATCGTTCTCAATCGGTTAAAAACTAAATCGAATATAAAATAAATATTCAAAAAATAAAGATAACTAGTAATATCCATATGGATTTCATGTATGTGCTAGCTTTATAAGCAAATAAAAGCAAACTTTAATACTGGATACCAGGTCCTAATGGCCACACCTCTTTGAATTTTTGTTCTTTGAAAATCAACCTTATTTAAAAACTATATTTATCAGATTTGAGAGGCTACTAATTTACAATGAACGCAAAGAGAGAGAGGGAGAGGGGTTGTTTAACGGACACTCAACACAAAAGTAGGTCATTCCATGACTAACATATGGTTCAATTTTATTTTAATTATTTGCTAGCATGTAGGGGTCTTTAGCAGTAGGAGGAAACTGGAGGGCCTAAAGAAAACCGATGAGGTGGAATCGAAACCAGGACACTTGACTCAATAACAGACCTTATGATCAAACGTTTTATGTATTAACCATACGTTTACCCAACCCCTCTCGACCTCAAGGAACTAAAAATTAAATTGGTTTGGGGCAATGATACTATGTTATAACAATTTTGAAAGGGAAGTGGAAAAATGGTCAATTTCAAAATGTGCATCCAATTTCTCTTTTGTAATATATAGATTTGATGGAGCAAATATGTATTCTCTACCTTGGAACTTAATGAAAGTATTCGCACAATTACTCTTCAGTGGTCACACCCATTACAAAAAGTAAACTCACTGGGAAATCTAATATTCCGCATCTGTTATTTGAATGGAGTCCCTTAACCCCATACTACATTTTATAATTAAAGCAATCAAAATCCAAATTGTTATTCAGTCCATCAATCACTCTTTTCTTTTGTATATTGTTCTACTCGATAAACGACAAATATCAGTCATTATTAGCTTATCATTCATTCACGGACATTAATTGATAAATATTGATTCTTGCACAGGAAATAAAAAAATTCCGTCACACACTTGATTTTTCTCCTACAATAAATCTCTTTGTTCAATTAAAGCTTAGGAGATTTTTTTTGTTCTAAGTAATAGCTGTAGAAATATGCTGAACGACGTGATAACCATTATTTGAAAATGATATCGATAAGCGTACATGAATTCCGTTTTTTATTTGACAATCAACTGGAATATATTGGAATGAATACAAAAGGTAAATGAGGTATCGTGTTTACTTTTAATGAGAAAGTATTTAATGTCAGCACTGATAGGGTAAATCTATAAATCAACCAATATCCATTAATATCGATTTTATACCATTCAGAGATTAGACAAGTTAAATAATTTGGTGGTTACAGAAATCAAAAACTATTTCAGTCATTGATCGTGCAAATAAACCATGGCTAATGTGGGTTTTACAGTTCTCCTAAATTTACTACCAGCCTGCTTCAAACAAGATTTGTGTAATTATTTCAACCAAAATAACCTCCAAAACCCAACCCCTTTTCACGATCACGCAATCATAAACCCCTGAAAATAATTAAATTAAATTGGTTTGACTTTCATTCCATAATTATATTTATCATGACATCAAGTAATGATTTGAAATTACATCCTCTTGCAGATTTCCTGAATTTTAGCTCATAAATTATTGAATCTATATTATTGAAAAAAATTTATCCATAAAATATTAATCTGATCCTCAGATTTTTTTGGGTTTTATTCTTTGATTTTTTCATCCCAAAAGTAATCAATATCAGAAAAGATAGGCTGGCACTGCCAGGCAGGATACGCCCACATTTTCGAGAGATGGACAGAGAACAAGCAATACCGAAAGTGATTTTTCCTACATCTTTAAGTCCTGTATTTATACTGTAGTCGGAGCAGCCATTTAGTTGGTCAGTTCCAGTCTGATATTAATGAAATTCGAAACCGACAATGATTATGGTGTGACGGTACACAACCTAGAAATGTGACTTTTCATCAAAATCGGATAAGAATTGTGACCTGTAGAGAGTTCACAACCATGATATACCATATTTTTACACTATTCGCGTACAAACGGCGACCATTTCGTCCGGCAATTTTGGTACGATTTTCCTCATCAAAATCGAATTAAAATTGTGACCTATACAGGGTCCACAACCATTTTTTTAACAGTATTCGCGTACAAACGGCGGCCATTTTGTCTGTCAATTTTGGTCCGATTTTCCCGAAATTCAAACTCAACCTTTCTTACAGTGTAACGGTGATATAATCAAACGTTTTCTTAAATTGGATAATAATTGTGACCTCCAGAGGGACCACAAGCTAAAGAAAGGGGGATTTTGCGTATAACCAGGGGCCATAATTCAGGAAGTTACGATCCGATATGCGCAAATATCGAAAAGAACCAAGATCTTTAGGTTATAACCATGAATTTCAAGTTTCATCAAAATCAAATTAAAATTGTGACCTTTACAGGGTCCACAACCTTGATATACCATTTTTGAACAGTATTCGCGTACAAACGGCGGCCATTTTGTATGGCAATTTTGGTCTGATTTTCCCAAAATTCGAACTCAACCTTCCTTACGGTGTAACGGTAATATAATCAAACATTTTTTTTTAATCAGATAATAATTGTGACCTCCAAGCTAAAAAAGAGGCGATTTTGCGTATAATCAGGGGCCATAATTCAGGAAGTTACGATCCGATATGCGCAAATATCGAAAGGAAGCAAGATCTTTGGGTTATAACCATGAATTTAAAGTTTCATCAAAATTGAATCAAAATTGTGACCTCCACAGGGTCCACAACCTTGATATACCATTTTTTAATAGCATTCGCGTACAAACGGCGGCCATTTTGTATGGCAATTTTCATCCGATTTTCCCGAAATTCGAACACAACCTTCCTTAGGGTGTAACGGTGATATAATCAAACGGTTTTTTAAATCGAATAATAATTGTGACCTCCAGAGGGACCACAAGCTAAAAAGGGTGATTTTTCGGACAATCAGGGGCCATAATTCAGGAAATTACATTCCGATAGCCGCAAATATCGAAAGGAACCAAGATCTTTGGGTTACAAACATTCATGTCAAGTTTCATCAAAATCGGTTCAAAATTGTGACCTCTATAGGGTCCACAAGCTAAAAACGTGATTTTTCAGACAATCAGGGGCCATAATCCATGAAGTTTTGATCCGATACATGCCAATATCGAAAGCAGCCGAGATCTTTTGGGGATAAACCTATATTTCAAGTTTCGTTAAAATCGGATAAGAATTGTAACCTGTAGAGAGTCCACAAACAAATTGTGGACGGACGGACGTCCGGACGGACAGGGGCGACGACATAATACGTCCACATGAAAATGTGGGCGTATAAAAATAGATTTATTTGAGTTCAAAACAATTGTTCTAAAAGATGCAACAATTGTTAGAAAATATAATCATGATACAGCTTTCCAAATTCATATTTGGGTTGTTCGTTATCATCTAAATCTGTGAAAATTTTCCTTTTTAATTATTTATCATGAAAATATTCTACATCAGCTAAAATTGATTATTTTAAATTATAACATTGATATTTTTTAAGTGCAAAAAAATCTGGACTATAAAATACACTACTAGACTCTTTATTTCCCTGAATAGGTCTTTGTTCTAAAATACAGATATTTCTATTAGAACCTCAGATTAAAAATCCCAACAATGCTTTCCTTTTAGGCTTTATATGTTATCTGAAATTTCTATCACTACTCTATACCTTACATTATTTTACATTTGATAATGGAATTGCATAAATTTATCTTAAAGGGAAATGAACACCAGCATTGAGTTCAAACATTATCAATTTGTAAGTTGTGATGATAATCTTTGGTAATTATTGTAAATCTTCAATAGTACTATCAGATTTAAAACCAGACACATTTATTTTAAAAAAGTGAAACTCTGGGATCTTTCACAAATTTATTTTTCAGTCATCCCTGTCGTATCAAGAGAAGAAGGGCTTTAATCTGATTGCTTCCAACTCTAAATAAAGAATGGTACATGTATAATATTGTCCACATAGTTTGATATCGAATGGTTTATATAGCCTCCAAGGTGGGAATTACTTTACCAGAAATACTGTAACAACTAATTGAAGTTTCTTTAAATCTTGCTGTCAAAGTCAACACAAAAAGGCCATAGTAGTATTCATAGTGGCAGGTTCCATATTGATTATCTTAATATAGATCTCATGTAGTTATATTTTCTCTGATGTAATAGTATGTTGATTTACTGATAAGTGATTTCTATATAGAATCAATCCGTATTCTGTCACACATGCAGGTACCATATACCAGAGAGTGAATTATCATGTTTCCAATAGCATCTATAGTGCTCACAGCCAATCTTTCAATAACAAAATATTTTCAGCAAAAACAAACTGTATATTTGTAAAGTTTGCATTTTCTCTTACCAAAAAATAAAAGTTGAATAAATAATAAGCACCTACTGTAGTCTTAAATATAGTTTAATGACTATGTTTTAATGTCTGTCATAATTGACAAAATTGTTTCTTCGTGATTCTAAACCCTATGTATTACTTGGCTCTCCTGGACAATTTGACAACATCTGGTTACAAGCTTTTGACTCTGCAGCAGCAATATATTAATCTTATTTTTTAGTAACATGTACAAGTGGTGTCATGGGTGGTATACATATCAATTAACCGGTGACCAGCTTATAAAGGTGGCAAACAACAGTTTTCTATGAATATTTATTTGTCCCAGAGTTTCATTTAACAGCAATCTGCATCAATTTTATAATTACCCTAAATGCCAACCTTTTTTGTGTATTAGCATCATAACTGTATTAACTTTCATCATTGATTCAAAAGTAATAATAATCATCTAATATAGTGCTGGAATTCCAACCAAGTGTCTGCCCATTTTTATTAAACAGAAACCATATTGTTGTCTGTTCCATTGACTGTTGTTAGACTTTTATCATCTAATTCCAGTAGCAAAAAACAATACAACTATATGTTTCTAGTCAATGAAGCATGTCTCAAGGAAATGAAGTCTAATCTTGTAAAAACATTCAGAGGGAAATCAGTGATCAATGGAGAGTCTAATTTCAGATGGTGTTGACTTTTCATAAACATGTAAATAGCCTAATTTGATTTATAAGAAATGATTCCAATACTGATACAATCAGTGATATATTGTGCTATTTCACATCATTTAATTTTAAAGGGAAGATAGTCCGATTTTGAAATTCTTCAAATTTTTCAAGAGTTTAAACTGCACATAGTTGAACTAATAAGCTGATCGAAATTATGAAATTAATCTATCAATATACAGCTACAATTCACAAACTCATGTATATATGAAATAGTTTGGGTTTTTTTAGAAAATGTTTAAATTTATCAGAAATAATCAATATTTTTTAGAAGTTTAATAATCAGTCATCTTTTTTTCATATCTGGTGAGTGTGTACATTTAACATTGTCAATAAATTCATAGCAATACTCTAATCTATAAAATGTGATATTATGTGCAATAAAATGCAGGTGCTCTTCTAGTAAATAAGGTGTAATTCCTATAATAAATGGTGGAGATGCCAGTGGATAGTTATTTAACAGATTTGTACACTAACTACAACTAATTATTCACTGGAAATAAGAAAGAGTGCAAAATCTAAGCCTACAAATAGATCATGATCTAAAAAAAAAGGAAGAAGACTGCAATGTTGTCAAAAATATCCAGCACTGTCAGTTTTATAGCGTAGAATACTAATTTCATTCAGTTAGCCTATAATAATCTTTGCAATCTTGTTTGACTTAATTGAAAATTGCTTATCCAGTGGAGTTATTTCCTCTATTGCGCGATTTCCGGTCATACCATGCTAATTTACTGAATCAACTTATTAGTGATTGCTATCTTTTAAAATATGTTCGGGTTGCAAAACTGATTAAATCAAGTGGAGTTATCTCCTCCATTGCACGATTTCTAGTTGTTTCAGACTACTTTACTGATGGAACTTACTAGTAATTGCTATCCTTTCAATATCATATATTACTAAAAAGCAAATTTTACTCCGATACAGGTGGTACTAACTCCTTGCTCCTATTAAGAAATACCTCCCTAAATTATTCTCGGGCTCAAGGTGGTGTTTACAGCGTCATTAAATCATATTGAACACAAAAAAAAAATTCTAATACACACAAATCAGATCCTAAAACTAATAAGTGCCTAAAATATTTTTACCATCTTTAGGATCTTTGCCTTTTGTACCATTATTGCCTGTTTAAAATAAAGTTTTGTGTTGAGAAATATCAAAGAAAATCAATTGGTGTTCGACACCTCATTACCATAATTTGTTTGTCATATTGGGACTCACATACAGGAATGTTCATTTTTGGTTTGCTTGGATCTTCACACATCTATTTTGAATTCCAATATATACATTTCACTGCTATTGTTGACACCAACAACTAGACCAGTTGACATAATCCCCCACCCCACAAAGTGGTAATTTAGCTTGCGGAATCTCAAGGGTTCTTTTGGGCCCTTGAAGGATCGCAATTTGGAGCTAAGTTCCCTATCCCAACTAAACCACCAAGCCATTGCCTTGAGACAATGCTATCTTAAACAATAGCTTTAAGAAATTCTTTGCATTTCCTTTATCAAACAATATAGTGGTTATACTGAATAGGTATTGTAAGAAACTACATATGATAGAGTTTATGTAATATAATATATCAAAGAGATTATGACCAAAAAGAAAACATTTATAAAGCCAATAAAATTATAGAAAATAATATATCTAAGCAAGTCATATCTCATGCTGATAAAATTTATGAGATCATGATACGAAAAGTAAATGATAATGTTACGAAAACAAATTGTAACAATTTCCTACATGGCAATATGATTTATACTTAAATTTCAGACAACAACGAGAATTACATTGATTTATAATCAGTTATAATAATAATAATTGAAACAAGCAAGTTAAATGAGGCATAGAATAAACCAAATATCTAACAAATTAAATAATTAGATTTATTTCCTACTTCAAGGGATATGTATGGGTACTGGTATGAAAAAAAAACCACGTAGGCGAATTTCATTTAATGCATTTTCCATGATCAGACCAAAACAATTTAATTTTCAGTTAAGGGTCTTGATAAAAAAAATAGCCACCCAAGTCTCTTAAACAATCTTTTGTTTAATATTTATAAACTTAGATGAACAACAAAAGTATTTTCTTCCCAAACCTAAAGAAACAAGAAGCAAACTTTAAAAGGTATTTCCAAAGACCAAGGGGATCACGGTTGCTAAGTGGGTAGAAGACACTTGCTCGCTAGCCTGGAGGTCGCAGGTTTATTCCTGGTGTTGGCCAAGAGTTAGAGATTTTCCAGTGTGGTTTCCCCTTATTAGTGGTGCAGGACAGAGGGCCTAAGTCACTGGTATGTACATAAAAGATCCCTTGGCATTAGCTCAGCCGGAGCAAATCAGGACATTAATCTCCATTTCATTTCCAAAAACCAAAAATTAAAATTAGTTTGGCCTTATCAACTTCTCACATCTACAGCAAAAAGCTTTGATGAGCAATGCCTTTCACCGATGCTGCTGTAACATCCTCCTCCAATACGCCTACTCACTTACACACACAATCACCGTTTTTTCCATTGGTTCTTATAATTCAGATAGTCCTGTTTTGATTAGTTTATCAGCACTATTCGTCCATCATGTAACATACATAAAATGTAAGATTAAGATGCCGAAAATAATTAGCAATTCAAATTCTTGACAATGTTTCCCAATTTTAACATCAGGCATATGATAGCTATATCTATAGACATGATAAAAGAAACCTTACCAATGCATGATCGTCCATCAGCGTGTATTCGTTGACCGCTTGGACATTCACAGGTGAAGCCACCGTCTGTATTGACACATTTATACTGACAGCCACCATTGTGATTACGACATTCATCAACATCTAGATAAACAAACGCAAAAAAAAAAAATATCTACATGTATCTACATCTAATAAATAAAGATCTGTTGACTAAAAACAGCACATCAAATATCCTACTACACTTTATTTCTGATTGTCTAAAGGAATGTAGAGCATTTCGGCTACTGGTGCTGCTGTGGTCAAAATGTCATATTGGGATATGTAGTTACCAGGAAGAATGTTCTTTAGAATCACAGTACTCTACTTTAAGGGTTGTTTTACTATTATGCAAGGCAAAACTACAAATTGTAAGGTCATAATATGAGCTGTTTCAAGACTAATTCTGTAATAGTACTGCTTTAATTAAGATTTGCTATGAATTTTGAGATGACAAAAAACACAATATGAAACTTTTACATTTCAAATTATGACATGGTAATTTAATTTGGAATGGAAATTTGTATAACGTCTGCTCCAAACTGACTATAGAAACACAAGACCTACACATTCTAATACCATGCCTAAATTAAGGAAAGTGCATATGGGAACTAACCTCGACACCGTCGACCATCTTGAGCTAAATTGTAACCTGCAGGACATTTACATATGAAAGAACCAATTGTATTGCAGCATCCCTTTTCACAACCACCATTGTTTACAGCACATTCGTTGACATCTGTAATAAAAACAGAAATAAATAATATGTTACAAATTGTTTCGATGTTCAACAGTAGTTACAGTAGCTAATAGTGTAATTGTGGGCACTCTAATATTTCATCACACCCCACATTTGGTATGTGTTATGCAACCTTCTATATATAATGTTCATTTCTTATTTGCTGGTCATATTTTTCAAAACATGTTAATACCCAAAGAACCCTCTTAAAGCAAGAGGGGACGGGTACCTTTATCTCAATATCATCCAATCATTGACACTGTAAACATGACTTATTGGTAATTTTAAATCAACATCTTAATGGGAAAATATTGGCTTTCGATATCCAATATTTAAGACAAAATGAAAGTTTTAAAACTGGCACAGAACTGTGTGACAGAAGGCTTTTGAGAACCATTTGTAATGAAGCAACGCGATGAACAAGGCTAACCATATCCCACAGGAGAATACTAATGGTGTTGACTGAAATAACCAGATGCCAAAGACTGCCATTCTGTTTGCACTCTTTGTATATTTTCCAAAACATCACTGATTACAGTAAAACAAGAAACAACTGAATGTAAATCAGTTTATATACATTCATATTACATTATTGTATGAATTGCAACCAATTTGTGTTGATGTCTAGCTGCCAAAGAATAGAGATTTAGCTCCTTTAAGGTCAAATTAACATTTCGCATTTCTAGACACAATATTGTACAATAATTAGCACTAGGAAGAAACAAATATAAGAAGAAAAATAAGTATTTGGTTTGTAATTCTCAAGGTCTTTATGCATTCTTGAAAAGTTCACCCTGACAAACATTTTTGTTAATACATTGGCACAATTTTGAAAGGCTGTGAAATCAATTCCTGCAATTTATTTGCTGGTGTGAATATCCGACATACACATGGTGCACATACCCTTAACTTCAAAAATGTAGACACACTATTACTGATACTTCCTATTATCTTAAATGCTTTATCTTATTTTTAAAGTTAAAACATGACTCACTACATTCAAATTTTAATATTGATAGATTCTTTCAATTTCTATAAATTTCCTGAAAACAATCCCAAAACTTAAATTGTTATCTTTTCACACCTCTGATTTTTATGTAGGAATTAATGTGGCAATGAAAGTTATTTAAAACCTGTAATCCCAATCCAACATAAGGTATGTACTAAAAAGTGACTGCATTATGCAATACACTGTAAAAAAAAAATAAGACTGATATAAACAGCTGTAAAGTGGATGATTATGATGAATTAGAGAAATAATAAAAGTACTTCAGATTACTTCAAACACAGACATATTACAATATATTAGTGTTTTTCATAAAGAAATGGGATTTAATGTGCTACCTTTCTGTACTAATTTAATGGTTCTGTGGCATACACGCCAACGAGAACACATGTATAAGAATTGGTTGGATGTTAAAGATCCCCCATGTCAGGACAACTTTCCATCACAGCACACTGCATGGTGTATGACTTAAACCATTAGCCCAGTGGTGCCGAAATGTAAATTTTATTTGAATAATTTTGGTTAGTTAATATCTTTTGGCAGTGTAAGCTTACTCTTCCGGACACCTGTTACCACTCTTTGTCGTGTATTTTGCACACAGTGAACAGTCCATTTGCTGATTTCACTATTTTGCCTAAACTATTTTTTTAGGACTTCGAATTTTGTCTAATGGTTTGGATTGTTCGTACTTTTTTTTTTATCTATAATATATAAGGGCATCTCACCTTCAAAAATTCTCATATGGAATGGTTTTTGAGCTCAACTGATGTTTACCTATAGAGCTCTGCAAAAATTCGAAATTATCAGTTTTTACAAAACTGTCATGACCTGGAATACATTTAGACATGCTAGGAATATTCCAGACACACATTTTATACAGTTAGTTGTTCAGTGTGCTGTCTTTCATAACAAATCGAGCAATGAAATAGTTGAATTAATTAATTCATAGCAGACATCGGCTATCCATATTGATAGAGTAATTTTATCAGATCAGTTATAGCAAATAGAATTAATTAGAGAAAATTGTTTTATTTGTGAAGTGTTGGTGTGTTGATTCTCCGAATAGACTGTTGACTTACTATTACTGTATCTCCAGATATAGAAATTATATCAATAGTGGTTAGTGCCGACTATCTAGAGACTAATAATATAATTACAGGACATATCGCGAGCAGTAGGAGTTTATTAAAATCCTATTAAAATGTGATAACATATGAGTTGTGATATAATGAGAAATTATGCACACCAAAAGATAAGATACTCATAAACTACTGCACTTTAAACATCAAATATAAAATCTATATCTATATATTCATGTTCTGTTAAAATGAATTTAAATTATGTCAGCCTAACTTTATGTTACTTGCAGATTGAATTTTAATTAGAAGTCATTGAATTTCATAAAATGTACAACTCTATGCCCACGTTAAACTGAACAATAATGTACCTTGGATCATCACTTTGGGGATTATGAATCCTTTGCAAACACGAAAATTATTGAAACTGAATCACTAAAAGAAATATCAGTCCAAAAATGGTTCAGTTCTGTTCAGGTATTTACAAATTTTTGAATTCTAAATTACAAACAATAATGAAATGGGGTTTAATGTCCTGCTGTTCATCTGCTCTGAATAGGATTATGAACATGTCTGCTCCATCTGTATATTATATGTAATGTACAATACATTGATGGGGCTCTTCTTAATCTGATTAAATCCAAGCTAAGTGTATATCTACCGTTGATTTTACTTTCATAATTAATTAAAGGTTGAATAATAATTTTCAGTACATTTCAGAGTTGATTAAGTTGTGAAGAATAAGATATCATCTGATGAAATATGCATGATCAGCATCAGCACCTTTAAGTAAAGCTTTACCTGAAATAGAAGTATCTGCCTCTAATCTTAAAACTATATAATAACTGTCAGATGTTGGTCAGTACTACACCATAGCCCTTAGTATGATGATAATTGGATGATGATGATGATGGTAAATAAATACCCAATATTCACAATTAAAGTAATTTCAGAAGCAAGGGTGGAACATATTTTGAGAATCACTTAACACAATGAATGAGAGAGTCTTAAACATTCCAGATTCTCCTTAGCAAAAGCATCAAGATGTAAACACAAAAAGTATGTCATTAATATGAACATCGTTGAGACCAGTTACAATATGTCACACAATTTATTCATTGATACAACAGCGAAAACCTTTCTCAACACCAAATCAGATGTCTCATAGCTAGTATAAAGCAATAACAAATATTTGGCCAAAGACAAGATCATCATGGAAACAAGTTATTGTCTGTCCAAGGACCTTCATTATCATCAAAACCTTCAAATACATAAATTCAAAATAAACGAACCCTATATTTGGACAAAGACCAGAGCCTCATTGAAACAAGTTACAATCTGTCAAAGGCTGTTCATTACCAACACCTTCAAATATATACACTCTAAATAAACGAAGTATATACCAATTGTAAGTGTTTGAAAGCAACACTTGTATGAATAAGAACATATTTAAGAAGGTGGTATAAATTTACAATACTAACAATGAGTCTGTGAGATGGTCAATAGTGACTGATGTACACTAATATATAATTGTATCTAGTAAGATGTGTTAAAAGAAATCTATTTACACCCGAGTTTAAAGGTTTGGTGTTGATTTACATCCACTATTTACAACTAGTCATAATATTATTTATCAGAATAATATATTATAGGCCAGGCTAGAAGGTTATATGGTGAGAATATCAATAAAGAGTTGCTGAAATACCAATGGTCAGATATGTTGCAGGTACATTTAACATGTTCTAAACATTTCACTTTTGAGACCAGAAGGGTTAGTTAGATCAGACATAAGTATGAATGACAAAGTTTTGAGGTCTTTTAGTCTTTTAAAGCTAAAATGCCTTAAAAAATCTTTTCAAAAATTTGCTTTGCATTAATTCTGAAGAGATTAAAAAGTCATTCAAGGCAAGAAAGACAATGGTAGTCTAGAGAAGACTGAGAATCCACTATAGTATTAACAAATGGCTGATCTACAAAGTTGAGCCAAATTCTTCAGACCTAACCAAGTTAGAATGGGTACCAAATGCTTGCACCTTCAGCCTATGTTATAATATATGTTATTATACTATTAAATGGAGAATTACTGTTAATGATAATCACTCCTTCTCATAAAAGATTAAACTTGATGCATTACATTTGTACAAGAACAGCTGGTATCCCCAAAACTAATAACCAATTATTTAAATTAATGCATGAATGGCTTTCATTATTAAAGTGCTCCATCATAATCATGAGTCATATTTTTACTTTTACTTATATATCATGCTGTAGCTAATAGCTGTTAGTAATTACATGTATATACAAAATCTTATCCTTTTATAGACAAGTATGTAACAGAAAGCAAAATTTATTCCTATTAATTGGTCACATGTCATGTGAGAGAGTGAGTGAGAGAAATGGGATTTAAAGTCCACTCGATACAAACTAGGTTATTTTGGGACTAACATGGTTCAATTTTATTTCAATAATTTTGTTTCGCATAGGGGTCTTTACCAGTGGGAAGAAACCAGAGGACCCAGAGAAAACCCACGAGGTTGCATGGACAGGTGACCTTACTACTTGTTATGTACAACCAGGGAATCAAAACTCAATGACAGACCTTATGATACAGCACACATATGCTAACCATTCGGCCATCCAACCCCCTACATGCAATGTACTGATACTAAAAAGGTAACACACAGAGACAAGTGCTACTGTAATAAAATAATATAATTGCCATCACAATTTTTTTCATATATTTTTGTAAATGTCATATCATAAACCCTTAAATATATAAAAAAATCTAACAGAAGAACATAACTAATCTGCCAAACTAGAATATATCAGCACCATTATTGTAATAAATATCACAGTGAAACGATTCTTTCCCTATTAACAAATTCTAAATCTGATTGCAGAATGTACTTTGGCAGGTTACAACCGGTAAAGCATAATTAAACCATGTCATTTTCCTGTGATTGCTTATCTTTGAAATAGATATAATTCCACTATTTGACACCACCATAAAATCCACAGCTTGTCTGGTGGTAACATTAAGGCAATAAACATCAAATGCATGTGTTTAACTATTCAGCATAATATTAGAAACATGTTGCAAAGTTCTGAGAAATGTGGTAATTAAGCTAGTCGGAAAGTTTCATTCTGTAGTATTTGGTACAGTTCTTATCTTGAACTATGAATGCATGATCACCAACTTTACATTCATTTTTTGTAATTTGTTTGCCCTCTTAAAAGAAATAACAATATCAAACTTTGATAGCATGCATAACAGGTCCATGGCATGGAGAAACATACGCAAGTTTTAATTTCATGCAGCGTTTTAATCAAACCCTTTTTATACGCCCACATTTTTATGTGGACGTATATTGTCGTCGCCCCTGTCCGTCCGTCCACATTTTTTTGTGAACAGTCTACGCAGGTCACAATTTTTATCCGATTTCAATTAAACTTAAAATATAGGTTTATCACCATAAGATCTCGGTCCCTTTCGATATTGGCATGTATCGGACTGTAATTTCATGGGTTATGGCCCCTGATTGTACGAAAAATCACGTTTTTTAGCTTGTGAACAGCTTAGAGGTCACAATTTTGAACCGATTTGGATGAAACTTGACATGTATGTTTATAACCCAAAGATCTTGGTTCCTTTTGATATTTGCGCCCATCGGATCGTAACTTCCTGAATTATGGCCCCTGATTGTCCGAAAAATCGCCCTTTTTAACTTGTGGTCCCTCTGGAGGTCACAATTGTTATCCGATTTAAAAAATCGTTTGATTATATCACCGTTGCATGGTTATGAAGGTTGAGTTCGAATTTCGTGAAAATCGGACCAAAATTGACGGACAAAATGGCCGCCGTTTGTACGCGAATAGTGTGAAAATATGTTATATCAAGGTTGTGGACCTTATAGAGGTCACAATTTTGAACCGATTTTGATGAAACTTGACATGTATGTTTATAACGCAAAGATCTTGGTTCCTTTCAATATTTGCGCCTATCGGATCGTAACTTCCTGAATTATGGCCCCTGATTGTCCGAAAAATTGCCCTTTTTAGCTTGTGGTCCCTCTGGAGTTCAAATTTGTTATCGGATTTAAAAAAACGTTTGATTATATCACCGTTCCATGGTTATGAAGGTTGCGTTTGAATTTCGTGAAAATCGGACCAAAATTGACGGACAAAATGGCCGCCGTTTGTAAGCGAATAGTGTGAAAATATGTTATATCAAGGTTGTGGACCTTATAGAGGTCACAGTTTTGAACCAATTTTGATGAAACTTGACATGTATGTTTATAACCCAAAGATCTTGGTTCCTTTCGATATTTGCACCCATTGGATCATAACTTCCTGAATTATGTCCCCGGATTGTCCAAAAAATCGCTTTTGTTAGCTTTTGGTCCCTCTGGAGGTCAAAATTATTATCCGATTTAAAAAAACGTTTGACTATATCACCGTTACATGGTAATGAAGAGAGAGTTTGAATTACGTGAAAATCGGACTAGAATTGACGGACAAAATGGCCGTCGTTTGTACAAGAATAGTGTGAAAACATGTTATATCAAGGTTGTGGACCCTATAGAGGTCACAATTTTGAACCGATTTTGATGAAACTTGACATGTATGTTTATAACCCAAAGATCTTGGTTCCTTTCGATATTTGTGCCCATCGGGTCATTACTTCCTGAATTATGTCCCCTGATTGTACGAAAAATCACCCTTTTTAGCTTGTGGTCCCTCTCGAGGTCACAATTATTATCTGATTTAAAAAAAAAAACGTTTGATTATAAAAACCAAACAAATTCTAATGATTTTCTGATAATTCCTTAATATGCGACAACTCTTGTTGACTGCCCGGACGATTTGGCTGCTGTGTGGGCGTATGTTTCGTTGCCTGGCAACCTATTTTTCTAATTCAAACTGACATGGGAATCTTCTACATTCACCACCGTTTTGTATATGTCTTAGATTGATACTAAGCGCCATGAATATCGATCCACTGCCGTTTTTTCAATACCTGTTGAAAACGTTTAATGAGTTTATTAGTCTGACTAAAAAAACAACATGTATTTGTAAAAAGAACTCATTCACCTAGAATTATTTTAACATCATAATACACCTGATGTAGATTAAAAACAACTTAATAAGTCTACCATCTTTATTATAATGAGTCTACTGAATCAAGATGCAATCATTAGGCACACAGTTCTTTAAACGCCTATCCTTTGAAAAAATTCTGGCATAAAAAGCACATTTTTTTCAAAGAACCATAAATGAACAGTAGGGGTGGGTGGATGGTATATAAAGCTGATCTAAATGTTTTATTTTACATCAAGTTCATTGTTGAATTTAAAGTAAGTATGCATGCTTTGCGTTTCTGGGAAAATCTGATATTTCTCACAGCTAAATACATGCTAATAATATGCACTTAGATTGATTATTTAACAGTTAATTAAGAAAACAATCAAAATATCAATGCTACCAGGCTGGGATTCAGTTGGATTAAAAACAGGTCCATAAGTCAGATTCCGCATTTAATTGCTTAAAGAGCATACAGACTTTGTTTTCTGCCATTATTCGTAGTATCCACCACTTATCTGAATTTCCTTCAATATGCCTCCATTGAGATTTCTTGAAGCAAATAGCAGATCATGACTTACGTCCAAACGATAACATGCAATGTTTGGGAATTGTTCCTATTTTCTCGAGTTGCTTCCCTTATTCTTAGTACATTTTTCATTTTGAGTGAAGCCTGTATCACTAAAGACCCAGGACTATATATTGTACAGTGAACGCTTACAACTAGCCCCCACATCCATTCACTTGATCTGATGTGTGTGTCTGTGTATTATATTGTGTACTGTCCGTAGGTTTGTAATTGTGTGTGGCTCGGTCCTTCTGCACTTATACTTTTAACATTATGTTGAACTGAATCTTCTGTGAAGTGAAAAGATAAATTGATATATGCTTGTCTGAAATATAGAGCAGGAAGTGAGTCTGCTCTCTCTCTATATATATATGATTAAAGCAAGAAAATACATTTCGATTCCAAGGCAATAAATAAGGTAAATTCATTATGAATGTCTTTGACCCGGAAACCTACAGTAAATGAATATATATACTTCACCAAATTATCATGTATAGAAACCCACACAATTCTGGCACTCAGTCAAATACTAATGATTTCATGGTAACAGGAGAATAAAACCTTTGTAAAACAAAATCACAACTTTTTGTTTACGATAAGTATGTACTTAAACCTCTCTGTATAAGTTCAAGATAGATATCATTGACCTGTGGTTGTAATTGTTGAATACATGATGCACAAAGGATAGAAGAACGGGTAAAATTTAATATTTAAAAGGGGGTTACTCCCGACAGAGCTCATTATAATCAGGCAATACTGCTTACTGGAACAAAATAACCTGGTCTTATAGCAATGTATCCCTGAGATTCAAACATTGCAGAATTTAAAAAAATGTTGGTAACATCATCAGTACACTCACAGACCAGCCTTATGATCTAAAGCGCACAAGTTTAACGACTCAGCCACCCACTCTCCTATATCACTAAAGAGTCCATGTCGAGTTTCAAGGTGTGAGTTGTGTCCACTTGTAATTGATTTAAATGCTATAGAGGACTGGATTTGTGTTTCCTTCACCGATTTTGTAATTTTCACAAATTTCTCAAATGTTGAAAATCAAACTTCATATATCATAACAACAACTAAACATGCGGCAGAATTTAGCTGTGCTTTTTGTTGTATAAGTAATATGCTATCATTTTTGTGTCATTCTACATTTCTGGAATGATTTAAGGAACTATTTATGGAAACAAGCAAGTTAAACAAAACCCAAGAAATTATTTACAGACTTTTTATCAATGTTTATTTGCAGTGATGCTGCCAAGTAGCACAGGAATTCGTTTTTTAATCCTTTTAACAATTTGAGAACCATTCTCTAAATCTGATGACTAATCAGACAATGCTGTGTGTTATCTTCTAATTACATAGCATCAGCAAGAGATTGTAGTTCTTGTACTTATTAATACATAATTCACAAGGTACTGTCAAACTTTGGTAAACAAATAAAAACTGTAAGACATCAAGCCTTGCCACCAACAACCCAGTCAATGAGTAATCTCAACTTATCTTCAACTCTAAGAAATGATATTGCTCTCACTCATCCTTCATTCACCAAAATGATCCTTCTCTCACTTAATCTCGTATTCTGGATAAAAATTCCTCTCATCCAAACTTAAACTTGAATTCTTTCGAATGATCTTTCTCTTACCTAGTCTTAAATCCTGGAAATGAGCCTTTTCTAACATAACCTTGAATTCTTGAGACTGATTTTGCTATGCTCTCACATAATGTTGAATTCTGGGGAATGATCTTGCTCTCACCAAATCTTAAATTCTGGAGAATTCGCTTGATCTCAACACAATCTTCAATTCTGGGAAATTATCTTGCTCTCACAAAATCTTCAATTCGGGGGAGGGGGGAAGACGTTCTCTTGCCTAATCTTTAGGGTAAAAAACCTTTATATCATCTAAATTCTGGTCGGTAAACTCCGGATGGTAAACCTAAATTCTGGGGGGGAAAAGATTTGTTGCTTATCTAATCATTTCCACCTGTTTAGAGTGAACTCATAAGGGAAAAATATAATAAACCATTCAATAACCAAATTCTACCACTAACACTCATATAATCAGGTGTTGATATTATCATATAACAAGTTCCTTCAAACTAGTGAAACCCAAACCTGAAGCTTCAGTGCACTATAAGATTTTCTGGGACGTTTCAGTTCAAAAGCATATTTAAATCCCCAAAAGATATAACCCAAATCTCAAAAATAATTGTAGAGATAAAGATTTTGGCAAACATGAAAACAGGTCAAATGTTATTCTAGTTGGATGTAACTACGGTTGTGTTTTTATTCATGTTTTACAAACCATACATCAATATCAATTTGAGAGCGAAGAGGGAGAAAGTTTTTTTGTGACGAATTCATTCATTTTTTTTTCAATAACTTGTAGGTGTCTTGGGGTCTGTTGAAGATGTAAGAAATCAGAGAGAGAGAGAGAGAGAGAGAGAGAAATGGGGTTTAACGTCCACTCAACACAAACTAGGTCATTTCGGGACTAACATATGGTTTGAATTTATTTCAATAGTTCGCTTGCGCGTAGGGGTCTTTAGCAGTGGGAGGAAACCGGAGTGCCCGGAGGAAACCCACGAGGTTGAGAAGGCGCCCCTATCTCCATGCCACATACGCTCACACCATGGCTCGAAACCACAGCCGCAAGCCAGAGGTGACCGGCCCGCTAGAGGTCGAAGCGTGGCACAGAAATCAGAGAACTCAGAGAACACCCAAAGATTGGACAGGCGTCCCTACCCCTTTCGAATTAAAGATAGGAAGAGAAACCACATCACTTGACTCAATGACAGACCTTATGATCTAAAGCATACCAAGGATCCAACCCAGCCATGTGAAGTTGAAGTAAAAGCATATAAATTAATGACAATAAAATCATCATTTCTTTGTGGATTTTCCCACAAACATTTGTGATCTCTTAAATTTATGTATTCTAAATTTAGTACAATAAACTACCAAAGTTCTCAAAACATTTGGATGTAAAAACAACACCATTATTAGCGAAATGAAGAACACAAGAATTACATCATTAGCTAAACAATATCTGCAATCACTGTCTGGCTCACAGACAAGTACATTTTGGCTTTGAACAACACAAATACTTCAGGAAAATTCTCAAACCTCTCACTTTCAGGCATCCTTGCATCAACATAAAACTTAATTCTTTACCTTTCAAAGTGTAATAGACCCAAGTTGTACTCAATGATTGATCACTTACGACAACTATTTTTTTTACCTGAAAACAGACATCTAAACATATCAATATATTTTCATGGCTCCTTATTTTTAACCTTCATATACTGAGTATATTTCTTACCCTTGCCTTCAACAGGTTTCAAAACAGATCAGTCATGTTTACCTTGGTAATGTACCTGATTCTTAACGTATAATAAATAATATTCATCTTCTAAATGCTCATCATTAATCTTATCTTCAAAAAAGATAGTATGTTAGTCAGTTAGTCGCTTATTTGTGAGTCAGGTATTGGAATTCTTTGTGAACTAGCATAACCATGCAGACTTTATTTAAGGAAATTTCGACCCCTGCTGTCAATTTTATTAAGAGCAGCTTCCAAAATAATATCAGTGCAGAAAGTTAACATTTGCTTTGTCCAATAATTGGATCATCAAATTACCATTTGTTTTACAATTTAAACCAAGAAATTCTTCATTAGCCTGGTTTAGGAGCAGAACAATAGGACGTTAAAATGGCATTTCATTACATTTTCTTCAAGCCAAATTAATCATGACAAAAATTCTTCAAAAGTGCATATCACACCAATTGCAGAAATACAATGGCATTTAATTTCTTACTTTTCTGAAAAGACTGAAGACAAACTCTTAATTTCAAGAGGAGGCACAATGATTAAGTATGTAAGATGCTGGCTTGTTAGCCTGGAGGTCACAGGTTTGATCCTGGTGTTTGCAGCAAAACTTCATTGGTATTTTACGGCTTGGTTTCGCCTGGTCATTTTAATTTTCTGGATCATTAGAAATATGAAATTTTCAGATATGAAAAATAAGATTTGTGGATTGATTTGATCGTCTAATAATCTTACAAGGAACTATTCTTTATAACACTGAATGCATTTTAAAGAATGTTAAAAGGAAAATTTAATAAAGACAATACAAATATGTTTAATCCTAAAATTTATGGCAACAGATTTCAATTTGCTATTAAAAGGTAAAATATCTATTCAAAGAGAAATAGATAGCAAAAAAAAAAAATTAAAACAAAAAAGAGGTCAAATTCCTTTTATTACACGAAATAATCAGTTGGTCAGAAGATTTATCTTCAATATTATCCAGTTGTTGACGACATGTGACATATTAACTGCAAAATAGGCGTCCATGTTTACAGTTGCCATGCTCCATGTTGGATTATTGCTGTATTAAATTATTAAGTTTGTATATGATCGGACATTAGTTCAATATTTGTCTAGGTCGATTGAGGATAACATTTTCTGCTTGAGAGATAATCTGGATAGTGACCTCAAATAACCTTTTGTTACAGTTCAAATCTTGGGTTTAAACATAAAGGGGAATAACTGAGTACTGCCTGTGCATATATCAGATAAATGTCATAAGATTTACACAAATAAAACATCAAAAAGGAAATTTTTACTTCTATAATACAAAGTTCATCAAAGGTGCATTCAATACTGATACAGGCAACACACCTTTTCAGGTAATAAACTGTGTTTGCAGATACAACTTTAATAGTATCTAAAATCTCATCCAAATGTAGTACTGTTACTGATTTCCATTGTATTTAAAATTCATTTTCATCTCCCAAAAGCGGTAGAGCAACATATGGCAACATATATATTGCTCAGATGTATGTATGAGTTTCACTGTGGAAATCTTGCAGTACACAAGCTGGAAGTAGCATACATGTAAATATGTAATAACAATCCATGATACAATACAACATACCCCAACCTCAGTAATCCATCTTCAATTCTATCATAAAATCAACGGAAATCACCATGTAAAAAAGGGGTAAGAGGGAGATAGACAATAAATACAGAGACACTACATATGTGTGTATCCAATGCAATGGAATGAATGGCAGTATGTATCCAATTATTCTTAATAAAATGAATAAAATTTGACTTATACATGAAAACTTAAACTACAATATTTTATGACTTCTGACCTTTCCTTGGCCAATAGTTTAAATTTATTACTAGGATTTTAACTCTCAACCAATGAAATAGATGCATCTTTAAAAACAAATGTGAATCAAGTCCAATGTACTCTACAAAGGCTTGCATAATATAATGTTAAAATAATGTAGACTCATTGCTATTTCTCTTCATGTATTGGGTACCCACGGGTAACATTATATGTACAACATCAACTAATTCACAAATTCTTGCCACAGTAGTTGTCGATGAAAATAGCACCTTAATTGTTAGAACATTTGTTTTTCTCTTCCACTAAGTTGAAATGAACAACTGTAGAGTTTTTTTATGGTTGTTCATCAAAACCCAATGCATATCGAATTAATTATTTTAGCATTTAATTGCTGCTGTGTTTTGCCTACACATAGAGGCAGATAAAACAATTTAAGGGAAAATACAATGTGGTACAGCTTTCTTGCCGCCAGATTTTGTTAAGGAAACTACACCATCTACAGTACAAGAATACAGTAGTCAAATCATTGCCATGCAAAAGATGGACATATGGATAGAGAACGGGCTAAAAATGTGATTTTTCATACAATTTGGAGCCATAATCCAGGAGAGTATGGTCCAATATGTGTCAATATTGACCAGGAACCAAGATCTTTGGAATCAAGATTTTTCATACAATCAGGTGCCATAATCCAGAACTGAAATCTTTGGTAGATAAGCCTATACTTCAAATTCATCAAAATCAGATAAAAATTAAGACCTGCAGGGTGTCCACAAACAAATTGTGGATGAACAGGCAAAGGCAACAACAATAAACGCCCACCTCAATAACTATTTAGCTATATGAAGAGATATCACATCAGATATATTTACTTCATTGGGCATTTAAAGGCCTGAAGATCTTCAAATATAATAATCATAACCAGTCCATATTCGTTATCTCTGTAAATGAGTTTATTTACGCTATAAAATCACAGATTTGCTAAGTATATCTTGGCTACAAAAAAAAAAAATTATAATTTTAAAAAGACATTAACACTATCTTTTGAATTTTGCTAAATAATTTCAAACAAAGGTTTCTCTGTCTTTAAAAGTTTCAGCCGGTTTATAGCAGGAAATTTGCCAAATTAAATTCAAGAATTTTAATAAAATACATTCCTAAAATTGAATGATCAAATGATTAAAGTAAATTAAGTAATTTTTACTATCAAAACTTTGTGGTTGAGTTCTGGGAGCATAAAGTGCTAAATTTTTATTCTCAAGACTAAGACATTATGCCAAAATCTTGTTGGAATTGATATATTCTCTAGGAATATTTTTTTTGATTTTGTGAAAAAAATACAAAAAAACCTACAGTGAAGAGCAAGTGCAAACATTAATGGTTCCGCTCATGTCATGATACATATATGCTGTTAATCAAAATATGACACATTCCGTTTGAAATTTCTAAGATTTCGTCAAGATAAGTGAGTATTATGGGAAATATAATTATTTTTAAACAATCAAACTGTACTAATGGTGTTCAATGTTATGATATAATCATGCTCTCCATTTTTTCTGTCCAACCCATGGAAATCGGGGAGGGTAAGGGATATAGGGGGCTGAGTGGTCTAATGTGTATTCTTCAGATCATAAGGTCTGTTATAGAATAGAGTCTTGTGGTATAGAAGCCAAAGAAGGAGTGGATTCAACTGCATGACCTCAAGGGTTTACTCTGGTTTCCCCCCCTGCTCACCATTTAGAAAGGTGAAAATTGAGGTCATGACCTTCAGTGATCAGCAAACATTGAGAAGAAAATACTGCATGATGATGAAAACAAGACCAAGTGTTTAAACCAAAATATTTGAAGTGGATGATTGATGGTGTAAATTTGAGCTGTCCTTTGGATTTGAGTATTGCTCATTTTCATTCCATAAAATTATGGTTGGTTCTTAATAGACAACTCATATGTTATTTTAGACTTTCATCTAATTTTTATCATATTCAGAGCACAAACAATATGCAGACATTATAATCCCATCTTTGGTGGCATGTTAAGAATATGATGAATCATCATTAATGGTACCTGCATTTAATGACAACTTATAAGCTGAATAATCTACTCCCACAAAACCATCTCATGTTTCACAAAAACTGTTAAAACAGATACCCATGGTTAAGGTATTAAATCAGATTTTGTCAATCTTTTTTACCTGTAAGTATGTCTATGAACAGTTAAATTTGAAACTCTAAATTATACCTCAGACAGAATGAGTTGATCCGTTAAGTTAGAGATAGTCCCAACAAGCATGCTCATAGCATGTAGAGGTATTTAATGTATTGGCTACTAAAACATTGGTCATATTTCACCATGTGAATTGAAAACATGGGTAACAGTATCTTAGTTCATATGGTGTAAGCTCCATTTGTTTAACTTAAAAACTCCCACATTTTCATTGGACGATATACATACCTTCACTTCAAGACCATTTATTTTTATAAGCTTTTAATGATTTTATTCCACAGTAAATGTTATCTTTATTTAATGATGTGTCTTGTTTCACCATTTAAAATTTTAACTTAAATACAGTTTTTTTTTTGTATCTTATTTTCGACAGCTGTCTAGTCGTACAGATGGGATTAAAACACAGGGTCCTGTGTATACACAGGCATGCATGTAAAAAAAATCCCTTGGCAGATGGAATTCAATATAAGTGTAGTGTCGCTGCCCAGGCAAAATGTCCCTCATAGCACACTATATGGCATATGCCCATCTTCATTAGCCCAGTCAGAACAGAACAGTGGGACGTTAAACCCAATTTCATTTCATTTCATTAACACTATTGTTCGTAGTTTCAAGACACTTATCACATGGTTTATGCAGGACAGTATAAGAGGAAACATTTTAGTAACCTTATTTGGATCATACATTTGAAACACATACCGAGGGTAAAGATAGGTTGCCAGGCAACGAAACATACGCCCACAGCAGCTAAATCGTCCGGGCAGTCAACAAGGGTTGTCGCATATTTTTACTTTTTTCGGTAATGAAACATTTGTAATACTCTAAAAACTGATTAAGAGTAACAACTCATTATGTAATTATCAGAAAATCATTAGAATTTGATTGCTTTTTATAAAGTTTTACCCCACGCTAACAATTGAATTAGTATATACACATGAAACATTTAAAATCATGGATTTAGCTGTTCAGTTATCAAAATTCATTGAAAATCAATATACTTGTTCGTTTCAACACCTTAAACTCTGTGTATCAATCTGAAGTCAATCAGATGATAAGTTTGGCCTTTAAAGCATCCACAAGATTTTTTGAAGTAATCAAGGGCCATAACTCTGGCACTAATTATCGGAGATCGCTGAAAATCAATAGGCTTCTTCATCTCATGACCTTAAACACTGTGTATAAATTTGAAGCCAATCGGATATTAACTTTGGCCTCTATAGCGTCCACAAGATTTTTTGAAGTGATCAAGGGCCATAACACTGGCACTAATTATTGGAAATCGCTGAAAATCAATAGGCTTCTTCGTCTCATGACCTTAAACACTGTGTATAAATTTAAAGCCAATCGGATATTAACGTTGGCCTCTATAGCGTCCACAAGATTTTTTGAAGTGATCAAGGACCATAACTCTGGCACTAATTATCGGAAATCGCTGAAAATCAATAGGCTTCTTTGTCTCATGACCTTAAACACTGTGTATAAATTTAAAGCCAATCGGATATTAACTTTGGCCTCTATAGCGTCCACAAGATTTTTTGAAGTGATCAAGGGCCATAACTCTGGCACTAATTATCGGAAATCGATGAAAATCAATAGGCTTCTTCGTCTCATGACCTTAAACACTGTGTATAAATTTAAAGCCAATCGGATATTAACTTTGGCCTCTATAGCGTCCACAAGATTTTTTGAAGTGATCAAGGGCCATTTCTCTGGTACATGTAGTTATTATCGGAAATCGCTGAAAAACAATAGGCTTCTTCGTCTCATGACCTTAAACACTGTGTATAAATTTAAAGTCAATCGGATATTAACTTTAGCCTCTAGAGCGTCCACAAGCCATTGTGGACGCCGGACCGACGGACGGACGGACGGACGGGGGCGACGACAATATACGACCACATTTCAATGTGGGCATATAAAAAGGAAATGAGGCATAAGTCTTACATTTCAGCACCAACAAGCAAAAACTAACTCTTGATAAATATGATATTGTGTATATAAAATAGCCCCATGTCATATCCTGCACCAAGCCCCTGTGCTATATGTTACATTTATCAGATGGTTGGTGGTCATATCAATTTAATCCTTTAAAGTAATCAGAACATTAAAACCCACCTGCTAAATGAAAAGATAACATTTTAGATGCATGGTAATTAATTTTGAAGAGGCAACACAAAACATGGTCAAAACATGAATAATGACATATTTACTTGCTTTCTATTCACTCAAGTTTCTCGACTGCATTCTTATTGTATATTACTTCCAAAAAAACCATGACTTCTCCTTTTTATCTCATAAATCATTTTCCTAAAAGTTTTTTATCTTAAATCTTAAATTCCAAACAATGTCACTTATTCATAATCAAGTCAGACAATTTTTTTTTTTAAAGTCATGCTACAATTTATGAAACTTTAAAATGTACACTGTGTTTGGCCTTAAAAAAGGTCCAGAACCCGAACTAATGCCAGATGTGCAAGCCTTAGAATCTATTGGATTTTAGACCATTCTGCCAACTTCAACACCAATACTGGAAAAAAAACAACCATTAATAACCTGTCAACAAACAATCAATCCACATGTTTTTTCTATTTTAAAATAACAACACTTTCAGTGCAACAATTTAACTGAAATTTTAAGCATATTTTGTTTTCATTCTCTACTTTGTCAACTATTATAGGGAGAACTGTCAGCTCTTTAACTAATTTTACCTAATGCATCTTTAAGTAGAAGTATGTTTGGTTACTTGTTTTAGTTTCATTTTTAGCTTGCTGTGTCTAAACATGAACACGCAATCGGTTATTTCTGAACAGTAGCTATCTCTACAATAAAATTTTTTGACCTCTCACACAAAACAAATTGGTACATAAAATCCAGTCAAATATACAAAATTTGTTTTATCTTCAGATTTCTAGATGTCTACCTATATAAATGAAAAATTAATACCAGTTTCTACACTGTCTTCAGAAACTAGAAACTGATCACAAACAAGACTGCTAGAACACCTTTCCGAAACAAGAATAAAAATATTTTACCAAAACAGCTTTTACATTTTAAAACTTTACACCATAATAACTTATGCACAAAAAAATTGTTTTGGTTAATCACATCCATAAAGAAAGAACTTTTTTCTTTGTCACTAATTCAATTATTTCTATGTTTTTTCAACAGTTTTTTCAACGTTTAAGACATCTTAATTAAATTAATAAAGGTTTATTAATTATTTATTCAACAATCTTAGATGATTTACTTCAGTTTTTATTGTTTGTAATAGCAATATGCATATCCTAAAAAAATAGTGGCCAGTGAGGTTCCCATCAAGTTTACTTTTAATGAGCACAACCAGACAAGTTCAAGTATTATTAATTACTTAGGCATCTTTCAGAGAATCTCTGAGAAATTATAAACAAACATTCTAGGTATAAATTGCAAAAATATCCCCAGAAACTTCACCCCAATTTCCACTTCCTCTGCAATTATTTTAATTTGAGGATTATGTAACTAATGTTGTAGAGTTTATATCTGGTTTATCAGAAATTATGGCAACATTATATATGTCATATTAAAAGAATGTTGACCTGACACATAACATTTAGAAAGTTATAAATTAGGCCAAACACAAGCTGGGAAATGTTAATCAAAGGATGTTGTATTTTCAATCTTTGAAAAGTTTTGTATTTTCAGAATTCTTCAGTGTTAAAAGCATTTTAAGCCTTGTATAATCAAGACATAATGAAACAGCTAATTATGTACAAATAATTCGAATTTCTTTAACCAAATACATGACATGCAGTGTGGTATGTGCATACCAACAAGTATACTGGTTAATAACCTTATTTCCATCACATTCGAATGACTAGAAACCTTTCCCTGCCACACATTCTGTCTTGAACCTAAGCAAACTAAGTCATTTCGGGACTAACATATGGTTCAATCTTATTTCAATAATTCACTTGCGCTAAGAACCCGGAAAAAACCCACAAGGTTTGACAGGCAGGGAATCCAAACCAGACCACTTGGACTCAATGACAGGCTGGATAATCCTGAGGAACATTGTCAGGCAATATTAGGATCGAACCTGAGAACACAAGGATGGTTATCCACTTGCAACAAATAACTTTTCTTAGAAAATCAAAATGTTTTTTTTTTGCACTTAAAACTTATTTGAAATCTTATAATAGCAAATGCAACAAAAAATTTCTTCTGCACTTCATCAGTTTCCAGCGAAGAAATTATTAATATGTCAACAGGACCCTGAAAATTAACATAAGAGAACTGGATGGTATGAAACCCATGATTTAATGATATGTAAACTGAACAAAATAATGGAAATTAGGGTTACATCAATCAGTGCAATCTTATTAAAGAGCATGGGTGCGGAAATCATTTCTACACGGCCAACATTTTGTAAAAAGACCAATATTCTACTGAACATCCACAAGAAGTCAATTCATGCATTGTGATTGTCAGCTATACTGGATTCCAATATCAAAGTCTGAATCAATGAGCAATCGAATTCACAGTATAATCAATTCTGATATCCATCGAAACTATGTGATCTTTTATCGAGCATTAATTGTCATAGACTGTGGGACGCTGAATTTTGTCACATTGAAAACTGATTTCATTGTCAAGCAACAGACAATTTATTCCTGGATTTTTTGAAAACCAAAAAGAAGCAATGTCGGTTTAGCTTTCTTGCTAATATGTCACAAATGCTTTTAGACTTAGTTCCCGATTTTTCCCTTGGTTTGGTTGAGATTTTCGTGAAGTCATTAAAAAATGTGCTGGAGGATAAACAACATTCAAGCAGATTTTTTACCACCTGGTAATTTGGTATAAATGTGTAAAAGACGTTAGGATGTATTGTTAAACAATATTGTTTCACTCATTTCAGCCTGTAGTTCTAGATATAAGGGCTGTGAGCTATCATCAAACCAATTAGGATGAGAATTTATGACAACAAAGTGTCAAGGATATGTTAGAAATAGGTAAAAGACAAATAAAACATGCATAGTTAATGTCTTAAATGTTCATGATGTGAGGTGAACTGGCTTCTCTCATTACAATCAACATACATAATCAGTCTGATGATTTTATCAACGCAGGTATTCTAACTTTTTTGGCACCACCTACTATTTCAGATGTCAGTGACCTTATTGTGGGCAAATAAATTGGAAAAGATCCGACCTTGATAGTATTGACAATTGCTAAACAAACATAATGTGTCATCTGCATAACCATCTCCAAACTATTCCAAAATCAAAATTGATGAGATATATAAGAAACTTTTTTTATCCAGAAGACCAATTTCAGATGTAAATGAACAACCATGACATTGTTTCATGTTTTTCAAAACATTCTAGCATGAAGTTACTTAGCAAACTTGAAGACACCACATGTGTCATCTGCATGACTCAATCTACCTCATTAGCATTCTTCAAAAAGAACAGAAGAAAACACAATTCCCAAAATCTAACTTGACGAGAAAAGCAAAGGTATATCTGATGAAAAACTTGAAAAAATATATATTTGCAGTCATAATGAAAACATTTGTGCAAATTATTGTTCAGAAAAAGAACACATTATCTTTTCTAACATCACCTGAAAAAGTTCCAGCAAAAAGCCCACTTTGTTCTATTTTAAACATGTGGTTTATCTTCAACAAGAATTAAGTCATTACATATATGTTTATTTTATTACCTACAGGCAACTTAAATATATTCAATTATAGCGTGAGAAAGTGGATTTTACGTCTATGTAGCCGATAACTTTAAGAAAACAACAAAAATATTTCCCATTAACTTTAATGACCCAGTGTTCTAGGGCATCTTCCACATTGATATTATCTGAAACATATAGGTATGGATCAACGTTAATGTTCACACTGACAGGATTAACATTATTGTGAATCCATACTCAAGATCAACCTCTAACGTTTTTTTCAAACAACCTTACATCCCTGCAAAAATAGGTACATACAAGATATTCACAGCAATTCTATGGAAAATAATCACTAAATTTTAATAAGACTTGCATTTCTGCAATGATCACCATTTCTATCATAATAATGATACATTTGGAAAGAACAGAATATATTATGTATAATTTTATTATGATTGTACAGGAGAGCATTAATGAAACCGTACCATGCAAGTTGTTCAGATGGCATGAACAATGAGCTCTGCTATCTTGTTCTTGTTGCCTTAATGTCAACAGCAGATTGATAAAACATTATAAAAATGGGTCAGTAGAAATGGGGAAGTAACTCCCAGTATACCTGTTTACTAATTCCACTGACGTATCGTATGATGAGTGCAAATTTTATTTATATAATTTTTATGTTTATTGACAGGTGGGGAAAAAATAATAACGTCTCTGTAAAAATCATGAAAAACATCCGTAAAAATTTCATATTTCTGAATAATCAATTGACAGCACTGTTTTAAATTACTTCAATGTTTGGCAAACAAATCAAGAACTTAGCTTAATTTGAAAAAATATTGATAATAGCAATAAAAATTTGCCAGAGTAGTAGAATATTTATGGAGAATTTACTTGGCCTACAAAAACATGGGGAAGGTAAACTTGATCTAAGGTGAAAAACAGACCTAATCAATTCTAAGGAAGATAATTATTCTGAACATCTTTTTTTATTTAAAGTGTCACAGAATACATTTAAATACCATTACAAAGATTGTTATTAGTAGAAAAAATGAAGAACAAATATTTCAGTTGATTAGTCACAAGGTGTGGGATCTAATTCCGTAATTCCCAGATATTTCCAATACCTGAATTCAGATTCCAGAGATGCATGTACAGGCTTCTGAGATTTTTCTATTTTGATAAATAAAATAAAATTCCCCATCATACGAGGGCGAAGCCCGAGAGTATGAAGGGAATTATATGAATATATAGCCCGAGGGCTCGAGGGTTTACATTGCATAATTCTCGTATAGACTGTATAAACAATTCAACTTTAAAGAAGAAAAGTATCGATCCACTGCACGTGCATCTGTGACCTATGACCCATACACCATGTATATAAGGCCAGGATGAATGACAACAATTGTCTATTTAAAGTATATGTATTGTCAACAACATGATAGCCCAAGGGTGGGAAGGGAGGGTAATGTAAACCCTCGAGCCCTCGGGCTATATATTCATATAATTCCCTTCATACTCTCGGGCTTCGCCCTCGTATGATGGGGAATTATATTCCACTATATGCCCTTTGGGCATCTCAGGTTTACATTGCATTTTTAAAGGTTGACAATACATAATAAAACAAAACTCAAACAGGTTCAAATATTTAGTATTTAATATTTAATTCATTACAAATATAAATCACTGAATTAACTATTTACAACTGCTGCAGGACACTTTCTGTAAACCTGCTTCCTTTGGTTCCTGTATCCCTCAGGTAGTGCTTCCTAAAAGTGGTTTCACCAGTCCAACAACCCGCAGCCAGGATATCTGAAATATTACATCCTGCATTAAAAGCAGCTGAAGTAGATGCTCCCCTAACAGAGTGAGCTTTAAAAACAGATGTGTCAATACCACTATTCGACAAACATTGCTTAATCCAATGTGCTATAGTACTCGACACTACAGCATTAAATGTGTAAAATGATACCAATAATTGTCTGGATTTACGTTTGTTTTGAATAGTACTACAATAATACCGTAAAGTAAAACAGGGACAAACTCTTTTGTCATGAAAATTCTCAATATTTATTTTATATAATGACTTAGACCTTTTAGAAGATTTTAAAACACCTGAAGCACCCAACGTTATATCTGAACCAGTATCAACTAAGGTATCCAAGGAAAAACTAGCTAAAGTTTGACATCTTTGAGCTGTTGATAAAGCTAAAAGACTAGCTGTCTTAAGAGTTAACAATTTAATTGATAAATCATTTAAAGGAAACAATGTAGCTAAATAGCGAAGCAAAATGGAAATATCCCAAGAAACTAGATAACGAGGTTTAGGTGGATCTTTATTAAAAAGACCCTTCATAAAATTTGAAATCATATGGCTATTTTGCAAAATATTATTACCACAAGAACTCAACGTATTGGATATGGTTGATTTATGAATATTAATAACACTATAAGAAGTTTCCTGTTCAACCAAAAAACCAAGATAGTTTAAAATATCAATTACAGTAGGAGCCAAGGGATCAATTTGTCGTTCAATTGCCCAAAATACCCACTTTTTCCATGCAAAATGATATTGTTTGTTTGTTGAGTCTCTACAGGAGCGGATAATGCTTTCTGAAGCGACCTTTGATAAGCCAAGCTTAGAGTGGTATTGCCTGATACAACACAAGCGGTCAAATACAGCCTTTTGCCCCTCAATGGGTGCAATGAATCGTTGTGAGCCAACCTCAACAAATCTTTCCGAATTGGAAGCCTCCTTGGATTTCCAATTAACATTTTCAACAGAGAAGGAAACCAAACCTGAGTTGACCAACCTGGGATGATAATAATGGCCTTCTCCACTTGATCTGAGCACACCTTGTTGAGGACCAATGGAATTACACTGAAAGGTGGAAAAATATATGGTTTAAATTTTGACCAAGAAAAAGAAAACGCATCATTTGCAACAGAAAAAGGATCATTAAACCATGAAACGTATTCTGGGAGTTGTGTGTTAATCCTTGTAGCAAAAAGGTCAATATCTGGAACAAAGAAAACTTTACAAATTTTTTGAAAAATATATTCATTAAGTTTCCATTCAGTAGAGTTTGAAAAAACTCGAGAAAGTTCATCTGCCTGAACATTGCTTTTTCCAGCAATATGTTTAGCAGTAAGATGTATTTTACGATTAGTACACCACAATAAAATAGATTTAGACAACTCGAATAAGTTTTCTATTGGACCACCTATATTATTTATATATGAAATGGCAACAACGTTATCAGATAAAACACAAACATGTTTATTAACAATAGTAGCAAGTAAAGATCTTATTGCATAATAAATTGCCAAAAGTTCTAAGTAATTGATGTGCTGTTTAATTTCAGCTTGATTCCAAAGACCATTAGCAGACTTATTGTCTAAATGTGCCCCCCAACCAAGTGTTGATGCATCAGTAGTTACATAAATTGAAATCGGACTGGGCTGAATATACCAGCCATTGTTTAATTCTGCCTGATGAATCCACCAATTCAATTCAAATATCATATGAGGTGTTAAAGTAATGACTGAATTATAGTCAAATTCATTCAAGGATAAAATATAACTTTTCTGTTTATCTAAATAATGGATATAAAGTGGTGCCAAAAAAATGGCTGTACGTGTGAAAGAACATAGTCCTATAAAGGAAGCAATATCTCTAACAGACAGTTTATTAGTATAGGATAATAATTTTTTAGCCTGGCATTTAATTTTCTCAAGCTTATCATATGTGACATAGATCATAAATGTACTGGTATCAATTTTAAACCCTAAAAAAGTGATTTGCTTTGAAGGAGTCAAACATGATTTTTCCTTATTTATACAGAAACCTAATCTCTCAAACATATTTACAGCTTTTTCTGTGTTTTTAATACTCTCCTGAATGGATGAAGACATGAATAAGGAATCATCTATAAAATATGAACTTGATATTCCAGAACTACGTAGAGAGGCAAAAATTGGCTTTAAAGTCTTCGTAAAAACCCTTGGGGCCGAAGACATTCCAAAAGGAAGGCACTGGAATTCATAAATCTTATCTTTCCACAAAAACCTGAGATATTTTCGATGCTTCTCGTCAATCAGTATTGAAAAATATGCATCCTTTAAATCAATGGATGTTAGAAAATCATCTTGCTTGATGGACTTAACTGCAATTGCCAAAGTTTCCTGCTTAAAGTGTTCATACTTGATAAATTTATTAAGATTTTTAAGATTAATAACAGGACGGAAGCCTCCAGATTTTTTCTCAACAAGGAAAATATTGGATATGAAATGATCAGGATGGAAACTAACAGATTTGATGGCGCCCTTAGCTAACATCTTCTCAACCTCCAGATCTATAAGACAAATTTGCTCAGGAGTAAAACTTGGTGCCACTGGTAAAGTTTCCTGCTTGGGATATGAAAGAAAATCAATAGAGTAACCAGCTACAGTTTTTAAAACCCAGGGATCTGAAGTTATCTCCAACCAATTTTCCTTATACAGAGAGATTTGACCAGCAGAAAAATTAAAACTTACTTTTACTGGTTGTTCTGATGGGGTTGAGGATACTTTCCCCTTCCTCTCCATGCACGATTTTGTGGCACATAATTTCTTCGGGCTCCAGCACGCTGCCCGTAACCTTGACCTAAAAAAGATCTATTAGTGTTGTTAAATGAGGGCCGGTTGTTAACAACTCTACCTCCTCGAATCCCATAAACTTTAATGGATTGATCAATTTCCCTTAGCCGACTAGATACATCTGGCCCAAATAAAGTATCACCTATAGGCCTAGACGACGAACAAATTGGATGATATTTTTTGCTCATATACTTTTTCAAAAACTGGCGCCGTCGAGTGGAAATATCCAATAATGAATTGCCAAGAACAGCAACCGAATCCGTCACCGTTCTACGGATGTCAGCACTACAATTTGGGTCAGACAAAACATTTAATAAAGGAGAAATACCCAGACCAATCAATTTTTGTGTGCCCTGAAAAGTTATGTCCTGTGACCTGGCTGCCCGTGGCAAGACGTTCCATATGTCCTGATCTACAGGCGGTGGAGTTAGCCTCATACAATTTGAGGGAACAGGGTATTTACTAGAAATTTTTGTTAAATCAACTTTCTTTGATGTAGACTCAACTATGAAATCTGCCCATCTAGAATCAATTGGATTCCCTATATTGCCTTCATTTTGAAAGATGTCATCAAAGGTTTGATGGATATTATTAGCAGGTGTAATGATATTCTCATTTAATTTAGTCAAAGGGGTTTGTTCCTCAAACTCATCGTACATACATTGAGGGTCCATCAAATCCAAAACTGGTTCAGAAAAAGTGCCAGTAAAACTGTCTGAGTCGCGAGACTGAACATCAGTGGCTGCTATTGGATTCGAAAAACAGTTTGAATTATAAAAAGGCGTATTTATTATATTGTTACCAGTATCATAAACGTATCCAGCCGATCTGTTATTAGAAAGGGACATAACAATTCCGGACAGATCGGAGATTTGTTTCTGTAAACTACTTAATAAGTTTACATTGGTAACATCATTAGCTGAATTATTTGCTACACTGAAAACGGGTATTGAAAAAGGCGTTTCGCTGGACGCCATATTTATATTACTATTACCGGCTTGCTTGGAATTATCACTAGTAACAGTGGCCGTAGGCCCTCTAGTGTATGGCCGACCGAAACATGCAGAAGTATTTATTTTTGCTATATCGGATTGAGAAGTTCCAAGAACTTTCAACGATTTACTATTCTTACTACCCGCATTCTGCGATGCCTTTCGTTTTCTACCTGGTTTGTTTACACCACCCGGCTCTTCTGCTTTAGAGTCCTTAGTGGTACAAACTATCGTGTTTACTTCACCTTGACCTTCATTTATATCAGAGGGACGAAATCCTTCGAAATCGCCCTCATCCTGAACAAATAAATTATCCATAATAACTATGAATAATACAGCAAATAATTTGACACAACGTGACAAATACCAGCAATTAAATTCAAAGTTAACAACTTTGATGCTGTTAAAAAGGAATGTATAGAAAAACGAAGATCCGATCAACAACCAAACTTGTAGATCGTATATAAATGCTTCTCTATTATTTATAAAACATCTACTTCAAAATACCTAATATATGACCACACAGCGTGTAGTAACAGTCAAGATCTCAACGAGAAATAAGACAATTGTTGTCATTCATCCTGGCCTTATATACATGGTGTATGGGTCATAGGTCACAGATGCACGTGCAGTGGATCGATACTTTTCTTCTTTAAAGTTGAATTGTTTATACAGTCTATACGAGAATTATGCAATGTAAACCTGAGATGCCCAAAGGGCATATAGTGGAATATAATGGTGTTTAACGTCTAATGAACACTGCTTATTTTAGAAGTCTTGAGTTAATGAATGTTGTTTTTACATTTCTGCGGTTATTGTTTCTGGAGCAACTTCTTATTTCTGCTGGCAAGTTGTTCATTCACATGATTGCTTAGCTATACAATTAATTGTTTTAATATATTCCATATACTGTGGGGTCCCTTTGCACTTTAAGCAATTTGTGGTTTATTCTTTCATATATATACCCATGTAAACTTCCTGGTGATTTTCCAGTTTGGATTGCCTGGCAAGGAAAAGTGTCTAGTTGTTTGGATGGTAAAACAAACAGTGGTTCTGTATATAACAGTATACCATTGGAAGCATGTTAAAGATCCCCTCACAATTAGAAATTTGAATAGACTGTAGCAATGAAATGAAATGGGGTTTAACATCCTACTGTTCTGTTCTGAACTGGGCTAATGAAGACGGGCATATGAGTGAAATTTTACCCAAACAGCGGCACTACAATCTACTCTTATATCAAATTCCAACTGTCAAAGGATCTTTTATGTGCACATCAATGTGTACACTGGACATTGGTTTTTGTCCCATCTGAATGACTAGACAGCTGTCCTTGTCAGGCCCCCGTCCTGCAACACTGACAAGGGAGAACCCCGTCGGAAAATCTGGATGAATTTTATCGGCCAATGCAGGGATCGAGAATAGACTTTTGCACCGCTATAAGTGATTATTTCAATCATAACACATTGCATTGCATAGTATATTTCCAGCTGGTGCAGTAAAGTAAGAGGCTCAACCTGTTTATTCCCTTATACCCTGCAGAAATTGGTAGTCATATATTATTTTAGAACTGTTTTATTTTTGGATTCTATTTAGTTGACAAAGACAATTTATTTTGACAAATACTTCTTAAACAAAATTATTACATGTTTCACTTTTCTTATCAAAAACAGATGTAAAAATATTTTCCTTTTTCATATAAAATTCTTATCTTCCACATATTTACCTCACTCGATATCCATCTGATATTAATATTACACATATGGTGCGTATTATCACAGAAACAGAAAAATCACGGTGCTATTATTTATATGTTATGGTAAGAAATCAAGTCAATATTGAGAAGTTTGTTTATTGTTCTCTGAGGAACTCAAAGATCCTAAAGAAATTTAGATAAATGATCTTAGTTGTTTTTCTTCGTCTGGAATCACAGAAAACACTTTAATATGTGATTATTTTCTACCGGGTTACATATCCGCACACAGTTTGATACCAAGATGAAAAGCTATCCTAAATGTTTCAATTTCAAACATCCGACAGAAATAATAAGCTATGAGTCAATAGATCGTCATAGCAATAGATATATATCTTAATGTGGTATAAAAACAAATCTAGGTAAAATATTATACAAAATATCATGCAGTAATTCACAGAATGAGACAAGTAGTCTATGTTGTTAAAAACCCTAATTCACACCAACAGCAGACTAAGGAATTCTGGAATACTCAATCCCAAGACAGTTTCCCATAAAGCTGCAAAACATCATTTGAGAGACTTTGAATCCCTTGCAAACAAAAAGAGCTATCAGTCCAAAAAATAGTTTTGCGTTCGGTAATTAGAAAGATATGATGAACTAAAAATTTTGTAAGATATGAACCAGACTGCATCTATAGCACTGACTACAATCTTTATTTAGCTTGGATTAAGCTGTAAAAGATATTGTTTGAAAAAAAAGAATGAGAGGACAAATGCCATGCAGGGTTATTAGACTGGTCATTAAATTTAAGGATTCTGTTTTTTATACTTTATCCTTCGTTAACTTAATTTGTAGCCGAAAGGGATTAAAGTTCAACCAAATTGTTTTGTAAAGGTAATTAAATTACTGTCACTCCCCAACCCAGCAGCATGGTGTAGAGTGTAGGAGACATAGGTAAACTATATGGGTGTAGGTATATCTATATCCACTGATCTGATTAAGTCGTACAATAGACATGTCAGACTATTGTTCATCCCCTTCAACTGAGGAGTCCTCTTTACAGAACTAATCACCACCAATAGAGAGGTGTCCTCTGACAAATAACTGATATGAAGTTGTCTAAATAGCCTTTTTGGTCAGTTTCATTTGTGTAGATAAAACCCATATCCACACTGTCAAAAGCCACCTGCTTTAGTATCCTATAACCTCTGATCCCACTATATTTAAGGGATCTTATGAAGGACAAATCAAGACTTTGTCCTTGTGGAGGTTTCAGTAACCCAATATTGAATTTCAACATTGGGCATATGACATTTTGGTCAACTAGTTGACAGATTTTGACTCACTCTATTCCCATTAGTGTATGTACATTACAAAATACAATTTGACCGTTTACTCAATGCACGTAAAGGAAAAGTCAGTATTTGGCAGTCTCTGTAATTTGTTAAACATTTTTAATTTTAAAATATATTATCTATTTCCGTAGCACCTAGCATTCATTACCTGATGTCCTATCTTATAAAACTTGTTTACCATTGTTATATTACACAACTTCATGGAAATTAAAACCAATATGCCCCACATCCACTTAACACTTACTTTACAAAATGAGACATTTACGAAAAAAAAAATTGCTAGATTAATCAATGACATAATTAGTAGCTTTAACTGAGACTGAAAAAGAACAGGTGCCTCAACTGTTTCTTTTTCTAACCGTTTTCTTTTCCAACCAGCAATTGCACCATTTAGAGATTTATATTTTGATGGCTCACTAAAAGATTTCTATCAATTACAGTATATGTTGGCATTTAAAGATTAGGCCGAATTAGTTTAGATTATCTTTCCTCAGAAACCACCCAAAAAGTCATGAAAAAGGTAACTGGCATAGCAAAGAAGGAAGGAATATAAGGAGTGTCTAACAACCAAAGGCTAATAAAAAAACAGTATTTTTCATTTACTAAGTGGAGACAAGCTTGAATTATTCAACACAGGTTGTTATTGATAACAGCTCTGTAATAACACCGGTAACCAACATCAGGCAACAAGGAAATTACCAAATAAAACTATATTTATAACACGTTTTACCAAGATGTTTGCCACAAGCTCCAGAAATTTAAGATTTCATAACCGCTTATTTAATATAATAAATCAAATGGGGTTTAACATCTTACTGTTTCACGCCAACAGGACTATCAAGGGACATTTTGTCTGGACAGCAGTATGACAGACTACTATTATTTTGATTTTCAACCGGCAAGGGATCTTTAATATACTGGCTATTGTTAACATAGGACCTCAGTTTGACTTCCTGTCTTCAATAGACCACTTCAAGTAGAACAGTAGGACATTCTTTATTTTGTTTCATTTTAAAGATGAAGAGGATTGGGAAATTCTTGCCAAATTACTGTTTTTCTCCATTCACAAAAAGTGTCGTTCAAGTGCATTTCTGAGATGGATTCATACCTGTTGCTCCTTAGTCTTGTATGATGGCCAAACAACAGTACATCCCACCATGGTATGTGAAGGTACAACTTTATTTAGAAAATAGATGACTTCACATCTGTCTAGGATTTTGTATAAATAATAAACACATTCAGTTACTGTGACCTTGAAAATAGCTCATTAAAGTACATTTCGCTAAGGCTGTGTTCACATGGCAGTACTAATCCACATGGGATGGATAAATTACCTTCAGACAAAAACAGGCTTGCTAATTTTGCATAATTCTACATTTGTGAATGTCAATTCAATCTTATTTTTACTAAATCAGGCCCATTGTCCTGCATCCCTAAGGGGAACCATGCCAGACAATCCTGATGAACTTTTTTCGGTCAAAATTGAGATAACCGGAAACTTGTTTTAATGACTTGCGAATAAAGTTACGTATAAGAGATGAAATTGGTGAACTTAATGGAATTCAATCAGGTACACAGTCAAAACTTGAAAAAAATTATCAGCCAATTTCAGATTTGAAAACCGAGAAAAAAAGCTGTTTATTTTTGGATGGTTGATGACATATGTTTCAAACAACACTGTCTTCATGAAGCAGACATATAAAACATCACTCCCCATTTCATTTCTATCAAACATAGAACTTATTTCTCAGTAATCAATGTAAATTTATAACAATTTTCCCTTACAGTAGGCCCAGCAAAATAATAATGCTTCTATCCAGGGTCTCTCAGTGGTACATCTGGTAAAAAGAAAGGAGTGAGTCAAAACATAGCTTATGTTTTACAGCTATCACAATCACCATGCAGAGTTGCTCAATATTTCATTAGGATTATGGAGAGAAATCCAGATGCTGTTCATGGTGATTTAATAGCGTTCTGGTTTAAAAATTTTTGTGATGGAATTTGGTCAAACTGACATATTCGAGGACAAATAAGTAAAATGTCTGATTAAAGGAAATACCCCAGATATATATCAGAGAATGAAATTATGTAATTTTGTATAGGAGAGTCTTAGTATTATAGTTCCTTGCAACTAGGGAAACCATGATTGCTGCTCAGTAAGAGTAAGACGCTGGTTCGCTAGCCTTGAATTCTCAAGTTCTCTCCCAGACAGATTTTCTGTCGTGGTATACTCTTGTCAATGATTCAGCTAGAGCATGGGGCTTGAAAAGAACAGTTGTCTAGTCATTTGTATGGGACAAAAAAGTGAGGTCCCATGTATACATTGGTGTGCACATAAAAACCCATTGACAGTTGGAATTCGAAAATAGATTTCACTAAAAATAAACACTTATACTACTTCTGAATTTATTAACAAGCTACGTTTCGATACACATACAGATATCGTTATTAGCTTGAAGACGATATCTGTATGCGTATCGAAACATAGCTTGTTAATAAATTCAGAAGTAGTATATCCATATAAGTGTGTTTATTTTTAAGAGTACCATAGGCTGCAACACTGCTGATGAGATAAAATTTCCCTCATGCCATACTGCATGACTAATATTCAAGACTAATATTCCCATGTACATGTAATAGAACCAAGAACATTATTAACATCATATTCTTAATAAAAGTTACTATTTTTGCTTTCTTTTGGCAAATTCATGATGGTATAGGTATATTCCCTCCTCTGACCACGTCCAAATTAAATAGTCCAGTATGCCAATGTATATACTATCTATGATCAGTAAATCTGTTCATTAATAGTCAATCATGCACAGAACATGAGGACCAATAACCTATGGTTAATTTATGTTTTAATTACCTAAAGAAAATGCATATTGTGCATATTTAGATAATGATACAACACAACACCCTCACTTCCTTTTACTTATATTTCATAAACATTTCTTAAGCTCTGGATGTCACACCTTTTAACATGAGAAACTTACCTGTTTTGAACAGGAGAATCGGTGCATTAAGATCAAAGATGAATCATTAAATAGCAGCAAGAAAAGCTAATTGAAATTATGTTGTACTTTTAAAGCTTCTCATTACACAGAAAGATAATTCAAGAACCAAAATGTGTTTTCAATTAAGCAAATGGCACCATAACTCACCAAGTTTTTAGAAGAAAAAAAACAGTGGCTGCTGTTGATAATATGAACCCAGCACCACTCCACTGGTGCCAATGTTGTCTAATAATTCCATCATGGTTACTCAATAGCCATCTTATTAGCTCTGTTAATGTAAACGATTCATTAATGACAATCTCTCTCGCTTAAAATATACCCCTGATGACTATTTTAACAGGCATTTTTTCTTATTATAAAGACTTTCAGGGTGTCATTTTTGTGAGGTATTTATTGTTTTAAGCACTGATAATGTGATCATTATCATTTTATATCTAATGGGGTCTTCAATTCATGGATATGAACAGAAGGTGAATTTTAAGCCTGAATACCGGAATCAATTTCCTTTGAAATCATGATGTCAAATTTTCAGTATAATTAATTTATATTTAATAAATGTCTCACAGGTACCACATCTCATTTAAAGATGTCATCATGCATGTACAAGTATATTGTATTAAGCATCTACAAGTATATTGTATAATACATCTACAAGAATAATGTATTAATCATGTACTAGTATATTGTATGATGTACATCTACAAGTATTCTACATGATTTTGCAACCTTTTTTACTGGGTGGGTGGGGGGGTGGATGGCCAAATGGATAGCACATGCACGCTGTATCATAAAGCCTGTCATTGAGTCAACTGATGTGGTTTCGAATCCCCGGTTGTACGTGACAAGAAGTCAAACCTCATGGGTTTTCTCCGGGTTTCCTCCCACTGCTAAAGACCCCTACGCACAAACAGATTATTAAAATAAAATTTAACCATATGGTAGTCCCGAAATGACCTAGTTTGTGTCGAGTGGACATTAAACCCCATTTCTTTCTCTCTCTTTATTTTACTGGTATATCGTATGAATTGTGTACAGGTATATATATATTTAAAGATGTTTATGTGTGGGGTGTATTTGATGTATGCATTAATGTCACAGGCTCCACATGTTTATAAACATCAAAGATTAAATAACTTCAATACCTAAAGTATTGTAGTAAAGAAATGTGCAGTTGGAAGCTAAAGTTTCATGCATCATTCTATATTTAGTTGTCATCTTCTACTTTTTTTGCTGCTGATGAATTCTAAGGTAAATCTGTAACTCAGTTGTCTGATGGAGTGATGAACCATAACAGACAGAGTGACAAACTATAAATGTTCTGTGGTGAGATATAAAGCACCAGATATTGTTAGTTTTAACTGCAATATGACTATTGTGAAAGTAGAACATAAACATTCAAGAGTCAGACTACCAGTCTTTAATAAAGTCTCCTTTAAATGTGATGTTCCATTGGTTAATACAAGTGGTGGTCATTTACCATGAGGTCCGACCTTCTACCCAGTAGCATAATCCTTCAATCCAACCAATAAGCATATTCCTGAAGCAATGGCCCGAGAAATCCATCTCTGACCATTGCTGGAATAGCGTGTGTTTCTTGAACTTATGCGGGAGTGTGTCTATTCTTTCCGTTTAATGAAAGCTATCACTTAAGTACAGCAACATATGACAGTCCTTCGTTTAATCTGGGTCTTCCCTAAAACTTTGGACAGTGATTTAAGGTATTCAAAACGGTGAAAGTATGTTCGTTTCCTAACAGTATTGTTTACATTTCATTCGACTCGATAGCCTCGTTTGTCAAGCAATTAGTTTTACTGCAGTATTCTGCTATGCACGGGTTAATTAGGCATAATAAAATCGTGAGTCATGGCGTAACGTTATGTAAACATATTTGGTCCAATATTGGCAGCTAGTGATTGGTTGGTAGACGGACTACTGACAAATCAAAATTTAAAACAACAATATCCACTCATAATAGCAGTGTGTAGTTGGATTACCTCTAATCAAACGCAACACTGCGCCAGAGTATGACCAATAAGTAGTTTTACAAGTTGCAAATATGACAGATATCCTTCCTGAACAGCTGAGAAGTGCACAACAATGATAAGTGCACATAGCTTTCAATTTTGCTGGTTTTTTTTTCAATTTACTAATGATTTTTGTGACGTTCAGATAGGTATGTTACAACCACAGGTATTGCAAAAAAAAGTAATGAAATACACATGCCCGTAACTACCTGAAGCTGGCAATTTTAAAACGGCCTGTTCAAATAAAGATTTATTTGCCCCAAACTTGCATACAAAGTTAAGCTTGCTTAACAAACGCGCATTTTAAACCAACATAACTATTAATTCTTCCAATATTTCTTCTAAGATGAAGATGAATTGTTTAACCAAGTAGATATCCATCAAGTTTGTATTTCAACTTCAATCCCTGAACACTCTTCTAAATAAATTCTCAGATTATAATAGTGGGGATTTTTTCATCTGACATATTAAAACACTATCTGTCAGTTTTAATAATAGCTTTATTTCTGTTTTTTTTTTGTTTTCGCAAACCAGAAAAAATTGACTGATGAAGAATTATCAGACCATCAGATGTAAACAATGCCTTTCATTGAAACACTTTCACTGAAATATCCAAATGATAAATGAGAGAGCTATTTTTTAAGATATATGTTGTTACGACAAACTTTTGTAACATTGTAAATCTTACATGAAAGTTATGCACATTGTAAAGTTTGTCAGAGCTGTTGCCAAGTTTACACCCATAAATCTAAAGGTGCCACAATAAAAAACAAGTTTTCAGTAGGAGTTTGGAGAAGAAATAAAAACTGATGTCACTGCAACTGTATGGATGAAATTTATGACGCATGGGGAAAAATGAAGAGAAGCTGGAAAGTCTCAAAGCACAATTCTGGCCAGACCAGACCAATGATCTACTGCAGGTATTTTAGATCATCCAGTTGGTCATTGGTTCAAATTTATGACGCATGGGGAAAAAATGAAGAGAAGCTGGAAAGTCTCAAAGCACAATTCTGGCCAGACCAGACCAATGATCTACTGCAGGTATTTTAGATCATCCAGTTGGTCATTGGTTCAAATTCATGGCTTTGATCCAGTGCTGGTACATGTGGCAGGGAGTTGCAGTCATTGTGGGTTTATTTCTGGACTGCTACTGCTGAAAATTGTAGTGCTTAGGCATAGGATAGCACAGTATTTCCATTTTTAAGGCACACAAACATCAGAGAATGAGACCATATTATTATATCATAGAAATAGAATTGCAAAATGAAATCTTTTGCCATTTACGTAAATTATAAAAATATACCCGTATAACAAAATAAGACATGCAGTGAGTTTTTCTTTGTGTTGATTGGTTGTGAATTGAGGTTTAATGTCCTACTTTGGCCCTATAACCAGGCCAATGAAGACCTTGTTGAGAAGTTCTCTCTCCGGTTTATAAATCAAATGAATCATTTTTAGGTTAATCATTTTGTAAAAACAATTTTTTACTACAATGAAACATGTTACAGGTCATTGTAGTTTTTTTCGTACTTGATTATTTTTTTTTTATTGAAATGCACATTTTGCACAGCATTAAACCTTTCAATGACAATTCTCTCCCCTCTAATCAACACTGAAACTGATACACATAAAGTATTTACATAAGAGTGTTTTATGTCTTTAAATATTAATGATGAATGCAGACATTTAAAAGAACCATGGAACTTTCTTATTCTCATCATATATGAGAAACAATACAAAGGTTTATGGAAAAAGTTTGAAGTGAAATAGCAGGTTTTCTCCTGTTTTCAAACTGGAATTAAGATATTTAGACCCTTTCTTTAAAGTGCAAAAATGATGGATGTTTTTTGTAGAGCACCCCAGATCGAAATGTGAAAATATTGGTTATTGTTATAAAAACATTTTGCTACTTTATTTCACACAAAAAAAATTAATGAGCTTTATGTATGTATACTTCTGCAATAATTGAAATGTCATTTGCTATTAAAGCTGTCCAATGCATGTCACCCTTATTACTTGCAAATTATATATAACTGGACTTAGACTTGGATTTTAGAAACTGTAACTTAGTGGAAGTCGATGAACTATGTTGTGAAACACACATTTTGTTTTTATAATATGTTCACTTCAACCAAATTGTCGGAAAAAATAAAACGGGGAGGAAACGTAGGTTTTTTATTTTTTGCCAATAATTAACGTTTTTGAGAATTTTGTTACTACCTTCAAATTCTAATAATATAACAACTTATTGTTAGTTAGCTGATGTTTTCAAAATAGTTCCAGATTGTTGATAGAAATATGAGAATTATTGGGGAGTTAACTTCCTGTGTTGGGTAAAAAATTTAGACATGTATTTTTTAAGTTCATTGACTTTACAAGCAATTATAACATGCTAAATTGAATAGCATATAAATGGTCTACAGTAATTATAGGTATTTAGTTACCCAACACTAACCACCTCTTGCTTCAATCAATAAACATGCACAGGCTCTTCTGGTACAACAACCATAAAAGTACTCTCAAATAAACTTAGATACTCTTTTAATGAAGGAAATAATGAGCTCTTTTCGACATGCTCACTCATCCTTATGCCATAAAACACAAATTATAAGATCATAACGTTGTTTTTGTATTAACAGATTCATTCTGGTTAGAAGACTTGAGGCACAAGGTCGATGTCCTGAAGAACCTACAGCTCAGGAAATTTCAAATCCAATTCCAGCTTGTTGGGAGGCGGGGTGGGGTTATGTTTGTAGGAGTGATAATAACTGTGCATAGCTAATTAAATTACTATCCTAACTAAGGTATTATGTTATTCAAATTATTTTATTAGAGCAGTGCCCAGCAAGATAGATGTAATGGATTCCAAGCAACATCTATGTTATCATGTTATCACTTAAAACCGATTCCATGCATGAAATTCCAACACCTACAAAATCCCATTAATCACCCCCAAAGCAGCAAGCTTGACTGGAAATGTTGATATCTTAAAAACTCCTCCACATTTTTTTTTCCTGACTATTTTTACCTGTTGCAATCAAATTAGTTATCAATATCTATTTATAAGTATTACCATATGGTTTTATCTGGGCTACTCAAATCTAAGGATAATTTTTTCTATTTTTATTTCTATATCAGTTGATAAAAAATTATGGCATATTAATGTATAATAAAATATCATTCCTCAAGCATCTCAACTTGAAGCTTAATTCCGTCTAACAAATATACAGGATACCTGGTCAAGCATAGATAATTCACCACAGTGAACAGATTTCCGATTTCCTGTCCACCAAGAGCTTAAGTTCAGTCAGTCAAGGGTTTTGGGTGTGCGCTTTATATCATAAGGTGTGTCATTGAGTCAAGTGATGCATTTTCGTCCCCATAATTGTATGTGACTTTCCAACCTCATGTGTTTTCTCTGGGTCCACTTTTTTCCTCCCACTGAATTATGGAAATAAAATTGAATCATATGTTAGTCCTGAATAGACTTATGCCCTTTTTTTTGGAAAAAATCCCTATATCTTTCTCTATATCCCAAAGCTTAGTTCAAGCAAGCTATTGAAAAATAGGAATATGGTACATGTTACTCCTGATTGCATTATATAGGTGAAAAAAACCTATTTCTTTCTTTTACTTCTATTCACTTGGTTTCATTTTCTGTGCCTATTTTTTTTAAAATTATGTAACCTTCTTAAAATGTGTAAGTGGATTTTCCAGTCCTGTGTCTACAAATTCTATAAAACTGTTACAGTCAATGTATTCCTTCAAATCTGATGAATACTACACACAGAACAAACTATAAGGGAATACTACTCAGTCACAGTGCATATTCTCATTTAAATATTCAGCTATATGAATTCCTCATATCAGAAGTGATATCGGGTGTGGTTTCAAACCCTGGTGTGAGTGTATGTGGCTTGGAGATAGGGGAACCTTCTCAATCTTGTGGGTTTACTCTCTGCACACTACGATTTCCTCCCACAGGAAAGACCCCTGCGCTTTGGCTAACAAAATAAAAAAATGAAAAATAAGACAACTTGTCTGAAATATCACACTTGGTAGAAGCGGACATTAAAACCCTAAGAGCAGCATTGATGAAATTTTCTGTGGAAGAAACCTCTGCAGACTTTGTTATTTTGAAATGTTTCCACAAAGTATCTAAGAATAGTCTTAATTGCACAAAGTATCTAAGAACAGACTTCATTGTACACATCAAGTGTCTAAAACAGACCCCATTGCACAGCTAATAAGTCATGAACACAGTATATGTAAAAGTAGATGATTAGTGTTCATGTCAGAAGTTTTTTACAGGCTTATCTATTTTAACCATGAAAATGTTGACTTGTTCATCTAACCCTTTTTCCTTACTGCCATATTTCATTATAATGATCATCTATCATACATAAGTAGTATGTAGACTTTCTCTTTAGTATAATAATAATGTTATTACTAATTATATATAATGTTCCGTTAGATGTGGGTACTTATTCCATCCGGAAAATTACCGAAGAAAAAGGCTTTCGTTATAAAGTGCAAGGTGGAGTAACAAACTGTAAAAGGACTATAATTTGTAAAACAAATTGTTCATTTGCTCTTCAGTTAAATATTTTGATGCATTCTGTAGACATTCTGTAAGTCAATATTTTTTCCCTTGCCCGTTTTTTCGGGCTACAGTGGGTCTTATTCTCTTTGATGCTAATTGAATTATTTGTTAAACACTTTTTCATTTGGTCTCTTGCCCTTGTTGCAAGGTGTTTTGGTTACACTTTTCAACAATTTATCAAAAAGAAATGAAATGGGGTTTTTCATCCTGTACCACTGACAAAGGGAAACCTCGCCAGAAAATTCCAATGAACTTTCTCAGTCAACACCAGGACTGAACCCAAAACCTCCAAGCTAACAAGCAAGCATCTTACTCACTGAGTCACCTTGGCTCCTTTAACAAAAAGATTGTGAAAATCTGTGAACAGTATATTTATCATATATTTGTTATTCCAATGTGGTTCAATTCAGAACAAGAGGTTTCCAATCCAGATCATTCTAACCTACAGTCTTATTTATGAGAGTAGAAAATAGTCCGCTAATTTGATTAAGTTTTATGCATGTGTTTGAAATGATCACCCGTTCTATGTCATTATGTTGTCTAGCTTATAATTAATTCATGCAACGTCTCTCATCTCACATATTGTAAAATAAAAAGTTTAAACCATAGTTAGGCCAGTGAAATGAAATGACATGAATTTGGGTTTAATGACTTATGTTTCTGCATCATCTGGTCTAATGAAGACCAGAAAATGTTATTCAGTGTGTGCCATGAGACAATTCTTGGCCTGACAGCAGCACATCAGACTACTCTTAATTAAATCTCAAACTATCTGTGAATCTGGAATATGCTGTCATAAATTGTTTTTTGTACTATCCAAATGCCTTGATAGCTTTCCACGAACATCTTGGTATTTGTGATCAAGCTAGGAATTTTTAAGTTTCATCTGAGAATTTGAAATGACAAAAAAATACCCCCAAAAACATATTATTGAGGGTGTTAACTAGTAGCTAGTCAATAACAATTCCAAAGAACTTTAATCATATCATGTACCATATAAACATATATATAAAGATCTGTCACTGACTTAAACATACATTATGGAAGAGCAAAAACTGACTTTTGTCGGTCTTCCTTTGAGCCTCAGATGTCATAGAAATTATAAATTAGATCTTTATTTAAACATCATACTTCCGGAAATTATTCATAAAAGACAGTGATGACCGAGGCTATACACAAGCTTCACTAGATACCGTTTAAACATTACTTGATGATCGAGACTATGTAGGTGGAGTTAACGCCTGTCAATCAACAATCGTCCATAGTGGAAAAAGGGTGTCGATGAAGTTTCTAGTAAAAAATTATAGTGGTAACAACTTTGTTCAGGATAAAGTAATTTGACTGAAATTTTCAATATATTCTTGTTTCAACATCTATTTTTGAACTTTTATAGCAAGAATGACTAACTCCTTGTCAAAATCTCCCATAATGTATCTTTAATATTTAGGATTCTACATGAAACAGTCCAATAAAATTGATATAAGTTTACTTATTTTTCTGTCATGGTCAGTAATCTTTATAGAAGGTGTCTGTCTTTGGAGACAGCATGGATCAAACACCCACCAAAACAGACAACTACAGTTTTAACATGAATCAGTGATACAGATTGGTCAGTCATCTAATAAATAAATAGTAACATAGTAGCACATACATTTCACATTATTATACACCAAAAACATGACATATATTTGTTTTTACATTCCAGGTTGTAGTAAATGTTTCATGTTATTACAATAAAACATGGTAAAAGTGTGAACCTTGCTGTCACCCTATATCTCATTTATTGTTACTAGACACTGACAGGATGGTCAAACTTGACATGATGTCAAACAGAGACACATAATAGACCATGACAGTTAAATTACTAAATTCTTGATTTTGATAGTGATTAATAAAAAATCCTTTTTAAATTTATATTTTTAATAAATCCTTCTGATATTATCCCAACCCTGTGACAGACATAATGCTATTCATCCCTTTTTGAATGAGCTAAAATGATGGCTTGCTTAAACCTGGCAGTTTCATGAACAACGTTGTTCCTCCTTGGCAGTGTTGCATGACTGGGGGCCTGGCATGGGACTTAAAAGTCGTTTGGATGGGACAAAAAATTGAGGTTCTGTGTACACATTGGTGTCCACGTAAAAGATCCCTTGATAGTTGTATTTGAGTCAAGAGTTATACAGGAATATAGAATACTATTTCTGATTACAAATTTGGATGTCTCCTTTATATAATGACAATTAAATGTTAATGAATTTATACAGCGCCTCTCATCTGGAACTGTTCAATTTGATGGCGGTGCGGAGTCACATTTGGTATTCATAATTAAATAAGTGAGTATTCAAGCATGATTTAAAGGACATGTTCTGGCTTCCATAATGTTGCTTGGAGTATGTCCATAGGATATATGTTGCAAGTGAAAAATCCCTAATACCACAAGACACTTTCAAAGTTTTTTGAACGACAAGGTGATATTTTGATGTTGAACTATAGAAGATCACTCTGGTGGTCTGGAGCTAAACCATGGATGCACTTGTAAGTGAAGAGGATTATCTTATAATGAATACATCTGTATTATGGGCAGCCAGTGATGGGATTTGAGTGCAGGTGTAATGTGGTCATGGCGTTTTGTTCTGGTGTTTTGTATCTTTTGGAATGAGTGAAGAGAAGAAGCTTGAAGTCCGTAAAGATGGGAATTACAATATTCCAATCTAGATATGATTAAAGAGTTCACTAGCAGTTTAGTTCAAACTGTTTCTAAGAATTTTGGTACGCAATCAATGTTGAACAGCTGAAAGTTACATGTCTTTGATCCTGCTGCAACTTGCTTAGAAATGTGACATAAATTCCTAGAAAATATGGTTTATTATCAAAAATGTTCATCAGTCCTTTGGAGACAAGAATTTAAATTTCAGAATTTCGTCAAAAACATTCATAATAATATCAGGAAACCCCAATAACTCCATTATCCAAATATATCCTGTAAGTCAATCTGACCAAAAAAACATTTATATTTTCACAGCAGTTTAAATCCTGTGATTGTTATCAACACTTTATTTCATCATAACATAATATTATATTTGTCAACAATCAACTTACTTATGATAAAGGATCTGTTTTCTAATCCATAAACTTGTTTACATAAGTTTAATATTTCAACGTTCAGCATGAATGGTGTTAAACATAAATTAATGGCATGTGAACATTTTAAAAGATAGTTTTAACAAGATTAAATTTGGCATAACTTCTAAACTAGGGATTGAAGGTGGCTTAAGATTCAGATTTTTTCCCATGAAATTTGTTAATATGGTCTGGTTTCTCTTCAGTTATGGTTAGAATAATCATAATTGAATTTGTCAATTGATTTTAAATCTATGATTAAGGAAATTTAATCATATATTTTGATACTTTCTTGTTTTCGATCAAAAGACACAGTAGCTTGCTGAGGTCACTAACCAAGTTTTCCTGTGTTCAATCCTAGCATTATCTTGGCAAGTTCCTCAGGAGCGTGAGACAGGTGTTGTAAGGAAAAGAGTCTTGTCTTTTGGATGGGACAAAAAACAAGCAAAATTTCATGATCATGCTTGTTTTCATTTGCCAAAGTGGTGCAGCAAAGTAAGACTTCATCCATTATGTCATTATGGTGGTGTTAAGATTAGTGTTCCAAAACAGCTACAATAATCATATCTATTATTTAATCTTTATACAACCAAAAATATCAATTCCAAAACCATTGTATACAGTTAATCTTTCCAAGGAATCTAACAAAATTTCTGACAGGATCTGCAATTGATTATACTTATTATCTCTAATCTGGTATTAAGTAATGGAATTGAGTTTTAACAATTCATTATAAAAGTTATTCTAGAGTTGTTTCCTTTCATAACAACACCTAAACAAACAGACAAGATCATGTACATGTGTCTAACACTTTACTTAATATATTTATTCAAAGTCTGATATACACTATCATATTGACTATATGTGCTATATTGGGTGTATTTTATTCTGAATGAAGCCCCTTTTACAGATTTTAATATTCAGATTTGTCTCTGGGTAAGGTAGGCAAATAGAACAGGGTTCCTGAATACCAAGCCAAGCAAGTGTCTTTGACTGTTTTCAAATTAGAGTGAAAATTTTGTCACTACAAGCCTGGGACTATACAGCACAGTGGACGCTTACAGTTAGCCCCCAGATCCATTCACTCTTTTTGAATTGTTTGTTTGTTTGTGGTCTCTGAATATGATGTCTTGTCCCTATATTTGTTTTCATGTAAATTATGTGTGGTGCAGTCTGCACTTACTATTAGACCAAGACATAATCTATATAAAAAGGCCATTTGCCCTTCTTGTTCCATGATGTTATGCATGTATAGTGATTCTGCGATATGGAGTTTCAGGTTGTTACCATGGAAATTTTGTTGCTAATTTTGTTCATGTGAAATAAGAAAGTGACTTACCATATTGACATCTTGGACCTTGAAACCCTGGTGGACATGAACAGGACTGACTATAACCTCCTTGACATTGACCTCCATTAAAACATACACCACTATTACATTCTCCTGCAAATATAGATAAAAAATCATCTTAAAAGAAGCATAAAGGAGTTTCCACACCCAGCCCCAATGTATCTGTCACCTCAATTCTCTCCCATCAGTGTCTTCAATCCTGTATTCTTACTGGAATACATATGGGTAACATATTGTCACAAAATGTAAGGGTTTGGTAGCCGAGAGGTCAAATATATGGGGTTTAGATCATAAGGTCTGATAAGTCTAGCAGTGTGGTTTTGATCTAATTCTTGAGTTTTTTTTACATTTTACTAATCTCCAAATGTAGAAATGGAAAAAGTTAAACTAAATTGAACTTTAAATAACATTTTTTTTTCTTTATTGGAATCTACGAAGTACAGGTATTAATTTGTGCTTGCATTTCCCAAAACGTTCATAAAATCGTAAAACCATTGTCTACTATATACAGAAATATTACACTTTGTTGAGTGTGTGTCCAATACCAAGGTTTGTTCTGACCATTTAAACAGTTAGCAGCAATTTTTCCTTACAGAAAAAAAATTATCATATTTTGACATGACAAAAAAATATATTTATTGTTTCACTAATAGGTAGTTGATGTAGGCAAATAAGAAGGCAGTAACATCTAAAGATTTCTCAAGTTAACACGTCTTTGGTTAAAGATTAAATTAGATCAATATTGCCTGTATAAAGATGTTTTAAGAAAAATGTTCAATACGTTTCTGGTGCAGAACAAACTAGTTTGTGAACTAAATCTACAATCAAATTGAAGTATTTTAAACTAAAATTTTCTGTTCACATTGAGAAAACAGATTATTTGCTGAACTTATGCATTTTTGCTATACTATGTTTCAGTGTAAATAAAGCCTTAACATCAAATGGTTTTGTGTAAAAATTGTTTCATGTTTATTTCACATCTATGAAAAAGTATTGTCACTCAATCCGGAAATTTAATTTGACTTTCTGATGCATCCTGAAGTTTTGATGCTGTAAACTATTTGAAAATCTTTCTATATCATGCAAAGTTACAATTGAATTATTCCATGCCTAACTGGCATTAAAATATCAAGGGGATTGAATTCTGATCAAGCTACATTTAACGGTACTAACATTTTACACAACACAACACTCCAAATATAATACTGACATTTCAATTTAAAAGCAGTAAGTTTTTTAAACCTTTGAAATGTCATAAATTAAAGTAACCGTTTCCATGGAAGTGAAATGGGGTTTAACTTCCTACTGTACTATGAAGGTGACCATTTTCAATTTAAAAGCAGTATGCTTTTTAAACCTTTAAAATGTCATAAATTAAAGTAACTGTTTCCATGGAAATGAAACAGGATTTAACCTCCTACTGTACTAATGAATGCGACCGTTTTCATGGAATATTTATCAATGTATATATATATATATCCAGTATCAATAATGTCATTCCTGATTCTTCTGCACTGAAAGGAAATTCTAATTCTGGACACACCTACATTATATCCAAACTTAGAATCGCTCAGTGGTTGAAACTTCCGAATTGACAGCACACCAAGTCCAATTGGAAATAGACCCTACAATTTGCCTCATTGCTTGTCCCAAAGGTCACATTTATCACAGGGAGCCACTGCAGCACTTGACAAGTTGAAGTTTAGAGAGGAAGATGAAAAGGCAAGTTTTGCGGCAAAGATCAATAGAATTTCTACATCTTGTGAAACCAATTAATTGTTATAAGAAAAAAGCTGTACTTTATTAAATAAAGTTTTCGTCAAGAGAGATCTTACCCAACAATAAAATCTACTTACAGAATAGAAGATTGTTAATGATTATTGTTAATAAGTTTTTTCAGGACAAAAATCTATATTTTTCCAATAATCACTTATTAGACTGAGAACTTGCAGTATAACATAGCTTTCAGTACAGATATTTAATTCATTTGAACATTTTCTCTTGAGAATAATCTTATCTTGTGAGTGCCTACACAGTATATACTTGGCAACATTTCTAATTTCTTTTTTTTTTATTTCTAACCGATTCCAACAGTTTTCAATTTCTAATTTCTTTTTTTTTTATTTCTAACCGATTCCAACAGTTTTTAATTTTAATTTTTTATTTTTAACTGATTCCAACTGTTTCTTAAATGAGTTCACAGTTGGACTACAACAAATTAGCAAAATGACATTTTTTGCCTGCTAGAAAAATAAATTTTGTCATGTCTTGACATGAGGAAAATGGATATATAATTTTTTTTTACCAATAGGCAATCAATGTTGACAACTTGACTGGGAGGTAGTTACATCCTGTGAAGTCAAATCAAATATCGTTATTTCAACAAGACTTAATAGGGTAAAGATTAGTTTTTTTGCAACAAGATGAGAAGGGATCTGTATTTGTATAAGGATGTCCACACAAAAAATGTCTTAATTATTTCATCATAACTTTAAAACATCTGTAACTACGTCTTTATTCTTTTTTTACTTAATGTTATTTTCTAATGCCAAAGATTTTGAGATTATACTACATTTTGATTTTTTGAACTTAGAAATCAGAGCAGATTTAGACAATCATCAAATCAGCCAGCAAATTTGTCATTCCTATATTCACTCAGATTCTTACTGTTAATTATTGCGTCTTTGAAAAATAAGTCATATTTTTACAAAGTGTTTTTTTTTTTATTCACTTGCCTTGATTACAAAATCAATAATTAGGCTAATTACAGTTAATTAAGTTGATGATCTATCTCTCAGATTAAATTCCTGAACATAATAAAGACATCATTCAATATGCACAGTCGATCCTTAAGATCAATGAAATCTTATGAAAGGATTCTGTTCGTCTTTCAGTGCATGTTCTGGTCCCACAGAATATCTCATAATCCTGTTCAAAATATCTTTAGGAAAGTTGTACACACATCAACTTATTTGGAGTAGCCTACCAAAAATATTATGCTGATGTCCATTGGTTGAATCAATTTATGTTCCTAAGCAATGCACATAACTGTAGGAGGACATAATAATATTTTAGTCTCAAAATGACCAAAGTACTGAGAGAGAGAGAGAAATGGGGTTTAACGTCCACTCAACACAAACTAGGTCATTTCAGGACTAACATATGGTTCAATTTTATTTCAATAATTCGCTTGCGCGTAGGGGTCTTTAGCAATGGGAGGAAACCGGAGTGCCCGGGGGAAACCCACGAGGTTGAGAAGGCGCCCCTATCTCCATGCCACGACCAAAGTACTGTTTTAACAAGATATTAAAACCCTATCCTTGTACATGTAGATATGGTCCCTTATTAATTACAATGCACAAATTAAAGTTTCTAAATCAAAATGTGAACAAAAAATATATTAAAGATTGATAAGAGGTTCTTAACAATCTGTAACAGTTGTTATCTCCTGTGGATAAAATTTAAACTGCGTAAATGTTTATCAAAACATTTGATTTCCCGAAAAATTCTTTCAATTAAAACTGACCTCTAGGATGTCATTTGACCTTGTAAATTAAAGCAAGGTTAAATAATGTAAAAAAAAAGTAAAAGTGCCCTAAGAGAACTAGTTGTGAAAGTCAAATTCTGAAAAAGAAAAAAGGCTTGTGATCAATTTCATTCGAACAAACAGATTAATCTTAATTAGACAACGCATCGATAAAATATTCAGGTTCTGTTTCTGTTCCCGGACAAAAAACCACTAAATTACAATAATAGGTTCTGTATATGTCGAAAGCAAAACACAGATGCTGCAAGAGAAATATTCCTATGCTAAATCTATAGTTAAACAAAATCGACAGTGTTTATTGGCAACCAATTAAGGATTTGAGATCAATCAGTCTATTGTTAAGTTCCTTATAATGCTGGCATCTCCGTTAGGTAATTGAAGGAGTAATCAATGAGGTTCCTGCTAGTTCTCTGACTCGATCCAGAAATTAAGATTGAACGATGGTTTTACGATGGTTTCGGAAAGCAACACATGTCCTAAAACATGTAATTTATGGTAGATTTAACCGATAATTACTGAGACCAGTCAATAAACCATTTTCTAAATGAGGCATTTCAACTTAAAAGTGGTGTAATTATTTACTTGAACAGCTCCCTGTAGCACCCCCCTCAGACTAACTATGAGGCAAAATGTCGATCTAATTGTCATATACGTAACAGTCTGGGATGTTTCTCGAAGATTTCATAAGTATCACCTTCGTTCTTTAACGGAGCAATCTAGATGTATGTCAGTAAACAAAACTGGTTAATTCTACGTGAAAGATTATTAGAAATATTTATCTTATTGAAGAAATACAACTTTCAGTTTCCGTGTTATATCAATGTCTGGATAAACATTTTTTCATACTACCCCTCCCTCCACCCTCGCATAATCTGGGACTGTCCCTTTAATAAGGAGACATCACTTCTGCTATTTCAACAAATCAATAGTACATTTCATTGTCCATGACAACCCTAACCTAAAGAGTTTCTAAATTTCAAATGGTGTTGATTTATTTACTTTTCTATTGTAATTGAGTTACAGAGTTCAAATGTTTTTTTTTCTGGGGGATTAAGTCATAAATATTTAGACTTTGTGCTGCCATTCAGAAATGTACAGGTCTGCAAGGAGTTAATCCTTAATAAGTAGGATAAGAGTCCAAATGACCGCACAATCTTACAATAAAGACAACATAATCACTTAAATGTAATGCAAAATCACAAAGTTTGGAAATCTTGAACTTTCAAACTTGGTTTTGACACAAAGAAGAAGAAAACCTTTTGCTTTTAAATTAGTATTCAGCGATGTGAGTAGAAAATCCACTTTCCTGAGACAAGTCTCTGTCTTTGCTTAAAGGACACCATGAATTTTTTTAGATAATTATATTTTGCCGGTTGATAAAAGAGAACAATCTTTAACAAGTGCTTGTTAATATGGCTTCACTCTGTGATCAAAGACTTACACACCTGCTTGATAGCAGACAGATTATAAAACATGAGAGCAAACTTCTAGTATTAAAACACTGGTAAACAGGTTGTTCATATCTTAACAACCATTGGTCAACAGGAGTGAACAGTGAGTGATAAATAAATAAACCATTAAAATACAAGTAGATGTGGAAATCTTTTATTTTTAGCTATAGGTTGTTGTTTCTTTACATTTACCTCTTCGTACCAACAAATTGTGGGTGCACCAAACTAATAAATATGGACATCTTCTGCTAATGTGACATTGTGTTTAAAAAACGGGGTTCACCTGTGCCCGAATAAAAGCTCTGCTGAGCTCTGCTGGCATAAAACTTCATTTAGATGAATGAAACTAAATGTGTGATTGTACCATTAAGCCAAATAAGTACATGTATGTGCTTATGGTGCTGGATTTACCATACTGCAAATAGTGCAGCTGATCCAGAGCCAACCAAATATTGATACTGAAAGTAGTTCATTAGGCAACTATTGTAATACATTTATTAAATTGATGGATGCCAAAGATAAGAAGCTATTTTTGATTGTATGGAACCATGGATTTAATTAGCACTTTGAGTGTTGACTCGCATTTATTGCAGGACATTATAATTAGAGTGCACCCACTCTAATTATAAGGCTATGTTAAATGAAAGACCCCAAAATACATTATTTATTTTCTAGCAGCAGGATACCCGGCTTCACCCAGGGCCTAAATTCATACAGACCCAATTCGCCAAGAGCTAATATTTGCCTGGGTCCCAAATTTGCCAGGTTCCAAATTCACACAGGAACCAAATTCCCCTGGGCCCAGTTCTCCTGTTTGGAGTCCCAAATTCGATGGCCTGAAACATTCACCGGGTCATACTGGTTAACTTGATACCACATGTGGGGGTGGTGCGTGGGCGATGAAGCGTGATGGGCAAACATACCTACACACTGTGATTATATTAATATAGATATATGTGAATTGTCAATACCAGCATTTAATTAAGCACGATAGGATTAATAACTGCACTATTTATGTTTGTTTATAAAAGAAGCTATTTGTGTCATAAACTAAAATTTCTCAAGAATAACAGTTGTATTTTTTTGTATTCATATTTTGATTATGAGAAATGTCTAATATGATAGTTCTCATATAATCTTAATGTGACCTTATCAACCCAACATAAATTATGAGAATATTTCCTAGAAATTAGAACAATTTTTGAATGAATGGTGCAATCTTATACTTGAATTTTCCCACAGATAATTATAACTGTCTGTTATCAAAACTGCTTTAATATGTTCAAGTAAAAGAAGTTCATGGGGGTCAATCGGATAACTAGTAGGATGGTGACGAATTTTTATACATTACCACAGAGCCTTACTATTTAATAGGAGTTCATCTTGCATCGGAATTGGCAGAAACTAAATCAATTTATATAGATAATTTCAGAATTTGTGTCATTAATGGTTTTTTTTCTATAAAAAGACACGAGAAACACGCTTTTTTTCATTTGATACAGAATGGTCTTTGTGTGTTTTTATTTTGAACACTGATGTCTGGAACAGATGAACAGATTTTCATGATCCAAAAGACAAAGAAAATGATGTACGGGGATAGGAATGTAAAACAATTCGGCCAAAGGGTTGCAAAAGAATTTTTATGTGCTGCAGCCAGACAAATTTTAGACCGCTCTGCCTAGAGCTGCAACGATTCGGTTCGGTGCACCGATAACCGACACTAGCCGTCTCGGTTCGATCCACGATCTACAACGTTCAAATTTCGATTCGGTTCAACTGCAAATTAAATTTCAAATAAAAACAACGTACACCTTACCATATGAAAAAAATGAAAGACCTGTAGCAATTAAGTCCACTTAAAATTTAAAAAAAACTTTGCTTTTACGTAACTTTTTACGTTATTTAACAAAACACGAATGTCACTCGAAAACATAACTAAAACAGAGTGACCTCCCTTTAAAACAATTTCCGTATGCTGACGAAAGTTAATTTATTTAAAATTGGTCAAAATTGGTGACGTACCGAATGTTCATTGGATGTTAATTTAGGTCAATAGCTTCGGTAATCGTTAAATAAATTCTAAACGATCTCATTAGCTGATAATTCCGGTCATTATCTTCGGATATTTTCGTGTTTAGCGATTATTACCGTAGCCAAGCAAACACTGGAAAGTAAAATTATGGCAGACGACGTACTTTCTCGAATTATATACAGGGAAAATTTCTGGTTATTGTAGCTGATAATCGAATCGAAAATAATCGAATCGAATGGTTAGAATCGATAATCGAACCGAATCGAGGTAGTTGTGAATCGTTGCAGCCCTAGCTCTGCCACACCTACATGTGCAAGGACTATTCAAAAGATAGGATTTCTAACTTTATTCCTCATATGAGTGTAGGACATCGGTGATCAGATATGGGTTTCTGCGGCATAAATGCCGGCCATACCAACATAAAAGAAAAATTAAATAGATATTTATGGGCATTCAGTGGCCCCAGAACAATGTACCGCTGCAGCCTTGTCTGGTGTTGCTGAAACTTCTGTCCAAATATACGCTTGTTCCAATTTCCATAGCTAGGAGTTACCAAATATTTTTACATAATCATCTTCCAGGATGATTTCTGTGGTAACTAATTGTCCCTTGAAAGAAGTTTATTATTTAAGCCACATCTTTGTTGAGTAGGTGTATTAAAAGTCTTGATGAAAAATCTTAATGATATGATTTACAGCATGATTGCCGATATTTCACAAAATCATTATCTTAACCTTGTCTGGTCAGGGCTTTAACTCATTAAAATAGAAATCCATGTTTTCCCTTCAACATACGGCAAGTTTCGCACATAAATCACCCTATATAAGTGTACTCAGAACATACAAAGCCTAATCCTGATTGTAAGCCAAGATGGTCGCAGACATCAGGTTGCTATTGACACACCCCTACTCTTAATCATATAAATCCCATGATTAATACCACATAGATTATAGATATGAACATAAAAGACCTGTCTAAATCTTCAAACAATGTACAAAGGCTGACTAAATGGATAACAAAAATCCCATTCTTAATCAATTACACCTACCTTATAAATACAATTCTTTTAATAGACTTTAGAAATTTGGGGTTTTGCTTGTAAACATTGTTACAAAGTACTTTGAAATTACAAGTGGGTACTTCAAAGGATCACACACACAAAAAAACAAAACAATATATCATTCAAACATGCTTTTATAGATTGGCTATAAAAGAAAGAATAGGTTATTTTGTGTGCATCAGTTACTGACGTACAGCTTTATACACGTCTTAACACAATACATTGAATATCAGAGTCAAAGGATGAGAACAGCTCAACAAAATTACACTTAAAACTTACAGCGAGAAAGAAATTGGGTTTAACGTCCACTTGACACAAACTAGGTCATTTTGGGACAAACACATGGTTCAATTTAGCAGTGGGAGGAAACTGGAGGACCCCAAGAAAACCCACCAGGTTGGACATGCAACCCTACTCCTTGTCACATACAACAAGGGAATTAAAACATAGAGCTCTAACCTATCGGAGTAAAGATAAAAAATAGAGTTTAAAGGGACAATCCCGGTAAGAACAGAGTCTCAAAAATTAAAGTCCGAGTATTTATGAAATTTATGGACCAAAATATAAAGGCATGGTGTATTTACCTTGTCTCAAAATTTCAGCTCAAAATATTGAGTTGTTTGGATGTGAACGTCAACGCTGCTTATCTGGACACGTAACCCTTTTAAGATTTCGGGTCAATTTTTTCATTGGGTGACCTGATAATCGATTCCCGTTTCTTGAGAGGTCTATACAGTGAATGACCCATGCACTGTACTTGATAACAAAAGGTAAATTTCACCTACATATTATTTTTATAGAAAAAAGTCTGGTTTTATCCAGATACTGTATAATACAACGGTCTCCATTTCCAGATGAAGACTGTCAGGTTTAAGTTATTTACAAGCATATCACAAATAACGGGTTAGTTGGTGGCCTTCGGTAATGGATTTTAAAGGATTTTAACACAAAATAAAGCAGTTTTATTCCCCAAAAAGTTATCGGGATTGGCCCTTTAACACCACATATACCGGGACACAAAAAAGTGTACTTTTAATTTCAAAAACTTTTTTGGGGTTCAAATATGATTAAAATCGACCAATTTACATTGGTTTCTTTTGATTTCACACGGTCTCTATATATATCGTTATCTGCCTTAGATAAATATAGTAACAATAATTGTGCAATTTTGATCATACAAGTCAGTTCTTTTCATCAGGTCTTTTTATACTCAGGTGTGCGTTACCTTAAAATAGTAGGCAACATAATCTTTACTTTTGGAAAATATTTGAATTATCCAGATTGTTGTCTTTAATACTGTTTATAAATAAAATGGAGGTTGTATAAATTGATTTTGAGAAATTGTGTGAACGTTTTTGTCATTTTATTTTCAAAGGTAAATGTGATTTATAATTTGTCTTTAGTTCCAAATAGAAAATGAAAGTCACTTCTTAATTTAGACTAATTTCCGTTTTTGTTTTCATCAGTCAATATCCTTTGAGTCAAATATTTGTTATTAGAAAAGTCTGACTTTGATGTTTATTTATAATTATTTCAAACCCTGATGTTTTCTTTAACTTTCTCATTTCATTAGAAACTACATTAGTATTAATTATATACAACAGGAGAAATAACACTAGAAAAAAACTATAACATTCGTTAAATGTGTTTAAAGTCTCCTTTAATTAACATTTTCTAATTCTTTTACATCAAAACATTACATAATGTCTACAAATTAATATGGGTTAGCTTCGTGTGTTGGCTAGGTTCGTTCCCGTTTAGATTTACTTACACAATTTGAATAAGTTTATTATGTTCTTCATTTTAAATGAACAAAGCCTAATTACCCACAATTTTAATTTGTCAGCAATAATCCCAACCTTTTGGGTTTTCTCGGTTTCCTTCCGTTGCTTAAAGACCCCTACACGCAAGCGAATTAATGAATCAATAACATACTACAAGTGGTAACACAGACCTCTGTTTTCCTCTAATACGTTGGACTAGAGTTTTTTTCCTTGTAAGGCTTTGTGTTTTGGTGGTCTTGCAACACTGACAAGTTGAAACTAAGCTGGAACATCCTGTGGAACTCGGCTAAACATATAGGGGTAAACAACTCTTTATACAGTACATAAAAACAAACAATTTTCGTTTTACATGCATTACTTCACATTCCTTATAGTTTTTACATGTGTCTTGACGACTCCCAATAAAAAAAAACAACAGTAATTTTACCGCTCGTTTACATGACAAGCTGATTAAGATGACTGGAAAATGGAGAATTGCCAAGAGCCAGTTAAGCGTAGCAACAATTTAACTGGTAACAAAGCGAGAGAAAAAAAACTATTACATGTAATAAGATACAAGAAATGACAGGGAACAAAATATAGGCTACAATGAGATATAAAACTGATAATACCTATAATGAGGGCTATAACACCAAGGGATTTTCCTTATTTATTTGACTACTGCTGGGCTCCTTCATACATTATATCAAAACTTGTCTGATAAATGAACCCAATGCTTTCATATCAAACCTGAACATGTAAATAATGAACACTGAAATTTCTTTAGAGTTAAAACCAATTTGTGTTTTTAAATGCATACTTTAAATTTTTACGACAAACCCTGTTACACTCGAGTTTGAAATGACAGGTTATTTTCGAAAAGAAATGAGTTTTAACAAGACAAAAATTTCTTTTTATGTATGTTATAATACACTAAAATTCAAAAAGCATAACCTTCAGGAACTTTAAAGCCTGTGGATTTGGACGTTCATATATGGGACAACTAAGTGAGGTCTTCCCATACATACATTGGTGTACTCATAAAAGAAGTGTAGGCTATAGTATACATGAGATCCGGGACTTTTGTCCTATCCAAACAACTAAACACTTACTGTTATGCCCTCTGTTCAGCACCAATTAGAAACCAGACTGGAAAATCTTGAAGAAGTCAACACCTGGTTAGAAAGCCAACACAGTTGAGATGAAAGCCTGCATTAGATTTGCAGAAAACCCAATGTTCTCAGAACTAAACATGCCTTAGCAGTTGTAATTCTGTTGCTGCCTTAGCAAAAGCTCCCGTTCATCCGACACACAAACATAGGAAATAAACTTTGTAGTATTGTTAAAATAGCTGAAGTATTCTGTTTACAATACGATGTTGTATTCCATCTTAATTTATTTCATTCATCATGTCATCAGGTAGTAATGGTTTGTTAATGTTGCCCTTACACTCTAATTGATTAATGTTAATATAATTTCGGGTGGTGACAATTAGTAAAGGTTACAAACAGGAGACCATTTGTTGGTCGATCAGCTACAACACTAGGTTAAGCTTTTATAGTCAAATATTTTGAATTAATCAGAGAAATTATGATGGTTGTTTATGGTATCCTGTATATAAATATTATGAAATTGTCAATATAAAAGATCTTAATTCAAAGAATAATAGTTTGTATAAAATTTGTATTTTTACTTTGTAAAAACGTAGTGAGTTCATTAGTGAATCGATATCTAAGATGAATAATGGTTTATTGAAAAATAAGAATATCATGCATGACATGGAAAAAAGGTATTTGAAGGTCCATGATAAAATGTAATACAACATCTCATTATCTTGGTATTCTTGAAACTAACATACAGAAATGGGGATTAAGGTCCACTTGACATGGACTAGGTCATTTTGGGACTAACATACAGTTTAATTTAACATCAATAATTTGCATATGCATAGGGCTCGTTTTATTACAGAAGGAAACTGGAGAACCCGTGGAAAACCCATGAGGTTGGACAGACGTCCCCAATGCTTGTTAGAGACAAGCAGAGAATCGTAACCACCAGAATTTTACTCAATGACAGGCCTTAAGCAATTAAGCCATTGGGTCACCAAAACTCCGTAGAATTTGGAAGTATGGTAAGATATATGTGATGCTGATATGTCTAAATTCAATTCAGAAGTATATAAATGACTATAAATACATCAATTATAGGTTTGTTTAAAACTGTCCAAACCGTTTTATTTTGAATGTATGTCAACATAAAATATATTTTGTAATAATATCAAGTGCTGTCAAAATATATTGCCTTTATTGATGGTCATCAAAAAAAAAAAAGAGAAATGATATTATATATTCAAGATATCCATTTACTACTTTACATACCATTTATCTACACTACAGAAACTACTTAAAAGAAAAATTAAAATCATTATTCCATACATTAAAAGTCTTAAGGATGGACAATTCCAACCTTTTAGTGGGCAATGATAACTTAAATGGGACTACTTTAGGTAAAGAAAATGTATTAAGTACAAGAAGTAGTATTAAGCAAAGGGGGTTATAGATTGACTATTTGAAATACTAAAAACTTCATGGTTAGGCTCTCTTGAAAGGAAATCATTCAGCCTTATCTTTGTTTAAAATTCTTTCATTATTATCTAAAGCAACATATGTAAAAGGTATAAAGCATTTAGATCACAGTACAATCAGTCCTATTCACCATTACAATAACAAAAGAAAAGAAATCATATAATAAGAAGGTTTCTGTATAACTTTTAAAATCTCAGTTTTTATTTTAAAGGTCAGATTGAATAAAAACTGAATAAAATAAAAATTTATCTGTCAACATTATGTAATGCACCACTTTCTTTGGAGCTAGCAAAGTAAAACTGCTATAATTATGTAGATAAAATATGAAAAATAACAACTGAAAAATTGGTTGAAGTAATTTTAAAGTGACGGTAATATTCAAGAATAAGGATTTCAATCTATTAAGATATTTGTGTTGTGTTGTGTCGAACATTCATTAAGAGCATGATTTATTCATAACCAAATAAACTTTGTCAAAATGTCTGAAGTCTTGAAGGGTAAATGACCACTCTATATCGATGTCACTTTATAAAATATGGGACAAGTAAATCACAGGATATGTCAGGTTAAATTAAGATTATCTCTAATCATCAAAAGGTTTTAAATATCACAATAAAGCATGTCACATCTGCATGTACTCATGTCCATTACGAAAATTAATTAAGTGGGAATATATTTATGTATCAGAATTTTGTTAATGCTCTTAAATTCAAGGTTATAAAAATTGAAAATAATAAACCTACATTTTTTACAGATCGAGTAGTCTACATTTTTATTTATACATCATGAATTGCATTCACAGATAATCAATAAATCAATTAGTATTTTATTCTCGTTTCCAATATGAATAATAATTAAATAGTTCTGTTATCAAATTTATTATTAGTTATTAAGATCCTTTTCGTTTAACCTGTATAATTGCCCTCTAGCGATCTCTTTGACAGATATGCAGAGTAACGCTGGGCACGAGTGTGGCAACCAGCATTTAAGTTAATTAGATAAACAAACCTATTGTTTAACTTAAGTCCTCACACCATCTGCCCCGGCATCAGATACTTTTTATTGATGAGCAGAAGTAAGGAGCAGACACAGAACTATAATCAAAGGGGGATTAAGACAAATCATTGAGCCAATAATTCCTCTTGCAAATAGAATTAAACAGACTGGTCACTACTGGTCACTGTACCCATTTATCAAGTGTCATGACCTGTTCTCAATAACCATTAATTAGAATAGCATCAATCAATGTTTAAACATCCATTCCATGCACCTCTTGATCACTTAATCATGAAGCTATAAAACATTTCACTTATAAATGATCACTGATCAAAATTATTCTGTACTTTCAATAAACCATTGTATTGAATGGGAGTTCAGACAACTCTACTACATCAGTTCAGCTGATTTCTTTATTTAGGATTTCCCTTACAAATGCTCAGTGATTTGTGTTATCCCCCTTCCATTAAATCCAGTACTGCACTTTCCATAATCCATTGTTCACCATGAGTGAGTTCAGATGGCAAAGTAAACTTTGAAACACCATTCACTTGATCTCAGTATTTTGCTGATCTCCCTTATGTGCAATGATTAAAAATGATTTTCTAATTTCAATAACCCAATGTTCGGGAAACTTAGAGGGCTTGTCTAATAATAGATCTATTCATTTTAAATTTCCCTAATAAATACTAAGTGATTAGAGTTTAATCTCCCCACTTCGAAATCTTTGCATGTCTTTGTAAAATTTGATATCAAGTGATTTGCATTTTTATGAGCATGGCCTGGATTGGGTTTAGTAATCCATGTGGTGATGACAGCAAAAATCTAATATTTTGAGACATGGTTTACGTTTTATTGAATTTTTGCTTCTGCATCAATACTCATTTCATTTGACACGAGATGTCAAGATTAATAGAACATGCAATAATTATATAGTCTTTAAATAATCAATACAACTTTAATTATATGATCAGCTAGTCTTTAAACGATCAACACAGCTTTAATCATAATCATCTATAATAAAACCAATAATTAACAATAACTAGTCTGGTTCACTTAATGACAAAATTAGAAATCAAACTGACCTAAACTAATCTTATTATACACAAGTCTGATTTTATTACTTCAAGGATAAATCATTGTTTCTTTCAATCTATTAGAGTCCTTCAGTATCTCTTGTTTATGATACATTCGCTGCTTGTGTTCCGTAGTTTGTAAACCCAGGTTCTTGTTGGATACACTGATACTTCAGGTCCTTCAGGCATAGTTTCTCCTTATCAGTAGTGCAAGATGGTGGGCATGACAAGGACAACTGTCTAGTCATTCAGATGGGATGGAAAAATGAGGTCCATGTACATTTGGTGTGCATGTAAAAGATTCCTTTGCAGTTGGAATTTGATATAAGAGTAAAGCCATAGCACTGCTGTCCAGGAAAAAAGTTTCCTCATAGGCATATGTCCATCTTTATTAGTCCACTCAGAGCAGAACAGGAACATGTAAAACCCCATTTCATGTCATTTACTTACAGGTCCATTTATTAGTAAGTAGTGTTTACGATTTAAGTTTGTTTATCTTTCCATAAGTAATACTAGTTTTGTCAAGGGAATATGAATAATATATTTCTGATACAAACCTTTTTCATTTTTTAATTTATTAAAAAGAATTTGGACAAAAAAAAAGGATAACTAAAATCAAAAGAGCTTTAAAATCCAGTCTGTTAATTCTAGTCTTCATAATCCAGTGGAGGGTGTTGGGTGACTGAGGATAATAATCATGATTGCTCTGTTTATATATCTTGCATCATGGTCATAATATTTTATAGTTTTACAATAAACCCATGCTTCTAAGATCTCATACTTTATTATCATCCAACATCCTTTTATTAATCCTTAAGATTTTCACTCATTCTCCATCCTGTCTCAGTAATAAATCACTCCCTTGCTAATTACCAAATAATCATCATTGTTGATTTCATTCTCTCTAAACATAAAGGTAAGTTGACAAGTGAAAAGTTCAAGAAGAAATAAATTAGATTAAGTAGATCATAAATTGCATATTTTATTACTAGTACTAATAATCACCACAATCTACATGTGTTTACATATCAACTATAAATTATAAACATACAACAATAAGATCTGTTACTGTAGACATGTGACTGATAATCTGTCAACATTATTTTATGTATAAAGTAGTAAAAATTGTTATTATCTTTGTCCAAAATGTCAAAATAATCTGGACAAGATAAAATACATTCACGTTCAAATTTTTACAGTCTATAGGTCTGCCAAATATTTGATTAAAAATTGTTGCAGTATAATAAACCAAATGATTGTATCCATAATAAGTGTTCTAGTATAATATTATAAATCAATTGCTACACCTCTCAAGGATTATATACACCTGTTGATGAAAGTGCGTTTAATACAAATTAAAGACAAAATTAGTCCAAATATATCGCTTGTCGGAATTTTCCAACTCAAAATATTGCACTAATCAAATGTGTATGCCAGATTTTCTTAAAAGGGTAACTCATTTAAGGAATTCCACTGTTCAAAGGTATGAGTGACTAAGTAATTAGTCTGATCAATTAATTAGACTTATTAATCTCAGCACTTTGAGGATTGAGCGTTGAATTTGGGGACTTGTCACAAAAAGGATACGGAAACTAAAAAGTTGGTATTTCTACCCAAGAGCTTCAGGTAGTTTTAAAAGACGAAGGATAAGAGTCTCTAGAAACAATTTTTCCACGTAGAAATAACCCATAAATTCATTAAAATATATCTGGGACGTCTCCTTTAATTTAAAGATGTTCAATCACCTATTCTTTAAAGCAGTGATATGAAGAGTGTATTTGATCAATGGATGAATGGATGATAAGGTAAATGGGATATACTATAGAGATAAACATATAACTTGACATACTTTGATAACAATATTTATACTACAGTTGGTATTTTAAGTGATTTAAACATTTTCACCTTATGCGGGGCTTATGTTGACCTTGCAACCCAAAGCAACTAGTTGCAGTCAGTTGCAAGAGTGCTTATGTCGACTCAGGACTGATAGTGATCACACTTATAAACATGTGACTGTTAATTTATTCATCACATGATCAACAAAATGGCGGATAAATTAAAGAAGCAATACAAAGGCATGGTCGGTCTTACTACAATTCTATTAGTATATTATTGTCGACATCATCAACATTTGAAAAGTGGGTGTCTTTGTTCGCTTCCATCTGTTTATTTTTAAAGTCACATGACATATGTCTCTCTGCATGTGATGTTATTTCCATGGAAACGAGTTGACTCCAGTTGCAAGAACGCTCATGTCGACTGCAACTAGTTGTCGCTAGTTGCAATGAGTTGTAGAAAGTTGAACATGTGCAACTGACTGCGACTAGTTGTGAGAGGAGCTCAGGTCGACTTTTTTCAGTTGCATTCAGTTGCTCCCAGTTGCCGAAACGTCAATTGCTTTCAGTTGCAAGGTCGACATAAGCCCCACTTTATACAGGTATTAGAGGGGTATATTAACTATACAGGTCAAAGAGGGGAATATTAGATGTACATGTTGTCCGAGTTTTAACCAATTTTCCCTGCGGGTCTTCCCTCGTCAGTGGTGCATGATGAAGGATCTGGCAAGGAAAAGTTCTTAGTCATCAAAATGTTGAATTTGATGATGGGTAGAGCGGATATGTTATTGTCATAGCATGCCCATCTTCATTAGGTAAAACAAGATAAGATTTTATTGCATCAAAGCATCCAACAAGGATAGCAGACAATACATACATATGCAAAATACTTTAGTTGGTGAAAAAAGTAAGGTGTTATATCCATTGAATTTCTTTACGATTCCTAGCAGAAGCATTGTCACATTTTTAGAAGAGTATTGCATGCCAGAGGATTATGTATTAATACTGGATATTGTTATTGATCAATCAATTAAAGCTAAAATACCTTATTATATATCTCGACAACCGTATTTACCAGTCTGAAGATTAGTCTTATTTGAGTGCAAACAGATTAAAATAAAGCCAGTCTCAAGTACCAACACTTAAGTAAAGTCTGTAGCTTATAGGTAATGGTGTACATAGTATTTTACACCTATAATTCAATAGTGACAATCACTCCAAAATAATACCATTGTTGCCTGATGGATTGACAGGACTAGAATAAGTAATATGTACTGAGGGATTAAAATCTTGAGTATGCAAAGAATGCCATATTATACCTACATGTACTATCGTAAAATATGGAATATAGCATACAGTATGTACATATAATATGAAACATTTATAAAGAAAACATTTTATTATAGTAGTATTGTAAAATACAAAATAATTACTTAGCGTAGCATATTATATGATTGTAAAACTTGAAATAATTACTAATAGCAGCATAATATATATGTAGTCTTGTAAAATATGAAATAATAACTAAGAATGCCAATATGAAAAAATTAGTAATATTGTAAAAAAAAATAATAATTTATAAGAATGGTATATTTTAGTCCTACTTTCCAATTACTAAGAAATGAAATTCGGTTAAGTTCATCCTTTTATGTGCCAACAATAAGTACTCAGAATGACATATTATACATACTATTATAAAATATGAAATAATTACTACAAATTATATACCACACTCCATAATGTCACATTAGTGGTAGCTTTAATTTACTACAGGTCTTTCTGGTTTTCACCTGCTCAAAACACCTTTAACTTTATTTTCTGTCCCTAATCTACCAATCCCATAAAGATTGAAGAAGTTAAAACATTTGTACCCCATAATCCCAACTAAGGTACCTAATCAAGTGTTTACAGTTACACAAGTTGCCAACAAACTTCTTAATGACTATAAATCTTCAAAATATTAACTTTTTTTTTCAACCCTTAATCTGTGGATCACGTACTGATTCAAACAGTATAAATATTTGTCAATCTTAATCCATCAAAAAGTTCACCAGCTTTAAAACAACTTAAAACACACAGTTTTGATATAATATATTATATTATGTTTACATTAAGCGAATATGGAGTGCAAAGCTTTTAAATTCAATCCCACAATTAACTGTTTTGCCATTCATCATAACAAATGGTATGCAAATGACATAAAGATATGTTCCTAAAACTATTAACACACATTCTAGTTCATACTTATCAAATACATATTTTTATTATTCGAATCTGACCTACGCGTCAAAATAGACTTGAATAACAACTAAAGACGATCTCCGAACCCGTAACAAATTTGCCAGTCTATAAAGAATATGTACAATACTATTACTAACTGTATGGGGTTAAAGAGCACATAGTTTTGGTTGATATATTATCGATAAGATTTTTATTATATTCTAAGCTTTTGTGCAACAGTTTCTATTACAATTTTTTAGATCTTGTCTACACCATAAAACCACAATCATATACAACATATAAATATATATTACAGTTGTTTTACACACACTGTAAATAAATATATAAAGAAACAATGATATATGTCGTTTGTTTAATACAAAATGTTTCCCACAGATGGTTACTGTGTAGTTTTCAACAATAACAAAGAGTTTTTTTTAATACATGAGATCTAAATATTCCGCACATCCTTTGTGATTACTGTGTTAACAAGTACAATTTAACCCAAGACCTAGGTGAGATGGGGTTGGGTGAGATGTGAGGTGGAAATCCAATTATCCGGATAAAATAGGGTATTCTCAGACGAAAATAATGTTAAAGCGATAATCAGAGATTTGAGGGGTTAAAGTACTACTTTCAGTCATTATTCACTGTAAAATTGGGACCAAATCTTGTACAATCTACTTATATGCGATGTAGATGTAACTACATAATGTTTTATCTCTCAAAACCCATTTTTTCAGGAAACAAAGGGATTAATATGCCCCTAATCTTGGAAATATTAGGAGTAAATATTGAGTGGCATTTAGTACCACATTAACAACTATTTATGGAAGAACAATTATTATTGGGTTATTGACATGCTGTGTTCAAGCAAGAAATAACCTCAGGATTAAGGAGACGACGCTACTCCTTGTCAGTAGTGCAGGACAGAGGGTCTGACAATGTCAACGCTGGGACACATTGGCAAGCACATAAAACAACCCTTGGCAGTTGAAATTCTATTCATGCATAGGCTGTACCACTGCTGTCCAGGCAAATTTATCTCATAGTACACTGTATGGCATATAACCATCTTCGTTAGCCCAATTAGAGGAGAAAAGTGGGACATAAAACCCCATTTAATTTGTAATTTTAAACATTTTCTTTAACCTATAACTGTCTCTTTAAAGTCATAGTCTACACAAATATAAGAAATAATTGAATAACTCATATAGAAATAAACTGTTTATATAAGAAACATGTTCAACAATCCACTTTAAAGTTTCATTATCCTGCAATGGATTAGGAATTTGGGTAAATAATATTTACACATTAACAGAAGGTGTTTTTTTCCCAGGGTGTATAAAATGGCAGACATGTACAAAATCTCATGACAGGCCGTTGTCTCTGTGACTGCTATTTTCATAGAAATCAAATGTGAATTTTGACATACGATTGACACATCTGTCTCCCAGACGGACAGCAGATTTATCGCGGCCATCCTTTTAACTTTTAACAATTCGCAGTCACATGGTGAATTAACAGGCTTTTGTATATATGTACAATCTTACAAATAACATCGCTCTGGGGACAAAACATTTTTATTATATACATTTTAAAAGGGTCTTCACAAGTAATTCAAAGCCATCTGCAGTCTATGAACAAAATTGAAGAAATTTTGGAACTAGCATGTGAATTGTGAGCTTCTTGTTATAGAAACGAGAACAAAAAATAAACTTGTTAAATCTTATATTTCTACAAAATTACATTAGTTAGAAGAATTTTAATGGCAATTTAAGTTTTGTAAGAAAATTGGATATACATTAGACATATGTTGTCAATCTCTGTGGTCTCCTGTTTTTCTAATATAACAAAGTACCTTTTTTATAAGTTTATTTATACATCTTATTAATCTAGGAAATATTTATCAAAACCTACTATCAAATGTATTAATATCATTTTGATTCCATTTGTTTATTTCTGTGTAGTTAACAGAATTAAAAAAACACACATTTCTGTTTGCTCTCTGGCCTTTTAACACTTACATATCTCAAAGGTCTGTCTGGCTACTTAACACAGAGCTAAAGAGGAGGGAAATCTTACAGATGTACATATTTTGGCATATCCTGTTTTTTAACTTAATAAAATATTGATGCTCTGTTGGAGATCCAGATATCTTTGTCAAAAGAAATCTCCATCATCAATTCTGGTCTTAACGTATTTACCAGGTATATACCATGGTTCTAATGTACTACTTGAAACAAATCATTTGCTATCTAAACATGAAATGATGTTAAAAGTCCTACTTTTCTGCATTAACTGGGTGACTGGTCTATGAAAGCATTTTTGCCTGGATGGTGATGATGGCGATATATATAACCTACCCTTGTTTTGATTTCTAACTGTCAAGGGATGTTTTACCTAGACCAGAAACGGATGACAATACATTTTCGCATGTCGGCTCAAGTGACATTTTTCAAATTGATCTGATCCATTTCTTCTCCTCAAATGTATTCTAATCTATCCGTATGACCACAAACATTAATTCAAACTCATTTGTTTGGTCAATATCAAGACGATGGTGTCATTTTCACTTTTAACTAGACTACAAATAGCTCATTTTTTAGAATTAAAATTAAATATGAAAAATAGTTGAGAATATTAAAATTATAAGATCAATTAATCGATAGCACAGAGACTGCACTTCACATATTTAGGGAGGAAATTCAGAAAATGAGCATCTCGATCATGTCAATGTTAGGCATCATAATTGTTTTCACTTCATGTCTTTTACTTTAGATTTCCAAAGTAAATATTTGTCTCAAACCAGGATAAAAAGTCAAAATATGTTTTAAGCCATGTGGCCCTGTGAAATAAAGTAGATTATATACTGGTGACCTACGTATTGTACAGTAGCTTATCTAAAGGTGAATATAATATAGTTATATTGAATATAATATTATCTAAACAATGAATCGTTTTACACTTATTTGATTTCCTAATCCTGATTAAATATTATTTGAGAAGAGATATTAAATATTTGAAGTATTAGGTCAATATTATCCTAATCCCTTAATACATGGATAGACACAAGAATATAGGTGGTTCTGCTTATATACTGAATAGAAGAAATGAAATGAAATGGGGTTTAATGTTCTAATCCAACTGGGCTAATAAAGATGGTATACGCCATACAGCGTGCTATTAGAAAAATTTCCCCAGACAGTGGCGCTACCGTCTACTCTTATATATCAATTGTACCCGGAACTTCACTTATCTGTGCCATCTGAAAAACAAGACAGCTTTCCTTGTCAAATCCCCCATCCTGCATCACTGACAAGGGGAAACCATCCTTGTGAACGTTATCAGCCAAAACCGGGAGCAAACCCGCGACCTGCTGGCTAGCGAACTAAAGTCTTACTCACTTATCCATCATGCTCCACAGGATAGAGAAAGTTTGAGATTAAAACATCTTGTCAACATAAATAGGAAATGGAATTGGGTTTTAATAGGGTATTGTTCTGCACCAACTGGGCTGATGAGGACAATCTATTAAGGGAGTTTTGTTTCCACCTAATCTTCATCAAATTCTAACTGTCAAGGCTTCTTTTATGTGCATGCCAATTTGTACCTTGGTTTCCATCCCATCCAACGATCTAGATGCTGTTTCCTGCCTAGGGCTTCATACTGCACTTAAAAGCCAGGGTTTGTGAACGGGCACCCTGGTCATTGTGCAATCTTAGCTTCAACACAGATAGGTCATTCAGAACTAACACATATATAATTCAGTGTAAGCAATCCAAAGAAACCCCATAAGTTTACCAGGTGACACTTCTGTTAAATTGTTATCAATGGCTGACAACTTAACTTTAATTGGAAGCTGTCAAAAACTGATAACTATTTATAACATCTGGGACTTTCATTTGGAAGAACTAATAAAACAGAACAGAGACCTCCAGATAGATTACCCTGTAATAGAGAGAGGGAGAGAGAGAGAGAGAGATAGAAATGGGGTTTAACCTCCACTCGACACTAACTAGGTCATTTCTGGACTAACATATGGTTCAATTTTATTTCAATTTTTCATTTGCGGGTAAGGATTTTTTTAGCAGTGGGAGGAAACCGGAGGACCCATGAGAAAACCCATGCAGTTGGACACTTGACCATACTCCTTGTCACACACAATATGAGAATTGATACCACAGCAGTTGACTCAAGAACAGACCGGAGGACCCATGAGAAAACCCATGCAGTTGGACACTTGACCATACTCCTTGTCACACACAATATGAGAATTGATACCACCGCAGTTGACTCAAGAACAGACCTTATGATACAATGCGCACACGCTAACCATTCAACAATCCAACTCCCACCCAGTAATTTATGTAATTGAAAACACCATATTATTCGATGGAGGCAAGTATTTCTATTTCCTTCCACTGCTTAAGGCCCTATACCAAGGCAAATTGTTGAAATGAAATCATACCATTTGTTAGTCCCATTTTCATTCAGGCTAAAACCTATGACAGTTGCTGTTCGCACAATTAAGCTGGTTTCACTTTTTCACATGTGGTACATGTAGAATGATGTAAGCACTGGAACCATTTTTTAAAAATACCTACATTACTATTGATACAATAATTCATTACAGCAACCCAAAGATAAATTCTAGTTTGACACTGTCAAGGTATAAACAGAGCTAAATTTATCTTTTCAAGAGATTTTAAGTCAAAACAAATGAGATAAGTATATTTCTCATATAACAACTGTTTTTTACATTGTACAATTCTACTCTTAGTGTTGCTTGATGAACTTGTAAACTTGTTAAAGAAAGCAGAGTGGCAAATGTTAAGAGGGAAGCATCTATTCAGATGAATACAATAGGTACTAATGTCACCTATTATTCGTGTTTAATTGACCAAAAATTATTTACCCTGAGAGCAAAGTTTAATGACATGATGGGTATAAAAAAAAATCAAACAAAATAAAAACATTCATTAATACATCCGAGATATTTTCTTTAGCGATCTTTAAATCTATTTATACTCCACATGAGATGCTGTATTTGTATATTCTGGTTAATAATGACTCCACGGGCAGTCTCAATCATCAAGCTTAATAGATAAATATTTTTTCTATCAAGTGAGACGAGAGCCACTCAATAAGTTAATTCGACCAATCAATACCAATAATAGCTATGGCCATATTGGGAACATTTTTAGGAGCCATTCCCTAATGACAAGCAAGTGGCTTGTATAAAATTTTCTTAAATTGGACCAAGATAACTTTTTTGTTGCAAGCAAAATAAATGCATTAGAGTTTGTGCCATTTTTTTTATATGGTTTCCCTGAAATTGAGAATCCTAAAAAGCTCTGACATTAAATTCCACTTCACTTGAGAGCAAAAAGTATATTACATAATGCATGCAGCGTTAGGATAAATTGTACTGCCTTGTTGCATAATAGTTACGGTATTTTTGAAAAGTTTGAATATAAAGTAAAAGAAATTAAGCTGAAAAGCATCAAATACGTGATTAGAAAAATTACAAAATGAAATTAAATGAAATGGGGTTTGATGTACTATTTTCAGAAATATCAAGGAAAAAAAAATTCTCTGATAGGAAAAATAATATGATTTGAAACATACAGCTCAAATAATGGTGGAAAATTAGAATAATTTGCCCATTTATCAATTACACATATACAGCAATATATATGGTTTATGTATTAATTGTTGCACATGTATTAATTATTACATTAATTAAAAACATGTTAACAATAAACCAGGAGTTCAAAAAGCATCAAAGGGACATTAACCTAGCTTTCAGTTGTTACAATCACTAAACAGACCCTTTTAATAAATTTTGATGTTAGCGTTAACTGCCATTTATTAAAATTTATCAGTTAGCTTTAAACATTTTCATCATTTTGTTGAAAAATATAAAACCTTTTTGCTAACAAGTCTCATTGTTCAACCTCATTCAGGAAAATATTTGTTAAAAATTTTATTCCATCTGTTCCTGTCTTTGAACTCTGCAACACCTGGTGGGGTTTGCTCATGGCAGCAGACAGAAACAGGAGGTTTTAAAGGAGAAGAGTTGATTAAATTACTAGATAAGAAAGTAGAGCGTATGCATGTTAACATATTGACCTAAATGATTCTTATCCTCCATTAACCCGACATGAGTCACACTTGAATCACTAGATTTTTTTAAAAAAGGTAATTAAAAGCAATTAAAATTTAACCATTCAATTATAACAAATTATAAGTGCAATTCAGGTATTATATGGTATATCACAGCTTATCCACATAAATTTTTGAAATTAAATTATAACTTCGATTCAGTTTAACCCTACAGCACTTGACCACCTGAAGCTGTCCAAAACTTCTACCCTTACTAGCTATGTTAAATCGTTAAACCACCAGAGTCATATAATTAGCTGTGAGCTATCAAAGGATAGAATTATCTTGTTCCATGTCTCCGGCAGTTAAGTGGTCTTAGAAACAGTCATTTCTGGAGGTTTCAAAAATGAGCTAGAAAACTTGACATACAATGATTACTTTTCTCCAAATTTTCATGGAACTTTTGTAACCAATATTTGCATGTACCATGTGCTAAAGGGTTAACTAATAAATCATGACGAAACAAAATTTCCTACAGGCTACAATAACATCTATTTGTGGAGGTATGTCTACAGAAATTAAAATCTAATTTTTTAACAATCATAGCTTAGATTTATCTCCTCCTAAAACCATTAAAAACCCACAAGGATATAAATTTACACCAAATAGAGAACTGCAGTAGAAATGAAATTTGAGCAATGATAGTTATTACCATTGACATTTTTTCTCAAAAGATTCAAGGATGTATTTACTGATATACACTATCTTAAAATAGTCGGTTCTTAATTTGTAATCAGCAACATCAAATTATAAGATCTTTGAAGTTGTCCTAGGTAGCAAGTTATAAGTCTTAAATTGAAAAGCATATCAATTCTTCATTACCACACAACTTCATCACAAGATAACAAACTTCGATAGTCTAGATTTGAGAGCACAGTGTGATTGTACTCATTAAAGGCTTAGAATTGGTGGCTGTTTGCTGGAATGGAATGGGGTTTAAACATCTTGTCAATATAAAACATCAGTTATTTTGAGACTAACATACAGTTAAATCCTGTGGTCAAATGTGCCATACAATGAGAATGTTTGGCTACTCTTCTTCAAATTGCAACAGCAAAGGGTTATTTAAATTGCATGCCAATGTGTTCATGAATGAATCCTGGGTTTATAACCCAGTCTCACAGATACCACCTCTGAAAATTGAGAACCTGGTTTAAAAAATTCCAAAGGTTCTTTTCGGCTTGTGATATGATTTGAACCTGGAAACTGTCAGTCAACTGTTCAGTGATCGACAACCACAGTCCTCTGTCTAAGTATTGATATCTAGACCAAATGATATTTACAGAAAGGGTTTTCTAAACATCTAGATTGTCCTAGAACATAGCGAGCAGAAGAACCTAGCCTACAAACACAATCATGTGTTGGAAGGATTCAATACAGATTCACCACATGACAAATGAAAGTTATTTAAATGTATTGTGGAAATATTTGTTCAAAACTTTTGTCAATTATCAAGGTACGATTTGTAATTCTTTTCCCCAGTAATTATCAGTGACACATCAGTTGAAGAGAAAACCAACGGGTCATTTGGTATGTTTTCTAACAACTCGGCCACCATCTCTTACATGAATCAACAATATTACATTTTACCATCATAACCATCACATCATCGCCATCAATACCATCTATGTTATTTTCGTTAAATGTATCTACCTGTATGTAATATGGCATCATATGTGCCAACCACATGTCTAAAATACACATTGAGATTACCAGACTGATAACTTAAGAAAATAATTACAGAATACTGCCATGCGAAACATGTACAATTATATCAGTTAATTGGACAACTTGTGCCAATACAGTAATCTTGAGTAAATATCTGAAAAAATTTGGTGTGACACCCCATTGACTCCTTGAAGTCTGCAGCAAACAATGGCAAACAGGCCAGTAGTCAAATTGATAATTTTTTTCAAATTTTGAAAATCAGCATTGTGTGTGGTGCCAAAACTCTGCCTCATTTACAATTCCTGACGTAATTGTCATCATATCAACAAATGACCCACTATTCGTTTTTGAAATAAAATTTGTTTTAGAATATCAGATAAAGATGGAAATATATATAAACATACACAAAGTCATATTATGTAGAATGTATAATATTAGTTTTCTATGATATTCTCCAAGCATTGCAGATCAAATGTAGATCTTGGTTTTTAATGTCTGCTTCCACTAATGGTGATATGACAGACAAATCATCTTTTTTGATTTTGTTATCTTCGCACACACAGTCCAGCCACATGCACTCACACAGGAGGTAAATGGCCAATTAGATCTGAAAGTGCAGCGCTCTAGACCACTAGGCCATCCCAAACTCTCATGCCATAACAGTTAAGGCCCCAGAGGTTAAAGTGGTGGTAACGCTTGCTAATAGGAGCTAAAACGTCAGGGTTGGAGTTAAAGACTTCTGTGTGGATGTACAAATACTTTGATTCTAGCTGGGAGTAGTAGTACTTTGCTTCTTTAATGCCTGCTTCCACAAAAGTGATATCGCAGGCAAGACGTTTCAACAATGGTGTAAGCCGATTGTAACAGATCTACAGATCAACAGATAACATTCACAGATTACCAAACTCATGCCAACAAAACCTACTATAAGACATAGGAAGTTCACATTAAACACACATGCCAATGACATGATGATAGCTTCTGTTTTCATAACAATTCTGTAATTTCTTTTCAGTCTCATGTTTATTTTTAAAATAGTTACAAGATGTTGCAATGAGACCAGGCCACCCACCAACTAAAATTAGTCACAAAATATATCCAACACATTTTAGCAATTAGTAGTAATCTAAGTTCTAAATTTGTGCAGTATTGATATCTGGAACAAATGGTATTTCTGAAAATACCTAAATGGGTAGTAAAGGCATGCTGGCTCACTGAGTAAGATCTTGGCTCGCTAACCTGTCAGTGATGCAGGACAGCGGACCTGGCAAGAGAGAGAGACACAAACTAGGTCATTTTGCACTAACATAATGGTTTCAATTTTATTTCAATAATTCGCTTGCGCATAGGGGTCTTTAGCAGCGGGAGGAAACCAGGGTGCCCGGAGGAAACCCACGAGGTTGAGAAGGCGCCCCCTATCTCCATGCCACGTACGCTCACACCGGGGATCGAAACCACAGCCGAAAACCAGAGGAGGCCGGCCAGCTAGAGGTCTAAGCGTGGCACTCTAGACCACTAGGCCATCCCAACCCCCGACCTGGCAAGAAACAATGATAGTCATTTTGATGGTACGTAACAGAACACTTGGCAGTTCGATTTCCATATGTAATTATCCCCATACCCCACTGTGTTTATTCGCCCCATCTGGGCAGAACAGTAGGACATAAAAACCCATTTTGAATATGTGTTGTTGAGTGAATGTTAAACCATATTTCGTTTAAAAGCATTGTAATTTTATATATATTTTTTAAAATAAGTTTCTTCTGACTACTAGACCTTACTACATGATCTGACAAACATTAAGAAATCTATTATATACTTTCATACTGTTTGTGTTTAGGTTTCTAAAATTGAAAGATAATTGAACACCTACCAACATAAGTGATTTTACACAAATCCAAGTTACCTAATTGTTTATTTTTCCATCTGTTCACAAATGTTTAGGCAATAAAAAATACCAATTGATCCCACAAACTAAATAACAATTGCACTTTTAAACTTTTTCTTGATTCCTGCTGCTCTGAATTAAAGCATAGAACAGTTTACAACTACTGAAGGTATGCACTTTTATTTTCCCCTTATTCTCAGATTGCTTTCATCAAGGGATAAATAATAGTGCATGCCATCTTTACAAAGGACCATTGTTCTGATATCAAGGACAGATCAAGGAATTTTAGGATCACGATTTGGACCACTTCAAAGAGAGCACATTCCTGTACATTAAACTCTGCTATGGGTAAGCCCTTTTCCCCTTTTGATTAAAATATATTTTTATAAAAATGCCCTAGTTTTTTTTTAAGCATTTACCTTTATAATTAACAAGTGTCGTATAAATACAGGCACTAGAAATTTATAATGGTGCGGCTCTCTGTTAAAATACCTCCTGATTCTGTCCTTGGATGTGTTCCCTATATGACGACTACAATTTAAACTGAAATATTTTATTTCTCAGGTATTTATTGCAATGTGTTCTATATATGTTTGGAAAATATGCATCTACACCAGATATCATAAAATATATCCTGATAAAATAAAAGTCACACTATCTAGACACTGTAGGCAAAAACGTATAGGTTATTAAAATGAAATTTAAGAACTACAACACATCACCCTTCAAATACTGAATAACAAACCTTTTTAAATTAATGTTTGTCTTTTCATTATATATGTATCTGAACATTATATCTGCAGATTTCAAATTCAGTTGACGGGTATGGAGTGGCATTATCTGCCAAAATGATTTGTTATCCCTCAAAAACAGCTGAGAATTTGACTTCGGTTAATGATGCATCTTTGTGATATTTTATTTCAGCTAATTTGTAATTTGATAAATACAACTTTTTCCCCCCCAAAATCAGTATAAATGAAAAAATATTATACTTGTTTTGAGGAAATATAAACTTCTTGTATGTGTGAAATAGCTTTATTTAAACTCTGCTTCCACCGAGGTGATATCGCAGGCAACAAAACTTCTTGTTCATTATAATAAATCTTATATTGACAACACAATCCAATTCATATACTGCTTTGAGTAAAACATACCAAATTGATTTCAATTCAGCTATTGTTAACCTTTTGAAAATCCTCAAAAAATAATAAACTGGAGCTAAAAACAATATTATTATAGGGCCTACATTAAATAATATGTATTAACTTGTAAAATAGTATCTTGGTCAACAATAGATAAATCTGATGTTTTTGTTTCTAGCCAGGATCATCAGGACTGTTAAGTTTCAAGTTGAACATTCATTTTATCAAAAATATGATAATTTTTTACCAGTATGTCAAATTAAACAGACTGTCTAAATCGAGTATTTGATTGGCTGTTAAAGTCGCCTCTTCCGTTTTAGAATTGAAATGAAAATGTCTGCCTAGTCATACTAAGCTTTGATTAATCTGTGATCATTGGTGCCTGTGTCAGGTAGGATTATGTAATTAATTATATTTGGGTATTTAGGAAATTGAATATGACAAATGTAATATTATATGCTTGGTTAATGCCAGAGTGATTCCATGCCTGCTAGAACAATATTGTACTAAATCACTGGTGTCCCTGAACTGGCAGGGTCATGTTATCTTTTCTAGGTCTCCAGGTCTACGGACATTCCTCTCTCCAAGAAACACAGACTCAAAAAAATGTTTGAAGTGCTCAGCAAGAGTTTGCAAGGAATAAAGGATACATATTACTATTTCTAACCGGTTCAACAACATTCATACGATTTTATTCATCCTTTCTTTGATATTTTGACCCCATGTTGTTATTAATGTCAGATGTTTATATATATACCTTACAAATGATAATATGTTACTATAAACTGTGAAAAGAGAGGATTTGAACAAATTTCATGGTCTGTTCACTAGAAAATTAATAATTTTGATTTCTAAAGGTAGATTAATATCTGTTACAATCTCAAATGACCACTTGTAGGAATCTAATTTAAAATACCCAACTTTACATAATCAATATATCTTCGTAATCCTGCTTAAATAATGATACTGGTATTCATGGGAGAGAGAGAAATGGGGTTTAACGTCCACTCAACACAAACTAGGTCATTTCGGGACTAACATGGTTCAATTTTATTTCAATAATTCGCTTGCGCGTAGGGGTCTTTAGCAGTGGGAGGAAACCGGAGTGCCCGGAGGAAACCCACGAGGTTGATAAGGCGCCCCTATCTCCATGCCACATACGCCATACGCTCACGCCATGGCTCGAAACCACAGCCGCAAGCCAGAGGTGACCACCCAGCTAGAGGTCGAAGCGCGGCACTCTTGACCACTAGGCCATCCCAACCCCCCTGGTATTTATGGAGAGAACTGGAAAAACAAAATCTATACTGCTCTGTGATGCACTACTGAAATGAGGAAAAGCATTGGGATCTTTCTTGGACAACACTGGGAGCGAACCCCAGATGTCCTGATTAGTCAGCCAGCTCCTAACCCAATGAGCCACTGTAACTTGTTTCTATTTTCAACTGAAAACTATATGTATAAAATTAGTTTTGTGGTAATATTTTCTCTAACTGTAGATGGTGTAAATCTCTTTATCTGGGAGATAATTGAGTTGAATTAACCAGGTGTTCAAGTAAATCATTTCATCAACTTTTAATCTCAAATAAACCTTTATCTACATTAAAAAATATTTCTTACACAAATTCTAATCAATTTTTCTTGACAATTACAACAATTCTCAGTTTTACATAATTTTTTTACCACTTTTATGTTGAGTCAGCCTTTCTCTTACTTCATTATATAAATTATGTAAAGCAGGCCTGGTTTATAGAAAGCAAAAATAAGGGCTCAGTTGTAAAGTTTGGGAGAGTTGGTTGGCATTAGGGTTATGGTCCTCCCCTCCAATTTTTCAGACATCAATTATTTTTTTCTACCTTAAAAGGGACCAGATGGTGCTTTACCCTTAAAATAGCATTATGCAAGAGCAAAATCTGCTTATTACAGGTCTTTCTTTAGGCCTGAGATGTTATCTAAAAAATCAATTAGACATTAATTAACATATCCAGACCATAATAAACTCTTAAAGTCAACGCTAGCCTTCAATGTTGGCGGATTGAATTCCTATATGCCACTTAATGGCCGTTGATAATTAAATCAATCAAGTGGATAATCGAGACTATGCTGTTTATATTAATGATTTGAGTAATGATGACCGAGGCTACGTGAATATTTCAAACGCTTTTTTCTTGGCTAATAGTGGACCAATTTGACTGAAATTTTCAGCAAATTACCTTTACACTATCTAGTTTTTAACTATTATAGTGGGAACTGCCATTTCTTTATCTTATCTCCCATAATGTAACTTTAATTTAAATATTGTGTGCTCTCTCAACCCCCTCCCCCTTATTACTGTGCATATAAATCAAGACATGCATGCAATCAGTTGTCAGTGGACACTACATACATTATACGATATTTAAACTCTATCATTATAAAAACATTGCAAAAGACACCCATGATGATTTGACATGTATTTTACTGTCTGTACCATGACATTTGTAAAGATATGCACATATAGATATAAAAACTTTACAGTTGAATCCATCACATAAATACCTTCCTATTCATCTCTCTAATGTCAACATTAATAGTGGGAGTATAATTTTATAAAAAAAAATATAGGTGTATTATTCAAACTTGTATCAACAAGCCCACCACTGAATCCTTTCACTTCGAGTGTTCGCAGTAATTTAATTTAAATAATAAAGCACTGTTATAATGCAATGATAAAACCATATGTTTGTTATATCATTAGTAATACAATAAGAGGAATATGGACCAACCATTAATCACTATATTATAAAAACATAACACTGAAAGAACTCATTACTGCAATTTTCTATTTTATAGACCCCATCCAGAGAGGACAATGTTCGCTACAAAATATGATCACAGCAACCAACTAGTGCAAGAATGTTACCAACATACACTGCAGCAATGGAGAGAGGGAGAAAGGGAGAGGGAGAGAGAGAGGTGCAATGCCCACTCAAGACAAACTGGTCATTTTGGGGACTAAAATGATTCCATTTTAATAATTTCTTTGCCTGTTTGGTCTTTAGGAGTGGGAGAGAAATAGAAGATTGGAGAGAAAACTCACATGGACAGCTGACCAAGTATACCATGTATAATATTTATTCCACAGAAGTGGATTGATAGCCATGGGTTATGATTTTAATAACACATAGAATAAATGAGTACTTACTGTACATACAACCACCATTAGTATCTAATTGTCTCCAACCATTACAACATTTATATTTAGTCATTGGTTGAGGTTGATATCTTTCTTTATATGTTGTATAATAATGAGTTCTGAAATAAAATAAATATAATTATTAACACATTTTTTACATTTAAACATTTAAAATATAAACTGTTGTTGCCAGCTGACATTTGGAACTGTGAGAGTACTACTGTTAGTTATAATCAATGTATTAGTAGTGATCCAAGAAATACTAATGTCTGTTTTCTGTCGACTTGTCCCCAGGTTGGTCTTAAATTTTTGTTTTGCATGTGGTGCGGTCCTCCTGCACTTACTATTACAGGCCTACCGACCGTGATCATCTACATGATACTTTTTTATACCAATACTGATCCAAGTATTGTTTAATTATACCAATCAGGGGCGTATCCAGGATTTTCAGAAAGAGGGGGCGTGCTGCACCAGCTTGGGAGTGCAAAGGCCGGGACCGTGATTTTTGAGTGTAAAAAATGTCCACAAGGACTAATTTCGTACTAGAACTGTAAATTACGATTTCCAACCTAAACTATTTTCGTTCTCCTTTCTCGCGAGAATATATGGAGCTAAAAATTGTTCGACACCTCAAAAAATAGAGGGGGCGTGCGCCGGGTGCGCCCCCCCCCCCCACTGGATCCGCGCCTGCCAATCATGATTCAAGAGGTGGTTAATTTATGCCAATAAATATCATGATCCGTCTGACAGTCACTTTCGTTTGACCATCCCCGAATGTCAATGATCATCTGCATCAGTTATTGCCTGGGCCAATGCGTAAATATTATATGATTATCGTTACTTTTTAACGTAGCCTACTTCACATTTTAACAATCTACAATCGCGTTTGACATGTTCAATTTATCCAAAGAAAGTCGCCAACGAAACACAATCACCAAATTACAAATCCAGCTTCCTGTTAATTTGGCGGGAAATGTTGTGTTGGATTCGGGCGCTTTCTTAGTTTTGGGGGACGTATATAGAGATAGGAGTTGTGATCGGGAAGTGTTAGATATTTCGAAGTATCCTTTAATTATCGAGATAAATGTAACTGCTTCGGTTCAGCGTTTATTTTACACCACAATCTATAGAATTGTCTAAAGAAGCCTAGACTCAAGACAGACTCAAAATATGTTCGTTTTGAAAATAATAATTACATACATGTAGGCCTACTATGGAAATCTGACAATGTCCACATTCATCATTACAGGAAATAGTTGAACAATCATAGCAATTGAATACGTTTGTATGCACAACACGTTTTTGTGCACAACAGACAACAGTGTTGTTAATTCTTTGAACAATTAAAGTTACAAATCCCCGAAGCAACACAGAAACAGTCAGTCCTATGTGCTTTCCTGTGATTGTAGTTTAACCCACGAGAGGAGTTTTTGCATTACGAGTTTCCGAATACCACTTTGGATTTGAGCTAGAAGTAAATAAATGAAAGAAATACAAGGAGATAGTGTTGTAACTTACTAATATTGCTTTCCGGCAGAATTGAATGACAGTACTTTATTACTTTTAAAGTCTAGCATTCGTAATACAATGACCACCTTTTGTGTGAATAAGTAAAATTCTATTCATAATAGTACGTTAATCGTGCACAAAAGTTATGTTAATTTATCACCCAATAACAACACATTCTACAGTAGATATCGTTTGTGTGATAACTTTCTTATTTTCTTTAGATATCGCTTTACATGCTTTTGATTTCATTATATTTATTTATTTGTGCATGTAAGAAGGGGTCGGGTGATAAGTAAAAGTCATACTCGTCTTTTTTGATATCGACTTGTTTCTACATTATCGACTTGTGTTCATATGTTTTCATGTAAAAAAGAGGAGTTGCAGATTCTGTCTACATACTGTATATATTAGACTCGTAATAGTATATAAAGGTGTTTAAAATAATCCATATTCAATTAATTTTTGATTCGTGTATCATTAAATTGATTAAATTGACCATTTGTTTAGGACTCATTATTATGTTTGTCTACAAATACACAATCGAATGTTAAGTTAGTGTATACGACATAAATGTAAACAGTGTATATTAAAAACATTAAATCACATGACTTGCGAACTAGGTGCCAAGGGTTGATTCTAGTGTTGCCCTGTAAAATTTTGATGACACTGGCAAGTCTAGTCGTTCGGATAGGACGAACAATTGCGATAATGTTGAATTCAATGCAGGGTAGGCGGTAACGCCGCTGTCCGGACAAAATCTCTGTCCACCTTAATTATGACGGTTGATCCAGAAACGGAGAACGATAAAACCCATTGATATGCAGCTTTGTTCAACGTCAAATATCCCGTTCGTTAATGCTTGAAAAGGGAATATGTATGGAAACATATTAGTAAGCACCTGGCATTAATCAGAATTTAAAAAAAAAACTATAGTTTTTGTTCAACGGCATTCTTCAAGAATGACATTTTATATGCCGCTCACTGTAAATACAATAATTTTGTAGCACTGGATTTTCAAAATTCAGCATGTCAATGATCGACTGGATATGTGAAGAATTCGCATACGTGTTTAGAGGTAAGTTTTATTTAATGTAAAGTATGTATAAAACCAAGGCAGGTTATAGGTATGTAATATATCTATATTTATTTACATAACACTATAAATAACGCCCTCGTTATCTTTTGATAACACCATATCTCAGTAGAGCTATGATTCGGATGAGACTCATCATGTCCGCATATAAATTATTCCTTTTGCACCGCTTGTGTGGTATTTTAATAATAATATTTGAATGTAATAATTTAACCGCTAGTTTGACCTTATTTTATTAATAGACAGTCACTCATGCGTGCCAATAAGTACGCCTATCAGGTCGTGTTGTCCCCACAATATCAACGTTGCATTTTTGTTTTCATTAGTAACACTGACTAGACCTCTTTTTATATAGAGATTTAATTCAATTCAATAATTTTAACACCATCATCTCCATCAACACCATCATCATCATCATCATCACCATGAGCCGATATATTTCTAAAAAGAGAGAGGTTATCGTTGCTATGTTGCTTTTTGCAAAACATTGAAAAACGTCATAGTGTTAATACAGCAAGCCGTTATATCGTTATTAAATAGTGCGAGTCAAACCACTACACCTATGAATACCGTTTAGACATTTACTGACGACCATTCCTGTCCCTATATAAGCTAGATTATTTATGACCTTGCTGATGCTATCTTTGTCGTTAAAATTACCAATATGAGTTATGTTTTACTGAAGACGCTATCCAATTACCCTCACCAATATTAGCTATACACGGATTGAAGAACGCCGTTCCTTTACTGATACGATACATTTCATTGAAGAATACAGGTATGCCCTTGCCCAAATGAGTTACATCCCATTTAACTGCAACACGTCCTTGTCAATATCCATTGCATTTCATTACAGAAGACTGTGCCCGCGCCAATAGTTACACGTCACTGAAGAACACCTTGCTCTACTGAAGAAGACTGTAACCATGTCAATATGAGTTACATTTCTGTATTGAATAATTAACACTGTACCCTTGCCCTTGTAAGTTACACATCATTGAAGAAAAGTGTGTCCGCGTCTATATAAGTTGCATTCCATCGAAGAACATTATGCCCTTCCCAATGAGTTGCATTTCATTGAAGAAAAAAGTGCCCTTGTCAATATGAGTTACAATTCTGTATTGAATGATTAACACTGTACGACTTGCCTTGCTGCATAGGGGGGTTGGGATGGCCTAGTGGTCTAGAGTGCCGCGCTACGACCTCTAGCTGGCCGGTCACCTCTGGCGTGCGGCTGTTGTTTCGAGCCCTAGTGTGAGCGTATGTGACATGGAGATAGGGGCGCCTTCTCAACCTCGTGGGTTTCCCCCGGGCACTCCGGTTTCCTCCCACTGCTAAAGACCCCTACGCACTAGCGAATTATTGAAATAAAATGAAACCATATGTTAGTCCCAAAATGACCTGGTTTGTGTCGAGTGGACGTTAAACCCCATTTCTATCTCTCTCTCTGCCTTGTTGCATGCTTTATTGAAAAATACCATTACAATTTGGTATCAATTTTATGGAAGAACACGAAGAATGCCATCGACCTTACTAATAGAATTTACATTTATTTGACGAAAGTTGTTGCCCTTGCCAACAAGAAATATCCAGCATGAGGTACATGTATATCAGCTGAATATGACATCCTGATAAAGTTCGTAAAATTAAGATGGATCATTATCCTATAAATTAGAATAAAGTATGATTTTTGAGTCAGTCGTATATCCTGTCTGGTAGGTATCTTGGAATGCCAAAAAAGTTCGTGGTGGCTTTTCTGCACTCGAACAGGTGTTAATTTATGATTATGTCATACACATACTGTTCTTCTGATACAACTTTTACTATATCCTTTTATAATTAAAATTTCAGGTTTAGAAATAACCAAGACGAATGATTCATTTCTTAGGAACTATAGTATTGCTCCCTCGAGTAAACGTTACTTATATGTGGGCATTTATTCTGCATTTTACCCAAGGGAGGGGCTGCTATAGTTATATATTGTTCACCTGTTGATTATATAACTTCTACTTTGTTTTATGTATACAGAGAGAGAGAGAGTCAGAAAAGAAACACACCGGTTCCTGATATAGATGGCTTTTTACTTAACCTGCATTAAACCATTAAAGTATATGACGCACAGATTCAATAATGTATGCAACAATATTTGTTTTTTATAAAGAAAATGTGAGACGTGATTTATACTAAATTATTAATAAAATTATAGAGATTTGATATTATTATGCCGCGGACCGAACAAAGTTCGTGGGGGAGGGTTGGGCATTGGAATGAACTCCGTCTGCCCTTTCGATTTTGGTTGTTTCTGGAACATATCCAGTACACCGTTCAAAGTATTTTGATGAAACTTTAATCACACATCAAGTTAATATTGGAAATTCTCCACGTAAATATGCATCACAAGTCTACATATATTAGATTGAAGAATTTGTAGTAACCGGGCCCATGTTTACTGTTTTGAAACCTGATCAAGTAATTATAATTACACCATGATTGAATAGTTTAATACACGGGCATGTTTATTATTATTCACTCGGCTAGATAGACACATAAACAGGATTATGTTATAGATACACTGTTAAAACAAGTTTGTTAAATTATCACTTTTCGGTCTAATATTCCCAACGGTTCTACGTTTAACCACGATTGTCTCGCAAATCAGCGTAGCTAATCATGACGATTATTCCATTTGGAAGTGTTTCGTTGGGTGTTGAAGTAAAACTTCCCCTGTCCACCGTGCCCTCTTGCACTGATGATCCGACATCAAACCGGAAGTTACGGGATTACGATTTGAGATAGGATCTTCAAGTCATTTCACGGCCAGGAGGTTAAAGGCAGTATAGTTTAAAAAAGAACAAACAAGGCCATGTTGATTTTTCTCTTTCATTTTATTGTGTACAAAATTTATACGCAATAATTATTCTTATATATACTTATATCACTTACTGTTTACTTTCACGCCTCGTTATTGGTTTATAAGGTGAAAAGCTTTTTGAACACTAAATCAAGCTTTCAGTCATATAGCTATCTCAATTGTTTTCATCGTTAACTAGTCGTGTACCAGACAGAAGTCAACATGTTTTACTACCCGGGCTCGTTAAATCTAGATTATGTGGTAAGCATCACTTAATAAAAAATAGCAAATAAATAATAAAAACACCAACAGATAGCTTTAAACTTAAACGGTATCTATGAGCATATAACAGGGCGGTTAATATTGTAAACTTTTTTGTTGCTAACTCTAGATTATGTGGTAAATGATCACTTAATAACAAAAATCCAATAAAAATACAAACCACAGCAAACAGCTTCAACTGCAGTATCTAATATTATATAAGAGAGCGCTTGAATTGTAGACTTTACTGTTGTGAAATCTCTATACGATGAAAGAAGTTTTTGTAACGAATCTTTTGATTAAAAGTAACAAACCCGCAGCAAATAATTCAAAATATATCGAGCGGTAAAAAAGAAGAAAACGTATAGTTTCTCACCGATCGTGTGCATGTTTAGGTATTAAGTCCCGAGATGAAAGACTACTTGAGAAATTAAAATTTTATGAAGCAAAAAGTCTAGACAAATCCAGCTGTTTCACCTGGTATCGTTATTCAACTGTTATTGACTTAACTGCACTCTTTGTTTTGGGTGTAGGTGTATATCATTCACATTCATTTACGCTTATTTTAGTCGTCAGGTCTAAAATGGAACATGTAACACGAGGAAAGTGTAGGATTGGTACATCTGAACTCAGATCCAAATCTCCGTCTTTGGTAACACTGTCCGTTCCCAGCTAAAACATTCCTACATTTTTGGGGTCAGAAATGACAAAAAACTGGCTTCAACGTACTACTGCTTATCTGCACCGGCTGAGCTAATGAAGACGGTCACTCACCATTCAGTGTACTACGCGCAACATTTTACCTGGACAGCGGCACTAGTGTCTATTTGTATTTCGTATTTAAACTGCCAAAGGATCTTCTACACACAACGTCGTTTTTTCGTGCCATCCACATACTGTTCCTCGTCAGACCCGCCGCCCTGCACCACTGAAATCAACGAATACGGCGAACACACCCCGAGATCTCGCGGTTAGCGAGCCAGCGTCTTACCCACTAAGTTACAAAGGATCCCCTTCAATCTCAGTTGGATACTTGCTATATGACTATTACATTCATGGTCAAAGTGGAGGAATCATTCGTATGATGGCGGAAAGAGTGTTAGCAATAACATGAATTATGACATCCAAGTTTGTGACTTCTGCATGTATGGTTAAATGCTTTTGGATGTTGAATTAATTTTGAAAGCTCACGTTTTGGCAGTCACTCTGTAAACTACGATGTATTTAATACCACGCAAAATCTACAACAAATACTACTTTATTCCTTCAATATAAAAAGTAAAATAAAATGGGGTTTAACTGTTCCAGACCAACCCCTTCGTCCTGAATATAACAACCCATAACACTAACTATAAGAATAGGTTGTAGAGCACGCGTTGAGTCATGATCTTTACAACCGTTATTAACATAACGAAATACCACAGACGTATACCGACAATCTAATTATGGTTTATTATAGAAAATTTCTATTATATAATTAGTGGGGAATATATAGAGAGGGTTGATCAAACTGATAACAAAACATTGAACATAGAGTTTGAACTCTGCAGGTCACCGTAATAAGGTTATATAGGTATAATGATGCTAAATTATACTGGGTAGGATGAGTGAATATCCACTCTCCTTTGATTGGAGGTTAAATAGCAACCGATTGAACGACTAAGCGTTATGTTTTTTTCTGGCTTATAGTGTAAGTTAAACAGGAATTTAACGACCTTCCGCTTCTGACAGTGTTTAAAACCTTAATCTATATCCGCCCAGTCTCGTTTGTCAAGCCCGCGACAGGCTGACATTACTTTATTGGACTGGAAACCTCATGGCGCCATGCACAGGGATTATACAGTCCAGAAATCTACAACGAACTTATCCAAACTTATATACTGTACGTAGAAAACGACGTCGTTTGGCATACATATGAAACCAACTACTGTCCTGATAAACCGCCATCACAATGTCCATTTTGAAAAACTCCATCTATGTGTTCTCTTTGAAACTGGGGCCATAAGAGTCAAGCGCGCCTAGCATGACAAAGTCCCCTTAGCAAACCGCATGACTTAGCCTGTTTTCGGAAACACAGTTAGTACAAGATGTTTGAAACTCTAAACTAGCCGCACTCGTCCGTTTCATTCATTTAAGCAACAGCATACCCTGAACAACTTATATATACCATTACCTGGGTATTAAAACCACCAGTAAAACATGTTTATAATGTATGTGATGATATGCTTGCTTGCGTTTTACTTATCAACAATTGGTCAACTCGTTCTGGTTCGTTAATATTAATTAGATCTGCGGGGTTGTGTTAGTCCTGTCTTTGATACAGAAGAATGTTAAAGTACACCATCGATTATTAACAACCCGAAATTGTTCACGACACCCATCATTATAATAATATGAGCTAAATCAAGGAATAATTTGAACTTTGTTTGTACAGTACAGGCCGAACCTGATCCGTAGATACTAACCATCGATACAGGGCACTGGACTGTTAACTAGAATGTCCCCAGTGTGTTTCAATCTCTACCTCCACTTGTACGGGGTGGCGTCTGTGGGGCGAACAAGCAACATGTGCCTAGTCGCTCGGATTGCACAAAAAACGAGTTTAATAGTAGAAAATCGATCGAAGTAAAGTAGACGAAAAGCATTCCAACGGTAACTAAGGAAATAAAAAATAATTACCATATTATGTTTGTCCCAAAATAAGCGAAATATTGTATTAACACGCCATTCCATTCCAGATGGAGAGTTGACGCAGGTCTGTACTTAACGAGTTCGGTCAAACCTGGTATTATAGTTCTTAGAGATTGGGGTTTTGAAATGGATTTAATATCGATTCCACTGTCATGAAAACAGACCCAAGGTTCCTCATTAAAAGGAAGCTCTAATTGAGGAAGACACTGATGAGTTTCGGATATTTGATTTCAAATCAACAGTCATGTTTGAAATCGTTCCATGGGAACATATTCTAGTCGTAATCTCGTCAACACAATTCACGTTATAGTTTACAAGAATAGATTGATTGAACCCAGAAAGAACAATCATAAAATTGAGGGGTTGACATTAGTGATTTCGAGGAAAGCAAACTATAATGTGCCTGACACAAATCAAAAGAGTATATTTCGTCTTTGTATACTTCTGGAATACGGATATAGAGATTGTGCACCTAAACGCTGTTGCATCAAATCATGGTCATGGCACCTTTGTAATATAGAATAGACTGTGGTCTAATCTTCGTCAGAATTCATCTGTTAATAATGGTTCGTCTGTGGTCATCTGAGGCAATGAATTGGGCTTGACAAATTTCTAGGTTCTTCTCGGTTCACGTTGGAATTATACTCAGGATCATTCTATTGAAGGGTCAAGTGCCCTTGAAAATAGAATCGCATTGGCAGAGCATATGCAAGCTCTCTACAAGCGATGTTGTAGTCAGTACCGCATGTATAATAAACATTAGCTGACTTGTCCAAGGTCCTTATCATGTCGTGATCAATTAATGTATTAACACGTCGTTAGTAATAAAATATTGAAATATATATCCTTTATGTGTGTTATTTGTAAATCAGGAAACACTAAACTAGTACCATTATACCAGATACAACGGAACAGGAAGACCATTTTATTATACCAGTGATATTCTCAATGAGATACAGGGTACTTCTATACAACAACGATCATTGGGACTGGTGATATTTTCACAAATGAAATGAAATGGGGTTTAACGTCCTACTGTTCTGCTCCGAACTGAGCTAATGAAGACGGCCATACGCCATACAGTGTGCTATGAGAAAATTTTGCAGGGACAGCGGCACTACGGCCTGCTCTTAATTACAAATGTCAACGGTTCTTTTACGTGCACGCCAATGTGCAACGGGACCTAGGCTTTTCTTCCCACCCGAACGACTAGAGAGCTGTCCGTTTCAAGCACTCCGTTCTGCGTCACTGACAAAATACACGACAAACACTGGTCGTCGAGATAAATAGAGCTGGTCAGATAATGTTAGTCCCCAAATCACCAGCTTATCCAACAAAGAGGGAGGTGTCAAACGAACGGAGTGTGTGTATAAGGTGAAAGCATATTCTCGTCGCGTTGAACCTATATCCAAAAACTGTGAGGGTCATAAAAAGCACTTCTCAAGTAGGTTTACAGCAGGATGGGCTTGGTAAGAAATCACTCAAAATGCAAGTCTATATGATTGTCTGGGGATGTGGGATTTAATCACCGTTAGAAGGTATTGATTACCTGGCGCCGCCACTTGGTGTTGAGCAATTCGGTTGGAGAGATATTGCTTTGTTCCAATATCTAACGCCTTGATTGAATCTAAAAATTGTAAGTTCGGGTTGCCCGTGTTTTGTTCTGCTTTTGACGCCCTTGTACTGCACTGTTTATACAAGTTTAGACCAAGGACCAGACACGACACGGGGTAAGGTGGAAGGTGAGTTGGGGGGAACTCAACATGTCAATATTTAATGAAGTTAGAATCCCTGATCCAGTCCAGACAGGAATGGATCTTAGTGAAATCGCTTACATCCTTTTTAAGTTTGTTGCTTGGGGATTACTACATGGTACGGACAAAGGACTTTGAACCAGTTTTCACCATTCAGTAGCAGGAACAATACATTTATGCAAAAGTATATCCTGACAATATAAACGATCTAACAGTTAATCCTCAAACCAAAATAGTTTTTAACGTGTTTATTGTTCTGAGAATAACTTGATGTACGGTCCGCTACCATCTGAAAACAATCATTCATCTACGACTGTCTGGAAAGAGTCAGTTTGGCGATGACATGAATAATCGCAAAAGAAATACTATCCCAAGTCTTCATGGGGCGTTGGCCTTTCACCTAAATGTATATAGAAAAATCTGCCATAAATAACTCTGCCAATATGTGTTCTGTTATTTCTTCTATCTGGACGACAAGACATTTACTATCTTTCTGTTGCAAAGATGGCAGTAAATTGCGTAATTCCAAGATTCTAGAACTCTGAGAATATTCCTAGTAGTGTTTTAAATTCTAAATGCATAAGGAATGTTGTTGACCCTCAGCCTGGGTGTCTATTCTTCACCTTCTGGGAAAGTTTTATTCTACGAGCATGGCGTTTCGACAAGTATCCTGTTATCGTTATCAAGCACTGAACAATTTGTTAAAAACAGCAGAAATATTTTTGAAACTCAACATGAGTAACGTTTCCCACTTACGAATAAGGCAGTATAGATTTAATTCGTTAGAAAGTTTCATAAATCTGTTTTCAATAGCAAATTGATTCAACTTCGCTTGCTCTTTTTATTCCTGAATTACCCCCCCCCCCCACACACACACACACATTATTCATCGTGTTCGTATCTATATTTGCATAGTTTCATGAATCAGCCAATGGAAATATATTTATCAGAACTGGGACTCGGTCAACAACGCTAACGTTTTTTAAAATCTTAAATCGCCCAAACACTCCCACAGCATTCTAATTATTAAGGAATGTCTTACACAACTCACTAAAATGGCGCTAGATTATAGACTACTAATATAGATTATGTCATGCCATGGCTATAAAATTAAAAACACAAATCAAAAACATCAGGTGCACCACCTACGTGCCAGAATTAATTTATCTTATGAACTAACGCTTGCGAAAATCTAAAATAGAAGATATTATGGCGTTTGTGCCGAAATATTTCAAGGGTCTATACTCGAAAATACTTATTCAATGGGGAAATCGGCAACTGTCGTAAAATCAAATTTTGAATTGAAATATCAAAGTGCATTCTATCGTTTCATGTATTCCCTGGGTGTATTGACTGTTGTTGGTTAGTCTGGTTTCGCCTACAACCTTTCAGTTTTTGGTCGGCATCTTGCGAAGTTACCTTCGAAATACAGATGTGTATTCCATACAAATACGTAAAATTAATGTTATATAATATGTATAAATGTATGAGTTACAATTCATTAATCGCAATAAAAAATATGCATGCTGTTTTATAATCCATATGGCGGGATTGGAGAGCCGAATAGTTAGCGCGCCGGCGTTGTATCGTACGGGGGATCACGTGGCTAAGTGGGTAAGAAGCCTGGAGGCCTGGAGGCCGGGTATTCATCCAGATTTTCCGGCGTGGTTTCCGCTTGTCAGTGATACAGTGGACGTTAAACCCCATCTCTCTCATTAGCCATAGAGGTCAATATATACACCATGTCATTAGAGGCAAGTTTAGGAGCAGAACAGTAGGATGTTAAACCCCATTTCATTTCATTTCATTTGTATCATACGGTCTATCATTAAGTCAAGTGGCGGAGTTTCGATTCCCCGGTTGTGTGTAAAAGGGAGTAGGGTCGCCTGTCCAACATCGTGGGTTTTATCCCGGTCCTCCAGTTTCCTACAACGGCACAAGACTCCCGGGAGCAAATTAGTGAAATAAAATAGAACCATATGTTAGTCCCGAAATGGCCTAGTTTGCGTCGAATGGACGTTAAACCCCATTCCTACCTTATAACCCATTTAAAACTGTTGTTATATTGTTACAATTAATAATAAGTGTCAGCTACACCATTCTGTGAATGACTTATTACCAACCGATATAGATCTAAATTACGTGGTCGTCAAACGCCCAAACAAGGTTCCCACAATTAAATATTGTTACAAATAACATTATTCTTACTGAATGGGGTCAACCATCCTTGTTTATGATTCTCTGAACATGGCGAACATCTAACATGTTTGTAACATTTGATATACATTTTCCTGTAAACCAACGATCCAGAACGTTTGATACTGCCCCGATTATACGCGAAACCCTTTTTTTATAAACAAATGAAATGCGCGGACAGTGGCGTTTGCTCTTACTCTTCACCTGATGCCAAAAGTCAAGAGTTATTTCATGTGCCAGCAGCGGATACATGAAAACTCAATTTTCGTGGATTAAAGATGCATTATGTAAGAGCTAAACTGGTCTCTTGCAGGTCTTTCTTTTGGATTCATAAGTTATGTGAACTATTATCTAGATATTTATAATCAACCCTATAGTCCATCGGATGGGTGTGATTTACAAGGGTTTGAACAGCCGAGAGATTTAAAGGGACTATCCCAATTTGAAAAGTCTCAAAAATAAAAGTCCGAGAACGTATGACATTCACGTGCCAGAATATAGAGGAATGGTGTATTTACCTTGTCTTAAAAAGCCTAAAATATTGAGTCGTTTAGACGTGAACGTCAAAACTGCTTATCCGGACACATAACCCTTTTAAGATTTCGGGTCAGTTTTTTCTTTGAGTGACCTGATAATCGATTACCATTCCTTGAGAGGTCTATGCAGTGAATGGCTTTATCCCGACACTGTATAATACAGGTTGGGACACCTGTCCCTATTTCCAGACTGACGGGTTTAAGTTGTTTGAAAACGTATCACAAATATCGAGTTAGTTGCTCGGCCACTGGGAGGTGATTTTAAGGGATTTAACACAAAATTAAGCAGTTTTATTCTCCAAAGAATTATCGGGATTAGCCCTTTATTAAAGATAAAATTCTCGAAGCAACATCATAATTTCACTCAGGTCTTTCTTCAAATCTTACATGACTCATCTTTAAATAAACACGCACCGGACTGATCTTGGTTGGTGTTATTAAGAATCTATATGTCTTTATTGCTTCATTGACTTCATCACCTTGAACTACATCCGGTGTCAAACAAATTACATAGTACAACTGTTGTGTTGTTTCCACCTGATTGTCATGGCAAGCACCTGTTAAAATATTGTTCACACTTTTTGTCTACTCTATTGTCTATTAAAGGACAATGTTGGTGTCAGTCATTATCACATATGTGATAGAACTGGTTAAACACTTCCCAAATATAATTTTAACATAGAGATCACTGCTACGATAGATGAGTAATAAAGGTTTCAACAATAGGAAATGACGAACGCGAAAGAAAAGCAAGAGTTATCCTCTATATAACTGACTGAAGTGACGAGTGATAACAGATACACGGCCAAATTTCTGCTCATTAATAATTCCTTCGAAGACCAAAAGTTGTTTTATGGGACTACAAGCAAGAGGATATTTTGCGCTCCGTCCACCCTTGTAACTCTTTGCATGCCAGAATCTCTAAGCAGTTGGTACTTATCATACCCTTGACCACCACCAATCCGGTTATACACAAAATATTTTCTCCCGTTCTGTTAACGTCAGCTTCCACAATAGTTATATCGAAGTTAAGGTCCACAAGTAGTTGAAGCTGGAAAATATGTCCAAAGTGACTTATAACAGTTAACGGCGGGAGCTACGATCGCCTAAGGTCACAGACTGTCACAGTGATCACGTTATAAGACTATCGTTACGATGGTTCTAACTCTTGTGACCAGCACATTTACATTTGAGTGTGTGTGTGCAATAACTTTATTTAACATCCGCTTCCACCGAAATGAAATCACACAATGTTTAAATATATTTGATCTGTTTGGAACGATTATCTTATTATATCATTCAGATATCGACAGTTTCTGCCAAACGTATGACTAATTATCGTGTGTATCCCCATATAATAACAGTTTTGAAATTCGATAATGACACATTGTTAGTCACTTAAAGATCATATTAGTACCTGTTGTAAACTAAAAACACAATTTACACATAGTTTCAATCTGGTATTGTCGGTGGCGACGCCTTGTTAGGCCCTTAGATGATCCACAATACCATCATCCAATATAAGGCGTCTCTAAGTCTTTTTATCTAATGTCTTATTACAGGTTCAGGTGTTATTGAAAGATGTTAATTTTTAATCATTTCTCTGTGTAGTGGATTGTTTAACGTTCATTTCAGTAGATACCTCAGAGACATGTGGTTGTATTTTGTTCAGTCCTGTGAATTCTAAAGTTATATCATCACATGAATTATAGTCCATCTATTAGGCATTGCAAGAGAATACAGAAACTTTAGAAAGGAACAACAGTTCACTGTTTGTTAGAAAAATACTTTTAAAGAATACGGTCAAGGGACATTGAAATAAGTGATATTTACAATTATACAGAAGGATCCGGTTTGACTGCTTAGACAATAATCAGGAAACTATTTTATTTGTTAATAAGAAAGGAAACACATTTCTTGTCACGCAGGCTAATGGCAGATATATAACTGTCGATTAATATATAATAATAACGAAACATCATTTTGTTCAAATAGTTACCTTAACACAAGGAGTAATTGTTATTATAGGACGGAAGCATCAACGAAAGAATTCTCAGCGACAAAAAACATAACACACAACTAGCAAGATGGCAGTACCAGAACAATTATCTAATCCTACTGTATTTCCCCAGAACGGAAAAGGTATTCCAGGGGCAATTATTTCAACTGTAATAATTTTACTGAATGGAATAAGTTTGACGGTGATTGTTAAAAACCATGTATTGGAAACTAAAATAAAAGTGTGCTTTATAGGCCATTTATTAACCGACTTTCTTTTTGGAATATCATCTCTTGTGGCGTCCCAACCCGAGCTTCGGCGCAAATACAGATTACTTTGCTTTATCAACGTCTACGTGGCATTCATCGTCGCTATCGCAACTAGTATGATGACGCTGGTTCAAAGCCTTGATAGATTTTGCGTTATTAGATTCACCTATTCCTACACAGCCTGGATAACTGCACGCAAGATGGTGGTCATTATTGTTTTTGTTTACGTTTTTTCTGTATTAAGTGTATTGACCGTAGTTTATATTAGTCACGAAGAGGTGAGCGATTGTTATCTCTTTACGGCCGGGGGTAAAGTGGTATATGTGTTTCTGGGTTCAGTTTTCATAATTTGCCTAATTTCTATTATCTGTATCTATGCATACACAGGGAAAGCTCTAATACGTCATACGAGACAAATACGAGAAACGACCGTGGGACAGGACGACTCAACGATTATCATAAAAGAAAAAAGAAATATAGTAACCACGGCGTTAATTGTCGGTTTGTATATTTTATTTTATCTACCGCTTATTATCACGATGTTTTGGCTTGTTCGTCATTGGGAAAATCGAGTGAAATTCGCAGAAGAATATCCCATCAACGTGGTCCTGCTTTTATACATGGCAAACAGTGCGTTCAACCCAATAGTTTATATATGGCGATTAAAATCCCATAGATTACAGTGCCGCGACAGATGTCTGTGGTTGAAGGAACTGGTCCAAAGACCATAGGATCTACGTTGATGGTCGGGGCTTTATATATTGAAATAAAATGCTAAAATCCTCATAGTTTCGGCTTAAAATACTGAGGTATAGTGTAAGCGCAAGCTAGGCAAAATATTGAGTTTTCGAGTAACTAGGACAGAGAAATATAATCGGTATAGGGTGTTTATATCTTGAAACTGTCCACACTCTCATGACAGAACATGAACTGTGAGTTTGGTGTGGAAAGAACAATAAATATTTGCCGTATTTAAATCGGTTTAAAATCCTGTGTCATATATGTATATCTCTAGCAGGCAATCTGTCTCTCGACGTATCCACTGGTATTTCAATTCTGCTACTCGTGGCTCTGATACTCGTGTCGCCTTGAATTATTGCCATGACGCGTTCTCGCTGTTCAAGGTCAACCTTTGCAAATGAGTATGTCAGCGCGGAAAAAACAATGTCATTAACGTGTGTCACGATTATATAACGAATAATAGTCAATCAGAAAATATATCACCAAGCTCTGGTGTTCTTTTCGCATTAATTTATGGTATACAGAAAACTCATCCCAAGACAACTCGTTCCAACATAAGATAGGTCATTTGTCTGAACTCCTTGACGTTTATGTTCTGAAAAGAAATCTCAAATCTTCAGTGGGCCCGTGCTTGTTAGTAGGCTTATGCTGATTTGGTAATCGTTCATTTTAAAGCCTAAATATATTATTGTTTGTAATAAAATGTAAACCGACGTATTTCCTTAATGTTTGTTTTATGTGAACCAAGGAACATCAATTTATTGGAACAAATAAAAAACCCAATAAGTCCATTTTTTATACAGAACATTTATTATTAAGATTTGTCTCAGATTTAAGATCATTGGGTCGGGAAGAGTAATTTGTGAATCATTTTAACATTTTACTATTTCGAGATGTTACCAGACATGTCGTATAATGGCGTTTAACATCCATTCAACACGATTCAGAAAAAAGTTTTGTTTAGTCGATCGGATGGGACGAAAAACCGAGGATCTGTATACACAATGCTGTGCACGTAAAAGATCCCTTGACCGGTGGAATTTGATATTATAGTAGGCCATAGTTTAGCTGCCCAGGCATAATTTCTCTCTTGACACACTGTATGGCCTATGACCGACGGGATACTGAACTCGACCCGTTTTGTACTGGAAGAAACAATAAGTCTGTGCATAATTATCATATAAACCAAAATAGTCTCATGTGTTTATAGCTAGGACAAAAATATTAACTTACGGTCTGCTACCGTCTTAACAAAAATCGCCCTACATCTACTATTGTCTTCGATTACCCATTCCTGTATTAACTGCTTTCTTCTAAGCTTATTTCTGGCTGAAATCTATCCGTCAGTTCATTTTCCGTAAATGGTTTCGTGTGACCGTTATGCACCTTTTCCGGGAGGCTGCAGTGTAGATGGCAGAATCCATAGGATTCAAATCCTGGGACTGTGCTTACTAATGTTTTTTTTTTTTTTTAAAAAAAACTTATGGAAACCTGATGGGACCCTTTTGCAATCTCAACCTCTCATTCCTCTATCCTCGACTTCTTGCTTTCTTGCGTTTTTGCCTTCTCTCGCCCCCGGTTCCTTTTTGTGGGAGATTCAGATTATAAAATAGTGGAAACAGGCTTCCATAGCACAACAGTAAACAATCGATATTTCATGGTCTACCAATTTAAGAATCAGAGTTTCCTAACCCTGTATTTATGAAATATGGAGGTTTGTAGGATTCAACAGTTTGCAGATGGCATTAATATAGATTTTTTAAAACATATATTTTAAGTTTCATCTGACTTTTCGGGTAGATGGATAAAGGCATCTAGTTGGCAAAATAAAGTGCCCGAAATCTAATAAAACACTTTTCTTTTAATTGATACCACGAATGCGAACTGAATTGACTATTGATTAAAACATTTTGTTTGGAGCCACTCTACCTTGTGCAACATTTTTCGTGCATCGATTATTATTTGTGAATACAGCTGCAAAAGTGTGATTGGGTGGTTGTGAAACATAGTTGTGACGGCATTACAACGTTATTGTGACATGTGTCATGGATTCAACATAAGGTCAAAATCCATATTGTTCTATAATGATGACACTTTTAACATACATCACACTTGGGTTCTATAACTAATCACAATCAATTCTATACCTTATAGCATGTACTTCGCACGGATCTGTACGATACTGGTGATATCAACTGCGGCTATGAGATTTAATAACTGACTTCGCAATTAGAAATTATTTGAGTCGTATTAATTTGGTTTCGCCACCTGCTTTTTACATCATTGTTTGTCCGGGCAGTTTTTCTATCACTTAGACAAAACTCCACTCTCATTTGTAGATGTTGCTAAAGGTATCCGTGTTAACTATGCGAATTCTGTTATTTTATATTTAGAGTTGTGGTTGTAACATTATTGCGACGGTAACATTACGGCGACGGTTTTGAAGGGGACATTAGCATCAGACAGGAAATTCTGTTGTTCAAATATGACGGAATGGAATTGCAGAGTTTGTTGAACATCGTTCTGAAAACATTTTAGAATAAGAGCTGGTGGAGTTGGAATAGATTCGAACTCGGCAGAGGCTGTGAAACTTAGTACATTATAATAAATTCGAGCTCGGTACACATTGTGAAACCAAATACATAATAGCGGTTGTGGAAAAAGAGAATACAGTAGATGTACCGGAAGTGTGAAATTAACAACATTGTCACGGCTGTGGAAATAAGAATACTATGTGCCGGAAGTAGGAACATTGTAGCCTCTCAAAGATAAGAATACTTTGGAAAGAACATTCAGCGACTGTGGAAAGAACATTCAGCGACTGTGGAAATTTAATTACCTGATGGGAAATAATTAATGCGGTCAGGAGAAATGTTACCATTGTATGTGTTGTTGAAATAGGAACATTCTGTAGATGTTCGGTAAATAAGAACACTGTAGGTGTCGTGGGAATAAGAAAGAAACAGCATCGTGGTAACGGATGATGTAGCATGAGATAACCGTAAAGTTCAATCGAAATAACACCTAATGTAATAGGAAAATAATGCTGTGAGGTGGTCTAGGGCAATGGACATTATCATTGATATAAGTTGCCAAATTAATATAAAAGCGTGGAATGCAAAAGTGCAATAAGTGCGTCTGTTGTTGCAAATCCTTAAAGGGCCAATCCCGATAACTTTCTGAGGAATAAAACTGCTTAATTTTGTGTTAAAATCCCTTAAAACCCATTACCCAAGGCCGACCAACTAACACGATATTTGTGATACGCTTGTAAATAACTTAAATCAGACAGTCTTCATCAGGAAATGGAGACCGTTGTAATATACAGTATCTGGATAAAACCAGACTTTTTTCTATAAAAATAATATGTAGGTGAAATTTACCTTTTGTTATCAAGTACAGTACATGGGCCATTCACTGTATAGACCTCTCAAGAATTGTGAATCGATTATCAGGTCACCCAATGAAAAAATTGACCCAAAATCTTAAAAAGGTTACGTGTCCGGATAAGCAGTGTTGACGTTCACGTCCAGACGACTCAATATTTTGAGCTGAAATTTTGAGACAAGATAAATACACCATGCCTCTATATTTTGGTCCATAAATTTCATAAACTCTTGGACTTTAATTTTTGAGACTCTGTTCTTATCGGGATTGTCCCTTTAAAGTAACGATACGTCATTTGCATTTTCCGCTAAAATGGCATAACATATCACAGTTTAATCTGCGCTAATATGCACTAAGAGAGATTGTTTAACATTTAACTAAAACCATAACACTAACGCAAGATATGCCCAGGCTTGTTGGATTCCATCTGATCCGGGTAAAAGTAAAAATAAGGTATTGAATTTGGATGATCTGACGTGTCAGCTTGCTGGATAATTTTAGTTCAATTTCTAGCTTTACGTTCGTTCGACACAAAGTGGGCTGTATCCATACACCGGCTTTATCTAATGACTTTCACTTTTCAGAGAAGGTAGATGTAACTCAAATAGTAAGTGCAGGAGGGTTGCACCACACACAATTTTACACAAAAACAAATATATGGACAAGACATCATACTCAAAGACCACAAACATAAACAAATCAAAGAGAGTGAATGGATCCGGGGGCTAGCCGTAAGCGTCCACTGCGCTGTACAGTCCCGGGCCTGTGGTGACACAGACTTCACTAAGATAGAAATGAGCATGTCCAAATCAAACACACCGCACACCGAGTCATTTTAAGATGAACATAACAGAGCAATTTGCGAATCAAACCGTGCATCTTCCGAAAGGAAATGGTATTCTATCGGCAATTATTTCCGTTTTAATAATTATACTGAATGGAACAAGTTTGGTGGTGATTGTTAAAAATCGCGCATTGGAAACAAAAATGAAAGTTATTTTTATAGGCCATTTATTCACGGACCTTCTGTTGGGAATATCATGTCTTGTGGGGTCGAATCCTGAGCTTCGACGCATGAACAATTCTCTTTGTTTCATTAATATCTACGCTGCATGTACTCTTGGTACCACAACTAGTTTGATGACACTTCTTCAAACTGTAGACAGATTTTGTGGTATCAGATTCACATATTCCTACACAGGCTGGATGAATGCACCCAAGATGGTGGCTGTGGTCGTTTTCATTTACGTTTCGTCACTTGGTATGGTATTGACCGCAGTTTATATAAGCTACGAAGATGGGAGAGAATGCTATATATTTACGGCTTGTGGTAAAGCAGTGTATGCCCTTCTTGGATCTATTTTTGCTTTCTGTTTACTTGGTATTATATGTATGTATATTTATATAGGTAAGACTGTACATCGACACATAAAACAAATACGCGATACCTACGTTGGAACCGTGATTAATTCAAAGGAACACAAAAATATAGTAACTATAGCTTTAATCGTTGGTTTGTATATTGTATGTTATTTACCGACTGTCATCACGTGTTTTTATATTATTTATTACTGGGAAACTCGACTGAAATACGCAGAAGAAAATCCCCTCTTTTTAGTCGTGAATTTGTACCTTGCAAATAGTATGCTCAATCCTATAGTTTATATTTGGCGGTTAAAATCCCAGAGATTACAATGCCGAAACAGATGCTCAAAGTTAAGAGAACCATCTTAAATTTTGATAGGGTATGCGTCGTGCGTGAAATGACTATATTTACTGTCCGCTTCAGACAATAAAAGTGATTGTTTATAAAAGTGTTTAAGCTAGTATAAGGTATATACATAGTTAGAAGTAGTTCTATATATGCATGTAAAATGTCGTACAGTTCATATTTAATACTAGAAAACTTATTATGGATACAATCACTTGGTTTATTGTACTGCAACGTTTCAACGTATCCATAATAAGTATTCTAGTATTATATCATCAATCAATTACTAAATACCTCTCAAGGAATATAACAGTTTATCTTGTTTGACAGTTTGCTTCTGCTCTTATAGTTTGAATTATATAGCCCATGATCGTCCAAATTTGTCGTTAACGGTTGGTTACATAAAAGAGTTAATTGTTGGGCTAATGTATCAATCGTTTTTATTTACAGGTGACAATTCTATGGAATACAATTATTGCTTAATTTCGAGCGACGTTTGGACTAGGCTTCTCTAGAAATTATCATTGCAGAAGCATAGCCGAAACGTCGCTCAGAAATAAGCAGTAATTTGTACTCCAGTTCGTTCAATTATTAAATGCCATTGAAACGGTTTCACTGTGTTTATATATGTAATGAAGTAACAACTGTATTCCAGCTATTTCTCAACCATAAACAATCGGTAAGTTCATGCTAAGGATTAAGAGTGCGTACAGTCGCTAGAAAGATACCGTTATCATCCATCAAAACGTTTAAAATTATGGGCGTATTATATGCACCAGTATCTGATAACAACGCCATCGCAGCCATCTTCGAATTGACACGTCATATCCAATATCGAAGTTAGTACACCGATGCACAACAGCCCAATGAACAAGAATGCCAAGTTTTCAACCACAAGTACAGGAATATGGAGACTTTTAGCAAAGTATGGAGCCATTCCTTGGTTCAAAACATCGTGAATTGGTATATCAGTGACATTTAAATAAATGTAATTTCTGTGGTTTTTGGTTAACGCACACATATTTGGCAGTGATAAATGTAAATCTGTTGTTACCTTGGCAACAACGTAGCTAAACTGGGTGGAATAAACAAAAGAAAAACAATTTTGTTGCTTTTATCAATTAAAATGGTGGTATTTATTTAGCTATACGCGTCCAGATATAAATTATTGAAATAAATAAGCTTTGAATAGCAATTAGAAGCTGAAATTAGACTAAAACGCAGTACGTGATTGGTGGTCACTTATTCGAAACACTAATCAAAACCCATTATATATAAATTTTGCGAATAGTTTGAAATGCCCTAAGAGATGGGGTGAGATTGGGTGACCGAATGGTCTAACGCGTGTTATTGACTATTGTCTAGTATCAATTCTTTTTGTTGTACTGTGGGTATATTTCGTGTCTCAATGACAATATGTGGGAGAAGGAACGGGTGTTTTCTTTTTGAAAAGCTAATTTCAATATTTAATCCAGGCCGTGAGTCCACGTGTGTCGTTTTTGGCTTGTTACGCCATATTGACAAGTCTGCTAAAACCAAAGGCGCGAAATCAAGTTACATATATATTCATCCATCCCTCTGTCAATAATCAAACCCATCTAACTGACTCTGCCACTCAACAAACAAACCCTCAAACTAACAAACCTAATGCACGTCGTTCTAGCATTCTAAAACAAACTAGTTATACGTGGCGAAGATTTCAATGAGGTTTATTCTCCCCATTAAGAGCTGACATGACAATTAATACACCAATGCGCAAGCTAAGACCCTACTATTAGTAGTACTAAAATGTAAATGAAGAAAATTCAACGGTAGTCTACCCGATGATCTACTGACTGGTTTGGATCATTGAAATCATAGACTTATTGGACACACATTCTCTTTGACTGGTGTTACGATTTACGTTAAAGCTACAATTTCATATTTTTAAGTTATATTTTTAAAATGTATTAAAATAAAGCCTTAAAATAGATGGTATCTGTAAACAGTCCTACCTTGTTAAGGGATAATCCTATTAATCCAATAATTCACTATTGTCAGTTGAAAAATGAGCAAATATATGATTTTCAACTTCAAAATCAAACGTTCGAAGATAGCTATTCCATGGGGGGGGGGGGGGGTTAGAAAAACAAGGGGCATAATTGTGTTATTTCCGGTGTCAATGATTTTAAGTGTGGGGAATAATGCCTATGATCGTATAATAGTGAGTTGAGCAAAAGACAGATATAATTATGAAATTCTCGCTTTTAATTCAAATGACAATTTATACAGTTTTCTGATGATGTTATTAGTCAATCCGATACCCCTGGTTGTTATTTAAAATAATTATGATGTGTTCCATTAATGACATTTTTGTTGTAGGATATATATCCTGATGACTTACATATATGATTCGGTTCCGCTTGAATTAACGGGGGGGGGGCAAAATGGTAAGTGCCAGTGTGTTGTATCATAGGATCTGTCGTTGAGTCAACTGGCGTGGTTTCGATTCCCTTGTTGTACGTGACAAGGAGTAGGTTCGTCAACATCTTCTGAGACAATGTCCACCTTACAAAAAAAGAAGCTAATGTCCTTTTGGTTAGCTACAGTTCAAACTTTGGTTTAACCAGATAAGAAAATGATTTGATACCATAAATAATTAAAAGAAACAGGTAAATTGGCCTTCTATTTATAGTTACTATACAAGAATTACTAATCAAGATTAAGAAGAAACTAATTACCGGTTTTACTTCCCGTATCTCTGTATCCGATCTATGTTCATTTGGTACAATTGATTTGATCATATTTTACATAATTATGTGGTATATGTGGTTGACTAGGATAGAATAAAATCTGATGGGAATCATTTACACAATGTCTTTGATAACACATATCTTGGAAAGTTAAATTAAGACCACCATCTCAAATGTTTTATTTCTATTTTAATTGACTCATTTGGAGTAGAGTAGAATGTCACCCCGAAAAATGGCATTACGTACGTTTGTTCCTGCGGCCAAACCGCACAATGAAGAAGGGTGAACATACCATTAAAATATACTAAGCCTATGGGGGGGGGAGGTGGTGTGTTCGCACGACTGAACCTCCGCCATTATGAAGATTTTCATTTGGCAGATCGAAAGAATGGTTATGTCAACATATACATAGCTTTAATTGTTTTTTTTTTGTATGTTTGAAACCCCCAGAAGCATGTTATCGCAAATGCAGAGACGAGATGGGTTATATGCAATTACATGGGTATAACAGAAAGGTTTGTTGTTGGACTTAATTTGGAGGGTCAAATAGTCTTGCTTGGCATAAAATTTACTGGATAATTTAAGAATCTCCTTCATCTCTTAACTGCAACAGTTTAACTTTGCAAAATTATAAGGAAACATCGAGCGGGAGAAATGGGCTTAACGTCCCATTTCGGGGCTAACACATAGTTCAATTTTTGTTTGCTCGTAGGGATCTTTTGCAGGGGGGGGGGGCGAAGAACTCGGAGAAAACCCACGAGGTTAGACAGGTGACCCTACATCTTGCCACAGAAAACCGGGGAATCGAACCAGAACATTTGATACAGCGCGCATGCTAACCATTCGCCCCCCGCCCCCCATCAAGGAACCATCGTAAACCTTGAATATTACATGTAGTATTCATCACACATACAATCATCTCCGGATGACCTAAGTACACTTTCAGGGAATCACTAAACAAAATTGATTTCATTTCCTGAAAACTTATACATATAGGAAAAACAGAACAATTATACAATATATATTTGAACGTATTAAGTCTGATAGTTATATGTTGTATACCTATACATGTAAATAAAATAGGTAGATGAATATAAAAATAAGACTGTATAAGGCCAACGGTCGTGTAAATTGACAGGTTTTGCAAGTTTGCTAAAGTATATAACTTTACACGTCACACACGTGACAAACGTGACAATTATAGGACATCAAAGATTTCTCTAGATTTCAAGTAAAGCTGTCTTTCTGTTGCAAATGTAGTCTGAACTATTTAGTACTGCACTACAAATTCTATACTGTATTTTATTGAAGCCCGGTATCATAATCTAGATCTTAATCATAAACATTTTAAAAGAATTAATGGACGTTGAGTCAGTCTTAACACCATATACATATACATGTTTATATCAAAACGTTTGAAGTTACTAACACGTGGATTAACTTTGTATAGAACGAACTGGGTTTGCTTGACTTCCAAGAAAATATTTAGACAGGGTATTTGACATGGTCAAAGTGACGAAGTATCTTTGTATGTATGTTACGTTTTTAAACACAATATAGCTTATTAAGTATATAGCTCAATGGTACAGTTTGGCAAAGTTTCTACCAAAACAGAAACACATACCTTTCTGTAAAAGCTCTAAAATATTGGTTTTCTTTCATATCATTATTTTAAAAACGCCAGGTGTTGTTAACGTCAACTAATATACAATGAGGTCTAATAATTTGAAATCCTTGAAATGATACAATCCTACATTTAGGGGGTTGGGGCGACGATAAGATTATTCGTACTGGTAACTTATTTTACAACTCGTAGCGACAAGAGGTAGGGTGGCCTGTCCAACCATGTGTTAGTCCCGAAATGACATAGTTTGTGTCTGTAGCCCCCCCCCCCCTCTCTCTCTCTCTCTCTCTCTCTCATAGTAACGGAAGCTTGTTGTAAATCTCGTATATAGCGAAAGCTTGTAAAACCCATTCCGATAGCTTGTAATAACTCGTATTTGTATGCATTTGTTTTGGTGTTTGTTTGGTTTTTTACATAAAGCGAAATGTTATTTTACTGTGGGTCGTAGAAGTTAATAGTGATATTCAGAGTTCCGTTACACTTTGGTCCCCCACACATGTACTATTTAGTATAAGTACCAAAACATCTTTTATTTAATTTTTTCAACTGTCGCTAACGACCTCTTTTGGCTTTTCGGAAAAAAAAGTTCAAACCAATTTTTTCACAAATGTGTGACATTCTTTTAAAATTATGGGTCAGAGGATAATTGCTTTAAAACTATTTTGACATATATTTGAGTAAATTGTTAAATAATAGTAGCTCTGTTGTTACACATAGTAGTAGACCATTGACCTGCTTTAACACAAAATGGCGAAACACGTGTTACATACCATAATATTTCAAGCCCCGGCAATTTATAATAAATACCAACGAATGGAACAGAGCACTGCTAACGAAACTTCCACCAACTTAGAAGTCTTGTAAAGACACCCACTAAGGTCACGAATAGACAATACGAAATACTAGTAGATAAATCCATAATTACAATTTTTCAAATGAGAACTTCGATCTTCGGGGGTTTAATTAACGTCCTATTGTTCTTCGCCGACGAGGTTGATGAAGACGGGCATACGCCATGCAATGTGCTATGAGCGACATTTAGCCAGTAAAGCAAATTATATTTCAAATTCTAACTACCAAGGGCTCTTTTACGCACACCCAAATGTTTGCACGGTACGCCGGCTTTTCGTCCCACGCTAACGACTATACGACTCTACCACTGACAAACGAGGGGGAGGCACATTGAAAAATCCCGATTAACTTTCTGGGCTAACACCGGGATCGTCATATTAAGAGGTACTCTACTTTCATTTTAGAATAACCGTGTTGTTTCATTAAATCGCCACTTTAACTCTGTATACATGGGAATAATTAACCACATTATATTAACACATGTTATCACGTGTCACGTGCAATAATTTTTTTAATGTCGCGTATGGTAATTTGTATATCGCATTATTATTAATATGTTTAAGTGAAACATTAAATTAAACATTTATCAGCAGTCAAAAAGAAGACCACATTTTTTCAGCTGTTTGATTAGGAATATATTACGAGAATTAGGTCACATTCTATTAGAATGGTAATGGCATCAGGAATCTAGGTGGTCTAGTAACCACCCACCACTTCTAAGTTAAAAATGAGATATGATACCAGTTAGCATTTGTTGGGGATAATCACAGAAATTTCAAATACCAATGTACTTCCGTTGATTACATTGCAAATGGGACATGGCGACTTTTACCTTTTAAGTTTCAATATTGGCCAATATCGGCTAAGACTCGAGCATGTAAGTTATTTGGACAATGAAAAACAAACTATCTACGACCAGAATCAAAATACAGGATTAGTTATTTGTATAGAATGGTTAATCGTGGGCGCTATTCCATACCAAAAACATGTTTGATTATAATGGTTATAACACATATTAAAGAACATGTTTGAATAGAATGGTAAATTGTGGGAGTTATAACAGGATGGTAAAATATGGGGAGTAATTATAACCTACTGAAAATATGTTTGAATTTAATGGTGAATCGCGGGAGTTATAACAAACTGAAACATGTTTTGATGAGAGAAAAGAAGCGATAAATAAACACATATCGTTTCCTCGGGGTTGGTAATAACTAACGCACATGTCAGTTGAAAACATATGGCCGATATGTAAAGTATCTATCTTCATTATTGATACAGTCTTTACCGATATATTCAATCCTACTCCCACATCGAGGTACAACAATCACGTGGGTTTCAGACAGCTTCGTCACGATCAGCGTCGCGATCAGCTGATTCCGGTCACAAACCTGCAGTCAACAAGACAAGTAGAGAACGAGAACGCGAGTGGCGAATAACGAATGACGAATTACATATCATTTGCGTTTAACAAGCCTGTCAATTCACAGAAAATGATCCGTGCCCAAAACGAATATAGTGCTAGGAATGTACCGAAAAAGGGATTCCTGCCTTTTGCGAAATCACGTGTATGTCTAATGAGCAATGTAGGCTATTGATGTCATCACATTTTTAATAGATCTACCTTTTGGAATATATCCCAATTTACATTGTTGAGAGTATTCATTGACAATTGAAAATACTTTTAATGTGACCAAGTGTCAGGGGTGCTTTTACGCCAATAACAACGTGTACATGAGATATCGGTTTATCGTCCCATCAAAATGACTAGACACAGTTCCTAGCCAGGCTGTCCGTCCTAAATCAATGACAAGTAGAAACCACAGTGGAAAACCCCGGTCAACTTTCTCGACCAACACCGGTGATTGAACTCCAGATCTTGTTGATAATAAGCCAATGCCTTTCCCACGAGGCTCTTGATCATCAAAAAGGAATGTATCATGTAACAATAAATGTACAAATGTGTTTATCTGAATTCGGGCGGTATGTGTTTTAACAGTCGTCACTGATACCGATGCCAATATTTATTTATTCATATACCACATAACAATATGAAGTGTTGATACTTAAACATATACATTATTAAATCTCACTTTTTCTGTTGCATTTGACGCAAAACACGGCCGTCTAATCGCTAATAATAGCACCGTTTTTATCAATGTGGTGCGCTAATTTCTCAGCGTGTATTTCTATTTCATATATTTATTTTATTCAGATTCAACTAAGAAAATTGTTTTCTTGGCGTCGGCATGTATTTGAACCAAACTATAAATTGCAAATAGCGATCAATTATAGTAAGTATGTAAGATATATACGGACAGCGGGCTGGCTACACGCACGCAATTTTTGGAGTATGAGTGTGTAATCAAAGTCAATCTGGTTTTCTTCAAATCCGACGGACATGAAGTGCTTTTCCCGAAAGATTAGACGTGGAAATTTTATAGCATTTTGTTTAACGTGCCACTAGTCTGCGCCAACCGTGATAATGCAGACGGACATACGCTATGTGCCATGGGGTAAATCTTGTCCAGACAGCGGTGTTACCGCCTACTCTTTATCGAAGTCAAACTGTCATGCGTTCTCTTCGTGCACAAAAACGAAAACACTAATGGACCTCGGTTTTTGGTCCCGCCCGGGCGACAAAACACCCTTTTCTCCCCATGCCCCCCGTCCTGCACGCTAAGATGAACTCAGGCTAGAAGAATTTTAGAGGATATTTCTCGGCCAACAACGGGACCAAGTTTGTGTGCTAGTACCATGCTCATTATCCTCACTAAGCTTCGACACTTTACAACGCCTTAAAGTGGAGTTCACTTTATAGTTAAAAATTTAGGCTGATATTTAACGTCACCGTCATGGAGTTCTGGTGCCCTATACATTAAGTATTACATTATTCTGAAATACACCTTTACCCTCACAAAATGATGACTACCCGGTTAACTGTTCTTTAAATTATAATAAAACTTAAAATGTTAGTCTCTCTTTCAGTTATCGATTCAGTGGGTTTGGTTTATACGGTAATTTGTTTATTGGGATGTCCGTTACTCTTTGTTCAAATTATTACACCCATAGAAAAATTCGATGCAAAGAATATGTGTTTATTGTCCACTCGACACAAACCAGGTCATCTCCGGGCTTACATATGGTTCAATTTAGTATTTCAATAATTCGCTTGTGCTTATGGGCTTTTACCAGTTGGGGGGAACCGAAGGACCCAGGATGACACGACGACAACCACCAGGTTGGACAGGCGAACCGGTGTCTTGTACGTACAAGTGGGGGAATCGAAACCTTGCCACCTGACTCAATAACAAATTTTATTAACTAAAGTTCACGCGTTAGACCATTCAGCCCCCCCCCCCCCCGCCAACCCAATTAGAAATTAAGGACTGGAGAAAATTAACACCAGGAAACACTATTCTGTGTTGTGTTTTATATGTATGATATACAGTACAGGTCTTGAATCTATAGAAGTGTATCATATTGCCCCATAAACATTTTTAAGGGTATGGCTAGAGTGGGTGTTAAAATGGTATAACATTTAAACTTCTATGTGAAAAATAGCTGTAATACTGGTTTGTACTGAGGTCGATTAATAATAGCCCTCTCTAAAGGAATTGAAGGGTCATGTTTGACCCCAGGGGTCAGACAATGTCTATAAAACACCAATAAGAGATAAGAAAACTTCTCAGTAGATTTTGTATACACGTCTTTATAAATGACTTAATATTATCCTCAAGATAAAAATACACAGGATCACCCACGTAACCTGGCAAACCCATCTTTTGATTTAAAAGTTAATTGATTCCTAATACATGACATGTATCTAATAGAATGATGTATGGGTTTGAGGGGGCGATTTGGTAGAAACTGGGTTTCAGCCCACCTATCTTGTGTTTCGTATAGAATCTAGAATTAACATGTTTGCTATCATATTGTTATTTCCACCCCAATATAATGATACTGTTGCTAATATGCCGTTCAGGTGCCTAAGTTGGTTATAAAACTCGGTCATTTTAACCATAGAAATATATACGGCGAAATTAAACCAGTTTAAACTCTGGCTAACTTAAAATTGCCGGCTTTAGCCATTTGAATTGATTACAATTTTGGAAATTTTGCGGTTAATTAACTGTGTAGCTTGTAGTACGGATGAACGTTGCACTTCTCTGGCCTACAACCGCCGGAGCTTTTATATGTCCTTTTGAATGACATGAGGAATTTCAGCTACGTTTTAAACATTTCAATTTTGTTTTATGAAAGACCAAAGTTCCTAGTGTCAGCAATACAAGTTTTACACTCGTATACTATAAATTTTCTCGTCTGGCATTCATGTACCAGCCATAACGTGTAATTTAATTCAAATTAGCCATCGCAGCCATATTGAGTAACGTACAGAACAGAAATATCTGACGACACCTGTTTCTGAAAATTGCTGTAGGACATGTGAAAACGTTTTAAACCATATCAGCTTATTTTCAGAATTGGAATGTGATTCCACGTCATCTGATAGATGAAAGTGACGGAAATGATGATTTTAATTGGCTTACTGGTGTGTTTTCGTCTTTCGGTTTTGCATTTGATTTTATTCTTAGTGTTCCTGGAGGCAACGTGTTATTTATATTATGTTATTCATTCGTTATTTCTATCCTTCAGGTATGCTGAACAACAGTCATCAACTATTATTAGTATTATCATTTAATATATTGTGCCTTTTCATACATTTTAAATTCAAATTCTGATATTGACAATGAATATGCATCTGTTAGGTCCTTAAATATGATCGACCGCTGTGTTAAATATAATCTTTGATCATCATCCTTTTAAAACTCCTCTCAAACATTCGATCGGAAAACCAGCTGATGTTTAAAATTCAATGATGAATCCTATTATATTGGTTAATTGGTTGGTGTGGAAAGGTCATAAATGGTTCTGACTAAGTATGGCTGTGTTATCTTGGGTGCGGTTTGTGAAAATATCCCATCATATAAATTTGTTATAGTTTTAAAACGTCTGTTTATAGGCAGTCATTTTATGTTGAAATATCGAGCAACATGTTGTATATAATATGTTACCTCGGATCATCATAATACTAACATACAGCATGCCAATTGAACAGATAAAACGACTTCAGACGTATATAATTTCAAACGGTGTTTTAACAACGCCATTCCTGTACATCAAGCCATTGCATGAAGTCGTTGAACTCGTCTAGGAATAAGATTAAATAAAGTTAACGGACACATTTGCTAGTTTTTGACCGCGAGTGAAAAACAAAAATCCAATTAATTCCATTGGAAGGTTAAAGATGGGAATGGGGGGAGGGGGTGCAATTTATATTCACAGTTAAGTTAACGAATTTATGGAACAGAACCATTCCTGTTATAGATATGTACCGTTGTTGTCGACGCTAAAGTCGACTTTTCACTGCATATTTTGAACAGTCATTCTCGTTGCACCGCGACTATGATACCAATAGAAGTTCTCGCAGATAATCTCCATGACCCAGCATAAAAATGGTAAGGCCGAACTCGCGAAACTAGAATTATTCATTTAATGTGTATCGTCTTGTTTCAGTTTTAGAGCCAAGTTGTGGGGTTACAGGCACGACAACTAGTGATAAAATTGGTTCTTACCGTCTTTCGTATCCTACACACCAATTATGGGTGTATCCACAGTCGGGCTTCCATACTTTAACTAACCGGGTAAAAGCTTGTACGCAAGGTTGTTTAACCATAACCATTTGTACATCTTGATACGGACATACATTTGGCCTGAAATATAAAAATAACAATCACATATCAAATATCAGGGGTTTTATTGTGGGGGGGGGGGGGGCTGCCTATCAATACAGGTGGGCCGATGATTAAACACATTTTGAGTTCCGTTTTTTTATTCTCAAAATTATTAATATTGAACAGATAAACAGAAATTAAACGAGCACTCGATACACTTTGATCATGTTTAAACTCGTTGGTAGAATTTTGAATCCCTTACAACCTATAATATTGTGAAAGCTGAATCTCTAAAAGAAATATCATATCGACCCAAACATTCACTTCGGTATTTACAGGGACATGATGAACTGAAAATTTCGCAAACGTTTAGAGGATCTTTAATGCCAATGTTGTATAAATATGACGTGTGTTTTCATCCTTTGTATGCGAAGCTCTCGGCCCTGTCGGTCCTGCACCACTGACAAGGAGAAAACCAGACTGGAAAAACCCGAGGACCTCTCTCAGCCAACACCGTGACCTCTTGCTTAGTGAGCCAAAACCATGCTAACCGAGCCATCGTGTCTCCCGAAAATAGACCAAAACAAACTAGAGAATAGATTAACTTGTTTATATTCTCATTTATTTGACTTGGATTGGTTTTGTGTGGATATAATGTAGCCAACGTGATAAATACATCTCACACCCCCAACAAGGACGAGGAAACCTGATTCAAGGCCAGCCACGTGTAGGAGTTCTTCTTTAGAACGTGAACCTTAAAGCGATGGTGATGGGTTTCCCGGGACATATTTTATGGAGTTGGTCCTCTTCTTGAACATAGGAACCACCAATGAGATGGTAACCAATCCCCTGGAAAATACTTGATAACTTGGGTGCTCTTCTTGGGGAACATAAACCCATTACGTTAATACCAGTTGATTCAATTAGACCTTATGATACAACGTGCATGTGCTAACCATTTGGCCAACCAATCCCCACTCCAGTTATATTTAGCTGTTTGAAGTACCGGTATAGTGCACGATATAGGGCATACTTATTCTTATCACACCTTCTTTGAGCAGTTCAGTTAGTTAACAAATTTTGTGTTGAACGTATTGCATTACCGAGTCCAGCAGGCAGGGGTTCGCGTTTATTGCATATTTTCAATTAACTAATCGGTGCAGAATTATCATTCTATCACGACAATGATCATACAGTAATAACCATTCGGCCAATCACCAAGAGTAACTAACAAAACGTCTATTAGTGAGTACAGCAGAACTGTACTAATAGTTATTAAATGTTATTTCGGTGAACATAAAACATGGAATATCTATTTGTCAGTTTTACAATATGGAAACTGTTAGGAAATGTTCTTAATGTACTCAGCAACTGCACATATAATTTGCTTGATGCACAATATGGAATATGTTTCAATGTTTTTTTTCTTTTTTCATTCTAATGGCGTAGATTTGGGATGTATCTGTTGTAGAGGGTTATTTCTTGTTTATGATTATTATATAGAAAGAGATAGGCGTGTAAGTAATTGACAGTATGTTTAGATGCGGATGAACTTGTTAATTAATAAGTAATATACAGATATTCGTTATTCACACTCTTAATGTTTGTTTAAAAGCGCTAGTTTCCTGGTTATTTTTTTCACCCGTGCATACAAATTAGTAATATAGGACACATTTGATGACTCAACCAAAATTGTTTACCAGAATATTCTCAGAATTATATATTTAATGCTCAACCAAAATGGTTACCAGAATATTCTCAGACGTATATAGTGTATATTTAATGCTCAACCAAAATGGTTACCAGAATATTCTCAAACGTATATATAGTGTATATTTAATGCTCAACCAAAATGGTTACCAGAATATTCTCAGACGTATATAGTGTATATTTAATGCTCAACCAAAATGGTTACCAGAATATTCTCAGACGTATATATAGTGTATAATTAATGCTCAACCAAAATGGTTACCAGAATATTCTCAGACGTATATAGTGTATATTTAATGCTCAACCAAAATGGTAACCAGAATATTCTCAGACGTATGTATAACATATTTGATGACCAAGCCAAAATGGTTACCAGATAAATATTCGCAGTGCAACCATGTATGGTGTGTATTGACTGATAACTCAACACAACCATAATATTCTCTGTTCTGAATAGGGAATACGTGTATTTGATAACTCAACCAAAATGTTTAATAACACAATGTTTCGAACAATATAATTATTCCATCCTATATAGGGCATATTTGTTTACTCAACCTAAATCTTTTCAAGAATATTCTCAGTCATATATTATAGCAAACTGATCCCGCAGTGAATATTCGCTTGGCCGCTACAATCACTGATAAGCATGACATCGACGAGGCTTAATGAGTACGGCATATTAACTTTTTTACCCCGACAAATTAAATTCTCAAACATTTTTTTGAAGTATATGAAAAATAAATAAAGAGGTTTGAAGCATTTGTAATTAAAAAATATTTCCTATTTAGTGTAAATGGGTATTAAAATGAGTAAAACGCACCATTTTGCCCGAAGCAGTTAGGTGTTATGTAAACAATGCACGAGCCGTTTAGCCAATGACTGACGGCACGTGAAGTCAATGCACATGTTGTAGACAGTCATGTGTGACAGAGATAATTCGTAAGATTGATATTATAGCATACTGGCAGGGGCGTAGCCGTAAAATATATATTGGGGGGGGGGGGGCCGCAACATCACACCAATACAATGTTTATCATGTTTACAGACATTGCCACCGGTCTTCCCCGAGAGGCGAAGAAGCGTGGCTTACGTACCCCTACCTAAGAAAATTTTGGAATATTTGACGGCTGCAAACACTTTTTCCTGCTATTTCAGTCCATGAACAAAGCAACTTCAAAGTGACCTGATATAGACTAATTAAGGTGGCTTGCTGACTCGAATTCCAATCACTCGTTTACACCCACGAAGACGGGACCGTTGGGAGAAAATTTTGAAAATTGACCTGCCACATACACGTTTTCCTGCTATTCCAGCCTGTAGTCTGTGAATACAACAACTTCAATTTGTTCAAATATAGCCTACCTGGCTGCCCAGAACCAATCAATCGTCGCGGGCTATGGGAGACTCACCCTCTCGGAGAAAATTTTGAAAATTTAACCACCGCAAATGCGTTTTCTGCTATTCTAGCCTGTGTGAGCAAGTCCAAAAGTATCCAATGGTTCTGTAACCGAAATCCCACTCTGAATTCCAACCATCCAATCACACTGTTGCATTTGCATTCACAAAGTAGAGTGGCCCCAGACAAAATGTTTTAATCAATAGTCAACGCAGTACAAATTCGTGGTATTCAATTAAAAGAAAAGTGAAATAAGTGTTTTATTAGACTCGATGACAGTTAGGGTAGAAAAACTAGAAATGCCCGAAGCAGGTTTACGGGCTGCGGTCAGTTTTCTTCGACCCCTCAAGAAAATTTTGGAATATTTGATGTCCACAAACGCGTTTTACTGCTATTCCAGTCCTAAAATTAGTGTTTTATTAGATTTCGGGCACTTTACTTTGCCAAATTTTGGGGGGGGTCCAAGTATATTCAGACCCCCCCCCCCCCCCCCGGAAAACAATTGGGGTGGTCCGACCCCCCCCCCCCATGTGTGACGCCCATGCATACTGGAAGACTGTTTAAGACTACCAGAAAGGGCATATTTGGTGACTCAAATCTGTTTACTTGATGACTCAACCATACAATCAGGGCATATTTGATGACTCAACCATGCATACAAGTAGGGCACATTTGATGACACTAGCAAACGGTTTACATTTATTTCGGGTTCAAACTATCATCTAATCTTTATGGATGTGTGACGACAGAACAGAAAAGTGAAAAACCATAAGTTACCCCTTTATAAGTACGTAAGGGTGGGTCTACAGGACATTATCTGATGTCTACGATAAGCAAGAACCAACTGGCTATCAGTGTATTTATTGTTCAGTTGTATTTCCTGAAGGTATGCATGAGATGTGTATAATGAATGCATGGTACACATTACTCTCTTATCTCTGGGTGCAATACAAGGATCACTTATTGTTTCTCATCTATTAACGGTATTTTAAACATAGTTAGCAAATTTCTACTCTATTGTCGCTCGTCTACTCAGGGCATTTGTAATGTAATTAGTTAGATCTCCACTCTATTGTCGCTCGTCTACTGAGGGAATTTGTAATTTAATTAGTTAGTAAATCTCCACTTTATTGTCTTTCGTCTACTGAGAGGAGAGAGAGAGAAATGGGGTTTAACGTCCACTCGACACAAACCAGGTCATTATGGGACTAACATATTATGGTTTCATTTTATTTCAATAATTCGCTTGCGCGTAGGGGTCTTTAGCAGTGGGAGGAAACCGGAGTGCCCGGAGGAAACCCGCGAGGTTGAGAAGGCGCCCCTATCTCCATGCCACATACGCTCACACCAGGGCTCGAAACCACAGCCGCAAGCCAGAGGTGACTGGCCAGCTAGAGGTCGAAGCGCGGCACTCTAGACCACTAGGCCATCCCAACCCCCCGTCTACTGAGGGCATTTGTAAAATACTAGGTTAGTAAATCTCTACTCAATTGTTTCTAGTCTAATGACGGTACTTGTATTTATAATATAGTTAGTAAATCTCCACTCTTTTGGTCAGGTCAGATTAAAAATGTCGACCAGTACATTCATCAAAAACATAAATAATAGGCAATGATAATTGACATTTTAGGTCAAAGACAATTTCCGATTTCCCCCCATTTTATATTTTAGCCGAATTAATGTTGTATTAGGATGGTCGATGAAGTTCATATTCGGCTTGCACTGAAAGATATCATTCAATCGGAGAATTATATTATTCCTGGGGGATACTAGGTTTACTTATAATACATTAGATTTTATAACATCTTCAATTTAAGATTTCACCACAAGTTATAATCAACAAATAGAAAGCATTATCATAATAGCAATAAGCTCTTTGACGCAAAGGTATTTAACTGTCATTAATTTGCCATGGCGATACCGCGAAAGAAAGACAGAGAGAGAAAGAAAGAGATGTGGGGCGACTTTTAACGAAAATTAAATGAAATTGAACTGGAGCAATTTTGCTCTGACAGCGACCTAATCCCAACTGCCGGTTTTTTTTAACGTGCATGCCAACGTCTGCATTGGACTTCGGTTTTTCGCCCCACCCAGAAGACTAGCGGACTTTAACCTCTACATATCATGGTATATCTTTACCTCAATTATCTGTATGCGAGTAGAGTTCTTCATAAGTCGGGAGAAACCCCTATGTTTTGTCTAAGAAACAGAAATGCAATCTAACTACTCGAACATAGCAGTTTATATTAGTCCACCTGTTCTTTAATTCAAAGAAAACAATATTATGATTCAAAATTAAAAGAAAGCTTAAATCCACAACGGATAGCCTTCAGTGAAACATCGACAGTGACGGATTTATAAAAACAAATATTTATACATTTTTACACTTCATTTTTGTAGAATTCCGAACAAATCTACCATTGTTCATTGGGCTAAAAGGTAGTTGCGTCACAATGCTAAATTCTAAAATTTGTTGAGTCGGCGATGAAATATAAAAATATGACGCCACAGGGTGCATGGTTGCGTGAACAAAATGCGATATTACGATACGATGAAGGAGGTACACATTATCATTTCTATCTAACATATAAGTACAATTTACATAGGTCATGGGATATCTATACACAAGCGATGACCCCAATTTTAACAACAATTGAAAACATTGTGCATATACATATATGTTGACTGATTTTCACATTAACATCGCTTTGTATTGTGGGTAAAAAGTGTACGACTTTGTTATTACATGCATTAGTTTTCATAAAAGAGTTGAAATGAAATGGGGTTTAACGTCCTACTTTTATGTACCGACTGGGATAATGAAAAGAAGCATTATACGCCATACAGTGTGTTAGGGAGAACGTGAAATGAAATTAAATGGGGTTTAACGTCCTACTGTTCTGCACCGACTGGGTTAACGAGAACGGGGTGCTATGTAGGAGATTTCGTCCGAAGCGGCGCTACGATCTACACTTATTTCCAATTCCAACTAGCAATGGTTAATTTACGTACGCGCTAATGTGCACAATTGACCTCAGTTGTTCGTCCCATAGACACGGTCCCCTTGTAAGGCCCTCTGTACTGCACGGGATAATCATGAGTAATTTTCCGGGCCAACACCGGGAGCGAACCCTAGATCCCCTGGTTAGCGAGGTACTTTATATAGCCACTTTACTCGTAGTCTCTGTCACCCAGAACCCCCTAGTCTTCAACGTACGGAGGGTCTGGGTCGGTTCTCAATTTTTGACGAAAATTACTGGATAATCTACCACATAAAAAACCAAACATTTGGTTACGCATGGGCAATGGAACCTTTTGGCTAAAGTATCCAATGAAAGTATCGGTAAGTGCTAGATCTTGTGAAGCCGGGCCGATTTTGCTAGATTCTATAAAGCGTGGTTGAAATATATCCCACAATTCACTTGGCACATCTATTATTAGAAACAAAATATAGACGAGGAATAAGCATGCATCGCGATGAAGAATTAAGAAGATTGTGAGAAGCCATACGTCTGATTCATGACGAGAGAAAATTACCATTTCAATTGAAACCTTTACACAACAAAATTTTAAAGAGTGTCATCGTTGACAAGCGAGCTGTTTTGATAGATTCAGTACGTGGTAACTTAATAGACTGGATAAGCCAGACAATGACCTATTTTCCGTCAAATTTTGAGGACCCATCCAGACTAATATTCGTAGAATATTTGTGTGGATGATAGAGACTACTTTACTCGACGTGTATGAACCCCTGTGTGGTATTTTAATATGCCAATGACATCTGTAATAATGTATATCCAGTCAACCGAACAAAGTGCACTAAAATATGGATAAACGGCTCGCTGGAAGCAGTAGTTGGAATAAGCCATGGCGAAGACGCTTACGTCATGTATCAAATGTACTGTAATTCACCAAATATCCCCCTTTTTTCAAAGCATTCTTGACTTAAATTAAGAATTTACCTAACTTTAAATCACTGTTTATGAGAAATATCTTTGATCGATCCAGAAACACACAAATTTGCACATAGGTTTTTATTGATGTATTTGATATATTAAATTAACAAGATTTTAATACAGGCACATGTTATAAGTGTGCTATGAGATAAATTTGCTTAACCAACGGCGTTTCTTCCTATTTTTAGGCGAGTTCCAACTGCTGGGGGGTGGGGGGTGTCTTTTGTGTGCACGCCAATTCGCGGAACCGCGGTTTTTCTTCACATTCGAACGACAAGCCAATTTTCCTTCAGATATAATATTTCATTCTGCATGGGACCAACACATATGATCTCTCTACTCAACTAACAAACATGTACATTAGCTTTTCAAACGAGATGTGGTAATCTTTAAATTAAGCGGGGGCTTCTGATAAACCAAAGGGGGGTCATTCGTGATTAAGGACACTCCATTCCTACGGAAAAACGTTGATTGCCATTATTGTAGAGCACTCTTCAAACTCTCGATGAACTGTTTCCGGTATTTTTTGTCGTCAAAGTAGATTTGGTCTATTCTTTGAGTGGCATTTAGCGATCGCGAACAATTAACAAGTACAATATTTATATGTCGGCAAAGTAGATTTGTGAACGTTATTTATAGAATATTTGGTTGTATATTATAAATGGGGAAGCCCCTCGTCTTATATATTTTTTTGTATAACAATAAACGAATCTAACTATAAATAAACCGAGATTTCACTCTCAATGGCAGTAGTCATATATTTAAAAAGGTTTAGTACATACGAGGGCTGGTTGCAATGTTCTAAGCCTATCCGTGAAAGACTTGTACAAAGTCGATGGTTTCCATTTATTTTTCTACACTCTATAAAAGTCTTTCACAGCTAACATGACGCCATAATTACTAGGACAATGACCACCGACTACTTCCTTTTTCAATTTTGGTAACCCGTGTCATCCATGGTTACAAATTTTGACTAAAAGGATCTGCTTAAAAACGACGCAAATTGCCATGGACTTTGGCAACCGTAGCGCAGAAACCTGTGCTAATAATATGCTTAACCCTCTCATGCGAGATACCCACAACACGGCATATCGAGTGGTATAAATTGAAAATTGAACCATGCGTTAGTCCCGATATGACCTAGGTTATGTCAAGCAGACGTTCAACCCCATCTCTCTCCCTCTGTCTCTCTCTCCCTCTGTCCATCTCTGTCTCTCTCTCCCTCCCTCTTAAAATCGGTATGTCCTTTAGTACACTATATACCTGGTTAATTATTTCTTTAATGTGCTATTTACGACCAGGATTTATCATGTTCAAGTGTACAAGTGTTCAAGCTTATCTTTTTTACTATTTGAAGAAGGGTTAAAGTGTTTTAGTTCATATTGACAAGAGCTTAACGTGTATAAGATATTTGATATATCGTTTACAAATGCATTACAAATAAAAACTTAATTGAAATTCACTTGAAAATAATAATTTTTCAATTGACTTCTCAACCAAATAATCTAAATGTCAATATGTTGTTTCATTGAATACAATTTTCTAAATGCCATTTATCAAACAGTTAATTAGTGATCCCGCCATTGGTGGTATCTGACTGTAAATGCTTAGCTATGTGAACGTTTCAGAAAACAGAATTGGTATCAGATGTTTTAACGGTTTCTCAGTCGAAGTATACAAATTGCCGCTGAGCAACTGAGTTTTAACACTTCTTGTAGAGAACTCTATTATGTATAAAATTCATAACCTATATATACATATACATACAACCCATGTTTACATCCTTTCATCTTGTCAAACATGTCGCGTGCGCTTTCTAAATTTACAATATTGTCAAATTTGAAAAGAAATGTATATAGAAAGAGATAGACTAACCTATTTAAAATTTTCTAAACATGTCTCCCACCAAGGAATGCAAGCGAACTTGCACAAAACAAGTTTAATGTTTATTTTTAAGAACCCTATAGACAAAATATGTTGTGTCTTTCTTAATCATTATCGGGGTTTATTATTGCTAAATTGTTTCGCCATCTGGTAACAAAGTTCAAAACAGTGTCATTTTTGCATCTGAGGCATAAGTCGACATGTTTGTTATGTAAATTTTATTTGTGTAAAGAGAAAAGGAACGAAATGTTTTCACGGATGAATTGAATTTTGAAAGCTTGTTAGGGACGGTTAGAGTGCAACTAAAACATATTTCACATTCTTTCTGTGTTATGACGAATCATGACAGTTAAAAATATGCAAACTTGCAATAATATTAATGTCATTTGTTTTGTACTGCCATATATCTTAAGTTGGAAACATTAGAATTGGCCAGTAAAAAACGACATTAGGAAACAAGTATATAAAGTAATATTTAAAAGGAATGGGGAGCGACAAATGACGTTAACGCCCAACTAAAACATTTCGGGACTAACATATGGTTCAATATTTTTTCAATAATTCACTTGTAAATGAAATGAAATGAAATGGGGTTTTAAAGTCCTACTGCTCTACTCCTAAACTCGGATAATAGAGACGGGTGCATTGAGGTCTGACTCAATGACAGACCATTTGATCTAAATGCCAATATTTAATTATGACGGGATTTTTTTCCTTTTCTAAATAATGTTATGTCAATATTGATGTCATCACAAAAAGAAACCAACATGCCGACCATACTTAGACATCTTAAAAATAGTCTCGTGTCTGACAAATTTGTATGAAAATACATTTTCTGGACATCTACTGACAGAAATGATAGAGGGATTATATAGGCTTTGCATGCCTGTTTCCCAATCCTAAAATAAAATAAAATAACATTTATAAACAAAACGAAATGAAACCTGATTAATCCGATTATTGGATTGTAAATTTAGAAAATTGCCAGGCGGTTCTGACTATACTGGGCGTACCACATGGCTTCAGGTGGGTGCTATGGTTCTAAAAACCTTTCGCGAAAAATGACACGGTTTTATTCGGTAAAATGTATCTATGGTTTTATAAACAGCAAGAAAGAAATGACATGTTACACAAAGAGAAAAAACCTACAATCTGTATGTTTTGTATAGACTGTAAATTCCTTTGAGTTAAAATAATTGTTTTATGGATTGCATTAATGCCAAAAATAAATTTATGGCATTATTATCGTGTAATTTATCTTGAAGTCCTGTCTTTTATCTAGGAGTTTTTCCATAGCATTTTGCCAAGCGAACAGATTTTAAAGAAGCCGTCCGTATTCTCTGTGTTTAGGGGAGTTCGGTGGCCGAGTGGTAGTTGTAGACCATAGGGTATTACCTTCAGTCAACTGGTGGGGTTCACTGAAATTCTTGTAATATGATTGCCTACATATCCCGTATCTCAAATACTAATTAAATTGCGCAGAAATATTAATCATCAAACTCAGTCAAGGCATTCGCCCAATCATTCTACATTCGCCGAATAAACATCTTCACCAAGTTTGAACATTCTACCTCAGTTAGAAGCAGAGTTGTATTCCGAAAAGGGTGACAGATAGACGGGCGAAGTCGGTTTAATAGTCACTCCTATGTTATCAAGGCGAGGGACAGCGCTAATGTTTAAAATTTAATAGCATAAACTATATATTGAAATAAGAATAGCTGCATGACATGAAGATATGTAGTTAAGTTGAGCAAGAGTAAGAAAGAGTAAACGATGCATGCAATTAAATGGCAAATTAAGTCCAAAATCATTATGTTGCTTATGATCCCGAGAGAGTCTATTCGAGATTAGTTTATTAAATTGTCTAACGTACGTTCCATGCTTGATCAAGCATAAGAAAGAATCACTGTCTGTCAGGCTTAACGAACAGGCAAATGATCTTCGACTTATCCAATTTCTGTCAATACTAACTACTTTAAAATATATCCACGTCTGGGGTAAGGGCATTCGAGCAGGTCGAAATATATTTCATCATCTACCTTTAAACGAAATATCAGTATATGGTTGTTGTTTTTGTATTGTGTGTGTATGGGGGGGGGCGAATGATATGGGCTTTAACGTCCTATTTTCATTTACGTGCACTCCAGCCTGTACGACAGAGACTTCGGACCTTCATTTCACCCGGGTGACAGAGTGGAGCGAACCATCGTCTAGAATAGTAAAAGTCACTGGATGTTTCCCCTCGCAGTTTCTTCTTAAATGACATCAAGGTAAACTAAAACCATGTGTAACTAGTACACAGATATTGGATGTCTTTGTGTCGTATTCTAATCGGCCATTATCTGAGTTCAGAAATGGGTGTAATTTGGTTAGTTTTATAAAATTGCCCAGACAATTCCTCATTACGTTGTTCAGATTAATTGAATCACACGTGTTTGCTTCAGAAGAACAAGGGATGCCTAGAATTCCAACTCAAGGAACGAGGGTGTTGCATGAAAAGACACGACTCCATTAACAATGTCAAGAGCGCAATACAAAGGTTGAAGCTGGGATCGTGGATGACTAATTTTTAAAATAAGGACACGGAACTGGGAATATAAAGCAGAAGTTTAATTGCCAGAGATTATGCTCCCCTCGGGCTACTCTTGAAACGTTATTACAAGTCTATCACCATAGGTTTAAGTTGACGTGAAGCCTGAGTAGGTGAACAAAAATATTGTCTCATTAACAGAATGATGCATTATTATACAAAAGACGTTTTACAATACGTAACCGCCCTGTGACATCTGCCCGTGTAATGTGAGGACTTAAGTCGGTTTGTGTATGCCACCATCGTTAATTGGTCCCCTATACCATCAACAATAAGTTCACTCCCACAGAAACGAAAGTACTAATTGTATGTGTAGTGACAGCGTCGAATCCCTTTTAGATGAACCTTCAAAAGTTTTCACCAACGGTTCCGGTATGTGTGAAGTGAGCGTGGTTGATAGATATTAAACAAAATTCTGCCAATTTGATTCGGTTTTGGTAAATCATTTACCTCTCTTATCTCCAACAAGCACAGAATGTTGGGACTGTGTTTATCTAGAACACCATAACCGTACCACATCTCTCCTTCTCTTTGAGAATTTTTTTGATTGGCTTCAATGCTTTAATTTTTGGAGAGGGTGGAAAAACACGCATTATTCCGATCATTAATTTAAAACATATACACGTATTACCTTAACCCAATTCATACCTTTTCTAAACAAATAACCCCGAGTGACGTCAACGTTACATATTGGACAGCTTCGCCATTTTGGCAATCAAGATAGAACAAGAAATAAACGATGTAATTAAAAGCCGCGGATCATCTAATCTAAAACAATTCAGTTTAAAGTAAGTTGATAGTTGAAACCGTTTTAAACCTGTAATTAGTTTATTGTTGGAACAAATCGTGTGGACGTGACAACTTTCATACCATCTGTTGTATGTAGGAACTCCTCTACTTCAGCTATTACTGTTGTGGGGCACAAAAACGGCGTTCTAATTGTTTTGAAGATAACGTTATATAACATATTTCTTATCACCATGAACCCCAGCGCTCTGTCCTTCGTAAAATTAAATTTCAGCTTTCTCTTTCAGGGGAAGGAGATTACAACATTTAGCTAACTCAGTGTTCTTCCCCCGTTAAAGAGCCGAATGCACAAGCATTGTTGAACAAAGCTTGATGCGGTCAAATTGGTCCAGAAATGGCCATATTTTCCTATGCGAATGTTTTATTACTACTTAACAGTGCATTATGTAAGATTTAGATAGAGAACTAGTAGCTCTCTCTATAATAGTTTGAAAAAGCGAAAGACCAATGAATATACTGTCACTGCTACAGTTGTTCTGAAACGACACCCTTGTTCCCATCCATTGAAAATCACGAGCATCCTATAACTAGAGAGTTGACTGCGGTCCTGTCATATTAAAATATAGCACTTGAGAGTACAAGAACGATCTGCAATAAGCAGATATTTGTCTCTTACATAATGCATCTTTCAATTTAACCGACTGTGCAGGATAAATACCCAATACAAACAATCCATTCTTTTTCGATGGTAATTTTTGTCTTTATAAATACGCAGCTAAAAGGCAGTGCTAAATCCACGTTAAGCGCAGATTAACCTTATCAACTGTTGATAATCTAGGTTCTCAGATTAACTTGTTAATGATATGGAAAGACAGCTCCAGCTAAACGCGTTAATCTGTTTCAATATAGATAAATCTTTTCAGACTATTGATTTAGAAAGCAATAATTAGTGACGACTATCCCACCACTAGATACCACACTTTTCATCCGAAGAGTTCACATGGCTAATAAATGTTTGTTTTTCAAAGGTACTTAAATATCAAATACATCGCTAAGTGTGAAAATGGGCTTTGTTCGGTTAATTTCTTAAAAGGATTAGTGTTCGTTTGATTTGGATCAAATAAATTGTGAATTTTATACGTTGGTAGTCTGTCTTCTGGGAAAATATTATGTCTAGGTAACAAAATGGCCTCATCTCTAATAGAACCCACGTAAGATCAACTCAAACAACAAATTCAACACGTTATTTTTTTTACCTAAATCAAATGGCTAGGGCACTTTAATATTGTTTATATAATACAAAATCTGTTGTGTGTGACAAGTCGTTCCAAAGTAACTGAGACCACTTTCCTTTTCAACTAATATCATTTATGCTTCTTTAGCATGGAAAGATATCTAGCAACTTAATTGGATTGAGGGGGCATTTATTAAAGGACACGACAACACGGCTCCCATGCTTATAATATATTGCTAAAAGAATGTTCCAATTGTGGTGTTAAACAATTGGTCAGGAATTATGGCCAAGACATAAACCTTAACTTTGTATTGATGTGTTATGAAATCAGACCTTTTATAACAACAATTTATTATTTAAGAGACAAGAACATGACTTGATACAATGGATTCATGTCAAAAATAACGTTTTATGATCTACCGATGTGTTGTCCTTTAACGTACCATACGGAAATGTCACCATTTTCCAAATAAATACAAGGAATTCAAAGCTTCCAATTGTTAACGATTTTCTTTTTGACGTTGGCCCTAATGTACACAGTAGTACACCTCGGTTTATCGTCCCAAACGTACAGTCGAACAATTTTCCAATGGATCACATACATACATGTATGCACAATCCATGAGAAGATCTTGCACGATCTGTACACCCAGAAGCCACCTAAATGTATCACTCAAACAGTTATTAATTGACTTCGTGGAATGGTAACCAGCATTTGGCAAGAATATGTAAGCCTTGGGCTAGCTTGACCTTAAGTACTAAACAATAACGATAAAAATAATTAACAGATTTTTTACTGCTGATGAGAGGAGGTGATAATGTAAGAGATGATATGATTAGAGTTCTATTTATAAATATGGAGATAACTCGCAGCATGTAAATAACCATCTCTATCTACATTCTTCAATACAAGATTAATGTGAGATCACCTGTATAGCCATGTGTATCCACTGGGCGTTGACGATTACAATCCTCCGTATTTCTAACGTAGAGATGGAGTATAACGTCAGTGTTCGGAATGGGTGCAATTTCAAAAGGAACCCTTCCGAATGATCTCTAATGCGTGAACAAAAATGGTGTCCGCTCACCATGGACCGTTATACAGTTCTCCGTATTTCTACCAAGGGTAATACCAATACTGGATTTACCTTTAGTCTTGATCGTGTGGGGCCTACGACCCCCTTGATCAAGGCATGGTGTGTGTGGGGGGGGGGGGGGTGTGCTCCGACCAAGGTCTACAATATTTTTGAAGCGGTCACATTCCTTTCTTACACACGCATCATCACCCCTAGCTTTTCTCAGTTATCTTTGAAATACATTATTATCTAGACGTGAGGGTGGGGAATTTGGTGGCCAGAAGGGGCATCTTATGTGCAATTGATTAGGGTTCTCTCCATCTACATCCGGCATCGAACATATTGCAAACTAAATTTGTACGTTGTACTTTGTACGGTATCCTCCCCCTTGTCGACTTCAGGTTAAATTGTAAAATATAGGTCGAATAAATATGACTTGGTGTTAGATTATTATTGTAACGTTAAGCTCTGTAATAACTTTAACAGTCAACAAATACTTCAGTGACACGTTAGTTAATGGCGCGGGGAAAGTTTTAAGATCTCTCTGACATTTGAGCTATTGGAGAAAATTACTAAGTTAAATAATAATACTCCCCCTATATGTAACAGCTGAAACAGCCCCCTGGTTGAACACAGTCAAACACCAACATTTGCCTTCCCAGTCATTCGACAGGGTATTGACGCTTGTTTATTTAAACACCTTCGCCTTTTAACATAGCTTACTGTAAAGCTCGGATAAAACAGCAGTAATTCTCTGTTGATTTTGGTAAGTTGTCAATACATAAATAATACTGATAATATCATTTTGTGCCACGAGAGTGACGATTTTTCTCTGTTCTGGAATCTGGTGAATAAAGGCGTACAGTTGTTTTAACGCACGTATGTCTAGACCTTAATTACTCCACAAAATACAGATTCGCAACGTGGAAGTAGGCACTGGAAATTTTAAATCGAACCGAGCGACGAAGCAAAGATAACATCTTGGTTTTCTTTTCATATTTGTGCTGAATTCATTATCTCTGAAGACAGAAAAATTCCATACCTCCTTGAAACCTAATTATTTGAGGCAAATGTTGGAAGTCTTATGGAAAGTGTTGTAGAAGGGTATTTCATGCATTCCATTTTCTACTCTTCAAAATATTGAAATTGTCACGTTAATTGTTTCAGCCATAGCAAGTTGTCAAGAACTCGTCTGTAGATAACCATGGTCGATCTTCCACAATGTGCAACCACAGATCGGTTTCGACTGTTCAGAAACATCTCGGTTTGTGGAAGTCACATACTCTTCAACATAACATTATCAAAATACTCTTCAGCAATCCCCTATACCTATATCAAAGCCCTATCAAAATGCTCATAACCCTTGCAAAATACTCTTCAGGAAGATAGTCTTCATCAAAACCCTATCAAAATGCTCTTCATGAAAACTCTATCAAAATTCTCTTCAACATAACCCTAACAAAGTACCCTGCAACTTAACCCTTGAAAAATAATCTTGATCTATCAAAACACTCTTCTACAAATCCTAGCAAATCGTATTTATTTCGGTGCCGGTTATAAATTGCGACGTTTTATAAAATGACTGACACAGTTGCGTATACATATAATACATGTATTTCAATATTATTTGTAGTTTACATAAATTATACATACTTAATGACTCATTAATTAATGCCAAATTTGACAGCTTAATTAACCGGTATAGCTTAGATCATTTTATTAATTAATTCCGATAAAACTACAAAGACTGTTATCATATTATGATCATTGATGCTGAACGGGTTACGTAGGGTAGAACAAACATAAAAGTACGAACAGCAGCAAAAAATACAATTGCGAGGCAACGAAACATACGCCCACCTTTCGTAAATTTGACTAGCACTATCCGAGTAATACCCAATTTGACTGGAACACGTGAATAAAGTGTCTTTTTCGTTGGGATTAAATGCAATGATCTGGGGTTTAACGTCCTGCTTATTCGACACATAATTGAAGCGAAGATCAAACTTTCAAACGTGTTGTTGGAGAGCTAGCTCGTAACTCTCTGTGTCGTATTCTTTTGAAAATTTTATTATTATCTTTTTAATTATTGTACAGAATCTAAAAAATAGTCAAATAGAGAGAGTAATATATTATTTCTAATGTTCTTCTTTATTTTATTTTATTATATACAGAATTTCATTTTTTTTTACTGAATGCAAACAGTGTGTTCTATTTTATCTGTCTGTTTCCCTATTGATATAGGTTATATTTATACTACTTGGTACGATATCTGTTAAATTAATATCAAATGATATATAAGTAAAACTCCAGACAGTTTATAACAACATATCTACCTTTATCGTGATGTATATGAGTGCTTTATAAACCAGTGAAATAAAACATGACGTTATAAGCTAAATATGTGTTTCATCCAGTCGAAATACGTGCTGAATTAAAAATGAAAAAATGAAATCTCCGTTATTTCAATATTGAATCTTGCTTAGTCTAATAAATCTAAGGGGGGGGGGGGAGCTGGTAAGGAAAAGTCTCTCGACACTTGGGTGGGACGTAAAACCGAGGTCCACACCTGTACCAGTTGACGTGCACTTGAAAGATGAGATGGGATTCGATGAAGAGTATCCCGGCAAACGTTACAAATATAAAAGTTAGCATTTTATACATCTGAAATTAACCTGTTGTTCACGTCCATGTCTCTCAACCAAAACCTGATCGACACGAAACTCGCCGTTAGGTTTTCATGGTTTACAACAGATATCCATATATACGTACCGGGAATTCTCGTATGTAAGCCCTCTCGTTATTAATCTTTAAATTTAAAAGTACATTATACTTTTCGAAGAAATGGTTCATCACTGACATAGTCAAATTCGAAATAAAGCCCAGGACATAAATACGAGAATTCCCGGTACAGAGAAATCCACAGAAAGAGTCAAATTATAACTAGGTTACCGTTACACGATAACGTACGCTAGATAATATATAGTTTCTATTATTTTTATAATAATAACTAACAACGCCTACAAATCTTATCATTTTGTAGTTTTTAGAAAAGTATGGGTATTCTCTAATGTTTCGTTTAAAGAGGTCGTCCCAGTTATATTTTAGTGAATCAAATTGGTTGATTCTCGGTGAAAGACACTCAGAGAAGCATTTATCTTAGTCCCTTATATGTATACAACTATCCAAAATTTTGGTCTTTACGCGGAATTGACCAAAAGTTTGCAAAATTATAATGTTATACGCGCCTGGATAGTCATGTAATTGCCGAAGTTATAGTGACAAGTCTTCTTCGCGATTATCCAGACACGACTGAATAATTCCATATTGTAAAGGAGTTATCTAACTCCCTAAAACAAATCTAACGATCATTTTCGAATAGTTCAATATTAGTTTTCGTTAACATTTTAGCGCTTGATTTACGAAATGATCGAGCTGTAGAGCACTGGCCTCTCCACTCCCGTCGACTCTCGGTGTGGGCTCCTAGATTTGTCAGGGGTGCTGAAATGAATATATGCCTTGTTGTTCATGGGACCAAATACCCGAATGTTCATTGGCAATTTGGTAGGTAAGCTGAAGAACCCGTGTTAGCTGGAGTTCGAAGACGATGCGTGGGCGGAAAATCGGAAACACCGTTGTCCGAACAAAATTCGCACCGTTACATTTGACACGTAACTATTCAAAGTGGCCAATATTTTGTATGAGACGCGACGTTAAACTCCATTCTATTCCATGAATCTAGGACGCCCTCTTTAACATTAACAGATTGTGCGGTTATAAGGTCAGTCACAGTTTGGTAAATATAAGCCGATATATAATACATTGTTATTTCATAATCATTACATAGCCCGTATACATAATAGTCTATTTCACTTTTAGCTGATTGGGCGAATTGTTCATACTTAAAGGGACAATAGCCACAGACAGAATAAAATAGCGAAAGAGGGAAAACTAAAAACTAGAATTTTATTTAGGAAGAATATAGTACCATGTATGCATTGATTTGATATGACGGGACAGGGGCTCGTTAAGGTCAATAAGGTATTATTGCTTACATTCGCAATGATGCAATTGATTCTGGCTTAAGACTAAGATTTTATTGAAGTAGCGGTCTGGGGTTTTTAAATTTTAGTTTCGTTTTGACGAATGTTGAACGCAAAAAACCTCTCTGAGAAAAATATCAGCTCATCAAATGGAATTTAATCGCAACTAAAGAATATATTTTTTATAAAATACAAACGATTTAATGTAAGTGTATGTTTTCCGATACTGTCATTAAAACGGAATATTTCGGGTTATAGGTTTTCACAAATTATATGTTATACATGTATATACACTGAGATTCCTTCAAATGACCAGAATTGCTTTATGAAACATCAATATAAGCTTTGCGACAAAATCCCAGCTCAATAGGTTTATCGAGGGTTGACCATAATGTCTTTGATATATGACACAACAAGTGTCATGAGATGTTTTTGTGATAAGATCTACAGTGTTATCTTGTGTTTAACAATAATGACACGGGTAAACTACACACATGATTTAGATTGACATATCGCCACGCTTGATAGAATCACTTTAAAACATACTGGACATTGAACAAGTAGTACGTGTGTAGTTTTGAGTTTAGGTATAATAGCCAACCCGCTTTTCAATATTTTGCTTTGTTCCGCGGGCCCGAACACGTGTATCTGGACAATACTTTCGTTTTAAATAACCTAGAATAAGTATCACTTTAGACAGTGGATATTTAAATAGAGTTTAGAGACTGACATTCAATTTAAATTATTCTGATTAGTAAGTGGTAATGAGAACTTAAGTAACGTATTGTGCAGCTCCTTTATGCTTGGTTTACATTTCCTTTTCCCGGTCAAGTATTTACTCGTTGTCTCCCTGTTACAAGATACGGATCATAACGGACATTGTGTAATCTGTCAGTAAGAAATCATGTATATCGTGTACATGGACACGTTGGTTTGCACGTCAAAGAACCCATTGCCTGTAGAATAGGCTGAAACTCCGCTTATACCACAATTCACTAGCCTAGTCGGAGACGAACACAGGGCGCTAAAACTATTTCAATTCACTTTTGACCATTTCTAAGCAACGCTAATCTGTGAACTCCATTGTCTATAGAACATACGTAAAGAAATTATAAAAAAAATCGAAGGGCATTAACATAGGTGTACATGATATTATCGTTATCCAGGATTTGTATTAAGGACATGCTGATATGTTTAGTATACGGATGTCCTATGATAATTAGAACCGATAACAACCAATTAACTGTAAGTGACTCAGTTGAATTCTTTTGAACCGTTAGAATATAACGTTACGTGCATGCTCCCAGTATAGTTCTCTGAAAGGAACTAGCAACTAACGGTCGACTAGACGTCGGAAATATTTCAAGTTTGTCACACATTGGAGTCATAAAACAAAATATCATACATGTACACCTATTGTTTCTACAAGTCATCATGCACATTTAATGATAAAATATGAGCGAGCTTGTCCTCATAATAAACCATAAATAACTTGAGCATGTCGACGACCGGTGGATAAAGAAAACCGCGGCTCGCCCGTCAATGTTTCTAGCCAATATAAATTGTTATTACCCTGTCGGGACTGTGTTATAGTAATATGTTAACCTAACCGACAACTTATCTTCATCTTACTATTGTATTTATGTTAATAACTCATTCAAATATGCACCAGATTTAATGAAAAGAAAACACGGAGTCTTTTACGCGGATTCTCTTAGAAATTGATCCCAAAGTTTACACGCGGGAGGCCGGAGACTTAAGAAAAACTTCCAGCTTTAGTTGTTTTAATGGCATGGCTGATATCTTTGGAATATTTGTTTGTTAAATGTGATAAAATTTCTATAAAATCTTAGCTTTAATCCCCAAACAAATCAGGGTGTAATTTATACATGTCGGGATTATAATACGTCTAATAACGTCCCGGGACATATGTCATATCATAGTGAGAGAAAGACGATCTCAGCCTAAATGTTAGAGAGAGAGAGAGAGAGAGAGAGGGAGGGAGGGAGGGAGGGAGGGAGGAGGAAGGTCATTTGAGGACTAATACATTCATTCAATTTTATTTCAATTATTCGCTTGCATCTTTAGCATTGGGCGGTGGGACCCGGAGAAATCCGACGAGGTTGGACTGGCGACTCCTTTTCACGTACGAGCTGGGAATCAAAACCACACCATTTGGTTCAATGACTTACCATGTGAGCTAAAGCGCACGAGCTAGACCACCAGGCTACCTATAACCCCATAAATGTTAAAGAGGATATATCACTATCAGAATTTATTTGTCAAATTATCAAGGGCTCGGAATACTTCCGACAAATTATGGCGGATATGATGTGTACTGCCTGATTTGGTGTACGTAAAGCTTTGCGTCTACCCAACGTGATATCGCAAATAATATTAATTCTGAAAACGATTGCCTTATATGCAACTATTCAATATTTCACAGTATCTTGCCCACTTCTAATTTCTGTGGTTTGTCTTTCAACCTTTCGAGAATAAATCATTCAATCAACCTTTTAAAACGCCTATATTTCTATGATGATCATAATGCATATATGTAAATATATGAAAACCCATTACTGCAGTATTATAACTTATTATATATAGAATATCTCTTTAATATATAAATATAGTAATGTTATCCTAACTGATTATGATAAAGTTAATATTTAAAAAAACAGGGTGTGTTTTTAGTAGTCGATAGATGTTTTTAGTAGTCGATAGATAAACTATTTGTTTAATATAAACTACACAATATTATCACACAAAAGGTCTAATTTATCTTTTATCATAACACTACGTATAGACGGTTCAAAAACATTATTTAGGTGCACAAATAATATATTATTCTTTCTCGTCCACGTGCATATCAGTGTGTACGTGGGTTTCTCGTCTGACCTGAAGGATAGGGCCAAATTTCCTAGCCAGCCTATCAGGCGCTTTCCCCGACAAAAAGAACCTGGAAATGGAAATCGTAAAAGGTCGTCTTGATTCACGCCCGGAATTCTAATCTCGGACATTCTGGTAGATAGACAGGGGTATCTCATGGCTTCCGACGATCAACTTCAAAATCAGGTAAAATGACAAATTAATGCAAAACTGTCTTTTAAATTCCCATGAACAATTTTTTAGACAAAACATATGCCGGGTTATTTTGGAATTCGAAGTAATCACAAAATAGTAACAATTTGATGAAGATATGAGCATAAGGGTAACGTAAATTATATCATAATACGTACGCCCAGATAAACGCCGTCATTCAATACCACTGGAACTGTCTGATTTTAACAGTCAAAGAAGTGGTGTTAAACAGTTAAGTCGAGTGGAAAGGATAGGTTGAAGTAAAACGTTAGATGTTTTCTGAGTGATATTCCGACCTATCATCAGGTTTTTGCATTAGCTCTCAGGCTTTTCTACAAACAGTCAATGAAAATAAGAAAAACATTAAGTTTATGATGAATGGCTTTAACCGTAAAACTATAAATAGAAAAAAACTACAAGTAGAGCCGTTACGGTACCACGCCTTCAGGTCAAAACCTGCTTTTTAGTCAGAAATATTCCTGTTTTGTGTAATAAAACAGACCAGAAGACATTGATACCCAAACTATATTATAATTCATTTAAGATATGTATATTATCCGCACGGCTTTTTTTGTTTAGTCAAAATTAAAGTGTGCGCTTTTGTCGTCTAAACTGTGGATGAAATAGCCTTATTTAACGTCCGCTTCCATCGAAGGATATAGCAGACTAAACTACAGTTTCAAGAAAGATAAAGGGTTACTTTAATAGCTTAATAAGAGCCGGGTGGTTAACGCGTGTCGAAAAGAACAAGACCTTACTACACGTTTCTACGGTGGCTGATAAGGGACATGAAAAATAATATAATTTGATTTTTTTAATATTCACCCAAGTCAATTTTAATTTAATTTGTTTTTTATAATTTTCACCCAAGTCAATTTTAATTTTCACCCAAGTCAAATTTAATATAATTTGTTTTTTATAATTTTCACCCAAGTCAATTTTAATATAATTTGTTTTTTATAATTTTCACCCAAGTCAATTTTAATTTAATTTGTTTTTTATAATTTTCACCCAAGTCAATTTTAATTTTCACCCAAGTCAATTTTAATATAATTTGTTTTTTATAATTTCCACCCAAGTCAATTTTAATATAATTTCGATTCTGTTGAATTTCCACCCAGCGCGTGATGACATCGGAGAACGCTAGATCGGATATGATGACGTCATATGTGGATTGTGGGTTAGGGTAAGGGTAAGGGTTTTTTGTCCCTCGCTCACGTTTTGTGATCGAGAGATAGGGTTTGTTAGCGCTGCTGGTTCATTTTTCTCCGGGTCACTGTGAGCGGGAGCATAGTCTCCAGACCCCCCCCCCCCCACATTTCATTAAAAAATTGTGTGTTAGCCAAAACGAGACTCCCGGTCACCTCAAATTGGAGTTTTGTAACATTGGGTTCCGGGGATGATCAGGGCAAGTTTTGTATATGGGGTTGTATTCCGGATGATTTGGAAAGCCATGTTTGGGACGTCCCTCCGCCCCGGTGGTAGTGCTCAGTGAATTGGAATTCTACTAAATGGAGGATAATTCGCCTGGTTACTGATCCGAAAGAAAAGAATGGATTCTGATTTATAGGGGGCCGAGATATAGGGCCCCAAACATGGCCCCTTGTGTCAGGCAATCGCTCAAACTTTTCCAATTTGGACCAAAAAACACCCGATTTCGTTATGTAAACACCCAGATGCACCCATTGGGAGGTTCCGAGTTTGGAAATTTTTGAAGTATATCGACGCCGGGGAGTCGCCCGGGGCCGTCACATTTCAGCATTGGCGACCGGTAGTGGGGGAAATCGTGATTTTTTGCATCAAAATGCCTGAAAGGCCCCTTTGCCTGGCCGCAGCTTAATACATTGTTATGACAGATTTTTTTTCAAAAATGGTCCTATCTCTTCGAAACTTCGGCTACCTCCCCCGCCCTCCATTTCCACCTCCGGGCATCCAAAAATGGTCTCAAAATTAAAATCGAACATCTAGTTCCATCTCTATTTTTTTTTTAACTTTGTGTACCCCCGAGAAAATGGCCACCGTTCACTCCCCATGGGTAGGGATCAACATTTTCTTTTAGGAAATGTGTTTGGTCGAAAGATGGGTGCTTGGGTGGAATACCTGCCCAGAAAATTTGGTGTCAATTGACCCTCGAGAAGGGTCTGGCGTAGCAATAATCCACATGAAAAATGGGCGAAAACAGAAAAAAAAAATCGATTTTGTCATTTCGGTGCCCCTTAGAAAAAAACCCTTAACTCAGCCGCTATGGGCAGTGGGTCCATGAAATTTGGAGGGCGCCCGCCAAAAATGAGCAGGATCGACCAAGGGGTTCCGATTTTATTCAGGTGTCGGATCAGAACTCTACTCGACCTGATCATTCCCCCCCCCCCCCGGATCTCCTTCCAAAACATTTGTCGTTTTTAGAGGATTCAGGGGTTTAGCCTGAAGTCATAGGGCAAGGTGGGATGGGGAGTAGGCTACCCCTCCTTAAACCCCATATTCCCATTTCTACCCTCCACCGAGGCATGTTTTTCTCAAGGTCACGTTTTTCTAAACCCGACCCCTCCCCGTGGACCCAGGAGCCACAAATTTGGCCTGAGGGTAGGCCTTGGTAATGCCATCTAACACTCTGGGGGTTTGGACCCGCACGTCCGAACCCTTAAACCTTTTTTTGACGAGCAGCCTGTGGAGGAAACGGAGAACTGAGGAGATATGATCAAATTTCCTGGTTGATGACGTCAAGCGCTGGGTGGAAATTCATCAGAATCGAAATTATATTACAAATGACTTGGGTGAAAATTAAAATTGACTTGGGTGAAAATTAAAATTGACTTGGGTGGAAATTAAAATTGACTTGGGTGAAAATTATAAAAAACAAATTAAATTAAAATTGACTTGGGTGAAAATTATAAAAAACAAATTATATTAAAATTGACTTGGGTGGAAATTATAAAAAACAAATTAAATTAAAATTGACTTGGGTGGAAATTATAAAAAACAAATTATATTAAAATTGACTTGGGTGAAAATTAAAATTGACTTGGGTGAAAATTATAAAAAACAAATTATATTAAAATTGACTTGGGTGAATATTAAAAAAATCAAATTATATTATTTTTCATGTCACTTATCAGCCACCGTACGTTTCTTTTGTCTAATGAGCTTTTTGAACTTTACAAAGACACACACTATACCGATGTTGCCGCCGCCCTTGTACAGTTTATATGTTTCATCCCACGACAAAATGAAATGAAGTGGGCTTTATCGTCCTACTCTTCGGCTTAGACCGGCCTTATGAAGACGGGCATATGCTATACAGTGTATTATGAGAACAATTTGTCCCGGCCCGCACCGTTATGACCTACTCGTATTTAGAATTCCAACTGTCAAGGGTTCCTTTACGTGCACATCAATGTGTTCCTCCTATCCGAACGTCATATTACTGCCAGGCCCTCTGTCCTACAACACTGACAAGGGGGAGCCACGTCGGCCACGTTAGCGAGCCAACGTCTTACACACTGAGCCAACGCTGCTTTAAGAAAAATGGAATAAAACTGGAGCAACTTCCACCATTTCATTTTGAATCTCATTTCTATTCGATAAAAACATAAATCTGAACTCAGACCCGTCTTGTTAATCAACAGTTGTCAAAATACCATTAAATATCTAAAAAAAAACAACATTTCTCGCCTACATACATGTAGATCAGTTAAACTTGTTGAGAAAACATTACTTAGAATTCGGGAAATAGTTTAATCTGACTCCTTTCGTATTAGACCGAAACGTATTGTGGAAATATTTTTAGAGTTAGCATAAAATGTGGCCTTTAAACCAGTGTAATAAAATTTGGGAAACCCAATTATAACCTTACGTGTTGAGAAAACCCTTTTTGTGAACTAATATAATGTCACAATAAAATATGTTAAAACACATTTTTAGGTTTACGGTAAAGTGTTTTAAAACGTGTTGTTGAGGATTAGAGTTGCCTTTAGGGTTAGAGTATTTTAGGTTAGGGTGGGAAAAATAAAGTAGATAAAAGTTTGTACTTACATGCCATTTGATAAACCTTGTGCTAAAATTATATACACATCCACAAGCGTTAAAATTAATATAGTCCACATGTATCGTAATCTCTCCATAGCGTAATAATTTATTAATTCCTAGTCTAAGCTAACGTGTAAATCCGTATAAATTTGATAAATATAATTTGTAATAACTATATATCACTATATAATCCAATTATATTTGAACTCCTGAGAAAGTTTTCATTTATTAATATGTAATAATAATTCTCCCATGATCTCATACATTTCTTTGACTCGAATACACGACACTATTTTTAAAGGGTTACGCACTAATGCACCTTGTAAATGCAATGGTGAAAATAAATAGATCGTATAGGTATATCTGTGAACACTTTAATGAAACTTAGTTATCCAATTTAAACATTTTCTGTAAAATATTTCCGATCAAACAGCACATGCCTTCAATAAATAATCCGTCAAAGTTAGCCGAAATATTATTGATGTGATTAAACTTTGTGAACAACACACCGGTAGACCTAACTCATTCAGACAACGATATATACTGAAGTATTAGGGACGTCTGTCGACTGTCCCACCTAAACTCTAGCAGACGTTAACTTTAACTAGAGCGCACGAGCCATTCATATCGAGGCAACGCGGAATCCCAACGAGTCAAAGTTCACGGGCTGTCATGCGCGACTGTCGATTCCCGTCGCTGAGTACTGAAAACGGTTACCTTTAATTCATAAAGCTAACTGTACTGTCGTATACTATACATTCTGCACCGAGCTTTCTCGTGTCTGATACCTAGCGAAAAAAAAGTCTAAAATAAAGATACACTCACAATACTTTATTTCGATTTTCAATCACCACGACTGTCAATTAAGAAAATTAATGAGAATTCCGCGACGCCTTAATTATGTCCGATATTGTGTGTGAAGTTTTTGCATTAATTACCCACCTTTCGTATGCGTTATCTTTAAACTACATAAAGTTTACATCACAAATGTAGGGTATTATCAAGTACTGTGTGTGCAATATGCAAGTCAGCGATAAGCAAAGACTTGCTCGTAGACATAGTAAATTTATATCTTTAAGGAAAAGGGTTAACGCTTTCTTTATTACAAAGACAACCGTATTAAATATAAACGATTTGTTTTAAGTACTTGCAATGGGAATTAAAGGAAAAAAACAAAGTCTCGACGGACTTTATCTCCACGTTGCTCTGTTGGTGGTCATTCGTCGGGATTACAACATAATAAACTGTTGAATATTGAAGGGTGTCGTGCACAATATAGCTATGATAACACTTTACATCACATCACATAACAATTTTCTTGCCATTAAAAAGAATAACTTTCAGTGGCAGTTCGATGAGGAATAAACGGAAAACCACTACCCGGGTAAAATTATCCTCCATACCGCGGCGTTGGAAACAAAAGAATCAATGAAACTTTAAACTCAAATTCTTCCCTTTCTTTTTATGTCTTAAGACAAGTGTAATCCTACGAAGGATTCTGAATGATATAGGTGTTAGTTTATTTGTTCAAAATAAAAAGGGTTAAATACTTCTGACCTTAAAACCATATATTCTTATTATTATTAACCCATGGTGGTAAGAATGTTTTCGGATATTAGCCATTATATTCCACCTATACTATAAGCCCCACGCTTCAGTGATCTCAGCTGGTGCTAAGATAGTAATAAATATATAAGAGCGTCTAATAACGATATGGTTTGGGTTTGTTTTGTAAGCGAGATTCTTCCAATCATTGCCAGCTCCACGGGCAGTCGGCCTTTTTAATAAAATACTCGTTAGACACTAGTTCAATCGCCGATCCTAAATATATTAACGAATTTAATCTCACATGAAAGTCGATAAGAAGAATTGCTACGGTTTTAATCAACTGTCGGGTGTGTAACTTACTATATCAGAAATAATTGTGTTTACATTCCTTTAAGGCTTTTAATATTTTAAAAATTCACTAGAGAGTGAGTCTTAGAGCGATGGTAAGTTCCACATACACGGCAGGACATGCTCACAATTTCTAGAAAAACCGAGTACGACTATCCATTTTGAAGTTTGACTGCATGTAATAATAGATATTCCATGGCCTCCATCAAATGGAGTATTCGTAGTTTTAATCCAACATACGCCTCGATTGCACGGTCTTCATCGCTTGGTACCAATGGTCTTGGACAAAAATACTTCTTTTCCGGCGTGGTTTCTCCTTGTCAGTGATGCAGAAGGAGGGCCTGACAAGGTCAGCTGTCTAGTCGTTCGGATGTGACGAAAAACCGCGGTCCCGTGTACAAATCAGCGTGCACGTAAAAGATCCCTTGGCAGTTGGAATTCGACATAGAGTAGGTCGTAGCGTCGCTGCCCGGGCAAAATTTCCCTCATAGCACACTGCATGGCGTATGCCCGTCTTCCATTAGCCTAGGTCGGGTGCAGAAGAGTAGGACGTTAAACACCATTTCATTTCAAAACATACTTCATTTCACACCCAACCGTTTCATTGCGATTCGATCTCGCAGTGTATCAGAAATATTTCCGCACATTTTTCGTACTTTTAGTAAGGGGCTTATCGATCATAAGTATGAGGCATTCTTCCGCCCAAGTTTTTGTACATTTACTATGGGATTAATTCATCATCAGAAGTATAAGGGATTCTTTCGCCCAATTTTTGTACTTTTAGTAAGGGGTTAATTCATCATAATAATTATAAGGGATTCTTCCTCCCAATTTTTGTACTTTTTGTTAGGGGGTTAATTCATTATAAGTATGAGGGATTCTTCCACCCATTTTGTATGCTTTTAGTAACAAATTAATTCATCATACACGGTTTCTTCCGCCCATTTATTGGATTAGTTTCAAACCTTTAATCAATAGCTAAATATTGGTTATTCGGCTGTAAATAGAAACTGTGTTGTTTTATACAGCTGATTTAATAAATCTTTAAAACTGTGTTTAAAAAAAAGTACATATAATTAAGCGAAAGGTCTGCACGAGACATTGTAATACATTCATTTAATTTTACCTAAACTAAACAGATGAGGTTTGATTCGGTGGAAAGGTGGATAACTCCTTTATCTCGTTGGTAATACTATACAACATTAAGACATATTAATCTAAATTTGTCTAAAAAAGAATTTTGAATGTTTACAATTTGTTATCACACAGAACTCAGTTTATAAGTATTATTAATATATAATCGGTAAATAACGATGTACAACCAAATATTTGTCTATAACCGTTAGAATTTATCTTATATCAAGAGATATGATATAAAATATACTTAAAATTCATCACCAATGTACCAAACCTCAGATGTATGGATTCAGCTTCCTTCTACTCCGCCTTCAATAATAAATATACCATCTAGGGAATCAAAATCTGGACTTGAATGCAATCTCATAAAAAGATTTTGTTCGTGTATGGAATGGGATTTTAACATATTGTCAGCACGATATTTGTTTGATTTTGAGACTTACATGTGGTATTTGGAGACTTATATACGTGTTATTTTCCATTTCAATGGTTACCTGTAGAATACGAGCTCGAGGGGGGACTTTGCCCACACAGTGGCGTTTCCTCATACTTTTCAGCAAATTCCAACTACGGATGTACACAGATAGACGTTTGTTTTTGGTCAGTTCCCAAATTTACCTATTCATAGTCTCATATACAGGCATCACCTCTCACAAGTGGCGAGAGCGGAGCTTGACGAATCTCTGTGGTCATTCGTGATTCATGTCGGGATCAAAATCTGATCACATCGTACGAAGCAACCCCTCCCCTCCCTCGAACCCTATTAAAATTTGACTACATGTAATATGATAGTAGTCTGGTTTCGATTTGTTTAATGTCAACTCCAGGCGAAAATATATAGTACTGAACTACGGCGGCTAGGACCAGGTTGATATTCAAGTTCAATATTAAAGCTGGGAAACTTCATATGTGGAGAGCAATGCAGCATGTAGGAGAAAGATCGATATTGATAAGTGATATCTTGAGATATATAGGGTTAAACTCTGCTACTAGGATTTTCTATTGCCGATACCAGTAATGTCGACAGAGAAAAGTTATCTTTGGAAAAATGGGTAGACCCCCCCCCCTCAAAGAAACACAAACCAAAAAAAACCGGAGGAATGTTCGAATTAAATTAAAGTTTCGTTAGGGTGATGGTAGAAATGATTCCACTACTGATGTTTTCCGTTTTACTCCAGGCACAGTTGTGGCTTTTCCTACAAAGTTCCTTTGCGCAAGGTTTTTTAGTCAAATGACTACAAAAAGTTACAGGTATCAAGTATAGTAAATAGGGGAACGGGTGAAAGTCAAATTTGAAGTTTCGTCAGGGTAAAAGACGTCTGAGAAAAGCTCGACATTACCGATTCGCTTCGGGCAAGGGATAAAGATGGAAGAGGAAAGCTCAAAATTATGTTTTGGTTTTGAGAATAGGGCAGAATGTAGAGACTGTAATTTGGATTCATCTGTGTAAAGGAATGAAGGCGATGTATTGGGATTAAAGGCGACGTTAAAGCTAGCCTATACTGGCATTGCAATTAGTGAACCACAATTAAAGCTGAAATATGTTTTTACAGCCGTGTTTTCGTTCGAGTCGTGGACTAGACAGGATTGATTATTTACATTCCAGAAGAATATAAGTTCCCGACATTCTAGTAATATACAACCCTACCGTAATTCGGTCACTAGGTAGAACAGTGTAACAGATAGGGAGATGCGTGTTGACAGGTTGTACAACTTCTGTGTTGTTAAAACACACTAGTCGTTCTTTAATGCTGTCATTGATGTGATTTGGCTGATATGTCAACAGACTTGAATCAGGTTTCTCAGCCTCTGTTAACTTACATGTAACACTTGTTCAGTCGGATCAACTTTCAAAACCCACTGATTTATTTTTACTACAACCAGAAACAATAATTACATGTACAAGACTTTTACGACATTCTTTTAACCAAACATGAAATAAAACGGGGTTAACGTCCTACATTTCTGCACAAACCAAGCTGATGAAAACGGACACACGCCCGAACAGCTTCGCTTCAGATGTTCTTCTACGTGCTACCGCATGTGTCTATCGACTTGACGCTTTTCTTTGCCACGCTCCCTGGACCAACAATTTAGCTTCCGTGGAACCCAGACATTTTGCGATCAAAGAAGAAGATATCTCTTGTTCGAAGCATCTGACTTCATTTTATATCCGTATATATTGATTATAAAAATCTGGTATATTATGCAAGTCGCGGTATCTCTCTCGAAAGTACCCACCAATATGCTCAATCAGAACGCTGAAACAGTGTTAAGCAAACGTGGTTAAGAAAAACCCTCCTACATGTATACCATTTGAAGTATGGTTGTCTAACATGGAGACTAAATGAATTTCTGAAATAATTTCATACCCTATAAACCACGTTACCTGTGCGTATCATCGTCATTAACTCCTCAATTTCCTGAATCAAGTTCCACGACACATGTTTAAGTAGAAATTACAAGGCAAAATAATGTACCGAGACTAATTTTAATAAGAAACTGATTATGGGTGATCTGGAAACTTCATCGGGGACTTATTTCTTCTGTGGGCTGTTGTGGGGATAAATGATGAGAATATGAAAAGGCTAACAATATCGTAGAACAACGCCAATCCTGTTTCAGGCCCAAGATTATCTTTTACATTGGTGTCGTTTGATGTGTGATGTGAATGGTTAGCACGAGCGTGCTGTATTATAAAGCCTGTCAATGAATCAGCTGGCGTGGTTACGAATACTCGGTTGTACGTGACAAGGAGTGGGCTCTCCGCAAACCTCGGCAGATTCCGGAACCTACATCTAGCCTCGGCTGTATGGCAGTAAGTGATATACAATTAAGATGCGGCACCGATTTACTTATTTGGAAAAATTGTCGCTTGTAGAAAAAAGTTCTCAAAATTGCGTCGTTCGAAGGGTGTGTAGAATTTTCAGTGCAAACTTGTCAATTGTCTAAAGAAAATCGGATAGACTTGAAAGAAAAAGAGCTTCAAACTTTGAAAACTTTGTAAGATAAAACATTCTTCAAAGGCGTCGTCATGGGCAACGCCGTTGGTAATCCGGAAACTTGAAAGTAGTTCTAATGGCGGACTTCGTCATACAGCCGAGGCTATTATGTAGGGTACTGGAATCTGCTGAGGTTTGCCGAGTGAAGGAGTAGGGTCGCCTGTCCGACCTCGTGGGTTTTATCCACCCCGCCCCCACTGCTAAAGGCCCCTACGCGCACGCGAATTATTGAAATATGTGAACCATATGTAAGATCCAAAATAACCTACTTTGTGTCCAATGGAAGTTAAACCAATTTCTCTCTCTGTCTCTCTCTCTTTGGTGTGAATGTTTGGTGGCTAGATCTATTTCTTAAGGTCACCGCCAGATGTCGTCAATATCATTGAGATGTAATTATAAATAGGGTTAGGGCTCGCGATTGTTGACGAGATTGTGGGTTAGGGGCAGCGCCAGCCCTGTCTACATCTCATGAACATTAACCATATGTGGAGGTGGCCTTAAGAAATAGATCTATCCATGTTTGTTGTATTTAATTAAATGGAATGGTCGTTTAACGTCTTGTCAACTCAATATTTCTGTCATTTTAAGATTTAATGCTGTAAAAGTCACGGGTGTAGTGCGGGCGTTGCTGCCTACTCCACCACGACGGTAAAATTCAAGATAACAGTGATAGCAATATTGTCACCCATCACATTTTCCTTATTAGATGGAGCACAAAATTTGGAAAGCATAATGTACAACCGTGGAGTCATTTGAGAGATTCGATTGAAAGTTAGTAGTTCAAAGCAGTTAATTCAAGTTGAACGGTCGTATATAAATACAGCGATAAAAACTTACCCTAAATCACCCCACCCCATATAGAAAATTTAAGCTTTAGTCCCCCTAGACTTAAACATTTGTTTAAACATTACTAATGCATCTAACCAAACAGATCTGCTTAGGAAAATGTCATTCTTTCAACATAAACTGTTTGTTTAATAAATCAGTATAGTTTGAGTTTTATAGAACTCATAATGTGTATAACGACTCTTTTAATTAAGTGTGAATAAGGCGTTAACGACTACTTTAATATACAATTGATTTCTGAATGGATCAATTTATGATATTGAGTACATAAACGCTAATGATTCATTTCGTCTCGGAAAGATTTCTGTTTAGAATTTGATAAAAATGAATAACTTTTTTATTAGTTTTTTTATTATTAGCTAAATAAGAAAACAATAAATGTGTTTTTGTTTCAAAGGCTACCCTTGGAGCTAAATGCAAAGTAAATCTAAATTGTTTTCCTATACTTTGATGTCGTATTGATCAATTCGTATAATTCACGAGTGTCGTCACGTGATTTATAACTTATGTCACCTGGGAAAAGGGGGAAATTACTCTAAAGATAATCAAGAAATATCGATACGTTAATCAAACGTAATGACCGCCATTGTTTAATTTCGATTTCTTAATTGGATTTATTGGCAGGTTAGAGTACCGTAACGTAATCCAAATAAGACATTTCTGAATCGGCCAATCACACTGTCTGGAATGTTTTGATGTGGCTGCGATAAAGCTGAATTGTTTTGTTTTTTTATTTGATGAATCCTAGTAACGCCAAACATTTATTCATCAAGCGAATTACGAATCAATTTAACAAGAGAAAAGTGGCTGGATACACAGTTTTAACATTTTACAGGAATTCAACAGGATATAAACAATCTTGGTAAAGCCAGAGAAAAGACAATGGATTTAACACAATAAAAGAAAATCCGATACTGTTGGTTGGTCAATTGGTCTAACGCGTTCGCTCTAGATCCCAAGGGCTGACACTGAGTCAAGTTGTGTGGTTTTGAACTCCCACTTGTAGGTGACAAGGAGTAGAGTCGCTTGTCCAATCGACATATTCTTAAAATGGGAAGAACTATAATTAGTCGCAAATTTGTCCCCCAAAATGTTTGTTGAAAGATATAGGCGTGAATAAAATATTGTTTATAAAAAACAAAAACATTCTTGTTTATTTCCATTAATAATAACATTGATTTTGTATAACGAAAGAAGGAAGACGGGGGGGGGGGGGGGTGGCCTAGTGGTCTAGAGTGCCGCGCTTCGACCTCTAGCTGGCCGGTCACCTCTGGCTTGCGGCTGTGGTTTCGATCCCTGGTGTGAGCGTATGTGGCATGGAGATAGGGGCGCCTTCTCAATTTCGTTGGCTTACTCTGGTTTCATCCCACTGGTAAAGACCCCTACGCGCAAGCGAATTATTGAAATAAAATTGAAACCAGGTGTTAGTCCCAAAATGACCTAGTTTGTGTCGAGTGGACGTTAAACCCCATTTCTCTCTATATATATAACGAGAGAAATAATGGTAGAACAATTCTGTATTAATGACTCATATTGTCCAACACACTTATCTTATTCCAGCCATATTGAACCATGTGGTATACTGTAGAAGATATATCTTGAATGAAAACAGAAACTTTCTAGACATCATAAATAATGTGTAATTATTGGTCAGAGATATTTAATTTCCTGTTATATAGAGTTATCAAAATTATTATACAGAAGAATATCCAATTTTCATACTTTCTGACTGAATATCACAGGAGAAAATAAAATGTATCGTGGATTTAACATTAAGAAAAGGAAATGAAATGAAATTAAGGTTCATCATTTAATTTTTCTGAATCAAGCGGGTTAATACGAACACTATGCAGTGTGGCACCGGTGTTACAGCATTTCGATTTCAGTTGTCAGGGGATCTTTAACGAACTGCCAATGGTATAAACACCAGACTAGGATTTTCGTCCCAAGGGGAAACCAGACTGAAAACCCCTGAGGAACTTCCTCGGTCAACGCCAGGATTTAATCCCGGTACCATCTTAGTGACCCATCCTTTACTCAATCACGAGGGTGAAGTGGCCGAATGCTTAACATATTACATCATAAGGCCAGTGGCGTGGTTTCGATTCCCAGCTTTTGTGTGACAAGGGATAGAGTCGCCTCTCCAACTTCGTGGATTTTCTCTGAGTCTTCTGTTTCTCGATCTAGTTTGTGCAATTCCAAAACATCTTATCTGTTTTTGCACTTTATGGTAGCTATTTTGGGGATATAAACTGGTACTCAATATAGAATACGTATCTGTTTCCCGCGAACAGTAACCACCGAATCACCAGAGATATCACTAACTTAAAATTGTCACAATCCGGAGCGTTACAATCTGAACAGCAATTGCAGTGTTGAGTGCAAAATGTCAGCACCTAATAATGGTGGTAATCGGTGTTTGAATAGAACAAATAATTTTATAACCGTTCTTTAATATATATCGACAGTTCTTGAGTTATCCTGTACTTGACTTACCTTGCCTTAATGTTTGTGGTTATAAACGAATATATACATAGCATAAAGCGATTTTAACGGTTATTTAAACAACTTTAAAATGCATTACATTTTCTCTGGCGAGTTTTACATGCGTAATAATTGAATATTATAACTTTACCATATGATAACTGCAATAAATGTGAGTGGAATATCGTTTAAAATAATTGTCAAATCGTAGAATAATAATTAAACATGAGTTACCCGTCTAGGTTGTTATATTTAGGTTTTAAATCGAATGGCCGGGTTAGTGGGTTACTGAAAGAAAATTGTAATTTTGAAAAATCAGCCTACATTCAGTAATTAATTAACGTATAATTTTGGTAAAATGTAGGTCACTCCTTGAAAGAAATGGCAATTCAGTGCTGAAAGGTATGAGAGTGTTCTTAAGAGGTATTTAGTTTAATGTGTTTAGCAAATTGCTTTAAAACGATATAATATTTAAAATGGATTAAATAGTGTTCTTTTTTTAATTTCGTGAAATAAATGACACTTCAGTGCCGGAAGGTAGGGGAGTGTTATTAGGAGTTATTTAGTGTAATGTTGCAAGCAAATTGCTTTAGAACGATATCAGTAATTTTAATCCTTGAAATAAATGATTCTTCAGTGTCGATAGACAGGGCATATGCTCTTAAAAAGAGATATTTTCAGTGCCTGTATGAGTTTTGATATTTAATGTTGTGGGAAATTCTTTTATTTACACAGGCATACTATTAAAAACTGAAAATAACACTTATAATTCCTTGAAATAAATGGCACCAAACATTAAGATATAATTTCTCAATATGTTCTCCACCAGATGGAATATCATCTGCAATAGAAGGTTTGATCTCGCTTTAACTACAAGCATCTTATCAAGCTCTTAACGTAATACCCTGCATATTTCGACAATGATGTCGACTGGCTGCTGGCCCAACTGGGAGCCTATCGGATTCCTCGATCAAAGTCTAGGGCGTTCCACCTAAATTGTCGTCCTGTGATAATCCAGTTGTAAAGTTCAAGATTCGTTCAATGTCAACATTTCCGTAGAGGTTGCGATGTATAATCTGAGTGTGTTTGTGTCACACTCTCTGATTGGACTCTATCGTGCACGTATCTGCGTTAAAGGGAGATAACGTAGCAATGATTTCAGACCAGATAGGTAATGTTAAACCCGTGGTTGTTGCTTCAGGACCATTGTGGAACCTTTTTTATCATGTATGTTTGATGATAAGGCAATACTAATAAAAGAGAAAAATAAACTAGGTCATTTCGGGACTGCGCTTCGACCTCTAGCTGGCCGATCACCTCTGGCTTGCGGCTGTGGTTTCGAGCCCCGGTGTGAGCGTATGTGGCATGGAGATAGGGGCGCCTTCTGAACCTCGTGGGTTTCTTCCCGGCACTCCAGTTTCCTCCCACTGCTAAAGACCCCTACGCGCAAGCGAATTATTGAAATAAAATTAAACCATGTGTTAGTCCCGAAATGACCTAGTTTGTGTTGAGTGGACGTTAAACCCCATTTCTCTCTCTCTCTCTCTCATTTCGGGACTAACATAATATGGTTAATTTTATTTCAATAATTCGCTTGCGCGTAGGGGTCTTTAGCAGTGGGAGGTAACTTGAAGACCCGGTGAAAATCCACGAGGTTGGACAAGTGCCCCCCCCCCTCCTTTTTACTTAGAAGCGGGGAATCGAAACCGCGCCACTTGACTCAATGAAAGACCACGCGCGTTAATTATTCGGGAATAAAATAGCATTAATTAATGCAATATTTTGTAGATCTCTGATAATTAGTGTAAGTGACTTATCGTCAGTTAGTAAGAATATGAAGATAAGCCACTTCCTCTACCTACCGACGAATTAAGCAGCCTAATAAAAATTTTATCATCTTTTCGTTTCGATTTTTAGAACTTGTTTGTCTAAACGGTAAAAACAATAAAATAATTTATTCTCACCTGTTTAAATCACGCATTTCGACCAGATTTCCCACCTTTTTTTTTATCTAAAAAGTCGATGGTGTAAACCCAGTTTAAGAGATAGGCAATATTAAGACTTTTATAGAGATGAGTCTTTGTTTTTTATGATTTGCCTATTAAAGCGCCAGCTGTTCCATAAAGTCTGTCATTTAATCAACTAGCGTGGTTTCGATTCCTCGGTTGTACGTGACAAGGAATAGGGTCGGCTGTTCAACCTCGTATGTTTTCACCAAGTCCTCCGGTATTCTCCCACTTCTAAAGACCCCCTACGCACACGCGAATTATGGAAATAAAATTCAACCAGATGTTTGGCCCGAAAAGACCTAGTTTGTGTCGAGTGGACTTTTAAACCCAGCTCCGGTTTTCTCCCACTGCTAAAGATTCCCACGCGCATGCGAATTATGGAAATAAAATTCAACCAGATGTTAGGCCCGAAAAGACCTAGTTTGTGTCGAGTGGACTTTTAAACCCAGCTCTCTCTCTCTCTCTCTCTCTCTCTCTCTCTCTAAAAGCGCCATAGGAAGTTAATTCCATTTAGCCCTGTATTTATCCTCCAATTCCTAATCCAATTTACCTATATCTATCAATTTTTTATTTGTGTTTTCCTGTTTAAAAGCACCGGGACACGTAAATCAAATTTGAGTTCACTTGTTATAGGTTTATAGATAAGAATATATCTACCGAAACGTCACGTATATGTACTTCTGATGGGAAATACTATTGAGTCTGTCTCGGACAATTATTATGGAATAAGATTTATTCTCTTCTAATGAGAACACATTGTCACGATGTATGTTAAGCTTGAATCTAAATTAGACCTAACAGTTCTTAAATACGTGTCCTACCAGAACAAAAAACAAAATGTGTTGATTCCTTTGACAGATTTAAAATAATCTAAAAGATCAATATTAATGCAGAAAGTCTAACTAATTTGGCTAAAAAAGAACAGGAATTGGCACACTGCCATTATTTTATTTGCTTTTTGCCAAATAGAAATCGCCCTAAAAAGCTGGCATATATACATAAGCAACACCATCTGAAAATTAAAATTGCGTCTTGGATTTTGGTCGAAAACAATTGTTAATTTTATTGTAGATTTTAAAAAGACTGCTCTGACGGATTGGTAGATCTACATAAACACTACCGTCTGAAATGATATAAAATGGCTTCTTCTAGGTACACTACATTTCTTAATTCTACCGTGAATTTTTTCTCTGTTCGTCATATAAATATGGCTCTGACGGACTACTGGATATACATAAACATCACCCTCTGAAATGGCTTCTTTGGTCTAGGTAAATACAAATTGTTAATTTCATTGTGAATTTTATCTCCGTTTGCCATATAAAAAGAAAGAGAGAGAGAAATGGGGTTTAACGTCCACTCAACACAAACTAGGTCATTTCGGGACTAACATATGGTTTAATTTTATTTCAATAATTCGCTTGCGCGTAGGGGTCTTTAGCAGTGGGAGGAAACCGGAGTGCCCGGAGGAAACCCACGAGGTTGAGAAGGCGCCCTTATCTCCATGCCACATACGCTCACACCAGGGCTCGAAACCACAGCCGCGAGCCAGAGGTGACCGGCCAGCTAGAGGTCGAAGCGCGGCACTCTAGTCCACTAGGCCATCCCAACCCCCCGCCATATAAAAACCACTCTGACGGACTGGTAGACAAACGGTAACAACATCCCCTGAAATGACTTAAAATGGTTTATTTGGTCCAGGTCCAAAACAATTGTTAATCAATCATATTGTGAATTTTATCTCCGTTTGTCATATAAAGACCTCTCTGACGGACTGGTGGATAGATACACGGTAACAACATCCTCTGAAATGATTTAAAATGGCGTCTTTAATTTAGGTCCATAACAATTGTTAATTTTATAGTGGATTATATATGTTGATTTGTTTTGTGTGATGACAATCTATATATTCTTTCAAACTTTTACATCCTTATAGATAAAGTCAATGTTAAGATATAATCTCTAGTGTATTTTTGTATCGACACAGTAGCCAAAACTGAAACATGAGCTGAGAAATCTTCTGGAATCTAACATCTCGAATTTCCTTCTCTTGTCTTGGGGTGCGACAATGAATATATCTTAAATCTGTTCATAGATGACGTTGTTCTGGGGATATCCTTGTGAGTGCTTGGTTAAGGATGTTTTGAGAACTTTCAGAACAAATTTAATCGTCTGTAAATAGGTCTGTAGATTTGTAGAACAAATATCTAAATATTTATAGATTAAATATCTACTTAACGAATATGTACACGTTAATAAATTGAAAGTCTGCAGAACACATGCCTAAATTTATAAAATTACAGAACAAAAAGTTTATAAATTATATATCGTTATAAATTATCGACAAAATCACTGTCTCTTCAATAGCTCCCAAAGTGTTACAGTCAGATGATGACATACGATGAGCGATTGGTAATAAATATCTATATTCTACACATCCAAAATGTAAATCATTAAAAACTGAAAAAAAAAATAATGAAAGATAGAAATTTTAACAAACTCGATCTTCGGTTATCACAGACAAGAGTGTGTTTTGCCTTTTTAAAGTCAATTTCATTTATCCATAATTCTTTTATGAAATCATTTAAATTTTTGACATTCCGTGTAGAATATGCTTATTTATAAAATAGATCTCCCTGTCGGTCAGCTTTCATAATACTTTGGGCGATACTGACGACATGTCACTCTTGTTGACGATTAGGACCCATATCGAATATAGGTGTTCTCTTAATTACACGCTAATATTCGTTTCTGTTTGGTCACCTAGTTTTTGTCTTTAAGAAAACAATATTTCCACCCACGTTGTGCCATAGTCTTCAACGTATTCTGATTGTTATTGTTGATAAGTTACAACCATAAACATTATCTACACACCAGTTGTCAACAATATGATAAAGAGAATACAAGTTACCTTTATGGTTATATAAAACCACCGACGTTCCATTTTTGTTCCATAAGGTTTTGTTATTTCTGCTTTGGGGTCATAATATTACAATTTGCGTGAACGAAAGAGAAAATGTTAGGCATCAGATTACCAATGTTCACCTACTTTAGTAAATGTAGATATAAGTATGAATATGTATAGTATATAGGTGAACACGTGGAATGTATACAAGTATATTAAGTATATTATAAGTAGTAGAAAGATATATGAATATACACTATCATATCTTTTATTTTTATCTTAAAGGGAATTACCCTAGTCTTAAATATATCATTTTCCTTGATAGATTGGTCGCCATTGTTAGAGGTTTTGTGGCTGATACGGGTCAGTCACTGTTATATATAAATATATATTAATAAAATGGTGTTTGACGCACTACTTTTCTAAGCCCCAAACGGACTCGTGACTACGCGGGTATAAGCGACGTAATGTGGTATAAAGGACGTTTTGCACGTATAGCTGCGCTTCCGTCTACTTTTCATCGACTTACAAGTGTCAAGAATCTTTTCCGTGTGTATATACATTCCGGTACACAGGTTGACCTCGGGTCTGTCTCATCCGCTGGTAACTCCATTTCCAGGTATCAAACACGGATCCTCTTGGTTAGCAATGAGGTGAGGTGGGATTACAGGAACCTGGTGATAATGAGTACATGAGAAGCAATACTCACGCGTTATTGCCGCGGTGACTTTTGCACCCACATGTCGGAAAACTCAAGTTGCGTTTTATAAAGATATCTCCTGAGGTCAACGAATCCAGATTGTTACCAACGCATTTTTGTTACTGCCATGTGGCTATTATTATACAGACTTTTATAAAGTCACAAAGTTAAAAGTCTTGAAAACAAACTTCTGGGAACGGCATAGTTAAGTGATTGCTTCCAGTAATTATTAATGGCAGTTTACCATTGATGATGCTAGTGCAATAAGGTGGACAAATGCTATTGTTTTTAGATAACATTTTCACCTACCACACCAACATACATAATCAACATCAGGTAGTCTTTATCTGCCTGCATTTTGCCAATGGTTTTGAGTAAGCAGGACTGATAGTTTGAAAATGACCAAAAAGGACTTCACGAAATGTAGTATTTAGATTTAGTTTAATTTGATCATCATCATCGTGGTCTTGAATGACCTCGAATATTTTAGTATTTTTCTGCATTTTGCTAACATTTGGCTGTGTGTTTTAAGGAATTATAGTTTCAAAAATGACTCAAAAGAATTTCACGAAAAGTTCTATCACCATCATCCTCGTTGTCGTCGTCGTCTCGAATGAACTGGAAGGTTCTAGTATATTTGAGCACATCATATGTTTAAGGTAATGCAATAATCACTTGTCTGTTATAGTCTGAGTAAGTGGCACGTATAAAAAAGGTAGTTAATAACCTATACCTTTATATGTCTACAATCTACTTAACATCCTTAACACTTGACACTCCTTAAACTTATCTCTAGTCATTAGATGACGGAGATACTTTAAGTACCATTCAAGTATTCTGGTGAGAACAGCATTATTGTTGTTCTTGCTGTAAATTATCGGCCTACAAGTGAAGACATTAACCCAAAACGTTTCATATCGGTATTAAGGAATATTTGCGGCAAGTTCAAGGATCGGTCTTAATTATGCCCACATTGCTCGAGCACGCAGAATTATTACAAAATAACATTGAATATCGAGATTTTAAACCATGCACTAACTAACTTTTGAATTTTTCCCTTGTCAGTGATGCAGGCACAGCTTCTAGTCTTTCTGATGCAACGGAATGCGGAGGCCCGTTGTACGCGTGTAGAGCCATTGGCATTCGGAATTCGAAATAAGAGTGGATAATGGCGTCGCTGTCCAGGAAAAATATCCCTCAAAGCCCACTGCATAGCGTATGTCCGTCGCTTAGCCCAGTTGCTGCACACAAATAGCACGTTAAATCCCACTTCATGTCATTAACAATTTAATACATGTGTACATAAATGGTTTATTTTAATTTTTGGAAAATCTCCACGATACTGAAAACAGAGAAGTGTTCGCAATTACGATACGTAAGAGGCGTTCAATTCAAAATTGTTTAGAGTGTCTAGGTACCGATAAATGATATTTTGTTAACGTTTTTTGGTTCAGTTGAAGGCACTAATGAGAAAAAATGTCGAGACATTTCACGAAGAGATTGGCGATAGTAAACTGATAAAAAAATCCACCCGTAAATCGTTTAAATGTTGATGATTTTTTAAAAGAAAACTTGACACACCTAATGAGTTAGACATAGTTTTTCTTCGAGAGAAAATTTTGTTATGGGACTAGTTATGTGTCTTGATAATTCATTTCTTCTCATTTTGCTAAATATTTCAGATGTATTTTCGACTATATGATTTACTTCTTATCATCTAGATATTGTTATAGCCTATATTGTTTATAACATTGACCCAATAACAGATAATTAAAGGATATTCCGTTCTATTTTAGGACATTGGAAGTACGTCTAACATGGGGTGGTCGAGTGAATTAACGCGTGAGATAGCCTTAAAAACTTCGTGAGTTTCCTCCGAAATAATTTTCATTCGAGCGCAATTGTTGAACATATATTTACAATATTTTATTCTCGAAATTAACTAGTTTCGGTTGAGTTGAAGTTGAACTATTTGTCTCTCTAACTGGAAAAGAAAAATTGTTTCTATTACGTTACAGTTATTATGTTATCCACTGCTAAAGATCCCCACGCGCTTATGAATTATTAAAATAAAATTAAACCATATGTTAGTCCCGAAATGACCTAGTTTATGTCGAGTGGACGTTAAGCCCCATTTCTCTCTCTCTCTATCATGTTATCATCTCAACATGACTACCATGGCGTTAACGTCAGTCTCCTTTGGCTCTGAATTCCGGTCAACAGCAAAAACAAAAAACAAACTCGGATGAAATAACTATTTAATATTGCTTGATATGTGTCTTTACCATTTTCCCACCTGTTGAGATTGATAACAGTTTAAACGGAAGACAATTTTATGGGAAATCAATCATTGATTATATTCTTAAAGTACGCCGTTTCGATAAGTATCCTCTAATCGATATTAAGCACAGTTGTTATATGACAAATATAATAATTAAAGTATAGCAAAGAATGGCACTAGTAAAAAGGGTTAGTGTTACACTGGCAAGGGAAAATGTTGGTGTTGCCATTACTGCCTTAATTAGTGCAGTACGAAATTAAAGGTATGACACGTGGCAATATTACCTGAATTAGTGCAGAAAGAAATAGCACATAACACAGAACTACCTTTATTAATGATCCCAGTATTGATGATGTAGGTTTGAAAACACTGGAATCAAATCCAGATGTCGAGAAGGGTGAATAAATCAGTTAAGAAAATGAGTCACAAGTTTGTGTCTATTATCAACATGTTGCAACTATTTACTGTTACGTCATTCTCCATAAGTTTTAATATATTTTGCCAGCATATTTTTTAAAAAGTTTCCTATCTTGTCTACCTGGAAGAACATTAGACTGACAAAGACGCACGCCATTCTTTGAAGTGGCAATTCGCCGAAATACTTAATTCTATTTTTATCTTTTAAATTACTTTAGAAATCAATGAATATTAAACTTTAATTGGGCTATTATAACATACAAAAGCTGGGAGTGGGGAAATTTAAAGAAATCTTAAAAGACAAAGTATTTAACACTTCTTGTTTTAATATAGAGTGGGGCGTGGGTATTGTCCATTTAACCACATGTGCCTGAATCATTTAAACTCGAAATCGAAGAAAAAGTACATTGCAATATTTGTATGCGGGGTTATTCGCCTTGTTATAACCGAGGGGGTTTAATGACCTTTCAATCAATCAGAATCAAGGTCATTTCAGATTGATGTTACGACATTACTTCGGACCATTTGATTTTCCAGTTCCGGTTAACGTTATAATTCTTGAAAGAGACAGGAGCTAAATGATACTCATCTTCATTGGCCCCGAAAAGTAGGACGTTAAACCCGATTTCATTTAGTTTCGTAAACGATACCCTCAACTGTTATTAAACTTTCCTCAACTTAGCCAGAAAACTTCTGATATGTTTACAGAACTAATTACTTTTGAGGTATATATTCATATATGGCATGAAAAACCGGGAAGTTCTTTCAAATCTATAACCAATTCCTGACATTTTTGAACCGGTTTAAACTTATTAAACATGGCTAAGATGTTAAAATTTCCGCCAAGTAGGTATCCTATTGTCCTACCTTTTTATGACTCAAGGTTCCAGGATGAAAATGAATTAATTTTAGAGTTTTCTTAGAAGACTAGTACCATATGTGTAACTACCATATAATTTACAATTTTAGAATATTAGATCAAAACGTTAATGACTACCATGTATTCAGGGCAGTTTATCTGTGTGTGCGATCACTAATCATTTTGTTCACAGTATAAAGAACATGTACGCCTTGAACCTCTACACGTGGCAGTACATTTACCCAAAATAATCTTTAGCGCAATCGTTACAGGAACTAAGCTTTCTTTGATGAAGCAATCACAGAAATACGTACATTGCGCAAATACCGACAGATCTTAGATTTAAGAATTTGTTACATTGCGCAAATTCCGACAACATATACTATTTTTTATAGTTTGACTTAGGAAAAGTATATTCATTTGTGACTGGAGTTATGGCGGTATATTAGATTCAAAATTCCAAGTTTGTTTATGGCGTGTCATCGTCTAATGTCTAACTTCTATTCCTGTAATTTCTAAATTAAGACAATGTATAATCAAATTTCTTTATTTGTCCAGCGTAAATTTTAATTCTATTTCATCTTATTCCTGTTATTAAGACGAAAAATATCTTCCTCGTTAACGCTTTACAGGTTTGGCATGAAGTTTAGAATTTTGACAGTTCTGCCTGGCAACCATCATTATGAAGTCATTTTGTGGGCTACTGCATGCTCAATTTGGCCATTGAGCACCTGGTCGGGAACATTACGTTAATAATGAAAGACTCGCTCTTCGTCTGGTTGAATGGAGTGCTAAAATTGGAAACAACAGCGAACGTGATATAGTTTTCAAAATACTATGTCAAAAGGGCTATACAACATTAGTTTAGTTTTGAAGGCAAGTGGAGGGTTTGAAGAATTTTTTTTACAGTTGAACCAATTAATATTTATATACTGTTGATCTATATTATATTACTGCTCTTACAAAAAATGTCACTTTATAATGATAAACACTAAAATAAACATTTTCTTGAAATGTTTCAATTATACCTACCGGACATAACTTCATGTTAGTTTTTTCCAACCATAAATTATTTCAGTTGCTCCGTCTTCATGAACACAGTCGGAGCATAACAGTAGGACGTTAAACCCCGTTTCATTTCATTTCATATTTAAGTTACATTGAGCCATACGGAATTTGATAGATAACGATATTCTTAACGCAATTAAACCAAAACGAACTGGGGTTTAACGTACTACATTTCTGCACCGTCTGGGTTCATAATGAAGACGGGCGGAAATCACACTTTAATGAAGCTGGAAGAGAAAATAATATGTAAAACACATCTTTTTTTCTTGAACTCTAATAAATACGCCCCCCCCCCTTAATTATTGCGAGGACTTGATATAAAATTAAGTGTTTCTATTTAAATTAACAATGTTTGTATCGGGATTACCACCTAAAATATTGACAAATGACTCCATTTCTTCTAGTTTGAGCTACTGGTAATTTCAGTATGTAAGCTTCAAATTTCGGAATATATATTACATGATATAAGAGATTGTAAAATCGATCTCAAGAGCAGTATCTATATTTCCAGCATCCTTTTCAGCTATTTTCATCAATATTTTATTCTTTTTCTTAGAATTAAACATCTTAATATTAAACTTACCAATAAGTAGTCTGGTTGAACGGTCGCGAGTAAGGCGAAGTATTTAGGGGTTTAGTAGCTGCCGCATTGATGGGGGTTGAATGGCCGAATGTATCATAAAGCCTGTCATTGAGTCAACTGGCGTGGTTTTGAATCCTCAGCTGTTGTACGTGACAAGAAGTAGGGTCGCCTGTCCAGTCTCGTTAGTTTTCTCCGGGTCCTCCGCCCCCCCCCCACTGCTAAAGAGCCTTACGCCCTGGCGAATTATTGAAATAAAATTAAACCATATGTTAGTGTCGAGTGGACGTTAGACCCCATTTCTCTCTCTATCTCTCTCTCTGTCGCATTGAGCGCAAATACAAACAATCGTAGGTCAGAAGGTCGCTGGTGAGCCAGCCGGGGTCAAGGCAGTGTTTTAATCGCGTTTTCTGTTGCAGTTTTACACCTAGTATGTTTCTACAATTTATTTTTCAAGACGTATATTAAAATAAATTTGTAACACAAAATTTCAAAAGAGTAAGGAGTGACGCATGGAGTTTCTATCTTAAGAGTAATGACTTATATTATGTGACTATAAGAAAGCAAATTAAATGATTAGATTTCTCGCTTAAACAGTCAAAATAAAAAGTAAAACCAAAATAACATTTACAAAACGGCATTCCGTTGCCGATTGTTTAAAAGCTAGCATCTCAGATCTATAAAAAGTACAGTTGTTTCTCAAATTGCTGAAACATCGTACATGAGATGAAAAACAAAATATTTTTTTAAGTCCCGAAATAACCGAACTTAACACACATTGCTGAGTTTATATCTCTTATTCGAAAAAAATATATATATATTAGAAATATAATTACAATTTTGGAATTCGTACGATTGTCGAACCTTGGTTTGGTACGAACATGGTCATTATATTAGTTATAATCGTTTTATAGCTTGAGATGAAACTGAATTATGTTTAAAACCTTCCTCTTCTGCACCAACTGGGATAATGTAGACGTGTATATCCCTACTGCCATGAGTTCTATTATACGTACTCGCGCCTCAACCATTTACTCGGAATCACACCCGACCGATTAGACAATGTTCCTGGTCAGACCTTCCATTTTACACCGACACTGATAACAGGAACCACCCCGATATCGAACTATGGACATTCGTGTTAGGGAGACCCTGCCATCCATGCTTACACTGGGCTACAGTGGCTCCGTGTGGTTCACCACGTGAACGGACTATGACGTGTCCAAAATAACTTACTTATTATATATGGGCGTTAACACTCTATTTTATTCGTTTCTCAAACACTATCTATTTTGCATAAGTTGGTTTGTTCTTACTAAGTTATAACCATTCCCGTCTAAAACATTGATATATCTTAAATATCGTTGGACTTGCAACTCCAAATTAAACATGTTCATTTCTGGTTGGAATGTCCACTTCTATAGCAGTTTTTGTGTCCAGAGTAGTGAAAAGGATTAAGCACCAGTTGTTTTGAATGGCTGCCCCGGTCATTCTATGAATGATGGTGTTTGTTTAGTTAATTGAGTGTCTGTGTCACAATGCTTATTTACTAACAATTAAATATAAAGTATATACATGTAACGTGATGGATTTTCAATTACCACTAGAAGTAACCAACAATTATTGTCGGGTCTAGACCACAACTAACACACGATGATTAACTACTATCTCTAGAATAATAACATTCTTACTCGATTTCTTGTTTCCATGAACTATTTTCTGCCTCCATTCTTTTAAACTGCGCATTTGTCTTGCAGTGTCTGATGTACTTATGGAAATAGGTGTTTTGCAAGATATCAACTTGTCAACACAGCCAGCGTCTGTTAGTTCCATCACTTTGTCAACACTGCCAGAGTGAATTCATTCCACAAATGTTAGTAAATGGTGCGAAGTCGCCTGCCTTGGGTGTTTCCGTTGCTTCAATGGTTGCTTTTTGGACAACAGATTGGTTAGTAGATTTAGAGTATGTCTTAATAAAGTATTTTTGGTATGGAAATAAATCAGAACAAAATTCAGTCACTTCGCAAAATGGGATAGATAAATAAGAATCCCTCCATTCTTGTTTTGTATATATTTTGTCATGTTTGCTCTATCCTTAATAATTATTTGCAAACTCCATCAAATAAAGACCTTTCATCAATATTCCCCAATGGAAGACGCGACCACGGTTGTTACAGTTGCATTACAGGACGACGATATCGGGCGATATTGTCCATCTACCAGGCCAACTTTAGTTTAAACACAAACAGAAAATTATAAACTGAATGCGTTCAGTATGTTTATAGGTAAATAAGTAAATATAGATAAATGAATGTAGATAATGAGTGGAGTTATGAAAGTGGAAACTTGCTGCGATAATGACATAATTAACATAAACTCCCCACACAGTCACTGAGGATGTAACACATAACGACTGCTGTGACATGACACAAATCATCCACACTGTTGAACGAGATATGTTTCTATACATATCTATGTATGTATCATGCTTTGATTTGTAGAAATGATTTCATTATCACACTGGTAAAGGTGGTATTGTGTTACAATGGCATGTGGTTCTGTGTTCAAAACACTCATAGGCTATTTATGAATATTTGTCAATACTTGTACTGGCTGTTTTAGTTTTATAGTTATTATTGTATAAGGCCCAATTTCACAAAATCGTCCGTTGTAAGGGGCCTATAACTTGACCATAGGGAACACCAATGTCCAGATCGAGATGTGTATTACAGGTCTGTGCAACGCAGCAAACATACCATCAGTTTTCATTGAGCTGCAAAAAATGCAGATCTTCAAATTAACCTGAAAATTCTTTCAGATAACTTTCAATATTTTAAATAACGAATGTTGCAGACGGCAGTGTTAGATCGATAAGTTACGCGTTTCTTATGCTTTATTGTTCTTGCAACACAATGAACGAATTTCCGGTTCTGCGTCTCAGAAATCTAGTTTTGAAATTTATTTCTTAGTGAATGGCAGACCATACTTCCGGTTTGTTATAAACGCAAGAATGGTTAACAGTTAAAATAAATCTATGTCTGATTTCCAACGTAAGGAGTCGTGGCGTGTAGAAATAGACTTACATCTGATGATACGCCATGTGAGAAATCAGTGTAATGTAGAATCCATGGAGCGGTAACATCTACATGATGCATCATATATACCAGTGGGTAGAACTTAGATAAATTCCATGTTAATGAGTCAAGCTTAATTAAAGAAACACGTGCTTAAAATAGATACCAATCTGCGCTAATACCCTGTTAAGAACATTGGCCAAATTAAGTCGTAGTAGGGGCTCCTAGGACTGTAAACATTGTTTCTTTTTACATATTGTTGACTATTGATGGTAATATTGATATTCTATATGTTATTTCACAACAATCAATACCTACAGCTTGTAAGACACATCCCAGTGGAATGGAATGGGGTTTAACGTCTAGCAAACCAGGAAGAAATCGAACTGAATGGTTGGTCAATAAGACTTGGGTAAAATGGTAATAGCATGGTGGTTATGTTGTGTCACATAATAAAACTATAGGAGGACAGAGACATATGTTATGTTGTGTCACATAATAAAACTATAGGAGGACAGAGACATATCCTTTTATACTTCCTTGATTGCCAAAACGTCAACGGATCATTTGCGGGCACTTTCAATGCTACATGTTTTTTTTTTGTTTGTTTTTTTTTGATTGACCCAAACAACTCGTGTAGTGCTTTAATGTAGTAGTGCCAGTTTGCATTGGTTAAAGGTACGTTTATTAAGTATAATATATTAAAAGCCGTGAAGAAATAACCTAATCGCTTATTTCAAAGTTTCATCTCAAAATATTTGTGGACACCTCGGTTACATCGGGATTTCATACCACAAAATATATCAACATAACAAACATCCAATGAAATCGAAAATTTCATATTTGACTGTGTCGAACGAGTGCGTGCAAGTTTACTTGCCATAAACCTGTCAGAGGTTGCAACCTAAGCACACGAGTACCACGACCTACTGGTTTACTGAAACATAAAAGATTGTGCTCTATATATCCTGAAACTATTGTTTTATTATCTGTGTTTATTTTACCAATCTTTGACACAAGAAGATGAAAGTGGCACTGGAAGAAGATAGACTATATATTTAAGATATACGATTGTGTATTATAACTCTTCTTTCTAAACACCCCCAAAACATAAGATATTTATGTTACCTAATAGAAATAACGGAGTGCTAAGTCTTACAATTAGAATACACGAGAATTAAAGGGATACTGGTCCATTTTTTTTAAAAGTCTATTTTTTTAATCGATCTTTTTTACTTTTTTCAGGTTAGTAACGCGCGTTCGGACGTGTATTCTGCTTCGCTTGTGTATATGGTGAAGGTATTGGTCTGTGTCATTGACCGCAGTATTTCGTACCATGGCTGTTTAGGGGTTCTTTAGCTGCCCGAGTAAACCGGAGAATCCGACGAAAACCCACGAGCGGGAATTTGAAACCAAGCTGTTTGATTCAATTTTTTTAAATATATAAACGATATTTTATTCAGGATGTCTGAATTGGATTGGGGAACAGGCTTAGCCTATGTGAAACCCCTCTCAATGGCGTACCTAATGATATAACACGCACGCGTTAAACCATTCGGCGACCCCCACCCCTCCAAACAATACCTCGTCCCATTAAATATTTTTAAAGCGCCAGTTGATTTTCTAATGTGAATGTCTCTTGTATCACAGTAAACAGTAATGTCAAACAAAAAATAGTTTACTTTGGTTACGGCACATTAATTTACTTTTACGATGCACTTTATTGCATTCTGTGGCGTTTGAAAGAACTTAGAACGATGAACTACGATACACGTCTAAACACGTATAATTACTAACGTTCTTATCATTGGTGCCAGAGCATTGCAGGAGCTTTTAGAGTTCTTTTGTTTAGTGGAATGTAATGCCAATGTGTTTCTAGCTTATTACAAGGGTTAAAATCTACAAGAATTAAGAATGCTTCCAGAAATAGCAGAATATTTTTTTACCATAATCACAAAAATGGCAAATTGACAAACTTAGTTTGCACTTTTGGTTAAATATGCGAAAGTATAATCGCCGCAAAACCCTAAACTAATAAGAATAAACATCCACATCGCTCCTTTCATTGCGGAAGGAACTATATCACTCAACGATTCAAATTGAAACTAGTTATTCATCTTAAATGTCAGGTCTTTCCTCAGCGAAAACACCATTTCCTTACGTCGTTTGGATATGAAACACATTCGTCAAAACTTTTAAACACGTAAACAGTACCTGACTACCTTTACATAGTTTAAGATTTATTTGTTCGTATAATTATTTAGTACAACTGTAAGATTAAAACAAATTGTCATGATATCCCCATTAATCAATAACCTCATTTTATTGGTATTCACAACATGCATTGCCAGCCAACAAAAAGAACCTGCTGCTGGTCGCAGCTCTGGGAAGGAAGAAAATCAAGGAATGAATAAATTGATTTTAAAAACTTTTAATGTGTATAATGTATACTGTCCTACTCGCTTAAAAGTCAGAAGAGATACTCAGACTGACTCGCAAACTATTTCGTACTGTTGTCAATGTAATCTGGTTTCCGTGAACAAATCAGGTGTTATTTGATAAAGACGGCGACAGCGGCAATAACTCCATTCTAATTAAAAAAACATATGGACTCAGACTAGTAATTATTTGCCCATTGACTTCAATGTTAAATGCCAGTAACATCACAGGCTGTAGTTTTTTTCTCAACATTCCGTTGCTTCCAATCTTTTTAGGCACAATGGGGACCACATTTGGCAATCTCCTCATTATAAATTTGTAAGGGGTTGACCGTTTAGATTTTTTGCTACGGGGATTTTAAGTTGATTGGGGTAAAAATCTCACTTCCGACACAATGATTGCTCCGCAGAAAAACATTTTACACCCCCTATCCCTCCGCTGTAATATCCTCAGTATTACCCAAAACTGCTATGAAATTGACAATTTGATGCCTTTTCTCCAATTCTAGACCAAAAAGTCAACCCAAAAATGCAGGAAGAGGGGAGAAAAAAAATAAGGGAAAAATTGTCTATTTATAAATCGCACTACATTCGTAATTACTGGTCTTAGTCCATATCCTATTTCGCTTCGTTTTTCTATAGTTCAAAATTTCGTTTTACTTGTATATACTACACTAGGACCTCGACGGGTTGTTATACAACTCGCGTTTTGGCTGATGTCGGGGATAAGGCAATAATTCGGTCTGTTGCAGCGATGCACAGAACTGTGGATATCCTACTAGAAACGTCAACGTTGATTGATTAATCAAATGTCTGACGTCATAGGTTAAAAACCGCTCGATTGAACCTTTAACTCGACATCTCGCTGTACAGTCCCGGGTCTGTAATGATAGAGGTTCCAGTCAAAATAACAAAAAACAAAATGAAAACAATATTGGATGTTGGTTATAGTCGCGTTTCTATACTAAGAATTTTCTGTGGATTATAGTCGCGTTTGTGTACTAAGAATTAGGAATTTTATGTGTGTTATTTCCTGCAGTACAAGTCGTTGAAGCTATCATGCTTCGCAAGGTACTGGATAATTTAGAATCGTGTCTTCTCATTCAAGCCAAGGTACTGTGTTCTCATTCAAGCACTGTCATTTGATCACATAGTCATAATATATACCACGCAAAGTGAAATAATAATAGCTATTTTCTTTATAAACATATTATATAATATTAATAGAAATAATTTATTCTCCATGAGCTCGCATATACTACGCTACCTCTTAAAATCTAGACGCTTAAAGCGGAACTACCCTATCTTGTCTGGATTACAGTCTACAGGTTTGTTTATGGGGAGTGCTTCTGCTCCCTTTATTACAATAATAAAGTGTCTATTGGGGAAAATCCAGTTGCAATAGCTTACCAATCTGATTAAGAGACAGATCCCATTGCGTTTCGTATTTTTTAGTTCAAAATTTCGTTTTACTTGTCTTCACAACACTAGGACCTGGAAGAGCTGTTTCATAACAGGCGTTCTAGTTGATGTGAGGAATTAGCCAATGAAACGGTCTGTTACAACGAGTTCTTGGCGTGCTCTGCACGGAACTGTGCGTAAACCCCCAGAAAAGTCAACACTGATTGGTTAATCAATCTCTGACAGCATAGAGTCAAAAGCCGCTCGAATGACCCCTGATACGACCTCCCGATACAACTGGTCAGATCTTCGTGTAGGCAATTGAAAGTATAAAAAAAACCAAACGAAATATAAATATGTGTTTTAATCTGATTTAATAGTTACGTTTGTCTATTTAATTGTGGTGAGACAATAAAGAGTATTTAACGTTGCCATATTAACTGTAATACATTATAAAAGACAAATCTGCACTAATAAACACAACGATGCACCAACTACAAACATAAAGGGACTAAACCTGTACGCTTTAGGTCAAACCAAGTATTAAATTGGGTTATCTAGATTAGCGCTTTCAAATTTTCATTTCGACAGATGCGGAAGTCGGATTTTCTAATGATTTATGTGTCGACATAGACACATGTCAAATTCGTTTATATCAGCAAAAAAAGTGGACGTTTACCCTTCCTCGTGCACGATATTAGTTTATTTACAGGTAAATAAACACAATGGGCATATAAAACACTGATGTATGGAAGTAATTGTCCTTTAAGACACTTAGCACATTTATTTTCTTGTAGAGTTGACATCAGATGGAGGTATACTCTGTTTCGTGCATGATGCTAGTTAATCTACAGTTACATAATTAAATTATGCATGTAGACATAAGGATAGGAGAAATGCCACTTTAAGACAGGCTATATATTTTTCTATAGTTGATATAATGGTAAAATAATGATGATTATTGTCTACTTTATCAATATGATTACAGATATTTATGTCATCATCTGAGAATTTCTTCCACCAGATTGGGCATAAATCTCTATTACTCTATTTACACAGATGGTTATAGGATATCTAGCACCTAGTTTTACAAACACAACTTGTTATTTTAAAATATGGTTCAAAAGGGTAAAAATAACTAAAAATCAATTTGCAAAATATTTCGCTTTTGCGTAATATATTCAAAATGCAGTCAGTCCACAGAGGTAAGAATAACTAAAAATCAATTTGCAAATGATTCATGAATACTTCATCTTCTGGTATATTAAATAGTGGTTGTGGTGTATTCTTCATATGCTACTTTATTAAATATACATTATGCAAGAGCTAAATCTGCATATTGCATGTCTGAAAGGTTATTTAAACAGTTAATTAGACATTTATTAACATGAAAAGACGTTAATCAACTCTTGGTGTCATCTTATGAGTTGGATGTTCACTGGATTTGCTACCCAACGCTCATTGATGATTTAATTCAAAAGTGAATAATCGAGGCTATGTTGTTATCGTAACGACTTTATTTAAACAGTGATGATGCAAATATATCGGTCAGAGTGGAGCAATTTGAATGAAATTTTCAGCATATTCCCTTTACATTATCGAGTTTTTAAACTATAATAGTGAGAATCTAATCTTCCATAATCTATCTATAAAATTTAATGCGCTTTTTAAATTGTAGGGTTTTTTTTGTTCCGTTCGGTTATAATAAAGTATATTTCAGCCTACTGTTGTTAAGAGTTAATAAGCCATGATTCGACATTAATACAATAGTGAGGTTATGCGAAATATTTAGGTACATTTTGTAATCGATTAAGCAACATTTCCAATGCTGCAATCAGTAATTTGTCAACACTGAGTTCAATTTCGACAATTATATTTTTGTTTTATGAGAAGTGGGATGTAGGCCGTTGATTTTCGTCCCCTCTAATGCAATTTTATTTTATATTGTTTTTTTGGTTTTTTTTCTGTTGCACGTGCTACTGTTTTAGATAATCTGGAATACATTTGTTACCAGACGGACTGAATTAACTCTTCTCAGAAAATTCTTGGGGAGTATTCAAGCGAAAGGGTGAAATTTACCAGAACATTTTGTGCGAACCGGTCAATGAACATGATAAATGGAAACAAACTCGCTTGATTCTGTGAAGTTTTAAAGAGAGAGAGAGAGAGAGAGAGAGAGAGGGGATATGGGGTTTAACGACGACTCGACACAAACTTAGTCATTTCGGGTCTTTAAGGGAGCGGAGGACCCAGGGAAACGTTTGATGATGGTTCATGATCATCTGTTATATAGCGATGATCACTTTAATCAGTGACGGATTTTATAATTTAAGGCGCAATCGTTAGGTCACGCGAACAACTGTACCTCCCACCCCTTTTGTTTTCGTTCATTATTTGATAATGTAAAACACCATGGTCTATGACTTGTTAATACTATTGTGCAGTTTTCGTTCAATAATTTTTAAGGACATGTATGTAAAACTCCATGGTCTATGCTGTGTTACTACGATTGTTCACAAAACCATACCGATATATTCGTTTTCCAGGAACTCGGCTTCGTCGATTTTATCCTATTATCTCCAGAGTTCGGCAAAATATTATGGTAATATTATAACTACGTGAATCATTAAATAGTTCAGTGTATTATAAATATAGACGTTTACATGTATAAATCGTAATCTTTAACCAGTCTCCCCTTATTACATATCTATCCAGTGACAAGAAAATGAGCGGAACTGTGGGCTAGTTCCTTATTACATATCTATAAAATGACAAGAAAATTAGAATAATCTCCCCCTAACGTGATAAAACCTCCACAGCATTTCGTAATGGCATCTTGATTATTGTAAGATAATTGCAACTTATAATATCAATTTTCAATTTAAAGTAGATTTGCTTCCAGTCAGACATGTTTCTTGCAAAATAATAACGGTAATTGGCATTGGTTTACAAATCTGTCTTGTCAATTCAGATGTGATTTAATAAATATGTATTTGTAGTTGTTTTGTTGTTGGTTTTTGTTTTGTCTTGTTTGTCAATCGTCGTGTCATTCTTATTAATGTGAAAAACATGCCGATAACGTTTGTTAGTTAAAGGTATACAAATGTTTTTGGTGTGATAAAAAATGTAATTGTCGTTGACGTAATGTGGCAATGTCGATTCTGGTCCGTGAAAGTCTAGTTCGAAAGTATAAAAAAGACCAAATATAGCTCTGTATTTTAATCAGACTGGGGTTATGGTTAAAAAATGGAGTCGGATCAAACATAATCGAACTGAAAAATTTCGATTATTAGACCGCTGGCCGGGCAAAAATCTCTTCCTAAGGACGTAACGGAAGTTAGTCTCGAAATGACCCACATAAAAAGGGTGATTCGTATTCTTCAAAAGACACAATCCCGTATCTCTTTATTTAAATTGCAAAGAAATGAATTCTCTTTAGGTTGATTACTCTTAAATTACAGTAATTTTTTCCTTTTTTTTCATCATTTCTTATATGTGACCAGTTTAATTCTGAATAAAACAGGACTACAATGCAGAACAATACCTCAAGATAAGCGCAAATATACTTTAGCGATATCATTTATCCCATTTTTACTTCTATACTTGTAATAGATCTTATCTAATAACTATGTTTGGCGTCAGAAACTATGAATATATTTCTGAAATATGCAAATAGGTTTCCATCAAAACGTACGCAAACCAGACATAATTATTTTATAGCTGAACAATTTAAACGTTTCGACATGCAAACCATGACATTGGGGTCCCTTTAACAGTAGGATAGGTCAGGTCAAGCCTCTTTACTCTATATAATTATATACTTATATCCAGTAAACTATTGAATTGCTATTTAAGAAATCTTTTATATGCAATTATCTTTTTTATCTAGCACGCAACTAATACATTAGTAACTTCAAAATACATATACACACTTCAATTTTCTAGACCAAACACACGCTTGTTGGGTACAAAAAAGCGCCGAGTTAATTCAAATTTGAAATGACATAAAATGGTGTTTAACGTCTTACTGTTCTATTCCGACTGGGCTAATGACGTGTGCTACGCCATACGGTGTGCCCCGAGGAAATTTTCACACGGACCGCGTTGCTATGGCCTACTTTTACATCGCGTTAAAACTGTCAAGGGATCTTTCGCGTGCACTCCAATGTGTACAAGGGACATTGGTTTTTCGCCCCACCGAAACGACTATTCATTGTGTACACTGACACAGGTGAACAGCGACGGAAAATCATGGTGTCGCGGTGGCTTAGTGTGTAAGACGCTGGATCGCTCGTCTGGAGGTGGGGGTTGGGATGGCCTAGTGGAATAGAGTGCCGCGCTTCGACCTCTAGCTGGCCGGTCACCTCTGGCTTGCGGCTGTGGTTTCGAGCCCTGGTGTGAGCGTATGTGGCATGGAGATAGGGGCGCCTTCTCAACCTCGTGGGTTTCCTCCGGGCACTCCGGTTTCCTCCCACTGCTAAAGACCCCTACGCGCAAGCGAATTATTGAAATGAAATTAAACCATATGTTAGTCCCGAAATGACCTAGTTTGTGTTGAGTGGACGTTAAACCCCATTTCTCTCTCTCTCTCTCTCGTCTGGAGGTCGGGTGTTCGATCCCGGCATTGCCGAGAAAATTCATCTAAATTCTCCCGCGTTGGTCCCCCCTTGTCAGTGATGCAGAACGGAGGCCTGACAGGCAGTTGTCTAGTCGTTCGGATGATACTAAAAACCGAGGTCCCGTGTACATATTGGCGTACACGAAAAAGATCCCTTGAAAGGTGGAATTCGATATACAAATGTACGCGTAGACCGCAGTGCCGCTGTCCGAGCAAAATTTCCCTAAGATACTGTATAAAGTAAGCCCGTCTTCGTAAGCCCAGTTCGGAGCAGAACAGTGGAAAGTTTTATTTCTGGTTTCAAATCCCCGGTTTCAAATCTCCGGGTACTCCGGTTTGCTCCCTCTGCTAAAGACCCCTACGCGCAAGCGAATTATTGAAATAAAATTAAACCATATGTTAGTCCCGAAATGGCCTAGTTTGTATCGAGTGGACGTTAAACCCAATTTCTCTCTCTCTCCAAATCAGAGTAATTGTGCATACGAAACTTGTGCATACCTCTCTCTCTCATTCTATTTTATTTCATTTCTTCTTGTTCTTCTTTTGGTTTTTCTTCTTTGGGGAACATGGTCTCTTCCAAGTCCATAGTACGATCGTACTTGTTAGGAAAGAATCTCAAAACCCAGAAATAAGTTGGCGGTTAGCGGCTATATATAACCACCTAAAATTTGAGCAAATAAAACAAACGGTGAAATTTATATCGCCACAACGTTTCTTTCGGAGTTTGTTATTTGCAGTTTATTTTGCACAGATGGAACGGTTATAATTTTCTCATTACCACAATTTTCAGTAAACGGATCAGATTAAAGACTTTAACAGCCACCAGAAACCGCATTTGATATACCTTTAAATGAAGAAAACAATTGGAATTTAGCATTAGAAACAATTAAACGCCACGACACATTAACGCCGCTACGGGTACAAAGGTTTGTCATTAAGACTCGGTTATTTTCGAAGATCTTTTTGTTGCTTAACGATTTCGTACTTTTGAATTGGCTAGAGTAGCAGGATTTTTATGCTGTACAATCAGTGTGTGGGATATTACCCCGCTGGGGCTGACAATAAAATAATGTCTAATCATTTAAATGAGACTGAAAACAAAAACTTATAGTTTAGTTTATACGATTTGGTACTGCTCGAAAACAGCTAGTTTAGCAGCTGGAATTTCAAAATGAGGTAGTGGAAACGCCTCTGCCCATGCACAATAATTCACTCCTCGCATTTTACAACAAAATTGTTTAATAAACTGTAACACATACTACTAAATGCCCCTAAAGAATTACAAATTCGATGATTTGATGTGATTTTAGATTAATTTCATGAATTTCCAAACAACTTAAGATTTGATATTGAGTGAATTTGAAAGCAATTACGATTTTACCCAAGATCAAACTATTCAGTTAAATGCTACTTTTTTATACTTTCGACGGCCTACTCTACATGGAGATCTAATAAGTTCTAACGTTCATGCGAGCGGCTTTCGACCCTATGACGTCAGATATTTGATTAACCAATCAGCATTGATGTTACTAGTTGCTTACCCACAATTCCGTGCAAAACACGCTTAAAGCTTGCCGTAACAGACCATTTCATTGGCCAATCCCTCACATCATTCAGAACACGTCAATAATAACAACTCTTCCAGATCCTAGCGTATTAAAGACAAGTAAAACGAAATTTTGAACTATAAAACGATACGAAATAGCATCTGTGTTTTAATCAGATTTTAATTATTTACGTGAGTCTCTTCTATTTGTACCACTACCTCATAAAGGACTGTATTATCTTAAAAAGCGGCATGTGACACTTTCATTTCACAGATTTAGTATTTGGAATTTTTAAGAGATAGAAGAACATGGCATCGCTCACTTGGACATAATTAATAGTGACTTTGATATCTCATAGCGCGTGAGTTTATGGTCAGTTAAATACGATATAATGATTGTTTGTGTTGTTTATCAATTTGATAAATGATGTAGTCTAGTATATTAGATATATCGAGTCGCCAGAATCTCCCGGGTTCGGGGGTTGAGAAGAAACTTCTGTGTATTTTAAGTCCTCACTTGTCAGGGATATAACCTGATATATCAACATATATCACAATTGTATCGGGTTCAGCATGAAGAATCGTCGCGTTTGACGATATACAAAACATGTTATATACAAAACAACTATTCGAAACCTATCTTTTCCATGTCAAGTTTGCTCTGTGATTAGTAAAACCTTATTTTTGAAATAATTTGCGGTATTCAAGAAATTCTTGACGTTTTATTTCTCATTCACCTTCATAACATCCCAGATAAGAACAACAAGGAAGGTGTTATAACTACCGGTATTATCAGCACCGAATAGAAAACTGAAATTTTCAATGATATTGGATCTGATTATATAAAATTTGTTATCATATCGTCATCATTCACGTTAAATAAAAATGGCCTAAACCACTGCATTTTTCAACTCGAGGGGGCGACGAAGATGAATTGACAATATCTACTATAAATCTACTGCGTTCTCTTACAACCGAACTCAAGCAAACTCCTTAAACTGATTGAGTGATTAGACGTCATTAGAAGTGCTTATTACGGCCGATCGCACAATTGCAATTTAATCTGATGTCATTAACAGTATGTCAAGTACGTTATTGTTTTATTCAATTGCTTGACACATTAATTCTCTTAACTGATGAGCCCGTCTCGTGCCCCTCGTGTATCTTTATACAGCCTCCTCACACAAGGCGCGTGAAAACAAACGCCATGCCTCGCCTAATGATGAATTACTCGCTAGCATGAAATGTTGACGTAATACGTCAACATTAGTGACGTTTAGTAAGCTGTAAATCTTGTTAGTGTTATGTTTCTTCTGTAAATAAATCAGTGCTAAGTGTAGTACTGGACACGACCAAAATTTACATTTCATTATACTATATCTTTTTCAATGACATGTCGCCTTTTGTACTTTTATAAACAGCATGACACTTACGTAAACATCAATAGTAATGACGTAATGCACAGAAATTCGGACATCATTTTCTAAGGATTAGGTTAATGACCCACAACACAACATTTGACACTACTGACAGCATATTTGTTGCCATACAAATTAAAAACAATCAATGGTGACCCATCGTTGATTTGCTTTATTAAGTGGTCTTGATCCATGTGTTAGTCCAATATTTGATTTGAGATTACCGTAAAATGTTGAGTAACATATAGCGCATTATCGTGTTGACTCACCTCCCGTGGCTTAATACCCTAATGGAAATACAAATCTTAGCTACTGAAAGTATATTTGCCGTGTATGCCCTTTCTTTTATTTCCAGATTCATCGAAAAAGTTTCACGACTTCAAATACCAGTGATTTCAAATAAATTATCTATGGGTTTGGTATTTTCAATGGTTGTTGAACTACAATGCGACTGTTTTAGCTCGTACACAACACTCGTCACAGTTAGCACAACGTTGAATTACATTTCATACGCTGGATCCGTGACTTTGTCGTCATTAAATTCCAAACATGAGATATTAATTTTATAAGTTATCTTTATTACTAACAGTTGTAAGTGCGTTTTGTTGGGGGTATTTTGCCGGTAGGTGGGGTGGGCAATGGTTGTACTATAAACCATGCATTTACATGAAGAGAACCAGTTAAACCTACATTAAGCAAGAGATAAATCTGCTTAATGTAGGTTTGTTTTTAGGCCTGAAATGTTATATAAATTATTAATTAGATATTATTTAACTTACCAGATTCACAATCAACGCCCGGTGTCTGCAATATTAAGTAGAGTTAAACACGCTTTGCCGTAAAAGTGGGTAATCGAGACTATTATTTCTAACAACGGTAGTAATGACAATTGAGGCTTTCGCCATTATCTAGGCTAACAGTAAAGTAATTTGACTGAAAACTTTACCATACTCACTTTCCATTATCCATTTTAACTATTTTAGCGAGACCTGTCAGCTCTTTAACTTATCTTATCTAACGGCGCTTTAATAATAAGTTGATTGCCTCTCTTTTCTGTCCAATACAACCTTCACAATATATAAGTAGCTATTTTGATAACAGAAATGCAAAGAAGAGCCGATCTAAAGTTATTGGGATAAAAATGTTACAAATGTTATAATATATAAATAACCTGTCCGTATATCATTACAGATTCAGTCAGTTTTCTTTTTCTTTTTTGCTTTCTTATATCAACTGTACATTGTTGACAAATTTAATAGTTTCTTAATGTAATCGGTGGCAATATATTTGTTAACATGTCCTTAACTCACATCATGGCAAAACAACTTTGGCAATTACAAGTAGAAAACAATGAACACATAAACAGAAGTAGACGATAATTTAGAATCCTTTCAAATTTAAGAGAAAATGATGATTTAAGCCGGTGCGACCAACTGAGAATTCAATAATTTGTTCTCGGAACAATCAGCAAGAGATTCCAAAGTTGGCTTTATTTATTGGCAACGCAGTGTTGATTGAAACTCAACGGTGTTGTTGCGTCTCTGTTATTTACTACATCTCTCGCCCACTATACGCTATGTGAAAGAACAAAATACGTATTCCAGCTGTTTAAGAAAAAGAAAGCATTTCAATTTTCGTAAGAAAAGATTGTTGTGTTAAATTTCTCGTTTTAGTTTAGTAGACTGTAAATTATTCAACTGTCGTCGAATGTTTTGCCTAATCAGCTTTTACTTTTCATGCCAGAAAACATAAAACATCATATGAAAGGATATTTGTAATATCTGGTAATATGATGGATTAGGTTGCCAAATTAACTGAGAAGCTTAGAAAAATGGATTCTCGGTTGGGCCATGCGGAGCTAGATCTATTTCTTCAGGCCAACTGAATATTTTGTTATGGTCGCCGCAAATTAGGGTATAAATAAAATAAAACCAAGTACGAACAATCCAAACCATTAGACTAAATTTGAAGTCCTAAAAAACGTTATAGGCAAAATAGTGTAATCAAAGTACACTACAAACAGTGGTAACATGTGTCCGGAAGAGTAAGCTTACACTGCCTGGTGCCACACTCGCCATAGCTGCATCCAAACTATTAGTCGAAATCTCGGTAAAATAGCGTGATTGGCCAATGGACTAATCCGTGTGCAAAATGCACGTGATGAACAGTGTTTGATTGTGGGTTAGGTTTAGGGCTATGTCCAGGGTTGTGGTTGGGATTAGCGTTAGCCATGTTTCGGCTGTATCTCGTGACCTTTGACCAAACTCTTGAAGTTGGCCTCGTGAAATAGATCCAACCCTGACTAGAGTCCCGTGTCTGCAGAATCTGACAGGAATTACTAAAACAAAGTCCCACTTGGGAGTTGAAACGTCTATAGACTGTCAAGGATATCTGTCTCCTCTTTGGAGTGGTACCCCGTGCAAACTTATATTACACGTAAAAAGTCGATAATAAGTTGGAATTCGAAAAAGGGTAGGTGGAAACGCACCAGTCCGAAAATTCATCACCCCGTTACCAGTCAAAAATTATCGACATCCACTTCTACTACCAGTTTATGATAATTTGTGAGGATGGCAAAGGCAGGAATTATATGCTTGCACCTTATTACCATTGAGCTTTCGTCAACCCCCGGTTATGAAAGAAAACTATACGTTTTAATATACCACCTCTAAATTGTTCAATGAATACAGAAGAGCCACTCTATTCATACGTCGGATGATTTCAATGTCGTGGATGTTGAAATTATAGAATATATTTAGACATTTATTAGTTCGAGCGAGACAAACTTTATGGTTATAAAATCAGAATAAGAAGCTGGCTAATAAAATGGACCCCGGATTGAGCTTAAGCTTGCAGAAATAATTTTATTTACAAATAGTTTTTCCCACACCTTAGCTGTCACATTGTTAATAATTAAAAATCGCCCCTGTCCAAAATGGCGTCGTGTCTATTAAACAGTACAGATTACATGGTCTGGCATTAATTGTTAACTGGACGCACATATAGCCCAGGGGACGTCATAAGTTGTTTATTCAGACGACATATTAGATAAATATAAATCATTTATTATCCGCTACATGTTTTATTATTAGGATTAAACGATTTTACACGTGATATAATCCGTGGATTTATTTGTCTAACATACTGGACGTGAATACATTTTACAAGTCTCGCTGCGAACCTCGCCATCATGTCTTAAATGGTAAACACACACGCTTTAGTATATTACAAACATGTATGTATTAAATAGTTTCGTTTCGTGTAAACAACAACACATTATATACCCAACAAAATTAGACAACCCTATAGCAAAGAAATTGAGAGGAAAAGAAAGGCGTGTGTCTGTGTGTGTGGGGGTGGGTGGGGGGTATCCAACAATGACATGTAATATTTTATTTCAATAATTAGACAACATTGATGCAACAATAACGAAAGAAAGGGAGGGAGGCGTGGGGTTGGGGGTATCTAACTGCCACGTAATATTTTCTTTCAATAATCTGCTTGTGCGCAGGTTTTTTGTTTTTTTTTTTGTTCAGTGTGAAACCCCCCACGCCATTTTTGGGCGACCATATTCATTGTCAGATGTATATAACCGCACTCCAGACTTGCATACATGCCCTACATTACTGCGTTTTAGACCCCCCCCCCCCCCTCTGCCACACCCCTTTCTATCTAATTATAAACGACAATTTATATATCTTACACAACTGTTTTTTTATGGAGAGTGACAAACAATGAAATAAAAGCCGAAAACTACCAATCAACAAGTCACCACTTCGATAACAAGGCGGTGTCATCTGGGAATGATAGAAATTTGGGAATTCTACACTAGAACTGTTATACCATTTAAAAATTTAGAGTAGAGAAATGTAACCCGTAGAAATGTACAAAAACAACCAAACTTTGGTTTTGTTCCACAATCTGTATATATTATGAAATTAAATGAACCGTTGACAGTGTGAACCCTACAGGCTCTTTTATTGCTATGGGATTATTTTGACAGCTCAGGTACTGGAAAATTGAAACAGTTTTAAGTCATTGAAGGAAGGAAAAATGATTAGTATGTTTTACTTAGTTTCTATAATTCTATCTTTGTATTGTTTTTCAGACCACCGAGGTTGTCGTACTTATTTCATCTTAGAAATATTTTACGATGTAAACTGATACCATGGAAATTTATTTGACTCCATAAAATGTCACAGATATGTTTATTCTGATTTTTATATCGGCGTCTACATTACTGCTGAGTTTTCACAACAATTACAATCTCTATCGGATTTTTAATAGTGGAAAATAGTTCCCTCTCCTATTTTCAGCTCAAACATTCAGTACATAATACAATATCCAGATCGCGCTGGAACGCATAGTTACTGTTTGTCCAGTCTTGTGAACAGCTCTATACCTTCTAGCTGACATAAGCAGGCCTCCCGGAAGGGGGAGCGGCAGGCAATTGGTTTAATTGATTAAGTTAGTTCTTGTCTGTACCCCACCCACCCCCTAAACTCTGTTCAATTAAATACTTTATCTCGAACTCTACAAAGAGGAGATGTTCGAACATTCTCCGAAACGTCTAATTTTTTAAAATAAAAAACCGTTGCTCTATGGATAGGCCCATGTTTATTTAGTAGGTTATGGTGAGGGTTAGGGGGATACACATAGTGATACGCTCTAATACATATATATAGCTGAGTTTAAAAATCTATCATATTTTACTTCTCCATTTTGATATACATAAGCTGTCTGTCTGATATTTCTCGGGCGTCTTCAGATGTAATAATGTATATTAATTAATGAGGAACGTTTCTCTAAAGGTGGGGCCATGTTTAGAACCGGAAACGTCCCATATAATGATCTCCTGCTTAACCTTGAAAGTAATATATTTTCAGTACGGAATATACATTAAATAGATAGAATTCACAATATATTATGACACAGAGATATGATTTACTACCAGAAAAGGTTTCAGGATCTTCTTACTAATGTATCTTTTCACTTGGTAATGATATTCGTTATCGTTTCCACCTAAAGGGGTGAAACCTCTTTGAAACATGTGAAATATAATTGTTCATTTTGTCCACCTAGAACACGAAGACCTCGGGGTCTACTGGTATTGCTTATGTTCTTTTCTGATGTGCTCTACATGTCCTGCCAGCTATTACCGCTAACGAACAGGGGCGTTTTAAGGTTTATCATGGCGGAGGCTATACTATTTTGAGGGCCCTCTTGCTTTGGGTTCGGGGGCATTCTCATTCAGCAGTGAATTCGACGGTAACAGTGTAAAGAAAACGATTGACTCGGACTCAGGGGGCCTTTATTTGGCCAGAGGGGCCCTTTTGTCAGACGAGGGGCCCTTTTGTCTGTCTTTAGGGCCCTCCCTAACTAGGGAACATTTCATTTTTCTCATCGGATTTAGCATTTTTCTCCGGTTTTATTTGTTCAACTTTTTTGATTTTCTTCCCGAGGAGGCTGGCGCCTCCAGCGCCTCAGCTATAAACGCCTTTGCTAACGAAAAATAGACCGGTATCCGGGAATTCGTCCAACGAGCCGTGACCATTTAGTATTACACAATTCAAAACGCTCTTCCAATAAAAATGTGGTTGGATACCAATAACATTATTTTGAGTTGACCATCTGAGTTTAATCAATCTTCACAAATGGAATAAAGAAAAGGAATGGATCATGCCAAAAAAGGATCGAGCAGAGTTCAGAAGACAATCCAGAATGGACCGATACTGGCCAATTTTGGTCATTTAAAGAGTTTGTTTTTTATTTCAGAAACGGATACTTTAAAGGTTTTGATAGAGAAGGGACAAATTATAAATTTCAGTTACTTTTTCTGTTTTAAGTAAGTTATTTATTATAATTATGAGATGAACTAGTTTAAAGTGAGTGTTTATGCGTTCGGTCTAGCAGCTGCAATTTATAAATCATATTCAGTCTTGTTTAAAAAGGGATTTAGTAGAGAGGTGTTTGGGATGGGGAAGGATAACAGTTTTGAATGAATTAAACTTATACCAAAGACTACATGAGACACAATCTTAAACATTTTCCGCTCTTGGGTTGTTATCTTCAGAAAATATTTAAGTATAAATTTGTATTAACAGTATTTATTGTAATGTGTATGGTCTTGAATATTATATTCTGACAGACTGGGACTTGAACCTCGGGGGTTCCCCTTTACAGGTAATAACTATGTGTTATGGGTTGGGCTATGATATAAATATTGCTTACAGATGAGTTATTTAATACGTGTATCTGATGTTTGTTGATAAGATGTATATAATGGCTATATCTTATATAGGTAGTTCATATATTCCCTGGTTAAATACCATAGATGACACCACCATAGATGACACCGGCAATAGTTTACACAATCATAAAAACCCTCGCCAAAAACAGGTGTAAGTTTTATAGAGAAATGAAATGAAATGGGGTTTAACGTCAAACTGTTCTGCTCCGAACTGGGCTAATTTAGACGGGCAAACGCCATATCGTGTGCTATGGGGAACATTTTGCCCGGGCATCGGCGCTACGGCCTACTCTTATACCAAACACGGCAGCTGTCCATGTCAGGTCATCCGTCCTGCGTCACTGACAAGAGAAAGCCAATGCAGGGATCGAACACCCGACCTCCTGTGAGAAAATATTGACCGGACCGTGGCGTGTCCGCCCATTCTTCATTGCATCGAATTCCATGTGCCAAATGTTCTACGTACACGCCAGCGTGACGCATTCGAAATATTCGTCAAACTCAAAATTTCTACTGAAATAGTTTTGAATACATGCAACCAATATGGTTTATCATAAGGGTTCAGTGAACAATGCTTCTAGAATTTTAAATTGTTGAATGGACTTGATGTCACATGTTATTTCAATAAATTACGTGTGTAAAGATTCCTATGAATAACTCTTGTATTTCGACAGATTTGTGCAATTTTGGTTAATCTGTTGAAGGAAAATTTTGAATTTGATACATCGGACACTGAATTGTCAACAAAATATACGAGCTGGAGTTTAATGTAAAAATACATCGAAAGTTTCGTATGCACAATTACTCTGATTGGGAGAGAGAGAGAGAAAGAAATGAGGTTTAACGTCCAATCGACACATATGGTTTAATTTTATTTTAATAATTCGCTTGCGCGTAGGGGTCTTTAATTGTGGGGGGAAACCGGAGGACCCAGAGAAAACCCACGAGGTTAGACAGGCGACCCAATTCCTTGTCACGTACAACCGAGGATTCGCAACCTCACTGATTGTGGGTTTACTTACAGTTAAAAGAGTTAATAACAACACGCAGGTTCCATAACAAAAGTTAAAAGGGTTAATACAGGTGATATACAGATCCATAAAACACGGAATATAGGAAACGATATCTTTGATCGTGTGAGCAGCCGACAGACATGTAATTGATGGAGTGTGATATCAACAACCAACACCATTCTACCTGTAGATTAATAGGGATGGAAATGACCAATAAATTAGCCTTGTTAACTGAACTAGAAGCAGGTTAATGACATTGGTTAATGATCTTTTAAAGCTGAGCAAACAAACAACTGTCGGTACCGTTAGGTGTTACTCTTAAAAAACATTTAAAAATTTAACTATCTGTAAATAGCATCTTCGTATCCATCGGTTTCATGTTTGCTGGCCATCCAATATAATTTATGAAACTAATGGTGCACAAGAAGATGTCAGGCATGAATATTTTTTAATTCGTGAAAGTTACTCTTAAAGATGCATTGTGTAAGAGCTAAATTTGCCTATTGTACGTCTTTTTGCTGGTTTTAAATGTTATATCAATTATTGATTAGACATTTTTTCACATGACAAGCGCAAAACAACTCCATGGGCCATCGGATAACTCCGATTTGGGGTATAGATTAGAACTTAGAACACCGCGACCATTTAAGAGGATAAGGATAAAACAGATATAATCAAGTACCGTTGCTGCGATAATAACAAATTTGAGCTACATTCGGCCAAAACTTAAAACACTCATAACTTCGCACAGAAAGTAGTAATTTGACTCAAATTGTCAAAATATTCATTTTTCATTATTTTTGAACTGTTAAAGCAAGGGCAATCGATGCCTTATCTAGTTCTCACAAAATGCAGCTTTGGAAAAATTCCATAATTTTAACATCATCTGAAACAAAGCATCTTCGTATCCATCGGTGTTATGTATATATGTATTGGCAAACCAATATAGTATATTTAACTAATGGACCACGACAATGAAACGGGGTGAAACGTTTGAACATTTTTTTAATATGTGGAAGTCAATTACCAACAGCCCCATTGCCATGTTTCACATTGTAAATTAATGGATAAAGAGATGACCTCGCCTTTCTTACCCGGGGTCAATTGTGCGTTTAATAGTTTTATGATTAGATTAGTCGTGTTTAAACTGCAGCTGCCTGCTCTTTTATCTCAAATAGATTTTTATTAGTTGTCCAGAGTTGTGTTAGCCATTGACTTTTATCTTGAACAATTATTTGGATGGGACATTTATTTCGTAGGAAAATCAAGACGTCCAACCGGTTTCCAGTTCGTTTCAGACTGGTTGATCTTCCTGCTCTAAAATTTCATCTGTTAAAATGCATATTGAAATATACATTATAGAAATAAAATTAATTTGTTTTTTTTATCGTTCCGTATAAACCCGAGTGACTTAGTTTTAATTGGCGTATAGTGTTGTTTCCATATTAGATAAATCGCTATTTTACGGAAAATGATGACACAACTTGAACCATAAAATACAAGCAATTATGAAATATATGCAAGAATAAAATAACCGATTGTACAAACTTCTATAAAATAACCAACTTTGTGTACTTCTAGCCAATCTCAACCATCTTGATAATTCGTGAAGTTGAGATGAAATAAAATGGGGTTTAACGCCCTGCACCAATCACTGATGTAGTGTGTCATAGGCGTACGGGCTCGATGACAGTTAGGGGGGCAGAACCTGAATTGCCCGAAAAATTTTCGGCTTTACAGACAGAAAAGAAAATTTTGGAATATTTGACAGATTCAAACACGCTTTCCTGCTACTTCAACCCGTGAACAAAGCAACTTCAAACGGTGACTGACAGGAATTTCAATGAATCGTTTACAGTCCACGAAGACGAGAAAATTTTTGAAAATGTAAAAGCCGCAAACGAGCCTCCCTGCTATTCCAGTCTGTGGAAAAAGCAGCTTCAATTTGGTCCAATACAGCCTACCCGCTGAGCCGAATTCCAAACAAACAATCAATCGTCGCGGGGTATGGGGGCGTCGCCCTCCCGGTGAAAATTTTGAAAATTAAACCACCGCAAATGCGTTTTCTGCTATTCTAGCCCATGTAAGTAACTCCAAAAATATCCAATGATTTTGTAAGCGAAATCCCACACCGAATTCCAAACATCCAATCAGACTGCTGCAGTTGCATTCACAAATACTAATCGATACGCGAAAAATGTCGCACAAAGTAGAGTGACTCCAGACAAAATGTTTTAATCCATAGTCAACTCAGTACAAATTCGTGGTATTCAATTAAAGAAGAGTAATATTAGTGTTGTATTAGGGAAGTTAGGAAAGCAAAACTAGGAATGTCCGAAAAAATTTCAGGTTTACAGACAGCGGCGCCGGTTTTCTTCCAGAGGCGAAGAATCGGAGCTGACCTTGTATAGCCCCCCACCCCCACCCCAAGACAATTTTGGATTATTTGACGACCGCAAGCGCGTTTTACTGCTATTCCAGCCCGTAAAATTAGTGTTTTATTAGTTTTCGGGCACTTAATTTTGCCAAGTAGATGAAATAATTTTTTTCTCTCACTTTACCTGTCTGCCCGAAAAGTCGACTTGCCCGAAAGTTACGGGGACAGCTGCTCGTACGCCTATGTAGTGTGTTATGAGAGAAGTTTTAGCGCACAGTGGCCTTTTCATCCACTTCATTTTATGTCCACACCAAATGTACATGGGGTGTTGGTTTTGTCGTCCCATCCAAACGAATAGGCACTGTTCCTTGTTCAGGGGGCTGGCTACAGATGCAAATCAAAACAATTGTCAACGGTGAAAACAAAATTTACTCTTTCTCTTTCTCTCTCTCCCTCTCTGTCGGATAGGATAACAGACCTAAGAGTTGATTACGGTGATATATAAAGGGGCGATTGGGTGTTAAAAGTTTCCTAGAATTCTATTTCGTAGTTGTGTTGAGACGTTTAAAACGGTGGACAGTAGAAACCTACATTACAATGTAAGGGAGGAAACTCTTGTTAAAGTCAATAAATAAAATCCTCAATGTAAGAGTTCAACACAAGCTTGAAACAATGTTTCATTTGATTTATTTCATTACGAAAGACGATAACTCCTGGATTCTGTCTCTTTTATAAACAGCAGTGAAAGAGCAAAAACAAAATCATTCCTATTTTTTAAAAAAAACCATTACAGCGAGTGTCAGAAATATGAATCTATATGGAATAATTTAAAGTATTCGCAGGTTTTTTAAGTAAGGAGAATTAGAATGTCACAAACTGCAATTTAGGCAATTCATGAGATTCTTGGGCTTAGCAAAAATGGATTCTGTGTTCACGTAAAATGAAGAAGCCATTCAAAGTGTCAATCAAAACTAAAATTAGATATTTTCAGGGAATGCAGTAATAATATAAAAAAAGACAAGCGGTTGCTATGCAAGATATGCACACATTTTAGACAGAGAAGAAGCTTTAAAAAAAGATTTTTTTTGTCATACAATCAGGGGCTGTAATCCTGGAAGCTACGAATATCGAAAGGAACCGAGATGCCTGGAATGTAAAAATACATTTTAAGTTTCATCATAATCGTACAAATGCTGTGACATCTAGAAGGTCCACAATCTTGGAATTCCATACTTTTACACTATTTGCGTACAAATCCTTTACAGTCAGTTTGCAAAAGAAATTTCGTGCCGGTGTGAAGAAAACCCATCCGACCCCCATGGAATGGTAACGCTTCGCGAAGACAGGTTCGGCGACCTTGGGCACACGATCCGTCCTTGGTGTCATCTAGACCGATAGTAACCACAGGTTCATTTCTGTCTGTTACTCACAAGTTCTTGTGATTTCCATAACACTACTAGACAAAGGAAAAACAGAAATGAGCTTGTGGTTGATGTCGGTCCTAATGATACCGCAGGGGCGGGGTTATCCTTGTTCCGTGAGGGCGGTGAACAGGAGCAAACTTTCTTTAGAAAAACTGACTGTTGTAGAGTACATCTTGGTGTTTCTAGCCATTGAACATATTTCACGTGAGGCAACATTAGCAATTCATCAAAAACGACGGAAATTCATGATTAAAAGAACTACGCAAGAAGATTAACTAGTTTCGGGACCCTTGAAACTACGATACTCCAGTTCAGCCCACCCCTAGAAAGGAAGGGTAAAAATAGGATGTTAAAACGTGTTGCAAATTTCTGCATTACTTGAATCATCATTATAATTACGCTATATAAATCAATAATTCGTATATTATTTTACAGCTATAAAATAGAAAACAAATATGTTTCCGTTTTATTCAGTAAACAATTTAATGTCATTTCATGCACAAAGATATGGTGTTAAAACTTGTTGCAAAGTTTTGTATGGTATAAATTAACAATTGGTATTTTGATGGAATATTTTACAGCAACGAGAACGTTTTCGTTTAATCAAAACTTCCAATAAACAATTTATTGTCAGTTCCAGCGGAAAGTGCTACATATGGTAGACAATATTTAAATGTTGTTTAAATGTGTATGGAGGGTCCACATGGACATGGAATAAGTTATGTGAAATCGGCGTCCTGAATACACAGCAAATGGGAGGCTAATGAAAAATTTTGCAGTCTAGTAGTTTATTCATCCCTTGATTCTGTGAAATAGAAACATTTTGGCACCAAAGCTGGTTTGAATGCTATTTGATGCAAGTGAACGTACCCTTTTCGGCGTGCCCAGTTTGCGATATTTTAGTATGTTTTCGGTAATAACATGCCTTAAAATGTTTCTATTATAAAGGTAACAATTATTATAGTAATAAATACAAATGTATAGGTTTAATAGACGTGGTACATGTTTGCTAATTTCATTTCGAACCCGGAGGAGATTCCGCTCGGTGTATTTCTTCACAGTCCGAAGATGCTCCATCTTGTGGTAGCCTAACTTAGCCCGCCCTGTAGGTCCAGGGGCCATGCTTGTGGTAGCCTAACTCTCCCCGCCCTGTATGTCCAGGGGCCGTGCTATGAAATCATTGGCGAAAATGTTTGGCTCCCCAGTCAATTTTATTGGGCAACTTTTTACTGCTAAACGGTCGCGTGCCAGTCCCTGTGAACGCCTGACCAATGTAAATGAACATCTCCTCGCTAGAACCAGTACGAGCGACACAACACGCTGTTAAAAATACGTCCCCTTCTTTTAACCGATTTGTCCGACTTCATTGAAAGGGTAACGCATAAATTTACGAACTCAGGGAAATAAGATGAAACGAAATTAAGGTAAGCTTGGGCGGGGGGCAGGGGGGGGGGATTCAATAGCACAGACCTATGTTCAGAGCTGGACTAGTAGTAACTATGTACTGTGACATCACGTCTTGTGGTAACTAAGCCTGACATCATCAATAAGTATGCGATTAAGAACCACAATACTCTTCTAACGAAAATGTATCTCGAATCATTTGGACTGCACACGATGGTAGATTGTATTAAAATCGCTGCCGTGAGAAAACAGAACGACCGTCCATAACGAAACAAATTCTAAATTAGAACCACAATACTCTTCTGACGAAAATGTATCTCGAATCGTTTGGATTGCACACCATGGTAGAGTGTATTAAAATCGCTGCCGAGGGAAAACAGAACGACCGTACATTATGAAACAAATTTTAAATTGGATATTGAATTAAAATGAATTACAAAACAAATTATTCCGTAGTCAATTGTTTTATTTAATTAGGGGGATTAAGGAATCAGTCAGGCGTTAATGAATACACGCGACGGGTGTATATAGGTAATTAAGGAATAAACATTCCGAATATGCATTCGGTCACTGTGACGTCACTGGCGTCTGAGGGATACGCCTTTGAGTGAAGATAGCTGAATTAATTTTAGTCGGATTGATGTGAATTTGCTGCAAAGTGGATAAAATAACATGGACTAGGCATATAGAAAAAATTTTAGGGATATTTTATGTGCACTTTAATTGGCATTTAGGAGCCAAAGCTACTTTATCTTGGGAAAAAACCCATTTAATTGAGTAAGTATCATTTTTAAAGTATCATTGAAAGGGTGTGTCTATGAGAATGGCATGTCAAATCTAGGCATCGGAACATTGGCTATTTGGTGTATTAATTTCAAAGTGGATAAATACTTTTAAAATGCGACAAAAAATTACAACCTAGATTAGCCGTTTGAGTCACAAATATCATAATATTTTTGTGACAATTCTCCATAAAACTACAAATCCATGCGATTTAGTTTATTGATACACATTATTTCCATTGAAGCCTGCGAGTAAATCAAATTCCCATGTCACGAATCAAATGCCAAGTTCAAGGCCAACCCACCGATACTTTTCGAATCACAAATTACGCAGTTCACTCATTTATTTCACCTCTCTACGAATGTCTGACCGTGTGCAAACATTGCTTCAGCGTATGATATTGCAACCGTAAATTCAACCTGCCAACAATACTCGCAACGGAAATGTGCACTGCGCGGACGAAAGCGATTTTAACTAAAATCTATTAAAATCGCATTTTAAATTACAATCAATCTTCGTAAAACGCATAAAATTTAAAATTTCATTTTGATTTTAGTTAAAACCTATTTTGTGAAACAGGGCCCTGGAATATGTACAACCGAACTATGGCCCAGTCGCCAAGAGCCAACAACAATATAGATTGGTGGCATAGTATTTCAGGAAGTTTCTGCGGACCCGAAGAAACATCAAGCTCTTCAAGAAGTAACTATTGAACATATATTGCCCGGGGAAAAATTTGTTCAACAATCTGTGAGTTACAAACACGTGAATCTAAAACAGCTGTAACCAGGCTGCTGATTGTTTCCCAGAGTACCATGTCTCGCCATTGGTTTAAGTGCCGACAGCAAACTTCAACACGTGACCGCCCGAGCTCAGGCCAGTCAAAAGAAGTCACCTGCGTTGGTTCGTCACATCTGGTAACGTAATCTGCGGAAACGGTTCACAACAGCGACCTCTACTGCAGCAGGAATTCCCAGACGACGTAGAATCCAAGACCAGACTGTCCGTAAACGCCCATTTGGAACCGGAGCCAGACGTCATGTTGGAGCTGCTGATTTGACACACCGCTTATGACTACAGCAACGAGTCACGGTGCCTGTTGCAATGCGCCACCGACGAAATGTCACTATAGGTTTCTTTTGTTGAAGAGAATTTCAAATCCTTTACATAAACATTTAAAAAGTAATACATGCCAAAATATTTAGTTAAGAGGGATCGAAATTAAATTCATTCATGTTAATCATTTTCACGTGGTACACTTTTGAGCTAATCTAGCCTAGTTGGGGAACATGGCATTTTGGGCGTGGAATACCACACCCACTATTCTTATGATACCAGGTATGCATGCATTGATACCATATAGGGGAAAATTAGTACACTTTTCAGCTAGCTAGGTTGACCCCTTGGGCTCCTGGTCTAATACTATTTATTGTCATTTTTGTAATATTATTAAATACATGTATATGCAAACATTTTTATACGTCCACGTATTAGTGTTTTATACTTTTTATTATCATATTGTAATAAATACGTTTTACATGAATGCATAGAATAAATTTAGGAATTGATAACAGTTCAATAATGTTGAGATTGGACGTACTGCAAACACCTGGCCCCGAGTTCACGAAGCATTCTCAGACTTAAGTTGAGAATTTGCTCAACTTTCAATCACTGTTTATGAGAAATATCTTTAATACAGAAACACAAAACTTTGCATATAGTTTCGTATTGATGTATTTGATACATTTAAACAACAAAAGTTTTATAAAGGGCTATATTTTAGTTAAAATAAGGTGATCAAGTTTGAGTAAATTCTCAACTTAAGTCTCAGTTCCTTTCGATATCGGACTGTAACTTCATGGATTATGCCCCTTGATTTACGAAACTTATGAATACTATAGAGGTCACAATTTTGAACCGAATTTGATGAAACTTGAAACAGAGTTGAAGGTCTTGAGACAAACAAGTATATTGATTTTCAGTGAATTTTGATAATTGTACAGCTAAATCCATAATATTAAATGTGTCGTATACCAAACGTTAGCATATGGCAGAACTTTATAAAAAACAAACAAATCCTAATGATTTTTGATAATTACTTAATATGAGACGACTCTTGTTGACTACCCGGACGATTTAGCTGCTGGTGGGCGTATGTTTCGTAGCCTGGCAGCCTATTTTTTATTTAAACATACATTATGCAAGAGAAAAATCTGCCTATCGCAAGTCTTTCTTTAGGCCTGAAATATTTTCTAAAGTATTAATTAGACATTGATTAACTGATCCAGGCATCAGATTTCTCAGATATTAAACAGATTAGAATGGTTCAGCGACCCTTTGATTTAATCAAATATGGAGGAGCCAGACATAGCTTTGATCAACCCATACCGTGATTGAAATTAATGCACACGTCTGTCAAACCTCCAAAGGCTAATGTCTTCGCTTGCAATAGAGTAATTTGAATGAAATTTTCAAATTATTCATTTTACATTATCTACTTTCGAACTATTATAGCAAGAATGGCTAGGTTTTTTTTATCTAAATCTTGCATAATGTATCTTTAATTGGCAATTGGTATGAGCCGAAACATTCGCTTCTACGCGTGTCTATATCGCTTTGCTCCAATAATGGCATTTTGTAGCAATTTATGGGGTTTCAAAAGAAACCGTCAAAACGGGGAACGTTATCAAGTGATTATACAAAATATGCAGAGAAAATATACGGCACTGAAATAAGCGATGACATTGCTATGGAGAGATGCAATTCTATTCCTTGTGCTACTATGGGACACAAAAATCCCCGTAACTGAGGTCGAATGTTCAAACATGGTGTAGGCGTTCATCAGGTGAGTCTTTTGATTAGGGTAAGAAGAGATAAGGAATTTGATTGGCTGATGCTTAAGGACACGATACTGTTGGTTCTAATTCAGCGCTCACACTGTCGATCCGCTAATTGCGATCAAAATATAATTTTGGCGATAAAATATTCAATCTGGCGAAGTTTTGGGCGATATTTTTTTTTGCCTGTATGGCGATTCTCTTTTTTTTAACCATGGCTATAAAATTTTTCTTGCCAAAAAGCTTTGATTTGATTTCCAGGTTTATTCCCGCGAAGGCACAGTTATTCACTCTGTCGAAGTTTTGGGCGATATTTTTTTTTGCCTGTATGGCGATTCTTTTTTTTTAACCATGGCTATAAAATTTTCTTGCCAAAAAGCTTTGATTTGATTTCCAGGTTTATTCCCGCGAAGGCGCAGTTATTGACCGTAACGGATCAAAAGAAGTCGTTTTCGACGACTTCGCAGGAATCCAGCTCCTAGGAATTAAAAGGGATTTATATAAAATGGATTAAAAACATAACAATGGTGTTATAGATTGTTATGATAAGAATTTACACTTTCATAATCCCCACTGTAACTAATTAACTATCATGTTAGCATCATTTTTAGCATAGATATTAAAAACATAACTATACTAAAACAAAAATTAATTTATTTTCGCCAAATAAGAAGTAAAAACATAACTATACTATAACAGATTCCGCCAAATAAGAAATAAAAACATAACTATCCAAACCATTAGTCAAAATGCGATGTTCTAAAAAACGGGCGAGGCAAAATAGACTAATCAGCAAATGGACTGTTCATCGTGTACAAAATACACGACAAACAGTGGTAACAGGTGTCTAGAAGAGTAAGCTTACCCTGTCTGGCGCCACACCCGGCATAGTCTTCGCGGGAATACACCGATTTCTACCCGTGCATACACGTTACAGCCTATCGCGCTTGGCTGAGTCAGTCATCAATCAATTCGGCACCAATGCTTTGTCTCTTGATCAATCTCGGATTAGTGTTGATTAGTATTTACAGTAAGAGTAGTAATAAACTAATTATTTGTCTCCAAATACGAATCGGTGGTTTTTAGACGGTGTCTATATACGGTATTCAAAATGGCGGACACTAGAATAATACTCGTACGATTTGTTTGGGATTATTAGATTAAGACGCCTGTTTTATCTTTTTCTTACTCATGTTGCCCGTATCGTTATAAATGAAGCCAGGTTTGTTGTTACAGTTTTGTTACAGTTTATGTGGAAGTTGACGTTAAACTCCAGAAACGAACGAACGAAAGTCAGTTATCATCAAATTACATGTCAAGTGTCGTAAGCGAAAGATTGAAGAGCCTTCGTCAACGATCGATAGAAGAATGTCAGATTATTTTAGTACGTCACCATCAAATGTTCCACGTCTATAGATGATACTAACATGATCACCTCTCGTCCATCTCATAAAACTACATCCTTGTATGTTGAAGCGATGTGAAGCCCGCATGTACTAGGCTACATCAAAAGTTCGCAACGGAGAAAAATTTCGAAAAAAATAAAATCTTAAAGGGGCATTATGGACTACTCGATAAAGAACTGACCATAATAGTTAAAAAAGGTATAACGTCAATAGAATATGCTGGAAATTTCAGCCAAATCGCTCCACTCTGAACCGAGATATTACCTTTTGATTTTTAGGACTCACAATTCCCGTGACAACTGCAGAGTGTTTAGTTGACAAAATATTAATTACTGTATAAACAAAAAATATTCATTAAAAACAAATACACTGTGTAATTTTATGTTACTAAAAGTGGTTACCACAGATGTTGAAAAAGCTTTCAAAAAATGGGTTTCTGTAAATTATGATGTAATATATACATACATCAAATCTGTTTGTTTGAAATTCGAGTTTGAATATTGGAAAAACGATTAGCTCGTTTTTCGACATTCGCCAATATGAAAAAACGAGCTACTTGTTTTTCGTTATTTGACGTTATTTGCCAATATCGAAAAATGGGGGTTTGTTGGTTTTTTTTGTTTTTTTTGGGGTGGGGGGGGGTTGTTTGAGTGTTTTGTTGGTTGCGGATGTTTTATTCGAGTCCAGATATATTGCTCAAATCACCACTGACATCCATATGTTTTATAATGTTCTCTGTAGAGAAACACGCCTTAGCTATTCAATAACAAAATATCCTGTATCCGCCATGGATTGCCTCGTTTCCGATGTGCACATGACACGTTTCATATTTTGTTGCTACATTAATAAAGGATGCAATTCCTGTAATGATTCATAAAACTTTAAAGGAGCTTAACCTCTAACTAAATATTATCCATTATATTCGAAATTATAAACACGAATAAGAATTCAATATTTGCCCATTTCAATCAGTATTGATGTTGTTATCTTACCGTGAATATGTATGATTGTAATATCCAATATGTAACACATTGATCATATTAAAATCAATACACGACGTCATGTAGTCTATGATCGTAGTGGCTTTAAGCGCCATTTTTAATACGTAATGAAACACATGCACAGAAGACAATGCGGAAGTAATTAAAAGTGGGTGATTCACAAACGACAAAATAAAAATAATATACAACGGGTTTAATGGAATAAGTAGGAACAAATGATTGCCGTTCAATTAGGATTGTTCACGTATGGTTAAAAGTCAGAATAACATCTTTAAAAATTGAATGCAAATCACTTAGTATATACACCCTTATAATATGTTTAGTTGGGGGGGGGGTCCCTGTTATTCACGAGTTTATGTTGTTTTTGATGAATTGCTAAGTTAAAAACACCAGGATATACTCTAGAAAGCACAATTTACAGGACACCTGTTTCACACAAAATGAATAAACTATCTGCATACAAACACATTTAATATCATCCAAAGTCTCTGACATCGAAAACACGAATTATTTGCCAATTTAAATCAACATTGATGTTGTGATCTTACCGGGAAAAGGGGTCTTTTGATATCCAATTAAGAAAAATAAGCATTTTACCATTGGTATCCGGAGCGTGTAATGCGTGTCAGCACCATTTATAACAAGGGAGTGGAAGTCATGTCAAACAATGACTCATATTCTTTTCTGGAGAGCATGCGCAATAAATACTATCGGCGTAGATTGGAATAACCAGACACTAGAGATTGCTAATCGATTTAGACTCCTGGTGTGTTTCGCCAAACATAACTGGTTAGAAATTATAGTAAAAAAGGGAACGATTGAATGTAAATCAGTTTATACGCACATTCATATAACATTATTATATGCGTTGCGATCCATTTGTGATAATTTCTAGGTCTAAAAAATATTAGCGATTTAGCTCCTTTAAATATTATCTACCACCTGTTGTCAGTCGTTGATTAATCATTAAACAAAATACGTACAAGCTTAGGGCATGATGGGAGAGGCACCTCATCCTTTGTTAGATGACAAATTGAATATATGTGATTTCAAAATTAAAGACCTTTAAAGAGCTTTTTCAAAGTTTTTCTACCGCCTTACTGTTGCTATGGTTCTTGCGACCATATTGTATCTTTAATTAATTATTTGGTTCACACTTTCTATCGAGTCAAACCACACGTATTTAATGAATAGGGTGAAACATTTGTATATTAAAACAGTGATATTTTGGTCAAATCCATCAAAATCCTATTTTGTTTGTGACATGTGTTTGGTAGACCAAATAAGATAATGTTCTTCCCCGGTCTTTGGAGTATGTAGATGTTTATACCATATTTGGGAAGGAAATTAACGTCGAAGTCAAGAAATTAGGGGGTTATAGTGTGTTGAGCGAAATTCATAAGAACTCACCCGGATATTTCGAGCAGCTATTATTTATGCTTTATTATGAACGAGGAACATCGAAGCCAAACAGTTTGATAATAAATTTGTGGACACTAAGCTATGGTTTTACACTCGGCAGTCCTCGACAAATTCCGAAACCCACATCGACTGTATGACAGTAAGTGATATGTACCTACGCCCATACATTTGCGATGCGGCTACTGGTTTACTTTAACAGGAAAACTAGACGCTATTACAAACAAACAAGACACCATGGGCGCAGCCATGTTTCATCCGGGACCTTTAAAATAGTTCCAAGGCACCATGGGCGCAGCCCTGTATCACCCGGGACCTTTAAAGTAGTACCAATATGGTGGAATTCGTCATACAACCGACATTCGGCAATCCTCGACAGATTCCGAGACCAACATCTAGTCTCGGCTGTATGACAGTAAGTGATATGTACCTACGCCCATACATTTGTGATGCGGCTACCGGTTTACTTTAACAGGAAAACTTGACGCTATTACAAACAAACAAGACACCATGGGCGCAGCCATGTTTCATCCGGGACCTTTAAAGTAGTTCTAAGACACCACGGGCGCAGCCATGTTTCATCCGGGACCTTTAAAGTAGTTCCAATATGGCGGAATTCGTCAAACAGCCGAGACTAGATGTAGGTTCCGGAATCTGTCGAGATTTGCCGAGTGATACAGCCGAGACTAGATGTAGGTGCCGGAATCTGTCGAGGATTGCCGAGTGATGGTTTTATTTACGATCACAAAGGAAACACAACATGGAAGTCCGAATAGATCTGTGTGTGTAGAATGACGGTTTATGGTTGTTTATATTTGGAATTACGCATAGGTCTATATGTTTGGTGTGTAGGTCATCTATTCGTCTTTACCCGGCGGTGCCTGTCGCACTCTCCAACCATAGGCGCACGGGGAAATTTTTGACTGGGGGGGGGGGGCTAGAAAATGTAGTTTTATAGGTTCTTAGTATTTTAGTCGTGGCTTACTGTATTCAAAAACAATAGAGTGTTCGAGTCTTAAGATTTCTATTTAATTGCCTAACTATAGACACTCTGAATTTAAATTTGCGGTTAAATTGGACACATTCAAGAACACAATATTTTTTTTATACAACTTTTACAAAGTACAATTGTGTGCACCCCAGCCCCCCCCCCCCCACAACCTCGTACGCCTATGTCTCCAACTAGAATGTAGTCGGGTCACAACCCCCAGATCCGTGACCATTTCTCGGGGAACAAGGTTTGATGATGGTTTTTGATCGAAAGGACTCTAGGAATCCAAGATACCTTCACTATAATCCGTTCTATCCTGAACCATCGTCAAACCTTGTTCCCCGACAAATTGGTCACGGATCTGGGGGTTGTGACCCGACTATATTGAACGTAAACTTGGGTGTAGTTGTAAACTACTTGATTAATATACTGATTGTTAATATATATGATAATGTTAGGCCTACCATGTGATACGGAAATGTGTAACACGTTTCAACACTGTATCGCTCTAGGCAAACTCACATTAAATTGTTTATTGGATAAAACATAACTGAACGATAAGTTTTTCACTGGACAAAACGGAATCATTTTCAACTGAAGCGGTAAAATAACATACGCAAACTAACAATAAATAATTTATTGGACAGAATGGAAACATTTTCAATTGAAGCGGTAAAATAACATACCATATCTTCATACGCGAACTAAAGATAGATTGTTTATTGGACAGAACAGAAATATTTTCATTTGTAGTCGTAAAATAATATTCGATTTATCAGTTTATATGGCGTATTATTACTGATAATTGAATAAATGTGGAAATTTGCAACGTGTCTTAACATCCTATCTTTCCCCTCCTTTTTTAGGGATGGGCTAAAAAGAAATATGGTAGTTTCAGGGGTACCTAAACTAGTTACTGCGTAGCTTGGAGCTTTCTTCTGGTCATCATGAATTACCGTTGTTTTGATCAATTTCTAAGATTGCCGCACGTTCAATATTTACATAAGGTAGAGACACCTGTCGCCTGTTCGCCAAACCTGGCAGATTCTGAAAGAGGACACTCTATCCTACTAAAATCAACCATAAAAACCTTCGTATAAAATTCCAAGGTTCAGCCATTGTTCTGCAAGACTACTGGATATACTGTAGAAAACACCATTTACAGACAGTTTTCCAAAAATAAACTCTGCGCCAGAGCACCCGCCCACCGTATAGAGCGAGAAGCCCTCAAGAGAAAGGACCAGTCCGTCGCTAGTGTTACACTGTATTTCTGTCTTATGAAATCGCAAGAAATGTATTGTAAATAGCGGACGGAAATGAACCTGTGGCTACTATCGGTACCAGGAAAGGCCCGGGCCGACTGTTTGGGGTTCCTCGCCCCGGTGGGGATCTCTCATCCCGGTGCGAAATATCTTTTGAAATTGGCATTAAATGGTTTACCGTGACGTTTTCTAGTTTATGCACAAATTTTATCTGTGACAATTTCATCGAAAATTGAATTCAACTCTAAAAACCTTATTTACCAAACAATATCCACAAGAGCAAAGACGATCATTTTAGATTCTATTTTGTTTGTCGGTTTAAATTTAGGAGATGATAATTGTAGGCCGGTTGGAGAGGTTCGGGAATGTATGGAGTCTACAATAAGTATTTTTATAGCAGAGAAATTATGAATTTTGGGACTCGCACACGCACTGGACCAAAATCGATTCGGGCGTTGATCGTATACAAGTAAATTATGATGTACATTTCAGATGTTTAACGAAATCTTTAATCTCCACGAAGAAGACGCAATTCGCACCCACCGATGTTGTATCATTAACGAGATGATACGAAAAAACCATCGCGGCGTTTTTTCGGTTTTTTTGTGTGGGGGGGGGGACGTATTATTTTAAGTATGAAGGTATGTGATGAGTCCAGGGGTGGAAGGGTCTAAGTCAATTTTCAGTTGATGGCGACATCTGGTAGCAAATTGTATAAGATTTCTGTTAAACAATCAATTTCAGGTAAAAGCGAACGGAGTCACATCGACCCAAGGCCCTTCTGAAATGTCCTCCCGGACCAATACAAGTCCATCGGAACCTTTATGGTTTGAAACCTTAACATGTCTGAAAAGTTGAAAAGTTGAAGTCAGTTGTACTGGTAATTATGGTTCGTGTTGAACATCATTTCGAGGTCATAATTAAACCCAGTCGTTGTTATGTTCGCGTCAAACATTATCAGCCAAAAGTCTGTTTTACGTTTTGTGCGAAAAGACAAAAATGTGACTTAGATCGAGATCGTTCTTCCCGCGGACTCTTCATGTGCTTATACGGGATGCCATGTTACTAATACATAATATACACATGTATTTAGCTCAATACGGATTGCCAGAGTTTTTTGTTTTTGTTTTTATTTTAAATGACAAAACATGTGCACGTTAATGTTGTTTATTATAACGAACGCTCATACTATTCCAATTTTAGATATATATTATTTAATTCATTTTGAAAAGCCATTATTTGATATAATAACACATACATATATTATTCAGACAGCTATTTAGTTTCAAATATTAGAAATGAAATGAACTGAGGCGGGGGGGGGGGCGAGGTCCTTCCTGCAAAACGTTTCGCCAATTCCCCTCCCTCCTGTGAAAAATTATCGACCATAAAAACAATAGATATACCTTGTCCGCCAATTTTACAGCATCCCTGAGAACACTTCCCATCCCCTCGTTGCTCTGAGCTAGTTACGGACCCGGGAATGAAATAGGGTTTAATTTTCCACTTCTCTGTACCGACTGGGTTATAAAGACTATACAAGTTGAAGTTCACATTAAAAACAATTGATTCTGTCCTTTTCCTCCAGAGCTGCCATGTTATAATGACAGTTAATATGATCTCGACATCAGCGAGATCGTTGCACAAGATGTTCACAGAACGAATGCGTGCGCATTTTGTTTATTATTAGTTGTAGAAAGATCCGCCCAGGATTTTTACTGCTTTATGAATACCCCCCCCCCCCCCCCGAAACCGACCAATGATATTATGACAGAATGGAGGCCAGTCTAATATAAATGACATGTTTGGTGAGATTGTCTATCGAAAGGAAACTCTCGGGTGAGCACAACAGACCCTAATACAACAACTATTAGAGTAAATCAGTTATCCAAATATGGCCAATCTACCAGTAGTGACGGTCTTAGCGGTGTGTGTGGTCCGGATGGTTTCGCCAACATTTGAATTGCTTCATAAAGATAAGATTGTCAAATCGAACCCATTGGTTGAGTCACAATCAAACAACAAAGAAGACTGTGCTAAACGTTGTAAGGGAAGTTCGGACTGTATTTCTTACGCTTACAATCCAGACAAATCTGTGTGCTATCTTTATGATAAGATGCTTCACAAAAAAGACCCTACAGATGTAGCTGAAGGAACAGAAACATATGTTACTGTATTTGGTAAGTGCAACTTGCTTATGCGTTTACCGTTAGCTCTTGCATAGTTACTTTCTTTCCTTTTCTTTAATAATTCTAGCAAGGATTATTTTTTTAAAAAAATCGTCACTACAGGTATTTCGTTAAACATTAATTAATAAAGCTTTCTTTGTGTGCAATATGCTTTAAAACCAAAATAAGAGAGAGAGAGAGAGGGTTTCTCTTAACGTCCACTCGCCATTATAATAATGGAGTTCACACAGGAACTTAATTGGCATCATGTTTTGTCATAACGTTTAATAACGTTTAATCCAAGATGTGTGAATCCATTTGTCAAAATCTTACAGAATTAATCATTTGTCCTTTGTTATAAATGTGAATAAGATGTTGACATTAAAGATGCTTTATGTAAGATATAAATACAGAGCTGTTCAAAAATATTTTTTTAGCCAAATTAGTTTATTTAGATCAATAATCCAAGTTATGAGTGTTTAAAGTTTTGACGCGGTACAGTTGTTACAATAATTTTAAAAAAATGTCCTGATAATCCATTTTACATTAAAGGGTTGATTATGGAAATTGTAGTATCCACATAATAACAATAAAGTTAGTGGTCCGAATCTATTCTATTTATAGTGTTTGGGTTTGGAGTGATGTCCCTTATACATGTGTATCCCTATATATTACCCGTATGTAAGCATGGCTGAATTTCTACTGTTGACACAATGGGGATACTCGATTCACAGTTCTGGAATTGAATTCCAAAACTGGTGTCAATCGAGTGAAAAGGAGAATTTCGGATTAGCCTACAGCTCATGCGTCGACTGTATAAAAAGTATCCCAACCAATCATGACTGCTGAAACATATTTTTTACCTAGGGATACGTCACGATTCTACTCACTCCACCTCAGCTGTCGGGACTGGCAGAACAGTGACAGGACTGAATTCCGCGTCATTCGATTGTAATTCTGTCGATTCGGGACGTTCTGGACTGTGAATCGAGCACCGCCATTGTGCAAACTCATACACCCCGTCACAGGAATGTCAACAGGCTGGTTTAGGTCTTAAAAAACATCTTAAATATTGTTCAAATCACATTTCATATATATTCTAAAGATTTCCTATATCAATCCACAGAATGAACAAGCCAACAGTGAGGCTGATGTCCCCCGCCGAAATCCCAAAATAAATAGATGACACATATTAATTAATCGCACATTTATTTTTTTCAAACGTATCGAGCAATCAAACTGCACACGAGGTGTCATCCAAAAGTGTTTTATAAAGAAAAATGATAAAACCGACGAGAAAAATGAAAATGTACCCTAGTTAGGGGGACCCTAAAGGCAGACAAAAGGGCCCCCACGCTTGACAAAAGGGCCCCCTCTGGCCAAGGGAAAGGGCGATCGTGTCCGAGTCAATCGTTTCTATACACTGTTACTGTCGAATCCATTACTGAATGAGAATGCAGCCATTTTTTTCCCCTCCTTTTTTAGGGATGGGCTAAAAAGAAATATGGTAGTTTCAGGGGTACCTAAACTAGTTATTGCCTAGCGTGGAGCCCCCTTATGGTCATCATGAATTACCGTTGCTTTGATCAATTTCTAAGATTGCCGCACGTTCAATATTTACATAAGGACACCTGTCGTCTGGTCGCCAAACCCGGCAGATTCTGAAAGAGGACACTCTATCCTACTAAAATCGACCATAAAAATCTTCGTATAAAATTCCAAGGTTCAGCCGTGGTTCTGCAAGACTACTGGATATACTGTAGAAAACACCATTTACAGACAGTTTGTGCCTGTTCCGAGGGGAACCTCGGCAGAGCACCCGCCCACCTTATAGATCGGGAGGACCTCAAGGGAACGGACCAGTCCGTCGCTAGTGTTACATTGTATTTCTATCTTATGAAATCGCAAGAAGTGTAATGTAAATAGCGGACGGAAATGAACCTGGGAAGGCCCGGGCCGACAGTCAGGGTTCCTCGCCCCGGTGGGGTTATCTTTTGAAATTGGCTGTAAATGGTTTACCGTGACGTTTTCTAGTTTATGCACAAATTTTATCTGTGACAATCTCATCGAAAATTGAATTCAACTCTAAAAACCGTATTTACCAAACAATATCCACAAGAGCAAAGACCATCATATTAGATTCTATTTTGTTTGTCGGTTTAAATTTGGGAGATGATAATTGTAGGCCGGTTGGAGAGGTTCGGGAATGTATGGAGTCTACAATAAGTATTTTTATAGCAAAGAAATTATGAGTTTTGGGACTCGCACACGCTACACTGGACCCAAATCGATTCGGGCGTTGATCGTATACAAGTAAATTATGATGTACATTTCAGATGTTTAACGAAACCTTTAATCTCCACGAAGAAGACGCAATTCGCACCCACCGATGTTGTATCATTAATGAGATGATACGAAAAAACCATCGCGGCGATTTTGGGGTTGGTTTTTTTTTGGGGGGGGGGGGGTATTATTTTAAGTATGAAGGTATGTGATGAGTCCAGGGGAAGAAGGATCTAAGTCAATTTTTCAGTTAATGGCTCCATCTGGTAGCAAATTGTATAAAATTTCTGTTAAACAATCAATTTCAGGTAAAAGCGACCGGAGTCACATCGACCCAAGGCCCTTCTGAAATGTCCTCCCGGACAAATACAAGTCCATCGGAACCTTTATGGTTTTAAAAAACCTTAACATGCCTGAAAAGCTGAAAAGTTGAAGTCAGTTGTACTGGTAATTGTGGTTCGTGTTGAACATCGTTTCGAAGTCATAATTAAACCCAGTCGTTGTTATGTTCGCGTCAAACATTATCGGCCAAAAGTCTGTTTTACGTTTTATGCGAAAAGACAAAAATATGACTTAGATCGAAATCGTTCTTCCCGCGGACTCTTCGTGTGCTTATAAGGGATGCCATGTTACTAATACATAATATACACATGTATTTAGCTCAATACGGATTGCCAGAGCTTTTTGTTTTTGTTTTTTTTTAAATGACAAAACATGTGCACGTTAATGTTGTTTATTATAACGAACGCTCATACTATTCCAATTTTAGATGTATATTATTTAATTCATTTTGAAAAGCCATTATTTGATATAATAACACATACATATATTATTCAGACAGCTATTTAGTTTCAAATATTAGAAATGAAATGAACTGAGGCGGGGGGGGGGTCCTTCCTGCAAAACGTTTCGCCAATTCCCCTCCCTCCTGTGAAAAATTATCGACCATAAAAACAATAGATGTACCTTGTCCGTCAATTTTACAGCACCCATGAGAACACTTCCCATCCCCTCGTTGCTCTGAGCTAGTTACGGACCCGGGAATGAAATAGGTTTTAACTTCCCACTTCTCTGTACTGACTGGGTTATAAAAACTATACAAGTTGAAGTTCACATTAAAAACAACTGATTCTGTTTTTTCCCTCCAGAGCAGCCATGTTACAATGACAGTTAATATGATCTCGAACTCAGCAAAATCGTTGCACAAGATGTTCACAGAACGAATGCGTGCGCATCTTGTTTATTATTAGTTGTAGAAAGATCCGCCCAGGATTTTTACTGCTTTATGAATAAAACACCCCCCGGAAACCGACCAATGCTATTATGACAGAATGGAGGCCAGTCAAATATAAATGACATGTTTGGTGAGATTGTCTATTGAAAGGAAACTCTCGGGTGAGCACAACAGACCCTAATACAACAACTATTAGAGTAAGGCATTTAACCAAATATGGTCAATCTACCAGTAGTGACGGTCTTAGCGGTGTGTGTGGTCCGGATGGTTTCGCCAACCTTCGAATTGCTTCATAAAGATAAGATTGTCAAATCGAACCCATTGGTTGAGTCACAATCAAACAACAAAGAAGACTGTGCTAAACGTTGTAAGGGAAGTTCGGACTGTATTTCTTACGCATACAATCCAGACAAATCTGTGTGCTATCTTTATGATAAGATGCTTCACAAAAAAGACCCTACAGATGTAGCTGAAGGAACAGAAACATATGTTACTGTATTTGGTAAGTGCAACTTGCTTACGTTTACCGTTAGCTCTTGCATAGTTACTTTCTTTCCTTTTCTTTAATAATTCTAGCAAGGATTATTTTTTTAAAAAAATCGTCACTACAGGTATTTCGTTAAACATTAATTAATAAAGCTTTCTTTGTGTGCAATATGCTTTAAAACCAAAATAAGAGAGAGAGAGAGAGGGTTTCTCTTAACGTCCACTCGCCATTATAATAATGAAGTTCACACAGGAACTTAATTGCCATCATGTTTTGTCATAACGTTTAATAACGTTTAATCCAAGATGTGTGAATCCATTTGTCAAAATCTTACAGAATTAATCATTTGTCCTTTGTTATAAATGTGAATAAGATGTTGACATTAAAGATGCTTTATGTAAGATATAAATACAGAGCTGTTCAAAAATATTTTTTTAGCCAAATTAGTTTATTTAGATCAATGATCCAAGTTATGAGTGTTTAAAGTTTTGACGCGGTACAGTTGTTACAATAATTTTAAAAAAATGTCCTGATAATCCATTTTACATTAAAGGGTTGATTATGGAAATTGTAGTATCCACATAATAACAATAAAGTTAGTGGTCCGAATCTATTCTATTTATAGTGTTTGGGTTTGAAGTGATGTCCCTTATACATGTGTATCCCTATATATTACCCGTATGTAAGCATGGCTGAATAAAGTTATATGATTTATGAATTTCTACTGTTGACACAATGTGCAAACTCATACACCCCGTCACAAGAATGTCAACAGGCTGGTTTAGGTCTTAAAAAACATCTTAAATATTGTTCAAATCACATTTCATATATATTCTAAAGATTTCCTATATCAATCCACAGAATGAATAAATTATTATGTATTGTTTATATGTAACAATTACCAATTATAGATAACCAGAATATCGCCTTAAAGAAACCTACTTGCCAAAGTTCTAATTGGAATAAATGGCAGGATTCCTCATATGGCGTGGATGGTAAACAGGACTCAGATTTTCATACGGGTAAGAAAGGTTGGTGGTGCGTGGATCTAAAAGAAGAATATGAACTGAAGTGGTTGTTCATGTACAACCTTTTTGATCGTAAGTAGCTTGTATATATACTTAGCGCCATAGAAAACGCATCACTTAGTTTTTCGTTTATAACAAAATGATCCCGTAAACATAGCTTATTTATTTTGCTTCTTATTGTGAATAATATTCAAATGGGATTACATCAATAACAACACATTTGTACACTTATGGATGGTTAATCTGTAATCAACGGTACAAAGTCAGAGGGGTCAAAACCCAAAGTACGACAAAGATGGTTAACTGTGTTAGTGGAGGACACACGCGCTACTGACATCTGTGTCGTACTTTTGGATTTGGAGCCTCTGACTTTGTACCGTTGATTACAGATTAAACATCCATCAATCTGATTGAAATACAGATCTATATTTCGTTTCGTTTGTTTTTATACTTTCGATGGCCTCTACTACAAGAGAATGCTAGATCGAAGACGATTCTACGCATTTTAGCATATATGACGTCATTTATAGATTTTGGGTTAGGGTTACGGCAAAGGCTAGAACCTGTATATTTCGCCAAAGTCTCGAGATGTAAACAGGGCTAGCCCTTACCCTAACCCTGGGCCAAGCCTAACCTTTACCCTTACCCACAATCTCATATATGACGTCATAATATGCGTAGGGCCGTCTCCGATCTAGCGTTCTCTCTCTACTACGTGAAAATCCGACCGGTTGTAGTTGAATTTTAAAAAACGAAACGAAATAGGATCTGTGTTTTGATCAAATTGATATTTTACTCGGTCATCTGTGAGCCAACGTGACTCCTAGGTGACGTGTACTCATTACCATGTTAGATAATGATATAAAGTTCATGTATTCTGAAGAGTAAGAATAGCATGTCACGTGAACAACTTTCGTCGTTAAGGGTATGTACATTCTCGTGAACAGCTGACACAACGTTCCAAATGGGGAGTTCGTGGTTTGTTGCACTTTCATATTTCCGAAGATGTTCTGTTGGTCTGGAGAATTTTCTTGTGTAAAATTAAATTGCTTTGTTTTTGTAGGTAAATACATGATACATAGAGTGAAGGGATTTGAGATACGGCTAGCGAAAAATGGTGCGTGTACCGAGGCCGGCTTTCAATCTGCAAAATTGTGTTACAAAGATACCACGAGTACAGTAGAGAATATCTACACTATCGGCAAATGCTCTGAACCAAACACGAAGTTTGATGCACGATACGTATTTATTTACAACCCACGGGATTATCTGCATTTGTATGAGGTTAAAGTTATTTCTCGGAAAGCATAATATAAATTACGGAGAACTGTTTAAAATTTTAAATTCAGATAAATTATAAATAGCTAGTCTAGTTACGTCATAGAAACTTGCTAACTTCCTTATATATATATATTTATGTTTTTAAAAATGTTTTTTCCTACCTATACCCACTAACTTACTGTACAAAACTGTACATTCTATAATTATAATATTAAGTGTTATCTTATTATGACAGGTTAACCACCGACGTGGAGTGACCACAAATGAAATGAAATGAAACGGGGTTTAACATCCTACTGTTCTGCTCCTAAACTGGGCTAATGAAGACGGACAGCGGTACTACCACCTACTCTTTTATCGAATTCCAACTGCCAAGGGATCTTTTACGTGCAGGTCAATCTACACGGTACCTCGGTTTTTCGTACCATCCGAACGACTGGACAGCTGTCCTTGTCAGGCCCTCCGTCCTGCATCACTGACAAGGGGAAACCACGCCGCAAAAACTAGATGAACTTTCCCGGCCTCCAGGCTAGCGAGTCAGCTTCGTACCCACTTAGCCACGTGATCCCCCACACCCAAAACAAATTGTAAAAGAAACCAATACAGTTGGGTTCAATCATAGCAACATCAAGGCGAAATTAACGTAATTCAGTATGCTGATCTGTAGGAACCAGTGCGTTTCAGCAGCGGAAAAAGAGAGAGAGAGAGAAATGGGGTTTAACGTCCACTCGACACAAACTAGGTCATTTCAGGATTAATATATGGTTTAATTTTATTTCAATAATTCGCTTACGCGTAGGGGTCTTTAGCAGTGGGAGGAAACCGGATTACCCGGAGAAAATCCACCAAGCTAGACAGGCGACCCTACTCCTTGTCACGTACAACCGGGGATTCGAAACCACGTTCAGTGGCGGGACAGTAAAATAAAGAAATGAAATGTTCTGCTCCGACTGGGCTAATAAAGACGGACATACAGTGTACTATGGGGGAAACTTTGAACGAACCACTGCACTACTGCCTACTATTATATAAAATTTCATCTGCTAGGGGATCTTTTACGGACACGCCATTGTGTACACGGGACATCGGTTTGGCGCCCCACCCAAAGGACTGAACAACTGTCCTTATCAGGCCTCCCGATGACCTTTCTCAGCAAACAGCGGAGCGAACCCGCGAAATTCAGGTTAGCGAGCTAGTATCTTACTCACTTAGCCACCGTGGCTCCCATGGAGAGCAAGATGGAGTTTAACGTCCACTCGACAAAAACTAGGTAATTTTGAGACTAACATATGGTTTAATTTTTTTTCAATAATTCGCTTGCGCGTATGGGTCTTTAGCAGTGGGAGCAAACCGGAGGACCCGGAGAAAACCTACGAGGTTGGACAGGCGACTCTATTCCTTGTCACGTACAACCGGGGATTCGAAACCACGCCAGTTGACTCAATGAAAGGCTTTAGTTCCAAAAATAACAAATTTGGCTAAAACAATAAAAAAAAAATATACTTTGCACATGGTGCTGGTCACCTTTTATCACAAATTTGACAATAGAATGGCATTGCTCTAATATGGCTTTTACTATGTCTTTTATATGGTTTTACGTGTCTCATTACGTGAATTTTAAAAATCCATCACGGCAGTAATTCAAAATGGAATCCAAAATGTCTCATTATAAATTAATCATGACTTGAATATGTCTTTCACGTGACTTTCGGTGTCATTTGGTTTAATTCTGATCTTAAATATATATATATATATAAAGTACTAGTAATCGACAAATAATGTAGTTCTTTTTTCAAAAACTTTTAAATTTTTGTGTATTCAATACCTAAGAGTAGTTATCTTCAACTTTTTATATATTTTATGTATCTAAATGCCTGGATCTTCGATGTAAATGTTGCGACCATATAACGCCAAATAACCAATATAATTTTCGCAACTTTACGTTTAGTGTCAACCACAATATGAATTGTGACACAAACAATCTCATATATGTCTTGACGTGCCGGGCTTGTGAATTATTTTACATAGGCGAGACATCTACTCATCTACGGGATAGAGTACGCAACCATCGACGGGATGGTAATATTGAAAATGCGCCCTTATTTGTAAATAGACATATCTTTAAACGTGCGAAACACCTACAAATAAAATTTCAAATTTCCCTTTTTATAAAATGAAAGTCAATGACACCACGAAAAGGAAATTTTATTTTATTAAAAAATACGTTCCTCGACTTAATAGCCAGTTAGGAACAATTGGCGATTAGTTTCATTAATTTTTCTTAAATCAATCCCGTGATTATCTTCCACTCATTGTTCCAAAATTGAACCCAGAAACTACAGATTAACACACGTGTGTACATGTTTTGTATTAGTTAGATAAACTGTGTAACCATAGACAATGGTAACTATAGCCAATTAAAACCACAGTTTTACTATGTAAATATGTATAAATATACTATACTGTCCATCTTTATACAATAACATTATTTATGAATAGCCCCAAGACGGACGAAAAGAACTTTAAAATGTTAAAATGTTATTAAACCTGTGTTGAAATCAATTTGTGTCGGCATACCTTTTATCTCCTCGTCGTTTACCGTGAAACATTTCTTGTTTTATCAAAATAGGTTCAAAATTGTGCCCTTCAGAGTGTATTTTTAGTATAATCAGTAAGGTGGTCCTTATTTTGCAAAATTGTGAAAAGTTAATATTCATAGAGTGTTTGGGGTCTGTGGTGTTTTTACCACAAGAGTTTCACAAAAAATGTTTTCCAAAATGTCTTCTTAGACCCCCTATATGGCTGTGTGGTACCACATTCCACGAGATTTTCGACTTAGAAGAATATTCATAGAGTGTTTTGGGTCTGTGGGGTTCCACAAGATATTGAACTTAGAAAAAATAAATTTCCCAAAAATTTCTTTTTAAACCCCCTATGTGTGGTACCACATTCCACAAGGGGCTCTTGGAAGAAATTTTGGATTTTTTTTTTCTTAGTCCAATATCTTGTGGAACTTTTGTGGTCAAAAACACCACAGGCCCAAAACACTCTATCAACATTATTCTAAGTCGAAAATCTTGTGGAATGTGGTACCACACAGGTATATAGGGGATCTGAAAAGAAATTTTTGGAAAAAAACAGTTTTTTTTCTCAGTCTAATATCTTGTGAAACTCTTGTGGTGAGAAACACCACAGACCCCAAACACTGTATCAAAATTATTCTAAGTCGAAAAGCTTGTGGCGTGTGGTACCATACAGGCATATAGGGGATCTGAAAATAAATTTTGGAAAAAATTGATTTTTGTTCTAAGTCGAATATCGTGTGGTGAAAAACATCACATAATAAAATTTTGTAAAATATATTTCCCCACGTTTTGCAAGACAATAGGATAAAATATTATTGTTTAAGCAAAATAAAAAGAAAATGTTTCATAAATTTTTCATGGTCCACTTTTCCAAAGGCCCCCAAACCTTACCATCGATGAGTGGACCCTCTAGAGGTTACAATTTTGATCCGATGATGATGAACCTTGAAATACATGTTTATATGTGGAGGATCTAAGTTTCTTAATACCCCCTATATTATGGCCATGATTGTACGAAAAATTGCTTCTTTTTTAGCTTGTTCTCTGTCCATCTCTTACAAAATGTGGGCGTATCTTGCATGGCAGCCACTTGTTTGTACAACCAGGGGACATAATCCAGGATGTTACGATCCGACATGCGTCATATCAACAGGAACCGCGGTCGTTGGGATATATACACAGACATATTTTAAGTTTCATCCAAATCGTTTATTAATTGTGACCTACAGATGGTCCACAACCTGGTACTACATGCTTATAATAAGCTTACTATTTGAGTAAATGGGATTTGCTGTTTTGTCAGGCAGTCCCGTTCCAATCTCATTAAATAAAAATGGAATCTGTGTTCAAGTAAAATGAAGAAGCCATTTAATGTCTCAATCAAAACTAAAATTAGATATTTTCAGGGAATGGAATATTAATATGAAAAAAAAACAGATCAGCGGTTGCCATGCTTGCCATGCAAGATACGCACACATTTTGAACAGACAACACGCTAAAAACAAGCAATTTATTCGTACAGTCAGTTACGAATATGGAAGTTACGAACATTATAAGGGACCGAGATGACTGGGATATAAACATACATTTTAACTATCATAAAAATCGGGTAAACACTATGACCTCTTGAGAGCCCACAACTTTGGAATTTCTTGATTTTACACTAAGGAGCGGATATTTTGTTCGCCAGATTTTCACGCGATTCGACATCAACCATCGTATTATTGTAAAACGGTGATAATTATACGTGCGGCCATTTGGTCGGGCATTCTTGGTACGATTTTCACGGAATTGAAACTCGACCATCTTTCATTTCAGTACAGCATCTTCGCGAGTGAAGTATCATATGTGATTAGCTTTACCAAAACCAGGCGCTTGTCGCGCGACGTCATTTTGTGCTACGGGCACAAAAGCATTGATAACAATGAATTTGGGTCAAATTCTCGATTTTGAGATTGAGGTTGGAATATCAAGAAATACAAAAGAACTTCGTGATTTGAGAAGGATTTTGACGATCAGAAAACTGAAAACGGTGTTTTGGGGGAATTTTATGAGCCTACCTGATTAAAAAGGCCCAAGAAATGACGTCAATTCTGTTAAAAAATCAGCGAAATTAATCCAATGTTTTGAAAACGCACGCGGTGCTTGGTGCTAATCTCCATACATCATTGGAACGGTCGTGAACTTAACTTTCCATATTTGGAGTAATCAAGGACGAATTGTTTGTTAGTAACGAATCAGAATCAGTTTAACAAGATAGACCATAGGCCTTCTCGTTGCCACGAATGACCGACCTCCCGATAATAATACGCGATTTCATTGGCTTAAAGTTCTGGCACGCGCTTAGAGTGTCACAAGAGCATGCGCAAAAAGGATGTAAACACAGATTTGTTGACTTGTGCAAATCTGTCAAATTCATCTTTTTCTCAATAGTTTAACGAATGAAAATTTCGCCATTTCGCATTGATAACAAACATAATAGTTTGAAAAATGTCATCCAAGTCTAGACCCGCTGTTCATTGTGCACGACTCCTGAATTCGGCCAAGCAAATCGGTATTTCAAGAGCCCGGAGCGATGAATTTCTACTGTATCGGGCGTAGTATTACTACTAACCTCCTATATGGAATCTATGTGATATTTAACATAAATATTGGGAAAAAAATAATTTTATGTCAGGCCTATACGATATTTTATGCTTGTTATATAAACCACCGATAGGTTCACGTCGTGAAAGATCGAGCTTGTTTATATCACGTGACTTCTCGCTGACTTTTCCACCAGGCTCGACTGATTGCGTAAGAACTATCCCTCTCCCCTTGAACTGTTCAATTTCTATGCATCTTTACTGATTATCTTATTGAAATACATTTTAACAGCAGAAGTATAAGTAATGTCAACTATGAGAGCACCAATAGAAAACGCCTTCCCGGCTTCCGATAATAGAAAGGTCGGAAATGTCGTTGGCACTATATCTGTGTCACACTATGTGAGTATGTGTTCAGTGAACCGAAAAAAATCGCAACTTGACAATAAATGGGTACTTTTTGGCATAGTACGTATGTTTTATGGTTAAATGTGGTATTTGGACTAATGTAGAATGTATTTCCAAAGAGGTTTAGGTATACGTTCGAATGAGTAAACGTGTGCAACGGTAAATATCCGATCGTTGCCGTAGGTAAATTACTAATTATAGTAGTAGTAGGCCTATGTCTAAATATTCTAAAAAAAAGGATCCTTCATCAAAAGTATTAATATAAACGAATATTTAAACCTTCTTATTATACTTTGCTAAACTGGTTTTAATCTTTTTCTTAAAATTATAAGGAATTGGATTTATGTCAGATACACTTATTCAATTAATTCTTTAGTGCTATAAAAGTGTGTGGCCTATCATATTCAAAATATTTATGAGTCAAGGGCCTACAATGTAACTGAAATGTAATTGACCATTTCAGGATTTTTGGAAGTAATTAATTCCATTACTCATTAGTTTTGAAATCTCCCATTAATCATTATGGCCTTTACTTTATATAGAAAATGCAATAATAATTAGATTCCATTACCCCAGCCATGGCAAATACATATATATGGCTCAATAATAATATATGAAGGGAATTTTGACAGGACTGCGGAGCTACGGCTTTCCCTGATATTGAATTCCATTCCAACTGACAAGGAATCTTTTACCCGCAACCTCGGGTTTTCCATCCCACCCAAACCCCTAGACAGCTGTCCTTGTTAGTCCCTTCATCCGACATAAACCATGCGGAAAATTCCTGATGTACTTTCTCGGTCAAGCCCAGAATCATGCTTCAACTTCCAGGCTAGCGAGCCAGCGTCTTATTCACTTAGTCACCATGGCTCCTATTATAAACTGGTGATATGTCTATGCCTATACCATGCTGAAGATAGGCCTATACATTAAATGTTCTATTAATGGGAATGATAGATTTTATGGATAGTGTAGAGTTTGATATTTTTGTGTTAGATTGTGATACAAGTATATTATTAAAGATGCATTAGTTAAAATAATTAAAGGTGCAAGATGTGTGCACTGATTACAATCACGGTACTAGTTGTTCGAGATTGAGCCTCAATTCTCTGTTTTTAACTTAATTCATTAAATTGTCGAACAATTTTTACGTACTGAAAATCAGCCCCATACGATGGCATCTTAGTTCACTTTGGTCTGGTAATGTAAATAAATGTACAGAAAATCATGTTCGCTTTTTGTACGCAGATAGTTTAAAAGGTTGTGCGCCATCTAGAGGTCACAATTGTACGAAAATTCACTTTTTCTCTGTTTATCTCGTGCAAAATATGGGCCTGTCTTGCATGGCAATCGCTATTTTTTTTTAAAAAAAAGGTTATGATGTCAAACTTCTGGGTCTTTTAAGAGTTGATCTGTGATTGACGTCATGACATGACATCATGTCGCCGGTCAGAGAGATTTGCCCTTAATACAACCCCACAGCCAAAGGTCACATGATTTTGGGAATGGGCTTTTGGTGATTTGTTGTGAGGTTATGATGTCAAACATCTGGGTCTCTTAAAGTTGATCTGTGATTAACGTCATGACGTCGCATCTTGACGTCGCGTCAAGATGTCGCTAAGCGAGCACTGCCCCTTAATACAGTGTGCAACATAAAACCACATGATTTTGGGAATGTGCTATTGGTGATTTGTTATGAGGTTATGATATCACACATCTGGGTCTCTTAAGAGTTGATCTGTGCCTGACGTCATGACGTTGCATCATGACGTCGACATGATGTCGCGTCAAGATGTCGCTAAGGGAGCACTGCTCCTTTATAGTGTGCAGCACATAACCACATGATTTTGGGAATGGGCTATTGGTGATTTGTTACATTCAGTTTACATGAAATAACTTACGAGCAAAAACATTTTGGGCGCCGTTACCATGGCAACCAACATGGTTAGATCTGATGGGCACATTAATTTTGTGTAATCGGAAATGTGTTGTACTAAGCATTTAAGGACAACTTCTTGCTGTTATTCTATTGACTTCAAATCCAAAATAAATGAAGAATGTTTGGAATAGATTGTTTTTCCCTTTTTGGCTATTTTTCGAAAATGCGACAAAAAATCTGGGATTTGATTTTGTCCATTAAGAAAAAAGTAATAATGTCCCAACCGAGTTCGAACTATGCCTTGGGTGGTGTTTTTGGTTTATACTACTAGAAAATCATGGGTTTAGATATCTAAATTGAAGGTTGCTAAGGACTATTAAGTGAAATTTATTCTGAAAATGTCCCAAGACTTTGAAGTCCGTTTTCTCAATTTGGCGTTTTTCCCATTTCGAAACACTCGCAAACTTCAAAATATCATAAATTTCTTATTTCTGGTCCAAATTTAAAAAGAGTTACATTTTTGGAAAGCCCAGGATGTACACTTATTCTCAATAAATGAGTGCATTTGACAAATATGAATATTGAAAAATAAATTTTATATATAAGAATATTATTTTATTTTTCCTTAAATGGATACATCTGGTGAATACGAAAATAATACTATTGACAAGTAATCCCGTTCAGTGACTTCGGGAAAACCATATGTTCGTGACCCCTATAGCCCCGGAAAATACCCTTTGTAATGTACGTAACAGTCAAATAAAGAGTTGCTGCGTGGGAATAAAAACATTCTGCATATGTTTCTTATATGACGTTTGTTTGGAGATGGATTGGACACCAGAAATACAAAACAAATCGGGCGTATCTCAGAAAAGTTTTTTTTTGCTGAGGTGTTTATTTAATTGGTTTGACATCACACTAATTGCTCAAGAAACAATACAATATGACTATAGTTACTAATTTAATGAACACAATGTTAAACACATCTTACTCTTTTTAAAGGCAACATAAATGACTAAATATTCAATGGCAAATTTAGTTTTTGATTTAAGTCGATCGATTTTGAATTAAACTCAATGACAAATTACCCATTGATAAGGTAACGTACATTACATAAAATACAAGAACATTTTTTTATTGTTAAAAGCAGTCTATAGAGATGAAATGCAGGTAAATAATGTAATACTTATTCATTAATTGGAATAGAACTTTCAAATTTAAAATGTGTCAACAATTTAACAAGTAACGTACATTACGAAAACATAACTGATCTGCCATAAGTAGGCAGATTATGACTTTCAATTTTGAAGTTAACGTTACTAAATCAGTCATTGTAGATGAAATAAGATAATACATGTATTTATGTCTGTAGTGAAATTAATCTTTCAACTTGTAAACAATAATATAATACGTAACGTACAAACTGACTGATGGCCCAGAAGAACGCAGATTATGACCTTCAATTTTGACCTTCAATTTGAATCCAAATTTCTTACAGTTACTAAATTTAAAATTTTATCTTTCTCATCATCAGATATTTTAAACATTCTCATTGACTTGGCAGTGGCTACTGGTTTTTCTACTTTACATATGATATCTTGCGGTTTTACCCATATGATGTCTTCCCGTATAGGCCACTGGTAACACTGTTTCTTTTTTTGCATAAATTTAACCTCTATTTCTTCATCATCCTGATCCACCTGCACGACCTGTCCAATAAACCATTCGTCACCATATACAGCAGCTACAAAATCACCATCTTGAACCTTTACTACCTGTGTTACATTACAATCGTTGATTTCTTTTTCTGGAATTGAAATTACAGCTATCTCTTTGCTCGTTTTTTTCGCGGTCATGTCCTGTTTTATCCACGACGGATTTTCGCATAAGTTATCGTTTAAACAGATTTCACAATAACAACTGGTTTCCTTGAAAGCAACTGTGGAACTTCCCATCCCTACAACAACGTGTAATTTAAATGTTCCTCTAACAGCTGATAAGGTTCTTGCCTTAAGTCGCTCAGACACCTCTTTACAAGTATCCGAAGAAACAAATAGAAATTTCACACCTTTTATATTGGAATTAATTGACCATTGAAAAAAATCATGTGCGTCCTGAATAACAACTTTTCCACACCTTACAGCTTGATCAGCCATTCTTTTTGTCGTACCTCCAAGGCCGTCGCATGGCCCTTTCCCGTGTCCCACCTCAAAATAATTCCAGCGTGCTTTGGTTCCATAAACAGCTTGATGATTAGCTACTGTATAGAATATCTGTTTGTTGCGATACTGACTGGTTGGACTATCTGTCCAGTAATGTATTATATCTACATCAGGGTCTATTAACTTTATTTCTGGGATTAGGATGTCAAGAAACGCGTGTACAGTTGTTGATGAATGCCCCAATTCGTCGGAAACTACCACGTAACTTGTATGGCACAGCTCACCTATAGTATTTCTGTAGTAAGCTACAACTGGGTGTAGCGTCACGCTTGTCTGATTCCAATAAGCGGACTGGATCTCTTCGACAGATTTACAATTATAATTTTCAGCAAAGTCCATCTGTATTATAAACTGATGCTGTGGAAGATTTTCTTTCAGTTTTTTTATTTCGTTGTATTGTTTTCCAACGCGGAATGAATGATCCTTGAAATCAGTGGTCTGGGCTATCACCAAGTCAATAAATTTACTCTTCTCAATTTCACTTTCTACTATTCTCATGACACTCTTTTCTTTACCTTTCTCTGTAACAGTTATTCTCTTCCACTGACCAAGCTTTATTTTCTCAGGCAACATATCAAAATTAACAGGGTTTGACTCACACTCCTTGAGGTAAGTTTCAGGATTAGAGGAAACCATCACGCCCTCTCTTCTGACTGACTTTAAAATAAGTGCCATATTTTGGTGTTTGGTGCATAAACAGCAACTTCTACTAATAAAACTTGTTAACAGAATATATTTTGGTCTCATTCTACAAAAAGTGGCTAGCGATAATACTATATTAGGATTCTCCGATAAAAATTTCTTGTGAAGATTATCTAAATAATCAGTTAAAACCCGAGTTTGTTGTCTCGCGCCAGTTTCATCCTTCTTCGAATCGGCTTTTCCGGGCTGACACCGACTGTTGTCATCTCTTTCTAAGAAAGAAGTCACATCGCTAAGGAACCTCTTCTGAACGCTACATCGTTTGACTTTAGAATGTAATTGTATTGACTTTCCACCAGACCCTAGTTTATTTCTGCTTATTCCGGTCTGCTTACTTAACCAGTTTAACCCACGGTACTTTTTGATAATCTTTCCAGACGCTATACTTTTTAAGGTTTTTACTTGTTCTTTTTTGTTACCAATCTCTTTTCGTGCAGATCTGATTTCAGAAATTAGAGCGTTCCCAAATATAAGTTGTTGTCGTATTTTATCCCCCTGTCTTTGCGAAAGACCAGCATTCCGTATGTCATTTTTGGCCTGACTTCTAGGTGTTTGTGGTGATGAATGTGAATTTGTGTTCTTTGTAACTGATCTTTGATTCCTTCTTTGAAGTGTTCTTAATTTTCTTCTCAATTCTTCATTCTTGTTTTTTAAATGTTTCATTTCTCTGTTTGCCTTAGACAGCGCCCTGCTGATTCTTTTCCTCGTTCCCGGGCGTCTATTATTTACAAAATCCATTCTGACGATCATTGGTTGAGGTTCACTGGACGAAGATGCTGCAAAACTCTCATAGCCACTTGATTCGGCATTTGGCGATCCCAGTGGACTTAAGGCTGCAAATATTTCACCTTTCTTCTTCTCTCTGTGCCTTCGAACCCTTTCTCTATTTTTCCGGTTTCTCTTTTCTTTGTCAACCCTTTTTAACTCAGCAGTTGGAACATAGTATGCCATTCTCCTTTTTCTTTCTTTCTCTAGATAAGTCTCCCCTTCTTTTGTTTTTTTTCTTTCTCTATATGCCTTTTGAATTTCAGCTCTACTCTTTGCCATTTTCTAAAATGATAGAAATATATTATAAGTGTTAATAGTAAAGTTTATGGACAGTTTATTTACGGTAACGTATATTACCTGTCATATGTAATGTACGTTACCATAAATAAAGTCTCCAAATTTTTGAGTGGAATATTGTTTAGGTAATAAAATGTGTTGTTTGTTGTTTGGTTGTTAATAGTGTCTCACACAGATATAATTAGAAATGCCAATTATATAATATTTTAGATGTACATGGTTCTTGAAAATTGTCAACCATAAATCTTCAGTCAAAATTTATATGATGCATGCATGTACCAAAAACAATTCATTCCACACTAATAAATTTAGTCGTAAGTGATTTATGCTTCAAATGTAGTGGATGTTTTGTCATTCAAGTAGAAAAAAACAAATTTCTGTTAGGGCAATAGTTTGGAATTGGTCTCCCAAATAAATTGAGGGAATGAAATGTACGTTACCAAATGTAACGTACGTTTCATGTTCTTGTCACGTGTCTTGCTATTTCTGACGTTCACGGTAGTCAAAATTATCAATCACATTACTTAAATGCATTAAAAATCTATTATTATTCATAACAAATTCGTTTCCCAGTGATCTTGACATTAAGATGTGATTGTATATCGATGTTATAGTAATAATACTTACCGGTTTTGTTTGAAAAGGGAAATTATAAGGTTAATCTTCAATCAAGGACGTCTAGGCACATAAAAATGGCGGTTTCTACGGCTAATCTACGACTAAAAAAGTGTTGATATATACATTTAGCCGTATTTTCGTAAAGTTAAGTAACGTACATTACATATCGTACATTTTTTTATATGCATTTATTATGTCTGATTTCTACGCAAACAATTTATATGGCTTCTAATCCCATTTTAGAGAATAATTACGTTATGGTTTCTTCACTATAAGCATCACATTGTCTACATAATACACAAGAGACAAGAAAAGTATGGTAACGTACATTACATCCTTATCTATACGTATCGGTTTTGCCGATTTAGCGCGCCCATCAGTTAAAATAGCTACGCGATGTTTGTGCTGTTTTGTATTTGTCTGAAAATTTCACCTGTTTTATTTCTCCTAAATCAAACACAAATTTCACTTAATTGATAAATTTTAAAACAGAGCAACTTTGCATTCTGTCAAAAGATCACGAAATACAAAAACGTAAAATCAGCGACAAGGGTACGACAGGCTATATCTTGGTCGTGAATTACGTCAGCATAAAGACTTTAGTATCATTTTGAAGCTGCACCATACTGACATTATCACATAATAAAAATTATGTATAGATGTGCACACAATCAAATATCTTTGACGTTATGTACATACAACTGTGACTGGCGACAGTAACGAACGTTACAAATTGCAAAGATTTTGGAGGACATCTGAAAATTTTACCTTGATCTTGGAATTTATTGTAAAAATTCATGAAGGCGAATCACTTGTGAATTAAAAGACAACAAAAGATAAGATATTAAATTAAAATTTAATCTCACAATACCACGGCGACATAAATGCACCCAATTATTGAGAATGACTGTGTAGACTATGCAATTATGCTATCAACTCAATTTTCATAAAATTGACCAAGAGCCTGGTTTTGGTGGAGCTGCTCACATATACATCCTTGTTGATGTATAGCAAACACGACAAGAGTAATCATTATCATTTGCCTTTGATTCTTGTCCGATGAAATCGTGTTTGCTATACATCATAATACCAACGCTGAACGGCAAGTTGACGAGGATGCAAGACCCGGTGTCGCTGATGTGGCCTTGCTTGCCTGAAGAAACATTAGTAACAAAAGATCGATCACGAATAATTCAATTTTAATTCAATCTGAATAAGTTTTAATATGACGCACCACTTTTAATCCCGACAAACCAACCCAAATTCCGGAGGCCGTAATTGACATTGAATGCGCATGCAATGTGAATGCACCATTACTGAAGTCAAATTACCAAGCCACTTCCGTCGGGTTTAACGACCTATTGTTCTGCTACTAACCTGGGTTAATGAAGATCTTTAATGTGCACACCAATGTGTACACGGGACCTCGGATTTTCGTCCCATCCGAACAACTAGAGAGTTGTCGTTGTCAGGCCCTCCATCCTGCATTAATGCCAATGGGAAACCACGCCGGAAAATCTGGATGAACTTTTTCGGCCAATAAAGGGATCGAACACCCGACTTCCAGGCTAGCGAGCCAGCGTCGGGAGGACCCGGAGAAAACCCATGAGGTTGGACAGGCGACCCGGGAATCGCAACCATGCCAGTGGATTCAATGACAGGCTTTATGACAGGGTGAATTTCATTTGACAACGTTCCTACAAAATCAAACAAACAAATGAAAATTGAAAGTGAGACAATAGCAAGGTTCCATGTGTTCTTTATTATTACTATTTTGACATCATATACATTAATTATGATGGACATTAATGACTTTTATTATGATGGACAGTCAGATTTCGATCAAAAATGTTAAACACTGAAGTGTTGAAATGTTTCTTCTTCAGAATAAAATTAAGTTAAAAGATAGGTTGCCAGGCAACGAAACATACGCCCACAGCAGCTAAATCGTCCGACCAGTCAACAAGGGTTGTCACATATTTTTACTTTTGAAACATTTATAATACACTAAAATCTGATTAAGAGTAACAACTCATTATGTTATTATCAGAAAATCATTAGAATTTGTTTGCTTTTTATAAAGTTTTGCCCCAAGCTAACAATTAGTATAGGAAACATTTAATATTATGGATTTAGCTGTTCAGTTATCAAAATTCATTGAAAATCAAAATACTTGATCGTTTCAACACCTTAAACTCTGTGTATCAATCGGTAATGAAACATTTATAATACACTAAAATCTGATTAGGAGTAACAACTCATTATGTAATTATCAGAAAATCATTAGAATTTGTTTCGCTGAAAAAAAAAATTTCAGCCCCATGCTAACGTTTAGTATATGAAACATTTAATATCATGGTTTTAGCTGTTCAAACTATCAAAATTCTTTGAAAATCAATATACCTGTTCGTCACAAGACCTTAAAATCTGTGTATCAATCTATTCTAAAGTCAATCGGGTGATAACTTTAGCTTCTAGAGCGTCCAGACGAGTTTTTGAAGTGATCAAGGGCAAAAACTCTGGCAGTAATTATCGGAAATCAGAAAATCATTAGAATTTGTTTCGCTGAAAAAAAAAGTTCAGCCCCATGCTAACGTTTAGTATATGAAACATTTAATATCATGGTTTTAGCTGTTCAAACTATCAAAATTCTTTGAAAATCAATATACTTGTTCGTCACAAGACCTTAAAATCTGTGTATCAATCTATTCTAAAGTCAATCGGGTGATAACTTTAGCTTCTAGAGCGTCCAGACGAGTTTTTGAAGTGATCAAGGGCAAAAACTCTGGCAGTAATTATCGGAAATCGCTGGAAATCACTGCGTAAAAATTTAAAGTCAATCAGATATTAACTTTAGCCTCTAGAGCGTCAACAAGCAATTGTAGACGCCAGACTGACGTTTTAGTTGGTATTTTAATGAAAGAAAGCATTTACCGGTCTTACTAATTTTAGTTATTATGTGGGTATCCCAGGAAGAATAATTATTGAAATAATGCTGTCATGCTTATGGGTTAACAGCACCAGTAAGAAGAACATATCAACTTTAGCCTATGGAGCGTCGACAAGCAATATTGTAGACGCCGGGCCGACGTTTTAGTCGGTATTTTAATGAAAGAAAGCATTTACCGGTTTTACAAATTTTAGTTATTATGTGGGTATCCCAGGAACAATAATTGTTTAATTTAATAGAAGTGGGTGATAACTATTTGGAAATGGTAGCGAATTTGTGGGTGAAATTTAGATCAGTTGTAAAAAAATACATAGATGCGCATTTCTGCATATTTATTTCAGAATTTTTCCAAAACTATTTAAAAAAAAGAACAGTTATTTGTAAAATTACTTACAAGACTATAAACCAACAAATATTCAAAATACAGTGAAAAAATATAATCTTTTTGTCTCCATTACAACCTCTATCTAACTCCAGAATTAGTAGCCAATCATAATTAGCGATTTACCAGTACATTCAACATGGCAGTAGAGACGATAAAGTATTATAATCTATCAAAGAGTGGCTTGTTTTTGTTCATTCGTGTAACTTGATAGTAAATAAATAACACGCATACAAGCTGACATACAGTAGCATAATTTGTGATTGAAATGCATATATTGGAAGTGTCAAAGTTTAGTGGACTACGGCATAGGTCGTAGCCCTTGCATCATAGAGATGTCAACACACGTGGTAATAACGGTAATGTAAATGTAATTTGAGCTTGTCCCACCGTTCTAAGAAAAACAATGAATTCATGGAGTTGTCAAAATGAAATCAAATATAAGATATCAATGTGGGCAATTCCACAGCAGAAAATAAAAAATGCCCAAAAAGTAAATTGATGTATACGAATCGATTTTGTGTTATTTAAGTTCTGAAATGATGCCAGTCAATGAATCTGGTAGAGATAAATATATATACGCAAATGCTTTGGTCAAAAAAGAATTATGTCAAAGTCAAAACTTATTTTTTTACCTTTTTACTACAATTTTTGCAATTTAAAGACTTACGTCAGCATCAGTTTTTGTTTACATAAAAAATAATTAATATTTTGGTTTTTAACAAAGAAGTACATCTATTTCATCATAAAACATCCATTAATATCATATTTTTTAGATTAATTCTCTATACAACAGTTTAAAATATACCTCCAATTTACACTGTAATTCCGTTACCATTCCTCTCTAAAAGTTTCAGTTATTTCTTGATTACCAATTTTTATAAGTTAAAGTTTCCAAATTTTCTAATTACTAATTGGACAGATATAAGAAAGGTAAGGTTCAGACACCTACATGAAGTGGTTTTCTTGGAAAAGCGGTCACGGAATTACAAATCTGAGCAGTAACGGAATTACAAAGATTAGAATACCATCATTTCTCTTGTTCTAATAACAAAATTACAAATTATTTAGAGGATAAACTTTAAAGCAACACTTTATTTAATAATTATACAACATTAGACCCATTTATGCTAGCTCTTTTCAGTAAAGCAAACTTCAAAGCATTTTTCTAAACATAAAATGCAAAAAGTGACTAACAACTGTAATAAAAATAAAGTTATTCTAGTGATCACCTATTTCTAAGCAAGTTGTCTTTTCAATGTGTATTACATTGATATATCATTTTAATATCTTTATTCATATCAAATTTGCATTTTTGCAACAGGGTTTCAACATTGCTGAAGCTGAACTTCATTCAATCTGACAGTACTTGACTGTCTCTAATTTTTCCGGAAACATTTGAATCTTAAAAAAATAATTAAACCTGTTTAGTTTATTAGTTTTGAATCTTCTTTTTGTTAATAATTTGATTAAACTGACACAGTAGTACCATTTACATGCTTTAACAGTTGTCCAAGGTAACGGAATTACATTTAGGGCTATTTAGCTATAAAAAACAGCTTAATGATTTATACTTTTTGCTTTTTTGTTGTCAAATCTGTAAAAATAGTTAAGTATCAAGGCAATTTCAATAAAATAAACAAACATAATGTCCACTGGCTCTATCACATGATTTTGAAGCTCTATAACTAACCTCACCAATTCAGAATGTGTCACTGAAATTGTCTGATCTAAATGCTGTTTTTAAGACGATGTAAGCAAGTATTATGTGCAAAAATCAATCAACTAAATGAAACTAATTTTTTGATGTTACCAGAATGTCATTATCTTATATTATAAACTAAACCGTTATTTGTATCCAGTGAATTATTGAATATTTACAATTATGCATATCTTAGGCCATACGTTAGATTTACTGAATTCATACCAAATATAATTATAACCATTGTTGAAATATTCTCAAAATTGGTTAATTATATAAAGTTTTCTCTTTTTGAAGTATTGTATGTTGATAAACCTGTACTATAATGCTTTTATTTAGAAACGAATTCCGTTACCGTGACATGTAATTCCGTTACCACAGAAAATAACCACTTGTCACAAAATTATCAGACATGTTACAAAATGGATGAGTTGAACTATTCTGCAGAACATTACTTTATATCCTATTTTTAAGAAATGTAGATCTGTCTGTATAAATCCCAGAGTTTCTTAAATAACCACAACCAACTAAATGAGGGGTTTTTGACTTGTAATTCCGTTACCATGGGGTTCACCTACACAGACACTTTATCTTTATACCTTCATGCAGTAAATCAGTGGCTATTTTTTTAGAGAAAATATGCATGTTACCTCTCACTCTAGTACAGATTTGACAACAAAGTATCTAAGGGTAAAAATTTGTTAGCTGGTTTACAATACCAAATAGCTCTAATTGTAATTCCATTACCATGGAATTGCCCATTAATTAAGAAATGGAATTCTTTCAAATGCTTTTTTAGTATGAAGTTACAACGGTATTACTAGTACACGTAACCTATTAAAAAGTGTTTATTTATACATTCTGAATTTAATGTAAAGCAATGTCTCAGATAAAAATTTTGTGGTGTTAAATAGCTCCCGCAAAATATATGGCGAACACATTTTATCACACCAGTGTGATTTTCAGATCTCAAGGCCTGCAAATTATATATAAGGCATCAAATGAAAAGAAGTTAAATAAGTATATAAATTTCATTGGTTGAAATTTGATAATAAAGTTGATAGAATTAGGTAATAAGCTTTAAAGCCATAAAGAAAGTAAAGGCGTTGACACTTGATCTGACTGCATTGTTTTAACTGTATAATATATATATCTTTGCTCAAAGTTTCTCTTAATTAGCCTATTGGCATCCAAACATTATAAAACAATCAAACTTTATGGACTCTAAATCAAAATTTTAGCATTAAAATATTATTTATATATGTGAATAAAGAGTAAAGACATAAATTAGGTATAATATTCTTAAAATAAAATTTGAAAAAGACCAAAAATTAATATCTATTTTATTTTTGGACTCAAATGGGGATTGTCCCTATAAGACTGGATTTTTGTCTTCTGCATCGTTGGATTTCAAATTTCTTTCCTGGATTTTTCTTCACTGTTTTTTTTTATGCAATGTATCTTCTAGACAATTATCACATGAGCAATAGGTGCTTAACTCATCGCATCCACCAAGGGGGTTGAAATATAACAGTCTGTTACCTTTTATCAAGTTAATAAGTAGAGTTAGATGGAGCATTGCACTTTGTCCATGATAGACAAAGTATATAGCTTGCGGGGAATCATCTATCTTTCCTATATCAGTTTTGTTTAAAAGTTTTCCAAAATAAAATTTTTTATATGTAACAGAACAAAGCTTTATTGTCGTATCCAGTTCCAATCTTATTAAGCCATTTTTCTTATAATAATCACATATTCCTTTGGGGCTCTCATCAGTTCGACGAAGCAAGATTTTAGTGTTGACTAGATACAGAATTACTTTTTCATCTTTTTCATTACAGCATGAACACCGATCTTTCTTTTGATCCCAGCAAAGACACCAATATTCTTTGTAAATATCCTCCCAGGACACTCCTTGACTGATTTTAACGGCTACATAAATACAATGTATGGCACAGGTGTTGGCATAATCACCTTGTACCTTATCTTTGAACCAATCAATTCTATCTTTGAGACAATATTTGTCGGATGTTAAGTCATTTTTTCTATCATTTTCATCCGTTCTTTTGAGGCTGATTTCAGTGTCAGAGGATCTCTCTTGATACCGGAAACTGTCCTCATAGGAACTGTTGGTAATGTTGTCACCATTTTCGTTATTTGGTGAGACATCTGACTGGCTTAAGAAACTGGCTTCCTTTAAACTCACAGCTCTGTTTAATACATTATCGTGATGGGTTGTGACATGCTGAGTATTATTTGGCAGGAAGTCTGCTGTAGTGGCTTCTTCAGTTACTTTCGCTACTTCGGTAACTCCATCGTTTAATTTCTCTTCTTCGGTAGCTTCTTGAGTTAATTTCGTTGGAGGATCAGGATGTTTTAGAAATATTGCTATTGCATGGTTTATAAATGTCCAGAAATAGGTGCCAATCCCCATTCTGAAATAGCAAGAAAGAAATATTAAGTACTTAGTTTTCTAGAAATGAAATTGAGTTTAACATCCCAATATTCTACTCCAAATGGGCTAATGAAGATGGGTAGGGGATACATTTTGCCTGAATAGTGGCACTATGGCCTATACTTATTTAAAATTCCAACTGTCAAGGGTTTTTTTTATCTGCATACCAATGTGTACAGGGGACCACAGTTTTCCACTCCATTTGAATGACAATGCGCTGTCCTTTGCCAGGCCCTCTGTCCTGTGCCATGGACATGGGTGAACAAAGCTGGAAAATTCTGATCAACTTATTTTGACAGCTGTAGAAAGTTAATTGAGGGCAAATTCAAAACAAATTGTAATAAACATATTTAATCAGAGGCCTTATTCACAAAACTTAACACTAACATATTTTAAAAATTCAGAACTTTCATTGGCAAAAGCTAAAATTTTTTACTAGGATTGTAGCTTTCAACCAATGAAATCTGTACATCCTGGAAACACTTTAGTTCAATTTGTTAAGAAATAGGCCCTAAGTCAATAACTAAAATTTATCTGAAGCATTTGATCCACAGGCACTTAAAGGGATTAAAATAAAACTTCTTACTACCAGGCCCGTAGCCAGCTTGCAGGCTTCGGAGGGGCAGTGAAGTTTTTAGGAGGGGCACATCCGTTACAGTCTACAGTAGTTATTTTAGAGTTATGGTTGGCAAATTTTCTTTCGGGGGGGGGCAAAACGTTTTTTCAGGGGGGCATTGCCCCCCCTTGCCACCCCCTAGCTACGGGCCTGCTTACTACTGCTTGACTATACTCTCCCAAAAAAGAAACGCAAAGTTACATTTCGTCGTCGGTATATCCTCGCTCTACCATCGCCTTGTTGCAACAAGAACCGCGACACGTCGCTGAACCAAACTGCTCTCCAGTGTTGCTGTGTCCCTACCGTCAGTGCCTGATCCATTAAAGTTGGATTTCAAGGTGTTGGCGTATTCAAAACAGAAGCTCTAACGGGGACGTCTGCCTCGTTATTCGGTTTCACGTAGGCGTTTACCTACTGTCTGGTACGAGATTCTACGCCGTCCGGGAATTGCTGCTGCAGTAGAGGTCGCTGTTGAAAACCATTTACGCCTATGACGTAACCGGAAGTGACGATCCAGGACAGGTGGGGTCACTCTTGTTTGGCCTGAGCTAGTTCCATAACGTGTTGAACTTTGTTGTCGGTACCCATCCCAAAGGCGAGAAATGGAACCAAGAGAAACATTCAGCAGCCTGGCTACATCTGGCTTGGTTTCACCTGCTTGTAATCGTCCAATAGCGTTGTTGTGTTGGTCTTCGTTCAGATGTGGCATCATTTGGTTCGTTGAGTGTTTACATGTGCAACTGATTTGGAAACCGAGAACCCCGGGATTTTAAAGACCTTAGATCTAGGTTCCATGCGAAAAACTCGCGAAGTTGTTAAATTCATGTTTCTTGGTGCAATCAAGCGATAACAAATTTCGACAAAAAGGATGACCAGTCACAATTAGTGACCCTACCTTTAAAATCAATAATGAATTTCTTTTATCCTTACGTAATGGCATTGAAAACAAGTAAGATTTACCGAAACAACGACCTTGTTCAAAAGATAGGTTGCCAGGCAACGAAACATACGCCCACAACAGCTAAGTCGTCCGGGCAGTCAACAAGGGTTGTCGCATATTGTTTCTTTTATCAGTAAGGAGAACATTTAAAACACATGATAATCTTATTACGAGTAATAGCCCATTAAATAATTATCAGAAATGATTAGAATAGTTTTGATGGTTTGTCTCAAGGCCTTTGTCCCCAAGATATTTCAAAGTGATCAAGTGCCAGAAATGATCAGATATCACTGAAAAGCAAATAGGCTTCTTTGTCTCATGACCCTAAACACTGTGTACAAATTTAAAGTCAATCGGATATTAACTTTAGCCTTTAGAGCATTCACAGGGTTTTTCAAAGTGATCAAGGGTCATAACTCGGGCAGGAATTATCAGATATTGCTGAAAATCAACAGGGTTCTTCATATCATGACTTTAAATTAATACACACTATTTACGGTCATGATACAAAATAGCCTATTTATTTTCAGCGATATCCGATAATTACTGCCAGAGTTATGACTCATAACTCTGGCAGTAATTATCGGATATCGCTGAAAATAAATAGGCTATTTTGTATCATGACCGTAAATAGTGTGTATTAATTTAAAGTCAATCGAATATTAACTTTAGATTTTTCAAAGTGATCAAGGGTCATAACTCTGGCAGTAATTATCGGATATTGCTGAAAATCAATAGGCTTCTTTGTATCATGACTTTAAACACCGTGTATAAATTTAAATTCAATCGGATATTAACTTTAGCCTCTAGAGCGTTCACAAGATTTTTCAAAGTGATCAAGGGTCATAACTCGGGCAGGAATTATCGGATATTGCTGAAAATCAACAGGCTTCTTCGTATCATGACCTTAAACACTGTGTATAAATCTAAAGTCAATCGGATATTAACTTTGGCTTTTAGAGCGTTCACAAGATTTTTCAAAGTGATCAAGGGTCATAACTCTGGTAGTAATTATCGGATATCACCGAAAATCGATAGGCTTCTTCGTCTCATGCCCTTAAACACTGTGTATAAATTCAAAGTCAATCGGATATTAACTTTAGCCTCTAAAGCGTTCACAAGATTTTTCAAAGTGATCAAGAGTCATAACTCTGGCAGTTATTATCAGATATCACCGAAAATCAATAGGCTTCTTCATCTCATGACCTTAAACACTGTGTATAAATTTAAAGTCAATCGGATATTAACTATAGCCTCTAGAGCGTTCACAAGATTTTTGAAAGTGATCAAGGGTCATAACTCTGGTAGTAATTATCGGATATCGCTGAAAACCAATAGGCTTCTTTGTATCATGACTTTAAACACCGTGTATAAATTTAAATTCAATCGGATATTAACTTTAGCCTCTAGAGCGTTTACAAGATTTTTCAAAGTGATCAAGGGTCATAACTCGGGCAGGAATTATCAGATATTGCTGAAAATCAACAGGGTTCTTCATATCATGACCTTACACACTGTGTATAAATTTAAAGTCAATCGGATATTAACTTTAGCCTCTAGAGCGTTCACAAGATTTTTCAAAGTGATCAAGGGTCATAACTCTGGTAGTAATTATCGGATATCGCTGAAAATCAATAGGCTTCTTTCTCTCATGCCCTTAAACACTGTGTATAAATTTAAAGTCAATCGGATATTAACTTTAGCCTCTAAAGCGTTCACAAGAGTTTTCAAAGTGATCAAGGGTCATAACTCTGGCAGTAATTATCAGATATTACCGAAAATCAATAGGCTTCTTCGTATCATGACCTTAAACACTGTGTATAAATTTACAGTCAATCGGATATTAACTATAGCCTCTAGAGCGTTCACAAGATTTTTCAAAGTGATCAAGGGTCATAACTCTGGTAGTAATTATCGGATATCGCTGAAAATCAATAGGCTTCTTTGTCTCACGACCTTAAACACCGTGTATAAATTTCAAGTCAATCGGATATTAACTTTAGCCTCTAGAGCGTTCACAAGAAATTGTGGACGATGGACGGACGGACGGACCGACAGACGGACGGACGGGGGCGACGGCAATATACGACCACATTTCCATGTGGGCGTATAACAAAAAATTGATGAAAAATGGGTTGTGCGTTTCTTTTTTTTGAAGAGTATATATTATAGTATATAAAAGGTATTTCAGCCGCCATCTTTGTTTACACGTCTTTAAGATATTTCATCTGCTATCATCTCACAATACTCACTAATTCCAACGCTTCCCGTTGTTTTTATTGACAACGAGACCTTATTTGATCATCATTCGGCTTCCGATGTAATTAAATTGGTCATTTTACAGCGTTATTAATTACAAATCAAACTTGAAGCGCTATCACTTGGTGACAAGCAACTTCGAGAGACCGGAAATAACCCGAAATCAGGTCAATGACGTCTCGTTGGGGAAGGCCTTATTTTTGATTGGTCAAGACGTGTTACTAAAAATAAATTGACTGTCACAGCTGACCGCGAATTATGTATGTCAGAATGACAGCTGAATATTGTTATTGGTATGTAACATGCTTAGGATAATTTATTTTACTATATTAACTACTTTAAATGGATTCTTCTAGCTGCTATACCAGTGCTTGCAGTCACAGCAACTTTTTTGTGACACGTACTGACTATAGTGTTGAAATTCGGATCGAGATTTATGATCCAAATAGTCAAATACTTTTGTTTGCTATCCTATTCGGAAAATTCGGAAACGTGAAATTCTTGAACAAAATTACATCAAAAGTGCATATACTCACAATTTCTTACTTTTTTCAATGTTTATGAATGTCTGTGTATGCCGTGTATGAAAGCATACTTTCGATTTGCAAATTGTTTGAGCTGCGAAGAAGAAAACGTGCTTTCTTCCCTCTGGTGGTTTAACGTCCGCTTCCACATATAAGTGATATCGCAGACTAAAAACGTGCCTACCGTTAGCCGCAATTATTAAGAGTAATTAAGACTATCCGTGATATCAAAAAAAAAACAGTGACGTGAAGAAATTTGTTTATAGCTAGGCCTACTCTCGTAATCCATGGCCCGCCTACTTATCATTTTGCTCAATCAGCACGAATAACAAAAGTAATATAAAAACATGTCACGTTTATTCTGAACTCGGTAGGCAAACATTGGCAGATTCCGGTACCATCTAGATGTAGGTTACCAGAAACTGCCGAGTGATTTATTCCGCCAAGGTCGTTCGCCTCTGATAATTTACTACTATTACTATTGAACCAATCAGTAATTGAGAAAATATATGTGACCTAGTTCGTTATGAATAAATTTCATTGCGGGAAACCAAAACACGGTCTAAATGAATGAATATTTCTATCCAGACTACCGTTTTCATTGCACTGCATTAATAATTTTATTAGTAACTAGCTCTAAAAATAATACGCATATTGATATTTATGCTCAGAGCTGCGTACGTGATCAGTTGCATTGGGGAAAATTTCAAAGTAATCAGGTGTAAAAATGGCTAAATATAGAGCATACGGAATGTCAGAATATATTCGAACGGATAGTAAAATGTTTCGGATAACCCTTATTTTGTATATAAAGGATATCCGAATAGTAGTTTCAACACTAGTACTGACACCTAGATTAGCTAATATGTTTGTACGTTTCGTGTACAAGAATAGTCTTGTCACTGCCAGTAGGCCTACCTGCCTGACCCGTTACGACAATATTGTGGCCTGTTTTAAAAATTTTAAAAGCCTGGCTTTGCTCTGGGGTTAATACCAGGGACATTTTTTTCATTTTCACCTGACAAATACGTGGGTTTGTTTTGATGCAGTCTAGATCATCCAGTCCCTGTTGCTTGTCGCCAAGTGATAGCGCTTCAAGTTTGATTTGTAATTAATAACGCTGTGAAATGACCAAGTTAATTACATCGGAAGCTGAATAATGATCAAATATCAGGTCTCGATCACAGGGACTTGAAGGGATTAAAATAAAACTTCTTACTACTGCTTGACTATAACTATATGATATTAAGCAGTGGTAAGAAGTTTTATTTTAATTTATTTTAATCCCTTCAAGTGGCTGTGGTCTCGATGGCAATAAAAACGACGGGAAGTGTTAGAACTAGTAGTAGTAAGTATTGTGAGCTGATAGCAGACGAAATGTCTTGAAGACATGAAAACAAAGATGGCGGCTGAAACACCTTTTATATACTATATTATATAATAGTCAAGCAGTAGTAAGAAGTTTTATTTTATATTTTAATCCCTTTAAGTGCCTGTAATTTGAGTCAATATCTATTGTTATCGATTGGATGGAGTAAATATCTGAACCAAATTTATACAAAACTGCCTAAATTTTACTAAAATTTAAATTCAGACTGATAACTATTGCAAAAAATTAAGAAACGTGTAACCTTTCTACTAATCTGTTATCTACTCTTAAAACCGGAAATTGAAATAATTTAATGTCTGCTCAATGTTATGATATAGGCACAATACTGGATCTTTCCGAACGGACAAATATTTTCCCTTGGGTTAGGCTTAGGTATCGGGTGAGGTTTATCTAAAACTATTCTGAAGGGTTAGGGTTAGAATTGTGACTATAAACACAGAAAAATATTTGTCCGTTCGGAAAGATCCAGTATCGTGCATGATATAGAAGAGTCTGTCACAAGTTGTTTTAGATGATTTTTATGATAAAGTCAACCAATACGTCAAAGATATTATATTTAACCATTTATTTAAATTGTCTTCGACTTATAGATCTATAAGAAAAATAATTAATGTTCTACTGGCAAAGGGGTGGTGTTTAAAATATTTATTTTCTAATATCGTTTATACTGTTTTCATTAAATATCCATGATGAACATGATTATCGGTATCTAATCTATTATAATTTTTTGTGCTCTCCTTTTGATGCAGTAGTAATTTTTCTAAAATATATTAATTTTTGTTAACAGAGTTGTCTTTCTTAGATTATGTTTCATTTCAATATATGTATGTGCTACAAATATGGCCATGTCTATACCATAATGCATGTATTAGCCTTTCTACTAAACATGTTATCTGGCCACAGATCACTAATTATTTCCCCATTGACTTCAATTTTAATTCTCGTCTCTTAGACCGGTTGTAACTTTTTCCCAAATATTCGTTGGGTAAAACGCTTTCTGCCATAGATGGAGCAACATGTGGCAAACTCTTGCCCAAAAGCATGTATGAGGTTCTTCATGAAAAACTTGAGATAGACAACCTGGAATTTGAGACAGCTAATCTTGCAATTTTTGGCCCTCCCTTTCAACGTAAACAACCTCACAACTCTTGTATCCTTCCTTCCACCTCAAAATCATGAATATTCACCAAAACATGGCAGAAAATGTATTTTCAAACCCTTGATTCTACACCAAAAACTCAACAAAAATCGCCATGCAAGGGGGGGGGGGGAAGGGAGAGAATGACTAAAAATAACTTTCGCCCTTGTTTCGTGGGTGACGGCCCATGAATATTTGGTGATCTGTGTCCATCTACTTTAAGGAGAGTAACTCTTGAAACCGGAAGTTGAAATAATAAAGTATCTGCTCAATGTATGCATGATATAGAAGATAGTCTGTCACAAGTTGTTTTAGATGATTTTTATGATAAAATCCAACCAATACTTCGACGATAAAAATTCCTGTGCAAAGTATATGTTACAACATCTTATATTTAACCATTTATTTAAATTGTCATCGATTTATAGATCTATAAAAAAATAATTACGGTTCAACTGGCAAAGGGGGTGGTGTCTAAAATATTTATTTTCTAATATCGTTTATACTGTTTTCATGAAATATCCACGATGAACATGATTATCGGTTAGCACTGAAACTATATTTTAACATAATCCAAATACAAAATCTATCACAATTTTTTTGCAGCTACTTATTTTGAAACAGACTATAGCTTGAAATCTGTGAAAAATAAAACAAGAGTTGTTCTCCTTTTATGTTTTCAACCAGACATTTTGCTAACATTATAGTCCAGGCAAAATAGCGTAAGTGCAGGCAGTTGCTGCAATAGAAATGCTGACCACTGTTTATGGTCGGTCTAGACGTTTCTTATCACCAAAAAAAAAGTCCCAGTCCGAAATCCGTGCCCAAATGGGTCAAAATCCTAAATGGCCACCGGTTTGGGTTTGTAAATTCTAATTTCCACCCAATTATCATAATGTGATCGAGTTTGGTATCAAAATATGGTCGGTCTAGACGTATCTTATCACCAAAAAAAAAGTCCCAGTCCAAATCCGTGCCCAAATGGGTCAAAATCCAAAATGGCCACCGGTTTGGGCTTGTAAATTCTAATTTCCACCCAATTATCATAAGTTGATCGAGTTTGGTATCAAAATATACGTTTTCAGGGTAACTGAATCCATTTCCACACCTATTTTTGTGATTAGTGCTACCGCTGAGTCAATATTGGTAGTTATTCAAGGTGGCACTCAGTTTTGGCGGGAAAATTCGAATTGTGCATTAGGATCAAGTTTGGTGTCAAAATGTACGTTTTGGAGGTAACTGAATCTATTTTTGTACATATACTATTCAAAAAAAGTAGGAGATATTTGATTTTGGGGGCATAATACTAAAATATGCAAATGACTACGAAAAAAGTCACTATAGAACCTAACAGAAGAAACATTTCCAGTTACATGTGACGCCCACACGCACAAATAGCTACCGCATGGAATGCAGGTGATGCTTGGGATCATCATGGGGGTCCAACCCAAGATTTGAACGACTCTGACTTTGAATGTTACAGTCATTGTGGCATTGAATTCCAGGGTGGAAACATCAGTTTAATTGTTTTAGTGACCAGAAAACAAATTTTGATATGCGTCGGCTTACCCAAAATGAAAGGTTATGTGCCCTTGGCATGCTACAGATCGGCACAACACAGGCGGTTGTGGCGCGGACGATGAATGTTTCTCAGTCTGTCATAAGCAGGCTATGGTCCAGATACCGTGATACACAATCTGTACAGGACAGACCACGCTCAGGTCGACCAAGGGCGACAACTCAAGTCCAGGATCGATTTATCCATACCTTGGCCTTGAGAAATCGTGTCATCACAGCAAATCAGATCAGCACTCGTCTTCAAACAGACACTGGTGTGAGAGTGAGTAGCCAGACGATTCGGAATCGACTGCATAGGGGTCACCTTCGCGCCGGACGTCCTCGCGTGATCCCTTGTTTGAGAGATCATCACATTCAGGCAAGACGTTGTTGGTGTAGGGATCGTCAACACTGAGATAATCGACGCTGGAGCAATGTGATGTTTTCAGATGAGTCAAGGTTCACTGTTGATTTTTTAGACAGACGTAGGAGGGTGTGGCGTCGTCGAAACGAGCGCTTCCAAGAAGTTAAGTCATCAGACATGATCGATTTGGGGGTGGTTCTGTTATGGTGTGGGGAGGCATCACTGTTGCTGGAAGAACGGCTTTACATGTTGTTGCAGGGCGTGTTACAGGCCAGTACTACCAGGACAACATCTTGGCAGTCCATGTTGTGCCGTTCGCACGACGTCATGGCCGCCATTTCATCTTCCAGGATGACAATGCAAGATGTCACAGGGCCAGGATCGTTACTGGTTACCTCCAACAACAGAACATCACCACATTACCTTGGCCAGCACTGAGTCCCGACCTCTACCCCATCGAGCATGTCTAGGACATGCTTGGACAGAGGTTACGTCAACATCAACAACGTCCTGCCAATGTCCAAGAACTTGCTGCTGCGTTGCAACAGGAATGGGACAATCTGGACCAAAATGACCTTAGACGTCTCATTAGGAGTATGCCACGTCGGATCAATGCTTGTTTGGCAAACAGAGGAGGATTTACCCTTTACTGACTTTGTTGTTTGACCCCGGGTATCATTTTACCCTTATAATGGTCAGTCTGTGCCTTACTTAGTCTAACGATCATTTGGAATAAATCGATGAATGTGAACTTCATTTCATTTTGTCATTTGTTTCTTCGTCAGTTTCATTAGGTGACTTTAATAACACTTAAAAATCAAATATCCCCTACTTTTTTTGAATAGTATATTTTAGTGATTAAGTGATTTCCTGTGTCAATATAATAGGAGAAAGTCCAATTAGGGATTTAGATTTCTGATTGGCCATCGGAGATTAATGATACTCCTCTACCTTAGACATAATACAATGACATACATCCAGTATCAACTAAATTTCATTTTGAGTGTCTCCCAGATCACTGCGAAAGCTGGTCATGCCTTTTGAAGCATGTGGCAAATTTATTTCACAAATTGATTTTAATTTTGAGATCCAGACATATACAGTATGGCCTGTTTGTCAGATATGAAATGATCCATTTGATAATGAACAGCCCACCGTTAATGCTCAATGTTGTAACGCTATTGAAGTGGGGGAGCCTGTATCAATGTCTAGACGGTCCACAGTGCCAACATTTAATTTTGCGGACCATTGTCTTTTACATGGGCTGTAGGCAAGACTGGCAGACGGCCCATTACAACAGGGTCCGAATTCAAAGGTTTTCTCTAAGTTAAGTAAAAATACTTAATTTTTCCACTTAACCAAGTGTCTTACCTTAAATCGGTATTCAAAGGCCCTCATTTTCATATACTTGGCTATGTGAAAAACTTAACTGCTCACTTAAAAGCACCACTATACTCTATTCAAATCTTAGTTGTTATTACTAGGAAAATGTCGAAATATCATATTGTAAGCATCAGAATAATGTGACAATAATGTATGATAAATTATGATAGTACGCATTCGCTGCTGGAACAGTTCTTTTCGTAGATGTTTTTCAATAGATTTCAATTGCAGATTTTGAAAAGTGGTAATGTTATATGATGGCTATTGTAAATTGTATTATTTTAAATACATGTATGTACATAAGCAATTCGCAAAGACCGTTTGCTTTTTAGTTGAATTGTACAAATCATTGCAGTGTTGATCAATGAAATCTATCATTCAATTTTGAAAATTCATACACCCAGGCCCGTATTTTTACCCGAATAAATATTACTGATTAAAATTAAAAAGGTAAATAATTGGTGACAAGCTTGAGTCAGCAATCATCATTATATTTGTAAATTTATGTATGAACGAAGACAATAACATGTTGCAATCATTGTCAACTTGCAGCTTCAAATATGTATAAATGAATGAATTGTAAACGAAATAAATCGTGATAATATTTTCTGAAATTTACAATGGAATGTCTTCACAATGTAAAATTTTACAATAAATTTAAAGCAGCAAACTTTATAATATGACAGTCGTGGAAAACATGATTAAGCACTACGAACATGATAAATTACCAGAAAAACTTCTTGACCATTTCGGTGGCAGTAACCTTATACACTATTTTGGCACTACAACCGGGGCCCTGTTTCACAAAAACTTAAGCTAAAATCACTAAAATAGATTTTAACTATAATCAAAATGAAATTTTATGCGTTTCACGAAGATTGATTGTAACTTAAAATGCGATTTTAATAGATTTTAGTTAAAATCGCCTGCGCCCGCGCAGTGCACATTTCCGCTGCGGGTACTTACTGTGAAAGCAAATACGCTTCGAAACTAAAAGATAGGCTGGCACTGCCAGGCAGGATACGCCCACATTTTCGAGAGATGGATAGAGAACAAGCAATACCGAAAGTGATTTTTCCACCATCATTAAGTTACAATTTGATATGTGCAAATTTCGAAATGAATTAAGATCTTTGGGTTATAAAAGGTTCATTTCAGTAGGCTTCAAATTCGACTGGGGATCATGTTCCTAAGTGGGTAAGATGCTGGCTCGGTAGCCTTGAGGTTGGGTGTTTGATCCCTGCATTGGGTGACAAAGTTCATCTAGATTTTCAGGCGTGGTTTCCCTTTGTTAGTGATGAAGGATGGATGGCCTGACAAGAACAGCTGTCAATTTTGGTCTGATTTTCACGAAATTCGACCTCAACCTTCATTACGATGTAACGGTGATATAATCAAACGTTTTTTTTTAAATGGGATAATAATTCTGACCCCAGAGAGACCACAAGCTAAAAAAGATAGGCTGGCACTGCCAGGCAGGATACGCCCACATTTTCGAGAGATGGACAGAGAACAAGCAATACCAAAAGTGATTTTTCCTACATCTTTAAGTCCTGTATTTCATACTGTATTGGGAGCAGCCATTTAGTTGGTCAGTTCCAGTCTGATATTAATGAAATTCGAAACCGACAATGATTATGGTGTGACGGTACACAACCTAGAAATGCGACTTTTCATCAAAACCGGATAAGAATTGTGACCTGTAGAGAGTCCACAACCATGATATACCATATTTTTACACTATTCGCGTACAAACGGCGACCATTTCGTCCGGCAATTTTGGTACGATTTTCACGAAATTAGAACTCAACTTTCCTCATCAAAATCGAATTAAAATTGTGACCTATACAGGGTCCACAACCATGATGTATCATTTTTTTAACAGTATTCGCGTACAAACGGCGGCCATTTCGTCTGTCAATTTTGGTCCGATTTTCCCGAAATTCAAACTCAACCTTCCTTACAGTGTAACGGTGATATAATCAAACGTTTTTTTAAATTGGATAATAATTGTGACCTCCAGAGGGACCACAAGCTAAAGAAAGGGGGATTTTGCGTATAACCAGGGGCCATAATTCAGGAAGTTACGATCCGATATGCGCAAATAACGAAAAGAACCAAGATCTTTGGGTTATAACCATGAATTTCAAGTTTCATCAAAATCGAATTAAAATTGTGACCTTTACAGGGTCCACTATGGAAGGGTATCGCTGCCAATATTAAATGCTATGCTAAAATGTCTTTTCAATTGATTATATGTAAAAACCAACGTCTTGCCAAAGACGAATTTTTATATGAGCATGCAGCTTTAAGCTGTTTTTAAACACGTCACGTGGTCAGCTACCACGTGACTCCCTTCTTGGAAAAAACTTCGAAGCGTGTGATGGTTTGTTTTTTCTCTGCATTAATTTTGCATACTTTCTCTTATTAAGTTTAGCCTCCTCCTCCCCTCCATCCACATTCTTATGTACACAGTTTGGTCTTATTAACATTTAGTATCTATTTAGAGTATACATTTAATTAATTGTATGTGTATTATGTGAAATTGTAATTCTTTCGTGTATGGCGGTTTGGGGCCGCTACACCTTTACTCAAAAAACATTATTTGGTTGATTTATTTTAATTATGTCTATTTCATTATTCGTAAATTTTGATGTTATAATTAATAGTTAATCTTTGATCACATAAATTGTATTCCTTTAATAAACGACCACCCAAAGTTGGGGTGCGTCATACCGCCATTCAGTTGTTTGAGTAAACAGAGCAGATTTTATTTGTGTCATATCAGTCCGTCGGTCAAATATTATTGCGAAAGATAAAAAGTACAATGTACAAAGTCACTATACCGGTAATGATAAAGTCAAAATACCTCTAAAGCCAAAGTTAAATGTGAAACGACAAATGTAATGTGTCAAATGACAAATGTTTTAATGCAAAATGCTGTTCTTAGACATTTCTACAATTTACATTTCTCTCATTACAAATCACATTTGCGCTCTGCCACATCTCATTTGTAATTCACGCTTTCTTTTTATCAACTTGCACATAGCATCTTCTTAAATATCCAAATATAGTATGCCACGTGACTTATTAACATAAATACGGAAAAGACCGATCTTTCTTTAAATAAAAATATGAATAATTGTTCCAAAGGAAAGATAACTCAGTTAACGCTCCATTAGTTGTTTTTCTTTTTAAATTATTTATATATGTTTGTGCTGGTAAAAGGAAAATATAACTTTTTGTTGAATCTAAAAATATGAGCATCCTGACCAATTTCCTCCCCGAATTAGTAAACATTTATTGATGTTTGTGAAAGGTTTAAAGTAGCTAAGTCTCTAACTCAATGTCATCCAAAATCTTCAACATTGAAAACACGAATTATTTGTCAATTTAAATCAACAATTCATGCTGTGATCTTACTGGAAAAAGATGGACTTCCGATATCCAATATTTAAGACACAATACAAATTTTACCATTGGTACACGAATCGTGTACAATAAAGCGTTTCAAACCAAGTTCGAGGAAAGAGGCTAGAAACAAATCAAACGGCGTGTGTAGACTGGAATAACCAGACGCTAGAAATTTGCATTCGATTGAGACTACTGACTTATTTCGCTGAGTAAAAACGGAAACCATTGAATTTAAATCAGTTTATATACATTCATGTTACATTATTATATGCGTTGCGACTCTCTTATGTCAATTTCTAGGTCCCAAATCAAATGTTAGCGATTTAGCTCCTTTAAACTAATCGCAATTTTGAAAAATAATTAATGACACTTAACAGGAACAGGATAATGAAAGGACGGAGAAGCCAGGGAATTTTTTCACCCGTTGTGATTGTCATAATATAGACCTCGACAATATTTACTTATTAGGCCTATACATGTATTAATTTTTCACTTACCTGTGTTATGTTTTATACGGTATCAATAATTATATTATAAATGTGTGAGAGAGAGAGAAATGGGCTTTAACGTCCACTTGACACAAACTAGGTCATTTCGGGACTAACATGGTTTATTTTTATTTCAATAATTCGCATGCGCGTAAGGGTCTATAGCAGTGGAAGGAAACCGGAGTGCCCGGAGGAAACCCACGAGGTTGAGAAGGCGCCCCTATCTCCATGCCACATACGCTCACACCAGGGATCGAAACCACAGCCGCAAGCCAGAGGTGACCGGCGAGCTAGAGGTCGAAGCTCGGCACTCTAGACCACTAGGCCATTCCAACCCCCCATTATAAATGTATGAATATATATGATCTGTATGTCCATAGTGGCACAGCCGCAGTACTATATTTTGTCTTTGACCTCCTTCATTTTATATAATCTTACGAAAACAAAAAATTAGAAAGTGGAATAATGATAAGAGATTCTATGCGCATGAAACCACTTGGGCTTACGGCTCGACCTGTATTGGCCGAGAAGGTTTCTGCTAGTACGGGACAAACAACTGAGGTCAACTTAATTGTTAGCTAAAGAACCCATGAATGGCATGAAGTCAACTGAAGAATGGCAGCACGTTAACTGGGAGAAATAATTCATATTCTTATTTCAAGAAAGATCGGATGTTTCCGTATATATGTTAATAAGTCACGTGGCATACTATATTTGGATATTTAAGAAGATGCTATGCGCAAGTTGATGAAAAGAAAGCCTGAATGACAAATGAGATGTTGCAGAGCGCAAATGTGATTTGTAATGAGAGAAATGTAAAATGTAGAAATGTCAAAGAACAGCATTCTGCATTAAAACATTTGTCATTTGACACATTACATTTGTCGTTTTACATTTAACTTTGTCCTTAGAGGTATTTTGACTTTATCATTACCGGTATTGTGACTTTGTACATTGTACTTTTTACATATAATCAATGGAAAAGACATTTTAGCAGAGCATTTAATATTGGCAGCGATACCCTTCCATAGTCCACAACCTTGATATACCATTTTTTAACAGTATTCACATACAAACGGCGGCCATTTTGTATGGCAATTTTGGTCTGATTTTCCCGAAATTCGAACTCAACCTTCCTTACGGTGTAACGGTAATATAATCAAACGTTTTTTTAAATCGGATAATAATTGTGACCTCCAAGCTAAAAAAAAGGCGATTTTGCGTATAATCAGGGGCCATAATTCAGGAAGTTATGATCCGATATGCGCAAATATCGAAAGGAAGCAAGATCTTTGGGTTATAACCATGAATTTCAAGTTTCATCAAAATCGAATCAAAATTGTGACCTCCACAGGGTCCACAACCTTGATATACCATTTTTTAACAGTATTCGCGTACAAACGGCAGCCATTTTGTATGGCAATTTTCGTCCGATTTTCCCGAAATTCGAACTCAACCTTCCTTAGGGTGTAACGGTGATATAATCAAACGTTTTTTTTAAATTGAATAATAATTGTGACCTCCAGAGGGACCACAAGCTAAAAAGGGTGATTTTTCGGACAATCAGGGGCCATAATTCAGGAAATTACATTCCGATAGCCGTAAATATCGAAAGGAACCAAGATCTTTGGGTTACAAACATGCATGTCAAGTTTCATCAAAATCGGTTCAAAACTGTGACCTCTATAGGGTCCACAAGCTAAAAACGTGATTTTTCGTACAATCAGGGGCGCCATAATCCATGAAGTTTTGATCCGATACATGCCAATATCGAAAGCAGCCGAGATCTTTTGGGGATAAACCTATATTTCAAGTTTCGTCAAAATCGGATAAGAATTGTGACCTGTAGAGAGTGCACAAACAAATTGTGGACGTCCGGACGGACAGGGGCGACGACATAATACGTCCACATGAAAATGTGGGCGTATAAAAAGGTCATTTTTCGTACAATCAGGGGCCATAATTCAGGAAGTTACAATCCGATATGCACAAATATCAAAAGGAACTAAGATTGTTAAGTTGTAAACATGTGTTTCAAGTTTCATCAAAATTGAATGAAGATTGTGACCTCCACAGGGTTCACAACCTTGATATACCATATTTTTACACTCTTCGCGTACAAGCGGCAGCCATTTTTTCAGTCAATTTAGGTCCGATTTTCACGAAATTCCACCTCAACCTTCATTATGATGTAACGGTGATAAAATCAAACGTTTTTTTAAATGGGATAATAATTCTGACCTCCAGATGGACCACAAAAGGTCATTTTTCGGACAATCAGGGGCCATAATTCAGGAAGGTACGATCCAATGGGCGCAAATATCGAAAAAAACCAAGATATTTGGGTTATAAACATGCATGTCAAGTTTCATCAAAATCGGTTCAAAATTGTGACCTCTATAGGGTCCACAACCTTGATATAACATATTTTCACACTAATCGCGCACAAACGGCGGCCATTTTGTCTGTCAATTTTGGTCCGATTTTCACGAAATTTCATCTCAATCTTAATTATCATGTAACGGTGATATAATCAAACGGTTTTTTAAATCGGATAATAATTTTGACCTCCAGTGGGACCACAAGCTAAAAAGGGTGATTTTTCTTACAATCAGGGGCCATAATTCAGGAAGTTACGAATCAATGAGCACAAATATCGAAAGGAACCAAGATCTTTGGGTTATAAACATGCATGTCAAGTTGCATCAAAATCGGTTCAAAATTGTGACCTCTATAGGGTCCACAACCTTGATATAACATATTTTCACACTAATCGCGTACAAACGGCGGCCATTTTGTCCGTCAATTTTGGTTCAATTTTCGCGAAATTCGAACTCAACCTTCATTACCATGTAGCGGGGATATAATCAAACGGTTTTTTACATCGGATAATAATTTGGACCTCCAGAGGGACCACAAGCTAAAAAGGGCAATTTTTCGGACAATCAGGGGCCATAATTCAGGAAGTTACGATCTGATGGGTGCAAATATGGAAAGGAACCAAGATCTTTGGGTTATAAACATACATGTCAAGTTTCATTAAAATCGGTTCAAAATTGTGACCTCTATAGGGTCCACAACCTTGATATAACATATTTTCACACTATACGCGGCCATTTTGTATGGCAATTCTGGTCAGATTTTCTCGAAATTCGACCTCAACCTCCCTTAGGGTGTAACGGTGATATAATTAAACGTTTTTTTAAATCGGATAATAATTGTGACCTCCAGAGGGACCACAAGCTAAAAAGGGTGATTTTTCGGACAATCAGGGGCCATAATTCAGGAAATTACGATCCGATGGGGCAAATATCGAAAGGAACCAAGATCTTTGGGTTATAAACATGCATGTCAAGTTTCATCAAAATCGGTTCAAAATTGTGACCTCTATAGGGTCCACAAGCTAAAAACGTGATTTTTCATACAATCAGGGGCCATAATCCATGAAGTTTTGATCTGATACATGCAAATATCGAAAGGAACCAAGATCTTAAAGGGATAAACCTATATTTCAGGTTTCGTCAAAATCGGATAAGAATTGTGACCTGTAGAGAGTCCACAAACAAATTGTGGACGGACGGACGTCCGGACGGACATGGGCGACGACATAATATGTCCACATGAAAATGTGGGAGGATAAAAACTGTTGACAGGTTGAATTAACGGTTGCAATATCAATGAGGAGAGTTTCATACGTTGGAGCAATGTTTGCACACAGTCAGACATTCGTAGAAAGGTGAAATAAATGAGTGTACTGCATTATATGCGATTCGAAAGGTATCGGTGGGTTGGCCTTGAACTTGGCATTTGATTCGTGACATGGGAATTTGATTTACTCGCAGACTTCAATGGACATAATGTGTATCGATAAACTAAATCGCATGGATTTGTAGTTTAATGGAGAATTGTCACAAACATATTATATTTGTGACTCAAACGGCTAATCTAGGTTGTAATTTTTCGTCTCATATTAAAAGTATTTATCAACTTTGAAATTAATACAACAAATAGCCAATGTCCCGATGCCTAGATTTGACATTTCATTCTCATCATAGACCCACCCTTTCAATGATACTTACTCAATTAAATGATTTATCCCCAAAGATAAAATAGCTTTGGCTCCTAAAATGTCAATTATTTTTGTTTTATTAACGTAAAACTTCATTAAGAAATAATAATAAATTTATATTAAAATTTAATTTCAAATAGGCCTAGGCCTATAACATTTTTCAATAAACACATTTGAGATTATTGATTTATCTCTTTAGTATTTACATATCACCATAATCCTCAAAAATATGCGTAAAATACTACATATCGTTTGCCTATAGTATTATAGGCCTTTAGGCCTTCTAAAACCAAGAAATGGGGCATATTAAACAATTGTACACGAGCATATTTTCTTTATAGATAAGAAGGCCCTTCTTTCCAAGACATTGGATATGAATAAATGATTTTCTTTTAGTGTTTAGTTTACTGGGGTTTTGAGTGGTTTTTATACGCCCACATGGAGCGCCATCCAAATGCTTAAACTGACTTGCAATAAAATAAACGGGTGAAAAGGATTTGAATGAAAATTGTTTTTTGTGAATGATGGTTGGAATATTAAAATTAAGTGACCGGGGCCGTTGACAATATTGTCATTATTCCAATTATATCTATATGTCGCAATATATATAACAGTGTAGCTCTAATCAATGTTTGTTAATGTCTTGATTTTAAGTTAGGACAGGGTGACGGCTATCCTAAGTTAAAATTGATTTTAGTTAAAATTGTCCTTAAAATGGGTTTGTGAAACGCCGCTATTTTAAATTAAGATTAGATTTTAACTTAAAATATTATTTTAGTGGATTTTAACTAAAATGCTTAAAATCGTTTTGTGAAACTCATCTATCTTAAGTTAGGATGAAATTTTAGTTTAAGACGATTTTAAGGAGATTTAAGTTTTTGTGAAACAGGGCCCTGGTGCATAAAAGTAGGAAAATGAATGAAAATGAATTGAAATGAGGTTTAACGTCCTACTGTTCTGCTCCGACTGGGCTGATAAGCTATGAGAGAAAGTTTGCCCGAATAACGGTGCTACGGCCTACTCTTCTATAGAAATTAGGGTTTTTCGTACTATCCGAAGGACTAGATGTCATCCTTTGTCGGGTCCTCCATGCTACAGCCTGTCAAAGAGGATTCGATCTCAATCCACTAACTTGAAAAATCGCAATAACCAGCCAGCTACTACACTGTATACTGCGATTAAAAGAAGTCATTATAATCTTGCTTAACTTTAAGGTACCTCCCATAGGTCACTTAAAGTTAAGTGGATTTTTCTCACTTAAATTAGCCTTTGAATACCGCTAAATGACTAGACACTTGAAAGTTAAGGCAGCTTAACTTTAAGGTAAAGATAGGCTGGCACTGCCAGGCAGGATACGCCCACATTTTTGAGAGATGGATAGAGAACAAGCAATACCGAAAGTGATTTTTCCTATATCATTAAGTCCTGTATTTCATACTGTATTGGGAGCAGCCATTTTGTTGGTCAGTTCCAGTCTGATATTCATGAAATTCGAAGCCGACAATGATTATGGTGTGACTGTACATAACCTAGAAATGTTGCTTTTCGTCAAAATCGGATAAGAATTGTGACCTGTAGAGAGTCCACAAACAAATTGTTGACGGATTGACGGACGGACGGACAGGGGCGACGACAATATACGTCCACATGAAAATGGACTCCACAACCATGATATACCATATTTTTACACTATTCGCGTACAAACGTCGACCATTTCGTCCGGCAATTTTGGTACGATTTTCACGAAATTCGAACTCAACCTTCCTTACGGTGGTGCAACAGAGTTTTTTTTTTAATCAGATAATAATTGTTCGAGAGATAGACAGAGAACAAGCAATACCAAGAGTGATTTTTCCTACAATCAAAGGCCATAATTCATTAAGTTACAATTTGATATGCGCAAATATCGAAAAGAATAAAGATCTTTAGGTTATAAACAAGCATTTCAGGTTTCATCAAAATCGAATTAAAATTGTCACCTCTACAGGGTCCACAACTTTGACATACCATATTTTTACACTGTTCGCGTACAAACGGCGGCCATTTTTTCTGGCAATTATGGTCCAAATTTCTCGAAATTCGAACTCAACCTTCCGTAGGGTGTAACGGTGATAGAGTCAAAGTTTTTTTTAAATCGGATAACAATTGTGACCTCCAGAGGGACCATAGGCGATTTTTCGGACAATCAGGGGCCATAATTCAGGAAATTACGATCCGATATGCACAAATAACAAAAGGAACCAAGATCTTTGGGTTATAACCATGCATTTCAAGTTTCATCAAAATTGAATTAAAATTGTGACCTCTACAGGGTCCACAACCATGATATACAATTTTTTAACAGTATTCGCGTACAAACGGCAGCCATTTTGTATGGCAATTTTGATCCGATTTTCCCGAAATTCGAACTCAACCTTGCTTACGGTGTAACGGTAATATAATAAACCGTTTTATTAAATCGGATAATAATTGTGACCACCAGAGGGACCACAAGCTAAAATAAGGCGATTTTGCGTATAATCAGGGGCCATAATTCAGGAAGTTACGTTCCGATATGCGCAAATATCGAAAGGAACCAAGATCTTTGGGTTATAACCATGAATTTCAAGTTTCATCAAAATCGAATAAAAAATTTGACTTCTACAGGGTCCACAACCTTGATATACCATTTTTTAACAGTATTTGCGTACAAACAGCGGCCATTTTGTATGGCAATTTTCGTCCGATTTTCCCGAAATTCGAACTCAACCTTCCTTAGGGTGTAACGGTGATATAATCAAACGTTTTTTTAAATCGGATAATAATTGTGACCTCCAGAGGGACCTCAAGCTAAAAAGGGTGATTTTTCGGACAATCAGGGGCCATAATTGGGTTATAAACATGCATGTCAAGTTTCATCAAAATCGGTTCAAAATTGTGACCTCTATAGGGTCCACAAGCTAAAAACGTGATTTTTCGTACAATCAGGGGCCATAATCCATGAAATTTTCATCCGATACATGCCAATGTCGAAAGCAGCCGAGATATTTTGGGGATAAACCTATGTTTCAAGTTTCGTCAAAGTCGGATAAGAATTGTGACCTGTAGAGAGTCCACAAACAAATTGTGGACGGATGGACGGACGGACGGACAGGGGCGACGACAATATACGTCCACATAAAAATGTGGGCGATAAAAAGGGCGATTTTTCGGACAACAGGGGCCATAATTCAGGAAGTTACGATCCGATGGGTGCAAATATCGAAAGGAACCAAGATCTTTGGGTTATAAACATACATGTCAAATTTCATCAAAATCGGTTCAAAATTGTGACCTCTGTAGGGTCCACAAGCTAAAGATAGGCTGGCACTGCCAGGCAGGATACGCCCACATTTTTGAGAGATGGACAGAGAACAAGCAATACCGAAAGTGATTTTTCCTACATCTTTAAGTCTTGTATTTCATACTGTATTGGGAGCAGCCATTTAGTTGGTCAGTTCCAGTCTGATATTAATGAAACTCGAAACCGACAATGATTATGGTGTGACGGTACACAACCTAGAAATGTGACTTTTCATCAAAATCGGATAAGAATTGTGACCTGTAGCGAGTCCACAACCATGATATACCATATTTTTACACTATTCGCGTACAAACGGCGACCATTTCGTCCGGCAATTTTGGTACAATTTTCACGAAATTAGAACTCAACCTTCCTCATCAAAATCGAATTAAAATTGTGACCTATACAGGATCCACAACCATGATATATCATTTTTTTAACAGTATTCGCGTACAAACGGCGGCCATTTTGTCTGTCAATTTTGGTCCGATTTTCCCGAAATTCAAACTCAACCTTCCTTACAGTGTAACGGTGATATAATCAAACATTTTTTTAAATTGGATAATAATTGTGACCTCCAGAGGGACCTCAAGCTAAAGAAAGGGGGATTTTGCGTATAACCAGGGGCCATAATTCAGGAAGTTACGATCCGATATGCGCAAATATTGAAAAGAACCAAGATCTTTGGGTTATAACGATGAATTTCAAGTTTCATCAAAATCAAATTAAAATTGTGACCTTTACAGGGTCCACAACCTTGATATACCATTTTTTAACAGTATTCGCGTACAAACGGCGGCCATTTTGTATGGCAATTTTGGTCTGATTTTCCCGAAATTCAAACTCAACCTTCCTTACGGTGTAACGGTAATATAATCAAACGTTTTTTTAAATCGGATAATAATTGTGACCTCCAAGCTAAAAAAAAGGCGATTTTGCGTATAATCAGGGGACATAATTCTGGAAGTTACGATCCGATATGCGCAAATATCGAAAGGAAGCAAGATCTTTGGGTTATAACCATGAATTTCAAATTTCATCAAAATCGAATCAAAATTGTGACCTCCACAGGGTCCACAACCTTGATATACCATTTTTTAACAGTATTCGCGTACAAACGACGGCCATTTTGTATGGCAATTTTCGTCCGATTTTCCGAAATTCGAACTCAACCTTCCTTAGGATGTGAAGGTAATATAATCAAACGGTTTTTTAAATCGAATAATAATTGTGACCTCCAAGCTAAAAAAAAAAGGCGATTTTGCGTATAATCAGGGGCCATAATTCAGGAAGTTACGATCCGATATGCGCAAATATCGAAAGGAAGCAAGATCTTTGGGTTATAACCATGAATTTCAAGTTTCATCAAAATCGAATCAAAATTGTGACCTCCACAGGGTCCACAACCTAGATATACCATTTTTTAACAGTATTCGCGTACAAACGGTGGCCATTTTGTATGGCAATTTTCGTCCGATTTTCCCGAAATTCGAACTCAACCTTCCTTAGGGTGTATCAGTGATATAATCAAACGGTTTTTTAAATCGAATAATAAATGTGACCTCCAGAGGGACCACAAGCTAAAAAGGGTGATTTTTCGGACAATCAGGGGCCATAATTCAGGAAATTACATTCCGATAGCCGCAAATATCGAAAGGAACCAAGATCTTTGGGTTACAAACATGCATGTCAAGTTTCATCAAAATCGGTTCAAAATTGTGACCTCTATAGGGTCCACAAGCTAAAAACGTGATTTTTCGTACAATCAGGGGCCATAATCCATGAAGTTTTGATCCGATACATGCCAATATCGAAAGCAGCCGAGATCTTTTGGGGATAAACCTATATTTCAAGTTTCGTCAAAATCGGATAAGAATTGTGACCTGTACAGAGTCCACAAACAAATTGTGGACGGACGGACGGACGTCCGGACGGACAGGGGCGACGACATAATACGTCCACATGAAAATGTGGGCGTATAAAAACATGATTTTTCGTACAATCAGGGGCCATAATCCATGAAGTTTCGATCCGATACATGCCAATATCGAAAGCAGCCAAGGTCTTATGGGGATAAACCTATTTTTGAAGTTTCGTCAAAATCGGATAAGAATTGTGACCTGTATAGATTTGACAAACAAATTGTGGACGGACGGACGTCCGGGCAGACGACAATATACGTCCACATGAAAATGTGGGCGTATAAAAATATGGTAATTTTTGTATATACGGAAGGTGAAATGTCCAATCTTACTAGAAAGATAGGCTGGCACTGCCAGGCAGGATACGCCCACATTTTCGAAAGATGGACAGAGAACAAGCAATACCGAAAGTGATTTTTCCTGCATCTTTAAGTCCTGTATTTCATACTGTATTTGGAGCAGCCATTTAGTTGGTCAGTTCCAGTCTGATATTAATGAAATTCGAAACCGACAATGATTATGGTGTGACGGTACACAACCTAGAAATGTGACTTTTCATAAAAATCGGATAAGAATTGTGACCTGTATTGAGTCCACAACCATGATATACCATATTTTTACATTATTCGCGTACAAACGGCGACCATTTCGTCCGGCAATTTTTGTATGATTTTCACGAAATTAGAACTCAACCTTCCTAATCAAAATCGAATTAAAATTAAGACCTATACAGGGTCCACAACCATGATATACCATTTTTTTAACAGTATTCGCGTACAAACAGCGGCCATTTTGTCTGTCAATTTTGGTCCGATTTTCCCGAAATTCAAACTCAACCTTCCTTACAGTGTAACGGTGATATAATCAAACGTTTTTTTAATTGGATAATAATTGTGACCTCCATAGGGACCACAAGCTAAAGAAAGGGGGATTTTGCGTATAACCAGGGGCCATAATTCAGGAAGTTACGATCCGATATGCGCAAATATCGAAAAGAACCAAGATCTTTGGGTTATAACCATGAATTTCAAGTTTCATCAAAATCAAATTAAAATTGTGACCTTTACAGGGTCCACAACCTTGATATACCATTTTTTAACAGTATTCGCGTACAAACGGCGGCCATTTTGTATAGCAATTTTGGTCTGATTTTCCCGAAATTTGAACTCAACCTTCCTTACGGTGTAACGGTATTATAATTAAACGTTTTTTTAAATCAGATAATAATTGTGACCTCCAAGCTAAAAAAAAGGCGATTTTGCGTATAATCAGGGGCCATAATTCAGGAAGTTACGATCCGATATGCGCAAATATCGAAAAGAAGCAAGATCTTTGGGTTATAACCATGAATTTCAAGTTTCATCAAAATCGAATCAAAATTGTGACCTCCACAGGGTCAACAACCTTGATATACCATTTTTTAACAGTATTCGCGTACAAACAGCGGCCATTTTGTATAGCAATTTTCGTCCGATTTTCCCGAAATTCGAACTCAAACTACCTTAGGGTGTAACGGTGATATAATCAAACGGTTTTTTAAATCGAATAATAATTGTGACCTCCAAGCTAAAAAAAAGGCGATTTTTCGTATAATCAGGGGCCATAATTCAGGAAGTTACGATCCGATATGCGCAAATATCGAAAGGAAGCAAGATCTTTGGGTTATAACCATGAATTTCAAGTTTCATCAAAATCGAATCAAAATTGTGACCTCCACAGGGTCCACAACCTTGATATACCATTTTTTAACAGTATTCGCGTACAAACGGCGGCCATTTTGTATGGCAATTTTCGTCCGATTTTCCCGAAATTCGAACTCAACGGTAATATAATCAAACGGTTTTTTAAATCGAATAATAATTGTGACCTCCAGAGGGACCACAAGCTAAAAAGGGTGATTTTTCGGACAATCAGGGGCCATAATCCAGGAAATTACATTCCGATAGCCGCAAATATCGAAAGGAACCAAGATCTTTGGGTTACAAACATGCATGTCAAGTTTCATCAAAATCGGTTCAAAATTGTGACCTCTATAGGGTCCACAAGCTAAAAACGTGATTTTTCGTACAATCAGGGGCCATAATCCATGAAGTTTTGATCCGATACATGCCAATATCGAAAGCAGCCGAGATCTTTTGGGGATAAACCTATATTTCAAGTTTCGTCAAAATCGGATAAGAATTGTGACCTGTAGAGAGTCCACAAACAAATTGTGGACGGACGGACAGGGGCGACGACATATTACGTCCACATGAAAATGTGGGCGTATAAAAATACTGGATTGGAGCATACAGCACAAAAATATAAGGCTTTCCCAAATCGAAAGCCTGACGATTAGGAATGTCTGCTCACATGACGTCAAAGTTTGCACGCGGAGATTGAGCGCTTGATGTACATGCGGATAAACTTTATGAAGAGTTAGACGAACAGTTTCTGAGATAAAAATCACGGAAAAGGACATGGGCAGTGGATAATCCAAGAATTTAATTAGACTTCGATATTTATGATGAATGGATAGCGATTAAAGGCAACATTGTCTTGTGTATGTAATGAATTCTCCTCCGAAGTCACGTGTCACAAACATGGCCTCTTATAATAGATTATTTTTAGAGCGGGAGTATTGCCTCGAGTAAACATTGTTTTGAGAAGGATTTGAAGCAAAATCTTGATAGATTAATTAGTTCGAATATGATTTTAGTCCAAATACATCATCAAATCACCCAGTTTGTACACGGGAACGTATCTTTAAGCTGCATCGATGCCATCCTTATCAGTGATTGTCTGATGAACCTGTTATTCGTCCGGTTAATCTGGCCATTCATTCGTCTGGTGAACCCCTGCCATTCACTTTGGTGATCAACTGACGAATACCCGCCATTCACTTTGTCATTCGTTTATTGAAACCATGCCATTCGTTTATTGAACAAAGAAGAATCACGGTGAAAAATAGACGATTAGGATTCCAAAATAGCAATAGACCCGTGGTTCTGTAAAGCGTTTTTTTCATACGCCCATATTTTCATGTGGACGTATATTGTCGTCGCCCCTTTTCATCCGCTAACAATTGTTTGTGAACACCCTACAGGTCACAATTTTTATCCGATTTCAATGCAACTTGAAATATAGGTTTATTATCACCCTAAGATCTCGGTGCTTTCGATATTGACATGTATAGGACTGTAATTTCATGGATTATGGCTCCTGATTGTACGAAAAATCCTGGTGTGAGCGTATGTGGCATGGAGATAGGGGCGCTTTCTCAACCTCGTGGGTTTCCTCCGGGCACTCCGGTTTCCTCCAACTGCTAAAGACCCCTACGCGCAAGCGAATTATTGAAATAAAATTAAAAAACCATATGTTAGTCCCGAAATGACCTAGTTTGTGTTGAGTGGACGTTAAACCCAATTTCTCTTTCTCTCTCTGTACGAAAAATCACGTTTTTAGCTTGTGAACAGTGTAGAAGTCACAATTTTGAATCGATTTTGATGACACTTAAAATGCATGTTTATAACCCAAAGATCTTGGTTCCTGTTGATATTTGCACATATCGGATTGTAACTTCCTGAATTATGGCCCCCGATTGTAGGAAAAATCGACTATTTTAGCTTGTGGTCACTCTAAAAGTCACAATTATTATTTGATTTAAAAAACCGTCTGATTATATCACCGATACACTGTAATGAAGGTTGAGTTCGAATTTCGTGAAAATTGGATCAGAAATCACAGACAAAATGGCCGCCGCTTGTAGTGTAAAATAGTGTAAAAATATGGTATATCAAGGTTGTGGACCCTGTAGAGGTCACAATTGTAATCAGATTTTGATGAAACTTAAAATGCATATTTATAATTCAAAGATCATCATTCCTGTCGATATTTGTGCATATGGCCCTAAATTGTACGACAAATCGACCTTTTTTTAGCTTGTGGTCCCACTAGAGGTCACAATTATTATCCGATTTAAAATACCGTTTGAATATATAACAATTACACCGTAATGAAGGTTGAGGTGGAATTTCGTAAAAATGGACCAAAACTGCCTGACAAATGGCCAGTACTTGTACGCGAATAGTGTAAAAATATGATATATCAAGGTTGTGGAACCTGTACAGGTCACAATTTTAATCCGATTTTCATGAAACTTGAAATGCATGTTTATAATCCAAAGATCATGGTTCCTTTCGATATTTGTGCATATCGGATTGTAACTTCCTGAATTATAGCCCCCGATTGTACGAAACATCGTCTTTTTTATAGCTTGTGTCCTCGAGAGGTCACAATTATTATCCGATTTTAAAACAAAACGTTTGGTTATATCACCGTTACACTGTTGAGGTCGAATTTTGTAAAAATTGGACCAAAACTGCTGGACAAAATGGTTACCGTTTGTACGCAAATAATGTAAAAATATGATATGTCAAGGTTGTGGACCCAGTAGAGGTCACAATTTTAATCCGATTTTGATGAAACTTGAAATGCATGTTTATAATCCAACGATCATGGTTCCTTTCCATATTTGCGCATATCGGATTGTAGCTTTCTGAATTATGGCCCTTCATTGTTCGAAAAATAGCTTTCTGTTTAGATTGTTTTAAAGTTGCAACGATACTGAAAAAATGTATCCCGATATATCACGATATTGTTAAAAAAAATTAGAATTATCGTGGTTCAAAAAATTAATTATCATGATGATTACTGATGTAAAATTGACATAAGTGTGGTGTAACGGGTGCATCAAGTATATCTGTTTGCTATTTAGCAATGTATGTGAGTTGCATTGATAGCGGTATATCCTGGAGTAAGAATATTCATGCAGTTTCGTGACCACAATCAGCTAGCTTAGTTCACAACTGATGCCAAAACCCCAAAGGTTTGAAGTATTTCCACTGGACGTTTAAATTTCCCTCTAACACACTTTACACATTGCAATGCCTGTGGCATTTGTGTTTTTCAAACTAAAATATTCCCACACCACAGAAGATGTTTTCTTTTTTGTTGTTAGCGCCTGCGGGCTGCGGTGTCAAACTATCACCGGGAACATAGGCATTTTCGATCTGGGATGCCTTAGAAGCATGTTATTCAAAGAATAAAGGAAATATTATCCATGCGGTTTTTCTATGTACGTTATCAATGTAATTTTCAACGGACTGGGTAATCAAAGATAAACCACGTCTTCCGTTACTATGGCAACGTATATTGTCAAATGCATATTTCCTAGTCTGTCATTATAAATATTGTGGATGCTGTTGCCTACACGTGGAAAATTATGATTAATAATAAACTATTATTCAGTGAAATACAGCCCTACTTGTAACATGAGGTGAACTAGTATATGGTGGAGTATGGCTGCCATAGCAAATACATATTATTTTCATGAAATTTTAATATTTTTCTCTTTTTTTTTTATTTAATTCTTATTTTCTTTAATTTAAAAAACAACTTAAATTCATATTTATTTTAATTTTATTTTATTTTTTTTATAATTTTTTTTTTTAATTTTCTTTATAATTTTCTTTTTTAATTTTTTTTAAAAAATTTTCATAATTTCTTTTTTAAATTTTTTTTAAATTTTTTTTTATTATAATTATACTTTTTAATTCTTTTTTTTTATTTATTATACTTACATTTTTTTTCATTTATATTATTTTTTATTTAAATATCTTTTATTTTTTTTAATTTATTTTTGTATCTTCTTTAAAAAAATAATTCTAAAAACAATTTTTATTTATTTTCATAAAATAAAAAAAAAATCATGTAAAACTTTTTATTTTTGATTCTCCGAAGAAAAAAAAATTATCTCCCAAAAAGATTTTTTCTTTTTTTTAATTTAAAAAAAAAAAAATAGAATTTATTTTTTTCATGTTCCGTGCTTTGCCATATTCCGTGCTTTGCCATATTCCGTGCTTTGCGATATTCCGTGTTTTGCTATAGTCCGTGATTGTGGGTTAGGCTAAGGCTTAGGTTTGGCCCAGGGTTAGGGTAAGGAGGTTTGGCCCAGGGTTAGGGTAAGGACTAGTCCTGTTTACATCTCAAGACGAAATCTACAAGTGCTAGCCCTTACCCTAACCCTAACTCCCACAATCTCTACATGACGTCATATGTACTAAAATGCGTAGGACGGTCTTCGATTTAGCGTTCTCTTGCTTTGCCACAGTGTTTCGCTTTTGGGTGTTTTATCAAATGTTAATATTTAATGAAATCGGTCAGGAAAAGGAAAACCAAAATCTCGACCTAGAAGAGTCAATGTAGATGAGTACATGATAGACTAGCATTGTACTAAGTAGGCCTAATCATCCTTATGGCAAAATGTCGTCTTATTTTACCATGCAGTCACAATAATTAATTTGATTATGTTGTAAACTCTAAGATAAGGTTAAATTGTGTTGTATGAAGAATAACTTGACAGGATTCCAGAGAGCGTGGTGGTGTTTATTTTGCCACTGAACTTTACGGACCAACACGCAAATATAAAAATAACCCGTATCGTATTTAATTGGGGGATTAGGACAAAAACGGTTAGGAATTTAAAATTGCTAAGTCTCTAACTCAGTATCATCCAAAGTCTTCGACATTAAAAACACAAATTATTGGACAGATGACCCTTCTCCTTGTCACGTACAATCGAGGAATGGAAAACACGCAAGTGGACTCAATAACAGACCTCATGTTGCACGCGCTAACCATTCATCGCAACTTCCCCCTACCCCCTTAAAGATATGACAGTTGGTCATGTTTTCGATCCTGGTCTTGGACGAAGGGCCTGGCAAGTGGTGCGGGACGGAGGGCCTGGCAAGGGGACATTATATGGTCATTTGGATGGTACAGAAAATCGAGGTTCCGTGTACAGATTGGCATGCACGCCAAAGAACCCTTGACAGTCATATATTATGTACTTAAAGTCAAGATCGACTCTTCTTGGTCACGATTTTGGTTTTACTTTTCCTGGCCGATTTCATAAGATATTCATACTTAGTTGTGAAAACTGACATCCTGTGCTATCATCGAGGATATTGATAAAACACCCGCAAGTGAAACACTGTGGACAACGAATTTTGGCCCTGCTTTATTTGTCCATACCGCATACCGAATGATCATAGTTCGGTTATGATTTAATCGGACGTCTGCAAAAGTTCGGCTACAGGGGCGGCAAATATTACTTGACCGGCGTACACCGTATAAAAACCGACTCGCTCAGAGGCGGATCAAGGCTCTAATGGGCCCCAGGCAGCTCGATCAGCTGGGACCTTCACGGAACTGGTTTGCCAAAGTAAAACTAAGACCACTGGAGAGAATTTCCGAGGATATATTGATGGAATAATATCAATGACTTAGTCAAACATTATCATGTCATTCGGCCAGTAACAATCGTTTGATGCCCAGGGGAGCATAGCAATACCCAATTGCTAGATAAAATGAAAACAAACCTAATTTATTATTGCTTAAAAGAAGAGACATATATTCTATAATTTCCTTACACATAGATGAATTGATGAATTGACTTTCAAACATCTGAATTCACTTAAAATGTAAAACATCAAATTTAAATAGGTTGTCCAAAATTTTATGGGCCCTTTTTTTCGTGGACCCTAGGCAGTTGTCTACACTGCCTATAGGATAATCCACCTCTGGAGAAATTAAGCACATTGGTTATACAGCATGTAGAGTCGACTGGTGATACGAGATAACAAGAATAAGGACAGTAGATCGAGTTTTTGATTTTCCTTTTCCTGACCGATTTCATTAAATATTAACATTTACTTGTGAAAACTAAAAAGCTGTGCTTTCGTCAACGGATTTATGTTGATAAAACACCCAAAAGCGAAGCACTGTGGAACCCGACCATTGGTTTGCACTATGGCAAAGCAAGGGGACGGTAGATCTAAGAAGGTCCTACGCATTTTAGTACATATGACGTCATGTAAAGATTGTGGGAGTTAGGGTTAGGGTAAGGGCTACTTACTACCTGTAGATTTCGTCTCGAGATGTAAACAGGACTAGTCCTTACCCTTACCCTTGGCCAAACCTAAGCCTTACCCTAAATCACAACCACGGACTATAGCAAAACACGGAATATGGCAAAGCACGGAATATGGTAAAAGCACTGAAGATCAAATAAAAATATGGAGATATTTTTTTTTCTTCGGAGAATCAAAAAAAAAAAGTTTTACATGATATTTTTTTATTTTATGAAAATAAATAAAAATTGTTTTTAGAAATTTTTTTTTAAAGAAGATACAGCAGCCAGATCGTCCGGGCAGTCAACAAAAGTTGGCACATATTAAGGAATTATCAGAAAATCATTAGAATTTGTTTGGTTTTTATAATCAAATGTTTTTTTTTAAATCAGATAATAATTGTGACCTCCAGAGGGACCACAAGTTAAAAAGGGTGATTTTTCAAACAATCAGGGGACATAATTCAGGAAGTAATGACCCGATGGGTGCAAATATCGAAAGGAACCAAGATCTTGGGGTTATAAACATACATGTCAAGTTTCATAAAAATCGATTCAAAATTGTGACCTCTATAGGGTTCACAACCTTGATATAACATATTTTCACACTATTCGTGTACAAACGGCGGCCATTTTGTCCGTCAATTCTAGTCCGATTTTCACGTAATTCATACTCTCTCTTCATTACTATGTAACGGTGATATTGTCAAACGTTTTTTTAAATGGGATAATAATTTTGACCTCCAGAGATACCACAAGCTAAAAAGGGCAAATTTTCGGAAAACCTTGATATAACATATTTCCACACTAATCGCGTTCAAATGGCGGCCATTTTATCTGTCAATTTTGGTCCGATTTTCACAAAATTTGAACTCAATCTTCATTACCATGTAACGGTGATATAATCAAACGTTGTTTTAAATCGGATTATAATTTTTACCTCCTGTGGGACCAAAAGCTAAAAAGGGTGATTTTTCGTACAATCAGGGGCCATAATTCAGGAAGTTACGAATCAATGGGCGCAAATATCGAAAGGAACCAAGATCTTCAGGTTATAAACATGCATGTCAAGTTTCATCAAAATCGGTTCAAAATTGTGACCTCTATAGGGTCCACAACCTTGATATAACATATTTTCACACTAATCGCGTACAAACGGCGTCCATTTTGTCTGTCCATTTGGGTCCGATTTTCACAAAATTTGAACTCGACCTTCATTACCATGTAACGGTGATATAGTCAAACGTTTTTTTAAATCGGATGATAATTTTGACCTCCAGAGGGACCACAAACTAAAAGGGGCGATTTTTCGGACAATCAGGGGCCATAATTCAAGAAGTTAGGATCTGATGGCCGCAAATATAGAAAGGAACCAACATCTTTGGCTTATAAACATACATTTCAAGTTTCATCACAATCAGTTCAAAATTGTGACCTCTATAGGGTCCACAACCTTGAAATAACATATTTTCACACTATTCGCGTATAAACGGCGGCCATTTTGTATGTCAATTTTGGTCCGATTTTCAGGAAATTCGATCTCAACCTTCATTAAGATGTAACAGTGATATAAACAAACGGTTTTTTAAATCGGATAATAATTTTGACCTCCAGAGGGACCACAAGCTAAAAAGGGCGATTTTTCGGACAATCAGGGGCCATAATTCAGGAAGTTACGATCCGATGGGCGCAAATATAGAAAGGGACCAAGATCTTGGGGTTATAAACATGCATGCCAAGTTTCATCACAATCGGTTCAAAATTGTGACCTCTATAGGCTCCACAACCTTGAAATAACATATTTTCACACTATTCGCGTACAAACAGCGGCCATTTTGTATGTCAATTTTGGTCCGATTGTCACGAAATTCGAACTCAACCTTCATTACCATGTAACGGTGATATAATCAAACGTTTTTTTAAATGGGATAATAATTTTGACCTCCAGACGGACCACAAGCTAAAAAGGGCGATTTTTCGGACAATCAGGGGCCATAATTCAGGAAGTTACGATCCGATGGGCGCAAATATCGAAAGGAACCAAGATCTTGGGGTTATAAACATGCATGTCAAGTTTCATCACAATCTGTTCAAAATTGTGACCTCTATAGGGTCCACAAGCTAAAAACATGATATTTCGTACAATCAGGGGCCATAATCCATGAAGTTTCCATCCGATACATGCAAATATCGAAAGCAGCCGAGATCTTATGGGAATAAACCTATATTTCAAGTTTCGTCAAAATCGGATAAGAATTGTGACCTGTAGAGAGTCCACAAACAAATTGTGGACGGACGGATGGACGGACAGGGGCGACGACATAATACGTCCACATGAAAATGTGGGCGTATAAAAACGAGATTTTTCGTACAATCAGGGGCCATAACAATAGTATGTCACTGCACTAGTCTGACGCTATAAGAAATACTAAAAATATGGGTATCAATAAATCTAACCCTAATCCAACGATAACAAGCCAACAGTGAGGCTGATGTCCCCCGCCGAAATCCCAAAATAAATAGATGACACATATTAATTAATCGCACATTTATTTTTTTTCAAACGTATCGAGCAATCAAACTGTACACGAAGTGTCATCCAAAAGTGTTTTATAAAGAAAAATGCTAAAACCGACGAGAAAAATATAAATGTACCCTAGTTAGAGGGATCCTAAAGGCAGACAAAAGGGCCCCCACGCTTGACGAAAGGGCCCCTCTGGACAAGGGAAAGGGCCCTTGTGTCCGAGTCAATCGTTTCTATACACTGTTACTGTCGAATCCATTACTGAATGAGAATGCAGTCATTGTATTGGCATAAAAATCATCAATCAAGATGAACCTAAGGTATCTTGTAACAAAGTATCAACCAATCAAATTGCAGAATCAAATTGCTTTTCTCTGCCTATCCTAAGAAGAAAATGCTCATCTTCGAACTCCATCGAGACATTGACCTAATAAGCATACACACCAATTTTGAACATTTTATCTCAATTCGAGTGAGAGTTATTGTGTTCCAAAGTCTCCGCAAATCAAATTGCTAATCGCTCTGCTTCCACTAAGCAGAAAATGCTCATTATCGATCTTAGTCAAGGTATTACTGTAATGAAACTATACACGAAGTTCCATCACTATCACTAAATTAGATCTAAAGTTATCGTGACCAAAAGCATCAATCAATCAAATTGCTTATCTCTGCATACCCTATAAGAATGAGAATGCAGTCATTGTATTGGCATAAAAATCATAAATCAAGGTGAACCTAAGTTATCTTGTCCCAAAGTATCAACCAATCAAATTGCAGAATCAATTGCTTTTCTCTGCCTACCCTAAGAAGAAAATGCTCATCTTCGAACTCCATCAAGGCATTGACCTAATAAGCATATACACCAAGTTTGAACATTTTAACTCAATTAGAAGGAGAGTTATTTTGTTCCAAAGTCTCGACCAATCAAATTGCGTATCGCTTTGCTTACCCTGAGGCGAGCAGAAAATGCTCATTATCGAACCTAGTCAAGGTATTACTGTAATGAAACTATACACCAAGTTTCATCACTCTCACTTAATTAGAACTAAAGTTATCGTGTCCCAAAGCATCAACCAATCAAATTGCTTATCTCTGCTTACCCTAAGCGGAAAATGCTCATCTTCAAACTCCATCAAGGCATTGACCTAATAAGCATATACACCAAGTTTGAACATTTTAACTCAATAAGAAGGAGAGTTATTGTGTACCAAAGTCTTGACCAATCAAATTGTGTATCGCTCAGCTTACCCTGAGCAGAAAATGCTCATTATCGAACTTAGTCAAGGTATTACTGTAATGAAACTATACGCTAGGTTTCATCAATCTCACTTCATTAGAACTAAAGTTATTGTGTCCCAAAGCATCAACCAATCAAATTGCTTATCTCTGCTTACCCTAAGCGGAAAATGCTCATCTTCAAACTCCATCAAGGCATTGACCTAATAAGCATATACACCAAGTTTGAACATTCTAGCTCAATTAGAAGGAGAGTTATTGTGTTCCAAAGTCTCGACCAATCAAATTGCGTATTGCTCTGCTTACCCTGAGCAGAAAAAGCTCATTATCGAACTTAGTCAAGGTATTACTGTAATGAAACTATACACCAAGTTTCATCACTCTCACTTAATTAGAACTAAAGTTATCGTGTCCCAAAGCATCAACCAATCAAATTGCTTATCTCTGCTTACCCTAAGCGGAAAATGCTCATCTTCAAACTCCATCAAGGCATTGACCTAATAAGCATATACACCAAGTTTGAACATTTTAACACAATAAGAAGGAGAGTTATTGTGTTCCAAAGTCTCGACCAATAAAATTGCGTAACGCTCTGCTTACCCTGAGCAGAAAATGCTCATTATCGAACTTAGTCAAGGTATTACTGTAATGAAACTATACACCAAGTTTCATCACTCTCACTTAATTAGAACTAAAGTTATCGTGTCCCAAAGCTTCAACCAATCAAATTGCTTATCTCTGCTTACCCTAAGCGGAAAATGCTCATCTTCAAACTCCATCAAGGCATTGACCTAATAAGCATATACACCAAGTTTGAACATTCTAGCTCAATTAGAAGGAGAGTTATTGTGTTCCAAAGTCTCGACCAATCAAATTGCGTATCGCTCTGCTTACCCTGAGCAGAAAATGCTCATTATCGAACTTAGTCAAGGTATTACTGTAATGAAACTATACACCAAGTTTCATCAATCTTACATAATTAGAACTAAAGTTATCGTGTCCCAAAGCATCAACCAATCAAATTGCTTATCTCTGCCTACCCTAAGTGGAAAATGCTCATCTTCAAACTCCATCAAGGCATTGACCTAATAAGCATATACACCAAGTTTGAACATTCTAGCTCAATTAGAAGGAGAGTTATTGTGTTCCAAAGTCTCGACCAATCAAATTGCGTATCGCTCTGCTTACTCTGAGCGGAAAATGCTCATTATCTAACTTAGTCAAGGTATTACTGTAATGAAACTATACACCAAGTTTCGTCAATCTCACATAATTAGAACTAAAGTTATCGTGTCCCAAAGCATCAACCAATCAAATTGCTTATCTCTGCCTACCCTAAGCGGAAAATGCTCATCTTCGAACTCCATCAAGGCATTGACCTAATAAACACATACACCAAGTTTGAACATTCTAGCTCAATTAGGAAGAAAGTTATTGTGTCCCAAAAAGTGTGACGGACAGACAGACAGACAGACGAACCCATTTTAATAGTCAACTTTCTTCGAAAGGAGGGGGACAATAATAGATATCGATGGACTAATAATCATTCGGACTAATGAACCTGGGCCCTGTTTCACAAAAACTTAAATCCTCTTAAAATCGTTTTAAACTAAAATTTCATCCTAACTTAAGATAGATGAGTTTCACAAAACGAGTTTAAGCATTTTAGTTAAAATCCACTAAAATAATATTTTAAGTTAAAATCTAATCTTAACTTGAAATAGCGGCGTTTCACAAACCCATTTTAAGGACAATTTTAACTAAAATCAATTTTAACTTAGGATAGCCGTCACCCTGTGCTAACTTAAAATCAAGACATTAACAAACATTGATTAGAGCTATATTGTTACATATATTGCGACATATAGATATAATTGGAATAATGATAATATTGTGAACGGCCCGGGTCACATAATTTTAATATTTCAACCATCATTCACAAAAAAAATTCTCATTCAAATTCTTTCACCTGTTTATTTTATTGTAAGTCAATTTAAGCATTTGGATGGCGCTCCATATTAGAACTCCGAGAAAAAAACCCCACTTAAAACCCCAGTAAACTAAACACTAAAAGAAAATCATTTATTCATATCCAATGTCTTGGAAAGAAGAGCCTTGTCTATAAAGAAAATATGTTCTTGGTTATAGAAGGCCTAAAGGCCTATAATACTAGGCAAACCATATGTAGTTTTTACGCATACTTTTGGGGGTTATGACGATATGTAAAGAGATAAATCAATAATCTCAAATGTGTTTATTGAAAAATGTTATAGGCCTAGGACTATTTGAAATTAAATTTTAAAATAAATTTATTATTATTTCTTAATAAAACAACAAAAATAATTCACATTTTAGGAGCCAAAGCTATTTTATCTTAGGGAAAAAATCATTTAATTGAGTAAGTACCATTTTCAAAGTATCAATTGAAGGGTGGGTCTATGAGAATGACATGTCAAATCTAGTCATCGGAACATTGGCTATTTGGTGTATTAATTTCAAAGTTGATAAATACTTTTAAAATGCGACGAAAAATTACAACCTAGATTAGCCGTTTGAGTCACAAATATCATAATGTCTGTGACAATTTTCCATAAAACTACAAATCCATGCGATTTAGTATGGATACACTTTATTTCCATTGAAGCCTGCGAGAAAATCAAATTCCCATGTCACGAATCAAATGCCAAGTTCAAGGCCAACCCACCGATACTTTTCGAATCGCATATTACGCAGTACAATCATTTATTTCACCTCTCTACGAATGTCTGATCGTGTGCAAACTTTGCTCCAACGTATGAAACTCTCCCCATTGATATTGCTACCGTTAATTCAACCTGTCAACAGTTTTCAGTTTCGAAGCGTATTTGCTTTCACCGTAAGTACCCGCAGCGGAAATGTGCACTGCGCGGGCGCAAGCGATATTAACTAAAATCTATTAAAATCGCATTTTAAGTTACAATCAATCTTCGTGAAACGTATAAAATTTAAAATTTCATTTTGATTTTAGTTAAAATCTATTTTGGTGATTTTAGCTTACGTTTTTGTGAAACAGGACCCTGTGCACTAGGTAACCCGATGGCTGGTGAACATTCACCGCAATAAACATGTGGCAACCTCTTGCTCAAAAGCATGAGGTTCACCATGGAAACATTTTCAGCGAATCAAAGACTTTGAAAGCTGATCATAGATAGGTATTATCTATGAGCTGATGAAAAGTAGCCACAGATCAAAATATGAAAATCAATATGGTGTAACTGGCAAACAGAAAACCACCTAGAACCGTTAAATATATTAGTACATGTCTATTTGTACTTAAATAAGGATTTGTCATGAATGGAAATCGTTAAAGCCCCAATAACACTCTTGTTGTAACTGAAAAATATGTCCCAATCTTCATTCTGGTCAACAAATCGTATTATTTTAGAATATTCCAATTAAATGATGATATAAATTTCATCTTAACACACCTAATTTAAAAAATTGGAAAAATTCAACCAATTGATTTGAAAAGTCTAACGTAAACCTTTTCAAATGTGACTTGGATTTTAAAATATTTTCGAACCCTCTGGACAAATAAAATAGGTTGTAATGGATAATTTACACAACAGGAAGGACATTTAAACATCTAGTACTTAGAATAAGGGTATTATTTATTTTCTGGAGCTACCAAGCCAGCAAGAATGTTATTGTCCCTTTAAACGAACAAACTAACCTTTCTTTATTCATTGCCTGGTCGCGTTTTGTCACTTTCGATATCGCCGGATATTTGAATTAGACGCGCTTAACCAGTCAAAATTATTCTATTCAAACATTATAGAAAGCTATATAAGAACAAGAAATGAAATTTAGAAACACGCGAGTGATGCAACTCAATGATTGTTTCAAGAACACGCGGTGTCTGGTGTTCTCCCAAAACGGCGAACGCCAAAAACTAGTAAGAGAGAGAAATGGGGCTTAACGTCCACTCGACACAATCTAGGTCATTTTGGCACTAACATATGGATTAATTTTATTTCAATAATTCGCTTGCGCGTAGGAGACTTTAGCAGTGGGGGGAAACCGGAGGACCCAAAGAAAGTCCACGAGGTTGGACAGGCGACCCTACTCCTTGTCAAAAATTTGAAACCACGCAGGTTGACTCAATGACCGGCTTTATGATACAGCGTGCACGTGCTAACCATTCGCCCCCCCCCCCCAAAAAAAAACCTAGGGATAATGTGAACACTCTACAGGTCACAATCTTTATCCGATTTCAAGGAAACTTGAAATATAGGTTTGTCACCCTAAGATCTCGGTTCCTGTCGATATTTACGCATATCGGATCTTAACTTCCTGAATTATGGCCCCTGACTAAATTGCCGCCGTTTGTACGCGAATAGTGCAAAAATATGGTATACGTTGTGGACCCAGTAAAGGTCACAATTTTAATCCGAGTTTGATGAAACTTGAAATGCATGTTCATAATCCAAAGATCATGGTTCCTTTCCATATTTGCGCATATCGTATTGTAGCTTTCTGAATTATGGCCCTTCATTGTTCTAAATAGTTTCACATAGGCTAAGCCTGTTCCCCAAACCCATTCAGACATCTTGAATAAAATATTGTTTTAAAAAAAAAGAGAAGAAAAATAGCTTTCTGTTTAGCTTGTTTTCTATCCATCTCTTGAAAATGTGAGTGTATCATGCCTGGCGGCTGCTAGTTATATTACATATGTATAAAGATAGACAGTAAAAGTGAGAGGCTAACCTCTATCAGAAACAGTTACTAAAGTAACTAACATGCGGACGGCGGTGGAGTTGACGGTGGTAATATACCACAATATGCTGGACTTAAAAATACAAACCTGCTTTTCGAATTCAGACTGACGTATTGACGGGTTCTACAGCATCTCTGCTCCCCGGGAACAGGGCGTGCAGTATCGCCGCCCTGCTCCCATGGCATGTTGATCACTGTTTCTAAACCCCTCAATTCAATAAATTGTTTTCTTTCTTTTATACTGAAACAAACAAAGTGTTCAATACTGCATTTGATATCTGTACTGTTAATAGAACTATCTTGGCCTATATATTAAATATGCAGCCAAGTAAATGTGTATTGTATTTAAACCAGAGTGATATATAAACGTCATGTACATGTAACTCTATGATATAAACCTATTAATGATGACATCATCATTATCTACCCACCAGCAAAATGAGGCGCGGTTATTTTTAGCAGTGATACTAAGTCACACATGACGAAGTGTCTATTTATAGTAACATGTATTGTATTTACAAGCTGTAACAATGGCCACAGTACACCATTTATTTCCCCCCACTGACCCTGTCAATTTTCGTCTCATTGACAGGCTCTACCCTTTCCCAAATTTTCTTGGGAGTTCAACGCCTTTTACCTCAGAGTGAGCAATAAAGCGAGGGGTTTACTAGTCCGCGGGTTATTTGATTTTAAGGGGTAATTTGTGTTGCATAGTGCTGCACTATAATACAAGGACAGCGTACATAGTAACCATGAGTTGCCATACAAGATGTCACTAGCGCAATGAATCATGGGTAATTCCTGTCTACGAAGAACCATCTATAGTAAGTATGCCGCTGCACAAGTCTGACGCTATAAGAAATACTAAAAATATGGGTATCAATAAATCTAACCCTAATCCAACGATAATAATAGATATCGGTGGACTAATAATCCCGCGGACTAGTGAACCTGTGCACTAGGTAACCCACTCGCTGGTGAACATTCACCGCAATAAATATGTGGCAACCGCTTGCTCAAAAGCATATATGAGGTTCACCATGGACACATTTTCAGCGAATCAAAGACTTTGAAAGCTGATGAAAAGTAGCCACAGATCAAAATATAAAAATCAATATGGTGTAACTGGTAAACAGAAAACAACCTAGAATCGTTAAATATATTAGTAGATGTCTATTTGTATTTTTCATGAATGGAAATCGGTAAACGAACAAACTAACCTTTCTTTATTCATTTCCTGTTTTGTTACTTTCGATATCGCCGGATATTTGAATTAGACGCGCTTAACCAGTCAAAATTATTCTATTCAAAACATTACAGAAAGCAATATAAGAACAAGAAATGAAATTTAGAAACACGCGAGTGATGCAACTCAATAATTGTTTCAAGAACACGCGGTGTCTGGGGTTCTCTCAAAACCCCGAACGCCACAAACTAGGAAGAAAGAGAAATGGGGCTTAACGTCCACTCGACACCATCTAGGTCATTTTGGCACTAATATATGGATTAATTTTATTTCAATAATTCGCTTGCGCGTAGGAGACTTAAGCATTGGGAGGAAAGCGGAGGACCCAAAGAAAGTCCACGAGGTTGGACAGGCAACCCTACTCCTTGTCAAAAATTTGAAACAACGCAGGTTGACTAAATGACCGGCTTTATGATACAGCGTGCACGTGCTAACCATTCGCCCCCCCCCCGCCATAAAAAAACCCTAGGGATAATGTGAACTCTCTACAGGTAACAATTTTTATCCGATTTCAAGGAAACTTGAAATATATGATTGTCACCCCAAGATCTCGGTTCCTGTCGATATTTACGCATATCAGATCTTAACTTCCTGAATTATGGCCCCTGACTGAATTGCCGCCGTTTGTATGCTAATAGTGTAAAAAATATGGTATACGTTGTGGACCCTGCAGAGGTCACAATTTTAATCCGATTTTGATGGAACTTGAAATGCATGTTTATAACCCAGATATATTGGTCCTTTTCGATATTTGCGCATATCGGATGGTAGCATCATGAATAATAGCCCCTGATTATACTTTACGAAAAATCACGTTTTAGCTTGTGGTCCCTCTTGAGGCCAAAATTATTATTGATTATATCACCGTTACACCTCAAGGTTGGTTGAGTTCGAATTTCGTTAAAATTAGACAAAACTGCCGGTCAAAATGGCCGCCCCTCGTACGCCAATAATGTTTAACTTCTGGTATATCCAGATTGTGGACACTCTAGAAGTCACAATATTTTGATTAAACTTGAAATATATCTTTTTAACCCACAGATCTTGGTCCTGTCGACATTCTCGCATATTGGACTGTAGCTTTCTGAACTATGGCCCTTGATTGTTAGGAAAACCGATTTTTGTTTAGCTGGCTCTCTATCCATCTCTTGCAAAACGTGGGTGGATCCTGCCTGGCAGCCGCTAGTTTATTCTATCCTTTATTTTGAGCGGTATAAAACATGGGTTCAATCTAACGACCAAATTTGGCCCCTACCTACAAATCGAACGTGATAATTACTCGTCAGCATTCATGTTTAGAGAAAAAGTTGAGAAACAGATTAAATATGAAATTGCAGCTGGAAACTATGTAATAACTTCAATAAAACCGACAATAATAAGTGCATTGGGTGCTATTCTTAAACCTAGTGGTGACATTCGCCTTATCCACGATGCTAGCGCACCCGAGGAAAATTCTTTGAACTCTTTTACATCCGAGACCAGCTGCTCATACATGGATTTAAAAGATGCACTTGCTCTTATTACTCCTAACTGTTATTTGGTTAAAGTGGATTTGAAAAGCGCGTACAGATCGGTCAGATGTCACAGCTCTGATTACCTTTTAACTGGCCTTAAATGGCACTTTTTGGGCGATACTAGTCCTGTGTATGTTTACGATTCAAAATTACCTTTCGGTCACGCTAAAAGTCCGACAATTTTTAAAACTCTTAGTAAGGCAGTATGTAAGATAATGTATGTTCAATTTGGTGTCATTTGTATCGCTTACCTCGACGACTTTTTAGTCATCGAAGACACTTTTGCATTGTGTAACCGGGGATTATTATTGTTGCTCGAGACTCTGCGCGAATTGGGATTCGATATTTCTTGGAACAAGGTCGCAAGGTCGTCTCAAACGATGCTTTTTCTTGGCATACTGTTAAATACCAAAAACCCTACTCTCTCCATGCCACGGGATAAACAGGCTGAATTTTTTGCCCTTTAGCGGAAACGGGCAAGTTGAAAACAATTACAGTCTCTTGGGAAACTAAACTGGGCGTGCCAAATGATCATGGGCGGGCTACATGTCTTTTAGGATTTTTGCGGCAAGGATGTAACATTGTTATCATGGGGATTCATTGTGCGCCATAAAGTCACAAAAAATATGCAATTTCGCGCCAAGCCAGTCATCATTTGCTTTGACATTGCCTCGCTTTAAACTTTAAGCATCCGCCTTTTTAATTACGCTAATGCCACGCGCCCATGTGTTTAGTTTGTGCTATGTCAAAATCCCTCCCACCCTCCCGTTAGTATTACTGTGGGTAGGGGAGTATTGTTTTTAACCGCTACTTCCGAACATGCTAAGGGAGTTTTATTTTGTAAATAATTTCTTCTTTGATTGGCATTTAGTAATTGAACATATTAACACAAGGTACAATTTTATGGCTACACAATTACTGAGTTTGATACTAAGCGACGTTTCGACGTGAATGCTCTCGTCTTTATCAAGCAATGATACAATGGGGGGGGGGGGGTAATATGTAGTATTTGCAGGATTATTTTTATACAGCTTTGGATTCCGCGTTTGATAAGGGTTTATATCCCGTGATTTGGGTGGAACTAGAATTCTAGTAGTCAAATCCAAATCCGCTCTTTTGTAAAACAGGGTTAGTTTATACTGTCTAATTTCAGTCCAAGTGTACCCCCCCCCCCCCCGGATTCATTTTACAATAGATTATAAGATGTAACTCTACACGTAGCCTAGAACACGAAACGTAAGTTGGTTTTTTTTTGTTGTTGTCTTTTTTTTTGGGGGGGGGGGGAGGGGGATAAACTGGCTGTTTGACGTGTCAAAAGAACGAAAAAGTCTAGAGTATGCCATCGATAATATAGCGTTATGTTTCAGTGATAATTATTTCGATACGTAATATACTTATCTGTTGAAATAGAATTTAAAAAAATGTTCTTAATCAACTATTAACAGCTATCGCGACCATTGTTTCAAAGACTTTGAGAGTTGAACCTTTTGAAGATGGTCTCTTGATAATTGTATTATCGTTTTGTCATGTCACACATTCACGTGGGTCGATCACGCGTGCAATACACTTTTCGGTGGCTACGAAGATCCCCATTTTTCTGTCAAACGGCCCATAATAAAAGACACGTGGTGTCTGTATAGTCCGAGAGCCGAGAGCCATGCGTACAAGTCGAAAACACCTTGAAACCGCATGGCATGGCCGTGTCCCCGTTATCTGAGTGGTTAAGATCGCTCTATAGGGCGAGAAAATACCGATGTCGACGGGGTTTCTTCCGGTACGCAATGCAGGGCCTGTCAAGGACAGCTGTCTGTTTTGGATGTGTCGAAAAACCGAGACCGTCCGTGTATATCTTGACGGTTAGAATCCATTATAAACGTAAGTCATAGTGCCGCTGTCCGGGCCAAAATTACCCTCCGAACCCACCCATGTACGACGCATGCCCCCATCTTCATTAAACTCCCCAAATATAGATGAATAACAGTAGGACGCTAAATCCTATTTCATTTCATTGGAAAAAACATAAGTCGTTTGTAATTAGGGAGGTGGGGGGGGGGGGGTCGTCACTAAACCTCGATCATTACCGTGTATCGGTTTGACGTATTTAACACGGTTCAATTCGCTGTCCAGGTACAATACAATACTTTTTTAACTTTCCTCCTGAAAAAGTATTTATCGGGTGGTTATTTCCAATAAAAGTATGACTATTTTGATATGTATTGAAAGTAGAAACACCCAATCTTACTAGAAAAATTCCGGATTTCCCCTGAAAACATCCATGGGGTGCATACAGGACAAAAATAAAAGGTTTCCCTAACTGACAACCCTGACGATTAGCGATGTCTGCGTGAGTAACGTGAGAGGTAGCACTTGGTGATTGTCTAAATCTCCCAGTGTTAGCGAGTGCGTGTGTATGTTAATAAAGTTGATAAAGTTTCTGATATAATACCAAAAAAAAAAACCCAACGGAAAAAGAGTGTATAATTCGAGAATTTATTGACCTTCGATATTTATGATAAATAATCAACGATGAAAGACAACAACTGAATATGCGCGAGTTTCCATTTCATCTCTCTTTTTTCACCATTTATTTATTGATAATTGTTTTATTAGTATATTTAGATTCAACTCGGGTTGAGTAAATGTTTTTGGCATGTATCGGATCAAAACTTCATGGATTATGGCCCCTGATTGTACGAAAAATCACGTTTTTAGCTTGTGGACCCTATATAGGTCACAATTTTGAACCGATTTTGATGAAACTTGACATGCATGTTTGTAACCCAAAGATCTTTGCTGCTATCGGAATGTAATTTCCTGAATTATGGCCCCTGATTGTCCGAAAAATCACCCTTTTTAGCTTGTGGTCCCTCTGGAGGTCACAATTATTATTCGATTTAAAAAACCGTTTGATTATATCACCGTTACACCCTAAGGCAGGTTGAGTTCGAATTTCGGGAATGTACGCGAATACTGTTAAAAAATGGTATATCAAGGTTGTGGACCCTGTTCAGGTCACAATTTTGATTCGATTTTGATGAAACTTGAAATTCATGGTTATAACCCAAAGATATTGCTTCCTTTCGATATTTGCGCATATCGGATCGTAACTTCCTGAATTGTGGCCCCTGATTTACGCAAAATCGCCTTTTTTTTAGCTTGGAGGTCACAATTATTATTCGATTTAAAAAAACGTTTGATTATATCACCGTTACAACCTAAGGAAGGTTGAGTTCGAATTTCGGGAAAATCAGACCAAAATTGCCATACAAAATGGCCGCCGTTTGTACGCGAATACTGTTAAAAAATGGTATATCAAGGTTGTGGACCCTGTGGAGGTCACAATTTTGATTCGATTTTGATGAAACTTGAAATTCATGGTTATAACCCAAAGATCTTGCTTCCTTTCGATATTTGCGCATATCGGATCGTAACTTCCTGAATTATGGCCCCTGATTATACGCAAAATCGCATTTTTTTTTAGCTTGGAGGTCACAATTATTATCCGATTTAAAAAAACGTTTGATTATATTACCGTTACACCGTAAGGGAGGTTGAGTTCGAATTTCGGGAAAACCAGACCAAAATTGCCATACAAAATGGCCGCCGTTTGTACGCGAATACTGGTAAAAAATGGTATATCAAGGTTGTGGACCCTGTAAAGGTCACAATTTTAATTCGATTTTGATGAAACTTGAAATTCATGGTTATAACCCAAAGATCTTGGTTCTTTTCGATATTTGCGCATATCGGATCGTAACTTCCTGAATTATGGCCCCTGGTTATACGCAAAATCCCCCTTTCTTTAGCTTGTGGTCCCTCTGGAGGTCACAATTATTATCCAATTTCAAAAAACGTTTGATTATATCACTGTTACACTGTAAGGAAGGTTGAGTTTGAATTTCGGGAAAATCGGACCAAAATTGACAGACAAAATGGCCGCCGTTTGTACGCGAATACTGTTAAAAAAATGATATATCATGGTTGTGGACCCTGTATAGGTCACAATTTTAATTCGATTTTGATGAGGAAGGTTGAGTTCTAATTTCGTGAAAATCGTACCAAAATTGCCGGACGAAATGGTCGCTGTTTGTACGCGAATAGTGTAAAAATATGGTATATCATGGTTGTGGACTCTCTACAGGTCACAATTCTTATCCGATTTTGATGAAAAGTCACATTTCTAGGTTGTGTACCGTCACACCATAATCATTATCGGTTTCGAATTTCATTAATATCAGACTGGAACTGACCAACTAAATGGCTGCTCCCAATACAGTATGAAATACAGGACTTAGAGATGTAGGAAAAATCACTTCCAGTATTGCTTGTTCTCTGTCCATCTCTCGAAAATGTGGGCGTATCCTGCCTGGCAGTGCCAGCCTATCTTTTTTTTAAATACCCACCCTATAATATAGACGACACGGGGATTCATTCACAAAACTCAAACAGAATCAATAATTCAACATTAAACAATAAATGATACTCTCATTACTAAACAGAAAATGTTTAACATATATTGGGGGGGGGGGGGCTCACTTATACAACAAAGCGTCAGATTTTCACCCGGAATTTGCTGGGACGAGATGAAACGATTTTCGAGGCCAAATCGCAGCCTAAGTGGGGGAAACCCGGAAAACACCCCACGCGGTTGGAGAGACGACCTAATCATTGACACGTTCAAGCGGCGAATCGAAACCGAGCCACTTGAATCAATGACAGACCCCACCTCTTCCCTACGTCCACGCTAATGTGTAGGCTACCCGGCATAGGCGTACGAGCCAGAGGTAAGGGGGGCAGCTGCCCCTCTAACTTTCGGGCTAGCTGACATTTTGGGCAGACGAGCCGTAATATAACACTTTTCTTTTAATTGAATACCACGAATTTGTACTGAGTTGACTATGGATTAAAAAAATTTGTCTGGAGCCACTCTGCTTTCGGGCCCGTACGCCTATGCTACACAGGGCCCCGTTTTTATACGATCCGAACGACTACACGTTATCCGTTGCCAGGCCCTCCGTCCTTCATCTTACCAGCTGACAAGGGAGGGCATCTCCGATGCACTTCGATGAAGTTAGAGTGCAAACGTCCTACTCACTGAGCCACCGTAGCCCACACTTCATTTCGATTTCGGACAAGGAACCTCGTTTTTTATTTATACCATTCGAACCACTATACGTTGTCCCTTGCCACGCCTTCCGCCCTCTACCACTGACAAGCAGTAACCCCGACCGAAAAATCACGGAAAACTTTGATTAAGTAAGAGAACAAACGTCCTACTCACTGAGCCATCGTAGTTCCATTTATATTCCGGCCACAGGATCGCAACAGAAATTCAACGCGAGCATGGCGTGGTCTAATTTCGGCTCCCGAAGACAAGTTTACCCTTCGTTTATCTCTGGGAAAACTCGCCGGCCGTTAATCAGTCTCAAATCGGTTCCAAAGCGCTGCCCCCCCTCCCCCAGGTGGCTGGATTTGTTTGAATGAAATGTTGCCGATTTCCTGACAATTAGGCATCGGTTCGTGGCATGAGTTATATTTCAATGATCCTTGGATCATTTTCCACATTTTGACATCAGCAGCAATGTTATTGATTCAGCTAAATACGCGAAATTTCTGAAAAAAACGTAAGTTTGAGACGCCATCCCGGATCTTTGTGAAGCGACCGACGGAAAGACACATCACGTGAAATTCAAAATGGCTGGCGTGTTAAGTTTACCCTTTGTTTATCTCTTGGAGCTGAGATTGGGTGTGATCTAGCGTTGATGTACAAAGATATTAGGCTTGTGAGGGGAAGATGGTCACCAACATTGGGCACTATACACCCTTGTCCAGGATCTCTCTTTGGAATCGTTGGCCATTGAAACTACCTCTGTTAACAATGGAATGCAGATACATAGAAGGCAAATCCATATAACAGAGCCGCTGTAGGATGTTTCTCTTTGAAGTCATGTTTCAACGTCGCAATATCCGGGGCCTTCCATCCGTCACGAACCAGAAAACAAGCGGTCGCCATGCAAAATACGCCCACACAGTGCAGGGATGGGGCGTAATTACGATGTAACGTTGATATATTTGAACGGTTTTTTAATTCAAATGAAAATTGTGACCTACAGGGGTCCACAAGCTAAACGCATGTTATTTTTCGTACAATCAGGGACCACAATACCTAACGTTACGGACCGATATGAGCCAATATCTACAGTAACCGTGATCTTTGGCATATATCTATAATTATGTTTTAAGTTTCATCAAAGTCGTTTGTGACCTTTAGTGTGTCCACAAACTAAAAAAGCGATTTTCGTACAACCAGTGGCCATAATCCCGGAAGTAACGGTACGATATGTGCCAATATCGAAAAGGGAGCGATTTTTCGTACAACTAGGGGCCATAATCCAGGAAGTTACAGTCCGATATTTGCCAATATCGAAAAGGAACTGAGATCTTTGGGGTATCAATCTATATTTCAAGTTTTGTCAAAATCGGATCAAAATCGTTACTACTATAGAAGTTCAATAACCTCTATATTACATGCTTTTACTGTATTTGCATAAAGGGGAGCGGCCATTTTGACAGGAATTTTTGGTCCGGTTTTCACAAAATTCCCGGGGCCATTATCCTGCAAGTTACCTTCCGATATGTGCGAATATCCAAGGGAGCCGAGATCTCTGTGATATAAACATATATTTTAAGTAGCTACATCGAATAAACATTGTGAACCCTAGAGGGTCCACACACTTGGTATTACTTACTATACACTATTTGTGTACAGTGGAATGGCCATTTTCACTCAAACTAAACCATCATTTGGGTGTAACGGTGCTATATTTAAACGTTTATAAAATCTAATAAAAATTGTGACCCCCATAGGTCCCAGAGCACCCACGGGCTAAAAACAACCCAGGAAGTTACGGCCCGGATATCAGTCAATATCGACAGGCACCGAGATCTGCGGGTTGTAACAATACATGTTAGGTTTCATCAAAATCGAATAGAAATTGTGACCTCTAGAGCGCCCACAAACGTGATTTTTCGTACAAACAGGGGCCATAAGCAATGAAATTACAGCCCGATACATGCTAAAATCGAAGGGAAAGGGAGAGAGAGAGATAGAGAAAGAGAAATGGGGTTTAACGTCGACACAAACTAGGTCATTTCGGGACAAACATATGGTTTAATTTTATTTAGCGGTCTTTAGCAGTGGGAGGAAACTGGAGGACCCGGAGAAAACCAACGAGGTTGGACAGGCGCCCAATATCGAAAGGAAACTAGATCTTTGGGATACAAACCTATATTACAAGCCTCGTCTAATTCGAAAAAAAATTGTGACCCGTAGAGCGCCCACAACCAAAACTTGAACACCGTCTGCTTTTAAAATATGTTTTTATAATGTTTTAAAAGTATGTCACGACATAAAAGTTCTAACAGCTCAGGGCGGATCCATAAATAACAAGTTTGGGTACGTTTAAGTAGCGGCCTCTGTCATTTTTTATGTATATTTTCAATACACTGATAATTTCATAACCTCGCGCATCTGATCCATGTGTTAAAATGGGAGCAACTATACGGCTAAAAAGCCATGATGAGAAAGAAACCAATACTAATATTTATGCATACAATAAATTCATGTTAACTTAGGTATGAAAGTGTACCAATATAATTATAAGAAGGGACTGATTCTGTTACCTCCCCTTCGTAAAACCATTTTTCACTTTGCTTAATACAGCGGCTCGTGTTTTACATAGGATTAGTTTTCGACAGAATATGCCGATACAATTCATCATATCTAATAGGTCATTTCCGAACAAAATGAAAAGCAACTGTGTGAGATCCATTCGGAAAGTAAATAAACAGACGATAAAATGGCCTTTTTCTAGTTAGGTATTGAATAAGCGAATACAAATCCATAGTACTGTATCCCCTATTTTGCAGATTCAGACAGTCTAATATTCAGAATTTGGGTCGTGTGAAATGTAAATGATATATATAGAGAGAAATGGGGTTTAACGTCCACTTAACACAAACTAGGTCATTTCGGGACTAACATACGGTTTTCAATTTTTATTTCAATAATTCGCTTGCGCGTAGGGGTCTTTGGCAGTGGGAGAAAACCGGAGTACCTGGAGAAAACCAAGGAAGCTGGACAAGCGCCCCTACTCCTTGCCACGTACAAGAGGGGATTCGAAACCACGCCAGTTGACTCAATAGCAGGCCGTATGATACAGTGTGTGCACGCTAACCATTCGGCCATCCAACCCCCTTGTAAATGATATGGGTACAATACTTTTTTTTCATTATTCCACTTTAAATAGTGTACTGTTTTTTTCTGCGCCACCCGATATATGGCTCTATTTACAATACTCGGCAGAAAATGGGCCTTATACTTGTCTCTGGCTTAAAGGTGAACTCCGATTACAAAACTACAAAAATAATTAAATTTAAAAAGTAACAAAAACAGAGACATGCCACGCCCACATCCAGTATATGTCATATCAACCAAATTGTCCACATACGGCTACCAATATTTTAACTAACAATTACCTCCTGGCTGATTGAGGTTTTTTCACTATCAGTTTACTGAAAATATTATTTCTACACAATTATTATGTTTGATCACGTACAAATATATTATTTTACTAATTAGACGAAATAAGTAAACCACGGTGTACTTTTGCTCTAAAAATACGAGAAAACTGCCTTACCCCAAACAAAGAATTATTTCTGTATTTTTGTAAGCTCGGTTCAGCTTAAGGCTAATTCTGTGTACCTTTGACATTACAGTGCTCTTGTGCATACTGTAATTTGTTACATTATCAAATGGTAAGCGAGTGAAAGTCTCGAGTGGGTTACAGAGAAGAAATAACAATACTTTTTTTGTTTAGCATTCATTTATTTAAAAATTCATGTAACGAATTTGGCAATTATCATAAAGAGATGGGTCGCCATGAGCCCCGGTTGAATACAGACGTCCAGTTTTAAATATCAAAGCATTCGTTTCTCTCTAGAGTATATTCTGGAATTCTTTGATGTTGGTGCCAAACCTTTACATTACATTTCTTGGTCTGTAAATTTAAATAAAACTTATTATTTAAATATACATTATACAAGACCTAAATCTGCATGCCTATTGCAGATCTTTCTTAAGGCCTGAAATGTTATCTTATTTATTAATTAGACATTAATTAATTTATCCAGACCATAATCAGGTCTCGATGTCAACGCTAGCCTGCGATATTTACTGGAGTAGGATCCGATTGCTGCTCAACTTTCATTCATGATTTAATCATGAAATGGATAATCGAGACTGTAATTTTTATCGTACCAACTTAGTAATGGTGATCGAGGCTAGGCCAATAATTCAATTGCTAGAATCTCGGTTCCAAGTGGATCAATTTGGCTGGAATTTTTAGCAAATTCCGTTTACATTATCTAGTTTTTAACTATTATAGTGAAAACTGTCAGCTCGTTATCTACTCCATGTTCATCAACACTTCTCAAATTATTGTGTGTCGTTCTTGCCCTAGTTAAAACTAAAACTATGCCGAAAATGGCTAAATTACAGAAGAACCTTAAGATTAAAAGAAACATTATATAGATTTCCTTCTAAAATAAGCTTTTTCTGCGTACATGGTAATTTATCGATGTATTATTTAATACGGGTCCTGTTTAAATGCGTTCGCGAAGTTTATATTGCTGGGATATCGGCTACACCTTCCTATACAGCATAAACACAAAAGAAAGGGTATCACCTATTTTTCGGTTTGATTTCATTGCTTGTATCTGTGACTTGTTTCTCGCCATGGACTGCAATATAGGGTCCATGCTGTAACCGAAGCTGACACAGTGTTCATGGCCATGAGTAAAGGTGCAAAGCTAGATTACTTACAGCGCCATTATCACGGGGAGGACACTCTGTGATGGTGGCACCGTTATGGCTTTCCTGATTGCGACATTCAGATTCCTTCAAAGTAATCTCCATTCTGTACAGAACACCATTTACAACCTGATTAAAGACAATTATTCGTTCTAAATACAAAGAGACACAAAAACAAAAATATCTTCAGCGCATTCAGAGAATGGTCAGTTCATTTTTTTCCATTTTATTTTTGGCATTGTTTACTCCAAGATGGTTTTATCCGTCTCTTTCAATATTTCGCTTCGGCATAGGGGTCTTGAACAGTGGTAGGAAAATAATAATTATTACAGTGTCGATACGATGGCGACTATGGTGACTGACCATAACGCATCTGTTATTCATGCTCAAGAGGGTGGGGGCTTTATTGATCTCAACATCTGTTGGTTTTAGGGCTGAAGCAATCCATTAAAACCATTCGACATATTAAATTCACAGTCATGGCCATTACAATGGTCATTAACACTAACGAAAACGGCCGTATTTTGTCACTGTTGAAAAAAAAAACTTACTTGAAATGTATTAGTCGTTCGTATGAGACGAAAAACCGAGGTTCCGTGTACACATACATTGATGTGCATGTAAATATCCCTTGGAAGTTGAAATTCGATATAAGTATAGGACACAGTGCCGCTGCCGGGCAAAATTACCCCGATAAAATGCCCGTGCGGCGTATGCTCGTTGTATATTTATCAGCATCACACTGTACACTGTAATAATTATTCTTTTTGTCTGTAGTTTAACCGATTGTCAGTGTAAGGCAGTTTGTCTCTAAAGCAGAGTTCACATACCAGCAAATGGATTATACCGCATACTACATCTGAAAGCCTCTAACCAGTCCAATAACTGACGAGTAGCCGTTTGCTCCCTTTACTTAGCGGAAAGTAAGCCCTTGGGCACGCTACAACAGCGAAAAGTTTATTTCCCCTAATTCAATCACATCTTTTTCTCTTTCATACTTTTGAAAGAAATATTACCAGGATTTTTTTTTGCTCTATTGGAAAATGGAATCTATGTAAATAGAAAGAATTTCTGTAAATTACAGGAAAACAAATATGGATAAAATTTTCCCGTCAATATTTGCTTTCGGAAGTTTTAACATTTTTTCAGGTATTTTTGTTCCAGTGCAGGCAGATATTATTCGTATATTACCTGTTGCCTTGGGTTGTTGATGCTGATGAGCGTGTGCCACTTTGAACCACGTTGTTTTTGTTTGTTCTCGGCATTGATAGTATCAGTAGCAAAATGAGCAGCGTTTCTGATGTTTTCGGTCACTCTAACCTCTTGAATACCACCTGGCATAACTCCGCCATATACTTGAATGAAAACCATAAGAAACAGATTAAAATTGGTCTAACGTCGTACTGTACCCATTTGGCTACTGAGAGAGAGAGGGGTCATTTCGGTTTCGGGACTAACATATGGTTCAATTTTATTTCCATAATTTGCTTGTGCGTAGGTTTAATTCTAATTAATAGTTTTTATACCATTTCAGGCCAAAAGAAAGACCTACATTAGACAGATTTTGCTCTTGCATAATGTATGTTTAATTGAGACAAAGCAGGCAACCGTAAAAAAAAATGTGTCATCTAACAAAGCAGAAACTATGTGTTGTCCGCTGTCCCATGATGCCCTAGGAATAGTTTGCTTGATGGTTAATCCAGTCCTGGCCATACAGTGTATTATGAACGGGCGGCGACACTACGACCTTCTCTAATATCGAATTCCAAATGCCAAGGGATCTTTTACGTGCACACCAATGTGTACACGGGACCTCAGTTTTTCGTCCTAACCGTACGACTATACCTTGACCGATCTTCCGCCCTGCATCACTGCCAAAAACACACTGGAAATTTTGGACAAATACCAGGATCGAATACTGGGACCTAACGGCTGGTGAGCCAACGTCTTACACTTTGGGCGACCGCGGTTCCCCAGTAACAGATTAAAATCAAACAATCGGTGTAAGACCGACCACCATAACAACAACGGATAATGTACGTGGTTAATAAAACGAGCTAGTCTAGCCTATTTTTGGGTCCATTTATTTTGCCCCTCTTGACCACACCCACCACAACGGGCGCGGCAGATGATTGTATCCTGTGACAGTGACCCATAGGGAACCTAGTGACATATAGAGTTAGCTTTTCAGCTAGGTTGAACCCCGGGCTCCTGCTCTAATAACCAACATGTTCTTCAGCTACTTTCATTTTTCGCTTAACGATCTAAATATTGTCGTGTGATTAAAATGATCAACACTCACTCGGTCATTTCAGGACCAACATAATTTACTTTCGTATTCAAATAAATAATGTCTGAATGACCAACATGATTAAAACAAGTTCTTCGGCTGTTTTCATATTTCGAATAACGATTAGCTAAATATTGTCATAATGATTAGATTTAAAACGATAAACACAAACTAGGCCATTTCGGGCCAACATAATATACTTCTGTGTCCATTGTTCTGTGTTTAACAACAAATAAATTTTATACATACCGGACGCCACCAGGAAAAGAAGAACAGGTACGACGAACATTTTGGAGCTGTTTTAGGAAGGTGAATTAAACAGTAAAAGAGTTTAACCAGATTGTATTTGGAGTGGTAAAAGATGGTGGTTTATATATGGTGGTCACCTGTGTATAACATGAGGAGATATTACTGATAATCGTTCATGATAACCTTTCAAATAGGAAATTGTGATTAACTGATGGTTGGAAATGCATTTTTAATAACACATAATGGTACAACAAAATCTGATAGGAATTTGTACACATGACAAATGTCAAAATCATTATTTTGGTATATATAACCACATTCATGCAATCTGCGCATTTATTTTAACACGTGTATGCAATCTGCGCAGTTAGTTTAGTGATGATGTATCACAGTATTCATTTGTTATCAAAATCGAAATAATGAAAAGGCAAGATGAATTTAAAGGAGCTTAATCGCTAATATTTGTGATCTAGACATGAACACAAATAGTTCGTAACGCATAAATATAATAATGTAATATGAATATATATATAAACTGATTTACATTCAATCGTTTCCGTCTTTACGCTAATTTCAAATCAGTTATTTTCGGCGAAATACCCTATAGAAGTCTCAACCGACTGTCAAACTCTAGAGTCTGGTTATTCCCGTATACACCAATATTTGCCATGCTCTCCAGATAACGATGTGGCGTCGCCGTTTACAAGCTATACTGGGGGTTGGGATGGCCTAGTGGTCTAGAGTGCCACGCATCGACCTCCTGCTGGCCGGTCACCTCTGGCTTGCGGCTGTGGTTTCGAGCCCTGGCGTGAGCGTATGTGGCGTGGAGTTAGGGGCGCTTTCTCAACCTCGTGGGTTTCCTCCGGGCACTCCGGTTTCCTCCCACTGCTAAAGACCCCTACGCACAAGCGAATTATTGGAATAAAATTAAAACCATATGTTAGTCCCGAAATTACCTAGTTTGTGTTGAGTGGACGTTAACCCCCATTTCCCTCTCTCTCTCTTTAACAGCGTGTTGTGTCGCTCACACTGACTCTAGTGAGGTAAGCAAGGTCTCGTTTTTCTTACTAAGATGTTCGTTTACATTGTACACGGATTGACATCCCTATGTTTAGAAGTGAAAAGTTGCCCAGTAAAATTGACTGGGGCTCAAATTATTTTCGACATTAATTCAATCGGGCAGTCTCTGAACGTTCAGGGTGAGTGTAATGAGACCGACGTTCAGAGCTGAACTACAACTGGCCATATTTGCTTCAAAGTTTGTATCGGGTTTAGCACGGAAATTTTGAGATACATAAACTTGTTATTATCTACCACACATACCCGCGTAACCAATCTCTTAACTCTGTTATCGCTGCTATAAGCCTACCATGACAGAAAATATTAATTCAAATTCCGCTCTTCAATTCGGGATTTAAAAAATATCAATCAAAATGACCATGCAAAATGAGACAAACGGGAGATAACTGCGATTTAAAACTCATCTCGGACTAGTAATGACCAGCTTATAGACAAAGTGGCTAATGTTATAAAAGCAGATAGTTACACGTTGAAATATATATGTGTTGGATTTAATTGTTAATTAAAGCTGAACTCCGATTACAAAACTACAGAAAGAATTAAATAAAAAAAAATACTGCCATACATAATCGCCAGAGGCGTTGCCGTGAAATATATATTGGGGGGGGGGGGGTCCGCAATATTTTGTTTAAAGTCTCAGTCTTCTGTTAACATTGTTTGGCATATTTTACGGGGTTAAACTAAAACATCACACCAATACAACGTTTATCATGTTTACAGACAGCGGCACCGGTCTTCCCCGAGAGGCGAAGAAGCGTGGCTTACTTACCCCCCCCCCCCCACCTAAGAAAATTTTGGAATATTTGACGGCTGCAAACACTTTTTCCTGCTATTTCAGTCCATGAACAAAGCAAGTTCAAAGTGACCTGATATAGCCTAATTAAGGTGGCTTGCTGACTCGAATTCCAATCACTCGTTTACAGCCACGAAGACGGGACCGTTGGGAGAAAATTTTGAAAATTGACCTGCCACATACTCGTTTTCCTGCTATTCCAGCCTGTAGTCTGTGAATACAACTTCAATTAGGTCCAATATAGCCTACCTGGCTGCCCGGAATTCCAAACAACCAATCAATCGTCGCGGGCTATGGGAGACTCACCCTCTCGGAGAAAATTTTGAAAATTTAACAACCGCAAATGCGTTTTCTGCTATTCTATCTGTGTGAGCAAGTCCAAAAGTATCCAATGGTTCTGTAACCGAAATCCCACTCTGAATTCCAATCATCCAATCACACTGTTGCAGTTGCATTCACAAAGTAGAGTGGCCCCAGACAAAACATATTTTAATGTAAATAAAATAGTTTATGATGCAGGATGAGAAAATTTTATCAATTGGTCACTCTATCTCTTTAACCATTCACTTTAAATAAAAGTACATACTACATCATTGTAACTATTAGCTTATAGGGATACAATGTTTCAGCCTGAAAAATACATCTGTCTTTAGTACACTCAGGTCAAAAAACATGTGATAGCTGCATGGTTTCCCCAAATGGGCAATTATGATTGGGTTGTCCTTATTCACTTATCCAATCAGCTGGGTTGGTAACTAGTTCACTAGCGCTCAGTTATAAACAGGTCTTTTGGTTTTCAATCACACTGAACAAGCAAGGAAGGAATTTTTCTCAGTAACTACATGTATTAATGGTTAAACCTCTTAATTGATTAAGTATCCATTGTTTAAAATTTTTTAATTTAGATCTTCATTCAGTGAGTAGAATTTTCAAATTTTGTGTATACTTTGATGCAGATTTATAGATCATCATGGTCCTCAAAGTTCTTGTTTTTGGTCATTCCTATGTCCGGCGTTTAGACAAATTTTGTGCAGAAAACTATTTCCAATGGTTAAATGTAGGACTTGATGGAACCGAAATTCAAGTAGATTTTCATGGTATTGGGGGTGGCACTGTTTGCAATGGTGCTAAATCTATAAAAAATCATTCTCAAACATCAATCTTAAATTCTAATTATTATGATTGTGTTTTTCTACAGATAGGTGGCAATGACCTGTCATCAAAAAATAAGTCAACTGATCCATGCAAACTTGCTAAAGATATTTTTCACTTTTCCAATTACCTGTTTTATAGCTTCAATGTCAAACATATTATTAAAGGACAACTTCTGTCAAGATCTAAATTAAATTGTACAACAGGTTACAACGACAAAATACATGTTGTCAATAACAAAATAAGAGCATTGACATCTGATGTTAAATACATAACCTTCTGGACCCACCGCGGATTTTGGCAAAATCCTGAATCTCTTTAGTCTCTTATCATCCATACAAATATTCTACGAATATTAGTCTGGATGGGTCCTCAAAATTTGACGGAAAATAGGTCATTGTCTGGATTATCCAGTCTTTTAAGTTACCACGTACTGAATCTATCAAAACAGCTCGCTTGTCAACGATGACACTCTTTAAAATTTTGTTTGTAAAGGTTTCAATTGAAATGGTAATTTTCTCTCGTCACGAATCAGACGTATTGCTTCTCACAATCTTCTTAATTCTTCATCGTCTCTATTTTGTTTCTAATAATAGATGTGCCAAGTGAACTGTGGGATATATTTCAACCACGCTTTATAGAATCTAGCAAAATCGGCCCGGCTTCATAAGATCTAGCACTTACCGATACTTTCATTGGATACTTAAGCCAATAGGTTCCATTGCCCATGCGTAACCAAATGTTTGGTTTTTTATGTGGTAGATTATCCAGTAATTTTCGTCAAAAATTGAGAACCGACCCAGACCCTCCGCTCGTTGAAGACTAGGAGGTTCTGGGTGACCGAGACTAGAATCTCTTATATGTGATAAGGATGGCGTACATTTGAATGGTTCTGGTATGTCCAAATATGCTAAAAGTGTACATTCCGCTATTGCTATAACACATAGGAGAGGATTTTATTAACATTTTTATCTAAATTGGGGAAGCACTGGCCTAGTTCAGAGTTATTAAAAAGATATTTCATGTCTATACGGATATAGTCCTAATTTTAATTTGCTGTACAGTATAATATAGTATAGGAAGATTCCTTGATTTTTTGTCACCGTTTTCACATGGTGCTTTAATTTTATCTACTGCTTTGTGCAGTATATGTATGTCTGTGTCATCATTTTATATGGTGAATTATTTTTATCTTCTGCTTTTAAGTGCAGTGTATGAATGTATTTGTCACCGTTTTATATGGTGATTTATTTTTATCTTATGTTTTTCAATGCAGCCTATGAATGTCTGCTTAATTTTGTCTCCGTTAATATACGGTGCTATTTTTATTTTCTTTGTCTCCATTTTATATGGTGATTTATTTTTATCTTCTGCTTTTAAGTACAGTGTATGAATGTATTTGCCGCAAATGCGTTTTCTGCTATTCTATCTGTGTGAGCAAGTCCAAAAGTATCCAATGGTTCTGTAACCGAAATCCCACTCTAAATTCCAATCATCCAATCACACTGTTGCAGTTGCATTCACAAAGTAGAGTGGCCCCAGACAAAATGTTTTAATCAATAGTCAACTCAATACAAATTCGTGGTATTCAATTAAAAGAAAAGTGAAATAAGTGTTTTATTAGGACTCGATGACAGTTAGGGAAGAAAAACTAGAAATGCCCGAAGCAGGTTTACGGGCTGCGGCCAGTTTTCTTAATAATAATAATATGTCCATTTATATAGCGCCAAATCCACAAAATCGTGCTCATAGCGCATACAACAACTTTGGCTCTAAAGCTTTTTGTCAATTTCTGTTGTGAATTTTGAACAGATGAGTCTTTAATCGAGATTTGAAATTGGTAAAGTAGTCACAAAACGGAGTTCAACTGGGAGTGAATTCCACTTTTCAGCGGTAGCAACAGCAAACGCTCTTTGTCCAAAGGAAGCAAGTTTCCACTTAGGTACCACCAACTGATTGAGATTGTTTGAACGCGACTGTCTTTTAGGAATATACTGTTGAATTAAATTGCACAAGTAATCGGGAGCCTCACCACTGACACACTGATATGTTAGGCAGAGTACTTTGAAGTCTATTCGAGCACTGACTGGTAACCAATGAAGGGCTTGGAGAACGGCAGTTATATGACAATGATATGGAGATCTTGTGACCATTTTTGCTGTGATATTTTGGATTCTTTGAAGACGATTTAGTTGATTTTGGGGTAGGCCAGTGAAAAGACTATTACAATAATCTAGTCGCGATAGAATTAGTGATCGCGCTAGAGCTGAAGCTGAATCCTGTGTGAGAACATGGCGGGTCGAACTGATGTTCTTCAGATGGCAGTAGCATTTTCTACACAGATCATCAACTTGTTTTGTAAACGTCAGACCACTATCCAATAATACGCCTTTAAATTTGACAAATCTGATAATCGACCCCTCAAGAAAATTTTGGAATATATTTGATGGCCGCAAACGCGTTTTACTGCTATTATTTCTGATCAGATACATATTATTTTACTAACCTACGGTGTACTTTTGCTCTAAAAGTATGGGAAAAATTGTCTTACCCTAAACAAACAACAAATCTACCAACAACAACCAACCATTTTTTTCGTATTTCTTGAAAGGTTTTTCACAACAGCGTAGAAACGCCAAATAATTTCTAGTATTATAATGTTCAGTATTATCGTTCCAAAATATATCCAAAGCAGCAAATGTACACGGGGCTTTACTTATTTCGTCTTATAAGTAAATAATATGTACCTGATCAGACATAATAATTGTGTAGCAATAATATTTTCAGTAAACTTATGGAGAAAAACCCCTTAGTCAGTAGTTGAAATATTGCTAGCCGGATGTGGTCAGTGTGGTTGACAGTGTATACTGGGTGTGGGCGTGGCCTGCCTCTGTTTATGTACACCGTACAGTCGCCATAATTGTTTTGCAAATTGAAAATAAGTATGGCGATTATGTTTGGCAGTAATTTATTTTATTTAATTTAATTATTTCTGTAGTTTTGTAATCGGAGTTCAGCTTTAAGATGATAGGATAAGACATATTGAACATTGATGTTATATGCACAATTCTGTCAAATATGTCTGGAAAATTAAATTCCTTGGAAAGCGATGTGAAATGGATTAAAGACAATCAGATCGAAATAGAATCGAACTGTGGAAATTATCAGCGTCAAATAATAATATGTACATGCTCAAGTTATCTTTTGAAAATTACAAATGAGGAGAAAATTCAAATAGAAAACTTGTCAAACTGTGTGAGCAGTGTAGTGGAAAAAGACAAACCTTATGGAATAAATGAACAATTCCCCCTATTGTTGAACAAGAAAGAAAGAAATTGTTCCTTGTGATGTCAAATTTTGCGAATAAGTGGTCAAAAATTAAAAATAACTCTGATTTAATAATCAACTTTATGACATTACTAAACACCATGCTACACAGTTTGACCAAACACATTCATTCAGATATTCGTTTTGTTTACCTATATTTTAATTATTATGTTTGATTGGGTACGTATTATCTTACTAATTAGACAAAATAAGTAAACCACGGTGTACTTTTGCTCTCAGAATAAGAGAAAACTGCCTCACCCCAAACAAAGAATTATTTCTGTATTTTTGTAAGCTCGGCTCAGCTTAAGGCCAATTCTGTGTACCTTTGACATTACAGTGCTCTTGTGCATACTGTAATTTGTTACATTATCAAATGGTAAGCGAGTGAAAGTCTCGAATGGATTACAGAGAAGAAATAACAATACTTTTTTGTTTAGCATTCATGTATTTAAATATTCATGTAACGAATTTGGCAATTTTCATAAAGACGCAGGCCGCCTTAAGTTTTAAATTTTATGGCATATTTTTTCCCCAAGAATATATTCTGGAATTCTTAGATGTTGGAGCCAAACCTCTACTTTACATTTCGTGGTCTGTAAATGAAAAAAAAAACTTATTATTTAAACTTACATTAATCAAGAGCGAAATCTGCCTATTGCAAGTCTTTTCTTAAGGCCTGCGATATTTACTGGCGATGACAATATACATCCACATGAACATGTGGTCGTATAAAAACCGTCTCCCGTTAAAAATGGAAATCGATTACATCAATGATCTGCATGTAAGTAAATCACACACGTTTTATTAAACTAATATCACACTAAAGTGCAGATGGTGGATTTGTCATAGCATTTTTTTTTGGGGGGGGGGCTGGTAACTTGGAACATTTCTTTACTAAACCAAAATAATAATTACGAACAGTTGACTGTACCAGTATTATTTCGGTGAAAACTGTAATTGATTACCTACATCAAAGCTTCACAAATATTAATTGCTCATGTTATGTGAATCATCCAAAGACGTTCATCCTATGATCAGGACTGTTCACAACGAATACCTTGGCGACATGCTTTGGGACCTGATCATGAAGGGGATCACTATGCACCACTTACACACACACCACAGGAGGTGATTCAGTCGTAAAGCAGTGTAAATATAAGCTGTTTTTTTGTTTTTTTTTAATAAAAATATCATTGATTCATTAAACGTTTTCTACAATGAGAATTATTCATTTTTATTCTGTTGACTGGCTTTATCCTATGTCATATAAGCCTAGTACTAGGCCTATTCATATTTGATCAGTATGATTTTTATTGCATGTAGAAATTGTAACATTATTTTATTAATTTTGTCGTTTTATTTTCATTGCATGGGCCTTTATCTAGGCCCTACCCGGCTTTATGCTTGTTTTTATTATTTCTATTTTGCTTCACTTGATTTCTGTTCCATAGAATCGCCCAGTTAAAAGTACCATTAGTGTGGAGGTCATGGACGACAGACTTCAAATGTTCTGTTAACACTTAGCCTACAAAATAGGCGGAATTGATAGGCTCAGGTTGCTCTGTGTTATAGCCAAAATCAATAACAATCAAAGAGATTTACCGTTATGTGTCTATAAGAGAGCCGAACATGCGCAGATCATGTTTTTAATTAATTGCTAAATTCTACTTGAACATAGTGTTGAATTCTTATAAATGTGTGTCAGATATGACGAGAAATGATTCCTTTTGCGAAAAGAAACATTCATGGTGAAAAATAGAAGGTAGGGGTTCTAAAACAGCCGGAGAACAGAGGTGGGGAAGAGTGGTATTTTACCTTATTTTCATATTGCAGTTCTATGGGGCTCGATGGGAACTGTCAGCGGACATCGTCCGATCAGAGACAGTTCCTAAAGGAACTAAACTTGAATAAAACTGCTCTCCTGCGAAATAGCGATCGGTGAACAACTAACTGTACGACATATATGTTCTATACCGGGACGCGAGAGAGAGAGAGAGAAATGGGGTTTAACGTCCACTCAACACAAACTAGGTCATTTTGGGACTAACATATGATTTCAATTTTATTTCAATAATTCGCTTGCGCGTAGGAGTGCCCGGAGGAAACCCACGAGGTTGAGAAGGCGCCCCTATCTCAATGCCACATACGCTCACAGCAGGGCTCGAAACCACAGCCGCAAGCCAGAGGTGACCGGCCAGCTAGAGGTCGAAGCGCGGCACTCTAGACCACTAGGCCATCCCAACCCCCCTATACCGGGACGCTCACCGTCATAGTCAGTATTTTGTAGGGTGAGATTTTGGATGGCGTCCTAGATTTGCCCCTCTCCTATTTTCCGCATCTAGATCCACTACTGGCGATTGGTAGGCAGAAAACTAGTTTACTTACAGCACCATTATGAATGGCGGGACAATCTGTGATGGAGGCACCGGTATTGGTTTTATTATTGGGACATTCGGATTCCTTCAGTTCAATCTCCATTCCGTAGAGGACACCGTGTACGTGCTGCATAAAGACAATTATTCATTCTTTAATGTTTTATGGTTTATGATTGGTCGACATCAAATCTATTGAATGGCAAAATGAACTGCCTACAATTCGCTAGCCCTAAACGTGTCTTTAAACCAAATAGAAAAGATTGCAGCTCCTCAAGTTCAGGGCCAGAGAGGAGGAGGGCGGGTTTAACGTCCACTCGACACAAACTAGGTCATTTTGTACTAGCACTTGGTTCAATTTTATTTTAACAATTCGCTTGTGCGTTGGGGTCTTTACTTGCCAGAGAACCCGGGGAAAACCCAAGAGGTTGAACAGGTACGAGACTTGAGACTTGTACAAGAGAGTATCAAAACCACGCAACTTAAATCAATGACTGACTTTATGATGTAAAACACAAGCGATAAACCAGTCCCCCCCCCAGCTCACAATGATAGACATTATTGTATACTACCTGAACAGTTGGGTTCTTTATTCCGTTGAGTGTGAACCAGTTCGAATTATTTTGTTGGGCATTGATAGTATCGGTAGCAAAATTAGCAGCGTTTCTTACGTCTTCTGTCACTTCAACTGCTGTTTTACTGCCTAAAAAAATTCCACCATGGACTGGAATTATAAACATTTAAGACACAGATTAAAGTTACTTGCGACAATTAATGGGTTTAAATTCAACACACGATGCATCGGCTATTTTGTGACTTACTTATCGTAATACTTTCTGTGGTTACCAGATTAAAGCCTTTCCTCCAACTGCTGCTGATGATTCCCGGTAGGTCAGCTGTTGACTTACTTACTTTTGTGACTTACTTATCGTAATACTTTCTGTGGTTACCAGAGTAAAGCCTTTCCTCCAACTGCTGCTGATGATCCCCGGTAGGTCAGCTGTTGGCCGATATAGTTTATTGGAAGTGTGGCCTCCCTTGTCAGAGGTGTATGAAAGAAGGCATGGTAAGCGAAAATGCAAACCATGACCCCATGGTTCTTGTACGTACTGGAACCCTTGGCAGTTGTAATTCAATGTAAAAGTATGCGTAGTACCGCTCTCACAGCACAGGCCAGAACAATAGAGTGTTAATTCCATGTCATTTCTAACTGCTAAAGAACCTGTAAGTTGCACTACCAATGTGCACAGGGTTTCCGGTTTCACAACCTAGTCTACCGCATGTCGAAACTAATGGAATTGAAGCGGCGACTGGATCATATTTAGAAGATGTTACAATCCTAGCTAGATTGGAAGGTTGCTTAAGACTGTTGATTATATTCGTTTTTCTCAATACTTTATGCATTGTTTGGCTATTTTTAAGAATATGGATATAATTTTCAATGATAGATTTCCCATTTTCCTGGGACGGATTGAATTTAGAAACTAGCAACGTTCCTTTTATCAGACTCAATGCTCTTTTGTTAGCATTGTCTATTAATTTACCTGGATAGTTTTGTTTTAATAAGAAACCTTTTAGTTCCCGTAGTCTCTGATCTTCGACACCTTGATTTGACACAGTTGTACAAATTCGTCTAGCTAGGTTATAAGGCATGTTTCGTTTCGTATGTGATGGGTGACAAGAGTTAAAATTTAGATATTGACAGACAAAATGGCCGCCGTTTGTACGCGAATACTGTTAAAAAAATGATATATTATGGTTGTGGACCCTGTATAGGTCACAATTTTAATTCGATTTTGATGAGGAAGGTTGAGTTCTAATTTCGTGAAAATCGTACCAAAATTGCCAGACGAAATGGTCCATCTCTCGAAAATGTGGGCGTATCCTGCCTGGCAGTGCCAGCCTATCTTCTTCCCTAACTGTCATCGAGTCCTAATAAAACACTTATTTCACTTTTCTTTTAATTGAATACCACGAATTTGTATTGAGTTGACTATTGATTAAAACATTTTGTCTGGGGCCAGTCTACTTTGTGAATGCAACTGCAACAGTGTGATTGGATGATTGGAATTCAGAGTGGGATTTCGGTTACAGAACCATTGGATACTTTTGGACTTGCTCACACAGATAGAAGAGCAGAAAACGCATTTGCAGCAAATAGATTCATACACTGTACTTATAAGCAGAAGATAAAGATAGGCTGGCACTGCCAGGCGGGATACGCCCACATTTTCGAGAGATGGATAGAGAACAAGCAATACCGAAAGTGATTTTTCCTATGTGCAAATATCGAAATAAATTAAGATCTTTGGGTTATAAAGGTTCATTTCAGTAGGCTTCAAATTCGACTGGGGATCATGTTGCTAAGTGGGTAAGATGCTGGCTCGGTAGCCTTGAGGTTAGGTGTTTTATCCCTGCATTGGGTGACAAAGTTCATCTAGATTTTCTGGCGTGGTTTCCCCTTGCTAGTGATGAAAGATGGATGGCCTGACAGGAACAGCTGTCAATTTTGGTCCGATTTTCACGAAATTCGACCTCAACCTTCATTACGATGTAACGGTGATATAATCAAACGTTTTTTTTTTAAAAATTCTGACCCCAGAGGCCAAAAGCTAAAAAAAAGGTCATTTTTCGTACAATCAGGGGTCATAATTCAGGAAGTTACAATCCGATATGCACAAATATCGAAAGGAACCAAGATCTTTGGGTTATAAACATGCATGTCAAGTTTCATCAAAATCGGTTCAAAATTGTGACCTCTATAGGGTCCACAACCTTAATATAACGTATTTTCACACTAATCGCGTACAAACGGCGGCCATTTTGTCCGTCAATTTTGGTCCGATTTTCACAAAATCTTCATTACCATATAACGGTGATATAATCAAACGTTTTTTTTTAAATCGGATAATAATTTTGACCTCCAGTGGGACCACAAGCTAAAAAGGGTGATTTTTCGTACAATCAGGGGACATAATTCAGGAAGTTACGAATCAATGAGCGCAAATATCGAAAGGAACCAAGATCTTCGGGTTATAAACATGCATGTCAAGTTTCATCAAAATCGGTTCAAAATTGTGACCTCTATAGGGTCCACAACCTTGATATAACATATTTTCACACTATTCGTGTACAAACGGCGGCCATTTTGTCCGTCAATTTTGGTTTGATTTTCACGAAATTCGAACAGAGCCTTCATTACCATGTAACGGTGATATAATCAAAAGGTTTTTTAAATCGGATAATAACTTGGACCTCCAGAGGGACCACAAGCTAAAAAGGGCAATTTTTCGGACAATCAGGGGCCATAATTCAGGAAGTTACGATCCGATGGCCGCAAATATCGAAAGGAACCAAGATCTTGGGGTTATAAACATGCATGTCAAGTTTCATCACAATCGGTTCAAAATTGTGACCTCTATAGGGTCCACAAGCTAAAAACATGATATTTCGCACAATCAGGGGCCATAATCCATATTTTTTTCGTTCGCTACAAATGCATCATTCGTTGCAGCTAGACTACATGGTATAAGTGGGGAAGATGTCGATACATGTCCAGTTTGGGTGCCTATATCCCCAGTGTGCTCAGTCATCGATTTGCAACCCCTCGGTCCATAACAAGCTTACATTGGAATCACCAATCGAGGAAAGAACAACCGTTGACATTTGCCGCTCAATGGCCGTTGATAATTAAATCAATCAAGTGGATAATCGAGAATATGCTGTTTATATTAATAATTTGAGTAATGATGACCGAGGCTATGTGAATATTTTAAACGCTTTTTTTCTCGGCTAATAGTGGATCAATTTGACTGAAATTTTCAGCAAATTATCTTTACACTATCTAGTTTTTAACTATTATAGTGAGAACTGCCATCTCTTTATCTTATCTCCCATAATGTAACTTTAATGGTTAAAATTGAAATAAGTATTGTTTAAGTAATATATTGAAACAACAAGAGGGCCACGCATGTTTTCCTCTTCAATATGCTAAATTTGTACAATGGCCGCAAGGTTTTTAGGTCTATATATACCCATGCATTGCCTAGGGCATTAATCCTATAAATCTATTGTCTACAAACAGTAGGCCTACACAGTGGCAACTAAAGTGCTAAAGCCCGTAAACGTTAATTACAATTAATAAGATAGATTTAAAGTGTAAAACAAAGGATACTGGAGACATGTGATTATTGAGATAAATAAGACAATATAAATGTATATAAATGGGAGTAATTAAGGTGGATTAAGATCCATTAAAATATGGCCTTCAAAATTAAGTAATACTGTGCGGATTAGCACGACGTATTAAACATTTAGTATTGGGCCGTAATTCACCCTACTATAATACTGCGTAACTCACATTGTCGAGGACCAACTTTCTGTTGGGAAAATTTTCACTGGACGGGTCACCCTAAATTTAGAAAGAAATTTCATACATACCAGAAACCGCCAGGAAAAGAATAACAGAAACGACTATCATTTTCGAACTGTTTTAGGAACGTGAGTTCAATAGGTTTAACCAGAGTTGGAGTGTCAAGGATACTTCCCCGCGTGAGTGTTTGATTGGGCCTAATCTATAAAAAAAAATGGCATCAAATCTCTCTAACGCCACGTCAGTCTGTGCAATTCATTTTGGGAGGGTCCATTTTTCAGAATATATTTTCGTTTCTTAGCGCCCATTTATCATAAATATTGAGGTCTAAATAAATTCTTAATTTCCGTCTTTTGTACGTTGACACCCCTCAATGTTCCCCAGAAACACAACACGTCGAAACGGCGTGCTATATGTGTATAAACCAGTGATTGTATTCTGTTATCGAAATTGCCCCAAACTTCGCCATTGTTCGGTATAACAAAATGCTCTGCGCATGTCCATCCAGTGAAGCGATTAAAATCTCTCGGCAAATCTCGACAGATTCCGTAAACAACATTCGGCTAGCGACCTATTCGTTGGAAACCTATTTAGAATAAAGATAACAGTCGCCTTAACTCATCTATTTATCAACCAATAAAATCCAACGTTACTTCTATCAAATGAAAGTAGAATATATTATTTTTTATCCATTCCTTTAGCGCATAACTCTGGTAGTAATTATCGGATATCGCTGAAAACCAGCCCCCAGAGCGTTCACAAGATGCTGTAAATATTACATCTTATTAAATAAGCTTATAATATTATTACTTTATTTAATATTTGAATTCATTTCATTTTCATGATATATTTAATTAATAAATTGTTGTTAAATTTGTTTATTACTACATTGAATTTGATTATTTTCTTTTACTCTCTCATTAAATTTTAATTCAATTGAAAATCCCATACAATCTGATCACGTGTGTGTGAAATAGCTATATTAAATTCGCAGACAAGAAACCCTGATCTCAATATTATCTGGCTTTTATATTCTTAATATACAGCAGTGTAATATGATACTTGTACACTGCTCCATCTAAACAGATAAAAATTGGGGGACAATCTGTTGTCTTTGGGAAGTTGATGACAGGATTCTCTTCAACAAACCTGCATTATCTTTGAGGTCAAATTCCTAAACTTGAAGAAATCTAGCTGATTTCGGGTTTGTCTGAAGAGTCTATTCCGAATATGACTGAGCCAGAAAATCACTTCATACAATTGAAAGAGTGTACTAAAAACATTATGGTCTGCTCTTTAGCACATTACATGGCAATAAGTGATATAAAAACCGAATGGGTGCTGATTTCTTGATAAAGTGGAAATTTTGATCTTGATGTGCTGCCCATTGCCAGCGCCTGAATATGAAACAGAATATTCCAAAAGGATGTAAACATCCAATGGACAAATGCATGGTACCACACCTAAGGCAAGGGGAATCCATACAAAGACCGTGCTGTGTCACTTAGAATCAGCTTGTTCCTATTGTGTGGGGTAAGTGTAATAAAATAAAAGAAGGATGAAATTGTGTCTTTGAAATATTGATGAAATTTTTTAATGTGTGCTCCCACCACAACCAATTTTGATTTTGTGGCTAAGTGGGTAATACGCTAGCTCGCTATCTTGGAGGTCGGGGTTTCAATCCCTGCATTGGCCGAGAAAGTTCATCCAGATTATCAGTTTTAACTTATCATGTTGAGGTATTGTTCCACTGTGGCATATTGTAGCCTCGAAATAACCTGGATGGTGGTGAGTGGATGTTAAACCCCATCCAATAGTGGATTAAGGATTTCTCTAGGTATACAGTACCATTACAAAGAGGGTGGTTATTAATAAAATCCATAGTGTTAATTATTGGCACGTATAGAGATAAAAAGGCAAAGTCACATTTCTGTAGTTTTACTTTTTATTCAAACTCTTTAATATACAACGGATATAACAGGTCATTCTTATAAACTGAATCTCAAAAAGCTCAATTTATATGAATTCACCTTTATAAGAGATTAACAAATACTATTCATGCTTTATAGTGCTACTGATTTTGCCCGAAATTCACATTTTCACCAAAATATCCACTATTTCTCTGTGATAGGCTATTATAGACTTATAGATTTTCATCAATGCCTGTTTTCACAATTTACCCACTATAAAACAATTTCAATTGTATGTATTTATGGAACACCCTGTAACACTTGTCAATGCATTCATTGATCAGTAAGAGATATGCTATCCTATGTTCTCACAGTGAACATATTTGGACATTATAACCACTTGTTTCATCCTCTTATCGCCCATTCTAAAATGGTTCAACGTGTTTCCCTAAATTCCCAGTTGTTTAATTTTTATGCTTGGCTGTTAGGATATTGTGCACCATTACTTTATATCCATATACTTTCTCGCTGTGGCTAGTTTGAAGGCTGTAGGACCACAAGTTCGCTAGATTAGAGTGGTTACGGCTCTGAATGGTTTCCAGGTACTCATCAACAGTCTTTACGGTGCCAGTTTTAAGTTGAAAGCTACGTTGTCTAGAGTGGCAACAGCCCTGGGTGATTTCTCGTTGTCTAGAGTGGCAGTGGTTCTGGGTGGTTTCTCTCTGTCTAGAGTGGTAACGGATCTGATGATTTGCATACATGGATTGTTGACATTCTTAGTGTTGTTAGTTTTACGCTGTAAGGCCATTTATTTCTTGTCTATAGTGTGGTAACGGCTCTGGGTGATTTCTGTTTGGCTAGGATTATAACGGTTCTGGATGGTTTTCCGTTTGGCCGATCTCATCTCTCTATCCGCCGTAGGGCTAATCCGTTACCCACTGATTTACAACAATAATTTCTTATCTTTCCTCTTCCGTCTTCGCTGTTTTGTTTCGGGAAGTAATGTTTCAGGAACTTCAAACATAGCCAACAAATCCAGGTGACTTCTTGTCACTTTCTTGACATCAATACAATCTTCATCCTCTTCCTCATTGTAATTCACGTCCACTGGAAACTTAGTTTCTACCTGTGTGATCTCTGGTGTTGCCGATGGAGCTATTGTTCCTGTGTCACCGCTGTTCGCGGACCCGATATCCATAGTCGAATCTCGGCCAATAACTCGGTGAATATCTGTATCAGGCGCTATCCTGTTGCCTCTTTTTCCAAAGCATGTTGAAAATTTTCCTCCCATAGTTGTGATTTCCTTGTTATATCTTCAAGAATTGAACGCCAACTAAATAAGGACTTGCGCGCTATTGTGACGTCATAATATAAAGTCGTTATTAAGTTGAATGTGGTAGTAACGCTATTGCCAAGCCCATTTACAACGTTGGTGGGCGGGTCGGGGGGGGGGGGGAATAGAAAATACTAGTTAAACCTAATATCAATAGAAATTCAAAGCTATCAGGTACCAGTAGAATTTGTTATACAGCTATGCCAAGTACTCCGTTTAAATGGCGGATGTAAGCATACACTGTCCCGTGCATGAATGAGACCTGTCATTGGTAAAAAGAATATGTGGAGGCAACATCTTCTAACTTATAATTAAATAACTTGATTTCGTAAATTGTAGAATTGGCTTCGTTTGAAATGGCTCGTCGTTAGATAGAGTCCTAATGATTTTGGCAACATGCATATATTATATCGGATAAAGCTACACTTAAGTAAAATAGGATCCCCTGCCCATCCACACCTCCAAAATATAGGTTAGGTTTATTTGACATTGAAAACATATTTATTGATTAGAAAAGACAAAGACGATTTAACAGAAAAATCGCAAATGACTTAATGCTATTGTTAGCGTGATTTCGATTCCCCGGCCGGACGTGACAAGGAGTAGTGCCTCCTCTCCAACCGCGTGGGTTTTCTCCGGGTATTCAGGTTTCCTTCCACTGCTAAAGACCCTTACGATCTGGGGGGGGGGGGTTGTTGGGTTTTTTTGTATATAAATAATATTTTTTTTCTATTCAAGATGTCTGAATGGGACTGGGGAACAGGCTGAGCCGATGTCAAACCCCTCTCCCTTGAAAGCCCACTCCCTAAAGTTACTTTATAGAGACATTATGTAAGGGATAAATCTGTTCTTCCCAAGGGTGACTTATTGTATCATGTCGGGTTGTCACCTTATGGAGGGCGACACCACGACATCACAACATGATACCAATCAGCCACCATACTTCCCCGTCCACATCACCGAGATCCAGTAGACGTGGTACAAGGGTTAATCAGTGAACTGGATGTATGAGATGTGTTGTTGACGTTTGGGAAAGTAGGTCGAGGGGAAATGTGTAGGGAGTGATAGTTAGATGTATTATGAATGGTTACATTGGCTGTGGTGTTACGGTGAAATACTATGCCGCTACCGTAACACCACAGCTTTATGATTTGTTAGACAGGATTGATACCGTAAGTCCGACAATAATAAATAAACTATTTCTGATTTTAATGTTGTCTTTTCCCACCGGCACTGGCCGTACGCCAGCAACTGAAAATAGCTGACGAAACAGCTGGGGCGTCGATTGTTAGTTCGCGTACAACTTGAAAAACCGAATGTCGTACGCCATTGTGAAACTGAAAGTAGCTGACGAAGACAGTTAGGGCGCCGATTGTTAGTTCGCGTACAACTTGAAAAAACCGAATGTCAGTATGGTATTTCTGACATAATTGGTTATCGGTGACCTGAAAGCTGGTAATCTCGACTCAAAGCGAGTAATCTCGACTCAAAAGTATAGTGTATAACCTACTTACTGTCTACAGTCGTCGCTAGTCTTATTTTGTGGACGATTTACTACTCAGTAAGAAAGCCTGTGCCCAAAAAGAGTTCTCGTCTGTTATTATTAGTATAATGACTTCCTCATGTGCGGCAGGTTCGTTTGTTTTTAAAAACACTGTTTTTCGTTCCAAAAAATAGAAAAGTAATTTTTTACCAGATGATCATGGTTTTTCACCGAGACTAGATAATTTCTCTCGGTGTAAGGATATTATCGCTAATGAAAAAGTTCATACACTGTTGAGAAAATAGTCCCATTGGTTTCCTTAGCGGCAAATAGAACGGGAATAAACTCTGTACTGAAAAATTTTCGCGTGATCTATATAAACTGTCTTCACACACTCGATTAATAATTAGCGATATACAGGTACAGTGACAAGTGTTATGCTTCTCAGGCTAATACCTCAAAAGTACCTCCGCGCAAAACCCTCGATTTTGGTACATGGAAAACAAAAAAAAATAGTGCCCGTGCGCGTGCCAGTAATAGAAAAACTAAGAGTTCGCGCATAAAAAATGCACGAACGTACCAGGCGCGATGTCATCTAGACTTACTTGCACTGTTACAGGGGTTCAAGGGTTTAACGTCCTACTGTTTTTCTCCGATTGAGCTAATTTGGATGGGCATACGCCATACAATCTGAAATGAGGAAAATTTTCCCCGGGCAACGGCACTATGGCCTACTCTTGTAAAGACTTTCAACTGCCAGGGGATCTTTTACGTGCACAACAATGTATACATGGGTCCTCGGTTTTTCGTCCCATCTGAACGACTAGACCGTTTTGCTTGTCAGGCCCTACGTCTTGCACCACTGACAATGAGAGGCCACGCCGGAAAATCCCGGTGAACTTAAAATATTTGACAGTCAATGTAAAGAGAGAGAGAGAGGGAGGGGTAACGTACTGAGGTTGGACAGGCGACCATAGTCCTTGCCATGCACAACCGGGGAACCGAAACCACGTCTGTGCGCTCAATGGCAACCTAATCTTTCGGCCATCCAACCCCCTATTTTGAATAGGATATGAAATAGAATCAATTACATTTATTACTTGTTAAAAATACTTGTTACAATGACTCTTTAGGTTTATTCAAATTCTCATTAATTTTAATATTAACATATTATATTTTCACTGTTAATTAAATGGCTATGGACCCTGGCCCTGACGAAGTTAAGTTTTAAATTTCAATACACATATCCTTCTCCAGAGTATATTCTGGATTTCTTCGGGCTTGGTGCCAAACCTCTATAAAGCATTTCTTGGTCTGTAAATTAAAAAGAAGATTGTATAGACTATTAATTGTGTTTTGTTTTGTTTTTTTTAGCAGTAACCCATTTTAGATTAAAACACAGATCTAATTTCCTTTCGTTTTTGGGGTTTTTTTTTTTAATAATTCAAAATTTCGTCTTACTTGCATTTGTGTTTACTACACCACTAGGATCTGGAAGAGTTGTTATTGGTTGATATGAGGGATTAGCCAATGTTGCAGCGGGTTCTTGGTGTGCGATGCACGGACTGTGGTCATCTAACAAGAAACATCAGCGCTGATTGGTTTATCAAATGTCTGACGTCATAGGATCAAAAGCCGTTCGGGTGACCCTGACGCGAAATTTTTGAATATCTCCTGCATTCGTGTATTGATAACAACCATGAAGCGTAATAAAAATATGGATATGATTTTCGGAATTTTGTTGAAGGTAAGAAAGAGTATTGTAAAGTCTTCGATTTGAATTTGTAAGCTAAAACAACGTGACTTTAAACGAAGCACAAACAGTGTCCATGCCGTATACATGTAGTCATACGGCACAAGCTAGTTAACTTACAACGAAGTCCAAACAGTGCCCATGAAAATAGATACAAAACTGGATAACTTACAACGCCATCATCAATGGGAGGACAATCTATGATGGAGGCACCGTTATTGTTTTCATGATTGCGACAGTCAGATTCCTTCAAAATAATATCCATTCTATACTTCATACCATTCACAACCTGAAGAAATAAGAAACACGGCTATTACAAACATGTACCAGCACTGTGTCAATATGTACCAGAAACTGGTAATGGCGTCATCGAAGTCGTCTTGGAATTGTATGATTATGATTGTAATGTTGAAAACGACATTGAAACCGCGTGATTTTCTGCCATTTAGTAGTATGGTCGCTTGTTCAGGGACGCACGTGCGCGCATGCGCGTGCGTGCATGTGCGTGCATGCGCGTGCACGTGACCTTGCACTGGATGACCCCTGGCACGTGCGTGACCTAAATGACCCCTTGCACGTGCGTGACCTTTAGCACGTGCGTGACCTTGCACGTCCATGACGTACGGAGAGAGGGGCGCGCGCGCGCGGGAAGAGAGAGAGAGAGAGAGAGAGAGAGAGAGAGAGAGAAGGAGAGAAGAAGAAGAAGCAGGGAAGAGAGGGAGGGAAGGGGAAACAACTCTTTTCCATTGATTAAGTTGGCCCTGATAAGGGCCGTTGTCCTCACTCGAATGCGAGCACTAGAATGTGAGGGTACGACGCACTTTATGTCGGTTGCGTCTAATGGCCTCCACTAATTCGGGAGGAGGTCTTTTCCTGGGAGGTGTTTTTAATACCTCGTCAGGTAAGACAAAGATATCGTCAGGGGTAATCACGGCAAGCGTGTGACCCCTGAGATACATGAGAGTATCCGTGCTGTGGTTGTCTTCGATGCGTAACACCGGAGCATCCATTCTGATACTGATAGAAAGACTGGTGTTGTACCGTTTTATGAACGTAAGGACGAATCCATTTGATATGACGTCACGGACGAGTCCATTCATGGGTGACGTCACGGACGAATCCATTTGAAGGGTATGACGTCATGGACGAGTCCATTCATGGTGACAGGAATAAAAGGAAGGGAGGCGACAGGTTCAGTCATTTTCAAGCGATCAGCGAGCGAAGCAAGATGAGTTATTCTTTACGACCCGTGGATAGACGCTACAGCCGATTATTTCGAACCGAATCACTGTGTGTGGAGATAGACTTTTTGGAAGATTGGTCCCACGTTCCAGCCAACGATGTGCCGCAACAATTACACGACACCTTCGAGGCCATCATCGAGGAAATTCGCCGAACCTTGGACGCGAGAGAAAGTGACTATGTTAGAATCGCCATCAGTCACCCAGGACTCAAAACACCTATTTGGCTACCTTTCCGTGAACATCGTTTGTTGAAAGCCGAAGACGTTTTGCAGAAAGTGGCTGCCGTATTACAGAGTAACGAAGAATTTCGATTAGATCAACGTATGTCCATGAGCATTTGTCACGTGTCCCCTCCCGATGGCAGAGGTAGCGGTGGAACAAACATGAAGAAGAGACACTGCGCAAATTTTGACGAATATTTAAAGAAAAAGAAATGTTTGGTCACCATAAAGAATGTCGACGACTTATGTTTTCAGCGAGCTATTGTCGTCGCCCGTCATTATGCCAACAAAAAAGACACACCTGAATGGGAAAGAGAGCGGAACAGACTACAGAGGAGGGCAGGAGCCCACTCGTGGCAGACGAAGAAAACGGAAGCCCTCATCGATGCCGCCGGTGGAGCCAGACAAGCCTGCACGGGGATGGAAACCTGGGAATTGTACGCCAAGTATTTAGGAGAGCAAGGTTATCAGCTCAACGTTTTCTCTCGGGCCATCTTTGGGAAGGCGATTTATCGGGGAACAAAACACGTCACAGGCACACCAAAACATCTGAACCTGTATTTACACGACAGGCATTACGACGTCATTACCTCCATGCCCGCCTTTGTAGAAAGGTCGTATTTTTGTGAGACCTGTCAGGTAGGATACGATCGAGCAGAGAAACATTCATGTCACGTCATGTGTCATGGATGCAAGACAGTGGGTCCACCCTGTCCACCTGATCCCAATACAAAGACGTGTTACCGATGTCATCGTGTGTTTATGAGCCGCCAGTGTTTCGACAACCATCTCGCCACCCGTTCCAGAGCCAAGTGCAGTGTATGTTATCGATGGAAGAAATGTGAGAAATGTCAAAAAGAGTGGGACGTCATCAAGGCCAAGCGTAATTTGGAAGAACACCGATGCGGAGAATACGAATGTTCCATCTGCCGAGAGTGGCACACGGCCGAGAAACAGTTTTGCTACATTCAACCACTGAAATCACCCATCGACATGAACAAAGACCGAAAGACCCAAATCGACAAACTACAGCAGACAACATTAACCCGTTTCGTCTTCTTTGACTTTGAATGCCAGCAAGATACCGGTGAGCACATTCCCAACCTATGTGTCCTGCAAACCTGCTGTCACTTTTGTATCGACAACCAAGATCCCTGCGAGCACTGCGACACGTACTGGAATCACCAACGAGAAATTGTGTTTAAAGGCAAAGACACGCTGGACGATGTGGGAAAATGGTTTCTACAACTCGCTGCTCACGGTACGGTGGTAAATGGTCGGAAACATGACAGTCACGAATCGAGTCCCGTGATTGCCGTGGCCCACAACTTTAAAGGTTACGACGGACTGCTGATTTTACAGACGCTGCACAAACATTCCGTGGCGCAACCCGAAGTGATTATGAATGGTGGTAAAGCGATGACGATCACTGTCGGGACGGTAAAATTCATCGATTCCCTCAACTTTCTACCGATGGCTTTACGGGACATGCCCAAGACCTTTGGCCTGCAAGAACTCAAGAAAGGTTATTTCCCTCACCACTTCAACAAACCGGAGAATGAAGATTACGTGGGCGCCTATCCTCCCGACACCGATTACGATCCGGATGGCATGAGTGTGACTGAACGAGAAAAATTTCACGAGTGGTACCAACAACACAGTCACCACGTCTTTGATTTTCGCCAGGAAATTCTCGCCTACTGTAAGAGTGACGTCGATGTCCTCCGCCGATGCTGTGGCGTGTTTCGTGAGATATTTCTCATGGACACGGGAATCGATCCCTTCGAAAAAAGTTTGACCCTGGCCTCTGCCTGCAGCCGCGTGTTACGCACGCACTACCTCAAGAAAGACACCCTCGTCGTCATTCCTCGAGCCCTGATGCAAGAGCCGAAACCTGGTAAGGACTGGCACCGCTTCCAGCCTCGACAACAGTCCAACAAAGCCCTTCGATGGTTGGAGTGGGAACAACATCGACAGACCATGGCAGCTTTCCGAAACCAGGCCCCACTACCCAACATTCGACACGCCCGTAACGGTAGTGAATGCCGAGTTGGCCCTTATAGTTTAGATGGCATGGACACGACCACGGGTACGGTGTACGAGTTTCACGGGTGTGCCTTTCACGGTTGTCCCAAATGTTATCCGGGTCCCGTCCAAGACCTTCAGCATAAACATCCCTACGATCCATCTCGCAGTATGAGGGACTTGTACCAGAAGACACAAGAACGTCACCGTCGACTCCAGGAACAGTACGGTATGCAGACCATCCGCGTCATGTGGGAGTGTGAACTAGAGGAAGAACGACGCCATGATCCCGAGATGGACGAATTTTTACAAGGCTTGGAAGATCAGCAATGGCCCGCTCCCGAACCTCTGATGCCCCGCAACGCTTTCTTCGGCGGAAGAACCAATGCCATCCAACTGTTGGTGAACGAGTCGGTGGAAGACATGCGCTACATCGACGTGGTGTCCTTGTACCCCTACATCTGCAAGTACGGTACCTTTCCCATCAAGGAACCCACGATCGTCACACAGCCCGACCAAGACCAGTGGCAACAGTACGAAGGATTGATCCAGTGTTCCGTCTTGCCGCCCCGTGGCCTGTACCATCCGGTGCTCCCGTTTCGGCGCAAACAGAAATTGGTGTTTGCCCTGTGTCGAAGCTGCGTCGACGAACACATGCAACAAGGGGAGATTGCGGAATACCAACCGTGTGGGCACACCGACGAACAGCGAGCCTGGGTGGGTACGTTTGTCACCCTGGAACTGAAGAAAGCGGTGACCCTAGGATACAAAGTACTAAAAGTCTACGAAGTCTGGCACTGGAAAGAATTCAGCACTTACGATCCCGAGGCCAAAACGGGCGGTCTGTTTACTGGGTACATTAATCACTACCTCAAGAAGAAGATGGAAAGCAGCGGTTATCCCGACACCTGCCACACCGAAGAAGACAAGACCCGCTTCGTCAACGACGTGTACGACACGGAAGGTATTCGTCTGGATCCCGCGTCGATAAAACCTAACAAAGGAATGCGGGCGTTTAGCAAGTTACAATTGAACACAGCATGGGGTAAATTCGGACAGAGAGACAACTTTCCCAAGACCGAGTACATCACGGAGCCCAGCGTCTATTTTGAAAAAATGTTGGACGTGACCCAGACCGTACGAGATGTGCAGTTAGTGAACGATAACATGGTCTTGATGGAAACGCTGAAAAAAGAAGAACACGTGGCACCCTGTCCCATCACCAACGTGGTTATCGCCGCCTTTGTCACGGCTCAAGCTCGTTTGAAACTCTATTCCGTCTTGGAAAAGTTGGGAGAACGCGTATGTTATTTTGACACCGATAGCGTCATCTACCAATACCACGCCACGTCATGGAATCCCCCGGAAGGTTCTAGTTTGGGTCAGTGGAAGAACGAGTTGCCCGAAGATGTCACCATTCGAGAATTTGTTAGCGGAGGGCCAAAAAATTACGCGTACCGCCAGAGCGATGGTAAAACTGTATGTAAAGTCCGGGGATTCACCTTGAATTACCGTGCCTCCCAGCAGCTGAATTACGCCATCATGAAGGAGAATGTACGACACGTCCATCAAAACGAACCTCTGGTCATAGCCAATCCGTTCAAGATTACCAGATCACGTGACCGCCGTCTTTGGACACGCCCCGAGAACAAACGATATAAAATCGTGTATGACAAACGGTTTGTTCAATTCAATGACGATGGCCAACCGAGCAACACTTACCCCTATGGATACTGACTTGCGGGTCTCAGGACGATGGCGAACAAACAAAGAAGATGACGAACCGGCAGAAAATTTGATCGAGAAACTTAGACAACGATGGCTCAACTTTCGAGTGTTGAAATGTTTCCTGCCCATTATAGAAGAAAGGCAACACGAAGAGTGTATCGGCTGCAAGTACGAACATCCCAGTCAGAGATACCACTCTTGTCTGGGACTAGGCGTTTCTTCCATAACGGGTCAACCCTCGCATCCCGTGGACGATTACAATCACTACCTTTGGGTGGACGAGCCGAAACTGCAAGACATCGATAACGTGCTAGGCAGTATGATGGACGATCCACGGGATCAAGTCAAGACGTGGGAGGACGAACAACGATGGCGAGAAGACGTCGAGAAAGCCTTGAAAAAGTTCTGGACGGTGGTACCGGGCTTTAAGACCGCGTTGATCAAACGCAAAGACGAGTTTGTCGAACAGAAAGAAGACCCCATACGCCAGTGGATGGACGGTTTGCCGAAGAAAAAGAAACGATGGTCTCTGGATCAAATGGATATCAATGTCATGTCCGGCAACATGGGAGAAGGCTGGGAATGTATTGGCAGACATCTGGGGATCAGAGAAGCGCGAATCAGTCAAGCCAAGATGAGTCATCCCAACAACGCGCGCATGCAAATCTTCACCGTGTTCAACCATTGGCGACAAAAACACGGTAATCGAGCCGACCTGATGACGTTGTTGGAAGCCTGTCACGTGAGTGAAGCCTTGATCGATTGGGACGAAGTGAAAAAGTACGTGGAAAGCCTGGAAATCATAGACTAAACAACGAACCAATCAAAACGAAGGAAAAGAAAGAACCAATCAAAAGCGAGTGACGTCACGACCAAGACTATAAGAAGCGAAGTGTAAGACTGAAATTTCATTCTGCTCTCGATGGCTAGTCAAGCTTGTTTCTCCTGTAACAATGTCGGACACTGGTATAGAGACTGCCCTACTCGTTCCCAACAGCAGCAACGAAAACCAAGACAAGACAGACCAGCCTATGGTTCCTATGGAAGTTGTTACCTCTGCGGAGAACCAGGACACTGGGCACCCCAGTGTGGAAAACGAGCCGAAGCCCAAAAAGCGAAGAGTGATGAAGAAAGAAAAGAAACTGTCAAAAGAAAATGTTACGGAATCAAGAGACCCACCGACGAAAATCACAAGTGCCTCAACTGTGGACAGCTCGGACACGGCCTGCTCGAGTGCCAAGAAGAAATCCAAACAGAAAACAACTTTGAAGCCGTTGCCAGTCGCATGTTCGACAACAACATCGACATGCCCAGAGACAACACCCGCAGTCAGCGATACTGGTACTGGTGCGGAGAAGCGTTCGAGCTCTACAGACGATACAAAGAAAAAAAGAAAACAGCCGACGAAACTTTCTATTCCACCCACTATTCTCCCGACTACCAGTGAAAACGGTGAAACTTCGAACGGTGAAATCCCGAAGACGGCTGTCCTCTTGTTGGCAGAGAAGGAAGCAGAAAGTTTTTCCCGAGCACTCATCCAATATGCGGGTCCGAGAGATATGACCGAAGTCTTGTCGTATCCCCCTTGTTTCGATATGAGTGAATGGATACCCGTCGTCGTCACGTTTGCTGAAGTGGAAGACTGGCACCCACACGACACGATGCAGAAGCTTTTGGGACATGTGTATTGGATTCCTCGCGTCCTGAGAAATGTACCCTGGGTGAGACAAGAGATCCTGAAGAGAGAACGCGATAACTAACAGTTTTTTCTTTTCCTTTGTATGATATGTTCTATTGAATGTTCTTTTCCTTTGTAATATATGTTTGTTGCATTGAATGTTCTTTTTGTATTTTTAGTAAAATAAATTGTGTTCTAATTTCACTCCATGTCTGTTGTTCTGGCGCGAAGGTATAAAAGGCAGGGGAAAAGGGAATGGGGGAAAACAGTGCAAGATGGATGTGACGTTCAAACATCCCTTTACCATGTTAGTCAGTGGTCCAACGGGTGTTGGGAAAACGGTCTTTGTGCAGAAGTTTCTTCAAGCGTCCCTGTTCGACGTCCCTCCTCAACGTATCGTGTGGGCTTATGGCGAATGGCAAGAGAGTTACGATCGCTTTCCCTACACTTATGTCAAAGGTTTGACGGATATTGACGACGTGATGGGTCAAGTCAAAGGTCCACAAGTCTTAGTCGTGGACGATTTGATGGGAGAAGACACGGAGATATTGCAAAAGTGGTTCACGAAAAAGAGTCATCACCACGACACGAGTGTCATTTACATTGTGCAAAACTTGTTTGACAAGCAACAGCGTACCATCAGTCTGAATGCCCATTACCTGGTCTTGTTCAAAAATCCCCGTGACGCCTCGCAAATTGGTGTGTTGGCCCGTCAGATGTACCCTTCCCGTTCCAAGTATATGCAAGAAGCTTATGAAGATGCGACGAGTACCCCTCGCAGTTACTTACTCGTTGATTTGAAGCCCGACACACCCGAAGCTTTGCGACTGAGATCCAACATTTTACCCCAAGAGGAACCACCCATCGTCTACGTCCAAAAAGTATAAAAGGGGGACCTGTACCTCGAATTGACTCTTGTTTGTCACGATGGCTCGTACGAAGAATACGCAGAGGAAACACCCACCTCCCACCCTTCCCAGGGCGACGTTCCCGACGTTGGCACCGGACCTTCGTGATCCCACGGTACGAAGTCAGACTCGCCCGAGAATGAGGGCCCCCAGAACACAGTGGTCACCTCCCTCGTTGACACCACCCACGAGTCCCATGTCTCCTTTACCGGCCACACCACCACGTCTCACCTTACCGGTCACACCTCCACGCCCCACGTCACCACCTTCCCCTGCTCGGTCTCTCTCCCCGATCTTTCGCAGACCACGAAGAGAAAAGAAGAGTTCTATGAAAGGACTCAAGTCCTTCATTCGCAAGTTACAACATCTGACTCCCGATATGGCTTATGGGCAGTTGGTCAAGAATACGGGCCGGGCACGTATTGGATTGTTGCAGTGGTTCAAGTTGGCGGCCAACCATTTGCTGAAGGGTAACATTCAGCCACTGCACGCTCAACACAAGAAATGGGTGGAACGAAATCGACAAGTGTTGACCCAACTGACGGAGAGAAACATGCCGACGACCGAAAAACTCTCCCTGATCATGAAACCTGGGGGACGTGGATTTTTTGGGGGTGTGTTGATTCGTATCTTGCTGCGATGGAAGGAAAGACTGCAAGAGGAAAGAAACAAGAAACGAAATCAATTCGTTCGACGGACCGCACAGCGCGGAAGGGGACTGAGTACCGAAGAATTGAACAAACATCGAGCGTTGCTTCGCAAACTGAGTAATGTTCCACCCGACGTCAAACGACGACTTGTCGATCAACAGGGTGGTGCCATCGGGGCATTGCTGGCCATGGCCCTCCCGGCTTTGGCCCCCTTGGTATCTAAACTATTGGGTGGACAACAGGGTGGTAAACATCCCTTCCTTAGACGGCGCGATAGAGCAAACGCTATGGCTGCCGAGCTATCTAAACTATTTGGTGGATAACCCAGGGAACAGAAAGGTATAAAAAGGGGACCGGAGAACGACCCCGAGCTCAGTCATGGAGACACTGCGGTATCTCTTGAACACTGCACCGAAAGACCGTCCCCTTTTACTCGAGACCCAACCCATTGTCGACGGTGTATGTGAGTGTATTGGAAACCTGATTCGCGGCAACGTTCCTGTGACCGACAAAGAAGTCAAGCGCTTGAAAAAGGACGCCCCCTTGTTACGACGTTTGGGCACGTCTAAAACACCTTGGAAGACCCGTCGGCGACTTTTGAAGCAACAGAAAGGGGGTTTCTTCACCCGATTGTTTCGGTCCTTTCCCAAAGATGAAATTCGCCAAGAAAATGAAACTGGTACCCTTCGACGGACTCCCCGACGTCAAACCCGTCGAAGTCAGGCCAGTCGAACCCGCGTACGATCGAGATCCACTGCAGCAAACCGTCGAGAATGTCCACCAAGACATGCAACACGTGCTAAACGATCCCACCCTAACCGACGAAAATAAAATGCAACGGTACGGACAGTTGTTACATCGTTATCAAACGATGCAAAGGAAAAGAAAACAGGTTGTTCCCTTGTTGGATGAAAACATACCCGAGCCAAGAGAAGAAGAAACGTCGGAGGCACCCATCCTGGAGTCGGTCCCCCGACCTTATCAACATCGAGCTCGCCTTTTGTTGAAACACATGAAAGAGAAGACACCTTGGTCGTGGAACGAGAACTTGGAATTGGTTCGGAATGGGGTACCCGTACCCAACACCAATGCCATTGACATTGTGAACGATTTGGTTCGTCGGCGAAAGAATACCCAGGCTCCCGTGGGATGGTTTGGCGTGATGCAAAGTTTGAAGGCCACGAACGTACCGCGCGAAGCCATCGGGAATCAAGAACGATGGAACGTATTGTCCACGCCACCGACACGGACTCCGCAGCGACGCCCGAGAAAGAAGAAAATCTCCAGTACGGATACCCCTAGTATACCTACCAGAAGATGGCTCTCCTTGCAAAAACTATAAATAGCCTGTTCATAGGGACACCTGCTGAAACATGGAACGACAGCTGAAGAAAGTGTATTACGACCCGAACCACCCGGCCGCTTTCGGTGGAGCCCTAGGCCTTCACAAAGCTACCGGTGTGTCCTTGGACAAAGTCAAGGCATGGTTGAAACAACAAAGGGCATACACCTTGCACAAACCATTGAAAAAGAAATTCTCGCGGTCTCCCACGGTGGTGGCCGGCATAGATCATCAGTGGCAAGCCGATTTGAGCGACATGTCGGCCTTGGCCAAACAGAATGAGGGATACCGGTATTTGCTGTGCGTCATCGACGTGTTTTCCAAGTATGCTTGGGTGTTGCCCCTCAAAAACAAGACGGGAGACAGTTTGGTGGATGCCTTTCGTCAAATCTTTCAAAGTCGACAACCCCTGCGACTTCAAACGGACAAAGGTACCGAATTCCTCAATCGAAAAATGCAAGCGTACCTGAAGAAGAAAAAAATTCATTTTTTCGTGACACACAACGTCGAAACCAAAGCCAGTGTGGTCGAACGATTTCAACGGACCCTGAAAGAACGCATGTGGCGATACTTTACTCATCGACAAACACAACGGTACATTGACGTACTAGACGACCTGGTTCGAGCTTACAATGCTAGACGACATCGGACCATCGGAATGGCGCCCAAAGACGTTCGCCCCGAACACGAGTGGATGTTGACAACGCCTCCTCCGCGTCCCCCGAAAAAGAAAAAATCAATGGACATTGGTACGACCGTACGTTTGGCTTTGCCGAAACATGGTGCCTTCGACAAAGGTTACTGGCCCAACTGGACTCTGGAAACGTTCAACGTCGCACCCAACGTCGGTCCCGGTTACAAACTGTTGGACGAAAGAGGCGAACCCATACAGGGCACCTTCTATCCCGAAGAATTGCAAGCGGTCCAAGTCAACGACGATGAGATCTTTCCCATCGAAAGAGTACTCGAAAGAAAAAAAGACAAAGTATTGGTGAAATGGTTGGGCTATCCGGCAAGTTTTAATTCGTGGATCGACAGGACCAGTCTCCAAAACGTATAAATAGGAGCGAGAGACGCCGACATCAGTCAACATGCAAGACGAAACCACGTCTACGTCCGCGAGTGCCCACAATTGGTCACTCTTGGGAAAACGTGTGCCACAAGCGGAAATCGTCTTTTTCTGTCAAGTGATTTTAGTGTACGTCGTGGCGGGAGTTTCTTTGTCCCAACTGGCTTTCAAACCCGACGGTTCGCAGACCACGTTGTGGACGGCCTTGCTCTCCAGTACCTTGGGTTACCTGTTACCTTCTCCAACCTTGAAAACCAAACATAATGAACAACGGCCGGCCCTTTTACCTCACGCTCCCTAGTGACAGTTCCATGTCGTGGTATCCCGACAACAAAGTCTCCACGTATCATACACATCTGGACCCGCCACTTCTCGTCGATCACCGGGAATGGGAAGTGGGTCTGTCCATGATCACGTTACCTGACCAATGGCAAAACATCGATCAACGAGACAACACGATCGGCTTACGCATTCATCCATGGTCGCCCCCGAGCGACGAACCCGAAGTGAAGATATGCCGGGACCGCCACAGAATCGACCCGTCGAATTGTTTCAAAGGTGTAAAGGGTGATGAGATCAAGGGATCCATCGAAATGGAAACGCACATCAAGAGTGACGACTACGACTCGCTGAGGCATATCCTGACTGTCCTGAACACCAGACTGAATGATTTGTGGAACCTACCTCCCATCTACAATCATTTGGCCCATAAACCCGTTCGTTTGGATCCCAATAACAAGGAAATGACCGACCACGAGAAGCAAGAGCAGACCGAGTACGAAACTCGAGAGGTGATGCGCCAAGGGGCCGTATCAAGAGGTCCCTTCGTGTCTTTCAAGAGAGACAACACCAACGACAAAGTGTATCTGAAGATCAATCACGTGCAGTCGCTTTTCTGGTTTGACGTGTTGCCGAAAATCGAACTTCGTCTGTGTGGACCCATCGTGTCCATGTTGGGATGGCCTGGAAACGAACTGTTGGTTTCCCTGCAGTCAATCGATATGACCGGCGCCGATGGCCAAAGTCTACGGTATTTCTACGCCCACCACACCCCAAATCTTCAAATCCAGTTCGATCTGTTTTACATCTACACGGACATTATCGAACCCCAGACCGTGGGCGACGTGAAGGCTACCTTGTTGGACGTGATTCCCAGTCGACGATTGTATCACCGCCCCGCCAGGATTCACTACTTACCTCTGAAGTACAGTCGACTAAGCTCCATTGGTCTCTATATAAGGAACGGAATGGGGAAAGCCGTGCCATTTCTCGACGGTAAGGTGGTGACCCAACTTCATTTTCGCCGCCGATGATGATTCGAGTGTACAAAGGTGGAGTGCTCAGACAGCGAGGGGCTGGCAATGGTCTGGTGGTGTACAGGGGAGGAATTCTGAGACAACAGGGTGCCGGTCGATGGTCGGGGTTATTGAATGCCGTCAAATCGGTCGGGAAGACCTTGTGGTCGGCCGGTAAAGCTGCCGTGAAAAAGAATGTGGCCCAAGTGTTACCCAAAGTGGGGCAAAGCGTGCTCGACGCCGTCAGTGGTCGTGAAAAATGGAACTGGAAGAAAGTCGCCCAGGACACGCTTCGCCCCGCGGTGTCAAACACGATGTCCGACACACTCAAGAACGTGGTCGCCCACCTGGAACCTATAAAAGACCCCTCACGAACCCCGTCCACTTCACATCGTCCGAAGAGGAAGAAGAAGACACAGGTCACCTCTCACAAGCGACGTAAACTAGATATCTTCGACCATGGCTACGCAGGTAATGCGCAATGATTCCTGTCCCTGCGCGCGAGACGAATTGCAGGATTTGTTCAGTGTACCCGACACGCAGACGGCCATAAACAAGGTGACGAAAATCAGAAAGTATCCACTGACGCCCGACTTGAACCACGACGGACCCATCGAATTTTATATTTCCAATGCCACCACCGATTTCATCGATCTGGCCAACATGACACTGCACGTGGCCCTGAAGGTGACCAAGAACAACGGGGATGACCTGGATGCGGATAGTCAAGTCGCACCCATTAACAACTTGTTTCATTCGTTGTTTAAAGACGTCAAATTACGCCTGGGAAAAGATGCCGAAACTTTGGTCACCACCTCTCTGCCCACCTATCCCTACCGGGCTTACTTGGAGAATTTGCTGAGTTTCGGTAAGGGAGCCAAGAACGACCATCTGTCGAAACAAGTCCTGTGGGAAAAAGATACCGCCGGGCAGTTCAATTCCACGAAATCCGTCGCCACCGCCGGAGACGGTGGACGACAGGCTCCGAGTAACAAAGGATTGGAACAACGCCAGAAAACCATCGCTGCCAGTCGCACCTTTGAATTGCAGTCGCGTCTACACTTGGACATGTGTTTACAAGATCGGTATCTGCTGGACGGTGTGGACTTGCGGTTGAAATTGGAAAAGCAATCCCCGAAATTTTTTCTGATGTACGGCGAAGGCAACGATGCCGAAGACTACAAAGTCGAGTTCACCAAAGCCTACCTGGATATCCCGTTCGTCACTCTGGCTCCCAGTACCTACACACGGGTGGCCGCGCAACTTCAATCGTCCAACGCCAAGTATCCCCTGAAACGCGTGGTGGTCCGCGATATGGTCATTCCCGACAATCGTGCCAGTCACGTCCTAGACAATCTGTTTGTCAACGAAAGTCTTCCCAAGAGATTAATCGTGGGTATGGTACGTAACACGGCCTACGACGGAAGAAAAAACAGAAATCCCTTCCAATTCGAACACAATCAATTGCAGAACATCAAATTGACCAAGAACGGGGAAATTGTGGACGAATACGACGTCGATTTTCCCCAGCGACAAGCCATCGCACCATACCTGGATTTGATGAAAAGAGTGGCCGTCTTAAACACCCGAGAAGACCTGGACCTCCCTTTCAACGACTATATCAATGGGTACACTTTGTATTGTTTCGATTTGACCAACGACCACGGAGCCGACGGTAACTACTTTCATCCCAAAGCAGCGGGTAACCTGTCTTTGGAACTCAAGTTCGGTGCGGCCCCGACCAATCACCTCAGTCTTGTTCTGTTTGCCGAATACGACAATGTCTTGGAAATCGACGCCAATCGACAAGTCATCACAGATTGGTGAGGCTCTCTCCAATCGACAACTGACACGGGCTTTAGAAAAACACCTCCCCTCTAACGTGTTCGGGGGCGTGTGGGCTCGTAATCATCTGGATATACTGCGCCCGACCTCGTACCCCAAAGCCTACGTCATCAACACGGACGACGAAGATCAACCCGGTAAACACTGGACCGTGTTTGTGTGCGAAGGACCAGATCACATTACCTTCTTCGATTCCTACGGGTGTCCCCCTGATGTTTACGGAGAAGTCTTTCGACGTTTCGTGCAAGATCTACAACTCCACTACCAACCCCGATGGATTCAGGGACTCGACAGTGTCGTCTGCGGCCATTATTGTTTGTATTATTTGTGTCATCGGTTTCACGTTCCCTCCCCGCACGCCCTTTCGGTGTTCGGGCACGTGTATCGTGTGAACGATATACTCGTCGAACAATGGGCTAGGGATCATTTTCCCGACTTGCAAAAAGACCAGAAGAAGGGACAACGATGTCGATGCTTTTTTGCTCTGTAAATATGTTCAAGTTCAATTAAATTTGTGTTCATTTTGTGTTGAATAAAATGCTTTGTAAATATGTTCAATAAAATGTCGACAACATATCACGTGTCTGTTGTTTGTGACGTCATGTGACGTCATGTGACGTCATGCTATTCTGATTGGTGGAAAATGGTATCGTCCCAACACCTTAGACTCGTCCCGTCTCGAACTATAAATAGGAGTGTCAAAGCCCAAAGAAGTCACAAGCAAAATGGATCGAAAAGATAAAAGATATTGCGCCACTTGTGGGGGGTATTACCCTTTGTCTAAGGGGAACAGTCCGGAGGTCGATTACTTGGTCTGCTTCTGGTGTGGGGTAGATGTGTCGAACACCTACCAAAGGCGGTCGAAGCATGCTGTAAAATGCGAGAAGCGACCTGTTCCACGGTACTCGGCGGATCATCCAAGATGTTCCTGTTAACCCTCTCATTGAGAGGACAACGGCCCTTTTCAGGGCCAGAGTGAGGACAACGGCCCTTGTCAGGGCCAACTTAATCAATGGAAAAGAGTTGTTTCCCCTTCCCTCCCTCTCTTCCCTGCTTCTTCTTCTTCTCTCCTTCTCTCTCTCTCTCTCTCTCTCTCTCTCTCTCTCTCTTCCCGCGCGCGCGCGCCCCTCTCTCCGTACGTCATGCACGTGCAAGGTCACGCACGTGCTAAAGGTCACGCACGTGCAAGGGGTCATTTAGGTCACGCACGTGCCAGGGGTCATCCAGTGCAAGGTCACGTGCACGCGCATGCACGCACATGCACGCACGCGCATGTGCGCACGTGCGTCCCTGAACAAGCGACCATACTACTCATTTGTAAGGGCCGCTAAAACCATGACGCAAAGCTCACCATTGCGTCGCTCTCATTTAGCCCCTGCGTTAGTTGTCAAAAAGATCTCCACTATTTAATTGATGGTTTAACCATTTATAAGGTATTCTTGCTTACGCCACAGCTCTCTAATTGGAGAATCCTAATAATTTATTACTTATTTTGGAATCCAGAGCCCTATTTTCCAAAACAGGATTATATTTCAACGGACTGCACCACGGCGTTCATCAGATATTCAAGATAGAATTGACAATAATCATATAATACCTGTTGAGATGGGTTGTTGATTCTGGCGAGTGTGTGCCATTTAGAACCAACTTGTTTGTTCTCAGCATTGATGCTGTCGGTAGCAAAAATAGCAGCGTTTCTGATGTCTTGTGTCACTTCAACATCTGTGAATCCCCCAGCAATAAATTCTCCGTAGACTGAAATTAAAAGCATGAGCAACAGATTAAAGCTATTTGCATTCTGGAGTCACGGTGGCTAAGTGGATAAGGCGCTGGTTTGCTAGCCTGGAGGTCGGGTGTTCGATCCCTGCATTGGCCGAGAAAGTTCATCTCGATTTTCCAGCGTGATTTCTCCTTGTCAGTGATGCAGAAGGAGGACCTGACAAGGGCAGCTGCCTAGTCGTTCGGATGGGATGAAAAGCCGAGGTCCCGTGTACACATTGGAGTGCACGTAAAAGATCTCTTGGCAGTTGGAATTCGATATAAGAGTAGGCCGTAGCGCCGCTGCCCGGGCAAAATTTCCCTCATAGCACACTATGGCATATGTCCGTCTTCCATTAGCCCAGGTTAGGTGCAAACGAGTAGGACGTTAAACCCCATTTCATTTCATTTATTTGCATTCTATAAATAATCGGGTAGGTGAAGAAAGAGCAAGTCTGTGTGTTCAAATAATCAGCCATGACTCGGTAAGTATGGAGCTGGAGTTCCTAGATTCGATCCCAGTCTTGACCGCAATATTTTCTCGGGATTTTCAAACCTGAATCGGGTTACCTGATGTTCCGTTGTCAGAGGCGCCCCCCCCCCCCTAATTTTCGACAGTGCCCTTTTTTTACTACTGAAAGTGCCTTTCAACTAGCTTTTTTGCTCGATTTTGAGGCTCCTGTTCTACGATTTCCGAACGTTTAGATGAAAATATCAGCCAAATAGCTCTTGAATGGGCTACAGATGCAAGGAAATGACGGATAATTTTCTTGAGCCCCCCCCCCCCTCTCAGCGGCGTGCCCCGTCTCCGTGGTCGGTGCCCTCATTTTGCGGCGCCCCCCCCCCCCTTTTCAAAATTCCTAGATCCGCCACTGGTTGTCAGTAGTGCTGGCCTGGTTGGCGTGGGATGTGGTGTGACAAAGCGTCATTGGGACTACAGATCTCTCGATTATAGATTTTCCGGTTGCTGGAAATCGAAGAAACGGTAGACCATAGCGCCGCTGTCAGCGCAAAATTCCCTCATATCAACCGCCTTCTGCTGACTGACTAGTTTCATGTGGCTTTTCCTTTTTTATTACTAGCACGCAGTGGTGTAAATTAGTCGCGATTGCAGAGCCGGCGGAAGGGGGGGCTTCCCACCTGGGTCCTTAGGTGAGGGTCCCGGAGCCAATAACCTGGAGAAAAGGATTCTTGCCACCCACCCCACCAGGCCTTGGTTGTGTCTTCTTTTGTATGTAATATTTATAGCCTTGCCTGGAAACGTTTCGTTTTGATACATTTTAATTGACTGGTTGTTGAATATTATATATATATACAACCAGTCGTAATTTTAGACCATTCTTTCGTATAACACCCATTTCGCTTAAAAAATACATTAGAAATTTATACATACCGGACGCCACCAGGAAAAGAAGAACAGAAGCGACGAACATTTTGGAGCTCTTTTAGGAAGGTGAATTAAACAGTAAAAGAGTTTAACCCGATTGTATTTGGAGTGGTAAAAGATGGTGGTTTATATATGGTGGTCATCTGTGTGTAACATGTGGAGATATTACTGATAATCGTTCATGATTACCTTTCAAATAGGAAATTTTGATGGTCAGTTGCTTATTTTAATAACCGTTTCATTCCGAATCAACGGATATTGGTGATGTGAAAACAGATAGTAATTTATACGTGGCCTTTAATTCATTTAGACTGTCACAGATAACATGTGGAACACCTTGCGGGCATTTTACGCATTTGTCTCGGAATAATAGAGTATATAGTGGTCATTACTATTATTTGTTGTTTAAACTTTTAAATGTGTATGTGTAAACCCTGGCTTCTAGTCAACCCACTTTATTAAGAAAGGAAATTAAAACGATAAGCAGTATCAAAAATGTAGACTGTATACTCGTTTAATTTTTTTTCGGTTTAAAGGAGATAATCTCTTCTCTTTGGGCACAAATGCACCCGATCCGCCTATTTTTAGCCTGCTAGTAGTAGAAAGTTATTAGTCATTTTTAGATGCTAGTAATAGTAACAAGGGCTGCCCCTGCGCCTCTCGGGTCTGTTGTTAGCTGCTACAGTAACAGCTAACAAAGGCCACCTTTGTTATCTACAAATACCAGCTAACAAGGGCTGTATTTATTTTCTTAATTTCCGATTAATCGAAATAAAAGATCAGTAGTTCTGGGTAAAATCGCTATTCTAATTCCTTTATTTCAATGCCAGGAACAAGAATCCCGAACAAATTGTGAGTATAATGAACAACTTTGACCTGTAAAGCGTTTACAAAAAAATGTTAAAGTGGATTGATAACGTCCGGTTAAAAATCATTCCAAAATTGAATTCAGTCTTTATAAAATATTCGATCATGACCACCAAGGGAATGTTGTTACAATTATTACTGAAAATCACACAGCGCCTGGTGAGTTACTTTGGTAAAATATAGGTACATATCTAATTTCAATGGTAAACCGATTTGCAGCCTACATGACCAACACTAAATATTAAATAAAATTTACACGATTGGTTTGGTTCGTTGTTCTGTTAGACCCGACAGTCTTGTAAGAACATCATTTAGCCTAGTCATTCGGAAGGACCGAAACAGTGAGATCCCGTGTACATATGGACCCTAAACAACCAGTTGGATAGTTGGAATTCAAAATAAGAGATATGAGTAGGCCGTAGCATGTGTACACATTTGTCTGCACGTAAAATATCCCTCGAGGACGGATAGAATTCGTAACAAAAGCAGGCTGGGGCGCATACTGTTCGGGGAATAAATCCCCCATAACACACTGTATGGTGTAGCGCCTTCATTTGCCACCCGCTCCAATATTATTAACGCCATGAAGGGGCTAATAAAAACGAAATAAATCGGCATGCCGTTTTTACCGTACGGTAAATTTATTACCGCCTTCATGGGGACATAAAGGCTCGCTTTCCCAAAACAAGTACATGTATGTTTTAGTCTCGGTTATCCACAATACCTTTTTTTTTCTTTTTGTGGAGTTATCTCGCCTTGTTTTGCGTCAAATAATTTTTACGTGGCTACCTCACTTTGTCCCTAAATCCAAATGGAAATAGTAAAAGACGGACAACATCGTTAAGTAGTTGAGTGGGGGGGGGCATTTTAGTAGGCCTGCAAAAAGGGGTGGTGGTGTAATTTTGACAAAAATATTACCGCCTGTAAGCACCCACATGAACCCACGTGGATAGGTGTGTGGGGGGGGGGGGTATTCTTGAAGTATATCGACCCCGGGTTTCGTCCAGCCCCTCAAAAGTCACCCTTATGACCGGAAGTGGGTGAAATCTAGATTTTGTTTGCAACAAAAGGCCTCACAGGATCTCTGGGCCTGACGGAAAGTGACTTAGGGGCGGGAGGGGCTTGCCTATTTACCAGATTTTCAACCTGAAATCCAAGACGTCTGAATTTTAGGGCCGAAGGGCCCCTCCTTGCCCCAGGTGCTAAAGCCCCGGCCGAGGTCCCTTGTGGCTCCCGTGTCCCAAAACGTCCTTTTACATTAATTATTTTTTCTAATTTTTCAAGATCTTCTGAGGATCTGGTCCTCGCGGCTACCCCCACTAAATCTTCCCTTGCGCGTCGCGTGGTGCCATCGACAATTTTCTGGTGCGACCGGGAATGGATCAAAATGGCCAACGATGGCCATTTGACCCTGACCTTGACTTTTAAGGGTCAAAGCAAGGTCACCACGCGACTTTCATTGGTCGAGTTAGTTAAGAGGCCGCGACCACAAGGTCGTCGGATGCGATTCGGGAAGGGCCAGTTATCTGCCCTTGGACCACAGCAGTAAAAAGATAGCTATTTGACTTTCTCAGACAATTTTGCCCCAAAAATGACTTCCGATCGGCTCGAGATTTGGTAACCTGATAAACCGACCCCACATTTGTTCTTCATTTTTTAAAATCGTCAACCAAAAGTCGTGACCATGACCCGCTAGCGGCCCCGGAAATATTTCGGTTTTTGCTCCCCAGGGGCCCAACTAATTAAGTCATAACCACCTTACCTTAACCTTTCGACATGTCATTGGGGCCCACGTGACCCAGGTATGTCAAGGTCATATAAAAGGGTCAAGGTCACCAAAATATCGACCAACTTGGGTGCTGCGGGACCTCTGGCTGGGCCCCAGGTGGCATGTCAAAAGTCATAACCATGGGTGGACAGTTCAATTACCTTCTATATGAAACCTTGACCTTTGAGCTGACCTGTGACCTTGGGGTTGAAAAATTCCCAAAACTTCATGTACAATCCAGACTTTCGCCAGAAATATCAAGGTCACGACCCACAAGTCTGGTGACCGGGTTGACCTTTGAGTCAACGGAAGGTATAATTTAGACTTTTAGCTACCTTGTAATCTGTTTTTCTTTTGTGGTTTTGAAAGTCGAATTCGTATTTGTATAAATGTGCATTTGCCATAAATGGGGCGGGGTCAGTCCCCATTGGTAAACCAATAGTTTGTTGTATTATCTGATCCCCAACCTCGAATATGGCATTGTCAATGAGAAAATGTATGATATTTTGAAATTTTTCTTTATCGAAAACTACAGTATTGGCATTGCGCCGTTTTATTATCCATCTTGCATCTTGTGAGTAGATGGCCATCAAGTTTCTGCCCTTTCCGAAAGCGCCATTAAAGGCTTTATCAACGAACCAATCCAAATTATTTTAAGATCTGTATGTTGTAGCATAGTATATAAAGTGGAAAAGTCGAAAGTTTCTATTGATTTAGCATTGGCTTTTTTGTTAATTTTATCTAAAGTGTCTACTATAGGTTTATTTTTATCAATTATGAAAAAACTGTTAATTCCAGTATAATTTCGAAGTGTTTTGCACCAAATGGCATGTTGGGCCTGACATAATTTAAGTCCTTTTGTTATAGTCACTGCTAGAGGTTTTGTCTGGCAGATGCTGGAGGAAATTATATATCTGAATTTTACTGGATTTTTGTGAAATTTCGGTATAGAATAAATATAAGGTAGTGCATCTATTTTCACATTGTCTCTGATATCATTACTCCTGTTAAACGAATATTGGTTATGCAAAATATCTATTTTAGATAATTCCGCAATACATTTATAAGTATCATTATTGGTGTTAGGCCAAAGTCCGACTTCGGTAAGGATATTTTTAATATAGTACTTTTTACAGATAAAGGCAATGTTATTACTAGCCTTATCAACAGGTGTTAGAACAAATCTCTCTTGAAGAGCAGCAAGACATTCAGCTGCAGATGCGTTTCTTAGGACTTCGGGTGGTGGGTGTCTTGGGTTAAGTGTTATATATTTGATTCTCTTTGACAAGAGGTCAAAAACAGTGTTTCTCCATTCTCCAAAAGATTCTAACGGTGCACGAAATTTATCAGACCAAGCTACAATGCATCGAATACCATCGCATCGACCAAAGAAATTGCAGGTTATAATATGCACATTTTTGAACTCAAACAAGACGAATCAGGCAGAGATGAGAATGGCGGTCTGTCTCACAAGCCTACCATGCTCACGGTTAAGTACCAGTTCCTCTATCTGCGATTAGTAAGACGGAATTGAAACAGGTAATTTATATTTTAATCAAATAGGCCTCCATGATTGGAACACCAACTCCTTACAGCACAACAGATGACTGATTGGATTTAAACAGGAAATTTGAAGATATTGTCGGAAATCTAATCATTCACCTGTTTTAAAATAAACCTAAAATATCAGATATTTCTTTATATCATCTGTTAAATAAGATCTGTTTGGGTTTTTTAGACGTAGTTAAAGATACTAAAAACATAACTAAACTAGTTAATCGATCAAACATTTTCTTGGGGCATAAGTAAATTAATGGGGATGTTTGGCCGAGCAGTTAACACGTGTGCGTTGCTTCATAAGGCCTGTCATTGAGTAAACAGGCGTGATTTCGAATCCCCGGTTGTACGTGACAAAAATTTGAGTCGCCTATCCAACCTCGTGGGTTTTCTCCGTTTTCCTCCAACTGCTAAAGACCCCTATGCGCAAGCGAATGTTTGAAATAAAATTAAACCATATGTTGGTCTCGCATTGACCTAGTTTGTGTCGAGTGGACGTTAAACCCCATTTCTCTCTCTCTCTCTCGCCTAAGGAAATTCTTAATTTTATGTGCAACGTCTTTTGCCGCCGTTTGCTTGCAGACTCTTTTGTAGCCGACACCCTCGATGTTCTCAAAGCCTAACCGTCTGATCAAGAAATAACAACTACTCCCTCCGTCAAACTAGCACAAAATAACCTGGCAGAGACAACAGTCGGATTGGCAGTTATTGATACCCGTCATGATTGTTCCATGGGTGTTTATTCGGGTAATCCAGTATTTTCTAGCTAGATTGGGTGTTACATACGTTACATATTTACCAAATTTGCCATATTCTGGAAATAATCAACCGATAAACACTTTCGGGACAATGTATCTTTAATGCCTCAATACTTTCACAGGAAATTCAAAATGATGAAATTCAGTCTAATTAGGTACTGTTTAAGCATGTCAGAATTCTCAAAACATTGGTGGGCTACATTTTACTACTGCAAATTGTTTAGTCTTTTAAAATATTCTCCGTCTGCTTATCGCCGAATTAAAGTTAAAATGGATGACTGACAAGCACGGAAACATGAGGTAAGCATAATAAACAACACAAACTGTTTTATTTGTTTATAACTGAATTATACTTTAATATCGTTGGTTTATCTGGTTTTATGAAGTACAAGTGAATTTATTGTAGTTATGGTTTAGATGAATATATTATTAGCTAAGACTTCTAATTTATCAAGACAAATAACTAAATAGCATTCTAGTGGTCAAATATTACAAAATAGGTTACCATATTAAACTTTATATCATTGGTTAGATATTACAATTTATTTTATTGGAGATTTTTCACTGTACTAGTCGATATAGTATAACCTAAACTAATGTGCCGAAATCCTACAAACTGATGTTTTACAATTGGCACCTGAAAAATACAAAACATGGTTTATATATACAAAAGATCAAAATAGCAATAAAAGATTTTAGAACACCTTTATTTGAACGTTTTGTAAGAGTATCGTATTCTTAAATCTGTCCTATTTCTTAAAAATCTCAACGAAAATAGATCTTTTTCTTCGCTCGCAGCGGGACGACCGGTCATTCCTCTTGCATAATAATTGGCATCGTTGTAAAGCGGAGAATCTTTAGTTTACAAATATGATGAAAATATTGTCGATGAATTGATTTTGAACGGATACAATCGAGTTTTAAAACCTCTAAAAAATATAAACATATTCCACTTGTTGCTTTGCTGTCTACACAACTCGTTTGCTGATTGCGTGCGTGCAAAGAATTGTGGTTACGTGGCTGGCTCAAGCGGACGGTAAATATTTGGTTTTGGCAATAATATTTTGGGGTACCTACATGCGATTCACTCTGATCAGTGGCCGAAAAAAAGTAATTCTGATCGTATATAGATTGCCGTTGAGTGTTAAATCAAAACCACGTGGCAGATTACGTAAAATAATCGACAAGCGGGTGTGTGTCATTGAGTAATACTAATCAACTGTCACGGGTCAATGATATAGCCGTCGACGACTCATTATTTACTCCGAATACTTAATCCTAGCGGTGATTATTTGATAACTCATATCATCTTCAAACACATAATTTATAGGCCTTAAATGGAAATAAACAAAATAGCCAATAAATTTCTTTTCGAAGAGAATTTTATTGAAAGCTGAATTCAGTTTACTGTCGCTTCTTCATACGATAATACGGCATGCAAAGAAGGAATGCATCTTGGATATTATTGTTTAAAATTCTCTTATCACCATGGGTCGAAAAAATGAGAACGATCAACGAGCCGAAATGCGACGATTCTCGTGTCTGCCATTGTTTAATAACATCAAAGCCAAAAGGCACGAAAGTGAACGTAAGTATTTCGTGACCATGAAATTGGCATTTCTATAGCGACTCGTATTTTGATAACGTTACGGTACCTGAACATAATAATAGACCTATCGTACACGCAGAATCTTAATTTAATTCACGTGTTAAATGAACACACGTACAGCTGTGGTGGCTTCTTTGACGATTATCCAATCAACTAAATGAATCTCACAAAGTTATAATATACAAAACAGACTACTAATGTATACATTGTTCGACTACTAATGTATAGATTGTTCTTCAGTAACACTGTCATGTGAATATGCCGCGTGTATTGTGGATGTTTCGTTACGAAACTTGTGCGTTTACTACGATTTCCGTCTTCAGCACCCTTGAAATCCGTCTTTAAAAAAAATATTAAACGACTAAATAGCAAATAAATGGCAGATATCGTCGGATGAAATTTTTACTACGATTTTTGTCTTGAACACCCCTGAAAATCCATGGAAATATATATTCAACGACAAAACAGAAAATAAATTGCCTGGTTGCTATGGGATTTTGTTTCGGAACATACCAAATCTTTAACTTGCTTTTTCTCAAAACTTACATTTGTGAGTTTGGTGGCTTCAAATGGATATAGCTCAGTCAATTTTTGCCCAATTCAAACAAACTATATATCAAATTGAAGTTACTGAGTTGGAGAATGTGAAAATAACCATGACTCAATTTTCAAAATTTCCTCATAGTGACTCAGTATGCCATGTCAGGTCACATTGAAAATGCAAAACAAAAGGTGCGAGAAAAGATAAGGTTATAGACATTAGGTATATTTATAATACTCGATTGATTGAAGACATTTTCAAATGAAAAGATTAGACCAGTTAATCCTGGAGTGGAATTACTAACCTAGGTATTGTTATTTTCATTTAGTCCCTTGAAATATATCAATATTAACACAGTATAAATTCCAAATTCGGTCAAGCAGCCTATGTTCGACACTTTAAATGACCGTGTAAGAAAAGACTTAACATATTTTAACGGTCAATATGCAATCTCAAAGATTTTACTTACGAACGTAGTACTAAATTATCCCCCTAATTCTCTTAGCCAGATAAAGCTATTCGCTTCACGGCTGATTCATAGAGTTTTATAGCCTTCTTTTCCAAGTTCACAGTCGCTGATTTGAAAGATCTGTTATCATTTATGAAAATGCATGGTACAGATAAAAGGATGTCATTGTGTTAAGGTGAATCAAATGTTTTTTTGATAAATTGACAAAGCATAAAAATGGAGGTTCCTTGAGTTTCTTGAATTTGTTAATCATGCCTTGAGAATGAAAACATTGTCCAGTTTTCGTTTATTAAGGCCCATTCTCACGGTGCGACCTGTAGTAATTATGTGTAGTATCTACATGTAGATTACAAAATCATATATAAATGAGTTGATACGACTTTGAATCTCGCGATAATCTCGTCTTGTCTTAGCATAATGGCGTCATAAATAAGAACAAAAAGAGAAAACCCAAATCCGCCTGGGTTAGGTTGTGCGAGGTAAAAATTGACAAAATTCTCTGTCTCAGTTTTGCTGAGCGGCTCTTGATGGGTGCGCTTCGCGTCCATGTTTACAAACAACAAGGGGAGAGAACTCGTGTTTGTACTAATACACACCAAAACTCAACAAATAGAGCCATTTAATATCAAAGTAGAAGGGCTATGATTTAAAAATTTTAATCACAGTCCAAAATCGTTAAGGTGAAGTACAAAAACAAAACAAAAACCAGCATTTTTCATATTTAAAAAACAAATTCTAAACTTTTGGTGCTTAGGTTACAATTGTTACAAAGAAAACTAAACAAAATATCTGGCTAACCCAATTAGTAGTTATTCTCTTTTTAAATCTGCCTATTACATTGTTTTATTTTAACTTCAATTTTTCTTCAAATGGCAGGCAGATTTTCATTACCAATTTGTTGAATTGATTTAACTATTATTTACACATAGCGTTAGGTATAAAGTGTCCAAAATTGGTTGATGGACTTGTGGATGACTTTGTCAAACCCTTTGCCAAATGTCTTTGCCATCATTAAAAATGGCAGCTGTTTTTTTTAAATTTGAAATAGTGCAAGTCCGGGAAAACTTCATGATTTCTCCACCGCTGTACCGATGGATATGTAATATGATTCTGCTTCATTCTTTAATTTCCTTAGGCTCACTAGCGAACAGTCTAATATCTTAATTGTAGCATTAAATGTATTAGAAACATCCTCTGTATTGGGACCTTTCTGTTTTTGGCTCTTATTTATCGTGATGGGGGATTTGGGTATCAATGAAATATTTTTTAATAATTCACACTTCGACGTCTCCCGGGTTGTTGCCGTTTTCACCAGGGGAGAACTAGCACGGATAACAGCTTCGGGGCTCGACGAGGAGTATATTCAACCCAGACGGTATAAATACTTTGCTAACCCAATTTTTCCAAGGCGTCGCTCCGTGGAATGTAATAAGGACACAAAGGTGGATTTGCCGAGGGCATTGACGTTAGGAGAACGTACATTCTACAGAGATAAAACGACCAAAGCCGATTCTGACCTCCCGTCTAGGAGAACCACGGGCCAAAGTAATTTGTGTCAGAGAAGGGGCTCGCAAGCGAAATCCCCACTTCATTACAAGGCTTCAACCCTCCAACGACACTGGTCGCAACGCACGACAAACACGTTTCCCCATTATAAAGACCCTTGTAGTCGCCTTTTACGACACTCGGGAAATACGAAGGATATATTCTTATCGACCCCCACCCCGTCCCACCTACACCCCAGGGGGGTAGATATCAGAAACATTGATCGTAAAAATAATCTCTAATATGATTGTCCAAATCCAAGATATGGGAAATTCAACATGACGACCAAATTTTCTTAAAATGGACGATCTGTCATATAAATGCCATTTCAGTGCAATATCCATTTGATATTGTTCCAAATGTTGCTGAACTTGTAGTTAACCTAAACAAATTCAAAATGGCGGCAGTAATTTCCGTAAAAGGAATGGCGTTGTTTTTCTGTTTCGTATAGCTTATAAGTCACCGAACTTGAAAAAAAACCCAAAACAATAAAACGGGGCATCGGGAATTGATTGTATTGGATCTCACAGATCACAAGACATTCCACCAAAATAGTAGACATTTTAATTTCATTTCATATGCCTTTGTACCATTTTTAGCGGATTGAGAATTATTTATCCTACGAAGATAATTTGAAATGCATTTACGGCTAGGCATCTCAAAAAGACACACAGCATGCTCGTATATGTAGTGGATACTTGCATTCCCTAGACTTAGTTTGTTTGGACATGGTTCTGTGGTTCTGGGACATCCATAATAAAAAAAAATCACATAGTAGCAAGGGATGGGGTGATAACGTTTTACCCTCCGCCCCCAACCTCAAAAAAGCAAAAGAAACCATTGCAGTTTGGTTCAATAATAGATATGTTGGACAACATCATACTGAAATTCAGGCGGGGCGAAACAACATAATTAATATTAATCAATATGAGGGTCTTGAGGAAAATTCAGAGAGCGATATCTCGTAACCAATATGTTTTAGTGGTGGGAGAATAACTGTTTTGTTTTATATTTTTTAAACAAAAAGTAGTTATAGAGGCGAAATATGCCGAAACGAAAGAAGTTTTAAGAAAAAAAAACCCAACAAAAATGTACTTTTCACATGACCCTTTAAATCAAATGTACATTTATAACATTAGAGTATATGTAACCCCTAAGAAAATTTCAACACAATACGCATTTAACGATTTTGAACGATACTTTATGGTAGACTAATGGCTGCCAAATTCGATAATAGAAATACTATTTCCCCATATAACCAGCAAGAATCCCGTAAGATGTGACTTTCACTGTGTCTTTTATTTGCTCCGTGAGGTGAACGACTTCTAAAAAAACTTACTGTAAAATGGCCCTTTCTAGATTATATCCTAGATTATATGCTTCTGCATATATCTTAACAATTCATCAAAACCGACCTGCATTCATGACTACGCAAGAACATTGACTAGTTTAGAGACCCCCAAAACTACCATACGCCTTTTCATTCCCAACCTGAAAAGGGAGGGGAAATATAGAATTTTAAAACGTGTTTCAAATTTCACCATTACTTGATTATTTTAATCATGAGTAACAATACGCCATATAAATGATAATTCGTATATTATTTTACAGTTATATAAAATGAACAATTTATTGTTAAGTCGTGTAGAAAGATATGGTGTTAAAACGTGATGCAAATTTCCGCATTACAAGGCAGGCTTTAATCATACAAATTAATTGGTATCTTATTTGACAGACATAAAACTCTCTCCGTTTCATACAATGAACAATTTATTGATAAGTTATTGTTTAGTCGAAAATTCCAATAAACAATTTCAGTTGAAGTTAAAGGGATAGTCCAACATGTGATAGACCATATTCATTCTTGTTTAAATTAATATTTCAAAAACTTTGTATGCAGATACATAATTATAAGGAAGGTCCGTCTGGATAGCAAATAAGAATTTGTGTGAAACACGTGTCCTGGAAACAAATGGGTTCCGTGACATCAAATATCTGGTTCTACAAATTGTATTTGTCCTTTGTAAGCTAATTCATATGCGGAACAAACTTTTCCCTTTTATCGAAAATCCTAATAATTAATTTATTACTGGTTGGATTGAAAAGTGCTGCAGGTGGTAGGTCATCTTTACATGTTGTACAAATGTGTATTTTCTTAAAGATACATTATGGAAGATTTGATAAAGAGCTGACAGTTCTCGCTATATTAGTTAAAAACTATTTATTGTAAAGGGAATATGCTAAACATTTCGGCAAATTACTTTGCTCTGAACCAAGTTATTAGCGATTGATTTTCCGGCCTAGTCTCTGTCATCATTAATGAAGTTGGTACGATAAAGACACAGTCTCGATTATCCATTGTTTAATTTAATCGTCCATGAACTGTGACAAAGTAATTTATACATAGAACTTTTCTAGATTTGACATTATATTATATTGGACGTTTTCAACTATATACAACTTCTGCTAATGTGTTCAATATGTTATTTACGGGCAACACACGAATGACCTCTGCTCGTTTTGACAAAACGCACGATCTCATTAAATATCGTATTTATTCATGTTATTTATAACCTACACATGTTCTATGTGTTTAACACTCAGCAGAACGTCGCGACTTTAAAGGAAAGATGCAGTGCAGTTATAGAAACTATACTCTCAATTCCAAATAAGTTAATCCGTCATGTATCATTATTCTTAATGGCCGTATGCTTTATAAAGCCAGAATATTGTTTTGCTTGTTGTAAGATAACTAAAGCATGTTGCGGGTCAGCAATAGTGTCATATCGTGTGGCCAATTCCTTTTTTACAATTTCCCAAGTACAATCCGGGTGTTCCGTTAAATATCTATTCAAAAAATCGCTCACTGTACGTTTACTGGATTGATAAGGCACATATTTAACCTTATCTGTAGCAATTTCTGCCAAAAGGGAATATTTTTCAATACTTTTTATCCAGGGTTCAAAAGTTTTAGTTAAATTCTGAAATAAAGTTGCAACTTCAGGATGTTCAGCCATAATCGAAAATTAACAAAGACAAAAGCTAACGTACCCTTTCAATGTGGAGATTACATGTAATTGGAGAATTCTGGCGTCTAACAAGATGGCCTACGCCTACATATGAGGACTGGATCACGTTGTTTCTGGTTCACTGGATCACGAGCACCATTTCTGATATCTGTAACAATACAGATAACAGACCATCAGCATAGTTGGTAGATCTTTTATTGAGAACATGGAATAGACATAGATCGGAAGAAGCTCTATTCAAGTCTGACTTACTGTCAGTAAATTCTGACTTTATAAAGCATACGGCCATTAAGAACAATGATACATGACAGATTAACTTATTTGGAATTGAGGTTATAGTTTCTATAACTGCACTGCATCTTTCCTTTAAAGTCGCGAAGTTCTGCTGAGTGTTAAACACATGAATAAATAAGATATTTAATGAGATCGTGCGTTTTGTCAAAACGAGCAGAGGTCATTCGTGTTTTGCCCGTAAATAACATATTGAACACATTAGCAGAAGTTGTATATAGTTGAAAACGTCCAATATAATATAATGTCAAATCTAGAAAAGTTCTATGTATAAATTACTTTGTCACAGAACGTTGAGCAGCAGATCGGATAGAAATAGAGTGACAATCCGACCAATGAGATTACATTTAGACTTGATTAAGGAATTAATAGTTTAAATAACATTTCACACCTTAACAAAGTCCTGCAAAAGGTAGATTTAGCTCTTGCAAAATATATGTTTAAATGAAGTTGTAGATTATTATCAGTCTATAAGATACCAGGGTCGGACTATATGGGGGCCCCGATCCTTCATCTGCTAGAGGTTCCCTTGCTATGTAAATGAATAAACCATACATATATTTATTTTTGGAAAACAGCTATAGTTTATTCATTTACACACAGTTAATAAATGTCACATAAAGAATATGTATGTAAATGGTACTTTCTATGGTATATCATCGTGTTTCGACGTATGTACGTGTGGCATTCTTAACAAAACGTCAATTCATATTTAACAGGGGACTCTAAACAACACAAGAAACCCTTGAATCTACCATACCCGTTTTCTGCCCGCCCCTGGAATTGATACCATAAGGGCTATAAACACGGATCGCATAACCATTTCTAGGACGCAAATTCTTAATAACTAGATGTATCAAAACAACTTTAAGATGGTGCAAAGACATACCAAATTCCTTTAAAAAAGGAATGTTGAACAAATATTATGTTTGGAATTCGTTACTGTAATTTGAACCCCAAAAAATTTTAGAAAGCCTGAAACCTTAGTATATTTTAAAAGTAATATCCACATGGAAAACAAATCGCTAATATGGATTCTAGTTTGATTGATGTGTTATATTTATATCATCTGGGCTATTCAAGTTAGATTTAGAATTCAGAATTGAACCTAGCATCCTCAAAAACAAACCATGTACAGTGAAAGAAAATGACGATTAATTAAATATCCGCCATTTTGGACTCCGTTCTCAATGTTAACATAGAAAAGACTAAAATGCTTTTATTGCAACGGGGACATTTAACGTGCAGCAATTATAACTTCATATATGAGTAAAAACTTTTACGTATTATAAATATTTGTACGCTCCATTGTCCCTTTTCATTCCCTTCGTCCTGCACCACTGGAAAGAACTTTAACAAGAACTTTCGGGGTCGTCACAGGGTAAGAATCCGAGACGTTCAGGCTAGCATGCCAATGTCTTACTCACTGAGTTTACAGCATATTTGGAGATACTTTCAATCGATTATGTAGAGAAAACAACACAGGGCAAAGTCGAATAGAAATGATATTCGTTACATTAAAAGTGTTTGTTACATTCTTTGTTTCAGATGTATAAGTTCGCACAATATTTCCATCTAATAGATGTAAGAAATGAAAAGATAGGCTGGCACTGCCAGGCAGGATACGCCCACATTTTCGAGAGATGGATAGAGAACAAACAATACCGAAAGTGATTTTTCCTACATCATTAAGTTAGAATTTGATATGTGCAAATATCGAAATGAATTAAGATCTTTGGGTTATAAAGGTTCATTTCAGTAGGCTTCAAATTCGACTGGGGATCATGGTGCGAAGTGGGTATAATGCTGGCTCGGTAGCCTTGAGGTTGGGTGTTTGATCCCTGCATTGGGTGACAAAGTTCATCTAGATTTTCTAGCGTGGTTTCCCCTTGTTCGTGATGATGGATGGCCTGACAAGAACAGCTGTCAATTTTGGTCCGATTTTCACGAAATTTGAACTCAACCTTCATTACCATGTAACGGTGATATAATCAAACGGTTTTTTTTAAATCGGATAATAATTTTGACCTCCAGAGGAACCACAAGCTAAAAAGGGCGATTTTCGGACAATCAGGGGCCATAATTCAGGAAGTTACGATCCGATGGGCGCAAATATCGAAAGGAACCAAGATTTTGGGATTATAAACATGCGTGTCAAGTTTCATTACTATCGGTTCAAAATTGTGACCTCTATAGGGTCCACAAGCTAAAAACATGATATTTCGTACAATCAGGGGCCATAATCCATGAAGTTCCGATCCGATACATGCCAATATCGATAGGAACCGAGATCTTATGGGGATAACCCTATATTTCAAGTTTCGTCAAAATCGGATAAGAATTGTGACCTGTAGAGAGTCCACAAACAAATTGTGGACGGACGGATGTCCGGACGGACAGGGGCGACGACATAATACGTCCACATGAAAATGTGGGCGTATAAAAACAGGTAAACCAAGATTTGAAAATGTAACCCAGATTGGATAATAAATAGTTTGTCCTTTCTTTGTTGTCTATTTAATTTACCTCGTGTTGCTGTATTTGTCAGTCAACTATGTTATCCTCCGAATTTCGTTAACCTTAATTCGGCGATGAGTAGATGGAAAAGCAGCTGCTCGGGCAAAATGTCACCCACTGGACGCCACTTTATACCGATTAGTGCAGAACAGTTTAAAACCTCTCTTCTTTTGAAACATCTCGCGAAGAGGTGTTAAAGTGACACGATTTGCCATAATCATCTCAACCCTATCCTTTAAGACACATAAAGATGGCGTTACTCCTTCTTGAGTCACGATACTATAAAGATGGGGATGTAATGATTTAAACAACCAATACGAGGACTGACTGAAAAGTTTTAAACATGTCTCTGTGAAAGATCTGTACAAAGTCGACGATTTGTTTCCATTTATTTCTCTACACAGTCCCCTTCGAGGTGCACACGATTTTGCAAGACCTAGGTGGCGTTAAGGAAAAGATTGATTTTCTTCATCCACCTTAACAAAAGTCGTTCACAGCTGACATGGCGTCATTAATACAAGGAAACATGTGGAAAGTCTGACTAGGCTCTCGATGAATGGTGTGAGGGAAAGAACATTATAAATTGGCAGGGATCAGATCACTTTGGAGAATTACCTAAAGGGTTACTCTGTATCACCCAGAAGTATTTTACGAATACAAGTGTACATGTAGATGGGTTTTCAATATGAAGCTAGATTTTCCGATCGTCACGTTATCACGTAAAATATTTTCTTTTTCCAGTCAGAGAGCATAAACTGTGAGATAAACAAGATGTCGACGCCCATTAAATTAATCTAAAAACGACAGTTCAAAAATATCATTTACATTTTTTTGTTCAATATGCAACACTCCCTAAGCCTAACTCTAACTAATTTAATTTCAAAATAGTAAAATTCCTTCTTTTCACTGATCAGATATTTATGGAATTTATTAATTCTCATTTGTCGTCACAATTCATGTATGTTTATAATACTTCATAAATTATGAGACTTATTTCGGGAAGGAGGGTGTGGGGTGGAGAGAGAGGTGGGGTTTAACACCCACTCGACACAAACTAAACATGACAGGACCAAAATTATGGTTCAATTTTATTTCAATAATTCGCTTGCGCGGAAGGGTCTTAATTGACCCGTTTCTAACCTATAGGCAACGTACTTCTGACGCCCGTTTTGGGCGCATACATAACGTACCCCTAACGTATTGAAGCATACCTCGACGGCCATGTGACGTCAGATATAACAGTGGAGGCTCTCTAGAACCACAAGTCATGATTGAAGTAGGTGTCGATCGCTCAACATGCCGCCAAAAAAATCAAAGAAAATTGCAGGAAGGGGCCTACCTAAGCAGTCTTCATCTGACCACCATTCTGATTATGATAGCCAATATGGCCCCCGTGCAGTATCCAATGCGTCCCCAGTAGTATGTTTCTGTGTCGGCATCTAAGGCCTTGACGTCCTCTCAAGCCCCAAACAGCAAGCTAAAGCGGACCAAGATTATTCAATAAAGCTTAGATGCTGAGGAGGATAAGTCTATGATTTATTTCCTGCAGGAGAACCCCATGCTCTGGGTCATAAAACTCACAGACTTTAGGATGACAGAAAAGAAGAACAAGCCTCGAAGCCTTTATATCTTATGGACGACCAAACAGCTCTTTATTCAGTGTTCTTAGTTCTAAATTCATAGTCCTTAATTCTTACTTCTTCATTTGTTGTCGTTCTTACTTCTTCATTTGTTGTCGTATTTCGACATTTGTTGTCGTATTTCGACATTTGTACACTAAAATTAACATTTGTATCTTAAAATCAACATTTGTTTCACAAAACAGACATTTGTCATATCAGATTTGTAATAATATCTGACCTCACGTGATTATTAGAATATATATAACACAAATATGCTTCACTCCAAAATTTCACAAGCATTCGTCAACCACTGTAACCGATATTGCCTTCACAAGCCAATTGTTCAAGGACCGACGGACGGACAAGGTGACAACATAATACGCCCAAACTGAAATTCGGCAATTTTAAAAATAAAGTAGTTTGTTGTGTGGTTCACCTCCGTTTCAATAGGTTTTGTCTATTAAAAATTTAACAAACGGCTTGGTCTTGGATCGAAGGTGTTCTAGAAGGGGTTAGGGCTCAGCATTATTAAATCAGAAACAATCACCCTTTTCGCTTTCGCTAAAGCCTAACGGTGTTTTCTGTAGGTTCATAGTGATACTAAGCTTTCAAACTTCATTTATAAATCAGCACTTTGGTCAAACGAACAAGTTGCCAATATCGGATTACCGGAACGACTGGACAAACAGGGGCTACAACATGGAACGAATGGTATATATTTTTAGGTATAAAATAGACTCTGCCAGGCACATTTTCCTCTGTATAAGCCCAGCCCCAACAAGAGTGCCAACTTTTGAGCTAGACTGCAAAGAAGAAGTAGAACATGAAACAAAATTAAATTGAACAATTATACTCTATTATGTACATAATACTTAATGTCAGACAAATTGAATATGATCATTCAAACAATTGGTGTTGGTTTATTACACACATTCCTTTTGTGATAGTTTAATAAACACATCCTTTCATTAAAAAGAAGTCTGATTCGACATATTCTGAGATAGAAATTCAAGCAAACCATTTAATAAAAATTAGCACTCGAATGTGTTAATGTCGGAATGAACCATATAACGAATAGAAATAAAATGGGGTTAAACATTTTACTTTATTCATCGAGTGAATGAGTATTTTATGTATTTAAACAACAATTATTTTCACGTTGTTGTAAAAGTCTCGAGTGTCAAAAAAACAATGTGGAATGAAAAGCGTTCATGATTGTTATAGAATTAAACATACATTGTGCAAAAGCTAAATCTGCCTATTGTAGATCTTTCTTTAGACCTGAAATGGTATCTATATTATTAATTAGACATTAATGAACTTATTCAGACCATAATCAACTCTCGATGTCTACGGTTTTGGGCAGTCACCAAGTACCTACAATGCCGACATGATTTTTACTTTCCACAGTAAAGAAGTAAACATTCAGCAGCAAACATTCAAGAAAATATTATCCGGGTGCATGACATGGTGATTGCTGCATGATCGACGATTGACCAGTCGACATAGTGCGGAAAGACACAGCATTACTCTGTTAAACAATAATTAGAAGGTAACCTCCCTTTGATTTGACTGTTACGTGGTCATTACTATGGTACAATCTGGAATACCCACACGTTCAACCTGTGAAAGTGTCTTTTAATTTTCTTTGGTCCGGAACATGGACTGAAACAGGGTTATAGCTTATCTTAAAAATACATTATGTAAGAGCTAGATCTGCCGATTGCAGGATTTTATTTTTGTTTTAAACTATCATTTTGACACTTATGCATATAAACAACTCCATAGACTATTGGATTGCGCAGATGTAAATAAATTAAAATACGATCGACATCCACGAAGTTGGACAGGCGATCCAATTCCTGGTCACGTACACCAGGGGAATCGAAATTATTGAGTTGAGATCATTCATTAAGAACTGTATACGTCAAGTAGACATATATTAAAAGTTGGCGTGCCTCAGCCCCTGCGGTTCGGTCATGCATCAAAGGGTTAGATCCTTGGGGTATAAATAACACGTATACAAAGTTTCAAATCAATCTGTTAGCAATTGCTGTCTGTAGTCGAAAAAAAAATACAAATAAGATAGTATTTTGTAAACACTTGCTAAATAAAACATAAGCCGTGTTTAATTTTATAATTGCCAATCAACTCATATTTATTAGAAATAAAAGAAATTATAGAATCAATCGATATATATGTAACAAAGGCAGAAACCATTAATTGCGCCATTCCTTTCATTTCCAGATTTAGATTCTATAAAAACAATTTGACGGGCATTTACAGAACATGGTCACTATTACAAAAATAAAAGCACACCGAAGCTATCTCTTCGTTTTGTTTCATTTCATCTTGATTTTCATCTAGGTAACAATGGGGACTTTTCCTTTTCTAATTTACCTCCTTGTTGTGGTTGAGAGCAGGGAAGTCGAGTACAGTCTTGTGCATTTAGATGGGCCTGCCATTATGGAGTATTCTGTCTCAGTAACGGGTGTTGCTGCTAGCGAATGTGGGATGCTGTGTACTACTGAATCTGGATGTAAATTGTTTCACTATAAATTCAGAAAATGTTATATTCTAAATTCGCCTGGCACATCGTCCATGAACATTACAACATTTTATGGATCAGAGACTTGGAGAGGTAAGATCAAACAAATTGTTTATCCTGGTACACCAATCAACTTCTGTTGTTTTGTTTTAAAATAAATAACAATGTTTACTTCTTAAAAATGCATAATGTAACGTTAAGATATAGAGCTCGTCGTTCTTGCCATAATAGTTCAATCAAAAATGGCCGAATGGTTTGTTTGTGCGCTGTATCATAAGGCCTGACATAGAGTCAGCTGGCGTGGTTTCGATTCTCTAGTTTGTGTCGAGTGGACGTTAACACCCCATTTTCCCCTCTCTGTCTCCCTTTGCTAGAGAAACTGTTTATTTACTGGATCTAATCAAACTTATATCTGTTACCATCTAATATCAACTGATCGCGTATTACTGGTCGCGTAGTGCTAAACGCGGACCCAGGGGCGGATCCAGGAATTTTTGCAGGAGGGGGTTTGCCAGTTTTCTGTTACGGAAATCTGCCATCATCGTCTCTAAATTACATAGGCATACATACAAATTGAGCTTTTTAAACAGAGAAATCATTTTTATACTGACGTAGGATCACTTTATGATGTAATTTCATTTCATTTCATTTCATTTTATGTAGCTGAGCAGGGGGGGGGGGGCCCCCCAAACCCACCCTCTGGATCCGCGCCTGGGACCGTCGGTGGTTCAGTGCGTGAAACTGTGGCTCGCTAACCTGGGGGTTCCGTGTCCAATCCCTGTGTTGACCCAGAAAGTTCATCGGATGTTAAAGTCCATGCCATTTCATCGGTTTTCTGCGGCCGGGTCCCCGTTTATCGGTGCATATAGTCGTTCGGGGTGAGAGAAATGGGGTTTAACGTCCAATCGACACAAACTAGGTCATTTCGAGACTAACATATGGTTTAATGTTATTTAAATAATTCGCTTGCGCGTAGGGGTCTTTAGCAGTGGGGGGCGGAGAAAACCCACGATGTTGGAAAGGCGACCCTACTCCTTGTCACGTATTACCGGGAATTCGAAACCACGCCAGTTGACTCAATGACAGGCTTTATGATACAGCACGCACGTGCTAACCATTCGGCTACCCAAACCCCCTATAACCAGAAGCAGACGTCTCGTGTACATACTTATTATTTCAATTATATATCATTTTTGTTTTATTTTCTCTAAAAGAAAGCTGCACTATGACAGATTTTCCTCTTTTTGGTGGAAAGTATTGCATGAAAATATTCGATGTAAAAGTTGACTGGACAACTGCCAACACCACGTGTTCTCAAGATGGCGGTCAACTTCTCAGTATGAAGTCAAATGATTTCTTTTTGAAGAAAGAAGTGTTGAGAAAGACAGGTCAGGGTTAGTATGAGTAATACGCATAAGTCGCATCACCACTGACTGACAAGAATTACCCGGGCTGGAATATTAATCAAAATTGGAAAATCAACTGAAATGGGGCTTAACTGCTGGTGATGACTGGCGAACGCGTTCTCTTATTTCCATCTGTCAGGAAATCGAGCCTCTCTCGGTCCTGCTCCGCTGAAAAGAGGCAATAAAGGTTGACCTCCTTGTTGGTGAGCCAGTGCCATGTGTTTAGGAGATAAACACCTCCTGTTTCGCATTTAAAGGGGTGTTATTGTCCAATAGACATGTCCTGAGATCATTAGGACCATCAGTTTCGTACATATAGGGTTTATTTACATCGGACAGAATATAACACATCTACATACAAAACCATACAGGAACCTAAAATAATATACAGTAACTAGAATACGTCAGGAACACATCAGGACGGTGCATTGTAATCCAGTAATCTACATCATTATAACAGTGCATGGCTTATACTTATCATTGACGTGGTTGATTTCTGTAATCCATACCTGAGAACCTCCTTAACTTAAAGCATTATCATCAATACGGCACGCTCCATGGCGTATGTCTGTCATTAGCACAACAGGACGTGGAACCCCAGTTCCATTTCATCGATTCCGTCTTCCTTTGACCAGTCGGTGCATAACAGTAGGACAACTTCTACACGGGTTATTTAAACTTATCCCACATAACGGTAGGAAGTTCAAAACCCGTTAACGTCACCAATCCCACATAACAGGAGGACAGTGGGACACTAAAGTCCAGTTTAATTTCAGCAAGTATAACTTCAACATCGCGTTATTAATCTATATTTCAGGCTATAAATATTGGATTAATGGTAATGATTTAAATACAGAGGGCGACTGGAGGTGGGGTGGTGGATCTAAAATACAAACTGACCAATGGGTACCGGGTAATCCAAGCAATACCAAAGATAACGAGCACTGCCTGTTACTGAGGTTCAATATTCTATTCAATGATGCCAACTGTATTGTTAGTCATCGATTTATCTGTGAAAAAAAGAAATTGTAGACTAATCAGGTGACATCTCTGTGGCTGTTAAATAGGGAAAATCTATAATTCTTGCTTGTACAACACAAAGAACGCTTACTGGCAGAATGACCCCATTGTCAATTGTAACCAAAAATTTCATTTTTTCCATATTGAGAAAAGCCCGTGTCATTACAGGTACGGGGCTGTATAGCGCAGTGGATACTTACAACTATCCTTCCTAGTCCATTGACTTGATTTGTTGTGTAGTTTGTCGTGTCCGCGGGTTTGTCTTGTATATTTTGATTTTTTCATGTAGTGTGGTTCTCCTGTACTTATTATTATATAAATTAGTCTTAACTGTACTTACTTTTATATAACATAATCTTAACCTGTACTTACTATTATATAACATAATCTTAACCTGTACTTTCTACTATATAACATAATCTTAACCTATACTTACTATTATATAACATAATCTTAACCTGTACTGGGGGGGGGGGGCTAGTGGTCTAGAGTGCCGCGCTTCTACCTCTACCTGGCCGGTCACCTCTGGTTTACGGCTGTGGTTTCGATCCGTGGTGTGAGCGTATGTGTGGCATGGAGATAGGGGCGCCTTATCAACCTCGTGGTTTCCTTCGGACCCCCCTTTTTTCTCCCACTGCTAAAGACCCCTACGCGCATTCGAATTAAAAACCATATGTTAGTCCAGAAGTGACCTAGTTTGTGTCGAGTGGACGTTAAACCTCATTTCTCTCTCCTTTTTTAACCTGTACTTACTATCATATACCATAATCTTAACCTGTACTAACTATTATGTAACATAATCTTAACCTGTACTAACTTTTATATAATATAAGCTTAACCCCAAACGTCTGCATATTATTTACATGATTTTAGTACATCGCGGAATGTGGACAAATCGCAAATCTTAATCGCAACCAATATGTATCGAGTTGAAACGGGCGATGTCGCAAACAGGAATCACAAGGTTTCACAATTAATACTACTAATATAATTATAATATCGTAATTAATACTACGAATATAATTATAATATCGTAATTTATACAAACAGTCGTATAGGGGGTGTTGTTTGTTATATCAATTGATTATATTGGGAAACGTGTAACACTTTTTGGCGGGGGGGGGGGGACGAACGCGCGCTGTATCATACGGCCTGCCATATACCCAACTGGCGTGATTTCGAATCCCCGGTATTACGTGGAGTAGGGTCGCCTGGTCAACCTCGTGGGTTTTCTCTGAGTCCTCCGGTTTCCTCCCAAAGACCCCTATGCACAAGCGAATTATTGAAATAAAATTAAACCATATGTTATTCCCGAAATGACCTAGTTTGTGTCGAATGGACGTTAACTATCTCTCTCTTTATCCCTATCTCTCTCTCTCTCACTATTTGGTAATTTATACGAGATTGCATAAGACGAATATAAGTGTATCAAAGGACATGATTTATAATTTGATCAATACTAAGTTCTCTAGTATATCATCAATGGTATGTGTTTATTTTGAAATATTGTGTCAATAACATGACATTATTAGGGTCGAAGTATAAATTATATGGTGTATTGTCAATTGGCTTAACAACCAATCATCATAATTAATTACGTAATTTTAGACCAATTAAAGAAGGGCTAGTAAAGTCAAGGCATATAAATACACTGTCGAGATGTGCACGATTTGTCTACGATATCACCTTAGGTGGAAGTGGACTTTAAACCCCACGAATGAACGAACGAACGAACGTGCACGATTTTAGATAGCCATGTAGATTTGAATGAGTAAATACCATGTCGCTAGGAGAGACGGTTGAGGTTCAAATGCCAACATCTGGGTTGAGAGATACAGAGAATGAATATTTGATCTATTGTTGATATAGAACTGTAGAAACCGTACTTTTGTTCCTGTCATCTTGTTTGTCAATCATGCTATATTTTTGGGACTGATACAAAGATCTACACAACGTGAGATTTAAAGGATCCTAACCAATTAGAGAATTACAAATGCAACCAGAGACAATACTAGACCATCACAAGCCTAATAAAATATGTCGTAGAGTATGCGTCACACGTTGGATGTGGGGACCTTTTGACAGTTTGGATTTTCACATCCAGTGTAGCACCATGAGTCTTCTGTCTGACGTGGAGAGCGTGTGTTGTCAGGTCCGGTCGCCACATCCTACGTATGACCCATGCATCTTGTTTTTGCTACATATTACCGTTAGCCTTGTGATCGTCTAGAATTTGTCTCAGATCGTCTTTTCTTCTCCTTCACGTTGTGTTTACTTCTTACTGGTTTCTTAAGACGTTTGTCTTATTCAGTTATAACAATGCAACAGTTCGTTTTTACCTTTAATGTAGCATAGGTATACATACAAGCATAGTACATATTACAATTATAGTCAATACTAACTAAACTCTTCTCAACCTAGACACCTCGCGGTGTCTAGGACTATTAGATGGTAACCCTCTGGAATCTAATCGAAGTCTGTCTTAAAGTTAAAATATAGGCTGTTTTATAGCCTAACGGATATCATGCAGGCCGAAGCGTGTTCATGACCATGAACCTGTGCAATTAAGAATATGATTGGATAAATCAAGCCAAATGACGCAATAGGTAAACTTCTATGCACATGTAATTTGTTGAAAGATAAAACTAGTTTGTTATGGCTATACAAATCTTTTTTATGTAACCATGTCAATCATTGACTAAGTTGATTTTAGTACACACCTACATATATGTGAACCAAAGATATTAATTAATGAAATAATATGCCATCTTATTTCTCGAGCAAAAATTCTTCTAAAAGTATTACATTCGTCCCTTTCTTTAAGACTTTTTGCTCGGTATTAGGTAAAAGATCCCTTGAATCCTTTACAATAAACATACTAAAAATTGTAGAACTATATAAATATTCATAAATGTAGCAGAAATCTGGAACGTCAATATATATCACCTCCCCCACTACTAAGATTTATGCGAAATGAACAGGTAGGAGAGTCCTAAAAACTTCCATATATAAACCCTATAATTAGTCATGCAACAGGCACATATGTGTGATTACTATATGATTAACATACAAAATTACATTATAACCACAACCTGCATCAATCTGTTTCAAAAACATATAAGTATCAATTAAAAAAAATATAATCAAAGATCAAAAGTCGCATGCAAAAACTCTCCAAAAGTTCACCAATGTACTTCAAAGTCCTATGAAAATTCATTTAAGCCTAAACACAGAAAACACAATTGTCTTTTTTTTAAATCTTCAAGTGTCCTAATTTCAAAACACTATAACACATCACTTCAAATTTTAAAAGTTCAGTTTCACTTTAAATTCTGTCACATGATATCTCAATTTTGGTAAACAGGTAAACCCTTTTCTCTTCTTGGATTTCTATTGGTCTGTTTCAGCTACCATAGTCTCAAGTTGAAAACTTTCTATTTTTCTTCTAAGTATGATTGGTTGGAGACAAAATACAATTTTTATCCGTCAATCAAACATGTCATTGCCATCAGACCAAGAACTAACCATTCCTAATTCTTTAAAACCTTATTTTGCTATTAGTTTAACATTATATTAATATATTATTCCTAAAATTTATAAGTAACTCTTACTCTTAATTAAAATTAAACTTCAATTAATTATTAATAAACTTTGATGTGTCTCTTTAATTATAAATTTGCAAACTAACTTTGACATCTTGACCTGAACTCGAAAAGTGACAAGTTTATAATTTTATAATTGCGTTTTCATTTTGTAATTTCCGTTAGTGTTTTAGAATAACATCATAACAATTTTATAATTCACACGTCAGTAATGTGACCTTTTTTTTGACCTAATCATTTACAATTTTAACAGCAGTTTTTTTATAAACATTACCCACTATTACATAAACATACCAACCAGACTGACACTGACACAAGCTGAGCTCAAACTTATGACAATATCAGACTATAATTTATCCAGTAGACGTGGTACAAGGGTTAATCAGTGAACTGGATGTATGAGATGTGTTGTTGACGTTTGGGAAAGTAGGTCGAGGGGAAATGTGTAGGGAGTGATAGTTAGATGTATTATGAATGGTTACATTGGCTGTGGTGTTACGGTGAAATACTATGCCGCTACCGTAACACCACAGCTTTATGATTTGTTAGACAGGATTGATACCGTAAGTCCGACAATAATAAATAAACTATTTCTGATTTTAATGTTGTCTTTTCCCACCGGCACTGGCCGTACGCCAGCAACTGAAAATAGCTGACGAAACAGCTGGGGCGTCGATTGTTAGTTCGCGTACAACTTGAAAAACCGAATGTCGTACGCCATTGTGAAACTGAAAGTAGCTGACGAAGACAGTTAGGGCGCCGATTGTTAGTTCGCGTACAACTTGAAAAAACCGAATGTCAGTATGGTTTTTCTGACATAATTGGTTATCGGTGACCTGAAAGCTGGTAATCTCGACTCAAAGCGAGTAATCTCGACTCAAAAGTATAGTGTATAACCTACTTACTGTCTACAGTCGTCGCTAGTCTTATTTTGTGGACGATTTACTACTCAGTAAGAAAGCCTGTGCCCAAAAAGAGTTCTCGTCTGTTATTATTAGTATAATGACTTCCTCATGTGCGGCAGGTTCGTTTGTTTTTAAAAACACTGTTTTTCGTTCCAAAAAATAGAAAAGTAATTTTTTACCAGATGATCATGGTTTTTCACCGAGACTAGATAATTTCTCTCGGTGTAAGGATATTATCGCTAATGAAAAAGTTCATACACTGTTGAGAAAATAGTCCCATTGGTTTCCTTAGAACGGGAATAAACTCTGTACTGAAAAATTTTCGCGTGATCTATATAAACTGTCGTCACACACTCGATTAATAATTAGCGATATACAGGTACAGTGGCAAGTGTTATGCTTCTCAGGCTAATACCTCAAAAGTACCTCCGCGCAAAACCCTCGATTTTGGTACATGGAAAACAAAAAAAAATAGTGCCCGTGCGCGTGCCAGTAATAGAAAAACTAAGAGTTCGCGCATAAAAAATGCACGAACGTACCAGGCGCGATGTCATCTAGAATAGAACTGTCAATCAAATATGATCAGTACATGAATGACATTCCATTTTATCCTACAGTAGGACGCTAAACCCCATTTCATTTAATTTACCCAGATACTATGTCCCAAGTGAATGAGTCCGGAAATCATGCACTCAGAACATATTCTGTAAACACCAAAATCAGAATATACCTAGCTTTTAATTACACATATAATACTATATCCAATATATATTATATTCTATATACATTAACACAAGTGTTAGAACCTAGTGTTTGTAGTAATTCGACCTAATGTCAAATTACACATTCTAATCATCGCGTATTATGTCGACAGCGTATAATAGCAAAAATATATTAAACGTAGCCTATATATCACGTTCCTAAGCAAAAATTCATAAAAATATATACGGACAAAAGATACCGTATATTTACACACTTTTCTAAAAAGTGACCTAATCGTACCTTAACCTCGTATAAAACTCGTATTAATGACTTTGCGATAATCTCACAATTTAACGAGCCGTCAATTTTATTTTTTTTTCCAGGAAAATTATACCTACATCCCTAAAGTTAACCACATGGGATTTTAACATAACCCAACTTTTTAGTCAAAAGTTAAATTATTTAATTTTGAAACCTTGGACTATAGCTTCAAAATTACCTTACTCTACTTATCTAACCACATATATGGACGAAACAAACCACAAACAATGGCAATTCAACCTTTTAGTCAAAAGCTGAATTACCCACATTTAGCCTAACTCGACTAAAATCCTAATTCTTGAGACTTTGGACAAGGATCTCAAAAATTATATTATATACGAAACAACAAATAACACATATTAACGAATTACAGTAGAGAGCATGGCCATCTTGAAAACTAGAGTTAAACACTCACAAACGTCATGCTTAGATCTGCCATCTCACCACTGCAATCCGGAGACAACATTAGTTCCTATTTAATTCCTATTCCGTTTCTTTATTTTTATTAATTCGTAGTTATATCAAAGAAAATTTTGTTTGTTTTAAAACCTACTCCGTAGAGACTCTCTTTAACTTTAATTACTCGAATTTACTACAGGTCATGTTAACCCGATAACCAGTGATATTATATTGTTTACCAAACCTGTCCATCAAAACTTATGAATGGATATAATGTATTTCCTACAGTTAAATTTTAACAATTTAGTTTCTAATTAGATTTTTAAACTTAAATTATTATTATTTGGTCTGTTAACAAATGTAACATATCTAATTTAACAAACAAAATGTATTTACCAAAATTTTTGTGAATATCATACGATTTCTTGTATTTCAACCAATAATTCTTCTCTGTGGCTGTATTTTTCTTCTTAGCGTGTTCTTCTTCTATAGTAACGTCGTAAGCCAAAGGTCGAAACTTCAGCACGGCGCAAAATCAAATATTTATGTATTCTTCTTCTAAATGTCTTCCACCAGAATTTTACTGCCAATTTTTTTCTACCAGAATTTGCTTTTTTTCCACCTGAATTTTCTTCTGTTGCAGCCTACCCAAAAGGTCGAAACTGTTACGGCACCAAATCAAATATGTATTCTTCTTCTTCTTCGAAAAATGGTATGAACCCTATAGGTCGAAACTTCGTCACGGCACCAAATCGAATATGTAGCACCATGAGTCTTCTGTCTGACGTGGAGAGCGTGTGTTGTCAGGTCCGGTCGCCACATCCTACGTATGACCCATGCATCTTGTTTTTGCTACATATTACCGTTAGCCTTGTGATCGTCTAGAATTTGTCTCAGATCGTCTTTTCTTCTCCTTCACGTTGTGTTTACTTCTTACTGGTTTCTTAAGACGTTTGTCTTATTCAGTTATAACAATGCAACAGTTCGTTTTTACCTTTAATGTAGCATAGGTATACATACAAGCATAGTACATATTACAATTATAGTCAATACTAACTAAACTCTTCTCAACCTAGACACCTCGCGGTGTCTAGGACTATTAGATGGTAACCCTCTGGAATCTAATCGAAGTCTGTCTTAAAGTTAAAATATAGGCTGTTTTATAGCCTAACGGATATCATGCAGGCCGAAGCGTGTTCATGACCATGAACCTGTGCAATTAAGAATATGATTGGATAAATCAAGCCAAATGACGCAATAGGTAAACTTCTATGCACATGTAATTTGTTGAAAGATAAAACTAGTTTGTTATGGCTATACAAATCTTTTTTATGTAACCATGTCAATCATTGACTAAGTTGATTTTAGTACACACCTACATATATGTGAACCAAAGATATTAATTAATGAAATAATATGCCATCTTATTTCTCGAGCAAAAATTCTTCTAAAAGTATTACACCAGCCCGCGACTCGAAGAACATCATTCGTTTGTATTCTGAAAGTCTCAGTGATACAGCGATTTCCAACTTCATTTCCAGAGCTCTGTGGTCAAACGAATAAGGTGCCAATATCCGAGTACCAGAACGTTAACTGGCTAACCTAACAGTAACCTAACATTATCAGAGGTGAAAGTCTGCCGGGTCCTTTTTCTGTGTTCGTCCCCTAAGAGCCTAAAATGGGCTGGATCGCGCATTGGGGATTCCATAGAAAAGGAAGGTAAAATGAACAGGTACACTTTATTTAGTAGAAAAAAGGCTCTGACAGACATATTTTGCTGTGTATACCCGGGGGGGGGGGGGGGGCTTCCCACAATTCAGGGCCCAAAGTACAGGTACATGAAACCAAGTTAAAATTAACAAGTATAAACAATCTACTAACTAAGGGATACTTAATGCCTAACAAATTGTCTGCTGTACAAGCCCCCACCAATCACCCCTCGACACCCTTTTACATACAAATCAAATCAAGCGGTTGTCATACGCAACACGCCCACGTTTTTCAAAAGATGGACGGAGAGTATGGAAAAACAAATAAAGCTTGATGCGCACTAAAACGATAACATAAATTGTTAATATTCCACTGAATCCGACAAAAATTGTAAGCCATGGAAATTCCACAAACTTTGTACAAATAACTTTTTCAAGGACCATAACCCAAAACAATGCAGTTTCTGATGCACATCAAAATCGAATTACTCCAAGATCGTTAGAACTTTGACATACAATTTGACAAATAATTGTGGCCTCTAAGGGGTTTCACAAACATGTAAATAATTCACATTCTAAGTAAAAGGCAAACGTAATAAAGCAAGACGCTAATGGGCCCATACACGTTTAAAAAAACTCCAAAATTTTCAATCATAAATTTGAAGCATGTGTGGTCAAAATGTTGAACAAACATTTCATTTTTATTTCACACTAACCGCCGAGATGTGGCGATCTTCACGTCTTGGATTAAAGCGGCAGAAAAGAAATGTAATGGTCAGGCGTTCGCTTGATGAAATGTAATGGACAGGCGTTCGCTTGATGAAATGTAATGGACAGGCGTTCGCTTGATAAAACGAATGAATGCTTCATGATGGGGAATCCATTCGAAGGAAGGTAGGAAAGTCCTTTGGTTCGTTGGCTCCTAACTCTCGGAGGAGGATGACGTGATCGTACTCTCGCCGCTTAAAAATTTGTCTTTCGAAGGTACCCCTCGCGGCCTATCGTCCCAGGCGAGTATTAGCGCGACGGTGACTGATGCGTCCATGTGAAAGATTTTAATATTTGGTTGATAATCATTGACTCGCGAATGGACAATTGCACATCAAAATTATGTATCGTGATCTCAATCAAAATTTTTGCGTTTTTTTGTGAACGTGTATTAACCCCTTTACGGCCCGCCATTATAAGCTTCGTTAACTTCTATTGATACAAATTGTGATTTCTGGGCTTTTCAAAAACAAACGTGAACGGAAAGGCGGATGGGGGTAACGACATAATACGTCTACATAACAGCTTAATTAGTGGGCACAATTTCTGTGAAAGAAAACCCGAAAATTTCAGCCACATTAAAAAATTCGAGTGTGTAACTCGAATCGTCTTTATTCATGATGCAGCTTGGTTTCCCCCTTGTCAGGCAGGACGAAGGGCCTGGCAAGGACAGTTGTATAGTCATTCGGATGGGACGAAAAACCGAGGTCCCGTGTTCACAATGGCGTACACGTAAAAGATCCATTGGCAGTTGGAATTCGATATAAGAGTAGGCCGTAGCGCGGCTGCCCGGGTATAATTTCCCTCATAGCACACTGTATGGTGTATGCCCGTCTTCATTAGGCCAGGTCAGGTGCAGAAGAGTAGGACGTTAAACCCCATTTTATTTCATTATTCATGTCCACAATCAAACACCCATGCAAATTTGAGTGCGTGGGTCCCAATTCGGTCCAAAGTTTGAATATCATTACAACGACATCCTTGGAAACACCATTGGCAACCAAAATAGCTCTAGGCCAATATTCATATTTGCTACATCAATATTATTATTATCCAAACAATAGGGTGTTGACATAGACAGTTAAATAACCTGCCTTGTTTAATACTTCAATAGTTACACAATTGGTATGGATGTTTTACTAACTATTATAAAAAATAACCATTTCTTTTATAAGAAATTTTTTTGTAACAACAGAATCAAAGTAGGACAAGAATTCCAGCAAATGATTAAACTAAACACATGCAATAATCTGATAAAGAATAAATTGTATACTTTTTAATGAATTGCATTATTTGTAGTGGTCCCGAACAGAAATGGGGTTTAACATCTTCTCGACACAAACTAGGTCATTTCGGGACTAACATATGGTTTAATTTTATTTCAATAATTCGCATGCGCGAAGGAAACCCCCGAAGTTGAGAAGGCGCCTCTATCTCCACACTGTGAACAGTCCATTTGCTGATTACTGGATTGTTCGTACTTGGTTTTATTTTATTTAACTCTAATATGAATGTATATAAACTGATTTACGTTCAATGGTTATCGTTTTTACTTTAATTTCAAATCAGTTATATTCGGCAAAATCAGCCAGCAAAGTCAATCGAATGCAAATTTTTAGCGTCTATTTATTCCAGTCTACATGCGCCGTTTGATCTGGTGCAATGTTTCTAGTCTCGTTCCAGAAGCCCATCTTTTCCAGTAAGATAACATCATCTATTTTGATTTAAATTGACAAATAATTTGTGTTTTCAATGTTGAAGATTTTGGATGATATTGAGTTAGAGACTTAGCTACTTTAATTAAGAAAACCACAACAAACGGTTCTGTCTGAAGCAATTGTACTGGACACACGAGAAAGCGTTCACTAGTCAGCGGTTTCACTAGTCCGCCGCTATAAGAAATGCTATAAATATGGGTATCAATAAACCTAACACTTACCCGACCCTACTCATAGATATCGATGGACTAATGAACTATCGAACCTGTGGACTAGTGCGCCCGCGGACTAGTGAGTATTCCCTGGACTCACGAGTTTTAATAATCTCTTCCAGATCATGGTTTGTTTCTTTTTATACTGCAGATATTAAACATCAATCTTACAAATAAGTTTCAGATAGTATATAACGAAAATCTGGATCACGGAGAGTATTTAACGAAAATCTGGATCACGGATAATAAAATCTAGATACATAGGAAATAACGAAAATCTGGATCACAGATAGTATATAACAAAATCTGAATACCAGATAGTACATAACGAAAATCTGGATCACTGAGATGGTAACATAAAGCAAGCCTCAATCATTCCAATGGTTGAAATAGAGTGAGAGAGAGGGGTGGGGTTTCACGTCCATAAGACACAAACTATGTTATGTCACAGCAGCCTGAGGAAACCCGAGGACCCCACAAGCTTAGACAAACGACCCCCAGTAGAGAAAAACTAGCCCACGCCTTTAAGGTAGTTTCAAAAAACACTAGCGTTTTTTTATTATAGAATAACCAATCGATTCACATATATACAAATACATGATGCATCGTTCATCGTTAAGATAGTATTTGAATAATACTTGCTGAATAAGATTGAAGCCGGGTTTAATGTTATAATAATGTTCACATCTAGACAAATTAAAAGTGTTTATGAAATCAATCGATGGATAGATATGATAGTCGGAAATCGCTATTTGCTTTATTTGTTTTATTTCCATATTCAAAATCTTTAATATAAGCCATAATAGTTACTTCAAATCATTTGTTTTTGAATAACAGACTTGTAGAGCATATCGTCACTATTATAGAAACAGTAAGACACAGTTTCCATTAGTTACGAAACTTGGAAGTGAAGTGAAGCCATCTTTCTTTTTTTATGTTCAATTTCTTCTTGATTATTTTAATCTTGGTAACAAATGGTGCCATTTTCTATTCTAATTTACCTCCTTGTTGTGGTTGAGAGCAAGGAAGTCATGTACAGTCTAGTGCATTTAGATGGGCCTGCCATTATGGAGTATTCTGTCTCAGTAACTGGTGTTGGTGCTAGCGAATGTGGGCTGCTGTGTACGACTGAATCTGGATGTAAATTGTTTCACTATAAATCCAGAAAATGTTATATTCTAAATTCGCCTGGCACATCGTCCGTGAATATTACAACATTTTATGGATTAGAGAATTGGAGAGGTAAGATCAAATGAATTGTTTATCCTGGCGCACCAAATCAATGTTTATAGCCCCCCTTACGCAAATGAAGCAATGACGCCACCCATAAGAAGCGTGGATGACACTTAACCGAGACCTGTTCGAAGTGAAAAATTTGATATCCGAAGTGTTCATTTCTACCGCACTTGCACATCAACACTTCAAATTTTCAATGAAATAAAGAAGGCAGAAATGATATTGAAGCGAGGATGACACCATACCAAATATGCTAATTAGGCTTCCGCGAAGTGTTCACTTCAAGCCAGTGCTTATCGCGTGTTTTGCTCACTTCAACCCGGTGCTTATTGAGTGTTTGGCTCACTTCAACCCAGTGCTTATCAAGTGTTTTGCTCACTTCAAGCCAGTGCTTATTGAGTGTTTTGCTCACTTCAGGTCAGTGCTTATCAAGTGTTTTGCTCACTTCAAGCCAGTGCTTATTTAGTGTTTTGCTCACTTCAAGTCAGTGCCCATCGCGTGTTTTGCCCACTTCACGCCAGTGCTTATTGCGTGTTTTGCTCACTTCAACTCGGTGCTTATTGAGTGTTTGGCTCACTTCAAACCAGTGCCCATCGCGTGTTTTGCTCACTTCAAGCCACTGCTTATTGAGTGTTTAGCTCACTTCAGGTCAGTGCCCATCGCGTGTTTTGCTCACTTCACGCCAGTGCTTATTGCGTGTTTTGCTCACTTTAACCCGGTGCATTTTGAGTGTTTGGCTCACTTCAACCCAGTGCTTATCAAGTGTTTGGTTCACTTCAACCTAGTGCTTATCAAGTGTTTTGAGCATGTTCAGGGTCAATTCATGTAGTTTCGCCCCCTTTCTATCTTTTAAACTCACTCGTGCAACAACTTGCCAATAATGTTAGGCCGTGAAATTTACTTTTATTTAACGGTGCTGGCTTCGTGGGGTGGGGTGGGGGGTCTGGGGGCGGGGACGGCAGTGGAGTTTTTAGGATGGGCACACCTGTTACATTCTACAGTAGGTATTTTAGAGTTCTGGAGGGTTTTTTGGGGGGGGGGGGGCGGAGCGGCAGTGAAGTTTTTAGGAGGGGCACACCTATTACAGTCTACAGTAGGTATTTTAGAGTTATGGTTGGCAAATTTTCTTTCGGTGGGGGGTGGAGGGTATTGTAACATTTTTTCAGGGGGCTTGTCACAGGCCTGATCTGGACTAAATTTCTATCGGACACTGATTTATCCCAGTTATGCTGAAAAGTAGCAAACATGAAACAAAATAACACTTTGATATTGATTATTTATTACTGTTTTCAAAATATTAAAATACAATTGATACAATTAACAAGTGGCTGCCATCTACGGTACACTTAACATCAGGGAATATCAATAGGGCCCATCCACTCACTGGTCCCAATGTTTCATATAGAATTAAAAACAAATCTGTCAATAAATTGTAGTCTTTATCGATTTCACATGTTTTCCGAAAAAGCGGTTTAAGTCTGAATGGCTGAAATTTACATGTATAGGAATTGTCCTGTCATGGCCCCAATGCTCATTCCAAATTAAAAACTCACGTCTCATCACATTCACAAGCTTTTTTTGAAAAAGGAGGTCATTTTTGAATTGCTGCATATCGATGAGGTTTGTGATTTCATGAATCCAAAGCTTCACATCAAATCTGAATAGGATCTGTTAAGAATTGGGACCTCTATGGAATTCCGTTTTTCGCTATGGGGCATAACAGAATTTTTTCACAATAAGGGGCAATAACCCATGAGGTCACAGTTGAACATGTTCAAAATCAATTTACATTGACTGCAGAGTTGTCCACAAACAAATCTCAACAGATGTATATCTGGACCGATATGTAAAAGTGGGAGCTTAAAAAAGGGCAGGTATAATCCTGTACAGTTTACACATTTGAGGCATTTTCTTGCATCTTTAAAACACCATATTCAACCCACAGATGACAAATGCAAGCGGATATTCAATGTTGCTATCAATCACCTCCACACCTTGTTCCGTCACGTTCATACATGCTGGGCTGGTATTCTGGTTTGATTAACCTGAAATTAAAACCAAAAAAATATTTAGTTAAAGATACATTCCGAAAAAAGTAATTATTATACGGTGGTTATTTCCAATAAAAGTATGGCAAGTCAGAATATTGGGTTTAACCTCCACTCGATACAAAATAGGTCATATTGGGACTAACATGGTTCTATTTTTATTTCAATAATTCGCTTGCACGTAGGGGTCTTTAGCAGTGGGAGAAAACTAGGAGACCTGAAGTAAAATAGGTTGCCAGGCAACGAAACATACACCCACCCACACAGCAGCTAAATCGTCCGGGCAGTCAACAAGAGTTGCCGCATATTAAGTAATTATCAGAAAATCATTAGAATTTGTTTGGATTTTTATAAAATTCTGCCCCATGCTAACAGTTAGTATACCAAACATTTAATATCATTCCTAAAATTGGATAATAATTGAGACCTCGAAATGGACCACAAGCTAAAAAAAGTCAATTTGCGTACAATCAGGAGCTATAATTCAGAAAGTTACAATCCGAGATCTTTTGAATTTTTCGAGCTCAAACGGATAAAGTTAAACACATAAAAGAATAAATAAAATAAAAGAATAATCTCTCTCTCTCTTTCTCTGCGTACTGTTCGAGAAGAGGGCGCCACCAGATTTCATCAAAATCGGTTCAAAATTGTGACCTCTACACTGTTCACAAGCTAAAACCGTGATTTTTCGTACAATCAGGGGCCATAAGCCATGAAGTTACAGTTCGATACATGCCAATATCAGGGGCCATAACCCATGAAGTTACAGTCCGATACATGCCAACATCGAAAGGAACCGAGATCTTATGGTGATAAACCTATGTTTTAAGTTTCATTGAAATCGGATAAAAATTGTGACCTGTAACAAACAATTGTGGACGGACGGACGGACGAACAGGGGCGACGACAATATACGTCCACAAATTGCTTTGGATCGATTGGCGGGAGTCCGCCAATTGGCGGAAAAATCTCATGTATGCATAATTCAGGAAGTTACGATCCGATGGGTGCAAATATCGAAAAGAACCAAGATCTTTGCGTTATAAACATACATGTCAATTTTTCATCATAATCCGTTCATAATTGTGACCTCTATAGGGTCCCACAAGCTGAAAACATGATTTTTCGTACAATCAGGGGCCATAATCCATAAGTTTTGATCCGATAAATGCCAATATCGAAAGCAGCCTAGATCTTATGGGGATAAACCTATATTTCACGTTTAATTTGAGCAGCCATTTTGATGAACTGTCAAAGTTTCGGGAAAAAAGGTCAAGGTTCGTTTATCGCATTTATCCGTACTAAAACCGTCCTGAGACAGGATAGCGCTTACACTAAGAAAATTTAACCGCACTGCACCTCGTACCGTGTCGAAACCACCTCATTTCAGTAGGCCAGATTGGCATGGTACTCAATATGGCACGCTTATGTTTGACCGGTTTACACTACAAAAAAATTAACCATGCCAGGTAACATTCCTGGAACACTTAAAATCTGTAATGTAAATGGTGTTAATGTGTACACTGGACCTTGTGTTTTTTGGACCATCCGATTCTGGACACAACGTGTTTGCCAGGCCCTCCCAGTCCCACAACGCTCCAGAAAATCTGGAGGAACTTTCTTGGCCAACCCAAAACTTCTTGATTAGGGTGCCTACGTCTTCTTAAGCCTAATCATTTACAATGTTCTAGGCTAAATTTGACCTGTAAAGAAAACTTTCATAAAAATCAATTTAAATATATTACCTACACATATGACTGTTTCACATCATGTCGTACCCATCTTGGAATTCTTTACTTTAAAACTGGAGTTTTTCTGAAAAAAATGGGAAATGGGGCTAAATGAAGATGAACATGTATACGCTATGCAGCACTTGGCCTATGACCATGGGGTCTAATGTCCTACTCTTCCGCACCTAGCCTGGGCTAATAGAAGACGGGCATTTGCCATACAGTGTGCTACATGTATGTCGTCAGCTGCTCTATGCCCTACTCTTGTATCGAATTCCAACTGCCAAGGGATCTTTTACGTGCACATCACTGTGTACACAGGACTTTGGTTTTCTGTACCATCCATACAACTAGACAGCTGTCCTTTGACCATGAGGGTTTCTGTTGCTTTGAGGAAAATTGTGTCCTTTTGTAACAAATTCCAACTGTCATGGGTTTTTTTACGTTTACATACTACATGTCCAACAGATGCTGTTTTTTTTTATCCTATCTGAATCCGACAAGGAGAAATCATGCCAGTAAGTTCTGAGGAATTTACATAGTAACACCAAGATCGAACCCTGAACTGTAACAGTGGCGAGGGAAATTTTGCCTGGACAGTTATGCTACGGCCTATTCTTACATCGAATTCCAACTGCCAAGGGATCTTTTACGTGCACATCAACAATGTGTACATGGGACTTCGGTTTTTCATTCATACGAACAACTTGACAGCTGTCCTTGTCAGGCCCTCCGTTCTGCATCACTGACATTGACAAGGAGAAAATCGAGATGAACTTTCTCTTTCAATGCAGGAATTGAACACCCGACCTCCAGACTAGTAAGCCAGCAGCGTCTTACCCACTTAGCCAAATGATCCCCATATTGAGAGCTACGGTACTGGCAATGACTTTTTCTGACAGGATATCTGAACAACAGGTCGTCCAACCGGCAACCATGTCGTCCATGTATCAAACACAAGGACCATTGAACTAACCGATTTCTGATCATCAGACATGGACGGTGACAGCCCATGTTTACTTCAATTTACCATCTTATCTACACATATTATTCACATACCTCTACCAGCACTGGTGAACTATTAATTTACAAACTCTGGAAAAAAATAATAAAGACGAAAAATCATCTGCAGTGAAAATAAGAATGCACCCGAAATTAAAACAGGTTGTTCATGTTAATCATGATTTTTATATTGATCTAGGCCTATATAATATACTAATTTGCTTAGTACTAATAGTAGTATTACTACATGTATAAATAATAGTCTATTATACATGTAGTATTACTACTAAGCAAATAAGTATAGATCAATATAAAAATTATGATTATTAAATAGAGTATAGCCTACTATTACTAATTTACTACTATATAGTATCATAGTATATAGGTCAAATGATTTAATGACAACAATTGTGAATTGAACTATACTATGCAATCATCAATGCCCGGATGGCAATAATAAATAAGCCATGATGAATAGATGTAGTTCAAATTAAGCTGAATAATTTTCTTAGCCAAATCGTCAAATTATAAACAGGTAACATAAGCGACCTCATAGCAGTGTACATTTTAATTTTTCTTCATCAATCAATGAAATGGACCCTTCCCCAGTTCCACGTCATGACGACACCAAATCCAAATGTGAAAATGCGTGCGAGAATTCGCAGACTAAACTTATTTTTCCGCGATTTTCACCAACTTAGACATTTTGTTACTGATAGTTTTTAACTAATCATTAAAAAGCCTAGCTATGTGAAACAAAAAATGGTCTTAATAAAACTTCCAGAAATATTAGTATTGTTACAACTGAATAACTTACCTTAAATTGTTTGAATCACTAAATCAAAAAATCATGGCGGCATAATTTGAGACGAAGGCTACGATTGGATTAAATTTCACTTGTTGACCAATCCGAGCGATCTTTAGATAATACGAGTAAAAAAAAAACGAAAAGAAATTTAAAATTCTTTATTAACAGACATTATTTTGTCTTTGTTTGGTTATAAATTTATTTCCTAAACAAATTTTGAATTATGTAAGAAAACATTATTTTCCGTTATTTCCGTCGCATCTATCGAGCCTAGAATCTAGGTCACTAAGAAAACATTATTTTCCGTTATTTCCGTCAATCCATGTCGCATCTGCTATCCTAGAATCTAGGTCACAATCACAGTATAAAATAACTGTTTCAAAATATAAAAAATTCCTGCTTTTCTATTAGACTTTTAAAGTTTGTTTGTCGTGAAATAACTGCCCTTAAAATTACATCGTTGTTACTTGTTGTATAGGTCTATTCATTATTGAACAATTCAAAAAAAAAAGTAAATAAAAAAAAACAATAATAAATAAATGAAATGAAATGGGGATTAACGTCCTACTGTTCTGCTCCTAAACTGAGCTAATGAAGACGGGCTTAGGCTACGCCATACAGTGGGGTATGAGGGAAATTTTGCCCGGGCAGCGGCGCTACGGCCCACACTTAATATATCAAATTCCAACTACACAGCTGTCCTTATAAATAAATAAATAATAATAAATCAACAATAATTTAATTACTTTATCCAGGGGCGGATCCAGGAATTTTTGCAGGAGGGGGTTTGCCAGGTTTCTGTTACGGAAATCTGCCATCATCGTCTCTAAATTACATAGGCATACATACAAATTGAGCTTTTTAAACAGAGAAATCATTTTTATACTGATGTAGGATCACTTTGTGATGTAATTTCATTGATGCAAGGCATTATTTTTTTTTTATGTAGCTGAGCAGGGGGGGGTTTGGACCCCCCAAACCCCCCCTCTGGATCCGCGCCTGTTTATCACCATTTTGACAATAATAATAAGGATAATTTAATTATACAGCTATATAGACCTACAATTACAAATTTAGTTTATGATGTACAGTGTAGGCCTACATCTCTATATTCATTTAAGAAACAACTTAAAAACACATTTTTAAACAGGATTCTGACTGACTTTGTATGCTTTGTATTAATAGTGAGAGAGAGTAATGGGGCTTAACATCCACTGACACAATTATTTATAAACTAGGTCATTTCAGGACTATAACATATGGTTTTTAATTTTATTTCAATAATTTGCTTGGGCATAGGGGTCTTTAGCAGTGGGATGACCCAGAGAGAACCTTCATGTATCACCAGGCCTTCAACTCAATGACAGGCCTTATAATACAGCGCACACCTGCTAACCATTCAGCCCGGGCCACGCCCCCCTCCCCAATCGAATTAGGCCGCCCAAATATTTCGGCAAAAATGATGATTTCTTAAGAGTGTTCTTAGCCGGCCACATCTTCAGCCCCCCGCCCCCCCAAAAAACATTCTGTAGCCCCCCCCCCCTAATTTTATAAGCTGGCTAAAGGCCCAATTCAGCCATCCAGCCACCCTGTATTAATAGTTCCGGTAGCCTATTCTTCCAAAGCAAATGCATTTCATTGTATCAAAATTGTTTTTCAATATTTTTAACTTTTCATGAATTATAGTTTTTGAAATTTCAATGTCATTGAAAATATGATATAGTTCTTGGGCCTACTGTTGTTTTTTTTTTTTAAATGACAGATTCTCGCAATTTTAACATAGGATATAGACCTACTTAATGTCTTTTCGAGACTAAAACATGGTTCAATTCTATTTCTAAATTTTGCGCATGCATGTAGGGGTCTTTAGCAGTGGGAGGAAACCGGAGGACCCGGTGAAAAACCCACAAGGTTGGACAGGCTACTACTCCTTGTCACGTAACTGCCGCATAGAAACCATGCCAGTTTACTCGGTAACAGACCTTATGATACAATACACACGCGCCAACCATTCAGCTATCCACCACCCATCCAGTTGGCGGTATATATCACCACTATCTGCGCAAACTCCAAAATTATCTGACAGATTATTCCCTGGTTTCATCAGATGGAGCAGTAAAACAGGGGAGCCACAGTGGCTCGGTGGAAAAGATGTTTGGCTCAGTAACTGAGAAATCACACGTTTATCAGAATTTTCCGGTGTGGTTCCCCATAGCAATGCAGGACTGAAGGCCTGGCAAGAAAAAAATGTAACAGAGTGCACATAAAAGAACCCTTGGCAGTTGGAATTCAATGTGTCTGGGCAAAACTTCCCTTATATCACTCTGAATGGCGTATTTAATTCGATAATCCTGTTTTCATTCAACCAGTCAAAGAAAAACAGTAGGATGTTAAACTTAAACCCCATTTCATATCAGTTGCTTGATGCACTGGATGAAGGCTCACTATATAACCAGTGTTGGCTGGCCTAGAGAGAGAGAGAGAGAGAAATGGGGTATAATGTCCACTCAACACAAACTAGGTCATTTCGGGACTAACATATGGTTTTTAATTTTATTTCAATAATTTGCTTGCGCGTAGGGGTCTTTAGCAGTGGGAGGCAACCGGAGTGCCCGGGTGAAACCCACAAGGTTGAGAAGGCGCACCTATCTCCATGCCACATACACTCACATCAGGGCTCGAAATCACAGCCGCAAGCCAGAGGTGACCGGCCAGCTAGAGGTCGAAGCGCGGCACTCTAGACCACTAGGCCATCCCAACCCCCTGGCTGGCCTAGACAGTTCATTTGGATTTTCTGACCCGAGGTTTCTCATTGTCATTGGTGTAGGGCAGAAGGGCCTGTCAAGAAAGTATCCGTAGTTGTTTGGAGTAGTTAGGAAATTGGTGTACATGTAAAAGTGCCCAACGCCGTATGTACTAGTGTAGTATATTATATGTAGGCTAAAAAAATCCATGGCGATTGTATTTGTAATTTGATAAAAAAAAAATAAAAAGTAGGCCTATTAAATATCAAATAAGTCAGGAAGCTACATTATATTTAGGCCCTAATGAAATTCAAGTATCAAAACATTCAATTCTCGTCGGCCAATTTTATTTAGTCTTTGCCAATGGCTATCGGAGGAATGAGCGTACCCGATGTACATGACCTATATTTAGGCTACAGGTCGCCGCCATGTTTATGCCATGGACAACAAACCGCCACCTCTCGGTAATCATGGAAATATATTTTAGTACTATCAAACATTGATTGTTTTTCGAAGTAAATAAATATAAATGCGCCAGAAAATAATTTACATATTTGAAAAGAGCAACGAACGTACTTTTCTTGACCGACCGTCAAAAAATACGAGTTCCGCAACACTGACTTTCGCCGCTTTCCATGACAATGTGACCAATGCGTACGTGATGTCATCATGTGCATTAACTCTATTCCCTCATTTTTTTTTAAAAACAAGGCGTAACAGCCAATAACCACCAATTTGATTAATTATTATGTATAAATAATCACTACAGGATTAATTTTCCCGACACAGAAAGGGGGATATTGCAATAATAAGCTGCATATCTTATCTAGTATATATATGCGATGGACTCCGTGTAGAGCGAACCTCGCTAATGTCACTTGACCTATTTTTAGACCGACGCCATATAGTATACATTCACTTCTGGTTGACTCAGTGTAGGCCCTACCGTTCAAGTTCAAGCGAAGAGGGGCTACCATAATTTTCGGGCTTATATATACATTATAAAGTAAAATAAATAAATGAATATAGGCCTATATATTTTTTTACTGACCTATAATATCGATCGATACCACTTTGGTCAGTTGATTCAGCGTACGGTACCGTTTGTCCAATTAACCTCGTGGGTTTTCTCCGGGTGCTCCGATTCTACGACACTGCTAAAGATCCCAAGGCGCAAGCGAATGATTGAAATAAAATTAAACCATATGTTAGTCCTGAAATCACCTAGTTTGTGTCGAGTGTAGGCCTACGTTAAACCCTATATCTCCCCGACTCTCTCTCTCTTTCTCTCTCTCTCTCTCTCTGATCTCTCTCTCTATCTTAAGCCTACCGTTCGACGAAAGAGGGCGCCACCGATAAAGTAAAACACATAAAAGAATAAACAAAAGAATACATAAAAGAATAAACTCTCTCTCTCCCTCCCTCTCTCTCCTTTAGCGTCCCGTTCGAATAAAGAGGGCGCCGCCAGATTTTTTGGGCTCGAACGGATAAAGTTAAACACATAAAAGAATAAATAAAATAAAAGAATAATCTCTCCCCCCCCCTCTCTCTCTCTCTCTTAAGCGTGTCGTTCGACGAAAGAGGGGGCCACCAGATTTTTCGGGCTCGAACGGGTAAAGTAAAACACATAAAAGAATAAATAAAAGAATAAAATCTCTCTCTCTCTCCTTTGGCGTCCCGTTCGAATAAAGAGGGCGCCACCAGATTTTTCGGGCTCGAACGGATAAAGTTAAACACATAAAAGAATAAATAAAATAAAAGAATAATCCCTCTCTCTCTCTCCCTCGCTCTCTCTTAAGCGTATCGTTCGACGAAAGAGGGCGCCACCAGATTTTTCGGGCTTGAACGGGTAAAGTAAATCACATAAAAGAATAAACAAAAGAATAAATAAAAGAATAAACTCTCTCTCTCCCCCTCTCTCCTTTAGTGTACCATTCGAAGAAAGAGGGCGCCACCAGATTTCTCGGGCTCGAACGGATAAAGTTAAACACATAAAAGAATAAATAAAATAAAAGAATAATCTCTCTCTCTCTCTCTCTCTCTCTCTCTCTCTCTCTGTCTTTCTCTGCGTACCGTTCGAGAAGAGGGCGCCACCAGATTTTTTCGGGCTCGAACGGATAAAGTAAAATACATAAAATATATATATATTGGTGGCCTATAACATCGAGCGGTACCATTTTCTAGTTGTGCCACTCTGATTAAGATGCATGATGTGATTGTCTTACGGCATCAATTAGCCTATTGTTCCATCAATTAATTTTTTTTTTTTTTTTTTTTTTTTTTTTTTTTCAAACAAACACTTTATTTGCGTCAGATTTCTACAAGCATATATTAAGTACATTTATATCTTAAATGATAAAATACATTATTCTATATAAATGGTGAGTCGCAGGGTTCCTACTATACACAGATCTAAGTACATAAATCCATCAATGGGGAATCGTTATGGAGGCAATCTGTTAATTCTTAAAAAGATATTTCCATTTATTTGTGTATAATTCTGGAGATATCTCAATCTCCATTTTAGCATGCTCTACTAAAAAGCTTTCATACTTATTAATATTGAGCATTTCGTTTCGTAGTTTAGCCCGATATATATAGAATTTAGTTAAAATAATTACATGATTAATAAAAATCCACTCAGTATTACTTATATAATTTGATTTGTTAGTTAGACCAAGGTGTATTATATGTGTTTTTATATTTATTTTTATATTACCACGATCTAGGATAGTATGAAGATGATTCCATATTATTTGTGAAAATGGGCAAAGGACAAAGAGATGTTCTACATTTTCTATATTAGATTCACAGAAAGTGCAGAGTGTGTTATCAACTTTTCTAATTTTGAATAATTTATCATTTGTGAATATAATCCTATGGAGATATTTGTATTCAAAACTCCTCAGTTTTGTACTAAGACATACAGTGTTTATTATTTTGAATATATTTTCTACGTCTAAATCACTTAACTCGGTATCTAGAATGTGTTCCCATTCTTTAATGGCTTTTGGCCTGCTGAACTTTGCTTGTATTCGGCTATCATAAATATTTTTTAAGTTTACGTTGTGAAAATGGGTATTATATATTTTGTAAAAATTAGTATTTATATCTTCCAAGGGAGTTCTATTACAATTAAAATTTGTATGTACCGCACTTTCAAGCTCACTCGCTTCCTGTACATACTGCAAGATACACTTTTCTATTCCTTTTAAGATAAATTGATGTTTTTCTAAATATTGATTATCGATCTTATTTATTTTATCAAAATATTCACTAACGTACCGAATATTATTGTTAAAAAGAAATTTTAAAAATATAGTTTTATTATTAATCTTTATATTTGTATTATTCCAAATAATTTGATTTTCAGTGTGGACAATGTTCTTTATATGCGTTGTGTATATTGTATACCAGTTGGCATACAGGTTTTTATAAAAAGGAATTTTTAGATTTAACTTATCTGGAAAGTTGCATGCAGGTAATAAATTTCCACCATATTCAGCCATAATGAATTCATATGGAATGAGCCATGTTTGGATTGGTGACTGATATATTTTTTTGATCCAAAAAATGCTATTACATATTAGGAGTTCTTTTAAGTCAATCATTTTTAATCCGCAATTTTTATTTTTTTGTATAAGAATGTCTCGCTTTATTCTGTCAGGACCGTTCCATATAAATTTGTAAAAAATTGTGTTTAGTTGTTGAATAGTAGAATCCGGTACTGGATTAACAGTGGCCGGGTAAAGAATTCTTGGAATGCAGAAAGTTTTAATTATTTGTATTTTTCCAATTAAAGATAATTTATGTTTATCCCATACTTTTAATATTTGTTCTATTTCATTTATTTTATTTCTAAAGTTTAATTCACTAGTAATTTGAGTATCTTTTGAAAAATGGATCCCGAGGATTTTTATAAATTTTTCGCATAATACTATACCGGTTGATTTTAATTTTTGCATTAAATTCATATCACAGCTATTTAAATCTATTGCTTCTGTTTTATTAACGTTAATTATAAGCCCCGAAACTAAACCGAAAAGTCGCAAAACCTCAAGCAAATGTCGTGCAGAGCTAAAATCTTTTAATAATGCCGTTATATCATCAGCAAAGGCTACAACTTTTATGGATTTTTGACCAAATTTTATTCCCTTTATATTTATATCGTCTCTAATAGCGCATAACAACAGTTCTATGATCAAATTAAAAAGATTGGATGACATCGGATCGCCTTGTCGTACACCCCGTTTTACATGAAAATAAGGGGTTGTAAATCCATTGTTTATTACACAACAGGTGATATTTTTATAAAGGGTTTTTATCCATCTAATAAAGTTACGTCCGAAACCGTACGACGATAAAGCTTGTATTAAAAAGTTATGGTTTATGCTATCGAAGGCTTTTTGGAAATCTATAGCCAAAAGAAAGCCTATTATTCTTTTTTGTTTCGCAAGATCGAAACAGTCGGAGATAATACGGGTATTTTCATGAATGTGGCGACCTGGTATAAACGCGGATTGATTTGGGTGTATTAATTGGTCCAAAAATGGTTTTAATCTATTAGACAAAACTTTGCTTATCAGCTTCACATCGACATTAATAAGCGTAATGGGTCTCCAGTTAGTTAAGCATGTTCTATCTTTATTACCTTTAGGAATGAGTTTAATAACTGATTGACGCTGTGTTACGGATAAAGATTCTTCTTCAAAGCTACAGTTATACGAGTCTAATAATAATACATAAATATCTGGCCAAAAATGTCGATAAAATTCAATTGTGATACCATCATTTCCTGGAGATTTATTTATTTTAAACGAGTTTAAGGCCTTCTGAAGTTCGAAATAGTCAACTTTGAATTCAAATAAATCCTTCTGGTATTCATTTAGCCTTTCTACGGGTCTAAAATTTGTTATAAAATTGTTTTCCTTTTTAAAAGACGTATCTTTCGACGCATATAAATTTTTATAAAATAGAAATATTTCATTCGAAATTTCAATGGGGTCAAATATAGCAGAATCGTCTGATTTTTTAAGCTTATTTATTGTCGTAGCACATTTTCTATCTTTCTCTAAGTTTAAAAATAATTTTGTGTTTTTTTCACCATTTTCATACCAGTTTTGTTTAGATCTAATAATTGCTCCTTGCGTCTCATCAATGTAAATGTTATCCAATGATTGTTTAACTTCAGTATATTGATCATAAAGTTTTTCGATAATTTGGTTGTCACAAGGTTCCTGTTTATTGATAAGGGATTCAATCTTGACCAGTTCTTCAATTAGACTATTTTTTACAGCTTTTTTAAGTTTTTGTTTCTTTTTGGAGTATCCTATAGAAGATTCCTTTATCTTAAATTTAATGAAGTCCCATAAACCATTTTTATTTTGTTTGTCAAAATATTTACTTTTCCATATCGGTATTGATGATTTTATCATTTTAGTATATGTCTTGTCTTTTGTTAGCGAAGAGTTAAATATCCACAGATTTGGTCCGCGTGGATAATTGTTTATTTTGATATGTAAATGAATTGATGAGTGATCAGTAAAGGAAGTTGGCTTTATTGTACATGATTTTATACAATCTTGAAGTTTTTCCGATATCAGCCAAAAATCAATTCGACTTTGTATCAAAGGCTTCCTTTGTTTCCAAGTAAAACGCTTATTATTTTGATTTAGATTTCTGAATATATCTAAGAGGTTAAAATAATTTATTATATTGAATATGGCAGTTTGGCCTTTTCTTTTCAGTTTATAATTGCCGCCATATCTATCAAGTTGAACATTTAGGACATTATTAAAATCTCCGCCAATTACCATTGAGAACGTGTCAAGTTCACTACATAGCTGTTGTAAAGATTTAAGTAATCTTGTATAATAAGTGTATTGATCATTGTCAGATATAGGGCTATATGTATTGACTAAAACTAAGATATCATTATAGACACTTATTACTAAAATGTTAAAATAACCTTTTTCATCGGATTCGTTCTTAATAACATTTATGTTATTGTTACTTTTTAAAAAAATAGCTGTCCCTGCTGAGTTGGTTCTACTATGTGAAAACAATATGCGATCAGCCCATTCGTTCTGCCAATCGGTTTCATCGCATACACTGCTGTGAGTTTCTTGAAGGAAATTAATAGCACATGATTGTTCGTTTAACCAATTAAATATCTTTTTTCTTTTTAAAGCATTTCGAATTCCTCTTACATTGATGGACAGAAGTTTAATTGACGTCATTTAATACTATTTAAAAGTAAATAAACAATTTTAAAGCTATGGAGGAGATAATAGATCTGTGTGTAGGGAAGCCCATTTTGAGAAAATAATTGTATGTAATAATAATAATAATACAGTAATAACAATAAACAAAGCATAGTATTTACAATCATAATTACAAAACATGTTGAGGCTGAAACAGGCTTTTGCGAAGCTTCGCTATGTACAGAACGAGTCACAATTAGAAGAGAAACATATATACAGACACATGGTAGACAACTAGTTAAATAACTTGTGAGCAGAGTAATGCTCATGTATTACTCCTTTGGCAGAAAAAAAAAATGTTTAAGTCAAAAAGCTGTGGATGTGTATACTGTGCTGGTTGAGCGTACAGTTACTTTAAATGATAACAAGTGGTACTAGACCTGCATGCAGGAATGACGGGTTTCACTGGTGCCACGTTACCCTTAAACATGTCACTTCCGGTGCCAAGTTACCCTTGAACATATGTCACTTCCGGTACCAACGAAACCATTAAACAGGTTTCCAAATTAACATTGCACACAAATAAAATGGATGCAGAATCAACCAAATCCAGCAATATCAATTCATTTTATACATTTGTTACTTGTAAATGATCTTGACAAAATTACATTTCTTCCGGTGTTAATGAAAATGTTCAATTAGTTTTATGAAATCAGAAATGGCATACGATATCATATAGTGAAAATTTTATGTAAATCGAATAATAATTGCCACTTTTAAAGACCAAAAACTTGAAAAGTGACTTGTAGAAAATCGACTATTTCTCTGCAACCGTACAAGTTAGAAACCATTTTGTGGTATCTGTATGATCGTATGGGTTCATTTTATTTGTTGATTGGCATCAAATACCATAATTTGAAAAACATTTCAAAACAGACTCATTTGAATAAAATATATGTTTTGAAGGCTAAAAATACAGTTTTTGCCAAAATGATGTTACTTCCGGTGATAATGAAAATCTTAAATTACTTGTATGAAATCCTAAATGGCATTAGGTATAACATGGTGTAACGTTTATGAAAATCGAATAATAATTGACACTTTTATGGCCCAAAAACCTTCAAAAGTGGCCTGTAGAAAACCGTCTATTTCTCGGCAACCGAACAAGTTAGAAACAATTTTATGATATGTATATGACCATATGAGTTGTGTTTATATGTGAATTTAAACCAAAAGTTAAAATTATTAATACATATTAAGTAATTCTTGGTTGAATAAAACATTGATTTAAAAAGTTTAAAATGCAGTTTTTGACAAAATGACGTCACCTCCGGTGTCAATTTTAAATTGTAATCAACTTGATATGACGCTACATGCTTTTTGAATCAAATGATGTCACTTTTATAAAAATCCAATCATAATTGACTATTTTACAGGCAAAATAACGAAAACAGTGACTTGTACAGAACTGTCCATTTCTTGGTAACTGCTTATATTACAAACTAATTTTAACATACATTTTCTTCGTATGGATTATAGCTACAAGTTTATAAAAGTTACGAAAAAATATTTTAAAATCTGAAAAGCCTGAATAGGTTGTAAATGGGTCAATTTTACACCATTTTTAGCCATTTAATCGAATTTGCTCGAAAATGAAATCGAAATTAAAAAAACTGCTTCCGCCATTTTTTGCGCCTTGAAAGGGCACACTCTTTGAGTCAAATAATTTTTCCAAAAAATAATATTTGTTTTCGAAAAATGGTACCTAACTGTCAAAATTGTAGTTTTTGGTAAAATTATGCCACTTTTGGTGCCGACAGATAACACTTCCGGTAATAAAAAAAATGACAATTGAGACAAAGAAGCATATGAACTTTGTTTTATGCAAATCGAACAATAAAAAATTAATCTAGGACTGAAAAACTGAATTAGCCAATAGCGGCCAAGGAAAATTACTGAGACAAAATTTTTTAACATTTTTGCACTAGGCAGATGACTCTTTAATTCTGTGCACAATACGACTAAAAAATATTCATAAATAAAAAAGTTTTTTATAAAATTTTAAATTTTCGAAATTTGGCGCCTAATATCTTCGAAGATTTGCCGAAAATCAAAAATCGAAAGTAGCGTAGCCATGTGCCCTGTCTCAGGCTATGCCAAAATGTATCGAAAGTTAAAATCCAATGATTATTGTTAAAATTACTGCAATATTTTCAAAAACGATAACTTCGGTGATTTCGGACATTTCGCATTGTCGCAGAACGTTCAAAATAGCTTTATCCTCTAAGTCACACCCACTTTCCCAGTAAAACCGAAGAAATCGTAACGATGCGACAAGCAGTTGCTGAGATCTACTCAAAACAAAAGAAGAATAATAATAATAATAAGAATAATAATTTTAACAAAAACAATAGTGTTTCACACAAGCTTCGCAGTGTGAAACCCTAATTATACTGAGTAGCTCTACTGTATTCACTGCAGTGATAGACCTATTGAATGCAAATATCATATTATGATTTTCATACTTTCAGAACTGTACCTGGCAATTTACAGGTAGCTCAGTATATGTATATGGTTCAGTAGCTACGTAATATTGGCATGATGTATTGTAATATCAAGATTATATATATTATATATCTAAGATAAGCCATCGCTATGTATAATACTTCGTAGCTATTGGAATATTTATAGAGTGACGTGCTAAGTAGTTTTATAGTTATATATTAACAGCATTTATCAAATTCAATTACCAGACATATTTTATGCAAATTATATTTTAATTGAAGTGTCGCCGCTTCGTCTGTATGAGAAACATGACACTGGAATATACTCTACACACCTTAATACCAATTTTCATAAAAATAACAATGTGATAGTTATATTATTAAATGCATCGTGTTGTAGCAAAATATCGAGAAGGTAAGATAAAAGTAGTTTCCATTTATCATTATGCAATAATTTCTTATCGAATAGATGTAGGAGTTCAATACATTACTAGGTACCAGTATTCACTGGACAAGACAATGAGCATATGATTTTCATATTGAGAAAGATTTTATCGTGCTGGAAATCTAATGAAGATTTTACTTTTCAGATTTATGAAATGTCTAAATAAATTTATAAGTTTACAGCATCTGATACCATTTGATATCTATTTGAGTTTTGGTTTACATTGCCGACTGTGTCACTTAATATCGCCCCTTTAGGTGTAGATGTTAAACCCATATCCATCAGGGACGGTTGTCTCATATGATGCGTGCTAATATCCGGTAGATAATAAGTGTTATTAGGGTGTTCACGAGTTGCAGACGACGCTTCTGGGCGACCTTGACCTTCTCGCTGATCTGCTTGTAGATGTCGTCTGGGGTTTACATTGTTTCTAAATGATAGCAAATCATCTTCACGTGTAATGAGATGTTTGCGGCCGTCAAAATTACTAACAAATATCTTCCCGTCGTAGGTCCAACAGTTTTTGATAACTTTATCTTTAAATAGATCACGTGTTGATTTGTATAATGCTGAGCGGGTTTTAGTTAGCGCCTCATTTATGTAAACCTTAGTTTTGTTCTGAATATTGTACTCCTTGAGATTTTTTTTATTTGCATATACTGAAGCCCTATCACGATAGCTAATAAAGCGTACTATGATATCTCTGTGAAACTTGCCATGTTTATCTCCAACTCTGTGGGTACGCCCAATATGTGACTTGTCAAGCTTGGTAGCATCATCTGATAAAACATGATCGTTTATTAAAGACAAAACAATATCATCAGTGCTTTCGTCAACTAACTCGCTGATGCCACTAATCTTCAGACACGTACGTCGGGAATATTGCTCTAGATCATCAATTCTTGATTCCAGATTTTCAACTTTTTCATTAAATTCGGTTAATATTTGAGGTTTAATTGAGTTCATTATGTGGTTAACAAACACGTCACGTTTTAGCAACTCAGCCAAGAAGGATTTTATTGAGTTATCATCCTGGAGCATAGTGTCTAAAAATTCGTTTATACTGGTTGATATGTCCTGGTGACTCCTTTTTGTCTTTTTAGCTTTGTGGTTCGCCATTTTAGATATATTTATGTAACAAGAAAAACACTTTACTAACCAGTGAAGACTGACTGTAATATCCAGAAATAATTTACTATGAGTACTGTTTATGTGACACAGAAACAAATCTTCATCAATTTCCACATTTAGTCGGAATATTACAATGTTAATCTCGTAAAATCCATCATAAATGTCGAGAAGAAATAATTCACACAAATCTAGAAATATCGATAAAACTGACTGTAACCAATCACTCACCCACACTTGGACACTTAGAAAGTACTACTCAGGTGAACAGATTTAGCGAGCAGCTTAAATTGACACAAAAAAAAACCCTCACGTTTTAACAATATCGCATAATTGTAATTTGATAATTTACATCAGAAATGGCACAGTGTAACATATCCAGAAATATCACAACTTTTTAAGGCTCTATGCATGAGATTATCACTAAGAAATACATTTTTCTTCTCTGCCAGTGGAGTGTGTCAACTTCAAGCCGCCATGTATGTAATTTTGAGAGCAGGGTTATTTGTTTAAATCGAGTAGGCTTATAATGGATATGGATTTTAACAGGCGGTATAATGTATATATAAAAACACACGGTGACTCCCCGATATTATTTGTTAAAGAGCGGAGCTGTGTCGGACTCGGGGGTGGGGTGGGGGCGCACTACGCGTCATTTTATTTCATCATTTATTTCATGAATTTTTTAAAGAAGTGGCGATGAAATGATCATCGACTATTTTTCAGAAGTGTTGATAAGACGCAGTTGTATATAGACTATCTTTTAGAAGTATTAATGACACGCAGTTGTATATCGACTATCTTTCAGAAGTGTTGATAAGACGCAGTTGTATATAGACTATCTTTTAGAAGTATTAATGACACGCAGTTGTATATCGACTATCTTTCAGAAGTGTTGATAAGACGCAGTTGTATATAGACTATCTTTTAGAAGTATTAATGACATGCAGTTGTATATAGACTATCTTTCAGAAGTGACGATAAAATGCTCTGAAAACAGACTATCTTTTAGAAGTGACGACGAAATTAGCATTTCGATGAAGTTTTTATAGCACTGCAAAGGAAGCGTTCCTAGAAGTGTCTCAGAAATGAACGCTTCGTTGGAAGTGTTCCTGGAAGTGTGTCAGAAATGAACGCTTCGCGGGAAGTGAACACTTCATTTCGGTACGGGACTGATCGCGGTGTCTTTCGATATTGGCATGTATTGGGGGTGTACGAAAAATCACATTACTAGCTTGTGGACCCCCTCGATGTCATAATTTTTATTTGATTTTAAAAACCGTTCTAATATATACCGAGCGCCATAGAAAACGCATCACTTAGTTTTTCGTATAACAAAATGATCCTGTAAACATATCTTATTTATTTTGCTTCTTATTGTGAACAATAATCAAATGGGAACACATCAATAACAACACATCTGTTCAGTTATGGATGTTTAATCTGTAATCGACGGAACAGAGTCAGATGGGTCAAAATCAAATGTTTTTTTTTTTTGTCAGATTCAGATGAAACTTAACAAAATATGTTATAGATCACAAGATCTTGAATTACGTCGTTTTTAGTGCTCATCAAACTCAACTTTTATTTCAAATTCGATTTGGGGCATTGAGACACGCTACCCTTCCATCTGTTGGAAAACGTGAGCGTGTTGCGCATGACAACCGCTTGTTTTTATTTATATGCAAACGGAATAAAATTGTGTGGCAATGCTTTTGCCATACTCCGCGCAGTGTTTCGTTTGATTAGAGGTAATCCCACTACCCACTGCTGTAATGAGTGGATATTGTTGTTTTAAATTTTGATTAGTCAGTAGTCCGACTACCAACCAATGACTAGCTGCTCTACAAAAGCTTTACATTTTAAATGAGTGCCAATATTGGACCAAATATGTATACATAACGTTACGTCATGGCTCACGGTTTCATTATGCCCATTTAACCCGTGCATAGCAGAATGCTGTAGTAAAACTAATTGCGTGACAAACGAGGCTGTAGCAAGTCGAATGAAATGTAAACATACTTTCACCGTTTTTAATACCTTAAATCACTGTCCAAAGTTTTAGGAAAGGTCCAGATTAAACGAAGGACTGTCATGTTGCTGTACTTAAGTGATAGCTTTGATCGAACGGGAGGAATAGACATACTCCCGCAAAAGTTCAAGAATCAGAAGCTAATCCAGCAATGGCAAGAGAGGGATTTCTCGGGCCATTGCTTCAGGAATATGTGCTTTTGCTGGAGAAACTTTTATTATTTTTAAGAGAACATGGTTTTACTGGAGCTAATCGAACAATTTTACCATGTGATATTAATTGATCGCATAGTACTGGTTGTGGTGAGAGAGAAATCGGTTTTCACGTGCACTCGACTCAATCTAGGTCATTTCAGGACTAACACATGATTCAATTTTATTCCAATAATTCGCTTAGTAGTGGGAGGAAACCGGACTCACGGGGTTGAATAGGCGATCCTACTATGGGGAACCGGGTAATTGAAACCACGCCAGTGACTCAATGACAGACGTTATCATACAGCTCGCCAAACTGATCCCGCAGTGAATATTCGCTTGGCCGCTACAATCACTGATAAGCATCGACGAGGCTTAATGAGTACGGCATATTAACTTTTTTACTCCGACAAATTAAATTCTCAAACATTTTTTTGAGGTAAAAGAAAAATAAATAAAGACGTTTGAAGTATTTGTAGTTAAAAAATATCTCCTATTAGTGTAAATGGGTATTAAAATGAGTAAAATGCATCATTTTGCCCGAAGCAGTTAGGTGTTTAGTAAACATTGCACGAGCCGTTGAGCCAATGACTACTGCCGCGTGCAGTCAACGCACGAGTTGTGGACAGTCATCTGTTACAGAGATAATTCGTAAGTATTTCTCTGTGAAACAGATTAACAGCTCGCACGTGCAACAGTCCCACAAATATAGAATTGTAATGTTTGGATATTATATCGTGACGGTACCAGATTAAAAGATCTAAACGAGACAAAGAGATGGGGGGTCCGCAAAATTGGTGATCCATATAACAAGAAAAGCGTTAACGAATCATTCCATATTTCACATTTCACGCAAGGAATTGCCATCTGCAACAATGGAAAATGAAACATCTTCTGCTCCGTTCTGAACTAATGCAGATACGAATACGCCATACAATGCGCTATGAGAAAAAAAATTCCCGGACAGCGACCTACTCTTATATCCAATTCCAACTGTCAAGGGATCTTTTAGATGCACGCCGATGTGTTCTTGTCGGGCTGCTACGATAGAAAGTAATGAATAATAAACACCAATAGTTTGTGAATAACCAGTCCCAAATCTACGTCACGGCAAGTCCAAAACCGATTTATTCTAAATATGTATCATTTTTGTTTTATTTTCTTCAACAGAAAGCTGCACTATGACAGATTTTCCTCTTTTTGGTGGAAAGTATTGCATGAAAACATTCGATGTAATAGTTGACTGGACTACTGCCAACAACACGTGTTCTCAAGATGGCGGTCAACTTCTCAGTATGAAGTCAGATGATTTCTTTTTGAAGAAAGAAGTTTTGAGAAAGACAGGTCAAGGTCAGTTTGAGTCATCCACAAATTAATCGTACCACCGCTTACAAGAATTATCCGGGCTGGAATATTGAACAAAATTTGAAAATCAAATGAAATTGTGTTTAACGTCCTGATGATGACTGGCATATAGTGTGCTATGAGGGGCTACTCCTACACGAACGTTCTCAGTCAATACAGGATCGAACACGGCACCTCAAGATTACAGAACCAACGTCTTACCCACTGCGCCAGCGTGACAAAACAAACAGAGAAGTAAGGTGGAAATCCCTACCCAAAACGTTAAGCAAGAGGGGCTGCTTGAGAGACCGGAACGTGGTGTGCAAAATTAGTTTTACATCTTAATGTAACGGCAGCGATGGTTTAGCATATTTCGCATACATTCTACAATACTGCTGCAACATGGATCATGGAGACCGGTATACAACCAAGCAACGTGTTACAAGGACACCTTTGCTAGGACAGTACGAACCCGTTCCTGAATTTCCATCTGTCAGGAATTCGGGCCTTAGTTTTAAGTCCCTTGTCAGGCTCTTTGACACGAGGAAGTCCGATTATTGAATACGCCTGGTCCAAGTCATCCGAAGACCGCGACGTAATCTATTTCTATTAACATCATCTTAGCGCATCGTTTTACCGTGTAACATATGATTGGCATTATTGTCGTCGATTCCAGTAATCTATGTCTGTTAACATCATCATAGCGCACTGTGTGGCATATGATTGGCATGTCGTCAACGATTCCTGTAATACATGTCTGTTAAAGTTCCACTAGCATATTTTTAATTTATATTTTTAAAATGTATTAATATAAAGCCCTAAAATAGATTGAACCTATAAACAGTCCTACCTTGTTAAAGAATAATCCTATTAATCCTATAATTCACTATTGCCAGTTGAGAAATTGGCAAAAATATCATTTTCAACTTCAAATTCAAACGTTTGAAGATGGCCGTCCATGGAGAGGAATGGGAAAACAAGGGGGGTAATTGTGTAACTATTTCCTCAATCAGCCTGTGTCAGCCTTTTTAATGCCCAAAAAATTTTGCCCATAATCGTATAATAGTGAGACATAGAAATAATTATGTTTTGACTTTCTTAGAAAATATGAAATTGGAACTTTAACCTCCAGAGATTAAATCATGATATCACCTAGTTCCTTTACGGAGCGGTCTCTGGGCGGAAGATGTGTACTGACAGTTCCCACCCTCACTTTATTGACACAAATTTAACATTTTTTTCAAGTAGAATTTAGCGATGAAATAAACATGTGGTTTATGCATGGTCGAGTCTCGTAATGGTTGATCAGGTCAAACGTATTTTGTGTATGTAATCAATGACAGAATTGTACTTGAAAATAGTGTTGAATCATTTTAAGTGTGTGTCAGCTGTGTCAAGAAATGATTTCTGTAGCGAGTAAAGTAGAATCAAGCTGAAAAACGGTAGATAAGGATCAGGAAGGGGGGTATTTTCATATTGCACTATATTGCATAGGCACAGGACCGTATCCAGGATTTTCTCGAGGTGGGGGGGGGGGGGGCACACATTGGAGCACACATTGGGCGGAGACAATGCGTAAATCATGTTTATGTCATCTATTAACGAGCAGATATGTGAACTACAACAGTAATAAAGCAAAAATAAATGAAAATCAACTATGTCACTGGGGCTGACGGGGGGGGGGACATGGACACCTGCACCCCTACCCCCCGGATCCGCGCCTTAGGGCGCTATAGACACTGTCAGTGGACATAGTCCGCCGAGAGACAGTTCCTAAAGGAACTAGATATTACCAGACGCAGAGTATATGGCTTATTTCTGACGTTAGCGCCGTATAACGTTAAACCGCAGTTCATTTCATCGCGTTATTAATCTATATTCCAGGATATAAATATTGGATTAATGGTAATGATTTAAATACAGAGGGTGACTGGAGGTGGGGTGATGGATCTAAAATACAAACTGACCAATGGGAACCGGGTAATCCAAGCAATACTAACACCAATGAGCATTGCCTGGAACTGAATATGTTGCTGCTGAATGATAACCGCTGCATTGCTAATCAATGGTTTATCTGTGAAAAAATGAAATTGTAGACTCTTGATCTGTGATTTTTTTGAGTAAAGTTCTAGAATTATTTGATAGCTTATTATTTACTGAATAAAACAAAGTGGAAGATAATATGTACAGCAAAGTCGACGCTTATAGCTGGCCCCCGGTTCCATTCATGTGATTTGATATTTGGTGTTTAGTACTTGCAATGTCTATGTACTGTAGTTTATCTCGTCTGCAGATTTATCATGTTGGTTTTGTTTGGCATGTGGTGTCGCCCCTCTGTCCTTGTATAACATAGTCTTAAACCCGAACATCTATATCTTTACAGCTTATTTCCATGATTTGTTATTGTGTTGACTGAAAACCGAACCAGTTATCAATATGTCGTATTAAAAGTTGGCATTCTAAATCCTCCTTCGTCTGTATTGATCAGGTGTCACACCCGCTCTTCATAAAACATCAGGTTACGCCCCCCCCCCCACGCTCCTTGTCAGTGATGCAGGGACGGAGGGCCTGGCCTCAGCTGTCTAGTCGTTCGGATTTCCCGTGTACACATTGGAGTGCACGTAAAAAAAACCATTGCCAGTTGGAATTCGATACAAGAATAGGCCGTAGTGCCGCTGTCGTGGCAAAATTTCCCTCATAGCACATTGTATGGCGTATTTCTGTCTTCATTAGCCCAGTTCGGAGCAGAACAGTAAGACGTTAAACACTATTTCATTTCCAACTAAATGACCAACAGCGTGGATGTAATAATATTAAATTGTGTTATCTCCCTTTAACCGCATTGCTTGTATTTGTGAGTTCTCGCACATACTATGCTGATATACAATATCTGTTTCTATTGTAAAAGTCATAGGAGTAACAGAGCAATGGAATCAGACTATAATACACACGCAAGACAGGATACTAAACTTTTGTGGTACCAATATTTATAATTAAAATTATAATAATTAAATTATTATTGTGCATGATGATATGAGACCAAGGATGTCTCTGGCTAGCTGCTTGTGGGTCGTGAGTTTATCTACCGTTTGTCTCGCCATCGAGTATAACTTACATAAATAACGAGATGTGAAGTAAGAACACAAGGTAATAGAAGCAAACTGATGCGGTTAATGTGCGCAAATGGAAGGTCAAATTGAGAATCTAAAACACCACCACCATATATCGAGTTGAAACAGTCGATGTCGCGAATAGGAATCACAGGGTTTCACAAAGTCTAACATTGTTAATGACTGCGCATAAATTGTTTATTTCGTTTAAACGAATTCATTATTTCGTTTTAACGGATTAGTTATTTCCTTTAAACGAATTAATCATTTCGTTTAAACGCAATAATATTTCGATATTACGATATGATATTTCGTTATAACGAAATAATATTTCGTTTAAACGAATTAATCATTTCGTTTAAATGAATTATTGCGTTTAAATGAATTATTTCGTTTAAATGAATTATTGCGTTTAAATGAAAACGAAGCCTCCAGATTTTATTGGATATAACTTGATCAGGACGAAAACCAACAGATTTGATGGAGCTCTTAGCTAGCATTCTTTTTAACCTGCAGGGCGCGGTTGCTCAAAACTAAGTTATTTTAACGATCCGTTAAACTCTAACGGATCGTTATCTTTGTAACGTGTCGTTTGTTAACGGTCCGTTAAATTTCTGTTGCTGGAAAGTCAATTTCATTATCCGTTAGCTAACGGATTCATTAAAGTTAATCCAAGAGAAGACTCTTTGTTCATTGGCTGAATTTAAAAATTTTAATTTCAATGTACATGTATAACCACTTCATAGAAATTACTATTAACAAGAAACTGAAGACAGCGAGACAACTGTGCAGTCTGTTCACAAAACTAGATTAAAGACAAAAAGATGACTGTAGAATTTACAACAGAAAACACTATAGAATACTTTATTTTTTCCTTTAGAAATTTTAGCGTAAATCTGTAAGAAAAATTATGGGATTTGCACTACAGAATTATTGGGCCATTATTTCCTATAGTCCACCAAAATTCTGTAGAATAGTATAGAATTTCATCGTATAGAATATAGAATAGGCCCGCATCGCCCAACCTTCTAGAATGTTCTATAGAAAACTACATTGGTAATCTATGACTTTTTGCTACAGCCAACTTATGCCATCATTAAACAGATAACGGAGCCCCAAACCTCCGTTAAATATAACGCCAAGTTAACGACACATTAAAGTCAATGGGACTTCCAGCAACAGTCTTTCTCTCTATTAAGGTTAACGATCCGTTAACATCGTTAAAAGATAACGGAGCTTTGAGCAACCGGCCCCAGATCTATTAGACATAATTATTTGCTCAGGAGTAAAACTTGGTGCCACCGGTAAAGTTTCTTGCTTTGGATATGATAACAACAAAAAAATCAGTAGAGTAGCCGTCTACAGTTTTTAAAACCCATGGATCTGATGTTATATCGAACCATTTTTCCCTACACAAAGAGATCTGACCAGCATAAAATTTTAAATTCAACTTTACGGGTTGTTCTGGGGTGAGACTACTTCCCCTGTCTCGCCAAGTACGATTCTGTGGTGCATAATTAAATTCGGGCTCCAGTATGCTGCCAGTAAACTTGGTGTAAAAAAGATCTATTAGCATTACTTAATTCGGGGAGGTTGTTAACTACCCTACCTCTTCGTATACCATAAATTTTAATGGACTTGATACATCAGGTCCAAAATTAGTATCACCAATAGTCCTAGAAGATGAACAAATAAGATGATATTTCTTGCTAATACTTTTTCAGGAACTGGCGTCGACGAGTGGAAATGCCAAGCAACGAATTGTCAAGAACGGCAACCGAATCACCCAAAGTTTTACGGATGTCTGCACTACAATTACGATTAAATAAAACATTCAATAAAGGGGATATACCCAGTCCAATCATTTTCTGAGTGCCTTGAACTGTAATGACCTGTGGCCTGATTGATCTGACACAATTTGACAGAACAGGGTATTTGCTAGATATTATTACCAAATCAACTTTTTTTTATGTAGATTCAACAATAAAATCCGCCCATTTAGAATCAATCGGATTCCCACTATTAGATAAATGTCATCAAAAGTTTGGTTGGCCATTAGCAGGTCTAATGATATTCTCATTGTTTTTTGTCAATGTCTTTTGTTCCTCAAACTCATCGTAAAGGTGCCAGTAAAACTCTCCGAGTCGTGAGACTGAACATCAGTGACTGCTACTGGATTAGAAATAAAGTTTGAATTATAAAATGCGAGAGAGAGAGAGAAATGGGGTTTAACGTCCACTCAACACAAACTAGGTCATTTCGGGACTAACATATGGTTTAATTTTATTTCAATAATTCGCTTGCGCGTAGGGGTCTTTAGCAGTGGGGGGAAACCGGAGTGCCCGGAGGAAACCCACGAGGTTGAGAAGGCGCCCCTATCTCCATGCCACATACGCTCACACCAGGGCTCGAAACCACAGATTATAAAATGGCCTATTTATATTATGATTATAAACATACCTAGCTGATGTATTATTAGAAGGGGCATATAAATTCCCGAAAGATCAGAGATCTGTTTCTGTAAACCACTAATTAAGCTGACATTAGTATCAAAACTAGCTGGATTATTTGCCATACTAAATACGTGTACCGTACCGGTCCTACTCCTGCTATGGTTTGTTGACAAAAGGTACAATTTTATGGATACACAATTACTGAGTTTGATACTAAGCGACGTTTCGACGAGGATGTTCTAGTCTTATCATTGCTTGATGGCCCTCTTGTGTATAACGGACCAATACACGCAGACGTGTCTATTTCCAAGAAATTTAAACGATCTATTACCCTTACCAGCATTGTGAAATGCTTTCCGTTTTCTCGGTTTGTTTACAAGATCGGACTCTTTAGAGTCCTTATAAGTACATATACGACATGTAATTGTGTTTGCATCATCTCATTACCTGTATTTATATCCGAGGGACGAAATCCCACCCCCCATTCTGATCAAATAAATCGCCCATATTAGTAATATACAAGAAATTTATTTAAACAAATAATTTGTCACATCGTGGCAAAGTAAAGCAATAATATTGTCACACCTTTGCCAAAATGGATACATACATTAGCGATAATTTGAAATTGTGTTATAATTATATTTCAAAGAATGTCAAGCACAGTAGGCGAGCTAATAAAGGTGTCATATATTACTTATTACATGTATTGTTATTATACATGGTACTTTTTTTTTAACTCAAATCGTTTGGGCTGCACACGATGGTAGAGGGACTCTATCAAAAAGTCACTTTGAAACATAGTTTTAAAATCGCCGTAGTCAAAGTGCTGAAAATGGACATGGAAATAAATAAATGCTTACCGAGAAGATTGGTTATTTGGCTCGTCATGATTTAATACGATCTTACATCTTTGAAACACTTGCACTCAGGCAGAATAAGAGAGAGGGAGAGAAATGTGGTTTAACGACCACTCGGCACAAACATGGTCATTTCTGGACTAACTTATGGTTCAATTTTATTTAAATAATATCGCTTGCTCATAATGCACTTTAGCAGTTAGAGGAAACCGGGTGACCAAAAGAAAATCCACATGGTTGGACGGGTTGGACAGACGATCCCACTCCTTGACACAATTAGAATTAGCTTATCAAAATGTTTGACTAATGTCAAAGCGACACATGATAATGCTATACCCAAACAAAGATTTTATATTCGGGGATGACATAGTTTAAACTACAGAAAAGTTAAGTAACTAAGAAGTTTCAAAAATGCAAATTAAAACGTCAATGACCATAACGACAAACGGTCCGTTCAAGTTTGACTTGGTCTTTAGAAGTGGAATGATCTCTAAGAAAACTCAGGAGATACGGATGATGTATCCATCCCTTTCGTTGCACCAGCTAGATAGTAATTTAATTAGGAACAATTATGGTATTTATAAATTAAAATAATAACATGAAGGGAATTGAACTGAGTGCTATTATAGTCTTATCCTTCGATGGTGTGATATTAGACTGTCTGTGCCGTAATGCATAAGAGCACAATTACATTCACGAGTAAATATTTTGAATGCGAACAGGGCTTAAGTGACGTGCATGGTTTATTCTTATATTCACTGGTGTTATCCTGTTGCGTCATTTAATAGAAATAAAAATATAATAATGTTGATATTCATATAAGGCTTCATATAAGCTTGGTTTGTATTCATATGTCATATAGTATTTAACACCAACGTTTTAGGATGATAAAAAATAGCAACAATATAATATCAAGTCGTATAATATTCGTGTCAACGTGTTTTGTATTCACTTGTCAGCATAATCTTGCAACCTTGTCGTTTTAAAGTGTACGTGTAAATAAATGAAATGGTATTTAACATCCTACAGTTTAAATATATACTCTTAAAAAAACAAAATATCCATTGTTCTGATCATTATACGCCCACATTTTCATGTGGACGTATATTGTCGTCGCCCCTGTTCGTCCGTCCGTCCGTCCGTCCGTCCGGACGTCCGTCCGTCCGTCCACAATTGTTTGTGAACAGTCTACAGGTCACAATTTTTATCCAATTTCAATGAAACTTAAAACATAGGTTTATCACCCTAAGATCTCGGTTCCTTTCGATATTGGCATGTATCGGACTGTAACTTCATTGGTTATGGCCCTTGATTGTACGAAAAATCACGTTTTTTAGCTTGTGAACAGTGTAGAGGTCACAATTTTGAACCGATTTGGATGAAACTTGAAATGCATGTTTATAACCCAAAGATCTTGGTTCCTTTCGATATTTGCGCCAATCGGATCTTAACTTCCTGAATTATGGCCCCTGATTGTCCGAAAATTCGCCCTTTTTAGCTTGTGGTCCCTCTGGAGGTCGAAATTGTTATCCGATTTAAAAAACCGTTTGATTATATATCCGTTCCATGGTTATGAAGGTTGAGTTCGAATTTCGTGAAAATCGGACCAAAATTGACGGACAAAATGGCCGCCATTTCTACGCGAATAGTGTGAAAATATGTTATATCAAGGTTGTGAACAGTGTAGAGGACACAATTTTGAACCGATTTGGATGAAACTTGACATGTATGTTTATAACCCAAAGATCTTGGTTCCTTTCGATATTTGCGACCATCGGATCGTAACTTCCCGAATGATGGCCCCTGATTGTCCAAAAAATCACCCTTTTTAGCTTGTGGTCCCTCTGGAGGTCAAAATTGTTATCCGATTTTAAAAAACGTTTGATTATATCACCATTCCATGGTTATGAAGGTTGAGTATGAATTTTGTGAAAATCGGACCAAAATTGACGGACAAAATGGCCGCCGTTTGTACGCGAATATTGTGAAAATATGTTATATAAAGGTTGTGGACCTTATAGAGGTCACAATTTTGAACCGATTTTGATGAAACTTGACATGTATGTTTATAACCCAAAGATCTTGGTTCCTTTCGATATTTGCGCCCATTGGATCATAACTTCCTGAATTATGTCCCCGGATTGTCCGAAAAATCGCTTTTGTTCGCTTTTGGTCCCTCTGGAGGTCAAAATTATTATCCAATTTAAAAAAACCTTTGACTATATCACCGTTACATGGTAATGAAGAGAGAGTTTGAATTTCGTGAAAATCGGACTAGAATTGATGGCCAAAATGGCCGATTTAAAAAAAAACGTTTGATTATAAAAACCAAACAAATTCTAATGATTTTCTGATAATTCCTTAATATGCGACAACTCTTGTTGACTGCCCGGACGATTTGGCTGCTGTGTGGGCGTATGTTTCGTTGCCTGGCAACCTATTTTTTTTGTTATTTGAACGGGATAGCTGTTTCCATAAATCTTACTTAAGGATAAAAGAAATTCATTATTGGTTTTAAATGTATATAGGCCCACTAATTGTGACTGGTCATATTTTTTGCCGATATTTATTTTCGCTTGATTGCACCAAGACACACGACTTCAACAACTTTGCAAGCTTTTTACATGAAACCCAAATTTAAGGCCTTTAAAACCCGGGGTTCTCGGTTTCACAATCAGTTGCACCGAACGAGCCAAGTGATGCCTCATCTGAACGAAGATCAACGCAACAACGCTATCGGTCGGTTATTCGAGTCTTAGCCACGTTTCTCTATGTTTTAATTAAAACATGAAATAACCGAAACGTTCTAATGCACTTAAAATAGCATCCATCCGATGCCATGTTAATTAATGTCTAATTAATAATTTATATAACATTTAGGGCCCAAAGAAAGACCTACATAATGCCTGTTTAAGTCTGAGAATGTTTTGTGAACTCGGGACTTGGTAGTCTTTGTTGGTTTTAATATTGATTTATATGGAGAACAGTTTTATAAAAGTGTATAAACCATGTACTTACTAGGCATCATCTTTATTACTTCCAGTTTTAGATCTAACTCAGTCTGTTTCATGATTAACAAATTCACACCATCTCGCTCACATCTTGTTTTAGCTGTCGTCCAATTTGATTTATAGCCATAGGCTTTCATACAAAATATTCCACCAAAATATGGCAGGTAACCAGACTGGTTGTTGCATCGTTCTGTAAAGATTAAATAAAGTCAACGAGTCGTTCTGTAAAGATTAAATATAGAACATATCACCGAGTTTATCGGTCGAGTATTATATCTCATCTACTATAAAATACAATATTGGGAGGGTGACAATTGTTTAAATTTCAGGTAAACTGTTTCAAAATATCCATCAAACTTGATCGATCGGCGCGCTATTATCCAAGGAACAACGTGTCCAGTTTCATGTCGATAAAACCTGAATTTGCAAAGCATTAGACTTTGTTCCTAAAAGAAGAACAACAAACAAAAACCAACAACAATATAATTGTACAGCCCCATCACCCAGTCAAATAACCAGACGCCTTGTCTATATATGTGTCTTTTCCACATGAGGACACAAAACTGGACGAAGAGAAATAGATAAATAGATTTTAATTGTCCAAACTATTAATCAAATTACCTCACATTTAAACATTCTGGAAGCCGATACAAGCAGATTTTGAAGCAAAGACAAGCAGAGACTACTATGGTACTAGGACACAAAACTGGACGAAGAGAAATAGATAAATAGATTTTAATTGACCAAACTATCAATCAAATTACTTCATATTTAAACATTCTGGAAGCCGATACAAGCAGATTTTGAAGCAAAGACAAGCAGAGACTGAACTTATTAAAAGGGACATTTTGTTTTGAATACATGTGAATTTACTATGGTGATGTTTCAAAAATTTATATTCAAATATTAGAATATTCGATAACACATAGCATCCCTGAGTAAGGGGTATTTATATGTCATATTTTCTTTGAAATCTAAGCAAAATTTGAAATTGGCTAGAATTGATTTCGTATTCATTCCCTAGCAATAGTTAGATTAAAGCTCATAGTGTCGAAGTTTTCACATATTGGTTGAAATACACCTATAATTTCTACCATCGATTCTGGAGTTTTCACAGATAACATCAGACCTGTTCCAGCAATGTAGTTTAACAATACCATCACCATGAGTTGTACATTAACAGTTTAAGATTTGCTTATTCAAATTTTGCTACGGTGATTCAGCGATTAAGGCGTTGACTGCTCACTGCCCAGGAAGTCCCTGGCTCGATCCCGTAGATCTGCGGCGGGTTTTGAAAATAAACATATTGATTTGCCGTGACTTAACTGTTTTCATATTAGAATATATTCAAAGTTGGAGACTGATCTACAAAACTCGTGTCCTGATCTATTTAAAGTAGCCAAGTCTCTAACTCAGTATCATCCAAAGTCTTCGGCATTGAAAACGGCAAATTGTTTATCAAATTAAGTCAACATTGATGTTGCGATCTCACCGGGAAAAAATGGGCTTCTCATATTCAAAATAAACATTTTACCATTGGTACACGAATCGTATACTATACTCCGTTTCAATGCCATTCTATAATAATCTTTATTCAGTAGAAAAGGTCGCAGACCCATAGTACAATACATAACAATATTGTTAACTGTATATATACAATAACTATCTGAATCTAGATGCCCGTGGAGGAGCTAGTAGTATATTTTGCCTTAGTAATAAAGCATGGTTTATGAACAAAGAGATGGACAATAGAAATGTTTTATCACTAGATGTACATATATCAATCATATTTCTGACATCATAATACTTTTTGTATCTTTTTGGAATAAACTTCATTCTAACTTCATCCAGACATTCACAGACAAATAGAAAATGATATGAATCTTCATTTCCAACTTTGCATAGTGGACAACGTGGTGAGTTATTTAGGTGTCTTCTGTATAAGTTTACAGATAGTGGCAAGAGATTTAATCTAAGTCGGGTAATATTACGCCGACACGACACTTTCAATTGACATGTTAGATATGCCTCTTGGCATAACTCAAACTTAAAATTACTATAGTCTTTCAAACTTTCGCTCAGTGCCAGTTTACTCGACCATTCTTGGATGTTGACGTCCTTTAAGCGTTGTTTAAAGGACACTATGAAAAGTTGAACATTTCCAATACTTTCGTTTTGGAAGACGAACGCGAACCCAAGAGAAAATAATAGTAATCTGACATTAGTCACCCAAGTTGTGCGGCCCACTTCGTCTAGTTTTTTCAGCATTAGTTAGGTTTGTTTAGGGTACCTTGTTATTGGCATGTTAATCAGGTTGCACCAATATTTGACACATGATGACATATAGTAAACATTTAGGTTGAATCTACCACATTCTCCCAAAGCACCAGCATCTGATGCAGATTTGTGAATTCCTAATATAAATTTACAATAATTTGTGTGTACTTTTTCTATGTCAACCCAATACTGATAACCCCAAACTTGGGATCCGTACAGTAAAATTGGTTGGTTTTATAATACTATCAAACATTTTAAACGAAACGTCTAATGATGGATGACCATTCTTTGTTACTAGTGATTTTATAGGGATTAAGGCCTTTTCTGCCTTTAATGACAGATTTTGTAAACATTTGCTCCATTTTAACCTAGAGGAAAAAAGTAAGCCCAAGTAATTGTAGTACGTTACACATTCTACTTTATTACCGTCCAGGAACCATTTCTCATCCTTTCTCAAAGTGCCACCATTTCTGAACACGATAACCTTAGTTTTACTCATGTTTACCTTTAGATTAAATAGCACACAGAACGTTTCTAGTACTTTCATTTTCTTTTGCAAGTCACCTACGCTATCTGATATCAAGCATAGATCATCAGCATATAGCAGTGCTAGAATGTCTGACACTTCTTGTATTGTAAATATACCTCGCACATCAGCGTCATCTAGCATTTCAATTAGCTGATTTATGTAAAACCCAAATAGGAGAGGGCTTAAAACACAGCCCTGGCGAACGCCAGGAATGCAATCGAAGTAGGGGGTTATGCCATTTCCAATTTTAACACAGGATGATACAGCAGAGTACATACTTTTTAGGGTTTGGTACATATTCCCTTTAACCCCTTTCTGCCAAAGCAGTGACATGAGTTGTGACCTATTTACCGAGTCAAAGGCCTTTGAGAAGTCAACATATAAACAATAAAATCGACCTTTTTGTTTACTTAAATATTTTTGTGCCAATCCGTGTAACGTGAATACAAGGGACTCGAAGAACGAGGCTAGACATATTTCACAAGTCATATCAAACGCTGATGCCCTATTCTTATCTGGAGAGCATGTGTAATAATACTATCGGTGTAGTCTGGAATAACCAGACGATAGAGACCATTAGAGTAAAACGGGACTGTTGAATGTAAATCAGTATACACACATTCATATTACTTTAGTATACGCAATGCGACCGATTTGTGTCAATTTCTAGGTCCCAAATATTGGCGATTTAGCTCCTTTAAACGTACCTTTCAACTGTTGATCAACATGTAGAGATGCTATATTGATGGCGCCCAACCCTTTATCCACCATATTTAAAATATAACACGTATTATCATCACCATGGTGAAATATTTTACATCCGCGGTATAAGGCACATTTCATACCGCATGTCGTCAAGAACACGTCAACAAATAAATCAGAATAATCCATAAGAACAGGATTTTCTAATTTAATTTTTGTGAACAAAATGTCGTTTGAGTCTGTTCTCGAAATGAATACACAAATCAGACTAATATGGAAAAGATGTAACCTGGACATATCTAATTGAATAATGGTCTTGAAAAACAGATTCAAAAGTAATCACGTTACTATTTACTAATTAAAAGAAAGCGCGAATAGAAGTAATCAATATTACACCAAGATACCGGGTATGTTCGTATCATTTATTAATGCCCCGTTAGCTCAATAAAACAGTGACCATTATGTACATTTAATACTTTATTATCCATTGCCTAACGATTTATTCACTCAATGTCGTTAAACTATCGAATGTTGGAAGCCGACTTCAGTGAAAAACGTAAAATGGAAATTTTTGTTAATATCATTTGGTTTTGAGCAAATACCGGTACTTAAAATTCGGTTCATATCACTTGGATTAAAGTATATACCTTATATTCTATTATCATCTGGTGGTTTTAAGCTAATTTTTTAAATTCCTTGGGGTTGGATGGCCGTTTGGTTAGCGTGCGCGCGCTGTATCAAACAGTCTGTCACTGAGACAAGAGCAAGGAGTAGGTTCGCCTGTCCAGCCTCGTGGGTTTTCTCCGGGTCCTCCGGTTTCCCCCAATACTAAAAAGCCTAACGCGCAAGCGAATTATTGAAATAGATTTAAACCATATGTTATTCCCAAAATGATCTAGTTTGTGACGAGTGGCCGTTAAACTCTCTCTCTCTCTCTCTCTCTCTCTCTCTCTCTCTCTTTCTTTATGAAATTCCATCATCTATTGTTTCGAGCAAACTTGAAACTTTAATCATATTCGGTTTTTTTTATGGGGCGTGGGTGGCCGAATGGTTAACGGCTGTACGTAAGATCATAAGTCATTGAGTGACGTGGTTACGATTCCCAGCGTGTACGTGACAACGAATATGATCGCAACCTCGAGCGTTTCTCTGCGTCCTCCGGTTTCCAACAACTGCTAAAGAACCCCACGTGGAAGCGAATTATTGAAATAAGATTGAACCAAATTTTATTGCAGCAGAAGAGTAGGACGTAAAACCCCATGTCTTATGACTTACCGGACAATCTGTGAAAGCCTGAAAGTGAGTTAACTGAACCCCAGTCTTGTGCGTGATTTATTTGTAAAAACAGAACAGAAAGTATATTTTCTATATTTAATCGATCATATTACACTCACGGTTTATCAATATCAGTTTACATTTATATTAAATAATTAAATAATTTTAAACTTTATATTCTGGTTCCATAACAGTTCAATGTCATTGTTTAATTTAGTTTTGTCTGTATTAGAGTCTGTTCTAGTCTTTTCTGAAGGCTCCAAATAACAACCCGAACGCCTCACAACATGGGTCACAACAACAATGGACACACAACGCCCAGAATTTCTGTAAACATCCACAATTAATCTCCAGAACTTTGAATAACGGAGTGACGATCCACACATGGGTAAAGGCTATTCTAGCAAATTCGCATCCCCATTCAGCAGCAATACACATGCCACAACACAAGGTGGCGAGTTTATAGAAGAAATTTTTCCATATATTGAAACAGAAGAAGGAAGCTTTCCATACACAGTCTATACTGTGAGCTCCTTCAGGTTCAGCCAAAACATCTTCAAATTGAACCTGGAACAAATCAAATAAGAAATATTCATAGCATCAACAGAAATAATAACAAAAATAAAAGGTGACAACATGTAAAAAACAACATTTTGTACTGTACAAGATATTGTTACACTGTGCAAATTTAACTGAGGTGCTTTAATAAATATTCTGTAAATAATAAGTTGTTAAAATTAGATGATACACCAATAATGTTTAAAGACATATAACAGAAACTATTACCAGATATTGAAACTTACACCAACAAAATCATTAATGTTATTAGGATCTCTGTTAATCATATCAAGATCAGCCATTTTGATGTCAAGTTTGGTAGTTGGTAGATTCGGGTGAAGGTAACGGGTAAACGTTATTATGTTTGTTGGTATCGGGCAATTTATACCTTATATGTCGATGTCACCTGATACAAACATCACCCTAACAACCATAACTGCATGCAGTTTTGCGTTTACAACACATAGCCATTCCGTCACTACTTTCAATTTAGTTATCTTGTGTAATTAACATGAAACAAATGAATCTAAACATTTACTGATCAATGGAGATTATATAGTTAATACTTGGGAATTATATTTCATTGATAATCCTCTTTAACCAACTTATGACGTTAATCTCATTAAGGTGATTGTCTGATCAACAACTGTTGATAATATAATTGATTTACTGAACACTATTCGTAAACGTATTAAATAATACAATGATATATTACGGTTTTTCGTGATATTCAAAGCCCACGTGAAAGCGGGGCCAAAAAAGCAGAACAGGTTCATTCCTGACATCACAGTTTCTTGGTTCCGAGTGAAAACGTCTACCAGAACTACGACGAATTGCGGGTTCGGGAGCGATCGGTGGCTCTGTATAGTGTTTAGAGACGGAAGAAAATGCCGACTTACCACTTATAGTGTCGAATACAGGGGCGGATCTAGGAATTTTGAAAGGGGGGGGGGGGGCGCCGCAAAATGAGGGCACTTATTGCGGAGACGGGGCACGCCGCTGCGAGACGGATTGAGGGGCGGGGGGGGGGGGGGCAAAACAATTATCCTTGTATCTGTAGACATTCCAAGAGCTATTTGGCTGATATTTTCGTCTAAGTAAACGTTCGGAGAAGACATATTTGGGTCTGAAAAAAGGCAATTTCATCAGTAAAAAGGGCACTGTCGAAAATTAGGGGGGGGGGGGGGCGAGGGGCACTGGATCCACCTCTGGAATATCGTAAACTTTTCGTAGTTTTATCGACATCATTTGTGCAGACTCTTCACCTTTATCGTCTTTCAGTATTTTTATCGACATCATTTGTGGAGACTCTTTCATTTCGTACACAGGCCCGTAGCTAGCCCAAAATTGTTAGGGGGGCAAAGGCTTCCGGGGCCGCCGATGGGGCTTCTGGGGGCGCCGATGTACCTACACAGCGGAAGGGTTTATAGAGTGCTATCCATAGGCATACGGGGGTTCGGGTTAGCCTTACAGACGTCTTGTGGGGAAAATTTGACGACATTAAACGCGTTTTCTTGCTGTTCCAGTCCCCCAGACTTTAGGTGGTCTGATATAGCCTAACCTATATGACCGAGTCGAATTCCAATCAATCGTTTATATTCCACGTCCCTGGAATGAGGCACCCCAAAATCATGCCGTTTTTGAAGCCCCATTGAACAAGTTGTGGGCGCCCAACAAATCTGATTCAGCATTATGTACTATTTGCGGCCCAACACTTTAAGGCGCCCCACCATTCATGTCATTATGGGCGCCTCTCCGGGAAAATTCACCCCACAGATCAAGCCGTTTTGGGCGCCCAATTCATTCGTGGGCGCCTAACTAATCGCACTAGCATTATGCACGTCCCTCTGGGATGGGGCACCACACAAAACATGCCGTTTGAATTTTGGGCGCCTAACCAATCTCACTACCATTATATTATAGGCGGCATTATGGGCGCCCCTTTTGACTAAGGCACCCCGCAATTCATGCCGTTTTGGGCCCCACATTGATCTAGTAGTGGGCGCCCAACCAATCTGATTCGGTATATATGCACTATGTGCGGCCCAACATTATAAGGCGCCCCACCAATCATGTCATTATGGGCACCTCTCCGGGATAAGGCACCCCACAGATCAAGCCGTTTGGGCGCCCCTTCATTTTGGTGTTAATCGTGTGGGTCATTATGAGGCGCCTCGCATAAAACCAAGTGGCATTGGTTGGGCGCCAATACATGTATAGTCATGGGCGCCCAACCAATGTCACTTGACTTTATGTGGCGCCCATACTATTATGGAGACGTTGGTCGTTGGTCTCGTATTGCGTCATTTGGCGCCCATTGAGGGAGCCTATTTTTCCCCAAGGGTTAAAGGGCGCCGAAATTTTCCAGGGAGGGGGGGGGGGTGCTAGCTACGGGCCTGGTACATTTATCGTAATCGTGACATTCGACATATTTGTCATAGGATCTGTCTTCCTTACACTATTCGTAGCTGTTCCAGATTCGCCACGGATTTTATAATTCGTTGCCATGAATTTCGATTAATTTTGATACAGCACTATTCGGTGCAGTTCGTGATGTTCGTAGCCCACGTAAAAGCGAGGCGTAAGTGCAATGTATACGAGTTCATGTATAAGCGAATTTATCACAGATAGAAACTGAACCGTTTTTTCTAGTTTAGGAGAATATAATTACAAGTATTGGAAACGGGTTCCTTTCAAATTGGACAAAATTGTTAATATAAGTTGAAATTGCGAATCATAAATTATTGGAACGTCCTTGGTCCGATATTAATGCATAATTGTTAGATACTCAAAGACACATTCTTAGAAGGTCTGGTGTGATGTGTTTTAAAGTCTCGATCAATCAGATTGAAGTCTCTACTAAGCCTAAGCAGAATTTACTCGTCATCAACTCAAGTTAGGGTACTGGTGTGAAATAAAATAAAATGGGGTTTAACGTCCTACTCTTCTGTTCCTAAACTGGGTTAATGAAGACTGGCATACGCCATACAGTGTGCGATGAGGGAAATTGTACCCGGACAGCGGCGCTACGGCCTACTCTTATATCGACTTCCCAGGGATCTGTTACGTGCACGTCAATGTGTACACGAGACCGCGGGTTTTCGTATCATCCGAACGACTAGACAGCTATTCTTGTCAGGCCCTCCGTCCTGCATCACTGACAAGGGGAAACCACGCCGGAAAATCGAGATGAACTTTCTCGGCCTATGCAGGGATCGAACACCCAACCTCCAGGCTAGCGAACTAGCAGCGTCTTACTCACTTATCCAGGTGATTCCCCAGGCAATGGTGTAATGTGATATGAGTCTACATGTACTATAACAAAGGTCATAGCTTACTGTGATTTAAGTCTTCATGTACTATACCATATGTTGTTTTCATAATATTATTCCCAGGAGGTCACCGGATAACCATTGAACCACCTGACATAGATTGACCATATAATTATATCTGAAACTATAATTTAACTGACCTCCAGATACAGAAATAAAATGAAATGGTGTTTGACAGCCATGCTGTCTGCATGTCGATATATAGAATATCTGTTACTTAAAAAACTGGGACCGGTTGCTCAAAATTAAGTTATTTTAACGATCCGTTTGTTAACGGTCCGTTAAATTTCTTTTTCGGGGAAGTCAATTTCATTATCCGTTAGCTAACGGATTCATTAAAGTTAATCCAAGAGTAGACTACCTGTTCATTGGCTGAATTTTAAAATTTTTAATTCAATGGACATGTATAACAACTTCATAGAAGTTAGTATTAACAAGGAACTGAAGACAGTGGGGACACTACCTATGAAGTCTGTTCACAAAACTTGATTAAAGACAAAAAGAAAATTTACTACAAAAAACACTATAGAATACTTTATTTTTTTCCTTGAGAATTTTAGCATAAATCTGTAGGAAACATTATGTGATTTGCACTAAAGAATAATTGGAGCCATTCTTTTCTACAGATCCCCCAAAATTCTGCGAAATACTATAGAATTTCATGCTATAGAAAACGGAATAAATCCTTATCGCCCAACCCTCTAGAATGTTCTATAGAAAATTACACTGGTAATTTAGCCCAACACATCCGTTAACTATAGTATAACGGGAAGTTAATGACACGTTAACGGGGGCTTCCAGAACAACCTTTCTCTCCGTTAAGGTTAACGATCCGTTTAAAAGTTAACAGAGCTTTGAGCAACCGCCCATGTCATCATTATAAATTTAAAACAGTAGGATGTTAAACCCCATTTTATTTTATTTAATATATTAATCTGTGGTTGAATATTTGTTATATGAAACACTGTAAGTTATTAGACCCAGATGATATTTATTCTAGACAGAATTAAAAAAAAATGATCTAAACAAAATAATATGTATTATTAAAATTTGATAGTTTTAAATGTGTTATATGACGCATGAATTATAAGAAATAGTTAATATTAATTAACGACAATCGATATATACTCATCATACCTTGTGTTGTGTTTTGTTATGAATAGTTGACTGTATTTTTAATGCCGTTTAAAGAACTGGTAAAGTATACAAACAAAATAAATGAACCACAATACAAATAAGACAAGTAAACATTGAAATCAACAATACATCATATTAAAGGGACTATCCCGATTTGAACAGAATCTCAAAAATAAAGGTCCGTCTATGACTGAAATTTAAGCGCCAAAATACACATGAATGATGTATTTACCTTGTTTTGAAATTTTGGCTCAGAATATTAAATCGTTTAACGTGTATGTGAAAACCGCTTATTCACCTGGGGCCGGTTGCTCATAACTAAGTTATTGGTAACGGTCCGTTAAATTTCTGTTGCTGGACAGTCAATTTCATTATCCGTTTAACGGGACTTCCAGCAACAACCTTTCTCTCCGTTAAAGTTAACGATCCGTTTACTCCATGTTAACAGAGCTTTGAGCAACCGGCCCCTGTACGTTATTTTTATATAAAGTAAAAGTCTGTTTTTTTTCCAGATGGCGACACCAGTTTCCATGTCTAGATGAGGACTGACGGGTTTAAGTTGTTTGAGTTAGTTGGTCAGCCCTAAGGTAGAGGATTTTAAATTTAATCAGTTTTATTCTCCAAAATATAATTAAGATAGACCCTTTAATGTCTTTAATAAACAAATTATAATTATGTATTACTATGACTGAGTGCTTTTTCAAATGTTCCTAAAATAACGCCGACGATGAACATGTTCCACTATTTTGAGGTAGTTTGTTCAGAAAAAGAGTTCCCTGAACACAAAATGAATAACTGCCAAAAGATCATGGGTCTGCAGAACAAGCATGGGTCCGTTCACGATTTGAGAATTGTTTTTAGAACATAAAGTTCAAGTAGCTGTAACAAATATTGAGTAACAGTGGTTATTGAATAATTTATAAGTAAGAACGATCCTCAAAGCTTTTGGGTATAGATTCAACACGACGAGAATATGCATTCGCTTGATACACTCACACCGTTCTTTTGACACCTCCCTCTTTGTTCGGATAAGATGGTGATTTGGCGACGAACAGCATCTGGCCAGCCCTATTTATCTCGACGACCAGTGTCTGAAATGCTACCTGGCTGTATTTCAGGCAGTCTTATTTTACAAAATATAGTGGCGAAAATATTCATTCACTTAGAGTCACTCACTCCGCCCGTTTGACACTTTCCTCTCTGGTCGGATAAACTTGTGATTTGGCTACAGGCGGTATCCGTCAAGCTCTTTTTATCTCGACGACCAATGCCTGAAATACTCTCTGGGTCGGAACGACTAGTAATCAGGCAAGAGACGGCACCTGATCAGCTCTATTTATCTCTACAATCGGTGCCTGAATACTGTCAAGCAGCATTTCCAACAGTTTATTTTTCAAAATTTTTGGGGGGACGTCCCCAAAACCCCCACAAAGACTGGCTACTTGGCGGTCACAAGGGTGCTTCGTTGAGGTTTGCAATTCCGTACATTTGTCATTTAGGTCTCTGGGCCCTGTTTCACAAAAACTTTAATCTCCTTAAAATCCTTAAGTTCCATCCCAACTTAAGATAGATGAGTTTCAAAAAACGATTTTAAGCATTTTAATTAAAATCCACTAAAATAATATTTTAAGTTAAAATCTAATCTTAACTTAAAATAGTGGCGTTTCACAAACCCATTTTAAGGACAATTTTAACTTAAAATCAAGACATTAACAAACATTGATTAGAGCTACGTTGTTACATATATTGCGACATATAGATATAACTGGAATAATGATATTATTGTGGACGGCCCGGGTCACATAATTTTAATATTCCAACCATCATTCACAAAAACAATTCTCATTCAAATTCTATTCACCCGTTTATTCTATTGTAATTCAATTTAAGCATTTGGATGGCGCTCCATATCAAAATTCAAAGAAAATAACCACTCAAAACGCCAGTAAACTAAACACTAAAAAAGAAAATCATTTATTCATATCAAATGTCTTGGAAAGAAAAGCCCTCTCATCTATAAAGAAAATATATGTTCGTGTACAATGGTTTAATATGGCCCATTTCTTGGTTTTAGAAGGCCCAAAGGCCTATAATACCAAGCAAACCATATGTAGTATTTATGATATGTAAATACTAAAGAGATAAATCAATAATCTCAAATGTGTTTATTGAAAAATGTTATAGGCCTAGGCCTATTTGAAATTAAATTTTAAAATAAATTTATTATTAGTTCTTAATGAAGTCTTACGTTAATAAAACAACAAAAAAAATTGGCATTTTAGGAGCCAGAGCTATTTTATCTTGGGGAAAAATCATTTAATTTCAGTAAGTATCATTTTCAAAGTATCATTGAAAGGGTGGATCTATGACAATAACATGTCAAATCTAGGCATCGAAACATTGGTGTATTAATTTCAAAGTTGATAAATGCTTTTAAAATGCGACGAAAAATTACAACCTAGATTAGCCGTTTGAGTCACACATATCATAATATGTTTGTGATAATTCTCCATAAAACTACAAATCCATGCGATTTAGTTTATCGATACACACTATTTCCATTGAAGCCTGCGAGTAAATCAAATTCCCATGTCACGAATCAAATGCCAAGTTCAAGGCCAACCCACCGATACTTTTCGAATCACATATTACGCAGTACACTCATTTATTTCACCTCTCTACGAATGTCTGACCGTATGCAAACATTGCTTCAACGTATGGAACTATCCTCATTGATATTGCAACCGTAAATTCAACCTGCCAACAGTTTTCAATTTCGAAGCGTATTTGCTTTCACCGTAAGTACCCGCGACGTACGGTATGAAGTCAAATTCACCCATATCCTCCATAAGTACTCCTTACTTTGGTGCTGGTCCGTTCGTTTCACACTTTACCTCAGCGATCATTGTCAGAAATACTGCCAGACTGCATTTCCCACAGCCTGTTTTTCAAACTTTTCTCAGGGAGGGCTAACCCTAGTTGAAGCTCTTGCGTGCCCTTTCCCCCTTAACCTTGGACTTTGCCCTAGCTTTGCCCCTCCAACCACCGACGCCGCAACTGAAGAACGGAGAAAGATAACTAATAACAACATGTCATGTATTGCAGATACAGAGAGAGAGAGAGAGGGGGCATTTTTAATTCCGTATTCTGAGAAAGCTTGAGGACACGGAGGTAACTCACGGTGGTAGCAACACCATATTTACGTCTTGCCACGTAGAACCAATAGGTAGTCCCTCGTATTGTCTCTCCTAAACGCCCCCCCCCCCTTCAAAGTAAACGTATAACAAATATTATTTTCAGTGTACACTACTATATATTTTAGCCACGCCTTGTTGTCAATATGAGGAGAGTATCACCACGCCCAATCACCATTTCTATCTCTGATGCTCTATTGATGTGGACGTGAACATTTTTACAGAATTAAAATGACTGGTTGTAGTTGGACTCTATGGATAGTTTTCTTATACAGTAAGTATCTAATAATTAATATAAAAATGTCAATAATTCGTTCGCCCCACATGAAAGATTTGGAACACATGCCCTATTAACCTCTTACACAACACCGCTGACAATTCCGACAAGGCGAGAAACATATAATGTTCAATGGAAAATGAGTAACCCGGGGATACCAAGGCAATAGCCATTAGTATAAACTTTAAAACACTAACTGAGACTCCAGTAGCATAACTCTTAAAACGCAATAACGGCAAAGTAAAGGCGAGGCTGCTACAATAACCACAGAGTAAATTTTAATGTAAGCTCAGTGCATAGCTTGAAAGTGCAATGTTGGTGTCCACCAATATTACATGTGATAGAACTGGTTAAACACATTCCAAACATGAATAACATTGGTCTTTGCTACGGTTGATTCGTAACAAAATATGAACACAGTGGTCTTTGCTACGGTGGATTCGTAACAAGAACAGTGGTCTTTGCTACGGTTGATTCGTAACAAAATTTGAAAACAGTGATTGTTGTTACGGTTGATTCGTAACCAACTATGAAGTGACTGACACACAGAAAAGAAACATTTATCATTATTACTGGCTGGAATAAAGGGCGATAACCGATATACGGTCGATTTACAGCTCACTACGACAGAGAGTTGTTATATAAGATTATGAGAAGATATCAGTTCCGAACGAATTATTCGTGATAATTTCAAGATTCAAAAAACATAATTTTAATTTCACTTTTTGATTTTGATCGGCTGACTTACTGAATTGGGTGCCCGGGGCTATAGATTCTGCTGCTAATGGATGTCATGGGCTATCGATTCCTCTGCTATACGTAAAAATAAATTGACTCACACCAGGTCAGAGAAAATGCGACGCTATAAAAGGTCCGTTTTTTTAATTTCTGTTGGTTAAACATGCATTATGCAATAGCAAAATCTACCTATTGTAGGTCTTTCTTTAGGCCTGAAATGTTATAAAAACTATTAATTAGACATTAATTAACTTATTCAGACAATAATCAACTCTCGATGTCGAGGCTGGCATGAGATTTTTGTAGTTCGATTCTCTATAATATTTTCCTTCGTGATTTATCAATAAAAATGGATAATCCAGACTACTGGTTTTGTCTTACCGATTTTAGTAATGATGACCGAGGCTAAGCGAATTTTTCATTCGCTTAGTTCTAAGTTAATAATTGATCAATTTGACTGAAATTTTCAGCAAATTGCCTTTACATTAGCTAGTTGTTAACTATTGTAGTGAGAACTGCCAACTCGTTATCTAATCTTACATAATGTATGTTTAACTGTCTACTTACATTTTAACGGATACGGATAAAATTTAAGTATAAGCCGGCCCCGTAAAACAGGTGAGAGAGGTGGGCGGGGAGTCTGCCTCTGGAAACAATTTGTTAGGAGTTTAAAACTGTAAATATCAGGCATAGAATTTGGGAAAATGTCACTTAAACTGGTAACATTTTCCGTTAATGTTACTTGACTTGTTTACTTATAGATACATTATGGGAAATTAGATAAAGCGTTGGCAGTTTCCGCTATAATAGGCACAAACTAGATAGTGTAAAGGGTATATGCTATTGATTTTTTTCGGCCTAGCATCGATTGCCATTACTGATAATCAGTATGATAAAAAAAAACATAAGCTCGATGATCGGATCCTAATCCAGTAAATATAGTAAGCTGGCAATTACATCTAGAGTTGATTATTGTCTGGATAAGTTTAATGTCTAATTAATAATTTAGCTAATATTTTTGACCTAAAAATAAACGTATAGGCAGGTTTAGCTCTTGCATAAAGTGTTTAAGGACACCTTTTCAAAATTTGAAAGACATTTGTTGCAAGCCAAATTGGGAGAGCAGACTTGAATAGTAGAACTAAAAACATTCAATCCATTGCTATAAATGCGGAATAATTTTAGACAAACAAAGATTTCAGATTTAGAGAAAGGAAATCTGTTTAACGAACGATAGCCATGAAAACATAATTTCAGATATCCACAAACTACAGTTTAACATGTCTCATGCGATGTACAGATAGTTGTTTCGTGCCTCAAAAATTTATCCTCGTCACCGAAAATTCTCCGCAAAGACAGTCAGTGCCTTATACGTGAACGTATTCAGTATTAAAGAAATGAAAAACATCGTATTTTGAAAGTAAGAGAAGACCAACGTCACCAACTCGCTACTATACCAACCAATTCAACATTCAGCCTTCTACGCAACAAACAGGTAGAAACCAATGTTAAACCATAGCTATGATGTCATTCTTTGTTCTTTTAATTCATTATAATGAGGAGTGGATTGTTGTCTAAAACAAACAGTCCATTATTAATGAAAACAATCCATTATTAATTAAAACAGTCCATTATTTTTAGACATTGTCCATTATTAATGAAAAATACATAAATAATAACGTGTAGTCATTATATATTTAAGCAACTGAAAATAAATCAATATAACTTATCTATTTATTACTAATTTCCCTTTCAACATTTACAAAAATTGATATTTCCGAAGATTGGATGATATCTCCAATTGGTGCAGTGTATGCTGTGAACAAAACCGGTCCCACGGATCGGTAAATATCGTAGATTTTCATCTGTTGTTAATATGCACACACATGTATTTCTGTTCGAAAAAGTAGAAACCGGTGACCATTAGATGTACGAACATCATTCTTGGAGTATTAAATTTCGGCCACTTCGATTATTGGAGAGTGAAGATAAAGCGAATATTAACCTGAACATTTGTCATTTTAAAATAAATATAATTTCGACACAGATCGACTATCTGATTATATTGATATAGTGAATTGAATTCATGTTTATAGGCAAAAAGCCGGCATGGACTGTGTTCAAAATATCATCAATGAGATGGTTAATAAGAGGGATTATGAGCTCATTAACGCTAAACACTAGTGAACAGTTCTTGGGTGACTAATTTTAAACAGAGTATAGTTGTAAGATCAATTAAAGGAATAACAGTCTGCCAGCAAAGTGGGGAACACACCATTTTGCGGATGTAACAAGACATTATTGTTTAATTATTTTAGACAAAGAGTGACTATGGTTTAAGTTAGATAATAGCCCGAGACTGTCCATTATGTAAATAGAAAGAAAGACTTCGGGGCTAACGCCCCTCAGTTGTTCTTTCTATTTACATGATGGACAGTCTTCGGACAGTATCCATTACATAAGCAATACACCCTCGCCAAAAGCTGCTAAACCAATAAGTTCAACCAACTGAAACGCAACCACCAATCCTGTTACTTCCAAAACAACATTACCAAAACTTTTGTTAATCGTAGTGAACGGTCCCTCGCAGATGACCAGATCACCCAACCTTCAGGTGGACTGAGGTTAATACCCCCAACCACGCCCGCGAATTATGGCCATTACATCGCTGACATTAAGAAGGGTCTACGCAAATTAGCAAAGATAATAATGAAAGACCCTACTTCAGTCTACCAAACGAAGCTCTCGAAACACCTCAATTCCTCAGACTGTATCCAACTTATTCATATTATTCCCTCCTTAATTGTATATAAGAATTCTGAATAAATACTTTTTTAAATCAATTCCTCAGACTTATTTGTTTTTTTTTATTTCTCACATGTTTTACATGTTCCAATATATTTCTCAATTATTGTTCTAATTGATACATCTGGATTTATGATATTGTCACAAATATGGCTTCTCTATACTGACCATGGTCTCTTAGTGGGTTCCTAATCAAACCGAAGCGGGGCCCTGGGCCTGACTAGAATCGCGGGGCCCTTAACGTGACGTAATGATTATTTCATACCCTTTTTAATGGCGCGCATACGTAATATACAATTAAACGGTCTGCAAAAAAAGAAAAAAACGCAAAATGTCAGTCCCCAATGGTATACAATGCGCGGAAATGACATACACGGTGGGGAACTTTTATAACAAGTGAAATCGCTGCTAGAAGCCTAGACCGATCATCGAGTTGAACTTCATAGAGAAGGCTGAGGGAAAGCCGATAGATCTTTTACTGCAAACTTTCATCTGGAATTTGAATTGTTTCTGTTTTTGCCATGACCCCCCCCCCCCCTTAAACCACGGGGCCCTGGGCCTTAACTTCCTAATTTATAAGCACAGTCACACCCTCGCTAGCCATTTTTATTATCATGTTTTATTTGTACATAGTTAATTACTACCCTACTTTATAGCTTCCAACCTTTTGGGTGGTTAATGAATGATTATCTCTGATTTATACAGTAATAATATTTGATCTTGTTCCATATTTTGTATATATATCTTCATTGTACTGTGGTTGTCATTCGTTGTTGGATAAAGACGGGAGAGCCCTGGTCGAATGGACGAGAATTAAATGGGTTTCAACATCCGTGAGACTAAATGGTTAAATGGACAATCGAAGCTAAGTCTGGTTTCTCCAGAACCTTTACTACCAATCAACACCGACCGCATATCCACTGTTCATTATTTGCTCTTAAACTATTATAGTAAGAACGTCCTACTCTTTATCTAATCTTAAAGAACGTCAAACTCTTTATCGACTCTTTAACAATATATTACGATAATATTTAATTGGGCGGGGGGGGGGGGGGTATTGACCACATCATTCACGACAAATATGATAATGATCAGGGCCCAAGTTCTCAAAGCATTCACAGACTTAAGTTAAGAATTTGACCAAAATAGTTCGCCTTATTTTAACTAAAATATAGTCTTTTGTAAAACTTTAGTTGTTTTGATGCATCAAAAACACCAATTAGAAACTATATGCAAAGTTTTGTGCTCCTGGATCAAAGATATTCATCGTAAACAGTGACTAAAAGTTGAGTAAATTCTCACCTTAAGTCCAAGAATGCTTTGTGAACTTGTGTCCAGATAAAGTTGATTGAGGTTAATCGATTTTTATTGAACATTAAAAATGTAAAGTAGAAAATATTTGGAATATTAACTTTTGTGAAAATATATTCAAAACAGATAACAATTTAGAAATGTTATATTACAACAAATTATCAAATATAGCCTGAAACGATATTCCTATAAAACAACACAAAATCATCAGATATTGTCACACTGGGTCAAAATTGTAATATACCTTTAGAAGAATAAGTAAAACATTTTTTTTGACATGATATGAATAATAACTACGCCTGTGAACGTGATAGTGGCTGTGGTTTTTAATGAGATTTTTCATTAGTTTGGTGCAGTAGGACTATATTGACCCTCCGGTCAAGAATTATCCCTCATTTTCCCAAAACCTCTATTATTTTCAAATATGGTTTCGAGCATACGTGTCAGTCATACAAAATCGAACCAAATCGATTGTTTGCACTGTGCTCCCTTTCCCTGAAAACCTTGTGAACACAATAGAGGCGACATTTTATTAGGTTTGTTGGCGTGAATCATGGGGACATTGGCGATTTTTGTTTTCAGTCGGGGGATGAATAATTTTGCTTTTCAAATTTAGTGTGAGGCATTTGATGTCGGCGAGGTGGAATGCGGTTGATATCCGTCACGCAAGAACTATCTGTTACAGTGATATAATACACGTCATTCTAGAACTATCTGATATAATACATATGATTTTAGAACTATCTGATGTAATACGTGTCATTCTAGAACTATCTGTTACAGTGATATAATACTCGTCATTCTAGAACTATCTGATATAATACATATGATTTTAGAACTATCTGATGTAATACGTGTCATTCTAGAACTATCTGTTACAGTGATATAATACATGTCATTCTAGAACTATCTGTTATAATACATGTCATGAAACGCTTATAAACACGATATTATGAGATCTCTTCAAGGATCATATCAAATTTAGACAACATGTATCTTTCCTTTCAGATATGCTGCAGTTTATAGTTGTCCTTTCAGATATGCTGCAGTTTATAGTTGTCCTTTCAGATATGCTGCAGTTTATAGTTGTCCTTTCAGATATGCTGCAGTTTATAGTTGTCCTTTCAGATATGCTGCAGTTTATAGTTGTTAGTTGTCCTTTCAGATATGCTGCAGTTTATAGTTGTCCTTTCAGATATGCTGCAGTTTATGGTTGTCCTTTTCTCTAGACACACCTACTGTGGTGAGGGGGATTAACTTTAAATTAAAAGATAATTTTTCTTTCGAAAAGAATCTGTAGGAGCTTGGGTTGAGCTTGGGCTTAGACTTAAATATTACCAGATAGGATTATTTAGTTGGTTTTCTAACAAACTACTGTATTTATGCAAGTCATACTTCCTAACAAGATTGAAGCGTACATCGCATTCGTCATCAAAATATCTTAATTAAATTGATTAATACTGTTACAAATAACACGGCAGTAGTTTTATTTTTCGCTAAATAAAAAACAATTTTTACACATTCATGATTTTAGTTTTCAGTTTGTTTCCATACCATATATGGGCATCATTTCCAGCACCAATAAAGACGTGGCCGCTTAATCAGTCGGGGGAACACAAAACCGGATGTTACGAAAGTATAACAGCTAACCACCACCCGCTTCTGACATATAGACCTATGCATTTTGACACCTGTTACGGCACTATGGCAGTAGTATCGATCACAGACCCACTCAGATCGTTTAAGATAACATTGGAGGTCTATCCTGAAATAGAATCCGGTGTTATAATGCACTATCGTGGTAATAATATTCTAGGAATTATAGTTCATTTGTTAAAAGGCATACTGTATGTGACCGTAAAACAGGTTATTATGGCGGGTGGTTATATCCCCGCCAACACGTGGACAAGTCTTGCTATCAGCTACGATTCACCATCAGGTAAACTTGTATTTTTTTATTATGGTAGTGAGACATAGAGATATATAGATAGTAAGTATATCGGTAGAATTAGAATAATATATAGCATATTTGTGGGGTGATGACGTCGAATCTGTGGGATAGGGATAATTAAGTCGGATCTGAGGGATAATTAAGTCGGATCTGTGGGATAATTAAGTCGGATCGGTGCGATAATTAGTTCAGCGTTCAAGAAACAGTATGTTCCTTTCCAATTGGCGCTTTTTATTAGAGAGAGAGAGAGAGGGGAACATTTCGGGACTAACACATGGTTCAATTTTATTTAGCCGTGAGAGGAAACAGGGGGACCCAGTGAAAACCCACGAGGCTAGAAGGCGCCTCCACTCCTTGTCACGTACAACCACGGAATCGAAACCACGCCATTTGACTCAACAACAGACATTGTAACACAACGAGCACGTGCTAACCATTCGGCCAGCCAACCCTCCGCTTTTTATTATAAATAAAAAATAATTTCTCATGGCGTCGTTCTTTGACTACGACAGAAAAAAATGAAATGAAATGAAATGGGGCTTAACGTCCTAATGTTCCGGCTGGTCTGATAAAGACAGGGCGCGAGGAGAGGCTGAAATGTGGTTATGGAGAATAGTATAGTTCAATTAACCATTAAGTTATAGGGTGTAAAATAACACCTTATTAACTTCAACTGCGACATATATTAACTCTTTTAATGCTAATGCAGCTTTGTTCGACTCCGGATATTATACATCACCACCCGAAGATCACCAACACGAATGACAAGCACATTCATCTTGGATATTAATGACCTTCACTCCTGCTAGCCATGTGCACTCAGTGGTGCGCGTTTCAATTTGAATTCAATCCGAATGTAATGTACCACACCACTTCTCATCAGCAAAACACCAGCCCGGAGGTCGGTCGCCGTAATTCGCATTGAATGGTACTTTCTGGACATGTGATAATTCACTATGGCGGGCCAGCTCATAAAATATTGTGGGGTTACATATTTTTTTTTGAGGGGCTGAGGATGTGGCCAACTGTGGAGGGGAGGGGGTGCTAATTCGATTTTTAGGGGGTAAGCCCCATCCCCACCCCACCGTGGCTATGGGCCCCCGCTATAGTAATATAATTCAGGGTATGTGTTTTCTTTCAAGAATAGCTGATACCAACTCTGTGGTTTTTGTGGGCTGACTATAGCTTATACATCACTCTATTTGAAAGGTACATTCTATCTGCACGTCAATGGTTACCAGTTGGATAGCAGTGCTGGTCATCAGCTGTTGATTGGTGTTGGTATTCTTCAACTAGGAAATGACGTGTACGAAGCAGGAATGGGTCGTTTTAAAGGGATGATGATGTGTTTGTCTCTTTATGACGTATCGGTCCAGTCATTTGACCGATACAAACTGATGCACAAGGAAGCACTGATTATAGCGTGTAGACAAGATATATTTACTACTATGTGTGAGTTAAAAATCATTTATGGTTCACATCGTTCTTAAAACCACGAATATTTACTGATATTTTCTTTGATTGGCATTTAATAATTGAACATATTATTAACACAAGGTACAATTCTATGGATACACATTTACTGAGTTTAATGCTAAGCGACGTTTCGGCAAGGATACCATCGTCTTTATCAAGCCAATGCTATAGGTATGTAAATGGAAGGCAAATATAATATACATAATTGTGTATCCATAAAATTGTACTTCTTGGTTTTTAACAACTATTATTTTAGGGTTGATGAAATATTAGAAGTGCTTTAATTTGTATGATCATATCGCCAGGGATCTGACAAACAGATAGGAACAAGAAGACAAATCACGGACAACTTTAAACCAATAACCTATCGCTATTAATTGTCTGGAGTTTTCGCCATATTGTCTACCGTTCGTGGCTTTTGGTCCACAAACAAAATAAACGACTTACAATCACATAAATATTTATGGCCCTGCCGATTAAAGATGCATAATGCCCGAGCTAAATCAGCTTATTGCCCCCCCCCCGCCCATATTGTGTAACTAATTGATTCTATATTTATTTACATAATCAACTCTATGGAACGTCGGGTGATTGGGAGTTTCAAAGGAAACACGGTCACCATTTAGAATTTAATTTATAAGTTAATACTCGAGACATTTTTACTATCGTAACAACGGTAGCAATGAAAATCGAGACTACTCTACATTTCAAACATTTTTCTCAGAATGAAGTAATTTGATTGGTATTTCCAATATATTTCTTTTTTTCCATATAAATTTGTAACTTATTATAGAAAGATTTGTCAGCTATTTATTTAAAATAATAACACAGACAGGTTTTCAAAGGTACATCGGTCTGGATAACCATATCTCTCGGCTTTATATAAGTGCGTATATCCATTATAACCACTGTCTGCGATATAACTTCGGTGGAAGCGGACGTTAAATAAAACTATTTCACACACATAAACATCAACTTATCAAGTCATTTCGGGGCGAACATGGTCCTTTTTTAATTGGTTTGCGGATAACGATGTTTTGGAATTGGGCGATTAAGACGTATAATGATTCAAGCATGATTAAACGAAAAAAAAACATCTACATTGAACAAAGGATATGTTTATCTCATAAGGTTGTCTTGTTGTTTTAGTTGAACGAAACCCGAAGTTCCGGGTAGACCGTTCGTTGCACGTTAAAGACCCTCCTTTGGTTACGGGAAACCGGATAAGATTTCCCTCATAACTTTTACCAGGGTTCGTATCCCAGTTGGCTAGCGTGTTGTAAAAGTAGTATTGTGAGTAGGCCAGGGGTACTCATGCGCGTCACTAAATCATTTTATTATTTTGTAATTCAGCCAGAATGTTGAACTACCCAGAAATTTCAACATAACGCTAATGGCCTGGGGCCTATTTCACGAAATTTTAACTAAGATAAGATCCCAATTTTAGTAATTTGATTGGATAATATTAGATTGATTTTAGTGCTTAGCCAATCAAAATTGAAGTATCTACTAAAATTGGATTTTATCTTAAGTTAAAATTTCGTGAAACAGGGCCCTGGCAACCAAGTAGAAAAAACATCATGGATTCTATTAAAACATGAGACCTAGCCTCGACTTCAGATAACATATGGCTAACAACAACTGGTCAACCGAGACAACCACCATCCAGTTCTTCTAACACAATGGTCTACATATTGATAGGTAAAATATTATTATAACACGTTTCGCTTTAGTTTTTATATTTTACGCTGACTTTTTATTGCTTTAAATTTTCCTATGTGCTAAAACGAAAAATTTGACCTTTTGACCTCCGGGGTCACAAAGAACAAAGTTAAATTAAGCAAGTTTATATTTTTATTGAAAGGGTGATCACTTTCGATCATTTTCAGTTTGTTTTCATGATCATGATACAAGAATGGCTGCGCATTCCCTTTCAGTGCAAATGACCCCATTTGACCTTTGACCCCGAATATCTTGAAAAAAAGCCCCAATGCTGAATTGATTACCTATCGGCATCGTATTCTACGTAAAAGTTACAGAAAAGTTGGGTTTGATTTGTGCATGCATATAAACATAGTACATAATTCTTAGTTCTTATATTTTTCTATATTTTTCTAGGTGTCCTTACTGCTGCTGTTGTCGGTCTAGGGTTGGTTATTAGTCGCTTGATCCTCGTGTGGTAAGCTTTACAAAATTATCAAAACCCTTTAAAAGAACTAAATCTACTGCAAAACGCGTCCATAATCGAGTGGTTTAGATATCTAATGGATTAGAAAAAGATTAATGAATAACCGAGGCTTTGTTTACTTGACAATCGAGAGTATCTCGTCAAATTTTTATATCTTAACTGAATTTGACTGAAATTTTCAAAATATTCATTTTACCTTATCAATATTTGGATTTGGATTATTAAAGCGTAATGTATCTTAAAATTAAAATGGAAGTTAATAATATGTAAACAGGTAGGCCATCAAGGTTTAAACATATATTATGCAAGAGCTAAATCTGTCTATTTCAGGTCGTTATTTAGGCTTGAAATGTTATCTGAACTATTAATTAGACATTTTTTAATATGAATAGCAGCCCATAATATATCTTTGATGATTGGTGCTATAAGTAACTACATCGTGTTGTCTGATATTTTACTAATTTGAACAATGGTACCCTTGTCATAGTTTTTATAGTTCAACGAACTTTGTAAGTTCTAAATGTAAAACAAAATGGGTTTAGAAACTTACTGTTCTACACCGCTATACGCTATATGTGCTATGAGGAGATTTTGCCGTGTGTGCCAATGTGTACCCGGAACCTCGGTTTTTTGTACCACCCGAACGACTTTGTCTCTTGCCATAAATATAAAAGAAAATATCTTTGAAACATTTGTTTTTTGGTTTCAGTCGGCGAAAAAAGAAAACCAAGAAAGACAAGGCTGGGACATCATCAGAACAGGAACACCGAAATGACAACACAGAAGACGAACGCATGGAAAATATCTATGTTATGTCTTAAATAAGAAGAGGTTATGAATATTGTGAAAAAACTTGTCAAACTGTACAACAGGGCTCTTGAAGTTGTCGCTCAATTGTTTGTTTACTTACGATATAAAAGAGTTCGCGGAAATACAGCAAAACTTGTGTTAGCGGACACTAAATGGCACCAAATAAAATATATGTGATTCATGGGTTAAATGCATTTGAAATGATGTTTAAACGGCCATGATGGTCTGGAAAATCTGTAAATTAACGATAAATATGAATCATTTAATGCGACCATTACCTCGCATTTTGTCTATTTTTAAGTCAGACAATGCCTTTATCATGTCATTTCTATTGCAAAAAAATACTTTATGTCTCTTCATAATTTATCATATAGACATTCTATATATTTCATTCATTTAAATGTGGACAGACTATATCTGAGGACAACAAAATATGAAACATACTGATGTACAATATAACCAATATAACCAGAAGGTCTGATATAAAATGTAATGTACAATACAATACGACCCGTATACATTCCTCTGAATTACCGTCTTGCCAATAGATGTAAGTATTGCAGGCACAATGCTTCCGCTCCGTAATCCGTTTACGAATATCAAAACTAAGACAATGACAACAATTCTAACTTTATTAACATTCAATACCAACTCAACTCACTTCGCCCCAAAACACACTTCACCCCATAACACACTTCACTTCTCCCCATAACACACTTCATCCCACCACATATTTTCCTAACCCATATTTGTTAATCCCGGTCAAATTATTCCGTACATACAGGCTTTGAACTTTGATACATTATGTTCCCATTTTGAAGTATCTTCGTCCATTCCCGATAAATTAACCCCAATGATTCTAGCTAACTTTTAATGTCGCAGATAAGTGATACGTGGCTGTTATAGATGACTACCCAAAACGCTCTGCTCCCTTTGATTTCACACCGGTAATCCCTTATTGGCTTCCACATAGGTAAGCACATTGATTTGCTCCCACACAAGCAAGCCCACTTAAACTTTGCTTTCAACACGGCCAAGCCTCTTAATTTGCTTCCATAAAGGCAAGCCTGTTACTTCGCTTCCAACACAGGTAAGCACCTTAATTTGCTTCCACACAGGCAAGCCCCCTTTAATTTGCTGCCATCTAAACTATGCTCCCACACAGGTAAGCCCCCTTTAATTTGCTTCCATCTAAACTATGCCCCCACACAGGTAAGCCCCCTTTAATTTTCTTCCAAGCATGGAAGCCCCCTTAATTTGCTTCCACACAGGTAAACCCATTATTAACTTTGCTTGATCACAGGTAAGCCCCGTATATACTCAAAAATGTTGACCTTAGCGTATGTTCCATGTTAGATTGTGAAATAACAAAGCTGAACAGCCTCGCTTGAAATTATTAAAGATTATCCTCCATTCTAGCTTCTTTTAACAAAGATTTTCTTTGGCCTGTTCATCACCAAAATTTATGTCAGTCGCAAACCATTGTCGATCTACATGTATTACATTCAAAGTTTCGATATTTACATCAGGGACGATATTGGTCAACTTCGTCGGGGGTGAATCATTTCCTCTAAACGCCTACATAAATTTATTTGTAAAAGGGTTTACTTTCCCGTTCAAAGCTGTTCGTGAAATTTTACCCCAGATCGTGAACTTGACTTGACGACGCCAGTGTTTCCGACAAACTTACAGTTGGGACACTCAGTGAATAGTCAGTAACCATGCGGTCTGATATAAAACGTAATGTGCCATAGAGTCTGATGTAAAAATGGTTCGTGGCCAAGTGTTCTTAGATCACATGACGTACTATCTATGCAGGTGTTTGTACAAGACAAGTAGTAAGATAGCAAGTAGGTACTCTGATGTCCGTCCATTTCTAAATAACCACTGTGAGAATTATTGAAAGAATTATACCATATTATGTCCTAAATAACCACTGTGCGAATTATTGAAATAACCACTGTGCGAATTATTGAAAGAGTTATGCCATTTTATGTCCCCAAATGGCAAGGCGGGTGTCGAATGGACCCTAAAGGCAGCTTTTCAATAGTGGACGTAGACGGTATGGATGGAGGGAGGGGGGAGGTCAAATCCGCAACCCAACCCAGCATTGAACACAGTGAGTGTGAACAAAATACTGGTTAGAACATAGATCATATTGTCTCATGTGTGACACTATCCTGTGTCTCGATCGTCTAGGCCTTGCTTTGACTTCACGTTGTGATATCAATTAGTTCAATAATCAATTAACTGACTCTCGAACACTGTTTATGTTGTTACTATGTTTATATATCGAATACAGCAAACTACAAAGGTTACATACAGCAAACTACAATATCTATGATAGTCACTTTAGGCTTTATTAAAATATCCACGGTCTGAGTTTAATATCCTTTCTAGCTCGGATATAACGGCTACAACAATACATGTTGTCTCTATCATAGCCTCTCAGCCACAGAGGCTGTGATGTTCCCCCTCGGAGCGCTCTATGATGTCTGAGGATAAATCAAACCAGCTCTCTCTCCTATTGAAAGTATAATGCGTCATCTACAAGGTCGGGACAATTACCATTTTTGGGCAAGTGTTTTGTATAGGCACCGATTTACAACACCATTCTAGTTGATTGCACTAATCTGTGTACGAGAGGACTGGATGCTAGTACCTTACTTTCCAGAAATGGATACTGACATAACTGTCTGTGAGTTAGTCTAAGATAGTAGTAGAATAATGCAAGCTACTTCATCACCCTAGTTTTCGTCACTCATCATGTAGGCAAAGATTTTATATATTAAGCAGAACACCTTTCTTAGGACTAAAATAACCGGGCAAAATTCCCCTCATAGCACACTGTATAGCGTATGCCCGTCTTCATTAGCCCAGTCGGCGCAGAACAGTGGGATGTTAAACCCTATTTCATGGTCCTGGTATTTATATAAGGATGGGCTATTATATCATCCACGTGATAGATATTATCTTATCATTATGTCGGATTTAAACATGTTTTTAGTTTACTGGTACTATAAAATACATAGTCTATATTTCAACTACAGTTTGTCAACTATAACAAGTAAGTCTTTTCTCCTTAACTTAAAACTGTTTTATTCGTCATAATTTGTAGTCCACGCAATAATTGTTTCAAAGCATTAACGTCAGCTGCAACCGTTCCTCGAATCAAAGCAAACTGACGATAAAACAACTGTTCCGCGACCCTAACCCTAACCCCAGATCACAATAACAGGTAGATTATAAAAGAAAGTTACAACTTCATATATGTTGGCAACTTTCTGTGATCTTCACCTCTATAACCTCGGGATTGACATTCACAGCCAAACGGCGGATTTGGTCGTTTTCTTGCATAACCCACGATTTGACTCTTTTGGGCATAACCCCGGGTTTGACTTTCAAACCTTCGTGTTTGCCTATTTCAGTTACACATTAAAAGTGTTAAACCCACATTTACCCTTTGCACCTAAACCATATAAAAAAACAACGTTTTTAGTAAACAGTTTTTAGGCATATCGACGGGCTGGGTTCATCCAGGTCCATGCGTAGTGATCATATTGCGGTATGCACCTGGCCTGGCTAGTTGCGCTGAACTGAAGTCGAACCACACAGAATGAATATAATATAATAACTTGCCAAACAATAGTCATCATACAAGTTTGGATCCTATCTTGTTCGTTAAGAATACAAGCCTGGATCCTATCTTGTCCAGTAAGAATACAAGCTTGGATCCTATCTTGTCCAGTAAGAATGCAAGCTTGGATCATATCTTGTCCAGTAAGAATACAAGCTTAGATCCCATCTTGTCCTGAAAGAATACAAGCTTGGGTCATATCTTGTAGGTGAAGAAGATGATGAATTTCTGGTTGTTGTTTGTTGTTGGGGTAAATTTGGTAAACGTTGACAATAGTAGAAGCGTCAATAAACGAGAAGGTGAGGATTTAATTCAAATAATATTCATTCTTCAAAGTTAAATATCGTCACAAAATAGATGTATGCGGTTTATTTAGTTTTCAAACCCCGACTTATTATTTGTTTGGGCGGGGGCGGGGGTGGGGGTGGGGACGGGGGATCTTTATTTCTATTGTATCCGGGTTAGGAACACAACTTAGTAATCTGGAAATATTTTTCTCTTGTGTTGTATTTTAAATCTGTCGGCCAATGACACATTTCTTGAGGATGTTCATATGGTGTTACACTTGCTTCTTGAGGATGTTCATATGGTGTTACACTTGCTTCTTGAGGATGTTCATATGGTGTTACACTTGCTTCTTGAGGATGTTCATATGGTGTTACACTTGCTTCTTGAGGATGTTCATATGGTGTTACACTTGCTTCTTGAGGATGTTCATATGGTGTTACACTTGCGCAACGCACAAAAAGCTGGCAACAAAAGTATGTGTACGTTGTGAAAGTTTGAAAAATAGAGGTCCACCATTTTTTACGTTTAGTAGTTGGAGGTGGAGATTCTGCTGTTCGCGATAATTACACAACTAAAGACAGAAATGAAAATTGTCACATGACGGAAGTAATGTTTTAACGAGAGTTTAAAGCCCATTCTATTTGATTTTATATTTCAGATAAAGTTTTATGGCACTTAGATAAATATAATAACTTTGATACGTTATACCATTTTAAACCTCTAGAGGTGGGATTTTATAATCATGGGTCTCTTTCAAGCATGTCAGACCCCACCGACCACGACAGGAGGGTTATCAGAATCTTCTATATGAAGGGATCGTATTCCCAGACAAAGGGATACCGAGGAGCACAGTTTTACAGCACCCCAACTTCCCCACAGACGTCTATGAAATTCTCCTATGAGATTTACTTCGCCGATGGGTTTGATTTTGTTAAGGGTGGTATGCTCCCCGGACTGGCTGGAGGGGATCTGGCTAATTGTTCCGGTGGGCGTAATTCTGATACCTGCTTCTCATCCCGATTCATGTGGCGGGAACATGGTGATGGTGAAATATATGCGTACATACCACAACAATCGAGCCATTTCTGTCATCGCAAAGATGTAATCTGCTCCTCTAGCCACAACTCCGTTTCCCTGGGTCGTGGAAGTTTCAGATTTAAGAGTGGAAAATGGATGAAGATAAGTCAACATGTTGGGTTGAACGATGTTGGTAAAGATAATGGATTCCTGCAGGTCTGGCTGGATGATCACCTGGTTTACACCGGACATGACATCACATGGAGAACAAAAGATGACGTTAAAATCACCAGCATCTTCTTCTCGACGTTTTTCGGTGGATCTTCGTCGGATTATGCCGCTACTGAGGACACGTACACTTATTTCAGAAATTTTATTTTATCAACCGGATCTGATTCCCCCATCGTGGGTTAAATATTTTTGAAATAAAATAATTCTACACAAATTGTTGTTGTTTTCCGATTTTGAAGCAAAACATCAAGATTTTTTAGATGTTTGCTATCCTTTCTCTATATTTGTTATTCTAAAATATAATCCTAGTAGCTTTCTTCCGTTTACCTCAAAGCAACCCCCGATGGTTGCCAAGGCTACACTATCAAAGGCTACAGTGTGGAAAGACGTAATCAAATAATCAGACAGGAGCTGGTTTGGTCAATGTCGCAGGTTAATACGTTCGATTTTATTTCACAAAATGCATCTCTCGAAGTCGCCTTTCAGCGCCTACAGATACCGGTTGGTAAGGGTCATTACTTTAAATGTTCACCTACATGAAAACAGGGAATGGGGGTTAACGTCTACTCAACACAAACCAGGTTACCTCGGGACTAACACTGGGCTTGGGTTTAACTCCTACAGTTCGAAACTAATATATGCATCCATTTTATTGCGTTTAGGGTTCTGTAGCTGTAGGAAGAAACCGGAGATCAACCACGAGGTTGTACAGGCGGCCTTACGCCTTGTCACATACCACAGCAGCAGCCTGTGGAAAAACAACGCTGACCCAGGGTATAACAAAACCGGCGTATAAGGGATTGTATATACATATTTAATATCATTTTGTCGCAAAAAATTGTTTTTTGGATGGTCATAAACAACTTAATTCCTGACTACACAAATAACCTCTACCCTCCCGAACTTGGCCCAAATCTATGATTATAACCAACATTAAAAACACCCATTTTGCACCCGCGATACACGTATGATTATAATCAACAAAAAACAACCTACTTTACACCTGTCTTATTTCTATGTGAAAGGTCCAGTATATTTTTCTTAGTTTAGTTTGAGATGGTCTGTATAGTACAAGTTGATGTTAATCCATTACTAGTAACACATGATTCATTCATTCTTATCTTATCAACAACGGCAAAAAAAGTATTTAAAAAATCACCCCAGGTTTTAGGCGGATAAGACGGTATCTTGGTATTTTGATAAGACGGTCGTATATTTGTATGCTTATACAACGGTGTGAATATGGCTCTGGAAGTAAGTATTCATTTATTACGTTTTGTTTCTTTCACTTTATCAATCTAGATGAGTTATCCAACACCCTTTCCTAATCATGAACACCTTTTAAAATTTGAAATCTCCGAGTACCTCCACATCTGCATTTATTCTGTTAAGATTTAGATCTCCCATATTACTATTACGGGCATTAGGACTTAGTGCAAGTGTCACAACGTTGTATATCGATATGTTAATTTCTAGCATGGGCTTTCATATAATCTAAACAATTAAATTATAAAACAAAACTCAAATTATATCATAGATTCCTGTTTGTCCACAACTGGTTTTTATAAAACAGCTGTACATCAATCCACAGCACAATTGTCGTCATTGCCACTAATCTGACTCTAATATCAGCTACTGAAATTCACTGTCCAAATACAGAACCTTTCATATTTCTTGAATCCGTGGATCACAGGTGGGGCCCGTGTAGTTCAAATATATTGGGGCCCGGGAAAATGGGTAGCTGAGTACAATTGTGTATATAAATCTTGGTAGTGAGACAATAAATTTTAAAAAATTGATATCAGAGCAACATCTGCGTTGAACTGTCTAGTCGAGGCAATATTCATGGGTGTGATATTTGTGTGTGGTGTGTGTGAGTGTGGGAATGGGCGACTGTTTCCACTACAGTCGGCAGGGCACGTGTCCTCATTAACATCGAGATTAACAAACAGTGAGTACCAAATCAGCATTATATTGTCCTTACTGATGTATGTTTTATTTCATTTCCGAATACTCTTCATCGCTAATTGTCAGTTGTCATTCAATTGCTACCCCGGTACACTCTATCCGTTAGGTGCAAAAAGGTGGGACGGAAACCATTTCATTCTCCCATTCCCAAATAGATTTCACCTTATTTCTTTTACAAGTAAAGTTATTTATATTATAGGTAAGTTATTTCTATTACAGGTAAGTTATTACTATAACAGGTAAAGTTATTTCTATTACAGGTAAGATATCTATTAATTGTATTATGTTTGGTTGGATTAAACCTGGCTAGCTCGGTAAATAGGACAACCATCAACAAGCGTTCAAGTAAGTATCTCATCTAAATAAACATAGGTTACTAGGAAATGCAGCATATGCCCATTAATAGCTTAGTCGTCCCAAACAGTGTATATATCGTCAACAATTTAAATAAATTATTTTTAACAAATATCGGTTTAAATTACAAGGTAATAATTGACTATGTCCACTTATTGGTTTGCCTCCCGAAACACTGTATACGTTGTCACCAACAGAATTGAGATAATATTTGACTTTCAATTTCGATATTGTTCATTGCAAGTAGGCCCTAGCTTCATGACACAAATATACGCATATTATTGAACATGTTTAATTTCCGCCATCGCAGCATTTCCAAACTCAGTCATTCTGAATCAAATACGGATCTATATTTACTTTCGTTTTTATATACTTTCGATGGCCCACACCTCATGGGGTTTCATTCATTGGCTAATCCCTCACTAGAACGCCAGTAATATAACAACTCTTCCAGATCCTAGTATAATAAAGACAATAAACGAAATATGATCTGTGTTTTATTCAGGTTGGTAATAAATAGTCCACTGATCGAACATTGAAGAGGAGTTCCTGGTTGATAATTAATTCCCCTTTACCTATCATTTATTTTAGTTTTATTTCAGGTCCTCTGGTTTCTTCTCACCGCCAAAGTTGAAATAAAATGGAACCATATGTTAGTCCCGAAATGACCTAGTTTGTCTCGAGTGGACGTTAAATCCCATTTCTCTGTTTCAGGTAAAATATTATGGCAACTTGATAATTTCCCCAATGCTGATCCCTTGAAATATTTTAAACCCCACGATGATGGTTTCTACAACAAGGGGTCTTTGTCGACTTTTGCTGATCCAGAAGACCCTAACAGAGATGTAATAAGGGTGTTTTATCAGAAAGGAACCTATTCTTCTATACAGGGTTATTATGGGGCCCAGTTTTATAGCAGACCAATATCAGCCCACACGTCATTGACCTTCTCTTATCAGCTGTATTTTAGTCCTGGATTTGATTTTGTCCGAGGTGGTAAACTCCCAGGTCTAGCAGGAGGCGAAGAAGCAACGTGTTCAGGTGGTCGACACTCGGAAACTTGCTTCTCGGCTAGATTGATGTGGCGCAGAGAAGGGGATGGAGAAATCTACGCCTACATACCTCAACAAGTCGACGATTTCTGTGAGCGTCCCGATGCCATCTGTTCTCCGACCATCAAAGGAACATCTTTGGGGCGCAGTAATTTCCGGTGGAGAACGGGTGTATGGATGAAAGTGAGTGAACACGTGACACTGAATGACGTAGGTAAAGATAACGGAGTCGCCAAGCTTTGGATCGATGACAAGTTGGTTTACGAAGGTCATGATATCAGATGGAGAGTTCGAGATGACGTCAAAATCACCAGCATCTTCTTCTCCACCTTCTTTGGTGGAAATACTCCCGAATGGGCGGCGACTGACAACTGCTTTACATATTTTAAAGAATTTGTTTTATCAACAGGAGACAAACCACCAGTTGTGGGATGAAATTGAACGGTTTGATCTTTGAAATAAAAGTATTTCCTACAAGACAATATTTTCTATATCTTAATTAGATTCAAGATTCAGAAATGGCGATTTCCTCTTATTGTCTGTTTAACTTTGGTCTTAGAGGCATTTTGTCTTTACAATTACCGGAATTAATTAAGACTTTGTACATTGTACTTTTTACACATAATCAATGGAAGACGTTTTAGCGGAGCAATTAATATTGGCAGCAATACCCTTCCATAATTAAAAACATTAGATATTCACGGCTATTTATACAAATTTTACGTTGCTTTAGGGATACAGTATCCCACGTCGGACCAACCACTCTCGGGGGGGGGGGAACCTAACACAAATGACCAGATCTTGGGCAGTATTATTCCACGCACATGAACGTTAGTACATCAAACTTAATTTGAAGTCGCCCAGTGATAAATAAGGAGAGACCTGTAATCATATCCACGAGGGTCGTAGCGTTTCGACATATTAATCGACTGAAGATGTTTGTGGTGTTCGATCCCTGAATTGGCCGAAAAAATTCATCCAGATTTCCCGGCGTGGTTTTTCCTTGTCAGTGATGCTGGACGGGGGGCCTGACAAGGACAGCTGTCTAGTCGTTCGGGACGAAAAACCGAGGTCCCGTGTACCACATTTTGAAAAAAGATATATGGATACCAGTCGAAACTACGACGCGGCATCGCCGGATGACATCGAATTCTCGGATGTCAACCGCAACACGGGTCCACAATTGATGGAAGGGACCCAACTGTGTCCAAAACTTTGAAAATCCGATTTAAGGATTGGAATGTGGTGTGTGTGTGTGGGGGGGGGCATCACTGCCGTTACCATATATAGTCCTCGGTCCGATCCATGCTCACATCGCATTTCCTACAACTGCGATTTTTTTGTGAGGGGCCCTGTCGACTCACCTCTTCCAGGTTTAGTCTGACGAAAGCAATTCTTGATTGGGGGGGGGGGCAAACATTGTCCACTCAAAGACAGTTCCTAAAGGAACTAGAACAACGTATGCACGATAACATAGCCTAGACACTCCGTATGAATAATAATAGCCAGTGATGGATGTAGGGGAAATCCTGTCTTATATCCTTGTAACGCAGAAGTAGCAGTGATAGTTTTTTCTTTCTTTCAGTTACGTCATTGTATCTAACCGCATGGCAACTTGTGTGCATGCACTGAATTCAAATGAAATCGTAATGTTACGTTCAATTGAAAAACAGTGTGGGCTCTGTCTGCCCCGACTTAGTTAATGATGATGGGCTTACGTCATACTGTATACAGGGGGCGGGGTGGGGGCGTATCCATCGAATGCCAATTTCCATGGGTTCTTCCAGGTGTGTTTTTTATCGTCCAATGTCAAAGATCTGGTAATCTCTTAGCCATGCCCTCGGTCCTACATTATTAACACGAGGAAACCACACCAGAAAACTCGAGGAACTATGTAGGCCAACACTGGAAGAGGACCCAAGGCCTTTTGGTTATCGAATCATCAGTTTATGCACTAAGCCACTACAGCTCTGGTTGGATGAAATAATCACTGAACCACGACAGATCTAGTTGGATGAATTGATCACTGACCGACTACAGATCTAGTTGGATGACATAATCACTGAACCACGACAGCTCTTGCTGAATTCAGTAAAGCCATGACGCTGAATTGAAATCAAACCGTGTACATCTCATCCCACGCCTTTGAACAGTTTATATACAAGAAGAAAAACACTAGGATTTGGTCAATGAATGTGTTTAATGACATAAAAAAGGGATATTTTATTTTACAACTTATTTCAGAGTAATATCGGTAAATAAAGTTTTCACAACAAATAGGAAAATAATAAAACGAGCAGGAGAAAAAAATAATTAGAAAATTTGTTTTGAGTATTAATATAAAAGATAGGAAGAATGAGTATATAACTGCTATAATAGGCTATACAAGAAGAAATCTTTTACACCACTGATCTAGACTTCGCTGAAAGAGAACCTCATTGTCGCAATTATTTATAACATTATTTTGAGACCGGCTTTGTCTTTCTATCAATTTCAATAGTTCTGGAATGTCCAGTTCGGACCTAGAACGTCCAGTCAAGATCCCGAACGTCCAGTTCAGACCTAGAATGTCCAATTCAGACCTAGAACGTCCAGTTCAGACCTAGAACGTCCAGTTCAGACCTAGAACATTCAGTTAAGATCTGGAATGTCCAGTCCAGACCTAGAATGTCCAATTCAGACCTAGAACGTCCAGTTCAGACCTAGAACGCTGAGTTCAACTCTATAGCGCCAGGCACTCTAAATCGCACTGAATTAAAAATCAAATTGAATTGTCAATGCAGTTCTGTTTCTGGTGTCATCAATAAACACTTTTTTCACATAGACTTTTGAATACTGTTACTGGTTGCCATGGCAATTCCGATACCAGAATGGAAGGCACCACAAGTTACAAGTATACTAATGACGAAACCCTTCCAAGATATTGGTGATATTTTACCTGATGAATAAAACTCAGCAAAAATTTCCTGGTGGTACTCATATTTTAAATTAAACTATCAATTAAAATTATTTCAAGATATTTATGATTTTTTTTGATGAATGTGCTATGCTTGTAGATCTAGTTTAACCGATCAGCAAATTACAGGAAGCAATATATATTATACAGGCAACATAGTAGCCATAGCAATAACAACATTCACATACTGGTTATTCATATGCTGTCTAGAACACCTGACAACAATTTTTCATGGCTAGCAGATTATTCTGTATTTCTCTATCCTAATCTATTACATAAATAAAATACATCTATTGAACATATTCTTATATACACTAACAGCTCAAATATACAATTAAAATACTCAACAAAATGGAGTTACCTCCCTTAGACATAATCAGCTCACATTATGTGGTCAACAAATATACTGTAACTAAGTAGACTGGTCTTGGTTTTATTTAACACTAATAGCTAAAATATACAAGTTATTTATAATACTCAATACACATTTAATTTAAACAGGGTTATCTCCCTTCCTTCAATCAGCAAACATGTTTTATAAAGTTGATCACAGATAAATGTGTTTGTGCGAGGAATCTAAAAGCAGGATGAGGTAAAATAATTCATCAGATTCAATAAATAAACCTGACTTCAGGCGTTTATATCGACCACTGATTAGCCAAAGTGATTTGCATTCAATCAAATTTTCATCTTTAAACGTCCATTTAATTCAAATTGGTTACACTAATCAACGAATTTATCGACACACTTTCGGCAAATCACTTCAGGCAGCGATTTGACTATTTGATCGGGTCATAACATGTTTTTTTTCAACTGTGTCCAGCCACAAGAATTGTTTACAGCTAATCGGAGCATTTAACGAACTCGCCAAAATACTTTAAAATCCACTATACTGTCACATGACATCTCTACTAAATTCAAGTCGATAAAAAAGCCTCTTATTTCCGACAACCAATTATGATATCCAGTCTATAGATATATAGATCAAGTTATACAGTCTATAGATAGATCCGGTTATCCAGTCACAGTAAATCTGTTTCTACTATATATGGCTTCAATGAGTTGATATAAATAAATAAATATGATAGTAAATATAATTGAGCACTCATTGATATCGTCTACTATTTATCAGGTTATAGTACTTGGAACAAAACAAAAAACAGAACTCTTACTTATATACTTCCAAATATTGCCAGACCCACAATATTCTTATTTCAATATAACAATTTACTTGAAAAACTGTTTCAATGGCAATTAGCAATTCTATGGAATACAATTAGCCTTCTGCTTATTACTGAGCGACGTTTCGACTAGTCTTGGGGTTTTCTGCATCTATTTCTTGCTTGCTTTTATGAAATAAAACTTGATTTTAACAGAAAAAGATGACAAGATTTAGTTTATATACCCGCTTAATTATCAGTAATAGTTATTGTTTGACTTTTATAGCACTTGAACTGACTGGCGAAGTCAGACTGGCAACAAATGGTATAAATTAAGAGTCCTGGAACAAAATCATCAACAAAAAAAAACAACAAGAATTAAATATAAACTATGAGCCTGGGGATTTAACTAAGCAGTTAATGGGACAAATACATAGGGAAAACACTGTCATTCAAAATATCTCACTGTTCATTGTTTCCTGTTTTTCCATGAACAGGAATCAGAAATTTACAAGTTTTTAGTTATAATTACAGTTAAATATTTATACATAAAATACATCATATTTTTTTTCATATTTACAATTATTATGAGAGACATTAACCTGTAATGTTTGTTGTATAAAAATCTAAAATACTCCATCAAACCAATTTCTATACAGCCACATTCTACAGGCCTTGTATTCTCCGTATAAATTTTTCTTTCTTTTAGTTCGCCTAAGATGTCAAAATTAACAAAACATATATGCCCAAGATGTAAGAATTAAGACCTTTTTGGGACCTCCAATGTCAGCTTTATAAAACCTTTTTACGACCTGCAATCTCAACTTTTTAAGACCATTTTCGGACTAAGATGTCACCATTAAACCCTTTTTAAGATCTTTTTCCTGCACAGAAAATAAAACATGTAGAAAGTAGCCGTATGAAACATCCAAGTTGTCATCTATAAAATCTGATTTCTAACCAGATGCACGGAATACAGATATATGATATAATACACAATCTATTACTTACACCATCTTACTATTTCTAAACTTACTAATAATATGACTAGAATATAAACAATTTAAACAATACTTGTAGGATGACCTTCTGACCAAGTCATCAAATTATTATTCATTACAGGGATTTTAATTTCCAACAAAAACAAAGATAGCTATTGTCGTCAATAGAGGAGAAAACTAAATCAATAAAACATGAGTTGTCATTTACATAATAATCAATATACTTCATTATTACATGGTCTTTATTTACTTCATTAATACATGGTCTCTATTTAGCAAATTGCACATTGATATTCATGAAAGTGGGACAATTAATGGGAATTAAACGACATTAGGATACACTGATGCTCCACTAGAAGAAGTTTGTACAAAAAGCCACCTTTCTAATGGTCCTATAGTTAAAGTGTAAGTATATTTCACCTTTCTAATGGTCCAATAGTTAAAAGTGTATTTCACCTTTCTAATCGTCCGATAGTTAAAGTGTATTTCACCTTTCTAATGGTCTTATAGTTAAGAGTGTATTTCACCTTTCTAATAGTCCGACTTTTAAAGTGTATTTCGCCATTTAGGGTTTTGGCGCCATTCATCAGTCAAGTCCCATTCCCTCCCCTATAATGTATCGGCTACTATGGTTTTGAGACATAATTCTATGAATCTGAGAATATACATGAAATATTTTCTACTCTATACAAATAAAATAAAAATCATTGGTCTTTTTACAAATTGTAATAAAAAATAAAATTCTTGTTTTTCTTCTTCATTATGGATCTATCTATTTCCGTTTTAATTTTTCAGGATTATTGGAAGCCATATTGGAAAAATCTTTAAACACATCTTGAAAAGTTTCATCGCTGGTCTGTCCAAAATATCCTTCTGTTTCCTTCATTTCATCATTGAGTTTTGACAGACGTAATCTGAAATGATAAATGTATTAAATAATTACGACAGAAATATTTATATCATTTTAATATTTAATAAAATGCATCCAACAAATTCAATTATAGCTGCTTGAATTGTGACACCGGTTGTGCTCACGCTCTATCACACCAGGTCATGCTCACACTCTCCTATCACCCCCATACTCTGCGCAGTGTTGCGTTTGATAAGAGGTAATCCTAGTACCTACTACACACTGCTATTATGAGAGGATATTGTTGTTTTAAATTTTGATTGGTCAGTAGTCCGTCTACCAACCAATCACTAGCTGCCAATGTTGGACCAAATATGTTTACATAACGTTACGTCATGACTCACGATTTTATTATGCCTAATTAACCCGTGCATAGCAGAATACTGCAGTAAAACTAACTGCGTGACAATCGAGGCTATCAAGTCGAATGAAATGTAAACAATACTGTTTGGAAACGAACATACTTTCACCGTTTTTAATACCTTAAATCACTGTCCAAAGTTTTAGGGAAGACCCAGATTAAACGAAGGACTGTCATGTTGCTATACTTAAGTGATAGCTTTCATTGAACGGAAAGAATAGACACACTCCCGCATAAGTTCAAGAAACACTCTCCTATCACACTCTTTTACACTGGTTGCCTGTTGATGCCAAGATCATATCTAAATACGGTCCAGGAAAGGCTCATAATATTGTGGAAGGCTTGTATCTATATTCAGTGAAAACCCGCCTACGTATACGACCACATATTAAAAGAACCAATATTATACTTCCATATTCCTTATAAATTGAACTCTGTAATACGGGCAACTCACTAGTACTGATTATGACCACAGAAGTAAGTCCCAATCAGTGACTCGGATAAAACGATCATTGTAATTAAAAACATAGTCGTCATGGTTATATAGATCTAAACTTTGTTAATAAATAAAATATAGTTGTTTATATTTATACAGTTGAGTTTACGCATTTTTTAATAATATTGATGACAAAGGACCAAGTGAATATTCAGAGCTTGGTTTAGAATAGGGAAGATGCAGGGGAAGGGGTACAAAGGGGAGGGGGTACAAAGAAAAAAATATATTTACAATGTAACAATATCAGCATTAGCAGCTTCAACAGCTATACTCAATGGATCCTGGAATACAATTAATTATAAATAATTACAAATTAACAATTAATTATAAATAATTACAAATCAACAATTAATTATAAATAATTACAAATCAACAATTAATCATAAATAATTACAAATCAACAATTATAAATAATTACAAATCAACTTGTATTTGAATTTCAATGGAAAATCAAACTCAAAACCCCTAATACAAAAAAAACCAACTCAAAACTTAAGACTAAAAGAAAAACATGTAATAAGTGATCTACATTGAACAATTTGACCTATTTGTACAACTACTGATTACAGACTATTTTCACAGACCAAGGAAAAATATCTGTTGCTGAGGTTTATTCCAAATTCAAAAATACTTGTACTGCATCACTTCGGTGACAGGTGAAGAGTCTCAACTCTTGAGGTCATATCTCTTTAAATGATATAAAAAAAAAGGGTTCTACTAACCTTGCCAAAATTATCTTTAGCATTTAAATCAGCCCCTCTCTTCAAAAACTGACAAACTTGACTGAAGAAAAAACACATGAAAAATTACATAAAACAGGCATAACCCTACTGTGAACGAATAAGACAGGCATAGCCTTGCTGTGTGCTACGAGGGAAATCAAACTGTCAAGGGTTATTATAGGTGCACACCAATGTGTACATGGGACCTCAATTTTTCATTCCATCTGAAAAACTAGACACTGTTCCTTACCAGGCTTTTCATCCAACAACGAGAAACTAGAGCGCAAACCCTAGACTTCCAGATAAGCAAGTCGATGAATTACACACTGAACCAACATAGCTTCCTAAAGACCCAGGAATATATCAATAAGAAAGAAAGATGAGGATAACTCTGTTATATCTTACTAGTATGACCATGTATGGTAGCATGATGTAACTTACCCAGTATGACCATGTATGGTGGCATGATGTAATGGTGTTTTTCCAGAAGTATCTTTACGATCTAACTTTGCACCATTCAACAACAAATATTCACAGGCAGTCAGAGAACCCTGGGAAGAAAGAACAATTCAAATATCACATCACGAGTCATGTATCTATAATCTTTTCACACTCCAGAAGTCCAGAATGTCCAGAAGACCTTGTGATTTCCCATGCATGCATTAAACCACTAGACCAGCCAACTTCCAATTAGGAGAGGGTATTAGCCACCTCTTGTTTAGAATTCAGTGGACTGTTGTTGCTCATTTGCTAGCACTTAAATCATCAGAGGCTGTGATGGTGTAGATAGTCTGATGCTCAGGATATATTCATTTGCTTTGAGTCTCCCTGTCAAATTTAGAGGACTCTTCTACTTATTCCACACAAATTGTAGACCAATCAGAATCAAAGGAATTTCCCTATTGGGCTACAAAAGATTTTCAACAATGTGAGAATAGACAGACACAGACTACATCATTCTAGGATTAACTTAACAAGCCAACAGTGAGGCTGATGTCCCCCGCCGAAATCCCCAAACAAATAGATGACACATTTTAATTAATCGCACATTTATTTTTTTCAAACGTATCCAGCAATCAAACTGTACACGAAGTGTCATCCAAAAGTATTTTATATAGAAAAATGCTAAAAACCAACGAGAAAAATGAAAATGTACCGTAGTTAGGGGGACCCTAAAGGCAGACAAAAGCCCCCCCCCCCCCCCGCTTGACAAAAGTGCCCCTCTGGCCAAGGGAAAGGGCCCTCGTATCCGAGTCAATCGTTTCTATACACTGTTACTGTCGAATCGATTACTGAATGAGAATGCAGTCATTGTATTGGCATAAAAATCATCAATCAAGATGAACCTAAGTTATCTTGTCCCAAAGTATCAACCATTCAAATTGCTTATCTCTGCTTACCCTAAGAAGAAAATGCTCATCTTCGAACTCCATCAAGGCATTGACCTAATAAGCATACACACCAATTTTGAACATTTTAACTCAATTTGAAGGAGAGTTATTGTGTTCCAAAGTCTCGGCAAATCAAATTGCTTATCGCTCTGCTTACCCTGAGCAGAAAATGCTCATTATTGATCTTAGTCAAGGTATTACTGTAATGAAACTATACACCAAGTTTCATCACTCTCACTTAATTAGAACTAAAGTTATCGTGTCCCAAAGCATCAACCAATCAAATTGCTTATCTCTGCTTACCCTAAGCGGAAAATGCTCATCTTCGAACTCCATCAAGGCATTGACCTAATCAGCATATACACCAAGTTTGAACATTTTAATTCAATTAGAACGAGAGTTATTGTGTTTCAAAGTCTCGACCAATCAAATTGCGTATCGCTCTGCTTACCCTGAGCAGAAAATGCTCATTATCGAACTTAGTCAAGGTATTACTGTAATGAAACTATACACCAAGTTTCATCACTCTCACTTAATTATAACTAAAGTTATCGTGTCCCAAAGCATCAACCAATCAAATTGCTTATCTCTGCTTACCCTAAGCGGAAAATGCTCATCTTCGAACTCCATCAAGGTATTGACCTAATAAACACATACACCAAGTTTGAACATTCTAGCTCAATTAGGAAGAGAGTTATTGTGTCCCAAAAAGTGTGACAGACGGACAGACAGACAGACAGACGGACGAACCCATTTTAATAGTCCCCCAACTTTCTTCGAAAGGCGGGGGACAATAAAACCATAATTTAAACTGTATATATCAGGATTGAAGATTATATGGCAGTAAAATGTCTGACAGGTATATTCTACAGATGATCAATTTACAGCGAGTCAGTCTAGAACTGGTCAATTTACTGTCAATCAGTCATGAACTGGTCAATTTACTGTCAGTCAGTCAAGAACTGGTCAATTTACTGTCAGTCAGTCAAGAACTGGTCAATTTACTGTCAATCATTCAAGAACTGGTGAATTTAGCTGAAACCACAGCCCTGCTTATTTTCATAACCAATTTTACTCACAGCTTCGACTGCCTTCATTATAGGTGTTTTCCCCTCATCGTCCTTGTTTGCCCAATTAACATCTGCTCCATGAGACAACGCTTCCAACATAACAGCAAGATTTCTAGCCTCTGCAGCTTTATACAATAATATATTTGGATCTAATTTACTCATATCTTCCCACGACGTGGTCGACTTCGCATCTCCTTCTTCTTCTTCCGTGGCAGAACTCTCGGAACTATCAAGATCTAAATCTAGTACAAAAAATAATCAAATAAATAGCTGCTAGAGATATACATGCACCAGACAGGCTATGCTTATATTTTCAATACCAATTCTCTTTGCTCAGGGCAATCTACAGTGATCATACATGTAACTATTACTAACTCCTCTTAATTACTCACTGTATCCAATCAAATGGACTGTCTCTTACTCACAATAGCCAATCAAATAGCCTGAAGCACTCCGGTTAGCCACTGAATCATGTAACGATGAGACATTGTCACACATACAGCATGCAACCATGGTGACCATGGGACATTGTCACAGGTTTTAGTTATACATCTAAACCAAGTCAATTTTCTGTGCGACGAGACAGTGAATATAGAATATAGAAGTGCTCAACTGTGAAAGGACAGGAATTACAGCTTTTTTACCTAAAACTTTAAAATGTTGTTTTACAAATTCCTTTTCACAATAAATTCTATTCCTTGTCAATTCAAGAATTGCTGTATTCAATATATGTGTGATATGTCAAGCATTTGATTATACGTGCTGGGTAGAGCAATCAAATCCCCATTGTAGTTCAAAATCTGCTAAGTAGCCTCTATTTATGGGTATAATGCATGAAGCAGGGCATGCTTACTGTGTCCTCAACAACTGATACCACTTCTCATTGATTAAGAAGCCAACAAATTAATGTTGTTTTAGTTTTGTATTGTATTTGTTAGTTATTTCAAAACAAAAATAAAATCATAAAAATTTTGACAACACAACACGTCTTACTTTTACTGAATTCAGCTACTTGTTGTATATCAGTGCCAAAGACAATGACGTCAGGCGAACTGCCACCTAGACCACTGTCACTGTCTTTATTCACCGACGACACCGACATGACAGCTGAAAATGACAAATCAAAACATGGAGTGGATGCTGTTAGATGACTTCACAAAATCACAAATTAATTGTTAATACCACATTTTTACAACAAACTTTTCTCAAGGTTTACACAGTGCTACGTTTCCAACAAAAACTACAAACATTATGTCATATAAACAGTGTATTCATTCACCTACTGCAGTACAGAAGATAAAAGAAAAATAACTTTTCCTAAATTTCACACAACTAGAATTTATCAGAAAATATGAAGAAATACGAAATGAAAGGGGTTTAACGTCCTACTGTTCTGCTCCAACTGGGAATACACCATACAGTGAGGTAGGGAGAAGTTTTGGTTGAACAGCAGAGCTACGATTTACTATTCTTATATCGATTGCCATCTACCAAGGGATCTTTTTACGTGCATACCAATGTTTACACAAGCCTACACATTTTTGTCACGTCCCTTGCAATGCTCTCTATGCTGTACCACTGAGAAGGGGAAACCACCCTATAAACTTTCGCGGCCAATACAAGGAATGGGATCTCCAGGTTAGCAAGCCAACATCTTACTAACAGAGCCACTGTAGCTCCCTTAAAAGAATACCAAATGATCTCAAATATCTATGGTATATGAAATGTCCGATAAACGAACTGAAATCATTATTCGTTTAAAAACTTGAAACCAAACAAAACATATTCTAAATAAGATGGGTTTGTATATCATGTATTGCTGTTGTTTTTAACATGCTGCAGGTTTGGTTTGAGAAGGATAAGGGAGGCTACTTTTGAGAGGGTTGTGACACATGCAGGTGAAGTGCGTGAACTGTGTATCATTTTTGATGGAAAACATGCAAAAAAAACAAAATTACAATCCTCTATTAGTCAGTAAAATATTCACATCATGAATCAATGTAACCAATACAATTTGGTCCGCGTAGATGATTGATTTTTGTATTACCAATTCAAACAGGGGTCCTTGATTGTTATACGATACGACGGAGAAGTATCTGATGTTCGTGTAACTCACCCTCCATCAAACCACTTGCGACATCTTCCGACTCGGAATCTTCTCGAGAATTCTGTTTACTTGTTGCTACAGATTTACGTATTTTCTTCTTCACGCTCCAACTGCGTATCCGTTCCCCAGATGGTGATTTCGGTCCCGGTAATTTATTGATGAAGGCTTTTTTCACATATTTTGCTCTGATCCATGCTTCTCGTATATTTCTAAATAACGAAGATAAAAATAAAATGAATGTCTACTGAACAAGTACTTAAGGGACCAAACACATATGGTATATATCTCGAGACTAGCAAATATGGTATATTTCTTGGGACTGACACATTTGGCATATATCTCGGGACTAACACATATGGTATGGACGTCTGGATGATGGATAGACAAAATAATTTTAATTGATTGTGTGTGACACTGTCCACTAAGGATTGCCCAAAGTGAAACACAAGAAAATGAAAAGTTTGACTGCTATTTCATCCCTTTTTGTGAATTTCATTCCTAGGGAGATGGAAATGGTCACTAAGTCCAATTTTAGCTTTGAATAATAACGCTAACTAAAATAAAATAAAATCTTACCGGTTACTCTCAGGAGTTGCTGGAACGGCTATCGAGTCATTTAACTTGGCAGCGTAAACTCTGTTAATGATGTCATTTCCGAGTTCCATCATGACCTTAGTTTGTTCTGGATCCCAAGCATCAAGTGTTATTGATCGTACTTTAGACATATGAACACCAAACGACCTAAAACAATTTAAACCATCAACAATAAAACAACTGTCCTATTTTTTTATTAGAACTTTGCCAAAAATAAGTTGAACAAGGGAAATAACTCTGTAAGTATTAATTCTTCACATATATCCATGTATAGTTTCCAGGGTTAATGAAAAGAATACCTTGGGGAAAATAAAATCTATTGTTTGTATTTAATATAAACAGCTAAATCCAAAAATATTGTATAGATTTAACACAGACAGTTAAATGTAAATATATTGTTTCTAATATAAACAGTTAAATGTAAATATATTAAATAAATTTAACATAAACAGACAGCTAAATGTAAATGTATGGAATCAATTTAACATAAACAGCTAAATATAAATGTATTGAATAAATTTAATATAAAGCGTTAAATGTAAATCTATTGTGTGTATCTAATATAGACAGTTAAATGTAATTACCTGTGTATACCTGAACATTCTATACAGAGTGTAATACCTAGATTAATACTGGCCCACCTGGGATCACTCGCTCCACAATCACAACATTTATCGTTACCAGGTATCTGTAACAACTGTTGACTACTGTAATAAAATATCACAACATTCAAATACAATCAAATCAGGTTAAATTTCCTAACTTTTCTACGGAGACACAGTGGCTCAGTGAGTCAAACATTTGCTTGTGTATCTGGAGGTCCGTGTTCAATCCTGTGTTGGCTGAGAAAGTTTACCTGGATTTCCATCATGGTTCCTCCTTCTCAGTTGTCAGTAGCATGGGAAATAGCTAGACTCTGACAAAAGATAACGCATAGTCGGATCAGATGAGACTCAAATGTAGTGTGTATACATTGGAGTGCACATTCGAATTTGATATAACACTAACATAGAACACAAACTAGGTTATTTTGAGAAAATAATATGGTTAAATTTTATTTAATATTTCCGTTTTATTCAATAATTAAATACTAATAATCAATTAATATTTCTAGGCATTAAAAGATATCCCCTTGTTATTTGTTACAGGAATTATTACTAATAGAATTATTCAGATCCAAGTGACGGAAGTCATCAACGCAAACTTGAGGTGATAACTTACATGACAGCTTTACTTGGTCTAGGTGAAGGTTTTGATTGGGTGTTAGGGATACTAACAGCAGATGAAGGATCTAATACACTGGGTTCACTGGTTTCTTCTGGCTATTAAACACAATAAAATAACTCAGTTAATAAAAGATTTGACTCAAGAGATTAGATCTATATGATCTAACAACTCAGTAATCAATATAAGAATAAATTAAAGGTAATATTCCCCATTCAACCAACTGGATAGTAGAAGTAGAGTAGCTTTAATCCAGGACACATTACTTTATTATTTTACTTTTGGTCTCTAATTGTATGTCTCAGATTCAATCTTCCACCCATCGACAGGACTTTGAGTACATGTAAGTAGTTAATTTGTCCAAGTGTTTGATTTAATTCTATTTATGTGTTATTACAAACTGGTTAATATGAGGTAACTGATTAACGTTGTATTACTGATAACTGTCTCGCTGACCATTGGTTATTGTTCAATAATGTGAGATAACTGGATGTGATATTACAATGTGAGGCTATGGTGAACTAGTAAAGATAGTTGTGTAAAATACTTACTGGGTTATTGTTTCGGCTTTGATCTCTGTAAGCCCAGGATATGTTGTTTATTATAGCATTCATCCATAACTGACATTCATCTTCAGATTCTGCTTGTAACATGTGACTCCTATAATATCAATATAACAATCAGCTTGTCTTATTCTAAGATATTAGTTTATGTTTTCAGTCCATTCTGTACAATACAAAGAGCTATTGATTTCGTTGAAGACAGTTTATGAAAGAGTTCTGGGGCGACAACGGTGTGAATATTTAAAAGTACCAAACAGGCCAGGAAATAACAGTTTTAGATGTAGGTCTATCCGACAAAATGTCAAGCACTAATGGAATACTACCTGTTATTTCCCACTTAGCGTCTGACATGTATTAATAATATCAATAAAGACAAATTAGTGCCGGACAAAACCTGAATCTGTGCCGGACATTGTCAGTGACAGGTGCCTTATTTCCAAGCTTGGTACCAAGAGATACTGTACGTTTCTATAGAATTTCATGGGTTGAGAGAAAATATGAATAAATTCCACAAACCTAGCTGGAGAGAGAACTTCAAAACAGAATCTACGTTCTATTTCTAGGACTGGTTTAACCGTACATAAACGCAAATCTTCCTCCATTATTGTCAGAGAATCTTTTGATCTTTTACGATAAACCAATTTACCATCTTTTATTGTAAACCACCTCCTGCAAGAAAGAGAATTAAACATTTTAAATATTATTGTTACAGACTTCAGATAATTCACAAGATAAATGAATAAAATAATAATAATATGTCCATTTATAAAGTACTATATCCACAAAACATGTATGGCGCATAACCACACCAAGACCACTTCCTGGAAGAGAACCTTGTGTTTATATGGTTGATTGACTTTGAGGGAGAGAACCCTGTGTTTGTATGGTTGATTGACATCGTAGAAGAGAACCCTGTGTTTGTATGGCACAAAGTAAGCATACAGTGGGGCATACTTCGCGCCACAATAAACTTTTTTCTGCATTAGACCCAGTTTTTCATCGATGGAAACGTGAACATGTACATGGAATAGTATTCTATAATTCATAATAGACAAGCCAATAGTGAGGCTGATGTCCCTAACCACATTGAAAAAGTTGAACAAACAGACTGACAGACCCATTTCAATAGTCTCCTGCTTTCTTTGAAATGTGGGGGACAATAAAAAAGGTTTTCATATCCGTATCATTAATCATTAAGGGGTTGAAGTCACTGAGTACATCATATAGTAGGACTGAGGTTAAAGTCAGTACTGGACCTACTAGAGTTTCCATCTGCTGGTACCTAATTTGGTCAAACATTTTGCTCACCTGTCGCTCCTCCATCCCTCCCTTACTACAGTTACATGTACCATATATAAAATAGATTCAGATATTCATCTACAATAATCTACAGTGCAGTGTGTTTTAATAGAAATAATCAACAACTAAACTTATCAAATTTCATTTGACCCGCCAAAACCTAAAAAAAACCTACATAATAATAATACAAACTTTACATCATAGCTTCAACTTACAAAAATAACACATTAAACTTCCATTTACAGAATATTACTGTTTCTTAAAACATCAAATATTTTTCCATATGAAAAACGACATGTATGTTACTGTAATTTTATAGCTAATTTAACTGAATTTTGAAAAGAAATGAAATTTCTATATTCAAGGATAAATTAAGGATGCTAAATAAAACAAAGTGGAGGACAATATTCGAGACCAACTGCTCCCTTAAAGGGGTACTATATGAGATAAGATAAAGAGCTGACAGTTCTCACTTTAATAATTCAAAAAATAGATAATGAAAATAGAATTTGTTGACAATTTCAGTCAAATTATTTCACTCGGAGCAAATTCACTACCATGCTTTTTAGGCCAGCATCGACTAGGATTGAAACCAGGACTTTCTTGTTAATGAGACTGAATATTCATCGAGTCACCATGCCCCCACAACTAACTCGTAATGGACTTCATTTCGAGATTCTATCAAAACAGTCAATATTCCAAATAACATGTTTAAAAAATACAAAAAAAATATAAAATTCAAAATGTTCTCACAATAATTTGAAGAAGTGGTAAGAGATTATTTCTGAAGTTTACTTATGTAAAGATAATATTTTCAATTACATCAGAACTTTATCTTTTAAAATAACAGAAAACAAAGCCAACTGGGTACCCAACCAGCACATGTTTAATCTAATCCTTGACAGGTTTCCGGTCCTCCTATAGGTTAATAATAAATCTTTTCAACAAGAAATACCAGTTGACATACAATAACAAACAATCTAATTTTAAAGAGAAACTCTCTTATGCTCTTAGCTTCAGATGTTTAACAATATTTACATATAATCTTTTTTTGAATCTGACACAATGCTGTCTTAACACCACCTAGGTGAACTCCAAGAGAACTCTAAAACCATAGGTGAACTCCAAGAGAACTCTAAAACCATATGAAAACTACACAAGAACTCTAAAATCATACGTGAACTCCAAGAGAACTCTAAAATCATACGTGAACTCCAAAAGAAACTCTAAAATCATTGATGAACTCCAAAAAAATACTCTAAAATTATGGTTGAATTCTCAAAGAACTCTAAAATCATGGATGAACTCCAAGAGTACTCTTAATCCATACGTGAATTCCTGGAGATTTTTAAAATCATGGTTTAACTCCAAAAGAACTCTAAAATCATGGTTGAACTCAAACAGTATTCTAAAACCATAGGTGAATTCCTGGAGAACTCTAAAAAGATGGGTGAAGTCGAGTACTGTAATGTTTGTAAAATATATAATGGACTTACCTAACCCAGGTACGAAAGGCGTTAGTTGTCCTTTTAAACAGGTAACCCTCGGTTACAACAATCTTATCTTCATCATCTTTTGATGTTTCATTTGTGGCCGATTTAACTTCCTGTAAATAGATGATTTAGATAATCAAAACATACCTCAACAGCTACTTTACCACATTAATCTTCTTGAGTTTCCAAATCTCATGAATTCTTTGTGTATGTGTGAATGTGTCCAGAACAAGGTTGGGGTTATGGACATGTTCGAAACATGCCAAAGGTTTTTTTTGGTTCACACCAAGATTCAAAACAAAGGACGATCTAGACTAGTGTCAACCGTTGTCTCATTGCTTGAGTAAATCAACCCCAGGACCATCTAGACTAGAGTCATCTATGATCTAGACTAAGTCTATTTTTATTGACTAGAGTGAAGTTACTTTTTTAGTTTGAATCAACAAATAGAACAATGATATGAAATCTTGTGTATTCAACCATTCAAAATTCAAAGGGGAGGTGTTCACAATATTATATCACATTTCTTCATCATTTACAGAAAAAGGTTGCGAGACAGTCCCCCCCCACCCATCACAGCTTTATCATTCATGCTGCAGTCCATGAAGGGTTTCACATTGAATTGAGAATCTTTAGGTAAATAAAAGCTAAATCTTTATAATGTAAATATTATTGATCTATGAACAGATTCTACAATATAATCAAGGGCAATAACTTGATAAGTAAATATCAGTAATAGCTGTAACTGTTATACAATGTGATGATCAAAACAAAGAATATAATCTGAATAATTTACATGAATTTCATACAACTTGGTTGATAATTATTTCATTAGAGCATACACAAACGCAATAACTCTGGAAATCAAATTAGAAATGGTGGAAATCAAACAGGATTTATCAACTCTGTAATGTTAATGTAACATTAAAATGTTAATAAGATGGAAGGCAGATAAAGGTTCCTTTAGTCTGTAGAGAGTTCACAAGAAATTGAGGAAAAGCACAATATGACTACATTTCAATATTGATGTATACTAAGGAGAAGTTTTAAGGTTCTACAAGTGATCAAGGGCTATAACTCTGAAGTTTTATAAGTTAAGCAAGGTTTGATTGTAAGATAAACAAGTGAGTGGAGTGTATAATACCATATAAACAAGTTTTATTGGAGGAGATAATAAACAGCAAGTTTATTTCAACATCAACCCTCTCCACTCTCTCTCTGTCTCTATTATATACCGTAGTCAACCTAATAAACACACATGTGAATAAATGAACGGAATGGGATTTAACATCATACTTTCTGCATCATATGGTCTAATGAAGACAGGTATACACCATACAGTTTGCTATGATGGAAATTTTGCCCAAGCAGCATCTGAATTCCAACAGTCAGGGGTACTTTTACACACCAATATGTACACAGGTCCTCGCTTTACAAGCAGAATGTACACAGGTGACAGGATGTTCGAGTTCCATAGAAATGTTTTCTTGCCACTAATATTATGTGCTGTGTAAAATAGTATAATTATGTTATTTCATTTAACACACACCAATCAGCTGTATCGGCAGTATTATTGGTATCAACTTGCTGTATCAGCAGTATTATTAGCATCAACTAACTGTATCATCAGTATTATTAGCTGTATCAGCAGTATTATTGGCAGTGTTAGCACCAGCGTATAATAAATTATTACTTTTAGCTTCATAACATTGAGACAATACTCTTCGAAACATTGCTGTTTTTCATGACAGTTTTATATGACATTTCAGGTTTCCAGATACAAGAAGTCAAATCATAGAATCACTCTCTTCCAGGCCACAGATGGAATCACTCTCTTCCAAAGCTCAGATTGAATCACTATCTTCCAGACCACAGACTGAATCACTATCTTCCAGACCACAGACTGAATCACTATCTTCCAGACCACAGACTGAATCACTATCTTCCAGACCACAGACTGAATCACTATCTTCCAGACCACAGACTGAATCACTATCTTCCAGACCACAGACTGAATCACTATCTTCCAGACCACAGACTGAATCTGACCAAATTATTTTGTCCTACGTTTAGTAACAAACGCTGGTCTACACCGAAACATTGCCAAGTAGATTCAGTAAAAGTGCAACTTTTTTAAAAAGAATACGGTTTACAAGTTTCACGCTCTGTATACAATACATACCAGGTGACTTTAAATTATGCTAATTATAAAGGTCAAACAATACTTGTTGTATACATGTAAGAGAGGTGTGTTTAACTACAGTCAATATTATATGTAAATATTACAGGTCAAGTGTCATGGTATATCTAATAGTGTGTACTTATAATATACATCATAGCTGTTATTCCATGCTAGATGCTACAAGCACATCAAGGAATCATAAAAAAGGGCTCACGATTAATTATTGTAAAAAATACTTGTGAAAGGTAAGCATTTTACTCTATTTTCAAGATTCAAAGCCATTATTGCACAGTTTAAAAGATTAGTATTTACTTTTGATATTTTCACAATTGACTTCTCAGGTTCCAAGAGAGAGAGAGAAATGGGGTTTAACGTCCACTCAACACAAACTAGGTCATTTTGGGACTAACATATGGTTTAATTTTATTTCAATAATTCGCTTGCGCTTATATACGCTCACACCAGGGCTCGAAACCACAGCCGCAAGCCAGAGGTGACCGGCCAGCTAGAGGTCGAAGCGCCTCTAGACCACTAGGCCATTCCAACTCCCTTCTCAGGTTCCGGATGAAAATGAAAATATTTCACTGCATTATCATTTTCCAATTTTGTGGAAATTCCACAGCGAATTTGTGGGGCTTGGCTTTTTTACTACTTCAAGTACCTTTAGTTTACTCAAGAGATTGAGTTGAAATTAGGAATGTGACCTGGAAAATGTTGTATGATCAACATAAAACACATATTATTGACATTGGGCAATTGAAGAACAATTGAATAAAAAACTAAAAAAAACAATACAAGCCAACAGTGAGGCTGATGTCCCCCGCCAAAATCCCAAAATAAATAGAAGACACATATTAATTAATCGCACATTTATTTTTTTCAATGTATCGAGCAATCAAACTGTACACGAAGTGTCATCCAAAAGTGTTTTATAAAGGAAAATGCTAAAACCGACGAGAAAAATGAAAATGTACCCTAGTTAGGGGGACCCTAAAGACAGACAAAAGGGCCCCTCTGGCCAAGGGAAAGGGCCCTCGTGTCCAAGTCAATTGTTTCTATACATTTTAACAGTTGAATCCATTACTAAATGAGAATGCAGTCATTGTATTGGCATAAAAATCATCAATCAAGATGAACCTAAGTTATCTTGTCCCAAAGCATCAACCAATCAAATTGCTTATCTCTGCTTACCCTAAGCGGAAAATGCTCATCTTCGAACTCCATCAAGGCATTGACCTAATAAGCATATACACCAAGTTTGAACATTTTAACTCAATTAGAATGAGAGTTATTGTGTTCCAAAGTCTCGACCAATCAAATTGCTCTGCTTACCCTGAGCAGAAAATGCTCATTATCGAACTTAGTCAAGGTATTATTGTAATGAAACTATACACCAAGTTTCATCACTCTCACTTAATTAGAACTAAAGTTATCGTGTCCCAAATCATCAACCAATCAAATTGCTTATCTCTGCTTACCCTAAGCGGAAAATGCTCATCTTTGAACTCCATCAAGGCATTGACCTAATAAACACATACACCAAGTTTGAACATTCTAGCTCAATTAGGAAGAGAGTTATTGTGTCCCAAAAAGTGTGACGGACAGACAGACGGACAGACAGACAGACGGACAGACAGACAGACGGATGGACAGACCTTGTTTGCAACAAGGAGTAGGCTCGTCTGTATAACAGCTTGTGTTTTCTTCGGGCTCTCCAATTTCCTCACTTAATTATAACCAAAGCTATTGTGCCCAAAGAATCAACAAATTGCTTATCTCTGCTTATCCAAAGCATAAAATGCTCATCTTCTAACTCCATGGAGGCATTGACCTAATGAACACCTGCACCACGTTTGAACATTCTATATTCTACCTCAATTGAATTAGGAGAGTTATTGTGTTCACAAGTCTCGACCAATCAAATTGCTTATCGCTCTGCTTTCTCTGAGCAGAAAATGCTCATGCTCATTATAGAACTTAGTCAAGGTATTGACGTAATGAAACTACACTCTGACTTAATTAGAACTAACGTTACCGTGTCCCAAAGCATCAACCAAATTGTTTATCTCTGCTTACCCTAAGCAGAAAATTCTCATCTTCAAACTCCATCAAAGCATTAAACTTAAAAAAACACTTACACCAAGTCGAATTTAGTCAAGGAATTGATGTAATAAAATTGTGTCCAAAAGCATCAACCAATCAAATTGCTTATCTCTGCTTACCCTAAGCAGAAAATGCTCATCTTTGAACTCTTACACCAAGTTTGAACATTCTATTGATTCTAGCTCAATTAGAAAGAGAGTTATTGTTTTCCAAAAAGTGTGATGGACAGACAGACCCATTTTAATAGTCCCCTGCTTTCTTCGAAAGGCGGTCTGGAAAAATAGGACAATTTGTCTACGATATCACCCACAATTTAGTGTGGGTTTACTTGCTGTTAGAATTACCCCATTTTAATAACGTTGAATGTAAAATAAATATCAGTATTGAATTTGTTAAAAAAGCCGCTATGGTGCATTTGTAGGACAGTATCTAATCTGTCATGGCTTTAATTTAGCTAAAATATACATTATCTGTTTGCCTTTAGATGTACCTGACAACATGTCATGCACTAATCAAATAGTACTTAACATATTCAACTTTAGTGCCGGACATATATTAATAATTTCAACCAAAAAGACAGATCAGTCCCAGGCAAAATGACGGGCAGGCACCAGAGGATTTGTGCGTGACTGAACCCGTGCCTGATAATGTCTATGTCAGGTGTCTTATTTCCAGGTTTGATCTGGCACTGCACAAATAAAACAGAACATAATTATCTAGGATAGATCATTTCCTGATTCTTCATCTAAAATTTTACCGTATGTAGATAGTACAGGTACAGGTTGTTTGTATCATTTTAAGTAAGAGGATGATTTATGCTACAAAATAACTTTCCATTAACTACTCCTTTGGAAATACGGAATGCGATTGAATTGAAATATTTTAAGATTTAAATTAATTAATATTCTTATTCAAGATTCAACATTCACAATATTTGCTTCCCTACAAAGTCTCAATGTAGAGAAATAAGGGATAATCAGCCAAGTTTAGGGGTACGAGGGGACATGATACTTGACAGAATATATTGTATTACAAATTATATTGTAAACAAGATATTGGGTTACACGAAACTTTGTTGACATGAAGATCATGTTTATTTGGAGTATAATAATACTTGTCCAACCATCTATTATTCTCAGAGGGTTCAAGGTTTGATACGAGAATTAACAGCTGTTCTATAAAATATATTTTTACATTTAAAAAAACAGTAGGCTGTTATACCCTTTTTCATTTCTTGTTACATTTGAAGATTCTTATGTAGAGTCTGAAACACACTAGAAATAGCAACCACAACATGGTAACTGTGTAACATGGTAACTGTGTAATATGGTAACTGTGTAACATGGTAACTGTGTAACATGGTAATTGTGTAACATGGTATGTGCAACTGTGTAACATGGTAACTGTGTAACATGGTAACTGTGTCTCTCTGTCCACAATTATTTATGGACAATCTACAGGTCACAATTCTTATCTGAATTTGACGAAACTTGAAATAGGTTTATCGCCAAAAGATCTCGGTTTCTTTCGATATCGGCGTGTATCGAATCGAAATTTCAAGGAATATGACGCTTGATTGCATGACAAATCACATTTTTAACTTGTGGACCAGGGTTCTTAGGCACCCCTAACAGATAGTCGTCTTTTGAACAATAGACATGTTGGTTTATGCATACTTTATTCACATCAATAATTGCATAACGTTACGGTATTCCGTGTATTATAATAATAACTTCTAATAAACAAAGCCTGTGTTGTTATTCCATACTAGTATTCATATATCCATACATTATCGAAATTTATAGTCAAATTTTGGCAACTTGCATAATGCATAATCTACTTTTGCTTTCATCCAAACAAACGGAAATTAGATTAATTTAGTAAAAAGAAAAACTACAAGCAAATACAAATAAGTTCGTTTCTAATTATTTTATACGTAAACATTTGTCAATATATAAAAGTATATTTGTAAGCACGTGTCAATAATAAAACAATGTAGCACAAATTATTTTCCGTGAATAGTCGGGGTTCAGAAATATGCCGTACGGGCAAACGGTCACGTGGCCAATTCTGATTGAGATAAGTTTATTTTTAGTGTTACCGGTACTCGCAAAAAGTAGACTTTAACAACTTACATGTATATAAGACAAAACATTTTCTGCAAATTTTTATCAAACGACGTTTGAAAGGAGCTAACTGTTCGGATCTAAAATATCTTCTAGTCTTCAACTTTGGGTGACCTATATTGGACGTGGGAGGATCTCTTGGAACTTCAAAATACAATGCCTACGTGCATGCTTGAAGTTCAAGGTCAACGCCGCCATTATTTTCGGCTATTCTTTTACCGTACTTGGCATGAATTAACTCAACGAAGTTGTTTATTTACGAAATGAGCCGAGAAGGATTGACACTGAAGGTATTCATTGCATTGATTGACTCTTTGATGGGTTAATTAATCGTTGAGTAATAATTAACTCTTTGTAAATCGGCCGAAAGTAGATTGATATATGATGCCATAGTGGCCGATTCATTGTTTTACGATTCGGCTAGATTAAAGATCAATCGGCTAAAGCCGACAAAAAACAGCCGATTAAGATCCCTGTTGTGGACCCTCTAGAGGCCACAATTTTGATAAAATTCACCTTCAATATCATAAATCAGAATTCAAAATCTACTTTTACAAGTTTTTTTCAAAATAAAATGCTGACGTTTCAAGATTTACACCAGTTTGAATTTAAAAGTGTGTTTGAGAAAATCTGAACAATTCCCCCTGTATACGATTCATGGATTTCTCAAGATGAAATCCGTTTATAACATATCTGTGGTTTAAATAATTGGAGTACAAAGTATTTGCTGCTTCAATGGATTTAATGTGTGGCCCATTGTTTATGACATCACTGGGTGGCCATTTTAATTATAGAGGTATTCAGTTTTCTAAATATGTAATATTAGAGTTTTCCATTGAATTACTTGAAATACGAGATAAACATTTTTTTTTTTTGATAAAAAAGTCTACATGATCGACACAGATACACAGACAGGTGACTGTTTCACGAGGACAATGTCCTACAATGTAAGACAACAATCTCACATCAAAAAACTCCTCAATTTATTCTTAAACCTTTTATATCTCAATAATAGATTGTCATTTAAGGCAGAAATTTGGTTGCGTAAACAAAATGATTTATACATAATCCATTGAATAAGGAACATCCAGTCCTTTACCACAAATAACAAGCAGTTGCTACGCATGGTGCACCCATATTTTGCAAGAGATGGACAGAGAACAAGCTAAAAAAAAGACATTTTTACGTACAATCAGGGGCTAACTCCAGGAAGTAAGGGTCCAATACACGCAAATATCGAAAGGAATTGTGATCTTTGGGATATAAACATATATTTTAAGTTTCATCAAAATCTGATGATGATACAAGCATCAAATTTGGCACAATTGTTCTCCAAGGGATACTAATCAAATCTGCCTGATTGGCAAATTGAAAATCCAAGATGGTGGCCATTTTTCAAGATGGCCGCCAAAACGGCCACCCAAAGTTGACTTTTTGCTTAGTAATATTTGTAGTTGTCCGATTTTCGTGATCTCAATGTGGGTGTACAAAAATATATAAACAATTTTACATTCTTGGGAGTAAAATGTCCCTGTATTGTGTAAAGAGATATTAGTGTGATCAAGATGTGCTAAAATAAACGTCACTGCATGTTGCATGTTTAGAAATCTGCTTACATAATATCATGTAAACAATTTATTTTATTTGTTTAAACTACAGCATCTGGTAGTTTGGGAAATACAGCTTTCATTTTATTAAGTCCCATAAACAAAACTCCACAAGACTGTTGTAAATCTATAATAGGATTCTTACTTATAGTATACACTAGTCACGAGAGAGAAAGAGAAAGAGGGAGAGAGAGAGAGTGATAGAGCGAGAGAGAGAAAGAGAGAGTGATAGAGAGAAAGTATTACTTCCACTTGACACAATCTTTGTTATTTCGGGACTAACACAGGGTACAATTTTATTTCATGTATAACTGGGGAATTGAAACCACGCCAGTTGACCCAATGACAGCCCCCACACTAGTCAAGAACCCTATAATCATGCCTGTTCACAAGATTAACCAGTATAAGGGAGTTAACTACACAATGTTTTATTAAAACAGTGCAAAACGAACAATATGACCTGCAGAGAGTGAACAGACAACCAGCCAGACAAACAACCAGTTTCCCGCCATCCCAATAATTGGAAACAAGTTAATATATAAGCATCCTGTACCCCGACCCATTGATATCACAGCCCCTGTCTATACCAGCCTCAGTAACATGATATGTACGTCTCAACATGTGTTGATATTTAATCATCCCATGTTTCCAGCAATAAAATAAATGTTCAGAGTAAACCAAAGTCTGATTTTAGATTTAATGCAAGTTTTTATACAAATAGAAGATTGTAAACATAACAATGTAATGTGTTTATTTTAAATATAAATTCACAGGCCTGTTATTCACCAATGTTTAGTCTGTTTTATACAAGTATCTACTTACTTATCCCAGCTATTCCTTATTTTAGATGTAGTCACATTGGTGGCAATGACCTGTCCATTAGTGAAATCAAATTGGGGTTTAACGTCCTACTGTTCTGCTCCGAACTGGACTAATGGAAGACCGGCATACGAAATACAGTGTGCAATGAGGGAAATTTTGCCCGAACAGCAGCACTACGGCCTACTCTTATATCAAATTAAAATTGTCAAGAGATCATTTACGTGCATTTTACTTTTATTTTTTAGGTCTGGACAATCAAGAGTTAAAGAATGAGACAGGTATATACATCAACTTAAAATGGCTTTTTATTGGATAATAGTGACTTTAGTAGCTATACTTGTTAATAATGTAACTGGATGTCCACAGCAATGTCGATCATGCGCCAATAATGTAGCTGACTGTAGCAAGGCGAGAATCAGTACTCCGCCTAAAAATTTTGCAGAGGGAATAAATACAATAAACTTAAACGAAAATCGATTTTCTGTTCTCGGTCCAAGATCATTTCAGCGACTTATGTCTGTAGAAATTTTGAAGGTACGTGGGAATCGTATCCGTGTGATTCGATCTGCCGCTTTTCGTAACTTCCGAAATTTAATGACCCTGGATTTAGCTGATAATCAGATTGTGAAGGTTTATGGACGCGGATTTCTGGGGATGAGAAACTTAGAGACATTGACGTTATCTAATAATCGTCTTAAGTCGTCATCACGGATTTTCTCGTACACACCGAAACTTTATCAACTGAATCTTGCCTTTAATGCTATAAAGAAAGTAGGTGATGGTGACTTCTCCAATTGTCCAAATCTTCATCAATTAGATCTACGGGGTAATCAAATCACCAGTATCCATAGAAACGCCTTCAAAAACCTTGTTAATTTACGCACCTTGTTCTTGAACAATAATCCTATAGAAAATCTTCCCGACCTCAATTTCGGAAGTCAGGTCTTAAATTTATTGGACTTTTCTGAATGTCAACTGACGCGCATTCCCAAAACTCTTCCAGCATCGATTGGTGACTTACGATTCAACAAAAATAAACTAACCAGAATTAACCAATCAGATTTAGCCAATGTGACTGGACTGAAAATGATTACGCTAAACTATAATGAAATTGATATCGTTGAATATTTCGCGCTGGGTAATGCGCTTGGATTAAAAGAAGTTTGGTTGCGTGGCAACAAGCTTGTGTACATTCCACGTGGACTTCCAGATAGCGTCACACAACTACACATGGGTTCCAACACGGTCTATCAAATCGAAGGACGACTTTTTTCCAACAGATCTCAATTAGAGTTTCTGGATATAATGAACAATAATGTGGTAAACATCAGCAGCCAAGCTTTCAATGGTCTCAAAAAATTACGGAGTTTAAATTTTCAAGGGAATCAACTGCAAGACATTAAACCTGGAACGTTTACAAACCTAAATAACTTGACATCATTACTCCTCGCTAACAACCCCATAACAACCATTCATGATGGAGCATTTGGTAATCTTGGCAACCTTACCACCTTGACAATCAATTACAACCCTGTAGAAGATGTGTTTTTTGAGGAGAACTTTCTGGAAGCAATGCCAAATTTAGAAACGCTTGATTTAATGGCGAGTCCTGGAATGACCAAAAACCTTCTGAGACTCCTTGACGATACAAATCTTGTAATGGAACGCATTAAAGAGGTCTCACTAACATACAATAATTTGCATAAACTGGCACCAATTTTCAGAGGAGTTTTTCCCAATATTGAAAAAGTGACATTAGATGGAAATGCGTGGATTTGTGATGACAAACTTTTGTGGTTAAAACGATGGATTGATTCAGCCAGTTCTGATGTTGTGTTTTACGAATATTCTCCACCGAAATGCGAAACTCCATATGGATTGAATGGACGGGAAATACATCAAGTTCCTGACAGGGATTTCGTTGCTCCAGACGAGAATATGCTGAATGATTTCCCGTACTGGTTGATAGAAGAAGAGTTTAAAGATTTCAACGAAGATCAATATGATAGGACCGGCGATGACAAGGTCAAGGACAAACAACACCAAAGAACAGATGATAAGGTTAAGGACAAAAAATACCACAAAACAGATGACAAGGTCAAGGACAAACAACACCACAGAACAGATGACAAGGTCAAGGATGATGAAAAGGTAAAGAAGCTGAAGGTTGGCCAAAAGGTCAAAGATCAAGAAAGAAACCAAGCTGTGAAGACAGAGAGAAGAAACAAGAAGAAATCAGAAAGAAAACTTTCAAAAAATGACAAAAAATCATCAGCAAAGAAAGCAAGAGAACGAACTCAACAATCAGCAAATAACTTAAAGCCAATCAAAACCGCTGTTTCAACAGATTCTAAGCAACCAATGACAAGAGAGCAAAATAAACGCTTAACCAACAATGATAACATAGCTCCAACACCAATGAATCGTCAACAAAAGTCAAGAGGTAATGGCCGTAAACGTAAACGTCAAGGTCGCAAACATCGAGGAAAGGGTAGAAAGAGAAATCAGCGAGGAAAAAAAAAGAGAAAAGAGAAAGAAAGATTGAGAAAACGTAATCCTGTGTGAATAGATGTAGATATATCAAAGTGGCAGGTGCTTATTACACAATGTATGTTTTTTTAACCAATCAGATACCAGGTACTAATGTGTCTAACCAATCAGATACCAGGTACTAATTGGTCTAACAGATCATTTTAATTCAAATAATCTTTCAAGAGACAATAGAAATTATTATCATATCGCCTGGAAACTGATGATTTGTAATCAACTAAAATAAGATACATGTAGATCAGTATTTATATTATCCTTTAAATCAACAAATTAAATGTAATTTTATAAAACTCCATATTTGAAATAACTTCATTTGTTCAATTTTTGGGCTAGTGAAGAATACGATGGAGATCCAAGTGGGATGTATTTCAGAGGATTAAAATGAGTACCCGGGAGGCGTGGCTTATTCATTGCATGCAATATAACATGGTATATCAAGGAGGCGGGGCTTATCCATTGTATGTGATATAATAACATGGTATGGCTAAGGAGTTGTGGCTATTCACTTGGTATATCGAGGAGACGTGACAAATCATTTGTTCTACCAAGGGGGCGTGGCTATCCTTTGTTATAAAGTAAATAGGTATATCAAGGAGGCGTGGCTAATATTCAGGGGAGGTGTCTATCTTTGGTTATATAGTAAACTTGGTATATCAAGGAGGCGTGGCTAATATTCAGGGGAGGGGTCTATCCTTTGTTATATAGTAAACTTGGTATATAAACGAGGCGTGGCTAATATTCTGGGGAGGTTTCTATCCTTGGTTATATAGTAAAGAAGAAGAAACCTACCTTTTGTTGGACTAATGTATGACGTTCTTCCATTTCCTTTCTTTCTACTTTTGCTTTAGCACTTAATTCATCCACCTGAATATAAATAAAACACATTATTTTTTCTTAAACTTTATTACTTACTTTACTAATGCACAGTGTATGCCCTGTCTATCACCCTGACGGACATGATACTAATATATGCCTTATCAGTCTAATGTATGCCCTGCCTATCATCCTGACGGACATGACACAAATGTATGCCCTATCATCCTAAAGTATCCCCTAACGGACAAGACACCAATTAGCATTACCACATCAAAATTTCAAAAACTAAATGTGTTTTTGAAATTTTGATGTTGTAATGCTAATTAGTGTCTGTTTTACTGTATGCAGACTGTTTTAAACATGAAGAAACTTTTTAAATTTTCAAAATCGGTTAATAAATAGTGTTCTATGAACATTTTTCTCATCGAAATTGGCAGTATATTTGTGACAAAAAGTAATAGTCAAAATAGTCTTTTAAAGATACTACAATAACTCGGGTAATATCAAAAGCTATTAGATGAAATTTTGAAACCACGATGAAAAATGGATGAAGAGTTCAATTCTGTCGTCAAATTGCCTCATAATAAAAATGATAATATTAATAGATAGGCCTATCTAATTATTGATGAAATGTTTGATAAATAATTATAATTTTACTAATTCAATTAATATCAAAAATAAAATTAAAGATACATTATGGGAGATAAGATAAAGAGTTGGTAGTTCTCACTATAATAGTTAAAAACTAGATAGTGTAAATGTAATTTGCTGAAAATTTCAGTCAAATTGATTCACTATAGCCTGAGAAGGAGCGCATGAAATTTCTGAATAGCCTCAGTCCTCATTACTAAAATCATTAATATAAACAGAGTTGCCATTACAATGGCCGTTCAGCGTCATATTTGAATCTAATCCAGCTTACATCGAAGGCTAGCTTTGATATCGAGAGTTTATCTGTTATATACCCCTTAAAGTTTACCTTATTGACCTTAATCAGTCACATGCCCCATCACCCTTAATCAGTCATATTCCCCATCACTCTTAATCAGTCACATTCCCCATCAATAATCAGTCATATGCACTATCCCCCTTAATCAGACATATTCCCCATTTCTGTAAATCAGTCATTTGTAAACATCCTGCATAAATGAATCTACATCATTCAACCATATACTGATAATACATAACACTAGACAGTGGGCAGATTATACATGAATAGTAATTTATAACTATGGTGCTACCAGCCAGACATAACGAAACTCTGTTGCTACCAGCCAGACATGACCAAACTATGGTGCTACCAACCAGACATAAACTCTGTTGCTATTAGCCCATAGAGTTATATATAGAAACTAGAGTCCGCACTGATCACGTGACTCCCATGACTACAACACTAAAGGTTTGTGCCGGAATGAAGCGACGGCCGCCATGTTAGTTCCGGGGAGTATGCACGTAAATACTCGGATGTTCACTATGTTATCGCATCAATCAATCTGTGTCGAACTGTTTTAAATCGTGCACAAATATTACATTTTTAAATTTTCTCACAGAAATATTTATTGTTTGATAAAAATAATAATAAAGATCCATGGACCGACTTATCTCCGGGCCCCTCTTTTCACGTAAAGGTTATAGAATAATTTATTTTGACATATCCGCGACCTTCGCTTTCTCTTTTAATTTTTATTAAAATATTGATCTTTTGAATTTGTGCAATGTCCACAATATGTAGGCCTATTCTTATACAGTAAATTTGTTTTCAAAATTTATGCAACTAATTAATAAAGAGTGTAGAAAAATGAATTATGTTGGTTTTTTTTAATTTAAGCACTAAAAGTTAACAGAAAACAATAGCCCGCAGAATTATATGTACTGTTATTTTTATTTATTTGTTAATTATTTTATTTCAGGAAATTTGCGAATGGAAAGTGAAGAAAAATTAATAGTCTACGTAAAATGTTGTATTTCTATTTACCGCCCGGAATTATTTTATTTGTTAATTATTTTTAGAAATATATGGAACTGAAAAGGGAAGAGAAACTAAAAACAGCCTGCAGAAAATGTTGTATTTTTATTTATTTATTTATTTGTTAATTTGTTTTAGAAAATTATGGAATGAAAAGTGACATGTCATTGTCAGCGATCCCGTATTCTTCTTTCACTTTCAATTTAATTTCCAGTATAATAATAATATGCCCCGAATGTGTATTCTATAGTAAATATGTACTGGTATTTTTATTTATTTGTTAATTATTTTATTTCAGGAAATTTGGGAATGCAAAGTGAAGAAAAATTAATAGCCTACTACGTATAATGTTGTAGGCCTATTTCTATTTACCACCCGGTATTGATTTATTTCAATATTTGTTAATTATTTTTAGAAATATATGGAACTGAAAAGGGAAGAGAAACTAAAAACAGCCTGCAGAAAATGTTGTATTTTTAATTATTTATTTGTTAATTTGTTTTAGAAAATTATGTAATGAAAAGTGACATGTCAGTGTCAGCGATCCCGTAGGCCTACTCTACTTTCACTTTAATTTCCAGTTTAATATTTGATACTTTAAATTATGTCCCGAATGTGACTAATAAATTTATAAATTGAAATCTTACCTTACTGTCATAAAGTTTGCTTAACTTTTTGAGGCCTATGTCATAGAGTATTATTATTAGTAAAAATGGGAAAGTAAGTATAAGTAGACGCAGAGACACTGTTGTTGTCGAGATCGCTGACATGTCAAAATAAATTATTCTATAACCTTTACGTGGAAAGAGAAGCCCGGAGATAAGTCGGTCAATGGATCTTTATTATTATTTTTTTATTAAACAATAAGTAGTTGGGTGAGAAAATTTAAAAATGTAATATTTGTGCACGTTTTAAAACAGTTCGACACCGATTGATTGATGCAATAACATAGTGAACATCCGGGTATTTACGTTCATACTCCCCGGAACTAACATGGCGGACAAGGCTCCATGTCGGCACGCTGTCACGTGATCAGTGCGGACTCTAGTTTCTATATATATAACTCTATGTATTAGCCAGACATGACCAAACTATGGTGCTACCAGTCAGACAGAACGAAAGGAATGGATATTATACAAACTGACCTGGGTTGCGACATCTTTCATATAAACTTCTAAATCGGCAAATAAATCATGACCTTGATGAAAAAATGTATTCTGAGCGTGCATGAATGACAACATCTGAAAAAATAACATTAAAAATCAAATCTAAATATGCCAAGAAATAAAAAAGATAGGTTGCCAGGCAACGAAACATACGCCCACAGCAGCTAAATCGTCCGGGCAGTCAACAAGGGTTGTCGCATATTTTCACTTTTTTTGGTAATGAAACATTTGTAATACACTAAAATCTGATTAAGAGTAACAACTCATTATGTAATTATCAGAAAATCATTAGAATTTGTTTGCTTTTTATAAAAATTTTGCCCCAAGCTAACAATTAGTATAGGAAACATTTAATATCATGGATTTAGCAGTTCAGTTATGAAAATTCATTGAAAATCAAAATACTTGTTCGTTTCAACACCTTAAACTCTGTGTATCAATCTGAAGTCAATCGGATGATAAGTTTGGCCTCTATAGCATTACAAGGTTTTTTGAAGTGATCAAGGGAGACAACTCTGGAAGTAATTATTTGAAATCGCTCAAAATCAATAGGCTTCTTCGTTTCATGACCTTAAACAATGTGTATAAATTTAAAGTCAATCGGATATTAACTTTGGCCTCTAGAGCGTCCACAAGATTTTTTGAAGTGATCAAGGGCCATAACTCTGGCACTAATTATCGGAAATCGCTGAAAATCAAAAGGCTTTTTTGTCTTATGATCTTAAACACTGTGTATAAATTTAAAGCCAATTGGATATTAACTTTGGCCTCTAGAGCGTCCACAAGATTTTTTGAAGTGATCAAGGGCCATTACTCTGGTAGTTATTATCGGAAATCGCTGAAAAACAATAGGATTCTTCGTCTCATGACCTTAAACACTGTGTATAAATTTAAAGTCAATCAGATATTAACTATTTAGCCTCTAGAGCCTCCACAAGCAATTGTGGACGCCGGACGGACGACAATATACGACCACATTTCAGTGAGGGGGTATAATGATGTTTAATTCCAAAAAGATAAATTTGGCAAGCATTTCATTTCTCGAACACTTTGAAAAGTAAACAACCCAACTGGTGATTGATGTATAATGATTAAAATCTGAACAGTGGCCAGGAAAATAAATATTCATTATCAAAATTAAACAGTCATCTATAAGCTGGACACAAGTAGAAATTAGAAGAATTGAGGTTATTTAAATGATTTTTAATAATTTTTAAACAAAGATTTGATATTTTAGACAAGAAATTAGTGCTAGATACACAAGATTGAATGATACCCAAGTTAAAGTGAAAATACTGCCCCCAACCCCAGGTCTGAGGCATCACTGTCTTCTACAAAAGTTCTTTTGTCAGTTCATTTTAGCTCTTCATACATTGTATTAAGATTTTTGATGTCATACTAGAAAAATCCTAATTTTAAGCACCGTCATGCTTTATTTATTAAATATACAACAAATAATTTCTCATTAATGGTGTGTAGAAAGCTTCACCCAATTATTCCTTCCACAATCATCATGTTCGTCTTTTGACTCCCGAGATAAAATTGAACAATGTGTTTCCTAACTAACAATGACATACATCTTCATCAATTACCATGAAATTCAAGTCATTCTAAAGTGTAATATGTTTTAATAAGTCACTATCGGTAATTGTATCTGTGTAACCAGTTTTGAAACTTCCAAGTAAGATGGGTCTGCAAAGCTTGTGAACAATCCGTCAATAGCATAATATGAGCAAAAGTCTTAGAATGGTCTCACTTCTTTGACACCCTTCCTATTAAAGATATGTCTTTGCAAAAGAAACACCAATTTTAGTAATGCGCACTCCTTTGGGTTAATTTTGAGTCCAATTTCGAAATAATTGTTCCAAATTTAAACATTTTTGAAAAAAATTATTATATTTTCTAAATACATTTTGCATTTTATAAATGACAATTTTTTCAACACGTCCAAAAGTGGCAGGGCATTGCAAAACCCAAATGGCATAGTTTGTACAGCAAGTGCAGATTGCTGTCTAACTCAGCTTTGCAAACCAACTGCTGAGTACGAAATGACCCAGAAACATTATCTAAGGTTGTTGGAGTCATGGAAACAGTAGGCAGCTATCAGAATTACTATACTAAACAATTTGCATATATAACTGTGTAAGCCCTATATAAAGGGAATTAACTCTAGCATGTGACTTACTGTTCCTAATACTTCAAATCTTTTCTTGGACTGTAAAACATTGATCTGAAAATAAAATAGTTGGATATCTCGAATCATGAGAGAGAGAGAGAGAGAGAGAGAAATGGGGACCAACATCCACTCAACACAAACTAGGTCATTTCGGGACTAACATATGGTTTAATTTTATTTCAATAATTTGCTTGCGTGTAGGGGTCTTTAGCAGTGGGAGTGCCCAGAAACCGGAGTGCCCAGAGGAAACCCACGAGGTTGAGAAGGCGCCCCTTTCTCCATGCCACATACGATCACACCAGGGCTCGAAACCACAGCCGCAAGCCAGAGGTGACCGGCCTGCTAGAGGTCGAAGCACGGCACTCTAGACCACAAGGCCATCCCAACCACCCCCCTGGAATCATGAACTGGTAACAGTGGCATTTCATTTACTAATATCTGCTGACAGTAGCATTTTGTTTACCAATGAGAGAAGACAAATGGGATTTAACGTCCACTCGACACAAACTAGCTCATTTTGTGACTAACATATGGTTTAATTTTATTTCAATAATTTGCTTACGCGTAGGGGTCTTTAGGAATGGGAGGAGTAAACCCAAGGGGTTGAACAGGTGACCCTACTCCTTGTCACGTACAACTGGGGATTCAAAACCACGCCGGTTGACTCAATGACAGGCTTTATGATACATTCTCACCCCCCCCACCCACCCCGATTTATTAATAAATACACACATATTTTTCTGTGATTTTAGACTTATTTACTTTCCCTTCCCCATTTTTTTAGCAGAGACAAGTTTCACCTTATTGCAAGGAAAATTGGCTGATGACATACAGCATCTCCAACATAGAATTTACTGAATTAACCCTTAACCGGTCACAGATTTGCACCACAACGTCATACAACTAAGTGGATCGGTCTCATATTTGCTACCACAGGAAGAACCTTTTTTATAAACTGCATTTGAGTATTTAGATTCGTATATAATTTGCATTTTGAAATGAGGTGAAACAAATAGTGTAAATTATAGATCAACTTACTCTCTTCAACTTTTTTATTGTTGTCAAGAGTCTATCACTTACAATTATTTGACAGTAGACGTTTGAAATAGGCATATAAATATTTCACCTTATTTAGCTTGACCAGTTCAAGTCATGACATCAAAATGACGTTGACCGGTTAGGGGTTAAACGCGTGTAATTTGCTTTACCTGAAAGACGTAATCAAGAGAGGTGTGAGCAAAACAAGATTTCATGGCCGTTAAAACGTTATGGGCTTCTTCACATTCAGGTTGCTTGGATCTCTGAGCAGACGCATTCCTTATTAAGGCATTGTCCATGTCATCACTGATCTTCTCAAAGTGTTTCCTCGCTTCCTTCACTTTCCGTACATCACTAAAATAAAAACAACACAGAAAATTACAAATGTTTTTAGTTTTAATGAATTATGAAATAGTGGACAGTTGTCTCAGATTCTATCACTTGATATATATACAGTAGGCCTGCCCTTGATAACATAAGGTAACTATGCCAACAAGCAGCAAAGTCAGCCCTATTGGTTTGGAAATCTCTTTCATCAAATTCTGAATTTCAAAAAGGTTCTTTCGTGGTCTCAATTGATAAGGTAGTAATAAGAGATTATTAGCAGTTGATGGAAATCATTGATGCTGTCTGTAATATTACTATGGTAACACAAATTAATATGGTTACCAAGCAGCTCATTTAAAACATATCCCAAGTCTGATCAACAATATTTATAACAATAAATAGAAATCTTAAATAACGTTAATTCCAGAAGATAATCTTTCAGGTGCATGTATTGTAAATATAAACAGAGAGAGAGACAGAGAGAGAGAGAGGATTTAAGTCCACTTGACACAAACTAGATCATTTCGGGACTAACACATGGTTTAATTTTATTTCAATGCATGTAGGGATCTTTAGCAGTGGGAGGAAACCGAAGGACCCGGAGAAAACCCATGAGGTTGGACAGATGACCCTACTCCTTGTCACGTACAACCAGGGAATGGAAACCACGCCAGTTGACTCAATGTCAGACCTTGTGATACAGCGTGCACGTGCTAACTATTCGGCAATCCAACAACCCCCCATAAACAGACAGGTTACAATGGTAATGCCATCTGTATGAAAAGATAATGTTTCAAGTGCATGTATTGTATATGTAAGAATAGGATGTTATTTTGAAAGTTCACAATGAAGTCAGTTTCTTCTCCATTACATAAAATTTCAACTTACTTTTTAATAAAATTATTTAAATTTTTACAAACACAGCGATTAGCTTGGTCCATTAAAATCTGAAAATATTAAAATATTATTGATAGAATGCTACAAAAACAATATTATCTTTGCCTTCGGTTGTGGACAGAAGTAAATGATTTTAACTACACCACCAAGACAGCAAATTAATAGAAGATAACAGTAATTCATTCGAAATTATAATAAATCAACGATTTGATACTCAACTTTCATGAAAGAGATAATCAAGACTACGTTTTTAATCGTATCACGAGCCTTTTTTTAATTACCAGTCAAACCACCGGTGTGTGTAATTTCATGAATCATTATACCAGTACACATAGACCAGCTGGTCCGGATATAACACACAATATAACCTTTTCATGGATAGATCAGCGAGTCCGAATACAACACACTATATATCACGATATTACACTACCTATAAATATATATATATAAAGTAAACTTACACTAAAATATTTCAACATTTCATTCATTGCATGGGCAAATCGACTTAAACTGGCCTGAAAATATAGTACAATTAAACTAAGATATGATTCAAAATTTTACAGTTAAATTTCTAAAGATAACTAAATATACTGATGCCCCCTTCCAATTGTCTAAATTCCATTCTAGTCTTTAAAAATGTTCTTTTCTACTAATATTTTCTTAAAAACAACACTGAACAACAAGAAAGGTGTGGTAATTATGAATTATTCTATATAATGTAGCAGGCTCCTTCAAAGATCCATAGGGCTGATAAACAAACTCAGATGACGATAAAGGTACAATGTACATGTATAAGGACTTTTCCTTCGGAAACCCCAGGGGAATATGAGTCCATTACAAGTGGTCAATTTGATGAATTGCTTGTGAGCATATCTCACCACATAACCTTCACTACAGGGACAGAAAGGGTATCAAAATGTTCATTGGGACCCCCTAGGATAGTTCCTATATCAACAGATTTGTTTAGCTCCTGACATTGTATATAAATAGGTCTGTCTAGCTCCCAGACTATATATATACATTGTCCATAAATAGGTCTGTCTAAGAATTTGATTTCCTACAAGATGTTGCTTTGTAAAAACATAAAATCAATGAAATAACTGCGAATGGAAATATTATTGTAGTTTCTAGTACTTTGATACCAAATTTGTTTTAAACAATTCATGTGTGAAATCCAGTCACCATTTTACAGAGCTACCAAATCTAGCATCAGATACCATAAACTAGCATGATCTGCTACCATCAGATACCATAACCTAGCATAGGCTGGTATCAACTGACGCCACATCCTAGCCTATACCATCAGACACAATACCAAGCCTACATCTAGCAATATACAGCAATCCTAGATACCATACAAAGCCTTTAATAATCATCCTGGTAGAACCATGGTCCATTAATTATCATCAACCCTATAACTCTTGTCCGTAACTCTTGTCTAGAATTAACCAGATGTAGTCCATCCCCCACTCAGTTTATCAGCTAATGCTACCTCTACATGTTAAAAATATATTAGCCAATCAACTACATTTCACAAATTCGCAGACCAATATGACCATCACAATATTTTTTTTCAAACTCAAGGAAATATAAGAAATTCAATTTAGAGCATGTGATCATGTGTATAATGAACCAGTGATTGTTGTTTAGGGCCTGTGTATAATGAACCAGCGATTGTTGTTTAGAACCTGTGTATAATGAACCAGTGATTGTTGTTTAGAACCTGTGTATGATGAACCAGTGATTGTTGTTTAGAGCATGTGTATAATGCACTAGTGGTTGTTGTTTAGAGCTGTGCATGATGAACCAGTGATGGTTGTCCCATACAATTCCTTTAGTTTTGTAATAAGTTGTGAACAGCGGCTGAGAATTGTATTTAACTAATAATACTTAAAGAGTTTGGAGTTTGAGCTTGAAGTGAGACTGTTACAAAATCTTAGTCTTATTAACTTTACAAATTCCAAATAAATGGATGATCCAAGACATTGTAACAATATTATAAAGTTATTTCTGTAATTATTCTACACAGGAGAATGAAGATCGTGTTGGTATTCATAAGATTGTGAATTGTTATGTTTGATTCTAGTAAATTGTTCGTCGTGTTCATCATGTTTGTTTATAGTATAAATATAACTTGATGCCTTTCCTGATTGATCATATCATATAATGGTAACAAGGAAAAAATCAACAATTTACATTCTAGTAACTTTATCAATATTGGTTTAAGGAAAATCATGGAAATAAAGACAGTTGTCTACCTGAATACTTTATTGTAATCAGAATTTATAACATAAAAATGGAATCCTATAATACCAACTTTAATGTTGATTCTACTGATTTTATTGTTTCCATATAAGTAACGAGCAATAGATTCTCCAATCTCAAGTCGATGAGCATTACCCAAACGACTAAAAATACTTTCCACTTATTCAGTCTGCAAACCAGTGAAAGTTTTCCAGTGTAACATCATACTGCCCACACTAGTTTATATCTGGATCCTTAATATCTCGGTACCAGGGAGAGAGGAAGACAGTCTGATGTTCAGGGACTCAGGGTTCAAATTAAAAGTAAGACTGTGATCAAATTTCCTCATTGAAAAAAAAATCTCCTTATACAGCAGAGCAATTCGGTATTCTGTACAGGAAGTCTCAGGTTCAAACTTTTTCACAATGCAAAAATAAATTCACATGCTTACAATAATGCTTGTAAATTAATATGACGTATGCCCAGTTATCATGCAGTTTCTATATTTCAAATGTTCTTAAATTAATATTGCAGGTGGGGAAGGGGACAGAGGAGGGGGGTACTATGCCTAGTTGCATTGAATGATTTCATGCAATATTCAAAATATTTCTAAAAATTTCAATGTGGTCTTTTATTCCGTTCCAAATTCAAACAATCTGCAAAATGATAAATATCCATACGGGAGTAAACACTATAATAATGCACAAATAAAGAAGAAGCATGCAATGAAAAAACTTGAAATAAAAACAGAAACTGAAATAATTTTATATCTAAATTAATAATAGTGTCAACGGCAACACAAGTCTACTTGTTTAATTATCATGTGATACTATCGGTTAACCAGTGGACAGTGAAGAACATCAATAAGATAACAGCTGTTAACAGTGGTGTAAATACTATTACATGAATATTCCTCTAGTTTTATATGATGTGTGATATACATCAGTAGCTGTGTACAATAATTTATAACAATAAAAACACTATCAAATAACTAGTTCCTTTTTTCAGATACGACTAATACATGTAATGAGTTCATATGAGTTGTAATACATGTAATGGGTTCATGTGAGACAGACATATTCTATGTAATGTGAGACAGGTGTAATACATGTAATGGGTTCATGTGAGACAGGTGTAATGGGTTCATGTGAGAAAGGTGTAATGGGTTCATGTGAGACAGACTTAATACTTGTAATGGTTTCATGTGAGAGGTAATAATGAATATCAAAACTAAAATGTTATTTCACTTTGTGTCTGTGTATATCATATTGGCTAAATTAAAGGATGTACAAATTTACCAAACTTGTCATCGAGGAATGCAAAATACACCTACATAATGGTCAAACTCAAACAGGAAATAGTCTGTATTTACTGTCTTGTAAATTTGTTGTATATATCTACATGTAATAAATCCTAGGATGAGGTGGACCCTATTTTCAGCAGCCTCTTATGATGGGTTGCCAGGCAATGAAACATATGCCCGCAGCAGCTATGTCGTCCAGGCAGCAACAAGTATGATGCATATATGTTTCTTGTGTCAGTAATGAAAACATTTATATACATGTAACACATTCAAATCTGATTTTGAGTAACAAACCATGCGTTTCAGCCCTATAGTCTAACCATTACCGTAGTATAGAAAACATTTAATGTCAAAGGCAATAACTACTGGAAATCACCGAGAACCAATAGGCTTCTTCGTCCTATGGCCTTAAACACTATGTATAAATTCACAGTCAATTCAAAGTTTCTAAGGGCCATTACTCTAGCAGTAATTATCAGAAAGGCTGAAAATCTTTATCGCATGACCTTAAACTTTGGCAGTACTTATAAAAATTGTTGAAAATCAATAGACTTCTTCAAGCAATTGTAGACGGACGACCGACAGATGGGGACGATGACAATATACAACCACATTTCAATATTGGTGTATAAAACACCTTTAATGCACTTTAAAGACGGCATGCCTGAATATCCATTCTGTTAGTTGCTTTGTTAATTTCTAATTATATTTATAAATACAAAATCTAAAACTCTAATAATCCACAGCAAAGCAAGCGTCCATTTTCTTATAAATATCAACTACTGTACTACAACACTCAATAGTTGATATAAATACTGTCTTCTGGTTGGATCAACTCACATGTTACAATGAAATACAATTAGAATTATCCCCCTTGCCAACAAATTGCTCACAACAACCTGTAGAGTTGAAATTTGAGTGTAGCGAAATTAAGTTCATTAGAATCATAGAATCATCTCCCTTGCCATCAGATTGCTAGCGACAAGGTTGGATTTTGTGAACATGAATAAAATTAATGCAATATGAATATGTGTGCTGTCTGAACTTTCTACTATAAAGGTTGTTCATTCAAACCCTAAACCCTAAGTTTGTTCAACATCATTGGAGTATTATCATGATGAGCTACATGTATTCAGGGAGTCAACCCTACTTTCAGGAACAGGGAAAGGTGTTACTGATAAAACAGATAGAAATACAATCTGTATCATTCAATAAACATATCATTAAAATACTTCATTTCATTCTATCTATTACTTACAAAGAACAAAGATTTCATTGTACCAGCGACATTACAATCAATATATGTCACAAGTCTCTGGTCTAAATGTTAGCATACAAGCTACTGCCAAATTAGAGCAAATTCTTTGTGAAATACCAATACTTAAATGGACAACATTTGATGTATTCATTTAACTTGTAAGTTTATCGAACAGAAGAAAAAACAGTATTTAAACTAGCTACTTACTGCTACTTTATTGTCACCCTGTTAGTGAAAAAAATACACAATAATAGAAATATATACAATATAATAATTCAACTATCTTATGTAACACAGTTTTGAATAACTGACGGGTTCAAAACTTGTATGTGAAATGTTGTAAAAACTGTCACAATATACTGTCACATGATGTTATTTCAACGTATTTTATCACTCTTTATATGAATCAATTCATTGGCTACTATACTATAACACAACATTTCTTGAAATTTATGACATCTGCTTTTTTAAAGTTTGAGATCAACATTACTTTTCGAATAATTGATGTTAATTGTTGTAACATGTCGACATCTGGCTTGACATTATAAAAATTCTTGAATCCCAAACCATTTTGTACAGTCAATCGAAAAGCTGATACATGTACATCATACAGTCATGTAAGAGTTACTTTCCTGAAGTAAAATCTAGCAACCATAACACAATTGAATGAGCGCATTCACTGTATGTGTTTTTATTCCCAGACCAATGTACTGGGCATGTTTTTGTTTAATGGGGTTGAACATCTTATCGTTATTGAGAAATAGAATCCTTGTCCCGACATTCATGAACCTGCCACCAAAATATGAGAGTTACCCAAAGTCGCCAACCATATAGGCAGGTATAACCAAACACTTTATGGATGAGGACACGGCCATCAATGCTTGCCCATATCTATGGATGAAATTATCTGAAAACCTTACTACTACAGTGCTTATAGCCCCCAGTTACATGTATAAGGTTATTCATCAAAGTTGGTCGTTAAGAAATGAGCTTTAACAACATAGGTCATGCAAACAGTCCCCAGAACCCAACTATAAATTCTGACAGCAAAATTCATTTAAAGACATCAAAATACTTGATAGAACCCTTTACATAGTTTAGAAATTTACCAAGAAATAAAACCAGATCCCGATTGAAATCTCAAGGAAAATAATTATGCTTTAACAACAAAGACAAATACATTTGATAGTGTTTCCTGTTTTTATGAATCCAGACAGATTCTATGTGCAAATGTGAGAAAAAGTAACAAATAAAAACTTATTTATGAATCATATTCATATCATACATTTACTGTAAGAAAATTAATCATTAATTGTTTTAAAGGGGCAGGCATTTTCACATATGAGTATTTAGCAAGCTTTAAGCCCTACAAATCTAAAAGCATTTTTTCTGGTAAGCTACATGTAGGTAGTTACGGGAAGGAATTCTCTATGAAAAGCCCTGATAGGAAATTAAAATATTTTAAGCGAAGCTTGAAGCCCAGATACAAACATGACCAAATTATTCAATAGAATAACTTACCGAGACAAGACTGTCATCGTGAAAATACGAGGCTAAATCTCGGATACCGTTTATAAAACCACTGAAATAAAAACACGGAACATAAACTTTATCTTTTCAACAATCTACAGATAATTGTCATGGTTACAGTTAAAAACGATTTAAATCCGTTTCGTACTTATAATAAGTTAGTAAGCTTTCGCAGAATTTTCATATTTTTCCTGTCTGTATGCTGGTTGATTTATGTGCTAATTTTAGGGACGTGGCACCCTGCAATTATAAAAGTTGGTCCGTCTTGATTCTCTAAACTTTCTAGGCAGATTAAGCTCTTGGTTAATGTGTGTTTAATTATATTCTAGAAGATATGTACAATAAGTTAAGTAACCTGTTGGCAGTGTTGAATGCTTTTCCTGTATCCATCATTATATTACATAACTTGACGAGCTGAAATTAAAACAAGGATATCTAATAATAACCCTGATCACACTACTGTGTAAATAAACCACATGGGTTTATTACATCTCATAAGTAAGATCCCTCATAACACATAACTCTCTCTATATATATATATATACCATCCCTGACCAGTCAATACACACTATTACATCTAATAAGTAAGATCCCTCATAACACATAACTCTCTCTCTATATATATATATACCATCCCTGACCAGTCAATACACACTATGTATATGTATGATTAGGTATTCAATTCAACATCAAAGGATGATTAACTAAGGATGTTATAGTATTTTGCATAAATTAGCCTTATAATTTTTGTATTACTGTATTAGCTTGATAACGTTGCGAAGTACACTTCGAGACGTCGCTCAAATAAATAAATAGCCGTTTTTCCATAAGTATGTGTTATAGTTTATCACCGGTTGGAAATAACAGAAATGATCATTTAGATTTAACACTCCCCTAATCTGAACATAATCAATGGTTAATTTCGAATAATTAACTACAATGAATTAAAATTTAAATAAAACAGGAAAATGAAAAGAAAACCACCATCTAATCAATTTACAAACCTTTTCTAATTTCAACTCTAAACTTTCAATATCAGATTCAGCATCTTCCAGCGAGGCCCTGAAAAATCAATTGAGAACAGAAAAGTATGATGAGATTTCTAATCTAAAAATAGAACACTTCATACCACTTCTAATATAGGTAAGACTAAGTTCACAATGTGTTGGCAATGTTTGTTATTAGTGATTCAAAAATACATGCATTACAATAACCCTAAACCATGTATAAGAGTAAAGAATAGCTCCTGTTGACGGTCATTGCAAAATGGTTTACAAAAATGGTTTGGTTCAATTCCATTCAGTATTTACAACAACAGGATCAATTAAAAATTTCAAAACATTCAGAATTCTCTGCAGACAGTATAAACAAGACGTCAATAAAATCCGACTGTAGCCAAACCAGGATACTATCCTCTGTCACTATTTAAGTTTAGTTGTCTTAATTAAAAGGGGGAGGGGGTGGTTAGCACATTCGCGCTGTATCATAAAGCCTGTCATTGAGTCAACTGGCATGGTTTTGAATCCCCGGTTGTACAGGAAAAGGAGTAGGGTCGCATGTCCAACCTCAAGGGTTTTTTCTTGGTCCTCCTACTGCTAAAGACCCCTACGCGCAAGCGAATTATTGAAATAAAATTAAAACAATGTTAGTCCCAGAATAACTTAGTTTGTGCCAAGTGGACGCTAAACCCCATTTCTCGCTCTCTTAATTAAAAAGTAACACGATCACATTTTTTCTAAGATTAAATCATAAATGAACAATTTGATATTGTCAGAAAATACTACGAGATCAGTCACTTCAATGATCTGCCACTTCTACGTTTAAACAATAACCTTTAAGGAGCTAAATCGCTAATATTTCAGACCTAGAAATTAACCCAAATGGGTCGCAACGCATATAATAATGTGATCTGATTGTATATGAACTGATTTACATTCAATTATTTTCCATTTTGACTCTAATGTCAAATCAGTTATGTCCAGTGAAATACGACATGAAAAACCCAATAAAAATTTCTAGTGTCTGGTTATTCCATTCTACTGCCCATGCTCTCCAGTCCAGATAAGTTATGCTATCGCCGTTTGGCTGGGTTGTGGAATTTGTCTGGCCTTGTTCATTCTGGTCACTTGTTACAAAGGACGCTGAAACGCACTACATGTATGGTACAGGATTCGTGTACCAATGGTAAAATGTTTATTATATCTTAAATATTGGATATCAGAAGCCTACCCTTTCCAAGGTAAGATAACAACATCAATGTTGATTTGAATTGACAAATAATTTGTGTTTTCAACAAGTAAGACTTTGGACGATATTGAGTTAGAGACTTATTGAGCATAACAAGGAAGAAAATAGGTTAATATTATAATAATAAGCCTACATGTACAAATATATATGTCTACACATGCATAATTCTATAATACTATAATAATAGGCCAATATCTATATAGGCCTAATAATATAGGCCTACATGGATAATATAATATTCCTGATGGTTGGCCTATCTCTGTTTTTAACCATTTATTCAGGCAAAATAATAATTGTTTATAATAATACATTTATATGTACAACTCACTGTTTGCTAAAATAATATTTGGATATAATTCAAGTTGGCTGGTCTAGTCTTTGTGATAGTTATAACACAGTTCAAGTTGGCTAGTCTATATTATGTATATATTATAATTTTTTTTTTTGATTGAATGTCAATGGTCTGTGTTGTATTCAACACCTGATTGCAACATTTCACTGCCTGGATAAATAACCTCCAGCAAACGACCGGGCAATTGGCCAATTAATTAAATGTCACAGTGGTCTGCAACTTCTAATTTATCAAAATTTCACACGAATTCAACCTGCATTTTTTAAAAAATTTAAACATCTTTTGTAAAGTTCACAGAATTAAACACCAATAAGTAAAAAACAATTATGCAATGTGTTAAATAAAAATACTGGTTCAAATTTACTGTGGATATGACAGAGTGTACAGATTAAAATCCTTGATTGACATTATGATTATACAGTATGACTCAATTTCTTTCTTCCTGTCACTAGCCTACTGCAGTCTGCAGCCACTGACTGTCTCGTCGTTTCGACTGTTTACACATTTACCTGAATTTCGGCGAATCCTTGAGACATTCGTTAAAATCGACGGAATATTTCATTTTGGATGATTCTGTTACACGGTATAATTAATCTTTGTCGTTTTTAAACAGCTAAATCATTTTCTGTAGAATATTTTCATTGATTCCCTCAATCACATGAACCACCGCCTTCCATGTTTATTTCCAGATCCACCGCCAGGTGGAGTTGTTTTATTAAAATACGAAACTATATTTTTGGTTATTGCCGTTTACATCAAAAATTATCAGCAATTTTAAAGCCACGTCGGACAAATCTATATAATATATATTTTAATGAATTAACAGAGTTGTTGCGGTTTACATAAGTGTGAAAATAAATAGCAATGAAAGGTTCAAGGTCTAGTCTTGATCAATTAGACTCTCAGTAGGTCAGCTGAGGTCACAGATCCACATGGTTTAGCGCACGCGATAAGACCCAGTTCTTCGTCAAGTTCGTCGCGTTCAAATGTATTGAAAAGTTTGGATAACGTCTTCTATATACACGAGAACAAGGCAGTTCAATGTCACTACTGCTGCTCCCAGCTACCCCTCTTGTTAAAATAACGCCCCCACCAATCCGTTACAGAAAAAAATTTAAAAGAACAATTCTTATAAGAAAAATGTGACGGTCGTGTGCTTTATCTTTCATCATCAGATGGTGGGATGGGATATATAGACATGGTAATATAGCATCAATGAAACTGAATCACAATTCATTGTAAAAATTGACGTCAAACGGGGTTTTAGGTTTGTCTCTTTAAAAAAAAACAAACAATTCAGTGCTTTAAAGATGACGGTGTGTATGTATGCCTACGTAATTTGGAGACTACGGTGGCATCATGCATTGCCAAGTCGAGTGTCAAATTTCCTGGATCCGCCCCTGTCTTAATTTGAGGCTGGATTTGCCGTATTTGTATTTTATTTTAACGAATTTAGCACACCGTGGATAATAATGTATTACAATGATCGCGAATTCGTATTTAATCCACTCTTCTCGTACATTCCCCGAACGGTTTATGCGAAATTAAATGAATTGGGGAACGTAAACGTTCATTTTTTCATGCAACAAATATATTAATGTAATCTGAATGTCTAAAAAGTTATTTTCAATGGTCAGTGTTTTTAATATAATATCTAATCAGGTATGGTCAGCGAAATACGTCAAAAGTCATAATCGAATGTCAATCTCTAGCGTCAGGTTATTCCAGTCCACAACGATATTATTTATTGTGCTTGCTCTCCAGATAAGAATATGACGTCTACAACTGATAATGAAACGCATTATGGTACACGATTCGTGTACCAATTGTGAAATGTTTATTTTGTCTTAAATATTGGATATCAGAAGCCATCCTTTTCCCGGTAATGTTGATTTGAATTGAGAAATATTTCGTGGTTTCAATGTCGAAGACTTTGGATGATATCCTAACCCTAACCCCTAGACTAGCTACTTTAAAATATACTTTTCCCATTGTGTCAGTCGTCGAGAGAGTGGATGATCAAGACATATCCAAGGTCACGGTCAATTTCAAGGTCATAGTTAGTTGACTTCTGGGAGAGTTGCCGGTTGCAAGCTCATCATTAACAGACTAATACAAGTGAGTTTAGTTTTACTCTGGGTTTGTATATTTTCTTGATAGCATTTTATCCATCGACAGTGTGGTAAATGTAAGTATTGCCTTCCCAACTGCAAGTATGGAAGCAAACATCCAAGGAATCCGTGCTTCATATAAATCAATTCAAGGTTGAAATTAATCAAAATTTCAGACTTTCACTTTTGTTTTTTATCATTATCATATGTTTGTGATTTAGTGGGATGATGATTAGATGATATGATATCGGCCGATTTGTAAAATAATTGTGACATTGACATTCAATTCAACAATTTATGCATGTCAGTGAAAAGGATACGAATAGCGAACAGAATGTAGTATGGGCCTGGTGACTTTGTGGGTCACTTCGTCCGTTTGTCAGTTTGTTTGTCTCGTGAGCCAGGCAGTCTATACTGACATCACCTAACACAATACCGGTTTAAACTTAAAAATAAATTTGTGATAAATTTGATGGTTTTTGTTCTTAGTTTCAATTGGATCCCTTTAATTAAACCGTAGAAACAGTCAAACTCACTTTTTTAATTGATGAATAACTTATCGGTACCTCGTAAAATTTGTTTGCCAGCATGCTGAGCAAGGTTAATATTGTAATTTAACAGATCTATCAAGACTAAGGTCACTAAGGATAAGAGACTGAATCTAGTTAGTAGATTTGACATCAGAAGGTTTATTTGATAATCAGGAAGAGCCTAATTCAATCAGAATCAATAAGAATTGACTGTGTAACACTGGCTATTTTATCTGGCTATTTTATCAATGTCACCTGTATGGCGGTATATTAGTGCCAAAATTCTAACATGCTATCGTCTAATTTCTAACCTCCATTCATGTAACTTCTAACCTCTATTCATGTAACTTCTAACTTCCATTCACGTAATTTCTAATTTAAGACAATGTATAATTCAACTTCTTTATTTGTTCAGTGTAAATATCAATTCTATTTCATCTTATTTCTATTATTGAGGTGAAAAATGTCTACTTCATTGTGGTATTACATGTTAAGCATGAACGGCAAACAAATTTAGAATTTTGATACTTCGACCTAGCAACCATCATTATGACATCGTTTGGTGTCGCCACTGTGTGCTCAATTGGATGATTGCGCACCTGATCGGGACCATAATTGGTATAAACGACCCATTTTTCGTTTGGTTGAAGGTTGGAAGGAGTGCTGAGAGAGAGAGAGGTCACTTAGTATTAAACTCAGTATCTGTGAAGGCCTATCCATAACATTTATACCCTGTGTTAATATAGACCAACTGCATATAGATATTAATTATTGGCTCAACCGTAAAAAAAAAAATAAAATAAAATTCTCCAAATCCCGTTTAGCTTATATTTGAAATAGAAAATGAAATGAAATGAAAGAGGGTTTAACGCCCTACTGTTTCGTTCCGAACCGGGCTAATGGAGACGGACATACGCCATACAGTGTGCTTTAGGGAAATATTGCCCGGAGAGCGGATCTACGACGTGGACTTATATCGAAGTCTAACGGTCACGGGATCTTTTACGTGCACGCCAACATGTACATGGAACCTCGGGTTTTCATCCCATCGGAACGACAAGACACTAATAAGGGGGAACCACGCCAGAAAATCTGGATGAACTTTTTTCGACCAATGCAGGGATCGAACTCCCGACCCACAGCCTAGCGAGCCTGCGTCTTACCTACTTAGCCACGGTATTCGAAATAATATTTGCAAACCATACATTTATATCACGTTCAATGTTGTTTAGAGGGTAGGATGGCCGAATGGTTAGCACGTGCACGCTGTAACATAAGGTCTGTCATTGAATGAACTGGCGTGGTTTCGATTTCCCGTTTTTACGTGACATGGAGCAGAGCCGCCTTTCCAACCTCGTGGGTTTTCTCCGGGTCCTCCGGTTTCCTCCCACTGCTAAACACTCCTACGCGCAAGCGAATTATTGAAATACAATGAACGGTGTTAATACCGAAATGACCTGGTTGGTGTCGAGTTGATGTTAAACCCCATGTCCCCATCTCTCTCTCCCGATGTTGTTTTCAATTTTAACACTCAGGCAAGCCACTCAATCTGACGAAGAGGGAGTCGTTTGTATCAATAGAATGGTCCCGATCAGGTGCTCAATTCCCAAACTGAGCACACGGTGGCGACACCAAACGATGTCATAATGATGGTTGCTAGGTAGATGTATCAAAATTCTAAATTTGTTTGCCGTTCATGCTTAACATGTAACACCACAATGAAGTAGACATTTTTCGCCCCAATATTAGAAATAAGATGAAATAGAATTGATATTTACACTGAACAAATAAAGAAGTTGAATTATACATTGTCTTGATTAAGAAATTACATGAATAGAAGTTAGAAGTTACATGAATGGAGGTTAGAAATTACATGAACAGAAGTAAGAAATTAGACGAAAGCATGTTAGAATTTTGGCACTAATATACCGCCATACACCTGAAGTGACTTTGCCCATCCTAAAATAAATGAATGCACCCAAGTATTATCAATTTGAACACTTCAATTTAAAAAATTTCATGGACTGTTGAGTTGTTGAGATAAGCTTTACTTGTTTGACATTTGTTAATTTTGGTCAACATGTGTACAAGTGATTTGACATGTAGGTAGATGTGTTATCTTATAAAGCTGGCTGTTATTATTACTAGATGTGTTATCTTATAGATTCTTATACATTCTTTAGTTGGTGTGAAGATTAGACTGTCTTATTAAGCATGTACCAAGTACAACTGAACATGTACTGAAATTTAACTTTTCCAAATAGATTTTATTGTAAAACAGTTTTATTTTCTAAATAGATTTTATTATAAAACAGTTTTATTTTTATTCAATATCACATGTCCTGTGAAATGTCGGATGGTTATTTTATGAACTTTATAAATAAATTGTTGAAGAAGTGTCAACATTGACAACTTGACATTTCAGGATTTCACTAAATGTGGTTATGTTATTATTAATTTTTTTTTCCAGTTTGCATCCAAGATGCCCATCAAATCGATCAAAGCCCGTCAAATTTTTGACAGCCGTGGAAACCCAACTGTAGAAGTTGATCTCACCACTGAAAATGGTAAATATATAAAAACTGAAATTTAAAATATTATTTGATATATTTACTAGTTTGAGCAGGTAACTTGATCATGGTCTGGTTCTAGTCAAATTGTTGGTCTGTTGCCAGCCTGAGGCATACAATGCATCAAGGGAGTTGGTACAGGGGGAAAGAACTGAATAAACGCTGGGCTATGGATGTATAACCCTGCCTTTACTTGTATAACAGGTTGCTTTACAGTGTGTGGTCAGATTGAACAAATATACAATCCCCTTACAAACTCTGTGGGTTGATCCAGCAACTGATAGATAAAAAACAAAAATTAAAATGTCAAATTTTTCCCAAATCCATATTGTTTTTATACGCTTACACAGAAAGCTGGTCTTTTAATTTTCTCATGAATTATTTAAATTGATCTTCTATACATTAAATTCACTTTGATTGAAAGACTTGAAATTTATCTCAGCTCAAGCATTCTGTGGTTTTAAACCTGAACAGAAGACAGATTATCAAACAAAATAATAGAGACTATGTTTTTTATCATACTGACTTTAGTAATGATGATCAAAACTAGGCAGAAATGTCAATCACTTAATTCTCAGTTCATAGTGTATCAATTTGACTGAAATTTTCAGCAAATTTCCTTTACTGTATCTAGTTAACTATTATAGTGAGAACTGCGAACTTGTTATCTAATCTCCCATAATGTATCTTTAATAATATGTCCAACACAGTCTTTGAGAGGTGCCTTCTGTCCAGGCCGGTTTTTAAATGTCTCGAATCAATTGAGAATAATTTGATGTTTGTATTTTTCTAGGTTTATTCCGTGCCGCTGTACCAAGTGGAGCATCTACTGGTATATATGAAGCGATTGAATTACGTGATAAAGATCCTAAAGCTTACCACGGTAAAGGTGTCTCCAAGGCTGTAGAAAATGTCAACTCACGAATTGCTCCTTTATTATTAGAAAAGGTTTGTATCCTTTACGCTAAAACACCAAACTCATTTATAAGTTAATTACTAAGGAACTTTAAATTGTTGTTCTGAAAATAAGATTTCCCGATATTTCTGGAGTAAGTTAATTATCTGGCATGCTAGCAGTAGTGGATCTAGAAGCTGTGAATGGAGGAGAGGAGTGATTCCAAATCTAGGGTGCGATCCACAATCCCACCCCACAATGAATGTCAACAAAATACTGGCTATGGCAGTGAGCGCTCCGAAAGAACATAAATTGTATACTGGTAGTTGATTGCCAATTGTTACCTCTCTGAAAAGCAGTTTTATTCAAGTAAACATAAAGATCATGACGGCAACTACTGGAAAATATTGATATTCAATTCTTGATGTCGATATTCGTATAGAAAATAAATGAACTTCAATAAAATGACATTAAAGGCATGTTTGGTATTCAATATTCAACGTCAGATCATTCAAAACACGTTAAAACTATAACACCGCACAGTGACACCAAAGTACAACCACCGTACATTTCGCGGTGACTTGAATAATTAATTTTTCTGGGGAAATAACTCCATTTCAATAGAAATTTATTTATTGTTATAAGCAGTCAAGGAAAATCGTCAACAGTGATTGATGACGAGCATGAAGCTGTGAATACTATTTCGTTAATAACACCATCAGATAAGTTGTCAAGAAACAAACATTAAGAAATCATATTTTGAGGATCATAAGGTTTTTATTTGATCTATATTATAACACATATAAATACAGCTTTAGAAAACAGACAATTACTTATTCAACTTTTAGATTTTCCGATATATCAATATATATTATAACACATATAAATACAGATTTAGAAAACAGACAATTACTTATTCAACTTTTAGATTTTCCGATATATCAGTATAGAATCGCCGAATTGGTTGCTGATATCGATATGTAAATTCGCTATCAATTGCCAGCCCTAATACTAGCTAGTTGATGTAGATGAATTAATTTGTTAAAAATAATAGTAACGAAGATTTATTTTGTTTTTATAGCAACCTGATATCAAAGATCAAGCCGCTGTTGATCAGCTGATGTTACAATTAGACGGAACAGAGAATAAGGGTAGGTAACTCTGTATAATAGATAGGAGGATTAGGGCTAAGGCATACCCTGTGCAGCGTTTCGTTTGATTAGAGGTAATCCCACTACACACTGCTATTATGAGTGGATATTGTTGTTTTAAATTTTGATTGGTCAGTAGTCTGTCTACCAACCAATCACTAGCTGCCCTACAAAAGCTTTACCTTTAAAACGAGTGCCAATATTGGCCCAAATATGGGATCATCCTGATTTATGAATTATTTGTGTATTTCAGGAACCCTTGGAGCTAACGCTATCCTTGGAGTGTCACTAGCCATCTGTAAGGCTGCCGCTAACCACAAGGTAGGGGAGATAACTCATTCTACTAGATCTAGTTAGTTGAGGTGACTCAAAAACCTTTCTCTCTCTGTGATTGGTCACTTTATACATATCTATCTCTGTTGCACTGTGATAGGTACGGCTGGCAAAAAAAATAATTGATATTGCCAATAATCGCTGATAAGCATTTTGAAAATTGGAAATCAAAATAATTTGTCAATGTTATTGATTATTGATCGGCAGATGGTCGGCGATAATCGATTCTTGAAACAGGATCGATTGCCAGCCCTAGTGATAGGTCATATATATATTGTTTCTATTGTTGCAGGGTGTCCCATTGTACCGCCATCTTGCTGACCTTGCTGGTAATAAAAAAGTTATCTTACCTGTACCATCTTTTAACGTCATCAATGGAGGAAGTCACGCTGGTAATAAACTCGCCATGCAGGAATTCATGATTCTTCCATTAGGTGAGTACATCTTATACAATTACTTCTATTGGTATGGGTTTAAAGAGCTTCGTCCCTTGATTTGAGATTGGGTATTACAAGGGTTAATTAACCCATTTAACCCTGAGCCAATTAAAAGATTTGCTGCCCTAACCCTAAGCTTATTGAACCAGCAGGGCCCCATCTCCTAAGCCAATTAGAGGATTATTGTTAATCCTAATACCCTCTACAAAATTGCAAATAATTTAAAAAATATTTTTTATACATAAAAATACTCTGTTACAAAAATGTTCACATTGCCGTGTTCTTTCCAATGATATAAAATTCAATTTTACAAAGTAGCATGTATATTACTATAAATAATATTGAAAAGCCAGTTCCACTAAAATTATGACTTTTCTCTATCATATTGGCAAAATAATGTGAAAAAGTATCCCTTACGATTTAAAGAAAAAAATAAAACAAAAATATAATCCCTCGTGTTGTCAGCAGTGTTCTAAGTAAATATAAATATAACTTTTAAAAAGAAAAATCACCCCAAATAACGGTCACTTCATCGCCTACGGCATTTAACATTTCTGCCTTTCTTTGGATATATGACGGGAATTGTCGTTTTCTTTGCTTCACTGCGTCGAAAATAAAAATATATATTTGAAATCTTCGACAGTGTAATATTCCCCTATTTAGCTTGTGTTAAACCTTAAAAGTTTTGATTCAGTTTAGCTTTCCAAAGTCTAGAATTATTAACCGTAAGTTTCGTGTTGTCATCTGTTTGAGCGAGCGACTCGCTTGATCTCGGCTCGAGTATACGCATTCTTCGCATCATAACGTCAAAAAAAATAATAAATAGTTGATTTCTTCGACATTATCATATTCCACAATATACCTGGCAGTAAATCATAAAATCTGATTCTATTTCACTCTCAATATCGTATAATTATTAGCCGTAAGTGACAGCGTGAAAATATTGGAATAGTGCCAAATTGAATGACACGGTGTGAATTTTCACCTCTGACCTGTTACGTAAATACTGAAAGATCCGGTGTTGAAACATATCTTTTTTATTGGATGATTAGCGAATTAAACATTCCTTTTCATCGCGGGTTTTACTTTTATTACCCAATCACCATTAATTAATGAAATAGAAACAATAGAAGTAAGTTGATTGATTTCTCGCTTGGGTTCGCTAAAGCCGTTGCCAAGTATGAAGGGTCCGCGAGTTGATTCGCTACCGTCAGGCGCGTGATGCGAGTTGTTTCGCTACCGTAAAAAATGGGTTAAGATTGAGTGTTACAAGGGTTAATTGAGATTGAGTGTTACAAGGGTTAATTGAGAATATATCTAAAAAACATGGCTGAATGACTAGATAACATTTTATCCTAAATAGAGACCTGCAATAGGCAGATTTAGCTCTTGCATAATATAATATAAAGAAACTATGCACTGTATCACACAGAAAAATGATTTTAAGAATGTTATTTTTATTAACGTTTTCAGTACATAAATAGTCATAGGTGCCAGATTTACTTTCTATTCCTTTAGGCATAACCCTGACCAAAAATGTCTTGACTGGCCAAAATGGAAACACAATCGGTAGAGTGGATAAGCTGATATATATTATGTATACAAGTTTGGTTATTGACTGTTTTGTGTATTTAATTTAAGGAGCCAAATCTTTTACTGAAGCCATGAGAATGGGAACAGAAGTTTATCATCATCTTAAAGCTGTCATCAAGAAAAAATACGGACAAGATGGTAATTATATATTGACACCAGTAACTCTCAATAAACTCAACTCCCTTAGATTTCATATTTATTGAGTTTTGGAGAGCAAGATATATAGCTTTTTATACGTCCACATTTTTATGTGAACATAAATATATTGTTGTCGTCGGCGAGATCTAAAGCTTTTTTTTTTTTATTTTAAAAATCCTGTCAATGAGTCGAGATGATATTTTAAATCAGGTAAACTTGTAATGTGGGTTATAGAATGATTTTTTCAGCTTGTAATGTTGATAATGAGGGGGTTTATACAATGATTGTTTATCTTTCAGCTTGTAATGTCGGTGACGAGGGGGGTTTTGCACCAAATATTCAAGATAATAAAGAAGGTTTGTGATAGCATTTTTAATACAATGGGGATGGCTTGGTGAATAGGATGGTGCTTAGGTGGTTTAGTAAGATGGAGGTGGTGCCACTGCTACTAAGTAAGATGGGGGAGGTGTCACGGTGGCTGGGTAAGATGGGGGGGGTGCAACAGTGGCTTGGTATGATGTGGTTTGTGTCACGGTATGATGGGGTGGTGCCACGGTGGCTAAGTATGATGGGGTGGTGCCACAGTGGCTAAGTATGATGGGGTGATGCCACAGTGGCTTAGTACGATGGGGTGGTGCCACGGTGGCTTAGTGAATAAGATAGGTGGTGGTGCCACATCAGCTCAGTAAGATTGTAGGGGCCACGTAGATTGAATGAGTAAGATAGAGTTGGGAGTTCGCCAAGGTGGCTTGCAAAGATGGAGGTTGGGGGTGCTATAGTAGCTCAGTAAGATGGGAGTACTATGTGGCTTAGTGAGGGGGGAGGCATGGTGACTTAATGAGTAAGTTCTGGTTTGTATCCCCTCAATGAGCAGGTTGAGGGGATACTACAGTGGCTCAGTGAATATAATAGGGTTTGGGGCGTTCACTGTGGCTCATTGGGTTGGATGGGTGTTGAGGGGTGCCACAGTAGCTCTGCGATTAAGATCAGGGTTCATTTGGTGCTACATTGGCTCAGTGAGAAATCTTAGTTTTGGTAGAGAAAGTAAAATCTGATTATTACAAGACAAATCACAGATTTCATAGACTTCAAGTAGATGAACTAAAGTCAATAAAATTCTGACCTAGAAGTTGATTAGGAACATGTAACAATTGTTGATTTAATATGTTAATATGTTTAATCACAGGTTTGGAACTTTTAAAAACAGCCATTGAGAATGCTGGCTATACCGGAAAAATTAAAATTGCCATGGATACCGCAGCATCTGAATTCTGTAAAGATAAGATGTACGATTTAGACTTCAAAAATCCAAACTCGAATAAATCTGACTGGGTAAGTTTATAGACACTTTATCTTATCTGTATTAACTCATTAAAATGTCAGGATGGTGTAGCTAGGAATTTAATACGCCCACATTGAAATGTGATGGTATATTGTCTTCGTGGCGGTCCGGCGTCCACAAGCTCTAGAGGCTAAAGTTAATATCCGATTGACTTCAAATTTATATACAGTGTTTAAGGTCATGAGACGAAGAAGCCTTTTGATTTTCAGCTATTTCCTATAATTACTGCCAGAGTTATGACCCTTGATCACTTCAAAAAATCTTGTTGACGCACTAGAGGCTAAAGTTAATATCATTGTGTTGACCAAGAAAATTCATCGGTATTTTCCGGCGGTTGTTCCCCTCTATTAGGGATACAAGAAGGGACACAGGTATACATTAGTGTGGATACAAGATAAGAGACAGGTATACATTGGCGTGCACACCCTTGACAATTGGAAATTTGATATAAGTGTAGGCCATAGCAAGGTCTGAGCAGAATGGGATGTTAAACCTACATTTAAATTATATATTTTCAGTTGACGACTGATCAGTTGGCAGATCTATATCGTGGTTTTATTAAGGATTATCCAATCGTATCAATTGAGGATCCATTTGATCAAGATGATTGGGAAGGTTATAGCAAACTTACCGCTTCCACTGATATACAGATTATGGGGTACGTATCTTTCATTTACATCATTCATAATACCTCATGATAGACTTGATTGTCATGATCCCTACAATGCCACATCATAGACTTGATTGTTAGGATTCCTACACTGTCAAATGATAGACTTGATCGTCAGGATTCCTACCATGTCACATGATAGACTTGATCGTCATAATTCCTACACTGTCACATGATAGACTTGATTGTCAAATCAGATATTACAGAGAAATAAGACATTGAGAAACGATTCACAATTTTTATTTATTGTTTGAAAGATGCTGAATCATCAGAATATATAGTCTTTTTTGATATCCAAAACATAAAGTAAAAATAATAACGGGGGCTCTGAAACCTTTTTTTTTTTTTTTTACTTTATCGAGGATTGTTGATATTTTTTGACATCAAAAAAGACGAGTAGGAGATTTTATTTATGACCCAATCCTTTCTTACGTGTACAAATAAAGAAATGTAATTCTTTCCTATAGATGCCACTTTTACTGAACCTGATTACATTAAGGCATAGTGATACATCATTTTTTTTTTTTTACTGCAATTCAACCATTGCAAAGTCCTTTATATTTACCCAGTGTTTCCATCAAGGTCAATTAAATAAAAGTAGTTCATTTCATCTGACCAATCACACTTATGTAAAGAGATATCTCCTGCAGTAGATTATGAAATTTATCACACTGTAAGCGATATCTACTGTAGAATGTATTGTTGAGTGATAAAGAATAAATAGCACCATATTAGTCTCCGAGTGTTGATGGAACTTGAAACTACTTTTATTTTTTAGAGATGATTTGTTGGTGACGAACCCAACTCGTGTACAGAAAGGTATTGACCTGAAGGCCTGTAATAGTTTATTATTGAAGGTCAACCAGATTGGTACAGTTACAGAAGCTATTAAAGCGTAAGTTATTATCAGTTCTTTAATCTCACTTCAATTTCCTCCCAGGGGATTTGATGGCCGAATGTTTAGCTTATGCGCGCTGTATCATAACGTCGGTCATTCAGTCAACTGGCATGGTATCGATTCATAGGTTGTATGTGACAAGGAGTAGGGTCGCCTGTCCAATTAGTTTCCTCCCACTCCTAAAGACCCCTATGCGCAAGCAAATTATTGAAATAAAATTGAACCATGCTTAGTCAAAATGACCTAGTTTCTGTTGATTGAATGTTAATCTTTCTCTCTCTCTCTCTCTCTCTCTCTTGATTTCCCCCCACTGCTAAAAGGAGTTATTGAAGTAAAATGGTGCCAGTGTGTGTTATTAGTCACCTAAAGCCTTAGTTTGTTTTTATTCAAATATTATCTAAAGAACTCCTTTCATTCTTAAGGTTTGTTAAATCAGTCTTCTCTTGGCAACTTTATGGGTGACGATGTGTTGTTGTCATTTATAGTTTTTGGTTTTAATTGCACCACAAGTTATATTTGGTGGTTATGTTTTAATTAGATCGGTGGATGTGTTTTAATTAGACTGGTGGTTATGTTTTAATTAGACTGGTAGTTATGTTTTAATTAGACTGTGATTTACATGTACTGTATTTATAGATGTAAAATGGCACAGGCAGCAGGTTGGTCTGTGATGGTATCACATCGTAGTGGAGAAACAGAAGACTCGTTTATTGCTGATCTTGTTGTTGGTTTATGTACCGGACAGGTTAGTTAATATATCTCACTGTAATACTCTTGTTAATATATCTCACTGATATACTCTAGTTAATATATCTCACTGTAATATGAGTACAGCCGCTACACAATTTTGGTATTGGGATGAATGACTGGGGAAGGTTACCCTAAATAACATAGAATATCATTAGCTATTATTACTCATATAAAGTTTCATATGGAAAATGACCGCCCAATCAACCTGAAAATAAACAACACACTCTCAGTTATTGTCTTTACAGGAAACCCCTGAATCGACCATCTGCAAAAATAAAATGAAGTTTGAAATTTGAATGACGATGTTTATTCATTTGTCACTATGATATCACGCGTACAAAATTGGTTTTCTTTATTTTCAGATTAAAACTGGCGCTCCTTGCCGATCTGAACGATTAGCAAAATATAACCAGCTGTTACGTATTGAAGAAGAACTTGGAAGTGAGGCTGTGTACGCTGGAGAAAAATTCCGCAATCCTCTCGCATAAATAAACATGTTTGATTTAGTATTAGAGAATATCATTGGCTGTTAATCATCTATAGTGAATAATTTTATTACGATTTAATTTAAACTTTTCTTGGCTTCTAGTCTACAGGGAAAATTGGGTACAAGACTTTGAAAATGTCTCGCTCTAAATTGTATCTTAGAATTTTTTAAATTGATTTGTTTGAATGATTTCGATTGGTTGATTCAGCGCCTTTGCTGTGTTAGCTTATATCATGTTGTCTTGTTTCTGTGTAAGTCTTAATTCACAGACCTGAATAAAAAACAAGGTGAAATTAATTTTTGAAAAATCCAGTGCCTGATTTTAGTAACCAGCTAAGCATAAACTAGATCTTGATAATATTATAACTATTGAATATTAGTGGTGAAATTATTCAGATGTTATTGATATGTTTTTACAAACTAACATTATTTAACTTTGATTTCCAGTATCATGTTATCAGAAACTTTGATCGTTTACGACTATTTCAAACAGAGATCTTGTTATAGCCTAGTTTAACGACTATGTCAAACAGAGGTCTTGTAACAGCTTAGTTTAGTTTTGTTATGTAAAAAGACAATGCTCAAAATGTATAATATCTGAAGATTGTCTACTGATAGCAGACAGAGATTTTGGTAGAGATATAATAATATCTTCAAGGTTTCTGATAATATGATCCTTATTTAATAATTATCTGTATAATGTTATTAAGGTTTGTCTTGTTGGCTTTTTCGTTGTATTATTTAGCCTGCATCCTTGTCCTATTGGTTTATTATCAAACAAATACCTTGTCCATCCTCGTATTATGTAGCCTGGGGCCTGCTGTTATTTATCCATGCTTTCTAGATTAAATATTTATAGAGTACCTTATACTAGATCTGCTTTGGTCAAATTTGTCTCAAAATTATTTTACGGAGAATATACAGTGCAAAAAATTCCACTTGATTCACTTTTAGAAGTTTGGTCATGATGATTAAATCGAGAATTAAGATAGATAAATTTTAACAATTCACCAGAAAATCTTTTGTAAATACATTGCGGATATTTTTTTATTTGTGCCATAAATTAAACCAATTGTTGTTAAAATTGATTGTTTCTTAGCTTTGCCATGTTTGTTTCCAAGTTGTGTTTTGTTTATATTTTCCTTATTGAGATAACTGAAGAGTGCTAGCTCTTATTCCATTTCTCTGTTCTAAACTCCATCACTTTCTGTCCCGGTTCCTAGACCGAGTAGAAAGAAAAGAATCAAGTTGTGGGTTGAGATTCTAAAAGTTAATAAATGGAACATACTTATTTTAGATTCCACCAGATCATACATGGTTAATTCCAGACCTCATTTAGTCTGTATTAATCTCAATCCAGTTATAATTTTAGAGATTTGAGAAATAGGATCAGTGTTAGAGCTCATTCAGTTTTCCATGCCCAGCATCATCCTAGTGCTATATTATGATGTAACAACCAATTTCATTGGTTCAAATATACTGTATTGTATAAGGACTGATGTAATTGGTTAGTTTAGTATGATTTGTTGAAATAGAGATTATTTTGACCAAATCAGCGAAAGCCAGTGAAGAAAATTGTGTATTTATTTCAATTTTACAATTTCTATCACTTATATCATGACCCCATTCCTTGTACCTAGCTATTAAAAAGATAAAATAAAATGGAGGATTTATTATGTATATATCCTTTCAGCCCCAGAGTTCGTACATGTATATGAGATGTATATCCATTCTCAACCTTGTGGGTTGCCTCAGGGCACTCCGGTTTCCTCCCACTGCTAAAGACCCCTATGCGTAAGCGAATAATTGAAATAAAATTAAAACCATATATTAGTCCCGAAATGATCTAGTTTGTGTCGAGTGGACGTTAAACCACATTTCTCTCTCTCTAGTATATCCATTCAGCTCAGAGCTAGTATACTGCTGAATTATGTCCCAGGGGCCTGTTTCACGAAATTTTGACTAAGATAAAATCAAAATTTTAGTAATTTGATTGGATAATATTAGATTGGTTTTAGTGCTTATCCAATCAAAATTGAAGTATCTACTAAAATTTTGATTTCATCTTTAGTTAATTATATTTTCGAGAAACAGGGCCCTGTTTAATAGTTAAAGAGTAGACTACTAATAGCTGTGTATATTCATGGACCTGTATTAAGGTCCATGGTATACTCCTGAGACCATGGGCCGAAAATTCCCTGTCTAACATGATTAGATGATCCTCGTGACCATCAATTGTGGGGGGAAATTCATGTAATAAAAGTTTCTTACTCCATGTTGTGAAATAATAATACATGTATAATAAAAAAAAGTGGGGGCCTAGTACTAATCCTTGTGGAACGCCAAAGGATTTAATATTGGTCCTTGAAAAACGTGTTTAGTCAGAATTACCTAATGTGAAATTAATTTTCCATGAGCTTTAATTCAAACGAGCACTGGTTTGAACCAAGTTTTTTCTAGACGGACATCTAAGTCAAATGACGTGACAGAAAGTTAACAAAAAGTGAATAAAACTGGCGAGAGACCAATTAACTTCACCAATCTACAGTAAACAATCCCACAAATTTACCTCATAGAACACTGCTGGGACGTTGAACCTCGTTTCATTTGATTCGCAAATTTCAAAACAAAAAATACCGCTAGGATTCTTGCCGTTTATTTATTTACAACTAATTGGGTACGGACGATGATCGCGGGTGACGATTTCCATCCTGAACAGTGGGCGTTATAAATAGTTAAAGTTGCGTCCCATACAATGCCGGATTAACCATGGTGGGGGCCCTGGGGCCTGGAACATGTGGGGACCCCTGATCACTGACCGCGAGCGCCAAAGGCGCGAAGCCCCGCATAGGGGTTCTCGGGGTTTTCTCTCCACCCCCCACCCACGAAATTTTCAGAAATTGGAAACCAGAAACGTGATTTCCTGGCATTTCAGACACTTGTGTTGGAGCCATTTAGAAGTACCTCCCCAGAAAAAAAATAAAATTCTGCCACCAAATTAGCGCATTCTGACGTTATTTCAGTGGGCCAATCCATGCGAGTGCTATGAAATGATGGCATTTCTAGAGGAGGAGACTGTAAGTGGGCAGAGCGACATCAAAGCTAATTTTGAAGTCGCTCAGTGATAAATAACGGGGTTACTTGATTTGGAATCGTATTATACCCCCAAGATGATTTGATGAATGGAGGCCGTAACGTTACGACCAAGCCGGACTCGATGTTTGACAAACAAAATGGTAATACGAGATTTAATCAAGAAATATGAATATTTCGTGTGATCATGGTGTGCATCTCATCAAATTCAGCTTATACCCACAACAAATATCAACAACAACAACAACAGCTTATATACAATCGTACGTCAATCTGAGGCAAAATTCGCGCTACTCGAAATGATGGGGACGTGTAAGGTGTTCGAGTTATACGATAATTGAGTTAGACGATGGTCGGTCCGATAGGAGATCTCACGACAATAAAAAAAACATTTGTTACACCCATCACCGGATTACACCGAATTCTCGGATGTCGATTGAGGGGGCCCAAGGGACTTCCGATGGAGGGCCCTCGAAGCATCGGAGGGGCCCCGTCACTAGGTCACCGGCCGTTGGAATCCTCGGTCCGACCATGCTCGAGGCGCGCAACTGAGATTTTCGTGGGGGCCCCCTAATGTGGTGGGCCCTGGGGCCTGTGCCCCATGGTTAATCCGGCGTTGGTCCCATACTCTGACATTTATCCAATATTGTTCATGCTACGATACAGAGTGGATCTATTTATAATAAAAGAGTTCTTGAATTGGACATACCTTTGTTAAGAATTTGACTATACAATAGTATGGGATGTCCTGGCCCTCATACGCCCACTCTTATGGCGGGGGAAAGCGGCAAAAACCTAATGCTATGTAGAAATGTCTAATTCAAAACACACATGTAACATAATGCCATACCAAATACCTAAAACGTCTAATGCAAAAAACAAAATACAAGAAACCTCTAATACAAAATACCTCATACGTCTATTGCAAAAGACAAAATACAAGAAACCTCTAATAAAAAATACATATAACCTCTTACTCACAATTGATTTTACAATCTTAAACATCTACCATAAGCATTAGATGACATATCTCGTTGTCATTACTTACATTTCTCCACTGAATTATCTTTATTTAGGTAAATGTCAAGGTCACCGAACACAACTTGGCGACCTATTCGGCTAGCGAGCTATTCGACCGATCTAGCTGGCAACCTGTTCGTTGGCAACCTATTCAGAATTAAGACAACAGTCGCCCAGACTCATCTGTTTTTAACAACCAATAAAATCCAACGTTACGTCTATCAAATTAAAGTAGAATAATATATTATTTTTATCAATTCCTTTAGCTCAGAATAGAGATGTAATTTCGCATTATCGTACAAAATTCTAGACATCCAACTAAATATATTCCGAAATATTATTAGTAAAAGTTGGCACAGTCATATTAAAGGGGCGCGCTCTCAACCTGAACATAGCCAATTTTTCAATATGATTGTGCCAACTTTTACTAATAATATTTGGAAAGCTCATTCATATACCTTTCCGAATTTATATAGCTGGATGCTCAGAATTTTATACGATGGTTCGAATTTGGACTTCAAAAAAAATACCGGTCTATCTTAACATATAGAATATTGAAAAATTGGCTATGTTCAGGTTGAGAGCGCGGCCCTTTAATATGATTGTGCCAACTTTTACTAATAATATTTGGAAAGCTTATCCAATTACCTTTCGGAATATATATAGCTGCATGCTCCAAATTTTGTACGATGGTCCGAACTTTGACACGGAATATTACCGTTCTTTCACTTTAAAATATTGAAAAATTGGCTATGTTCAGGTTGAGAACTCGCCCCTTTAATATGACTGTGCCAACTTTTACTAATAATATCTAGAAAGCTTATTCAATTACCTTTCAGAATATATATAGCTGGTTGCTAAGAATTTTGTACGATGGTCCGAATTTCGACTCGAAATATTACCGTTCTTTCACTTTAAAATATTGAAAAATTGGCTATGTTCAGGTTGAGAGCGCACCCCTTTAATATGATTGTGCCAACTTTTACTAATAATATTTGGAAAGCTTATTCAATTACCTTTTAGAATATATTTAGTTGGATCACCAGAATTTTGTACGATGGTCCGAATTTTGACACGGGATATTAACAGTTTTTCCCTTTAAAATTTTTAAAAAATTGGTCATGTTTAGGAAGAGAGTGCACCCCTTTAATATGAATGTGCCAATTTTTACTGATAATACATAGAAAGCCTATTTAATTACCTTTCGGAATATATTTAGTTGGATGTCTAGAATTTTGTACGATAATGCGAAATTACATCTCTATTCTGAGCTAAAGGAATTGATAAAAATAATATATTATTCTACTTTCATTTGATAGACGTAACGTTGGATTTTATTGGTTGTTAAAAATAGATGAGTTTGGGCGACTGTTGTCTTAATTCTGAATAGGTTGCCAACGAACAGGTTGCCAGCTGGATCGGTCGAATAGCTCGCTAGCCGAATAGGTCGCCAAGTTGTGTTCGGTGACCTTGACATTGACCTAAATAAAGATAATTCAGTGGAGAAATGTAAGTAATGACAACGAGATATGTCATCTAATGCTTATGGTAGATGTTTCAGATTGTAAAATCAATTGTGCATAAGAGGTTATATGTATTTTTTATTAGACGTTTCTTGTATTTTGTCTTTTGCAATAGACGTATGAGGTATTTTGTATTAGAGGTTTCTTGTATTTTGTTTTTTGCATTAGACGTTTTAGGTATTTGGTATGGCATTATGTTACATGTGTGTTTTGAATTAGACATTTCTACATAGCATTAGGTTTTTGCCGCTTTCCCCCGCCATACACTCTAAGTGCGAATCCGTGACGTATGTAAGTGGTTTGTACATTACCGTATTATCCATATAAAATTATTTATGATAATGCTATCGTATTATGATTGGGCAAGCTCGTGCTCACTGAAAATATAACTTGTACATGGAATTAAACGTTTGAGATTCTCCTGTATTCCCTACTCATTTATTTCTTCAGAGTTTGGCTTCTCGACTATAATAGTTATCAAAAGGTACAAACACGTGGTTATATTTGTTTCTAAGTGAAAGTTGGTTCAGCTCTGGACGTAGGTCTCCTAACACTCACTCTTGTTAGTGATGCATGACCGCAATCTGTTTCACAGAGAATTACTTACGAATTATCTCTGTAACAGATGCCTGTCCATAGCACGTGCGTTGACTGCACGCGCCGGTAGTCATTGGCTCAACGGCTCGTGCAATGTTTACTTAACCCTTGTGGGTGCACGTGGTGAGAATCACATAGCAGATAACAAGGGGTCCGTATGGACCCCAGTTGTAATTCAAAGTTTTTACGTACATATGTATTTGAATTTAAAAGCAGTGGTTAAGTTTTTATTTGCATTTATATTTGACAACTGAAAAACAACTAAATTATTATACAAAAACATTTTTGTGACATTTTGAACAGATTTAATAATACTCACAAAATTGCTACTTTGTGTACTATGTTATAACGAAGTTAAATGGCGATTCACGCTTGATACAAAAAACATAGAATTTTTGGAATTCATCATTTAATTTTTGGTATTTGTAACATGCAGATGTTTAAAGAGAGAATAGTCTGGCATACGCAATATGATATCGGGCAGCAAACACATTAGCAAAATTCCTACTGCGAGTTGTAAGTTTGGGGTCCGATTGGACCCCTTGTACCCTTCAAGCGTTGGGCCTGTTTGGCATGTAACATAACTCGTCATGTCGGAAGCAGATGAATACCGATCTATTCGCCATGTTTAAAAATATATTGGAGACAAAGTCACTAAATTTCAGAAAGCAGTGTCCAGTAATTATTACAAAACACCATAAAACAATTAAGTGCATGGGGTCCACAGAGACCCCACGTGCACCGACAAGGGTTAACACCTAACTGCTTCGGGCAAAATGATGCATTTTACTCATTTTAATACCCATTTACACTAAATAGGAAATATTTTTTAACTACAAATACTTCAAACTTCTTTATTTATTTTTCTTTTACCTCAAAAAATGTTTGAGAATTTAATTTGTCGGAGTAAAAAAGTTAATATGCCGTACTCATTAAGCCTCGTCGATGTCATGCTTATCAGTGATTGTAGCGGCCAAGCGAATATTCACTGCGGGATCAGTTTGGCATGACCGAGGGCCTGACAAGGAACAAAGTATAGTCGTTCGGACGGAACGAAAAACCGATCAGGTCCAAAGTACACATTGCCATTGACATAAACGTAAAAGATCCCTTGGCAGTTGGAATTCTATTGAAAAGTAGGCTGTATTGATGCTTTCCGGGCAAAATTTCCATCAAAGAAAACCCCATTTCATTTCCTGTTTTGTCATGCATAATCCAATTCAATCCAGTTTCACTCCAATCTCTGCAATACAGGGAGTTTTCTCCAGGTTGTCCAGTTTCCCCTCACTACCAAATACCACTACATATGCAAGTGAAGTACTGAAATAATGTGACCATACGTTAGTCCCGAAATGACCTTCTTTGTGTCGAGTGGCCGTTAATCCCCATCTCTCCCTCTCTCTCTCTCTCTCTCTCTCTCTCTCTGAAATATAAAACAGAGTGGTATTTACAAGGTAAAGCACGGTAAAGTGGGATCAATTTTCAATGTCTTATTAATAAATAAGAGATTTATATTTCTGTAGACTAGATCAAAGTTGACGATTGTCACCAATAATACATTCATTCATGCGATGGTTTCGATTATCCAGAACTATTTACATTGTATTTAAATAAAAGATTGAATCTTAGATAAATAATAGTCATTTTAAAACAAGTCATTTCACGCTAAAATTTAACGTTGATATTACAAAAAAAAGGTCAATGTGCAATCAATCATGTTTTTTTTTTACATTTTAAAGAATTTCTCGGTGAACTTTGATTTTATCACTCAAGAATTTAACGTTTTATTATATATTTAAAAATATTATTTTATTTTGTGAGGGCAGACATAATTTCTGCGAATCAACTTTCCAGAAGTTATATTTGACACATGAACGTATGGGCACGTTGAATGTTAGGGAGGGGGGCAGATGAACCTGATACTTGTATGCCCGAGGTGCCTGCCATATAAGACCGACCGCACCCTCACTCACCATTCCACCACTGCAAACGCGTTTTCCTGGCGCGAATCGTGATGATGGGAACCTAGCGTCACGTTAAAACGGTAACATCTTTTTCTATGTAATTAATGTAACGCCTCCTTGGTTTGCACGAGTAAAATAAATAGTGGCCTCTTTTATGTTATGTGTAAAACTAAAAATAGATATTTGAGTAACTTTCTTGTTGAATAAGTAGGAGAATAAAAGTACATGTATATAAGATAAAGAAGATGGTGGGTGAATTGTATACGTATGTATAACATCAACGATAAATATAGTGTAATTAATTATTTACACATTTGGATCATGGCGTTACTTTTAAATATTTTAATAACCCAAAGCCTTTTATGAAGTGTTTCGCGTTTCGCCGATATCCTCTTACCAAGATAAATCTAGAAATATCAGATAAATTAGTACATATAAAACGGTTCCGTGATGCACATGCTGGGTACATTTTTGAAAATTTAACTGTCACAAAAGCGTTTTCCTAATATTCAACCCGGTGAATACAGCAACTTCGATGTTGTGGTCCAATATAGCTTACCGTGAGTGACTTACCCGAATCCCAAATCCCCGAGAAAATTCTGAAAATGTAACCGCCGTAAATGTGTTTTCTGCTATGCTAGCCCGTGAATGAATTAAACAACTTCACAGTTTTCAATCTGTTTACAACCGAATTCCCACTCTATGCCGACCTGGGGGCAGTTATACGAAATTTTATCTTAGTTAAGATTTCGTCGAGAAACTGGGCCTTGACTTCCAACTACCCAATCGGTCTGTTGCAGCTGCATTCACGGCTCCAGGCAAAATGTTTTAATCCATAGTAAATTCAGTACAAATTCGGGGTATTTAAATAGAAAATAAGTCAAATTATACTTTTTTTAAAATTTATTTTCGGGCACTCATTTTACAAACTAGATGAAATAATAATTTTCGTTTTCACCTCACCCGTCTGCCCGATAAGTCAAATTGCCCTAAAATACACCCCCCCCCCCCCACACCCGCTCACCTCGCCCGTCTGCCCGATAAGTCAAATTGCCCTAAAATACACCACCAAGGCACAATCATACAGCGAGTATTCCTTTGGCCACCTGGGAACTTGAAAGGGGCCGTGTGTGTGTGTGGGGGGGGGCACATCTCTTGCCTTGGCCCAACTGGCTGTCCTTGGACCAATTCTAGGCTTAAATAAAAGTGAAAACGCTAAAAAATGAAACTAGCTTGATTCACATTTTCCGCAGCTCAACTGACAGATCATTCTTTTTTCTCGGATTTAGACCATTATTTTTTTCTTTAGTGGATGCGAAGAAAAAATTTCTTTTTGGGGAATAATATGTTAATAGTACGGTAGGCCTATAGGTAGTACTAGTAGTTTCTTTTTCAGTCGGGAATCATGGGTCCAAGTATCACATATCAAATTAAAAGAGAACATTCTTTACTAAAACTAATTAAAACCACAGACAATTCTATTAAAAATGAAATTACGCGAAAGAGAGAGAAAAAAAAAAGCGATCATGTGAACATTTATTTTCGTATCGGATTATTACCGCTCTCCCTCGCAAAAGTCCAAAAAGTGGTAATGTAGGATTTCCCGCACTCTAGGTCAAAGGTTAATTCGGCTGCTAGGTAACGCTACTGGGGGTAATGAAGCTATTCTGACGTTTTACTTTTATTGATCCTCTTAAGTAAAGTAGTTCAGCGAAATAATGTTATTTGCTTATGGTATTTGAGAAACCTGTTTCATTTATATCAAACCTGTTGGATATATATTGTTATATAATGCTGGCGAAACAACAATCCGTGAGGAAATCGGTACAACATTTTTTGTGGCCGCGGATGAATATATGTCGTCATCGGTAAACAAATGTAGTGCGAGTACCTGTAAAAATGGCGGAGCTGGAAAGTAGCCTTACGGCAATGGACTGGCTTCATCGCCTCCGTGTCGGTGGGGCAATTGCCGGGGGACATATAGGAGTTGGGGACAATATCAGTAAAACTGCCGGTGGGCAGTTAGCGATGAGAAAAGGGCCGAACTCCCCATTGGACACAAATGCCATGTACGAAAATGGACACAGTCCTGGACATCCGAACACTCAAAAAGACGGTAAACCACCGTACAGTTACGCTAATCTCATTACGTTTGCGATTAACAGTACGGGAAAAAAGAAAATGACACTCAGTGAAATTTATCAGTGGATTTGTGAAAATTTTCCGTATTATAAGGAAGCTGGAAATGGTTGGAAGGTGAGTTCAACTATTAAATAGGTCAACAATAGCCTATAGGGTTATTCCAGTCGTCTGCATGTCTTAAACACAGAACACAGTACAGTGCTCATGTCAGCAGGCAGTTCCATCGAAGTGTGACGGAACACCAACCTTTCGTCGATAAAACTGATTGACCTATATTAATAGATCTTTACGTCATTAATTATGATAATTAGATTAAATTGATAAACACCAGTTTAATTATTTCAATAGATTAAGCACGTAATCACTTGTGCATCGGATTAGCCTTTACTGATTTGATTACCTTGGAACTTAGTGGTTGATAGAACTAGGTCAAGAGTCTTGACATCTTCAGGTACGACACAAAATTGTCAGATACAAAGTTTTGGTTCGGATAATGGAATAAGTAAGTATTGTTGGATTGGTAATCAATAAGAAAAAAATATGTTTCAATTGATACAACAAATGCGATGATAAGATAATACAAAATGTTGGTTGCATCTGATCAAAACATCCATAATTATGGACATTATTTAGGCATAGTCATATACATTTAGTAATACACGTGATGTGATATAGAATATCAGTTATGTTGTACATGTAGGCTATAATAGAAAAAACTATTATTATTACAAAATGTGATGTAAAATTGCGACATACGTGACATAATATATGAATAGGCCTACTAAATGAGAATATAGCATTGTCAACATGAATATGAAGAAAAAGTAAGAGTATTGATTGATATTAATTTATCTGCTTGATTTGTTTTAGTAAGTATAAAGTGGTGCCTGTCTACAATTATAGTTTGAGGTCCACAGGGAGACATCTCACTGTGCCACCCGCTATTGTTCTGATGGGGGAATTAATCAAGCAAGGAGATTATCGAATACAATGGTGTTAAAAGTATAGTCCGCTTTTTAAAATTACTAGGTTTAAACTGATTAACAACTTTATTCACAATAAATTACATTAAACTTCTTTGAGTGTCATTTAGCAATTGACATACATAATAAACACAAAAACATATTATGGAACACAATTACTATTTTAATTAAAGCGACGTTTCGTTGAGGATTCTCTCAACGTTTTCAAGCGAGTGATAATGAAAATAATGTACAGAGGTTTTATATACAAAAACAAGTAACAGCTAATTAATCATAATGAATAGTGAAACCATAAATATGACTTGTTTAGGTCTGTTGATATTCAGATAGTCAAATTTTCTTATACGGTTTCGTAAGGTCTTGTTGACCTAATATATTTATGGTTTCACTATTCATTATGATTAATTACATGTAGCTGTTCCTTGTTTTTGTATATAAACCCTCTGTACATTATTTTCATTATCACTCGCTTGAAAACGTTGAGAGAATCCTCAACGAAACGTCGCTTTAATTAAAATAGTAATTGTGTTCCATAATATATTTTTGTGTTTATAAATTACATTAAAGTAATAACAAATATATGTACATGTATCAACCATAAATCATAACCCTACTAAATGTGATCTGACGTCAGTATATTCAATTGCACATTTTTACTCTATTTACTCCATTTAACAGTTCGATTTTGGATCATGAATAGATTCTTCTACTCTTTTATATTTTCATGTCCCCCGTTATCCAATTGAACTATGGTATTTTCAGTACAAGTCTGCTCTTTTAACGCAATGTTAATCAATTTAAATATATTTTGTGGCTTTTTCCGATCTCCTTCATTTTACTGTGCCAAATTAACTAAATTTTGACCTCCTTGAGAATTAAAATAATTAAATCTTAACTAGGTGAACAGTACTAATAAGGATACAGTCTATAATCCTTTGTTTACTTAAATTTTCACACCACTACCCTATAACACCAGTTGATTAGGTGGCACAGTGAGATTTAAACCGTCCACAGATGACAATGTAAAATGTTTTCTCTGTGATATCATGATCAGTTTACATGGGCATTAATTAATGCCTCGGCTCTGATTGATGAATGATATGGAGCCAAGGTTAAGTATACCTAGTTCAGCTCTGAACGTAGGTCGCATTGCACTCGCTCGCCCTGTATGTTCAGGAACTGTCCTATTGAAGCCATTGTGTAACTTTTTACTGCTAAACGATTGTGTGTCAGTCTATGTTAAAGACCACATCAAATGATTCAGAAAATTTTTACGTACGGGTACTCAATAGTTACAAAATCCATTTTACGGCAAGATCAAACTAATCTGATTAAAATTAATTCAGATATTTACGTTTTAGTATCCGACTGCCAAAAACGGTTTTCAAATTTTCAATTACAACCATAATCCGGTTGATTGGCTGGTGACGTCACAGGCACTACACACAGTATACACATCATCTATACAATAAATCACCGTGCAATATATCACTGTATATACACACAGCCAGTTGACACGTGTGTATTTGTCGGTCCAATAAACATTTGACTGCCGTAATCATTAACGCGTAATTATTTACATGTAAGTTCATATCACTATATCAGTCAAAGCATTTTCAAAAGCCGACCTTTCTCGTCTTGAGTTGTAATAGATTACATGTATATATATATATATTTTTGACAAGAATATTACCGAGTATATTTCAAGATGCCATATTACCGTTGTGTTATTGAGAGTTGTGGAAATTCCAGCAAGGGAAAGGGGAATAATGTACCGGCGTTTCATAAAATTCCCAAGCATGAAATCGTACGGAAAGAGTGGAATGCGTTTGTAAACAATTCAAATCCTGATTGGCAACCTACAGTCAAACAGAGATATGCAGTGAACATTTTACGAACGACTGCTTAATTACCTATACACAATCGGCGTGTGTATTTATTAACGCCCGACTGATTCCTTAACCCCCCTATTTAAATAAAACAATGTGTTCAACTTGGAAGATCGTATTACATGTACCAATGAGAAATTAGATTATATGTTTTATGGGTGTATTTGTGCAGCATTTGTTTTTCTTTTACAGAATTCAATACGTCATAATTTATCATTAAATAAATGTTTTCTCAAAGTTCCCAGATCTAAAGATGACCCTGGAAAGGTAAGTAGATATATTTTATGTCCGGTATACCAGTAATACCGTACCAATCTGATAAAAATACAGATCTATATTTTGTTTAGTTTTTTTATACACATTGAGATGTGGTTGTATATTGTCATCGACCACGTTGGTCCTTCCAAATTGGGATGGCCTAGTGGTCTAGAGTGCCGTGCTTCGACCTATAGCTGGCCGGTCACCTCTGGCTTGCGGCTGTGGTTTCGAGCCCTGGCGTGAGCGTATATGGCATGGAGATAGGGGCGCCTTCTCAACCTCGTGAGTTTCCTCCGGGGCCTCCAGTTTCCTCCCACTGTTAAAGACCCCTACTCGCAAGCGAATTATTGAAATAAAATGAAACCATATGTTAGTCCCAAAATGACCTAGTATGTGTCGAGAGGACGTTAACCCCATTTCTCTCTCTTTCCTTCCAAATTGTTCAAATGTCGAATCCTACGTCCACAATTAGTTGTTTTTGCTATATAGGCTAAAGTTAATATCTGATTGACATCAAATTTATTGTATAAAGACAAGTAAAACAATATTTTGAACTATAAAAATTAACTGAAATAGGATCTGTAATTAATGCTGTAGTACAGGTGTGTAAACCTTGGGTGACTGTCAACGTTGAAGACATCACACATAACATCCAAATTTAGAAAAATTTGACATAACATCCAAATTTATATAGCGCAAAAAATACGCCTAGTATTAGGAATACCAAATGTGTGCTTGTAGCCCATATACAGATGTGTTTTCAATCAGTCTTGTTTTCAAAATGCAGACTGATTTGATTCTTTTATATGAAGGGATGACGAATTCCACAGATACATATATTTATGTACATGTATATTGATAGGCCAATTGGTCAGTTTTTAAGATACATTGTAGTTTGTTTGGATATATTTCAAGAGTGGGAGGCAAAATTTGACTCCTGTTCCTGGTACAAGATGAGTAGCGATTCATCTCCAGTTCCTGCTACAAAAATGCTGAATGAAAGAGAAATTTGTGCCACACTCAATGTCATTCACCAGATATCATGGACTTGTACCTGAAAATTCCTGAGTTTGATATTGGACGTTGTCGGTTACAAGTGAGTTATTTATGGTAATTTTATTATTTGATTATTTCAGGGATCATATTGGGCAATAGACAGTAATCCTCCAGATGATCCCCTTCCAGCGAGACATAAAAAACGTCGACCGGGTGATCGGGTAAGTTTTATTTAGTTACACCCGATATTATAGATTCTTAGTCATACTTTATTAAAACTTATCTCTACTTATTTAAATTCTTATTCTTCAGGATCTATCCTGGGAAAAAATATTTGAATGACCGAATGGTTAGCATACGCTTACTGTATCATACAGCCTGCCATTGAGTCAACTGGCGCGGTTTTAAATCCCAGATTGGCAAGGAATAGGGTCGCCTGTCCAACCTCGTAGGTTTTCTCTTGGTACTAAGGTTTCCTCCCACTGCAAAAGACACCTATGTGCAAGCGAATTATTGAAATAACAGTAGACCATATGTTAGTCCTGAAATGACCAAGCATATGTCGAGTGGATGTTAAACCCCATTTTGTGCACACCAATGTATACACGGGACATCGGTTTTTCGTCTGCATCACTGACAAGAGAGAACCATACTGTTAAAGTATTAAAACACAGGAGAGGAGGTGGTGTAGATTTGATTTCCAGTGTGTATTGACTGATACAAGTTCAACTTAAATTTCTCAGCTGCATGTATATAGGAACTCCTGACACTAAGATGAAGTGATGTCAGAACTTCTAGTAATAGTCTGCACACCCTGCCTTGTGTATATCACTGTTTACATATAAATAGATCAATTTAGTTTAAACTTTGATAGTTGTAATACTTGTTTTAATTTTATTTGACAGGATTCTCCATACAGTCCTGATCAAGGAGGTACACCAATATCTAATCCGACCTTGACCTCTATTAATCTACAAGTCACAACTGCTCCTGCATCTCATCAGGTAATGTCTAATTAATAATAAATAATAATTATAATGATATTTGTATCGCGCAACTATTCAATCCACTAGGGAATGCACTAGGCACTAGAAATGTTCTCATTTTGCAGTGTTAATGATAGAGACTAAATAACCAAGTTTTAACATTGGATTTAAAAACCGACAGAGATTGACATTGTCGGATATTTTCTGGAAGTGTATTCCAAACAATTGATGCACTGTATCGAAAAGTTCCAGATCCAAATGATTTCAAATTAAAGACAGGTACATCCAATAATAGTTTCCCTTCTGATCTTAATGATTGTTTAGGTTGATACAGTGATACTAGATTTTGAAGGTAACCTGGTGCGGATTTGTTTATTGATTGATAGGTTAATGACAAGATTTTAAAGTTGATCCTTTCTCGAACACGGAGCCAATGTAATTTGTTGAAGTTTTGAAATCTGTTCGTTCGTAATACCAGTGAGTACCGAATTACAATAGTCTATTCTGGACAGGACAAAGAATCGAGCTAAGGTTGCAGCAGCGTCTTCTGTTAATATGTTATTCAAAACAACATAACTTATTAATGGTATTATTATTCTTTATTGAATTATGGGTGTCTGTCAAACTTATTGAGTGATCTACAAAAAATTTAAAGCCATTTTATTTGAAAGTCTTCAAAAATATCTACAAACAATGACATATTTATCAAGAATATTAGCAATAAACCGACGAGAAGGAATATCTAGGACATCAGCTCAGTGCGCATGCCTAATAACCTGACCTGCTTTTTTCTGATTGGACACTTCAACTGTTGACCTTAGTGACCGACCAATCAAATAACTTATTCTTAAAATTACTTCATTATGTATGCAAAAACATGGCCGCACCAAGCAAAAGCCGAGAATTTCGCTTGTGGAATACCTGTTTTTAAATTTATATTGAAAGTTTTACTAGTTGAAATACATCTAACAGAGCAAAGTAGCCGTAGGCGCATAAAATTTATGTAAACGGCAGCTATCCGCCAACGAAATCGACTGTTATATCGCTCTGTATTAAACACGGCAACAGACCGCAACATAATGTCACTTATTTTTGTTTAGCCGGTAAATATTGATAAACAAGACATTACGGGGTAACTTATTTCTAAAATAATTGTTAAAAATGTCGGAAACATTCAACTAAAACTTCAAATTTTTGTGTTGAAAAGCTATGCGGCCGAAAATACCCCCCCCCTCCCCCCGATACTAAGCGCACGTGCGACAAGAAACAGTGTTCCAATTCAACACAGCCTTATAGAGAGAAACAGGGTTTAACGTCCACTCAACACAAATTAGGTCATTTCGGGACTAACATGTAGTCTTTAATTTGGTTTCAATAATTCGCTTGCGCCCAGGGATCTCTAGAAGTGGGAGGAAACACGAGGACCCGGAGAAAACCCACGAGGTTGGACACATTTAGTTATAGAATTTATTATAGAATACTGAGACTACATGTATGTACAGCTGGATATCAATCAATATATTTTAACCTTAGTAATAATATGGTTGGAATGTAGACCAGATCAATATGGTTGGAATGTAGACTAGATCAATATAGTATTCATGTCACCATGACAATACATTATGTCATAAGTTGAATAACAGGTCATCATTTGTTTCAACGGGCTCATTGGAGGAGGATGCCGGTATGGTGGAGTAAGGGGAGGTGAAGATGCTGGGTTATTTATCGTATGAGGGAGGTGGATGGCCGAATGGATAGCACGTGTGTCGAGTGGACGTTAAACCCCATTTCTCTCTCTCTCTCTCTCTCTCTCTCTCTCTATTTATCGTATAATTAGTATACACAGCTCAAGAGTCTGAAACACGATCTTAATATAACCCAAATTCCAAATACTACAAAATACAATCATATACCTATTATTATTATTATCCAAAACTAACATAATTAAGATAAGTCATCAATTCCATCGATATCAACGAGTTACTTTACAGTAAAAATTCAAAATTTGTGAGACATCTATGTATAGTATTACTGATAACTGGAATAACAAAACATTAGATGAATAATTTGGTGTGGTTGTTATTTCCTTTGTCATTGATTTCATTTTGTTGGAAAATGTCAGCTTACAATCCGGCCAGCCAAATATCCAAGTCGTATTGCATCTCGTTTATTAATTGTGTTTTCATCTTGGTAAATCTCTATAAATCAAATTAGATATGTGTGTATGTTCGCCCATTACAATTCGTTGCTGCGCTAGCGCTCCACCATTATATAATATGTGAATGTGTTAGGCTTAGGGTTAGGGGAACAGTAGGATGTTAAAGCCCATTTCATTCATACAGCAGTAGTTCTTTGATTAACCTGGGGGGGTTGGGATGGTCTAGAGTGCCATGCTTCGACCCCTAGCTGGCTGGTCACCTCTAACTTGCGGCTGTGGTTTCGATCCCTGGGTGAGCGTATGTAGCATGGAGATAGGGGCGCCTTCTCAACCTCGTGGGTTTCCTCCGGGCACTCCGGTTTCCTCCCACTGCTAAAGACCCTCTATGCGCTAGCGAAATATTGAAATAAAATTAAACCATATGTTAGTCCCAAAATGACCTAGTTTGTGTCGAGTGGACGTGAAACCCCATTTCTCTCTCTATCTCTTTGATTAATGTGAGTAGGCCTATGATTGTGAGGCTGTTGTATATAGAGAACAGATTATAAGGCGAGCTGTAGATCATTGATTAACCTCAACCTGATGGGCAGGTGTAAAATCAATAAATTGATTAAAGATGTTGAATTCTTGACATACTTGGCGCTCTATTGGCAGTAGTACAAGTACACAATAAATCAATATAATACTCACTGGATAGATCATAGCTATTTCCTACTATCGACTTGTATATCCAGTGATAAGCCAATCACCCCATTAAAAGAACTAAATGTAAATGTAATTGATGTCATCTTGTCAATTAAAAGCACTTATGGATCTAAGCTATAGACTAGAATGTCATGTCATCTATTGATTAAGTGAAAATGTCTGGGAATCAGTTCACTGTATTTGAGTGAGGCAGAGAGAGCCATAAAGATGGTGTTTAACGTCCACTCGACATAAACTAGGTCATTTCGGGACTAACATGGTTTAATTTTATTTCAATAATTGGCTTGCGGGTAGGGGTCTTCAGCAGTGGGAGGAAACCGGAGTACCTGGAGAAAACCCATGAGGTTGGACAGGCGATGGCAGGCCGTATGATACAGCACGGCCATCCACCACCCTTTCACTGTGTTTGTGAAGATGTCTGCTATAAAATTAAGTGAATGATATTATTACTACACAGAAAATAGAAAATTATAGGATTCCTGAAATATATGAAAATTAAAATCCATGAAGTAAATACAAGTTCTAGAATGAAATTAGTGAAATACAAGATAAATCTGTATTTATTACACCATCTTTTACAATATGTTGTTCTGATATTTTCCCCAATCTCGTTAAAACATGGATATTTCGTTTCGTATCTATAGTTCAAAATTTTGTTTTAATTGTCTTTACTACACTAGGATCTGGACAGATTGTTATTTATGCTAGTTTTTGGCGTGGGTTGCATGGAACTGTGGGTAACCGAATGCTGATTGGTTAATCAAGTGACTGACAAAATAGGGTCAAAAGCTGCTTGACGCAACCACACATTACAACCTGTCAGAACTTCATGTAGTGAAGGCCATGGAAAGTATAAAAAAACAAAACGAAATATAGATTTGTATTTTAACCAGATTCTATTTTCACTTTATCTTTACTTTGTATCTGTGTTCCCTTCTGGTACAGGATGGAGGTCCTGACAGGATCAGACATGTGTCTAGTCATTCAGATGGTACTAAAAACCATCTTCCCATACAAGTACATTTAACTTGATCATAAAGAACTCTTGACAGTTGGAATTCTTGACAAGTCTTGGACTTGATGACGGACAGTAATACATGTAGTGAACTGATGATAGGAGTAACTGGAGCGCCGCTGTTTATAGCACACTGCATTTCATTCTATGTTTTATACATTGCTTGGACATGTAAAAGTAGATTATTGTGTTAAAGTTGTGAAATGAAATGACCTTTAACATGCTCGGGTAGGGTAGACCTATATCGGTACGGTACATGTACTTCTATAACCAATATTAGATATTGCTGGTCTATATATTAATAAACCCTTTTATTTACTTTAATATACATATCTAGAACCCTGATCATATGGCATACAGCCAGCAAGCTGTAATATCTGCTGGAATAATGCCAAATGACATAGTAAAATAGTAAACATCATATATATATAATCACTTATGAAATATAGTATAACTTATATAATGTACATATTTAAAAGATAGTATACTACACCAATTATAGTATTTTATTTAAATGTTGATTTATTACTGTTACATGACATGCATCAAATACCAAAACAATAATCACTGATATTATATTAAACTATTTAAGTGTAAAAATTGGGACTGCTATCTAAGATATTTGAAGTACGGTTTTGGACTGTTGATTACAGCATGACATACATCAACAATGAATTGTGGAATTCTCCATAAAATACATCTGTGTTTAAAGTATTTATTTTCTAATTTAAAGTTAAAACACTATCTATTGATATAAATTGCATTCTACTGACTAAAGAAAATGTTATCACTTTCTGCATGTAGACATCGTTTTGATATAGCCGTGTATTTATCAATAATTCTTTCTTCTTACTTTCATAGACAATTCAGAGTTTACTATTTTGTCTGGCGCGCCTTTGTTTTATATCAGTGCTTAGACAGGTGTATAAACTATACTGATACTTATGATACCAGTACACATGTTTGGGGCGAGGTTCTAATTATAATGTTTGGGACTAGGTTCTAATTATAATATCTGGGACTAGGTTATAAATTATAATGTCTGGGACTAGGTTATAATTATAATATCTGGGACTAGGTTATAATTATAATATATGGGACTAGGTTATAAATTATAATGTCTGGGACTAGGTTATGAATTATAATGTTTGGGACTAGGTTACAAATTATAATGTCTGGGACTAGTTTCTGGGCACATGACATTTCACCTGGAATATCTAAAATCTGTATTTCCAGACCATGTTGCTGTAATCTGGTTGCTGTGCAGTGTTTAATAGTGAAACAGATCAAAGCAAGAAATTGTATTTTTCTATCTTCAGCAGTTCTATAATCGTTTGAACAAGTTTATAATAGCTCAAATATTGATCACTACCGGAACTAGTCTATCTATGGTTAGAGTTGAGTACATCCCTCCAGCTATAAAACTTATTTTGAAACGTTTGATAAACTACAGAAGACGTAAACTCTGTATTTTGATGGATCAATCAATGATTTAAATTATTTTTTGTAGTAATTGTACTTTACTTGCTTGTGTTGGAGGTGTCCTTCATTGAAAGTCAACTTCTAATATCTAGTTTAGAAGCAATCTGATTGAAACTATACGTGTATTTCAGACTCTTACCAAATACATCTTGTAAACTTATATCACCAGTGGTTTTATATTTCAGACTGTTATTACCGGTGGTTTTATATTTTAGACTTGCTATTACTGGTGGTTTTATATTTCAGACTGTTATTATCGGTAGTTTTATATTTCTGACTGTTATTGCATGTTGTTTGTGTTTATATTTCAGACTGTTATTGCATGTTGTTTGTGTTTATATTTCAGACTGTTATTACCGGTGGTTTTGACGGAAATCCTGTCAACAGTGAAGATTTAAACAATTCATTCATCACACTTTATAAATCAGTGTTTGAAAATTCTACAGGTAAGTTCATTCAGAAATACCTGGATAATAACTGGACAGGTGAAATGCATCTGTCTAAACTTGTGAACTTGAAAGATTTTATAACTATTCCATAGACCATAATTATCAGGTTGTTCAGAGGAAATTTAATGATGTTTATTGATACATGTATTTATATTTGGTGTTATGGTGTAGTATCTATTGATGTTATTTATTTATATTTGGTGTAGTATTTATAGATGATATTCACAATTAATGATTATGATATTATGGATAATGACTACCAGTACACTAATATACTATTCAAAAAAAGTAGGGGATATTTGATTTTTAAGTGTTATTAAAGTCACCTAATGAAACTGACGAAGAAACAAATGACAAAATGAAATGAAGTTCACATTCATCGATTTATTCCAAATGATCGTTAGACTAAGTAAGGCACAGACTGACCATTATAGGGGTAAAATGATACCCGGGGTCAAACAGCAAAGTTACCACAGCATCACAACAAAGTCAGTAACGGGTAAATCCTCCTCTGTTTGCCAAACAAGCATTGATCCGACGTGGCATACTCCTAATGAGACGTCTAAGGTCATTTTGGTCCAGATTGTCCCATTCCTGTTGCAACGCAGCTACAAGTTCTTGGACATTGGCAGGACGTTGTTGACGTTGACGTAACCTCTGTCCAAGCATGTCCCAGACATGGTCGATGGGGGTGAGGTCGGGACTCAGTGCTGGCCAAGGTAATGTGGTGATTTTCTGTTGTTGGAGGTAACCTGTAACAATCCTGGCCCTGTGACATCTTGTGTTGTCATCCTGGAAGATGAAACGGCGACCATGACGTCGTGCGAACGGCACAACATGGACTGCCAAGATGTTGTCGCGGTAGTACTGGCCTGTAACACGCCCTGCAACAACATGTAAAGCCGTTCTTCCAGCAACAGTGATGCCTCCCCACACCATAACAGAACCACCCCCAAATCGATCATGTCTGATGAGGTTAACGTCTTGGAAGCGCTCGTTTCGAAGACGCCACACCCTCCTACGTCTGTCCAAAAAATCAACAGTGAACCTTGACTCATCTGAAAACATCACATTGCTCCAGCGTCGATTATCCCAGTGTTGACGATCCCTACACCAACGACGTCTTGCCTGAATGTGATGATCTCTCAAACAAGGGATCACGCGAGGACGTCGAGCGCGAAGTTGACCCCTATGCAGTCGATTCCGAATCGTCTGGACACTCACTCTCACACCAGTGTCTGTTTGAAGACGAGCGTTGATCTGATTTGCTGTGATGACACGATTTCTCAAGGCCAAGGTACGGATAAATCGATCCTGGGCTTGAGTTGTCGCCCTTGGTCGACCTGAGCGTGGTCTGTCCTGTACAGATTGTGTATCACGGTATCTGGACCATAGCCTGCTTATGACAGACTGAGAAACATTCATCGTCCGCGCCACAACCGCCTGTGTTGTGCCGATCTGTAGCATGCCAAGGGCACGTAACCTTTCATTTTGGGTAAGCCGACGCATATCAGACTTTGTTTTCTGGTCACCAAAACAATTAAACTGATGTTTCCACCCTGGAATTCAATGCCACAATGACTGTAACATTCAATTTTCAAAGTCAGAGTCGTGCAAATCTTGGGTTGGTCCCCCATGATGATCCCAAGTATCACCTGCATTCCATACGGTAGCTATTGGTGCGTTTGGGCGTCACATGTTACTGGAAATGTTTCTTCTGTTAGGTTCTATAGTGATTTTTTTCGTAATCATTTGCATATTTTAGTATTATGCCCCCAAAATCAAATATCCCCTACTTTTTTTGAATAGTATATATTATAATATACATACATGTATGTATAATACAACTGTTAAATTATTACTATATTATAATTACAGGGAATTTAAACGCTTTATTAAATGGAACTCAACCTCTCAATTTAACTGGTAAGGTTATTTTATTATCAGGGGTTGGGGTGTTGCTTCATGGCCAAATTACAACTTGTACACTTTTGATCACTAGGTCTGTCATTGAGTATTGTGACAAATTGTTGGTCCACCAGCCTGACTATTCAGGGTTTCCTGCATCTGCTAAAGTCCCCAACACCCATATGTTATACCAAGTTGTAATATTGGTCCATTTTTGGTGTTCATTCGTATGTTTTTAGATATCGCCACTTGTGGCACTTGATGACAGTTGATTAATTTATTGTATACCGCCACCTGATTTACATGGTTAATCCATGGATAAATTTATGCAATTAGAATTTTTAGATATTTTTCGCCTGCATCACAAAATCTTATCGCCAAAATCAAATTTAACTCGCCACTTTAATATCAAATCTTCATCTAAAACCTTTGTTTCATTGATTTAACATCGAGATTGACTCGTTGCCATGACAGGTATATATATATATTTTCAGGTCCTAATTTAAGCAACTCAACTGCTGAATGGTTACAGAATTTAGATACGTTAAAAGAATCTATGAGAACGTCTGATTGGCAGAGTATAGATATGACACAATTTCAAGGTAGGCAACTCTTTCCATAATCGCAAATTATCTTAGCATTTGAACATGTGACATGGTGAGCCAATCATTACTTTTGATTACAGTCACACAGAATGATTAATAGGAAAATTATTTCATGTAATTTGCAATTTAGAATCTATTTCTCATTGATCTCATCAGAATCTTCCTGCTTCCTAGTGTTTCTGAAAATTGTCTCAGAAGTGTCATGAACATTAGACATTGATCAAGAATCTTTTAGACGAAAATTCTAGTCTTTTGTACCAAGAATCTTGACTATTTATCAATAGTCCTGCACACTCTTCGCTACTCTTTCGTATTTCCATATTTTCTACAAACATGAGATTACAGGCTCGTTGCATCATTAGCATTTTCGCTAAAATATCAAATTTCTCATAATCTCCTAGTCCTAGCTTGGATTCAGGGTGATTTTAACGAAGCCCATTGGATTCAATCGGATTTAAACTAGGCCCATTAGGTTTCTCCACTACCAATACTCAACTCAATTGAATCATTTTTTCACTGATATTTTTATACGCCCACATTTTCATGTGGACGTATAATGATATTTTCGCCCATCGGGTCATTACTACCTGAATTATGTCCCCTGATTGTACGAAAAATCACCCTTTTTAGCTTGTGGTGCCTCTGGAGGTCACAATTATTATCTGATTTAAAAAAAACCTTTGATTATAAAAACCAAACAAATTATGGATGGATTTTCTGATAATTCCTTAAGATGCGACAACACTTGTTGACTGCCCGGACGATTTGGCTGCTGTGTGGGCGTATGTTTCGTTCCCTGGCAACCTATTTTTTTTTATTAGAGATCAAATTATCACAATTTTGTGGGTTGTAATGAATTCCTATAGAGCTAAAGATGAATCAATCCTTTAAAGTGGTTGAAGCAAATTCCTATAGTGCTAAATGATGTATCAATTCTTTAAAGTGGTTATTTTATGAAATGGAAATGATATTATGTATATAGATTATTATGCTTAGCATGCAGTTTGCATGTACGTATATAGTCCATTCATGTATACTCGATAATCATATTCATAATGTTGTTCATGTTCCCAGTCTAGTCATATTCATGTTCATAATCAAGTCATATTCATAGTCTAGTCAAATTCATGTTCCTGATTTAGTCATATTCATACTCTATTCATGTTCATTAAGGCCTGGAAATAACGGTTTTAGATGTACCTGACAAATTGTCAGACACTAATGAAATACTACCTGAAATTTTCAACTTAGTGCCGGACATACTGTATATTAAAAAATTTCTTTGAAAAAGACAAATCAGTGCCCTACAAAACAACAGGCACCAGAGGTTTAGTGTCTGACAAAGCCTGAATCTGGACCTAACATTGTCAGTGACAGGTGCCTTAGTTCCAGGCTTGATGTTGATAGTCATATAAACATTTAATCATTTGCATGCTTCTTCTTCAATCTGTTTTGACTCTGACTTCAACTGACTGTCAACATATTTATTGGAATTTCAGAATCATGACATCCGTTTTAACGTTAGAAATGTTTAGATAAGTTTTTATCTGTGATATATATGTTGACAATGACAATCATTATTTACATGTAGCTGGTATATTTTGTTGGCAATCATTCTTGAGATGTTTTCAACAACTATTTATTATATGTGACCCGCTGTCACAAAACCAGGCTCTTGGTCATTTTTATGAAAATAGAGCTGGCAGCTTATTGAATAGTTCACAGCCTAAGCTTTTCAAAAACACAATTCTTTCTAAATTTGTGGTTGATTCTTTTGTGTTTGTAGTACCAAAAAAAGCTGTGTGTCAAGCGCCTGGTTTCATGGGAGCAGGTCACATATTCAGACATTCTTAGAAATAAATGAACAACACTGTTAGAAATAAACAGTTAAATCAGGGTAGCCAGCATATCGAGTAGACTAAATGCCATATTATATTTGTCACACATATATCAGATTAAATTCATCTTGTATAAAACAGACCAAGCTATCAAAACAGGTTATTAATTGCTTCCATTTATCAAGATCATCATAGATTAGATTTCAAATTATAGTTTTGCACGATTTTCTTTGCTTTTTTTTTATTTCAATGTGTGGCACCTTCATGTTTAACCAATCATATTACACTGTACATAACATCATGGGATGAGCACAACCAATAGTATTACTCCTTACAATGGTCATGTGATTGGTACATCCAATCATATTACGTCTTGCCATGATCAGGTGATATGTGCAACCAATTGTATTTCGTCTTACCATGGTCATGTGATTGGTACATCCAATCATCTAATATTTGACAATAATCATATGAAAGGATCACTCATGGAAGAAATCATAACCAAGGGAGATAACTTATAAGCAATATACAAAGGGAAATAACTATTGTTGTAGGTTTGATGGAAACATTGAAGAATAAAGATCTGACAGCAAATGATCCGGATGTTATTGACCTTGCTTCTTCCCTCAATAATTTCTTCAACCAATCAGGGATGGCGTTATCGCACGCTGCCCTTACTGCTACAGACTCTCTTCTCTGTGGTTAGTACATACGCTTCAAAATATCAAAACCTTAAATGATGATACAATGAAAGGGAGCACGATTGGACAGAACTCTTTCGACTTTCAAAAACATGTTAAAAACGGCACTAACTAAAAGGCATTGAAAAAGGCAAGATGAGCTTTATAAGACTAAAGGTTTAATTTACAAAAATATGGTTAAATATCACACCCTTTATGCATTTGCTAGGTGTCTGTCAAGAGCTCAGGGAGTTGCTGTAACGATCAGGAACTTCTTTGATTCTATCTATCTGCAGTTGAGTTGTGTCCGTCAAGAACCTGTTTGTACCATATGTTAAAACCCTATTATTTATTAATGAAGGTGTCATATACTAGTATTACTGCATGGCTTCTGTTTGAATGAAATGATTTTATTAATTCATTAGTTTTCTCAGTGTTTTAGAATATATATTGATGTGTTTATTTGGTGCATGTAAATTAAATGAATGTTTTCATATTTTAACAAAGAAATAGATCAATCATGTTTTTACCATATTCTAGGAGCTGGTAATAATTTTTGTAATAGTTCTGGATCATTACAAGGTCCGTTAGGTGTTGCTGATCCGTCATCTGTTGACACTGTTAGTCCAAACTCTCAGGTATGGTCATATAGAGATATAACGTTATTTTATAGTACGATGTACATGTAACTATTGCACATTCTATACATGTCAGAATCTCCTATTGTACTTGACAAGGAGTAGGGTCGCCTGTCCAGCCTTGTGGGTTTCCGTCCGCGTACTGCGGTTTCCTCCCACTGCTAAAGACCCCCACGCGTAAGCGAATTATTGAAATAGAATTAAACCATATGTTAGTCCCGAAATGACCTGGTTTGTGTCGAGTGGACGTCAAACCTCATCTCTCTCTCTCTCTCTCTCTTTCTCTCTCTCTCTCTCTCCAGGCCCGGATCCAGGGTTTTTTCAAGGGAGGGGCCATACATTGGAGCAAAGGGTAATAATCAGGTTTGGTGTAGTCCTTAGCGGAGACAATGCGAAAATCATGTTTGTATCATCTATTAAAGAGTAGATATGTGAACTACAACAGTAACAAAGCAAACGAAAACGAAAATCAACAATGTCACCCTGGGCCTTCCCCCTGGATCCGCGCCTTCTCCCTCTCTCTCCCTCTCTCTCTCTCTCTCTCTCTCTCTCTCTACATGTCGGATCATATGGTCTGTCATTAAGTCAAGTGGTAAGTGGTGTGGTTAAGATTTCCTGCTGGTTTTCTCCATGTCAGGTCCAATTGAGTTATTTAAATAAAATTAAACCATATGAATGAAAGAAAATAATTATAATGGGCCATTTCCAGAAAACTGCTCACCCACGCATGGTAAAATTCATCATCAATGACACAAAGGTGAAACTTTAGTCAAACAGGAGTCTTTTCAGGGAAAAAGTGCATCTTCAGTCTCGATTTGAAGACATCAATTTTGTCCATAGTACTAATCTCCAGGGGGGGGGGGGGCCCGATTCCACAAGTAAGGATTAGCAACCATGAAAGCAGGCCTGGAAATAACAGTTTTAGATATACCTGACAAAATGTCAGGCACTAATGAAATAGTACCTGACATTTTCAACTTAGTGTCGGACAAGTATCAATAATATCAATAAAAAAGACAAATCAGTGCCAGATAAAATGACAGGCACCAGAGGTTCTGTGCCTGACAAAGCCTGAATCTGTGCCGGACATTGTCAGTGACAGGTGCCATATTTCCAGGCTTGCATGAAAGAACGGTCTCCAAAGGTACAGGATCCAGTATGTTAGTCTTGAATGACCTAATTGCTCTCTGTTTCCAAGTTGTGTGTGAAGATACCAAGGCCCTTCTGTACATATAAAATAATTTGAATATATTTTATTTGTTTTAGAGTGCATCTGAAAGTTTTTCATCCGTAAATACTGCTGTTTCTGCTGCCACGGCAACCACACAGTTTCATCCTGGTGAGGAAATCGAGGAAGACGACTTTAATTGGGATAAGTTATTATAGTTTCAGGGTTTCCATAGTTACATGTATCCACATGATCAGTCTCATCCAATCATATTAATCAAAGTAGTCACCAGATAGTTATTAAAACTTTGTGTACACGCCCCGTTGAATTTACCGAATGGAGCACGACGCATACAGGTTATTTCTTGGTGTATCGAGTATATATTTTAAGGGCTGGTTGTTTTTTTTTCCCAAGAATTCCCGGAAATGGTTGTAAATATTTTAATGGACTGCACGTAAACCAATATGGTTGGTGTTAATTAGTTGACACTCTATATTTAACTGATGCTGTGCATTATGTTAGAGGATATTCATTTTGTGTTGATGGATATTGTTGTTAGATTATTTTATTTATCAAACGATTATTTAATTACTGTCTGTCGCTATGACAACAGTCAATATTGAGGCATGCACTGCTTCACACAAGTAGTGATGCGTACTTCATGTCACATGGTATATATATTATTGTAAGGCGCTGATGGTCATTGGTTAGAATTAACATTCCATATTTAATCCATCCAATCAAATACCTCTCGTATAAAATGTGGCCTTTTTAATCAATCGAGAAAGTTTTGAGGACTGATATCGGCTCCTAGATCGTTTTTAATTTTTAGGACCACAGTGGATTTATACTGTATTATGTTTACGGAAGGTTTCTTTATGACAGGAAGTCTCTAGATGCAGTATTTCATTATATTTTAACAATATATAAAGATGAAACCAATTGAAGTAAATGGAATTTATTCCACTCTTACAGGGATTTAGGGGCCGATCACTCCCAAATATAAATTATAACTTATTTTGAATTATTTATATTATTGTTTTGTTTATGTTATTATTTGATTGTCTAAATTATTCCTTACTTCTTCAACTGTTTTTTATTCTATTCAGTCTTGTTTTATTCAGTGATCCATATATAAAAACAGACTGTTTTTATTCAGTCTGTTTGATCGGTATATAAAAGATTTTTTTTAACTGAAAATCACAGATGAAATAGTCAGTCCATTTACCTTTAAGAGTAGCGATAGAGAAACTGACAAGTGTCATGTGTGCTTATTTGGCTTGTTATCAATTTAACACGTTTTTAACTTACAAATTCTGCTGTATTATGAAAGCCCCTGTTGGTCATTTGAGTATCAAGTATTTAACATTTTATTAAGAAAACAAAACATTAGCAATAGACAATCTCAAGCTTCGATTCAGTTACATTAAAAAGAGGTTCATCAAAAGTTGGAAACAGTTTGTATATTATGAAGGCTTTAAACCAAAATGGATATATAAAGTAAAACAATCACAAATTGGTCATAACAGTCTTTCGTAAAACCGATTCGATCGATCGAAGAAAAACTCCATTGGCAAACTGAGATTTGGGTTTACATCTGTTTTGTCCATCTGCAGGAGATACCGAATGTTGTAATACTGAATGGAATTGAACCATCTTCGCCCTTCGGACTGATATTCCTTAGAGATTCATCTTTCACAGTTTTATAGTTTTACAGGAAATCTGTCAAATGATAATGGAAGATAACATTGTTTTCTGTCTGATATGTAAATATTATGTGCCATCATCCAGTGAACTGTTGTATTAAGAAATATCGTGTAAATAGAGAGAAGAACTTGGATGTTCAAATCGTTTTATTTTTAGTTATATTTTGATATTTATTAGTAAATATTCGACTCCTGCACGATTTGATTCTGCACACGCCACTAAGTTAATGCCTAATATTGTTAGTATAGATTTTATAGATTGTAGTTGTGACCTAAACCTGAAAATGTTTAAAGACTTTATGAAACATTATAGTCTTTGTTAAAGATTCATTATGTAAGATTTAGATAAAGTGATGGCCGTCCTTGCAATAATAATTCCCAAAATACATAATGCAAAATGATTGTATTGAAAATTTTTTTTTAAATTACATGTACTTGATTCTGAGCCAAGTTTTCACTGTTTGTAGTTTTAATAAGATGTACATTGTGTGCATTGATTGTTTATTAGCGTACTGGTATATTCACGGCTTAGACTCGCCTTCATTGAAATTGCAAGCATCCGATGGCATTGATACTTGATTATGGTATTTTCATGTTAATAAATGCCTAATTAATAATTTACATATCAGTTAAGGTAACCACCCTACTGGTTGTTCAAAGCTTAGCCTAGCTTCTCTGTTTTTAGATCAAATCATTAAATCGCTGAACCGTTCTAATCTACTTAACATCAGAGCCATCTGATAGCATTGAGACGTGATTATGGTCTTGTTAATAAATGTCGAATTAATAATTTAGATAACATTTAAGATCTAAAAAAAGACCTGCAATAGGCAGATTTAGCACTTGAATAATGTATTTTGAAGAAAGAAAATCATATTGTTTAATATTATAAATCTGTTGGAAATGAAAGTAGTCCTACTCGTTTAGTGCAAACAACTGTCTTTATTTTATTTTGACTGAGTAACTTTTATATTTGGTCAGACTGGAAATAGAAGAAATCATGTGTTTTTTATGCTTTTAAATGTATTTATGAAATGTTATGATATGAATAGATCTGTTTTTATGATTTATCTTTGTTTATGAGTAATATATATATATATAGATACATGTTGATCAGTGTTATTTGTGGCTCAATGATTATAATTGAACAATTCCATTTCTACTTCTCAGTCCTTATAAAACCATTTTATAAATCATTTATGAGAATTTTATATTATTTATCTTGACATGTATCAAAACCATTTTTAACCTTGAACCGTATTTTTATTTAATGCAATTGTAATGCCTTTGTTTTTTTGTGCATTATTCAAGGTCAAGGACCTTTTATATGTTAAATTATTTGTGACATGAGCAATTGTTTCAATTTGAATTATTATGCCGTCCAATAATCTTGTGGAAAACCAAAGTATTGATATTTGATAATTCAGATTGGGGTATTTTTTTTAACCAGTTTTTCCGTCCTATTGAAACGCTGAAAACGCTACCTTTTCTTGTATTATTTTTAACAATGAAGGTAAATATGACGATGATTTGACTTATATTTTTTTAACAGATATGTTTAAATATTTACACTTTAATACAATTTAGCCAAGTCTGGACATTCTAGTTGTGTCCGACAGTGGAACTAGAACGCGAGTCTGGACGTTCTGGTTGTGCCCGACAAACTATCGGACACTAATGAACTAGAAGGTAACATTTTAACCTTTTTTCTAAACATGGATTTAAAAAAAATCAATAAAAATGCTGATATAAGAAAAACTGTGCCTGAATCTTTACCAGCCATTGTCTGTGACTGATTCCCTTTAAGGGATTTGGCAGGGTGTGTCTATTGTGTTCTTGGTTTCAGTACACAGTTTCGCAGTCTGTCTGCTGCCTTGATGCAATCTGTCAAACACCTCTAGAAACATTCTATATTTTTAATGTAATATTAACATCTTGCAGAATTCCGTCCGGTTTTAAACCGAAATAAATTGTAAATAATTATGTCATCACACAGGCACTTGACTGCTTGACTATAATAGTATAGTATCATTAGTATACAATATAATACAAGGTACTGCAGACGACATCTTTGTTATGACTTTTTTATGATATATTGTCTGCTGTCATCTCGCAATACTCACTTTCACGTAATAGAACTAACGAAGCGAGGCTGCTGTTGAGCAAAACTTGATCACCCAGTTCCTATGCTCATATCGAGTAATGATATGTTTATAAAGGGACTGGGTGATACAGACTTCTTTTGACCTTATTTCGGGTTACTTCCAAGCTCGCTAAGTTGAATATCGATAAGTGATAGCTTTTTAAGTTTGATTTGTTATTAATAACGCTGTAAAAGGACCAATTTAATTATATCTGAATGTGAATAATTATTATTATTTTTATTATTATACAACACTTATATAGCGCTAACTTCCACATACGTGTTCAGATGCGCTTTACAATAGATAGATAAATGTATGGGATATATAAAAAATCATTAAATAATGATCAAATAAAGTCTCGTTTACAATAAAAATGACATGAAGTGTTAGAACTAGTGCGTATTGCGAGATGACAGCAGACAATATATCATAAAAAAAGTCATAACAAAGATGTCGTCTGCAGTACCTTGTATTATATTGTATACTAATGATACTATACTATTATAGTCAAGCAGTAGTAAGAAGTTTTATTTTAATCCCTTCAAGTGCCTGTGTGTCATCACTGCTTCTATTATTCATCATTTTATTATCATGAATTTTCATTGCTGAGAAGATTGTCATCATATTAGAGAAACATAATGAAATCTATGTCAACTGAATTGATGCCACAACTGTGTCGTAATAAAATCTAAAACCTAATAGCAACAAGCAATACAGCACTATTGAAAATGTTACGAAGCGATTTACAATGAGTTGTGACGTGATCTGGTATCACAAAACATTTTGGTTTTAATCATTACCTCCGCACGAATCAACGATGTGTATGCGAGAAAGATATATGTCGTTGCTTGTTACGATTTGAAACTGGATGATTGTTGGGATTTATGGGGTTTTTTCAAGGCAGTTAGCTATGATGTTCAGTTGATAAATGATAAATAGAAATCAGCCTGGAGATTTGCTGGTACATACAACAAACAGTTGAATGTTAGAAAGGCAGATTTCTTGAAAATATCGTAGTTTTGTGACGTAGAGGAGTATTGGAATCTGAACTTGTAGCATTTTAAATGATTTAACATTTGGTAATTTGATAAGTTTTATATAGCTTATATGGTATGGTCATCAGGGTTTGGAAGGTTTAAGAATTTTTCAATGCTTTGGTAATCTTTGTAAACCAGCTCAATAAGACATAAAACTGTTGATTTTTTTAATTGTTAAAGTTCAGGCATCTTTTATGCCTAGGTCAACACATGTATATAGTTTTCCTTCACTTTGTCCAAAAAATACATTTATAAATAAAATAAGAATTTCGGAGATGAATTTAGTAGGATAAGGTGCAATAATTAATCCTGGGAGGTATCCATGGTAACTTGAACCATATTAGAAAACTGCCTTTTGATTGGTTAATATCTTGAGATTTTTAACAAGTAGCCATTCAAAATGCAGTTTCTATGAATAATTGATAATTATTTCATATTCCTTGCAATTTTTACATCATGGCTTTGTGAAGTTGTAAATTTATTGTAAACTCTAATTCTCGAGTAAAATAGATGAGTTGTAGTCTCTATCATTTAGACAAATATTATATGTCTAGAAGGTTCTGGGTGTCCGAGACTAATCTCTAACTCTTTGTTTAGAATTCACATAAAGCCGTGATTGAACTACAGACATTAAAACAACTGTATGATTTGTGAGTCAAATACAAATCATGTCTTCTTTTTGTCCATTCAACAGTCCCAGTTATAGCTAAATAAACTCTGAAAAATCACTTATGTTTTATATTTTGTTTTAAATCTTCTGGGGTGGTTTTAATCACCATTAAAGGACAATCTTAGTGTCCACCGATATGACATGTGATAAACACAAGTACATGTATAATTTTAACACCAAGATCTTTGTTAAATATTTTGTCTTCAAAGAGGATAACTCCTGTTTTTGTGTCACTTCCTGCTTCTTCAAATCTTTTTTACACATCAACTGTTGTAAAGATCTTTGTTTTAAAATTATATTTGGAATGTGTTTACACATGACATATTTAATATCGGTTGACAGTAGTGACACCAACAGTGTAGAACATCGGTTGACACCGGTCGACACCAAACTGTAGAATTTTATTGGCTATTCCCAAGTATTGTTATATGAGGGTCCAGTAAAGTGTTGGTTATATCTAGGTAAAGGCATGCGTGGGTTAAGATTACAAAATCTTGTAAACATTGATCATCAGCATCTTGGACAGACAGACTGAGGTAAAAATAATCTTTACCCATGAAGTTAAATACAAATAAACGTTTGGAAACCATTTATTAATGTTTAAGAGATTATAATATATACACGAGTGATTGATCGAGATGAAGCAACTATAACAAATATTGATGTATATAAATATATCAATGGTCCTCATAAAACTTAGGTAATTGGTTTCCTGTTAGATTAACTCGTTCTACTCCATCTTTAGTAATGGCCGCTAGTCGAATAATACCCCCACTAGATCCATCTCGATTCATAGCAAGAGATAAAGCTGAAATAAAATCAGTAGCAATTATAACATAGATAGAACAGGGGTGATACAGCTGGATCTTTTACGTGCATTCCAATGTGTGTACAATACACATCTTATCCCATCCAAATTAGTATACAATGTCCTCTGTTGTGCACCAATGACTAACGGGGGAACCACGCCAAGACAATTCTGATGAACTATCTTGGCCAGGGGGGATCAATAACCTACTTTAAATACAAGTCAATGTTCAGGAGGTAAATTATCTAGCTTTTATCAGAAGAACAGCATGATCCATCCCTATCCTGGGTAATTGTTATTTAATGGAGAGAAAAGGGAGAAATGGGGTTTAACGTCTACTCGACACAAACTAGGCCATTTTGGGACTAGTTATTTCTTGGTGTCAACAAAATAGACTAAAGACTTCCTGTGACAAGAGGAGACAGTAATGTTTCCTCTTTGAAATACTTATACAGTATTTTGTAATTGAAACACAATTTATACGAAAGACAATCACTGAGTTTATTTCACACAAATTACTTGAGAACGACAAGAGAAACTTGTTGAAATGTGGTGTTAATGTTTCCTCCTTGTCTTCAAATTTTAACTGCCAAGGATAAATTGATGAGCACGCCATTATGTACACAGGCTGACAACAGTCTCTCGTCACACCTGAACATCCAGAAATAATATTTTCATCTCCATTTACACATGAGATCTGTGATGTGTCACCAATAATTCCTGAAGAAATCAAACTGAGGGGTCCAACTCACCATTTGCTACGAAAGGTAGACATTCTTCTTTAGTCATATTTTTCTTAAACTGTGAATCAACGTAACCATAGAGATATGTACTTCCTGACCCCCCGATAGCAAATGGCTGCCTTATTACCATACCTCCAAGTGGTACAGCAAAAACCTGCATAAAATATAACATCAAAATATTTATAAAATATAAAGCGAATGTGGTTCAGCATCCTGTACTAACTGGGTGAGTGAAGACAAGACCTTACAGTGGCACTATGGCCTAGTCTTATTTATTTATTTCGACATGAGCCTTCATCTTCTTGTTCCTTACAAATGATTAGCCAGTTTCCCTGCACCACAGACAAGAGGAAAGCACAACAGAAAAACTAAATTCATTATAATTTAATCCCGCACAGCAATGAAATGAAATGGGGTTTAATATCCTACTCTTCTGCTCCTTAACTGGGTTAATGTAGACGGGCATACACCATACAGTGTGCTATGACGTAAATTTTGCCCAGGCAGCGGCACTACGGCCTACTGTTATATTGAATTCCAACTGCCAAGGGATCTTTTACGTGCACATCATTGTGAACACGGGACTTCGAATTTTCGTACCGTCCGAACGTCTAGACGGCTGTCCTTCCTGCATCACTGACAAGGTGAAACCACGCTTGGAAAATCTGGATGAACTTTCTCGGCCAATGCATGGCCACAGAAAGCTGGTGAATAATTCACCCCAGAATAAAAGATAATGAAAACGAGAGGAATTAAAGGGAGAGAATTACTACGAACCTGTCCTCCTTCCTTTTTATCCCAACCTGCTACGATAATACCAGCGGAGATGTTGTCACGGTGATCATAACATAATTCTTTAAATGTATGAGCTGCTGTTTGTACTAACGGTTCTTCTCCCATCTCCATTCTAAATATAATAAATAAAAAAATTTAGCTGTCCAGAAAACGGAACAAACATCCACAGCACTCCGCAATTCTCGACAGATTTCGGAACCTACATCTAGTCTCGACTGTATGACAGTAAGTGATATGTACCTATGCCCATACATTTGCGATGCGGCTTTCGATTTACTTCAACAGGAAAACATGACGCTATTACAAACAAACAAGACACCATGGGCGCAGCCATGTTTTATCCGGGAACTTTAAAGTAGTTCCAAGACACCATGGGCGCAGCCATGTTTCATCCAGGACCTTTAAAGTGGTGGAATTCGTCATACAGCCGAGACTAGATGTAGTACAAAATGGTTTTTAGTGTCTATGACATAATCAAGGGCAATCACTCCATAAGTATTGATCACAATTTGGTAGAATTCTACAGGCGTCTTAGCTTTACTAAACTAAACAATGCATAGAAGTTTCAAGCAGATCAGGTAATAACCTTTGATACCAGAATATTCTACAAAGTGATCAAGATAAGGCCAGAAATTCCTGATAATTTAGTAACACTCTTTGTCATTTGAGCATGGATCAGCGAATTTAAATAAGACAAAGGGAGAGAGAGAGCGAGAAATGGGGTTTAACCAACACAAACTAGGTCACTTCAGGACTAACATATGGTTTAATTTTATTTCAATAATTCGCTTGTGTGTAGGGGTCTTCAGCAGTGGGAGAAAACCGCATGACCTGGAGAAAACTGACGAGGTTAGACAGGCGACCTTACTCCTCGTCACGTAGAACCCAGAAACGAAACCACACCAGTTGACTCATTGACAGGCTTTATGATACAGAGCGCAGTTGCTAACCATTCCGCCATCCAATCCTCATAAGATAAAGCAGAACCATTTGATGTCAACGACTTTTCACACCAACATTTCACATAGAATCGGTTAAATTTAACCCTAACCCATAGAATCGGTTAAAGATAACCCTAACCCATAGAATCGGTTAAAGATAACCCTAGCCCATAGAATCAGGATAATGGTGCACTTACTGATAAAAATTCAGCTGATATTTGACGACATCTGCAACGGCTTGCGTGTCAGCTGCTGAACCGGATCGACAACAATAAATCTTATCTGTAATCTTTGTTAATTTATCTGTAACTCTATTGGCAATATACGCCCTGAAAATATAAAAATATTGATAGAGAAGGGTGCTGGATTATAAAGGCCTATTTGATATTCGATGAACAATAGTGCCATCACACTGCATTATTGAAGAGATGAATCAAGATTCACAATCTTGTTATTCACAGTATTCAATTATAAGATCGTAAATCAAATCTTGTGGGGTTTTATTTCAGAAATGTGATCATTGGACAGCGACCACAGTTTAGTCAATTCACTTGTAAATAATTAAACCATTAAAGCACCACAATTTTGACTTGTAACAAATTGAAAGTAGATCTAGATACATGTTGTACACAATTGTCCCAATTGTGACTTAGTTATGAGTCTGGACAGTAACGTTATCACTCTACCTGACTTCCTTATCTTCACACTAACCGACTCACAATACATATCATGCCAGGGCCGTGATACCTGGTACTTTTCATCACACTACCCGACTCACAATACGTACATGCCAGGGCCGTGATACCTTGTACTTTTAATCAAACTACACACTACACACCATACCTGTTACTTATCGTCACAGTACCTGAATCACAATACGCACAGTATCAAGGTGAAAGTTTAACATACCCTGATGTTGTTCTGGAATCGGCACCAATCACAACACCACCATCAAATTCTACAGCAGCTATAGTCGTCTAAAAAAACAAACAAATAACAGAATACAATCAAAACTATCAAGCGAATCAAAACTGACTCTAGCGAAATGAGCATGGTCTTATTTTCTCACTGAGATGTTCCTTTACACTGTACACGCGTCCACACGGAGTGACACCCATCGTTTAGCAGTGAAAAGTTGCCCAGTAAAATTGGGGGTCAAATTATTTTCGACATTGAATGAATGGGCCAGTCAGTCCCTGAACGTTCAGGGTGAGTGTAATGAGACCGACGTTCAGAGCTGAACTACCTTGGCCTGACTGATACCAATATGACACAGAGGTGGGAACGCGATGTCAAGTTTAAGTTAAATTGTTTTTGAGACATCTGTATGATAATGGCTTGATTAATACCACTTCTAGACATTACACAAAACTGGGGCTGTTGGCGCTGTCGGTTGAGCTGACTACTTTTTTCATTCATCTTTTCATTTATTTTTCTTCTCTTTATCCTGGGTTAGGGTTAATGCACATGTCTTGCTTACTCATTCTCACATACCACCAGCATCAACCCATTGTTTATTCAAAGAGATTTTCCATTTCTGATATCATCTTTATGAAAAAAGGGACCGCTTTAGAAAAAATAGCCAGATCAGCCAACAAAAATATTATAATATAATTTTCATGATTCCTCAGGCAGCAAATGAAAGTGGTGACATCATATAAAATATACGTCCTAGACATTTATAAAAATGATTTGAGCTGAAAGTAATGTCTAAACTGAAAAATACCCCTGTCGTAAGTTCTGTTTTAAGCCAGTCAGGCGTCAAATTCGACATAAAAGCCTGTTCGCGATTTCTGCTTATCATGCTGGTAGCCATGTTGGAAAATAACAGTAGAGAGCATGCGGAGGGAAATAACTCCATAAATTTAATCCATCAGGATTCAGACTACTGTTGCTCTACCGGCATTGCTAATAGCGCCAAGCCCACAGTGTTAAAACAGTGCCGTTCCTTGTTGCACGGTCTATAAGGTTGTTTTTTTTCCCACCAATGAACTTAATCTAAAATTCCTTAAAATTTCACAACCATTTTCACAATATCTGACAGCCCAGATTTATCTTTATATACCCTGACCCCCCCCCCCCCCCCACGCATCCCGCATCAATATTATGAATATTCATTAAACCTGGCAGGAAATGTCAATTCTAACAAGTCAGAGATCAAAATGCTGTTCGCTAATCTGAAGGTTCTGTGTTCTATGCCTGCGCTGGCCCAGAAAATTTAACGGAATTTTCCGTCGTGCCCGACCCCCTTGTCAGCGGTGCACCACAGAGGACCCATGTATACATTGGTGCGCACGTAAAAGACTCATTGCCAGTTGAAATTCGGTATAAAAGTAGCTCGTGGGGCCGCTGTTCGGGCAGAATTTCCTCTTAACACACTGTATGACGTATGTCTGTCTTCATTAGCCCAGTCGGAGCAGAACAGTAGGATGTTAAACCCCATTTCATTTGATGGGGGAGAGAGAGAGAAATGGGGTTTAACGTCCACTCGACATTGGTCATTTCGGGACTAACATATGGTTTAATTTTATTTCAATAATTGGCTTGCGCGTGGGGTCTTAGGCACTGGGAGGAAACCGGATTGGCCGGAGGAAACCCATGAGGTTGAGAAGGTGCCCCTATCTCCATGCCACTTCATTTGATGGGGGACTGTATAATCCAACTTGGATGGCCGAGTGATTAACACATGCGCGCTGTATCATAAGGCCTGTCATTGAGAAGACTGGCGTGATTTCGAATCCCCGGTTGTACATGACAAGGAATAAAGGATTGCATGACCAACCTCGTGGGTTTTCTCTAGGTCCCCCGGTTTCCTCCCACTTCTAAAGACCCATGGCCCACGTGCAAGCGAATTATTGAAATAAAAGTAAACAATGTGTAATTCCCGAAATGACCTAGTTTGTGTTGAGTGGACGTTAAACCCCATTATCCCTCTCTTGCTCTCCCTCATTTCCGTAACTAGTCTTGGTCTTTATCAGGAATTTTTAAATTAACAGTTCAAGAACATTTGCGAGTAGGAAAATAGATTTAAGAAAAAGAAAACATACTAGTGAATATGATATTAGTACAATTATAGGAAAAAATAGAACAGCGTAAACAGAATTTGATTGAACACAAAATTAGAATCTCCACTTATCAAGCACTTCAGATGTTTTCGACGGCAGCTAAAACATGGACCTTAGATTGGACTTTAAGGGCGTACAGCTCTATTCTCTGAAACCTTCAGACATACGACAATGAGTATATATAAAGTTATTTATAATTATTTTTTTAAGTTCTAATCCATAACGTTCGATGAAATATAGGAACAGTTCAAGTTGATCGACCTCGTATAGGCTTAACATTAAAATGCGTTTGTCCTTTGTGAAACACAGCCATTACTAATTACTTTCACTTTGTCTTGCAGAGAGAGAGAGAGAAATGGGGCTTAACGTCCACTCGACACAAACTAGGTAATTTCGGGACTAACATATGGTTTTTAATTTTATTTCAATAATTCGCTTGTGGGAGGAAACCGGAGTGCCCGGAGGAAACTCACGAAGTTGAGAAGGCGCCCCTATCTCCATGCCACATACGCTCACACCAGGGATCGAAACCACAGCCGCAAGCCAGAGGTGACAGCTAGGGGTCGAAGCGCGGCACTCTAGACCACTAGGCCATCCCAACCCCCCACATTGTCTTGTAGGATATTTTTCTGTGTTCATTACAAAACCCATAATACACGACTCGTGTACTGATTATATTCACATTAGCTGATATGACTTTTTTCACATTAGCTGATATGACGTTTTCAAATACCAACTGTCAGGCCAATTCTGCGAAATATATTTTCCCCAAGGAACCCCGAAGCATCAGCGATACCGCGCCGAGGTAACAAGGTGTCACCGATGTAACAAGGTACCTTCGAGGATATTTGAATATTCGGCAACCATTCGACACATTCCCGATCTCGAGGTTGAATCCCCGGTTGAAAAGTACACCCTTCTCAAGCCATTGTCAGGATTTTGCAAAAAGGACATTTTTCTTGGAACCGGCGACCATTTCCATATGACTAGAGCCCACTGGATATTTTCTACTACAGGAATATACCACCGATGGACATTGCTGAGCCTCAAGAGAAAATTTTCTCTGCTTCAACGTTTTACTAATCATTTTAGTCTCAAAATAAGGGAAGTATTCTAGAACGTATAATACATAACCTACAAGAGAGTATTTAACCATCGCAGTGATATAAATTTACAATCAAATATCCTTAAGGAGACGACGTTCTTATCATTTATTTATTTATATTCTTGTTGGGCCATGAAGTGGGCACCAAGCGATCCTTGGAGGCGACGCTTTGAAAAGAGCTATGCAAATTCCAAGAACAATCGACATGAAATGTGGCAAAATTTTTCCTTGTAAAATGCGCATCGATTAATGTAACAATTTCAAGAATGTGACAATGATGTATAGTGTGTATAGTGTGTGTGTTTGTGCTTGATTATCTTCATTTGTGTTGTACTGACAAGGAGTAGGGATGCAGAGGGAAATTGTATAGTCATTCGGATTGGACAAAAAGCCAAGCCCCGTTTACTTAAAAGAACCCACAAACGTTGATATCCAGGCAAAATTTCACTTTTAGAGCACTGAATGGTCTTCTTTAGCTGAGTTGTAGACGTTGGCCCTCATCATTTCATTTCATTTCCCAAATATTAGTGAAAATATGTGGCTGTATGTATCCATGGTTATTGATAGACATCCATCAACCCATGAATAATACAAGATGTTTTTCATCGGGGTTTCTTAGTCACTTTAAATCTAATCAAGTGACATCACTATGTATCATAGCTGTACGACCAAATATGGCAGTGTGCCATTCTAACATCATCAATACGCCAGTCTAGATCGATCTATAGTTATCTCGTTCAATTTATTATTCTTCATCCCGGCCACAAAACAAAATAAAATTACACAAGAAATAAAAATAAAACCACGCGGATTAATTGTGCCATGTTGGTCTAGTTTTTATAGATATTAGGCTGCATTCATCTAGAAAAAAACGGAGTTTCGTTTTTATAAAAAGCGGATTAACCGATCGCAAACAAATAGTTTAGACCCAAGGATGACCTATATATCGAGCTGGGTTGTTTTTATCACCGACAAACATCAATTGATAACTGAAACAGAAAATAAAGAGCAGGGCTATCTAGCTCATTTGTAAAGATTCGATTTATCGTCTCCGATATATGATCGAACATAATACCAAACACACGGATATTGCTGTATTTAACAAATACGTGTTACCATAGTGAAATTAGGTTAATGATTTTGAGAATACACCACACAGTGTGCCCGACAGCGGCGCTACGGCCTGCTCTTATTTCGGATTTCAACTGTCAATGGTCCTTTTATGTGTGTGTGTGGGGAGGTGGGGGGGGGGGGCGAATGGTTAGCACGTGCGCGTTGTAACATAAAGTCTACCACTGAGTCAACTGACGTTGCTTCGATTCTCCGGTTGTACATGACAAGGAGTAAGGTCGCCTGTCCAACATCGTGGGTTTTCACCGGGTCCTCCGGTTTCCTCCCACTGCTAAAGACCCGTACGCGCAAGCGAATTATTGAAATAAAATTAAACCATATTTTAGTACCGAAAATGAACTGTTTGTGTCGAGTGATGTTACACCCATCTCTCCCCCCATCTCTCTCTCTCTCTTTAAATCATTAACCACCAGTGAAAGTAATAAACCCTCTTCCACTCTTATGTCTAAGTGAAATTGTACGCCAGACATAATTTTTGATACTATCCGAACCACTAGACACCGTCCTTGCACGGTCATCCGCCTACACCACTGACAAGAGCGAAGCAGTCCAGAATATCCCGATGAATACTATGAGAAAACCCGAGATCTTGCAAACCAACGAGTTACTCACTACTCACGGAGTCACCACGGCTTCCTGATAATAGCGGAGAAAGGGCAAGTTTCCAACAACAGATACTCGCTTTATACAATTATAGGAATAACATATGTTTAATGTAGTTGAGATAAAACTGTGCCACATAAGGGCAGTTTCCCTGATGCGTTATAAGATCTAGATCAATTCAAATATTATATAAACTATTATTTAGGCCTATAAATTAAACTATTATTTAGGCCTATAAATTTATTCACACGACAAGCAGGGACGGATCTAGGAATTTTTGCAGGAGGGGGTTTGCCAGGTTCCAGTTATGGAAATCTGCCATCATCGTCTCTAAATTATATAGACATACAAATTGAGTTTTTTTTAAATAGAGAAATCATTTTTATACTGATGTAGGATCACTTTGTGATGTAATTGCATTGATGCAAGGCGTTATTTTTTTATGTAGCTGAGCAGGGTGGGGTTTGGATCCCCCAAATCCCCCCCCCCCTCTGGATCCGCCCCAGGACAAGCCCATAATCAAACCAAAATTTGTTAGAATTCGATTGATTAAAATTAATTTTATTTTATTTTTGATCTACAATGAAATCTGTTTGATGTTGCCCTACATCTGATACATCTAGATCGCCATTTTGATGTTGCACTATAGCTGTCACGCGAAGAATGTGGGTAATTATTTCAACTGCCCTTGAGCAACGATTATGCAAACTGTATGATAGTCATAGGCGTAAGAGCCAGGGGGCAGAGGGGGGGGGGGGGCTGTTGCCCCCTAACTTTCGGGCAAGTTGACTTTTCGGGCAGACGGGTAAAGTGAAACAATTTTTATTTCACCTACTTGGCAGCATAAAATGCCCGAAATTTAATAAAACACTAATTTTAGGGATAGCAGGAAATGGCAGGAAAGCGCGTTTGCGGCCGTCAAATATTCCAAAACTTTATTTGGGGGTCCATACAAGGTTAGTTCCGCTTCTTCGCCTCTCGAAGAAAAACGGCGCCGCTGTCTGTAAACCCGAATTATTTTTAGGCATTTCTAGTTTTGCTTCGCTAACTGTCGTAGAGCCGTAATATAAGTGGCTAAGACTTTGGCTTGCTGGCCTGGAGGTCGGGTGTTCGATCACTGCATTGGTCCAAAAAGTTCTCCTTGTCAGTGATGCGGGAAAGAGGTACTGACGACAGCTGTCTAGTTGTTCGGATGGGACGAAAACCCGAGGTCCCATGTACAAATTGGCGTGCACGTAAAAGACCCATTGGCAGTTGGAATTTGATATAACAGTGCCGGTCTTCATTAGCCCAGTTTAGGTAGCAAAACAACAGGACGTTAAATCCCATTTGATTTCGTATTAGAACACTAATTTTACTTTGTACATTTTTCGGGCATCGATTATTATTTGTGAATGCAGCTGCTACAGGTTGATTGGATGGTTGGAATTCAGAGTGGGATTTCGATTACAAAACTATTGGACACTTTTGGAATTGCTTACCCGGGCTAGAATAGCAGAAAACTCATTTGCGGTGTTTAAATTTTCAAATTTTTCCCCAACCCCAACCCCAGCGATGGTTGGAATTCAGGTAAATTGGGTAGGCTATATTAGACCAAATTGAAGTTGCTGTATTCACAAGCTGGAACAGCAGGAAAACGCATTTGCGGCAGTTAAATTTTGCTCCCAACGAATGATTGAAATTCGAGTCAGTCACCTTAATTAGGCTTTATTAGACCCCTTTGTTAGTTGCTTTGTTAGCGGGCTGAAATAGCAGGAAAACGTTTTCAGCCGTCAAATACTCAAAAACATTTGAAGGGGATGGGGAGAGGGGTACATACAAGGTAAGCTCCACGTTTTCACCTTTCGAGGAAGACCGGTACCGCTCCCTGTAAACCTGAAATTTTTTCGGGCATTTCGGGTTCTCCCCCCCCCCCCCAACTGTCATCGAGTCCATACGCCTATGATGATAGTAACCTAGTTGCACATGATCCAATGCCCGTGTTACAACGATCTAAAATCAGAACTTTTATTCAGGTTAAAACAAAATCCAGATTTCAATCATTTAGCCACATATGACGAGTTTTTATATAGTTTAATAAATCTAACTGAATGTCAACTCGGAATGTTCTTAGACAAATTGAAAAAAAAGAGCATATAATACTGTAATATGAACGTATATAAACTGATTTACATTCAATCGTTTTTGTTTTTACTGTAATTTGTAATCGGTTATTATGTTCAGCGAAATACGCCAGAAGTCCCAATCGATCAGCAATCTCTAGCGTCTTGTTATTGTATTCTACACCAAAAGTTTTTATTGTGCATGCTCTCCACCACTCGGCAAACCTCGGAAGATTTCGGCCAATCTAAACTCGGCTGTATGATGAATTCCGCCATATTGGAACTACTTTAAAGGTCCCGGATGAAACATGGTTGCGCCCATTCCAAACACAAGTTGGCGACATTTTTGTCTAGCGACCTATTCGATCGATCCAGCTGTAAAATAATGACGAAATTACACTTCTATTCTGAGCTGAAGGAATGGGTAAAAAATAATATATTCTACTTTCATTTGATAGACATAACGTTGGATTTTATTGGTTGATAAAAAGAGACTGTTGTCTTTACTCTAAATAGGTTTCCAACGAACAGGTTGCAGCTCGATCGGTCGAATAGGTCGCTAGCCGAATAGGTTGCCAATTTGTGTAATAGCGTCAAGTTTTCCTGTTAAAGTAAACCGGTAGCCGCATCGCAAATGTATGGGCGTAGGTACATATCACTTACTGTCATACATCCGAGACTAGATGTAGTTTACGGAATCTGTCGAGATTAGCCGAGTGTGCTCTCCACATGCGAATATGAGGTCACCGTTTGATACGACTTGTGGAATATGTCTACCCCTGTTCTTCAAGTCGCTTGTAACAAATGGCGCTGAAACGCATTATGGTACACGATGCGTGTACCAATGGTAAAATGTTTATTTTGTCTTTAATATTGGATATCAGAAGTCCATCTTTTCCAGGTAAGATCACACCAGCCACTTTAAAATTTAAAATTCAGCCAATGAACAGTCTTTTCTTGGATTAACTTCATTCAGTCCGTTAGCTAACCGATAATGAAATTGACTTCCCAACAACAGAAATTTAAAGGAACGGTAAACCACACGTTAGCAAGATAACGACCCGTTAGTCTATTTGGGACTTACCTATGCTACAATTTTAAAAGTGGGAGGGATGGTGTGGGGGAGGGGCGGAAAGTGGGCAGGCGACTCGACTCTACTCATTGTTTATCAGAATTTATAAATCAGAAGTACTTTTATCGAAATTGTAATGACAACATTGTCAATTATAAGTCGTTACGTTTAAACTATTCTAAACTGGTTAAAAAAGACAACCAGCAAATACATTTCAGCAAATAAAACTACTTATTCTAACCCCAGTACCAGTTCATTCTAGCTCCAAGCAACCATCTGAAATGGTTTATCGGTCTCGGTCTCTCGAAAACAATGGGACTAACGTGCGATATGTTTTCTGACGGAATTGGTTAGCAACCAGCTGGCCCTGTATCAACGGAGCTAACGAACTGGGCATACTCAACTCAACTTAAGGAAATTTTACCCTGCCGCCAACTCTTTTACGATATTTTACGCGCACGCTAAAGTGTTTCTGGGCCGGTCTTTGCCCTATACAACTGACCATGAGAAACCGTGGAACTTTCTCAGTCGATATACGGAGAACAGTTATTTCTTACGTTGCCATATGAGAAGCGGTGACATGCTGGAGAAGTTACCCATATTTACAGCCGGGCAAATACAGACCGGCACACACCAGACAGTACAGTAGCCTACTTAAAGTGTGTAGTGTAGGCTACTATTTAACTTCAACTATCAGACAAATCCTTAAGGTTCGGCAACCGATACATGAATTGGCTACAGACGGACCACGACTCACCCCATCCGGCCAACTGTATGCGTCTGGGTGGGGGAAGTCTACTAATATTTCACGTGCAGGCGATCTAGAAATACACCCATCTGGCATCTGAATCCTTCTCTCACCAGTGGAATCCCGCCTTAAGGGAGATAACTGAAATCGATATTATGCTCCGTCATCCAGTGACTCAATGCTCATAGCGCTGAACTAAATGCGTAGATTCATTAATTAAACGAGTTATTTGTCATGGGTCAAACTGACCGCAATGATCGAGTATTCCTTATAAAAACTTTGTAATGTTTCCCAGTCTTCCAAACAAACAGAAGCCATAGAGCGGCAAGAACGTGCAAATCTGATTTGGTATAGCAGTTAACCGCAATATGAATATGGAGGGGGAATTCCCGATGTCGTAAAGCCTATAAATAGTAACAGTGGTTATGTATTATATTTTGGTGAGCACGTTGTATACCGCCTACCTATATAAATGACCTGACGTGTAAAGGATGTAGCGTGACTCAGTCTGATGAAATAGTTATAGAAGTTGGGATACTATAGTTACATGACGACTGTCCTGCACGAGACACGTGTTGTCACATGCTGTATTCCAAACAGTATGTTCTTTAAATGACGTCACCATCTAATACGAGACCAGGTAAGATACGTTAAAATAATTATAAAATCATTCATCAGATTTTTCTTGACATTTCCATATTTAATCAAACCAGGAAATATAATTTTAATCAGATATTTCACCCCATATTCTATGTAGGCTACTCGTTAATCCCACTTTCTCAGAAATGAAACTAAGAATACCCTGACTATAATTGAAAATAATGCGTAGTTTAATGTTATGTCTTTCTGCAATGAACGGGATAATAAAGACGGGTTTATCACACGCGTTTTCTTATAAGCACTATTCATCGAATTTCAACTCTTGACGATTCCTCCATTCCGGCAACAGTTCCACTGGTTCTTCCCAAAAGACACGACACTATTTCTTGCCAAGTGATATAATGGAAGAAAGTTGAAGACGTCTTTTACAACATTACAACATGATAAAGTTGAATTTGTAATAATTTGTGAAGGAATATTCTCGAATATTAAAGCCACACGTGTTAAGTTGAGTAGGCGACCTGGTCTATATTCTAGAAGGTGGGTTTCATAGATAAAATATATTACAATCAATATTTAACCTCGTGTTTGAACTACTATACCTCTGTATGTCAATCTGGAATACAATATATCATACAGAGATAGAGAGAGAGAGAGACTCTCTAACTTCTACTCGCCTCAATATATCAACCGGTAGATAATATCGCATAGAATGTATAATACTATCATATATTCTTTGATTGGTATTTAGTAATTGAACTTATTAACACAAGATACAATTCTATGGATACACAATTACTGCGTTAAATAATAACCGACGTTTCGATGAGGATACTCGCGTCATTTGCTTGATAATGACGAGAGTATCTTCGTTAAGACGTCGATTATTATCAATCTCAGTTTTTGGGTATCCATAAAATTCACAGGGACTTGAAGGGATTAAAATAAAACGTCTTACTACTGCTTGACTATAATAGTATAGTATTAGTATATAACTATATAATTATATACTAATACTGTACTATTATAGTCAAGCAGTAGTAAGAAGTTTTATTTTAATCCCTTCAAGTCCCTGTGATAAAATTGTACCTTGTGTTATAAACAATATGCTTCCATTATGATTAGTACACACGTATAAAGGTCGACATGACGTCATTGAGAACCAATATACCAGAATAATTGAAATATGACGAATAATTGAAATGTAGACTCTATGAATAACAATTATTATTCTACTCATAGTTTAAATTAAATTGATTAATTTTAATTTTATCTGATTTTCAACTCAACATATTATAGCTTATATTATAATGATAAGATTTTCCGTTCTTTGTGCATCTTTATATATCTTTATGCGGGGTTACGGTGGATCAGTGAGGAAGGCAGTAGCCCATTAACTAGAAAGTCTTGATTCCAGCGTAGGCTAAAAATTGTTTTCCGAGATTCGTCAGCGTCGTTCCCTCTTGTGCGCCCAGTACCCCGGATGGAACGAAAACCGAGATGACGTGTGCACGTTTGAATATACGTACAAGAACCCCAGACAGCTGGAATTCGAAATCTGTCCGACCGAGCAGACATTCCCTCATAAAACACTGCATGACGCACGTACGTCCTCATTAGCACATTGGTGCAGAAAAGTAGGACGTTAAAACTCATTTAATCATTCATTCGAGCTAGTGATCTAGAGTGCCGCGCTTCGACCTCTAGCTGGCCGGTCACCTCTGGCTTGCGGCTGTGGTTTCGAGCCCTGGTGTGAGCGTATGTGGCATGGAGATAGGGGCGCCTTCTCAACCTCGTGGCTTTCCTCCGGGCATTCCGGTTTCCTCCCACTGCTAAAGACCCCTACGCGCAAGAAAATTCGTGAAATAAGATTAAATTATATATTAGTCCCAAAATGACCTAGTTTGTGTCGAGTTTACGTTAAACCCCACCTCTCTCTCTCTCTCTCTCTCTCTCTCTCTCTCTCTCCTCTCTCTCTCTCTTAATCATTCGAATTCATTTCGTCGTTAATGTGCCGATAGCAACACGACCACACAACTCATTGAATTATATTTTAGAAAAGCGCATCCACAAACTTTATTTTAGTATATTTATCCAGATTTTCCGGCGTCATTCTCCCTTATCAGTGATGCAGGATGGAGGGTCTGACAAGGAGAGCGGTCTAGTCGTTCGGATAAGACAAAAACGGAGGTCCCATGTACACATTGGCGTGCATGTAAAAGATACCGCAGCAGTTGGATTTCGATGTAAGAGTAGGTCGTTTTGCCGCTGTCCAGGCAAAATTCCCCTCATACCACACTCTGTAAAGCGCTTGCCAGTCTTCATTAGCCCGGTCGGGGTAGAACAGTAGAACGTTAAACCCCATTTCATTTCAAAATATTTATGGACTAATATATTATCTGGGCCCTGTTTCACGAAATTTTAACTTAAGATAAAATCCAATTTTAGTAGATACTTCAATTTTGATTGGCTGAGCACTAAAATCAATCTAATATTATCCAATCAAATTACTAAAATTGGGATCTTATCTTAGTTAAAATTTCGTGAAATAGGCCCCTGTCTGTTTAAATGAGAGTTTTGTCTTTAACTGGTTGTTTACACACAATTGTTTATATAACTACACGAAGTTCACCTGTACCACAAGGTGAAGGTCATCATTTTATACAGCGCAACAACATAACAACATATTGGATGATAAGAAAAATTTCTCTTATACAAACTAACTGTCCGATACATTGATGACAGGCACATACTAACTTTAAAAGGTGGAGCGGGTGGGGAGAGGGGACTATTTAAATGTAGAAGTGAGGGGGAGAGAGAGAGCATACAGTAGAGAGAGAGGGAGAGATGCTGGCAGATACATATTGTATGAATAAATGAGATATCTTAAAAAGGTGGAGCGCGTGCAGGCGCGGATCCAGGGGGGGGGGGGGCAGGGGGTCCGGACCCCCCCCCCCCCCCCCTGCTCAGACTTGAAAATTTTTTATGCGATTTTATTGGCGATTTAGACCTGTAATTTTGGAAATTACCTTCCGGAAATACGTCAGAATGAACCAAATTGAAACTAATTTACCAAATTAATCGGTTGAGTGCAATTAGTTAAGCAATTATCAAACCTAGACCCCCCCCCCCCTGCAAAAACTCCTGGATCCGCGCCTGGCGTGGGGTGGGAATCGGGGGGGGGGGGGGCTATGTAACCGCAGAAGTGAGAGGGGGAGAAATGTGGTTCGACGTCCACTCGACACAACTTAGGTCATTTCGGGACTAACATATGGTTTCATTTTATTTCAAGAATTCTCTTGTGCGTAAGGGTCTTTGGCAGTGGGAGGAAAACCGGGGAACACGAAGAAAACCCACGAGGTTGGACATACGACCCTACTCTTTGTCATGTACAAACGTAGAAGTAGTTGCATACCATATTAAGGCTTGGGATGGGTGATATTGATGGGGTGGGGATGGGTGCTATGTACACGTAGAAGATAACATGTAAAGGCATCTGTGTCCGATGTTTAAGTTCAAAAGAAGTTTGAATAATGATCATGATATATGCTCTGCAGGGGCGGATTGGGCCGTCGTGCGAAGGACCGGTCGGACAAAAAACCGAAAAAAATAATTTTGTCCAATTCGTCTAAAAAAACCTTTTTCTGCTTAACATTATGGAGGGGGGGGGGGGGTAGGATCGGTCATGGAGCGACGATGATCATGTTGTATCTGGCCGGTGGCTTTAACTGGCCTCCACGCCATCACTGGAGTCTGGAATGGGCTGGTATAATAGACTTTCCGGGTCGGGTGCGGTGGATGTGGGTCCATTGCAGGATTCCGAATTTCATCCGAAAATTTGATCGGATTCATCGGTCAAATGGTCAAAATTTTCTCAACTAGTCCCATTTTTTAACCAGTTCAATTCCCGTGACTCTTGACGATACAATGATAATATGTTAATAATACGATAATTAATAATATGACGATATGATAATTTCACAGGTTGATGATTGTAAATTACTTGCAGGTCGGAGTTTTGGCCTAAATTAATCGATTTATGAGATATGTTATTATAATCAAATATGCCACCAAATCGCATAAAGGGTCGATCTGACATGGGAGCCCGGACCGGTTGCCGGCCCCAATCTACCCCTGATGCTCTGTTATTTCATGGTTCGGTATAAAATATCACCAGAATTATGTAAATCAACTAATACCTATATCTGCGTATATGATGACAGTTTTAAATTAAAACGCAGTTGATATTCTAATGATATGTTTCTGCATTTTCTATGATATAACAATAACTCTAGTCTGTATAGGGTATTATAAATAACAATAAACTATTATATCTAATATCTAACATCGTACTCGCATGATATTATTTAACTGCGCAAAAAAATTGCCTACATCTTCTGATTGGTTAAAGCTGTCACTGTTGGTTAACTGAATGTAAAACCCAACCGCTTTAAATGTCGTCGGAGAGGACTTTGTCTGTGCTATTTAATTTGTTATTTCTTTCAATATAGTTTTGTCAGTCACTTTGGGATTTTTCTATGCCGTATTTACGTATTGTTTTTTGAAGTCAACTGAAGTTGGTTGTGTCGTATAAATAGATAATGTGAATAGAACCCAAATATACTGAAGATAACGTAAGTTTACAAAATTTATTGGAAAGCAAAAACCCTTTGATTTGAATTATCTTGGATTTACTAAATTGGTATTGCCCCCTAAAATATCAACAACCGAGAATACAACATCAAATGCAACGTGTTAAGAACAGGGGGTATAACTCATGCTTTGTTGCGAATTTATCTGGAGTTCTCTCCCCTATTCAATCGACTGCAACATATTATGACAGATATAATAAATTATTTTATTTAAATTCTCACAACCCGGTTATTCGACGAGATGTGTCTATTTACCCCACGCCCTTTACACGTAGTACCAGAAATAACTCATAATTAAACTTGACCTATGGTATTTTAGGAAACACCCCATCGTTTGTGAAGAAATGTATTATAAACGCCTAGACATGTCTAAATTTAAATATTGAATCTAAGAATTCATTGTTTATAATCAGTCATCGCGTGGTACTAAAACGTAATATGTATTTTTAGATGTTATTATATTAAAAATATATCTATTGAGAATAGAATCTTTTATTCGGGGGAGTAAAAATACATTTCAATACAATTACCGCCTGTTAGCAGACGTCCACGATTCTTAAAATTGTTATAAAAATATATAAATATCCATTTTCAATACAATCACCGCCTGTTAGCAGACGTCTCTGATTCTTACGATTGTTTTAAAAATATATAAATATCTAATTTTAAAACAAGTGTATGTAAAGATTAACTAACACGCTAGTATTTTTAAGAAAATGTGAGATTGTATTTGTTACAGATGGTTTAAACGATCTGTGGCAGTAGCTGTGTTATTATAGGAGTAAGGATATCTACTTATTTACTGTGAGTGGGAGGGAGTGGATATTATTACCAACAGTTGTAAGATCTTTTGTTGTCTGTTTCGGTTACAATTTGTCTTGTTTCTGGCTGATGCCCATCCCAACTTGTCTGTAAGTTAGAGATTAGTTTTTGTGTGGTCTGGACCCGACCTTGGACTGATTTATGATGGCTGTATGAGCGTACAGTGCATTAGACTTTAGAATAACTCTTACCCCATAATGTGTGAAATAGTTTTATTTAATGTCCGCTTCCAGTGAAAATATTTACAATGTGATTAGTTACACAATAATATAAAAATCTAACTTGAATAATTGTAGATTTTTTTGTTTTAAAACTTAAGCCTGGGTCTGTTTACCAAGCTGTCCACACGCCTGTGTCCAGTTGTGTCCAGTGATCAAAGGGTCTGGCGCGCGGGAATAGACGACAAGGCAGATAGGGATGTAATTCTGTTCTGCCCAACATGGTGACGTTGTATTTATGACGTGGACTTACGCCGTATAGCTGGCATTTTGGTGTTGACATTGGAGGACGTCGTAGAACTGGTGTGGCGGAGATCACACCGGAGTACACCCTAGAATTGTTACGGTGGTGATCTCACAACAGTACGCCCTAGAACTGGTGTGGTGGTGACCCCACCGAAGTACGCCTTAAAAACTGTTATGGTGGTTATCACAGCGGAGTACGCCCTAGAACTGATATAGTGGTGATCACACCAGAGTACGTGTTAGAACTGGCATGGTGGTGATCACACCAGAGTACGCCCTAGAACTGGCATTTTGGCGTTGATCACACCAGAGAACGTCATAGAACTGACATGGTGGTGACCACACCGGAGTACGCCCTAGAACTGATATGGAGGTGATTACACCGGAATACGCCCTAGAACTGGCATGGCGGTCTGGATGACGTATCATTGTGGACATTTCCACAAAAGATATGATTCCCCTTCCTTCGGTTCACTCTGTGAAACAAAAAAGACAAAGTCACGATCAGCACCAAGAAATAACTAGAATTTCTCACACTGGAGGTAAGTCTAGAGTACGCCCTATATCAAATCATTTATGACGTCACTCGTTATGTTTGGAATGGACCATAGACAATAATATTATCAGAATAATTCCACACATTCTCCCAATGATGTAATATTAGTTAGTTCTTCTATATTACATTCTATTCCATGTCTAATGAATTAAATACAGATGTCGATACTTGGCTTGGGTTAGGTATTTTAGTCTGACGATGAGAAGAATTTATATTGAATAAAATCACTAACAGTATCCACATATAGAAACAGTTATTTTTAACTGTTTAAACTTTTGTAATATCTATAGATTATTACGAAACACAAAATCAATGGCTATAATGTATGATACAAAATAATTCAATTTAAAATTGTAAATAACTTAATGTTCAACCTTTGAGCACACTGGATATTTTTCTTAGTTGAGTTTTGAATCTGAAAACAGAAATAAATAAATTTAAATTTAACTGTGTAGACGAAACTTAGACACAAGCTATATTTCTTAGTTCTATTTCTCTAAATAAACCAGTCGTACTTGCTTGAAAACGTTGAGAAAATCTCTTCGAAACGTCGCCTACATAATCAGTAATTGTTCTTCCACAAGTATGTGTTATAGTTTAATGCTTTTTCCAGTTACTAAATGCATCAAAAAGATTATTCTATTTCCCACCCTTTGTTAAAAGACAGAGAGAAATTGGGTTTAACGTCCACTCGACACACGATAGGTCATGTTGGGACTAACACATGGTTCAATTTTATTTCAATAATTAGCTTGTGCGTATGGGTCTTTAGCAGTGGAAGGATACTGGAGGACCCGGGGAAACCCACGAGGTTGGACAGGCGACCCTACTCTTTGAACCCTGTCCGGTATGTTTGAATCCAGTCCATATGTATTTTGTACTTGTATTTTTAATCCAGTCCGGTATGTTTGAATCCAGTCGAGTATGTTTGAAGAGTTGCACCACCCATGATGTTGCTGGTATTTGCTATGATTTGGTTCAATAGTAGGGTGTTGTTTAGAGGTGAAATCTTGTTGTAGATTATTTGTGTGTTGATACGGGATTGGTTTCAACTGATAAACATGCGTTATTCATGTATACATCTCCATGTCGGGGTTCAGGTGGTCCAATGGTCTAAGGTATATAATTAAAGTAGCTATACTAACATGTAGCTTTAAAAGATATAAAATGTGTTTTAACTGTAAACCTCAGAATTCAGGGCATAATTCTAACGTCAGCATTAAGGGTAACGTCAGCATAAAAGGTATCGTGTTAAAGGGACAATCCCGATAAGAACAGAGTTTCAAAAATTAAAGTCTGAGCATTTATGAAATTTATGGACCAAAATATAGAGGCATGGTATATATACCTTGGCTCAATGTTTCAGCTCAAAATATTGAGTCGTTTTGACGTTAACGTCAACACTGCTTATCCGGACACGTAATCCTTTTAAGATTTCGGGTCAATTTTTTGATTGGGTGACCTGATAATCGATTCTCGTTTCTTGAGAGGTCTATACAGTGAATGACCCATGTACTGTACTGATAACAAAAGGTAAATTTCACCTACATATCATTTTTATAGAAAAAAGTCTGGTTTTATCCAGATACTGTATAATACAACGGTCTCCATTTCCAGATGAAGACTGTCAGGTTTAAGTTATTTACAAGCGTATCACAAATATCGGGTTAGTTGGTCGGCCTTAGATAATGGGTTATAAGAGATTTTAACACAAAATTAAGCAGTTTTATTCCCCAAAAAGTTATCGGGATTGACCCTTTAACCCCAGCATTAACTGCACGACTTTAACGTCAGCACTAACTGCATGGCGTTATTAAAGTCAGTATTAATTGCACGGTGTTAATGTAATTGCGTGACGTTAACGGCAGTATTACGGGCATTGTGTTAACGACAGCATTACGGACATAGTGGTAACACCAGTGTTAACTGCACGACGTTAACGTCAGGATTACGGACATAGTGTTAAAGTCAGTATTCAGTGCACGACGTTAACGCCAGCATTACTGACACAGTGTTAAAGCATAGAAATACTGCATTGCGGACATAGTGTTAATGTCAGTATTTACTGCGTTAACGACACGGTGTTAACGGCAACATTACTTACGCGGCGTCAACATTAACGGCATCACGTAAACGTCAGTATTAAAGGGCATATATAGGATATTTAAAGAGCCGAGTCGGCAAATGCAGGGCGGGACAATAATTTATCTATTTGTGGTCCTTCCAGACCAGATTGTAGAAAGGCGGTAGCTAGACTTGAGGTGGGTCTATTCATCACATAGAAATAAATTGGTGTTTAATGTTCTACTGTTCTGCTCCGACTGGGTTAATGGAGACAGGCATTAGCCAGAGTGCTTTGAGGAAATCTTGTCCGGACAACGGCTACGGCCTGCTCGCAAATCCTGAAAGTTCCGATGAATTTTCCATTGGTGTCATAAATATCCTCGGAAGTCACCCACACGGTTATTAAATAGTCGGTCACGCTATAAATATAATTATATTGTCATAAACAATCGAAGTGGACACGAACGTAATATTTGAGTTCAGATCGAACATAACAAATTCGATCCGTCGTAAACACTGGCCGAGAATTTATATATTTATAACTGACGCCTGGAAAAGGAAATCAGAATAACAATAAATCAGTCGGACACTTAACGCCATAATCATTTCTCTTCATTCATAATATCAACCTGCTGACGTCATTACTTCAATCTATCAATTAAAGCAGTCTAAATGACGTCATTAGTCGCGGTCTGGACAGATGATTGGACAATAATTGACGTAGGTGCACCACAACCTTGGTCATATGCTACCTGGTAATTCAGAAACTATTTATTGGTTTATTTTTACGTCCGTACTATTTGTTTAGAATCAATCTCGTGTGTTTTATCACCCACTAGTATTGTATTAGATTTATATTTAGATGTTTACAACTATTGTTCGACTTTTATTTCACTTAATTTGAAGGTCATCAGTGGATAGATTCATTCATTCATAATTAAATATAATTTCGGAATCCTGTTATTTCATTGTTCATTCATTCACATTATTGATTCCTTCGTTTTTCTATGTTATATCGTTACCTAGTAGGCTATCGTTCTGTGTTGTTGCTTTAGTCAAAGCGTGTGAACAAATTTCATTCATACTACCTACATATATACATATATAGAATCTATTTTTGGCTATTGGTCATCATTGAGTCACGAGGTACCACGTGTTTAGTGTATGGAAGAGCGAGACCACGTGGTAGCTATGTGTACAGTGATACAGTTCCGGTTAATAAACATAGGTCTGAATAGAATGATATACTTGCTTCAACTACCGTTAGGATGTAAGTAATCATATATATACCATTCTTTAAAAATAGGCAATTTTAATCTCTGTAAATAATAATATCGCATACTTACTACAATCTGGATGAGTTTTACAAGAATTTTCACTCGGGGAAATTTAAACAATTTGTTGTTTATTTCTGATAAAATCTGTTTTACGGTTGTTGAGAATTAATAATTATTTAAATATTCTCTCGTCAATTATCGTTCTGACGCATTATTGATAAAAATAGCCCAATATTGTCGTCATGTTGTTATTTTATTAATTTGTGAAACTAGGGTTATACTTCAGGGGAGCATTCGGGATTGGGGTGTTATTATTTTGTTGAATTCTAACTTATTGATAATTAATTTTAGAGGTAAATTGTTTTCGTTTCTAGGTAGATATTTTTGTTGTTCCCCCTATCAACAGTTTTACGTCTTACATTAAAGCTATTTATAGACATGATTCAATCTACCATTGACATTAGTGGTTCTTTATATTGACCCGTTGACCCCATCCTTCATTCATTTATCCTTCATTCATCCATCCTTCATTCATCCATCCTTCATTCATCCATCCTATATTCATTCTATCCGCCTCTATAGTTTATTGTTTATATATTTATTTTATTCATTAATAGTTTTTGTCTCTATATATGCATTTTTTTTTACCCTGGAAATTTTCCATTCAGACATTGCAACATTCATATTAAAACAACATTCGAAATGTCGCAATTGTTTCATGTTAAAAAAAAAATTAATTGCACCATAAAACTGAATATTTGTAGTTTTTGAATTTTACTCGTCACGTGCCACTTTAAGTTAATCGCTAGCTGATTGACAGATTTTTATCTTGTTCGACAACTCACGTGCTCGTTCTTAGTTCAAATTATTGAGTAACTAAAATTCCAGAAAAAGAACCTGTAACATTCTTGAACCATCCCAGACGAAATTACTGGAAAAAATTGTTGACTCATAACGCCTGGTCAATCTCGACTATAGTAGGTCATATTGACCAGGCATTTCACGGTTCATTGATAACCAGGGGCTATATCGACTGGGTGAGCGTGACTTGTCCCGCCTCCGCATGCCAAGAGGTCAATGGGTGCAGAATAAGCCAATCCTGTGTTTTGTTAGATAACTTGAACCGGTCCCGCGAACAACGTGTCGATCTCATCTTGTCGATCGTTTTAAGTTAAATTTTAAAAATGAAGATTTTAAAATGGTCATTTGATGTTTACAGAGGGTAAGTTTAGTTTCATATTTTATTTCATTTTCTTTTTTTCGGCAGTTATTTAAACTATGTATATACATCCGGTTTCACAAATTCAACATATTTTTGTTTAAATTGACACAAAATAACCAAAAATATTTCACATGACTCTGTTGCTGTGTCTAATTCCGTTCTCTATATTCGTTATAGTATTATTTAAGCGGGAATTTCTGCCTTTATTTTTATATTTCAAAACCAACTCGTACATATTATAAATTCCGAGATTTGACCGACTTTATAGCTATTTTATCGATATGATGATATATGTAACGGGAAGGAATGTAGCCAGGTATTACTAAGTTTACATTTGATAATATATATTTTGATTAAAGGGACAAGATCGATAATATGTCTTTATTAAAGGGGCATGGGCGGTAATTGTGTACTACAAATACAATGGTTTATGTTCATCTTTTATTTTATTTTTTGGTTTAATATAAATTAAATCTATATAAATAGGTTGATTTAATTTAATGTTAATGTAACGGAGAGAAAACTAAGTTGTGTGCCCCCCACACCCTCACACTCTTTACATAAATTGATTTTAAGTCGAGAAATAACTAACGAGTTTTAGGATTAAAACCAACAAGGTTTAATCGGTATTAAGGTATTCTGTCATGGCACTTGGAACATTATCAGCTGCGGTAACCGAAGCAAACACCCCACAGTAATATCAAGGGATCAAACTCACTCCTCTAGGCTCATACACGATCAAGTTTGTCACATTCAGTCACGGAATACAGACTACATCCAATCATGGAATAAAGGTCACATTCAATCATGGAATAAAGGTCACATCCAATCATGGAATAAAGGTCACATCCAATCATGGAATAAAGGTCACATTCAATCATGGAATAAAGGTCACATTCAATCATGGAATAAAGGTCATATTCAGGGGTGTCAATAAATCTTGCTGAAAATATTCTATAAAGTATACACCAAGGGTAAATACTCCCTTCCTCGTATTAACTTCACCTTATATTATATATCATATCGTCATTTAACTTTAATAAACTGGCGTCATTTCTAGCATATATACCCGGTAATCTTTTAACTTTAATAAACTGACGCCATATCTATTTCTAGCATATATACCCGGTAATCTTTTAACTTTAATAAACTGACGCCATATCTATCTTGTCGTTTAACTTTAATGAACTGACGTCATACCTATCACGGTGTCATTCAACTTTAATAAACCGACGTCATATCTATCATGTTGTCATTTAAACCGACGTCATATCTAGCATGTCGATTAGATTTACTCAACTGACGTCATACCTAGCATGTAGACATTTTGGTGTTGATTAGTTGGTAATAATACACGTGAGAATTTCAAGTAGAAGTTGTAGAGTCGATGAAACATCCTGGTCTTATTCAAGGTGACCGACATTAACCGTGACAACATGCTTTTATTGTTTAAATGTAACACCTCATTCAAATCCGGAACCAGAGATCAGATTGAGTAAAACATCATCATCATCATCATCATCATTAGACAAAAAAAGGTTAAAATTCTTGAAGCAGATTTTAACAGCATGTGTAATTGGTCTAGTAGATTCTGATTAGCAGAGATTCTGAAAAGTTGTTTTATTGTACGATGACCAGGGGTAATTCGCTGAAATGACTTGACCAAGAACGATAACTAGGATATTTCAACGAATGTTGATTGTTATTGTTTATTACTTGCTTTGTTTTATCTTTGAACCAACCAATAATCTTCGCTACCAGGAAGTCCGCTTCAAACGCCACTATTAGACGTCTTAGTGATCTAGACAATATGCACTCTTGGTTATCAGGAAGTCCGTTTTAAATGTCACATTATCACGAGACGTCTTAGTGATCTAGACGATATGTAAATAAATTGTAGAAGCACGTGATGTAATTTGAATATTATCCAGTCATTGATTAAACTGATACCACTATTTGTTAAATAAAACAAGTCACTGGGTCACGTGATTCATGATAAGATTGTATAGTTTAACATATTGAAAACAAGGATGACAATAAACCGCCTTTTGATAGTCAAGTCGTTTGACCAAGCGATCGACGATGAATTGTCCGAGCAATCGACGATGAATGTTATAAATGTCCTCACCTGCGCCCTCGGTCTAATCTGATCCTCCTTTCCCTAGCAACTCACTGACCATTTGCACCGGAAGTAATTATAAATGATAAAGTTAGATGGGTCAGCGAAATGTGTACGTGTTCATCGTTGTCAAGTTATTAGGCATAGCATGTTAAAATCGGTATCGTGATATCAACAAGTACAATAATGACTCGACAATATATATAATATGATGACCTGGCCCCGAATTTACAAAGTTAAGAATTTACTCAACTTTCAATCACTGTTTATGAGAAATATCCTTGATCCAGAAACAAAAAAAACTTTACAAATAGTTTCTTATAGATGTATTTGATACATAAAAACAACTACTAAAGGTTTTACAAAGGTCTGTATTTTTAGTTAAAGTAAGGCCAACAATTTTGAGTAAATTCTTAAGTTTGCGAATGTTTTGTGAACTCGAGGCCTGATCATTTTAAAGGAACACTGTTGTTATTTAACAGGATTAGTTAGTAGAATTCTGATAAACTTTGACTTTGTCTGACGATAAAACTGTTAATAGCCTATCTTTGTAAAAAGTTGGGTGGCCTTTAAAAATGAACGACCTTTATACTCTTGCTTAGTGTTTCATCATGTTTGATATTGTGTGTAATCATTTTATTTTTGTACATTGTGTAATATTAAGACCTCGACCAATATTTCTGTACCGTATCCAGATCATTTACATTAATGACACATTTTTTAAAAAATCAGAATTCCTATCTTAGTAGTCTCTTATCATCCAAACAAATATTCTACGAATATTAGTCTGGATGGGTCCTCAAAATTTGACAGAAAGTCGGTCACTGTCTGGATTATCCAGTCTTTTAAGTTACCACGTGCTGAATCTATCAAAACATCTCGCTTATCAACAATGACACTCTCTAAAATTTTGTTTTAAAGTTTTTAATTGAAATGGTAATTTTCTCTCGTCATGAATCAAACGTATGGCTTCTCACAATCTCCTTAATCACGATTCATGCTGTTGTATCGTCTCTATTTTGTTTCTAATAATAGATGTGCCAAGTGAATTGTGGGATATATTTTATCCTCGCCTTATAGAATTTTTCAAAATCGGCCCGGCTTCATAATATCTATCACTTACCGAGACTTTAGCCAAAGGGTTCCATTGCCCATGCGTAACCGGGAGTTTGTTTTTTTATGTGGTAGATTATCCAGTAATTTTCGTCAATAATTGAGAACCGACCCAGACCCTCCGTGCGTTGAAGACTAGGGGGGTCTGGGTGACCGAGACTACTATCTTAGTTGTGATATTCTACCGAATAAATAGAGGATATTTGTCGTTTTAGAGTGATAAACATATTTTATTTCATCGAGATAAAATAAATAAATTATGTTTATTTTACGTTTTAGTTACAAGGTATTTGACGAAAGCTTGAAAGAAAACAACGTCATTGATAAACATACGTCATGTCGGAGTTACGTCACAGAAACTAATTCTTTAGTTCTACATTTTCCGGCACAAATTTCGAATGGTTCTTGACCTAGCTGGGGACCTCTTAGATTGCCCGATAGGAAATATCGCGAATACCAACTGAAATATCCAGCTGCAATAATCGAGGTGCAGAGTTGGGCTATGACCCACTTCATATCTTATTTCAAACCTTTCTAATTTGCCTTTTGTTCTTCCATTATGCTAGTAATGTTGCCGCGAAATTTTCAACCAAGATTCCTTTATGCTGTAAAGGAATCTGTTTATATACGTATGTGTATCACATGTCTGTGGTAAAGGGAGATAACTACCTAAAAGTGTGGGAATTGCAGATTAATCTAGCAACGTCTAGATGTTGTAAATCTCGAAGTTGTTGATTCAGAAACATGATTTGCCCGATGACTGGATCTGACTTACGATGAAATATAATTACGTTTATAGCGTCCTACTTGTCATGTTACGATGAGCATGAGATATTATCTCTGCCCAACATGGGCTATCCAGATGCTATGGACACATGTTTCGTTATCTGGCGACCTATCGCTGTTAATTCTAAGTATATACAAAATGAAATCATTTATTAACGTGATGTGTTAATATTGTTGGATTTTCCATTGACTGACTTACGTACATGGATCACGTGATTTTTTGATCAATGAAAACGCCAGTCATCTGTTCACACGGATATTTATATAGTATGCTTGTTTGTAAAACACCTACTAATCGAGCGTAGGCCTATATGACACGTGCTACCTATATCTATTATCCAGTCTCAATTAATTAAGCCATTATTAGTCTTTTTAGTCGGTAAGCACACTGATCACGCCTGAATGATGTAATAAAACAAAACACAAAAAAAAAAAGAAAAAAAAGGGAAATGTTGAAATCTGGTACATGAACTACTCTGGGACGTTATTCGTTTGTTTCGAAATTACTGGAAGAAATTATTGGTTGCCATTGTGCAATTTGACAAGAGAGCAAGAAAAAAATGGGTTAAAGGTCTTAAATGCGGTGAAAAGTGGTGGTGGTTTGAGTAGTAGTAGGAGAATACCCCCCCCCCTCTCTCTCTCTCTCTCTCTCTCCCTCTCCCTCTCTCACAGATCAACGCATGTACTATTACGAAACTGATTATTTTTGACAATAACCATGACGACAATCTGGACGCAATGGTTTCGTTTTAAGAAAATAAAATGTCTCGTGTTTTATCCAATAAATGAAGATGTCGGTCGATAGTGGATACATTCAAATATTTGTCGGTTGTAACGTGACCTGTTATAGAGTAACTTTATCAGAAGGTTTTGCAATCGTGAACTGGTTATAAAAAGGGAAGGGCAAGTGGCAATAAAACAGCACGCGCTGCGTGGGTGGTGACGAGAGACATGATGTGTAAATTTTTCTTTGTTAAAACATATTTGAGATGAGGTTAATGTATAATATATACAATACTCATGTTAATGTTAATGTGTAATATATTATTCAGCCTCGAGAGGAATAGAAATAGTAAGTAATATAGGATAGATATTTAGATAATGAAATATATCATCCAATCATATTCACTGATGGATATGGTATAACGATGATATATTTAAAAAAAATGAAATTTATCAACGACTAATGTTCACTGATTGATGTTGTATAACGATGATATATTTAATTAGATTATTATATGAACCTGTTGATTATAAATATACATAGTTTTAGTGCGTCGTGTTTTACCTAGTAATGGTATTAAAATCTCTTTGTATGATTTACTCAGTAATGGTATTAGAATCTCTTTGGATATTTTACTTAGTAATGGTATTAAAATCTCAATTAGTGTGTCGTGTTTAACTAGTCAGTAATCTTTTTAAAATCAATTCCCAATTAGTGCGGCGTGTTTTATATAGTGATTGTATTAAAATCTCAATTAGTGCGCCGTGTTTTACTCAGTAATGGTAATAGTATTACAATCCCAATTATGTTTTACTCAGTCATTGTATTAAAATATCAATTAGTGCATGTTTTACTAAGGAATGGTATTGAAATCTCAGTTTACTGAGTAATTAGTGTATGTCCTCGTTTTATATGTTACATTTATCAATTTTCCAATTTGTAATTAAATTCAATTGGTAATTATCAATCGATATACACCACATTAACTGTGCTGTTATAGTCGCCCTTGATATTTAATAAAATGGATGTATTCTGAAAACTTGTCCATAAGACTTTTGTTTCTGATCAATTAGAAGTGACGACATTAACATCATTTGTTGCTTTTCTCTGCCTTTAAAACAGTTTCAAACAGTTGAATAGACTAGGTCGACATAATTTCACGGGCAGCAAATTTTCTCATTAAAAATGATTAATTAAGGAATAAAAAAAAACCTCAAAACATACTTGAGAACAATCCCATGTTAAAATCATATTAATTATAAACAATATTGTCCATACCGGATTCCGGATTTTATAAACACAGCCGGTTTAGTTTCAACAACTGTCTTCAGTAACCAATAACTGTTGAGCTACTTGATATCCCCGATAACCAACAATTAATAAAGAGGTCAACGGTATCCCAAAATAAAGCCAGAGTTCCGTAAATACCCCCAAAAATTAATTCATTTGCAACATGCATAAATTCAATTTTGACCAAGAAAGTTTATTTTATGATTAAGGGGACATCATCCTGTTTATCGTAGGTCTGTGTTGAGTTGTAATTGTCGTATGTTTCATTTATTTAAGTATTGTTTGGGTGTCATGTATTTTTCACGGGCCAGTTTCTTTCACTTCGTTTGGCGGGATCCATTGTTTGAAATACGTCAATGATTTTAAGGTTTTGATCATGGGTACGAACTATTCGTGGGTACAGTGCCTACTCTACTATCGTGGGTACAGTGTCTACTCTACTATCGTGGGTATAAACATTGTCTAATCTACTGTCGTGGGTACAAACTATCGTGGGTAACAATTATTTCTAGTGTTTCGTTTTACGAATTCCCGGGAAATTACCTGGATGAAAACAAATATGGCTCTTGATTTAGTTGGACAGTCATTTCTGTTTAATGTCTCAGACCGGTCGGTCAAATTGACACGGTTCTCGGTACGGCACGGCACTACGTAAAATGTAATCTTGTTGTGTCTGGTACGCTTTAAATTGGTAATGTAAACGGGCTTATAATTATATTTTTTGAAATCTGATGCCAAGGCAAGACATTCATTCGTCCTATTGTTTACACCAATGCATGACATGAGATATACCGTCCGACTACTCTGTTCCGATTAGACCAAGGAAGATAGGGTTTTAAAATATAATACACAAAGATAAGTTTATCGTCTTCAGTGTGTGGCAGAATTGGCTATATTAATTGATATACTATTTTATATACTATAGCCCCGACACACTGTCAATATGTCGTCTCGCACCTAAACACCGGAAATAATTTCCGTTTTAGAAAGTTGAAAGAGAAGTAGGTAAGGTTTGGGCCAGGTGATACCTTGTTTGTAAATTGAGCTTTTTGATAGTCTGTTTGATCTGGGCCAACTTTTTAAATATTTTATATGATTTTGAAACCTTATTGACGTGACATAGTGACGATGTACTTTTATTGGTGGACACGGCGTGAAATAGGCGTGGCTTCTGTTCAATAAGAAGGGCGGGGTATATTTAGAGAACAAAGAATTCATAGTTAAAGAGAGTACATTATCAGTTGCTACTGCGATATCACTTCAGTGGAAGCGAACGTTAAATAAAGCTATTAAAAACACATTCGGTTGCTACCCAGTTGGTATGGATGGGCGCAGGGATTTAGGGAATAAAAGGTAATGGCGAACGTTGAAAGGTCACACCAATATGCGCCCTTTACAGCTTTAAATTTGTATCCAAGTTTATGTAAAGGTTTGCATGTTGCATGAAACTGAGCTAAATACACCCTAATATTTATTCAATCAATGTTTGAAAATAAAAACTGTGACCTAGAGTGTCTTGCTTAGACCTCTAACTGGCCGATCACCCCTGGCGTGAGCGTGAGTAGCTTGGAGATAGGGGATGCCTTACTCTGGGTATCCTAGTTTCTTCTCACGCGAAAGACCCACGCGTGTGCGCTAACTTTATACAAATCAAAATATGACTTGTGTGCAATATCACCCTCGTTGAAAGCGGACGTTAAACACACATATGACAGAACTGAAAGCGCTAACCAGGAGTCACTTTATGCTGTGTTTCTTTTTTCAATATTTGAATTTTCATACCCATATAAACATACATTATGCAAGAGCTAAATCTGCCTATTGCAGGTCGTTCTTGGGACCTGAAATGTTAAACTATCAATAAGACATTTATTAATATGAAAAGACCTTAATCAACCCTCGATGTCAAAGTATGTGTCGGATTGTCGCTGGATTTGAATCCGATCTGTTGTTCAACGTTCATTGATGATATAATCCGAAAATGGATAATCGAGACTTTTTTTTATCGTACCGACATCAGTAATGATGATCGTGGCTAAGCCTAAAATTCAAACGCTAATATTATGGTTTAGGGTGGAGCAATGTGACTGAAATTTTCAGCATATTCCCTTTATATTATCTAGTTTATAAGTGGTAGAGTGAGAACTGCCAGCTCTGTATGTAATCTTCCATAATGTAGCTTTAAGTAGACCATCAGTGTGAATATATATTGTCTTGTGAGATATATAACACTGTTATTATTGTATCTTGTGACGTATATATCGTTATTGTTGTATTTTGTTTTATACACTAGTATATTGTTGATGTTTTGTCGAGTAATTTGAGGAAACCAGTCAATCGCGAGAATTACTCATCGTTTTCTGGTAGAACGCAGTATGATTCACAGGTCACCATCTTTTCACTAATCACTATGATTAGATAAACTTTCACGTGTATTTGCTAAGTGTTGTTGAAGTCACATGTACTTTCTATGTTTAGTGCAAGTTTAGAAAAAAGTTCCGTGTATTTTCTGCGTTGTATTTTCTATGTTTCGGTGAAGTCACGTGTATTTTTTAAGTCTAGATGAAGTCAAATGTATTTTTCAAGTTTAGTGCAATTTTAGTAGAAGTTCTGCGTGTTTTCCACGTTTAGTACAAGTTTAGTAGAAATTGTGTGCATTTTGTATGACGAGATCTAGTTAAGTACAAGTCATGCCTATGTAAAATAGATTAGACTGACCCCCCCCCCCCCCTTCCTCTACTCAAATAAAATATAATGGGGTTTAACGTCCTACTTGTTAGCACCAACATCGCTATAGATGACGGAGTACAGGGTGCTATGAGAGGGACATGTGTGTGCACGGGGCCTTTCATTTGTGAATTCAACAGTTACGGGACTTCCGAGGTATTTAAAGCTTTTAAAGTACAAAATTCAAGTATAATTGGCCTGTTCAAACAATTTGTGCACCCCACAGCGTTCAGATTGAAAAGTTCGAAACATGCAGGCTTTAATGAAATTTTAAAAACTGGCACCGTAAATGTATTGTTCTTTATCTTGTATTTGTTAAATTTACGATAATCAGACAAATGCACGGTGTACGTGTCGCTTTCTGATTGGTTATGACTAACCGATTGATCTGTTATTATCAAGTAATTGGGGAGATTTGTCGGTGACTCAGGGTTTACCTGTTTGGAACATTGCCAACAGTTCTATATACTAGTCATTTCTATAATTATGCCCCCTGACTAGAGATATGGCGTGTTAGTAACAGGATTGGTGCATGACTAACTGATTAGTTAAACCACAGCCAGATATTATAACAACTATACATGACTCCATGCTTTTAACAAAAACCAATATGTTTGAAGGCTAAAGTTATCATTCCGGTGACTTTGATTGTTGCATTCAGACGAAGAAGCCAATTTTCAACGATTTCTGAATTTTACTGTAGGAGTTATTGCCCTTTATCACTTTATGACGATCATGCGAACTTTTTAGAGATTAAGATAATAATTCCGATTTTCCACAATAGACAGCCTGCAACAAGACGTAGTCGCTTCCTTTACTTTGCCTGGTAACAACGGCCATGGACCGCACGCAAGATATAGTCGCGTACGTTACTGTGCCGCCATGGTAACAGCCTAGACAGACTGCACGCAAGATGTAGTCGCTTAGATTAATGTCCCTCCATCGTAACAGCTCCCATGGACTGCACGCAAGATGTAGTCACTTACGTTACTGTTCCTGGTAACAGCCGTCATGGACTGCACACATGACGTAGTCGCTTACGCTACTTTGCACGAAAGACATAGTCGGTTACGTTGCTTTGCCTGGTAAATTACCTGTATATGTATAACAAACTTCCAGTCCTTAAGTAGACTTGTATTAACAATATTTAGGATAGAAAGTAAAAGTAGAACCACGATTTCCTTTAAATAGACGCTAGAGCTGTTATTGAAATTAGATAAGGAAAATATTTAATAAATTTGAAACTTTTATGTCATGACAACTTGTAGGTCTGAATGATAAACAGTCAGAATTTATTTATATGAATCATTTAAAATATTTCCATTTTATAGAAACAACAGCTTGATGTCTAGACGTGCGTCTATATACACGGTTCACTTCACGCCTGTATATAAACGGTACACCCCACTTCTCTACATACACGGTTTACAATCAATAATCCGTGTTTCGGGGCGGGGGCACGTACGCGCTTTTTCATGAAGTTTGTAATTGAGTCAGATGTGGTGGTTTCAAATTCCCGGTTGTACGTGACAAGGAGTAGGGTCGCTTGTCCAACATCGCGGATTTTCCCAGGGTTCTCCGGTTTCCTCCCACTGCTAAAGACCCCTACGCGCTAGCGAATTATAGAAATAAAATTAAATCATATGTTCGTCCTGAAATGACCTAGTTTGTGTCTAGTGGGCGTTAAACCCCATTTCTCTCTTTTTCTCTGAATTTCATAAAACAAATATTTTTCAAAAATATCTAATGTAAAATGCGATATAAAACCGAGAAACTACGAGTTTGTTGACTTCCCAGGTCGAATATAAGTACAGATGTAAATACAGTGGAATCTGTCACTTCCGACATCGTACGAGATTGTTAAAATATACCGGATAACACAGCAGGGCAGACCTGATTCCGATTCCGAGTTACTGCCATTTTTTGCACTGCGGTAGGTGTAAGTTTCGTTGCCTGGCAACCAGAGCTTCTAAACTCGGTTAAATTTAACATTTAATTTTAGGGATTAAATGAACATGGAATCATTTCTGTAAAAATGTTTTTTGCGATCATGTTACTAGTGTGTCGGTGCAAATTAAATGGAAACGATGTACCGGTTAATCCTCGCAATCCTAAGTTGAACTGATAATAACACATTTATTTATTTCAAAGTACTTGTATTAGTTGGGATTATGAGAGACCTTGAACAGTGCACAGATTAGGCCATTTCCCAAGTCAAAGCGGGTGGTCTTAAGTTTCCCAAAAGAGTGCATTACACCACTTTAGTAAATGCATTACGTAACGGAACTAAGTGCAGTACGCCACTGTAGGAATTACAGTACGTCGCGATAGTTAGTGTAGTACGTCATAAAAACTTTGAAAGGTGCACAAGTTGAACGCCAAAGTGTAACAGACTAAAATTTGCACCCAAAAAGGGTTAGTACACCCTGCTTCGTGTAGTTCTCTAATCACAGCTGAATGGGGCTATAGTGTAAATGGGGACGCTTTACGGAAACAACGGCTTTGTGTGTTTTACCATTAGCACAGAACAAGCGAACGTCAAGGTACCCAAGGTGAATTTCAAATGGATGGTTGATCGTTTGACAGTCGTAGATCGGCAGTATCCGGCAAAGTAAGAAAATAATCCCGGCCCTGCTTTTTTTAAACTGTATTGACCCAGAACTAAATGAACCCCGGATTACCCGACTTATAAAATATGCACCAATATATCGACGTGAAGTATTTACTGTGAATTTGTTGTTGGAGATTAACAAGATGTTATATTTCTAGATACTGGTGAATATCAGAAGATACATGTCTTTAATTAAAATACCACTTGTTATTTTTACTTTTATAAAGTCATCTAGTATGAAACATTAAACACAACCAAAGAGTTTAATTTAGCCAATCTTCATATTTCAGAATTATATAGAAACAAATAATACGTTTAACATTGGAATTGTGATGTCGTGACGCTGTTATTCTTGGGACACCACAAAGATACCCTAGCCAAATCAGTGGCTAGTAGAGAAGCAGAAATAACAAGACGTCTGTTCACGTTGATATCTTAACTTCTTCTTATGAAATTACAGTCAATTAGTTACGGATCGGTAAAAGAATAGGAAGTAGCCTATGGATTGGTTAGGGAACATGAACTATTGTGAACTTATTGAATCATAAATATTCGAAATCTAAGAATCTCAGATGTGACGGTTGTCACACTGACAGTGGGCATAAAACACCCTGAGTAAATATCTACAAACACGGAGGTTCATTTGACAATCACATATAGCAAATAAGCTTGCAGTACATGCGGTAAGGTAAGATAGATCAACTTCTGTGTGTGTGTGTGATGGTGTGTGTGTGGGTGTGTGTGTGTGTGTGGGTGTGTGTGAGGGAGAGAGAGAGAGGTAATTTCGGGAGGGACGTACATGACCTCCATCTAGAAATAATTTGTCAACCTGTCCCTATATCAGATGATAAAATCACGAGCGTTGTTCGTGACTGTTGGTTGATATGGAATACCGTCTATATATATATATATATTAATTAGATCGTCAATATACACTTCAGATGAAATCCGTACAGGGAAATACTCGACTTTAATTGGTTTAGATACTGGTACGGATTAATTACAGGTCTCTCGTGTTGATTACAAGATTACACTATAAAAATTAATAGTCACGTGGCGTGGTATCAGATGTTCCGTGGAGATTTAAATATGCCGACTACCTAAACACGCGGGTGTGATATAGATTACATTCGTCTGATAAATCAGTTTTTTTATAGAGGATACACGTTAAGATGTAGGTCATTGTGTAATAATCTGTATATCTCCAAACCCCGAATATCATATGATATATCATCCTAGTCAAACCCAAGACTATAATCTTACTTATTTCATAAACCAAGAGTTTGATTGTATGCAAATTCTAACTGGTAACCGAGCAATGTTCCGACTGAATACTTTTACCATGAACTTTTAATCTGTGGACTGTATTCAAACAAGTGACGTATGTTGTGCAGTTTCAAGACCACCTCATACCAACTACTTGGCTTACTATTATTGCCGAGCTCATTAACTTTGAAGTTACATGGAAGCCGAACAGTGTTCCGACTGAATATTTTAGTGTTCGCTCCATGTACTCTTAATCTGTGGACCGTATACCAACAAGGGACGTGTATCGTGCTCAAAGCAGTTTCAAGACCACCTGATACCACCTATTCATGAATTTTGATGAGTTTCTATTGTCTGTGTTGCATTGCGTTATTGTCACTCTTTGTACAGTTGTATAAAGACAGAGGAAGTCTGATACAGAACCAGGATGACTACATGTTGCTGGATTGAGCTTTCCTTTAGACGAAGATTTCAGAATGCCAAGCTATCTGGTAGAGATAAGCAGGACGCGCCAAATACATTATCGTTGTAACACTATAACGTACCCCCCAAAAAACTAAACGACCCCAACCCTTAGTAGAACTGATGATCAAGAATGGTATGATTGGACCTCCACGAGTACGCCAACAGGGATGTGATTAGGGTTTTACCAACCCTATAATATAAGCTGACAAGTATGTGACCAGTAAGGTTACTATTATCATATATAATAGGGGTATAACTATAATAGGGCAAACCATTTCCTCTAATACTAGGTCATCAATGACATCAGCTTACTCTGTTACTTTAAATAACCCAAGTTTTGCTGACTCAACAAGCATACACCCCAAGTTGGACATATTTAAGATGGTTGATAAATATGTTGGATAGCTAAAGGGCCAACCGCTGTTATTTTATGAAATTATACAATTCACGTCTTTTAAAGGCATAGAGAGTCTGACCAAATAAACATTTATTGCAGCTAAGATCTAACAATACAAATAGCTGCATTAATTGATCAGAAATCTCAAGTCGCAGAGCTCATCTCTAAATCAGATTTAAACCAAATCAAAATCCCAGACTTTAATTTCAGACGTTGACTTACTGTCTAGACATGATTCTTTGTTAGTACCAGGGTGAAATCACCTCATGTCTGAAAATGTCTGGAACTAGTTCCTGGATAGAAGTTCCACTTTCAGAATGAATCATCCAGTTACTTGCTGGACGTTTCGGTATATAGTTTTACTTCAGTTGATTTCGTCTCGAAGCATTAACTTTGCTCGGTCCAAACGATTCATATAATTTCTTGCTATTATAATTGTTTATTTCCGGTGATAATAATAGCTCTTTTTAGCTATTGAAACCAGAATATGGTTTTTTCCCCACCTCTTTGTTTATTTCCAGTCACAATTTCTGCTTTTATCTATTTTCGAAGAATTGAAACTAGAATATATAAAATGATTAGTCTTGTGCCATTCCTCTTTTTTTTAACTGGCTATCAACGTATTTTTTCATCGAAGGCTTTGATTTGATTCCGTATGACAATAGAGACCAAAGCGCAATAAAAAATAAAAATTCTTGTTAATAAGAACTAATTGATTGAATGAAAGTTGGTTTAAGTTGAATAAAATGAACGGATTGACATCCATGATATAAAAAAATGAACATGGGTTAATATTGAATAAAAGGAACTTGGCAATTATTATATACAAAATATCGTATATATTCGACCCATTTAACAGAGACAAAAAAACTACAACCAAGAACACAGAAATATAGCAATTTTTTAGAAGTACATATTTTTGTTTTTTGCAGATTTGTAAATGACTAATGCCTCAAGGGTCCATACAATACGTGAATACTGCAGGTTTCCGGTGGCTGTACATATTTGTGGTTTTTGTCGACCTGTTCCTCCGCACCCACACCAATCCTTATTCGGCACCTTCATTTGAATAACCTTTATTTCAACCAATGAGAAGAAAGATGATGTCTTTGTCCAAGCTTTCAGTTGCTGTGGTTGAGTTGTTTGTCCCGTTTTCTCCATGTTCTGGTCAGATTTCGTTTGTCTTCTGCACATTTTTCTGCTCGAGTTGGTGGGAAAAGGTTGCTGTTTCCTCGTTCTCTGTAACAAATTGTCTTGAAAGGTAAGTCTTTTGTGTTTGCAACAATCTGTTATACCCTTGTCAGAAAGGTACACATCAATTGAAACTTCGCGTGAAGGATTTGATTATCGGAATGCAAAGATTCTTTAAATTAATGTTTAATTAAATATCACAGAAAACATCCTTGAAAAGTCTTAAACCAGTGATGTTTACAAATTGAAGAAGAGTATGAATCCATCAGAATATTTTACAAATTGTAAACCGTAGTTTGTGTTGTACGTGGCTTTGTTGTTACATCTCAACATCGTTTTGAGTTGAGAATTCACCTTGTTGTTATTCATTTTCGTAGAGTTAAATTAGGGGAAAACCCGAAGCAATCATATAAATTAAAAAAGTGAAACAAAAAAATAATTTAAAAAGGTAAGCAATCAAATGAATTAAAAAAGTAAAATAAAAAAAAGGTAAGGACGAATAAATATAAATTTAAGGTCAATAATTAATCCCCGAGTGGCATTTATATGGAAAACAATCACTGGTTATATACATATAGCACGACGTTTGGGCAAGTATGTATTCCCTTTTGTAATAAGAGAATACTTGCCGAAACGTCGCGCTATATGTGTATAACCAGTGTTTTTCCATATAAATTGTGTTTCTAAGGTCGATATTTTTGTCTGGTTTTAATATTGGACATTTGTTACACAATATAATATCAGATTAGCAGTAATATGCGTTAATAGACAAGACCTAATCTCTAAATATTGCCGAAAGTCACGAGAGTTGAATACCATTGTAATCAAGGCCGTCGTTGCGTACGTATAAGAATCCAGAACATATATCTAAAGTTAGTATTCAGGCACCACTGACAGAATTCCATCATTTAACATGAGATGAATTATAAAGAGTAATTCTTAAACATGCTTGAAGTGCAACTGAACATCAGCATATAGTTGTTGATGTGGCGTCGCCTTACGACTCCATTATTAGTTACACCAAATTATTACATTATTAAAGAACAAGATTTACTTAATGCATGCCTGACCAATTCTGTACTGTTGATTTTATTAACATCCTAACTGATCCCTCATTCCTCCGTAAATTGCGTTTTAACTAATGAAGTAGGAAACAGATAGACCCTTTCTTTATTTCAAACGAACTACACAACAAATTCTCTCCAATTTAAAACACCCGATTTCAAAATTCGCCGATTTGATATTGATATATAATTGCCTACCTTGACAATATCATACAATGTAATAAAAATATCAGCTCCTTGAAAGTTGGTCGAAATTTTATAATTTGATTAAACGATAATTTTTATACAAACTATGGAGAACTTGATTGTAGCGATGATACAAACTATGGAAAACTTTATTACTACGATGTGCAGGTTAGTTATTAATAAATATTATGGAACAAACTATGCATTTTATTTTTTCGTTGCGATGTACAGGTCAGTTATTGCACAAACTTTATTGTTACGATGTGCAGGTCAGTTGTTAATTAAAGCCGACTGGTTAGAGGCTTAGAAACAACAACAATTTCCCCCTTTTGTTGTTCCGAAACCTATTTGAATGACAATATGGATATTTTAGTTTTTGTTTATACCGAGGAATAGATCATAAATAAATAAATGTGTAGGAATTCGGATAAGTCTTTATTTATTTAAATAAATGAATGAATGAATGCATGAATAAATACAATCCCGTTTAATTTTCCAACATTTATTTGAGAGACATTTATCAGGGAAATAATAAATAAATAAATAAACGAATGCATAGATACATAAATGAATAAATAAATAAAATAATAAATGAATAAAAAAAAATAATAAATAAATAAGTAAAATAAGAAATAAATGAAATGATAAATAAAATAATAAATAAATAAGATAATAAATAAATAATATACGAATACATAGTGGAATAAATGAATAAATAAATAGACATAAATATATTTTAGCTGGTGGTAGTTTTGTCTTGTGTTTTTATTTATCTATGAAGAAGATGAACAAAAATAAATGAATGAAATGATAATTGGGAATCAGAAAAATATATAAATGCAAACAAAAAATAATATAAAAATAATAAATAGATAGATAATTACATTTTAATAAACTAGAAAATAAATGAAATTTTTTTACAATACATGGCATAGAAATAAATGGAAATGAGAAAAATATATCAATAAAAAAATATATATTAAAAAAGATAAATAATAATAAATAAATAGATAATTACATTTTTAAAAAAATAAAAAAAAATAAATGAAAAAATTACAATAAATGGGGCAGAAATAAATGGAAATAAAGGTAAATAAATGAAAAAGATATATCGATAAAAACTTATATGAAAAAAAGATAAATAAATGAATAAATAAATAGATAATTAGATTTTAAAAAAATAAAAAATTAAGTGTGAAAAAAATACAATAAATGGGGTCGAAATAAATGGAAATGAGAAAAATATTTCAATATGAATAATGACGTCATTTGTGCATATATATAAAATACATAATAAATAAATAAATAATTACATTTTTATTTTTAATAAACTAAAAAATAAATGAAAAAAAAATAAAATAAATGGGATAGAAATAAATGGAAATGGGAAAATTAAAAAATATGAATAAATAAATAAAAAAATAAAATTATAATAAACTAAAAAATAAATGTAAAAAATACAATAAATGTGGTATAAATATGATCTATAAATGTAATAGAGAAGGAATATAAATAGTGAGATTGTTTTGGGTTATTAGTGTGACAGTTGGTGTAACAGTGATTAGTAGATCTGACAAAGGAAGATCAAAATATATACTAGTTGAACCTTTACCACAAACCTACCGCAATCACACCATCCCGTACCAACTATACCTGCAGCGGAGATCGCTAGATTGGAGACGGTCCTCCACATATTAGAACATATGACGTCATATTTGGATTGTGGGTTAGAGTAAGGGCTAGGACCTGCAGATTTTGTCAACGCACCAACAACATACGACGTCATATGTGCAGGACCGTCTTCGATGTAGTGTTCTCTGCCTACAGAACAGCATATAACCCCGTACCTACCGCAATCACACAATCCCGTACCTACCGCAATTATACAACCCCGTACCTAACGCAATTATCCGTAAGTACCGCAATTATACAACCCCGTACCACAATCACGCAACGATTAATGATTACTAAATTTTCAACATGGAAATAAAACAAAAATTGCTAATAAAATAAATCAACAATTGTATCAGCTTACGATCAGAAATCAAATTACAAACCGTAATCGTTCTTTCTTCTTTTTTTTACCTTTCTGAGGATTTCATTTAACCTTGTATTTTCTGGATCAATTCAATAAAGTATTTTTCCTGCAGTGATTACTAACCCTAAATATACACGTGTAAGGAAACAACTCGCCTTCCCCTTATGTTGGGATATTTCCTTCTACATGTCACGACTACTGAGGAAAATTAAAATATTGTAACATTTGTTTCACAGTTCAATTGTACATCGACTTTATTTAACAAAAATATGGAAATAAAATCAAACATCAGTAGTTCCATTGATGAAATTGGCCAAATCTACCGACTATCCGCCATAGGAGAAAACTTCTCGAATGGAAAGTGGTAGGCTATCGAGTACTCATGAAATAGTATCCTTGTTATTTACTTCCATTCAATTGTTTTATCAATTATTTCAACTTTATCCATATATTTAGCGGATATTTTCAGGCGAAACGTTGTCACTTTCAAACACTCTTGTCATGAAATCCAGACCCTTTGCGATCAGACATCACGATACGGTAGATATGAATGGAGATTATGATATTATGTCTCAGTCAAACGGAGAACCGTGGCCAATAAATTTGATTGTGTGACGTCACTGTGCCCTATCCGTCAGGAACTGTGACGTATATTAAAACCACAGGACCTTCCGATAGGGACCAGTGCTATACACTTAGCAACAGTAACTATGGAAACTACTCGACCTCCCGATAGGAAGCAGTGCCACACACCTAGCGCTAGTAACTACGAGACCTTCCGATAGGGAGCAGTATCATACAGTAACCACGGAAATTACACGACCTTCCGATAGGGGGCAGTATCTTAAAGTAACCACGAAAATTACAGGAACTTCCGATAGGGAACAGTATCCTACAATAGCAACAGTAACCACGGAAACCACAAGGCCTACCGATAGGAAGCAGTATCATACAGTAACCACAAATAAGGGACCTTCCCACAGGAACCAGTAACCATGAAAAGTAACAATACCAGACAGCAATGGAAACATGGATGTCGGTGAAATATCAATAACTGTACTTTTAGAAACATACGTTTAGTAAACCTGTCTGTTTTAACGCCGATAGAACCTGATAAACCCGGGGACATGTTCACTAATGGAACCTGCCACTTAGTCAAAATGATAGCAACTATTGAAACTGGTGACCGTTAGTTAATGATTGTACCGTAGCGAGAGTGACTATTATATCTATTTAAGTTCCAACCGGCACAAAAAAAAAGAAACGAAACGAAACGAATACCCACCCTCAACGTTGTGCGAACTGAAATAATCTTCATTTGACAGCAAACAATTAAGATAACCAAATAAAATAATTATTACTTTAAGATATCGAATTAACCAGCATTTTAATATTCATTTATTACTCCTCGTTAAAATCCTTAAAAAGGAGATAAAAATATTAAAAGGAAATAAACTGAAATTGTTTTAATAACATTATGATTATGTTCAATGGTTTCAATGAGTTTTAGAGAAGTGTCATTGTTTGTCCGTTTTCAAAATTCCTCAAATTATTTTCCTCCTTTCCTGCTTCCTCACGCGAATCGTGACTTCCTGTCCGTGTTTTACCATAAAAAGAACCCCGAGTCGTGGTTTAGGGTATTACATCGAACTAGATGTTGGTGTAGGAAGGTGGAACTGCACCGGCCGTAGTTATCCGGCTTTCAGATGGACAAGACATCCGGAAACCACACAGAACAGAGACCACGAGTTACCAACACAGGAAGAGGGTTAGTTTCTACAAATATTATGGAATCCACAGTCGGGCGTTTTTGATACTGGAATTAGTTATAATTAAATAACTGGTCGCGATTCGACAGTTCAGCACGAGGTTTGTTCTATACTTAAACATACCTTAAGCAAGAGCTAAATCTGCCTATTGTTGGTCTGTCGTTAGGCCTGAAATGTTATCTAAATTATTAATTAGACATTAATTAACTTCGGAATTAAATTTAGTAGATATTGTTTACTAAAACGTAACGTGAGATAACAATTATTTTGACAAGATTCACGAGAACTTGGGGTACGGTGAAACGATTGAGTTGAAAATGCTTGGTTTGGAAACAGTTCAATAAATGTCTATTTGTTGAAATCATGGCATGGTTCTGATTTTAAACATTTCGTTTATTCAGCTTCTAGGTTGGTTAAATGGGAGAGAATAGTCTGGTTGCTGGAAGTCAAATTCTGGTTTTTAAGATGCTGGGAATTAGTGGCAATGATGTCTATTTAATGGCTTGCTTTGTGAACATTCTCCAGTTACTCAAGATAAGTCTCGTTTAAAAATATGGTTTAAATGAAAAATAGAATACTATGCTATTAGTTTTTAATTTCATTCATTAATCGTAGATAATATAACTTGTGTAAGACATCTAATTATTGCAAATCATTTCATAACTAATGCCAGGCTGACACTTGCACGACTTTTGGCCTCGATTTTATCGTGCCCATCGCTGTCCACATTGACACGAACGGGCACGACGAGTTCACGCATAGTTTGCGCATTGTTTACGCACTTCCCGCATTGGCACGACGAGTTTAAGCAAATCGGACGGTGTCGTGCCGACTCGAGTCGTGCCAATGCGTGGCACGGAATCGTGGAAGTGTCAGCCTTGCTTAAACTGTCCAGAACTCACAATTTTAATGCTAAGTGCCTCCTATCACGATTCGCTCTACGATTGGAATCTTGGTTTTAATCGTGGTGATCCGATCAGGTCTAAAGCAAGGCTGACATTTGCACGATTCCGCAGCACGCATTGCCACGACCCGTGTCGACACGACACCGTCCGATTTTCGCAAACTCGTCTTGCCAATGCGGGAAGTGCGTAAACAATGCGCAAACTATGCGTGAACTCCTCGTGCCAGTTCGTGTCAATGTGGACACTGATGGGCATGACAAAATCGGCGCCAAAAGTCGTGCAAGTGTCAGCCTGGCTTTATCATATATTGTGGTCAGTCGTAGCAATCGCAATGATCGTATCGCGAAACGTACCCGAACATATCTTTACGTCCAGATGGTGGACTCAATAAGGACAACCCTATCGTAACATATTAACTATGTTTACTGGTTGCTGTGTTTGTTCTCTTTAACGATTAGGATTGAGCTGTACGTTGTTACTCTTGAGACAAGAGAGACTCTTGTTACTCTTGAGAGAGAGAGAGAGGGGGAGAGAAATGGAGTTTAACGTCCACTCGACACAAACTATGCCATTTCGGGACCAAACTATAGATTAATTTTATTTCAATAATTCCCTTGTCCGTAGGGGTCTTCAGCTTTCAGCAGTGGGGGGGGGGGGGAAACCGCAGGACCCGGAGAAAACCCACGAGGTTAGACAGGCGACCTTACTCCGTGACTCTTCCTAGAACACCTGATACCACTTATTATTTATTTGGGCCCCCGGGGCTTCAAAACACGCCCGGCAATCAATCCAATCAGAGAAAATAGTATTGACAATAATACAAGTTCCCGGGGCTTAAAAACACACGTGGAAATCCATCCAATCAGAGAAAATAGTATTGACCATATTAGTTGAAGAGATTTTTTGGAATGAAAAGTGGAATATGTTATAATAATTATAAACTTAAATCAAAACGAAAGTAGTTAAACAACGCTTCAAGTAAATAACGAAATGATTGATATTATTAGAGATTAGTAAGTAGACAATTTATTGTATAAATAGTCCATGAGGAAATATTTGAAGTTGACTGGCGGAAGGTTTTATATTTAGAATAAGGATATATTTGAATATGTGTTATGAGGTCATTAGATAATTTCCCTACAAGGCATGAATTTGAGCAAGGAAATAAAGTTACTTGATTAATAATCACAGTCTAATATGGATGGATTGCTAGTTTTAATTTTTACTCAGTTCGTTTGGTTGATTTTTGAGGAAATGAAGAACAAGTAGAAAACAAACGGAAGTTCAACGACTACTTTCATTATCGTTTGTAAGGGCAGGTCACAGATTTTTTGAGACTGTCTCAAGAAGAATAACGTCGTATTGGAGCAGCTCCGACGGAGACCGTCTCTATAAGAACTGATGTAGTAGGGGCACTTGTAGCGTGGACAGTGTGGACAGGGGCGGGGACGATATGTTAAACCGTGACTGTCAATAGAAGATTGTCTAGAATTGTTATACCTCTTAGGCCTATTACAGATTCATGGAGAGGGAAATAGTTATAGCGTTCACGGAGAACAGTCTTTTAAACGGAAAATGTAAAGCGTTTTTATTCTACTATAAATGCGGTTGGTAGTCAGTACAGCAACACAAGCTCACCTATTGGACACAGATCACGGATCTATGCTGTTCAAGAACTAGACCATTTGTGGAAGTTGAGGAAAACCTTGCTAGTGGGAAGTAATATGTATCAGTTAGATTGTGACATGCCATGCCATTTTTATCAGTCACTGTGTTCTACAATAATTCACAGTGTCTGTAATAATGGTTTGATGGGTCGCTTTATTCATCCGTTTATTCCTCATACCATCTTCTCTCAACATTGAATCGTATGGAGTGACGTAGTCCCTTCGTATGGAGTGGTTACTTCCTGTCTTAACCCTGAACCGCATGGAGTGACTTAATCACGGACCGTATAGAGTGGTTAAGGTTCGTATACTTATTGTGTTACTTCAGACCCAAGAATAGAGAGTAATTGTGTACAAGATGAATACTAATTATTCCAGCATGAATTCATAAGGTTAGTATTAAACCTCTTTATTTGGGCTGGACAGCAATTGAAACCCAACTGACTTGGGTTCGTCTACGTGTATACCAACGTGTAGACCGGACTTGGCTTATAGTCACAAGCGAACGACCAGGGACGAAGAAAAGACACCCTACTACTAACTAACTAGCTTATAGATCCTACTAATAACAGACAAGATTTGTTAAAACTGCAATTTTGTCAAGTTTTGATGAAATCATTCAAATTTTAAATCTGATTTGTAGAATGCGCATGTCTGTATAACATCTTCCCCTCGATCTCGTTTCGCAACACTTTGGACTGTTTTGATTGGAAGCGAACTTGTCGATGGATAATAGGAACCCATTTGAATTATTTTGAAAATATCTCGTCGAATATTTCATTTATATAATATGTCGTTGATGGTGTATTGTGTTGCTAGTTTTATCGTCCCAACAGAGTTTGAGTAACGGTAGGAAGGAAGAGCACCAATAATTCCACGATTGATTACCACAAGGTTGAATGCTATTCACAACAGACAGAACAACAAATGGAAAATGTGCTTTTCTCCAAATTCTTTATTAGGTTGGCCATTGAAAGTTTGTGATAAAGATATTGTAGTAGCTTAGTAAAACATGTAACTATCCGCTGAACACAGTACCGTAACCAGCTTCTTATCCTTCCGCCTCTAACCCATTAATAGTTACCAAAAATCTAGCGTAATTTGATAATTCAGTGTCCCCATTGGCAATTCTATGCCGACAAATTTTCAAAAGCTAGCAGATACAATCAAGAGAAAAGAGAGCTTCTGTAAACCGTATAAACATTGAGTTGGAATTCACCTGAGGAACAATGGCACTCTATTGTCAGTGACGTAGAACAGGGCCCCGTTTCACTAAAATAGATTTAAAATTTAATGTGTTTCACGAAGATCGATTGTAACTTAAAATGCGATTTCAATAGATTTTAGTTAAAATTGTTACCCCCGCGCAGTGCACATTTCCGGCGTGGGCACTTAGGGTGTAAGCAAATACGCTTCGGAAATGAAATCTATACCAATGGGAGCGTTTGATACGCTGTAGCATTGTTTGCACGTGGTCAGATAGCCGTTATAGCACATGAAATAACCGTGTTTATTGCGTATTATTTGTTTCGAAATGCATCGGTGGGTTTGTCTTGAACTTGCATGCTGTCTGATAATTTCAAGAAATTGGCCATTTTAAACCATTGCAGGCCTACACGAACACATGACATTAGATATAATGTGAGTTCAGATTTTCGTTTTAGGGGTTTTTTTTGGGGGGGGGGGGGTTGTCTGTTAATTTTTTGAAAATATTATAAATTATACTTGAATCATATGGTAATATATAAATGCGTTACAGAAGGTTTTGTTTACTGGGGGTTTTGACTTTGTTTTTATTTTGGTGGCTGAGCGTTAGTTTGAAAATGGCGGATGCATTCAAATGAAAGTTTTATATGTATTTGTATCGCACAATTCTACATTAAAATAGTTTTGGATTTTTATAAATTTGTGTCGGATGTGGCAAGAAATGATTCCCCTTGGCGACTAAAGCAAAATCACGGTGAAAAATAGACGGTAAGGATTCCAAAATAGTCTTAGAACGGAGATGAGAAAGAAGCCTTATTTTCATACTAGTTCTCTATAAGAGAGGACAGTAACGTAGAGAAGAGCAGAGCCGAAACATTTACGTTACTTATAGTAACAAGTGTTTATTAGGTCAATGCTTTAATAGAGTGCGAAGATTGGTTGATGCTTTGAGACACGATAACTTTAGTTCTAATTGAGTGCGAGTGATGAAACTGCGTGTATAGCTTTATCACACCAATTACCCTGAGCTACAATGTTCAAACTAGGTGTTGGTGTTGATTAGGTCACTGCCTTGATGAAGTTAAATTATAAACATGGTCGATGTAGGGTAAGCAGAGATAAGCAATCTGATTAGTTGATAACTTTGGTTATAATGAAGTGGGAGCGATGAAACTTGATGTATTTCGATGATGAGACGTTTCTGCTTAGTCTATGGAGCCATACGTGATTTTATTGGTCACGATTTTGGAACATATATTAACTCTGCTTTTAATTGAGGTAGAATATTTAAACTTGATATATATATGTTCATTAGGTGGATGTCTTGACCGAGTTCAATGATTAACATTCCCAGCTAAAGCTAAGCAGATCGAAGCAATTCCTCTTTCAATGCTTTGGCACACGATAACGATGACTCTATCTGACCGAGAGTGGCAAAACTTAGTGCATAGATGATAACCAGTTTGATTGCTCGTTAATTTTGAAAAAATTAAATGTGCGATTACTTAATATTTAACATCTTATTTATTTCGGGATTTCGGCTTGGGACATCAGCATCACTGTTGGCTTATTTTTGGAATGATGGGATGTTAAAATTATGTGACCCGTACCATTGGCAATATTATCAATATTTTAAATATATCTATATGTCGTAATAAATGTAACAAAGTAGCCCTAATCAATGTTTGTTAATGTTGTGATTTTATTTAACATTGTCCTTAAAATAGTTTTGTGAAACGTGACTATTTTAAGTTAAGATAAAATATTATCATCAAAAATTTTTGACATTGAAAACACGAATTACTTGTCAATTTAAATCAACATTGTGATCTTACCGGAAAAAGATGGGCTTCTGATATCCAATATTTAAGACAAAATAAACATTTTACCATTGGTACTCGAATCGTGTACCATAATGCGCTTCACTCCCAGTTTTAACAAGATACTCGAGGGACGAGGCTAAACACTTTGAACCAAATCAAACGGAGTATGTAGACTGGAATAACCAGACGCTAGAAATTTGCGTTTGATGTTGGCTGCTGGCTTATTTCGCCGAACATAACTGATTTGAAATTAAGGTAAAAACGGAAACCATTGAATGTAAATCAGTTTATATACATTCATATTACAGTATTATATGCGTTGTGGTCCACTTGTGTCAATTTCTGGGTCCCAAATATTAGCGATTTAGCTCCTTTAAAGTAGCTAAGTGTCTAATTCAATATCATCCAAAGTCTTTGTCAATTTAAATCACCACTGATGTTGTGATCTTACCAGAAAAAGATGAGCTTCTAATATCCGTTATTTAAAACAAAATAAACATTTTACCATTGATGCACGAAATGTGTACCAGAATACGTTTCAGCGCCATTTGTAACAAAGAACTCGAGGAACGAGCTTAGACATATTCCACAAATCATATCAAATAGTGAGACATATTATATCTGGAGAGCATGCGCAATAATTCTATCGATTTAGACTGGAATAACCAGACGCTAGAGATTGCCATTCAATTGGGACTTCTGGCTTATCTCGCCGAACATAACTGATTTGAAATTACAGTATAACAGAAACGATTGAATGTAAATCAGTTTTTTTTTTTATAAGCAATATTTTTATTCAGATTTCTATCTGAATAGGGATTGGGGAACAGGCATAGCCTATATTAAACCCTTCTCCCTGTCAGATATAGATACATGTATTTACAAAAAGAAACATACAATGTACAAGTGCAAATATTTTACAGTGAGTGTGTTATAGTTGTCTCTGGAATGGATTTACAGTTTAGTAATAAGCAAATAGGCAAATAATGTACTAGTGAAAATATATTTACAATGAATGGTTATATGGTTATAGTTGTCCCTGGAATCGTCTGGTGATTTCGAAAAACGAGTGAACAGTTTTAAAGATAATGAATGAGTTTTCTATGTTGTCAATTCCATACAATAGGGTTGTAGTATTTCGGTGAATAGTAGGTAAATTATTTATTGTATTATTTCGGGCATCTGAATATAAGGAGCAATTCAATAAAAAATGTTCAGTGTCTTCAAATTGATGACCACATCTGCAGGATGGGTTATCAGAAATATGGCGTAAAAATTTATGTCCGTTTAGATTGCTGCAAGAGAGACGCAGTTTAGAATGAATGATTTGGTTTACACGGGTTCCAAAAGTGAATGTTTTAGGGGGTATCGGATCTTGAGCCATGAGTTTCGAATTGAAAATATTTAGAGATGTTGAATTTTTTGTCTCCGAACATAGTTTGTTCCATTCTCTTATTGACGATGGTATGAAAGAGTTATAGAAGATATTTGTTTTGCATTTATATTCGGGTAGGCTTGTTTTTCGGAGATTATAGTGTGCGCTTTTTGTCAAGATTAAATCATGGAGATAGGATGGAGAAAGGCCGTTTATAATTTTATAAATGAATTTGAGTTTATGTCTTCTGCGTCTCTCTTTTAGCGTAATAAAACCGGTTTCTTTATATAACAGTCTATGGCTGGTACCCTTAACAGCACCACATATGGACCTAAGTGCATCCAGTTGTAGGTGCTCTAATTTGTTAGCTAGTTGGTCTGTGCAGTTGTCCCAGATGACGTCGCAATAATCAAAATGGGGTAGGATAAAAGAGGTATAGATGGTTTGTAGCGATTTCCGGTCAAGTCTGTATTTAAGGGATCTTAAACAATTGACAGATTTGCTGGTTTTTTCTATAACGTCATTAATGTGTTGGTTCCATTTACAGTTTTGTTGAAATGTCAAGCCTAAATGTTTATGATGGGGGACTTCCTTGATGGGAACATTATTTAGAGTCAGGGTAGGTAAAATGGGATTTTGTTTGGTTGTCAGTGCTAGTGTTTCGGTCTTCAGTGGGTTGAAGGATACCAGCCATGTTTTAGCCCACGCGTTAATTTTATTCAGGTCAGTTTACGTACATCCGTATTACATTATTATATGCGTTGTGACCCGTTTGTGTTAATTTCTACGTGCCAAACATTAGAGATTTAGCTTCTTTAAGTTGGGATCATGGACGACTAATCGTTTGGTGGGAACCCACGTACATGAACCGTTGGACATTTGAGAAGGAGCATGCCGAAATGAAATGAAATGGGGTTTAACGTCCTACTGTTCTGCTCCGGACTGGGCTTATGAAGACTGGCATATACCATACAGTGTGCTATGAGGGAAATTTTGCCCGGACAGCGGCGCTACGGCCTACTCTTATATCGAATTCCAACTGCCAAGGGATCTTTTACGTGCACGCCAATGTGTACACGGGTATCAAATTCCAACTGCCAAATTTACGTGCACGCCAAGGGAACTTTGTGTACACGGGGCTTTTTTTTCCATCCCATCCGAACGATTAGACAGCTGTCTTTGACAGGTCCTACATCCAGCATCACTGTCAAGGTGAAACCACTCTGGAAAATCTGGATGAACTTTCTCGGCTAATACAAGAATTTAACACCCGACCCCCAGACTAGCTAGCCAGCGTTTTACCCACATAGCGACCGTGACCCCCCATGGCGTCTGCACGTGTAGTAGAGATAATTAGGTCATTAAAAACACATCTAATTTCAACGATTAATACCCTGCACCTTTAAAACCATAAATATATAAAAATAAAAATAAAGGTTATTCCGTCCACATTGAGACGCATCTGCTGTTTACGAGTTTAAACATGTTTTTTTCTTCAAGAATTATTATCTTTATCAATAGATCATTATGACATCATGAAGTGAACCCATTACATCCCTATCCCATAATTCCTGTGGTCAGTTAAACAATGGCTGCTTACCAGCTGTCGTACAAATCGTCTGAAAAATACACAATTTTAGCAGATAATTTTGCATACAGCTGTGGAGTAAGTACTTTATAAATGACAAAAGACACCCTCATCTAAACTATTAATAAAGGGATAGTCTTGACATAAAGGACTACTGCGAGTCGAGGTCACCTAGATTTGGCAAATATTTAGGTTTCAATCACAAAACAGTGGACGGCAAATATTTCGTTCTTTTTGATCGTTTAATAGACCCAAGTAAACGAAGCATTACAAACATTTTAAAATATTATTTCTATTACAACAACATGTATCATGCTTCATTGACCAAACTCCCAACGGTCGGTAGAAAATACAAGATTAAGATTTGAGTGTTCCAGATTGGTTTGTTTTGGAATTGGGAAACCATCGCTCAGAACGGACCCATGATGAAGTAAAGGGTATCGTGAAGTGAGACAGAAAATGTTTTCTATACAACCTCACACTAGACGAGTGAGATATCTCAAACAGCTAACCACTTATAAACATGCGACTATAATTCTTTAAGTTATAGGACTAGTAATTATTTCCCCTTATTTCATGATGGACAAATGCAAATAGACAATTTTTCCCTCTTTCTGCATTTTTTTGGTTGACTTTTTAGTCTAGAATTGGAGCAAAGGACCAAATTTGCAATTTCATAGCAGTTTTGGGTAGGCTAATACTGATGATATTACAGCGGGATAGGAGGGTGTAAGTGTCTTTCTTCAGAGCAATCATTGTGTCGGAAATGAGATTTTCACCCCAGTAAAAAAAAATCCCCGTTGCAAAAAATCTAAAAGGTCAAATCCCTACAAAATTATGATTATGAGATTGCCAAATGTGGTCCGCATTGTGCCTTGGGACCAGCGGAATGTTGAGCAAAATGTTACAGCCTGTGATGTTACTGCCATTTAACATTGACGTCAATGGACAAATAATTGCTGGTCTGGGACGTTATAGTGATGTTGTCATGTGATTGGTTATCTGCGCCGAATCATGTTGTCACGTGACGGAACATACGTAGTCAGGCTGATTCCACGGAGAAACAGAGTGTGACTGGCTTGAGGTTTAACGCGTGTACTGCACCAGCCAGACTGATGAAGACGGTCCAGGTGAAAATGCTTGGGACTCGGAACAACTGAGATACAGAGAGACAAATGAGGTTTAACGTCCACTCGACACAAACTAGGTCATTTCGAGACTAACATATGATTATATTTGATTTCAATAATTCGCTTACGCGTAGGGGTCTTTTGCAGTGCGAGGAAACCGGAGGACCCGGAGAAAACCCACCATGTTTGAAGGCGACCCTACTCCATGTCACGTGCTACCAGGGATAGGAAACCACGCCAACTGACTCAATAACAGGCTTTATGATCTGAGATACAAGGTTATGAAATACAGAAAATCCGTTGAATGTAATTTAGAATAGTTAGTATAGATTATTTATTTTTTTATTATGAACATTAAAATCTATATACAACACATATAATAAATAAAATAAATAATATCTAATTATTTCACACATCCTGAAAAACCCCGAACATATAAAAACCTTGTCCCTGGCACCTAATCCACAGATGATCTCATTGTTTCAATTAAATTGATTGACATTAGTTTCATGTGTTACTTTTAAAGATACATTATGTAAGATTTAGATAAACAGCTAGCCATTTCTTGCTATAATAGTTCAAAAAATAGATAATGTAAAACGATTCATTTGAAAATTTCATTCAAATTACACTATTGCGAGTGAAGATATTAGCCTTTTCAGGTTTGGCAAGACGTGTGCAATAATTTCAACCGCCGTACTGGTTGTTCGAAGCTAAGTCTCGCTCCTCCATTTTTAAATTAAATCATGGCTGAATCATTCTAATCTATTTAATATAGGAGCAATCCGATGCCATTGAAAGTTAATTAATGTCTAATTAATAACTTAGAAAACATTTCAGGGCTACAGAAATGCCGGCAATAGACAGGGTGATTCGCCATTTTCTTCGGAGGGTGGGGAATGGGTATTAAATTTAAGGCATCATGACGGAAAAAAATGGCGGGGATTCTTGGCCATGCGAACTTGAAATGGAGGCCCAAGTAATATACTGTGGTAGGATACACGGGGTTATTCAGGGTGATCAAAATATACACCGTATTATATAATTCTTATTATGATAATATCACGTGACAATCGTAGTTACTATAAATAGATATATACATATAGAGGGGTGACCACATAGCAACAATTGAACATAAACACGTGACACAATGTAACCAATCAATGAGCTATAAAATCTAATAAATTAAGATGCTGCCGAATTATAAATACGCGGTTTAAAACATTTCGATAATTTGACGACAGTGACATTTTTATTTTAAAATAGATGTAATTAACTTATTAATTAACTGTTCTGAATATTTCGATTACTTCCGGTTGGTCATTCGATTATGTCTTGATTCTGAGTTTTCCAGGTATAGGCTATTGTCCCGTTTAAAAGGAAGCAATTGGTATATTTAAAGAGTTTGTTAGGCGTTTATTGATCTGAAAAAGAACATAAACATATTATATAATTGCTATGAAATATTGAACTAACTCTCCATACCGTCAAAATTACAATATGGAAATCAATGACATTAGTACCATCGCTCCATGGATGGATGCTGAATCACAAAATGAAAAGTAAGAGAAACCTCCAAACCCTAGAAGTTAAGCAAACTACGCGCCCCAAATGACTAATCCCTGTACTAGTACGTGGGTCTCAACACTGGCTCATATGAAGTAGACCCTGGGGTTCTAACAGCAAAATAACTTTAAATAATTAAATACCAAAAACTGAATTTCTATTTCTCATTAGCCACGTTTAACGACATAAAACCTCTATTATTTAGAAAAGTCACAAAACAAGGCTAAGTGTAATCAGGGAGACTACTCCACAATAAAACTGGTGTTGGGTGGGTTAACAACTGACACCCGATTGGAAAATTGTACGATAAATATCTATTGACATTGTTAAACACTCGAACTAAAAGACCAATTTATGCAGCAGTGAAACACCCCTAGCTAATTTCGTCCGATCTTTAACCAAGAAAATGGAGGTACTAATATTTCCCACTTGCTCTTCCATTTTCACCTTCGCCGGTAATATTACAACTCTTATAGATTCAAGTGGAGTAAAACCAAATGAAACAAAATTTTGAACTATAAAAATCGAAACGAAATAAAATTTGTGTTTCAATCAGACTGGTATATTAACAACAGAAGGTCTTTACCTGAGTCGATTAACAGGCGATATCCAGATTAGGAACAGCAATGGTACAACCAAGAGCAGATGATGAATCACTACCTCCAAATGTTTCTAATAATTTAGTTAAATAACCATTTAATAATATCTGTATATCTCGACATTTCGAGTTATCAATACTTTGTGTAGCAGCTGCCGTAACTGGGATGGTAACCGTTCCAGAACTTTTTACAACGGCACAAGCTGGAAAACAGAAAACAAATCCCATATAAAATCATTAAAATAATGATTTTATCTAAAATCTTTCAGGTATTGTCGATATGTAAAACACATCCCATATAAAGTCATTTGTTAGGTTTCAGTTAATAAAATCAAATGCAGCTGAAGATAACTTGCATCAGATATGTTATCCACTGAAAAAACTACAGTCCCACCTTTCTGCTGAACCTTTCCGGGCTAATGAATGCGATCATACCCAGTGTAGCGTGCTTTATGGGGAACTTTTACTTTCTGGGCCAACCGGGATAATGAATGCAAGCATACCTAATGTAGTGTGCTCTGAGGGGAACTAATACAGTGAGTGTGCTAGTTACGAATTCCAACTGCAAAGGATATTTTGTTCGCGTGCCAACTAGTTTTTCATAGATGCATTTTCTTACCAGACGCTTCGCCCTGTTAAAAAGGGTTTACAACCCCGGAGTATTTTCTCGCTTTGTTTCAAATATGTATAAAGGGACGTAAATCTAAATATCTTATTATTTATATACCGCGAGCAGTCAATCCAATCCTCTATTATACACTATCCCATAAACTAGACATTTTATTTGTTCTGATAACACCTTCAAATGTAGTTTACCGTCCACGCAGCAAACACTAGGTCTTTTCGGAACTAACGCGTGTTTTGATTTTATTTTAATAATTCGCTTGTCTTATGGGGGTCATTGACAGTGGGAGGAAACTGTAGGACCCGGAGTAAACCTACGAGGCTGGAATAGGAGACCCTACTCCTTGTCACGTACAACCGGGGAATCGAAACAACGCCAGTGGACTCAATGAGTAACCTTATAATACAGCGCGCACGTGCTAATCATTTGCCCTCTCCCCCACCCCGCCGAAATGATGAAGACTTTAATTAAAGTAATTGAAATAATGAAGACTCTACTCACTACTTTGACTGATGGAGGCCGATGTAGCACCACTCGAGAAGGGTGGAACTAAACCAGAGGAAAGGCCACTCATACCGTGACCAAGTAACGAGTTCATCAGAAAGAAGTCACGAGCTGTTTTGGAGGTGTTTGAGTTCGTGTCTTTGTTCCTAGTGAGAAGAGTTCGACAGCCGTCCGTACAGAATGGATCCTCTTCTAAAAATGGCGAGTCAACCATTGGTGGAATAAATGGGGGAAGCATGGACGCTATGATAACGATGTTAGGTAAGTCAGCTAATGACGGTGTGGCCGACGATGGTGACATTGTCGTAGAATGCATCATTCCACCAATTGGATATGGCACCATCATGGAACCTCCCATCTGTCCCGTCATACCCTGTCCCATCATTTGAGGTTGTCCCATCATTGCACCTTGTCCATACTCTTGTTGACCCATCATGCCTTGTCCATAACCTTGCTGGCCCATCATGCCGTGTCCATAGCCTTGTTGACCCACCATGCCGTGTCCGCCCATCAAGTTAGAGAGCAGGCCACCGGCGTAAACACCCTTACTGCCCTTATTACCTCCCTTGAACAATGGTTTAAATGTTTGCGCTTGGTTAAAAACTGGTTGTTGTGGATAATAACCTGTGCTCTGTCCTTTACCCAAGAATGGGCTCTGTGCATAATTTCCACTAAGGAAAGGATTTTGTCCATAAACTCCGCTTATAAAAGGACTCTGTCCATAACCACCGCCAATGAAAGGACTGTATCCACCACTGCCGCCGAGAATTGTTCCATAATATCCCCCATAACCGCCTGCCCCAAAACCACCTGATCCATAAACACCCTTTCCATACCCTTTACCGTACCCTCCCTTCCCATATCCACCCTTCCCATAGCCTGCACCATATCCACCCTTTCCATAGCCACCACCAAACCCGGGGATTCCATAGCCACCACCATAGCCACCATACCCGCCCATTCCAAAGCCACCACCATATCCCCCGGAACCATGTCCACCACTGCCTCCGTATCCACCTGAACCATGGCCGCCACTGCCTCCATATCCTCCTGAACCTTGTCCACTACTTCCGCCATATCCTCCTGAACCATGACCGCCACTGCCTCCATATCCTCCTGAGCTCCCTCCGTATCCATAACCACCCCCTTTGTTTCCTCCGTACCCCCCTTTATTTCCGCCATAGCCACCATCACCTTTATTGTTATGGGCGTGAGCACCGGAGATACCTGTCCCGTATCCAGAGTTCGTACCACCGTTGTAATTAGAGCCGTGACTATGTCCGTGCGATTCATAGCCTCCAGAATTACCGCTGTCATAACCTCCAGAATGTCCACTGTCGTAGCCTCCAGAATTTCCACTGTCGTAGCCTCCAGAATCACCACCCTTGCTCCAGCTATCTGAATCACCACCCTTGCTCCAGCTATCAGAGCTTCCGCCATAGTAACCCGAGTCACCACCGTTATCATAGTCACTGTAATCACCATCATAATCATCATCATCATCGTCATCATCATATCCTTTATCATAGCCTCCACCCATATTACCACTGTTATACCCACTGTTGTAACCCCCACCCCCTCCTCCTCCCCCTAAACCTTTAGATTTAAGACCGACAAAATAACCCTTGCCGAAACCTGTATTATACCCGGTACCATAACCACTGTTATAGCCACCCTCGTAATTTCCATCATCATCTGAAGAACTGTCACTGCTTCCACTATCTCCTTTACTGTAACTGCTTCCACTATCTCCTTTACTGTAACTCTGACTATAGAAGTCTTCATACTCATCCATTTCCCATGAGTCATTCTCATCCGCCGCGCCGCCTCCGCCTCCACCTCCCCCGCCCCTTCCACCACCCCCACCGCCGCCTCCTCCCCCACCGCCTCCACCATTACAGTTGACATCTTTCGGCCAGTTACAGACATTTAGAGTCATGTCAAACAGTAAGTTTCCAGGACAATTAAATCGGTATTCTATGGAATTGGCGCATTGGTAAAACACGCTGCAATCTTGAGGGTCCCGTCGGAACGCTCCGGTTACACAATTTGCAGGTACCGCGTTCTGGTTTTGGAGACTGCTGCTCTGCCATGATCCACCAAATACCTGCGATACACCTGAAATGAATACATTATTTCATTAAATAACCTGAACTGATTAAATACAATTGGCACTGTACTGAGATCGCATACAAGATTTAAATCACGTGATAGTCCTTTAGAAATTATATATTTTAATAAACTATGCCTTGTGTTAAAACAGGCGACCCTACACCTTGTCACGTACAACCAGGGATCCGAAACCACGCCAGTTGACTCATTGACAGCCTTTATGATACAGCGCGCACGTGCTAACCATTCGGTCACACCCCCTTCTATTTTAAATAAATGAAATGGGTTTTGACGTCCTACTTTTCTGCTCCGAACTGGGCTAATGAAGGCGGGCATACGCCATACAGTGTGCTATGAGGGAAATTTAGCCCCCACAGCGTCACTACGGTCTACTCTTATATCGAATTCCAACTGCCAAGTAATCTTTTACGTGCACGCCAATGTGTACACGAGACCTCGCTTTTTAGTCTCATACGAACGATTAGACTATTTTCCTTGTCAGGCCCTTTATTTTAAGGAAGAAATTCATCAATATATGAAACATATCTGTTACAAAGATAGTACGAAATTACGAAGACGCCAAAACAGAGAAAATGGAATTGTTATATTAAAAAGATAATGGCAGCAACATTTAGAGTATATCGACGAATTACCCACGAAAACAATAATAAGTTTAAATTGATATTTTTTTTTAATTTGAAAAGAAGAATAACAGAAATATGTGAAACATAGTTCTATAAAAATAATCACGGGAAGAAACTAAAAATATTTGTATATTGTTTTTAATGTTTAGTATATTCGCCGTAAAACTTGCAGCCATATGTAGAGTGTAGGTAATATAAAATCTTTTGATGGTTGATTATGTTGGAGTTGTTTTATGGTACCATGTATCATCAGTATAAAACGTATTTACACCATCTCAACATTCAGATTAACCAGTTAATCTGTACCTCTGCTGACCGACCACGTCTTCAACAACTCCTCGTACTGGGGACCAGACACACAGTTATTTGTCACCAGCACGGAAATAAACAAAACAGGTCAACAAATAAACAGTAGGCAACGTTTAAAGTCGACTTCAACTGTTCGACATTTTCAACATGGTAATAAAGTGCAGGCATGTTAGTGGGTGGGGTGGGGTGGGGGTGGGTGGATGTCTGTATGACTAGCACGTGCGCGCTGTATCATAAAGCCTGTCATTGAGTCAACTGGCGTGGTTTCCAATCCCCGGATGTACGTGACAAGGAGTAGGGTAGCCTGTCCAACCTCATGGGTTTTCTCCAGGTCCTCTGGTTTCATCCCACTGCTTAAGACCCCTACGCGCAAGCGAATTATTGAAATAAAATTAAACCATGCTGTGCTATTCCCGAAATGACCTAGTTTGGGGCGAGTGGACGTTAAAAAGCAGTTCTCTGTCTCTCTCGCAAGCATGTTAATACATTACAATTAGGGGAAGGGGGTCATCAATGACTTGAGGTAATGGTTGTAGTTGCGTTCCTATGTGAAAGCGTATGTTGCTTCTCAACTTCGTGGGTTTACTCTAGGTACTAGTAAAAATGAATTTTTTACAACTTGTCTGTGATATCACCACCAGTGGAAGCGGACCTTAAACACCCCCCCCCCCAAAAAAAAAAAAAACCCGAAAAAACTCAAGAACAACAATACATTACAGGGACATGGAGATGCTTTCTGGTACGACGTTTATAGATTTATCAGAATCAAGGGAGACGCCAGAACAAACAAAAGCTACAGCCCCCCCCCCCATACACCAACGGTCCCGATACTCTACATGTATATAGAGGGAAACCTCAAGGGGTTGCCCTTTTTCACAGGGAAGCGTATCTATAATTCAGGAAGGCTGTAGTGTAGGTCACAATTTAGGCAATAAACCAGCTCCTCGCAAAATTACCCCCTCTCCCTACGCCAATCAAACACACAAAACAAAAAAAGACTTGTTCGTATCTGTATTGGTGATTTAGAAAAAAAACGTCTTTAATAAATTAAAGCACGATTTCACTTTGTCTGGGCGTATATCACATTGTAGCCATTTATAAAATTTCACCAGCTTTGCATAAATTGTTGGAAAAAATGCTGAAAACGTGAAAATTATTCAAATAACTTTCAAGTTTAATTGTTAAGACTAATTCAGTGAGTTTATAGCACATCACTGTCAAACAAATCGCAATAACTGTGTCAATTTCTTTTCGGATATTCACTGAGTTTTGTTTGTTTTAAATGATGCTCATCACAGAAAAATAAAAAATAGTGTTTTCTTTCTGTCTAAGTATTTCAAGTCGATGCTGAAAATAGTTTCATCGTCTCAAATCTATCACGTCGGGATTTCAACTTTAAAAAAAAAAAATCAACCCTTCTTCTAACTCTGCTGTTTATAATTTAACATAGAAGACAATAATACATTAAAAGTTCCTTAAAAAATGATATCGGGTGTTCTTGAACTACAACACGTGTTTCCACAGCAACAAACGCGATACTAACATTAAATCAGATCACGAACTTCAACAAGCCAATCAAATAATGTTCAATCGTAAATCCCCAGACAACGCAGTAACAAGATCTGCAAGTTTAATTCTATCTTGATAATGGTAAGCGACGTGTCTCGGTGAATTTCAATATATTCCTGGAAATCGGAGCGATTTGTATTCTGGAATCGAAATGTATACAGAAATCAGAATTTAGGAATAACTATTTTAACACCATTCTCCATTCATATGTTAAAAAGTTCCGTAGATTAAATGTTGTAAAAATATTTTAGTCTTACCTATAAATAAAGGCAAATAATATCCAAGTCGTTCTATCCGCATCATGGCGAATCAAACTCTTTCAAATAGTCCGGATAATTTTTTACGTCCTCGTTATATAGACGATAGCGCTATCATGGCGGAGCAGAACATAAGAACCACAGTTTCATGTCAGAATGGTGAACAATTGTTAAGGTCACGACTTATCCCCCCTGATCAACTCTCTCGTGTTGAAAGAAAAGATTACGTATAAGATGTAACGTATGACGGTGAAATAGTTACTAGGTGATCACGTGATGAATAGAAGCGACGGTACCATAAGGTAAAGTTGTTACACTGGTACAAAAAACTCTCAATGAGAACAATGTTGTTAAGATGGACGTCAATAAACAAAGATACCTCTAACAGTTCACTGGTACATGACCAATACCCGCGTAAAAACACGTGGACTTATGTACACGTCACACGATACATACAAATACGTCACCAATGTGTCTAAAGTCATTTTAAAACTATCCTGTTGACCCGACTGGATTTGTTTATTTTGTGGTTTGAGTTGATTTTAAAGGATTAGAAATCTGTTTCAAATTATTGAACACTGCGTGAAAATTTGGCTTTAGAAATAAAATGAAACAATTCGTAGTGGTTTCAAATTTGAGGACAATTTTTAAAAAAAAAAACAACAATAGTTTGAAATAAAAATCAAACTGAAGAGATTTGAGTAATGTGTGGAGTGTAAGAAAAATTGTTATTTTTAGATGCCTCTCTCTGGAGCTTTTCATGAAACGATTCATAAATACTAAATGAAAGACAGTTAACAGTGTTTGTTATCCAGTGGCGCTGCAAGATTAGACCTGCCGGCTTAAAGAATACAGTGACTCTTTATTGCCGTACAAACAGAATTGATCATTCCTGTAATATTGTTTCATTAATCATTAATTAACTCTAGGTCCGTTGCAAGGTAATTAGTCGCGTCAGAGCAGTGGAGGTGGGGGTGGGGCAGGTGGGGGTGTTCACATGGGTGCTGTAAAATCTGCCCCGCCCCCTAGTGACGGGCCTGATAAGAACAAAAATGCGTAGACATCGCTCAGTAATAAACTGCATTTGTGTCCGTTATATTACCAGTGACTGAAATAGATTATTTCGTTACTTTCGATTTATATAAATAAAACGATAGAAACGAATACACACCTATTATAAGCATATTCAATTTGAATAAAACTATTTCATATTGCCTTGACAGCTGGAATTCGATATTACAATAGGCAATACTGCTGCTGTTCGGTAAAATGCCCCTCATACCACACTGTGTGACGTGAGAGAGCGAGAGAAAGAGAAATGGCGTGTAACGTCCACTCGACACAAACTAGGTATTTTTCGAGACTAACAACATTTTATTTCAATAATTCGCTTGTGCGTAGGAGTCTTTAGCATTGGAAGGAAACCTGAGGACCCGGAGAAGACCCACGAGGTCACTACTCCTTGTCACGTACAACCGGAGAATCGAAACCACGCCAGTTGACGAATGGTAGGGTTTATGATACAGTCCGCACGTGCTAACCATTCGACCATCCAACCAATAACATCGAATGACTCTGGATTTTGATGGACCCCCCTAAAATTGCATGCGCCGAGCAACGCGATGCTACAAATAAACAGTAAAGCTGCTAAAGATTAATTGTTGAAATGTTATTAGGAATTATTTATATAATATACACTATCATGGGGGTGTGATAAGGGGGTGGTCGGGATTTAAATCCGGGCTTCTGCCCAGAAACGAGAGATGTATGGATCATGGTACAGACGTTTAGAGTTGTAACGAACTAGAAAAGCGACACGGCTCAATCTGTAGAGATAATCCGGAATATATCCTTTAGTTAATCATAGTCCGCACCACATTCCTGGATTGATGAATGGTCGACGCTGACCAAAGTTTAATTTCATCATTGTATATAGCTCGTCTGTTTATTCCACTTCACGTTGGGTATTCCAAAATACCCCTTGTCAACCTCATACAAAGGCATTTGTTACTCTATCTTTAGTGGCAATTGTTCAGACCAACGAACACCTAGGGACCGAGCAAAGAGACTAGAGTCAATGATAAAGTAATTGTGGTCTGAATCCTATATGTAAAAAAAAACTTGGTAGTGGACGGGAGTTTAAATTGTGAAGGAGGCTTGGATGGCAGAATGGTTAGCATGTGTGTGCTGTATCATATAGTCTGTCATTGAGTCACCTGGCGTGGTTTCGATGCTCCGGTTGTACGTGGCAAGGAGTAGGGTCACCTGTCCCACCTCGTTTGTTTTCTCCGGTTTCCTCCATCTGCTAAAGACCTACGCGCAAGCGAATTATTGAAATAAAACTAAACCATGTGTTAGTCCCGAAATGACCTAGTTTGTGTCGAGTGGACGTTAAACCCCATTTCTCTCTCTCTCTCTCTCTAAATTGTCAAAACATGTGATATATGACGTTTTGAGTATCAATAAAAGGAAATGGAAGATTTTCTTCATGCACTCACCCACCCTTTTTCCGACAAGCCTCTTCGACTTCGCAGACCCCAAATAATTTTTTGACGTACCCTAAGATAAGAAATATTGTGCTAGAATCCTTGACATCAACCACGATTTGGTTTGTAACACAATTCTCCTTTCCAAATTAATCTGATCGTATTATAATATTTCATGTATAAAGTATTCTACAATATTATTATGCAATGAAATGAATGTGAAATTGGGTTTAACGTCCTACTGTTCTGCTCCGACTGGACTGACGAAGACGGACAGTGTACTATGAGGCAACTTTGCCCGGGCAGTGACACTACGGCCTACTCTTGTATCGAATTTCAACTGTCAAGGGGTCTATACAGTACACGCCATTATGTACATCAATATGTACCTCGGTTTTTCGTCCCATCCGAACGACTAGACAGCTGTCCTCGTCAGGCGATATTGCATACATACAATATTCTACTATATTCAGAGAGTAAACTATGAATGTGTAGCGTGGGTAAAATATAACTGTGTTGTTTGTTTTTCAGATGTGACTTTTATAAACCTGTTTATAGACATGATATTTGGAGTTTTCAGGCGAAGATATTTACAGGTTAATATTTGTTTAAACTTTCACATAAAACTAAACAAACTCTTTATGTTAATGTTTTTTATTTTACTTTTTTTAAAACAACAATCATACACACAACACAAACACCAATATGGACAGTATATTATTATACATATATTAATATATCATAGTCAACTAGTCAATACATATATTAATATATCATAGTTAACTAATCAGTACATATATTAATATATCATAGTTAACTAATCAGTACATATACCAATATATCATAGTCAACCCTCCAATACCAATACATATATTGATAGTTAACTATCCAATGCATGTATTAATATATCATACTAATATACCATAGATGCCTGACCAACAGTCAAACTATTCTTAGATCTAAAAATATTGCATCTGAAGATATGAAATGGTTCCTGGTACTGAGTTGGACCCTGTAAGATAGTCAGTATCATTTTTAGACCAACTAAACACTCAAAGATTTAACATGAGTACATTTGAAGGTAGTTGTCTTTAATTACCACCAGGACATTTTACAGTATTCATTAGTTTGATCGTTTCATGTCCAATTAAACATTTTGTTATAAAATAATGAAAACTGCCGAGAAAAGAATAATATACATTATTGTATGAAATTGTGATATGGTGATGAGCTGGATAATCAAATCTTTAGACACGGTTACACAAATTGTAAATTTATATCTAGATGAATAAAGGGCGAATATGATAATAACATGAACGTATTTAGGGGTTGTAATAAGGACCTTTCGTTACTTAGGTTATATTATCTGTCTACGAGGAGGTGGGTGTGGGTATGATTGGTCGAATGCTGATAGAGTAGGCGGGGAGGGGTGGGGGCTCATTGATAGTAACGACGTTCAACCCAAAGACACAACGTGGATTAATTGATAACAGTGGGAAAGGATAGTCAGGGAATACAGATAAATAGCTAATCATGAAACAGCTTATTAATAAATAGCTAATCCATAAATAGCTAGTCAATCAATAGCTAACTGTTAAACGACTCATCAATCAATAGCTAATCACTAAGCAGCTAATCGATAAATCGCTTATCAATAAATAGCTAATCAATCAATAGCTAATCAATCAATAGCTAATCAATCAATCACTTACCAATAAATAGCCCATCAATCAATAGCTAATCGATAAATAGCTAATCAAGCGATAGTTTTAAAATCACTAAACAGCTTATAGCTAATCAATAAATACCTTATCAATAAATAGCTTATCAATAAAAAGCTTATCAATAAATAGCTTATCAATAAATAGCTTATCAATAACGAGAAAAGTTCCCATATAGAAAAACTATCCTTTGTTGGCACACAAGGAACTCACAATTATATATAGATGTTATTTTATATATAATAAATGATATAAGCAAGAAAAGCTATTTTACAGAAAATAGTTCAATAAATAGCTTATCAATAAATACAGCTAAATATTCAACATTGAGTTTATTGAAAGTAAATACTAGTAATGTACCTCGAGAAAGGGGAATCAAAATTTATTTAAATTTGTGAGAAAATAAATTGCAGATAGATCGCATGATGAGGAATATGTTAGGGGTGATAGCATGCTACGAGGGTAAGGGGTTAAAGGGACGGGAACACAAGCATTCAATTCATTCATTCATAATTGATTTATTCATTCATTCTTTTAACAACCCATTGAATAGAGAATTTAGTTTGAGGTGGAATTACAATCAAACTTCTCTTCTCTGAAGGTAAGCTTGTTTAATTGTAAATTTTACAGGATAATTTTGTTTTTAACCCTAATTTCCTTCTCCAATAACAGTTTATCAAATATTAAGCAAGGAAGATTGGCTACACAACAGACACCAGAAATAGTTTGATGCAGCTAATCTTCTATACAAGTATTGATTAACTGTCGAATTAATAAATTTACATAGTATATAACACAGGGTGGGTGGTGGGCGAGGGGAGGGATTTACAATACATGATAATTACAAAAACAAAACTTCAGTATTAAAAATCTAAGTTCTACCTTCTCCATACGTGTGATCTCAGACTATGGAGCAGTCACTGTTTGAATTGGTGTGGGATCTAAGACAAGGGAGCGGTCAGTGTTTGAATTCATTGCTTATGACGAGAGATATCATGAAAGGGATAATTCATTGTCTACTTTTCGGTATAATTATGTTTTGATGAATGAAGATACGAGAGTGCATCCGTTTGATTTAAGTTATAGATGGTTGAAGTTAGTTTGATGACGTCATGATACAGATGGTTTATATGATGATTGACTGTAACCAGGGGTAACCGGGTTTGAATTACGAGGTTTTTTTATGGACAGACAAAAGTAATCAAGGTCATATTACAATTGTTGAAAGGACAGTTGGATAAATTTAAGAGGGCGCTGTTGGTCACTGATTCAAGACGAGGCAAGTTGGCACCGAGTTTTGTACATACATCAGTTTCCAGAGATACAGATTGGCGGGCACCTGCAAAACAAAAAGAGTAAAATGTAAGAAACTATTTTGTTGGGTTAAAAATAAAACAAAAATGTATCATTGGCGTGATAGTGTATGCAATATTGCCACTAAACTACATACACGTGAGAAATATAACCTTTAATGTAGACAATCCATATAAGGATGTGTCTACATCCGGATAATAGTGAAATGACCATCTGTTTTGAAGGAGTGAAGTGGGGTTTAACAGACGTATAAATACGGGGATCCGCCAGACTGTGTGCTATTAGGAGGATTGAATTCCATCTGTCAACACAACAATGTCTAAACAGGGCCTCGGTTTTCCGTTCAATCCGAGCGGTTACTCATTGTTTCCTGTCAGGCCCTCCGTCGTTCACGATGATAAGGGTACATCAAACCGATAAATCGCGGAATCGAACCCGTAATCGTCTGGTAAGCGAGTCAATGCCTTACTCAACGCCAGTCTCTCTGTACTCACCTGGTAAACTGCTTAATGGCGTAAAGGAAGGAATAGGCTGAGCTCCACCTCTTATGGTAGCCTGTAACAACTGCCAGAAGTTGACGTTCTGTTCCTGACACTTGACGTTAGCAATGGCTGCACATGCTTTAGTAGAATAATCATAGGCTTGGTCAGCTGGGCAGGTTAGTAAGGAAAGGTTAAAATTCAAACAGGACCAGTATTTATTACAGGTAATATCAGTCCAGTCAGGCATGGTACCATTAGCAACCTGACAAAAGAGGAACTTAGAAAACTGGGAGGAATCTTGCTGCATTTGACCCTGTAAAAGAGGGTTTGGTCCCTGTGGGAAAGGGGTCTGTTGGAAGGGGAAGGGATTTTGTTGGAATGGATCAGCAGCGAATGTGTTTTGGAAAGAAGGCATGGGCCCTTGTTGTTGTTGGTAAGGATAAAAGTTCTGAGGGAAACGACCAGGGAAAGGACCTCCTTGAAACGGTTGCTGTGGAATTTGTCCAGGAATCTGAGGAGGTACTTGTCCAGGAAGTGGTACAGCTGGTCCTTGATTCGTTTGTGGTGTTTGGCCATCGACTGCTGGGGGAACCTGTGGTTGACTAGATGCTGGAGGTAGAGGAGGCTGTTGTGCCTGGTTGGGATCTTGTACTGGAGCTACACCAGCACCACCCGGTCCCTGAGATGGTGGCACCTGTCCTTGGTCTGTTGCTGGGAATAAATTAGGAACAGACGCGGTGTCTTGTTGACAACTCGCTATACAAATCAGGGCTGAAAAGAAAATAATAACAAATGAAATTAACATGGGGTTCAAGTACTTATGTTCTGTTCTACAGGGACTGGACAAATGGAGATGAGAATGCGGCATGCCGTGTGCTGTGATGTACATTTTGCCAAGATAGTGGTACTACGGCTTACTCTTAAATCGATGTCAAACTGCCACCGGTTCTTTTATGTACACGCCAATGTGTACAGGGACCTCATTTATTCTTATCAACAAATCATCGAGACAAGTTATTTTTAGTAGGAATGGGTAATCATAAAAATACCAACTTTTTAAAATAAACCGAGCGTTACAACATGAAATACACGCGAAGAAGTAGCAAGTGGGAATATATCAATGCGTTTAAAACTCAAGGCGACATGTAACATCAATGAACTAGTAAATTTAAACATAGACTTTAAATATATTAAACTTAGTAAATTTAAACATAGACTTTAAATATATTAAACTTATTAATTTAACTCAACGGTATATAAATGACTAATTTATTAATATGATTACATATGCTGGACGAATCTGAGATAACTTTTTTCTTTTATGTCTAAATTACTAATAGACGTACCAAATAAACCTACATGTTTCTTTTTTCCATATAAATTGTGTTGTGTTTTTTAATGTTTCTTTAAGAACCGAAAAATACCGCAATCACCCAATTATAATTCATATTACGAATGTTTAACATTTTAAGAAATTCACACTTTCTTTGTTTGTTTACCGGAGGATATTTTCAATATTCCAACTTAACCTAATGTGGTAAAATATAACAGTCCCGTTGATTGTATAATATTATTGATATATGCAATAAATATAATTGTTTACCTGCTAAAACAGTTATTCCCACCGTTCCTGCCATTTTATAATATTAAACTCTCCAACTTTATGTATATAATTCTCAACACGATGCTCATCTAGACGTAAACTGACTGAAACTATATCATCCGTGGTCCCTTATATACATATCGCGGAGACTGTACACGATCTGAAACAATAGGTGGTCTGAACATACACCGTATTTTACCTATAGAGGTATTTTACAGGTGCCCGTTGGTGGTTTAACATTGTTTCACCAGGAAGTTTGGTAGGTCACATTGATTGTAATTAAATAGTTTGTATTAAAGCCGCTTACTAATCCGGAAGTAAACACCATTTTAAATTGTAATAACGTGATTAAAGAGAAATTATAATCGTTTAGTGATTTCAATCCATTGTTCTCGATCTCTGTCATCTGCATGTCAGACTGCAGCTGTTTTTTTTTTAATTTTGACTTTGTTCACAGAGCACATGACTACCTATTTAAAGTAAAAATGCAACCACTAACAATTTTTAGGATACTTTGTAAAGCCTGTGACATTCTACCAAACATACTCAACAATAGCATGTGATCTGTAGTTAGGGACAGCAGGGAATTGTTCTACAATTAGGGATAGGAAAAGTATCCTACGATAAGGCAGATGAAAAGTATCCTACGATTAAGGACAGGAACGGTACATGGAAGGGACATGAAGGGGGGTTACAGACAGGGAAAGTACCCTTCGATCTTTTTAAAAACATATTTTATTCACTATAACGGAATTGTATCCTACGATTAGGGATGGGACAGCACATTGAAGGGTGATCGGAGACAGGGAAAGTGCCCCGTGATAAGGTGTCCCGGAAAGTACCCTGTGATTAAGGACCAGGAAAGTGGCAGATAACTCGGGACAGCCAAAATATCACACATCCTCAGAAAGTACTTTAAGATTTCAGTCAATCGTCAACAACAGAAATGTCCTTCTAGTTAATCTCTATAAAACATAAACCAATTTTAATATCCACTAAACGATTAAACCTTTGGATCTTCACAAATTCAAAACGACACGTTACATTAGCTGCACAAATTGGTTTTTTTAAACTATTATCCCTTTGTTTATTTTTTGTTGTTGACGAGTACAGCTAAGCCGCTTGTTACTTATTACACATCTCTCCTAGAATTTAAATCCGACATAAGCCCTATTTATAAAGTATTATTTTAATATGTTTAAATTTTTATATCATAAATTAAAATATTGTAATTAAAAATGTAAAGGGGTCGTTAAGAACATTTGTACATGTCATATTATATATAGCTCAGAGAACATTAAACCCACATCAAACTCTGGAATGTTTGGAGTGGTTGGTGTCCAGAAAATTTTTTTCAATGCACGTATATTAAAAGACGACTTACCATAATCCACATCAAGATTTTCTGATATTTTAAGGCGTGTTTTAGAGTGTAGACCTGAGCAATCCCCCTTCCACTTCACAGGCCTACTAACAAATTTTCAAAAAAGAAAATTCCCGATAATCTTTGAGAAAAATGGATGTTTTCTTGAAAGATAAGCCATGTGGAGTCACATTAATATGAAATCTACCAGCATCTAATGTCAATAGATTTTACAATCTAATCCTTTCTCTGTTCGCCTGTCCAACCTCTTGGGTTTTCGCCGGTCCTCCGGTTTCCTCCCACTGCTAAACACCCCTACGCTCAAGCAAATTATTGAATTAAAATTAAAACCGTATGTTGGTTCCGAAATGACCTACTCTCTCTCTCTCTCTCTCTCTCTCTGACATCATCGGATCATCAAAGTATTTAATTTGTATCAGGTTGATCACCACAATTTTAATTCACTAGTATTCATAGCAGACTGAGGTCCGAATATCATATCTGTGTTACTGTTGAAACAAACCAATACCTCTTTACTCATTTCATTGTTCGTCTTAAATATCTTAATATGACAACAAACAAGGCACACAATAACAATTCAGTGAATCTACATAGATTCTACATTTGTAAACAGGAACGTCTAATCGGATGTGTACACTGGACAGTTGTCCCAGGTCCATCGAGCATATGTGTGACTTCCTGTCAATAAATAATTGAACACAGAATAAGTATAAGTTTAAATTCATTGACCATTTACATTTTTATTCGTTGTGCAGGTGGACCACACTGTGCAACTCTTTACCTCGGGCCCGGGGCCTAGCCGAAATCGCTACATTAGCGTGCAGGGAAGACTGAAAATATGGGAGAAAACGATATTACTAAATATAGTTCAGACAATATTTGGAGTACCGACATAAGGGGAAATATCCGGTGGTCTGACCCCAACGGTTTTGGGCTAGCTGTTTTTATGGTGATCTGTAGCTATTGGCTGTATATATTACACTTTGGATGATAGTATATTAGTTTACCCACATATGGGCGATTCACATCCTCCAACCTTCTCTCGTTTGCCACCGAGTTATCTATATATAATTCTGGTTAATTTTGAGTTAAAGGACAGTTCGAGCGATGCAAGTAGTGACATAGGGCTGTGGATTTGCCGTACCACATCCGTTTCAAATACAGTTTCCAAGAAGAAAACAATCTAGGAGTTTAAGTATGCATTTTAGTTACGCGAGACACATTTCATACCAGACACGTCGTAGAACCATTTATCTCCATGTGTAGCTGTACATTTAATTTGAACCATCAAAATCTATACCGTATAATTACATCCCATAACGTTAATATCTAATCCTTGTTATTGGATATAATTACTACAAGAAAGGTGAAGGGAAGAGAGATGGGGTTTAACATCCACTCGACACAAACAAGGTCATTTTGGAACTAACATATGGTTCAATTTATTTTCAATATTCGCTTGTGCGTAGGGGTCTATAGCAGTAGGAGGGTCAGAGAAAACCCACGTGCTAACCATTGTGCATTCCAATCCCCCTGTGGTAGAAGGACTCGGAGTTTGTATTGTCATGGACCTTATTTTCCATGGTATTATAAACTTTATATTTATAATGTTTATATTTACCCTGTTCAAATCTAGCGAGTCATAGGGCCAGATCTTCAATTTGGTATTTTTAAGACAATCCATGTCCACACTGGTATTCAAGATATTATCTGATGTAAGATGTGTAACAAAGTACAATAACTATTTGGTCAAGCAAAATGTTTTAAGACATTACAACCATACCTCAGATAACGCTAGTAGAATAGTTCATGTTATTTGTACGTCGATTTCTGCACTTTCTCTCTCATAAGTACACCACCCAGTCATAGGTGACACCAGGTGTTTCACAATAGTAAACATTCTTATATCGTATTACAATTATAACCCCCACCACCAAACTGACCTCGGTCAGCACACGGATAGTACACGTGACCTCTGGGTTAGGGAGTTAACGATTTACGCTTTAAGTCAGCGTGGCTCCAGATGAATATATCAACTGTATAACAGTGCGATTTGTTTATTCGTTACGCTGGTCTCCATCTTCAAACAGTTTAACATTTATTTGTAAAATATCAACATTTAAAACAAGATAAACACATATATTTATTGTGTATTTATACAGATCATTATATAAAATATGGCAAATATGACAAATATGACAATTATGATAAAAATTATTTTTATGAATTATTAACCTATTCGAAATCGTCGTCAAATACAACAGATGATCAATTCGTATGACTGCCTTTAAAGGGTTAATCTACGGCAAATACAACAGATGATCAGTTCGTATAACTGCCTTTAAAGGGTTAATCCACGGCAAATAAAATGACATGAGGTTTAGCTTCCTTATTTTTGCGCCAGTGTGCTAAGAAGGTTTGTTCAGCTTCATGCGTTACAGTTCACCCTTCATCGAATAACAGGAACCATTGGTTGCTCTTACGTGGATGCCAACGTGCCTACGAGACATCGACTCTTCGCTTCGCCCTTCCTTCACCATGTAACACTAACAAAACGAAACAATCGCAAGGATGTAACCAGCCATTTAATTTTTATTGTTTAAAGTTTAAAGTCCTACTGTTCTGCCCCGAACTTGGCTAATGAAGACGGGCATACACCATGCAGTGTCCTATGAGGGGAAGTTTACCCGGACAGTGTCGGTACGGCCTACTCTTACATCAAATGCCATCTGTCAGGGTATCTTTTACGTACATGCCTATGTGTACACGGGTCCTCGGATTTTCGTCTAATCCGAACGACTAGACATCTGTCCTTGTCAGACCCCCGTCCTATCTCACTCACATTAATATGTAACGAATAGTATCTTGAAAGTGAAATAGCCTAGTGGAAATAAGTATAAACATTATATTAGTATTAATGTGCATCTATTTTTTATACCATAGAAATTACGATATGGTCAAAATATTCCTTCATTTCATTTGTTTAATAACAAAAACATGGCTTGTGTCGAATTAAATAAATATATTTAAACTTCCAACTACATAATACAACAATGAAATAAAATACATGATTTCATTTATAAACATAAACATAACTATTTACAAAAGATTATCAGGAAATGTAATGTCTAGTAGTCCAGCTATCTGTTCACCATTTTATAAACACTAACAACAGCCATTCATCAAGTCGAGAACAATCATTGCATATCATTCTGATTTAAATAAAGATCTATATTTCATTTCGTTTTGTTTTTATATTTTCCATGGCCTACACTACATGAAGATCTGAAAAGTTGTAGCGATAGGTCGCCAGAGGTCATACGAGCGGCATTTGGCCCTATGACGTCAGATATTTGATTAACCAGTATTGTTGGTACTAGTGGGTTACCAACAGTTCCTTGCAAAACACGCTTAAAGCTTGCCGTAACATACCGTTTCATTGGCTACTCCCTCACACCGCCCAGAACACAACAACGATAACAGCTCTAAGTGTAGTAAAGACAAGTAAAATGAAATTTTGGACTCTAAAACAACGAAACGAAATATGATCCTTGTTATAATCAGATTGTATGTCTTTACACTGCGTTAAATCTCCTACTTACATAATATTATGTATGTATGACGAATGGCCAGGGTTTACTTTTATGGCACTGTTTAAATGATGATCAATGATAGATTTAGTATACTTGTTGAAGTCATATAAAAACAAACTATCACTATTTGTCCAGTCACTATGTTTTAACATCCGCAGGTAATGTATTGTTTACACTGAGGAATATTGGAACATCAGCATCGGTATTAACAATATCAGTTAGGGTGGTGTTAGCTACCACAACATCCGTTGATACAGTTACGTTACTTTGGTTCGTGTTTGTCAAGGCCGAGACCGACCCTGACTTTACAGCACCACTTGTTCCCAAATCAAAACCCTGAAACCCACCGTTGTTACCAAAATTATACCCCGAATTTCCAGGATAACCTAAGTTCGCTGGACTCAAAGAGACCGTCTGAGAATTTGGCTGACCGTTCATGTTACTTCCTTGATTGTACCCGGTGTTCGTTGGAAATCCTACTGTATTGGGGAATAAGGGGTTTTGATTGTAAGCCGACCCTGGAAAACCACCAAGAACCGCCGTTCCACCACCACTAGAAGCAACACCTGTTGGAATATAACCACTAGCCGCGACACCTGTGGGAATATAACCACTAGAACTCATTGGGATGGTTCCGCCACTGTTTACATACCCAGCTGTACCAAATGGGTTTGGAGCGTTTCCAGAACCTGAACCTGTTGGAATATAGCCACCTGATCCCAGGCCCGTTGGGGTATTGTCACCTGTATTACCGGTATATACAGGAACTGTCCCGCCTGTGTTAGGGGCAGCACTCCCACCACTTGGAACATAGACACCTGCTCCGGGCGCGACAGGGATGTCTCCACCAGACTGCGGAGCATAACTGCCTGTTCCAGTTGCGACCGGCACAGCTGCGCCTTTATTAGGAACATAACCTCCTGTTCCAGTACCCACCGGCACAGCATCACCATTATTAGTAACATAACCTCCTGTTCCAGTTCCCACAGGCACAGCTGCGCCATTATTCGGTACATAACCACCTGTTCCAGACGACACAACTACTGTGCCGCTGCTTTTTGGAACGTTACTTCCTGTTCCAGTTTCCACCGGCACAGCTGCCCCAGTATTGGGGACATAACTTCCAGTTCCAGTTCCTACGGGTACTGCTGCGCCAGTATTGGGGACATAACCACCTGTTCCAGATGCCACCGGCACTGCTGTACCAGTATTGGGGACATAACCTCCTGCTCCAGTTCCTACCGGCACAGCTGCACCAGTATTCGGTACATAACCCCCCGTTCCAGTTCCCATCGGCACAGTTGCGCCATTATTCGGGACATAACCCCCCGTTCCAGACGACACAGCTACGGTGCCGCTGCTTTTGGGAACGTTACTTCCTGTTCCAGTTTCCACCGCCACAGCTGTCCCAGTATTGGGAACATAACCCCCTGTTCCAGTTCCCACCGGTACCGCTGCACCAGTATTGGGGATATAACCCCCTGTTGCAGTTCCCACCGGCATTGCTGTACCAGTATTCGCTACATAACCCCCCGTTCCAGTTCCCACCGGCACAGTTGCGCCATTAGTCGGGACATAACCGCCTGTTCCAGACGGGACGTAACCGCCTGTTCCAGACGATACAGCTACTGTGCCGCTGCTTTTGGGAACGTTACTTCCTGTTCTAGTGTCCACCGGCACAGCTGACCCAGTATTGGGGACATAACTTCCAGTTCCAGTTCCTATGGGTACTGCTGCGCCAGTATTGGAGACATAACCCCCTGTTCCAGTTCCCACCGGCACTGCTGTACCAGTATTCGGTACATAACCCCATGTTCCAGTTCCCACCGGCACAGCTGCACCAGTATTCGGGGCATAACTTCCTGCCCCAGCTCCCACCGACACACCTGTACCACTACTGGGGACATAACCACCTGCTCCAGATGCCACTGGGACAGCTGCACCAGTATTGGGGACATAGCCCCCTGTTCCAGTTCCCACCGGCACAGCTACACCAGTATACGGAACATAACCTCCTGCTCCAGATGCCGCTGGCAGAGTTCCACCATAATTCGGAACATAGCCAACTGCTCCATAATTTGGAATATTATTTCCGGTTCCAGATGCGATGGGAACGACGCTACCAGTATTCGGTATATAACCTCCAGCAGCGTTTGGGTTATATCCACCAAAATCAAAACCTGTTGGAACATTTCCGCCCGAAAGCGGAACGGTTCCTCCTGTGATGGAATTGCCGGTAGGAACAAACCCTCCTGATGTACTAATACCTATCGGAACCACTGCCCCAGATCGCGTATTTATTGTCCCTGTGTTCATTGGAGTATTCGTAGCGGTTCCACTGTATCCGATAGGTACAACTCCGCCACTTGCACCATTATTTACAAATCCCCCTGTTCCACCAGAATTTATGGGCACTACGCCACCATTACTGGGGTTGGACCATGAACCTAAACCCGTTGGGAAATATCCGGCACCTGAAGTAACTGGGAATGTGTTATCGTTTGGTGTTAAGCCTGTGGGAATATAGCCCCCAGTCGCCCCTGAGCCAATAGGGGAAACGCCGCCAGTTACAGGATAGCCACCCAAACTATTTGAACCTACTGGATAAGTTCCCGTATTACCAGCCCCTCCAAGATTAACATTTGGAGTAATAATACGCGTTTGAACACCCCCGGTATTTAGATTTGTATTTCCAGTGTTTGGTAAGAAAGGGTCAGTTGATCCATAAAATCCTCCATTCCCAATTCCTCCTGTGCCAACATTAATGAATCCAGTGCCTGTCGTGCCAAAGATTCCCGAATCAACATTACTGGTGCCGAACGTCCCTGTATTTGTAGCGGTACCAGCTGGATATGCTGGTGTGATAGTTATTCCAGTACCAGTGAAGACCCCAGTTCCCAAATTAGTTCCTGGAGTACCGACGCCTGACCCAAAACCTAATCCCGGAATGAAACTAAATCCCTGATTAAGCAAATTAGGGGAATAACTTGTCACGGGTGTAAAACCATTTCCGTATATCAAGGGTGTTATGGGGATTCCAGTGTTTACGCCTAACCAATTATTCAGTCCACCAACATTTCCAGACGCACCAGTACCATAAGCCGGCATTCCAAATCCAAATCCTGTCTGTGGTGTACTGAGAGCTGGAATGTTTAAAATCCTAGGAATGTATTCGTTTATGCCTGTAAAACTCGGAACGCTTCCAGCGAATTGACCTCCAGGGTATCCAAGAGAGGAGATATCTGGAACATATGCATTGATTCCAGTATCTGCAGGAAAAGTCCCGCTCAAGGGAATCAATGGGAATCCAAAATCAGTAGCTCCAGTTGAATAAACATCTGGTAAGGGGAGGTTGTCGTAGCGTATATAATCCACCGAATCGGATCCAGTATATAACGGATAGGCACCAGTATCCCAGGGTAAATCCGGAACATATGCGGGTATAGTCGGCAGATAGTCACTCGGAAACTCCAATCTGGGAAAGTATGCCCCGTCTTCTAGGGCTGGGTATATCGGCAATGCAGGATCCATATAGCCACCATCATAATATGGAAAATCGGGAAGAGGGAGACGGACACCCGCGCTGTCGTAATATTCAGGGTATGGCGCAATCGGAAATAAATCTGCTGGGAATGGATTGAAAGGAACATCAAGCGGATCAACCGGGAAGGGTGAAGGGTACATTGTATCGTCATAATAATAGTCTGGCGTACCACCCCCATACTGCATATCATTCCACTGCTGTATCTGCCACTGGCACCAAACTTCCTGTTCCGGTTGACATACACGGTTCTGAAAGTGGAATTGGTAACCATCTTGACAACTGTGCAGGTCTGATTGGTATCGATGACAACGGAAATACGTATCACAGCCCTGTGCGTCAATATTCGGGAAAACTCCTTCTGATGTTAAACAGACCAAAGTTAGTCCACCAGGAAGCAAAGATGCGCCTGAAATTAAGTTAAATTAAACAAAATCAAGAATGTATGTGGATATACATGTATCTGACTTCAGTAAACTTTTGCATGATCCTCTGTGTGTAATAACTTTATTCAACGGCTGATTCCACAGAAGTGATATCGTCTAAAATCACATTATAAGTGAGTCTCTAATGTTTGTTATATTAAGCACGCGTTTAGGAATCCGTAAATCTAAGTGGTTGAATCAGTTACTTTCAAGTATGTTTGTAAAAAAATATTCAAAAGGTTTAGATATACGGAATATCAAATTTATGCGCATTTATTTTAATAAATGCTGAGGTGTGGTTTAGCACATTTTGGAATGTTCTAAAATCAAAATCAAATCAGAAAGAAATGAAATGAAATGGCATACGCCATAAAATGTGCTGTGAGGTAAATTTTACTTGGACAGCGGCACTACGGCCTACTCTTATATCGAATTCCAACTACCAAAGGGTCTTTTACGGGCACGTCGATGTGTACACGGAACTCGTTTTTTTCCGTGCGATCCGAACGACTAGACAACCGCCATTGTCAAGTCTTCCCCTTCTGCATCACTGACACGGGGGAACGGCGCCGGAAAATCTGTATGAACTTTCTCGGCCAATGCAGGGATCGAACACCCGACCGTCAGGCTAGCGAGTCAGCGGCCTTCCCACTTAGCCACCGTGACTCCCAAATAAGAAAGAACAATGTTTAAGAGAAATATAAAAGACTTACCTAAAGCCAATATGAAAAGCAACATTTTTCAGCTTAACTAACCATAGAAGAATTTATAATTAACTGTGTAATATATACAAGTAATATATCTGATTAAGGTGTATCTAAGACCGGTGAATAATATGTATACCTATATAAAACCAGATTCAACAATCACACCTTACTGATAAATCATAATACATTCAATATCTTGTATCACACGTTCTCGGGATTAATCGCAGTTACTCTCCCTTGGATTTAAGTGCGCGTAATCTGTCGTTAATCGCTCTCCTGTCAATCAGTTTACTTACTGTCAGTTTATTCATTAATTAATCGCTTGATGCTGAAACATAAACGAAAGGGCAGCCCAAAATCACCAAGGGCCAGAGTGTCAACCGTGGTTTCATTTCCTCAATATTTGATGTCCACATGACAATTAGTCTGTTGCGACCACGTGACAGTCTGAGCTCTGTTTATCGAAATCTTAACTAAAAATAAAATCCAAATTTTAGTAGATACTTCAATTTTGATTGGTGAAGCACCAAAATCAATCTGTTTCTCGAAATCTTAACTAAAGATAAAATCCAACCAAGTTACTAAAATTTGGATTTTATCCTTGTTAAAATTTCGTGAAACAGGAGTCTGTTTTGGAAGAGCCATAGAGACCTAATGACTAAGCCGCTGGTTCACTAACACGCGATCGATCCCAATGAAGACTGAGGATGTTCCTCGAGATTTTCCAAACTAGAACGGCGAGTTTACCCATGGGAAATGATTCTCTAGGGTGGTTTTAGGAATGTAGGGCTGTGGGTTAAACCATGGGAAGAGTCACAAGGATTGTTCGAAAAACACCAAGATTCCGTGTGCGTAAAACGATGAATCGTAGTCGCAAACGCCAAATAAATAAGTGTATTTTATACTGAGAGATGAATACCGCTAAATACTGGCTGTGATGATTAAAAATATCACGGAGAATATTAATCTTATTTGTTTTACATGCTGTTTATTTTAGTAATAAGTGTAACTGACAATGTGCTAGTTAAGAGAGACATGATTTAAGTGGATTAAATGACAATTGTCATTTTATAATTACAACTTAACAGACGATTTACATTCTTTGAAGTTTCTAGATTTATACAGATTATAAGATTTGTTTTATTATCAAAAACAAATCGCCTGCTTTAAAACGCTGTGTCATTTCAGTTCAAAGAGAGAGAGAGAAAGAGAGAGAGAGAGACACACACACACACACACACACAGAGGGAGGGGGAGGATATACTCTTATAATTCTACAGTGGCTACTAATTATTTCATTCTACAAACTTATTCTTCAAATACATTAAACCACTTACAAGATATATCATTTACCTAACAATATGGCAGGCGAAATGTTATTCACATCAATGGAATAAAAGATCGCGACAACTCGTTGAACTGTCGTCATTCTATCGCTGTTAATACCACGTTCAACTACAATACGTCCGTGTAAATAAGTCTTAATAGAGACTTTTGGCAAGTGGCAGTTTCCCTATCCGTATCACGTATCCGTATCGTATACGCGACACGTTGCGTCAGAGTGGTTTTAGAGTTTTGGCAGATTCTTTCGTCGCGTACGTATGCGTCACTGAGCTGAACTTAGTTATGTACAGCATGATGGCAGTTATCTACCAAGAAAACCATCAGTACTAGTCAAGTGCCTTGCCTACAAATTCTCAGAGTGAGTGAAGTCACTCTACAGTCTCTGAGCTATTTAAAAAAAAATAATGTCGCATCTTATTTAAAAAAAAAATCTTTGATTTTGACTCGACAGCAATTTATTGTTTCACTAATTTATCATTTACATCCCTTTACCATAGAATCACGTCATTTACAGATTTGCAAGGTCCTATAACTACCTAAATCTAGCGCGTAGATCAACTAGCGTGCAGACAGACATACAGAAAAAGTATGAAAATTCCGAGAAAAACCCATCAAAAATGATTAAATTCCAGTCTTTATTATGATTAAATTCACATCAAATAAACACCTCCGTGTTCTAAGATGCACATAGATTCATAAAAAACGGTATGATACAACATTTCTGCGTCTAAAAAGACGACAATGTTATACGGATCTTCTCCGTATGAAAGTTGTTCGAAAGTTGTTCGGTACGGGCTGCCGTATCCGTGTGCCGCATCACGTATGAGAAATACACACACATTGATGACGCCACACACAAAATCCATACGGATACGCGATACGCACTAAGAATTTAAGCTTGCCAAAAGTCTCTAATGTCTCATTGCATTGAATAACGGCCCAAAAACGGTTAATAGTCTCATGTTTTTGTTTACGAATACGAACAGAATTGATGGGCCTATTTTATAACAGACTGAATCCAATCCTAGTGTTTGTGGTGGTGGTGGTGTCTTGGAAGGGTGGAAGAGGTATGTAATGTTTTTTTTTTATTTTGGTTTCTTAATTAAATGTGGAATAATTTGATATACCATGGCTGTATGACGTCATACATTATGTCATGGTATAATTATGACGTTACACAGGTCATGGTATCCTGACATTATATTATGACCTATGTGACGTCATAATTATATCATGACCTGTGTATAAATCAGAGTCATTCAACTATGTCATTAGCCTAAATCATTTTATCCGCAAACATTCTCACCTGAAACCACAAATAATGTGACGTAAGCCTAAAATATAGAAACAATAGCCGAATGTCAATATCAGTTTATTAAATCCCTATTGTTCTAATAACAAAGCTCGCGTGTTGTATGAAAAATCACCCCAAAACGCGTTTTATGAATAATTAATAAAAACGTGTTTATATTAGAAATAAACAATTAATATACTGAAGTGAACCAAATCTCGTGCTGTGATGTTTATACCATCTCTTAATTCACGTTCGTTATCAACAATATTTTTATATTTCCGGGATTTTGTTTGATCTTATATCACCATATTTAATTATATTAATCCATTAATTCCAATAAAAAATGTTGAAGTTGAATACATTCATGCACGAAAGGCCGTTTATTCTGTATGATCCGAGATGAGTTAATTCGGTGACATCGGATTTAATGTTACTTTATCGTTTATAACCTTTCCTTTCAAGGGGGGAGAGATACCAATAGTCTGCAAGCGAATTATTGAAATGAAATTAAACCATGTGTTAGTCCCGAAATGACCTAGTTTGTGTTGAGTGGACTTTAAACCCCATTTCTCTCTCTCTCTCTCACCAATAGTCTAAATGTCGTGGTTACGATTACCCGCTTGTACATGACAGAGAGTAGAGCCGACTCCCCGACCCCGTTTGTATTCTACAGGTCTTTCTTCTCCTCCCACTGCTACAGACCCCTACGCACAAGCAAATCATTGAAATAAAATCGAACCATAAGTTAGTCCCCTAGTGACCTAGTTTGAGTCGAGTAAGTGGTCGTTAGAGTGTTATCACCGACGGTTATCGATATATGTCCATTTAAAAGGGAGATCTCCACCAGCCGCCCCGGGGAGTCAACCTAGCTGAAAAGTCTACCAATGTTCTCCTATATGGTATCAGGGGGTCGGATGGTTAGCACGTGCGCGCTGTATCATAACACCCTTCATTGCGTCAATTGGCATGGTTTCGAAGCTCCGGTTGTACGTGACAAGGAGTAGTGTCGCCCGTCCAACCTCGTAGGTTTACTCCGGGTCCTCCGGTTTGCTCCCACTGCTAAAGACCCCTACGCACAAGCGAATTATTGAAATAATGGTTGATGGTTGTGATTCTGGGCGTGAATTCTTGGACAATATCAGCTCAAACGTGTACCACATGAAAATCGTACAACAGTGTATCTTGTTTTAAATGTACTTCCTACAGCGAACGCTTACATTGCTTGACTACATTTAAAGCCAGGTAGGATAAACCGACAATTGCATCATAATTTTATGGGCGTGGCCACATATCAGTTCGGCCCGCCATACATCAGAGTCTAGGGTACCGGAGTCTGCCGAAATACAAAAGAAATGGAGGATTGAAAAAAAAAAGGTTTTTAGTTTGGTGACCATTTAGATATTCAAGATGGTAGGGACCAGGGTGTGCCATTTTTGGAGCTCCATATATTATGATCCAACCCTGTACAAAAATTCAGGGGGTGTCCAGTAGAAATTCCCTTATAACCATTCATATGGTTTTGATATAACTGCATGCAACTAAAGGGACGTAATCTCAGAGGTTAAACAAGAGTTATAGCTCCTGAGCAACACCGTTAAATACGAAACAAGGGCGAAAGTTATTTTTAGTCCGTCTCTCCCTTTCCCTTTTTCCCCCTTTTGCATGGCGATTTTTGTTGAATTTTTGGTGTAGAATCGAAGAAAAGGGTTTGAAAATACATTTTCTGCCAGGTTTTGGTGAATATTCATGATTTTGAGGCGGAAGGATACAAGAGTTGTGAGGTTGGTTACGTTGAAAGGGAGGGCCGAAAATTGCAAGGTTAGCTGTCTCTACTTCCAGCTTGTCTATCTCAAGTTTTTCATGAAGAACCTCAGTCTGCCACATGTTGCTCCATCTGTGGCAGAAAGCGTTTTTCCCAACGAATATTTGGGAAAAAGTTACAGCCGGTCTAAGAGACGAGAATTAACATTAAAGTCAATGGGGCAATAATTAGTGTTCTGTGGCCAAATTGTGGTTCAAGCTGACCTAGAAGAGAAGAAAGAGAGGGTGGAGAGACAGGAGAGAGACGGGTGGGGTGGACCAATATATGGTTCATTTTTTTCAAGAATTCGGTTGCGCGTAGGATACTTAGCAGTAGGATTACATCAGACGACCCTGAGAAATCCCATGAGGTTGGAAGGCAACCCTACGTAGGTGGACTAAATGACAGACATTATCACACTAACGCGCGCTAACCACGTTGGTGTAATAATAATTTTTTTTATATATGCTATAGTTTTATATATGCCGCGCGTCGACCTCTAGCTGGCCAGTCACCTCTGGCTTGCGGTTATTGTTTCGATGCCTGGTGTGAGCGTATGTGGCACGGAGATAGGATCGCCTTCTTAACCTCGTGGGTTTCCTCCGGTTTCCCCCCACTGCTAATGACCCCTACGCGCTAACGAATTATCGATATACAATTAAACCATATGTTAGTCCCGAAATGATCTAGTTTGTGTCGAGTGGACGTTAACCCCCCCCCCCTCCTCTTTCCTTGCCATGTGAAGAGCTCGACGGGGTGCCGCGGTACATGTAGTTGTGTTCTGGAATGTTAGGAAAAACGTCTCTGACAAATTTAACCCTTGCGAAGGTTTTTTTCTTTAAAAAAAAAACCCTTTACAGTACCGATTGTGAATACAGTCACTAAATATGAATAATGTTACCCCGCCACCCCCCTTCAACTTAACCCAATCATGGCCATGTGTAGGATTTTAAAAGTGGGGGTGCAGCAGAGTCGCTATCAAGTAATCCCGTAGGGGCGCCATTTATAGGGGCGCCTTATTTTGCTGGGAGTGCAATGTACCCCCTGCACCCCCATTAAATACGGCCCTGGACCCAATCTGATAAATTTCAACAATGGACCACTTGGTGAGACTACAGCAAGTCATGTCGCAGGCACTCCTCTCTGGGAACCTGTTATGTGCCGTGTTCGTAGATTTAACTAAGGCTTTCGATTTAGTCTGGCTAGACGGACTGCTCTTCAAGTTAGGACGTATTGGTATAACGGGCATAATGTTTCGGTGGATCAAAAGCTTTCTGAGCGATAGAAGGATACAGGTGAATGTTGGCAGATTCCTGAGTGCCGAGCAAACATTAGAAAATGGCACGCCTCAGGGGTTGGTTATCAGTCCCACTCTCTTCAATATCATGATCAACGACATACAGAAATCCTCCTACCTCGACGCCAAAACTGAGTTAGCCAAATTTGCTGATGATAGTACCATATGGAGGACAGGGAGGCATTTTTGTGAACTACAAAAGAATATGCAAAAGGCCTTAGACAAATTCATGGCATGGGCAAACGACTGGGGATTTAAAGTTTCGGAGAAGAAAACGGTCGGCATGCTTGTAAGCAGGGATAGTGGGATAAACAGAATGACTCTGTGTATGAACGGGAAAACCATCGAATTCAAAGACCAAACCAAGTTCCTTGGCGTAATCTTTGACCGAAGGCTGACCTGGAAACCACACATCGACGAGACTGTAGATAGATGCACCAAAATCCTAAACTTAATGAGGAAAATAACGGGCAGCACATGGGGGGCCAACAGAGTTACACTAATGATGGTGTATCGTGCTCTAATACGATCTGTATTAGACTACGGCTCTCTGGCCTTCATGAACTGCGCGCCATTACTCTTAAGGAAGCTTGACACCATCCAACACAAAGCTCTGTGTGTTGCGACTGGCGTAGGGCAAGGGACTAGGAGAGAGGCACTACTGCAGGAAGCCGGGGAGTTGCCCCTATCCCTAAGAAGAAAAGAACTAGCGACAAGGTACTGGGCTAAGATCTCGCAACTGGGCGCAAGATCTCCAACTTTTGTCAGTCTACAAAAGACAAGATATGTGAGAGATCCAAGAAAGAAAAGCTTTGGCCAAGGTATCAGGGAAACAATCAAGGAACTGCGACTGGGGGAGCTCGTGATAAATAAACACGACCCCCCCAGCGATCGCCCCTTGGACGCTCCCTATACCGCCGGTCAATCTAGATCTGTTACAGAAAACCGACAAGAAAAACAACCCCACTGCCGCACGAGCTTTATCGCTAGAACACCTGGAAGACAACTGGCCGTCCAATGACTGGGACCATGTGTATACGGATGGCTCACGCAACCCTGAAAGGGGCACCAGCTCGTTTGGAATATACCTGCCAAACGGGGAACAGGGAATAAGCAGGAAACTGCCCAATAACTGTTCGGTGTACACTGCAGAGCTTGTGGCCATTCGTGACGCTATATCATGGATTTCCCACCAAAAGACTAGTAAGTTCGTCATTCCAAGCGACTTCCTGAGCAGTCTGATTTCAATCCAAACTGACAACTCGGACTCAAGACCAGAAGTCATTTTGGAAATCAGGCAGCTGTACCAGAGGGTCTTAGAGAAGGGAAGCAAAGTAGAGCTCGTGTGGATTCCATCACATGTCAACATTAGAGGAAACGAGGAGGCAGATCGACTCGCAAACGAAGGTCTCAAGGATACAGCACCACTCCGCACCATAGACTACAGCACCACGGAAATCTACAGTATGGTTAAAAGACAGGTCAATTCAATCTGGGAATTAAAACTTGTTGAACTTGACACATACAGATTCCGGCTGGATGACAAGATCAACACGAAGACAGCAATCAATCACCCTAGAAGAGATATATGCAGATTTATATCGAAACTAAGGGTGAGAGAGCGGCTGCGAGACCACAAACACCAAGTCATCGTCTGTGAGTGCGGGGAAGAATGTACCACCAACCATGTCCTGGTAGACTGTGAGGTATACAAGGAGGAGAGAAGGGAACTAGTAAGAATAATGGAGACCAACAACATACCATTCAACACTAAGAACCTACTCTTCCCTAGACCAGATCTGAAACTGCAAATCTTCGAACAAATCCACGCCCTAATGGAGACAGTAGGACTAAGTAGAATAGTGAAGTAAGAGGGGGTCATGATTAGACGGGCCCGGCATCTAAACACTAAACTACATAGGGGATTGATACCAAACTGGCAGAATAGTGGAGTAAGGGAGGGTCACGATCAGACGGACTCGGCATCTAAACACTATTCCGCCAAAAAACAGACACCAAACCTACAGAATAGGATAGTGGAGTAAGGGGAGGTCACGATAAGACGGGCCTGGCACCTAAACACAAATCCTACGAAGATGACATGTACCAAACTAAGCAGGATAGTGGAGTAAGGGGGAGTTTCGGTCAGACGTACTCGGCACCTAAACACTATTCCGTAAATAAAAATGATACCAAACTCATAGAGTGGGATAGTGGAGTAAGGGGAGGCCACGATAAGACGGGCCTGGCACCTAAACACTAACCCCAAACGATGACACCAACCAACCCAGAAGCAAACGAGATCATCTACCAAATGATATGTTTATTAAATAAAGGGAAGAACTTCCCACTAAACCCAATCCATGGCTTAAAGCTAAATGGAAAGATTGCAAAATCATATTCTAAAAAACAGGAATCAGCTTCGGCTCTCCTAAGTCTTGTCTGTGATATCACTTATGTGGAAGCAGACGTTAAACACCAAGTAGAAGAAGAAGAAGTCTGATAAAGTTTTATGAGCGTTGAGTGTTTTGTGTTGGGATATGTGTAACTATCCACTCACCATTCCCAAGGGGATTTTACACTCTGAAAATGAAACATCTGACGAAAACTTATCAAAAATATTTTATTATCATCTGTTATTTTCTCACTCTGATTGGAATACAGATCTGTATTTCCTTTCGTCTATTTATACTTAATATGGCCTACACTACGTAAAGATCTGATCGGCTGTTGCGATAGGTCAAGTATTACGGGCAGCTGTTGACCCTATGACGTCAGACATTGATCAATCGATTTGCGGTGGTGATGTTTTTACTGGTTTACCCACAGTTCCGTACATTAAAAGGTCAAGAAGTCGCTGTAACGGTCCGTTTCATTTTCTAATCCCTCATCATCCAGAACACGTCGATGATAGCAACTTTTCCAGAACCTTGTGTAGTAAAGACAAGAAAAAACGATATTTTGAACTATAAAAACGAAACGAAATAGGACCTGTATTTCAATCAGATTGTTATTTTCTACAATTCGAAATAAAAGATATTAAAAGATATAACAAGCCGTCATCATTACGATAATTAGCATCTAAAGCATTCTCGATTTACACCATTATTACAAAGAAAAAACCTATGCTATTTACAAGACTATTCCTAATTGAATTGTTCAATGGCGACTTTTTCACCGTTTCTGTCGCGTCCTGGAGCGTCAATGACAGCATAATTGTCACATGGCCTTCGGTCCACATCCAATATATCTGATTCACGTTGGTAGCACTGCACGTGTCGCCTTGACTATCGCGGTCTTGGGATTGGACGTGAGTCACATTTACGAGTGTAACTGGTTATTTCGGAACCATTTTTTTTATTTTAATAATTCGTTTGAAGTAAACGTATACTGGAGAAAGACCACAAGGGTAGTAAGACAACCTTCAATAAAATGAAATAAAATGGGGTTTGAACATAATAATTATCTGCGCCGACTTGGCCAAGCGGGGTGCCACTTGCAAGCCTTCTCTCGAATCCGCGGGACTCTTGTAGATAACTAAACCCACGAATCATAGAGCTAAAAGATATTGGTGGATTTCAGAGACCACGTTCAGCGACTTAGCCACATCTGTTCTTCATTTTATCTTAAACATCACCAAGGAAACGTCTACATGTGTGGAATTGTACGCACAGCTATTTTAATACTGTAAAATATTGTCAGTCGTTCTATGATTATGCCTCTCTCACATCTATCGTTATCAATCAAATTGCTAAATCTAACCATGATCATCTCCCAAACAGTTATAAATTCTATCAGTATAAAGCAAAATGGGTACATGAACCGTATAGATGGAAATTAGAAAGGGTTCAGACATCTTCTCACAATCATAATTACAAGAATAATCTGGCCTGACGCCAAATCCAACAACAGTAGGACAACTTTTGATATCTTCTTGTGTTGATCATGATTGTCCTGGCAATGTGCTGAACGAGATTCCAACCACTGAAACCGCATCTGATGAACTTATAACAGATGTTGTCGATGTAGTTTTACTGATAGTTCCTGATACATTGGTGTCATGATTACTGCCAGTTTTCTCAGATCGCACGTTTGCATTACTTCTACATCTCGACCCTCGAACATAGCAACACGATTTCTTCCGTGTCGCTGCGATCTCCTTTCGGAATCTTGAACCACTGAGACAATACAGAATAAAATTAATGGCGTTTCCCGAGTACATGAGTAAATTCTCTACACACCATATAAGGCTTTGTTCAGCCTCTTGTTCTGGTGTCGGAGATGGTAAGTAACTGCTTAATATAATATGAATAGAAACGGGTGTCGTGCAGATTAAAAACAAAATACTTATAGAAATTAACATGGTTGTCATGGACGACAGTTTCTTCTGTCTATTCAACTGCTGTCGTTTATCGGACATAGAGTGCTGTGTTTGTAAAGTTGAGAAGAAAACTTTTCGAATAAGTAAAGCGTTTCCTACAATTATCAAACTCGTTGGTATTAATGAGTAGACACATAAATCCATCCACGGCCAAATATCTTCCAAAAATGTTAAATAGCCTGCATTGTTCGTAGCACAGGTGAAAGAATCCACGGCAACTTCCAGAAGTTCCAACCCAACCAGGAAATGACCGTTTACAAGCGAACAGGCCACAATGACGAAACTTAACACAAAATAACAAACCTTTGTGGTGCAAAATATTTTAACTTTATGTGGGAAATAAACGGATATTAACCTTTCTATTGTCACAGCTACGATTGTCCAGGCGGATATATCTAATGAATTATAGATTAACCAGGTGAGTAGTTTGCATGTTACGATATGATATGACCGTATATCATACTCTGTAAGGTAATACAACCACTGTCTTAATATCCCGGAATATAAAACTACCGTGTCACTGACAGCTAATAGGGTTAAATATATGGATATCGTCGATCTAAAAGCCTTTCTACTGAATACTACAATAGTTAAAACATTCCCAATCGTTCCCAGGAGCAGCAGTATTGGCGGAACTATGGTCCAAAGGTGCTTCGCAATGACGGTTGCGATATATTCTTCCGCTACATTTATCTGTAACGTTTCCGTTGTGCTGTCGGTGATGTTGGCGAGCGTATTGGTAGTCAAGTCAAAAAACGGAATAGTCTGTGGAGTTCGTTCTTCAATAAGTGCTTCCATATTCATTCGTCGTGTTAGTGTTGGCCTTGTCTTTAAATCCACAGTTGTTTTGGTTTTGAACAGTCTCATAAAACTGTTGTCTATTTGAAAGTTGTTTTATAATGGATCAGAAGTTTTGAAACTCTATATCATCGATCATATTGATTAGTTGAATCTGTAATACAAACAAACCATTCAATTAATGCTTTTAATCAATCAATAACCAAAATTCACTGAAAAATACGAAATTATTGTGTAATCTATAGAATTTCATAACTCAAAATATTGCCTGCCAGTCAACAATTCCACCACACAGAGACACATCAGCTATGTCGTCCGAGAGTTCATAAATATTGTCGAATTAGCTAGGTCGTCCGCGAGTCTATAAATATTATCCCATTAGCTAGGTTGTACGGGAAGTCCATAAATATTGTGGCATTAATTGCGAAACTTCAAGTAAATAACAATCGGTATCTATATACTATAAAATATGGACACAATTCGTTGGCATAATCAAGTGTAATAATTCTGTAATAATCGAAATAATTTTGATAGGATTCTTTGTTCCACTAAACTCATCAATTAAAGATACATTATGGGAGATTAGATAACGAGTTGGCAGTTCTCACTACAATAGTTAAAAACTAGCTAAGGTAAAGGCAATTTGCTGAAAATTTCAGTCAAACTGATTCACTTAGAACTGAGCAAATGAAATTTCTGCTTAGCCTCGGTCATCATTACTAAAGTCCGTAAGACAAAACCAGTAGTCTCGGTTATCCAATTTTATTGGTAAATCACGATGGAAAATATTTCAACGAATCGAACTACAATCCAACAAAAATCTCATGCTGGCCTCGACATCGAGAGTTGATTATGGTCTGAATAAGTTAATTAATCTCCAATTAATAGTTTTTATAACATTTCAGGCCTAAAGAAAGACCTACAATGCATGTTTAACAGATATAAACGCCAAGCTGATTGGATGATAACTTCTGACGTTAGAGCTGATTTTACATGTGATCAAGTGTCATAACTCTGTTCATAATAAACAGAGGCAGACCACTAATCGGAAGACTTTATTGTTAAAACTTCTACCTTTGGCCGACTGCTTCACAAAGTTTCGTTGCGATGAAAGGGTTAAATCCTGACCTTGTCTTGCTTCGTTGAGTAAGGTGTTGGCTCGCTATTATGGAGGAGCCGTGGTACATGCTGATGTTGGCCGAACGAGTTCATCGGGGTTGGTGCAGAGCAAACTAGACCAATTGTCTTTGTGGGATAGCAGTCAGGATTGGTCTCATCCAGGAGAGAGGCTCCGGTTATCAGAAATGGAAGAATGGCACGCGGACGCAGTCTTGTCCACTTTGCCATACATGCTATAGTGCTTGGTGGTATAAAGGGATATGGGTATGACAGTCGGATGGACCCTGGGGCCAACGGAGTGTCGATCCTACGTTAAGGGGTGCAGGTAGTAGCACCCCCTGGGCTGGGCGTTGTCTAGCCGTTGGCCCTCACCGAAAACAAAAAAAAACGGCCCCAAGGTCCTAGATTGCCTTTACGTAGGGCCGTCCGACAAGCGGTGTCCCTTGGGGTGATCGCTAGTCCTACTCGTTAATGGATGTTAAATACTGGATGTTAATGTACTCTTACTAATTCAGCTTTGTGTATAATTGGCCAATCGCAATTTCACACGTCCACGATCTCGTTGTATTATGTCACATAACGCGTTTTATAAACATAATATGAACAATGTAGACGAGCTATTGTCTTCAATTGACACTTTAGGCGTAATTAACTTTGCCATTGGCGATGACGCGGTGTATAAATGCTGAAAGGCATTACAAGATATCACTTCTGTGGAAGCGGACGTTAAAACACCAGGTAGTAGTAGTAGTAGTACAAGATCACACATCAGGTTTAATTGATATTGGACAAAAAATGTTTACACGTTATCTTAAGCGTACTTCCGACATTTCAAGAACGATAACTGAACAAATTATCGACGAAATCTCTTCTGAAATGAAATGGGGTGTAACGTCCCACTGTTCTGCTCAGAACGGGACTAATAAAGACGGGCGTACGCCATACAGTGTGTAATAAGGGTAATTTGCCCGGACAGCGACATTACAGCCTACCCTTTGATCGAATTAAAACCGTCAAACGATCTTTTACGGGACCTAGGTTCCGAACGACTAGACAGCTGTGCTTGTCATAATTAATCTCTTATGAACGTCCTAGAAATCTAATACAAAATAAAGACTCTGTTGTGTTTACAAATGGAAAGGGTGGCGACAATATGTGCACATTAAAAATGGAGAAAATATATGTTGGTAAGTTATATTGAAATTATTGAATCGTTATCTTATGATATCAAACACGTGGCAGTGTGTGACTGTCAACCGTTACTGATTGATATACAACAGAAAATCCATTTTTCTATAATACATATTCCTTGGCATATTCGTCCTCAACTATTAATACTAGATAATCAGGCGCGGATCCAGGATTTTTTGCAGGGGGGGTCCAGGTTTGATAATTGCCACCGCCACCATTACCGGGGGGTTGGGGGGCCCTCCCGCAGAAAAATTTGGTAAATTAGATTCAATTTGGTGCATTCTGACGTATTTCCGGAAGGTAAATTCCAAATTTACAGGTCTAAAAATCGCCAATAAAATCGCATAAAAAATTTTCAAGCCTGAGCAGGGGGGGGGGGGGGGTCCGGACCCCTGGACCCCCCCTCTGGATCCGCGCCTGATAATGTTAAAGGACTGAGTAGTAGATAGTGTTAACGGATATTGGACGTTCTTTAGTCAAGTAACTTGTAAACAGCTTGATTCATTTTAAAGGAAATTGGATAATAATATATGAAATGACCGGGATAATGGAGACGGTAATCTTTTCCCGAGGAGAGCACTATAGCCTACTCTGATATCGAATTCCAACTCCCAATGGATCTTTAACGTGCACGCTAGTGTATACACGGGACCTCGGGTTTTCGTTCAATGCAAATGACTAGGCAGCTGTCTTTGCCAGACACCCACCCTGTACCACTGATAAGGGGAAACCACTCCAGAAAAGACCGATGAACTGTGAATGAACTCGCGACCTCCAAGCGAGAAAATGTCTGACTCACTTAGCTGCTGTGGCTTCCGGAGCAGAACAGATGGACGTAAAACCCATTTCACTTCATTTCATTTCCTACTCATGGCTGCCAGGTACTTATTGAATTATAGAAAGTTTTATTGTATTAAGATATCATATGACGTTATGTAATTATATTTTCAATAATCCAATAACTACATGTACCCGTGTGTAGGGCCAAACATAACACATATGTAAGGCCAAACAAAACACGCCGATCAATCCTAGTTTTTAGAGCCAAATGCGCCGACATTTAACGTTTTTTCTTCTCACATCTCTACTGTTTAAAAGCCAGATCTGGTCCAAAACTGAAATATCAGGATTTATAAAAGTCCGTATCGACGACATTATTTTCCAGGAACTTGAATAATTAAGCTAGAAATGTAGGATATATCCATGAAACAAAGACGAAAGAAATAAAGTAGCCGTGTTGGTAATGAAAGACTAATATACTAGTTCTACCCATTCTTACTCCATACAAACCCCGCAATGAATATCTTCGGAACAACCTACTCTATGGGTCAGGGCCACGTAACGTAAAGACGGCCTTAAATTGTTGTTGTATACTGAATAAGGGTGTATAGAAAAATATCGGGTAAAGGCGGCGTCTCTACACCTATACACGTATGATATCTAGTATTAATCCGTTACCCAAGGCTACTGAACGACTTTGATAAGTTATCTAATCTTGTTGTTTTAACCTCCGCTTCCACAAAAGTGATATCGCAGACTAATAAGTTGAAATGACCAACTATTATATAATGCATTATTAACATGGCGATCTTACTAGGTTTAGATAAAATAGAGTTTAACATGCTATTGCTCGACACCAACTGGGCTATTGAAGACCAAACGGTTTTATCTTTTACACGGTATTTCTGTTGTATCCTTAACATCGTTCTCTGTATTTGTAATCTACATCTCTGTTCGATTTCACTACTACTGCTAATGAAGATTGGCATGGTGCTCATCATTTCAAATTCTTCACGTCTTGTTTCACGCTTTTATGCAACTCAAGTACTTTACTCTAAATATGAAGTCCACAAAGCATTCTCAGTTCTCAGGCTTCAGTTAAGAATTTATTTGAAATTGATCGCCTTATATTAACTAATAGATACCCTTTACAAACTTTTTGTTGTTTTGATCTATCATATACATCAATAAGAAATTATGTGCTATGTTTTGTGTTTCTGGATCAAAGATATTTCTTATAAAGTGTGATTGAAAGTTGATTAAATTGTTATCTTAAGTCTGAGAATGCTTTGTGAACTCCGGTCCAGAACTCATAAATATATTTATTCACAGTTCAGTGTACCAAAATTACATAAATAAAATATTAAAAAAAAAAAACAAACATGAACTGCTACGTACCAAAATACTGTACAAGTCGCCGTATAATATTCCTAGTTCTTTGTTTCTCGCTGACCACTTCTTACTCTTACATTGTCCAGGTTTCGTCTGTTTCAATTGAATGACGCCGTTACTCTCTCGCAATGAGGCTTAACGTTAGGTTACGTTACGTATTATTAGCCTCACTTGAATAGTAAAGGGCACCTGTAACTCAACACCAATACAACAGCGTGTACAGGCATTAAAATAAACACCTTAATCTATAATATTAACCTTTTTAGCCACCAATCAAACATACCCGCATCCACAACTATACTTATATATTGTTCTTTTCAACACCAATTAAACGTACGGTACCTTGTTTTTGATCATTTGGATATTCTTGCACCGGTTATAACACGTATTATAAATGACAGTCTTTCAAGTGGTGTATTCCTAAATGTTCTAAAACAAGCTATTGTGCGACCACTACTGAAAAAGGATAATCTGGATAAAAACATACTGAAAAATTTTCGACCTGTTTCAAATCTGTCTTTCCTATCTAAAATTGTTGAAAAAGCTGTGAACAATAGATTACGCTCTTATTTGACAGCAAACAATCTCTGGGATAATTTTCAGTCAGCTTACCGTCCATCACACAGTACAGAAACCACTCTTGTCAGAGTTGTAAACGACATCAGATCTTCTGTGGATAGTGGTTCTATAACAGCACTTATTCTATTGGATCTATCTGCAGCATTTGACACCGTTGATCACAAGATTCTTTCCGGTCGTCTCAGAAATGAGTTTCGCATAATTGGAATTGCACACTCTTGGTTCATGCCATACCTTCAAAACGCAGGTTCAAATAAATGATGTAAAGTCTAATCCAGTTGTACTTAAATATGGAGTACCCCAGGGTCAGTTCTGGGTCCAGTACTCTTTCTACTGTACTCGTCATGTGTTTCGGAAATCATCTGTCAACACGGCATCAACCATTTTTCTTATGTCATCTTTCAAAACAAATCAAATTACCAGTGCCATAAATATTATAACCCAGTGCTCTCACGATATAAAATCTTGGATGTCATCAAATAAATTAAAATTAAACGATGATAAGACCGAAGCGATCATTTTTGGAACAAAAAAGCAACTACATGATCTACCAAAAATCAGTATAACCATTGGAGATTCCAGCATCCAGGTTTCGGAGGATGTTAAAAATCTTGGCGTAGTTCTAGATTCCTCTCTTACTCTAGAAGGACCGGGGCCTATTTCACGAAATTTTAACTAAGATAAGATCCCAATTTTAGTAATTTGATTGGATAATATTAGATTGATTTTAGTGCTTAGCCAATCAAAATTGAAGTATCTACTAAAATTGGATTTTATCTTAAGTTAAAATTTCGTGAAACAGGGCCCAGGTCGATCACCTGTGCAGATCATGCTACTTTCAACTGAGACGTATAAGCGGAATACGAAGCATCATCACTGTTGAAGCGGCTAAATCATTAGTTCTATCTCTCGTCCTTTCAAAATTCGACTATTGTAACAGTATACTAGCTGGAAGTACTCAGTCCACACTATATAAGCTACAAAAAGTTCAGAATACAGCAGCCAGGATCATTACTAACACAAACAAATCATCAAACACCACCCATGTCTTAAAATCCCTGCATTGGCTTCCGATTCATGCAGGTATTGAATTTAAGATCTTATGTTTGACTTACCAGTTTCAACAGGGTACTGCACCCTTGTATCTTTCAGAACTATTAACTATATACCAGCCTACCCGTACTTTGAGATCTCAACATCAAAACCTTTTATGCATTCCGACATCAAAATTGAAACAATTTGGAGATAGAAGTTTCAGTATTGCTGCACCCAAACTCTGGAATAGTTTGCCAATCAATATCCGTGATTGCAAAACTCTATCAAGTTTTAAATCACAATTAAAAACTTACATGTTTAAACTCTCTTATCCAGACTAAATTAATCGATATGTTTTTCACTCCTTTCTTAATAGCGCTTTGAGCATGCTTATGAATGGATTTGGCGCTCTAGAAAACGACATTATTATTATTATTAATCCTAAAAACCCAATAAATTAACACTCAGCCTATAAATCGACTCTGCACCCTTGTATCTTTCAGAACTATTAACTATATACCAGCCTACCCGTACTTTGAGATCTCAACATCAAAACCTTTTATGCATTCCGACATCAAAATTGAAACAATTTGGAGATAGAAGTTTCAGTATTGCTGCACCCAAACTCTGGAATAGTTTGCCAATCAATATCCGTGATTGCAAAACTCTATCAAGTTTTAAATCACAATTAAAAACTTACATGTTTAAACTCTCTTATCCAGACTAAATTAATCGATATGTTTTTCACTCCTTTCTTAATAGCGCTTTGAGCATGCTTATGAATGGATTTGGCGCTCTAGAAAACGACATTATTATTATTATTAATCCTAAAAACCCAATAAATTAACACTCAGCCTATAAATCGACTCAACCCCTATTAATTGTTGTCATTTATAACTCATTTTTTAACACTCGTCAAATTGCGAAAATGCTTTCTACCTACGATGGGCTTCCTCTGATCAATTCAGAAATGATCCGTGGTGGTAGTCAATCAATCGAATGAAAATACAGAGCTATATCAGTTGTCTGTCCGTTCTCAGGTTTCTAGATATGGGACGATATGAATCTCATCTAACGTCGTGAATACCACTATTGACTGTGAACACCAACAATGGACAAGCTATTGCAAAATGGACATCTGCGCCTTTAATTAAGCAAATATTGGAGGTTGAATTTCTGAATGTCTCCTCCATCTTCAACTTACACTAGACAAGCCTTTCACTTTCTGCAAGATGCCGAGGAAATACCCGCATTATGTCAGTATTTGATCACTGGCTAATATTGTAAAAGGGATATAATTCGTGCATTTATTCATTCGTTTCTTTATTATTTCATTCATTCATTTAAAGATACATTATGGGAGATTTTGACAAGGAGTTAGCCATTTTTGCTATAAAAGTTCAAAAATAGATGTTGAAACAAGAATATATTCGTTTCTTTATTATTTCATTCATTCATTTAAAGATACATTATGGGAGATTTTGACAAGGAGTTAGCCATTTTTGCTATAAAAGTTCAAAAATAGATGTTGAAACAAGAATATATTGAAAATTTCAGTCAAATAACTTTATCCTGAACAAAGTTGTTACCACTATAATTTTTTACTAGAAATGGTAGGTAAAATCATCGACACCCTTTTCCCACTATGGCCGATTGTTGATTGACAGGCGTTAACTCCACCTACATAGTCTCGATCATCAAGTAATGTTTAAACGGTATCCAGTGAAGCTTGTTTTTAGCCTCGGTCATCACTGTCTTTTATGAATAATTTCCGGAAGTATGAAGACGTCAACGTCACTGAGAAACCCCACCCACGACGCCATAGTGATTAAATCAGTCGACGAAATCCTGTTTTAATCCGAGCCCAATCCAAGCCATCCGTGGTGGGTCTACAGTGTTCATTTTGGGCTTGTTGTTTAAATAAAGATCTAATTTATAATTTCTATGACATCTGAGGCTCAAAGGAAGACCGACAAAAGTCAGTTTTTGCTCTTCCATAATGTATGTTTAATGTCCAATGTGTTGTTTTAATAACTTATTTAAATTTCAATAGATATCTTTTAATACCAATTACACCTGAAGTCACTAATCTTGTAACTTGGTAACCGATGGTGGACAGCCAACTCATTAATAGTTTAGACAGTCTGATATTGATAAGCTTAATCCTATTTCTATTATATGTAATTTTTGTCTTTTATGCTTTATCATTACCTACGTTCGTTAATTGTGTATATTTAAGTTAATCCTTAGACACGAGCTTCCTTAAACACGGAATTGTACATTCATTCAAGATTCTAGGTTCATCCCGTTTCAAGGGCAGTCACTCTGTCGGATGTGCTGTTCTGTGTATATGATATTTTATGTTTTCCGGTATTAAACAGTTTAAAGGATAATTCCAATGTGTATTTATTACCGAAGATTTACACTGTTACAATATTGAGCTGCATTGTTAACAAGGCCATTCATTTTATCCTCTTAAGTCTGTTAAAGTGATTCTCAAGAAATCATTGACTATGAACAGATAGTACATTGAAGAGGAAAAGTTGATCTCTAATTTGCATATCATTTTAAATCATTTTCATAAGAAATATCGTCTTCAGAATCGGTGTATTCGATAAATCCGAGTCAGAATCATATATAGGCATTTCAATGACTTTGGGGGTCTTTAACATTCACGACGTCGTTAGATTACTTTTTTTGTCAAAAATGTTGAACGGAGACATGTTTTTCTCAATGTTATTGACAAGACAAGTTCCCGTCTGAGACGTATGCGTGGCGATATCAATTAAATACGAAACTAAATACTCAAATGCGGCTTATAAAAAAGGTTCTTGCTATGGTCGCAAATATGCGACCGTGACCACTTTTGGATATAACGTTGTGGTGCAAATATGCGACCCTGAACGGTTAAGGGTTAATTAAATACATTATATTGTATGGAAAAGATCCAGGTTTCTTGATTTACAATACTAATTTGGACAATGGTAATTATGGAGACATTAAGTAATATATTGCAACAACAAGACCCGAGTGTTTTTGCAATATCTTTAGCTCGAGGCCATTAAGCAACTTAAAATACAGATCCTCCGCAAGTGTTTTTACAGTGGAATACGTCACACGAGTCCAATATTTCACTAGTAAAAATAATGTACGATTGACAAGTTTGACATAATGGTACACCAACATCAAACGGTGACGTCACATCTGTATTTTAATGTAAATTAATGAATATTTCTATAACTGAAAGACATGGACCATCAACTGGGTGTAGTCATCGCCGCCATCTTCGAACTATGACGTCCTATTCAAACTTGAAGGCACACGCATGCCCAGTGTCAATCGTTGCCAACAAGAACACCAACACAATTAGCTTCGACTGGCGCCCAGTTCCCACCCAAACATAATACTAAAGCTCTAGTAATTGGTGAACGCTGTACTCAAAACATTGGTGAAAACTACTCTCAAATCATTTTACTCCAGATAATGACAGGCCTACTGTTGAATTTTACAGACAGTAGGGTGCCCCGAACTCTCTAAGAAAGTTTGTCTTACCTCGAGAGGTGTTTACTCTGCCAAGACGAATTTCTCAATGATGACGAAACAGGCTCGGGCACAATGGGAGCACGTGCACGGACCAAATATTCACCGTATACAGCCATGCACGTGGTATTATCACAACATAAAATTGTAAATAAAGACAGGTTAAAAATATTTTCATCACGCGTTTGTCTTTCAATATTATTGGATCGCTAACTACGTTAAAAATTCTAAAAATGATTGTCGTTTTTATTTTTCAATTCGCTATTTATTTACAGAGTGCTGTCGTTTAGTTTCGGCGATTTAACATCTCCTAATAACACGTTTTGGAAAAGATAAGAGTACAACCGGTATTTTTCTTTTAATTTTTAAAAGGTTCGTGAAATCGTCGTTGTACTGGCCTAGATGTGTTATACCAAATTAGGAAATATAACAATTGTTTCGTATTTTTAAATTTACTACCGGGAATTTATCGAAGCGAAATGTAGTCTCGATAGACCAGATTTCTAATCGAGACTACTTGCTTTTAGGGTTAAGTGGAAACAAATCTTCTTATTTTGTTAAGGAATTGACCGACGGTCTTTTTAAAATTGTTGTCAATCGATTCAATTAGCAGGCATGACGTCCAACGATGAATTACTATCCAGCAGTGGTTCGGGCGATAACTATGATCTCGGCACAATAACAAAATTTGCCTTTGCAAGAACTACAGGCTAGTACTTGGTACCATTAATAAATTTCCGACCAATACAGAGCGCCAGTCTATAATTACTGCTTTACATGACGTCAGTGTGACGTTTGAAGACAACGGTATTCGAAAGACACTGATCAGACTGAAGACAAAGGCTAGAAAGCTTGTTAAACATATAAAAATTCTAATAAATCTTTAAAATTATATAACGATTATCTCGACAGCCCCCTTTTCCCCGGGATAGTGGACAATACACCATCGAAAGATACCAGCAAGATACATTTAATTAATAGAGAGACACAGACATTTGTCGATTCGACTTTGGCCAAATTAAATAGGAAAAATAGGTATTTAGTAAGTAGGATCAATAGGTATAAAAAAAACAATTTTCAGTTTAACAAATCGACTAAGGAAGACCTCAAACGAATTGATTCACACGAAGGCTAATAATAATAAAGTCTTGACAAATAAAAAAAACTGGTTGTACGTCCCAACCTCGTGTGGAAGACGTAATTTTGTATGATGTCGAAAATCAAAGATACGCTTCAGAATACCATAATTTTGCCATGCAACTAAAAATCCTCAACGTTCCCGATGGGAATATCGACGAGGTTATAACCGCATTTTTTGCTTTCGCGAACTCAAATCTAATTACACTCCAACAGAAACTACAGTCCAAAGAATATCTTTAAAACATGTTTCGGAAACCCCAAAGTCAGCGAAAAACACCACTTTACGGACAAAACAACTAAATATGACTCCTAATTCGGCACATATGCAATAACCGCTGACTCAACTAATACGACAATGATTATTGGTCTTCGAAATATGTCAGATGAATCTGCGCAAATTACTCTTGCAACTTTAAATGAAATTTTGGCAGATCTTGATGATATAGCCGGACCCATTAGTAAATACGTAATTTCGAAATTAGAAATACAATGCCGCAATTGTAAATTATATGGCCAAGCATATAACAAATTTTCTTGGTGATTTTAAAACAGAAAATAGATTGACATACCATTACGAAAGAAGATCTAACATACTGGCCACGAAGATATGTGTTTTTGTTAATGTAATCGATCGCTTTCAGTCCCTATAAAGTTATAGGAAATACACCGCCTTCAATAGCCCAGTTCGGAGCAGAACAGTAGGACGTTAAGCCCCATTTCATTTCATTTATACGAAATACATGTTAATATATTCAGAATATTTATTCTTGTGTAAATGCTATCATACAATAAGGCACGGGATCTCGAATTTGAATTTGTTCTTAATTATGTATCTTCTAGTTTGTATTCACTTATTCAAATCCAACTTCAAAATGTCAATGTACATCTCAAATCTGTACATAACTTGAACAGCTATTACATATTTTTCATTCAGATTGATTAAAATAGTCTGTCATTATTTATTTAATACTGTTAATTATTCCATAAAACTTTCCTTAAATAAACATACTTCCAAACATTATACAAGGGGTATTTCGGGACCCCACGACATCGGACACCGGGGGTCTTTTGGAACCCCCCCCCCCTTGCTTTTTACAAGTGTCTAATCTGTTCTGTAACCGGTGCTAGCTTTGTATTATTAATCTTTCTTACTGATGATATTGTTTTGGTTATTGTAGTAATCTATATCTGAAAGCAAATCAAGGTACCCTACCGACCCCACCAATAGACGATTCTACATGGAACATGACAATTACGATATTAATTTAGATTTGTATGGTTTAAAAAAAAATCTTATAATTCCTATCGTCAGTGACAATACCTGAAATAATTTGTTTTAGCCTGATTGATTATTGTTCAGTCTTGATATGAAGCTGTAGTTTGATAGTATTTGAATACAATTATTCATCCAAAACCTATTTATGTTTGGGGTCTTAGGTTACCCCTTGTTGCCGACAACATTTTTCGCGCGACGTGTACGCACAAGGGTTAAATGGGACATCAAATATAAATTTACAAAGGCACGTTCACATCTTTGGGTATAGAAACTATAAATAGATCGGTCCATTGTATCAACAAAAACTTAAACAAATGTAAATTGGACTGCACACATATAAATTACACAGGAATGGCCGATCCAAACACTGAGCCGATACATGGAGCAGATTTTGTTAGATAGCAAATTACGATATAAACGACGAGTCCCGAATGGTTGTGGTGGTAAATTCTTATCGGAAAAGAAATCCATAATTTTCCATTTCCACCGTACAGTCGAATGAATATATCTTGTGAAATAAAGCACGCAGGTACAGTTTCTTGACAGTTTATAATAAAGGGTTATCTGGGGTTGTTGTTTGTATAGATATAGTCCCATAACAGTAAATAGTTTTCGAGATTTTTTTTTAGCTCGGGGCACCCTACAGACAGTGCATTCCTAAAGGGTTACCTCTTCGGCCATAGGAGCCACGGCGGCTAAGTGGGTAAGAAGCTCGCTCGCTAGCCCGAACGACTATACATTTTTCTTTGCCAGTCTCTTAGTCCCGCGTCACTGACAAGGAGGGACCACACCGCAAAATTCTGATGTACTTTCTACGTCAGCACCGGGATCGACCACAAGACTCTTAGGCTAATCGGGCAACGTCTTTCTCACTGAGCCACCGTGGACCTTTTTTACTGAATGGGATATAGGACAATTTATTAATTGATTTGAAAAATGGTGGGCGCGCGCGGAATGATTTCGCCACAAAGTTTCGGAACCGCGTAGTTCGGAATTCGTTCTTAATTACATTGAACACTTTTCCGTGAATGTGGCAACTTCTTTCTACGTACAGTTCCCGCACTATCTTCTTTGTACGTACAGTCCCGCACTATCTTTGATGTATGCAAAATTTCACAATAATCAACATATATAAATTTCGAATTTTATTCTTCAAATTTTGAAAATCGTCAACGAAATGAAACATTGTTCGTTATGGCTCAGATGCGAGCGCCTACTTTTGCATGGTTGGCAGACATTGTTGGAGTTTCCAATGGATGACGAAAAGGACTAACTCTCATTCATATTATTTGTGTAGACAATTTTATTGTGACATCATAGCAGTAACACATGTCAGGAAGAGGCTGCACTTGATTAGTGAATGCAAGCTCTGTTGTGTACTTCATTAACGAGTTAAAGTTACTCATACAAAATACAACACGTGCCTGCGGCACCCATCGCTCTGCGGTCGGTGAGACAAAACATGGGGTTGTCACCCCCTCAAAAAAATCCTGGATCTGCCACTGGTATCGAAATGTAGCATGTTAATAAATAAATTCAGAAGTAGTATATCCATATTATTTTGAGCCATCTAGTCGTTCGGATTGGACGTAAACAGATGTCCCGTGTACACATTGGCGTGCGCGTAAGATATCTCTTGACAGTTGAAAGAGTAGGCCGTAGTGCCGCTGTCCGGGTAAAATTTCCCTCATGGCAGACTGTATATGTCCGTCTTGATTAGCTCAGTTCGGTGCGTAAAACCCCATTTCATTTCATTTCACGCAATGGTATCAATTATTTTATGATTTAAACACGCTTCGTTCAAACGCTTATGGGTAATCATTGACATTGTTGTAACAACTGAATTTATGTCCCACTCTCAGTCAAGTAGGAAGGGGCGTTCACACTGGCGGTTTAATCCGAATTTATTTCAGAATAAAGTCTTATTCAGGATTTACACCCAATTCGCTAAAAATCCGAACGCAGCTTCAAATTTTGACTACGAATAAATCGATTCGGAATAGTTGTTACAGATTGAATTCGGAAAAATATACGGATGCATTAATTCAGATTCATTTCGGTTTTTCTCGAGTTGAATGTGACGTCAAATTCCGGAATAACACTTTATTCTGAATTCAATTCAGATTAAACCCCCAGTGTAAACGCAGCTTGCGTGTGGTGCGCTTGATTCAGATAAACGGGTTTACGGGAACCGAATAACTGCTACTTCCGTTTTATCGCTTGTAGAAAAACGTATGAACGCAGATTTTAACTAAAATTATTACCAACTATACAATCTCATAGAACCTACTGCATCATTAATCGCTATAACACATAGCAACATGTTGATCTTAGTCAAGGGGGCTTAACTCCTTCAACTATACTCCATTAAGACTAGTAAGTAATGGGATAACACATGGAATTAAACTAATTATACGGTTTAACCTCACTTTCCCCACATTTGATAAAGGATCAGTAGACCGTGGGTGTAGGACTATAGTCTGTTTTAATTAATTAGTATCACTGGTCTAAACTTCTCACTCTAATTATTGTTAGGGTTAGGGTTAGGGTGAGCTATTTTGATATTACAATTATTTTGAAATAAAATCAAATGAACTACTGATATTTAATCACATATTATCAGTTGATATATATTACCCTCCGAATCGTAAATAAACAACAGCAACAGCACCGCACATGGTCATTTCAAAATAGCGAACGCTTTGCTTAACTTTAAATACATTACATTCCCAAATCAACCACTTTGTCGACTATTTTACAGATAGTGACAGATAAATCTGGAACCATTTCGCCACTGTGGGGCCTAAACAACCAATCATTTGGAAAGTTGGCACTGTAAACCAAAGAAACGTTGCCCGGGCCATACAAATATATACAAGTTCCTAGACGTCATTAAGACTAAACATGAAGATGTAGAACTAACCATCAGACAAATAGAATCTGGGAGCCGACTTTCTACGAAAAGAAGAAAGTACCGCCGCCTTGATGAGAGAATCGTAGACAAGAATAATTTAATCAAGATAATCCACGACTAAAACCAAATCATGCCCACTTGATCCGTTACCACCGTGGTTATTGAAGCAGCACATCAAATGTTTCATACAACCTCCCCTAAACATTGTCAACGCATTTCTGGAAACAGGTATATTTCCTAAGAAACTCAAACAGGCAATAGTTACACCACTAATTAAGAAGTCGACAAAAACTGTTTGAAAAATGTTAGACCTGTGAGTAACCTTAGTTATGTATCGAAGTTGCTTGAAAAGTGTGTGCTGGTCCAGTTGAATCAACAAATTAATGACAACAGATTAGATAATCCACTCCAAAGTGCATGTAAACCATCTCACCGCACAGAAACAGCCATCATTAAAATTGCCAACGATGGATATGAAGAGATTGACAAACAAAAAGCTGCTTTGCTAGTATTGTTGGACTTATCAACCGCTTTTGATACTTTGGATACTGCAGATTTGCTGGATACACCTTGGGAATAAATTGGTTATGGGGAACGTGCCTTTTATTGGTTTAAGTCGTTCTTAACAGACAGAAAACAAAAAGTACTAATAAATGGTGAATACTCAGAGAACATAACCTTTCTTTGTGGGGTACCTCAAGGCTCTGTCCTGGGTCCTGTTCTCTTTATCATCTTTACAAAACCACTGAACAAAATAGCATTAGTATATGGACTTATGATCCACCTATTTGCTGACGATACGCAACTGTAAATTAGTTTCGAGTCTGCCACACAAGACTCAACATTAAGCAATATTGACTTATGATCCACCTATTTGCTGACGATACGCAACTGTAAATTAGTTTCGAGTCTGCCACACAAGACTCAACATTAAGCAATATTGAAAACTGTCTTGATGAAATTCATACCTGGATGACATTTCACTTCCTGAAATTAAACCCAGACAAAACTGAATTTATGTTTATAGGAACAAAGCAAAAACTCCAGCAGATCAGGGACTGCACTCTTTCCATTGCAGGCGAAACTATCACCTAAAGTCAAAAACATTGGAGTTATCCTAGATAAAAACTTGTCTTTCAAACATCATATATCAGCTCCAACATCATCAGCATTCTTTAAAATACATCAACTGGGTAAAATTAAACAGTATCTATCTACCGATAACCTGAAGCTACTCGTCCAGTCCCTTGTTGTGTCTAAACTCGACTACCACAATGCTGTACTTTATGGTGCCGCAGACTGCCACCTACAAAAGCTCCAACATGTTCAGAATGCTGCAGCACGGTTGATCAAAGGCACCAGAAAAAGAGATCATATGACTCCAGTATTGCGCGAACTTCACTGGCTTCCAATTAAATCACGTATTAACTATAAAATATTATTATTAACATTTAAATCAATAAATGGCACCGTTCCACTGGAGCCTACAGATTACACTCTCGAACTCTGTGATCAAATGACAAAAACCTCTTTGTCGTACCAAAAGGGAATCCTCAAATGTGTAGACGTTCTTTTAGATATGCTTCATCTGTATTATGGAACTCGATCGATCCTAATCATCCCCTTAAAAAGTCCAAATCAACTGACATTTTCAAACGTAGACTAAACACATATCTGTTCCAGTTACACTTTGGAACCGAACTATAATAAACTTTGTAGGCGCACTAGGGACTTTGTTACTATAAATTTCCGGATTATTATTAATACTCTAAACAATAGATGTGGGGAAAGTGAGGTGTCCCCAATTATACATCGTAGTCTTAAAGGGACCTAACTCCTTCAGCTGTACTGGACTAATACTAGTAATTGTTGCGAGTTATAAATAGACAATTCTCCCCTTAATCGCCCCCCCCCCTACGAAATTATGACGAGTAGATTGCCAAATGTGTCGGTAAAGATTGGAGCCAAGGGAATGTTGAGCAAAAGGCTACACACTGTGATATTACAGCCATTTAACACGGAAGTCAATGGGTAAATAATTACTAGTCTGAGTTCTACTGATTCATTATGTAGATAATGAAGAGTTGTCTTAATGGACACTAATTAAAATCAATTATTCACTGATATGAATGAGAGGAGTTGATAATTAACACCAACTGTTTCATTCATGAATCCATGTCACATTGTTTAGTGGGAATTCCAACCCCATGAAAACCGCGGAGAAAGAATACGAGGAGCAACACCTAAACCTCGAAAACCAAATCAAGTTCTCGCACAAAAGGAACAAGTAATTAAAAACTTACAACAGGAAAATCAAAGGTTAAAACCGAAATTCTGGGCTCTGTCTGTCCATTGTTGTTGTGACCCATGCTATGGGGCGTTCGGGTTATTATTTGGAGCCTTTAGGAAGAATTAAAAAAATTGTAAATAAACGAATCGTTTCAGGAGGTTTTTGTTAATACAAGTAACTTATGGGATATATATTGAAAGGTATTTTTATATTTATAATGTTTTATATTTATTAATAAATAACAGATGTAATTTAATTTACAATATATTTATTGGTGACATTATAAATGTGTTTTTGTTTATTGAATGGCTACCAGTTGGAAATACTAAGTTTGATATTTGAATCGCTATCATGGCGGACCTTTATTCAATACTTGATATCAACATGTCTTGTGCAGGAACACCCCATTGCCCCGGTTGTTACTGTTCTCCAAATTTTGTTGACTGAATGCCTTTCACCGTACACTGTATTATACTATCAATTCTCCACCGTACATAGAATCCCTTTTATCACTCTGCCTCAGAAATAACGCATATTTATCAAAACCCGAATGAAAATATGAATGCAAACCCCATTATTCCATTTTAGACATCTATGCCAACAAAATTGCATCATGTAGGCAGTGACCCTAAACGGGACAGTGCTATACATATCGAAACAAAAACTTTAGGAACAATTGAGAAAGAATAGATGGGATAGATGGACAAAAGGTCTTCTAATCTGAGCCCCCACCCACCATTAACCGTCCTCGTATAGTAAGGTTTATGAAATCCACGTAGTTTTGTATTCAATATTATATGAATTCCATGATATATTAATTGAAAAATAAAAAACAATTAAAAAGACATACAAAACCCCATTGAATACCAAATTTCAAATATATTTTGTTGTAACATTTGTAAATGTAAAGGGCCGACCTTTCCGCCAGGAGCATACAGTGAATGAAATGTGCATATTATAAAGACATACTGTTATTATTATGTATTGTTATTATTATTATCATCAGCCATTGTGATAAACGTACAGAGGCGTGACGTCAACAGATGACGCTAAATATGTGTAACTTTGATTAGTAACTTGCTAACAAAAGTCTGAACAAGCTTAAACCTGTCTGGCAATAGAACTACCAGATCTACTGGAACTGTGTAAGCTGGAATAATATTATGAAAACGTGACAATATGTGACGACTAGCGAGAATAAGGAAGTGACAATGTTAATCTCAGCGCTAAGACTAATCCAAATCAGAAAGTAAAAGTTTGTTTAAACATGAAGTTAATCGAAGAAGGATACACACAGTTTATAAGATAGAAAGGGTCTTTGTCCCCTTTTGCATGCCCATTTTTGTTAATTTCATGGCCTAGAATGGACGAAGAGTCTTTGAAGGAAAATTTTCCGACAGATTTTGGTAAATATTCATGATTTTAAGGCGGAAGGATAACAGAGTTAACAGGTTGGTTACGGTGACATGTGCGGCGAATAGTTACATTTTTAGTATGCTTATTCAAGTTTGTTTATCTGTCTGTTGGGAGGAACATTCAGCACAAAATGGATTAAATAATATTAGTGAAAAAGAGTACATGTAAAAATGCATATAATATGGATTCTTATATTATACCATTTCCAGAATATGAATAATATTACGTCTGGACTTAACTCTGAATTTAGAAACACCTAGCACTAAACTCTGACCTGTATTAGCAATGTATCTGAAGTTAACCAGAGCGTTCGCCATTTTGGAATGACCGTTTGTGATTCAGAGGAGCTATATCAACTGATAAGCTGTGAGTAAATTTCAGTAGTTTATTTGTTTTTATTTAAAATTAATTATTACATCAAAACAGCTCACAATGTAAATTTATTAGTAAACTGATTTCACCAATTTGCCCAATCTACTGATCGTGGGAAGTGTTCACCCGTAATATTTTTAGAGTGAGTGAAGCCTGTCATTGAGTCAACTGGCGTGGTTTCGAATCCTCGGTTGTACGTGACAAGGTGTAGGGTCGCCTGTCCAACCTCGTGGGTTTTCTCCGGTTCCCCTGTTTTCCTCTTACTGCTGAAAACCCCTAGCGCAAGCGAATTATTGAAATAAAATTAAACCATATGTTAGTCCCGAAATGACCTAGTTTGTGTCGAGTGGACGTTAAACCCCCTTTCTCTCTCTCGTTTCTTGCCTGCCAACCTATGTTTTGAAATACGATGAACACTACTTGTTGAAATGATCTTATAGCTTGAACGGACGGATCTTATTTATAATTCATAATGTAGTTATTGACAATATTATGAACACAAAGGCTTTCCGAGAAAAGCATTTTTTTAAGAACTGTGCGCCGTGGCGACCTTGTGTTGTGCAATATTTTAATGGCTGCCGGGAATTACACATTGATCGATTGTATATTGATTGAGGGTAGTACGAGCTTTCGAATGTGTTAAATGTTAAACGAAAAGAATTAGGTTACTGTGTTTTTGTTAATTTCATTCACACACATTGAACAATGTCACATTTCATAAAACATATCACTGTTATTAAGTAAACGACATAAACCACTTTTATATCACAGCTTACACGGGAGAGTACATGGCACGTCAGCACCCACCGGGCAATATTTCGCCAAACATATAGTGATTTATGCAGACAGGCTAAATAAATATCACAAAGGTATTAAATGCATGAATAGAATTAAAATAATATCGCAGTAAAAAAAATTAAAAATGAAATGATAAATATACAATTAAAATTTATATATAATGTTTTTTTTAAAAGTCTAGTATTTTAGAATGTAAACCGGCTTGGGCAAAAAGGTTACGTAGAGAATGGCAACGGTTATACAATGTTTCCGTCTTATGTACTGGAGATGTTAGCACTCAATCAAAATGTGCTTAGGTATATGAAACTAATATATAAGTTTCAGCAATTTTGAAAAGGTTAATGTAAAATCGAGCTATAGTTTTGTCTAGATCTTTAATATTAATACTAATTGACGGGGAAGTAGGGTATATATTTCTCACTATTCAGTTTCTGTAAATAAATATGGTTTCAAATAAAAACCGAAAGACTATAGCTTTTTTGTGGTAAATGAGCGAATCTGAAACTTTAGTACTTGTTTATTGAAACATCAGATATTATACGAAATACGCAAATAACGACACCTGTACTTAATGGCATAATCCAGCATAATTATGAGTATATAACAATAATCTATAGATTTAATGGCACAACCATCTGATTAAAAGGCCGATCTACATTTTGTTCAGTTATATAATACTTACGACAGCCTGCACTGCATGGAGATCTGGCCAGTTGTGCTGGAAGGTCACGTCAGAGGTCGTCAGACATTGATTAATCAATCAGCGTTGACGTTTCTAGTGCTTTACCCACAGTTCCGTGCATGGCACGCCAAGAAGTCGCCGTAACAGATGCTTTCATTGGCTAATCCCTTACGCCATCCACGTCCTAGTGTAGTACGGACAAGTCGTTTGGACCGAAAAAGTTTCTTGGTATATTTCTGCGTGGTATCCCCGTCAGTGGTAGAGGATTCAAATATACAATTGGAATAACATGCTCTATTTTCCTTTCAAAATAGGTTAGCAAAGCGGCAAAATATACACAAAATGGACCAAGAAAAAAGAAGAAAACCGATGTCGCCCCAAGATCAAGAGAAAATACAAAAAAATTGGGGATTTCTGAAAGAAAATCTTAGAGGCCACATCACTTTAATAAGAGATGCGTTATTTGCGAAAATGGTGTTGAACACAGTCGATAAAGCAAAAGTAGACAAGGTGATTAAAACAGAGGACGAAGACACCGCGATAGATGAATTACTTAAAATTTTAATGCGTTCCGATGATGCTTCATTCGAAAATTTTTTATGTTGTTTGAATGAACATGGCTTTAGCCATATGGTGACCAAGTTATGTCCAAGTAAGTTCAAAGCAATGAAACATATGACAACCTGAGAACAGGTTGTAATTGAAATAGAACCGTATCTAAACGAGATTCCAGGAAACAATGGCTCACTGGTCCAGATTCTTACGCAAAATTATACCATGGAATGGTTGAGCAGGGCATGCGTTAATGAATGTCAACCCTTGGGGCCAGGATTGTAGTGTTTGTACAATGTAGTGTTCTTTATAATAAAGGGGGCGCTTCATTTAGGCATGCTCTCATAATTATTCCGTCCCAATGGTAGAGTGCAGATAAATTCAACTTTTATTAGAGCCAATATTCGTGGCTGTGTGGGGCCCCTAAGTTCTGGGCCCGATTCCTAGAAAATTCTTAAGCACGTTCTTGTGCTTAGATTTTAAGTAGACTTTGCAATTAAGTAAACTTATCTTATTTTGTGTTCCCAGAAAATTCTTAAGAACGTTCTTGTGCTTAGATTTTAAGTAGACTTCAGTTTTAAGCACAAGTACGTTATTATGTGTTCCTAGAAAAAACTTAAGCACAACTTCGTTCTTACAATTGTCAATCTAAGCACAAGTCCCGAGCAAGGTATAGGGCTTTATTACCGACCTTAAGCCTGTTTCTGCTTCAAACAATATGGTTCACCGTATAGTTAGTTATTCGACGACATTTACTACATCTTTTGATACCTAAGAGATATTTGGAAGACAGAAAATCCTTAAGAAATATATTCTCGACAAGAATGCTATAGAATATTTCGCTTCTACACTAAAAACATTTTATTTATTTACAAATTGGTAAACAACACAAACGCAGGCAACTTGAAAGGCGCTAAATCGCTAACATTTGGGACCTAGAAATTGACACAAGTGGGTCGCAACACATATATAATACCGTAATATGAACGTATACAAACTGATTTACATTCAATGGTTTCCGTTTTTACTCCAATTTCAAATTAGTTATGTGCGGCGAAATTTGCCAACAGTGTCAATCGAATGCAAATTTCTAGCGTCTAGTTATTCCAGTCTACATGCGCCGTTTGATTTGGTGCAATGTTTCTAGCCTTGTTCCTCGAGTCTCTCGCTAGAACTGGGCTGAAACGCATTATGGTACACGATTCGTGTACCAATGGTAAAATATTTATCTTGTCTTAAATATTGGATATCAGAAGCCCATCTTTTTCCGGTAAGATCACATCATCAATTTTGATTTAAACTGACAAATAATTCGTGTTTTCAATGTTGAAGATTCTGGATGACATTGAGTTAGAGACTTAGCTACTTTAAAATCAGGCGCTGTCTCAATCATTCCGTCATATTGTATGTGCTTGCGGATTTTTTTTTTTTGGGGGGGGGGGTAGCTTATAGACCGATAGGGGCCATGTCAAAGGCATCAGGGGAGCACGTGGTTAAGTGGGTAAGACGCTAGCTAGGGCCAATTCCTAGAACATTCTTAAAAGTAAGCACAAAGTTATGTTTCTCTTTTGCCTACGTAAGAAACTTTATAAAATACCGTCACAAGAAAATTCTCAAGACCGTTCTTACGTAAGCACAAGTTAAGTACGAGTCTCAGCACATTGTGACTGATAAATTGAGAGTACGATGCTCTAACGTCATAAAAACATTTTTGGTATGCAAATTACACTGTAAATTCGTCTGCATCACAGAGTATCTATATATAGCTCTATGGTCTGCATGAAGTTATAAATAGACCAATGACATTAACTTCCCGAAAAATAGTCGATGTAGATGTATTTTATTATTTAACAAATGAAATGAAATGAAATATGGTTTAACGTCCTACTGTTTTGCTCCTAAACTGGGGTAATGAAGACGGACATACGTCATACAGTGTGCTATGAGGGAAATTTTGCCCGGGCAGCGGCGCTATGGCCTACTCTATCGAATTCCAACTGCCAAGGGATCTTTTACGTGCACGTCAGTTTCTACACGGCACCTCATTTTTTCGTCCCATCCGAATGACAAGACAGCTGTCCGTCGTCCTGCATCACTGACACGGAGAAACCACGTTGGAAATTTGGATGAACCTTCTCGGCCAATGCATGGGTCGAACACCCGACCTCCAGGTTAGCGAACCAGCGTCTTACCCACTTAGCTACGTGATCCCCTGATGCCTTTGATGTATCCCTCCCCATAGGCCTACACATATAAAATGTACCACAAACTAAACAAAAGAAAACAACCCAAAACGCAAGCACATTCAAACAGACCGAATAATTGTGAGAGCGCCTGATCTTTAAGTATGTGTTTTTTTACCAATTTGGAAATAAATGAATTGTGTTTAGGGCAGAAGCGAACTTTTCTATAGCATTCTTCTCGAGAATATGTTTCTAAAGGATTTTCTGTCTTTCAATTGACTCTTAGGTATCAAAAGATGTAGCAAATGTCGTCGAATAAATCCACGGTCAGCCATATTGTTTGAAGCAGAAACAGGCTTAAGGGTTGGTAAGCAAGCCCTATACCTTGCTTGGGACTTGTGCTTAGATTGACAATTTTAAGAACTAAGTTGTGCTTACGTTTTTTTCTTGGAACACATAATAACGTGCTTGTGCTTACACTGAAGTCTACTTAAAATCTAAGCACAAGAACGTTCTTAAGAATTTTCTGTTAACACGAAATAAGATAAGTTTTCTTATTTGCAAAGTCTACTTAAAATCTACATGTAATAAGCGCAAGAACGTGTGAAAGAATTTTTTAGGAATCGGGCCGAGGTAGGGTGTTCGATCCCTGCATTGGCCGAGAAGGTTCATCACCTTGTCAGTGATGCAGGCTGAGGACCTGACAAGGACAGCTGTCTAGGCGTTCGAATGGGACGGAAAAATAAGGTCCTGTGTAAAAATTGGCGTGCACTTCAAAGACCCCCTTGCCGTTGTAATTCGATATAAGAGTAGGCCGTAGCGCCGCTGCCGGGGAAACTTTCCCTTATAGCACACTTTATGGCGTATGCCCGTCTTCATAAGCCCAGTTTAGGAGCAAAACAGTAGGACGTTAAACCCTATTTCATTTCATGTCATTTGTCAAATACATCTAAATCGACTATTTGAAGTTAATGTCATTGATCTATTTATAACTCTATATGCAGAAGAATTTACGGTGTAATTTGCATACCAAATTTGTTTTTGTGACGCTAAAGAACATCTTAGTCTCAATTTACCAGTCACACTGTGCTTAGACTCGTACTTGGCTTGTTCTTATGTAAGAACGGTCTTGAGAAGTTTCTATAGAGACGGTATTTCATAAAGTTTCTTACGTAAGCAAAAGTGAAGCATAACTTTGTGCTTACTTTTAAGAATTTTCTAGGAATCGGGCCCAGGTTTGGTATCGAACACTAGTACAAGTGAGGAATGCTTACATAAGAGATGAATTATTCTAGTGCCGGGACAGCATAATTTACGGAAGACCATTAGCGCCAATCAAATGAAAAAAAAGAGATTATCTTGTAATAATACGATCAACATCTCTGTATTAAAGATAACAATTTTATATAACTATTTTGTAATTACAAGAGGGGTTGGATGGCCGACTAGCACGTGCGCGCTATATCATAAAGCTCGTCATTGAGTCAGATGGCATGGTTTCGTGACCAGGAGTAGGGTCGCCCGTACAATCTTGTGGGTTTTTCCCGGGTCCCCCGGTTTCGCCCCACTGCTATGGACTCCTACGCGCAAGCGAATTATTGAAATAAAATCAAACCGTATGTTAGTCCCGAAATGACCTGCTTTGTGTCGAGTGGACGTTAAACCCAATTTTTCTCCCTTTCTTGTAATAACAAGATACGGCAAAATCCATTAGGGTCAATCACATGACAAAAAAAGTGTTTTAACTAGTTTATTTCGAGGTCGAACTGCACTGAATTATTGAATAGCTAGGCCAACGCAGTACTTTTTATGTTACGGAATCAGAACAGTCAGGTCATGCTCCCCAAAATATCATTAGTTATTTCATGCCCTCATTAATATCCATTCATTTAGTTCACAATCTCTCCAACTTCATACCCTCATTTGTTAATGATACATTGATCATAGGTGTACGGGCTCGATGGCAGTTAGGGGGGGGGGGGGTGGCAGAACCCGAATTGCCCGAAAAATTTTCGGCTTTACAAACGGTCCAATACAGCCTACCTGCTGACCCGAATTCCAAACAACCAATCAATCGTCGGCGGGTATGGGAGCGTCACCCTCCCGTAGAAAATTTTGAAAAATTTAACCTCCGCAAATGCGTTTTCTGCTATTCTAGCCCGTGTAAGTAACTTCAAAAGTATCCAATGGTTTTGTAACCGAAATCCCACTCCGAATTCCAACCATCCAACCAGACTGTTGCAGCCACATTGCAAATACTAATCGATACCCGAAAAGTGTCCCACCAGAGTGCCAGACAAAATGTTTTAATTCATAGTCAAATAAGTACAATTTCGTGGTATTCAATTAAAAGAAAAGTAAAATTAGTGTTTAATTAGGGCTCAAGGACAGTTAGGGAAACAAAACTAGAAATGCCCGAAAAAATTTCAGGTTACAGACTGCGGCGCCTGTTTTCTTCGAGAGGCGAAGACGCGAAGCTGATCTTGTATAGACCTGCCAAGAAAATTGTGGAAAATTTGACGGCCGCAAACGCGTTTTACTGCTATTCCAGCCCGGTGTTTTATTAGATTTCGGGCACTTTATTTTGCTGCTGGATTGGCGTCTGATACTTGAACTTTTGGGGGAGTGTGTCTATTCGTCCCGTTCAATCAAATCTTTCACTTGAGTACAGCAACATGACGACCCTTCGTTTAATCCGGGGTCTTCCCTATGTAGCACCATGAGTCTTTTCGTCTGACGTGGAGAGCGTGCGTTGTCGGTCCGGTCGCCACATCCTACGTATGACCCATGCATCTTGTTTTTGCTACATATTACCGTTAGCCTTGTGATCGTCTAGGATTTATCTCTGATCGTCTTTTCTTCTCCTTCACGTTGTGTGTTTCTTCTTACTGGTTTCTTAAGACGTTTGTCTTCTTCAGTTTTTACAATGCAACAGTTCGTTTTTACCTTTTATGTAGCATAGGTATACATACAAGCATATTACAATTACAGTCAATGCTAAGTAAACTCTTCTCAGCCTAGACACCTCGCGGTGTCTAGGACTCTTAGATGGTAACCCTCTGGAACCTAATCGAAGTCTGATTTAAAGACATACTATAGCTTCCTTTATAGCCGCAATGGTATCACGCAGACCCATGCATGTTCATGACCATGAACCTGCGCAATCCACGTAATGATTGGTTAAATTAAGCCAAATGATGCAATAGGAATATTTCGACTCACATGTATTTTGTTGAAAGATATAACCAGTATGTTTTGTCTCTATAACCCTTTTTCATATACCAATATGTCAATCAAATGTTAGTTGATATCAGTACACACCTGCATATATGTGAATATGTTTAGAAGCATCAAACTATATCTTATCTCCTCATCCCTTGTCTATAATCTCTAAAACAATGTTACCACGACAATATTGCTACATTACTTCCCCCTTTAAGAATATATATAGAATATAGATATTCTAACTAATTATGCACGCATCAGGAAAATATAAATGATTACTATACAACAGAGATGTGAAAGAAAAACACAAATAATCAAAAATCAAAAATTGCATGCAAAAACTATCTCAAAGTCCTCTGAAAATTCACTAAGCCGAAACCTAAACCCCGAAAACACAAATTGTCTTTTTTAAATCTTCAAGTGTCCTAATTTCAAAACACTATAGCACATCACTTCAAGTTCAGTTTCACTTTAAATTCTGTCTCAGGAAATCTCAATTTGGTAAACTCTGGTAAACCACTTTTTCTTGCCTCTGTAGTTGTCCTTTTCAGCTACCATAGTGTCAAGTTGAAAACTTTCTTTTTATCTTCTAAGATTGGCTTGTACAATCTTATTCGTCAATCAAACATGTCATTGCCATCAGACCAAGAACTAACTATTCCTAATTCTTTTTAAAACTTTAGTTTAATTATTAACTTAACATTATTATTTAAAATATATTATTTCGAACACTTATTAGCAAACCTTACTCTTAATTACAATTAAACTTTATTTAACTATTAATAAACTTTGAAGTGTCTCTTTAATTATAAATCTCCAAATTAACTTTGACCTCGTGACCTGAACTCGAAAAGTGACAAGTTTATAATTTTATAATTGCGTTTTCATTTTAGAATTCAGCCATGATAATTTTATAATTCACTCGTCAGTAATGTGACCTGTTTGACCTGAACATTATACAATTTCAATTTCTATTTTGACTACCAGTGTTACATTATCAAGAATGTCAAACAAATATGGCCAGTATATGAATGACACTCCATACTATCCTACAGTAGGACGCTAAACCCCAATAGATGACTTATTCCACATTAGTAATATATAAACATTATATAGAATTATATCCAGAGCAAATGGCTGTACACTCCATTCACCTAGAATTCAGTCTATAATTTATAAACACAACAATCAAAATATACCGAGCTTTTTACTACACATATAATACTATATCCAATATATATTATATTCTATATACATTAACACAGGTGCTAGAACCTAGTGTTTGTAGTGATTCGACCTAATGTCAAATTACACATTCTAATCATCGCGTATTATGTCGACAGCGACAGCGTATAACAGCAAAAATATATTAAACGTAGCCTATATATTACGTTTCTAAAGGAAAAATGTAATGACACATAGTTAATAGTTATATGCGGACAAAATCTACCGCATATCCTCATCTTAAACTCCTATAAAACTCGTATGCGATAATCTCACAATTTAACGAGCCTATAATTTTAGGGTTTTTTTTCCAGGAAAACTATACCTACATCCCTAGATTTTTAACCATATGGGATTTTAACATAACCCAACTTTTTTTTTCAAAAGTTAAATTATCGTAATCTTTGAAACCTTGGACTAGAGCTTCAAAATTACATTACTCTACGTATCGAACCACATACATGCACGACACAAAACACAAACAATAATAGCAATTCAACCTTTTAGTCAAAAGCTGAATTACCCACATTTAGCCTAACTCGACTAAAATCCTAATTCGTGAGACTTTGGACAAGGATCCCAAAAATTATATTATATACGAAACAACAAATAACACCTATTAACGAATTACAGTAGAGAGCATGGCCATCTTGAAAACTAGAGTTAAACGTCATGCTTAGATCTGCCATCTTACCACTGCAATCCGGATACAACATTAGTTCCTATTTTATTCCTATTCCGTTTCTCTATCATTATTTCTTATTCCTTGGTTTTATTCCCTACTCCGTCTCTTTATTTTTATTAATTCGTAGTTATATCAAAGAAAATTTTGTTTGTTTTAAAACCTACTCCGTAGAGACTCTCTTTAACTTTAATTACTCGAATTTACTACAGGTCACGTTAACCCGATAACCAGTGATATTATATTGTTTACCAAACCTGTCCATCAAAACTTATGAATGAACATCCTTTATTCTCTAACAGTTAAATTTGTACAATTTTGTTTCTAATTAGATTTTTAAACTTAAATTAATATTAATTGGTCTTTTAACAAATGTAATATATCTAATTTAACAAACAAAATTTATTTACCAAGATTTTTTCGAATATCATCCGATTTCTCGTATTTCAACCAAAAATTCTTCTCTGTTGCTGTATTTTTCTTCTTAGCGTGTTCCATTATGGATTCTTCTTCTATAGTAACTTCGTAACCCAAAGGTCGAAACTTCAGCACGACTCCAAATCAAATATTTATGTATTCTTCTTCTAAATGTCTTCCACCAGAATTTTACTGCCAAATTTTTTCTACCAGAATTTTCTCTTTTTCCACCAGAATTTTTCTTCTGTTGCGCCTACCCAAAAGGTCGAAACTGTTACCAAATCAAATATGTATTCTTCTCCTTCTTCTAAAGTTGATATTAACCCTAAAGGTCGAAACTGTTACGGCACCAAATCGTATATGTAGCACCATGGGCCTTTTTGTCTGACGTGGAGAGCGTGCGTTGTCGGTCCGGTCGCCACATCCTACGTATGACCCATGCATCTTGTTTTTGCTACATATTACCGTTAGCCTTGTGATCGTCTAGGATTTATCTCTGATCGTCTTTTCTTCTCCTTCACGTTGTGTGTTTCTTCTTACTGGTTTCTTAAGACGTTTGTCTTCTTCAGTTATAACAATGCAACAGTTCGTTTTTACCTTTTATGTAGCATAGGTATACATACAAGCATATTACTATTACAATTACAGTCAATGCTAAGTAAACTCTTCTCAGCCTAGACACCTCGCGGTGTCTAGGACTCTTAGATGGTAACCCTCTGGAACCTAATCGAAGTCTGATTTAAAGACATACTATAGCTTCCTTTATAGCCGCAATGGTATCACGCAGACACATGCATGTTCATGACCATGAACCTGTGCAATCCACGTAATGATTGGTTAAATTAAGCCAAATGATGCAATAGGAATATTTCGACTCACATGTATTTTGTTGAAAGATATAACCAGTATGTTTTGTCTCTATAACCCTTTTTCATATACCAATATGTCAATCAAATGTTAGTTGATATCAGTACACACCTGCATATATGTGAATATGTTTAGAAACATCAAACTATATCTTATCTCCTCATACCTTGTCTATAATCTCTAAAACAATGTTACCACGACTATATTGCTACACCTAAAACTTTGGACATTGATTTAAGGCAGTGAAAACGGTGAAAGTCTGTTCGTCTCCACACAGTATTGTTTACATTATGTCAATGTTAATAGCCACGTTTGTCACGCAATTAGTTTTACTGCAATATTCTGCTAAGCACTGGTTAATTGGGCGTAATAAAATCGTAACGTTATGTAAACATATTGACCAATCATAATTTAGAACAAGAATTTTTCACTCTTTCCAGCATAGTCACTATCATCCAAACAAATATTCTACGAATATTAGTCTGGATGAGTCCTCAAAATTTGACGGAAAGTTGGTCATTGTCTGGATTATCAGTCTTTTATGTTACCACGAACTGAATCTACCAAAACATCTCGCTTGTGAACAATAACACTCTCTAAAATTATGTTTATAAAGGTCGTAATTGAAATGGTAATTTTCTCTCGTCAAAAATCAAACGTATGGCTTCTCTCACAATATTCTTAATTCTTCATCGCGATTCATGTTTATTCTCCGTCTCTATTTTTGTTTCTAATAATAGATGTGCCAAGTGAATTGTGGGGTTTATTTCGAGATTTTATCCAAAAGATTCCATTGCCCATAATGTGGTAGATTATCTAGTAATTTTCGACAAAAATTGACCACGGACCCAGACCCTCCGGACGTTAAAGACTAGGGAGTATTGGGTGACCGAGACTATTTTCAGCAGTGAGTAGTGGGATTAGCTCTAATGGAACGGAACACTGCGAGGAGTATGGAGTTTAGACGGAAACCGCGGTTCCGTGTGGTTCCGTGTACATATTGGCTTGTGCATGTCAAAGATCCCTTGACAGTTGGAATTCAATGTAAGAGTAGGCCGTAGTGCCACTATCCGACCAAAATTTATATCATAGCACACTGTATGGTGTATGCCCGTCTTCATTAGCCCAGTATTAGGAGAACCGTATCTGGAAGGATGAAAATAACATATGATATGACATGAATGTGCCGATTCTGTAACATTAAATAGAGTATGGCATTTACCTAGCTATTCGATAAATATGGTTTTCCGAAGTAATTTGTCTTTTCTCTCTCTTCGAGTAAGGCTACACACGCAAGCCGTAATTTTCGACCTGTAATACGTATCTAGAACCGAACCTGGTTTATTTTCGTTGAAAATTAAACCTTGACAAACATTATATAATGCTTTATTCCAGAAGACAATCAAGAAGAAGACGACATTGTAGTAACAGGTGAAGGTAAGTAATACATATTACAGCTAAAACTATGAGAAGAGAAGAATATTTTACATATTATTACACAAACCCATTCATTTACTTTTATTCATTACATATTCGCCTATCTTTGGTTTTTGACGAAAAATGAGTTTTTCGACCGAATAATTGAGTATCACGTAATATATGGCTTTAAATATGCCAATTATATAGTTTTTCGGGACACTGATTTCAATTATGACAGAAAAAATGGCGGAAATTCAAAATGGCCGCCCAAAATTGCCGATTTTTCAGATAATCGTCATTTTTGTCTTAGATATTGCTTCTAATATGTCATTCCTATGGTTTTCAGTGTCACTAAACATGAAAACAACAATTAAAATTAATTTTGAAAAGCCAAGATGGCGGAAATTCAAAATGGCGGCTAAAAATTCCTCCAAATGGCCGATTTTCCAGATATTCGCCATTTTTTTTCTTAGATGTGGCTTGTATTTTTAGGGTTTTCAATTGTTCAGATAATCGTCATTTTTGTCTTAGATATTGCTTCTAATATGTCATTCCTATGGTTTTCAGTTTCACTGAACATGAAAATAACCATTAAAATTAGTTTTGAAAATCCAAGATGGAGGAAATTCAAAAGGCGGCTAAATATTCGTCATTTTCCTCTTAGATGTGACTTGTAGTTTGTAAGTTTTAGGGTTTTCGGTGTCGTCACTCTAGAATAATGATACCAGAATGCTCACTCAAACGGTTTCACCCGTTTTCAAAAGGCGGTGGCCATCTTGAATTGTGGGCCAATCAGCAATTTGTTGCGGACTGGACGCCAGACAAAATTTGACTGGACACGCGACCAGAGCGAGTCTGGTCAGATTTTGTCTCGCATCGAGCACGTATTGTCAAGCTGGCTAGACAACTTCTAAAGAATCGCGATACTCTAATGGAATTTTTTGAAAAATTTGTTGATCATAACTTCCAGAACTAGAAAACTGAGAAATAACTTCGCAAATACTCCCACATCGCGAATTTAATTTGAAATGCATTAACGACTAGTAATGACGAAAGTTATGTAGCACATTTCCCTCTTTTGCTTTAGGTAGTCATCAGATTTTAAGATTTTAAATGTCTTAGTTATTGTCATTGTCTCTACTGAGGTCTTCTTCTGTTTCTTCTTGTGCTTTGGCTAGCGTCCACTGCTGATGATAAACAGTAATTCCTATGAGGTCGTAGGTTGTGATTTTATAATTCATAAGGCTGTGTACCAGACAACGCATTAGAGATTCATTTATTGTTCTGTGACCATTCCGTATTTTGATTTGTGGAACATCGGTAGATAGATCAGCATCAAGTTCATATCCATTCACAGTTTGACTAGACCTGCTCTTCATAGGCGGAATAAATTCTTCTGTACATAACTGTTCGTGTTCCATCTCTGCCGACCGTTTCGTTTTTGTTGTTTTGCCCAATTTTGTGGTACGGGTTTTGTACAAGTGGCAATATAATCTCCGTGGCAGTTAACCGTATAAAATGCCTCGCCATCAGATGGCATACGGACACGGTAATGCGAGGCTTTATTCATGAATCATGGTTCTCAAAAGAAGGTGATTTTAATCAAAGAATGACTAAACAAGCATTCGATATCAGAGCAAAAAATAACCGGCTTTCGGAAAAGCCTTGTCCACAATACTGTGTCTGTATGGCGTCTGATGACGAGGCATTTTATCAGGATAACTGCCAATGGAGACTATATTGAGTCACAACCAACGACTTCATTGTAATTCACCAGCAATGGATACGAGCCAAAGTACAAAAAAAAACAGAAGAAGACTTCAGTAGCGACAATGATAATAACTAAGACATTTAAAATCGGATGACTACCTAAAGCAAAAGAGGGAAATGTGCTACATGACTTTCGTGATTACTAGTCGTAAATGCATTTCAAATTACCTTCGCGACGCTTCTTTTTTAAACTTAAAACTTATTGCGAAATAGATAACTGACAAAAATGAATCTGTGGTTACCATCGGTCTAGATGACACAACAAACGATGCCGGACATAGTGTCTTCAATATGAAAACGGCCTATGTAAATCACATTACCATTTATGAACCAAAACGCTTTTCACTCAGGTGAAATGGTGCAAGTGCATACTACAAAAAGGACGCTGAGCAGATGGTATTGAATTTCGGAAATTATTATTTTACAAGCAATATCCACAAGAAAAATAACGATTTCCCTGAAATTCCGCCATTTTGAATTTACGCCATCTTGGATTTGCAACATTAATTTTGTGACCAGAACTGAATTCAGAGACCTCGAAAAACATACAAAAGACATCTAAGAAGTCTTATCCAACAGAAAAAAATGGCGATCAATTGAAAATTCGCCATTTTGGTCGTCAATTTTGGTCGCCATTTCGAATATCCGCCATCTTGAATTTTTAAAATTAATTTTGGAGACCAGGATTGAATTCAGAGACCTCGAAAACCATATACAGAAAAACTGACGACTCATTGAAAATCGGCCATTTTGAATTTCCGCCATCTTGGATTATCAAAATTCATTTTTGAGACCAGAATTGAATTCAGCCACGCCGAAAACCATGTAAAAGATATATTAGAAGACATATCCTATGAGATAATGACTAGTTATATGAGAAAATGCCATTTTCCCCCTTAAATTTGGTGGCCATTGTGACAAATGGCTGGCAGCAAATGAAAAAGTCATTTTTTTGACAAAAATTTGGTCAAATTCATTATTTCCGGTATATTTCGCCTATAAAACCACTTTGCGTTTAAAGAATTAGAAAAAAAAACCCTATTAATTATCTCATCCGTAGTAGGACGCGAAACCCCATTTAATTTTATTTTATTTCACATGTAAGTGTGTGTCGATGTGTCGCTTGTCAAGTCGTCTGTCAATAAAATTGAAAGATGTTTTTGTCGAAATAATCTAGTTTGTGTCTCCTCTCCTTTCAGAACGAGAAGTGCGGGTTGTGGTTATTGGTAAAACTGGAGCAGGAAAGAGTGCCTTAGGAAACAGTCTGCTCAATCTGAAGGGGGGTGACATTTTTCCATCGAAATTTAGTGCATGTTCCGTTACACGAACCAATGAGCTAAAACAAAAAGTTGTACATGCCGAAGATGAAAATTATATTCTGAAGTTATTAGATACTCCTGGGCTATCAGACACTACCAAAGACAACAAAGAAACGGCGAAAGAACTGGTGAAATGTATCGAATTATTAGAGCCAGGTCCACACGTGTTTGCTGTCGTCTTCAAATTGGATAGGATATGCGACGACATAATTGATAATATACAGTTTCTGAAAGACACCTTTGGGAGTTGTCTTGAAAAGTACGGAATCATAGTTTTGACTGGTCAAGACCATTTGGATACGAATGAAACGTTTGAAACGTGGTTAGATTCAGCCAATGATGAATTCCAGCAGTTTCTTCGTGTTTATTGCAACGGTCGATATGTTGCGATAAATAACAAAGAGAAAGATCATCAAATAAAACAATCGCAGGTGATGTGTGTGAAAAACCTCATATTAAAAACCATCAAAATCAACAATTGGCATTATTATAGAAATGAGATGTACGAAGAGGCTAAATCATTGTATGAATATAAATTAAAACAAATCGAGGAGGAAAATTCGAGGAATGAAAGGCTACTAAGAGAAGAATTGAACGCAAAAATGAAAGAGATAGACTATTTGAAAACGGTGGAAAACGAACACGAGGAGCAACACCGAAACCTCGAAAAACAAAAGGAACAAGCCATTAGAAACTTGCAACAAGAGAACCAACGGTTAAAACAGCTTGAAAATGAGAATAAAGACACCCTTAAGAGAATGGGCGAATTGGAAATAGAAAATGATTCGTTGAAACAGCAGAAACAAGCCTTTGAAAAATTACATCAACTGAACAAACAGCTTATCACAGAACTCAATAAAATTAAAATGGAAGACGAAGAGAAGCTGGAGAAATTGTGCAGATTACAAAAAGAAAACGATGATTTGAAACGAGCGCGTAATGACGTACAACAGTTAGAACTACTGAATGTATCAATGGGAACTGTTACCAATGCACAACAGGGTACTACTGCACATTTAAAGGGGGTGGCAGTCAATTATTATTCGCATGGGGAATCCCCCGAACCGACGATACAGCAAACAAGACACATGGTTTCAGGACAAACAAGAGACAAGGGTTTGGCAAATACTGAGTCAGATCTACAATCCTACAACACTGAACAAACTGAGACCCGTAAGTAAATTTTAGAGGGTTTCACATTCAAATACAAATCTGCAAGTAGTTTTCATTTTCGGGTTTATTTAGTCATCAAGTGAATCAATCAATATCCGTTACATTGTTCAATGTGGAGGAATTGTTAATATCCCCTTTTTACTGATAATTATTTATTTTAAAACGGTATAATGTAGAATTTCACAATTTTGGGCTCGATAATTTCGATCATATTTTGAGACGTGATACAGTACATAGGTCTCCGCGACATATTTTAAACTTTCAACTGATCATTTGTGCTAAGGCGATTCAGAATCTTAAAATCTTGTTAACGTCATAAGCGGTTGAATTTGTGACAATGTCCCTCATAGCACACTTTATGATGTATGTCTATCTTCACTAATCCGGATTGTGCAAGAAAGTATTCGACAAACACCATTCCATTTCCTATCAAATTTTAATTATTGGACCATTAGTTGTGCATATAGTATAATGCAGTCTGTTTGGTGCCGATGAGTCCAGTCATACACGGTTCCGACAATTTCACCCCTATTATTTGAGTTGCCATGGCTGATGTTACTGATAGTTCCGTTAAGAATATTGGGGATCACGGTGGCTAGCCTAGAGGTCGGGTATTCGATCCGTGCGTTGTCCGACAAAAGTCATCCAGATTTTCCAGCGCGATTCCTCCTTGTAAGTGATGCAGGGCGACGGAGAGCCTGACAGGGGCAGGTGTCTAGTCGTTCGGATGCGACGAAAAACAGAGATCCCATGTACACATTGGCGTGCACGTATAAGATCCCTTGACAGTTGGATTTCGATATAAGAGTTGGACGTAGTGCCGCTGTCCGGGCAAAATTTCCCTCCATAGCACACTGTATGGCGTATGTCCGTGTTCATTAGCCAAGTTCGGAGCAGGACAGTAGGACGTTAAACTGCATTTCATTTATCGGATTGTAACTTCATGGATTATGGCTCCTGATTGTACGAAAAATCACGTTTTTAGCGTGTGAACAGTGTAGAGGTCACAATTTTGATGAAACTTGAAATGCTTGTTTATAATTTAAAGATCCTGTCGATGATTGCGCATATCGGATCGTACCTTCCTGTGAATTATGGCCCCTGATTGTACGAAACATCGCCTTTTTTAGCTTGTGGTCACTCTAGAGGTCACAATTATTATTCGATTTATAAAACCGTCTGATTATATCATCGGTACACTGTGATGAAGGTTGAGTTCGAATGTCGTGAAAATCGAACCAGAATTGACAGACAAATGGCCGCCGATTGTACGCGAATATAAAGTATATCAAGGTTGTGGACCTTGTAGAGGTCGCAATTTATATCCAATTTTGAGGAAACTTAAAATGCTTGTTTATAATTCAAAGACCATGGTTCCTTTCAATATTTACACATATCGGATTGTGAATTTCTGAATTATGGCCACTGATTGTACGAAAAATCGACTCTTTTTTTTAGCTTATGGCCCCTCTAGAGGTCACAATTATTATCCAATTTACAATACCGTTTGAATATATAACCGTTACACCGTAATGAAGGGTAAGGTCGAATTTCGTAGAAATCGGACCAAAATTGCCGGACCGAATGCACATATCGAATTGTAACTTCTGGAATTATGGCCCTTGATTGTAGGAAAATCACTTTCGCTTTGGCTTGTTCTCTATCCATCGCCCGAACGTGTGGGCATATCCTGCCTGGCGGCCGCTGGTTTGTTAAGAATATATTTTGGAAAAATGTTGTTCTAGACCCCATATTGCTGAAGCATTAATTAAAGCTTTCGTGGATCTGTTTTTCAGAAATAGGAAATACTTCACCTTCGACACTACCAAATATGAACAGAATGACTGAAGATGTGTCTGAATTCGAAGCCAACCAAGAGCTTGTTGATTTATCCGAATCACTACATACCAGCTGTGTATATGGCACTCTAGACAATGTAAGAGAGTTGATAGGCAGTGGCAAAGACGTTAATGGACGAGACAGAAGAAATATGACCCCTTTAATGTATTGCGCAAGATCAGTTATAGATCCAGTGGCTAAGATTCAATTATTGATGTCTTACACTGAGTCTGATATTAACCAGAAAGATGTACATGGTAACAACATATTGCACCACGCATGTCGTGTGGGTACCCTCGAAACTGTCCAATATTTGATACAAAATATTGTTAGGGATGTAAATACTAAAAATCGTATAGGACGAACACCCCTTTTCGACTGCTGTGAATCTAAAATAGATGCCATTGCGAAGATTGAATTACTAGTAGATGAGGGTGCTAATATAGCCCACAAAGATAACAAAAATGATCAAATTTTACACATTGCATGCAGTGGTGGAATATTAGAAACCGTGAAATATTTGATAGATGCATTGAAGATTGATGTTAATACTACAGGTTTTAAAAATCGGACCCCATTTATGAATTGCGTATCGTCAAAAGCTAGTCCACTTGATAAGATGAAATTCCTAGTATCTAAAGGGGCAGTAACTGGTGCAATAGACCATACTCATTGCAACAATGCACTTCATAGAGCCTCTTCGTTTGGAACAGCAGAGGTAGTTGATTACCTTAAAGATATAATTGATGTTAACAGCAAAAGTTATCGGGACAGAACACCCATATTCTATTGTTGCGAATCTATGATAGAGCCTGTAGAAAAAATCAAATCTATTGTGTCCAAGGGAGCTGATCTGTATGCCGTTGATAGCCAAAACGTAACAGTGTTTGAATATGCGTGTTTAGCCGGTTTATACAAAACCGTAAAATATTTGATCGAAACGAATGATGAAACAAAGATGTTGACATTGTCTAGTATGTTTTATTCTTGTGAGTCACGAGTAAAACCTGTTCACAAAATCAAATTATTACAATCTATGAATATTGACATCAGAGAACTTGATGAAAACAACGAGAGCATATTACACCGCGCCTGCCAAATGGGAAATCCCGAAACAGTAAAATATTTACTAGACATTGAAATAATTCCAGAATTAGACGAAGACGAAAGTGATCTATTGATAAATTATTGCAAAGAGTCCAATTTTAAACCAGAAGAAAAAGTAGCATTATTGACCACATACTGTCAGAAACACAAAAGGGCATGAGTATACCAGTATTTTTAGAAGATGTGCTGTATTCTGTCATGAGTAATAGGAGGTTCTTAGTTAATTTTAGTTTTAAGTATCCTATTCCTATGTCGTTACTTTCATGTCTATCGCGATTGTTGGGATGCAGAGGACAGTTTGTTAGTTCAGTATTAGGACAAAAACCAATCCATATATAAGGTGAAGAAGAAAAGGAGGGGGTAGTCTTTTGTGGGACAGAAAACGGTAGGTCTATAATTAAAGATGCTCACTTGCAAACTGAACGACAGAACCACCCCACCTGCAGAGAAATGACTCTGACACGGTGATTAGCATGATATCCATATGACGTTATCTAAACGACACAGGTCATGAGGTCAACGCACTACCTTTTTTTTTTTACCGGAACTCAGTTTGTAAACATACAAACGAAAGTAAAATGGCTTCGACGAACAGAAAACCTGCATCGTATCAGGGTTGTCTGTGCTATAACGCGGACACAACCCATTTAGTTTGATTGAATAATAAATCCCTGGACGAAAATAGGATTTTTAGAGATTTAGCAAGTGGTACCCGACATGTGACACACGATGAACACTAAAATAGCTATCATCTCTTGCAATTATACCATGGGAGAAATCAAAACTGTCAGAAAAAACAACGTTACAGCAATATTCTTTTCGAATAACAACACGGAGAATTTTACTATATGATCTAAGAGTAATAGAATAACAATCGAATTCGGGCAGAGTTTTGTGCAAGTAGGCGTTGGACATGTAATCATAAAAGACAAACTGTAGACGATATGTTGGTGTACTGTAAAACCTTATTGCAAAAGGTAAGGAAAAGTGAATTATTTTGGTTTTATAAATTAACATTCAGTTCACTTTCCCGATAATGTCACCGTGTGTATACAAGTTATTTTGATAACAACCTATGTTCTTTCCCATGGAAACTTGTTGAATTGGGCCTTGGAGAGAACCATCAACGGATATTGTTCAATGAAGATCTGGGGCCGGTTGCTCAAAGCTCTGTTAACTTTTAACGATCCGTTAACATGGAGTAAACGGATTGTTAACTTTAATGGAGAGAAAAGTTGTTGCTGGAAGCCCCGTTAACTTTAACGGATAATGAAATTGACTTTCCATCAACAGAAATTTAACGGACCGTTAACAAACGACACGTGAAAGATAACGATCCGTTAGTTGAACGGATCGTTAAAATAACTTAGTTTTGAGCAACCGACCCCTGGACAATTACATGGGTCTTAGGAAAATTTGTGAACATGTGTCAAATGTTAAATACGACCCTTAATTTCGTAGAACCCGAAATAAGGCTCTGTCGATCTGGGGCCAGTTTCACGAAATTTTAACTAAGATAAAATCCAAATTTTAGCAATTTGATTGGATAATATTAAATTGATTTTAGTGCTTAGCCAATCAAATTTGAAGTATCTACTAAAATTTGGATTTTATCTTTAGTTAAAATTTCGAGAAACATGGCCCTGGACCCAGGAAAGGCCTCCTCCCTCTATAATTTTTATTTAACATGTTTGGATCCTTCACTGTGTTACATGTACATGTACTGGCATTGTGTAAGTGAGGAAATCTGTCTTTTCATCCCTTATGGCATTGCTCTTTCCATGTACAAGTTAGGCCTGCAAGATGGAACATGGATAGAAAAATATTTATGTTTCTTTTTTATCCCCCCCCCCTTTAGGAATTTTGTATGTGTACTTCTTCCAATTATTTTCTTATTAATGGAGCATGGGCATAAAAAAAAACTGTATTTATTTTATATTTCAGAATGTTAAAACATGAGTCCAACACAAACCAATTTAAGGATATCAGATAGACAATGTATGGAAACTGACTGTAAAAACAGTAAGGCTATTTAGAAAGAAAAAGTATGCTGTCTAATCCTAGTATTAGAGGAGACATACTCCGGTATTTACATGAAACATGTCACAATTTGTCGAGAAATAGAATATAACTAGATAAACATAAAACTGTGTATTTACTTCAATATTAACATTACATATTTATCTGACTATGAGACCAATGTGGACCTACACCCACTAGTTATCATTAATTAGTCCCGAAATGACGTAGTTTGTGTCGAATGAACGTTAAACCCCATTTCTCTCTCTCTCTCTGTTATCATTAATGTATATGACTGAACTGCTGATGTGTGCTGGTACATGAATATGCTACTTAATCTTATGAACCTTAATGAATTTTAAAATCCAATGACATCTGTGTACCTAAGACTTTGTCAGTGGGAAATAATAAACAAAACAGTTCTGTTATGGTGTCATATACAGATTAAAGAAACATTATGTAAGTTTTAGACAAAGAGCCAGTCATTCTTGCTATAATAGTTCGAAAATAGACAATCAAAATAAATATATTAAAAGTTTCGTTCAAATTACTCTATTGTGAGCAAACATATTTGCCTTTGAAGATTTGACATTATGTGCATTAACTCTAATTACCGTACTGGTTGTTCTAATCTAAGTCGGGGGGGGGGGGGGGCTAGTGGTCTAGAGTGCTGCGCTTCGACCTCTAGCTGGCCGGTCACCTCTGGCTTAAGGCTGTGGTTTCGATCCCTGGTGTGAGCGTATGTGGCATGGAGATAGGGGCGCCTTCTCAACCTCGTGGGTTTCCTCCGGGCACTCCGGTTTCCTCCCACTGCTAAAGACCCCTATTATTAAAATAAAATTAAACCATATGTTAGTCCCAAAATGACCTAGTTTGTGTCGGCTGAACCGTACTTATCTACTTAATATCAGAGATATCCGAAGGCATCGAAAGTTGATTATGGTTTTGTTATGTTAAAAAAAATATTTCAGGCCTAAAGCAATAGGCAGATTTAGCTCTTGCATAATATATATTTTAAAATTATAATACTGGGCCCTGTTTCACGAAATTTTAACTTAAGATAAAATCCAATTTTAGTAGATACTTCAATTTTGATTGGCTGAGCACTAAAATCAATCTAATATTATCCAATCAAATTACTAAAATTGGGATCTTATCTTAGTTAAAATTTCGTGAAATAGGCCCCAGATCATTCAAACATCATGTAAATCTGACAATATTCTGAAAACCTTTTTATTGGATTATTTATTTTTAAGATTAAACAATATATTTAATTATACTTTAAATCCAAAACCATTTTGAGTGGGGCTGCCACAATTCATAATACTGCGAACAATACACAAACAGAGTACAAATGATCGAATGTATTTTATGATCAGTAGTGGAATACCGCGTTTTATCAGTGAAATAAAAGTGTTATTCCACTGGCCAGCAGTAGTCCATGTTGTTTTACCTAAAATGATTGTAAAATCATAAAATAAATAGAACATTTGTCTTTTTGTCGTGAATAACATATTTTATTTCATCTCTAAGCAAGAAAACGACAAATATCCTCTATATATTAAAGTGTTTTTTTTTAACTTTTTGAACTGTATATTGCACTAACAAATATTTGTTTATGCCTTGGTCCACATCCATATGTTAAATAGACGTCTAGTTGAAACCACTAATTGTTGTTTTTCTTCTTAAACTTAATGGTTTGTTAACGACCAGATTACTGTACAAGAAAAAGATGTCCCACTCCCAATGTCTCATTCCATTACAATTTATCAAAACTGTACCTATTTAAATCAAAGCTGTGCTGTACCTATTTAAATCAAGGGAGTCAATAAGTGTTCTCCTATACAAGAGTCAGTGTAAAGTATAGTAGGAATATGAATATAAGTCTTGGTGAAGCAGAATCAGTCTTGCATTTTAACAAATTTGTCTTTTGTTTATAACAAATTTGTCTTTTGTTTATTGTTGTATGCCCGAGTTGGTTAAAAGCCTTCCTTGATAAAACCTTTAACTATCATAGTCCTAAATCAATGCGACCAATCTGGATTTCGTTGCCAACAATCACTGACTATCATCTGCTTCATTGATATAACAACTGTATATTATTTTTCTGTGTAAAGAGTAGCAGTACTGTCATTATCTGTAGGCCAAATGGTATGGACAGTTCAGGATTCTCGATAATCCAGTTTAATTCCGACAAGGTAACATCAGTCTTTTCCAACTCCCTAGTCTACGATGTACATGTGTCATAGTGTATCTTTGTATATATTTCATATGTTCAATTTAACATCTTATCAATTATTATTATATAATTACTTTAATCATAAGCTTGTATATATGTTCTATATTCTACTGTAACTTTAGTCTGGTGACCGGCTCGCCCTAGCGACGATACCCATCTCGTTATTGTGACCGTTAGCCAGTTTGGACACTCGTTATTAAAAGTACAATTTTAACTAATTATATGAGTTTTCGTCGTTAGTGTTGAATTAAGCTACAACCCCCAGAAAACAACACTACGGCACATGTATATTTACATTACAAAACCAGCCTACAAAAAAAATATATTCAATATTATTATGACTATGAAATAATTTATGATTAAATGTCTTACTTTGGGTATATTTGGCTCTAGCTACATGTATTAGAACAGAGTAAAAATAAAACTGTTGGTCTTATCCATTCTCATGATTAAAAAATGTTCGCCACACAAATTAAGTTAATGTTAAGACAGTGTCAAATATTTCCTTCTGTCGACAATGTTAAATACTAACAGTAATGGAGCATTATTTTATGTTGAAATAATAAGATATCTTCCCTCAGAAACTTGCATACATTCGATTGTGTTTTCAACACGTTTCAACAATTTGATTTAATGACCTATGTCATTGTAGCTGAGTGGGTAGGAGGTTAGCTCGCCAACCCAGAGGTCCTTTGTTCGATCATTGCGTTGGCCGAGAAAGTTATATTATTATTTTGGTGTATTTCTATAGCGCACCTTTCACAAAGTGCCCAGATGCGCTTTACAATTCAATGAAATTATAAAAAGTAGAATAAAAACTAATTGGGCCTGCATTAATTTCCATTTCATTTTATTTCCTATGTGTCGTCTGCTAACTAAATATCATAGCAATATATTGGAAATTAGATAATGATTATTCATTGCATAGCGAATTCAATACATGTATACCTGAATAGAATGAGATCACGTGATCAATATTTATATAGTACACCCTATATACTTCTATGCATTGAGGGTTGGGATGGCCTAGTGGTCTAGAGTTCCGCGCTTCGACCTCTAGCTGGCCGGTCACCTCTGGCTTGCGGCTGTGGTTTCGAGCCCTGGTGTGAGCGTATGTGGCATGGATATAGGGGCGCCTTCTCAACCTCGTGGGTTTCCTCCGGGCACTCCGGTTTCCACCCACTGCTAAAGACCCCTACGCGCAAGTGAATTATTGAAATATAATTAAACCATGTGTTAGTCCCGAAATGACCTAGTTTGTGTTGAGTGGACGTTAAACCCCATTTCTCTCTCTCTCTCTCTCTATGCATTGACCTAGATAGCGATGTTTAATCAACGTAACATATGCCCAGTTAAAAAAATCACTGGACCGATAAGTGTATGTCTTATATTAGATAAATAGGTGTAGCCATTTTGTAAATTTGTTGAAGATTAAATTCGTGTTGTTTAATTCTAGTTTTACTTGGTTAACAATAGCCTTTGTGATCAATATTTAGTAATGGCGGCCGTGTTGAATATAACGTTCTGCCTGTTGTCCTGTTTGTTACCGTTTATACAAGGTAAAGATTCATATTTTACACTCAGTTAGATTTATAATATATTTACAACAAATAATTCATCATGTCAGACGTTAATTCAAGGTATTACTCCAGTAGCTCGTCTTGAGACCTGGTTTTACTTAACTAGTTTTTACGCGGATTTCGTTTCAAATTTATACAGTAAAGGGCTGAGTCGTGTGACAATCGATAGACTAATGTGTATCATTCTACCGTATATATTATATTATATAAATTGCTGATTTTACATATATAGTTAGTTTTATGATTATCAATTAATGCCGTGTTTATATCGCACACATAAGGGGAGAATATCATACTAAACTTAGGCTGTCGGTCTCCAGTTTGGAGAGAGAGAGAGAGAGAGAGAGAGAGAGATGGGTTTAACGTCCACTCGACACAAACTAGGTAATTTCGGGGCAAACATATGGTTTATTTTTAAGTCAATAATTCGCTAGCACGTAGGGTCTTTAGCAGTGGGGGGAAACCGGAGTACCCGGAGAAAACCCACGAGGTTGGACAGACGATCCGCAGTTTGTGAACAAGCAATAAGCTAATTGACCGAAAATTTAAGTGCTAATTCGACAATTTTAGTCACTAACATTAAGTCTGCTTAGTGAATTTTGAGGAATATTTATTCTGCCTCCATTTAATTTAATTGGATAGGTTTATTTAGCCTTTGTGTGTAGGCCAGCTGTGACATGGAATAGAACCACATTTCAAAACAATATACTCAGTTTTTGGATATGACAGTCATTTATTCTTGGAGTATGACGTAGATCTATCGTGGTGTGCAGAATGGAGCGAAGGTGTGGGGTTTGGATGGCGTAGTGGCTTGTGGTTTCGATCCCTGATGTGAGGGTAGGGGAACCTTCTCAAAATCGCGGATTTACTCCGGATACTCCGGTTTCCTTCCACAGTAAAGATCCCCGCGCGTGCGCTAAGATCATTAAAATGAAATAAGATAATGTGTCTGCCATATCACCTTCGGTGGAAGCGGCCTTTAAAAACACTACGTACAGGGGCGAAGCTGTGTATCTAAAAATGGACCGATGCTCACTGTGGGAGCATGTGAGCGGATCTCTTATTTTGTTTTGGGGTGGGGGGGACGACATAGTTCAAATGCATTGCCTTTTTAATAAAGAGAGAAATCCCCAATTAATATGACCGATTAAATATAATTTTGAAGAAATGTGCTGGAAGCAGTAACTTGAATATTGAATATTCTGATTTTTTTTGTATTAAGAAAAGTGATAACTGCTAAATATTTTCATGAGAGTAAATTAGCTAAAGAGAATATAAAGCAATATGGGATTTTGATAGTTAATGGACTGAAAATGAGATAAAATGGCCGAATTTATGTTCACACCACAGGAATTGTTCAAGTTCAAAGAAGAATTCAATTCAAGACATACTGAGCTATTAAGTAACAAAAAGGGGAGGGGCTGAAACGTATTGGCACGTATTCTGACTTATTATATGATAAAACTGTTCACATATATTTTGTTTGTTTAATTTCAAGCTTCTACAGGCGAGCACTGTTCCTATTATCATAAAAGTACGTATAAACTAGTCACAGAGTATTGCACTTATGGTTGTTGTGACTTCGGATATGACGTCAACGTTACCAACAATGTATGCTGTGAATACGACGAATTCCTTAGTGGGGATTACAACAGGTAACGCGATTTGTAGGAATATCTCCTCGATCATTTAAACTTCCCCCTCTTACAGTTTTAATCTACTCCCAAAGAAATGAAATGAAATGAAATGGAGTTTAACGTCCTACTGTTCTGCTCCTAAGTGGGCTAATGTAGACGGGCATACGCCATACAATGTGTTATGAGGGAAATTTTGCCCGGGCAGCGGCGTTATGGTGTACTCTTATATCGAATTCCAATAGCCAAGGAATATTTTACGTGGACGCCAATGTGTACACGAAACCTCCGTTTTTGATTCTATTCGAACGACTAGACAGTTGTCCATGGCAAGCCCTCTGTCCTGCATCACTGGCAAGGGGGAAACCACGAACCTAGGATGGCTAATTTCTTTATAGACGTTTACAATATAAAGACATCTTAGACTTTGTGTTTGTATAAAAAGAAATGTTGAGTTCTTTTAGTGAGATACACAAGTTATATTACTTCAGATACACAAGTTATATTACTTGACTTCTTCTGATACACAAGTTATATTACTTTACTTTAGATACATAAGTTATATTACCTGACTTTAGATACACAAATTATATTTCTTAACGTCTGATACACAAGTTATTTTACTTGACATTATTATACACAAGTTATTTTACTTTGCGTCTGATACATAAGTTATATTACTTGACTTCAGATACACAAGTTATGTTACTTTATCGCGGTTCATATTGAATATTGTAAAGAATAATTTGTTTTCAGGAACCTTATGAATAACATCATAGGAATAATAGTAGGTGTACTTGCGAGTGTTATAGTTCTCGTAGTGATTATAGTTATTATTGTATGCTGTTGCTGTAAACGACCAACAACCAAGGGTCATGTTATCGCAGCCCCAAACACAGCTGTGGTGTATTCGAGTAAGTATTTACTATAACTTACATTAATTTACAACAACTCGGTGAACTATCCTTTTCACCTTCATTATTCCCCCGTTTGGGTGAAACCCCGGGGACCATGCCAGAAAATAGAACACCCGTCCTCTTGGCTAGCGAGCCAGCGTCTTACCCGCTTAGTCACCATGACCTCCTCATGCGTCACCCGCTATCATCTCAGTGTCACTCGGTCATAAACAAGACTAAAGATTATAAAATACGTCAGTAGCTGTGTTGAATAATTATCTTATTGCACGGAATTGTATTTTACAGATACTGTTCACACAGGAGTTGCTTATCCTACAGAAGGAACGGACAAACCAGCATCTCCTCCATCTGGGTATTCCACTCCACCACCAGCTTATGATGCAGTTACCTCCCCTGAACAAGAAAAAAAGGGCTTTGATACACATATCAATATGAATTAATTAACTTGTGTGATAATGAGTGTTGCATATATATACTCTTCAAAAAAAGAAACGCACAACCCATTTTTCATCATTTTTTTTATTTGAACCAGGTCTTTGTTTCGGTAAATCTTACTTGTTTTTAATGCCATTATGTAAGGATAAAAGAAATTCATTATTGATTTTAAAGGTAGGGTCACTAATTGTGACTGGTCATCCTTTTTGTCGAAATTTTTTATCGCTTGATTGCACCAAGAAACATGAATTTAACAACTTCGCGAGCTTTTCGCATGGAACCTAAATCTAAGGTCTTTAAAATCCCGGGGTTCTCGGTTTCCGAATCAGTTGCACATGTAAACACTCAAAGACCCGAGTGATGCCACATCCGAACGAAGACCAACGCAACAACGCTATTGGTGGATTACAAGCAGGTGACTCCAAGACAGATGTAGCCAGGCTGCTGAATGTTTCCCTTAGTTCCATTTCTCGCCTTTGGGATAGGTACCAACAGCGAAGTTCAACACGTGAACGCCCTAGCTCAGGCCAAACAAGTGTGGTCCCACTTGTCCTGGGTCGTCACTTCCGGTTACGTCATTGGCGTAAATGGTTTTCAACAGCGACCTCTACTGCAGCAGCAATTCCCGGACGGCGTAGAATCTCGTACCAGACAGTAGGCAAACGCCTACGTGAAACCGAATAACGAGACAGACGTCCCCGTTAGAGCTTCTGTTTTGAAATACGCCGACACCATGAAATCCAACTTTAATGGGTTCAGGCACTGATGGTATGGTCACAGCAACACTGGAGAGCAGTTTGGTTCAGCGACGTGTCGCCGTTCTTGTTGCAACAAGGCGATAGTAGAGCGAGGATATACTGACGACGAAATGTAACGTTGCGTTTCTTTTTTGGGAGAGTATATATATAGAAGTGGTTTTTATATTTTATAATATATTATACAGACAGATAACTGTTTAGTTTATTAACTGTACAACATCGAATAATCCAAAACTATGTTCGCTCCACTAAACCATTTTTAGATCTATTACTACTACTGTTCCATTTTATTTCAACAATTCGCTTGCGCGTATGGGTCCTTAGCAGTGGTGGTAATACGGAGACAACAGACGAGGTTGGACAGACGGTCTAACTACTTGTCAATTACGCGCTTGGACCATCCAACACCTTCGACCAGGCAAAAGTCAGTGCTATGTTGTTGGCGATTTGCTTCTCTTATAAGACAAATGCCAAATTCTTTGGGTTCTGTGCTATATGTTTTTTGATAGTCCCCTACAAGAGGCTAACAAACTTAGGAAACATTTTTTATTTTATAATAAACATCAAGTAGATCCTCAACAAACAACATTACTAGGTTTAATTAATTAATTAGTTAATTATTAATATACTATATCTTTATTCTTGTACATACTAAATTATTTATTGTAATTGTAAAGTGCCATTGAATGCATATATTGCAGTAATGAGCGCTATATCAAATGTAATAAACTTAAACTTAGTATATTTGTCTCTCTATCCAAATATGTTAACGAACACGAGTATAAGCTATACACTTTGCATTCTCGGTTTCCCCAGTGGTCTCATTCCTTTCTACTCCACTATACCTTTGGTTAATCCATAGGATTTCCACGATTTCAAATTATCTGTCCTTGCCGTGATTGTAGCTAAAGTCTACGAACCAATCAAAAACAGTTTACAAACCACTTCGTTTTTATAAGGATAGATAACCATATTTATACTGACTGATTAAATTTATGTAAATAATGTATATATTTCTAATACATTTATATTTAATTGTAGATGTTTTGCTGATTTCAGATGTGTATAACATTTATATGTTTGACTTTTGATATTATTATTACTATTCATTCTTTGTCTGAAATGTTCCATTCTGTTCTGTTTATTATCACTGATTTTATAATTGGCAATTTGATTCACAATAAAACTCTTGAACCTACATACATATAAACACCTGTCCGATCTTCATTATATAATAATTGTAATTTGTTGTTACGCATTTAGTATAATTTGGACTTCTCTCATTTAGGCAGCCTTCTGACAAATTCCTAACCTTGTCTCTTGAAGGGGTACAAAATAGCACAAATCATCAAGGGCAGATAACTTGAAAACGAGCCCCCTCCCCCCGTTAGATTAACCCAGTGGAGTTGAACGGAATGAGACCACTGGGGATAAGGTACTACAGGGGGCTTATTCTTATTTCGAATTCCAACTGTCAAGGGTTCCTATACGTGCACGCCATGTTGTGTGTGTGTGGGTGTGTGTGTGTGTGTGTGTGTGTATGTGTGTGTGTGTGTGTGTGTGTTTGTGTGTGTGTGTGTGTGTGTGTGTGTGTGTGTGACACAGGGGTAGATAGAGGGGGAGAGGGAGAAACACGATCCCGTCTGGGCCCCTTAAAAAACCCCAATAATTATGTTTGTGTGAGTTTAACGTGGGAGGTATGTAACGTTCATTCGACACAAACTAGGTCATTTCGGGACTAAAATGATTCAATTTTATTTCAATAAATAGCTTGCAAGTACGGTTTTTTTTAGCAGTGTGTGGGGGGGGGCACGAAAAAGACCCACGGGGTTGGACAGGCGACCCTACTCCTTGTCACGTACAAGCGGGGAATGGAAATCACGCAAGTTAACTGACTGACAAATGTTGTGATCCAAGGAGCGCGCATTACCCATTCAGCCACCAACCCCTATAACTGAATACAATGAGATCACGTGATCAATATTTGACGTATATTTAGTAAAAAAATCACTGGACCGATTATTGTATATTAGATACATAGGTGAAGACATTATTTTATGAATTGGTCGAAGATTTAATTCTAGTGTTACCTGGTTAACAATAGCCTTTGTGATCAATATTTAGTAATGGCGGCCGTGTTGAATATAACGTTATGTCTGTTGTCCTGTTTGTTACCGTTTATACAAGGTAAAGATTCATATTTTACCCTCAGTTAGATTTATAATATATTTACAACAAATAATTCATCATGTCAGACGTTAATTCAACGTATTACTCCAATGGCTCGCATAGGCGTATGGGCTCGATGACAGTTAGGGGGCAGAACGCGAAATGCCCGAAAAATGTCGGGTTTACAAGGAGCGGAGCTTGCCATGTATGGACCCCCACTATCCCAAGAAAATTTTGGAATATTTGACGGTTGTGAATACGTTATCCTGCTATTTCAGCCCGTGAACAAAGCAACTTCAAAGTGGTCTAATATAGCCCAATTAAGGTGGCTGACTCAAATTCTATTCAATCGTTTACAGTCCACGAAGACGGGAGAATTGGGAGAAAATTTTGAAAGTTTAACTGCCGTAAACGCGTTTTTCTGCTATTCCAGCCTGTGAGCCTGTGAATACAAAAACTTCAATGTGGTTCAATATAGACTGACCCGAATTTCAAACAACCAATCAATCGTCGCGGGGTTTGGGGGCCTCACCCTCGCGAAAACGGGACCGTTGGTAAAAACATTTTGAAAATTTTATGTGGGGTCTGAGAAGAAATTTAGGAAAAAAAAAAGATTTTTTTCTAAGTCTAATATCTTGTGGAACTCTTGTGGTAAAAAACACCACAGACCCATAACAGTATCAAAATTATTCTAAGTCGAAAATCTTGTGGAATGTGGTACCACACAGGCATATAGAGGGTCTGAGAAGAAATTTTGGAAAAAAAAATGATTTTTTTCTAAGTCCAATATCTTGTGGTAAAAAACACCACAGAACCGTAACACTATCAAAATTATTCTAAGTCGAAAATCTTGTGGAATGTGGTACCACACACGCATATAGAGGGTCTGCGAAATAATTTTGGAAAAAATTCCAATACCTTGTGGAACTCTAGTGGTAAAAAACACCACAGACCCATAACACTATCGAAAATCTTGTGGAATGTGGTACCACACAGGCATACAGAGGGTCTGAGAAATAATTTTGGAGAATTTTTTTTTTTTTTTTTTTTAAGTCCAATATCTTGTGGAATTTTTGTGGTGAAAAGCTCCACACAAATGCCCCCAAACCTTGCCATAGATGAGGCCCCAGGGCCCCCACCATGGTTAATCCGGCGTTGTGACTTACCCTCTCTCTATATATATGTAAAATCAAGTGTTCACATAAATGAATATGATTTTTTACTGAACCTGATAACATTACGGTATAGTGAATCATCATTATTTTTAGACAGCAAGTCACCCATTGCAAAGTCCTACATACTGACCTGGTGTTTCCTTTAGGACAAAGGGGGGAAGGGGTTAGATGGCTGAACGGTTAGCGCGTGCGCGCTGCATCATAAGGTCTGTTATTGAATCAGCTGTCGTGATTTCGATTCCCCGGTTGTACGTGACAAGGAGTTGGGTCGCCTGTCCAATTTCGTGCCCCCCCCACACACTGCTAAAGACTCCGACTCTCCACCCACCCCCCTTTAGACCAAAGCCAGTACAAAGCGAACACATTCACGACAGGGGGGAGGTGAAGGAAATGGTGAGTTGGATTAAAATCCCAGAAACAGAAGGAAACGAAACTGAAGGAACATGGTGGATTTTGGTCCTTAGAATCTTCACAAATAATGCATTTGTTTAATTTGTTACAGCCGGGTATTGTTACTATAATAATAATGGGTTTAATTCGTTACAGCCGAGTACTGTTACTATAATGATAATAATGATGGTGGGTTTAATTCGTTACAGCCGAGTACTGTTACTTTAATGATGGTGGGTTTAATTTGTTTCAGCCGAATACTGTTACTATAATGATATAAATGATGGTGGGTTTAATTCGTTACAGCACAGCCGAGCTCTGTTACTATAATGATGGGGGGGGGGGGGTAATTTGTTACAGCCGAGTACTGTTACTTTAATGATGGTGGGTTTAATTTGTTTCGGCCGAATACTGTTACTATAATGATATAAATGATGGTGGGTTTAATTCGTTACAGCACAGCCGAGTACTGTTACTATAATGATGGGGGGGGGGGGGTAATTTGTTACAGCCGAGTACTGTTACTATAATAGGTTTAATTTGTTACAGCCGAATACTGTTACTATAATAGGGTTTAATTTGTTACAGCCGAATACTGTTACTATAATAGGGTTTAATTTGTTACAGCCAAATACTGTTACTATAATAGGTTTAATTTGTTACAGCCGAATTCTGTGACTATAATGATAATAATGATAATCATGATGGCGGGTTTAATGTGATGCAACAAAGCACGTATTGTTCTGATGGATGCTGTTCTACCGGAACTGACGCCACCGCTTACAACGTATGTTGCTACGAGACCGACGACGAAGACAGGTAAGATTAGTTGTAGGAATGTGTCTTTGTTAAAGTTTTATTGTCTAATTGTAATATAAGTAGAATATTGTGTCATGGTAAAGTGGCTATTATTTTAGTCATCTCAGTGCAGTTTTAGTCTACTCCCATAGAAGGTCAATCTATTTTCAGCTGTTAGCGATATTATAATATATCATATCCTCAGTTAAAGAGAGAGAGAGAGAGAGAGAGAGAGAGGGAGGGTAACGTCCACTCGACAGAAACTGGGTCATTTCGGAACTAACATATGGTTTAATTCTATTTCAATAATTCGCTTGCGCATATGGGTCTTTAGCAGTGGGAGGAAACCGGAGGACCCGGAGAAAACCCACGAGGTTGGACAGGCGACCCTAATCTTTGTCACGTACGACCGGGGATTCGAAACCACGCCAGTTGACTGAATATCCTTAGTTAAATCCCTATACATCTAACCATCAAGTGTAAGCATATTGACGTTGCAAGGACATGTATTTCTGACCCAATACATTATATGGTAATATAAACCTGTAATGGCTATTATAATTAAGTGATTAAGATTTAAACCTTCCTTTGTAATTGTGTTTGTGCAAAAAAGAAATTTTGAAATGTTTTAGTAATATGTTTAATAACTTGTTAATGCGAGAGCGAGAGAGAGAGAGAGGGGGGTGAGAGAGATAGAGAGAGGGGGTATGGTTTAAGGCGTTTGCTATAGAGCATGACGTCTCCCATTGGTTCAGGTGGCGTGGTTGCCATTCCCGGCCTACAAGTGACAAGTCACCCCTATTTCGTGAGTTATCTTCCAATCCTCCAGTATGCTTCAACTGCTATCAAGCCCTATACGTAAGGGTATACATAAAATCGAATCATATGTCCGTCTCGAGATGACGTAGTTTGTGTCGAGTGGGTGTGTTAATAAATCATCGATTTCTCTCGGACACCCAATAAACATGTGTATTATTACGATTAATTTGTAGATTTACAAGTACGTTCTTTCACAAAGCATAACATGAATAAGTAGTTTTCCCCGACTTCCGATACACAAGTTATATTAAAATGCTTTAGGTAAACAAGTTCTATTTAATTACTTGACTTCAGATACACAAGTTATATTACTTTACTTCAGATACAGAAGTTATATTACTTTATTTCAAATACACAAATTATATTACTTCAGATACACGAGTTATATTACTTGACCGATGATACACAAGTTATATTACTTGACCGATGATACACAAGTTATATTACATTACCTCAGTTCATATTTAATAATGTAGAATTATAATACTTTATTTTCAGACATATGAACAATACCATCATAGGTATATCAGTGGGTGTAGTAGCATGTATTATATCTATCGTGGTGGTTATAGTCATTATGGCATGTTGTTGCTGTAAGCGACCAACAACCCAGGGCCATGTCATTGCAGCACCAAACACAGCTATAGTATATTCGAGTAAGTATTTACACTTGTATGTCCACTCACATGATGTTTAAATATATGTTTGGTGTCACCAGCTATTAGTATAAGTTATCCTTATTGAAACCGTTATATTTATAATAAAACGGCATATTAATTATATTAGTGCCATAATAATTCGTAAAATACAGATGTGACGTCACCTTTTTATGTTGACGTACCATTATTTCAAATAATCGTATAGGCAACTTGCCAATCATCCATTATTTATACTAGTCAAATAGTGGACTCGTGTGACATATTTCACTGTGAAAGCAAGCGCGCAGTGTCTGTATATTAAGTTGTTTAATGGTCTCGAGCTTAAGATTGTGTAATATATTGTAAAAACATTCGGACCTACGGTCCTCTTGTTATTACAATATATTACTTGATGTCTCGCTCTCCACCATTAAACAATACCGCATCACAGTTAATACCACACCACGTGTCACTCGGTTACAAACAAGCTTTTGACAGTTAAAAGTAAAGATTATAAATTACAAAAAAAACCCTTTAAATCTGTGATTAGCTTATGTTTAATAATTATCTTATTGTGGGAATTGTATTTTACAGATAGTGTTCAAACAAGTGCGATTCATCCAGGAGTTACGTATCCTCCACAAGGAACTAATAACCCATCAGCGCCTCCAACTGAATATTCCTCTCCACCACCATCTTATGACACAGTTACCTCCCCTGGACAAGATAACAAGGACTTCCAAACACATGTCAATATGAGTTAATTAACTTGTGTGATTAAAGAGGTGTTATCAATCGTATATAGCGAGAGAACTGTTTATTATATTAACTGTTGTATATAGAGAAGTGTTCGTTACATTAACTACTGTATATAGAGAACTGTTTATTTTATTAACTGTGAATTACCCTGTCCTTGTAATGTTCATAGTCTCCGATACACAAGATTAAAGTGTATCATCACAGTATAAATCAACAGGACAATCCGACACATGTCATAGCATACCAGGTAAACTTCCTAAAATATGTAGGTAATATATCTTTACTCCTAATTAAGACATTATTATTAAGGGGGTGTATTGAATTAAACCCGGGACCAGACGGAAAACGAATAGTCTCGAAAAAAAATATCAATTGTTCATAACAATGTATGTAGTATATTACCGAAAATATCAACAATTGAAGCAGAATTAAGTAAATATGATATTATATGTATAACTGAGTCACATTTAGATCAGTCTATTCCTGATTCCAGAGTATGTTTACCAGGTTATCATACTCCTGTACGGTTAGATCGCAACAGACACGGTGGTGGTATAATAATATTTATAAAAAGTAATCTTTTCTTTCATGTACGAAATGACTTGCGCCATAACGATTTAGAAATAATTTTTGTCAGTATTAGTAATTCTAAGAGTACTTTTCAATTAGGAGTACTATATCGTCCACCAAACACACCAATTTCCTTTTGGGATTCTTTTTACGATATTGTAAGTAAAGCCTTAGACAATGGAACTCCCTTCCCCTTGATATTAACAGGGGATTTCAATATTAATATTTTATCTAATTCTAGCAATGCCAAAAAACTAGGCGTAATATTACAACGCTTTGATTTAGTAAATCTTATATATGAACCAACTAACTTTACAACCCACCCCGGTACATGCATAGATCTGTTTATAACAAATAAAAGGTCTCTTATCTCTAAATATACAGAATTATACCCTATATGTAGTACTCATTCGTTAATAACTGTAGAAATTAACTTTACAACATATAAACAATTATCATATAAACGGAAAATCAGAAATTATATTCAGGCTAATTTTGAAGGCTTATGTAATTCTCTTAAACAAATAGAATGGTCATCTACGGTTTTCAATAGTAAGAATATAGATAATTTATATAATGATTTTAAAAATATCCTTGAAGAAAACACATCAATATTCATTCCTACTAAAGAAGTTACAATTAGACCCAACGATAAACCTTTTATGAACAACTGCATCCGCCTAAAAATTCGTCAAAGAAACCGAGCTCATAAGCTTGCCAAAAAGTCAAATAACCCAAACCATTGGTTAAAGTTCCGTAAAATTAGGAATGAGGTAATTTCACTCATACGCCAAGCTAAAGATGATTTTAAATCTAAAATCACTGATAAAATAAATAATCATAATGTAACATCAAATCAGTGGTGGAAATTAGTAAAATCAGTTGTAAAAATGGAAAATGTAAACAGTAATAATCAAACCCCTATTAACTTCAATGGCCAAATTTATTCTCATCCATTTGATAAGGCAACAGTATTAAATTCGTATTTCACATCTGTTTCAAAACTAGACAAGTCGCATGAATTACCCCCCTTTGATGCACGCTCAGACATCACAATGGATGATTTTATCGTAACCGAACAAGAGGTTAAAGATCAATTAAAAATACTTGACTCTTCAAAGCCACCCGGATCAGATGCAATTAGCCCATTTCTTCTAAAAAACATATCTTCCGCCATTGTAACTCCATTAACTCTTCTATTTAACCTGTGCCTTACAACTAAACAACTTTCAGGCATATGGAAAACTGTCACAGCCGCCTTTAAAGGGAAGGGTGATCCACAATTACCAGAAAATTATCGCCCCATTTCCTTAACGTGCACAATTTGTAAGATTTTTGAAAAAATTATCCTAAAACACCTGTATAACTTTATTAAAAATAATGATCTATTATCTAAACATCAGTCAGGATTTCAAAAAAACTATTCAACAATAAACCAACTACTTGATATATACATAATCATAAGTAATCTAGATAAAGGGAAAGAGCTTAGTTTTGTATTCTGCGATATTTCTAAAGCGTTTGATAAAGTATGGCACATGGGAATTATATATAAGCTGCGAAAGTATGGTATTAGTCCGAATTTATGTGATTGGATATACAATTATTTAACAAATCGTAAACAATGTGTTGTCCTTGAAGGTTTTCGATCACCTTATTTGTCAGTTGAATCTGGGGTTCCCCAGGGATCAATACTCGGTCCTTTTTTATTTTTAATATACATAAATGATATTTCAGACAACCTAAAAAACAATGTACGATTATTTGCTGACGATACTTCCTTATTTGCAATTGTAAAAGATAAACCATTAGAAACTGCCAATTCAATAAATAGTGATCTAAAGCTAATATCAACGTGGGCAAATAAATGGCAAATAAAATTTAACCCAAATAAAACAAAAAATTTAATATTCACACGTAAAAAAACTAATCACCCTAATCTTAAGTTTGAAAATGAAATTATTGATAAAGTTACCTCACACTGTCACCTGGGACTAACATTTCATCTAAACGGAACATGGGCAGAACATATTTCTAAAATTCACAAAAAAGCTTGCAATAGACTCAACATACTACGCCAACTAAAATTTAAATTAAATAGATCTACGTTATGTACGATATTTACGTCATTTATACGTCCTCTTATGGAGTATGGGGATATTTTATGGGATAATTGTAGTAATAAAGATTCAGAGTTACTTGAAAATATTCAACTTGAAGCAGGGCGAATCATAACTGGTCTGCGCCGAAACTCACACAGAAAATATGTTTATGACGAATTGGGGTGGGAACCACTATTCAAACGCCGTCAAAAGCATAAACTTGTATATTTTTATAAAATCGTTAATTGTTACAGTCCCCAGTATTTGTCCGATATTCTAATAAAAATTCAACCCGAAACACATTATTATAATCTTAGAAACCACAAACTGAAAATACCACAATGTAAAACGTCCTCTTATATAAAAAGTTTTTTTCCCAACACAATAAAACTATGGAATAGCCTTCCAACACATGTGCAGTTATCGCCGTCTCTCAATACCTTTAAGTCCAGTCTCCTGAGCCAATATCCTACTCATAGAAAACCTAGTTACTTTCATTATGGAAACCGCAAGGAAAATATCATTCACTGCCAACTAAGAAATAAATCCAGTAGACGTGGTACAGGGGTTAATCAGTGAACTGGATGTATGAGATGTGTTGTTGACGTTTGGGAAAGTAGGTCGAGGGGAAATGTGTAGAGAGTGATAGTTAGATGTATTATGGATGGTTAGAGTGGCTGTGGTGTTACGGTGAAATACTATGCCGCTACCGTAACACCACAGCTTTATGATTTGTTAGACAGGAGTGATTTAATGGGTGTCAACAACTGGGTTTCTGATTTTAATGTTGTCTTTTCCCACCGGCACTGGCCGTACGCCAGCAACTGAAAATAGCTGACGAAACAGCTAGGGCGTCGATTGTTAGTTCGCGTACAACTTGAAAAACCGAATGTCGTACGCCATTGTGAAACTGAAAGTAGCTGACGAAGACAGTTAGGGCGCCGATTGTTAGTTCGCGTACAACTTGAAAAAACCGAATGTCAGTATGGTATTTCTGACATAATTGGTTATCGGTCACCTGAAAGCTGGTAATCTCGACTCAAAGCGAGTAATCTCGACTCAAAAGTATAGTGTATAACCTACTTACTGTCTACAGTCGTCGCTAGTCTTCCTAGGCTATAGTTCCTTCATGATTGTTTGTGGACGATTTACTACTCAATAAGAAAGCCTGTGCCCAAAAAGAGTTCTCGTCTGTTATTATTAGTATAATGACTTCCTCATGTGCGGCAGGTTCGTTTGTTTTTAAAAACACTGTTTTTCGTTCCAAAAAATAGAAAAGTAATTTTTTACCAGATGATCATGGTTTTTCACCGAGACTAGATAATTTCTCTCGGTGTAAGGATATTATCGCTTATGAATAAGTTCATACACTGTTGAGAAAATAGTCCCATTGGTTTGCTTAGCGGCAAATAGAGCGGGAATAAACTCTGTACTGAAAAATTTTTGCGTGATCTATATAAACTGTCTTCGATTTATAATTAGCGATACACAGGTACAGTGGCAAGTGTTATGCTTCTCAGGCTAATACCTCAAAAGTACCTCCGCGCGAAAACCCAGATTTTGGTACATGCAAAAGAAAAAGAAATAGTGCCCGTGTGCGTGCCAGTAATAGGAAAACTAAGAGTTCGCGCATAAAAATGCACGAACGTACCAGGCGCGATGTCATCTAGTAATCTCAATAATCACCTTTTCCACCACTACCTAGCTGAATCAAAATATGTCCAAAATGCAATTTTTCGGATGAAGATAACTTTCACTTTTTTCTTCTCTTGCCCATCCTATTCAACTATCAGAAGCGAACTATTCAATTCATTAAAGGTATTCACAGAAATTATTAATCTGGATTTAATTCTAAATGGCTCTACTGACCTTTCGAGCACCTCAAATATTCTAATTTTTGAAGCAGTTCATAATTTCATTAAGTGTAGCAAAAGGTTTTGATTCTCTTTAACATTTTGTTTTACTATATTTCTTATACATCATTTCCACAAAAAAAACTGTATATATGTTCAATTTTACCATTTATAGTATTTAATCTTATTTTTATGTAGATGTTTATATTTACTGTTTATTATTTTCTGTATACCCGGGAAAGAACTTATATAGGCTTTGCCTGTTGTTCAATCCTTTTCATATGAATAAAATATTGTTTAAACTAACTGTGATATTTATGTATTTTCGTTTGATATGAATAAGTTAACATGTTACTGTTTCAATGGCATTTAGTAATTGAACTGGGGTAAACAGGTTACAATTCTATGGAATACAATTACATGTACACTGCTTATTACTGCGGCGACATTTCGATTACGCTTCTCTAGTCATTATCGAGCAGTAATAAGCAGCAATTGTACTCCTTAGAATTGTGACCTGTTAACTTTTTATGATTAAGCGTTTTTATATTAACTCTACACAGAGAACGTTTTATTCTATTGATATTTTTATATTTGCGTTTGATATGAGCCTTCACGGTTTTCAGTTGTGTTTGATAGAAGGTCATATATGGACGAATGGCCTGTTTGAGTAACCGTGTTAAATACTTTCTGTCCTTATTTCCATGCGACTCGATATTTTAGTTGGAACTATTGATGAGGTCTATTTAATAATCTTTGTCACTATTTTTAAAGGGACAATAACATTCTGGCTGGCTGGATAGCTCCAGAAAATAGAAAAATAGCCTTATTATAAGTGCTAGATGTGTAAGTGTCTTACCTGATGTGTTATTTATCCATTAAATCCTATTTTACTTGTCCAGAGAGTTCGAAAGTATTTTTAAATCCAAATCACATTTGAACAGTCTAACGTAACTCGGTTCAAATTATTTTAGAGCCAAATTTTTCAAGGGAGGTAACTAGGTCCAGATTTGTTTGACTTCCTGTTCTAAGAATAGCATTTCCATGATGTCATCACTGGGATATCCCCATGTGACGCGCTAGATTGTCAGTCAGTAGTGCCCCAATTAATATACATAAGATCGGTGTAAGTGGATATTAATATGACTTACTGAACAATTAATTTAAGTTGATAAATATCATTCTATAGACAGTCCGTCCGCGGATAATTTGCCTGTATTGTTAACAGATATATAGGCCATATTTCGCTCGTTTCGATATTATCTACTACCGTAGGTAGGCCTACTACACCGACTCGAGTTCGACATTGATTGACAAGTGTAGATTTTTTTCCGTCGATTGACAAGTAGTCACGCAATAATTAATAGTACAATGTCATTGTGCCCATTTATTCGGCTAAGAAGCACAGGCAAGCAGACTGAGATGGTCGTTTACAAATATGAATTTGGGAACAGAGCAGATTAGGTGGGAAGAATTGAAAGACTAATAGGCCTACCTAAAGCCGAAGAATTGGCAACCACCAGGCAAAGCTGTTATTATATCTAATAATACAATACAGGTAATTTGAAAAAAAAAAATGGTAACATTGAAAACCAAATTCAACCTATTCTTATAAGTATTCTTTGCTGTGGAAAAATATATTTTTTTAAAAAACATAATTAATTCTTTAATGTCTTTATGTTTGTAAAAGACACAAAATATTATTTCTATTCTTTTGCAATTAAGGGCTGATCTAGTGGGGCATGCACCAAATTCCACTGGAAATGGCTTCTAGTTTTTAGAAATTTTCTTGGGGAGGCCACCTGGCCTTCGTACTTGTAAAGTCTGACTTTGTCGTCTGTGTGCACCCTGTATCCATGATCTTTGAATCTGCCTTTGTAATTGTTTATTCTGCCTTTGTAATTGTTTATTCTCCATTTTTATTCCTTATTGTTAAGCATGTCGTACAATAATTTAGCCCCAAAACAATAATACTTTCACAATTTCAAACTTCCAGGTACCACAGAAAATACCTGCAAGAGGACACCAAACTGGGCTTTTGCACAAATGAAAAGGGCCAAGCATTATAGCTTCATGTTTCCTTGCTATATAAAATGGTGAAGGCCCCTGGGTCCAGATGCCAGTCAAATCAACAAACCTTAGCCTCGGCAGATCACAACGCGGACCAGACTGAGCACACTTGCCATAATACGGTTTCCCACACAAACCCCATGGATGCAACTCTACAAAAGGCAGTGTGTCTTTATTTAAGGAAACCAAATCGAAAAGGCCTATCAATTATTGACCTCACATCTCCTACCCATACTGGTCTAGGCCTAATCTGCCAAATTCTACGGAAACACTGTCTGCGATATCTCCCTAATGGAAACAGGCATTAAACCTAAAGCCCTCACCCCACCCAATCTTCCCCATTTAGGATGGAGCATAAAGGCAAATAATGATGGGGCCCAACTTCAGAAATAGCCAATAAAGAGAACCAGAATTTGATGTAAGAATTTATTTATTTTTAATAATATTCATCTTGAATTAAAACATGTACACTGTCCATTTCTTCCAGAAACAATCTCCATATCTTCAGGAAACAAAATGAGGATTTTAGGACTCTATTCCCTATAGTACCAAGACGTCACATCACAAAGTGCCTGTAAGCCATGTGTCGTCTCCGCGACTAACATCTTCGTCCTTACCAATTGACATTGGCAAGAAACTGATCAAAACACAAATCTATATATCTTTTATTTTTTTTATATACTTTTGATGACCTACACTACATGAAGATCCTAGTGTAAGACAAGTAAAACAAAATTTTGAACTATAAAAAAATGAAACGAAATAGTATTTGTGTTTTAATCAGATTGCATTGACAAGATCCAGAACTCTTGGCTCTCTAAACCTGACCATACTCTTCAAACTCCTGAAAAATATTCAATTAAACATACATAATGCAAGTGCTAAATCTGCCTAATATAGGTCTTTCCTTAGGCCTGAAATAATATCTAAATTATTAATTTATACATTCACACCATAGCCTCGATTGCTAACCTGCAATATTTACTGGATTGGAATCTGATCTGCGGCTCAACGCCCGTTAATGATTGAATAAAAAAATGAATAATCGAGACTATGTTTTTATCATAACCGACTTTATTCATGATGATCGAGGCTAGGCCTAAAATTCAATCGCTAAATTCTCGGTTCAGATTGGATCAATTTGACTGAAATATTCAGAAATGTCCCTTTACATTATCTAGTTATTAACTATTATAGTGAGAACAGTCAGCTCTTTATCTAATTTCCCATAATGCATGATGTATCTTTAACTATTTTTAAATTCTATTTGCAGTAAACCATATGTAATTTGAAAAGGTGCGAATGAAGGGGTTTTAACTACTGCTGTTCAACTACCTACGCCTATGACATTAGTCTTCCTTGATGAAATCTTTTGAAGGATATTATGACAGAAAAGAATCACTTACTGGTTGTAATGAAATAAAATTCTCTGGTCTGTAGGCATAACTCCACATCTGCCACAGGAATATATGATTTGGTGATTGGCTTAACTGTTGATTTGCAATTTCTTCCAAAAGTCAAACAAAATTAAAGGCATCATTTCAGCAAAACACAACAAGGCTCTGTCATCCATCTACATTTGTACTTCTGCATGTAGCTCATTTACCATTTTCTGAAATTTGAAAATTGTGTAAGCAATTTATAAATAATTATCCCCCAACTCATATATACTGTTTGAATATTTCATATGATTATTGTCAGAAATGATCATACATATTTTTGTATTTCTATTTAAATATATCAGCTTATATTTTTATACAATTAATTATAAGAAAATAGCTGTTCCTCTTGAGCTTATATTTGGGGGTTTTCATATAATAAGAAGAATGTGTGTAAAAAATAATCTGTTGTGAGTTTACAAATTTTTTTTATGATAATATTTCTTTATAAATATTCCTCTATACCAGTATGCTGTTTTCGTTTCTGTGTAAATATATTTCGACTATTAAAAGAAGGGTTTGTTCTTACTTTTGAGTTCCTCTGTTCATTCCTTTCTGAGTCTTTCAACTCACCCCCTTATTGTGGCAGTTTTGCCTTTTTATGGACTAAAAGGGGTGGATGGAGGGGGTAGTTTCATGACATGTTACATGTAATTGCAACTTCTGTCTAGATCTAATTGTCCTTGATGTAGATGGTGCTGTTACTTTTGAAGGTTGTTTTGCGTCAGTAGCTTCTGCCATAGTTGCTAAAGTAGGTGGGGGTGTCAATACCAGGTATAGTATTGAATTGAATAGTATTGATTCCACCTGGCATGTCCAACACAAAAACGCTAGATATCAATCCAGTTTTAACTGATCTCGTATTGACTGCTTTCGGAATACCTGTACTGTAAAACCAAAATGCAAATGTAAATAAATAAGGTTTTCAAGAATTCATATAAAATTCTAGTCAATATGTCTAATTAAAATAAATAATTATATGCAAGAAATTTTTCTGATCCGTCCCAACTTTAGAAATAAATCTTGTGTCACGAATGATATATTTAATATTTAGCTGAGTTGATATTACTGTCTGAGGGTTCTATGATCCAATCAACAATAATTTAAAAATGGAGCTTGGTGAAGCAATGCCAAGATTAGGCAAAATCCAGGGTAATAATGAAACAATCACATAATTTTAAAGATAATCAGACAGTTTGATCTGTCAATTAAGTAACTAGGCAAAGCCGGTGGTAATCCGTTTACTTGATTGAGACGAAGTATTATTATTACTAACAAAGTACCGAAATTCCAAACATTCACTGTGCAATTTGTCCCCGGTTTTGAAGTCTTGAGAGAATAAGTAAATAATATAAACTTACCGTAAAGAATGGAGTCGTCGTTTGGGATGCACCGTAGCAGTTTATGCTTTCTAAAAGTTAAACTGCCAGTCATGATCTATCATATCATAGCGATTTTGATGTTGAGAAGCGAGCTGTCAATACAATGTAGTGAGGTGACAGCTTACGCATGCGCGGCATTGGGATTTCCCCGTTTCCTGTCTGTAGACAGATTTTACAAGTCTCACTGATAGTGAAATTGTGAAAACGCTCAAGGCCTAGTTGAATTTCTCCAATTTTTTTAATTAGGCGTTTTAATATGAAATCTGTGTCATCAATTGATTGGAATATTGTAAAATAGCACAATTTGTTGACCAGAATGAAGATTGGGACATATTATTCAGTTACAGCAAGAGTGTTATTGTCCCTTTAAACAAGTCAATTTTATGAGCTAGAACTTTCAGACCATATGAATTAAAGTTTGCTTGGTATAAATAATGACATTTCAAACTTGCCTTCACACGAATTGACACCCCGTCGTTTAGCAGTAATAAGTTGCCCAGTAAAATTGACTGGGGCGCCAATTATTTTCGACACTGATTCAATTGGACAGTCTCTGAACGTTCAGGGTGAGAGTAATGAGACCAACATTCAGAGCTGAACTACCCTGAACCGGGAATGAAGCGATTGAAATTGTGGCTTAGCCTCGATCACCACTACTATAGTCGGTACGATAAAAAAAACCACTTAGTCTCGATTATCCATTTCATGATTAAACATGAAAGATAAGTAGCAAATCGGATCATAATCCAATAAATTTCCTAGGCTAGCGATAACATTGAGATCTGATAATTATACACATTATTATTATCATTATTATTTACACACACTATTATGTAAAGATGGTGTTTTTTTAAAAGAAAGATAATATTATTAATATCCCAATATTCCTTATGTATTATTTTATAATATTTGAGATCCTTATAAATCATACATCAATGATTCTTCCTGTCTATCTAATAGTAATCTTAAGCTGCTAACTGCCATTTATTCGGTAACCTGCCAAAACTTAGACAGCCATATCTTAGACAGCTTAAAACAACAACATTTACGGTCAAGTGCACAACTAATCCTCAACCTGTTACCTATATTTGATAATGGAATAGTCCAAGAAATTCTAGAAAAAATCCCAAAACTTATTTATTCATCAATTTTGTTGGAGAAGTTAATTATTGTATTTGTCAGGAATATTTCAAGTTCAATTAGGTTAAAGTAGTATGCAATATTCTCGCTACCATATAAACGTTCACATAATAAACAATGTAGGTTATTTAGATAGAACTGTTTCAAACAAAAAAAGAGATAAAATCCAATATTGTAGTTTATAGCATAATTTAACCCTTTCATTGCTAAGCTTGTGGTACGGTGTAATGCTAGAGCTAAAATATGCAAAACATGCCTATTGCATTCCACATGTAAAACAAGATGTATATTTTTAATCAAAGGAATTTTTTGGATCAAATTTCATGAAAAAACATTCTTGCAGAGAAAATGGGACATAATTGGCCAAAAAATATTACGTGGTCAGGTCACGTGACCTAGTGGCCATCTTGGATTTTCAGAATTTAGGTACTCTTATTCAATTTTCACAGAATATTTTACAGAATCATGTGACAGATGTGATATTTTGTTGTGAAGAATATGAAGAGACCAATATTGTCTATATTTTAGCCAAATTTGGTGAATAAATATCGAAAAATAACCGAGTTATAAAGATTTTCCTATATAGACATGAAAAGTCAATTTCATTAAAAATCACAATGTGGTCATGCATATTGCACATCGCAGGTAAAAAGTGATATATAGTAATAATCAAAGGGATTTTAGTATTATATTCTATGAAAAACATTCTGGTGGAGATAATGGGACCACATTTGCAAAAAAATATTACATGCTCTGGTCATGTGATGTGGCGGCCATCTTGGATTTTCAGAATTTACGTATTTTTATCTAATTTTCACGAAATATTTAACAGAATCATGAAACAGATGTGATATTTTGTTGTATCAAACATGAAAGGACAAATATTGTGTATATTTGAGCTGGTTTTGGTGAAAAAATATTAAAAAATAACAAAGTTCTAAATATTTTCTCATGTCAAATAGACAAGAAAAGTCAAAATTTAATTCAAAAACACAATGTGGTCAAGAAAAATATGCATATTGCACACTACAGGTTAAACAAGACATATACTAATATTCAATTGGAAATTTAGACTTTATTCTATGAAAAACATTTTAGTGGAAAAAATGGGGCCTCATTTGCACAAAATAAATACCTGCTCTGGTCACATGACCTGGTGGCCATCTTGGATTTTCAAAATCATATTATGTGCCCTGGGGATATAATCATTCAACTAAATGCAGTAAATGTCTATAACTTTTCAGCATTGGAAATGTGCATAGCTCTCTAATGTTTATTTCCTGTTTGAAAATAAACAACTTGAATCTATAATGGAGGATAGAGAAATACCCCGAAAGCGTACAACATATAGTGGTATTGATGATGTTTTGTCAAGAAAACAGAGATTCTTCAGATGATTAAGGAGTAGATTCTGACTTCTCAATAATGGATTTCCATTAGATGAATGCGGCAAGCTGCAAGCTAGTTGGCCCCAGCATATGCACCGCAGTGTATCTGCACATACATGCTTATGTATATATAGGATGTGGGCAGGCAAGACAGGACAGTCACATAAATGCTATCTCCATGAAAACATCCTCATCATCATTTGGGTTTCCTGAAAATATATAATTTGCAAATGTAACTATATTATGTAAACATATCCAAAAGTTTAGATTGTTCTTGTGACATTTTGTTCTCACCTCACTAAAATATGGTTTGGCACCCACTGATATACAGATGGGCTGCATCACACACAATTACCCAACAACTTTACTGATGACATAATACACAGAAATCGCAAACAAAGGTACATCAAGTAAATCGACAAGGGAGCTAGCCGTAAGAATCCACTGTGCTGTACCAACCCAGGCTTGTAATGATACAAGGCCTCACTCAAAATGAAAAAAAAAATAGAAGAAAGATGGTACAGAAAAAGTGCTACCGTACTTGACGGTGGTTGTCTCTTGAATGGTGATAGTCTGTCAGTTCGCAGCATGCGTGAGAACATCAAACAATTTTAATAATAAGGGCGATAATCTGGATAGGATCTCGGAATATGCTAAAAAAAAAAGTAAATAAATAAAGTGTAGTGAGCAAAGCCCAACTGGCCAACGAGAACATTCTGCAGTATGAAGGGCAAAACTCTGGTCTAAAAGTAAGTGGAGGAGGACCTCACTACTAAGTACTACACGCAAATCAAAACCTACAGAAATAGTGCTACCGTACTTGAACACTAGACACGACTGAATACAGAAACCAACAACGGATATCAAATCAAGTGAACGGATTTAGAGGCCAGCCATAAGAGTCCACTGTTGAACAGTCCCGGGTATATAGGCTTATATAATTATACGTATATCTGCTAATAAAACTAAACACATACGTAAATATACGCACGGATACTTTTAGTAATGTGTAAAATAAAAAAGCGTAGGCTACTTACGGAGTTCATCTTGACATCTTCAATGAAAAGTCTGTCATTGAAAAATCCGTATCACTCCCATTATCTGATGATGAATCCCCGTTTTCTTCACATGAATCGGAGTCCATAAAAATAACATAAGAACGTCATCAATCCTACTATACGTCACACATTTACGGGGTATTTCTCTATCCTCCATTCTAAATTCGGGTTGTTTATTTTCAAACAGGAAATAAACATTTAGAGCCGTTCACGTCTCTAATGCTGAAGAGTTGTGGGAAATAACTCTATTTAACCGAATTAATTATTTCCCTTTGCAAATTAAATAGCCGCGAACACTGACAAGTAAAAAACTGTATACACCGCTATGCGGTGTATGCGCGTTTTTGACGTCATTTTTATACACCGCAATGCGGTGTACTAGCACTGAAACAATGTTATTGAATATTTTCTAACGTATCTCCCCTTAGAGAAATGAAAGATCAAAGCTAAAAAGGTAAGCCAGATTGCCTTGATGAGTACATAAAACATGAAGTTTGTCATCGAAATGAAAATGTCACCATCTTGAAAACTGAAAAAATCCTTAGACCTTTAAGTTATTTTAACTACATACATTTGAGTTACGTTGTCGGAATATTTGAATGAATGCCAAAACACGTCCAGAGCAGAATTGTAATTTCGGCCAAATTATGATCATCAGTTTGAACTGAATATCAAAATCAGTAAACATGTCCACATTGAAGTGTTTGAAAATAAACACCATAGATCATACTGTGGCAAATTGGTCCTATGTCTGAAATTAATTCGATTCTGGATAGCCCGCATTAGGGCCTATTTTGGGGTATTTGATAATTTCAATATTTCGAATATCCACTTAATGATTTTCGTGCAGACAAAGTTGTTAACATGCAGGAATGTTTTTTCTTTGTTATCCAAAACTTTGAAATCTGCTCAAATGTTGATGGAAAACAACCAAGAAGGTCATAATTTAAAACTTTTTATTAAAAATTGGTTGGCAACCTACGGTTCCGCACAACCTTTAAATCGAATTCCAACTGTTAAGGGATCTCTTACGTGTACGCCAATGTGTACACGGGACCTCGATTTTACGTCTCATCCGAACGACTAGACATCGTTCCTAGTTAAGCACTCCGGGGGGGGGGGGACCAGCTTAAGTTTCTTTAGGAATCATTTCGTATTCCCAGACGGGCGTTCCCACGGCCTCCTGGGTTGAGAAGTTGAAAAACACCACCTCAAAACACAAGCTAGGAGATAGAGAACTTATATTTAGTTTATATTTAATGTCACGGCTGTTTGTGTAGTTTCATGTATATCACCGTTCTGGATGTTATAAAGATATAAACAAACGTAGTAGTTAACCACTAAAGTGTTGCAAAATTAGTTCTTAATCTACTCACATATGTTACTATTAAAATGTTAAAACGGTAAACTTTTCCCGGATTTTAATGATAACCATTTAAGATTTTGGACAAATTCAGTAACATCTGGTGGGAAGTGACGTGAAACATTTCTCATTGTAATTAAGTCAGTTTTTGGTCGACTGTTTTTAATAAGTGTCGTCATTAAATCTAAATTTGTTAAAAATTGCCAAACTTTGAAATCAGGTCAAATGTTGGTCACTGAAGATTAAATTGGTCATCGGGCGCTTGATTGAAAATTTTCAAAAATTGTTTGATAACCCAAGGTTCTGTGCAATTCTTATAAAGTTAAAACGGGAAATTCTGCCCAGTTGAAATTGTTACCATCACAACATAGATAATAATTCTTTTTACTTTAACATTTTTGATAAAATCAATAACTTCTAACGGGAAGTGATGCCTGGCTGAGATGTTTCTCGCTATATAAAATTTATTTTTTTTGAAAAAACACCCTGGTGAATGTTGATCGCCGTGTGCTTTGTATCATCGGGTCTGTCACTGAGTCAAGTGGCGTGGTTTTGATTCCTCGGTTGTGCGTGACATGGAGTAGGGTCACCTGTCCAACAGGTAGATATCCAATAGCAGCTCATATCAAGGGTTACTCAAATCTACCAATTTATTTCTGGGTATACACTAAGTTAACAAATTTAAACTGCCATCTATGATATTTGTTGAGTTAAATTCATCGTTCGTTTTGATTGGATAATAGTTCCAATTATTGTCTTGAATTAAACCATTGGATACACCTTTCAACATCTGACAGTTATCGGTCGTAGTGCCACCAGGTATCGTTTTGTAGTTGACACCCCAGCAGTCAACATCTGACACACATTTTAGTACGCAACCAACACGTGAATCAGTGACGTATTCTTCTGATGGTAGGGAGAACTTCCGCCCGTGTTGTAGTGTTGGATGCGCTGTTCGTCTGAAGACTGTGGATAACAACAAAAACACATTAATATCAGTTTATAGTGCTCGATTTTCTGTGTCATGCAAATATACCACATAAGAGATCTTTAGTTCAAGACAGATAACCGAAAACGAAAAAATGAGTAAGTAACAGTACATTGAATAAATGAAGACTTTTTTAGGTGATAATATAGGTTTAGACCAATCATAAACGGTGGCCGGCATTTCTATTGTAGCAACTGTCCGGAATGGTGCAAAATTGAGTTAAAATGCCTGGACTAGTAAGTAACAGCGAATTAAATAAATGGAGCATGAATTAAGCAATGTTCCTATCAAATGATGCTCGCGAAAAGCGATGACCGGACTGTGATACCAAACCAAAATCTTGAAATCCAAAATAAAGAAATGATCTTATCACACTTTAATGACCTTTATATGGCAGCATCAGTGATATTTTTCGTACCAAGTTATTCTGTGTTTGTATCTTTGAATTGTATGAAATACAATGACGCTTACCTGGACAAGGACTGGGTTCATTGCTATCACCGCAACAGATCTTCTTATTCCTGGTAAAACCTGACAGCAATTTTGAATAATTGAAAAAAATAAGTACATTATGTGTTTACGAAATCAACTATTGATCGACATGCATGCTTGAAAATTATAAAATCACAATAATTATAAAATTACTTTTCGGCTTTAGATTTAAATTACAATAATTTACTGATACAAGAGGTTGCCATGCAACATACGCCGACATTATGCAAGAGATGGACAGAGAACAAACTCAAAAAGTTATTTTTCATAAAGTCAGGGGCCGTAACGACTATTTGCTAAGAATTGCAACCCGTAGGCCACTCACAGACACACACACACACACACACACACATGGTGTGGCTCTGACCCGGGAGGTCGGGCATGCGCCAAAAATAACAGCGGTCTTCCTAGGTTATCAAGAATAAGTAAGTTTTCAAGACGAGCAGTAAAAATTGCTGTCTTTAGTTTTTAATATTTCGTTTTCTTTTTATGTTTTTTTTTTATTTCACGTTGTAAGAATAAATAATCAGCTATCAACTATGTAAATACTAACATAATATAACAGAATAATCGAATATTGCTAGAACGCGCCCTGGAAACGCACTTTAAATCAACACGATGAATATTTCTACTTGGATTTCTCTAGTTCAGTTCAAATAGGTACGATAAATATCTCTAGTTCGTTACAAACAAGTGACAGATCATAAACTGAACCTAAAAATTATATTTTCATAGCAACGCACAACAAATATTTACTAGCCATGTGACTTTCTCAAACAAGAAGTGGTATTAGATGTTCAGTCTGATTAAATACATACATATATTTCGTTTCGTTTTTTATACTTACGATGGCCTACGTGAAGATCTGACGAATTATTGTGGGAGTTCACGTCAGGGGTAAAATGAGCGGCTTTTAAACCTATGACGTCAGATATTGATTAATCAATCAACGTTAAGGTTACAGTGGTTTACCCACAGTTCCGTGTATCAAACGGCCAAGAACTCGCAGTAACAGACCGTTTCATTGGCCAATCCCTCACATCATTCAGAACACGTCAATGATAACAATCTTTCCAGATCCCAGTGTAGTAAAGACAAGTAAAACGAAAAGAAGAAGGATCTATGTTAGATTTTATATTTCCATAACAATGCTAGCTTATTAGATGTTTTAGAAGGGGGGGTGCTCATATTCCTCGGACACAACACACATACATTTCAGTAGTCGAATATGCAACATCTCAGAGGTTTGAAATAACAGAGGCTGCAGCAACCGATTAAACAGCAAAGGTGTTTAAATGCATAAAATACAACGCCAATTTACTAGCAATGTGAACCCCTCCAGCTAGAAGTGATGTAAAATATTAGTAGGTTTACCTTCTGGTACAGAACAATCTTCATCAATCAAGCCATCTCCATCATCATCTACAAACAAATAAATATAACTATTTATTTATTCCAAGAAAAAAATAAAATACATATATTAAATTTTCCCGGCTTCATCATTGACGGTGTAAGAATACAATACTCACAGAATACTTGTGATAAGACGGGAGAACGCTAGATCGGAGACGGTCCTACACATTTTAGCACATATGACGTCATATATAGATTGTGGGTTAGGGTAAGGGTAAGGGCTAGGACCTGTAGATTTGGTCAAAGTCCCGAGATGTAAACAGGGCTAGCCCTAACCCTAACCCATGATCAAGCCTAACCCTTACCCTAACCCACAATTCACATATGACGTCACAATTTGCGTAGGACCGTCTCCGATCTAGCGTTCTCCGATAAAACAATCTGTTATAATATTAGACGCTGATGGCTTCTCACCATAGATCAGGGAATCTAGCTCCTCACTATACGTCACAGAATGTAGCTCCTAACTATACGTCACGGTAAGTAGTTCCTATACGTCACGTAATGTAGTTCTTATACGTCACAGAATGTAGCTCCTAATTATACGTCACGGAATGTAGCTCCTATACGTCACAGAATGTAGCTCCTAACTATACGCCACGGAATGTAGTAGCTCTTAATTGAAAGTCACGGAATCTAGCTGCTAACTATAGGTCACAGAATCTAGCTGCTAACTATAGGTGACGGAATCTAGTTGCTAACTATAGGTCATGGAAACTTACCGCTAACTATTGTGACAAAGTGATCTATACATAGAACTGCTAGATTAGATATTATATTATATTTGACGTTTTCAACTCAATATAACTTCTGCTAGGCACGGACTTATTAAAACATCTAATGTGTTCAATATGTTATTTACGGGCTACACACGAATGACCTCTGCTCGTTTTGACAAAAGGCACGATCTCATTAATCATATTATTTATTCAAAGGAAATATGCAGTGCAGTTACAGATACTATAATCTCATAAATACACAATACCAAATATGTACATCGCTCGTTCATCACCTTTCTTAATTAATTGTATGCTTTATAAGCCAGAGTTTACTGTTAGTTTCAGAAGACATGGAATGACGCTCCTCCCGGAGTATGCCTATTTCATGCTCTCAATAAAGGTCAATCAACTATGCTGATATTTTGTTATCTGTAGTGTAACACTATAGTCCACGTATACTAACTGCTAACTATAGGCCACGTAAACTAGCTGCTAACTATAGGCCACGTAAACTAGCTGCTAACTATAGGCCACCTAAACTAACTGCTAACTATCGGCCACGTAAACTAGCTGCTAACTATAGGTCATGGGAACTAGCTGCTAACTACAGGTCATGGTAACTAACTGCTAATTATAGGCCACTTAAACTAGCTGCTAACTATAGGTCATGGGAACTAACTGCTAACTATAGGTCATGCTAATTACAGGTCACATAAACTAGACGCTGAATATAGGTCATCTGAACAAAATGTCAACTTTCGTACATAAGTTATAGATGAAGGCTATTCAATATTATGTACATAGAAAATGCAATATCTGTCTGATTATTTTATGATTCCTATAGTGGATATCAATATACTGGATGACCTTCACATGTAGTCTGTATATCAGATGAAGGTCATTCAATATATTGATAACATTAACTATTAAAACTGTCGAAAGAAAAAAAATTGTATTTGCTTCTTATGTAAACTTTTAAATAATTACAATCAACATAATGTCATAAATTATTTAAAAGTCGATCCACGTTTACGGCTAGGACAACATTGACACAAGAGTTTAGCTTGTCAATATTTAAGGCCCGGATTCTGGACACTTGACACTGAAAACAACTAGTTGCCGTCAAATGAAAGCAACTGTTCGTAACTGTGAGGATGCGATCAGTTGCTGCTTTGTGTCGATGTACGTGCGCTGGAAAACTACTAGTTGATAATTATTAGCTATTGCCAGTTGCGACAACTAATGGTAACAAGTTTTTCTAAAATGGTCGATTTTGATACGACCACTACCCCACTAAATATGTATACACTTATGACAAAAACAAAGAAAATCTGTTTTCGTAAAGGTGTTAAATTTATAGGCCTTTCAATATTTCTTCTAAATTTATTTCAGATTAATTGTTCATGGTCTTAAAGCGAATTGGCTTAAGAAAAATTATCAGGGGCGGATCCAGAGGGGATGGGGGAGTTGGGGATTCAAACCCCAACCTGCTCAGCTACATCAAAAAAAAAATTAATGCCTTGCATCAATGAAATTACATCACAAAGTGATCCTACATCAGTATAAAAATGATTTCTCTCTTTAAAACGCTCAATTTGTATGTATGCCTATGTAATTTAGAGACGATGATAGCAGATTTCCTTAACAGGAACCTGGCAAACCCCCTCCTGCAAAAATTCCTGGATCCGTCTCTGATTATGTTAATATGAGACTTTCTATTATGAGATCTTTTTCTATAAGATAAATAATACAAGTCTGTCACAAATGCCTGTCATATGGACACAATTGATATTTTCTAAACGCCGATAATATGACCTACTAGTGTCTGTTTCACTGATTCACTATGTGAATTGAACAACCAACCAGTTCAAAATAGATAATGCAAAATAAAATTAATTGAAAAGTTTCATCCAAATGACTTCATTCTGAGCCAAGGTATCCCCGTTTGAAGTTTTGACAAGGTGGCATAGATTGTTCATTATCGTAACACAGTATTCAAGATATGTACATATAGCTAATTAATATTAACTGTTTATCGATCAAACTTATGTTAAAAAGGAATATGAATGCCAAGAATTAATTTCAGATGTCAACCAGGTATAACATTATATAATCATCTTGGTTTAAACAATATTTAATTTCGAGTACAACGTGAGTATATACAATATTGATATAATGGATTTGAGATTGCCATCTAGACGACATAATTAATTACAAGCTTATTTCCTGTCGTGCCTTTATGAAAATATAATTTATCACAGAACAGCATTATGATTTTTTTTTGTATGGTGTTTGAATTGATATTAAACCTAAATTGTGAACATAATCAGCGGTGTAATAAAACTCTACTAGCGATAGACAATAGGCACGTCAGTTGGTAAAAATATTCAATATTTCAACCTTAATCAACGACAATGAAAGAGAGAGAGAGAGAGAGAGAGAGAGAGAGAGAGAGAGAGAGAGAGAGAGAGAGAGAGGGGGAGGGGGTGGTGGTGAATATGTTCGACTACTACTGATTTGTTTTCTTCCAGGCGCCTAGTTGCTATTTTATGTTCTTAGAGTCTTGCATAAAACGGGCGACATATTTCCCCTTTATACATTGATAAGCAACTGCTGATTTGGTTCCCTGGATCTTTAAGGTTCAAAATTTGTAATTTTCGTTCTTCTATTGGCGTTGATTACAGATTATAACAATACACCTCTACTTAAAGTTACTTCTAAGTTCAATCTTCAATCTTTTTAGCGGATGATTTATTGGGCTGGCTAAGTGGGTAAGACGCTGGTACGCTAGCCCGGAGGATGCATGTTCGATCTCTGCATTGGACGAGAAAGTTCATCGGGACTTTCTAACGTGGTTTCGCCTTGTCAGCGGTGCAGGACAGAGGGCCTGACAAGAACAGTTGTCTATTTGTTCGATGGGATGGAAAAACCGAAATCCCTTGGCAGCTGAAATTCGAGTAGGTCATAGTGCCATTGTCCGTGCAAAATTGCGCTCATGGAGTATGGCGTATGCCCGTCGTCATTATCCAAGCCGGGGCCGAACAACATGACGTTAAACCTCGACTCTCGAGGTTTCATTTGATTTCATTTCAGACTGGGTAACATTTTATACAATCTATACACATGAATAAATGTGAGTGAGATATGTATGTTGTATGATGCACAAACAAGCACCAATGTACTTAACTCACGAACATGAACTTATGGGATACAGATCGATTTATACAACGCTTATTTTATCTATTTCGTTTGGTTATTATATATTAATGGAGATACTTGAAATTAAGTTACAGTTTGCAGTATAAAAGAGTCATCAATATTTCTCATTCAGTTAATACGAAACTAATAACGTCATACACCGTGTCGCGAGGGGCCATTAATAGAAGTAAAATCAATCGTAAGATAAACTAGGACAACGTCTTCTCGTATTTAAAGATCTAGTTACCGACATTTCACCTCATAGTTTGGATGCAGCAATGGCGGGTGTGGCACCAGGCAGGGTAAGATTACTCTTCCGGACACCTGTGACCACTGTTTGTCGTGTATTTTATACACGGGAAGCAGTCCATTTGCCTATAGCGATTTTGCCTATAGCGTTTTTTAGGACTTCGAATTCTGTCCTATGGGTCGGATTGTTCGTACTTGGTTTTATTTTATTTAATTCATCCTTGTAGTTATAAAAGTTTTATGAAATTTGAATATGATATGGGTACCTATAAAATATTTTTCCTTGTCGCTTACATTTTCACTGTATCATCAGGTCTGTCATTGAGTCAATAGGCGTGGTTTCAATTCACAGGTTGTACGTGACAAGGAGCAGGGTCGGCTCCGGGTTCCCATACCTCTGATAATGATCCGTACGCACAAGCAAATTATAGAAATAAAATTGAACCATATGTTAGTCCCGAAATGACCTAGTTTGTGTCGAATGGAAGTTAAACTCTGTCTCTCTCTCATATTTTTGACTTGAAAGATTTGCACCGTGTATTCAACTAGTCACGACGCTGATCGATTTGGAAATCGATTATAGTTTACCTAGTTACACCCCTAATATTTAATACTGTATGTACTAAATTGATAAGTAGTGATACTCTGTACCATTAAACAACATTAAGTTTCAAATATCTATTTATCGACCTCTAAGTCAACCGATCGACTCATTGGTCCAAATGTTTAAAGTGTTATTTCGTAAGGGTTCTTGGGTTATTACAGATGTGTTTGTTCTCCAATGTAAACATACCTTTCCCGCCACTGAATACAAACATACAGTTATCCCCACCGGAGTTATATTTATTTATTTGCGTACCTATAGGCGTTTTGTCGATACAACAAACTTCTTCATCTGTCTTACCGTCACAATCGTTATCTATAAGATCTCCTGGTATGGACAGACTGTTGATACAGGCCTGAAATATACAGTATAAAATACACAGGCTTAACATATACAGGCCTTAAACATACAGTATAAGATATACAGGCCTGAAACATACAGTATAAAATACACAGGCCTAACATATACAGGGATTAAATATACAGTCTAAAATATACAGAATAAAATACATGACTTCAAAAGAATACCCGAGTTCATACAAAATAATACAGGAACTTAAACTAAAATACAGGAACTAGATTACGACAGTAATACGATATCAAATCCACCATGTCATGCTTACTGAACAGTGCGTATTCCTTTGAAGTCATGTGTAGCTTGTAAATAGATTATATGTAGTTTGTGTGGGATTAATTACATATTTAATTAGATCATAGCCAGTTCGTGCCTTACCAGAAGTTTATACAGAGTCCATAATAATATATTATCAATAGCGGCTGAGGTCAATAAGTCATATGCATCTAAATGGTCGTTCAATTTTATGAAGTTATAAAATACTTTACGGTATTATGTCATTTAATATACGTTACTTTACATTATGCGTTCTGAATGGCGTGAGGGATTAGCCAATGAAACTATTTGTTACAGCGACTTCTTGGAGTGCGGTGCACAGAACCGTGGGTAAGCCACCAGAAACGTCAACGCTAATTGATCAATCAATATCTGATGTCATAAGGTCAAAAACCGCTCGTAGGACCCATATAGTGACCGTCCAGTACAACTGTTAAGATCTTCATGTAGTGTAGGCCATCGAAAGTATAAAAAACGAAACGAAATATAGATCTGTATTTTAAACCGATTAGATGGTAAATCACAGATGAAGTAATGTTATTTAGATTTGGGAGATGTTAAACAAATAATGTGGTAATTTTATAGATAAGAGATGTAGAAAGTCACAACCAATAATGGCAACAAGGCGAGATGCAACACACGTGGTGACATTATTTAGATTGTCGGCCAAGTTAACAAAATGTCAATAATTACCGGAGTATTGGTTGTCTCTTGGAATGTCAGACTAAATGAATAGCCTTCACAAGTAGTCACTCCTTGAATATATGCCAAAAACTCCTCGCCATTTACATTTGATACTTTTTGTGAAGCTGCCAATGACGTGTTAATCAAGACTTCTCCGACCACAAGATTTGGTTTACCAGTCACTGCCGTCCAAGTAGTGGTGAATGTTTGGTTGTTGAGTCGTAAGCCAGAAACGTCTGAACTATTGATCACTATGGTAACATAAACTTTGTAACCGGCATAGTTAACGACCGAAAACATGTACGAGTCGCGTGCTGCTTGGAGTGGTGTTAGTATCATCATGGACGGATCACCGGATTTATAAGTTTTGTCATAGTAAGAGGTGCTGAGCTGTGCCACTAGAACTGGCTTAGAAGATTGAATGAAATAAAAATTATTTGGTTCTATGACAGATTCATGAAAATCTCCAGTTTTATTTAAAATGATTATATTCGTTCCCATTTCAACTCTGGTTGCTACTTCAGTTGCTACGATACGGTATACCGTAGGTTCTCTGTACTTTGGCTCTGTTACCGTGACGTATTGGTAGCCAAGACGACGAACAGGTGGAAGTGAGTCCATTACGTGACTTTTACAGGTCTCCTGATAGATTGTGGTACGATTTACACCACTTAAAACAGAAATCGGTTTATCTGAAACAATATGGGTACCGGTTAGGTCATCTTTCACCTGTAACTGTAAAACCTGATAGGCTGACAGTGTCACCACGATGGTTTCTTCTGAACTATATAGACGATCATCAAACATAAAACTTACAATATTCTTAAAGTCTGGAACACGAATTGAGATCTTGCTATCGTTAAATGGAGCCGTGATCACAATAAACGACGCCGACTCACTAATGCGGATATCATAATTTACTGACACATAAACCTGACCGAGTAGAGATATCGGCAACGCCAAATAAGTATCTCCATTTGATCCCTGCTTGCTGAACACCACCACAGTAATATCCCCGGTACTAATAACTTCCACACATCGCGTATCAATAACACTTCCTGTGGGCATGCGTATGTCCGCAGAAAGTGGTATGACGTATCTTTCATCTGGAGCTAAGTTGAATGACGTAGTTCCTGGTTGCACGAAAGAATAGGGTGCATGAAACGTCAGGTTCACCAGTACATCAGTTGTTGCAACACATGTCAACACAATTTCAACATTTTCATTGTTGTTGATGTAATTCTGAGGGAATGACAGTAGAAATCCACGACCAGGATACGATTTGCTTCCTGAAAATAAAATGAAAAGTCACAATGATAACTTTCAACAACCAATATCATAACAATTATCAACAACGAATATAATAATTATCAACAACTAATATCATAATAATTATCAGCAACCAATATAATGATTACCAACAACTAATATGATAATCATCAACAACCAACATACTGACAACCACCAATAGCATAATAAATTTCAACAACCAATATCGAGATAACTGTCAACAACCAATTATCAACAACCAATATCAATCATAATTTCATAGTTCATGCTCGCACTTTTTGTTTGATATATGTTGATGGTTCGGATATGAAACGTTACACGAGGTATATAGTTGTAGTCACTGACGGTCGACGATTTGAAGGTGATTAGTTGGTTTCCTTGTTTTTAAGACTGATTTAGTTTATGTCGCTGAATGGTCACCAGCTGACAACTGTTAGTTAATCCTCCTTGCCCGATAAAAGTTCCATTCAGTCTTGTCTTTATCGTTTAAAATAATGAAACTGAGTTATCACAAGTTTGTCTGCATGCTCATCTTCGACCTCCGTATAGGTATTCGCTTTAGAAGTACCGACAATGCCGATAGTTGCTGAACTGTTAGACTCCGTCAGTTTCATGCAGTCGGGGACCATTATCCATGAAGCTATGGTCCTATACATGCCAGTTTCGAACGGAACCGAGTTTCGTAAGATATCAACCTATATTTCAAGTTTCTGTAGAAACCTGTAGAATGTCAACAAAAATGAAATTGTGGACGTCCGGACATGACGATAGGAGTGTCGACAATATATGTCCACGTGACAATGTGGGCTTATGCTTAAAATTTAGAGTTATTGTTATAATATATTTGATCCCATCTCAAGAATATGAAGGTTATCGTAGCACAGTATGTTAAATGAAGTCAAATTGGTTGCTTCGTGTACCTCGTATCATTGGAGCTATATGGTATCTGAAGTTCACTTTTTCACTAGAGGTACCACATACATCTGCAGCAATATTCCATTTATACGGAGACCCCGTAGTATATATTATGAGGTTTTAATAGTCATCTATATGTTGGCAAGGATGTCGGCATTCCTAAATCTAATTGTGCTGTGCGGGTTGGTGATGTGCTTGTTACTGCAGCTAACTCTGTCAGGAATCTGGGTGTGATGATCGACTCGATTGGAACAATGGACACCTATATCACCAGTTTATGTAAGGCAGCGTCCCACTTTCTGTAGAGAATTGGTAGGATCAGGAAGTTTTTGGATCAAGCCAATACCGAGAAACTCATTCATGCATTTGTATCATCTAGATTAGATTACTGTATTGGCCTGTTCTACGCCAGTTATGGTTACCAATTTAAAAAGTTTCATCACATTCAGAATTCAGCAGCATGTTTATTAATAAAAAGGTCACGTCCACGTAACACTAACATGAAACCAATCCTACAGGAACTTCACTGATTACCAGTTGAGGCCCGTGTCGAGTTTAAAGTTTTGTGTATTTTGTGTATAATTTAATCCTACAGGATCTTCACTGATTACCAGTTGAGGCCTGTGTCGAGTTTAAAGTTTTGTGTATTTTGTGTATAATTTTTAAGCTAAATAATAACTGTGAGACCGCCCTAGTCTATCTTTTAGAACTTATCAACATTGATCAACCCGTATACTGAGACTATTTGATAATTTTTATTGTAAATTTATACAGTTTAAATGTTAAATTTTTTATTTCTACAGCTGTTTGAGATTTTGTTTAATGTAAATCGCTTTATCAAAAATAAATTATTATTATTATGAACTACATGTGTTAAGAGCTAAGTGTTAACTAAGCTGAATAGAAGTAACAGCAGCGGCAACTTTTGTTTTAGTAAAAATTAACATCCCCAAAGCACCTTTATTATGTTAGAATAAAATACTAGTAGCATTTGCCTTTCGCTATTCTTGAGCTGCCTATATAAAACGCACCCATTATTAAGTTTTGATACTTTTGTTTGATTCCAAGTTTTGATGATTGAAGTTTGTTTATCTGGGCATCTTTCAGCCAATTTTATTTCCCTGTGTTTCTATCAATAAAGCTTGTATCTGCCTAGTACTGACTTGGCAAATTGCTTCATTATTTAAATATTTTATTCCACCACCATCATTTTGAATTTCCACATTACTCGTTGTTCTTTAATACCTCGGGCACATGTAGATGCCAATATATTAGCATTAAAGCTGGTGTAGAGGCTTTTGTTGCGGTCCCCCCCAAATGGTGTCACTTTACAAATGACCCAAAATGACCCATATCCAAAAATAAACAATTTCCACCATTTCTGAAATAAATATGTTTTAATTCGTGAAATAAACTGTAACAATACTAACATATTAAACGTAGGAAAAACGGAGAAATATTGTAGTTATAAAAACTTACCTGCTACACAGAAAAACAATATAACAAACAATGTCTTCATAACAGCCATGATTTATCCATAAAATAAATTATCTAATTCACTTAAGTCTAATTAAAAATAATTTCCGTCCTCTCAACTTTGTTGTCCTAGTTTATCTGAAAGTTTTATATATAAATTATATCTTGTCATATATTTCATAAAGTTACTGAACTGTCATTTTCTGACATCTAGAAACAATGGTCGAGAATCAAAAGCAATTAGCAAGGTTTTAAGAACCAAACATAAGTGATTTCCTCTGAGCGTGTTCATGCAGCTATTGAATCCGTGTAAAGTTGGTAAGAGAGGATCGTTGTGCCATGACGTTGGACGGGAATACCTGTTCACACTTCACCTATATATAGACTAATTAATAGCAGCGTAATACCCGTTCACCTCTATATAGACTAACTACCGACAGCCGAGTTTATCAATATTATACTATGATAGGTTGTCAACGTTCAAAAACATCAAATAAACATATATTCTTGCTTTTTATTTAAAGCTCCAATAGCATTTTTTTAAGTTATATTTTTAAAATGTATTAAAATAAAGCCCAAAAATAGATTGAACCTATAAACAGTCCTACCTTGTTAAAGAATAATCCTATTAATCCTATAATTCAGTACTGCCAGTTGAGAAATTGGCAAAAATATCATTTTCAACTTCAAATTCAAACGTTTGAAGATGGCCGTCCATGGAGAGGAATGGGAAAACGAGGGAGGTAATTGGGTAACTATTTCCTCAATCACCCTGTGTCACCCTTTATAATGCCCCAAAAATTTTGCCCAGGACCGTATAATAGTGAGTTGACAACCTTTTGAGCAAAAGACATAGAAATAATTATGTTTTGACTTTCTTAGAAAATGTGAAATTGGAACTTTAACGGTTTCTAATTGTCTTTGTAAGAAGCAATATTGATTTTAATTTATAAAAGAAAAACACACAAAAAACACGCCCTGTCTTCGAATGGAATGAAAATATACTATATTACGATCATGCCGATCATGGTAATCTATAAGAATATTGAATACAACGTTTGAAACCTCTCAATGCTTAAATTGGTTGGCAACAAAGATAACGCCTGTTTGCTGTCGTACAATTGAAGCCTGCTAGGTCCATTTCATAATCTTGACTTCCCACAACGAGAAAGCAAGAAGTCGAGAGAGAGAGAGAGAGAGATGGGGTTTAACGTCCACTCAACACAAACTAGGTCATTTCGGGACTGACATATGGTTTAATTTTATTTCAATAATTCGCTTGCGCGTAGGGGTCTTTAGCAGTGGTAGGAAACCGGAGTGCCCGGAGGAAACCCACGAGGTTGAGAAGGCGCCCCTATCTCCATGCCACATACGCTCACACCAGGGCTCGAAACCACAGCCGCAAGCCAGAGGTGACCGGTCAGCAAGAAGTCGTGAAGTCGAGAATGACAGAACGATTGTTTAAGGAGACAATAGGTGTCAGCCATTTTCACATGTGATAGAACAATTTCCCAATACATGTAATTGTATTTTAGTAGTTTCGTGTTCCACATACGCTGCCTAGGTCGCACTGGGCATGTTGGCTCGGCGATATACTACTGATGGAAATGTCTGGAACAGGTTCATATTTGAATTCATAAAGAACATAACTATGTACAAACGACAGTGTTAAATTCAAACAAAGGTAAAAACCAATGCGGAGTCAGTTGAGGGCCAGACTAATAGACGTTTAATAGATGTTGGCTCGCTAAACTGGGTATCCTGTGTTCGATCCTAACTCATTGGGAATTTCCTGCCGAGTTCACTCTTATTGGTTTTGGGGGCAGGGTGGGGTGTATGGGAAAGTACGTCTTATATCGCTAGGTAGACAGGCGAGTCTACGATGACGTTTTATAAATATCTACGTCACCGTCTTTAAGTCGCGTTGACAATTTGCAAACGTTATCGTAGACTCGATTGTATATCTAGCGTAAATTATTGAATATTGTCACTGGTTGACAGAATCTAGTTATTGAACTTTGATCCCAATAATTTAATTCCAATCCATCTCGCTCCTTGGTATAATTATATTTACTGAAAGCGAATTGGTTTCAGACGAGTTATTTGCCCCTGAGTTAGAAATTGGGATCAGACCAGTTATTTGAAAATCTTGCTTACGAACATGGATGTAAAAGACTTAAGCATATACTTAATCATAGCTTAATATTATTTTTTAAATATTTTCCACGTTACAGACCCCTATGGTCAAGATTGACGTATAGTAATAAATGTTTCGACTGCTCAAATTTATAACTAGCAGTCATTTTTTTAGATACTGCCATCTCAACCTCGTGGGTTTCCTCTGGGCACTCCGGTTTCCTCCCACTGCTAAAGACCCCTACGCGCAAGCGAATTATTGAAATAAAATTAAACCATATGTTAGTCCCGAAATGGCCTAGTTTGTGTCGAGTGGACGTTAAACCCCATTTCTCTCTCTCTCTTTTAGATACATGTATTTATCGGTAAAATAAAGAACAAGTTGAATGACAATAATTTATTGGCTATATGACAGTCATTGTTTAGTAATATAAGTTTATATTTATATTAAGTAATTCAATAACTTTAAAAGTTTCCAATCTGGATCAATGTCTTTATTTTGTGTAGTTCTGCCTGTGTTAGTCTTTTCTAAAGGCCCCAAATAACAACCCGAACGCCTCACAACATGGGTCACAACAACAATGGACACACAAGGCCCAGAATTTCTGTAAACATCCACAATTAATCTCCAAAACTTTAAATAATGGAGTGACGAACCACACGTGGGTAAAGGCTATTCTAGCAAATTCACATCCCCATTCAGCAGCAATACACATACCACAACACAAGGTGGCGAGTTTATAGAAGAAATTTTTCCATATATTGAAACAGAAGAAGGATGCTTTCCATACACAATCTATACTGTGAGCTCCTTCAGGTTCTGCCAACACATCTTCAAATTGAACCTAGAACAAATAAGATAAAAGCCGGAATTAGATACAGCGATTTTGTTTTATATTTCCATAGCATGGAACTATACCTTATCACAGAAATAATGCGCCACATGAAAACAAAATTTGTAAAAAAAAACAAAAACAAATTGAGCTGATAATCTTGAATATTCGGTCATAAAACACAATATAACACAAATCAAAAACTGTTCCAAGACTTACACCAACAAAATCATTAATGTTATTAGGATCTCTGTTAATCATATCTAGATCAGCCATTTTGATGTCAAGTTTGGTAGTTGGTAGATTCAGGTGAAGGCAAAGGGTAAATGTTATTATGTTTGTGGGTATCGGGCAATTTATACCTTATATGTCGATGTCACGTGATACAAACATCGCCCTAACAACCATAACTACTTGCAGTTTAGCGTTTATAACACCTATGCATTCCGTCACTACTTTCACTTTAGTTATCTTGTATAATCAACAAGAAATAAATGAATCTAAACAATTACTGATCAATGGGGATTATATGGTTAATACATTGGAGTTATGTTTCAATGATAATCCTCTTTAACCAACTTATAACGTTAATCTCATTCAGGAGATTATCTGATCAACAACTGTTAATAATATAATTAATTGACGGATGGGGAATGTTTCAACTGATAAACACTATTAGTAAACAATACAATGATATATTGAGGATTTTGGAAAAGCGAAGTTCTCGCTATGTGTTTTTTACTCCGAGAACTTTACTCTTCCACATGAAACAGCGGATTCTTTTTCCCACAGTGTTTTTTTATCAATCCGCTGCAATGGCATCAGTCAGCTGGAACTCCTATTTTAACTTGTTTTCATTATGACAATGTGAGAAGATGACCCACCCTCTCTTTTCACGACAGCGATTTTAAAACTGTGCTTTAAATTGACTTTCAGATTTACAAGAACTTTATATTTTTTAGTGTGTTTACCTTATCTTCTATATATTACTTATTCAGATGTAAATAATTGAATTAAATCAACCTGACCATAATATCATGTATTATGTATTACATGTTAAATCTGTAATAAACAACAACAACAACAACAGTTTGTGACAGATTGTTGTAAAAAAATTTCCATTTAAAAGGCAAAATTAAATCATTTTCATTTTTTTACTGAAAGAATAAAATAGACTTTATCCCGGAACACATAATAAAATTTTCCAGTATTTTATTATTTTCTAATGAAATGAAATGGGGACCCATATTCTAATAGCAGGTGTAATGCACGTGGATGTGTAAGCTATTACGTCCTTATAACTTCAGGGGTCTACATGACTAGCGATGTCTGTTGTATGAAAGGGATTCGGCTGCCCATTGGGTTAACCCATGCCTTTAAGAAAACAGGTACATCTGAACATATGTTATTGCATTGTTAATCCCAACATGTAAATCAGTTAATTAAAGCAGTTCCAACGAATTGTTTGAATGTGCGATGGGGCTTTATGGTTAAAATAAAAACACAACAATTTATATTGAAACCAATCACTGGTTTATACCCTTATAGCACAACGTTTCGATAAGTATTCTCGTATTGTTTTCAAGCACAAATGATTGTAATCGTAACAGCTTCCCCCTTGAACAAAATGTCTTATTAATACAGTTTAATACGATTGAAACACATCAATTATTTATAATGACTACCCTCACTGCTTCACCATGTCGCAAGACTACTTGGTGAAGCATCCCGCTGCATGTCATACTAAACTAAGGCTGTCTGTCCACAGTTAGCTCAGCTTGAGAACAGATACTGAGATAGTTGACCGACATTTTAATTCCTAAATCGACGATTTTAGTCGAAAATTCAAGAATTATCCTTCGATTTAATGAAATCAAAAATGTTTATGTGTGTGTATGACAAATATGAAACCGAGTGGAACCGCAGTACAAAACAGTATACGCCCTTTTTTTGGATATTGCGGCCATTTGACATTTATTTATAATTGTTTGTTGTATTTTAATTATGCCCAATCACTCAATTTGTTCGTTCGTTTCTGGAGTTTGACGCCCACTTCCCCTAAGGGTGATATCGCAGGCAACTTCACTAATAATGCTGAAATAGAGTTGTTGCATGGTTTATACAAACTAGTAGGTGTCACTGATAAACGACTTGATTATATGTTTGCCCCTTTTACACTTTCTAGATCCAGCATATTCTGCTAAGCTCCTTCAAGCTGCCATATCACTGTATGCCTTTGCTGTCGCATATAAAGGCATCTATTTTCACGCTGTGGACGGATACGGGTAAGTAGACCATCGTTTGTTCATAGCAAGTTGCACGATTTTGACACTAAAATAATTGTTATTTTATGCCTTGCCTTTGTCCATGTGGACAGCATGAACTGTTATTATCCGATCTCGGATATAATTACCATAAAATATACAAGATGTTATTTTGATGTGACGGATAATGCCGCTTACGTCATTTAAATATTATGACCATTAATCCTTGAACTCTTGTACACGGGACCGGTGAACTTTCTCCCCGACCACCGGAGTTACGGATATTTCACCCAATTGTCTCGGACTTCTGAAGTCCAGGTTCGAACAATTACTCCAGATAATGACATGAAATGAGATTTAACGTCCATCTGTTCTCCCCCTGCTGACTAATGAAGACTGGCATGGGCTATACAGTGTGTTATGAGTTAAATTGTGCCCAGTCAACGGCGCTACGGCTTACTGTTATATCGAATTCCAACTTCCAAAGGATCTTTTAGGTGCATACCAATGTGTACATGGGACCTCGGTTTTTCGTCTAATCTGAACGACTAAACATCCGTCCTGCACCGATACACACGGAGAAGCACGTGTCATTTATTTATTTTGAGATTTCGGCGGGGGATATCAGCCTCACTATTGGCTTGTTTAACTGGATATTCGAGTTGTTTTTTGGTGATAATTGTGATTGTTTATTGATAGATCTGATAATTATCACGATGAATTGTGTTTAGCTGGTGTCTGGTTATTCCGATGCCAAACAATATCACCAAGGATGGTCTCCGGGAGGGTTAGACTGGAATAATGCAACGGTGGCTTGCCAGGTAACGTCCTTGTCGATGTGTTTAAATCATTTTGTTTATTGACGGAGCAATCTTTGATCACAGATCATCGAATTTTTGCTCCGGTTTTGTCTTGCCGGGTTGGAAATGGAAATTGGCATTAAACCCGCACAACTGGGATAATCCCGTTGAGGTAAAAGTTTCCTCGAACACGAATTGTCACCACTCGAAACAAATTAAAGTAATAAAATCATTGAAATCAGTATCGGTTTTTCGAGACTCAGTTACAATTTTTAACTGTTGGCAAAATGCCTCAAATATCAAAACAGACCGATTTGGTTTTTGGGGGATTGGATGGCCGAGTGGTTAGCACGTGCGCGCTGTATCATAATGTCTCGAACTGACCTAGTTTGTGTTGAATGGACATTAAACCTCATCTCTCATTATATGAAATAACCTTCGTTAATATATTATATTCTAGTTAATGTTATATGAAATAACTCACGACAATATATATTCTAGTTAATATTATATTAAATAACTCACGACAATATATATAAAGTCGAAGTACAGAAGTTTTTGAGGGCCTGGAAGCCTGGTGGTTCAACTACATATACGCCATGTGGTCTGGCCTATTTTAACGAATGGGCCACTTGTCGGCATGCCGGTAAGGATAACCAATAATTTACATATAAAACATAATAACATATACATTTTTCGGGTCAAGTGTTGTTGCTTCTCCCCAAAGCTTTTGACGGAAACGGGAGTAGGATCGCCAGCCCAACCCCTTGGATTATAGTTGGCTTTTACGGTGATTCCCCCCAGCTTAATTATTTAATAAAGATTCACATTTAATCATAGTAGTTCCGAAATGACTCTTGATTTGATTGCTTCGCCATGTTTATTTGTAGCAAATGCAGCATACGCTGCCAAATGGGCAGCAGACCTCTGTATTGATGCTACAGAAAATCGCCAATGGGTCTTGAGTCAAATCAACTATATCCATGGAGATAATAATTATAAAATGAGTTACGTCATTGGTTTTGGTTCCAAATATCCCGTTCACCCTCGTCACAGACCCAGGTAAGCATTCTCGTTATCAGGAATTCCATCATCTAGCTATGATCACGTTTATCGGTTACGGTTATCACCCTTACACCTAAATGACCGCTAGTTCAGACTTATTTTATTACATCCAAAACTTAATACAATATAAAACGACCTGACAACAACTTATAAATATCTTCTCCTTATAAAACATTATTTAATACAATTGTTTTTACTAATCATCTATAACGCTTAGTAAATGATTCAAGTAAAGTCGTCAAGTTACAGACAACGCTCTATCATTGACACAGGTAATGTCAATGAATTTCAGACAATACTACAAGTAATGTCAATGAGTTACGCACAATAATATTACTAGACACATGAAATAATACAAGTAAATTGGCAGAATAGATATTGTAATAATGTACGATGTGAATACAAAATGCCTGTTATCTAGCAAAAAGACAACTCCAGGGAATTTTCTATTCATAGTTTTTGTCCTAACCATGTCCAGATTTCACCTTATGAACTATACGTCGCAGCACATGAAATATAACAAAGAATAGGCGCTATATGATGATGTTTTAATTGATCTGTTTTTTTTTTCAGGTTTGACCCATCTGTGTGAAACTGGACAATTACCACCATCTCCTTAACCTAAATGTTAAAATATACATTCATAAAATAAATTTCTTGAATTAAAAACATTACATTTATAAAATACACTTCTTGAATTAATTTGTAACATATATAAAATACAATTCTTGGAGTAAATAGTAACGGTTATAAAATACACTATTTAAAGTAATTAGTACCATTTACAATATACATTTCTTGGTTGATTCAACAAAACTTCAACTAATTAGTAACCTTTATAAAATATACAACTTTATCATAGTCCGGGAGCTAGGTGGGTTTTATTCAACATGAAAGGTGCGGAAGGTTTGGGATGCTAGTGGTGTATGACTAGGAGACCCCAGAAAGCCAATTCTTAAGTTGCACCAGTGGTGGGTGTGGTTTGAGGAGCCACCCATAGTACCCCCCAAAATCGGTTTATTCAACACGATAGGTGCGGGTTTCGCTTCGGTGGCATTTGATAGAGGAATGTGTCCTGAACCAGGAAATATAACTTAAGAATGGAATTTTTGGTGAAAAGGTCACTTAAGGAGAGGTCAAAGGTCACCAATTTGCAATTTTCCGATTTTACTCTGGGCTATTAATTAAAGTGATTAGAGATACTACTTTATTAATTAAAGTAATAAGTAGCATTTATAAATGGTTTGAAACGTGATTGAGAAGTATTTATTTGTTGGTTTTCGGTGAGGGGCCTTTTACGTGCACGCCACGTACCGAGTAAGGGTTTGGATGTGTATTTATTAAGGGAGTGAGTTACAGAATGGTGAATGACGTGCGTTTTAGATCCAAATGTCTGTTAATGGATCAAGTGGCCTGTTTTCATTACACGCTTATACGTACCAATGAGTATGGGGTTGTCTGTTCAGCCTCGGGGGTTTTCTCCAGGCCCTCCGTTTGTCTCCTACTACTAAAGAACTTTACGAACAAGCGAATATTTAAAAATGAAATTGAACTTTATTTTATTTCCGAAATGACCTAGTTTGTCTCGATTTGACTTTATACCTCATTTCTCTCTCTATCTCTCTCTCTTCTTGTATTTCTTAGACAACAAGTAGCCAAGTCTAAATTACTGAGAGTAAGCTATTGTTCTACGGATTAACGCGTTAATAGGCTTAGTTGCAACATAATTCTAAACGCCATTTTGTTGCTTCTAAAGTCAACTGTAGATAAGGTAATCGCGTATTGTTTATCCAATGGTCGTTGTTATTGACACAAAACTGAAAGTAGAATTGTGGTAGTTATGGCGATGTTTGTATCACGTGATCTATGACTATAGGGTATATGAAGCTAATATTAATAACATAACATCATACACCTGAGTTTTACCTACTCTCATCAACAACTAAAATATTTTACCAAAATGGCTGATCTAGATATGGTTAACAGGGATCCCAATAATATCAACGATTTCGTTGGGGTAAGTTTTATTTCATAATCTTTGCACATTCGTAATTTCAGTATTTATTTTGAAAATAATATACTTAATAACATCCACGGTATTTATTTTGAAAATAATATACTTAATAACATCCACGGGGTATTCAAAGCTAGTAAGGGATCGCGAGGTTGTTATGAAACCTCATTGGAAAATTCGGACGCGGTTTCCTTTTGTCAGTGGATTTTGAACTACCAGTACACCGAAGCGCTGCTGTCCAGGTCCGGGAAAATTGCTCGGATTGTGCAAAAACAATAATACCGGTTAAAAATCCATTTAATTTTTACATCAAATTGTATATATATATAAGGAAGTAGTGTCAAATAGAGTAAGAATAATCTGGCCAGCGATAGCCCATATATTTATCTGTTGAGGAATCAGTTATATATGTTGAACAATTGAGCAAGAGTGTTCATTAGGAATTCCATAACAAAACCGAATAATCTACCTCATCCATCATAATCCCTTTGTCAATGCAGATTATCCATTAACGCAAACAATTCTTCAGATAAAATTCCGTATGCGATTTTAAGGTTATGTAACTTATTTTATTGTATATTCTTGTCAAACTAATTCCTCAGTATTTCGTATTTTCTAGGTTCAATTTGAAGATGTCTTAGCAGAACCTGAAGGAGCTCACAGTATAGATTGTGTATGGAAAGCATCCTTCTTCTGTTTCAATATATGGAAAAATTTCTTCTATAAACTCGCCACCTTATGTTGTGGTATGTGTATTGCTGCTGAATGGGGATGTGAATTTGCTAGAATAGCATTTACCCATGTGTGGATCGTCACTCCGTTATTCAAAGTTTTGGAGATTAATTGTGGATGTTTACAGAAATTCTGGGCCTTGTGTGTCCATTGTTGTTGTGACCCATGTTGTGAGGCGTTCGGGTTGTTATTTGGGGCCTTTAGGAAGGATTAAAGGAAATTCATTGGCCCAATTTTGTATTACCCCTGAAGCTAGACCTCTTCAATTTTTGACAAACTTTCACGTAATTTACCTTAAAAGTGTATATAACAGTATACAATTTGATATACAAACACAACAGCAATTCTGTGATAAATTTGTTGATAGTTTTTGTATAATTGAATTACGGACATTAAGAAATTTTGTATATATGATTTATATATGTACCAAGAAATATACTAATTTCTATCGACTTCAGCTAATCTGTGATATTTTGTAAATAGGAGATTGATGTTTCTGTGGAAATTGTTTTTTTTTTCTGTTTTTTTTTTATCATTATTCCATTCTGATTCTGTTTCATCTATTTATAACCATGAACGACATTGAATATATTTTTATATACACTTGTTCAGACAATTATTTGTTAAAACATAGTAAAGTATTGGAGTATTTATCTAATGCTTGGTTTTATTTGTTAAATCTGTGAAACTATATGAGCTGTTATTTACAATTATTTAATACCTGAACATTGTTTTACGAATAATATTTATAAACCCGACGAGAGTATGTATGTTGTTATAATCCTGCTAACTCCATGTTTACACCATCCAAACTTAACCCTGATATTGGTATTAAAACTGTAATAAATTAATTTATTATTGAAGAAATTATAACTGCGTGTCTATTATTTATCCACTTGTAAGCATGTTGTTGTTTTACGTCCGCTTCGACCCAGGGTGATATCACAGACAAGTTCTCTTAGTTTTAGTATATTAGGGCATGCCCACGGGTCTTGCATGTGGGGGAAAATTGAGAAGGAAGATGTGCTCACCCTTCCCTCCCCAGATGTCTTATAAGGAAAGAGGTTGTCTAGTCGACAAGAAGGTTCGCCGATTGCATGTCAAAGGACCATTGATGGAGGATAGCAATTCCTAGGTTAGGGTTGAATTGCCGCCCCCCCCCCTCTCCTTGCATTGCATTTTACCATAGAAACAGCAAACCGCGTGTTTTTGTGAAATTACTACATTGTGAGCAGAGTTTTCAACGTTAGAAGAATCGTGTAGTCTCGATTGTCATTGCTACCGTTGTTAAAATAATCAACATAGTTTCGATTATCCATTTTTAAATTAAATCATTCAATGTCAGTCGTATTCAAATCTCGAGCATATGTTGGCATCAAGAATAGATTATGCTCTTGGCGAGTTAAAAAATGTCTAAATAATAATATATATAACATTAAAGGACGTACAGGAAGGCCTGTAACAGGCAGATTTGGCTCTTGATTAATGTCTCTTTGATAAACATCAGGGTCTTGTTTATCTTTATCAACCCAGATAATTCATAATATATCCTTCTGCGATCGTCAGGATTTTCACATTTAGCATCCGGTGTTTGCGGCAATATATAGATGATCAAAAGCTTCCCTAACGTCCGCCTCCACAATCGTCATAACTGCATTGCATTCGCTGTTCACCGTAACAATAATATTCAATGTTGTATTCCAATTATTAAATATTTTCTCGTGGATAATATCTGGTTTCCAGTTCCATGTATTTGTGACAGACGGATTGGTCCCGGCATAACTCGCCCTGGTTACTCAAAAACCAATTTGTACACGTGGATGACGCGCACAAACCATATTTGATATATCCGTGTGAAAAATGCAAGGTATCCAGTTTTAATTCTGTCACGGTTTGCATTTTTGGATTTATTTGTATTTAGTGATTCTTTATCACTACATGCGTTGGTATGGTGGCCAAAAGTTGCCGTGTAAAATATCGATTTTGTACAAAACACAAAAATACATAATTTTGCAAGCATTACAGCTGGACTCATTACATTGTTGTAGAAATGAAATGGGGTTTAACGTCCTACTGTTCTGTCCTGGCTGGGGTAATGAAGACAGGCATACGTCATACAGTGTACAAGGAAGGATATCTTGCCCGGGTAACGAACGACACTATGGCCTACTGCTATACCGGGCTCCTTGCCAAGTGTCCCATCCCAATCGCCGGCCCTAACCACCAAGCCAACGAGTCCGCGTCTTACCACCCACTGAGTCAGCGGGGCTTTCCATCAAGACACAGAACGGATAAATATACATATACACCACGAGACAATAAGAAAATGTTGATTAATTATTTGTTTTTACAAATTAATAACTTTTACATTTAACGGTAAACTGTTTTTGGTAATATAAAAGTAATTTAGAGAATTGTTATAGTAGAGACAAGTCAACAGTGAGGTTGATGTCCTCCGCCGAAATTTTTTTAAATTGTTTTTTTTTTTCTATTTATTTATCTGCTTCTTTGTACCATAACTAAATAAATGTAATTTGTTGTTGCCTGTATCATATAAAATAAACCAAGTACGAACAATCCAAACCATTGGTCAAAATTCGAAGTCCAATAGTGTAATCAGCAGATGGACTGGTATACGACATTGTAGATGAATTATACACACAAACCAGAAGGAAGCAAATTGATGTAAGCCTACTTGGCTTGTTTTTATATCCTATTATTTAGGCCTTTTACATTGTATAAGATTCTCGAAGTAAATAGTGTTTAGACCAATCAAAATGTTTATCTCTGCATAGCCGTAGTAGAAAATGTGCATGACCGAACTCTTTCAAGGCATTCACATAAGACACCTACACCAAGATTCTCCACCAATTATATTGAAGTCTCTACTTTGCCTAATCCCGTTCATTCTATGGAAACTAGGAGAAGAATTCATTAAATATTGAATTAAAACCGTTTCAATTTAAATCACAACTGGATAAAGGGAACTTACTCGTATACAGAAGCACAATAATGTTTACAGTATTTTATTACATGTCAATGCATCACAGTTCTTCTGTGTCCAGGACCAGCCGCTTGACCGTCTTCTTGGTCCACGTCAGGATTCCATTATTGGGGATAATTTTACTAAGCAGCTTGGTATTCCGATTAATTTATTACCTTTCGCTTCTGGAATTTTATACGTCCAAATTCATAATGGACAATTACTATTTAGTATATGTGGTAAGGAAGAATTTCAAAATACCCGTATGACTACAGCACACACAAATTAACTATGAAGTGTTGGACTGCTGCAGAACAATATCTATGATTAGGCCACTTCCAAAGCTCTTGATAACTCTCGGCATGTAGGATTTTTCACACAAATAATCCCTTTACCTGGAAACCTTTCTGTTGCATTGTTTGTTGACAGTGAAAAATCTGAATGCCGTGTAGACACATCGTTTACTCTGATGTGTATACTAGAATAGATTCACAGACTTGCGGTCTCATTGTGCAATTGACGTTTCAAATGGAAACAGGAAGTGACTATATGCGGAGCCTTAAAGTAGATAACATGCAAGTGACGTCTCTAATGGAAATGGAAACAGGAATTTAGTATATGGGGACCGTTAAAGAAGAAGACAGTCTAAAATATCTCGTGAAATGCATGTCAGAAATGCAATCAGACAATGCCCAAGTTCTGTAAAAAAAATCCTCCACAATGATTACATATCAATCGATCTGCTAGTGTATTACTTTAGATATTCCTTCGACATCTCATGAAACAAGTGTAGCATAGATGATCTAGAGACTTTATACCCGTAAGAAATGATCCAATACAATATCACATAACGAAATGTTTACCAGTCCCTTGCCCAATATTCATGTCATCAAAGATCGAGCATTTAGATCCGCTAGATCTGATCTCATGTATGGAATTTTACAGAAAGGTTCAGAAAGGCAAAACGCTCCAGTCAGTCTTAACAAAAGCAAGAAGGCATAAACTAGCCTCTTGAATTGACAATAAAAAAGTATTCTTGTGGGAATATAAACAGGGGCACAGTCTTTCAATATGAAAGGAAGACGCGTCTGGTGGAAACTCTTGGTTTCGATTAACAATTCATTGCCATTTTATGCCAGACTACCTAGCCATCGTCATCTGCTGACTTGGGATTTAAAACTGAAAAGTCGATAGCGACGCATCTGCCTTCGTAAGGGGCGGAAGAGGGGAGGGGGTAACTGAATTGAACCAGCGGAACCAATTGGTTCATTTCTCCGAGGAATACCTTCGCGGGGGGGGGGGGGCGGTGACTGAAGGGAACAGAATACATGTACAAAAGATACTTTTCGTCCTATATGTGTGTGTAACAGAGCATGTTTTGTTAAGATTATGACGGACTTCTCATCTTTCGAACTTGAAGAGACGAGCCAGACTCTACTACAAAGGATAATCAAAAGTGTTCAATTGCTCTATTACAAAGCTATCATTTTTGCTAGGAGAGGGGGACATTATTCGTTCAATTGATTTGTATGGAAATAAATATGAAACAATAAATATATTGTCTTGGCCTCAATCCGACTACAGTTTTGTTCATCAATGTTTTGAAAATTTCAATCAAATTCTGAACAAAGTTATCACCACTATAATTTTCCTAGAAATGGCATCGACAGCCTTTTTCGATTATGGCAGATCTTTGATTGACAGGCGTTAACTCCACCTACATAGTCTCGATCATCAAGTAATGTTTACAGTGACTGGTACTGTTAGCGTATTCGGTTTGAGACGGGACTGCAATTCAATTCGTATTACATTTAATGACATTTATTATTTACAACAAATTAGAATTAAGACTTTTAATATATAGATAAGAAGAGAAAGTCTGTGACAGGATTTTAAAGTTTGGAAGGAATGGAGCAAATCAGCGAGGCAGTATTGCAAATAAATTATGATAAATAGCTGACTTCTTGCGTTGCCTGCGTGTACTCTTTTGTACTTCAGGCAGGCCCCAGTGACTCCCTAAGCTAGGGAGACGAATAGAAAACAGTGATCCGATGAGGTTGCAATTCAACTGGGGTGATGTTAGCTGCGATGTTTATCAATTTCCATAATTTTACTGCAACGCAAGTGACACAAGCCCGTATAATAACGACAGTGTGTATTATAGGGAAGGCAGCGTGATGAGCTGCTTATTTCCGGAAGCATTATGACGTCAACGTCACGAAGAATCTCCGCCCACGACGCCATTGCGAATAAATCAATAACGAAATCCTGTTTAAATCCGAGCCCAATCCAAGCCATCCGTGGGTATACAGAGTTGAGTTTTGGCTTGTTGTTTAAATAAAGATCTAAGTTATAATTTCTATGACATCTGAGGCCCAAAGGAAGACAGAAAAAGTCCGTTTTTGCCCCCCAATAATGTATCTTTAACAACCACGTTAAAGAACCCATCTATTCTCCACAATACTACGAAGATTTCATGAATCATGCCAGAAAGCCAATCAAAAGTAGTGAACTATGTTAACCTTGGCTTCTTTATTAGAAACGGTGAAGGAGTTAAACCTCAGGGATTCGTGGCTATTTCCATCAGAGTGGGCCAAAGGCAATATATTTCCACTTTTTAAGAAAGGAAATCATTGTAACACTGACAATTACCGCGTAATAGCAATAGTCTCATGTTTAGGAAATTGTTCACATCCATTCTAAACACTCGCCTCCTTGAGTTAGATAAATGCGAAAAGAAGATCTCTGACTACCAATGTGGATTTCATATAAGAACATATCAGCTGCTGGTGCCATTTCATTTTTATTTGGAAACAACCATTAATCGTTTCCTGAAGTCCAAACGTAGGATGTTTACAGAAATTCTGGGCTCTGTGTGTCCATTGTTGCTGTGACCCATGTTGTAAGGAGTTCGGACTGATATTTGGTGCCTTTAAGAAGAATTAGAACTTGTAAATAATCGAATCGTTTCAGGAGGTGTTTGTTGATATTGGAAGATATATTTATATTTATAATGTTTTATATTTCTTAAGAAATAACAGATGTAATTTAATTTATAATATATTTATAGATGACCTTATGAAAGTGTTTTTTTTTATTTAATGGAGGCTACCAGTTGGACATATACAAGACTTTCAACCAGTCTGCTCGTGCAACCTGCGCGCTGTACCATAAAGCCAGTCATTAAGACAACTAGCGTGGTTTCGAATCCCCGGTTGTACTTGACAAGGAGTAGGGTCGAATGTCGAATCTCGTGGGGTTACTCCGCCCCCCCCCCCAACTGTTAAAGACCCTTTTTCTGCGTCATAAAGTCTGGTATTATCGTTCCAAAATATATCCAAAGCTGCAATAAAACTGTAGTCATCTCCATCAAATAAGTATGTTTTCACATTCAGTTGTTTTCGTGACGAATCCTCCAATAAAGTATTAGTAATGCCTTTATCGTTATCTCCAGAAAAATATTTAGTGTTTCTACTTTTTCTTTAAAACACTTCACGAAATAAAAAAAAACAATTGGTTGGTGCTGGTAGATTTGTTATTATTTGGGGGTAAATCAGCTTTTCTGTTATTTTTAGAGCAAAAGTACGATGTGGTTGACTTACTTCGTCTAATTGATCTGACATAATTGTGTAGCAATAATGTATTCTGTGAGCTGATAGTGTATAAAAAAAACTTCAATCAGCCAGGAGCCAATTGGTAGATGAAACTAGGTAACCGGATGTGGACACCTCGCTTGACACAGTACTCATTGGAAGTGAGCATGTCCTGATCGTGTGTTTGTCCGCCGAAAGCGATCGCCATGTTAGTCGAAGTGATTGAAAACAAGTATGGCGGTTGTTTTGGGCGTTACCTTTTTTTTATTAAATTATTTCTGTAGTTTTGTAATCGGAGTTCAGCTTTAAACCAAATCTTTAATTTGTTTAACGACCGGGTTGAGTAGGGGCGGGGTTATAAGATGGTGTGAGAGAGAGAGAAATGGGGTTTAATGTCCACTAACACATGGTTTTATTTTATTTCAATAATTCGCTTGTGCGTAGGGGTCTTTAGCAGTGAGAGGAAATCGGAGTACCCGAAGAAAACCCACGAGGTTGGACAGGCGACCCCACTCCTTTCCTTGCCACGCACAACCGGGGATTCGAAACCACGGCAGCTAACCATCCGGCCACCCAACCCAACGTTATGAGATGGTAGCGTATGTAAAAGATGATTGAATGTTGACGATAAAGGATGGACCTACCATTGGACACAAGGGCTGGCTGGGGCGGGGTTACAAGAGGGTAGCGTATGTAAAAGATGATTGACGGTTGGAATACGAAGGAAGACCTGCCATTGGATACATGACTATAAAGGACAGTGTCCCTTCCCGATTATGTCTCTTCTATATTAATCAAATACGGCAAATAAGTTTTCAAACATCCTCTTATTATTCTATACTAGAAATAGCAGAAAACCAGCGAGATGAAATTATCTAGATATTTGATTTTGATAGAAAGACTCTGAAAGACTTTTAAAGAAAATGTATTTCTTTTTTAGGCCTATTATAAATAGTATTGGTTAATTACAGAAATTGAAAATTTAACAACAAAATACTGACGTCTAAGTTACGAGACGTAATTTGACATGTAATGATATGAAAATTAATTAAATGAAGAATTTTTAATACCCAAGTTAAAGTGAAAAGAAAATTAATTTAGAAGTATACAAATTAATTTGAAATGCGGTGATATGAAATGTCGTATCATATTGAAAGTGGTAAGAACATTAATTTAGAATGATAAAAATTAACTTAAAATGCAATGATACGAAATGTTGTATCATATTGATAAGAACAGTAATTAAGAATGATACGAATTAATTTGAAATGCAGAAATATGAAATGTATAAAACTTAAATTAAATACCTTGTAAAATAAAAAGTGTAAATTTCAACATGTAATAATACACCTCTTTCTTTGTCACAATATTTCAAACTATGGTTGGAAATAGGGGGAAAGGATTGAATTTGTCGTTGTTATTTTTCCCTTTTCGCACTTTTGCGATTTTCGAGATGTAACGTGACAACATTCCTAACCGTGTCGCCATATGGACGTAGCTTTCGGTCGCCTTAAAACATCCTCTCTATTATGGTGATAATGATTATTTTCATTGAATGTATTTAGTTTTAAGTAGTGTATAGAAGAAAAGTAACTTTCACTAAGCATTTCTGTGTAAAATAAAGATGGGTAGTTTTACGTGAATATTTAAGATGATGCAAATACCAAGTGAACATGGACGGGTGTTATGGTGACCTAAAAACAATTCACAGATGAGTAATAGTCAGGGGCGTTTTAAGGTTTATCATGGCGGAGGCTATACTATTTTGAGGGCCCTCGGGTGGGGGGGGGGGGGGTCAGAAGGTCGAGAAATATTGCAAAATAGAAATCTTTTTGGTGCATTCTGACATATCCTCCAGGCCCTTCGAGCCCGGTTTAATCTGAGGCCGGAGCTTAATGCGATACTCGTCTGAAGCCTGAATTCGAAACAAATCACTTGTACGTATCGGGGAGCCCAATCGAATAATAATTAATGGAATATTGTGCTGTGGGCCTATTGTGCAATCAACACGCGTAATCCCGGAAATCTATTCAGTAAAGAAATGATCGCCCCGCTAAACCAGGCTACACTGAATAGGTTTAATAGGTTTTCAGAAAAGGTGATTTCTTGATTGATGATTTTCATGCCAATGAAATGACTGTACACTTATTCAGTAGTGGATTGATTCGGACGTGGGGCCCTTTTGACTGCCTTTAGGGCCCTCCCTAACCAGGGTACATTTTCATTTTTCTCGTCGGTTTTGATTTTTTTCGCGAGGAGGCTGGCGCCTCCAGCACCTCAGCTATAAAACGCCACTGGTAATAGTATATTGTGTGACTCTAACCAATTTGGATGTTTAAAATGGTATACGTGTCTTCAAATTCTTAATAGAACTTACACCACGGCACAAGACGTGTATCTACGAATATTTGTTATTAGGTTCAAGGCATCACTTAAGGAAATTTGCACAAGATAACCCCCCTGTTGTAATAGGTAATTGTGATATATTTTCATCTGATTCTGCTCGTAATTTTGGCACAATCTTTAATAGTTTTATGCTCATTGGAGCTCACGTAAGTGATATTTGTAAATTGTGCTATTTTAATATTAGAAATATAGGTAAAATACGTAAATATGTAACTGAAGAGGGAAAATGGAGAAGAGTGATATTAATAATCTTTGGTATAATTATAATAATATTTGGTAATGATAATAATAGCAATCTTCGGTTATAATAATAATAGAAGTCTGCGGTAATAGTATTAATAATCTTCGGTAATAATAATAACCTAGGTAATAATAATAATAATCTTCGGTAATAATAATAATAATCTTCGGTAATAATAATAATAATAATCTTTGGTAATAATAATAATAATCTTTGGTAATAATAATAATAGCAATCTTCGGTAATAGTAATAATCTTTGGTAATAATAACAATAATCTTTGGTAATAATAATAATAATCTTCGGTAATAATTATTATAATCTTCGGTAATAATAATAATAATAAGAGTGATCATCATATATGGTATTGTTTATTTATCAGATTATGGTATCTGTGATTGCAATGCCTATTATCATGTCCTGGTAGGATGCGTTGACCACTACTACATTCTCCTTGAAGTCATGCCGAGTATTGTACATAGATCATACGTAGCTTGTAAATGAGGTATTGAATTAATTACATGTATAATTACAACACAGACAATCCGGACTTAAAAAAAGTGCATACAAAGTTAAAAAGTCAATATTATATAAATTATCATTACAGCTGGAGGTCAATAACTTAAATTCGATAAAAGTTATAGGTCACTTAGTCAGAATGGCCGCATTACATTATTCCCATTTATCGGTAATTTATAGATTTTCCCGACCATAATGGCCGTTTACACAAGATAACAAATGTATTTAAACCGCAATGGCCGTTTACACAAGATAACAAATGCATTTAAAGCATAATGGCCGTTTACACAAGATAACAAATGCATTAAAACCATAATAGCCGTTTACACATGATAACAAATGCATTTAAACCATGAATCACACTGACACGCATGCTCAAAACCAATTCGAAAATGATACGTTAAAATTGTATCCTCTATTGTCTGCACATGGTATGGGGAAAAAAGGGGGATAATTCTTGACCGGAAGATCAATATAGTCCTACTGCACCAAATTAAAGAAACACCTCATTAAAAACCACAGCCACTATCACGTTAGCAGACGAAGTTATTATTCATATCATGTAAAAATGTTTTTTTAAAGGTGTGACGATATTGTGTAGTTATGTTTTATATATATATATATATATATATATATATATATATATATATATATATATATATATATATATATATATTCTTTGAGGCCATATTTGATAATAACATATGCATTTAAGCCTTGAATCACGTACATTTTTTTTGGTCGCATTTGGTGTCCGCTAACACAAGTTTTGCTGTATTTTCGCGACCTCTTTTATTTCACAATTAAAGAAACGATTGAGCGACAACTTCAAGGGTCATGTTGAATAGTTTGAAAAGTTACTCCACAATATTCATATTATCACCTTATTCTTGTTTAGGACACTACATAGATATTTTCCATGCGCTCTTCTTCTGTGGTTTCACTTCGGTGTTTTGATGTCGCAGCCTTGTCTTTCTTGGATTTCCTTTTTCGCCAACTGAAACCAAACAACAACAAATTATTCAAAGATATTTTCTTTCATATTGATGGCGATGGACATAGTCGTTCGTATGGTCCCGAGGTTCCGTGTACATATTGGCACACACGCAGAACAATCCATGTCAGTTGAAATTCGATATAAGAGTAGGCGGTAGCGCCCCTGTCCGCGGCAAAATCTCCCCATAGCACACTGTATAGCGTATATTTAGAACTTAGAAAGTTTGTTGATCTATAGAGACTATTTCAAGGGTACCACTGTATAAATTAGTAAAATATAAGACAATACAATGTAGTTGCTTATATATTATGGAAAACGAGATACAGAGATAAAATGACATTGCGAGTTGATCGTGGTCTTGTCATGTTGATAAATATGTCCAATTAATAATTTGGATAACATTATCTCAGAATCAAAGAACTTGCAATAGGCAGATTTAGTTCTTGCATAATATATGTTTAAGCCTTGATGGTCTACTAATTTACATATTATTAATTTCCATTTTAATTTTAAGATACATTACCTAAGCTTTATATAAAGTATTTTCCGTCGTTGCTTTAATAATCCAAATATTGATAAGGAAAAATGAATATTTTGAAAATTTCAGTCAAATTCAGTTAAGATATAAAAATTTGGCGAGATACTCTCGATTGTCAAGTACCATTCTATGATAATAAACAAAGCATCGATTATCCATTTATCTCTTCTAATCCATTAGATATCTAAACCACTCGATTATGGACGTGTTTTGCAGTAGATTTAGTTCTTGTGTAATGCATCTTTTAAAGGGTTTTGTTAATTTTGTAAAGCTTACCACACGAGGATCAAGCGACTAATAACCAACCCTAGACCGACAACAACAGCAGTAAGGAGACCTAGAAAAATATAAAAATATATTTAGAAATACAAGAACTAAGAATTGTGTGCTATGTTTATATGGAATATATATTATACAATTCTTATATTTCTATAAGTATAAAGTATAAGTATACATAAATAAATAAAAAATACGTCCAGGTAAACAATTCTCCACTTTACTTCATTCTGACATACATTAAATATAAGCTAGCTATCTGCCTTCTATGGGCGTCTTCAGATGTTAATAATATATATATATATATAAATATAAGAATTATATACTATGTTTATATAGAATATTTAGTACAATATAAGAACTGTGTACTAAGTGATCACCCTTCCAATAAAAATATAAACTTGCTAAATTCATCTTTGTTATTTGTGACGCCGGGTTTCAAAAGGTCCAATTTTTTCGTTTTAGCACTGAGAAGATTTGATTTAAAGCAATAAATATGTCAACGTGAAATATAAAAGCTTAAAGCGTATCGTTTTATAATAATATTTTACCTATCAATGTGTACGCCATTGTGTTAGAAAGACTGGATGGTGGTTGTCTCGGTTGACCAGTTGTTGTTACCCATATGTTATTTGAAGTCGAGGCCATGTCTATGTTGTTATAATTAGTTTCTGATGGCCAGGCGTTCAACGTTGCCATTTCTGGGTAATTGGACATTGTGGCTGAATTACAAAATTATAAAATGATTTAGTGACACGCATGCGTACCCCTGGTCTACTCACAATACTACTTTTACAACACTCCTGCCCACTTGGATTCGAACCCTGGTAAAAGTTATGAGGGAAATTTTGAACTGGCGCTATGCTCTAATCTTATCCGATTTCCCGTAACCATAGGAGATTCTTTAACGTACAACCAACGGTCTACACGTAACCTTATGAGATTAACATTTCCTTTGTTAAATTTAGATGTTTTTATTGTCGTTTTTCGTTTAATCATGCTTGAATCATTATCACAAACAATCGCCTAGTTCCAAAGATCGTTGTCCGCAAACCAATTAGCGAAGAACCATGTTCAAACCCGAAATGAACTGAACCAATTAGAAAAGGACCATGTTCACCCCGAAATGACCAGATTAGTTGATGGTTAGAATGGATATCCGCGCTTATATAAAGCCGAGAGATATGGTTATCCAGACCGATATACCGTTGCAAACCTGTCCCGTGTTATGGCAGTTCTTGCTATAACAAGTTAAAAATTTATGGGTCAAATTTATGGTTTTTAAATCAATCCCAAATCGTCGTCACGATTCATTTTTGTTTAGATTACTGCAAAAATTATGGGATTTATTGCGGGAAGGCACGTAACTCTTACTTCGCTTGGCCAAAGATACTGGATAATCAACCACATCAAAAACTAAACTCCGGCTTACGCATGGGGCAATGGACTTTACGTCAAAGATTGACAACGCTCCTAAAACCTCCGTACGTTGAAGACTAATGAGAGGGGGGGGGGGGGCACTGGGTAACCAAGACTAATGATCATACAAATTAACACATTTCGGATTTTTCACTAACCCAAAGTTAATAGTTGTTCACTACATCAATAAACAACAGCCACGGATCCAGGATCTTGTCGGGGGGGGGGGGGGGTACACATTAGAGCAAAGGGTAATACGTTGCAAACTTCGATTGCTTGGGCGGAGACAATGCGAAAATCATATTTATAGCATCTATTAAAGAGAACATATGTAAACTACAACAGTAACAAAGCAAGCGAAAATGAAAATCAACTATGTCACTGGGGCTGAGGGGGGGGGGGGGGCAAGAGGTAAAATATTATAGAAACACAATTGTTTATATATTTGCCAACCATTCACATACTTTTGTATTATTTGATTGATAAAGACGAGAGGACCCTCGTCGGTTTGTATTAAAATCAGTAATTGTGTATCCATAAAATTGTATCTTGTGTTATCAATCAATGGCGAGAGATTCCTCGTTGAAACGTCGATTAGTATTTAACTCACACATTGTTGTAGAAGATGTATCTTGACTACAGATAGCCAGTGCTTCCTTGTGCATCAGATTGGATCGGTAAAATGACTGCTCCGACACGTTGTAAAGTGACAAACATGCCATCTTTCCTTTAAAATGACCAATCCCTGTTTCATTCACGTCATTTCCTAGCTGAATATAACCCACGCCAAGCCAAAACTGATGACCAGGACTGCTATCCACACGATAACCATTGACGTACAGATAGAAAGTACCTTTCAAATAAAATGATGTCAGTAAAACATGGTGTAATCACATACAAGACATGCCCCGAATTATATTACTATTTATGATTTAGGGCATGCGCTCCCGACTTAATTATCCCACAGATTCGACTTGATTATCCCTCCGATCCGACTTTGTTATCCCACGGATCCGACTTAATCATCCCACAGATTCGATTTAAGCATCCCACAGATCCGACTCAATCATCCCACAGATCCGACTTTATCATCCCACAGATTCGATTTAATCATCCCAGATATACTATCTGTATATCTGTCTCACTGCCATAATAAAAAAATATAAGTTTACCTGATGGTGAATCGTAGCTGAGAGAAAGACTTGTCCACGTGTTGGCGGGGATATAACCACCCGCCATAATAACCTGTTTTACGACCACATACAGCACGCCTTTTAACAGCTGAACTATAATTCCTGGAATATTATTACCACGATAGTGCATTATAACACCGGATTCTGTTTCAGGATAGACCTCTAATGTTATTGTAAACGAACCGAGTGGGTTTTCGATGATTTGTTCTGTAGTGTCGTAACAGGAGACATACGTCATAGGTCCGTATGCCAGAGGCGGGTGGTGGTTAGCTGTTATACTTTCGTAACAACCTGTCGGATGTCCCAGTGACGCCGGAGCAAGCGGCCACGTGCTTATTGGCGAAGGAACCGATGCCCGTGTATGGTATGGTAACAAACTGAAAACTAAAATCATGAATTTGTAAGAATTGTTTCTTTTTTATTTAGCGAACAATAAAACTGCTGCTGTGTTATTTGTAACAGTATTAATCAATTAAATTAAGATGTTTTAATGACGACTGCGAAGTGCGCTTCAATCTTGTTATGAATTATGACTTGCATTAATACAGTAATTTGTTAGAAAACCAACTAAATAACCCTATCTTGTAATGTCTAAACCCAAGCTCAATCCAAGCTCCTACAGATTCTTTTCGAAAGAAAAATTATCTTTTAAATTAAAGGTAGTCCCTCTCACCACAGTAGGTGTGTGTAGAGAAAAGGACAATCATAAACTGCAGCATATCTGAAAGGAAAGATACATGTTGTCTAAATTTGATATGATCCTTGAAGAGATCTGATGATATCGTGTTTATAAGGGTTTCATGACAATTATTATAACAGATAGTTCTAGAATGACATGTATTATATCACTGTAACAGATAGTTCTAGAATGACATGTATTATATCACTGTAACAAGCAGCCATCTTTGTTTTATGAAGTTCTCGTTGCAGCCATTTTTATAAAATTTTCGTAGTCGTTGGATATTATTAAGTCGTCGTGTTTCAACATTATTTCAACAACACGTAGGAATATATATGAATCAATCTGAGATACGAATCATGTTCCAAATTTATTTCAACAACACGTAGAAAAAGGTACGAATCTTGTTTCAACGTTATTTCAACAACACGTAGAAAAAGGTACGAATCTTGTTTCAACGTTATTTCAACAACACGTAGGAAAAGGTACGAATCAATCTGAGTTACGAAACGAGGTACGAAAGATCTAAGTACGAAACAGCCAGGTTATGAAACAGCCTGCACGCTAACAGATAGTTCTTGCATGACGGATATCAACCACATTCCATCTCGCCGACATCAAATGCTTCACACCTAATTTGAAAAGCAAAATTGTTTATCCTCCGACTGAAAAACAAAATCGCCACCACGCTGTCACAATGATTCCCGCCAACAAGCCGTTAAAGTATGTCGCCTCCATTGTGTTCCCAGGGTTTTCAGGAAAGGGAGCGCAGCGCGAAATATCGACATGGTTCGCTTTCCTATCACTGACACGCATGCTCGAAATCATATTTGAAAATGATACGTTACAAATTGTACACTCTGCACAAGGTTTTGGAAAAATGGGAGATAATTCTTGACCGTAAGGTCAATATAGTTCGTCCTACAGCACCAAATTAAAGAAAAAACCCAGCCTATACCTCAGACTTAGTTATTATTTATATCTTAGTGTAAAAATATGTTTAACTTATTCTTCTAAAGGTATATTACCATTTTGAACCGGTCTGTCAATATCTGATGATTTTGTGTAGTTATTAATTTTATATAAATATCGTTTCAGGCTATATTTGATTATATTGTTGCGATATAATATTTCTTATCTTATCTGTTTTTGATATATTTCCACTAAAGCTAGTATTCCAAATATATTTTGATTTTGTTGCCTTGGTTTTCTATTTTACATTTTTAATATTCAATAAAATTAGATTAACCTCGATCAAGCCAATCTGATCAGTATCATATTTGGCGTGAATGATGTGGTCAATATCCACCCACCCCCACCACCAATTAAATATTGTCGTTTAGTAATATATTGTTAGAGAGTCGTTATGCCGTATTTAGATAAATGAGTTGGGCAGTAGATATACAGTGTTGATTGTTTATTGGTAGTAAGGCCTCTGAACATACCAGTCTTAGCTACGATTGTTCATTTAACCGTTAAATTTTCATGTCTCATAGATGTTGAAATACATTTAAACCTCGTCCATTCGATGGTCTACAGGGTTGTTTATAGGATTTTGGTGTTAATAAAAGTAATAAAAAAAACCGAAAAGACAAAAAAATGTCCCGTGATTGCCAGATTTATATCCCGCTAAAATATCAAATTTGTCTCGGCTAAATCCACTCTAAAATGTAATCAGATAGAATTTTTGAAAATCTTTTTTGATACCCGCATACCCTCCCTCCCTGGCCCTGCTTTGATTCAATCCGATTTCAAACAGGCCCATCAATTAGGTTCGCGAACAACACAATGACGGCGGCGGTGGGTTTATATTACATAGCAACCGCATAGACCGGTAACATTTCAATTCGTAAATACCGACAGGAATATAACCATTTTCCAAATCACACGAATTATAAAAGGAACCCATCAACACAACATGTGTCAAACTGATCTCGCAGTGAATATTCGCTTGGCCGCTACAATCACTGATAAGCATGACATCGACGAGGCTTAATGAGTACGGCATATTAACTTTTTTACTCCGACAAATTTAATTCTCAAACATTTTTGAGGTAAAAGAAAAATAAATAAAGACATTTAAAGTATTTGTAGTTAAAAAATAATTTCCTATTTAGTGTAAATGGGTATTAAAATGAGTAAAATGCATCATTTTGCCCGAAGCAGTTAGGTGTTAAGTAAACATTGAACGAGCCGTTGAGCCAATGACTGGGGGCGTGTGCAGTCAACGCACGTGTTGTGGACAATCATCCGTTACAGAGACAATTCGTAAGTAATTCTCTGTAAAACAGATTGAACATGTGTATGTATTTTATACCAGCCCAGAATAACATTAGCCTCGAATGGCGGGAATATCATGTGCTTACTATTAGATTTTGTAAATTAAATTCATAAATAAGTGTCCATGGTTGCTCTTGGTCTGAGTATCATTCCTTTATTTCAACGTTTTCGGATCATTTCATCTGGACCTGGCAATACATAGTTGTATATAATCGTCTACTTTCTAATAATAATACGAAATGAAATAACTATGATTATTTTTGGCCCAAAAAATTTGAATTATAATTTTTTTTAATAACCTTAATTTCACCCAATTACATTGAAACACATGACACAATTATACGGAATAAAGTTTACTTGACGGATTTATTTCAGCGACGTTTCTACGAGGGTTCTCCTAGTCTCTTATCATCCAAACAAATATTCTACGAATATTAGTCTGGATGGATCCTCAAAATTTGACAGAAAGTCGGTCATTGTCTGGATTATCCAGTCTTTTAAGTTACAAAATCAAAACATCTTGCTTGTCAACAATGACACTCTCTAAAATTTTGTTTTAAAGGTTTTAATTGAAATGGTAATTTTCTCTCGTCATGAATCAAACGTATGGCTTCTCACAATCTCCTTAATCGCGATGCATGCTGTTGTATCGTCTCTATTTTGTTTCTAATAATAGATGTGCCAAGTGAATTGTGGGATATATTTTATCCTCGCTTTATAGAATCTATCAAAATCGACCCGGCTTCATAATATTTATTACTTGCCGAGACTTTAGCCATAAGGTTCCATTGCCCATGCGTAACCGGGAGTTTGGTTTTTTATGTGGTAGATTATCGAGTAATTTTCGTCAATAATTGAGAACCGACCCAGACCCTCCGTGCGTTGAAGACTAGGGGTTTCTGGGTGACCGAGACTAGGGTTCTCCCGCCTTCATCAAACAAAGAATGACAGCCACAGTACAAATGAAATGAAATGGGGTTTAACGTCTAACCTGAGCTATAATGGAAGACGGGCATACGCCATACAGTGTGCTATGAAGGAAATTTTGCCCGGGCAACGGCGCTACGGCCTACTCTTATATCGAATTCCAACTGCCCAGGGATCTTTTACGTGCACTCCAATGTGTACACGGGACCTCTGTTTTTCGTTCAATCCGAACGACTAGGCAGCTGTCCTTGTCAAGCCATCCGAGAAATGTATATAAAATATAGAACACAGACAACCATTTATATTCGTGCTGGCTTGAGGGCAGAGTGACAATACGCATACAGTTTCTCGAACATTTTTTAATAATTTTGTCTCGATGCCTGCCTATTTCAAGATTCTTCCGATGTGGTAGAATGTACTGCCTTTGAATGGTATGGTGACGCGTATGGGTGAAGGATCTATTCGTACTGACTTGACGGTAGAGTGTCGAGACAATATTAATGGTGTTATTGGTTAGCTGTTTAGGGTACTGGTTAAAGATGGAGAAGACTGATCTGTGGAAGGTCACAGGTATTGAGGGTGCGGTTAGTGAGTGTTGTAATGATGGCTTTCTTGGTTTTGAACGAGTGGTTAGATTTAAAATGGAGGTACTTATTGGTGTGGACTGGTTTCCCATAAACTGACGTACGGAGAGAAACTGAGAGAGTTGTTGATTCTTTGGACATTGACATCTACAAAGGGAGGCTAATGTCTGTTTCCAATTCCATAGAGAACTTAATTTCGCTGTGATGTGCGTTCAGGTTGTTTTATAGGGAATGGGGGTCATCTCCATTGTTTAGCATAACGAATATTTCGTTCGGAACTGACATCCTCTCATAATCTTATATAACAACTATTCGTGATATGTACCTACGCCCATACATTTGCGATGCGGCTACCGATTTACTTTAACATGAAAACTTGACGCTATTACACAAATTGGGAACCTATTCCGCTAGCGACCTATTCGACCGATCGAGCTGCAACCTGTTCCTTGGAAACCTAATTAGAATAAAGACAACAGTCGCCATAACTCATCTATTTATCAACCAATAAAATCCAACGTTATGTCTATCAAATGTATCCATTCCTTAAGCTCAGAATAGAAGTGTAAATTCGTCATTATCTTACAGCTGGATCGGTCGAATAGGTCGCTAGCCAAATAGGTCACCAAATTGTGTTCGGTATGGGCGCAGCCATGTTTCATCCGGTACCTTTAAAGTAGTTCCAATATGGCGGAATTCGTCATACAGTCGAGGTTAGATGTAGGTTCCGTGTACTCATTGGCGTGCACGTAAAAGATCACTTGACAGTTGGGATTCGATATAAGAGTAGGCCGCGGCGTAGAGCCGCTGCCCGGACAAAATTTCTCTCATAGTACACTGTATGGCGTATGCCCGCCTTCATTAGCCCAGGTTAGGTGCAGAATAATGGGACGTTAAACCCCATTTCATTTCTTATATTCATTATTAGATACTTACTGTATAAGAAAAATATCCACAGAGTCAAACTACAACCAGTCATTTTAATTCTGTAAAACTGTTCACGTCCACATCAATAGAGCATCAAAGGTAGAAATGGTGATTGGGCGTGGTGATACTACTCTCTTCATATTGACAACAAGGCGTGGCTTAAATATATTGTAGTGTACATTGTTAATAGTATACTCTTCACAAAAAGAAACGCACAACTCATTTTTCATTATGTAAGGATAAAGGAAATTCATTATTGATTTTAAAGGCAGAGTCACTAAATGTGACTGGTCATCGTTTTTGTCGAAATGTTTTTTCGCTTGATTACACCAAGAAACATGAATTTAACAGCTTCGCGAGGTTTTCGCATGGAACCTAATTCTACGGTCTTTAAAATCCCGGGGTTCTCGGTTTCCAAATCAGCTGCACATGTAAACACACAACAACCCAAGTGATGCCACATCTGAACGAAGACCAACGCAACAACGCTATTGGTCGATTACAAGCAGGTGAATCCAAGACAGATGTAGCCAGGGTGCTGAATGTTTCCCTTAGTTCCATTTCGTGCCTTTGGGATAGGTACCGACAGCGAAGTTCAACTCGTGAACGACCTAGCTCAGGTCAAGCAAGACTGGCCCCACCTGTCCTGGATCGTCACTTCCGGTTACGTCGTTGGCGTAAATGGTTTTCAACAGCGACCTCTATTGCAGCAGCAATTCCCGGACGGCGTTGAATCTCGTACCAGACAGTAGGCAAACGCCTACGTGAAACCGAATAACGAGGCAGACGAGCTTCTGTTTTGAAATACGCAGACACCATGAAATCCAACTTTAATGGAGAGCAGTTTGGTTCAGCGACAAGGCGATAGTAGTGCGCGGATATACTGACGACGAAATGTAACTTTGCGTTTCTTTTTTGGGAGAGTATATTTGTTATACGTTTACTTTGAAAGGGGGGGTGTCGTTTAGGAGAGACAATACGGGGGACTACCTATTGGTTCTACGTGGCAAGAAGTGAATATCGTATTGCTACCATCGTGGGTTACCTTCGGGTCCTCCGGTTTCCTCAGAATACGGAATTGAAAATCCCAAAGCCGACCAAGGAACCCAATATACCGGATACGTTTTCAAACAACATAAACATGTCAGTCTTCATCGGGAACGGAGGCCGGTGCCCCAAGCTGTATTATACGGTGTCCGGATAAAACCAGACTTTCATTATCAAGTAAAACACTTGGAACATGTACTGTATAGACCTCCAAAGGAACAGCAATCGATTATCATGTCACCCAAAGAAAAACTGACCAGAAATCTTCAAAGGGTTACGCTCCCGCATAAGCGGTTTTGGTATTCAATATTCTGAGCTGAAAATTTGAGACAAAGTAAATACACCATTCAAGTGTATTTCATACACGGACCTTTATTTTTGAGACTCGGGATAATACCAAGACATTACGCGAAGGTTTATAGTCTGTATACAGTCTGTACATCAGTATCTGGTGTGTCTACCGCGAGTGTCAATAGCAGCAGCGCAGAGTCAGTACATGGAAAGGACCAGACGACTGATGAACCCCATTGACACCTGGAACGACAATCTCAGAATAACCTGGCACAATCCATCGGCTGCGTTTGGTCTCAGTGCGACGTTATTCAGTCCCCCCTGAATTTAATCCCAAAGATGTTCTATCGTGTTTTATATATCCGGACTAAGGGCTGGCCAGTGCATAACACCGTTCTGCTGTAGAAAATCCCGAGTAACTCTGGCGGTGTGGGCACGGGCTTTGTCATGCTGAAAAACGTTGTATGACTTGGGGTCTGAGAGCTGGGTCGATGTAGCGCACTGTTGTGTTGCCGCCTCCTCTCCCTGGACCAAGATTTGGGAACACCATTGGATCCCCCTTTGGTTCAGGCCGATTCCACCAAAGCCGTTATGCTTTGACGTCTCATTCCGTGACACATTGGCCACGTCGACGCCATATTCTGGTCCTACCATCTGCAGTTGATACGCAATACCGAGGGGTGAGGATAGGTCCACGGTATGGTCTGCGGCAATGGATGTTCTCGGCGCTCTATCGGTCTGTGGAGGGATTCTGCACGTGCTGTCGCACATCATGTCGGTCCTGTCGCCTTGTGGTAAACCTTGGTCTACCAGTTCGGGGTCATCATCCTTGGTGTTGGTGAACCGAAAGCATTGCTGAAGCCTGTAGCTGGTCCGAACATTGACCTAGAAGTGATTGGTTACGGCTTGGGCATTATGGCCAGCGTCTAGTCTTCCATGCGGCTGGTTCCTCTGAGCTGCGTGAATCGTGGCATGCTGTTGACGTTGTAGTGTGAATGATTCAACCAGGTATGGGGGATTGGAGTATTTTTTAGGGCTGGTCCCGGTGAACAGCACGGGCAGCAAGACTTACATGAAAATCATGGAGAACACATTACCATCTCAGAAGTCCGGTTTCGTTTTTGAGAACATTTCTTGGGTTCAACTCTAAGTTTGGAAAGGAGGTAATGTTGGAGATGTTGTCTCAAATATACAATAAATACATTTGACAAGTTTTATGTAATGCATCTATTCAGAATAACATACCAAACCTTAGCCCTAACCAACCTCACGTTTCTTTTGCTGCTTAGTATATAATTTACCAGTTCTTTAAATGACATCTAAAGGCACGGTTTACTCAAGGTCTATATCGATTTTCCCTTGTCATTAATTAATATTAACTATTTGTAATAATTCATGTGTCATATGAAAGATAAAAATTTAAAACTATCAAATTTTAATAATAAAGATTGTTTGTTTCATAAAATTATTTTATTCTGTCTGCAATAAATATCATCTGGTTCTCATTACGCACAATGTTTCATATAACAAATATTCAAACAGCTACAGATTAATATATTAAATAAAATAAAATGGGGTTTAACATCCTACTGTTGTTCTGGGAGCCCTGTTAACTATAACGTGTCATTAACTTGCCGTTATAGTTAAGGGATGTGTTGGGCTTAATTACCAGTGTTATTTTCTATAGAACACTCTGGCGGGTTGGGCGATAGGGGGGGGGATGCTATTCATGTTTTCTATAGGATGAAATTCAATAGTATTTCGCAGAGTTTTGGGGATCTATAGACAACAATGGACCTAAATATTCTAAAGTGCAAATCCCATAATTATTCCTACATATTTATGCTAACATTTCTAAAGAAAATTAATAAAGTACTCTATGATATATTTGGACTAAAAACATATTCAAACTAATTAATTTATAATAATTTTGCTTACAATCCTTCTCAAAACAATCCCCGGTTGTACGTGGCAAGGAGTAGGGTCGCCTGTCCAGCCTCGTGGGTTTTCTCCGGGTACTCCAGTTTCCTCCCACTGTTAAAACCCCTATGCGCAAGCGAATTATTGAATTAAAATTAAATCGTATGTTAGTCCTGAAATGACCTAGTTTGTGTCGAGTGGACGTTAAAACCCATTCTCTCTCTCTCCTCAAAACAATGTAAATGCTAAGAAATACCCTGCCATAAAAATCGATAAAAAAAGGTCACGTTCGTGTCACGTGACTTGCCTTTTCCCGCACGTACAGCAACGGCGGCAAAGTCGCAGGAGAATTCATTGCATACGCAAGGCGATGTTGTCTGTAATCGCAGATTATTTATTAAAATTCAGCCAATGAACAAACGGTTTTCCCTTTCATTAACTTTAATCAATCCGTTAGCTAACGGATAGTGAAATTTACTTTCCAGCAACCGAAATTTAACGGAACGTTAACAAACGACACGTTACCAAGATAACGGCCCGTTTCTGTTTTCTGTCTTGTCTGCAGGTTTATCTTGTAGATTTTTGTTTCGTGTGTAGTGCGGTATTCTTGCACTTACTATTAGAGTTTTTAAAAAATAACTTAATTTTGAGCAACCGGCCCTAATTTTTGAAGTAACAACTATTCTATATATCGACATGCAGACACCATTTCAATTTATTTCTGTTGTTCCTTATCACATGTATAGTGTCGTATCTATAGATGTTTTTAGAACAGGCATATTGGAAGCAATCTTTGTCAGTTTCTCTGGAAATTTAATTTGTAAATCAGCTCAGTTTGCAAAATGGCCAAAATCCCGGTATTTCAGATGGTAAACATACAAGCAGCTTTCAATGCAAAATTTTGAAATTAGGACAAAGTCAGTCCATCCCTCTGTCACACGTTTTGTTTGGCAATAACTATTCCTCTAATTAAGCTAGGACACTATAAGTGGGAATTCACAATTTTCTTGGGTCTCTAAACACTAGAGCCACCGATCGCTGCCGAACCCGCAATTCGTCGTAGTTCTGGTAGATGTTTTCACTCGGACCCAAGAAACTGTGATGTCAGGAATGGACGTGTGCTGCATCTTTCGCCCCGCGTTCACGTGGGCTTAGAATATCACGAAAACCCTTAATATATTATTGTATTATTTAATATGTTTACGAATAGTGTTTATCAGCAAATTATTTATATTATCAACAGTTGTTGATCAGATAATCTCCTGAATGAGATTAACGTTATAAGTTGGTTAAAGAGGATTATCAATGAAATATAACTCCCATGTATTAACCATATAATCCCCATTGATCAGTAATTGTTTAGATTCATTTATTTCTTGTTGAGTATACAAGATAACTAAAGTGAAAGTAGTGACGGTATAGATGCGTGTTATAAACGCTAAACTGCAAGTAGTTATGGTTGTTAGGGTGATGTTTGTATCATGTGACATCGACATATAAGGTATAAATTGCCTGATACCCACAAACATAATAACATTTACCCGTTACCTTCACCCGAATCTACCAACTACCAAACTAGACATCAAAATGGCTGATCTTGATATGATTAACAGAGATCCTAATAACATTAATGATTTTGTTGGTGTAAGTTTCAATATCTGGTAATTAAACAGTTTCTGCCATATGTCTTAAAACATTATTTCTTCATCATCTAATCTTAACAACTTATTATTTACAGAATATCTATTTTATATCATATATTAAAACTTCTCAGTTAAATTTGCATGTTGTACGAAATGTTGTTTTTTACATGTTGTCACTTTTTATTTTTGTTATTATTTCTGTTGATGCTACAAATATGTCTTAATTGATTTGTTCTAGGTTCAATTCGAAGATGTTTTGGCTGAACCAGAAGGAGCTCACAGTATAGATTGTGTATGGAAAGCCTCCTTCTTCTGTTTCAATATATGGAAAAATGTCTTCTATAAACTCGCCACCTTGTGTTGTGGTATGTGTATTGCTGCCGAATGGGGATGTGAATTTGCTAGAATAGCCTTTACTCACGTGTGGTTCGTCACTCCATTATTCAAAGTTCTGGAGATTAATTGTGGATGTTTACAGAAATTCTGGGCTCTGTGTGTCCATTGTTGTTGTGACCCATGTTGTGAGGCGTTCGGGTTATTATTTGGAGCCTTCAGAAAAGACTAGAACAGACTCTAATACAGACAAAACTAAATTAAACAAGGACATTGAACTGTTACGGAACCAGAATGTAAAGTTTAAAAATCATTTAATTATTTAATGTAAATGTAAACTGATATTAATAAACCGTGAGTGTAATATGATCGATAAAATGTAGAAAATATACTTTCTGTTCTGTTTTTACAAATAAATCACGCACAAGACTGGGGTTCAGTTAACTCACTTTCAGACTTTCACAGATTGTCCGGTAAGTCATAAGACATGGGGTTTTGTGTCCTACTCTTCTGCTCTGATTTGGCTACTGAAGTCGGGTATTCTGCTCTGACTTGGCTACTGAAGTCGAGTATAGGGCCACACCGTGTGCCATGATTCAAATAATGCTCTTATATCAGCCTACTCATATATTATCGAATTCCAACTATCAAGGCTGCGTTTAAGTACATGTCAATGATTTGATATAACGTAATCAAAGCTAAAGAACATAACCAAATAGCAAAATGGTGTCAATGTTACATGACAACAACCACACTGATCAGCAGTGAATATTCGCTAGGATAACAGAACTTTGTCAGTTGATAAAGTGTTGTCCCAATGAAATGGGGTTTAACATCCACTGTTCTGTTCCAACTGGGCTGGTGAAGACGGGGGTTGGTCCCAAAGTAAGATTCTTGATAGTCCCGAAATTACCTAGTTTGTGTCAAGTGGACGTTTAACCCCATTTCTCTCTCTCTCTCCTTCTCTCTCTCACTCTCCCAGCTGTCTATGGCGAATTAGGGACGCGCCCTATTCATGTGACACATAAGTATCCAATGATCAAATATTGGATCAAAATAACCCGGGTGTCTGCTGATAGATACCCTACCGCGTGTTATAAACTTCTGTATATTTTACATTGTATGGGCCGCACAACGGGGGCGACTCATATCGAAATGTTTCTAGATAAGTTGGGACTACAACACGCCTGGATAGAACAAAGTGTTGGTAGCATTTCCTGGTTTTTAAGTTTAGTTACGAGTCGTATTGGTGAAGAAACCTGGACAGAAAATTTGAGCGCATCTGAAAAAAACTATCTTTATAAGAAGTATAAGACTAGCTTAGTAGTTGAAAATTACCTTAGTTGTATCAATACCATATTCCACATATCTTTCATTAGTCGATTTGGGTGCGGTAATCGCCACCTTGCAGTAGATACTGGTCGATGGTTGGGCACAGCAAGAGAAAATAGAATCTGCCTTTATTGTTTTGAACGACATAACATGTGTATATTGGAAGATGAGGGTCATTTATCAACCCTTGAGCAGGCCAACTGCAAAATAATATGTGATGACTCTACGAAATACATTCCAGGCCTGGGTAACGCAGAATATTCGTTTGACAATTTCGAACAGCACATTCCTTCATCGGCCTACTGACTAAAACTAGTTAAGGTCTTAATATTCAATGGAATAAATCCCCAGCAACATTAAAGAAAGCCAGAGTCCTTTAAATTATACCTGAAACTTACTTAACTGTGAATATACCAAACGTGACAGTGAAGCTCAGCGCCATCGAGTAGAACAGTTCTAGACGAGAGACGCTATATAAATTCATTATTATTATTAAGAGTAGAATCTTATTACAGAATCTCCGAATTCGACTCGGCAGCAAGTTTTGGTCTCACTTATCTATTATTTCAGAAAATATATGCTCTTTTCCAGATTTACAAAGTATGACAATCCCGCTAAAGGTTCATCAAAAGTAATGATTAAATTCCAATGTTTATCATGGTTAAAATCACATCAAATATACACCTTCGTGTTCTAGGATACACATAGAGTCATAAAAAAACGCACAACATTTCAGCGTCTAACAGAAGCAAACAATGAGGCAAAAAGACGACGATGTGATACGACCCTTTTTCGTAACCGGATATGACGATCCAGGACAGGTGAGGTCACTCTTGTTTGGCCTGAGCTTGGGCGTTCACGGTATTTATCCTAAAGGCAAGAAATGGTACCCTGGGAAACATTCAAAAGTCTGGCTACATCTTTCTGGGATTCGCCTGCTTGTAACTGACCGATAGCGTTGTTTCGTTGGTCTTCATTCAGACGTGGCATCACTTGGCTCCTTCGGTGTTTACATGTGCAACTGATTTTGAACCCCGGGTTTTAAAGGCCTAGGATTTGGGTTTCATGCGAAAAGCTAGCGAAGTTGTTAAAACGTCATAGTTGCAAAAGAAAACGTGTTTGGTTTTTATTATGCATGATTATGCTGTTTTCATATGACACGTGAATACTAAACACGATATCAATATTATATGACTTGAAATTATATTGTTGTTAAAACACTGGTGTTAAATACCATAATATGACATACGAATACAAACCAAGCTTATATGAATATTTCTATTAAATGACGTCAAACATACTGTCTCCAATGTTTTAAATTCCCTATAATGACGTAACAGAATAACTCCCGTGAATATAAGAATAAACCACACAAGTCACTTAAGCCCTGTTCGCATTCAAAATATTTACTCGTGAATGTAATTGTACTCTTATGCATTATTGGACATGTGTGTAATTGTCCATTCGGTTTTTGATCACGAAACAGTCTAATATCGATAATAAACAGACGGGAAAATCTTGGCGTTTATACTACATCACCTCAAAAATCCGACCTTCCGATCGAGTCGTAGCTAATGTTGTCCAACCACTGGACGAGCGAAACACCCAATCTTCTGGGTAAGTATTTATTTATGTTCATGTCCACTTACAGTACGTTTTTGGTATAAAATCCAACCCATGAGCATGCCGTGGTGTGCTGTTGATGATCCACTTCTTAGAAGTTAATTAAAGTTAAAACAATAAGAACTGTGCCTTTCAACACTCTTTAAATGAATTATTTACATATTTGTTTTCAGCAAGCAACGCTTTCGTAATAAAACTGATCTAAAATGGGATACAGAATATCTGATGAACAAAATAAAGAACATGGTTCAGAAAAGATGAGTTTGCAGCCTTCTAAGTTAAAGGGCACATAAGATGGACGAGATAACTTTTCAGTGCGTATAGCCAATGGTTACCATATCCCTCTACGGCAAGTTCGCACCAATTTGATTAAAATTAATTCAGCTATCTTCAGTCAAAGTCGCACCAAATTCACAAATAATAAATGTAATAATCCTCATCTGAAATATATTCTGTTTTCAGTAGGAATCCAATTTTAAGCTTTGTGAAAAGTATATAAACTCTGAATAAACTGAACATGGTCTTAAGCCAAAGGTCTAGATCGGCAGAATGATGTCCGACCAATAGTCTGACTCTTCATAAGGTCTACATCGGCAGAATGTTGTCAGACCAATAGTCTGACTCTTCAATAAGCTGAATGAGAAACAACAGGGAAGAATATAAATCAAAATGAAATGGGAGTTTAACGTCCTATTTTTCTGCACCGACGGGGGGCGCGCTGTTATGTTCTGATTGTAGATTATTACCATACCTTTAAGATTAAGGTAAAACAAGTTGTAGTCGGGACTGAAGTAACTTTAGCCCGGCAGTTCGATTTATTCAAATCTAGAATAAAGACTTTCTTAGAACCACCTTGGTGTTATATTAAATCCCAATCCAATACACAATATACGCCATACAGTTTGTTGTAAGGGAAATTCTTGCTGGACAACGGCACTACGGCCTACTCTTATACCCAGTTCCAAGTGTCAGAGTTAGGTGGTTTAGGGTTAGGGCTTATAAGGTTAGGGGATAGTTATGCTGTGAACAGATTTTGATTTCGTTCATTATATAACGACCAGTAATTGTATAGATATAATTATTGTTTAATTTATCAACCATAATATGGAGAATAACATTTCATAAATCTTGATGTGTAAAATGTCACGCATATTTATTGTCCATTATTAATAATTTCTGTAATTAGTTTTATTATTCGTCATACGCTAACCAGATCGTAAGTCTTTTCAAACATTTATAACTGTATGTTTGGATCTAACGTCCACTTCTTAGATGGAAGTGGACGTTAAACCCCAGAAACGGACGATTTTGACGGCAATATTAGAATTTCGCTTGGCCAATGTAAACTGAACCGGTTCGTCGTTACAGCGGAGATCCCATGCCTGCTACTTGATAGTACCGCAAGCTTATACCTGAACTGTTATTACAGACCCTAATCTGGAGTGAATCAGATGCACCATTGGGTGGGACTATGTGGTTGTGGATTAGCAGTTCCTTAAATACGACATATATTCAAAGGCTTTCGCATATGGCTTTATTCTGCAAGACAAAATTACATTCATTTAGACAATGACAATAATGACAATTAGACAATATAGGCTGATAGACTTGAAGCACGAAAACGACTAAAGGGAGGTAACCTGCACTATAAGTATTACAAGCAGTGCGCGAATGACAAAATTCTTACAGGCCGGTACAGATTAAACAAGCGTTATATAAATCAAATAATAATAATAATAACTCTTATTATTCACTAATCGTATCACATTCGCGAGATGTTTTAAAGCTGAAATTCTAAAAATGAAATAAAAGTTTTAAAAGGTAAACTTTATTGTTTTACAATGGCTGACATTTTGTTCTGACAACTAATTTTCCGTCTACTCTTTAAACTTAACAAGATACGGAAGATAACATGGATGACCGACAAACACAGCAGAGAGAGAAATGGGGTTTAACGTTCACTCAACACAAACTAGGTCATTACGGGATAAACATATGGTACAATTTCATTGCAATAATTCCCTTGCACGCAGGGGTCTTTAGCAGTGGTAGGAAACCGGAGAAAACCGACGAGGTTGGACATGCGACCCTACTCCATTTCATGTTCAAATAGGGAATCGAAACCACGCCAGTTGACTCCATAACAAGCCTTATGATACAGCGCGAGCACACACACACACTTACCGTTTGCCCATCCTAACCCCTCTCAAACACAACAACATGAAGTAAACAAAATAAACAACAAACAAAGAGCAAACGGTTTAATTGTAAATAAAATATCATGTTGAGCTACAAACATATAACCAGCCTGCATGTCATGAATTGATTATATGATCAAACGAATGATGATATACGCAAATTATTTAATATCTATATAACAACTCATAGCTATATTCATGTTTTGGGCAAGGTGAGAAAAACTATATATAATTCAGACACCTGTTGTAATAGCGTCCAGTGGCCGTCCAGCACTTTAATAGTTCAACTGTTTCAGCTGAACAATGCTGGGAAGGATTTTGTGTTGAAGGTAGTGGATGTGTAAACAACGCATGTAGGTGTAAGTATAATATAGATATATGTTATTCATTATAACACCTTTTTTTTCTATAATAAATGATGTTCTGAAATGAAATGATATGATATGAAATGGGGTTTTACGTCCTACTCTTCTGCACCTAACCTGGGCTAATGGAAGATAGGCATACGCCATACAGTGTACCGGCTATGAGGGAAGGGGGTTTGGATGGCCTAGTGGTCTAGAGTGCCGCGCTTCGACCTCTAGCTGGCCGGTCACCTCTGACTTGCGGCTTTGGTTTCAATCCCTGGTGTGAGCGTATGTGGCATGGAGTCCATGGAGATAGGGGCGCCTTCTCAACCTCGTGGGTTTCCGCCGGGCACTCCGGTTTCCTACCACTGCTAAAGACCTCTACGAAGTAAAATTAAAAACCATATGTTAGTCCCGAAATGACCTAGTTTGTGTCGAGTGGATATTAAACCCCATTTCTCTCTATGAGGGAAATTTTGCCCTGGCAGCGGCGCTACGGCCTACTCTTATATCGAATTCCAACTGCCAAGGGATCATTTACGTGCACGCCAATGTGTACACGGGACCTCGATTTTTCGTTCCATCCGAACGACTAAACATCTGTCCTTGTCATGCCCTCCGTTCTGCATCACTGACAAGGGGAAACCACGCCGGAAAATTGAGATGAACTTTCTCGGCCAATGCAGGGATCGAACACCCGACTTCCAGGCTAGCGAACCAGCGCCTTATCCACTTAGCCACGTTATCCCCATAATGATGTTGTACTTAGCAGGATATACTAAATATCTGAACAAGATAAACGCCTGGTAGCACTATCCTTTGTTAGATGATTTATCAAATTTTGTATTTTGTAAACCTGATCATATTATTCTCTTATCTTATGAAAGTAAACTTAAACAAAATTCTATACTGTAAATTATATTTATTATAGTTACGTTTGACTGTGTGGGGAAGATTGATAACAGTTTTTGCAATCCATTTGATATGGGTACTTGTTCAGATGGTGCTTGTCTCGGTAAACATGATTTATATTATAGACTCCAGCTAAGAATTAACCAATATTTGACCGGAGTTATTTTCACCAGTCCTGTGTTTGAGTGGTCGAGTGGTCTAACGTACGTGCTGTAGATTACTCTAACTTGTAAAACATGTCTAGGTGGAATAAAGGGCCTAATCGTTAGTGTCAGACAAAACTAACTTTATTTGTGCTACAGTGTTTATTACTCAGTGGAGATATAAATTTAACCCCAGGTCCGGTCAAATATCCATGCAGCCTGTGTGTGAAACCAGTAAAATCAAACCAGCAAGGATTACAATGTGATTTCTGCGATATTTGGACTCATCGAAAGTGTGCTAATATCACAGTAACTAAATACAATTTACTCGCGGAAAGCGATGACACTTTTTTCTGTTGGCGATGTACCGATAGACTACCTAGTTTTTCTGATTCTTTCTTTGAAGACTCTCCATCTAACAGTGATGGAAGTGAATGCTGTAATACCGAATTCACAGATGAAAACAGTTCTCAAAACAACGACATTTTTGATCAACTCAGAGAGCTACGTATGAAACATCCGTCACGTTTCTTGTGTGCCCACCTGAATATAAACAGTTTGCGCTACAAATTTTCATCAATACAAGAGTTACTGACTGGTAATATTGTTGACTTATTGTTTATATCGGAAACAAAATTAGACCAATCTTTTCCCAATGCCCCTTTTGTGGTGAACAACTATCATTTTTGGCGAGACGACAGAACAGTTTCTGGCCGTGGAACAGCCGCTTACTTGAGATCTAATATTGCTAGCGACAGAAGAGTGGAATTTGAATTTAAGGAGATCGAATCTATTGCAGTCGAAGTTATTATTGAAAACACTAAATGGATATTCGTAGGGGCATATAAGCCTCCCTCAATGAACGACAGTATATTTGTTAATGATTGTTACCCAATTTTAGACAAAATATCAACAAAATATGACAATATCTGTGTTATCGGAGACTTAAACTATGATATGCGTAATGAAACTAAATGCATAAATTTGAAAACTATCTGTGATGTTTTTGATTTAACTAATTTAGTGAAAGACCCTACATGTTTTACCAAGGGAAATATCCCGACTTTAAACGATGTGATTCTTACGAACAAACCTTCACTCTGTGGTACACACTGTAATTTTAACTGTGGGATCAGTGATGTTCATAACTTATTTAAACGATGTGATTCTTACGAACAAACCTTCACTCTGTGGTACACACTGTAATTTTAACTGTGGGATCAGTGATGTTCATAACTTATTTGCTTTCAATTTAAAGGGGAGTGTCCCCAAACTAAACTCGGAATATGTTACCTATAGAAGTTTTAAAAATTTAGATACTGATAAATTTATTACAGATTTTGAAAATACTGACTTATCATGTATAGACGAGTGTTCAGATATAAACATTGCTTATGATTTCTTTAGTGATGAATTTATAAAGATTGTGGATAACCATATTCCAGTGAAGAAGCGTAAGCCTCAAGCAAATCCTGCACCCTTCATGAATAAGGCACTAAAGCAAGCTATTTATAAGAAGCACATGTTATCTAATAAATATCATAAATATAAATCGAAACATACCTGGGAAAACTATCGTAAACAAAGAAATATTGTGTCAAACTTACGCAGAAAATCTATAAATAAATATTTCATTGAACGCTGTACAGGGGGACCCAAGTCACGAGATTTTTGGCCAACTATTAAGCCTTTTCTAACTAATAAAGGTTCAAATATCAAAAAGGATACAATCCTATGTGAACAAGGTAATCTGGTATGTGATCAGAAAGAAGTATGTAGTATATGCAATAACTTTTTTGTAAATGTTGCTAAAGATATTGGTGATGACAATGTAGAAGTAAATGAAACACACCCCAGCATTAAGAGTATTAACGATAATTTACCTTCAGAACGTACATCTATGTCTTTTTCTCCCGTAGCTACAGATTTTGTGAGTAAATATATTGATAGATTAGGTTTGAAGAAGGCCACAGGTTATGACAATATCTCTACGAAAATTCTCAAGTTAGCTAAACCAGTTGCAATAACTCCTATTACTCTGTTGTTAAATAAATCTCTTGAAACATCTGTTTTTCCAGACAAACTTAAAATTGCCCAAGTTGTTCCACTGCATAAAAAGAATAGTATGCTTGAGAAAGGTAACTATAGACCTGTCAGTATTTTGCCTTCCATCTCTAAGATCTTTGAAAAGGCAATTTATTGTCAAGTCTTGGACTTTTTCAATTTACATTTTAATACATATTTATCTGCTTTTAGACAAGAATACGGATGTCAAACTGTTTTATTAAAAATTGTGGAAGAATGGTGAAAGGCTTTAGATGACAATCTTTAAACTGCAACCATTTTAACTGATCTCTCTAAAGCCTTTGACTGTCTTCCACATGATCTTTTACTATTGAAACTTCATACTTATGGTTTATCTAAAAATGCTGTAGATCTCATTCATAGTTATTTAAGCAACAGAAAACAATGTGTGAAAATAAATAATATATACAGCTCTTATCAGCCTCTAGTCAAGGGGGTTCCACAGGGGTCAATTCTTGGACCAATATTATTTAACATTTTTATAAACGACATTTTTCATTCTATTTCAAACTGTAAACTATATAACTATGCTGATGACAATACCTTATCATATTCTAGCAGTAACATACATGACCTAGTTAACATACTAGAAAGGGAGAGCTAAAATCTTGTGGAATGGTTCTCAACAAATAAGATGAAAGCATATCCCGATAAATTTCAAGTAATGGCTATTGGCAAAAAGACTGAATCTGAACATTTAACTTTTAACGTAAATGGCTCTATTTTAAAACCTGATCCAGAAATAAAACTTCTTGGTGTAAATATTGATTTTCAACTTAAATTCACAAACCATGTTTCATATATTTGTAAAAAAGCTTCGAGGCAACTAAATGTCCTCAAAAGAATTGGAAAACACTTAAATAAACTGAGTAAACTCACTATTTATTACTCATTTATAATGTCCAATTTTAACTATTGTCCTCTGACATGGCACTTCTGTGGAGTCCAGAATACTCAAAAAATGGAAAAAATACAGGAAAGAGCTTTACGCTTTATTTATGATGATTTTAAAAGCTCCTACCATTTATTATTATCACGTTCAAATTTACCTTCACTAGCCCTCAGAAGAATGCGGTTGATTGCACTAGAAGTTTTTCAAATTGTTAATAAGCAAGGTCCGACCTATCTACATGATCTCATAAATATAAAGCAAAACTCTTATTCTTTTAGATATACAAATACAGCTTCTTTACCCCAGGTCAGGACTTCAAAATTCGGATTAAACTCTTTTCGGTTTAGTGCTGCCAAATTATGGAATGACCTACCCAACAATTATAGGAATTTAACAACTTTCAACCAATTTCGTAGTGCAATCAACAGCTGTAACGGGTCAACGTGCCAATGTTGTGCATGTAACAATGCTTAAATTTTAAATATAGATCTATTATCTTATTATTGTTTTAGTGCTCCTTGTTTTATATGTGTGGTGTTTTATAATGTTTTTAATGTATTATTATTATTATTATTATTTTAATCTTCTCTGTTAGCAGTGTGTGATATGTATGTCATATGTATGTTATATGTATGTTATATGTATGTTATATGTATATCTGTATATTGTATAGTCGGTTATAATAGCTCTACAGAGCTAATGTTACCTATTTACAAAATCCACCGACTGTAAATAAAGTTTATCTATCTATCTATCTATCTAGCCTCGCCCAGTATATCTACTGTGGTATATTGATATTTATGATGACTGTACACGGTATTCAACATATGTACGAGGTATCTATTGATTGTTTGATAATATCAAACGCTGGAATGTAAAATGGTAAAAAGTTTCTTGTCGTTCGAGTCTAGACGTTCTTCATAGATGCGACACATAATAATCGAGATACTACCGCAACAATGGGCCACAATGTTTGTAGTCTCTCTTGTCTAATTTTAGTTGTATTCTGGGTCTGGATAGGCTACTCATGACACTATTGCGACGATGGGCCACGGCGGGAATTATTTTTATCCTTTCTTCTGAATTTAAAATTTTTATTATTATTATTTCTTTTTTTTGATGTATAGATTTTTTTTTGTTTCAAAATTTTAAAAATATTTTTTTTTATTTTAAATTTTAAAAAAGATTTTTATTTTCATTTTAAATTTTAAAGTTTTTTTTATTTTAAATTTTAAAGTTTTTTTTATTTTAAATTTTAATTAGATTTTTTTTTATTTTGAATTTTAAAACGTTTTATTTTACATTTTAAAATTATTTTTTTTTATTTTATATTTTAATATTATTTATTTTTATTTTACATTTTAAAAAGTTTTTTTTGTAATTAAAAAAAGTTTTTTTTGTAATTAAAAAAAGTTTTTCTTTTATTTTGTAAAACCAAAAAAGGGTTTCTTCTTTTTTACTTATATTTTTCTTTTTTTTTATGAAATGCAAAATAATATGGTATTGCGACCATGGGCCACCATAGTGTACATATAGCGTGCATATAAAATAACCCTTGTCAGTTGGAATTCGATATCCGAGATTGCGCGGTAGCACCGCTGTCCGGGCCAAATGCTTCTCATTGCAGTGTATTAGTCCTGTCGGAGCAGAATAGTTGAATGTTAAACTCTATTTCATTTTATTTCTAGTTAGAAGAACCGATTTATAGATATTAAATAAAGCTTTAGATTCTTTTTAAATTGGAAATCAAACCAGCCAAGGCATTTTATTGAAAATAAACAAGAAAATCTGTTATCTTCGTCATTTTAACATGTAGGAGCAGGTAAAGGAGGTAGTTCATCAGTCATTTTAACATGTAGGAGCAGGTGAAGGAGGTAGTTCATCAGTCATACAAAGATGAGTCAAACCTGGAAATATAAATCATTAATCAGTTTTATTCCACTATGGACTACAAGCGACACGCCGCAATCCGAAATGAGTAAGACGCTGGCTTACTAGCCTAAACTTCTAGGATTCAGTCTCGGTGGTGGACGACATAGTTACAGCGGAATTTTCAACGTGATTCAACCTTATCAGTGTTGCAAGTCATTCGAATGGGACCAAAAACCACGAAAGATCATTGACGGTTGGAATGCAATTCGAGCCCTGCCTGGAAACATTCGCATATACCACAATGTATGCCCGTCTTCACTATCCCAGTTCTTGCAAAAATGTAGGACATTACTAGAACGACAAGACCTCGTTAATTAACATTGTAACATGCTTCAGTGTAAACCCTGCGTTTTGATTGGTCAATTAGACACTGTCTATTGGACAATAACACCCCTCTGTTTTAGTAATGTCTTTTAAAATACTAAAAAAGCATGTTACAATGTCGATAAACACTTCCTGTTTCGCATTTAGAGGGGTGTTATTGTCCAATAGACATGTCCTGAGATTTTACATTAGAACCCTCGACGCTACGCGTCTCGGGTCCTAATGATCTCAGGACATGTCTATTGGACAATAACACCCCTCTAAATGCGAAACAGGAAGTGTTTATCTCCTAATTAAGGTCAATGGCGAAATTAAAGCTGGTCTGTATCCAAATGAAGAAATAAGAGAGAGTTATCCCTCTTTGTATAGAAGCGTATTGATAAAGTTTTGTGTTCTCTGCTGTTACAGTGACTGATACAGTTCCGGATTTACCTGTAGACTTGGGGCTCAAGATGTACATGTAGACTGTAGTCCGCAGGTTTATCTGGTAGATTTTTGTTTTGCCTGTAGTGCGGCCCACTTGCACTTTCTTTTAGACTAATTTCTCAAATGACAAATATACTAATTTCTAGTTTACAGTTTCTTTGGAACTTTGATGGATGATTTTAATATATGTTTTATTTAATCAGATATGTGTTCTCAGCTGTTGATATTCTTTTTGACACCCGCTGTTGGTATTCTTTTTTAATCGCTTTATGAGGGTCTCTTATGAGGCAGAATTGATTATGTCCCAATTTTCTCCTAAATATCCCTACTGTCAATTAATATCAACTGTCCTACCTGCACAAGCAGATTGTAGACCTGCATTATAATCCAGAGCAACTTCATTTCTAACATAATCACTACGGTCATCAACCCATTCATCCTTCAGATTAGGTCCACCAACCAAACCTCCCACTAATAGATGGGGATTGGGAGCTGTGCTGATGTTGTAGAAGTTCCAACCACAGAAGATGTTCAAATCTGGACATGAACTGCAATTCAAACGATGAAAAGAAATAAAACAAAGAATGTATATCTGTATATGCGATGTGTTGTCATGGTGATACTATTACGGAGATGAACGTTAGATCCACTTCGGGATATAACAGAAACTTTCCAGGACAACCAATTTGTGACCAAGTGTATGGTCAGAATGAATAAGCAATTCGCAGTCCCTATCTCCACGTTATCTATGAATCCATAATACATTCTGATACATTGTAATAAAATATCTCATTTACCAATAAGCCGCTGCTCTCTGCTCATTCTACTAGAAGACAAATAATAAATCTGCTTCTGGGCATGTGGTTCTATTCTTTGGAACCGTACTTTTGCTTGTTTATTTTTCTGTTGTTATTCTTTACTTAGTATGTAACATGTTTTTGGTGAATAAAGATTAGATTTTATGTAATACAGAGACCATGAACTATAAGAACGAAGACAATATCTGTACCTGGGTCTGTGATGAGGATGAACGGGATATTTGGATCCAAAACCAATGACGTAACTCATTTTATAATTATTATCACCAAGGATATAGTTGATTTGACTCAAGGCCCATTGACGATTTTCTGTAGCGTCAATACCGAGGTCTGCTGCCCAAATGGCAGCGTATGCTGCATTAGCTGTAAACAAGAATGCATATCTGAGGACAAATTCTGTAGTTGATTAAAATCATTTGACAAAACGAAAATTATTGATTTTTTAGGGGCATTTAGTAACCAGATTTGTGACAAAATCATCTCTACATCAAATTGAAATATACAGATAGAACTTTCTGACCTCTGTGATCATTAATGATATTGACGTGTTCAACCATACACAACTTCTTCTCAGGCACGGACTTATTAAAACAACTAATGTATTCAGTATGTCTTTACGGACTATACACACGAATGACCTATGCTCCATTTGATAAAAGGCACGATTTCATTAAACATATTATTTATTCAAAGGAAATATGCAGTGCAGTTACAGATACTATCATCTCATAAATAAACATTGTCAAATATGTACATCGCTTGTGTATCACTTTTCTTAATTAATTGTATGCTTTATAAGCCAGAGTTTACTGTAAGTTTCAGAAGACTTGGAATGGCGCTCCTCCCGGAGTATGCCTATTTCATGCTCTCAATAAAGGTCTATCAACTATGCTGATATTCTGTTATCTGTATGTAGTGTTACAGATGGAGCAATATATATATATATATATATACAAAAACACATACTTAACAGCTACTTATTTATTTGGGCGACGTTTCGAAGAGTATTCTCGCAACGTTATCAGTCTAATACAGAAGAGAAAGAACTGTGAGATAAATATATACAGAAAAATTATAACAACAATTCATGAAACCATACAGGACAACAACGAGATCAAAAGTGGGGGGTGGGAGCTATTCAACACAAACTAACAAACACTAAGCTACCAACAAAAAGGAATATACCTACAATACAGTTATGATATATATACCATCTTTTGTTCAGATCAACGGTAATTAACTTATAGCAACTGTCATATAGCTGCGATTAGATGTACAATAGATTAAACTAATTATATTGTTGAATTTAAAAAAGGTTAGATGTAATAGATGGTATTAGGAAAATGAAATAATAATACTCTACGAAACGTCGCCTAAATAAATTAAGTAGCTGTTATTGCATAAGTATGTGTTTTTGTGTATTGAATTATTGAGTATCCCACAGGCCTATATTACCTCTTCTATCTCTGTATTTGATTAAAACTGTATTTGATAAATTTAAAACGGGCAACATTGTGCAATATTTACCAGCATGCCGACAAGTTCCCCATTTATCAAAATAAGTCAAACCACATGGTGAGTACGGTGTGGAACTACCGGGCTTCCATTTCTTCAGGAAATTCTGTATTTCAACTTTATAAGTATCGTCATGAGTTAATTCATACAACATTAACTAGAATATAACAATCGTCATGAGTTAATTCATACAACATCAACTATAATAAAACAATCGTCACGAGTTAATTCATGCAATAAAATAATCGTCACGAGTTAATTCATAGAATATAAAAATCGTCATGCGTTAATTCGTACATCAACTAGAATGTAACAATCGTCATGAGTTAATTCGTACAGCATCAACTAGAATGTAACAATCGCCATGAGTTAATTCGTACAGCACCAACTAGAATATAACAATCGTCATGAGTTAATTCATACAGCATCAACTAGAATATAACAATTGTAGCCACTATCATAGAGTTATTACCTGACATGCTGCCAGACCATTATTCCAGTCTAAACCTCCAGGAACATTGTTTTTATGATATAATTTAGCATCGTTCAAATACGTCTGATTCCCAGTTGCCTTGAACAACCAGGCACCAGCTGAACACAACTCGTCAGTATAATCGTTTGAACTAAAAAACATAACATGAACTGTTGGTTTCTTCAAGAAAATAACAAATTTGATGGGATTTATTTTTTGGTATGAAGAAATACCTTATTAAATGAAAATAAAAACATACGAGATTTAGTAATAAAAAAATAATAACAAAAGATATGATTTTATTAATAAGTATAACAAAAATAGTTGGTTATTGCTTTTTTTTCATAAAACTAACAAAGGGAAATGGAAGGGGAAATGGGGTTTAACGTCCACTCGACAAAAACTACGTCATTTCGGGACTAACATATGGTTTTTAATTTTATTTCAATAATTCGCATGTGCGTAGGGGTCTTTAGCAGTGGGTGGAAACCGGAGTGCCCGGGGGAAACCCACGAGATTGAGAAGGCGATTAAATAAAAATAAATAAATCGATATCCCAAAAAAAAAAATAAATAAATAAATTTATCTTTAAAGAATAACAAAATATGAATATTTGTTTTGTATTAAGAAAAAACAAAATAAATGTGTATGTAAAAAAAATAACAATATGTAACATAAATAAATGAAAAAAATAACAATTTTTTTTATATATTTTTATATGAAAAATCAACAATAAATTGTAAAAAAATAACAAAATTTCTCATGCAAAAAAATAACAACAATTTTTTATGTAAAAATATTGAATAATTTTTTAAGTAAAAAAATAACAATAATTTATTATGTTTAAAAATAACATTATTTTTTATGTTAAAAAAATACCAATAACTTTATTATACAAAGAAATAACAATTAAAAATATAAAATATAATAAAATAACTATAAATACTGTATTTAAAAAACCTGTAAAATAGGATGGATATTCAAACACCAAAGAAAACGATAAGACTTTTATCAAAACAAATAATAACACTGCCATTAAACGAATAACAATATTAATGTTTGAACGAAGGAATAACAATATCAATGTTTGAACGAAGTAATCACAATTTAAATGTTTGAACGAAGGAATAACAATATAAATGTTTGAAGGAATAACATTTTAAATGTTTGAACGAAGGAATAACATTTTAAATGTTTGAACGAAGGAATAACATTTTAAATGTTTGAACGAAGGAATAACATTATAAATGTTTGAACGAAGGAATAACAATATAAATGTTTGAACGAAGGAATAACAATATATATATGTTTGAAAAAAGGAATAGCATTATAAATGTTTGAACCATTAAGAGAATAACAATATAAAAGTTTGAACGAAACATGTATTTATTAGTTGTTTTAATAAAAGTGAATGAAACATTTATAGAAGTGTTCTTAATTTTGGGTTCTCTTTTTTTCTGATAAAAGTCTTATCGTTTTCTTTAGTTTCTGAATATAAATCGCTTAACAGGTATTTTATGATTTGAAAAAGAAGTAAGTTCAATACTTATAGTATTTAGAAGGCGGCATAACTCCTTTATATGTGACAGCAAATGTGTACAGTGATTGGGCAGCTTGAAGAAGTTGCGCAGAATACGCTGGATCTTGAAAACAATGAGAAACGATAAATACCGGAAGTACGTATGAAAGCCCATAACTGTCAAGCAAATAATGATGTTATAAAGTAGGTACGTATGGAGGCCCATTAGTGCCAAACAAAATTCCTCAAGAATTAAAACTTTCAAAAGTAAACCGTCCAACCCCACATCAAAACATCTTTATTCTCACATCCCCTAATAATTAGTGATAACTCTGGAGCCAGCAAACTTTACTTTAGAATTACTGTATTCGTTTTATAAATGTTGATATATTATCATATTATTAAAATAAAATCTTTAATGATGTTTGCACAATTAAGTATCTCGCATTAAAGGATTGCCGACACGTTTATTTTCAACGATTTCATTATAGATTAGGTCTTATTGGTTGATAAACGGCCAATGAAATGTGATATTGTGGACAAGTCGGTTTGATTTAGATTATTTAATTATTTAAAGAAAAAGGTAACAAAAAAAACTTGAAGAAATATCATAATAAAATCGAGTTAAAACGTTAGTAATGGGAAAACCTTCTGTTACCGCTGTAGAAAATGGTTGACCTTTTCGTTCACGCGCTGCGTCGCATTATACGACCTTAGTGACACATCGGACGTAGTAACGTATTCGGGCTTACACTGAACAAGCAATATTTGTATCTAGATACATTACCAACATATAAATTCGTTTTCTTTATACATGTAATTTTAAAAAATGTTTTAGAGTTGAATTTGCAGAAGTAAAAAAGCTGATGCGGCCAAGAGATTATAGTTTAGATTAAGCTGCTTGATGTGAATTTTAGGTTTGTTTTACCTGTTTTCTTAAAGGCGATGGAACCCGCAGCGAAATCAGCCGCTGTTTGACCAGCTACGTCACTTCCTGGTTTAGATGGAGAAACAGAGAAAGCTGGTCGAGCCATCGTCATATCTTCTGGTCTGCCCCAGAATTTATGATCAATATCACCATCACCAACCTAGTGTTAAAGGTTACTTTCATGAATTCATATTTCATCAGAGGTGTCACGGCGGTTTACGAGTAAGAAGATGACACGCTTATCTTGAAGTCTGTATGCGATTCCTGCATTGGCCGAGAAAGTTCATAGTGATGTACTTGTTAAAGATCCCTTGACGTAGCAGAACACTAGGAGGACGTTAAACCCCATTCCATTTCGTGTATATTCGATCGGTATTTAGTGAGAGAGAGGGAGGGAGATAGAGAGAGAGAGGGGGAGAAATGGATTTAACTTCCACTCGACATAAACTAGGTCATTTCGGGACTAACATATGGTTTAATTTTATTTCAATAATTCGCTTGCGCGTAAGGGTTTTTAGCAGAGGGAGGAACCGGAGTGCCCGGAGGAAACCCACGAGGGATCGAAACCACAGCCGCAAGCCAGAGGTGACCGGCCAGCCAGAGGTCGATGCGCGGCACTCTAGACTACTAGGCCATCCAAACCAAACTCGATATTTAGTGCTGTTGGGTGAGCTTTTAAAACGTCTTCACTGCAAATATTATTACTAACATAAACTGAACAAACCGATGCTGAACAGCAGTTGGTCCCCATTCCCCTATATATGTGCTCAAAAATATAAAAGTTTCGAAAAAAACCAATTGCATTATATGTCAATTACTGGCACTTTCGCTTATTTTATTAAGCTCATCGGGTAAACAACAATTAGTTCATATAGCAAGACTGTGTATATAATGAACACTTCCTCACAGTATAGACACGGCCAACTAGACAGCCCTTACACACGAACAGGAATTAGGGTATAAATATACCATAACACACACCAGGTGTTCGGGTCTGTAATAATTGAATAAAGGTATTTTACCTGATAATAGTAAATTTGTTTTGATGGAATCCAACATTTAAGGAAATAATCTAATTCCCATTTAACTGAATCTAAGGCCATGTTGATTTGTCCTAGAGCTGTATAAGTATCATACCATCTCACTATACCATTTAATAAAACACGTACAGCTGATGAACCAGCAATGTTAAACTTGACCAGATCCCCAGCTACCAATAAAATATATCCATGTCAATAAGGTTTTTAATAATCAAACAAGGGAGATGACCAGATCATCTGTCTAAACTAAATATACTGGCCGTTACTCTCTCTCTCTCTCTCCCCTTTCTCTCTCTCTCTCTTTCTCTTCCCCTCGCTTTCCCCTCTCTCTCTCCCGATCTCGATCTCTCCCTCTTGATGTATTGAGGCGAGTAGAAGTTAGAGTCTGTCTCTTTCTCTCCCCCTTCGTTCCTCGTCTCTCTCTCTCTCCCTCTCTCTCTCTCTCACCCCTCCCTCTCGCTCTCTCTCCCTTTCTCTCTCTCTCACCCTCTCTGTCACCCCTTTCTCTCTCACCCCTTCTTTCTCTCCCTCTCTCTCTCACCCCTCCCTCTCGCTCTCTCTCTCTCACCCCTCTCTGTCACCCCTCTCTCTGTCTCATCCCTTTCGCTCTCCCCTCTCTCTCTATCCCTCTCTCTCCCATTCCTCTATCTCTCTCTCCATGTATCTACGTACTTACCATCGTACCATCCACCAGATAAATCCTCTCCATGATCCCCCTGGTCGTTGACGGCTGAATCCCCCCGCCAGGGAATGGGGTTATTAGCAGGTAGTTTACCAGATCGTTGAGCATCGTAAAATAAGATTGATTTAGTTACAACTTCACCATAATCATACTTGGCTTTAGAACAAATACTCGCTGCAATTATATCATTAAGTAATTGAGCTTGGAATACACACATATATATGAAGTATTATAAACATTGTTTATCAGCACGGTTCTCTAGATTTTATCATCATTATTATAGAATAAAGTCGCTCAGTTGTAAACGGATGGTTGTGTCTGGTGAAGTTTGGTAACTTAGCAGCATATATGTATAATTTATAAACACAATGATCTTTTCTTTTTTTGTATAAACAACTGGAATAAATCAGAGTTTAATCGGGCTAATGAAGATCTTGACATACGTTATTCGATGGGATATCTCGAATTATTATCTATACAGCAGCATTTCCACAACCCCTTCATTGAATACAGACTCGTCAGCTAACATAAGGACAGCATGGTTATTGTATACCAACTAGTCAGCTAACGTGGTCATTGTATACCAACTAGTCAGCTAACATGGTTAATGGATACCAACTAGTCAGACAACATGGTTATTGGATATAAACTAGTCAGCTAACATAAGGACAGTGTGGTTATTGGATATTGACACTAATATTATAATACTAGGAGGAAATATTATAATACTAGGAGGGAATATTATTTATTGAAGTTGAATGTTACCTGCAGCCACCAGATAGACCATAGACGTCAAGGCCACCAGAACCTTCATCTTGATTCAACTATCCAAGAAAGTATACAGTATGTATGTCAATGGTCACTGATTGATCAATTTAGCTCAGAACGTTTAGAATTTAATTTTGACGTTTAATATTGAAGACACTATCATTAAGCATTCGAGATCAGAGATTCTAACAAGTGTATATACATGGCCTTGTTTTTAGTTTACGTGTATTTTAAGACATGTCTAGAAAAGGTCCTGTATTTAAATGACTAGAGAGGGTCCTGTATATAATGTAAGTAGATCAGTTATTAGACTTACCTGTGGGCGTGGATCTATGTTCAGGTATCAACCACAATCTACAGCTGGTTCGCCACTGTCTTATCTGATCTTGTCTTTATATATGTCTGATATACAAGGAGTCATGTGACCTCGTGTTTAATTCACAGCGCGTTCTGTATAAAACAGACCTACTTTTTTTATTATTAAAGTACAACCGCACCGTGTCAACTTAACGAACAGTCTCTTACAAGCAGCTTCAGGTGGCTTAAATAGAAAGCCCATTTAAGCCGCGTCATGGTGGCTTGTCTGCGTTATCACCCGTAGTGGGAGTGGACGTTACAGTCCAGAAACAAACGAACGGCTTAAAGAACAACCTCACACTGTGCCTTTTTTATTATCAAAGTACAGCCGCACCGTGTCAAGTTAAAGAACGATCTCCTGCAAGCCGCTTCGTGATTGTTTAAATGGCAACACAAGCCGCACCGTGATGGCTCAAAGAACAGCATCCTACAGCCGCGTCGTGAGGCTTAAGGAATAATCTCCTACAAGCCGTCTACTGAAGGATTACCTGTGGCATCATGGTGATATCAATCATACAAGGACCAGTGTGGCCTGTTCCAACTCGTGGGCCTCCGGTTTCCTCCCGCTGCTAAAGACCCCTACGCGCAAGCGAATTATTGAAATAAGAATGAACCATATGTTAGTTCCGATTAGTTTGTGTCGATTGGACGTTAAACCCTCCCTCTCTCTCTCTCTCTCTCTCTCTCTCTCTCTCGCCCGAAGTCCAACCATGGCAGTATCACTGCTGTTACCAGCGCTAGCGCTTTAAAAAATAAGTCAAAAATATCTACAATTGATTGAACATATGGGTATCATAAGTAGCTATAGATAATCTATCATAATCAATATACCATAGCTTACATAACTGAGGTAACCAGACACAAACATTAATTAGCGGAAAGGTCAACTCAATGTATAATAGATATATCAATCCATATAATACACCAATCATGTACGTGTTTATGGTTTTTAGCAGTCAGCTGGAGGGTGAGGGGGTAGAAACAATGCAGAGTTTGGTATTACCTGTTAATTGTATAAAATTGGAAGCTGTGCGACGATAGTTCTGTTGATATAAGTGTATAAACCTATCGATCGGTCTCAAACCCGGTGTCCCTATATCTTGCCATAAGGGGGTTGGGATGACCTAGTGGTCTAGAGTGCCGCACTTCTAGCTGGCCGGTCACCTCTGGCATGCGGCTGTGGTTTCGTGCCCTGGTATGAGCGTATGCAGCATGGAGATAGGGACGCCTTCTCAACCTCGTGGAGTTCTTCCGGGCACTCCGGTTTCCTCCCACTGCTAAAGACCCTTACGCGAACGCGAATTATTGAAATAAAATTGAAACCATATGTTAGTCCCGAAATGACCTAGTTTGTCTCGAGTGGACGTTAAACCCCACATGTCTCTCTCTCACCTTGCCATAAATGAACTATAACACATATTTATGGAAAAACAGCTACTTATTTATTTGAGCATAACGTTGAGAAAATACTCTTCGAAACGTCACTCAAATAGGTAAGTAGCTGTTTTTCCATAAATATGTGTTATAGTTTATTGCTCTATCCAATTATTAATACCTTTCAAAGATTATTTGCCATAAATGTAAAATACAACCAATAGTTCATGATATTGCAATCAAATGTGGTCATCGCTAATTAGCTATTGACGATGTACCTGCCGCTTTTATTTTTTTAAAACCAACGACGTATGTAGGAAAATAATATCAATTTAATTACATCAAAGAATATCAAAACTAATAAAAACATATATACAATTTCCATGGAAACATCAAGCTTCTATTTACAAAATATCACAGGTTAGCTGAAGTCGATAGAAATTATTATATTTCTTCGTACATATATATATATATATATATATATATATATATATATAAACAAATGTCCTTAATTCAAAAACTAAAAAAACTGTCTGAAATATTTACATACTTTATCAACAAATTTATCACAGAATTGCTTTGGGCTTTGTATATAAAATTATATACTGTTATAGACATTACATATATACAATAAATGTAAATACACGAAAGTTTGTCGAAATTTAAAATCCAAGGTAACACAAAATTGGGCCTTATACTTTCCTTTAATCCTTCCTAAAGGCACCAAATAACAACCCGAACGCCTCACAACATGGGTCACAACAACAATGGACACACAACGCCCAGAATTTCTGTAAACATCCACAATTAATCTCCAAAACTTTGAAAAACGGAGTGACGAACCAAATATGGGTAAAGGCTATTCTAGCAAATTCACATCCCCATTCAGCAGCAATACACATACCACAACACAAGGTGGCGAGTTTATAGAAGAAATTTTTCCATATATTGAAACAGAAGAAGGATGCTTTCCATACACAGTCCATACTGTGAGCTCCTTCAGGTTCAGCCAAAACATCTTCAAATTGAACCTAAATAATAAAGAAAACATAGTTTTAAAGACGTTCATCAAGAAGTGGGTGAGTTTACTCTTCACAGAACATCTGATGTCACTTATCAATTTTAAAATAGTAAAAACTTACTCCAACGAAATCGTTGATGTTATTAGGATCTCTGTTAACCATATCTAGATCAGCCATTTTGGTGTGAAGTTGGTTGTCGTGCGGTGTACGGGTAGATACAACTCGGGTAGAAACGAAAGGTAAATGATGATATGATTATTGGTATGACGATATATATATACCATATATCACTCAACACGTGATACAAACGTTACCTTAACAACCACAACTCTACTTTCAATTCAATTTGTGTCCATAACACTATAACATTGGATTAAAACAAATGATTACTTTATCTACTTTTGGTTTAGCTTTCGTAACGGTCTCCATAACGACCACGTGTTTGGGGTTAAATGAAGCATATTCAATGCGAATTATCGAATCTTTTATGTACGTGTTAACGAAATGATCAAAATAATCTACCGTGACAAAGAGACGTGTGGTTGAAGTGTATTTCGGGTTCGATGTAGCTTTAAGTAACGTCGAATGTATGAAACTTGATTCCACTCATCGGGGCCTTTTAATAAATTTAATTAATGTGGTATGTTGTTTTAATTGATGATACGACCAGAATTATACAATTAATGTTTTGTTTCGAGTTATCAACGGGAATCAGTTTAACACCGCCAAACACGATACGTGTTATGTCTTCGAGTTTCTTTCAACCGTTAAAGATCCCTATGCTCAACCTAAACATTGAAATTAAATTGAACCGTATGTTTTCCCGAAAAGAAACCAAGTTTGTATAACATGGACGTTAAATCCCGTTTCTCCCTCTCCCTGAAAAAAAACAATTATATAAAATCAGATTGTCTCTTGAAACCAATAATTCATATTATAGCAGGATTTAATTTATTTATTTGTCTGAACTTGTACCGGTAGATTGGATGTTAATAACACTATTGTCTATATCCCTTTCATTGTCGTTAGACAACAATTGTTCAGTTGGTCATCTGGCGATCACCATGATCAGGACGATTTAATTAGAAAGATTGACCAGCAACAATTGTTAAAAGATTTCATGACAGATCGATTGATTGAATACGATCACTGATTATCTATTTCTAGAAATAAAACAATGGAATCATTTTATACCTGGATAATCTAATCTGCACAAATACCTGAAATTAATGTTTATTCATATCATTTGTAATCTGACCTTGAAGCAATCCTGATTCTTCTCAGAACTTGGGGGACGAGGTGATGGCCGAATGGTTAACACGTGCGCGCTGTATCATAAGGTTTCCCTTTCCCGGTTGTACGTGACAATGAGTGGGGTCACCTGTCCAACCTTGTGCGTTTTCTCCCACTACTAATAAAAACCCATACGCCCACGCGAATTGTTGAAACAAAATTAAAGCATATGTTAGTCCCGACATGACCTTGTGTTTGTGTCAAGAGGACGCTAAACCCCATTTTCTTCCCTCCTCTCATCGGAACTAACAGGAATTTGATATTTAAAACGTTTCCGGAAATAAGTAAATTAGATCAACCCGGAAAATTATGAGTGCTTCATATTTAGTTTTGTTATATAATATATTACCTAAACAATTATCCACAATTATCATGAAACTGTAAATATTTCATTTAATAATTCACTCAATGTATTTATAAATAACTACGCGGCTCGTGCACCACGAGGTAGAAAATACTTAGTCTCTAGAAATATCTTGAACCACTTAGAAATCATTTGTAACCTTTATACATATTAGTAAGGTTCCCCATTAGTAAACACAAATGTTGCGCTTTTCAAACTCAGGGAAGATATGTGAGCAAAATGGTTTGATTCATCCACAAACTATTAAGGAGAGGGGGAAGGGGTAAGGGAGAGGTGGCAATTAAAAGTCCACGCGACACAACGCCGATCCTTCGGGGAGAAAAACAATGGATCAGTATTCAATAATTCGCTTACGCGTAGGGATCAAAGGGACTATACCGATTTGAACAGAGTCTCAGAAATAAAAATCTGTGTACGTATGAAATTTAAGTGCGAAAAGATAAATGAATGGTGTATTTACTTCGTCTCAAAATTTCAGCTGAACGTATTGAGTCGTTTGGACGTGAACGTCATAACCGCGTATCCGGAAACGTAAACGGGACATTTTTTTCGTAGGGTGACCTGATAATCTATTGTCATTCATATAGATTCTACACAGTGAATGCTCCATGTGCTGTACTTGATAACAAAAAATAAATTTCACCAACACGTTACTTTTATGTAAAGTAAAAGTCTGGTTTTATCCAGACACCGCAGTTTGGAACACCGGTGTCCATTTCCAGATGAAGATTGACGGGTTTAAGTTGTTTGAAAACGTATCACAAATATTGCGTTCGTTGCGCGGTTGTACATGACAAGGAGTAGGGTCACCTGTCCAGCTTCGTGGGGTTTTTTCTGAGACACCCAGTTTCTTCCAACGGTTAAAGACACCTACGCGAGAGTGAGCTATTGAAATACAGTTGAACCGTATGTTAGTCCTGAAATGACCCAGTATGTTGCGAATGGACGTCAAACCACATTTCTCTTTCTTTCCTTAAATACAAACATGCTAAACATTACTAAATGGAATCAGAAGGATTGTTTGTCATAACATAAGTGTATTAAATAATTTTCTTATTCTAGCGTGTTTATCAAAATGTTTTTTTCGCGGTTCGCGGATCTGTCTGACGGTCTCACGCTGTCCGATTTATCATTGCGGAACGATAAATAGTAATAAATTGATATTAACTACCCAGTTAACACCCATTTTCATGTTTAATTCATATATTTACAGTTGTTAAGCTCCAACTAATAAATGCGACATTTGGCTAATCTTATTAATATATTATTAGTATACAAGGGTTTGTGTTCGAGTGATTGGAACTAATTTGTACAGGTTGCTATGAATAAACCCTAATCAGGATTATATAATTACCCCTTAGAGCAATGAAATTATTGGACTGCATGTTGTTTACGTGTTTTTGTTGTAGTATAAACCATGACAACACAACAAATATAATATACATAATATATAAAGTCCGACTACTGGTCAGTAGCGGCAGTTAAATTGATATCTTATCTCTTAGCTCACGTACAACTGGACACTTCCACCACAGGACTAATTTCTATCTCTATCAACAGATTCAATCAGAACTTTTTTCAAAATGGCTGATCTAGATATGGTTAACAGAGATCCTAATAACATCAACGATTTTATTGGAGTAAGTTTTTAATCATTTTTTTAGCTTTATTTTTTATTTCATGACTAAAATTAAGACTCGAGCAATTTTTATTTGCGCAGTACATTTTTACATAAAAAATTCGTTATTAGAATAGTGCTTCAGTCATATCAAAAGCATTAAAAAAATTTAATTGCAACAAATGTTCAATTTCGAAATTCGTTCTATTAATTGGTTTGCAAATTTTCAATTTCGTTTTAATATTTTTTTTGTATGAATGTTCAATTCGTTCTATCAATTTCTTTGTAAATTTTCAATTCGTTATTAAAATATCCATGTAAACTGATTTTTTTTTTCTAATTTGATTTTAAATCGTGATTTTACCGTAAAAATGTTCTATAATATTCATTAATTATGCTTTTCAAAAAAGTCATAATATCAAAAAAAAAACAAGACAGTTATGTGCGTACGGCGACAATGATCCAAATCTGACAATTCTCATTTATTTATTTGTGTGTTATTCCATTCTGTGAAGTTTATTTTCGATTCTGAATTTTTCTATTAAATCGACGATGTTTTACTTCCAATCCAATCAGTGTTAATAAAACCAGTTGAATGATTGGCGTGTATATGATCAGATAGTAATTAGTGTAATTGATGAGATTATCATGAACGGAGAACCATTTACTAATTCTAGCATTAAAATCATCATAACGATAAGACGACGACCATTGAACGAGTACATGAACATGACTCGCTGAATAAACTACAAATACCCGTTTAATCTCGATAGCGGTGGGGTTTCCATTGATCACTGGTGGAGAATCGGTCGGGGTAGGTGATGGGATATGGTATCTAGCGCATACCATGACATCTATATATAGAGCACTTGACAGTCGGAATTCGAAATAAGAGAACATCGTAGTACCGCTTCTGATCAAATGTTCCGCCAGTACAGTAAGTGGCACAACCTCGTCTTCATTGGTGCCATTGAGGGAGAAATGTCGGACGCTTAACCCAAATTTCAATCCATTTCAGTTCATTCTTGAACGATTACTATACCGCAACTAGACCAAGTTACATTCTTGAACGACTACTGGACCAAGTTACATTAATTTCACCCAGTATTCAAATTTAGATTGATTTTTATACCGCATGTTTAAAAAAAGACGAAAGAGGCTTCATGTCGGCATTTTTTTATTTTTTCTTCCTAGACTTTATGTCATTTTAGTTTAAATTTCCATTTCTAGGTTCAATTTGAAGATGTTTTAGCTGAACCTGAAGGAGCTCACAGTATAGATTGTGTATGGAAAGCATCCTTCTTCTGTTTCAATATATGGAAAAATTTCATCTATAAACTCGCCACCTTGTGTTGTGGTATGTGTATTGCTGCTGAATGGGGATGTGAATTTGCTAGAATAGCCTTTACCCATATTTGGTTCGTCACACCGTTTTTCAAAGTTCTGGAGATTAATTGTGGATGTTTACAGAAATTCTGGGCCTTGTGTGTCCATTGTTGTTGTGATCCATGTTGTGAGGCGTTCGGACTGATATTTGGTGCGTTTAGAAAAGATTAATAAAGATTGAAGTAAACTGAATACGTAACGAAACCGTCCCAAAACCATAGTATTACAAATTGTTAATTATTATTTTTTAAACCATTCGCATTATTTTAAGTCTATATTTATTTAATTGTTTATATAAAGAAATATATTTAAACGATTTTCATGTATATCGGATTGATTGAGAACTTTTCTTTGTTAAAATTTTCGACGATTCTAACAACCCTTTGTACTTGTTAATGATTAAATTAAAGACTCGTTTTCATTTAAAATTACGTCTCTGTGTTATTATATCTCAGACAAAGGTTGGTGGGAATAGATTTTAAGTGCCCCAATGGAAATGGTTATACATGGGACATTTTGTGTAACTTTAAAACTGTTGTTATGGTTATACATGCCTAATTTCTAATGGAAGTCCGCTCTTTTAAAGTTACAGTTTCATATTTTTAAGTTATATTCTTAAAATGTATTAAAATAAAGCCTTAAAATATATGGTATCTATAAACAGTCCTACCTTGTTAATGAACAACCCTATTAGTCCAATAATGCACCATTTCCAGTTGAGCAATTGGCAAATATATAATTTTCAACTTCAAATTCAAACGTTTGAAGATAGCTATTGAATGGGGTGGGGAATGGAAAATCAAGGGAGGTAATTGTGTTATTATTGCCTGTGTCAATGATTTTTATGCCTGGGAAATATTGCCCATGATCGTATAATAGTGAGTTAACAACCTTTTGAGCCAAAAACATAAAAATAATTATCTTTTGACGGTCTTAGAAAATATGAAATTTCCGCTTTGAATAACACAATGGACTGTAGCGGGGTATAGGGGCTCATCGGTGGGGAGGGGGGACCAAGGGTTACGTAAATGTAAAAGTGCAATATTTCATGAAGGATTTTTGATAGAAGAATTTGAGCTTTAGAAAAAAAAATGATATTGGTCATATTTAACGGTTTTGTTTTATAGCTTTCTGTCTCAGTTAATTTGGTATAGGCAGGTTGGACAACAAGGAAAGAACCTTGAACTTTGCAATTCGATTATCACAGCTAGACATTTCAGTTGGTAAGCGCAGGACGTGGTATTCGTGATGATATTTTCTCTGTAAGGAAACTTAGAGGTCTCCAGGAAGGTCAGTAATCAATCGAAATTAGTGACGAAAATGTATATTACGTGAAGAATTCCGGGAATAAATAGTATGCCCCCCGTCACACCGGAATGGCGTCCTGCCAGCGCGTCTGCGACCGTTGTGTCTATATTTACCTTGTCGCCAGTAAATGTCCCGAAAAATTACAAACTCGAAAAAAAAAGTCGCGTTCTCACAGTTTTCCAGGCCAGATCGCAAAACCTTGGCGTTTGTTTTGTAACAAACCCTGTGATTAGGCCATCATTGGCGACCACGAAGACCACAGCACCATATTTTGCGTTTCCACCACGCTTATCGCGATCTAAACGCGTTCTGGGACCATTTTCCGTAGCACCGCAGTAAAAGCGCCACCTGACGGGGGTACAAACACAAAAACTTAAAATGTGACGACGCGTAAAAAAGTAAATGCTCGGTTCAATGATGTTTTTTTCGTGGAAAACGGTGAGTAAAGCGCTGGCTCGCTAACCTCCAATTCACTTGTTAGCGTAAGTACCACGGGATATCCCCGTTTGAGTTAGTCAATGATGCAGAACTGACGGCATGTCGTCTAGTCGTTCGTACGTGGCGCAAATTCACCGTCCATTGTTCACATTGGCAGTTAGAATTCGAAATTAGAGACGACAACCGCGCCGTTGTGATGTTCGTTTGTTCGTCGTCATTGAAAGATTTAGAAATATTTTATCCATATTAATCATTTAACCCCATGTTTAAACAAGCCTAAAAACAGCAATTAACCCACCAATTGCTTCAATCCGGAAGACGTATCGACACGCCGAAGCCATGTGACGTCACAAAGGTGGAAAGACCGAAAGGGGGATGGGGTGAACTCTAATCAAATAAGGTCATCGAGGTACTAACACGCGTTAAACCCGTCAGTAAATCCAATCTATAGAATTGTACCCTGTATGTAATGTGATAGTGGACGGTCTTCATCAAGGGACTGGGTGAGGGCAACAGATGTTCCCAGTAAAATAAATTACAAAGGAAATCAAAACTAAAACAAAGGTTCCCAGTAGCTCCCAATCAGGACGTAACTTTATCCACGCAAGTACAAACATTGACTATGCGCTTGTTCGTAGAAAGTGAGAGAAATGGAGTTTAACGTCCACTCGACACAAACTAGGTCTTTTGGGGACTAACACGTGGTTTAGGGGTCTTCGGCAATGGGGGGACCCGGGGAAAACCCACGAGGTTCGACAGGCGACCTTACTTATTGTCATGTACAACCAGGGAATCTAAATTATTAATTAGACTTAGTTAACTCATTGAGATCATAACTCTCGATGCCATCCAAGGCCTGTGGTGTTGACTGGATTTCAATGCATTTGGTGTTGGATAATCGGGACTTTGTTGGAGTTTTTTTGTACAGCCTAAAATTCCATCTGTAATATCTCGGGCCATAAAGGAGTAATTTGATTGAAAGTTTACGCATATTCTTTTTACATGTTGTAGTCTTTAATTATTATAGTGAGAACTGCCAACTCGTTATCTAATCGACCACAATTCCCCTTTAAACCAGGACTACTGAACGGGTATATAGGACTAAAACTAGTAATTGTTTCCCCTTATTTCATGTAGTGTAGTGCGAGTTATAAATAGACAATTTTTCCATTATTTTTTTTTCTCCCCTCTTCCTGCATTTTTGGGTTGACTTTTTGGTCTAAAATTGGAGAAAAGGCATCAAATTTTCAATTTCATAGCAGTTTTGGGTAATACTGAGGATATTACAGCGGAGGGATATGGGGTGTAAAATGTCTTTCTGCGGAGCAATCATTGTGTCGGAAATGAGATTTTTACCCCAGTGAACTTCAAATCCCCGTAGCAAAAAATCTAAATGGTCAACCCCCTACAAATTTATGATGAGGAGATTGCCAAATGTGGTCCCTATTGTGCCTAAAAAGATTGGAACCAACGGATTGTTGAGAAAAAAACTACAGCCTGTGATGTTACAGGCATTTAACATTGAAGTCAATGGGCAAATAATTACTAGTCTGAGTCCTGATATGTTTAATGGGAGATAACTCTGTTATTCGGGTGGCGTGTAGGCGGGACGGGGGGGGGTGTAGGTCCATTGAGTGAAATGCAACATCGATACGTTCAATTCAACACAGGATCCCCGTTGACTCAGTGAGTAAGATATTGGCTAGGTAACCTGGATATACCTTGATTGATGCTACTGTTGGTCGAGAAAGTTCATTAGGATTTTCTAGCGCACATCCCCTTTGTGAGTGGTGCATAACCGAGGAGAGAGTATCCACTCGACACAAACTAAGTCATTTCAGGACTAATATATGGTTCGGTTTTTTTTTTATTTCATTAATTCGTTTGCACGCAGGGGCCTTGCAAGGGATGACGCACAGCCGTTCGGATGAGACAAACAATTGAAAGCGTGCAGTTACAGCAATCCCCGGCAGTTGTAATTAGCTAGTCAGTAGACCAGCTGCCCGGACAACATTTCCCTCATAACATGTTTGCCGTCATTGTCTCAGTCGTATCATAACAATAGGCCACTAAGCCCGATTCCATTTCATTTGACAAGAGAATAAAATCAAGAATAACGGATATTGAAAATTGCTGAATATTTTATTGCATTTAGAAGTCATTATAAGAATAGAATGGACGGTTTGTTTGGATCCGGTTTGTTTAGATCTGGGTATGAAGGTAGAGACTTTATTGTTCCATATTAAACAGTTGTAACGGTTTTCGTGTGTACTAATCTTTCCTAAAGGCTCCAAATAGCAACCCAAATGCCTCACAACATGGGTCGCAACAACAATGGACACACAGAGCCCAGAATTTCTGTAAACATCCACAATTAATCTCCAGAACTTTGAATAACGGAGTGACGATCCACACGTGGGTAAAGGCTATTCTAGCAAATTCACATCCCCATTCAGCAGCAATACACATACCACAACACAAGGTGGCGAGTTTGTAGAAAACATTCTTCCACAGGGCGAAACACATGTAGGATGCCCTCCAGACGAAATTCATGCTGTGCGCACCTTCCGGTTCAGCTAGGACATCTTCGAATTGAACCTAAATTATAAAGAAAACATAGTCTTAAAGGCAATGCCTTCCACTAATTTCAAAAATTGGTTTAAAACGATAATTTTGACTTATTGGTCTGTTATCGGAATGTAGTTTAATAAGTTATTTAAACAATCTTTAATAGCTATTGTAAAATAACTGAATGGGACTAATACATGCTTATACGGACGCTGTATCATAAGGTCTGTCATTGAGTCAACTGGCATGTCTCCGATTCACCGATTGAACGTGACAATGAGTAGGGTCTCCTGTCCAACCTCCCACTGCTATATATCCCTGTTAGTTTCGAAATATTGAAATACAATTTGAACCATGTGTTAGTTACGAAATGACCTAGTTTGTGTCGTTGGACGTTAAACCCCATTTCTCTCTCTGATTTGAGTTTGTGGTTAGCTTGCTCTCCATATAATACGTCACACTCCCTCTGGCGTCACTCATTTTGAAGCTGTTTGGTTATACAAAGGAGACCGGATACGGTATTCGTTCCAGTCGACTCATTACACCTCAACCCAAAATTTCATTATTTAGTTCTAGATAAACAAATTACTTACCCCAACAAACTCGTTGATGTTATTAGGATCTCTGTTAACCATATCTAGATCAGCCATTTTGATATTAGGATGTGGTTACGAGGTGAATAAATAAATAAATATTTTGAGTAAACTTGTGAATGATATAAAGTTTGACTGCTGGAATAAATCAGGGTAGGTGGTTTTATAGGTGTTGGGTAGGGTGTTGTTAGGGATTAAAACCAACAACAGAAACAAAGCTAGAATCATGTAATACAGTATAATAAATAATAGCCCAACAAGATTTGGTGTGATGTGTAATATGCTTAGATATAATCTTAATCCACGTTTTAAAACCAGGAGTTATATATTCACGTGGTTCATAAACAGACTTTCATTTGAGAGAGGGGTGTGGATTTAACGTCACTCTACACAAACTAGCTCACGATACCCCCCCCCCCACACACACACACACACACACACACATACACTTATTTTATATACGAGGTTGACGAATTCCATGATGGGAGCTATCCAAGTTTGGGTTAATATATCTATATGACACGCAATGTCTTCCAATGACATCGTAACGCCAGGCCATTATTTCATCTAAAATAAATAATGATACGCCAACGTCAAATAATGGCGTCACATCTGAAGTCACATCTTTTAAAGATACACTATGTAAGATTTAGATAAACAGCTAGCCATTTTTTGCTATAATAGTTCGAAAATAGATAATGTAAAACGATTCATTTGAAAATTTCATTCAAATTACACTATTGCGAGCAAAGAAATTAGCCTTTGAAGGTTTGACAAGACGTGTGCAATAATTTCAACCATCAAGTTTAAGTTTAAGTTTATTACATTTAATATAGCGCTCATAACTACAATACATGCATTCAATGGCACTTTACAATTAAAATATATAATTTAGTATGTACACGAATATAAATATAGCATATCAATAATGAATTAATTTGTGAAGGTCTTTTGGAAAAGATACGTTTTAAGCAATTTAATAAAAATTTCCTGAGAGTTGGAGTTTTTTAAGCTGTGGGGTAGATAATTCTATAGCCGTGGACCGGCAACACTGAAAGACCTGCCCACAAATGTTGTTTCGTTTTGTAGCTGGGGTGTATAGTGACTGGCTATTTGAAAAACGTGTCGAATATCGGTTGGGATTGGGTTTATGTAAACCTACTAAGTACTGGGGAGCAAGGTTATTTATATACTAGAAGCAATAGTTTATATTCTGCACGAGCATGTAAAGGCAAAAGATAAAGTTCTTTCAAAGCATCTGTTGAACTTGGAATTATTTGACTGTCCGAGGATCATTTTTACTGTGAGGTTTTGTATTCGTTGAAGCGGTAACGATGTATTTTTGACAAATTGAATAAACCAGGGCCCTGTTTCACGAAATTTTAAGTTAAGATAAAATACAAATTTTAGTAGATACTTCAATTTTGATTGGCTAAGCACTAAAATCAATCTAATATTATCCAATGAAATTACTAAAATTGGGATCTTATCTTAGTTAAAATTTCGTGAAATAGGCCCCAGAGCATTAGCCAGTTTTAAGCGAGAATTTATATCAAGATAGCGGTTTATTTTCTTGATATCAAATAGTGATATTGCAGCGGTTTGAGATTTTATTGCGATATATTTTTTGAGATTGAGGTTTTCGTCCATTGAAACAGCGAGATTTTTAATCGTTGTACAGACACCGTTGTTGTTAATTGTAGAAATTTGTTACTACCCAAAACTATAAATTCTGATTTATCATCATTCATTTTAAGCCCGTTGCTTAGCAATGTCATCCATCGTGGAAGCCAACCACGAGATCGTTTCTGATTCCGATAAACAGCTTTAAAACTGCCGTAGATGTGATGATCATCGAAATACCCAACGAGATTAAGGTCATCTTTAACACGGTACTGCGATGTGCTATAATAACTTTAAAAAACACAACACAATTTATATGGAAAACAATCACTGGTTTATACACATATAGCATGATGTTTTGATATGTATTCTCTTATCGTTACCAAGTACAAAAACAAACCGATAAGGGAATACTTATCGAAACGTCGTGCTATATGTGTATACACCAGTGATTGTTTTCCATATAAATTGTGTTGTGTTTTTTAATTTGCTCAATCACTAAATGGCACTCAAGGATTATACTAGAATAACATGTGAAGAAACATGGCCGTTTATACTTCCTTGAGAAACAGGATAATTTATATCGACAGGTCTTGAATTTATTTGACTGATGTTAACATTAAAGCTTCTACCAGAAAGATACGAAGCTATCCATTCGTGTGCGGTTTCACAAACGCCAAAGCACAATTGAAGGATTTCAAGCAGCAGTTTATGGTTCACGGTATCAAACGCGGCACTAACATCTATGGCGACAAAAAGGGATAATAATTGAGGTTCCATATTATGCAAGATGTCGTTGTATGTTTTAAGGATTAATGTTTCTGTACTAAAGTTTTTACGATATGCGCTCTGGTATGATGGTAGGAGTCGATGTCTGTCCGTGTGCTTGGTAAAGCTGATCAGAGACGCTTTTTTAACAAAAAAAGAAAGATGGCTAACTAGATGGTAGTTCTTTTTGATGTGGCCTCAATTTGTCTTCCTTAAAAGCAGTTTTATGATTGCTCTTTTCCAGTTTGAATGAAACACACCCAAAAAGAGGGACGTATTGATAATATCATATATCGCAGTGTTCTTTAATGATGGTAACGAATTCAAACTGCACGTAGTTGGTTTTGTGTTTTTAATGAGCTTTTCCACAGTTTCAGTGTCTAATTCACTGAATGAATCAGATGGGTGCCCATCTATAGATGGACGAATGTACACCGGATACCCATCCAAATCTCGACAGATTATGTCAACCTTACCGTGAAAGAACAATGCAAAGTCATTCGCCAGCTGAGAATCTGATACACCTTCGGGTAGCGGATTGGATTTCTTGGAACCAGTGAGGTTTGCAATTGTTTCAAATAGCTGTTTAGAATGATTTCCCCCGCATAACCACAGTTTCGTGCTCTACTCTACACATATTAACCCGTTTGAAGTAGGATTTCGTTTTACCACTAGTTTATCCATCGCGATGGGGAACTCAATGGATTTAACACGAAAATGTTACTGGCAATGAAGGGGCCAACCATTGGTTAGGAGTAGTAAAATTAAAGCTATGTTCTATTTCTTTTATCGAATACAGACAACGTCTTGGATACAAAAATCTTTTCATTGGCCAAGTCTAAAGGGGCTCAAGCCATTATGCGATAAAAATGAATTTCGATGCCTTATTCGATTCACGAAATATCAGCATATGACAGCTATTTCACACAATACGGTAAAGTTGTTTCCATAACTTTAGACTGACAATGAAATGAAATGAAATGGTGTTTAACGTCCTACTCTTCAGCACCTAACCTGTACTAATGGAAGACGGGCATACGCCATACAGTGTGCTATGAGGGAAATTTTACCCGGGTAGCGGCGCTACGGCCTACTCTTATATCGAATTCCAACTGCCAAGGGATCTTTTACGTGCACTCCAATGTGTACACGGGACCTCGGATTTTCGTCCCATCCGAACGACTAGGCAGTTGTCCTTGTCAGGCCCTCCTTTTGCATCACTGACAGGGGGAAATCACGCCGGAAAATTGAGATGAACTTTCTCGGCCAATGCAGGGATCGAACACCCAACCTCCAGGCTAGCGAACCAGCGCCTTATCCACTTAGCCACCGTGACCCCTTATACTGACAATGGTAAGCTGTCCACCGCTTTATACTGACATAGTTAACCCCTCCATCGCTTTTTGCTATCAGAGATAACATCTCCATAACTTTATACTGACAATAAAAAGGCGTCCATTTGTTAATGCTAGAAGAGATAACCTCTCCATTGCTTTATACTGACAGGGATAATCCCTCCATCGCCTTTTTTTCTAACGGAGATAACCTTTCCATCGCTTTATACTAACGGAGATAACTTCTCCATCGCTTTATACTAACGGAGACAACCTCTCCATCGCTTTATACTAACGGAGATAACCTCTCCACCGCTTTATACTGACGGAGATAACCTCTCCTAAACTTTATCCTAGCAGAGATAACCTCTCCGTCGCGTTTCGCTAATAGGGATATGCTCTCCATCTGATAGAGATGAAACTCCCCTGAACCCTTGACTCTTGGAATTCAATGACACATCATGGTGTATGCCCATCTTTAGGTATCTTGTATAGTAGTAGGACGTTAAGCCTCATTTAATAATTGAAGTATGTGTTACACGTGTGGTACCTGTCCCTTGAATATGTTGCTAGGAGATCGTTTTAAAGACAGATTTTTCATGGATCTATTATTTTAATGGTGTATCGATTATGACCCGCTTCTTGTTATTGATCCGTATGGCCATTCTCGGTATCCCCTGTGGCCTCATTCCATTCTACGCCACTAACCCCTGGGTTACTCTATGCGACGGGGCACGTTTTCAGGTTACCTACCCTTGATTATTGTGCTATTTTTATCGACCAATCCCATAAATCGTTAATTGCAAAGGAAATTGGCAAAGGGAAGTAACTGTCATCGGGTAATGTAAATAAATCACAATGGATTAAGCTTTAACCAGAACAGGAGGTAGTTTAATTGAGAAACGTCCAAATTATACTAAATGTATATTTATTAACAACGTATTACTATTAGTAAATGTCAAGTATAACTTCAATAATAATAAACAGAAAAGAATGAAACATTTAAAGTTCTAATAGCATATTTTTAAGTTATATTTTTAAAATGTATTAAAATAAAGCCCTAAAATAGATGGTACCTATAAACAGTCTTACCTTGTTAAAGAATAATCGTATTAATCCTATAATTCACTATTGCCAGTTGAGAAATTGACAAAAATATCATTTGCAACTTCAAATTCTACATATGAAGATGGCCGTCCATGGAGAGGAATGGGAAAAATTTTGCCCATGATCGTATAATATTGAGTTGACAACCTTTTGCGCAAAAGACATAGAAATAATTATTCAGTAAATGGACATATATAATAATATGGCCGTCTACCCTCATAAAAAAGAATTGGTTTGTAAACTGTTAGCTTAAATCTAAGCCAGGGTAGCTAATTTTAAATCGTGGAGTAGAACGGAATGAGACCACTTGAAAAACCGCGCATATGACGTGATGCCCCATCATGAAGTAATTGTGGGTGTAATCTCTACCCTCTCCCCTCACATACATTTAGTCTTTGATAGAGTGAGAGAGAGAGAGAAAGAGAGAGAGAGAAAGAAAGAAAATTGGTAGGTAATTTCGGAACTAACACATCGTTTAATTTTATTTCAATAATTCGGTTGCGCGCAGGGGTCTTTGCCAGTGGGAGGAAACCGGAGGACGCGGAGAAAACCCACGAAGTTGAACGGGAGACCCCACTTCTTCGTCATGTACAAATTGGGGAATCGAAATCATGCCAGTTGACTCAATGACAAATCTTATGATACAGTGCGCACGTGCAGACGTGTGTGTATGCGCTTCCCGTTTGAAGTCACAAATATAAAACAGGTTATTTTAAACTGATTTTATTCGACATATTAAAATAAACAAGACTTAAAACAACAATTTTATATTTTAAAGATTCAAGTTTGAACTTGTATAAACGGGTCACCTAAACTGGTCTTTAAATACAGGTGTACTCTAGAGCAGGTTTGACGTCTACAGCTTTTGTTTGTCTCTAAAAGCGTTTAAAATCAAGGCAGACGCTTCACATATTGGATCACAGCAACAATGAACACACAATCCGTACAGTCTCTTAAAAATAACACAATTCATTTCAGTAGCTTTTAACCAAGGCGTGACACACCATACATGAACAACCGCGATCCATGCAAATTCAAATCCCCATTGAGCAGCTAAACATATACCAAAACAGAATGAGAAGGTTTTATACCATACATCTCTCCAACAGCTAAAACACCGGAATGACGTATCCCATACACAATTTATACTGTGCGCACCTTGTGGTTCCGCTATAGCGTCTTCAAACTGAACCTGGAAGACAACCAAACGATATAAATTTTAATGTATGTGGAGCAGACTCATCTGTCCGTCTTCATTATCCCAGTCGGAGCAGAACAGTAGGATGTTAATTCCCAATTTCATTCCATATCAATTTGCATAACAGGTTTCATTATCCCAGTCGGAGCAGAACAGTAGGGTGTTAATTCCCAATCTCATTCCATATCAATTTGCATAACAGGTTTCAGTTGTTCTAGAACACATGTAACTCAAAGCAAAAGGGACGGTTCTTGCTTCATTTCACGAAAGAGTTGAGCTCAAAATATTTAACGAAAGAGTTGAGCTCAAAATAATAGCTATATTATTTTGTTTTGTTTTGGGGTTTTTCATTATAATATTTTCAGGCCTGTTTCACGAAATTTTAACTAAGCTTTCAAGAAACAGGACCCGGATTAAATTTAAAATTGAATAACGTAAATGTTCATTGCTATATGTCATTTATCTCACGAAGCGTTGCATTTGTTTCAGTATTCTGTCTGTGATGTCTGTTGCCAAGGTTACCGTATATACGTATATACAATAACTTGGAATGACTACTCTTTCGACTTTCTGAAACACTTGCATCGCCCCTTATTTTAAGGTATTCGCCGAACTCTAACATTTAAGACTGATTTTAAATTAAATCCAAGCTGCCTTACCATTATGTAGGTATTCAGATCATTTGGATCTCGATTGACCAGGTCGGTCTCCATTTTATTGTAGAATATCGTTTAAAATATCAGGCAAGTTTCACAAATATGCACCCAATCACTGTCACGTGTCGATATTCCATTCAGTTTAACTCTCGAGTTCTATTTGTTGTCGGGATAAAGTTAGTACGTCATAGTGATGGTGAATAATATTATTACGTCATTCTCTTTCAAGTTAACATTCATAAACAAATATTATTTTCCAGTTTATTCCATTAATTTTCTAAAATTTATCCTCTGTTCCTTGCATGCAATATTCCATAAATAAGACACGGTCAGTAGTGAGAATACCTGCCTGTGTCGATAGAGTACCTGTCTGATCTAGAGTTCAGGTATCAAAGGTACAGGTGCGCGTTGTTATTGGTTATTACAGGTAACTCTACAGGTAAATTAGATCAGTCTTTATAACCGTACGATTAAGATTATCGGCTAAACTAAAGATTATCGTTATTACATAAATCATAGCAAGTAATAAATATATAAACAGTATTATATATCAAATACACATTCTGGTGTAATGTCTTGAATCATATATCGCCTGTCCAACCTCGCGGGTTTTCTCTGGGTCCTCCGCTTTCCTCCCACTGCTAAAGACCCCTACGCGCAAGCGAATTATTGAAATAATATTAAACCACTTTTTACTCCCGAAATGACTTTGTTTGTCTCCAGTGGACGTTAAACCCTATCCCCTCTCTCTCTCTCTCTCTCTCTCTCTCTCTCTCTCTCTCTCTCTCTCTCTCTCTCTCTTTGCTACAATGATTTTCATCTGTTATTTTGTTTCATAGATTTGTCTACCAAATTGACTGAATTCGACCCGTGTACCTATAGGCGTACACGTAAAAACAACCCTACATTCTGGCAATTTGTAGACAGACTAAGTTCAATATGACAGCACCACAGCACGCTTAATTTAAAATAAAGACCTTGAAGGGAGATAAATCCAGTTGTCTTATTCAGAAAATACACCACAAGTCAGTGTTTGGTGCATGCTTTATTTCGTGGATTCTGACAGACAAACATATACCATACAGTGTGCTTTCAGGGACATTTTACTCGGGCAGCGGCATCATGGCCTACTCTTGTATCGAATTCCGACTGCCAAGGGATATTTTGCGTGTAAATAAGCCAATGTATACACGGGTCGTCGGCTTTCGTCCCATCCGAACGACTATACAGCTGTCTTTGTCAGGCCCTCCGTTTGGCACCACTGACAAGGAGAACCCACGCCGGAAAATGATGAACTTTATCGGCCAATGCAGGGATCGAAAACGCGACCTCCAGGCTCAAAAGTATGTGGCTGGGATTACATTAATTATGATCAGCATGTGTGAGACGCTAGTCCGTCGTAAAGTAGTTATATTATTGCGTTTAAAAATACGATGGTATTGGTTTTAAATCACCATCCAGATGACAATCGACAAAACTTGGCGTTAATACACCCCAATCACAATATAAATACACCCTATCACAATATTAATACATCCCAATCACTATCTTCACGCAATGACAATATTATTACACCCTATCACAATATTATTACACCCTATCATAATATTAATACACCCCAATCACAATATTAATGAGTAGTCTCAAAACAGGAGAAGTACAGCAAGACTTATCGATATCAAATCACAAGCATCAAACGTAGATATGACTTAGAGATTACACGTCTAGCACACTATAACCAGGGGTGCAGGTTTCCTTCCCAGTAAAGGCAGAAAAAGTTCCTGGGGCTTTCTATAGGTATCCCCCTATCAGTACGGTTCAGCATGTTCAGCCTGGTAGGGGAAAGTGCTTAGTCAGTTCGGTGGGGTATCTAGGAGAGGTATGCGAGTAACAGCCCCCCCCCCCCCCTGCTCAGACTTGAAAATTTGAAACTTAAATCTATGCGATTTTATTGGCGATTTTCAGACCTGTAATTTTGGAATTTACCGTCCGGAAATACGTCAGAATGCACCAAATTGAATCTAATTTACCAAATTGTTCTGGGGGAGGGCCCTTGGCAGTTGGAATTCGATATAAGAGTAGCCGTAGCGCCGCTGCGTGGGTAAAATTTCCCTCCTAGCACACTGTATGGCGTATGACCGTCTCCATTAAAGGGACAATAACACTCTTGGTGGCTTGGCAGCTTGAGAAAATAAATAATAGCCTTATTCTAAGTACTAGATGTTTAAGCGTCCTACCTGTTGTGTAAATTATCTATTACAACCTATTTTACTCGTCCAGAAGGTTCGAAAATATTTTAAAATCTAAGTCACATTTGAAAAGGTTTACGTTAGACTTTTCAAATCAATCAGTAGAATTATTCCAATTTTTTAAATTAGGTGTGCTAAGATGAAATTTATATCATCAATTAATTGGAATATTATAAAAAAAATACAATTTGTTGACCAGAATGAAGATTGGGAGATATTATTCAGTTTCAACAAGAGTGGTATTGGGGCTTTAACCCAGTGGATGCAGAACAACAACCCAGTAAATAAAAACAACAACACAGATACTGGTGGTTAATTATATTTATATGGTGAGTAATGTTAACAAATAAAAAAATACAATAAACAATAAAACGACGTAAACCTATTCCTGACATTACGAGCACATCTAACTAGTTACAGACAGGTGGCATTAGATGTTCTGGATAGCGGGTGCCATCCGACACTGCCTATAGCTAATTGATCATATAATCATAATATGTTTATACCGCTAGATGAAGTAACCGGGGCACTTGTTGGGCCTATGGACACAATGAGGCACAGCGCTCTAAGAACTAGGGTTATAAAAATAGAACAGAAACCACGATGTATTTCTTTATATTTGAACACAAGCTAAATAAAAGCTACTATAAAAACAGATAAATTTAATCGTATGGTCTGAAATGTCCGACAAAATATATAATATTTTACACAATTCATTAAGTTTTTTGTCCCAAGTGGTGTGCCATACCGGTAAATGTAAAGCGATGTTTTGCACGACAAATCTCTAATAAAAAGCTTAAAAATGCATTATGTAAGATTTAAATAAAGAGTTGATGGTTCTTGTTACAATAGTTCAAAGATAGATGGAAGTTGGTTATATGCTTGGCTATATGCTTGTGATATAAATACTTGTCTGCATAACAATTTATATATATTTTTAAGCAATGAGGCGTTTTAGCTCTTACACCATATATGTTTGATCAAAGGACAAACAAAACAAAGTAGAATAATTGACGAGACAAATCTATAAATTATTTCACCACACATTTAAACTAAAGGTTGACAAATAATATATTAATCTACAAGTACAATATATATTAATATCTACAATATAAAGCGGTTCTTGGATAATGACCCCTTCCAGGAATTTCATAGGTCCACAGAATTGACACCGTGAGTGAAGTTGAGGTCAGAGGTCAGAGGTCATTTTACCCGAATCCTTGTTTTCCTTATTTACAAATAATTCAGCTGCTTGTACAGCAAAAAGAATAAAATGATCGGTTTTCGTGATATTTGGGACTTTAAAATTAAAGTTATGAATCTTTGAAAATCAATGAATTTATGACAGTGGTATTTAACATGAATGATTCTCGACCCTTACGATTGGTTAATTCATTGAGCCTAGCTAGAAAACAGCCAATCATAGATTTTGTATTATACCTGATTTTGGTTTGATAGCAAGTATAATGGCGCCACTCACGTTATGTGAGAAAAATCTAGTTCCGGGAAAAGGTGTTCTAATATGACATTATTATTTTAACTGTATCGCCTTTTCTTCAAATTTCCAGTTGCTAATATTGTTAATAACCCTTACGAGAGAAACTTCCTGTTACATATAATCAATCATAATTTCCCCAGAATTTTATAAAATACAATTAACTCAAAAATAGACATAATTATAATTAGAGTGAAAAAAAAACATCTCTCTTGGTTTAAAATATTTTATAAATTTTGTTGATTTTCGTAAACCATGATTTTTTCCCTCAAAATATAACTGAAATACCAAATTACTGTATTCCCGATATAACCAGCACAATTACTAAAGAATTACAGACATCTGGGGAATTCAAACTTTGGTCTCGTTTTCTCTCTCAATAATGTGTTTAACAGATATAGGTGTCCTCTTAATCTTTGATATTCGATTGTTTTGTAAGTTCCGTTTCGATGACGGAGTTGATGACCTTGAGGGCTTTTTCCCATGCTGCCACTGTTTCTGGGGTGCATTTACTACCAAGTGCATCCTTTAATAGCTTGATAAACACAATCCATAATTCCTAAAAAAAATATACATTTTCAAATATATTCCAAAATACTTAATTTAATATATGTATGAATGTATCTAAGTATACTTATGCTAGCTTTGATTCGATACCAGGTTTACAAAGCTCAAATTTGTAAAAGCGTTATCATCTTAGTAATCGAGCAGGACCGCCACAATAAACTAATAACTCTTGCGAGTGGGTGTGATCGATGAATGTGATCGGTGACTATGTTCGGTGGCTTGGTGAAAATATGAAGAAATAGTCGGTCTCTTTGTTGCTATGCCCCATAGATGGTTTTAACAAAAACAAACTGAAGTGAATGGGACAACTCCTTATTAAGCCATTTCGGAACTATGACGCCATATTAATAATACAAGCAACGTCACGTTTCGGGTGAGGGGTACTCTCATTGACAAAGCCTTGGACCTTTTCGAATAGCGTCGCCCAACGAACAGCACCGTTACCAAGGGCAACTGATACATCAAGAAAACAAGAATGACAAACCAACCTGATAGTGTTGAATTCGGATACCACGTGGGTAGTGACTCAAAGCGTTTCTCTCCAACAGACCAATCAGACACTCTGGATCGTCTATGCTCTCCACCATACTGTTTAACGCGTGCATCACTGTCGTACCGTGTACACGTAACGTGGTTTTCTTCCTTAAACTCTCTGGGTCCTTGCCTTTAAAATGTTCGAAAAAATCTTGAGATTTAGGATAGGCTTTAAATAATCTAGAAAGATAAAATAAATAAAGTAGATTAAATAAAAGGAAAGACAATCGTATATATCATACTGTATATTTTGATGTTATCATGTCCTGAAATAAAAAAAAAATCTTTATTTTATTCTTGAGAGATATGTTTGCAGGCAATGAAACATTCGACTAAGTCGTCCGAACAGTCCATATGGTTGCTGCATTGCGATTCGTTTGAAAAATATACAGCAGAACCAAAGACAATAACTTTAGAAGACCATAAATCTGCAAATTATGATCGACAATTGTTCACTAAATTTTACAAACGGAGCAAGGTCAATAAATCCAGAAATATATACGAATAGGATTCTTCCTTTGATCCAATCTGAGTAAAGAAGTTAATGTGATAACATAGATCGGTCATAAGACTCGATAAAGTGGGTAAAACCTGGTTGGCTAGCCTGGAGGTCAGGTGTTCGATCCCTACATTGGCCGAGAAAGTTCATCCAGATTTTCCGACGTGTCAGTGATTTAGGACGGAGGGCGTGACAAGGACAACTCTCTAGTCGCTCGGGTAGAAAGGAAAGCCAAGGTTCCGTATACGCATTGGCGTGCACGTAAAATATCTTTTGGCAGTTGGTCAACATTTCCCTCATAACAGTCTGTATTGCTAGTTTTCATTAGCCCAGTTCGGAGAAAAAGTGTAGGAAATTAAACTCCATTTCATTTCGTCGAATTCCAACTGTCAATGGATCTTTTACGTGCACGCCAAGGTGTACCCGGGAGAACCTCGGTTTTTCTTCCCATCTTCAATAAAATGGACAATGTTCATCATTCTGCACGTTTTATTAATAACGATTGCGTCATAACCACAGCGTGTAGCAACGTAGGGGACGGAAGGACGGACGAACATGTACGACGACAATATGTACGTCCACTTTTGAATGGGGGTTGGGTGGCTGAATGGTTAGCACTTACGCGCTGTATCATAAACCTGTCATTGGGTCAACTGGCGTGGTTTCGAATCCCTGGTTGTACGTGATAAGTAGTATGATCGCCTGTCCAACCTCGTGGGTTTTCTCTGGGTCATCAGGTTTCCTACCACTGCTAAAGACCCCTATGCACAAACGAAATATTGAAATAAAATTAGCCTAGTTTGTGTCGAGTGGACGTTAAACCCATCTCTCTCTCTCTCTCTCTCTCTCTCTCTCTCTCGGGTATTACCTTTGGCCTCTAGGCGTTCACACGAAATTGTGGAGAACGGACGGACGGACGGCAATATACGACCACATTTTCATGTGGGCGTATAAAAACATTAATCCAAATTTTGTTAATAAAACGTGGGAGGACAGACGTCTCTAGAAATATATCTACAGATCTCTTGATGCATCTGCAACTCGAAAAAAAAAATTTCTTCAAAAAGAAAATTGATATTGAACATGTGTGTTATCAACATATTAAATTCACCTCCACTTTCTCTTCTAAATGCAGAAAATAAATTACTATCTCGTGGGTGGACGTCTTTATTCAGATAATTCACAAATTTGAAAAACAGCACCAAGAAAAAATGCTATTAATAAACGATTCATTAGTTTTGAGTTTCGATAATGTTGACATGTGACAGGCGCCAGATTAATTTGCTTAGAGTGAATGACATTATAAACTTTTTGATGGCGTCATTCAACTGTTGTTTAAAAGTTCAAACTTTATTTCCTAGACCAGAATAGCATCTTTAGTCGTGGAGGATAATGTTTTCTGTATTTTCTCTCTTATAAAAACCTGTTATCATTTAGATTGGACATGCAAAGCGTCGATTTATAAAGCTATAGGTTTCCAGAGTACAGGTATCTGAGATGAGAGTAAAGGAACACCAGTTAGACATCTAGCTGAATGTCACAGGGTGTTTATTCACCAAAAAACATAAAATCAGAACTATTTAAAGGTGCACACTTTTCAATTTTTGAGATTTAAAATCGGTGTACAGAGAAAGAGGGACAGAGGGTGAAAGGGCGTTAACGTCCAGTTGACGCAAACAAGGGGTCTTTGGCAATGGGGGGAAACCGAGGGACTCGGAGAAAACCCACGAGTTTGGGTTGGACAAGTGGCCCTACTATTGCTACTACCACCAAGATCGGCCCCCACGGCCGCTACACCCAGACTCGCGTCTAAGGCTTCAGCGCTGACCGCGGCGACCCTCCTACTCGTCACACACAACCGGGGAATCGAAACCACGCCAGTTGACTCAGTGACAGACCTTGTGATACAGCGCGTACGTGCTAACCATTCGACAATCCAACTCCCAAGTGTTTATGCAAATTTTAGCTACTGTCTAATGAGAGAGAGAGAGAGAGAGAGAGAGAGAGAGTATACTCCCTGGTTAACAATTATGTTTTATATTTGATGTGAAGTTGACCTTTAAAATGGTGGGAGACAATTCAATAAATCAGATCACGTGTGGGGTATAATAACGTACATTGTATATAATACAGGAAGTTATATTATATTTTACTATCATATTTAAATTATTGGTGATATATTACTAATATAGGTGACAAATTAAATGGAGTTTAATGTCCTACTGTTCTGCTCCGAACTGGGCTAATGAAGACGGGCATACACCATACAGCCGGTTTTGAGGGAAATGTATCCGGGAAGCGGCGCTATGGCCTACTCTTTTGTTGAATTCCAAATGCCAAGGGATCTTTTATGTGCACGCCAATGTGTACATTGGACCTCGGTTTTTTGTCCTATCCGAACGACTAGACAGCTGTTCTTGTCGGGTCCTCAGCCCTGCATCACTGACAAGAGGAAACCACGTTGGAAAATCCCGATGAACGTGCACGGCCAATACAGGGATCTACGAGTCTAGCGAGCCAGCATCTTACCCACTTATCCATCATGGCTCCTATATGTGACTAGGGATTTTAACTTCATGAAATAAGCAAAATGAAATGGGGTTTAAAATAACGTCCTACTGTTCCGTTGCGACTGGGATAATGAAGACGGACATACCCCATACAGTGTGCTATGAGGGAAAGTTTTCCCGGAGAAAGGCACAACGGCCTACTCCTGTACGTGCACGGGTCTCGGGCTAATAAAGACGGGCATGACTACTATAAATTCTAACCGTTAAGACCCTTTTATGTGCACGCCAACGTTAAAACGGATCTTCGGCTTTCTATTCGATCCGAGCGACTACACGATGTCCTTGCATTTAGATATTATACAACTTCTCGGATTAGAAATGGTACAGAGTGTTCTCTATATCAAATGTATATACAAGTCAACATCTACTAGCTTTCTGCTAAAGGTGTCTTTTAAGGGGTTTCGTTATAATCCGATTTAATCCACGCCGGGAGGAGATCGTCTCTTTATATGGTTATCCATAATGCGATTGAACCCAATCAGAGAGATCGTCTTTTGATAAGGTTCTCTTTAATTCGACTGAATCGAAGCCGGGTGAACGTATTCCGTTGTTATTTTGGTTTTAATTTCAAATAAATGTCAAATAATCAATTTTAGTGTGGTGGATTAATTCATGACCAATTTGATATTTACAGAAAAATGACGCACGAAGACTCCAACAACTGAAGGTTGGAATATTATTCTGAATTGACGGGTGAATCCGAGTGGATGATCCTCTTGATGAACTAGGAGATACCAAGGTGATAATTTTGGTTATTTAGTATTCATGAATTCGTTGGCATGTACGTTTAATAATCGGTTTACTTGATCGATCATTGAAATATTGACCAGCTTTCCGGATGATGGAAGATATGAAGTAGCCGAATGTCATATTAGTTGTCTGCGGTATCATTATTGTGAAAACGGAAGAGAGAAAGGCAGACCAGTCACCTGTAATAAATGTATTACAAAACACGCATTCTGAATCAGCTGTCAAAGAGGAATAATATGTACAAACTATAGTGGCCGCAGCCATTTGTGGTCGCATGGTCGACGGATGGGCGGGCGGACGGGCGGATTGGGGCGACGACAATATACCACATTTCAATGTAGTTATCACAGGGAGAAAACAATTTGGTGTTGTTGTAAGTGGGATTGTTGTCGGGTATCAAATTATGTTGTGTTAACGATAAAGACATGTCAGCCACGGGGGTAATTATCTTGTCATTCTAGAAGAAATGACAACCGTCACATGTCATGTATATTTAACACGGTAGGTAAACGGGGCGGATAACTCAATAACTGAACGAGATTTCGTATGTGAGGATGCAGACCACTTTACGTTTTTTAACCCTATTTATCCGATTGTAAGGCTTCGCAGAGGTTGAGGCAGAGACAGTCTTCATTCATCAAGAACATCATATACCACATTTCTAATAGAACATGTATCATTTTCCAAGAAGGCTTCCACTTGTCAGTGGTGCAGATGGGGACAAGGAGCAATATCTAGTCGTTGGGATTGGACAAAAAACGAAGTCCTTGATAGTTGGGATTGGACAAAAAACGAGGTCCTTGACAATTGAAATTCGATGAAGAGTAGGCCGTAGTAGTGTCGCTGTCTGGGCAAAATTCTCTCATTGCACACTGAATCATCTGTATGACGTATGTCCTATTACATTAACATTGTTATTGTGGAATCACAGGAGGTTAAACCACATTTCATTTCTTTTCAGGCCATGTTGTATTACTGTTACTCGATGTGTATTTAGAGGGATGTTTTATTACAGTTACTCGATGTGTATTTATAGGGGGACATAAGGTATTACAGTTACTTGATGTGACCATAATATATTACTATTACTCGATAGGTTATTAGGGACATTTTATTACTGTTACTCGATGTGTATTTATAGGGAGACATAATGTATTACTGTTACCCAATGTGTACTTATTGGAACATTTGATTACAGTTACTTGGTGTTTAATTATAGGGATAGTTTATTACTGTTACTTGGTGTGTATTGATACGAACATTTTATTACTATTACTCGATGTGTATTGATACGAACATTGTATTACTGTTACTCGGTGTGTATTTATAGGGATAGTTTATTACTGTTACTCGGTGTGTATTTATAGGGATAGTTTATTACTGTTACTCGATGTGTATTTAAAGGAAATTTTTGTTGCTGTTAATTGGTATGTATTTATAGGGACATTTTATTTTGTTATAACTCGGTGTGTATATATAGAGTCATTTTATTACTGCTACTGTGTGTTTATCTATAGTGACATTTTATTTTGCTACAACTCGGTGTGTATTTATATATTCTAATCTATATATCACAGAGGTCATCCGAGTAAAAGATTTCATTTCATGAAGCGCAAACGTAGAAAAAAACACGAAGTTCACACAAACTCCACCAGATGTGTTGTGCATTATCTTGGAACTAAACATCATTCTTCAACCAAGCTGTAATTAATCAACATTTTACCCATTTTTTTTTCTGTTGTCAAGTTGTTTTTTAAGGTTACCACTGGTGGTATAATGATTTCGTTGAAATGAAAATGTAAACCAATATGAAGGTTGATCAGGATATAAAAAATAAAACGGCGGATTGTTTTACAATTAATTCGTTCTAATCACCGGGTGTAGTTTTCATTGTTCTTTGTGTGGCACGGATTCATCTATATTACAATCTACATCAGATAAATCCCCGACATTATATACATACCCGTACATTGCACCCCCAGAAAAATAAGGCGCCCCACCCCATCCAGAAAATAATAATTTGACAATCTTTCAATTATAAAAAAATGTATACACTTGATTATGACCACACAGTGATGCTCTTTTAAGAGGTACTGATCAGTCGGTCGGATTTAAGGACGCCCTGATCCAAACTTTCTTATATCGCTTACGTGGAGGCTATGGCGCCCCACCACACTGCTGCACCCCCACTTTTAAAATCCTACATACGGTCCTGATACCTGTAAACTATTTGTATCTACATCAACGTCAGATGCGTCTCCGACAATATATACACACCCGTAATCTGTTTGTATCTACGTCGTCAACGTAAAATGCATCTTCGACAATATATGCATGCCTGTAATTTATTTGTATCTACGTCAACGTCAAATGGGACTCCGACAATATAATCCATCTATCTATATGTACCCCGTCTTAGTTTTCTATGACAGTGTTTTCTTCATGGTGGATAATAAATAATACATTGTGTCCGATTATAAGGGCTCTGTGCAATTTATCCTAGTCTTGTCGAGGTACTATTATATAAATATTTATGGTATCTCTACGTTGTGTCTACAAAGGTTATGTCTACGTTATATGTAAATTGTGTTTACGTTATACCTCCGTTGTGTCCACGTTATGCCTACGTTGTGTCGTCGACTTGGCGATATGTCTACGGTTTGACGTTATGTCTTTGACTTGGCGTTATACCTACGTTATACCTACGTTATGTCTACGTTATGTCTACGTTATGTCGTCGACTTGGCGATATGTCTACGGTTTGACGTTATGTCCTTGACTTGACGTTATACCTACGTTATGTCTACGTTATGTCTATGTGTGTCGTCGACTTGGCGATATGTCTACGGTTTGACGTTATGTCCTTGACTTGACGTTATACCTACGTTATGTCTACGTTATGTCTTCGACTTGGCGATATGTCTATGGTTTGACGTTATGCCCTTGACTTGACGTTATGCATTTGACTTGACGTTCTACGATATGTCAACGACACGTTAACATATTTTGTCTATGTCGTTTCTATGATTTGTTGACGTATTATGTGTAAGTCATGTTAACCAATGTCCATGTTCGGATTATAAGCACACGTCCAGTTATTCACTTAAGTTACAGAATGTGTTAATCTTACTAACTTTTATAAATGTGTTGATTTAACCAACTTGTTAATTTGTAAAAATGCGTTAATGTAACCAATTGTCGACCTTGTTAAAGATAATTTATTTGATATAAAAGTAGAAGGATATATCACCGTCTGTTGTTTATATTACAACCCTCCTCATCCTTCTTTAACTCGTGTTGTTACTAGATTTAATCAAAGTTTTATTGTCTTATTTTTATGTGATTTTTTGTAGATGTTACAATGTTTGTGGTTTTAAGTGTGATGAAGATTGTTTTCGCCATTAGGCCGTCTGCTAATGCCATACACAAACATGTTTTACACATTATCTGGTTTTTATTCAACAAAATGTCGGCTGCATATCAACAAAATCAACGTTCAAATTCTGAGACGATAAAACCAATAACTGTGTGAAATGGGGTGTAACGAATAGCCTTGTTAATTTATGATACATACATTTAACATGAATATAAAAGTCTGTTCGCGATGCAATCAATTCGAATAAATGGTCAGAAATGAAATGAAATGAAATTGGGTTTAATGTCCTATTTTATCCGCCCCCAACTGGGCTAATGAAGACATTGCACTATTGTTATAATGTATCTTTGTATATAATTTATTATATGATTTATGTTAATGTAGTAATTGACCAATGTCCGAATTAAGATCTCTCTAATCTTTCAAGTCTTTTAACTGTTTGATTTTATACTTAATGTAACGATATATATTACGTAATTATAGTTAACCCGCGTTCTTTCTATGTCCGTATCTTCTTCTGTATTTAAACATCTGTTTCCTATGTGCAATTTAACCACTTTTAATCCTAAGCTTGTATATATGTTCTATATTCTACTGTAACTTCAGTCTGGTGACCGGCTCGCCCTAGCGATACCTGTCTCGTTATTGTGACCGTTAGCCAGTTTTGGACACCCGTTATTAAAAGTACAATTTTAACTAATTATCTGAGTTTTCGTCGTTAGTGTTGGAATAAGCTACAACCCCCAGAAAACAGCACTTCGGCATTATGATGGAAATTCTTCCCGGACAGCGGCGCTATGGCCTACTCTTTTATCGAATTTCAACTGGCAAAGGATCTTTTACGTGCACGCCATGGGCATCAACATGAAATGAAATGGCGTTTAACGTTCTACTGTCCTGTAGCGATTGGGCTAATGAAGACTATACACTGTCAATGACACGTCGGAAATTCCCAATGGATTTCTCAGTCAACACAGGTTTGTAACACGGGACCAACGTCTTACTCACTCAGCCACCGCAGCTCCCGAGAAGTCGTATCAGGTGTTCCGGAAAGGTGAATGATGCTACGTTTCTGATTGAAACGATCCCTCTTTGGTTTTCGATGATTTAGAAATTTAAAACATGACAAAATCCTCACCTGATAAATAGCTCAACACCATTTTCTTTTGCATTAACCTTGATAAGATCCCAGCTAGACGTAATGACGAGTTGTTCTCTCTTCGATAAACCAGTAACTTTATCAGGTACGTCCATTTCTGGTCCCCCTCCACCTCCTCCAAATATATAGTTGACGGTACTCATTATTAACCCCATGTCTGAAATATAACAAATATAGAATTAAACACAATAAATATATGTTTAACTCCATGTATAACTTAAATATAACAAATATACGCCAAACTCCACATAGAACTAGATTTAATCAACGTTTTATTTTGTGTGAGTTTTTGTTGTAGATGTCAAATATAACAGAAACATCATGTGTAACTCAAATGTAACAGATTTATGTGAAACCCCACGTATAACTCAAATATAACAGATATATGTTTAACTCCGTGTATAACTCATATGTAGTTAATATATGTTAAACTCCGTGTATAACTCATATATAGTTAAATTCCGTGTATAAAGAGAAATTGGGTTTAACGTCCACTCGACATTTTGAGACAAACACATGGGGTTTTTTTAAATTTCATTTCAATAATCCACATGCGCGTAGGGGTCTTTAGCAGTGGGAGGAAACCGGAGTGCCCGGAGGAAACCCACGAGGTTGAGAAGTCGCCCCTATCTCCATGCCACATACGCTCACACCAGGGATCGAAACCACAGCTGCAAGCCAGAGGCGACAGGCCAGCTAGAGGTCGAAGCGCAGCACTCTAGACCACTGGGCCATCCTCCAATTCCGTGTATAACTTAAATATGTGTAATTCTATATGTTAAATTCCATGCATAACTGATATATAATAAATTTATGTGTTGAACTACATGAAAAACTCAAATATAGAATTACACATATTATCGACTAAATTCTTGCAAAACATAAATATTCTTATGAAATATAATAAATATATGTTTAATTCAGCCCAGTTTCATCCCCAGGGGTGCAGAAATATTCTTAATGTACATTTATAATGTACATAGCTGTCAGCGAGATGGGCTATCGTAATGTTCCAATATTTCGCAATTACACATAGGCCTCTAGAAGTGGGGGGAAAGTGGGTACAAGTAAATCACACATAGGCCTCTAGAAGTGGGGGGAAAGTGGGTACAAGTAAATCACACATAGGCCTCTAGCAGGGGGGAAAGTGGGTACAAGTAAATCACACATAGGCCTCTAGAAGTGGGGAAAGTCGGTACAAGTAAATCACACATAGGCCTCTAGAAGTGGGGGGAAAGTGGGTACAAGTAAATCACACATAGGCCTCTAGAAGTGGGGGAAGTCGGTATCAAGTAAATCACACATAGGCCTCTAGAAGTGGGGGAAGTAGGTATCAAGAGAAAGTCCATAAGGGGTTGAACCTACTCCGAGTCTCAAACAAACCTGGGATGGAGACCACGACACCGTGATCGACAGACAGACGTTATGATCCCTAGAGCTATGTATGTTGTAAAACAGGTAGCTGGTTTTGTCTCTGTAGATATTTTAGTTATTAGTCATTCATTCTTAACATGTAACTAGTAATTTACTCCGAAAACAAAATTACACATATTCAAATAAAATTTCCGTAAAAGTCCGTAAAAATATTACCCTTAAATGTTCCTTGCTCCCTGCAGTCAAAAAGAAATGAAGGGAAATGAAATGGGGTTTAACGTCCTACTATTCTCCTGTTACAGGGCTGTGAAAAAGCATCCATGTTTTAATTTTACCAATAGAGCGCAACATGTTCATTGGCATTAGTTCTTGGTAATTCATATCTAACAGGTGTGGGGGTGCTCGAGAATGGCCCACTTTAGTTATTTTAAACCCAAACCGCTTAAACAATAAATATATGCATGTTGTTAATGTAATTAATTTAATTTTCCCTTTAGCAAATGTTTACTTCTTGTCTTAGTTTGTCTGTAACATAATCTAAAACTTTAAAATATTTCCTATTTTACATATAGCCCGTTATTAAAGGGACAATAACATTCTTGCTGGCTTGGTAGCTCCAGAAAATAAATAATAGCCTTATTCTAAGTACTAGATGTTTAAATGTCCTACCTGTTGTGTAAATTATCCATTACAACCAATTTTATTTGTCCAGAGGGTTCGAAAATATTTTAAAATCTAAGTCACATTTGAAAAGGTTTACGTTAGACTTTTCAAATCAATTGGTTGAATTTTTCCCATTTTTTAAATTAGGTGTGTTAAGATGAAATTTATATCATCATTTAATTGGAATATTCTAAAATAATACGATTTGGTGACCAGAATGAAGATTGGGACATATTTTTCAGTTACAACAAGAGTGTTATTGGGGCTTTAAGCGGTTCAGTTGGTTTGAAGTGTTCGTGACTTAAAAAGAAAATAATATATATTAAAAAAAAAAATTGACATGGAATGCTAAACTAGAGATTAGAAACTTACGATAAACAAATTACAGGTCTAAGCTAGGTTTAAACTGGTATAATTGTATATATTCACTGATGTAGAGAAATAATCCCAGAGCTTAACGTTTTGCTCTACTTCTTGTCGTAATCAGCTACGCGACCGACCACTATTTACAGTTTAATGCAACAGCTATGACTTTATCGACATATTCAAGAGAGAGAGAGAGAGAGGGGGGGGGGGGGTTTAACGTCCACTCGACACAAACTAGGTCATTTCGGGACTAACATATGGTTTAATTTCTTTTCAATATTCTCTTGCGCTTAGAGGTCTTTAGCTGTGGGAGGAAATCAGGAAACCCGGGCAAAACCCACGAGGATGAACAGGCGACCCTAATCACTGTCACGTACAACCGGGGAATCGAAACCACGTCAGTTGACTCAATGACAGACTTTATGATACAGCGCGCACGTAGTACCCCCCCCCCCCTCCTCTGTCATATTCAAAATAGTCATGTTATTCTTATACCATGTCAAAAGGGGATTAGGGTAGAAAGATAAAAAGCTGGCATTTGTCGCTATTAATGTAAAATCTGACGCCACACGGTTTTAACTAATAATCGACAGAATGTACCGTTCTATGATTTTACAGTTATATTCCCTTTAAGGTATCTTATCTGTGCCAAATCTTTATTTCAATTAAAATATCTAAATAAAGTAAATAGTTTTTAAGAATCAGTAGAGAAGAACGTTAGCCAGGGTCGCCTTTTCAATCTATATTTTTTGACATGTGAATATTACAAAAGTAGATGTTGATTTACTGTGACTAGATGGTAAATAATATGAGACGACACTTGTTGTATTATAACTCATGCTGACATCCACATATATCCCGATAAAAGATGTCATTTCTTGATATACTATACCCACGTGAGAAACAAAGACGTTAAAATCTATACACACCAAAAAAAAAACTGTGACAAAGTGACCAAGAATTTTAGCTATAGTTTAAAGAGCTCGCGTTTTAACCATGTTCTATTAAAACCCCATAGTTTAGTATAAACTAGATCTACGGAAAAACAAATATCACTTAAATTGTCGGTTAATTGTGGAAGGGATCGGGGTAAATACAGAGTGAGAAAGGGAAAGACATAGAACAAAACACACATGTGACGGTGAAATAAGTAAAGCTTGTGAATTGATAGATATATAGCCAGAATTAATGTGTAGATCTTTGACAAGTACCCAGTTTACACAGATAATAGTAATCCAGCTATATATCCCAATGTTAATATTGTATAGAATTAAACAACCATTATACTTAAATGTTTTAGTTACTGTTTCTAAAACGATGTTAATAAGACTATGACAATACTATATCAAACATATTTCAACGTTTCTAGTTACTGCCTCACAAACGTTGATAATAACACCAAGACAAAAACATCACTGTTTTAATACGGTATTAACACTAACCACGAAAATAAACATATTCAATTTTAGGAAATTTTCACGATTCGTGAAGTATCGTGACATTGCTTCGACAGATTTGCCTCAAACGTAACCAACAATTTCATTTGAACGTTTTGGGTGTAATATCGTAATGACGGCGAAAGTGTGAACGCCTCTTTAAACTTAACAATAATTAGACTTGTGTCGGGTACATAGATTAACACTGAATAAACACTGGTTGGTGGTGATGTTTTAGTATAATTTAGTAAATAAATACTGGACAATTGTATAATTTATAACTGGTCAATATAAATGTGTTTAAGTGATTGATTGATATTTACTGACATATCCATCGTTTTCAATGTTTTATATACTGAAGTTAGGAAATAAAATCTCTGTCGGTCCATTAGTATCAGTTCTTACTATCAATTGTATTCGATAATGATATCGTTTTTATTGTCTATATGTTGAACTTGTAAACGGGACTGAATGAAAGCGTCGGCCATTCAATTGCAATCTCGGTTTATCACTAGCCATGAGTAGGGTAGACGATACTGCGTTGTATGCAGAGGCTGAAAGTGCCTTTTCTCAGACCCAAATATGTCCGTTCCGAATGTTTACTTAGGCGAAATTATCAGCCAAATAGTTCAGATGCAAGGAAATGACGGATAATTTTCTCAGCCCCCCACCGTCTCCGCGGCCAGTGACCTCATTTTGCGGCGCCCCTCCCCCTTTCAAAATTCCCCGATCCGCCCCTGGTATGGTTGTATCTTTGAGAGTGTTGGAAATTGATAAAAAGGATTTGATAAAGAGGATGGCACATTAGAGCCAATTCATTTCATTTTGTATAATAAAGTTTCACAAGCTATGGACCAGCAACATGTTTACAACAATTGTTGAACAGTAGGACGTTAAAATCCATTTCATTCGGCTTACAAGATACATCAACAAATCAAATTTTGGACAAAAACAGCTCTCATATATTAGGACCGGTAGCTCTGGGGCTGTTTATCTGGGCGACCTTCAGATGAAGATTATGATTACGACCACAGTCTGAACTATCCCGACCGTGCTCTATCGCTGGTCACGACCACAGAGAGGGAGAGAGAGAGAGAGGGAGAGAGAGAGAGACAAACTAGGTCATTTCGGGACTAACATATGGTTTAATTTTATTTCAATAATTCGCTTACGCGTAGAGGCTGGATCACGACCACAATGAAATAGAGTAGAAAACTCAAAGGATGTCCTGGGGTTTAAGTCAACGAAGGGCCTATTACTTATCCGGGAAACCCAATGATTACTAAGGGCCAGTGGAATGAATCAATGGTAATGTCCCTCTATCCCACAGTTTAGGGCATCAGCGGATACATCAAGCAGCAAGTTAAGCAACCGGGTGGAGATGAGTATATGTTTTTCTAAACCAAATTTGTTGTATGGAGTTGCAAAGGAGTGGGATACGCTATAATACATGTAGTTCAAAAATAGATAACGAAAGGGGAATTTATTGCAAAAGTCCTTGAAATTACTTCAACTGGGCTAAGTTAGGGATATTTGTGGAATAGCAGAGCCTCGATTGTCATAACGATAGTAAACAAAGCCTCGATTATCTATTATGTAAATTACATCATTAACTAACAGTTGATTCTGATCTTGTCGTGTTTATTACTATCTAATTAATAATTTATTTACGGCACGTTTAAGGCCCAAAGAAAGACCTGCAAAAAGGTAGATTGCGCCCCAACTCTTCGGTGCATTAAAATCGCTTAATTAGTACACTTCTAATATACAAACTGGATCTCTATTTTTATCCCAGACGAAGGACTAGCGACAAGGGCTATCGCCACTAATAGGATCAAATTATAGGCTTATTGCACAGAGAGTGAATAAATTATTTCAACTATTTCAGCAAGCTGTGATATCCTATCTAATAAAAGATATTATGCTTACACACAGTAGGGTTTTTATTACCTATGTATCAGGTTATAAAGAAAGGGTGTTATATGTTACAAGTTAGGGTTACCATAGCTATGTATATATCTGAAAGGGTGGTATATGTTACCGTAGTTATATGTGGTCAAAACATAACAACATAAAACGAATTTCAGAGTGTCTAACCCTTTCCATTGGTATGATTGGCGAACTGTTAGAGTGTCCACTCATATCATTATCGAACCGTCAGCGTTGCCATTGGCAGGGTTATCGAACCGTTGGTGATTACCTTTTCCACTGGTGATATCGCGGTACCATTGGCGTTTCCGCTGGTAGAAATGCCGAACCGTTGGTTAGTTTTTCCAATGGTAGGATTGACGAACCGTCAGCATTTCCATTGCCGAACCGTTGGTAGTTAGCTTTTCCACTGGTGATTTTGCTGAACCATCGGCGTTTCCGCTGGTACGATTGCCGAACCGTTAGCAATTCTATTGGTAAGATTGCCGAACCGTTCGCGATGCCACTGTTAAAATTGCCAAATAGCTAGAAATTCCATTGGTACGACGGCGGACCTGTTAGCTTTTCAACTGGTAAAATTGACGAATTTAGGTGGCGAATCTTTTGTAGGTTTACATCAAGATTTGTTAATAAACAGGTATTTGTCTAAATATCTGAATGAAGTATCAAATTATTTCCTACTGGTTTTATCCAACACAGAGTTTGTTATTGCTGTTTTTCATGAAGATAAAACATCAGATTGTGTCAGGTTTTGTTGGGGTTTTTGTTATCTGGGCCCCGTTTCTCGAAATCTTAACTGAAGATAAAATCTATATTTTAGTAGATACTTCAATTTTGATTGGCTCAGCACTATAATCAGTCGAATTCTATTCATTCAAACTACTAATATTTGGATTTTATCTTAGTTAAAATTTCGTGAAACAGGCCCCAGGTTGAAAATATTATGGTAGACTTCTTCGTCTCATAACCATAAATAGTCAATTAGATAATAGCTTTAGCCACTAGAGTGTACATACGATATTTCACAGCGACCAAGGGCCACAACAGTAATTATCGGAAATCACTGAAAATCAATAGGCTTCTTCGTCTGTGTATAAATTTAAAATCAATGTGATATATTAACTTTAGCCTCTAGAATGCCAATACGATATTTCAAAGATATCATGGGTCATAACTCTGGCAGTAATTATCAGAAATCGTTGAAAATCTAGCCTTAAATACTTTGTATCAATCGGATATTAACTTTAGTTTCTAGAGCGTCCACAAGCAATTGCGAACGCCCGGACGGACACGACGACAATATACATTCAGTGTGGGCGTATGAAAAGGACGTGGGACATCTAATTTACAAGTAAATTATAGCCTTTTTATAATATAGGCTAATCTACAAGGTGTCCATTGTATGATATATACTTTATAATTATACGTTCCCACGACAACCTAGCGTGAGAAGTTAATTTTATCGTCGCGGCGGCCTTGCTATAATACCAATATTCTAATACCCATGAAGAGGGGATGGGTGGCGGAATGATTTAACGCGTGATAAGGTTGTCATTGGGTCAAGTGGTGCGATTCCGATTCCTCGTTCACGTGACAAGTAGTGCGGTCACCTGCCCATCCTCGTGGGTTTCCTTCCATTGCAACAGAACCCTACCCACGAATTATTGAAATCAAATTGAACCACATGTCGCGAAATGACTTTAGAAATGTACGAAAACACGCACATGTGGAGCAAATAAACCAGTTTAAAAACCCCAATTCGCAACCTGTTTTCGAAAAGACTTTAAATTTTAAACTGGTTCACCTTAGCCGTCTTGCATTGAGCATGCGTAGTACGCAGTAAGTTACATTCCTGTGACAATATCGGGGTCAGACAGTGCCAATGTTATCAAAAGCGTGCGAAAATCGAAGAAAGAACATGAAGTTACACATGCGCAGTTAACTTTACCCACCCCCCACCCCCGACCGAAGTGATCAGAATAGTTTAACTAGTTTGGCTTATAGTACGTGTATATACAACACGGTAAAGTCTTAAAAACCCCAGCGATTTTGAACTGGTTTTAAAATAAGCGTCTGAACGGTATATATGTCGATTTTATCTCTTCTATATTAACTCAATTTAATCTTGATGCTAGATATTAGAAGATTTAACCTCAGGCTAACAACTTACAGTACACGAGAACGTTGGAGTGAATCTACACCTCGGGATAAAACTCATTGAAACCATTGAGTAGAATGAGTAGGACGGTGTTAATTCCATAGATCTTTATTAAACCCTTTCTGATCAATATAACCCTTGTGGGTAAAACATTGATTTCAGATTGGATGTAGAATTATATCATTAGATTCATATTTATAACCTAACGACCCGGAGAAAACCCACGAGGTTGGACAGGCGTGCAACCGGGGAATCGAAACCATGGCAGTTGACCCAATGACCGACCTTATGGTGCAATGCGCACACGCTAATCAATCGACTATCCAACCTTACCAGAGAGAGAAAGAGATGGCTAGAGAGGGGGTAGGGGTAACGTCAACTGAATCCGTTGGAGGAAACCAGGAAGGCAACCTTACATCAATACTATAAGTTGTCTAGTCGTTCGGGTGGTGCGAAAACCCGAGGTCCCGTGTACACATTGGCGTGCACGTAAAAGATCCCCTGGCGGTTTTAATTCGATATAACAGTAAGGCATTGCGCCGCTGCACAGGCAAGATTTCCCTCATAGCACACTGTATGGCGTATACCCGTCTTCATTAGCCCAGTTTAGGAGCAAAACAGTAGGACGCCAAACCCCATTGCATTTTTGTCTACAATTAGCTGCGGTAATAGGGGTGGGTCCAGGGGGGGGGGGGGGAGGGCTGCTCAGCTACATAAAAAAATAATGCCTTGCATCAATGAAATTACATTACAAAGTGATCCTACATCAGTATAAAAATGATTTCTCTGTTTTAAAAGCTCAATTTGTATGTATGTATGCCTATGTAATTTAGAGACGATGATGGCAGATTTCCGTAACAGAAACCTGACAAACCCCCTCCTGCAAAAATTCATGGATACGTCCCTGGGTAATCGTGTGTCATACAAGTCTGGAATAGAACGTACTATCACATTAGACATATACAGGTATAGGTCAAAGCAATATTTAAACCCATAAATTCTAACGTAAAAGAAACTTATACGATGTTTTACATTGGTTTATAATAGTTTATATATTAAAACAACGTCATCAGACGTCTGTAATCATTTTAAATATATTGGAGTTGTACTACGTTACATCGAGGTCAAGACATTAATTACCCTACATATACGTTTCCATCATCTCAATGGTTTATAGCCCTTGATGCTAAATTTATACAATAATAATTTATATTTCCTCTTCTGTCACACGCTCTCTGATGTGCGTGATAAGTCTCGTTTAAAGGGCCAATCCCGATAACTTTCTGAGGAATAAAACTGCTTAATTTTGTGTTAAAATCCCTTAAAACCCATTACCTAAGGCCGACCAACTAACAAGATATTTGTGATACGCTTGTAAATAACTTAAATCTGATAGTCTTCATCTGCAAATGGAGACCGTTGTATTATACAGTATCTGGATAAAACCAGACTTTTTTCAATAAAAATAATATGTAGGTGAAATTTACCTTTTGTTATCAAGTACAGTACATGGGCCATTCACTGTATAGACCTCTCAAGAAATGTGAATCGATTATCAGGTCACCCAATGAAAAAATTGACCCGAAATCTTAAAAGGGTTACATGTCCGGATAAGCAGTGTTGACGTTCACGTCCAAACGACTCAATATTTTGAGCTGAAATTTTGAGACAAGATAAATACACCATGCCTCTATATTTTGGTCCATAAATTTCATAAACTCTCGGACTTTAATTTTTGAGACTCTGTTCTTATCGGGATTGTCCCTTTAAATAATGTAGCTATTCACCAATAAAAATTGTATGTTTTCGTCTGTACTTCAGTTCCTGTCTATTTCTTTAAAAAAAAACTATAAAGGTTTTATTTTAGAAATAAACTTCAAATAATTATCTTATAATGCATGTCAGTTAAAGATACCATGACGTCATTCAATCTTACAAGTAGGACAGAGGTTTTATTGTGAATTTACGTTAAGCATATCAGCAAACCGGCGTTTTACAAAGATGTCTGACAGACAATGTTTTGGTTTAAATATAGAAATGAAATGTGGACAGAAATCTGATAGAAGGAAATTAATTATTTTGAAATATGTAAACAAACTATACGTCAGTTATAGAACAATGACCGGTTAACATCAATTATTGTGATTCAAGAATGGGGACAACGTATAGACCAAACGGTACAGTCTCAACTGACACGGAAATTAAATGAAACAGGTATTAACATCACAATTTTCGGCATAATTAAATACACCCATTTCTGATAATTGCTTCTGGAGTTACTGCACTTGGTTACATTGTTGAATGCTGTAATGCTATTGTAATTTTGTAAGAGAGAGAGAGAAATGGGGTTTAACGTCCACTCGACACAGACTAGGTCATTTCGGGACTAACATATGGTTTAATGTTATTTCAATAATTCGTTTAGGGATCTTCAGCAGTGGCAGGAAACAGAAGTGCCCGGAGGAAACCCACGAGGTTGAGAAGGCGCCCCTATCTTCATGCCACATACGCTCACACCAGGGCTCGAAACCACAGCCGCAAACCAGAGGTGACCAGCCTGCTAGAGGTCGAAGCGCGGCACTCTAGACCACTAGGCCACCCCCCCCCCTCCCCTGTTGTAATATATAGAGAATTGTGGGGAATGGGTATATCCTAATGAAATAAAATGCCATAACTTTGTAAGATGTGGTAATATTTGACTATTAGGGACGTACAGTTCGTTAACTGACAATCCCCTATGTATATTATCATATTTCTCAGATTTTTATTGTATAATTTCGAGGCGGAAATGAGATAAATTTAATCGAAATAAGTGCACACATGTATTCTTAAAACCAAACAAGAAAAGGCCATTATTTTTATTAAAACTTAGCGCAGATTACATCCTCTTTAGCTTTATTATAAATATTTTGTGACCTTGTGACCTTTTAGATTGCTATTTCTCTCGTGTCTTTGAAGTTTAATTAGAGTATAAAACTGTGATGTTTGGTATTTATGATGTTGTTGATGATAAAATGTATTTTGTTGCAAGAAGAAATTTATGTAACTTGTCAAGATAATATTTCACACATTATTCCCCAACCAAATTCTACATTGACCGAGAAACCTTATCGGTTTTTTCCAACGTGGTTTCTTGTTTTCAGTGGTGCAGGAAGGATAGCTGTCTAATCGTTCGGATGGGACGAAAAACCGAGACCCCGTGTACATATTGGCGAACACGTAAAGATCCCGTGGCAGTTGGAATTCGATATAAGAGTAGGTGCCGCTGCCCGGGCAAAATATTCCTCATAGCACACTGAATATATGGTGTATGCCTGTCTCCATTAGCCCAGGCGGAGCAGAGCAGTAGGACGTTAAATACAGTTTCAGTGCATTTTATTTTTATGGTGACATAAAAACATGTTTTATATGAAACTCTTCAGAGTTTTGTAAGTTTGGTGTTACTGGCCTGTACCCAGATGGGTGGCACAACGGGGGTGAATGTAGATCATCTTGGTACTAACAGAGCATATCTTTAATTTAGTAACAATAAATATCAATTTCTACAGCACAAATTAGGTTGCCAGGCAACGAAACATACGCCCACAGCAGCTAAATCGTCCGGGCAGTCAACAAGGGTTGTTGCATATTTTTACTTTTTTCGGTAATGAAACATTTGTAATAGGCCCTACACTAAAATTTGATTAAGAGTAACATCTCATTATGTAATTATCAGAAAATCATTAGAATTGGTTTGCTATTTATAAAGTTTTGCCCCACGCTAACAATTAATATACGAAACATTAATATCATAGATTTAGCTGTTCAGTTATCAAAATTCATTGAAAATCAAAATACTTGTTCGTTTCAACACCTTAAACTCTGTGTATCAATCTGAAGTCAATCGGATGATAAGTCTGGCCTCTATAGCGTCCCAAGATTTTTTGAAGTTATCAAGGGAGATAACTCTGGCACTAATTATCGGAAATCGCTGAAAAACAATAGGCTTCTTCGTCTCATGCCCTTAAACACTGTGTATAAATTTAAAGTCAATCGGATATTAACTGTATCCTCTAGAGCGTCCACAAGCAATTGCGGACGCCGGACGGACGGACGACAATATACGACCACATTTCAATGTGCGCGTATAAAAACGCAACATAAATATTGTGCTTGTAGCGCTTGACAAAAGATATCTACATAAACTCTAGCTCTCAGTTATAACTTCAGGGAGGAGGGGGTGGTAGGGGGCGAATCGTTAAACACGTCGTGAGAGTTATATGATAAGCTCTATCATTGGGTCAATTGCTAGGGTTCGATTCCGCGTTTGAGCTAACTAGGAGTAAGGTCGTCTGATCCACCTCATGAGTTTTATCCCACCTTTCTGACATTGGGGATTAAATATTCGTAAATTTCGGCGTGTCTGCATGCTAGGTTATTGGGCGTTTAAAGGACTACTTCTTTACTGCATCCGGAGTTACCAGCTTCAACGAGTGTGTAACATCACTGAAATAAACAGCCGTTACTGTCAAAATGTATATTTTATTTCATTTTGTGTTTAACAATCTGCGAAATTTACTTTCTTATCATTTATAGATTGAAGTAGATAAAATATATGATTTATCTGTAGATGTTATTATCTTACAATAAATCAGGATTTATGTCGAAAATTATCAATAAATCTTAAACATAATTTCAACATTTCTCAAACGATAGATAAGATTGGGTTACAGAGGGAGACAACTGGGGTATATGTTTATTGCTAAATTTATAACAATGGTCAAAATATTTGACAAGATGTAGATGTGAAACAGGGGGAGAGAGAGAGAGAGAAATTGGGCTTAACATCCATTCGAAACAAACTAGGTCATTTCGAGACTAACATATGGTTTAATTTTATTTCAATAATTTGCTTGCGCGTAGGGATCTTTAGCAGTAGCAGGAAACAGAAGTGCCCGGAGGAAACCCACGAGGTTGAGAAGGCGCCCCTATCACCATGCCACATACGCTCACACCAGGGATCGAAACCACAGCCGCAAGCCAGAGGTGACCGGCCAGCTAGATGTCGAAGCGCGGGACTCTAGACCACTAGGACATCCCAACCCCCGATGTGAAACAAGTTTTGTCGTTTAAAATCTGTAAGAAATGAAATGGAGTTTAACGTCCTACTGTTCTGCTCCGAACTGGGCTAATGACGGGCATACGTCATGCAGTGTGCTATGAAGGACATTTTGCCCGGGCAGCGGCACTTTGGCCTACTCTTATATCGAATTCCAACTGTCAAGGGATCTTTTATGTGAACGCCAATGTGTACACGGGACCTTGGTACACATCTGAACGACTAGACAACTGTCCTTGTCCGGATCTCTGTCCTGTAAGAAACTATGTGTAATGTACTTGAATAAAGTTTTTACTGAAATGAGGGACCAGCAAACATGGATCGACTAATTCATAGTCTCGAAGTACTCGTGATAAACTGTTGTTTAAACCTTAAGTTGGCAACATTTATTGACGTAATACAATTCAATATTAATTTATACTGAATTCTCTACAAGTTAACCAGAATAGAGAATATTTGGTGTCGTGTGCGATTTGTCTCCCGCTCCACGATTCTAGTTTCCGGTTTTTGTCATTATGCTTCAATTTCAAAACATCATAAAATCATTGTAATCATTCCAAGTGGAAGATTTCTGTCTCAATGTGATGTCGCAAGTCAGGAAATTACCACCGCCTCCGTTCATCTAACGGCTTATTTTTAGTCAAAAATCTGAATAATTCCACTATAACTAAATGTCAAAACAAAATTTTAAAACTACGCATTAAACTACAAATCGGGTTCTTTTATCATCCGTAAATTAATTTTCGGAAAATAACTTTAGCGGATAATAGTGGGCGGCAGAGTTAATTTACGGATTCCCAATTTTTTATACATTTAACTGAAATTGGATAAACTGTGACATTTTCTATCATCTTTGATGTCCAGGTTAAAGATTGCTGACGGCTTGATAGCCAGGAGAACAGTCAATACAAACAGGAAGTGGCATCGAGTGTGATTATACCTTGTAATACACATGAAAAGTGACATGAAACTGTTTTGTTCCGAGTGGGCTAATGAAAACGTGTGTTTGTTAGAACATTATCGGATTTTGATGACAAAATGTGAAAATGGCTTTAACATAAAACTGGGAAAATAGCTTTAATGTATCACTGGGAAGATGGCTTTAAAATAACACTGCGATAATATCTTTAACGTATCACTGGGAAGATGGCTTTAACGTAATACTGTGAAAATAGATATAAAGTATCGCTATGAAGAGGGGTTTAATATAAGCTATGCCTGTCCCCACAATCTCACATAACAGTGGGGAAATGGCTATAACGTAACCCTTGGGACATGGCTATAACGTAACACTGGGGACATGGCTATAACGTAACACTGGGGACATGGCTATAACGTAACACTGGAAAATTGGCTTTAACGTAATACTTGGAAAATGACTTTGACGTAATACTTGGAAAATGACTTTAACATAACACTTGGAAAATGACTTTAACATAATACATGTACTTGGAAAATGACTTTAACGTAATGCTTGAAAAATGGACATAACATAACACCGGGAAAATGGATTTAACATACGTTGGTAAAGCACCGAGACAATTACGAAAATAATGGAAGACGTTAAAGACGTTGTAGGTGTATTGTAAACTGAACAAAATAAGAATAAATTTCTACAGCAATGACATATTTCACAAAGTTATTTTGTAATAGAATATTAAACGGTCAACACTTGATCTAAATTTTCAAATATTTGTTTCTAGATTTTTGGAGGTGTTTTTTTTCGTTTGATATTTTATAAAGGTTAAATGATACGGATATCAAAGGCATGGCCAGATAAGTATCAAAATTATTTGCTGAATGTTTCCTAATTTTCCCAACATGATCTCTATATCATTACAATTCAGGTCAACTCAATACGTTTTTATTCGCTCTGGTTTACTTTTAAAAGGTCACACTATCAAAATTGTTGAAAATTTAATATATTCTTTAAAATGGTTTCAAAATTTATCAACATGCTATATTATCGTTTAGACGTCAAAACATTATATTTAAAGGGCTAGTCTCGATACTATTTTAGAGAATAAAACTGCTTAATTTTGTGTTGAAATCCCTTAAAATCCTCTACCTTAGGGCCGAGCAACTAACTTAATATATGTGATAGGTTTGTAAACAACTTAAACCTCTCAGTCTTTATCTGGAAATGGAGACCGGTGTTTCAAGCTGTATTATGCGGCGATTTGATAAAATCAGACTTTTATATTATTAAAGATAGGTTGCCAGGCAACGAAACATACGCCCACAACAGCTAAGTCGTCCGGGCAGTCAACAAGGATTGTCGCATATTGTTTCTTTTGTCAGTAAGGAGAACATTTACAACACATGATAATCTTATTACGAGTAATAGCCCATTAAGTAATTATCAGAAATGATTAGAATAGTTTTGATTGTTTGTCTCAAGGCCTTCGTCCACAAGATATTTCAAAGTGATCAAGTGCCATAACTCTGGCAGAAATTATCAGATATCACTGAAAATCAAATAGAATTCTTCGTCTCATGACCCTAAACACTGTGTACAAATTTAAAGTCAATCGGATATTAACTTTAGCCTTTAAAGCGTTCACAGGGTTTTTCAAAGCGATCAAGGGTCATAAATCTGGCAGAAATTATCGGGTGTCGCTGAAAATAAATAGGCTTTTTTGTATCATGACCGTAAACAGTATGTATAAATTTAAAGTCAATCGGATATTAACTTTAGATTTTTCAAAGTGATCAAGGGTCATAACTCTGGCAGTAATTATCAGATTTTGCTGAAAATCAATAGGCTTCTTCGTCTCATGACCTTAAACACTGAGTGTAAATTTAAAGTCAATCGGATATTAACTTTAGCCTCTAGGGCGTTCACAAGATTTTTAAAGTGATCAAGGGTCATAACTCTGGTAGTAATTATCGGATATCACTGAAAATCAAAAGGCTTCTTCGTCTCATGACCTTAAACACTGTGTATGAATTTAAAGTAAATCGGATATTAACTTTAGCCTCTAGAGCGTTCACAAGATTTTTCAAAGTGATCAAGGGTCATAACTCTGGTAGTAATTATCGGATATTACTGAAAATCAATAGACTTCTTCGTCTCATGACCTTAAACACCGTGTATAAATCGGATATTAACTTTAGCCTCTAGAGCGTTCACAAGAAATTGTGGACGACGGACCGACGGACGGACAGACAGACGGACGGAAAGGGCGACGACAATATACGACCACGTTTCCATGTGGGCGTATAAAAATAATGTGTAGGTGATATTCGCCTTTCGTTATCAAGTACACCACATGGGTCATCGGTCATGCATTGTATAGCCATCTAAAAGGACGGGAATCGATTATCGGGTAACCCAACGAAAATTATACCCGAAATTTTAAAAGGGTTGCGCGCCCGGATAAGCTGTTTTGACGTTCGCGTCCAGACGACTAAATATTTTGAGTTTAAATTTTGAGACAAGGTAAATACACCATTCCTCTATATTTTGGTGTTTAAATTTCATACGTACGCAGACTTTCATTTTTGAGACTATGTTCAAATCGGGATTGTCCCTTTAAGATATGCAATATATTGGAAACGTTTACAGGGATAGAGCATAGATTGTGGGGTCGAAATTAGACAAATATACATTGTTCGTGAAGCCCCCTTGTGAACAAAGTGTGATAATGTTTGTGCTCCACAGGCGGAATTTGTGTTCTGGGGATTTGTGAGGTTGGGTGGGGACAGGGGTGTATCTAATCAATTAAACTGCTAGAAAGAAACTTTATTAGTTAGAAATCTGTTGATTATGATATAATCATATCGTCGACAAGTTTTATTACAGGTTTTGTCTCGATTTAGTGTCAAATTATGATAACAAGTTTGAAAGATGTGTTGGCGTCGAGTCGCATGGCGGAAATTAATTATCTCAAACGGCAGCTATTTATCTGTCAAATATTATTGTCTACTGGATAATATAACGAGATGATAATAATGTCAGCTGAATATATACGACTATCATTTCCATAGGTCAAGACAAATTAACACCAACATGTAAACCTTTGTGATCTGAACCTGTATAGCAGAAAAGATAGGTTGCCAGGCAACGAAACATACGTCCACACCACAGCAGTCAACAAGAGCTGGTGCATATTTTTACTTTTTTCGGAAATGAAACATTAATAAAACACTATAATCTGATTAAGAGTAACAACTCATTCAGTAATTATCAGAAAATCATTAGAATTTGTTTGGTTTTTATATAATTCTGTCTCATGCTAACTTTTAATATACAAAACATTTAATATCATGGATCTAGCTGCTCAGTTATCAAACTTCATTGAAAATCACTATACCCAAGACCTTAAACTCTGTGTATCAATCTGAAGTCAATCTGATGGCAAGTTTGGCCCCTAGAGCGTCACAAGATTTTTTGAAGTGATCAAGGGAGATAACTTTGGCAGTAATTATCGGAAATCGCTGAAAATCAATAAGATTCTTCATCTCGCGAGCTTAAACACTGTGTATAAATTTAAAGTCAATCGGATATTAACACTGGCCTCTAGAGCGTCCACAAGCAATTGTGGACATCGGACGGACGGGGGGGGGGCGACAATATATGACCATATTTCAATGTGGACGTATAAAAATTTACATTCCCGAAATATGCGATTTTTTTGTTATTAAACAAATCGGTAATTTAAACAAACTTGGGCAACGGACGTCACCCCATAGTAAATTCCTAGTTGAAAGGAGTTTCTGGTGATTGGGAAAAAGTTACGTCCACCATGAAAAGCTTCGAAATGGTAAAATATTTAAGTAATTATATATGTAAGTATGTATATTTAAAATGTTTACGTGGACCAAAATCAGAGAGGGGGGGTTACACATAGGTATGGTCTGTTCCCTAATCCAAATTCACACTTAATGAATAAAAATTGTGATATATGATCTAGAAAGAGTAAGCATATCCATGTTTTTTTTTTATTGAAGCTTACTGGACTTTGAATTCAGAAGTTGTAGGTACCTGAGGGACCATCAACAGTTTATATACTTAAACACAATAATCGTGAAAGGTGATGTGTTGAAGATAAAACAGAGAACTCGAACAGGTATTTCTGATATAAACAGACTGTTATTTATTTACGGCGCCTACATGTTTGCTCTGTCAGATCTCGCCTTTCTATTGGGCCTGTAGTTGAATTCCACAAGGTCTCTCGGACGAATTCTACATGTTCTCTCTGTCAGATCTCGTCTATCTACAGGGTCTGTGGTTAAATTTTCCTGGTTCCCTCAGATAAAAGATAAACATTGATGGTTGATATTCATTAAACACGTTATTGCAGATCATATCCTGCTGGATATCATTTACACTTAACGCAAGTTTTCAACTGATACTAAAGGGAGAGAGAGAGAGAGAGAGAGAGAGAGAGAGAGGGGGGTGATGGGGTTGAACGTCCACTCAACACAAACTAGGTCAATTCGGGATTAACATATTGCTTGAGGGTAGGGGGTCTTTAGCAGCTGTGAGAGGAAACCGGAGTGCCCGGAGGAAACCCACGAGGTTGAGAAGGCGCACCTATCTCCATGCCACATACGCTCACACCAGGGTTCGAAACCACAGCCGCAAACCAGAGGTGACCGGCCAGTTAAAGGTCGAAGCGCGGCACTCTAGTTCACTAGGCCTGATGATGGGGTTTAACATCCACGCGATGCAAACTAGGTCAATTTTATTCAATAATTCGCTTGCTGGTAGGGTCTTTAGCAATGGGAGGAATAAGCTGACAAACAGATATGTTTAACTCCAGATTTTTTTCGGCTTGGTTCCCCCTTGTGAATGGCGCAGGACGGAGGGCCTGGCAAGGACAGCTGTCTAGTTGATCGGATCGAGGTCCCGTGTACACATAGGCGTGTACGAAAAAGATCCATTGACAGAATTCGATATAAGAGTAGACCGTAGTGCCGCTGTCCAGGCAAATTTTCCCTCATAGCACACTGTATGGCGTATGCCAGTCTTCATTAGCAGAAAATAAGACGTTGAACTCCATTTCATTTTATTTCATTTAAAAAGCAGAAGTGTATCGAAACACTGATTAATGACGATTTTAATAAGGTTGGGCCAGTTTGTATCGGCCCTGAATATTTGACGATAAAGCAGGACCAGTGTGTACCGGTCCTGAATATTTGACGATAAAATAGGAACAGTGAATATAAAACAGAAGTTAAAATAAATTATGTTAAAGGTGAGAAAGTTGATGACCAGCCATGTTGATGTTATGTCTGTATCATGTTTTGATATCAGGTCACGGTCAGGATTATCAACTCGTCAGTGTATTTATATCAAATCTGCTTGAAATCAGGTTTAAATCACACATGTGCACAGTATCACCGCGGTCGACGTATGATTACAGTTCCCTACTATTCCACTGGTTGGTGTGTGACTACAGATCCCTAAAACATCGTTCAAGCTTGGGCAATACGCCAAACTGTGGCTCCACGCGGATTCTTAATCTTGATTACGATGATCAGAGTCAGAAGACACAACAAAATAAAAATTAATACATTTTACATGTAAATAACAAGCTAGTTAACCCTGGACATAGATAAATACATACTATATGTGACTATTATACGTCATACTATATCGGACTATAATACATACTATATCTGACTATTATACGTCATACTATATTTGACTCTAATACATACTACATCTGATCAGTTCAGACGGGTCAGGAGGCGTGCAATGACCTTCCCCTTTAACACACTATATCTGACTCTAATGATACTATATCTGATTCTATCTGACTAAATGTGTAATGAATCATGGCAGAGAATTATTGGTAAACAACGAAGGATGTTATTTAAAAGTTCTAATGATTCAACCTAAAGCTTGAGGCGGCGTGAAAACGGTCAATCAATTTTCTTCTACTTGACGTAATTCCTACTTCATTAGTTCAATAATACCCTGAAGATAGACGACTATAACATTGGTAATAACTAATATACAACTTCTCGTGTCTCTTAGACTTAATATAGAATAGTATTGCACTAAACGGTTCAACGGGGCATCCAACAACATGTCAGGCAACGAAATATAGACACACATCAGTCACGTTATCAAGAATTATTCTCCTTTTTTTGTGTAAAAGTGAGTATGGCAAATAATTTTGCATCTATGTGTGTGAAATAGCTTTATTTAACGTCTTTTATACTCTTAGCCCCTGGAACGGGGGAAACAGGGGTGACAACAATATACGGGAAGGTAATAAACTGAAATGGACCATGTCGCTTATAAAGTACGTGGATCTGATTATCGAACTTTGGTTGAAACAAATCTAAAATGAATTTGAGTGGAATTTATCAATACATTAATGAAACTGTGTTCTAAGTTCCGTCGTGTCCCAACTAGTTCTCCATATGTTGGTAATAAAATCGAAGAAGTTTAGTATTTAATTTGGATCAAGTCGGACTGTTACACGACATGTTACAGATCAAGCTATCAATATCCACATTAAGATATTTGTCAAATCAATATAAAACAGATATAAATATAGATTTTTCGCTTTACATGAAAAACACACTTCTAACAGAATTTACTTTATAATCACCGACATATGCTGAATTGAATTATTGGTTTATAATTTTCATATATACCGTGACATACTGAGTACTGCGCAAGCCCACTGACTCAGGGGTTTGGATTCGTTCCGCGAATGTGCCTCGTCCCTGTTAGTAATGTATAATGAATAACGTCTCCTTTCCAGTGGTGTATGATGGAGAGACGTCATGTTTCCAGTGGTGTATGATGAGGGGCGTCGCGTTTCCAGTGCTGTATGATGGCGAGACGTCATCTTTCCAGTGATGTATGATGAGGGACGTCACGTTTCCAGCGGTGTATGATGACGGACGTCACGTGTCCAGTGGTGTATGATGGAGAGACGTCATCTTTCCAGTGGTGTATGATGAGGGACGTAACTTTAATTTTCCAGTGGTGTATGATGGAGGGACGTCACGTTTCCAGTGGTGTATGATGGAGAGACGTCATCTTTCCAGTGGTGTATGATGAGGGACGTCTTATCGAGCCCACGAAGTCTCACTAGCCCTCGGAATTGTCCAGCCTATCCCCAGTGGAGTATAATGAAGTAGTGCCATATCGTTCGTCAAAATAATATTATGTGGAACAACACAGATCCACAAAGAAGGACGTTGTCCACGACAAAATGCTTTATTTGTTTCTAATATGAAGCACCATACATATATTGCCTTCTTTTTAAATCAACCCGATAAACTATTCTCATCTCTACGTTTATTTAAACAAGGAAATAATTCTACACATGCTGGTCTCTATCTTTATTTTATTGTTGGTGGGGAATTCAACTTGTGGTTTTAAATGTAAATATTTATATCATAAAGTTTAAGGAGGAAAAAACCAAAGTATTAAGTAAATACATATATAGAGAGAGAAGTTGATGGACCTCACAGAGAGAGAAACAATGAACCCCGTTAACAAGAAATAGATAACGTAACAAACCTTGTCACCAAAAACAGTAGATAAATACCCCATACGATAACATAAATTAACACAAATTACACCCATTAGCTGCGAATGAAATGAAAGTTTAATGTCCTACAAGACTACAATACAAGTTTGTTTTCTATGAGATCACTTCATGAAAAGTCGTACTAAGTGTTCTAGATAGAGAAAGCATACCCTGTCTCTTACACGACACTCATTATTCATCAGGTGGGATACATTCATTCATGGAATTCAGAGTTTTTATTGACTGAGAATTATATTGTATGTTTTCTTTATTCAATGAATGAAAAGGTAAACTTAATGTCTTGACGTATTTCAACTCAATGAATAACTGTATACTAAAATAACTCTGACTTATTGTTGACGACTTTATTTATAACTTTTACACTCAAATATATGTTAATATCTTTATGTATTCTGTAAATAAACTTTAACATTCGAAACTAATTGTATTATATTTATTCTCTTGTAAAGTTATTCGACCGTCCATGCACCTAACCTGCACTAATGAAGACGGGCATACGCCATACAGTGTGCTATAAATGAAATTCTGCCCAGACAGCGGTGCCACGGCCTACTCTTATATCGAATTCCAATTGTCATGGAATCATTTACGTACACGCCAATGTGTACATGGAACGTCGGTTTTTATCGTCATATCCGAACAACTAGACAGCTGTCCTTGTCGGGCCCCCGTCCTGCATCACTGACAAGGGGGACAGTCCATGGACAGGTTTTATATAATGTATCTACTACCGTGAGATGCAGTGTAAAGTAATTCGACCATCCATGAACAGGTTCTATACAGTATACTGGACTAAGTTATTCGACCGTTCATGAAGAAGTTCTATATAATATATCTACTACCGTTAGATACAGTGTTAAGTTGCTGTATTGTTCGATGTACTTATATAAATATCAACCAGCTCCCCGGAATCAAATTGTATGTATTAATTCTTTCTATTTCTCCAACCTCTACATGTGTATTAACCAACAGGTGTATTTACCAAAAGGGCGGAGAAGATACGCAGCCTGACATCTTGCCCAGTCAAATATATTTATATATATACACGGTCTAGAGAAAGTTAAAAAAGAAAAAGTATCATTAAGTTTCCACCAAAAATCATGGGACTAAGAAAGTATTTTGTTATGGAATATTTACAAAGATGGATATGACCGAGAATTTAGCGATTGATTTTAGGCCTAGCCTGTCTAGTTTCGATCATCATTACTGAAGTCGGTACAATAAAAAACAATCTCGATTATCCATGTTTTTCTATTTAATCGTCAATGAGCGTTGAGCAGTCGATAAGATTCTAATCCAGTAAATATCATAGGCTAGCGATGACATCGACAGTTGATTATGATCTGGAAGAGTTAATTAATGTCGAATTATTAATCTAGATAACATTTCGGGCCTAAAAAAACCTGCAATAAGCATATTTAGCACTTGCATAATGTTTAATCTTATAAAAATATCGTATATGTAGCAGAACCGGGATGGGGTATACCGTCAGCTTACACCATGGTGATATCGGTGACAAGATATTGTCTGTTAAGATCATTATACATGTATAGTTTAACATACTAACAAAACAATGTTACTAGTTTATCTACATCTTAAAACTCATAAAACTTTAACCCAATTGTTTTATCTCTGGCTTAAATCATATGATTTATCAAATCTAGGCATTACAAAAATTCTATTAATGCTGACGCGTAATATAATTCGGCATATGATGACATATTTAAACTTTTTGCACAGGTAAACGAGAGAGAAAGGAAAGAAAGAGAGGGGGCAGTGAGAGAGAGAGAGAGAGAGAGAGAGAGAGAGAGAGATGTTAGGTCATCGCGCTCTTCACGAATGTACCATGACTGTATTAACCAGCATCACTGACCATACTTCAGCTGCTGCTATAGAGATACTATGTATAGAGCACCTGATACCACTTACTTAAACTCCACCCACCGTACATATTACAGTGATAAATATGAGGAGAATCTTTAATTACACATATGGACCGATTGTACTATATTTTTTCATTTTATTTTTCGATTTTAAACATACATTATCAGCTCTCTGTGCCATCTTATGTGTCCAATTTTCATTGAATTTGAATCAGATCTGCTGCTGTTCAACTGCCATTGGTGATTAACTGTAAAATTGGATGATCGAGACTTCGTTAATTATCGTGACGGCGGTAAAATGTCAATCGAGGCTACATTGATTTTAAAATACGGTTTCCTGGGCTTAGAGAGAAGCAATTGAGTGAAATTTTCATATCATTCCCTTTACATTATCTAGTTTTTAGCTATTCTAGTGAGAACTGCCAACTTTTTATCTAATCTTTCATACTCTATTTTCGATATATCGGATTAATATTAGTGCGCACATTAACCCCAGGTATTTAGTGTATTACTACGATACGTAATATATCCCATATTTCTAAACTGAAAGTGTTAGAAAGGTCAAGGACTACCAACTGTTTGACAGATTGACCTTTACAATAGAATTGATACAAGTCGGACTATATATACATAAATAATAAAAAAAAAAACCTAATAATTTATGTGGTTTTATGTTAAAGGTTAAAGAATATCTGATATTGATCTCATTACGTTTATAACCGGAAATTATCCCAGTCTCGTAGGTTCTACAACATCTGAGTTAAATGAATCGGGGTTTAATGTCCTGGGGCCTATTTCACGAAATTTTAGCTAAGATAAGATCCCAATTTTAGTAATTTGATTGGATAATATTAGATTGATTTTAGTGCTTAGCCAATCAAAATTGAAGTATCTACTAAAATTGGATTTTATCTTAAGTTAAAATTTCGTGAAACAGGGCCCTGTTCTTTACACCAGCCGCGATAATGAAGACTGGCATATGTCATACCTTGTGCTATGGCAGGATATACCATACCGTGTGCTATGAGAAGATATGCCATACCTTGGGCTATGGCAGGATACACCACTCCTTGTGCTATGGGGGGAATATACCATACCTTGTACTGGGGGGTGGGGGTATGCCATCCTTGTAGGGGGGGGAATTGTTCGTTTGTTTCTGAAGTCTAACGTCCACTTCGACCGGGGGTAATATCGTAGACAATCCCAGATAGTGACCCTTTTCCTACATCAACTTCCGACTGCTATGGTTCCTTTACGAGCACCTCAACGCGTACAAGGTGCCTCGTTTTTCGTCCCATCTGAACGACTGGCGTCACTGTGCCTTATTAGACACCCCCCATGCTGGAAAATATCAGTGAAGTGTGATTTACGTTATGTAATCATATGAGGAATTGTATCGTTCGCTCTTCACTCTTGGGGGGGGGGGTGGCCTAGTGGGCTAGAGTGCCACGCTTTGACATCTAGCTGGCCGGTCACCTCTGGCTTTCGGCGTGGTTTCGAGCCCTGTTGTAAGCGTATCTGGCATGGAGATAGGGGCGCCTTCTCAACCTCGTGGGTTTCCTCCGGGCACTCCGGTTTCCTCCCACTGCTAAAGACCCCTACGTGCATGCGTATTATTGAAATAAAAAATTGAAAACATATATTGTCCCGAAATGACCTAGTTTGTGTTGAGTGGACGTTAAAACCCATTTCCCCATTTCTCTCTCTCTCTCTCTCTCTCTCTCTCTGTCTTTACTCTTCGTGCACAAAATTTTTGAAAGCAAATTTCGAAAACACAAAAGATATAAGTCGCAAAAGAAAGAATAAACCTGCATTTCATTTTCCTGATACCACGTCTAATTCATCAGCTAAAGATATTTGATAAAGATGACCATTCGAATTCATCACCACAGAAATCTTCTAAAATTCATACATCTGATTAAAATCTATTCTAATGGATTTAAGATTTTATAAATAATGTTCACAAAAAGAATTTAAATCTAGTTTTAAGAGAAAGATAGGTTGCCAGGCAACGAAACATACGCCCACAGCAGCTAAATCGTCCAGGCAGTCAACAAGGGTTGTCGCATATTTTTACTTTTTTCGGTAATGAAACATTTGTAATACTCTAAAAACTGATTAAGAGTAACAACTCATTATGTAATTATCAGAAAATCATTAGAATTTGATTGCTTTTTATAAAGTTTTACCCCACGCTAACAATTGAATTAGTATATATACATGAAACATTTAAAATCATGGATTTAGCTGTTCAGTTATCAAAATTCATTGAAAATCGATATACTTGTTCGTTTCAACACCTTAAACTCTGTGTATCAATCTGAAGTCAATCAGATGATAAGTTTGGCCTTTAAAGCGCCCACAAGATTTTTTGAAGTGATCAAGGACCATAACTCTGGCACTAATTATCGGAAATCGCTGAAAATCAATAGGCTTGTTCGTCTCATGACCTTAAACACTGTGTATAAATTTAAAGCCAATCGGATATTAACTCTATAGCGTCCACACGATTTTTTGAAGTGATCAAGGACCATAACTCTGGCACTAATTATCGGAAATCGCTGAAAATCAATAGGCTTCTTCGTCTCATGACCTTAAACACTATGTATAAATTTAACGCCAATCGGATATTAACTTTGGCCTCTATAGCGTCCACAAGATTTTTTGAAGTGATCAAGGGCCATAACTCTGGCACTAATTATCGGAAATCGATGAAAATCAATAGGCTTCTTCGTCTCATGACCTTAAACACTGTGTATAAATTTAAAGCCAATCGGATATTAACTTTGGCCTCTAGAGCGTCCACAAGATTTTTTGAAGTGATCAAGGGCCATAACTCTGGTAGTTATTATCGGAAATCGCTGAAAAACAATAGGCTTCTTCGTCTCATGACCTTAAACACTGTGTATAAATTTAAAGTCAATCGGATATTAACTTAAGCTTCTAGAGCGTCCACAAGCAATTGTGGACGCCGGACCGACGGACGGACCGACGGACCGACGGACCGACGGACGGACGGACGGACGGACGGGGGCGACGACAATATACGACCACATTTCAATGTGGGCGTATAAAAATGATAAGAACTACCTACATTAAAACAGAAATACTGGTAAAATCCTACCATCCCGAAAACGGTTCATTATAACTACACACATAGATCCAGTGAAACCGACAACTCTCTGAATATCAACTTCACTAAACTTCCAATTTATACATAATATCAGTTAAAAATTCATACATTATATCGACTTAAAATAAAAATATAACTGACATTTATCAATCCTTCAGTATTCGCTGTTCTCGTTGACGTCATGGAATATTGGGCGGGAATACAGAGATCTGTAAAATTCAGATGACCTTATGAACTTTGTAACAAGCCAATCTTTCTCTTGGTTACAAACATCAACACGTGTTTATATATAAATGTTTAGTTAATCCATCATCGAGTAAAATATCTTATAACATGTCCTTTCACTTGCTGATAAACAAACATAGAATTTAACATCAAAATATATAAACAAACTTTCATTTAAGATCGATGGGGGTGTCACAATATTTCAAGCAGCCACCACAAAGATAAAGTTTAATAAACTTGTCTGTCAGTGTACGAGATAAACCCATTATATTAACTATAGTATCAATCTACATAAACAGAAGTGGTATCAGATGGTAACAATCTGCATATTGTGAATTGGGTGTGGTTTAACGTCTTACTGTTTTGTACCAACTGGGCTAATGATGTCAGTGTGCTATGAAAGTAATCTTGCCTATACAGCGGCACTACGGTCATCTCTTTTGGCCAATTCAAACTTTAAGTTCTCTTTTGGGTATGTATACATGAGACCCCCTAGCACACTGTATGGCGTATGTCCATCTTCATTAGTCCACTCGGAGCAGAAAAGTGGCACATTGTTTTGAAACAAGATCCTGATAATATTTTGGCCCAATTTATGACCATGGTATAGACCTGTTTTCAAAAATGAAAATAGCCGGTGGTCATTTTTCTAAATATGACGTCAGCTGAGAATTCCTTTTTTAGGGTGGCTGAAGAAAATGTCTTCCTGGCCAAAAGTGTGTATACTTCGAAGGGGGCTATGTAGAAACGTAAATAGAAACCATCGACTTTGCACATGTCTTTCACCGATTACTTTTCAGTCAATCTTCGTTAATAAATATACACGATGATGTGATGGGAAATTAAATTTGTATGGGATTCCCTAGATAACCCCAGGGTTGGCTAAGGTTTAAATTATTCTAAACTACAGGCCTGCAGAAAAACGTAATCCGGTTGTGTTTTGAATGTTATAATGACTCTACAAGTCCGACATGTTGTTGTTGAATACGGCGGGGAGTGAGAGGTATTTAAATCATCTCTATTCAAGATTGTGAAATATTTATTTATCTGTAACCTGGTACACGGCAGAACGTATCGAACAGCTTTCATACGGAACAGTTCCGTATAACATAAGTGAATATTTCGTAGTTTGCATAAAGTGTTGAGTCTCTTCAATTCAGTACGTCAATTCAAAACACGAAAAACTTGATTTCAAAATGTTGACATTGTTTAAATTTATGAGAACTATTTTATGAAATTTAAGTAAGTGTCTAGTAATAGTTTGCAAGTATGGAAGCCAGCCTTATACCTACAATCAGCCTCGTGCATTGAGAATCTTGGAGAGGGTCGGCCCATAGTCTCGGTCACCCAGAACCCCCCTAGTCTTCAACGCACGGAGGGTCTGGGTCGGTTCTCAATTATTGACGAAAATTACTGGATAATCTACCACATAAAAAACCAAACTCCCGGTTACGCATGGGCAATGGAAACTTTTGGCTAAAGTCTCGGTAAGTGATAGATATTATGAAGCCGGGTCGATTTTGATAGATTCTATAAAGCGAGGATAAAATATATCCCACAATTCACTTGGCACATCTATTATTAGAAACAAAATAGAGACGATACAACAGCATGCATCGCGATTAAGGAGATTGTGAGAAGCCATACGTTTGATTCATGACGAGAGAAAATTACCATTTCAATTAAAACCTTTAAAACAAAATTTTAGAGAGTGCCATTGTTGACAAGCGAGATGTTTTGATAGATTCAGTACGTGGTAACCTGAAAGACTGGATAATCCAGACAATGACCGACTTTCTGTCAAATTTTGAGGACCCATCCAGACTAATATTCGTAGAATATTTGTTTGGATGATAAGAGACTAGTCGGCCCACAGATTCTTGAAGTCGAAGGCTACAAACGAACATATTGCTGTATATATGTGAAGCTTTATCTGGGATGCACTTTATTCCAATGACATAAAATCTTAAATCAAAATTTTATGTCGAGTAAAACCACCCCTCTTAAAAACATGAATAAAATAGAAATAAAGACTCGGGTATTATTCTGACGACACCATCTACATTTGCTCTGTAAACAACCCTACATGAAAAGAAATATCGTCGTCGTAAAAATATCTTTTGAAAAAAAAGATGTGTTTTTAATTATTACAGTGTCACGTGGTTCAACAAAACATCACATACATTTCCAGATTTATTTTTAAAACCTCGAAAAGCACAACTACTGGTATATAAAGTCTAAAGCAACTAACGATATATTGAGTCTGAACAACTACTGGTATGATATACAGCCTAAAACAGCTACTGCCATATACGGTCTAAAACAACTACTGGTTATACAGTCTAAAACAGCTACTGCATGGTACATTCAGTCCAAAACAGCTACTGGTATATAGACTGTCTAAAACAGCTACTGGTATACAGACTGTCTAAAACAGCTACTGGTATATAGACTGTCTATAACAGCTACGGGTATATTCAGTCTAATGGTTATATGTGCAAGGTGTGTGGGTGGGGAGGGGTGGGTCCTGTCAAAACGTTCCAATGACCTACTATATGTAAATTCGACCCTGGTCGTTTGATAGCCATCTTTAACATATGGACTTACCGAACTTTCCAATGTCACTAAGCCCCTTCTTTGTTCAATCAGGAAAATATTCACACTGATAAACATTCGTTCGTTCATTTCTGGAATTTTACGTCCACTTCAACCAGGGGTGATATCGTAGACAAACGTCCACTTCCAATCACCTTTATACTAGTTTTCTTTTAATCTTTTAAAACAAATTAGAGATTAGGTTATTTTAATCTCGTGTCATATGTCAGAATAGTCAGTCATTGTTTAAATATGGTGTAATAAACAATTCAATCAAATCTCTATCATCTATAACAACATGACGTCAACTAGAGAGAGAAAGAGAGAGAGAGAGAGTAATGGGGTTTAACGTCCACTCGACACAAACCAGGTCATTTTGGGACTAACATGGTTTAATTTTATTTCAATAATTCGCTTGCGTGTAGGGGTCTTTAGGAGTGGGAGGAAACCGGAGGACCCGGAGGAAACCCACGAGGTTGGACAGGCGACCAACAGTGTATAACGTATGTCGCTAACAGGTAATACGTGTATAGTCTAATGAACTATATGCATGTATAATGAATGACATGATATTTGAATAGTCCCAAGACGGGAGAAAGGTACTTTAATATGTTAAAATGTCTTTAAACCAGTGTTGAAATCAGTTTGTGTCGGCATACCTTTTATCGTTTAACGTGAAACAAAGTAGTGCAACTTCTTTACGGCTGTGATAATAATTTTTTATATATATATATATATACAGATATGGTCTAATGAACTATATATATAATCAGGCATCTACATCTTGAAGATAGTATATTATATAACATGTATAATTATCATTACGTCCATTGTTTATCGCTTGTTGTTTTAAACTGTATCTAATCTACAGCCTACGTATTTACTACATACTTATATCCTTATATACTAATATAGGTCTTGTCCATGTTATAACATTGGCAGATAATCTAATGGCCTGCTCCTGGTTGTTTTACAGCAGCCAAGGGTTCAGCAGACAAGGGCTCAAAAGGACTAGATACTGTTCCCTGTTCCTTCCCAGACTCTGTTCGGCATCACAAATGTCTCGGCCTACACCAGAATCGAACCAGAACTGGACCAGCGACTTGATCACTAAAGCACCATGGCCCCTAATTGTAGAATTTCAGTTGTGTCAATCTATTTTAGATATGACACCTTGTATTTTGATATTCATTATAAAAACTGATCGTTATATTATGTTTTGTGTAAATCGGGATAATAACAACTGTTTATCTTGTAGTCACCCAGTTTCTAAAACTCGATTAAGGTGTTAATTATACTCTTATATGCTTACAACTAGAAACGTAGAAACGCAAATTAAATATTTTCTTTGATTGGCATTTAGTAATTGAACATATTAACACCGGGTACAATTTTATGGATACACAATTATCAAGACAATAGTATCCTTGTAGAAATATCACTCCGTGTCAAACTCAGTATAAAATTGTAAACATACAGGTAAAAATAGCCACGATAAATTCACAGACTAGCTTAATCTGTTAATCTCTGTAGAAAGAAATATGCATCCAAAAAATATCAGAAAAAATAAACAAATTAAAACCTCGGTCTTACCTGTAATTTGAAATGTGGGTTAATTAAAGGTGAAATAAATCTCAGGTAAAATAGGTAAATCCGTGTTACATACAGGTCTAGGGGTGAGAGAGGTTTTAACACTGTTAGTTTGACGACCGTCTTATAACCGACGTTGTTCACACACTTACTGCTGGACCACAGATTATCGGTAGTAACATTCTCACACACGGCACAATAACAAAATATAAAGTATGGAACACCATACATGACACGATAAATAACTCAGCAAATTTCTAGCTAAGAGTTATCTAGTTCAGTGGCGTCATTATAAACCAGAAACTTCTAGCTAGCATTCAATCAGTTCTCTATTATAGTTAAGTGACGTTATTATAAGTAAAATACTATGTGCTTGATCCTTGATTGGCGATTAAGAGAGAGAGAGAGAGAGAGAGAGAGAGGGGGAGAAGGAGAGAGAGAGGAGGGCGCGTAAATTCAGTCCCCACATGTACAAGACAATGAGTAGGGTCATATGTCCAATCTCGTGGGTTTTGTCCGGATCGTCCGGTTTCCTCCCATTCGCGAGAGCTAATTATTGAAATAAAACTAAACTATATGTTAGTCCCGAAATGACCTAGTTTGTATCGAGTGGACGGTAAACTCTACTTCCCCCACCTTTAATCGCCTTGTTTACCAGCTACAGAATAATTGTCAGTTTTTATTAAATCGAGAATTAAATTGAGTTACGCCAAGACTTTAAACCGTCATGAAACCCACAATCTGATAAAAAAAAAACAAACCAAAAAACAGATCCTTGAAACCCGTTTTTTTTTTTTGTGCTTCAAGTATAGTTATGTCGTTACATTCCATACTCTATCAATATATAATATAATGCTAAGGCAATCAAGATTTTTAGGCAAAAAAATCTACATCACAAGATTGTTTTTGTATAGATCTGGTCATTTTCTTTTAAAATGTTCGCATCTTTTGAAAGATAAAATCTGGTTTTTTTCGATAACATCAATACCTAGTGTAGCGAAATGATGTCAATATATATTTTATTACCCTGGAAAATACAGTATTACAGATTTATCTGGAATATCTAAGATGAAAAATGCTTTTTGTCGACTTCGTTTTAAGAAATATACGGGCAAAAGAAAGTCATTGACTTGACTATTTTAAAGCGGGAATTTCATATTTTCAAACCATAATTATCTCTATGTATTTTGCTCAATAGGTTGTCAACTCTCCATGATACGATCATTGCCAATTGCCAATTAGCGAGTATTTATTAGACTTATAAATTACTAACACTGGATGGAAATTATAACACACAATTACCTCCGTAGTTTTTCTACCCCCCCCCCCCCCATGGAATAGCTATCTTCAAACGCATGAATTTGAAGTTGAAAATGATATATTTGCCAATTTCTCAACTCGTAATAGTGAATTATAGGATTAATAGGATTATTCTTTATCAAGGTAGGACTGTGTATAGATACCATATATTTTAAGGCGTTATTTTAATACATTTTAAAATTATAACTTAAAAATATGAAATTGTTGCTTTAAGAAATTCGTTGTAAATCAAATTCGCATAGGAGTCGCGGTGGATGAGTGAGATATGCGTATCGTATTTTTACTAACGAGGCGGTAAGGTTTCGATTTTGGTGCTGCCGAGAAAGTTCCCCGGGTATTTTCCAGCGTGGATTCCCCAACACCTATTGCATCTACACGTTTAAAAGCGATAGTCAGCGATTTTGTGTCTTTACCATTGTAGGCAAAATGCTGTATATATTTGTGTGAATGCAAGGCATTTTATAAAGTGTGTAAAAAGAGTCCGCTTGTTGTATGTGCATGGCGGACAGTCAGACAATGAACAGGGCCGAAAAACTGAGGTACGATGTAGACATTATCGTGGACGTAAAAGATTCGTTGACAGTTAAATAGAAATTGATAAGAGCAGGTTGCAGTGTCGCTGCCAGGCCAAAATTCCCCTCATAACACACAATATGGCGCACATCCCCGTCTGTATTAACCTGGTTGGCGCAGGAGACTAGTCGTCCGGATGGCACGAAAAAACGAGGACCCGTATATACATTTGCGTGCACGTGAAATGTCCCTTAGAAGTTGGAATTCGATAAAAGAGAAAGCCATAGTGTCGCTGTCCGGGCAAAATTTCCCTCACAGCACACGGTATGACGTATGCTCGTCTTCATTAGCCCAGTACGTACAGGGGAGTAGGACGTTAAACCCCATTGGGATGAAAATGTACGGATAAGAATATAAATAAAATATCCTGTATGGTTTGTAAAGATAAATAGGTGTAAGAAAGATTAGACGATGTGTTTTACACACCTTTAGAGGTTAAAATACCACACCTGTGCAGGTAGATAGATATATATATTTACTGTGACAAACTACAGGTGTCACATTTCAATATAACTAGGTAAAATACATGTATCACTTTATCCACGCGATCGTATGTAATGATTAACCCAAAGGATCATCTTTAAACCCTTTTCAAAAGGACGGAGAAACTGGCATGGATAGGTATCTTGGGCGACAAACCGAGGTTCCGTGTACACATTGGCGTTTACGTAAAATTTTATTAGCCCAAGCAGTTGGTCACAAGTTACCCTTTTCCGAAAGACAGAGAAACTGGCATGGACAGTTATCTAGTCGTTCGGACGGTGCGATAAACTGCGGTCCCGTGTACAAATTAGCGCACACGTAAAATTCCATTAGCCAGCGGTCGGATTAGAACAGTATGTTTCATATTATCTCGTTGATAAGTTCTGTATTTGTGCATATTTACAAGGTCCTTCTGTTTGTTTGTTTTTTTGTATTATTATCTTTATTATTTTTTCTTTATTAAATATTCCCAGATGAGTGAATTGTTTATAACCAACAAAAACTATTATTCAGTGTTTAACCATGGAATAAATTTACTTATCAAAATATCCACTGTCCCTTATTACACGATTCACGGCTTGTACGTGAGTTGGGTCGCCTGTCCAACATCGTAGTTTTATCTCCGGTTTTCCTCCCACTGCTAAAGACCCCTACGCGCAAGCGAATTATTGAAATGAAATTAAACCATATGTTAGTCCCGAATTATCTAGTTTATGTAGAGTGGACGTTAAACCCCATTTCTCTATATATATATTGATAATATAACACCATATGTTACTCTAGATAAGGACAAGACATCTAATTCCTTTCAGTTTTACTTTTAATTTGATTCATTTCTTCTGGTTATCTTAAAACCCTCGACAGGGAATCTGAAATGTTTTACTCTGACCCCAGGGTTAATATATATCAGGAGTAAATGAGATATACATGGAAACCAGAATCCTGATATTCTAGATTTAATCAGCTCCAGAATTCCAACAATGTCTTCTACCACCCTCACAACACTACCATGCTATTCTAGTTAATGTCAGGCCTGATATTTTTAGCTATTATAATCTAAATTTGCACAATTTGCTCTTAATAAATCACAGACTATAAACAGTAAAAAATACAACCATTTCACGTATTCTACAGTTTACGATAACGCAGGAATTATTTATAGGCCTACTACTGTTATATACGCATAAATATTCATTTTTAAACGTTCTACAATTGAGAGAAAAATGAAAAAAATGGGTGTTTAACGTCCTACTATTCTGCTACGAACTGCGCCAATGAAGAGGGGTATACGCCATGAGGGAAATTTTGCCCGGAAAGCGGCACTACGCCAACTGTCAAGGGATCTTTTACGTGCACGCCAATGTGTACACGAGATCTCGGTTTTCGTCCCATCCGAACGACTAGACCGTTAAAGGGGTACAATCTTTACTTTTCTGCATCGACCGGGCTATGAAGACGAGTATACGTCATACAGTGTGATGTGGGAAAGTTTCCACGGGCATCGGATTACAACTGTCATTAGTGTCAACACGTCTTTACGTGCATGATATCTTCGGTTTTTGTCTAATTCGAATGACTAGACGATGCCCCGTGCCAGGCTTTCCCTCCTACAAGTGGAAATCACACTGGAGACAACGGGATCGAACTCGAGTTAACGAGGCAGCGCCACCGTGGATCACATTATTCAAATGAACATTTTATTGAGGCTTTAATGAAACCTAAATTTACAAATAATTTGGTTAATTTTACATTTAATCACCTGTTCCGTAAACACCTTCAAGAATTTAAAACATTCGATAGAAAATGAATCCAGCATGCCACATGAAAGTCAAATATCGCATCAGAAATGATGATGCAATGATAGGTGAAAATGGTTTCTGTAGGAGTTTAAAAACCAACGTCTTATATTTTTATTTTGACAGCTGTGTACCGCCTACCTGACAATCCATTAAAGGGACAATAACATTCTTGCTGGCTTGGTAGCTCCAGAAAATAAATAATACCCTTATTGTAAGTGCTAGATTTTTAAGTGTCCTACCTGTTGTGTAAATTATCCATTACAACCTATTTTACTTGTCCAGAGGGTTCGAAAATATTTTAAAATCCAATTCACACTTGAAAAGGTTTACGTTAGACTTTTCAAATCAATTGGTTGAATTTTTCCAATTTTTCAAAATAGGTGTGTTAAGATGAAATTTATATCATCATTTAATTGGAATATTCTAAAATAATACAATTTGTTGACCAGAATGAAGATTGGGACATATTTTTCAGCTACAACAAGAGTGTTATTGGGGCTTTAATATAACTTCGCGTTGGCCTCAGACCTAAATGTACATGAAAAAACCTCAAACTATTTCGTCGTATTAAATACTGACGCAAGGACAAAAATAATGTTTTCTTCTATTGGAAAGTCAAAGTCAAACTGTTAAAATAGATTTCGACTCTTGTTAACGGTCAATGGATATTGCACAATTTTATGAGCGTCTTTACACGTTGAATAAAAATCGAGGTTTTTGTCACGTACTTGCACAATTACAATCGTTCGTGCATAATAAAGGACAAATAACCGGTGACCAAAATAAATATCATTAACGGCCTCGATAAAAGACGACCAAGCCTATAACTGCATGACATTATAAAAAAAACGGTCAGACTATACTGCAGACTACGTGATATTATGCATAGACAAGTTTGGAGATAAAATAATACACTTTCAATTAGATCGGTTACTTATTTTCTATCAAGGGCGAAGACTCAAGCAGATATTATGGGAAATTGTTATAATTCAATAGAGCTAGATCTTGTACACGTAAAAGGCCCTCTCTCTCTCTCTGTCAACGTCTAGGGCAATATACAACACAATATAGAAATATTTGTCTGTAATTCGAGGTTTCGGGTTCAATGACGATTCAATTGGCCCCCTACCCAGGGGATTAATTCAACGATCATACTCCCCAGGGGCTTGAACAAATAGCACCCCACAGGGGTCTAAAACAGTTTATAGGAATGTGATAAGTATGATAATCGGTTGGTTATCACAAGGTCAGACCTACCATAGATAATCACCATATTGTTAGTTGATTCAGATATTCTCTCTGGGTGGACAGAGAAGTTAGTTAATTTCTGTATTTTCTCAGGTAGACAGGAAGATTATATCAATATGTCAGTTATCGCTGAATCTACAAGAGTTGGGAGTCTATTATCATATGCTAAGTAAATGTGTTAAGACGGGATTTTATTTTGTACGGAGCGCTAGCAAGAACATAATAAATAGCAATTCAGCGAATTTGAAAAAAAAAATCAATGATAATGACTAACCGGGAGGGGGGAATATAGATGTGCAATAAAAACAGTGTGTGGCTATTATTTAAAAACTGATTTGTAATATTATACTATAGTTATATCATATATATTTGTATTATAAATAAAATAAAACCAAGTACAAACAATCCAAACCATTAGACAGAATTCGAAGTCCTAAAAAAAAACGTTATACCACACAATATAATGTATTTCTAATATTAAGGGGGATGGGGTGGCCTAGTGGTCTAGAGTGCAGCGCTTTGGTCTCTAGCTGGCCGGTCACCTCTGGCTTGCGGCTGTGGTTTCGAGCCCTGGTGTGAGCGTATGTGGCATGGAGATAGGGGCGCCTCGTGGGTTTCCTCCGGGCACCCCTACGCGCAAGCGAATTATTGAAATGAAATTAAACCATATGTTAGTCCCGAAATGACCTGGTTATACCATAGTAATACAATACCATAGCAATATTATAATTATACCATATATATTTGTAATATTATAGTTATACCGTATATATTTGTAATATTATAGTTATACCGTATATATTTGTAATATTATAGTTATACCGTATATATTTGTAATATTATAGTTATACCATATAAATTTGTAATATTAAAGTTATACCGTATATATTTGTAATATTCAAGTTATACCGTATATATTTGTAATATTCAAGTTATACCGTATATATTTGTAATATTATAGTTATACGATACCTTCTTTATCTAATCGGTTAATTTAATCTGACAAACTCAACTGTTGAGTCCAAATCAGATAATTGACGTGTATTTCAATGTCTGAATGAAAGGCATATTGTTATTACTTAGAGTTTTACTTATATACCCATTCACATTCGTTTTTTTATTTACTTATCGTCTAAATCAATATTTGTTTAAGCATCGGGATAATGCACTTTGATTAAATATAAAATATATGACCCGGATAACTGGATGAGTAAAATAATTTCCTAGTAACATGAAATACGAGAGGTGTAGCTTAATTTAAGGGTTTAAAGAAACAAAAGGGTTTGCTCAGTGGATATGGCGTTTAATCACTAAAGTCCAGGGTTCGGTGTCGGTGATCGCCGACATTTTCCCCGTGTGACATCTGTGGTGCAGTGTTTAGCCCTTCGGATGGGATTAAAAAATGAGGTGTACCCACTGGCGTGCTCGTACAATAGCCCGTGACAGTGGGAAATAAATATACGTCGTAGCGCGGGTTCCCAGGCAAAATTTCCCTCATTTTCCCCGTGTGACGTCTGTGGTGCAGTGTTTAGTCCTTCGGATGGGATTTAAAAAATGAGGTGTACCCATTGGCGTGCTGGTTGGAGTAGAACACCATTTAATTTTCATTTTTATTGGAGATCATCTAAGTTTAATGTTATGGAATTAGACTACTATGTTACTAGTTCTTGACTTTGTGAATACGTGTGGCCGTCAACACTGCGTTAGATAGCGCAATCATAGAATAATAACCGAATTACACCACAGTTACATAATACAATCAAATTGCTCAGTTACTATTAATAATAGAACCTAGTCACCCTTCCCTAGGCTACACAATGTTTAATCTGGCGTCAGTCAATCCTATTTACACGATAATCTCGTACAAAAACTTTTTTCTTCTGCAAAATATTTTTTAAAATTCGTTTCCTTTTATCATGCAATACCGAATATTTGGGTTGTGGATTCAGGTCACAGATTTTATGTAGAAATGTCAAGTAAACAGTTTATCCGTGTGAATAATTTTCAAATTAAAATTCCACTCGTGTAAACCACAACCTGTATAGCGTGTTGCTGTGACGGCCACAGAGAGAGAGAGAGAGAGAGAGAGAGATGGGGTTAACGTCCACTCGACACAAACTAGGTCATTTCGGGACTAACATTAGTTTTTAATTTTATTTCAATAATTCGCTTGCGCGTAGGGGTCTTTAGCAGTGGGAATAAACCGGATTTAACCCACGAGGTTGAGAAGGCGCCCCTATCCCCATGCCACATACGCTCACACCAGGGATCGAAACCACAGCCGCAAGCCAGGGGTGACAGGCCAGCTAGAAGTTGACGCCCGGCACCCTACACCACTAGGCCATCCCAACCCCCCAATCCTCCAAATACCCACTCTGGCTATGTAGGTGTAACAGGTTTAAGACTGGGGTAAAGTTATCTTGGTGTACCTGAGCCTATGTATAACCTGCCTCGTGCACGGTACATATCATGAGTTACTATGGTAATGCGGATTAAACTATTTGACAGTGAGGACGTGGAAATGCCTACTGGCAGTAGAAGGGTTGTCCAGGGATAATGTCTCCGATTCGATGAATTCAACTGAGAATAAAATGTAGTTGAACTTCCTACTATTCCGCACCATCAGGGAATACGCATCGCATGGAATATGCCTGGGGTATTTCGCTAGGACAATGGCACTACGACTTATACTCTTATACCGAATTCCAACTTTATACCGAATTCCAACTGCAAAGGGGTCATTTACGTGCATACCAATGTGCTATGGGGTAATTTTTTACCAGACAGCGGCGTTAAAACTTAACCTGCATTCAATTCCAGTTGTCAAAGATTCTATTACATGCACGCCAACGTGTAGTTCGGACTTAGTTTTTGTCCCACCCGGACTACTAGATGTTATTCCTTGTCGGGAAATCCACCCTTAATCGTTATGAACGGGAAACCACGCTGAAAAACCCAGATCCAATCTTGGTGTTGGCAGGAAAAAACATGGACAGCACATGAATTTATCTGGTAACGAAATGGAGTTTATCGTTCCACTTTTTTACCCCGACTGGGATAATGAAGACGGGCATATGGCATGGACTCAACTGTGCCTACTCTGATATCGAATTCCAACTGCTAGGGGATCTTTTAAGTGCACGCAAATATGTACGTGTACACGGGACCTCGGCATTTCGTATCTTTAGAATGAATATACACCTTCCTTACAAGATCATCTCTCCTATACCAACGACAAGGCGAAGCCACGCCGCAAAATCCTTATATAGGAACTTTCTCAGCCAACACCGCCAATGAGCAAGTGTCTTAGCCATTTAGTTACGGCGGATTATTGTGTCAGTAAGACAGATCCAGAATAACTCACTAATGAGGACAAAGTTAAAGAAACTTGTTGACGAGAAAATAAAGAAGCCAGACTGATATTAATTGATGTTGAGAAATGGGTGATTCTATTGGAGTCAAGTGATTAGACAACCTACTGTCAGATTACAAGAAGTGGATGAGTTGTCAGATGATGCTGGAGTAGTTTATAGTAGATCATTAACCAGTCAACAACTAGTAGTAACTAATAGTAACCACGTTACCATGACAACTATTGCTAACATATTTCATGCCATTTCCCCTTTTCATGACACTTCACAAAACCACAAAAATCCTGCCTTCATTTTCAAGTATGATGAAGTTTATCCCACTAATAAATATGGGTTCAGGAACTTGTTTATACAAAATGACCAGCAGTAAACATTTCCTGAACCACCGTTATCACTGGGGGATGACATCGGGGCGAGTTAATTAGCTTTAAATATTCACTTTTTGTAATCAGAAAATTAACTTCTAATCAATTGTTAAAATTATTTACAAAAAAACAAAACAAACAAAATTAAATGTTTTTTCAACACTCGGCAAACCTCGGCAGATTTCCGGAACCTACATCTAGCCTCGGCTGTTTGACAGTAAGTGATATGTACCTACGCCTATACAATTGCGATGCAGTGCCGGTTTACTTATTAGGAAACATGCCGTTTTAAAGAGAGAAGTTCTCAAAATTGCGTCGTTCGAAGTTTTAGTGCAAACTTGTCCGTGTTTAAAGAAAATCGGATAAACTTGAAGGAAAAACAGCTTCAAACTTTGAGAACTTTGTAAGATACAACATTCGTCAACGGCGTCGCCATGGGCAACGCCGTTGGTAATCCGGGAGCTTGAAAGTAGTTCAAATGGCGGACTGCTGAAGATTGCCGAATGTGCTTTTCAAGTATAGCTGGATAAACAAATACTGTAAATACTACGTGAAGTCGTAAAATGTGTAAAAGGCAGCAATTCTACCAGGATCACTTTATGTTACTACATCCGATGTACAGTTTATGCAGGCCCTGAGTTCATAAAACATTCTCAGACTTAGGTAAAGAATTTACTCAAAATAGTTCACCTTATTGCTACCAAAATATAGCCCTTTACAAAACTTTTGTTGTTCTATTGTATCGAATACGTCAATAAAAAAAAAATATATGCAAAGTTAAGTATTTCTGGATCAAAGATATTTCTCATAAACACTGATTGAAAGTTGAGTAAATTCTCAACTTAAGTGTGAGAATGCTTTGTGAACTCGATGTCACGGTCACACGTAGACCGGCACGTGAAACAGATTGACTTTAATGTCTTCTTGCTAAATCTCATTAAAATACAGATCTATATTCATTTCGGTTTTTTTTTTTAATGTATACTTTTTGGTGGCCTTCACTACATGAAAATCTGTCAAGTTATAGTGAAAGTTCACGTTAGGGGTCAAACGATAGACTTTTGGCCCTATGACGTTAGACATTGATTAAGCAATCAGCGTCGACGTTTCTAGTGGTTTACCCACAGTTCAGTACATACAAAAACCAAGAACTCGCCGTAACAGACCGTTTCATTCAGAATACGTCAATGATAACAACTCGTCCAGATCCTAGTGTAGTAAAGACAAGTAAAACAAAATTTTGAACTATAAAAAACGAAAGGAAATAGAATCTGTGTTTCAATCAGATTGCGTGTAGTCATTATATAAAGATAATTAATTGGTTTTAAAGACACAGCCAGGATCAACCAGACTAAAGAGTTGTTTTATGCTTTAATTAATTAAATAAAACGTTGGTTTGTCATTTATCCGCGAATTTTCTATGGATCATGTTTATGGGTTTTTACTCAATCTGTATCAACTAAGCTTATGATAACCATACACGTACATAGCGCACATGCTGCTATTACGGCATATTCCATCTACCAAGGGTTATTTTACGTGCACGGCAACGTACCATCCGAAGGTCTAGACACTCTTTTATACCCTTAACCCACTTTCCACAACTCCGCATTACCGGTTCTACACCAAATGAAAAGATGTTGGAAGATCCCGATGAACGTTCTAGACCATCACCCGGATCGAACTCGAACCCCTGGTTACTGAGCCAGCTCCCCACTCACTGAGCCAGCGCCTTAACTCACTAAAACTGAAAGTGGTGACATGGGTTGGATGGCTGAATAATTAGCACGTGCGTGATGTATCATAGCGTCTGTCATTGGGTCAACTAGCGTGGTTTCGATTCCCCGGTTGTGCGTGACAAGATTTAGGGTCGCCTGTTCACCTCGTTGGTTTTCTCCGGGTTCTACGGTTTCCTTCCACTACTAAAGACTACTACGCGCAAGCGTAATATTAAAAATAAAAATTAAAACCATATGTTAGTCCCGAAATGACCTACTTTGTTTCGAGCGGACGTTAAACCCCATCTCTCTCTCTTGAAAGTGGTGACAGATAAGAGGATTATTTGACTGAACACTGACATTTATCCAGTACCAACCAACAGAAACACATTCTCGTGAGATATTTAGTGAACAATTCTCTATTGGTGAAAGTCAGTGATTACTCACTGAACCGTTGGGACTCGCAAGTTGATGTAAACCGTCGGACATCATGTTGTGTGATGTTGTAATCAGTGGAGGAGTTATTATTAGAGTTCTGTCCCCGTTGCCTTAACCAAATAAAAAAAAAACATAATATAGCCTTGAAAAAAAAATAAATAAAATGGAAAGTGATCAAGAGAGAGAAATAACTCACCTGGATTACCAGGTAGTAACCACTTGACAACCAGACCAGGTAAATAATAATTCGTTCCTGTTTATATCTGATGTTAAGATCCCACAGATTACAGACAACTGTCCAGATCTGTGAGATATATGGCAATATATCACGATGTATCGTTTATAATCACCAGATCGTATGTTGGTAATACGTACAGTCTTATATACGTAATATAAACAGCATTGTATCGTGTCCGAGTTTGAACGAGTTTCTAAACCACCTGTACGTTTCCCTACCACACTTTACAATGTAAACACATATCAGCCTTATAAACAATACTTCATCATGGTCTGAAACTAGGTCAACTTAAAGCACCATATATACAACTTATAAACATTGTTTCTATGTGTATATAGGCCTTTAAAGCTATAGTTTCATATTTTTAAGTTATAATTTTAAAATGTATTAAAATAAAGCTTTAAATAGATGGTATCGATAAACAGTCATATCTTGTTAAAGAATTATGCTATTAATCAAATAAGACACTATTGCCAGTTGAGAAATTGGTAAATATATCAATTTTAACTTCAAATTCAAACGTTTGAAGATAGCTATTCCATGGAGTAATAGAAAAACAAGGGGGGAGGGGGTAATTGTGGTATTATTTCCGGTGTCAATGATTTTAAGTGTGGGGAATAATGCCCATGATCGTATAATAGTGAGTTGAAAACTTATTGAGCAAAAGACATAGAAATAATTATGTTTTGACTTTATATTAGAAAATATAAAATTCTCGCTTTAATTCGATGAATGTAGAGTACTGTATACGTATAATAGAAATAAAATGAAGGGGGGTTTAGCGTCTTACTGTCCAGGGGCCTATTTCACAAAATTTTAACTAAGATAAGATCTGAATTTTAGTTATTTGATTGGACAATATTAGATTGGTTTTAGTTCTTAGCCAATCAAAATTGAAGTATCTACTAAAATTTGGATTTTATCTTTAGTTAAGATTTCGTGAAACAGGGCCCTGCTCCGAACTGGGCTAATGAAGGTGGCATACGTCATACAGTGTGCTAAGAGGGAAGTTTTGCCCGGACAAAGGCATCACGGCCTACTCGAATATCGAATTCCAACTGTCAAGGAATATCTTACGTGCACGCCAATGTGTACACGAAACCTCGGGTTTTCGTCCTATCCGAACGACTAGACAGCTGCCATACTGAACCAAGACTGTCTGTCTACAGTTAGCTCCGCTTGATAACAGATACAGTTGAAAACACGGACTATATTTCGGCAAATGCAGGGATCGAACACCCGACCTACAGGTTAGTGAGCCAGAGCCTTACCCACTTAGCCACCATGAGCCCGCGTATAGATCAATTTAAATCACCATGCCCCTGGACATTTAAACTAAACCTGTTGTTGCCGTAGCAGTGATTGGTAATGTACGTGAATGGCAATAGCCTTTGCTGAAATAAAATGAAATGGGGTTCAGCTCCAGAACTGGACTAACGAAGACAGGGCTTTTATTGGTAATGATGATAATTGGTTATAGCACTAATTAGTAATAGTGGTAATTGAGTAGCATTAACTGGTAATGATGGTTATTAGTCATACCTCTAATTGGTATTGGTGGTAATTGCTCATAGCACTAATTGTTAAATGACGATAACACTAAATGGTATCTGATATAGCATTAATTAGTAATGTTGGTAATTAGTCATACCACTGGTAAATGGTCAAGATACTCATTGGTAACTGTGGCAATCGGTCATGTCGTGTATTTTGTACACGGGGAGCTGTTCATTTGCTGATTACACTATTTTGCGTAAAATATAACGTTTTTAGGACTTTTGTCTAGTGGTTTGGATTGTTCTTACTTGGTTTTATTTTATTTATATCATAACACTAAGTAATATCTGTGGTAATGGACCATAACACTAATTGGCCACAAAACTAATCGGTAATTTAGCCAAGTTTGTAATTGGTCATGTCACTAATTTGTCCATGTTTGTAATTGGTCATACCACTAATTGGCCATGGTACTAATAAGTTATTACAGACAGTAATATGATGTTTGGAAATTGATCTCTGACGAAGTCAATTTACGTCACATTTTTCGATACAAGTCTCGCTATTCAGCATTGTGAACTGCAAGGGAAGACAACTTTGCTAGAGATATTGTATGGCCACAGATCACTAAATATTTCTCCATTGACTTTCATGTTAATTCTCGTCTCTTCGACCGGCTCTAACTTTGTCCCAAATTTTCGTTGGGTAGAACGCTTTCTGCCACAGATGGAGCAATATGTGGCAAACACTTGCCCAAAAGCATCTATGAGGTTCACCATGAAAACTTGAGATACACAAGCTGAAAGTAAAGATAACTAAACAAGTAATTTTCGGCCATCCCCTTCAACGTAACCAACCACACAACTCTTGTATCCTTCCGCCTCAAAATTATGAATATTCACCAACACTTTGCAGAAAATGTATTTGCAAACCCCTTTCTTCGATTCTACACCAAATAGACAACTACAATCGCCATGCAAAAGGAGGAAAAGGGATACGGAGAGAAAGACTAAACATAACTTTCACCCTACATTGCAAACTGATCCCGCAGTGAATATTCGCTTGGCCGCTACAATCACTGATAATCATGACATCGACGAGGCTTAATGAGTACGGCATATTAACTTTTTTACTCCGACAAATTAAATTCTCAAACATTTTTTTGAAGTATAAGAAAAATAAATAAAGAGGTTTGAAGCATTTGTAATTAAAAAATATTTCCTATTTAGTGTAAATGGGTATTAAAATGAGTAAAACGCACCATTTTGCCCGAAGCAGTTAGGTGTTATGTAAACAATGCACGAGCCGTTTAGCCAATGACTGACTGCACGTGAAGTCAATGCACATGTTGTAGACAGTCATGTGTGACAGAGATAATTCGTAAGTAATTCTCTGTGAAACAGATTGCCTACATTGGTGATCCGTATACATAAAAGAAAGTGTATTTTTCTATAACCCGCTGATGTAGAATATAATGATAGAGTGATTTATAAACTATAACTGGGTGGTATATAATACCTGATATAAAACACGTGTTTCTCTAATATATTACATTTATACACTACTATTATCTTATCTTATAAACACTTTATAAAACTTGTACAGTAGCTGGTTACATTTTGTCTTGTTTTACATCGATCTTACAAGCAGGTGGAGTTTTTATTAAACGTTAAAAATTTTGAAAATATCCAGATTGGTTTTTATTAAATAAATGATGGACCGTGTTGTGGTCGCAATTGGCCCAGTCGTCTAAACTCCACTGATGTTCAGGAGTTGACGATTTGACTCATTCCCCTGATGGCGTACACCTAATATCCATTTCTATTCAACCAATTAATGAATGTCTATTAACTAGCGTATTCACATTTTTTGTTGAGTTAAGGTTTTACCAGTGCGTTCATTTTTTGTTGAGTTAAGGTTTTACCAATGCTTTCCTTTCCTGTCGAGTTAAGGTTTTACTAACGTCTTCCCTTCTTGTCGAGTTTGGGTTTTAAGCAAGGCTGTGGTTTTAAGCACGATTCTGTGGTACGCATTGGCACGACTCGAGTTGGCACGACACCGTCCGATTTGCGCAAACTCATCGTGCTAATGCGGGAAGTGCGTAAACAATGCGCAAACTATGCGTGAACTCGTTGTGCCAGTTCGTGTCAATGTGGACACTGATGGACACGACAAAATCGTGACCAAAAGTCGTGCAAGTGTCAGCCTGGCTTTACTATAACGTGCTCCCTTCGTGGTGAGCTATGGTTTTACTAGCACGTTCTCTTCAGGTCGAGTTAAGGTTTTACTAGCGTGCTCCCTTCTTGCAACGTTACGGTTTTACTGGCGTGTTCCCTTCTTGTCGAGATATGTCATTTACAAGCTTGCCCCCTTCTTTTTGACTTTTTTTTTCTATTTGAACCAAAATAAATATTCACCACCAAGGTAACAAATCTATTCAACTGAACAGATAAATTCTAAAATCATTTTTGGAAGCTGATGAAAGAGAAACAGGGTAGTGATGATCAAAGAATGTAAAATATTCTAATTCTGAAATATAAATAATCCAGGTAAAGTAAGTAGGGCTTTATCTTTAAAATGCAGGTAAAAAAAATGTATTAGTATACAGAGCCGTATCTAGCGGGGGTTCAGGGGGTACATTGCACCCAACCATAAAAATGAGGAGCCCCCACCCTCCCCCCCCCAAAAAAAAAATTGACAATATTTTAATCATACCACTTTCTTATACCCCCCCCCCTGCCCTGTTAGTATTTGTATAACGACGGTATATATATTATACAGGTGAGAGTATTTGTATATATATATATCAGGTGAGAGTGTAGTAGATATATACAACGATGATTTATAGACTGTGAAAACATTTTAAACTGTTATCAATGATTTATGATCCGGATATAAGAATAAAATATAGTCAATATTTTAAACTCTGTAAGTTATATCAATGATTTATGGACACTACCTGGTTCGAGTGAGATATAAAAAACGAAATATGTCTGATGTCAGTGCAAAAACGCCAACATAAGCTGTTTCAGTGCAGGATTTGTATTTTTCTGTCTCAACTAAAGCAGGTATATTTTAGTATACAGGTCAAAATTCTACGGAATACAATTACTGCTTATTTTATACTGAACTCCTTGATAATGACCAAAGAAGCCTATAGTCGAAACGTCGCTCAGTAATAAGCAGTGATTGTATTCCTTGGAATTGTGACCTGTATTCTCCAGTTCAATCACTATATGCTATTAAAGGGACAATAACATTCTTGCTGGCTTGGTAGCTCCAGAAAATAAATAATACCCTTATTCTAAGTGCTAGATGTTTAAGTGTCCTACCTGTTGTGTAAATTATCCATTACAACCTATTTTACTTGTCCAGAGGGTTCGAAAATATTTTAAAATCCAAGTCACACTTGAAAAGGTTTACGTTAGACTTTTCAAATCAATTGGTTAAATTTTTCCAATTTTTCAAAATAGGTGTGTTAAGATGAAATTTATATCATCATTTAATTGGAATAGTCTAAAATAATACAATTTGTTGACCAGAATGAAGATTGGGACATATTTTTCAGTTACAACAAGAGTGTTATTGGGGCTTTAAAACAATTTATATTTTATTACATTGTATTAAATAATAATAAACGTTATTTTGTTAATCTTTGTAATTTATATCAGCAATATGTTCATGTGTCTTCCAGAAAAAAAATTGCAAATATTTGTCTTTGTTTAAAACTAATTCCGAAATTGCATTTGGCTCACTACCTACATATTTTATCAAGTATTGTCATTACTAGATTAACTTTTGGTAGAACCGACCACACTGACAATGTCTTGTTGAAGTCTAAAAGTCGTATGGTTACGGTCTAGAATATCAGACGCTAGATTTGGTAAAACCGATAGCACTAGCAATGTCTTGAAGTATCAGACGCTATATTTGTGAGCACTGTTTCTGATGGCTGCCCTATGTATAATGTGCTCTGTGATTTTGTGATCTACACATTTGTAATGCAGCTGATGGTATAAAAAGTATTCTGGCACTTTGAGCATGCATACCTGTACGGAAATTTGCGCATTATAAATATACACTATGAATATTTGACCATGTTGGTGTTCCGTAGAAATTGATATATATGACGTGATAAGTATATATTATAATGTTGGGTGGTTCAAGTAGACATAAATTATATGTAACATGTCGTGTATTATATAGATATATCTAATATAATCACAGTCTAGAGGTGTATAAATCATATTAAACTATATAAATCGCGCACAACTTATATACATATATTATACTGTAATCTGGGCTATCAGAGGCTGGATTTCTGCTGAGAATGTTTCGAGGGAAAACTGTGCGTGCGTGTGTGTGTGTGGGGGGGGGGAGTGTTAAGCGGTCTCAAATACCCTGGATCAAAAATACAGGGCAAGCCGAGAGCTAGGGTTAGGGTTATGACTTAGGTATGCTGCACATCTACTCTAAGGTATGCTGAAACTCAAAAATTATCTCGTGACAGGAGAGCCAACCCATATAGACCGCCCTTGCATGACCTGGTGCATATTTCACATTTTAACTAAGATAAGATTGATTTTAGTGCTTAGCAATCAAGATTGAAGTATCAACTAAAACTTTGATTTTATCTTTAGTTAAAATGTCGTGAAATAGGCCCCTGGTTGTGAGATGCATATCCTTGTGAACAAGGAAGAGATGATTGCTGCTTCCTCGGTCCTGCCCTAATGAAGTATATATAGACCCCAGGGGCCTATTTCACGAAATTTTAACTAAGATAAGATCCCAATTTTAGTAATTTGATTGGATAATATTAGATTGATTTTAGTGCTTAGCCAATCAAAATTGAAGTATCTACTAAAATTGGATTTTATCTTAAGTTAAAATTTCGTGAAACAGGGCCCAGAGACTGAAGATGTTAGCACAGTAGAGATGGAGTTTAACGTCCACTCGTCACAAACTAGGTCATTTCGAGACTAACACATCTTTCAATTTTATTTAAACTATTCCCTTGCGCATATGGTTCTTTAGCAATGGGAGGAAACCGTAGGACCCAGAGAAAACCCACGAGGTTGAACAGGCAACCATTCTGATGATTTACTTGGTGGACTTTACGTTAAAGGACGGGTTTATAGATCGTGTGTAAGGCCCAATAACAGAAGGTCATCAACAGTACTATTGTTTTCTCAACACAAAGTGAAGATAAGTAAAATATTTGTCGAGTTGATCCACTTGAGATGAAGAGTCAATTAAAGAGGGGGGTATATTATATATCAGTATGTATTTCACACCCCCACCAAGGTTCAATATGTTTAAACAATAATATTATCTCTATAGAATATAGTGATTCTACAGGGGGTTAGGGTTGATAGATAAAACTTCAGGTCAGTGGATCTCTACAGTGGGCTATGATAGGTGAAATAGGGCTTAATAGCACCTACCGGGCTATCAAGACAGGAATACACCAAGCAGTATGCTGTGAAGGAAATTCTGGCAGGACAGCAGAGCTAGGAAACCTCTTATATCTATTCACACTGTCATGATAGCACTAGCAGAGCTAGGACCTACTCTTATATAGATATCCAAATGTCAGGATAACAGAGCTGGGATCTACTCTTCATATCCAATACTAACTGCCAAGTGTTTTCTGCCACATCCAAACGACATTATTCCTAGTAACCCAAAACACATTGATTCGTTCATTTTGAAATATTTATTTCAGTTTTTATACAGAAGTATGATTCAGATGATTATGAGAATGTTTTTAAAATGAGTAATACAGACTAAATACACACTTATAATCCACAGGCACTTGAAGGGATTAAAATAAAACTTCTTACTACTGCTTGACTACAATAGTATATAGTACTATCATAGTATGATACTATACTATTATAGTCAAGCAGTAGTAAGAAGTTTTATTTCAATCCCTTCAAGTGCCTGTGTAATAACCATATACTATAATACAATCAAACTGCTCATCTGAAATTCTACAACATTATGAATGAAATGTTTGATTGATCATTAGAATAACCTAAAAATGAAATATTTATTGTCTGATATCAGAGATGGTTGATAGCACTAGAATGATAAAGTAATGATATATTTTGACAAGACTTTTATTGTATAAATATTCTGTATTTAGTATTTAATAATTGGGACATAATCAATTAAAACACTATTTATAGTAACAACTAGAATTTGTGTTTCATATGCCTGATAACCACTTGTGAAATTTTAATCAATCTGATTAAAACACAAATCCTGTTTCGTTTCGTTTTGTTTTTTTATAATTCAAAACTTTATTTTTGTCTTTACTACACTAGGATCTGGTAGAGTTGTTATATAAAACGCCTTCCAGTTGATGTAAGGAAATAGCCAATGAACGGTCTGTTACAGTGAGTTCTTGGAGTGCTCTGCATGAAACTGTGTGTAAACCCCTAGAAATGTCAACCCTGATTGAAGATGCGACCTCCCAGTCAGATCTTCATGTATAATGTAGGCCATCGAAAGTATAAAAAAACCGAAAGGAAACATAGATTTGTATTTGAATCAGATTGTGTTATAAAAGATCCTAGAAGATAGTTTTGTTATATTATAAATCATCAATATGTTCACCTGTCTTACTACATGTTTTAAATCAGAAATTTAAATCAACACATCTTAAAAAAGCAGAAAAAGGTGAAAACCCAGGGCTTATTTGTATATATTTGTACTTTACTTATATTATGTAAAACGTTCAATCTAAATGTTTCTAAGCTTTATGTAACATGTTTTATCTAGGCTTTATGTGGACCAGTACTTGGTGAAACGAGACCAATTTTAGTTTTAAACCCTTGAAACCTATTCAACAAATCGCACTAGTTTTATACAGGAGGAATATTATGGCAGTGATATAAACAACAATGATAATATGTAAATATATAATAATGTTTAAAATGACGGAGACAGAAATAATATAAATGATAAAAGCAAGAATTTAAATATATCCACATCCATACAGAACATTTCCTCTCCAGCATTCAGAAATTGTCCATTTATTTCTGCTTCCATCCTGAAAATTAAATTTGACAATGTAAATAACATTTTTAGTACTGTTTTTAGATAAAGCTTGGTGCTTTTAATTTAAGTGTGACTGTCAAGACACTGCAGGGTTGAATGCAAGAGTCTAACTCTATCTCAAATATTGAGAAGCACTCATCAAACGATAGAATTGAGAAATTGAAAATTGTTTAAGTTTGACTGGAGCTCAAGTAAAACTCTACAACATGTGGCCATAAGACATTACTATAAATAGGCCATGTGACTGTAAGACATTACTATGAATAGGCCATATGACTGTAAGACATTACTATAAGTATGTCATGTGACTGTAAGACATTACTATAAATAGGTCATGTGACTGTAAGACACTACTATAAATAGGTCATCTGACCATAAGACATTAGTATAAATAGGTCATGTGACTGTAAGACATTACTATAAATAGGTCATGTGACTGTAAGACATTACTATAAATAGGTCATCTGACTGTAAGACATTACTATAAAAAGGTCATCTGACTGTAAGACATTACTATAAATAGGTCATGTGACTGTAAGACATTACTATAAATAGGTCATGTGACTGTAAGACATTACTATAAATATGCCATGTGACTGTAAGACATTACTATAAATAGGTCATGTGACTGTAAGACATTACTATAAATAGGTCATGTGACTGTAAGATATTACTATAAATAGGTCATGTGACCATAAGACATTACTAAAAAACGTGAGGAGCTGTCTTAGCCAAGCCTTGAATCAAACCTGAGTCCTTCTGACGAACTAGTACCTTACTCACTGAACCTCCATGGTTACCATGGATCCCAGATGGTTTCAGACAGATATTCTATATCTTACCTATTTACAGAGCTTCAAATGGTATGGTTCTTGAAACAGCTAATGTATCTTTCAACATGTGATTACGAAGGGCCCATAATGAATTAGTAACGTTACCATGGTAACCAGCACCTTGTGATAACCATTGTGTAGGAAGTCTTGCTGTGTTGGGTATGGTCGTATTCTCCGGTGTAGCTGTCAGCTGTTTGTCCCAATCACCTATTGTTCTACTCTCAGCATTTAAACCTTCAATATACCTGAAATTTCAGTGAAATAAATAATCAAACCATCTATACACCTGTAATATACCTGTAATAAACCCTATACACACCTGTAATATACCTGAAATAAACATTCTATACACCTGTAAACACAATACAACGATTAAAATCAGTTGAAAACATAAAATAATCCACAGGCTTGCAAAGTAGGAAAAGCAGCAATAACAAAATGATGACCAGATATTGTTTATAAATACTGATAAACAGTAACAAAATGATGACAAGCTTTTGTTTATGTGTAGTTTAATGGTGGAGTGCGACACATTAAAGTAGCCAAGTCTCTAACTCAATATCGTCCAAAGTCTTCGGCATTCAAAACACGAATTATTTGTCAATTTAAATCAACACTGATGTTGTCATTTTACTGGGAAAATGTGAGCTTTTGATATCCAATATTTAAGACAAAATAAACATTTTACGATTGGTACGTACCAATTCGTGTGCCATTTTGCGTTTCAGCCCCAGTTCTAGCAAGAGACTCGGAGAACAAGGCTAGAAACATTGCACTAAATCAAATGGTGTATGTAGACTGGAATAACCAGACCCTCGAAATAGCCACTCGATAGAAACAGCTGCCGTATTTCGTCGAATATAACTGATTTGAAATTACAGTAAAATCAGAAATGGTTGAATGTAAATCAGTTTGTATACATTCATATTACATTATTATATGCGTTGCGACCCATTTGTGGCAATTTCTAGGTCTCAAATATTAGCGATTTAGCTCCTTTAAGCATGCTCATGGATGGATTAAGTGCTATATAAATGTACATTATTATTATTATCATTGATATTGTACTAGTTCTGAAAATACCAGAATTGCAAACATACTTAAATCATCCCATTGGAAACACCCTGCGTCCTGTACCACTGACATGGTTGAACCACAGTTTTTACTCAATGAGTCACAGAATCTCCGGACATGACTTGAGATTTATGTAGACCAATATTAAGATAATGTTAAGGAAAGTTATGGATATCTTACTTGAGATAGGCCTCAGAATGTAACAGTCTTTGTGTTCTAGGTGGTACAGAAACAAATATAGGCGACGGTGGTCGGGGTGGTGGAGGCGGTACCATTGGCTGACCTGAAAATAACAATATTGAACATATTAATCATTTATAATTCAAAAACAGATATTTGCTTCCTTTCAATTTGTCTTAATTAGAGTCTAATTTTCACTTCTTTTAATTGTAATAAGTGTTATAAACCAAATTTATACTCCCAACAGAATATGCTTTAATAAGTACAAAAAATTGTTCACGAAGCCTTGAACGACTTACTTATATAAAACAATGTCATACTCAAATTGGGGCTTGTGTTGTTCTGGGGATATACATGACACACAATGTTAATAGTGCCTGACTATTCTCAGAAAGAATAATGGATTAACGGAATCAACACAATATAAAAACTACTTTTTAAAACTTTTCACTTTACATGTATTCACGTTTATAAGTTTTATCGAAAAAAAGGAAAAACTTGTGAGAAAAGACTACTTGTATTAATGTTATCTAAATATAGGACAAGCTAAACTTTACTGAAAAAAATAAACAATTACATTATAATAATATGCATTATTTCCTCTTCATATGGCCCTATACCCTTCATGTGGCCCTATAATATACCCTTCATATGGCCCTGGCCTAAAATAGTTTCATGTGATCCTATATACCCTTCATGTGGCCCTATATATGGCCCTGTGCCCTATATTAATTCACGTGGCCCAATACCCTTCATGTGGCCCTATATACCCTTCATGTGGCCTTATATATGGCCCTGTGCCCTATATTATACCCTTCATGTGGCCCTATACCCTTCATGTGGCCCTATATACCCTTCATGTGGCCCTATATATGGCCCTGTGCCCTATATTATACCCTTCATGTGGCCCTATACCCTTCAAGTATAAAACATGTATATCCTTAATGTAAATAACATGCTGTTAGCCTAAAGCCTAGCTTATATGTTTGATAAAACGTATTTATTACATGCAATGCTAAATTTGATTGTAAAATAGTACCCATATCATAATGTATATTGTATACTTCATCTAATTAATTATAAGGCACTAAGCTTTAGTATAAAATTTCTAAATATACAGAAAGTGGTTCCGGTAACCATGGTATCCCTTAATCGTGAGTATTTAGCTCTAATATCTTTCAAATTCATTTAATATCAAAATTTTTGTATAAAAATTTGTAAAAATCATCTAAAATCATCCCGTTTAATTTTGATGAGCGTCCAATTTACTAGTGTTTTTATTTTCCGATCACTGTTCAAAAACAAATAACCAAATTGATCACTGATTTATAATGATTAATTGGGGTGCTACATGTTTGACGAGGTGTACAAATTATATCAATTTGTGTGATTTCCGACTGTTTTTACGAATTGTGAAACCAAGATTGTTATTGAATGAATATGAAAGAAATTAGGGCTGCGTAAGTCAGATTAAATGATACGTGAGTTACAATGACCAGAGTACTCGAGTTACAATGACCGGAGTACTCAGAGTTACAACGACCAGAGGAGATGTTAAATGGATTAGTTTTATTGTGCAAATGTTGATTAGAAGTAATAAGTTGTTAGCAACATTATGTCAATCTGGTAAAAATACAGATCTATTTTTCCTTCCATTTTTTATACTTTTGGCCTGTGGTACTGGGAGGTTGCGTCAGAGGTCATACATGTGGCTTTTGACCCTATGATGTCAAGACATTGATTTATCACTCTGCATTGACGTTTCTAGTGGTTTATCCACAGTTCCATGCATGGCACGCCAAGAAGCTGCAATACCCCACTTAACCGATATACATGGTATATAGTAAATCTTCCAGATCCTAGTGTAGTACAGACAAATAAAACGCAATAGTGAACTATTAAAACGAAACGAAATAGGATCTGTGTTTTAATCAGATTACATGTATGTTAACTCTTTGAGGAGAAGTGGTATTAGATGTTCTACTGTCCAACACAAGAACCAGTGTATTGAGTTGATATTAAAGTTTTGTTGTTAGTAGCTTGGGTCTGTCTATGAATGATGGTGTAGGTTGTTGTTGAGGTCAGAGTATAAACATTACCATTTGTTACATAATAGCAATGATAGAAAATAATATTTCTGTCAACATTCTACTAGGCTTAGCAATGATGTTAGAGGGGGTCACATTCCTAAACTTGAAGAAATCTATGCTGCACAATGTTAGTAGATCGCCATCACATGCTATACGGTTTTAGCAGATCGCCATCACACTATAGTAGGCTATATGATGTTAGTAGATCGCTTCACACTATAGTATGTTATATGATGTTAGTAGATCGCCTTCACACTATAGTATGTTATATGATGTTAGTAGATCGCCATCATACTATAGTAGGCTATATGATGTTAGTAGATCGCCATCACACTATAGTATGCTATAGGATGTTAGTAGATCGCCATCATACTATAGTAGGCTATATGATGTTAGTAAATCGCCATCACACTATAGTATGCTATAGGATGTTAGTAGATCACCATCATACTATAGTATGCTATATGATGTTAGTAGATCGCCGTCACATTATCGCATGCTATATGATGTTAGTAGATTGCCATCACACTATAGTATGCTATGCGATGTTAGTAGATCGCCATCACATGCTACAGTATGCTATATGATGTTAGTAAATCACCATCACACTATAGTATGCTAGGTTCAGCCATGCTACATCACGCTATACAATATGATGCAATACCTTGTAATCCCGACATGCCGTTTGTCAATGAGTTAGGACTGGGTGGTAACATGGGATACGCGCAAGGCGATAAACCTGCACCGTTAGGAGGAAGACTACCTGCTACACCTGGTGGTGACGCATTCATAAACATTCGTTGACCAGGTTGTGGCATACCTCGTGGTCCTGGATAGCCAGACACACCATACACCATTCCTTGTAAACAAAATCACCATAGCAACCAGTAACATGGCAATAACACAGGAAGTAGAAGATGCAAAGAGACAGAGAAAGAAGTTGGGATTATGGGAATAAAAATCAAATAATCTGATCCAGGTTCAATTCAAAATTTATTTTTTTTAATTTGTATGTTTTTTCAAGATAATAGTTAATACAATTTTTAGTTTCCTTTTTGGGTTGACCATTAGTCACCAATTCAAACATCTAGTTAAAGTATCTTGATAACTGTCATTATATACTTAGTGAATTTATAGTAGAAAGTGAGCATCATGATTATCAAGTCATTCATATAACTGAATAAAATTCAAAAATAGGTTAAATAAATTTTGAGATCATTTTCGTACAGCTGAATATTTTAATTCAAAGTTTTTTGACAAAGTTCTGTACACAAACTGTGTTACCACATTTAAGTTTTCTGACAGAGCTCTGTACATAATCTATGTTATCACATTTGGGTTTCTGATTTACAGAAATAAAGATAGAGATACCCATAACCCTAACTATGTTATAGATAGATTACAACAGTCAATATTTCATATAAACAAACATTCATTCAAAACATGGATATTTAAATAGAATTCTTAAATCATGCTAGATGAATTAGTGAGTCCTCATGTGAAACATTCTACAGATCAGGGCACTGATTCACGAAATCTTAACTAAAGATAAAATCCAAATTTTAGTAGATACATGTACTTCAGTTTTACAATCTAAATGATTATCTCTCCTTGTATATTATTGTTTCAATGTTCCATATTATCATTATGTATATATTTCTTCACTGTACTATGGTTGTCATTCGTACCGATAGTCCATTGGCCAATCACGCTATTTTACCGAGATTTCGACTAATAGTTTGGATGCAGCTATGGCAGGTATGGCACCAGGCAGGGTAAGCTTACACTTCCGGACACCTGTTACCACTGTTTGTCGTGTATTTTGTACACAGTGAACAGTCCATTTTCTGATTACACTATTTTGCCTCGACTGTTTTTTAGGACTTCGAGTATTGTCTATTGGTTTGAATTTTGAATTGTTTCGTACTTGCTTTTATTTTATTTATAAACAAGAGAACCGTCACCAGATATAAACGTTTCAAGTAACTTGTATTTCATGTAATTGATAAAGACAAGAGAAACTTCGCCAGAAATAAACGTCACGGTGGATAAGTGGATAAGGGGCTGGTTAGCTAGCCTGGAGGTCGGGTTTTTCGATCCCTGCATTGGCCGAGTAAGTTCATCTCGATTTTCTGGCGTGATTTCCCCTTGTCAGTGATGCAGAAGGAGGGCCTGATAAAGACAGCTGCCTAGTCGTTCGGATAGGAAGAAAAACCGAGGTGCCGTGTACACATTGGAGTGCAAGTAAAAGATCCCTCGGCAGTTGGAATTTGATATAAGAGTAGGCCGCAGCACCGCTTTATCAATTGACTTAACATGGTGGAGATGCCAACTCCTACTTCTAGCATGAACAATCTGGAGAGCTAGTTTTCATGATATATTTTTCATTTAGTGCTGTGAATTGACTTGTGAAGTGGGGATCACATTTTTCTGAGAATAAAATATTGTTTATAAAAAGAAGCTTGTCTGAATGTGTTACTTTGATGTGAACTGTTTTTCTACAAGATGTGCAAGTTTTTTTTAAAATTATTAATTAAGTCCCATAGTGGATTATCCGTGCATGTTGAAAATAAGTGAAAGATTAAAAGAAAATAGATACCCGCCCCCTGCCATAGATTTTTTACGAACCATAAAATGATGTCACATACAAATAAAACTTTCATATCAGCCGTTGAATTCAAGATAAATTGTCAAAAATGAGTAACAATATCTAAACGTTGAGAGAATACTCTTCCAAATGTTGCTCAAATAAATAAGTAGCTGCTTTTCCGTTATAGTTTATTGCTCTATCCAATTACTAAATGCCTCTCAAAGATTAATAACAAAATCTTAGTTGTGGAATTCATGTTCTGTATGAATAACTTGTTCAATTACTACTGTAAATGTCATTGACACCATTTTGAATTAGGATGTGACATCATTATGTTACTATAGTTACTAGCTTCAATCAACCATGATCATACTTTACCTTGCATGGCCATCATTGAGCCATTTTGCATCATAAAATTACCACCTGCTTGTGGTAACCCAGGAGACGGAGCATAACCAGGAAAAACACCAAACTGAGGCTGTGCAAATCCTTGTTGAAAATTGCTACCTATTATAACATTACATCCAAAAAATAGAAAAGGTGAGGACAATAATCATGCACCATGCCGAGAAAAACACAGGAAAAAAAAAAAACACGGAGCACATCTATAGCTATTATATACAACAATAATCATTCCATCAAACAGATACAACTTTCTCAAATATATCAAAACTGTCTCAAATATAACAAAACTTTTTCAAATATATCAAAACTTGGCTTCTATTCACTCATATTTGCTTCAGCTTAAATCATATTTTCTTAAATTTCACTATCAAGTTAATATTGCTGGAGTTGAGAATTCCCTTGTAAGCTCGAATGTAGTGAAAGTTGAATCGTGAAAAGAAATAACAGCAAAAGCGGTTGAATTCTATTCAGTATTTACAAAGTTATGATGAATTGAAAATTTGTCAACATTGAGCATCCACTTTTGACTATATCAGACCATATATAGTCAACGAGAGAGAGGTCATTTCCGGACTACCATAGGATTTAATTTTATTTGGCAGTTTGAGGAGAACGGAGGACCCGGAGAAAACCCACAAGGTTGGACAGGCGACCCCACTCCTTCTCCATACAACTGGCGAATCGTAACCATGCCAGTTGACTTAATGACAGACCTTCTGATACAGTGCACCCGTGCTTAGAATTTGGCCATCCAAACCCCTTGGGACATTTTGAATTCATGATACAGTTCCTTGTAAATAATACTACAAGGAATTGATGAACTATTTTTGGATAGATATTCCTTTTTTTAGAGATTGAACTTCCCCAATATTTCAGTTAGTCCCTTAAATAACGGGGAGTGACTTTAAATATACAATCAGAAAATATCGAAATTGAGAAGACGAAATCTGACATAAAAATGGGACTCAAGCTGAAGTAAAAATATTGAACATAGCATCTAATGGATTAAATAATTTATATACATTGCATTAAATTATTTCAAAATATTTGAGAAATTTGGTCTTCAGACTTCAACATTACTCTTGGTTATTTGTGATGTTTTAGAATGTTTTAGAATCAATCCATTAGCCAAATCATAAAACTTTGATAAGTTACCATACATGCACAACCAAGAATAATTTGAGATTATTGGAAAATATTCACAATACCAAAATGCTACATACATATAAAAATAAAACACTACATCAGATTGTAAATATTTAAACACTTTACAAAATGCACAAAAACCCGATTATTTATCTTTAAATTAAAAAATTCCTATTTCTGATAACACAAGAGTTTCTACATGACTAATATCCAAATTGATGCCAATCCCCAAAATAAAAACAGAAATTTGTGCTAAAATAAACAACATCTAGCAGCAGAGATAATAAGACCTGTAAATCAAGACTAACCTGGAGTATTTGGACGTCCAGACGATCCAGGTGACATGTGTCCAATATCAGACCAGGGACTTTGAGATCTGTTAAAGGAGTCATTAAATGCTTTGTCCGCTTCTTTTTGTTTAGCCACCTGTTCGGCTGCGATGACCTTGGCCCTTTCTTCGTACACCTCCTTTTCTTCACGTGTCAAACCTCTCCACTGTAATTCACATCGTAAACATTTATAAAGTAAGATACAACGACATTTGGAAAATATTCCTCTTGATCTATTTCCTTCAGTTGTTTCTCTTATTTTAGGTTTGTTTTTGTTTGTTTTTCCATACGAGTCTGATAGAAAGAAATGGGGTTTAATGTCCACTTGACACAAACTGGGTCATTTCTGAACTTGCGCATAGGGGTCTTTAGCAGTGGGAGGAAACCGGAGAAAACCTGCGAGGCTGGACCGGTGACCCCTACTCCTTGCCATATACAATCAGGAACATCATGAGTGACGCCGGTACCGCTACAGATCCTCGAAAATGTACAGCGCAGTCGACCCCTAATGGCTAGCCTTCGGAATCCATTCATTACATCTGATATAAAACATTTGTTGTTTTTGATGTCTGTGTTAATTTTTGTGTCTGTGCAATGTCAGTCCTAGCAACTGTGCCTCCACCTAGATGTGTACACGGGTGACCTTGGTATGGATGAAAGGGGGACCTTTGTTTTCCGTATCAAATGAACAACTAGATATATTTACCAAATCAGTACCACAAGCCCGGCCCCATATCTGCGAGCCCTGCCCCCATAACTGTGTACCTTGACCTGCCCCCATGTCAGTGCCGCACGCACTTTCCCCATAACTGTGTCCCTTGAATTGCCCTTATGTCAGTGTTGCGAGACCTGCCCCCATGACAAGTGAGGACCAACAGGGATTTTCTTAGTTTTATTGTCTAACAATATATAAATATCAATAACTTACCCTTGTTCCTACTAATCGACTCACGTCACCGAAGTTAGCTTCAGGATGCTCTTGTTGTATTATTTTACGTATTTCACCGGCGTAAACAATATAACCACTTGGTTGACGTCTCACTGTTGACTTGGCCTAAAATAACGTATAAAAATATATATCATATAGATTCATTAAATTAAAACTTGCTCATGGTCATTCAAATAATTCAAATGGGGGAAACCAGACTGGAAGATCTGAGACCAGGATCGAACCTGGGACCTCCTGGTAATGAACCAGCACCTTTCCAATTTTCTCAGGATAAAATCAGAATATTGACCAAGTAGTGCGGACAAACCTTTTTAGGTTTTTCTACAGGTGTCTGTGAATTCTCATCAATGGACACGTTGGTCGTCACGGACATAGTTTCTGTTTTAGCATCCTGGGAATCCTCCGGGTCTTGGCCGATATTAAACGTATCTTCCGAGGCTTTTATTAACAATGGTGACGGTTCCTGAAAAACAGATTATAATTCCACATATATATGAATTTCCATGGTAAATCAGTTTTAAGTGTGCTGCGAAATTTTGAACAGCATACCAATACTAAGAAAATTTCACACTAAAGAAACCAGCTATTTGACTGATGAAATTCAAAACACTGCAATAAAGTAAGTCTATAGCTGTGTTTTTCTTTATTTATATTTAAATCATCCTTTGAGTCTTTGACTAGTCTGTGTCTATGGTTGTATAGCATCTATGATTTGTTCGCAAAAAAGGTTGGCAAAAAAATGTTTGAGAACCACCGGTCTAACATAACACTCCTCAAAACAATGCAATATTTACTTAAATGATGTTTTTGATAAGATTATCGCTGTCTTTTTGAAATGCTACTGATGTGTTAATTAATCGTTGTAACTTCTATTTATTTTGGTGTGCTAACAAGTATAAAACATTTTCTAACTGTGCAATAAACAAATGTGCTATTTAACAACAAGTTAAGTATATTTGGGAAATAAATTTCCAATATAAACAATAGCGTCTAATCACTTGAAAATAGAAATCATTATATGAGAAACTTTTGGTTAAACTGATGATGAAATTATTTTAATGGACATAATGATCACTCAGTATCAATCGGCACCTCTCATTTCACTTTCTCTAGGATATGAAATGGGGTTTAACGGCCTACTGTTCTGCTCCCTAACTGCAGGACTCATGGAAGACGGGCATACAACATATAGTGTGTGATGAGGGAAATTTTGCCCAGGCAGCAGCAGTACGGCCTACTCTTATATCAAGGGATATTTTTCATGCACATCAATGTGTACACGTGACCTATGGTTTTTTTGTCCCAACCGAACAACTAGATAGCTGTCCTTGTCAGGTCCATCGTCCTGCATCACTGACAAGGAAAAACCACGCCGGAAAATCTGGATGAACTTTCTCGGCCAATGCAGGGATCGAACACCCCGACCTCCAGACTAGCGAGCAAGCATCTTACCCACTTAGCCACCGTGGTCCCCCTCTTGGATATATAATAAGTCATCTTTCTATTGTGACATGTAGAACCTTACAAATTAATCTCTCAAGGTTGGTCAATGTATCAAACAAGATTGATAAGGTCATGAAAAAAAGTGCTTGGTAACGTAAACTTGAAAACATTATTAAACATAGTAAATTAAATGTGGTATTGCAAACAGAAACATTTGGTGTATTATATAAACTGTTTCTTACAAACCTTTAATTCTGATAGAGGAACCTTTAATAATGGAGGAACAGACAAACAAGGTAAGATAATCTATCTACATCATAAACGATAGAAATAAAATAAAATGGGGTTTAACATCCTACTGTTCTACTTGTATACTGAGCTGATAAAGACGGGCATATGCCATACAGTGTGCCATGTACACTATGGACTAATCTTATATCAAATTCCAACTGCTAAGGGATCTTTTACGTGCACGCCAATGTGTACACAGAACCTCGGTTTTCACCCCCATAAGAACAACAAGACAGCTGTCCTTGTCAGGCCCTCTGTCCTGCATCACTGACAAGGGGAAACCACACCCAAACTACCAGAATGATGAAAATTTCATTTCACATATTATGACAGGTTTATTTTATATTCTAAAAGACATGTATTTTATTCAGATTTTGAAATGATATAACAAGAATAATGTCTCACCTTCTGTGGCATGATCTGTTTACGGAAGAAATAGATTTCATCATCTGTTACTTTCGGTGATAACGAATATCTCTGAAAAATAATACATAATTTAATAGAATGGGCTGTAACGTAAGATGGTGTAATAAGTTTGTCACAAGGCATATGTTTGATTGTTTCGGAAATCGCTATCAAATAAGCAAGAGAATTACGGAAACATCCGATACGCCATTTGAATGGGCAACAACTGATATACCATCGGAATAAGTAACTATCTCCACCAATCAACACATCAGTTACTGAGACTGACACAACACGATTTGATTGTTGTCCTGTCAATTCTCCTTTTCACTTGTCATCATTTCAGACAATTAACAAAAGCCCACATGTCTGATTACAGGTTAATCACTGTCCAAGGCAGTGGGATAGAGAAAGAGAAATGAGGTTAAGACAGAGAGAGAAGTGAGATTTAACGTCCACTCGACACAAGCTATGTCGTTTCAGGACTAAGACATGGGTTAATTTTATTTCAATAATTTGCTCGCGCATGAGGGCCTTTAACAGTGGGAGGAAAATGGAGGACCCAGATAAAACCCCTGAGGTTGGACAGGCGACCCTACTCCTTGACACATACATTCGGGGAATCAAAACCATGCCAAGCTTATGTGTCATTATAGGTAGCCACTGTCCAACGCAGTGCTGTTATTTTATACATGCAAGTATTTATAGAATAATTGTTTATTTATAATACCTTTAAACCCTTGCCAAGTTTTTTAATTGACCTTTCACCTTCGAGATATTTTGATTCTGTGATATAGACGTCATTCTCTGAGACCTCTGTTATACGACCTGAAATAAGACAAACATCATACTGATATCAAACAAAGGTCTTAACAATTATAAAAAGATAGAGAGAAATAGGGTTTAAAGTCCACTCTACACAAATAGGAGGTCATTTCGGGACTAACACACGGTTCAATTTTAGGGGTCTTTAGTAGTGGGAGGAAACCAGAGAGGACCTGGAGAAAACCCCTGAGATTGTCACGCACAACCCGGGAATTGAAACCACGCCAGTTGACTCAATGGCATACCTTATGATACAGCGTGTACATGCTAACCATTCGGCCAGTAATACAAAACATAATGTCAAGTCATCAACTACTGTTTTTCCGACCTATAAGGTATCAATAATGATGCCACAATTTTATCACTTATTCAGGGCAGGGACAATGAAATGGACAAATACAAAAAAAAATGCAAATATTCATATAAAACACTATGCAGCAAACAATTTGACTGAACTATGGTCAAACAGCACACCTTTTGAACAAATCATGCCCAAAAAGCACACCCTTAGACTGAACCATGGTCAAACAGCACACCTTTAGACTGAACTACAGTCAAACAGCACACCTATTGACTGAATCATGCTCAAACAGCACACCTTTAGACTGAACTACAGTCAAACAGCACACCTATTGACTGAATCATGCTCAAACAGCACACATTTTGACTGAATCATGGTCAAACAGAAGACCTTTTGACTAAACCACAGTGAAACAGCACACTTTTCTGGACAGATTTGTTTCAGTGTGTGACAGATGAAACTGCAGGGTACGACAACGAGAGAACAATACTCACTAGAACAGTATTCTTTGATATGTAAGACAGAACATTTAGCGATGATACTCTGCATCGGGTTTGTATCATCAATGGAACTGAGGAATACTTCACGTTTATAGAAGAGACGAGTTGGTGAATGTTGGATCTCTTCTGGTCGAACAAACCACGGGCCACTGAAGTAATACATCCCCCTGAAATAATGATAATAAAAACCGTTATGATGGTCAATAACGAGTGAGGGAGAGAAATAGATTTCAATGTCACTTGACACTAAATGATGTTTCAACGAGGATACTCTCGTCTTAGTCTCAAACTCAGTAATTGTGTATCTATAAAATTGTACCCTGTGTTAATATGTTCAATTACTAAATACCAATCAAAGAAGATAGATCATATTCAGTTTGATATTTAATGGGGGGGGGGGAGCTTGTTAAAAACAGGTTCTTAATAAAATCCTGTTAATGGTATAGATTATACAGATTCAAAATTAAACATTCTATTAGAATTAATGGATTTAAATGAAAACAGGCGAATGATAAAGTAACTTACTCTGGACTACTGAATAATTTATCAATTCTTGCTATCATAGGTTTATCTTTACCACCATTAATATAAACAGAATCACCTGAAATATACAAAATAACATAGGTAATAATCATGTAGTATCCCAGTATCCCCTGCAATAATCAAAAGTTAGGGTCAGTTGGGGGCGAGGCAGCAGAGGGGGACTTTCACTCGAAACAAAATAGAACTACACTTCTATTTAGGACATAAACATTTCAAGTTCTTAATTTTGTGCAATAAACAGATCAAGGAGTCTATTTCCGAAAGTTTAACTAAGATAAGAATCTAAATTTTAGTAATTTGATTGGGTAATATTAGACTGATTTAAATGCTTAGCCAATCAAAATTGCAGTATCTACTATAATTTTGATTATAATCTATAGTTAAGATTTCGAGAAACATGGTTGTGGAATGATTAGGGTCCAACCCCCTATTAACGACACTCACCTAGTTTATAACATGCTCCACTGTCTGTAATATATTGTTCATAATATGTATTACCATCCTCTACCACAACTTCAGCAAACACAATCTAAAACAAAAACAAATAAAACATTTCTATTACAGATTGTCAGAAGGCAAAGACAACTCTTGGTACCCTCACACAAAAAAAAAGCTATGAGGTGAAAACTGTAATAACCAGCAAAATCTTAAAGGGCCATTCTTGAATAAATTTTGTAGAATAAAACTGCTTAATTTTGAGTTAAAAAGAGCTGAGCAATTAACCCAATATACTTAACATGTTTTCAAACAACTTAAACCCACCAGTCTTCATCTGGAAATAGAAACCTGTGTCCCAAGCTGTATTATACGGTGTCTCATGGATAAAATCAGACTTATTTTACCGAAATAATGTGTGTGTGAAATTTACCTTTTAGTATCAAGTACAGCCCATGGGTCATACACTGTTGGACCTCTAAAGAAACAGGAATCGATTATCAGGTCACCCAATGAAAAACTTAACAGGGTTAGGTGTCGGGATAAAAGAAGGCTTTCACATTGCTGCTGTGAAACTGGTTGATAGCGGAACAGAAACAAACAACCGAAGTAAAGTGGCTGGAGGGTACGAACTATAAATAACGGGTATTAGAACCTAGAATAACGTGCAGCTGGGAGAGACAGCCAATTGTAGCACCTACAGAAGAAATGAACAGTACAACCTACCTCTCTCTTTTTATCCAATACACTTGTTTCTCCATCATCGAATTCTTTACCCTCGCTACCGGCTTTATCAGCAAAAACCGATTCCACACGGACTGGTGTCAGTGGTTCATCACGGGGAACTATCTTCATATGTTCATTCTTAGGTACTGACCAATTCTATAAATAACATAAGATATATTTTATATTAAAGATGTAACCACACCATAATTTATTTTTATTTGTTACAGAAAGAACAATTTCATAAATTCTGTATCATTAATTTCAATCTAACATTAATTTATTGTCACTATCATAGCTACAACATAAATCCAATTATTATCTATTCATAAAACTTGTATATTACACAATTACACGTTCAGGTTTATTTTTTATCCATGTTTATTGGGGATTGCCGTTTATCTTTTATCCATGTTTATTGGGGATTGACATTTATTTTTTATCCATGTCTATTGGGGACTGGCGTTCATTTATTATCTATGTTTATTGGGGACTGACCTTTATCTTTTTAAAAGCGCGATGTCTGTTACTGTATCGAGATTCACAGACGTAAACATCTTTATCTGTCATAACCTGAAATAAAATAAAATACAAGGGAAAACTCTCATTATTCTTCTAGTATTATAAAATATGAAACTTTTAAACAGAATAGTATTACATTCAAATGAGAGAAAGAGAGAGAAATGGGAGAAAACTCACAAAATTGGACAGGCAACCCTACTCCTTGCCACGTACAACTGGGGAATCGAAACCACGCCAGTTGACTCAATGACAGACCTGATGATCTACAGCGGGCACAAGTTTAACCATTTGACCCCTATCCCCTACCCCTGCAGAAAAGGAGACAGGATATAATACATTAATCAACTGTGGACCGATAAAAACATCAAAGACTTACCATTGGTTTTAACTTGAAATAATCTTTAACAAACATAACGTGACATTTACCCCAAATCTGGCTCATAGCTATCGTCGTAACAATGTCACTCTTAAATACTTCCTATAAAATAAAATAATATAGTCAAAATATTACTCTTAATCTTAAATACATCTTACAAAAAACAGCTGATTTGAGTTTTTAAGCTAAATCTGCCTATCACAAGACTTTCCATTGGCCTGAAATGTTATCTAAATTATTAATCAGACATTAATTAACTTATCCAGGCCATAATCAACTCTCGATGCCATCACTACCCTGCGATATTTAGTGGATTAGGATCCGATTTACTGCATAACTTTCTTTCTCAATTTAATTATTAATTGGATAATCAAGGCTATGTTTTTACCATACCGACTTTAGTTATAATGAACGAGGCCTGGCAGAAATTTCACTTGCGAAATCTTCAGTTCATAGCGGATCAATTTCAGTCAGCGTATTCCCTTTACATTATATAGATTTTAACTATTATAGTCAGAACTGCCAACTCTTTATGTAATCAGCTATAATGCCTCCTTAATAAATTATAATAGTGGGCATAATTGCTTCCCAAATTAAAAGGGATGACACCAATGTAAATTAACTGGAGGCACTGTTCGACTAAATGTGTATACATTTTAAAATTAATCATTTTGAAGAGTGATATCAACATTTAAATCAATGCTAAGCAGCAGTTTAAGGGCAATTTACTTTCTCGGCCAACACTGAAGTGAACCAGTGTTTTACAGGCTATCAAGCTAATGTTTTCAAAGTCTAGCAAGCCAGTGTTTTACAGGCTAGCAAGTAGCAAGTCAGTGTTTTACAGGCCAGCAGGCCAGTGTTTTACAGGCTAGCAGGCCAGTGTTTTACAGGCTAGCAAACTAGTGTTTTACAGGCCAGAAGGCTAGTGTTTTACAGGCCAGCAAACCAGTTTTACAAGAGGGAACCATGCCAGGAATTCCTGAAGAACTTTCTCGGCCAACATCAATGTGAACCAGTGACTTACCGGCTACCATCTGGTGTCTTACTTAGTGAGTCACCACATCTCCCCTGACACGAGAGTAGAGTTGATAAATATAAGTAAAAGTAAGTAAAATTTTTAGGTACAAACCTTTTCTAGGAATTTGCGTGTCTGTAGATGATATGTTTCACCAGGTCTGTAAAACCAGTTGCCTTGTATCATCTGAACATTATTACCATCTTTAACAAACTTCTCTATACACAAGATATGTGGTTCTAATCCATGCTCTCTATAATATACAATATTATAATATACAGATTCTCTCAATCATACCTATAATATATCTATTATACAACTTTTCTATAACAACTGAGGTGTTGGATGGCTGAATTGATAGCACATGCACGCTGTATCATAAGGTCTGTCATTGAGTCAACTAGCATGGTTTTGATTACCCAGGTGTACGTGGCAAGGAGTAGGGGCACCTGTCCAACCTCAGAGGTTTTCTATGGGTCCTCTGGTTTCCTCCCACTGCTAAAGACCCATACAAGCAATTGAATTATTGATCCGAAATGCCCATGTTTGTGTCAAGTCGACGTTTAACACCATTTCTTTTTCTCTGTAATAAGAATATATGAGCATTTTAAAATCTGTTGCCAAAATAGGGTTCTCGATGGTCTTGAGCACCACCATCCTGGGTAGCCCTTGTGGTCTCATTCCATTCTGCTCCTCTATACCCTGGGTTCATCCATGGGGTTTTCACTTATTCAAATTATCTCCACTTGATTTCAGCTTGACTAGCGTCACGTATACAGTGAGTACTTATTTTGGTAACGACTACTCCTATTTTGCGACCGACTGGACTGATTTTGCGACCGACTATTTTTTTGGCTGGCGGGGGAGGGGGGTGTACCACTCCCCCCACATTTACGCCCCTGAACAGGACATTTGTTGCATGTCACTTCTTTTATATTAAATTTCTTGCAAACTTTCTAATAATCTAGCGAACAAGACGCCATATTGTTGGCCGTGATAGCCTTACACCATCCAAAATTTGTGTTCTGTGGACTGCCTCAACCAGTCTGAGTAATCTGGACAGGATCATTTTCTAGTTTTTGGGGGAACTACACAGCTATTCACGCAATACAATGGTTTGGTAACAGCCTTAGGCGCACTGATTTTAGACGGAGCAAGGCTTCGAAACAAATTATGAAATACAGCGAGCCAGTAAATATGAAATGTATTTACTAACACTGGCATGAAACATCTCTAATTTTAATCTAGTGGAATATCATACCTCGGTTCAACGTAGACGAAATCCCCCAGATAATAAACAGTATCTTTAAACTTGACCCCTTCATCATTCACTTCATCCGATGGTTCAAGCTGAAAATAAAATGTTTCATACAATGGGGTTTTATAGCTAGAGAATTTTCTTTCTCTCTGCAACAGGAATGTTGCCTTATTTGTTATCTTTAGTTCAATTTCCTTTAACAAATAAAGAGAGGGAGAAATGGGGTATAACATCCACTCAACACAAACTAGGTCATTTTGGGACTAACATATGGTTTCAATTTTATTCCAATAATTTGCTTGCGTATAGGGGTCTTTAGCAGTGGGAGGAAACTGGAGTGCCCAGAGGAAACCCACAAGGTTGAGGTATTCCATAGAATTGTCACCTATATACTCCAGACATATGTAGACATCTATAGTTTCATTGGACTATTAGACATATTTTTGGTTGATTTTAGTTTAAATTCGACATCTTTTCTCCACGCGATCACTAGAAATGTTTTAACCTATTATAATAGTGGACTATTGCACATATGTAGACATCTATAGTTTTACTAGACTATTGGACATAATTCTGGTTAATTTTAGTTTGAACGCGACATATTTTCTCAACGCGATTATTAGAAATGCTTTTACCTTTTGTGTTTCATCGTCCTTCTCTTCGCTATCTTGTACTCTCTTCTTCTCTTCGTCCTCTTTCTGCTCCAACGGGATTTTAATCTTTTTCTCTGCTTCCAGTTGTAATTGTAGATGGCGCTCCATGAAACTTAAAGCTGGCGTCAGCAACATTTCTCCGTTTTTACACAGTTCATCTCGTATTTTGATGAAAATCATCTGCATCTCGACCGCATCTTCATATAACTAAAATAAAATATAATCACGTTCAGATCTTCAGAGAGAGAGAGAGAAATAGGGTTTAACCCTTAACCGGTCAGGGTCGCATATTTGCACCACAACGTTATATCCAAAAGTGGTCACGGTTGCATCTTTGCTACCATAGCAAGAAACTTTTTTATATTTCTATAGGCCACATTTGAGAAATTAGTTTCGTATTTAATTGATATCGACACGCATGCGTCTCAGACAGGAACTTGTCTTGTCAATAACATGTCTTTGTTCAACATTTTTTGACAAAATACGTAATTTAACGATGTTGGGAATGTTAAAGACCCTCAAAGTCAATAAAATGCCTATATATGACTCTTACTCAGATTATATCAATTACACCGATTCTGAAGACGATATTTCTGATGAAAATGAGTTATAATGATATGCAAATTATAGAGATCAACTTATCCTCTTCAACTTTTTTATTGGTGTCAAGAGTCTATCACTTTAAATTATTCAACAGTAGTCGAATGTAATAGGCATACAAAATATTTCACGTTATTTATTTTTTAGCCTGACCTTTTGACGTCATAACGTCAAAATGACGTTGACCGGTGTTAAGGGTTAACATTCACTCTACACAGACTAATTAAGTCATTTCAGGACTAACACATGGTTCAATTTTATTTTTTAATAAATTACTTCCGTGCACGTAGTGGAAACCAGAAGACAATGAGAAAATGCTTGAGATTAGACAGCCAACTGTACTTCTTTTCACATACAAGCCTGAAGCGGCGGATCGAAATCACGCCAGTTGACTCAAAAACACACCCAATGATTACACGCACACACATTAAACCACTTCACAACCCAACCTCCCCTTCATTCAATAGACATAACAACCATATAATTATTCATTTATAGCAATTCTGTCTTTTTTTTACCTGCAACCCTCCACTGCCATATCTCAAATTGAAAAAAGAAATTTGTGATTCTAATATCTTCACAAAGTGAAAATATCTGTATCTAAATTTCTTAACAAGAACTGGATCAAACAAAACTTAATAAAAACAAAACAACTCAACATAATTCATAAAATTAAACAAAGTAAAAAAACAACATTAAAAAATACGAAGAAATTAAACTCAGGATCTCAACATCATCTTGATGATAAAAACAAACGAGGAAAGAAAGAGACTGCAAACATTAAATAATTTGTCGATGAGCCTGCAACTTACTTGTTTATTATCGTGTTTCCCCTGTAAATATAAAATACACTCTATCTCCGAGTTACTTATAGTCGTTTAGCGTCATTTCAAGGATTTTAAATCCTGTTCCGAAGTCAATTAATATACTGCCTTGTTTCGGCATCCCAAGAATTAAATAACGATTTAATGTGAATATCGAATCTCTCAAAAGGACTATCGGTCCAATTCTGTAGAGCGTTTACAAAGCTATGATAAATTGAAACTTTCAGAAAATTCCACAAAAATATTTAGGTGGTTTTATTAATTAGTCTGATTGAATCCAAGATTATCCACTATTGATATTTTAGTTTTGATTTTTTAATCAAATGTTTTGAAATAATCAATTTGAGTGGCTGATCCATGAAGCCATGAAAAATAAGATTTGTGACCTTAAACACTGGTATCGTTTATCATAGGATTGATAATATCGACCCTTTTTTATGTCGAAGTTGCTTTTTCATGGGTTTGATTGTGAAATTATTTATTATGGGCAAGAAAAGCTTTGATGACACTTGAAACAGGTAAATGATTAAAATATTGTAGAGAAGAAGTAACCTACCTGTGAATCAGTACGGCTCAGTTTTCTTGCTCGATCAAAAACTTTAAACATGTCTTCTTGAAATCTATCCACACGTTTATAACGACCCTAAAAAATATAAAACAAATATCGTTAACAACTCTTATCAAATATCATTAACATTTCTTATCAAAATCAATTTAGAGGCATTTAGTAACTCAACGTTATTAGTTTGATACCATTGAAAGAATACTCTTCGAACCATCGCCCAAATAAATAAGTAACCGTTTTATCCATAAATATGTGTTTTTGTCTAATACATGTGTAAGGTTAGAGGAATTTAGCCCAGGCAGTAGTGTTTACATCTGTAAAGAATTTAGCCCAGACAGCAGTGTTTACATCTGTAAAGAATTTAGCCCAGACAGCAGTGTTTATATCTATAAAGAATTTAGCCCAGACAGCAATGTTTACATGTGTAATGTTAAAGGAAGAATTTAGCCCAGGCAGCAGTGTATCTGCCTACTCTTATCCCTTTGTAAAAATGAAATGGGGTTCCAACTAGGCTGACAAAGAGGGAAATTGTTAAAATGCTAAATTCTGTTGTGTAATCACAGAGGTTATAGTACCTTGAATGAAGGATGTGTGCTCTATAAATGTTGTATAATAATTATTATAACTTACCCGGTCTAAATTTCCTTTTATTTGATGAAACGTTAACGGTCTCCTACCAAAACAAAATATAAACACAATGTTGGAAAACATCACAAAATAAAATTAGGAATTTATGGAATTCAATATCTGGTGAATTCAAGTCTGGCATACATGTAACCACTCCACATCCCGACTACCCAAACCAGGCCCCGAGTTCACAAAGCATTCTCAGAATTTACTCAACTTTCAATCACTGTTTATGAGAAATATCTTTGATGCAGAAACACAAAATTTTGCACACAGTTTCTTTTTAATGCATTTGATACATAAAAACAACAAAATCATTATAAATGGCAATATTTTAGTTAAAGTAAGTGATCAATTTTGAGTAAATTCTCAACACAAGTCTGAGAATGCTTTGTGAACTCGGGGCCAGACTGAAAATAAAAATGATTAAAATATTCGATATAGACAAATTACATGAATAAATTGGATAAATTGTGACGATTTTTACCAATCTTCAATGGGATTAATAACAGATCTATCTTTCGTTTTGTTTTGATGGCCTACACTACATGAAGATCTGACAAGTTGTACTGGAAGGTCGTGTCAGGGGTCGTACGAGCGACTTTTGACCTTGTGACGTTAGATTAATAAATCAGCATTCATGTTTCTAGTGGTTTAACGGCAGTTCCAAGCATTAAAAGGCCAATCCCTAACATCATTCAGAACATGTCAATGATAACAACTCTTCCAGATCCTGAATGGGTGGCGGTCTATCAAAGCCAACTGATATCAAGCCTTCCTGAACTGGATCCGGCAATAGCAAACCGGCGAAATCCACATTTTCAGACAGCAAAACGTTGTTTGTTCCTTTCTGAGAATTAATTTTATGTGCAACGTTTGAAGTCTCCATTGCAGCAAATAAACTGAAACGCTCTGAGATCTTTTTGAAAGATGTACTAGGTACACTTGACTTAATTAAATAATTATCTAGTGTAGCTAAAGACAAGTAAAATGAAATTTTGAAGTATAAAAAACGAAACGAAATAGGATCTGTGTAAATCAGATTGATCAAACTTGAGATTTTAATTTTTTATTTGACTTACTCTTCTGATTTATCTTCATCTACACGATCCAGTAATTCCGCGAAACTATCGCTATAGCAACGACCTTCTTCATCCTACATAAATATAAAATAAATATAGTGATGAAATCATACATGTATAGAACCTATCAAAATAAAGATACAAAGGGGTTTGATATTCTCTAAATCCCTCGAGCGGCGTCATGCAGTCAAGTATATTTATCTCGACTCCTTTTAAACCATAGATTGAACATTTAATCACATCATGATTGGTGGGTTTGAATGGCCGAATGGTTGGCGCATGTGGTAAGGAGTAGAGTCACCTGTCAAGTCTCCTGGATTTCCACTGCTAATGTAAATTATCGAAATAAAATTGAACCACATGTTAGTCCCAAGAAATACCTAGTTTGTGTGGAGTGGACATTAAAACCCATTTCTCTCTCTCTCTTTTCTGCACCCACCAGGATAATGTAGGCTGATTAACGCCATGCAGCGTGCTATGAAGGCAGTCAGAGGATCGTTAGCGTTCACCCAATGACGTAAACAGGATTTTGTTTTTTTTGCCTCAACCTTGCACATTCTAGATCCTGGACTCTGGAGAAAGCAACAATAACTTTGGACGTTCTAGGACACCGCATAAAACATTAACCTGGTATGCTCTACCCAAAAATATATACAGAAACAATAATGAATGAAAATTTGAATGAATGAAAAGTTGAATTAATGAAAGTTAACCTGTGAGTTATAAACGGATATAAATAGATTGGTCATTATTTCTTGTATTACAGCTTTAACATCAGGTACATCATCACCACATTCAGCTGTTAATTCTAATTTCTTCTCTAGACAAATACGCTGTAAGGTCAACGCATCCTGTAATAAAATCAATATACACCTCTTTTAATTTATCACATTTTACATACATCATATTGCACCGGTCGATGCATAGATAACTTTGGCCATCTCTGAGGCTCATTATTTGAAAAATAATTCTTTGACTTATTTATCCTTTAGTGTTGCTGGAAAATAGATGATCGTGACAAAATTCGTCTTTGAGGGAACATTTAGTTTGGTTTATTGTTATTTTCACAGTTATTTTTACCTGATGTGCAGGGAGCCAGATAATTAACTGTTAATCCAGCCATACAAAACCTTACAGATACCCACAATAACCCTTGAATGGACAATGTTTTGATATATTTATAAATAAATTGGTGACCGTTGGCCATGTTAGAGGAATGAACATTTATTAAAGTGACCACTAACAAGGAGATGTTGCTGAAAAGGAGTGGCTGTTCATACAGATTCTACTGTATCTGTGATATACATGTACTACAACATACCTTGTATATGAGTGAATCAGGTTCATTATATTTACACGCGTTATCAAACATCTGAACGTAATCAGCAACCATATCTTCTAGTGAATAATAACTATGAGTTATCAGTTTCTGTTGGATACGCTGTAAATCTATCGGTTTCTTGATTACCTCGTAATAATCAGGATAATCCTATAATAATATATACATATATAATAACAGGTGTCCTATATATATATATATACATCAACCCTGTTAGATACACAAGGCAGGGTATGTTAACCCTGCAATACATAGAAATATAACACAACATGTGTCATACACAAGGCAGAGTATGTCAACCCTGTAATGCATACAAATATTATGACATGATGACTTAATGTGTGCTCACTTTTATTTTTGGTAAGACAAGAAATTATTATACATCACCATATAAAATCTTGAAGCTTGTTTTGTTTTTTGTTAATATCAATCGAGGGAGAAATGGGGTATAACGTCCACTCAACACAAACTAGGTCATTTCGGATCTAATATATGGTTCAATTTTAATTCAATAATTTGCTTGGGAGGAATCCGGAGGATCCGGAGAAAACCCACGAGGTTGGACAGGCGGTTAATACCAATAAAACTTAAACTGGTACTATCTCCCAAAAAGAGTTGAAATAAAACAATCCCTATGATCTCATCCAGCAAGAAATACAGTAGTTATACTTACACATTTCAATGGTAATTTAATAAATGGAGCAGCTAATTCTCTTCCCGATTTATCGGTAGCATCTCGAACTGTATCGTATAACTCTTGTAATTTCTGATCCAGGGGTGAAAAGGAACGATTCTTTGGTTTCCTAAAAAAAAAAGAATTTAATAATTATATCAAAACAATAAGAGAGACAGAGAAATGTGGTTTAATGTCACAAACTAGGTCATTTTGGGACCGACGCACAGTTCCATCTTATCTCAAGTCAATAATCCCTTTGCGTGTAGGGGTCTTTAACAGTCGGAGGAAACAAAGGACTGGGAGATCCTACGCCACATGGACTCAAACGACAGACCTAGTGATCTATGGTGCATGCATTAGATGACTCCACCCCCACCCTCACCCCACTCACACCTCAGCAGGTGTTTCATATCCTAATTCTTACACCATTCATAGCCTGTCACAGACCTTTTTCCATTAGTACTAAAAGTTTTTTCTTTCAATTACTTTCTAGAAGTAAACCAATCGAAGCTACGAAATTATAGCCAGGCATCGCAATTTAAGATTAATTGTAACATGCTTAAGGGTGAGTCTTTATTGGACAATAACATCCCTCTTTTGTAGTAATTTCTTTTAAAATCCTGAAATAGCGTCTTGGGTCCTAATGATCTCAGGACATGTCTATTGGACAATAACACCACTCTAAATGCGAAACAGGACGTGTTTATCTCCTAAATGACATTTTAACTGGTAAAAGAACATCGCTTACCCTTTTCCTGGTCCTGACTTTGGAGTACCTGTTAAAGGGGTCATGGATCGTATTTTAGCTTTTAAAACGCGTTCTAACGTATTAGCATCTTGATAAACCATCGAACCCTCCTCGTTATAATGTCGAGCATTATTAAACATCAACTCAAAATCATTGATCAAAGCCTGCTCAGTTGTATACTGAAATATAAAACCACAACAAAATCAACAAATACAAAATTATGTTGGACAGGCAACCCTCCTACTTGTCATGCACAACCGCAGGAATCAAAAAAACGCAGGAAGTGGACGTTAAATTATAGAAACAAACGACCGAATGACAAGGAGATATCATTATTAAAATAGAGAGTTACTGTGAGGGATAACTTACCTTTTCTGATTTAATCTTGTTTTCTATCATGGACAGATCAATCGGTTCCATGATGACTTTATAATAGTCTGGGTAATCTTTCTTAGACGGTAAAATCTGAAATATTCCTCGTAACAAACGACCATTCACATCCTGAAAAATCATACAATAATTGTTTTACACATTTAATTGATTCCATGTTTTTATATTACATACGCATGTACTTCTTGCATCGTTCACAGCTACAGATCCCGGTAATATTCTATGGGGAGAGGGAAGGAGGTATACCCCTGTATTCCCCTTTATATATATATATATGACAGTAATAAGGGGTGTGGTGGTGTAGGAGGTGGGGGAAGACCCCTGTATCTCCTTCTATATCTATACATGAACTTGAATATCATGATAATACCCTGACCCCTGACCCTCCCTCCCCTCTATATATACCTGTATACCAAGGGTATGACATACCCCTCTCTCCCTTCCTCTATATCTATACTTCAATATATGGAAAGAGAGAGAGGGGGGGGAGTGAGAGAGAAAAGAGGGGGGTAATGTCCACTTGACACAAATAAGATCATTTCGGGACTAAAGTTACATATGGTTCAATTTTATATCAACAATTCGCTTGCACGCAGTAGTCTTTAGCAGCGAGAGGAGATCGGAAGGGAAGACCCAGAAAAAACCTCAGAGGTTGGACAGGCGATCCTACTCCTTGACACAGACAACCGGGGAATGGAAACGAAGCAAGTTGACTCAATGACAGACCTTATGATACAGCGTACACCATTAACCATTCGGCCATCAAACCCCCGCATCTCAACATGTATTTCATTGAAATATTGTAATGTCACTCAAATACTTTATATCGATAACGAATTTAACACCAACTCAAACTTGCTGAATAAGTGAAACATAAATGGGAAATGAAAGAATTTAAAACTGACCCCAGGTCAGACACTAATTGGTTTGGGACCGCCCAGTGCTGATTGGTATGGCCAATAAAAAGAATGAACAAAATTTTAACTTATTAGGGGACCAAAATAATCATCAAATAGAAAGAAGGAAGAATAAAACTCCAACATGCCAGAATAAAGGTTAAATGAATTAAACACCATAAACTAGTTAAAAACATTCTGCTCCAAATATTATTCATAAATTTCTAAGTTAATGTACAGCCATTTGAAGTTTACTTACTTTGTTTTCTAGTGATTTCATGCCTTCTACACTCTGTGTCTTAATAAAATAATAATTAGGTTATATTACCTAGAAGCCGGCCTGTTATATTACCTACAAGCCAGCCTTATTCTTCATGTAAATTTATCATTATCCGATGTGCTTACTTAGAAATTAACAAAGGTAATTAAATTAAAATAGTACATGTATTTATAAAACATTCTGGCTTGTTGGATTCGTCTTTCAATTAAAATAGTACATATATTTGACTTGTAACAGATGTCATATATGGTTCAATTGTTGGATTGGCTTGTACGTACATGTAGGGGTGTTTACCCAGAGAAAACCCACGAGGGTTGGACAGGGGACCCTACTCCTTGTCACGTACCAGTACTAGGCTTTATGATCTATAGCACACCCGCTGACAACAATCCCCCCCATCAACACCCAATGTTCGACACCACACACACAAATACAACAATCCCCGCCCCCTCCACACCAAACACAAATACACGAAACAAACCCAAGGACACGCAATATACATACACCACAAACAACAGCTGCACATATTAAATCAAGTAAATGTCTAGCTTGCAGTGATACCCACTTTACTCAAAATGAAAAACAACAAGTGAACCAGCTACGTGTATAAACAGCTATAAATACAATAAGGGAAACAGCTATAAACTTGCTGTTAAAAATGTTTAATAACTTACAGTATATTCATACACAGTCTTAAACAGTGTATTCAGACGACGACGTAATATTTCTTCAGGACTTCTTTTCTTTTTCTCGCCTGACATTCCTCCCATACTTTTACGATGTTTTTTACTTGAGCTATCTTCATCCCAATCTCTCTCTAATCTCTGAAAATACAAAAATATCAAAACATAATCCCAATACATCATACATGTAAGAATCCAATTTCTTAAAATGTTCAGATCTGGTTGATTTGGGTCAGAAATCATTTTGGTTGTGGGATGATATTTTACAGTTGTGTTCAATGTCAATCCAGTAAACCAATTACTTAGTAAGCAAACTGAATTCAACAACTTCATCTTTCGAAATAAAAGTTCACCCACTACTAATCAAAATAATACATTCAATTTAATTCAGTTTTGGGGGAATATGGAGAGAGAGAGAAATGGGGTTTAACCTCCCCTTAACTCAAACTAGGTCATTTCGGGACTAACACACAGTTTAATTTTATTTCTATAATTAGCTTGTGCGTAGGGGGCTTTAGCAGTGGGAGGAAACCAGATGTCCCAGAGAAAACCCACGAGGTTGGACAGGCGACCCTACTCCTTGTCACGTACAATAGGGAAATCAAAACCACGTCAGTTGACCCAATTACACTACGTATGATATAGGGGGGTACATGGAACTTTCATGGAAAGTGTCTGTTTACGGAGAGCTTCAGGCTTGTTTAGCACGGAACTGTGGATAATCCATAAGTAACATCAATGCTGATTGGTTAATCAAATGTCTAACGTCATAGGGTCAAAAGTTGGTCGCATGACCTCTGACGTGACCTATTGCAACAACTGCAGATCTTAATGTAGTGTAGGCCATCGAAAATAGAAAAAAAACGAAACAAAATATAGATCTGTAATTTAATCAGATGGCTCAACAACAGACAGATATTGTGTTAAAAACTTGGAGATCAGCACGTATAAACAGCATTCTTCTTGATAAATATTGTTCATTATTAAAATAAAACAAGCATTTCAGACATATTTAAATACATACACTAAAACTAGACCAATAATTCTATTATTTAACAAAATCGTTATTTCTAAATAAAGATTCAAAACGTAAAATATTAAGCTTTACTGAAGATTTGATGCTTGCATTAACCCAGATGGAAAATAAACAAATCCCTTTAACCAGAGATATAGCTAATAAAACCCTTTTAACAAAATGACAGGAAGGACCAACGATGGAATAAAACTTGACTCTTCCGTGCTGGAGTTTTCTTCATTAAAATGTAAAATATTTTAGGAATCTAGCAGTTTCATTGGCCAAGATCAACCAATGAAACATCAGAATTCTCAGAATTTAGTTAGAATTTTTTCAAGAATAAGGCCTAAAGATTAATCTAGACGGAAAAGTTGATTACGCTATGACATAACGGATGCTCCATTTCCAAGAGTCACATGTACTTCTCCTTCAGATGGAATGGAAAATAAACGTCTTGTGTACACATCAGTGTGCAAATAAAATAACTGATAGCACACTAGTGCCACTTTCAGCAAAACTTTCCTCATAGCAAACCATATGGGGTATAGTGAGGCTAGCAAAATTTTCCTCATAGCACACTACTGGCATATGGTGAAGCTCTTCGAAAAAAGCGTAAGGCGTCTGCCAATTCAAGTTCCATCAACATGAAATATCGCGTATGCTGTTTTTATTGATCATCAACAACATAATTCCAAAATGGCTGCCATGACATCATGCTCGGTTAATGGTCATACGTATTTCTTCCGACATGTTTTTGTGTTAGTTGTAAATAAAAAAAAATGTTTAACGGTGCTGTGAGATATGATTCAATATCCTACATTTAGTAAATAAAAGCAGATACATGTACATGTATCTATCAATCTAAACTACAAAAGCTTTTGTTCTATTTGTTCTATTATAAAAATCTCTTTGAATGTAAATGTGTTAATATCTACTCATCAGTACTATGATATATGTAGATGCATAAAATTTCAAAAATAAATTCAGTACTGATCTTGTTAAGGCTCAATACCACTCTTGTTGTAACTGAATAATATGTCCCAATCTTTATTCTAATCAACAAATTGTATTATTTTACAATATTCCAATTAATTGATGATACAAATTTCATCTTAACACACCTAATTTAAAAAATTGGAAAAATTTAACAAACTGATTTGAAACGTAAAGAGAGAGAGATAGATGGGCTTAAGGTCCACTCCACAAAAACTAGATCATTTCGGTACTAACATAATATGGTTCAATTTTATTTCAATAATTCAATGGCATGTAGGGGTCTTTAGCAGGGGAATCCAGATGCCTAAATAGAAAACCCCTGAGGTTGAACAGGCGATCCTAATCCTTGTCACATACAACTGGGGAATTGAAACACCACTAATTGAAACACCACTAATTGACTCAAAGACAGGCTTTATGATACAGCACATCCATGCTTAGAATTCGGCCATCCAACCCTGCTGGGTCATTTTGAATTCATGATGAGAGAGAGAGAGAGAGAGAGAGAGAGAGAGAGAGAGAGAGAGAGATGGGTTTTTTAACCTCTGCGCAACATAACTTGGTCATTTCGGAACAAAGACATGGTTCAATTTTAATTCAATAATTCTCGGAAGACCAGGAGAAAACCCACAAGGCTGAACAGGCGAGTATCTAATATAATGATATCTAATTTAGCATGATCTCAATCAAATAGGTTTTTAACTAAACTAAAGTTTATGATTATAAAAACAATGGAATAGATGAATGTGGACATTTTAACTCTAGGCAAAAAGGATAAAAATGTTAATTTACTTTCAAATTTCTGATAAAAAAAACAAGCAAATGCTTAAAGATACATTATGTAAGATCTAATCTGTCTATTTCTGGATTCAAATCTTATGTAAATCATTATTCAAATCTTATATAAAATATAATTGAGATATTTATTCATATGATAAGTTCAAAACTAACTCTCTAGATCATTAAATGACCGATATTTAAATGGATAATCAAGACTTAGTCATAGTGTACTAGTGTTGCTACATCTTCAAACAGTTATAACTTCATCCAGAATAAAGTAATTTGATTAAAATTTAAAGGGAAATTTTGCCTGACCTACTATTATTCTGAATTCAAACTCTCAAGGAATCATTTACATACACACACCTATGTTTACACAAGACCTTGTTTTTTTTCATCCCATCCGAACAACCATAAGTTATCCCTCCATCTTAGCTAAGCAATGTCTTACACACTGGCCACCACATACTCCGCGCAGTGTTGCGTTTGATTAGAGGTAATCCAACTACACACTGCTATCATGAGTGGATATTGTTGTTTAAATTTTGATTTGTCAGTAGTACGTCTACCAACCAATCACTAGCTGCCAATATTGGACCAAATATGTTTACATAACGTTACGTCATGACTCACGATTTTATTATGCCTAATTAACCCGTGCATAGCAGAATACTGCAGTAAAATCAATTGCGTGACAGACGAGGCTATAAAGTCGAATGAAATGTAAACAATACTGTTTGGAAACGAACATACATGTACCTTCACTGTTTTTAATACCTTACATCACTGTCCAAAGTTTTAGGGAAGACCCAGATTAAACGAAGGACTGTAAAGTTGCTGTACTTAAGTGATAGCTTTCATTGAACGGAAAGAATAGACACACTCCCGCATAAGTTCAAGAAAAAGAGGCTATTCCAGCAATGGTCAGAGAGGGATTTCTCGGGCCATTGCTTCAGGAATATGTGGCCACCATGGCATCCTATTATAGCAAGAATGGTCAGCAATTTATCTAAATCTTACACAATGTATGTTTAAATTCAATTATCGGTAAAAAAGAAATAATAAACAATCTTTTATGAGAGATATTACATCATGTATTTAAATATGATGACATCTCGATCAAGCATGAGGTAAGTCTAACATGTGGCGGATGAGGTAAAAACATATACCAAGACACAATGAAAACATACAACTGACTGGACATATGGCTAAATATTTACCTACACACAGAAGTCATAACTTTAATTGACAGTGAACCATAAGCACACAAGGTAAACTTCAAAGGGCTTAATGGGGATGTGTGTTCAACTCTGGCAGTCACACATCATGGAGAGAGAGAGAGAGAGAGAAATGGGGTTTAACGTCCATTCAATGCAAACTAAGTCATTTCGGGACTAACATATGGTTTCTTTATTTCAACAACTCGCTTGTGCATAGGAGTCTTTAGCAGTGGGAGGAAACCAGAGTGCCTGGAGGAAACCCACGAGGTTGAGAAGGCGCCCCTATCTCCATGCCACATACGCTCACACCAGGGATCGAAACCACAGCCACAAGCCAGAGGTGACCGGCCAGGTAGAGGTCGAAGCGCAGCACTCTAGACCACTAGGCCATCCCACCCCCCCTGTCATGGAGAGAAACAGAGAATATACAGAGTTTAATTTTCATAATTCCATTTTGCCTAATGATCACTAGTAGTGCGAGGAAACCATAAGATACGGAGAAAATCCATGAAGTTGGACAGACGACCCTACAAGCAGGGAATCCACACCACACCACTTGACTCAATGACAGACCTTACGATCTAAAGCACACATGTTAAACCATTCAACCACCCAACCATCAAACTGCATGGAGGATAAAAGCCTCTGAATGATCGTTACTATTGGTGGTGCGGTGAGGAATATGTTCGCTCGCTAATCTGGAGCTCTCATGTTAAAGCCCACATATCGATGTCATAGTTCTGAAAGGTCTTAAGTCTCAAAAATTGTCCGATTTAGTTTTTGAGATATGAGAGGAAAACCTATAATAACGCAATAAGATATCAACATTTTAATAGCAATGTTTTTATGCAAGTTACGATCTTACAGTTCTGAAATTTTGCACAGAGAAGCCTCTAAACGTGATTAGTCATCCTATGTAAAAAAAAAAGACTATTTGGGTCATAAGTGGCACTTACAACCTTCCAGAACTATAGCATCGATATAACCCTTATGACGCCAGTAGGATGTTAAACCCTATTTTATTTCTCTGTTTCAACTGGCTTGGATACTTATTGTCTTTTTAAGTTCAACTGGTGTGTGTTGCATCTTCAAAGAAATTGTAGGAGTTCTACTGACCCTTGCTTTTTAAAAGCCACACTTTATAAACCCCCATGTCTTAACTATAAAATGGTGATTTTCAGCATTCCGATTATATTGAATTAAATTTTTGTCTTTTAATAGAATTTATCTGGTGTTTATTTCTTTCCACGATTGTGAAAACATAATTCTGATATGTTATCGAATGTGATCTACATGTAATCTTTTTATATTCAGAAATGTGAGATAAAATTAGCCTATATCTCTATAACAAGATTGACAATAGTGTGTTTTCACTGCATCTCAATAAATGTATATTCCTGGATTATTTTAAAGGGTAAAAATTAGCACCAATGAAAGAGATTAGAAGGAAAGATTAGCGGCACACAGTTTAATCAAGGTGAAGATTTAACTACTTACCCTCGGAGAATCAAATTCTTCATTTAACATATCCTATTAACAACGCCAATATATTTATATATATATATATATATAATCCTAATAATAACGCCTTGACCAATATATATTTATATTCATAAGCCTAATAATAATGCCTTGACCAATATATATTTACTATAGCAACCACAACTCTATCCAGCCATTATAAATAGCATTAACTTGATTAAATAAAATTGACTTTTTAATATACAAGGACTTTTTTCTTGGCATGTTAACCTATTTTAAGGAGACTTTTCATATACATGGACGTTTCTATTTGTTTTTACCAATTTTCAACCCATGAAGTGTAAATAATTTAATTAAATCAACCTGTCAATTTGATAAAATCAAATTGATTTTTCTGCACCAAACTGGCTGATGAAGAAGGGCATAAGAAATGCAGTGTGCACTGCATTAAAAGGAAATTTGCCTTCAGAAAGTCATTTCCGCCTACACTTTATACTTTTTTCCATCTAAACAACTACATACTATCCCTTGCCATTGATCTTAGACTATTTAACCTGTGATGTGAATTAATGCAAGCAAAGACTTAAGTAAAGCTGTATATCACATTTACGTTAGTCAAACAAAAACCAAAATTTCCTGAACTTATTTACAGATCAACAAAATGGTGAACACAAACTGCCGAAAGACCGATAAAAGACGTAAACACAACGAAGACAAGATAACCAATTATAACTAACATGTACTGAGTCTGTACAAATATAGAGTGGTTCATCAAAACAATTTCCTGCTGGTAATATTACACATTTTTCTCAGAACGCATCAACTGGTTTCTAAATTTCTATCAAAAACCATCTCCCAAAAACGTTTTCATTCCTTACCTTGACGTCAAACTTGTCTAGTTCACGTTTTCTCTCCATCATGGCCTTCTGTAGAATAACAGCGTCCTGACGAACAAACATAAAACAATTAATTATTTTAAGTTCGATATCAAACACTCTTGATGTCATCGCCAGCCTGCGATATTTACTGGATAAGGATCAGATTTGCTGCTCAACTTTCATTCATGATCTAATCATGAAATGGATAATCTAGACTATGTTTTTTATCGTACTAAATACAAGGTTCAGAGTGGATCAACCAGACTGAAATTTTCAGCAAATTCCCTTTACATTATTTAGTTTTTAATTATTACAGTGAGAACTGCCAGCTCTTTATCTCATCTCAAATAATGTATCTTTAATTTTGGTCAGGCATAAAAATTTTGCCTTCATAATTATAGAATAAAACAAAGATCAATTAGTTCAGTTTTACTGAGTTTACTCAACTTACTTTATAAAGTCGAGATTGGGCCATGTTGTATCTTTTCGCATTTTCAAACATTAAATTCATATCAGATGCCAGTTCACTTAAACTGTTGTACAGTCGATTCTAAAAAAAACAAAACATATCATATATAACATTATATTAATCGAGTTCAACTATTGTACAGTCGATTCTAAAACAACAAAATATATCATATATAACATTACATGTATACATGTACATGTATACAAGTAGGAAGACTGGTTTACTTTGCCAGAAATATATTTCAGTTCAAAGAGAATCGTTAATCACAATAAAAGCTATATTAATGACTCGACTTACTTTTAATTTTTTACGTATCTGGAAAAGTGAAATTGGTCGTTTTATTTCTTCATAATAATCACGATAAATTCTACAAAAACAAGAAAATTTGCATGCACATGTTACATAATGATCTTCATCAATCCAAATAAAAAATTAAAAAAAAAAACATACATTTTAAATAAAAATCTTAACAAATTATATACGAAAAAAATCAAAACAGTGTTGGCTGAGAGAAAATTCAAGATTTTCCAGTACACTTTCTCTTGTTACTAAGTTATTGGTACAAATAGTGAACGCCTGGTAGGAGTTGGAAAAATCAAAGAGTACACAGAAAATCTGCTATTTAGACATTTTTTTACTGTATGCCTGTCTTTGTTAGTGCAGTTGGAGTAGAACAGTAGGACGTTATAAACCTCATTTTACTTCATTTATTAGGCACTGTTGGTTAATAATTATCTGTGTTTACGTAATGTGAATTATTCATGTCAATTATGTCTATGATGTAATGTGAGCCATTAGGGTGAGCATGTGCCGTAGACTGAAAGCGAGTGACCAGATGGCGCGAGTGAATAAGCGGTTAATGGCAGGGTTTTGATGTAATGTCAGAAGGAATAAAATGGTTATAATCAACACTAATATTATGATTTTAAGAGTAATCCAACTTCCAAACCATCTCCAGACGCAGGTGTGGGGAATAAAATTCATAAAACCATCTCTAGATGCAGGTGTCAGGAATAAAATTCAGAAAACTTACCGTTTATTTGGTAATTTAAGGAATGGAAGAGATAAATCACCGTCTGGCGTTTGATAGTTACGAATCGTATTATACAACGCCCATTGTGGATTCTCATCTTCAGACACAGTCGTATCAGCTTCTGAATCGTAGTCTATCTGAGACGTGTTAATCTCTGTTGTATCGCTCTCGTCATCAGACGGGTAAGTCAACGCAGCACAAATGGCAGACATCTTCTGTATCGGACATTTCTCTCGTGTAGCTCTGGAAATATACACAATTAAAGTCTGTGGGTCGTTTAAATCTCAACTCAAAACATACTTGTTTAAAAAACCCTGATCTCAACTCAAAACATACTTGAGTAAACAATACATTGGGGACCCATACTTGTTTAAAAACCCTAATCTGTAAATAACCCTGAATCTAACAAGGAACAGCACCTTAAAAACTGTTCTATTAATGTGCTTTATAAATGATGATGATATCCAAGAATCCAAGCGTGATCCATAAATAATAAATTGGTAGGGCTTAATAATAAAAGATGCATTATGTCAGATAAAGAGCTGACCGTTCTCGCTATAACAGTCCACAAATAGATAATGAAAAATGACTACATTGAAAATTACAGTCCAATTACTTGTTGCATATTCATTAACTAGCAATAGTTTAACTATAATCCTTGAGTGGCATTTAGTGATTGAGCACATTAAAAAACACAACACAATTTATATGGAAAACAATCACTGGTTTATACACATGTAGCACGACGTTTCGACAAGTATTCTCTTATTATTATTTGTACTTGATAACGATAAGAGAATACTTGTCGAAACGTCGTGCTACATGTGTATAAACCAGTGATTGTTTTCCATATAAATTGTGTTGTGTTTTTTATAGTATAACTAGTTGTAAAAGATGTCACTACTTGTCTTATTGTCATTTATTAGCAAGAGTGTAACTAGCATGTGTTATTGTTATTAATTAGAAGGTGTGTAATAACTAGCTGTAAATGATGTTACTACCTGTATGTGTCAAAGTCATTTATTAGCAAGAGTGTAACTAGTTGTAGAAGATGTTACTACCTGTGTCAAATTAAGCGTGACTATTGATAATATCCATCCCTGTTGAATACACAAACTCAACCAATAGCAATGTGTTTCATTTGTCTGACAAGAAAGTTGGCAACATTTCAAATCCGAGTGTTAAGAGAAGCAGACAATACAAATGATTTCTATATTTTGAATACTGATAATGACTATAAATTAACTTTTATTACCTCTCGTATCGAAGATTCAACCTTTCAGCAGGTGGTTTGGTCGTCTGTCGCTTATGATCAAGTTCTTGACGTTTCGTGATTATTACCTTTCTCAATGTCATGGCATCCTTGAAATAAAACAATTGAAAAAATTGTAAAAATATAGAGCAAAGCTAGACTGGCACAATAAAAAAGAACGGAACTGTCATGGAATCCTTCAAATAAAACAATACAACAAATTGTAAAAATATATCGCTAATACAGAGTAAAGATAGCCATACAACGTTAATAACAACCGAATTATCCAGCTTTCTCTGACAACCTACATTTTACAAGATTTGTGAAAACTTTTGACAGGTTGATGAAAAGATTTTTTACAGAAAGTTCACCTGGGCGAAATTTATACTTTGATGAGAAACCATGAACTTTAAATTCGATAATTAACTGAATTTTAGACTGTTAGAAAATAGTGTCACTTTTAATGTCACAACATCTGATTGGTTGATATTGTGAAAAAAAATGAAATGGGTTTAACGTCCTACTATTCTCTTGCATACAGGCATCTAGCATTGGGGGGAAACCTAAGGACCTCTAAAAAACAGTTATGGTTGGACAGGGGACCCCACTCCTTGTTAGTACAACCAGGGAATCCAACTTCCCTAACCTAAATGAGAGTCTGGACAATCTAAAATAGGTGAAAATTAATACAATGAAAGGCTGGATAAACCAAACCAGGTGACAATTATAATAAAACTTGGACTAACCTTATATATTTGTGATTTTGGCGTATTAAATGTTTTTGCGTTTTTCAACATAAGAAGTAAATCTTGCTGTAATTTTGCCAGAGATTTATATTCGTTGTTCTGTATCTTTTGGGCGATAGTTCGTAAATCAATCGGGTCTTTTATAACATCATAATAATCGGGATATCTCTGGAAATATATCAAATATATAACGTAACTATTGAACATTCGGGTGATAACTTCATTTAGTCTAATTACATCAAATACAAAAACTGTGATTAATAAGTAATGCATGAATAAACCCTCTACTTCAAGAACAGATCTCTGCATTGAATGGCCACCATAGTATAATATTTCGTAATGTGGTTATATTCCGATTCACACCTGTCACACACTCAACAATGAAATAAATGTACGCTGAATAAACACTCTCGCAATTTCTCGAAGTATACTTTGTGTTCTTGCCTATAATGGTCGATAAAGGAATTAAAATGTTGGTCAACTATATATCTTAGTTTCTTTTCTCAAGCAGAGCTAATCTTAACGAGAAACAGCATAAGTTTAGTATGAATTTTATGTCCTACACTAACTAGTCTAATGTAGACAGGTTTATACACTGTGCTATAACGTCAGCTGTATTTCCATCTTCTCTTTATTAAATTCTATCCATGATTATTTTACGTACATGCAAATGACCTTGTTTGTTTGTTCCATCCGAACAAATATATGGTGACTCTTGCCAACACTGATAAAAGTGAAACCATGATAAAAAAATCTAGGATTGAAACTTGGACCTCCTGGTTAGAGAGCAAGCTTTAAACCCATGCCTCTGTGGCTCTGAATCAATGAGAATTAAGTGATAAGTTTTTTTTAAAGATTTACCGTTTTAGGTGGAAGAAGTTGAAATATTAAACTGATGTCTCGTTCATCATCTCTAGCCGTTACAACCGAACCAAATAAAGCTTCTAATTCGTCTGGATCTGCAACGCTACCTTCATCATCTGGCTTCTATAAACAGATCATATATAATCACATCAGATAGAAAAAAAAATGGATGCAACATAATTATCAATATGACAAATAATATTAAACATACATTAACCTGAACATTTATTTACAAACTTAATCTTGTCTCCATGACAAAGTACTCGTCTCCAGTGATAATGAAGTAAGTTATGTACCTCATATAGAAGTACGTACATTATACATGTAATACCTCATGTACCGTTAATATTTATTGTTATATTATAATACCTCATGTACCTTTAATATTTAGTGTTTATTTTATATGTATGTATTACCTTATGCAAAATCTATTATTCTATACATATATTATAAAACCTCACATAATATTTTATTTATTGTATTTAATACGTTATTATCTGATACCTCGTCGTCTATTTTACTGTCATTTAAATTATCATCATCATCGTCGCCATCTTCCTCCATCACTTCTTCAGGTTTCTTCTCCTCTGTTTTCTCATCGCCGAACGCATTTGACAGTAGTTCATTCTTCGTTTTCTGGTACAACTCTAATAACGCTATAGCATCATTGGATTCTGGCGTGTTTTTCTGAAATGATTTACAGAGTCATGAGTCCTAATAACAAGCAGGAGAAGCAGTGGAGCTGGGACTAAAGTCGTTAATACTATCCATGATCAATTTTATAGCACAGGAAACCCACTGCACTAAAACTGCTATAAATTAAGGTGTGCAATAACACTGAAAATGTCTAGTTATTGCACAGTTATAAGCTCCACCCAATCTCTCAGAGCAAAAAGAACAAAGAAAGATTCCCTGGTCCATGTTACAAGTTCTAATATTGGACTTGATTAGTATTTCAAAACACAACTTTTTAAAATTGGTGTCTTAAGGTTCCATTCCTCTAAAATTATACAGATGTCAGTGTTTCGTTCAAGTATCACATGATAATACAAGTAAATATAAAATACTTCCTATCTTGATTCTGACCAATCGGATTAAAGCACAGATCCTATTTCCTTTTGTTTTTATAGTTCAAAATTTCGTTTTACTGGTCTTTACTGCACTAGGAGTAGGATCTGGAAGAGTTGTCATCATTGACCTTGACTGGTTTATGTGAGGGATCAGCCAATGAAACCTTTTGTTACGGCACGCTTTTGACCTTTTGGTAAACTGTGGGTAAACCTCAAGAAACGTCAACGCTTATTGATTAATCACAGGGTCAAAAGTTGTTTGTTTGACCCCCAATGTGAACTACCACTATAACTTGTCAGATCTTCATGTAATGTAGGTCATTGAAAGTATAAAAAAACGAAACGAAATTTATACAGAGAGAGAAATTGGGCTAAATGACCACTCAACCCAAACCAGGTCATTTCGGGACTAACATATGGTTTAATTTTATTTCAATAATTAGCTTGTGCGTAGGAGTCTATAGCAGATTGGTTGCTAACCTGCCAGGCATTCAAAGTTTATGTAATATCTTAATTTCGTGAACTATATCAACTAACCTTATAATAAGCTTTAGCGTTATTTATCAATAATTCTACGTCTGTTGTTAATTGTTCTATATCTTCGTATTCTTCCATTTTTAGTTTCTGTTGAATCTTTAATAAATCTATGGGTGTTGTTACTACTTCGTAATAATCAGCCGCAGTCCTAGGAATAAAATTATACATGTGTATACTGGTTGTGGTCGAGGAGCTTGACACACATACACTTTAAATCATAAGGTCTGTGTCACCATGCATGGACATAGGCACATGTCACAGTCTTCTTCAGACACAAACTTGATCACACTACATGTACATGTATATGTACATGTATTATAATTATCAATACATACATGTACACTGTGTGATCATTTGTTTCTTAGAGGTCCATACACATTCAATTTTTTCGTCAATTAATTGATGGGGAACAATGACAGCGAATTAATTGAAACAATTTAATGGAATCAATTAATTGAATCAATTAATAGACGGATCAAAGCTCCTTTGATATTTATGGGCGGCTTGTCAATTACATATACATATACATGTAAATTGCTAGTGCCAGAGAGGCTTTCTTCTTGAAGTTTGCAATCAGAATGGAAATTGACATTAAAACTTTGATCGGGTGAATATGGGCAAGGTCAATTTAGTCAAATGATATCAATTAACTGACGAAAAAATTGAACATGTATGGGCTCCTTTACAAAGACTGTGACATGTGCCTTATGTCCACGTCTGTCAGTCACAATGAGTCAAGTGTTGTGTTGTGATACCAAGCTTGTACGTGACATGAAGTACATGTAGTATCGATTCCCTGGAACATACTAAATAGAATCGAATCCCTGGAACATACTAAATAGAATCAATTCCCTGGAACATACTTAATAGAATCGAATCCCTGGAATATACTTAATAGAACCGAATCCCTGGAACATACTAAGCTTGTACAAGACATGAAGTACATGTACATGTAGGGTCGATTGTTTTACCCCAGACAGGTCTAACAATTTATTTCCACAGCCATGGAACACTTACATGTACATGTACATAGTCCAGTCTTAACTTCCGTCTTCATTAGCCGAGTCAGACGAGAACAGTATGACCCCCATTTCATTTCATTTTCACTCTATAGCTTATCAAAACAGTTGTGTATTATTTTCCCATTTGAGGGAGTCACAGACCATCATTGGTCAAAAGAAGAAATTAAAAGATATATTTTACCTTCTTTTAGGAACACGAATAAATGCTTCACACAGTAAGCGGCCATCTTCTGTTTTATGGTTTCTGATTGTGTCGTATAATTCTTGACAAATCTCAACCTGCAATGAAAAACATAAAGAAACACAGGTAACAATTCTGACTACGGAATATTTCTTATTAATGAGCGACATCTCTCTAGTCATTGACATTATCAAGCAATAAACTCCACTCAGTAATAAATAGTAATTACACATTTCATAGAATCGGGACTTGTGTATTCCAGTAGAATTTCTAAATCATCACTTTACCGATAATAACAACTAAAACACAGCTAAAATAATATTCTTTTATTTATTGAGAATATCATTGTAATATTTAATGTCTGGCGGATCTGAAATTCTGTTATTAGAACATCAAAGAAAACTTACGGGATCGTAATGAAGAGCCTTTTTTCTACGTTTTATTTGAGGAGCAGGCGACTCTTCTCGTTCATCTATTCTACCATCTGGTCCAGGAGCCAAACTTCGCTTTCTCTTTGGAGGCATGATCAATCTAGAAGTAGTAGAGAATAAATTTTGAATTTATTGTGAAAAATTGTTTATAATTGCCAAATATTTTCATGTAGTTTGGAAGTTGAAAAATGTACAAAGAGATTGCCCGTGAAAACCATACTCCTGCGCAGTGTTTCGTTTGATTAGAACTAATCCACTTCACACTGCTATCTTGAGTGAACATTTGTTGCGCTAAATTATTATTGGTCAGTAGTGCCATTACCAACCAATGACCTACATTGTAACAAACAATATCGGGGTTAACCAGACCTCAAAATATGTTACCGCAATGTATCTTGTGACAATCGCGACTTGTTTACGTCATAACCCGCGAAATTTATTATGCTCGACTATCCAGTGCCAACATGTTTTCTTCGTCGGCCATTTTGAAAATTATGCCGAATGCGAGAAGAGAGGAGGGATTTGATTGGAAGTTAAAAGTTGCAGATAGGTCTTTCAGTGTTGCCGGTCCACGGCTATGGAATGATCTACCCGACAGTTTAAAGAACTCTACTTCTCAGGAAAGCTTTAAGAAATCACTTAAAACATATCTTTTTCAAAGGACCTTCACAAATTAATTAATTATTAATGTACTATATTATATTCTTGTACATATTAAATTATTTATTGTAATTGTAAAGTGCCATTGAATGCATATATTGCAGTAATGAGCGCTATATTAAATGTAATAAACTTAAACTTAAAAAGAGACACGCCCCGCCCAATTTCAAGAATATGACTTCTATCCAGCAATGGTAAGAGAGGGATTTCTCGCGCCATTGCTTCAGGAATATGGTGAAAACTGAAATGTCACAGGGCACACTCGACTCAGTCAGTTTAAAACCAGTAATTATTTTCATTCCTTTAAATCAGAGGGTCATTTCATTTCTATCGATTGTCTTACTGTACAATTTTAAGCAAAATATAGGAATCACGTGCGTACTACAAAGGGAGGTAGATAACAAACCTCATCTCTCAACCCTCCATGTTTCGAGACAAGAAATGGTATGTGGTTCAACGTAACAAAGGCGAACGCGAATCACATTCACAAAAAGTAACCAAAATTGACAATATTTTTCATCAAAACAACGATTGATTATTGTTATTTATAACATTTTTGCCACATCCAACTACAATTAACCAGGAGACGGATTAATATAGGCTTTATAGCTTGCTTCCGAATCCATATGATTTATTATGTTTTGTTAATATGTCATTATATGGTACAAATGCCCTCTTTTTAATGTTTTTAATGAATGTTGTTTCAGTAGATTGGGTTGTGTATGTGTAATAAATGCTAATAGTATAAAATTAACATATTTTTAAGATGGTACATGCATTGATTATGATAAAGAAATTGAGTTTGCATCCAATCGTAGCTAAAAACAAGCACGTCAGTATATATCTCAATGTTTTTAGTTACTTTTTCGTAGCTACAAAGGGAGAGTGCAAGGAAACAATGAGGTTTAACATCCACTCAACGCATACTAGGTCATTTTGGGACTAACATATGGTTCAATTTATTTCTTTCAATTCAATAATCACATTATTGACTCGGCATGAAGTTGGACAATTAAGGACCAAATTTTCGTTGTCACAGAAATTTTTGAGCTCAAAAACCATGCTACATGAACAGTGCAAAGGGTTAGCATCTCTACTAATCTTGTCACCAACAAATTTCTATAGTCTAAACTGATACATCATATTCATAGTACATGTCATGTTCAGTTACATCATGCATCATGTTGATGTTCACTTACATGAATACATGTACAAGTTACTAACATTGGTCAGGGGGGGTTGGGATGGCTTAGTGGACTAGAGTGCCACGCTTCGATCTCTAGCTGGCCGGTTATCTCTGGTTTGCGGCTGTGGTTTCGAGCCCTGGTGTGTGAGCGTATGTGGCATGGAGATAGGGGCGCCTTCTCAACCTTGTTGGTTTCCTCCGGGCACTCCTGTTTCCTCCCACTGCTAAAGACCCCTACGCGCAAGCGAATTATTGAAATAAAATTAAACCATATGTTAGTCCCGAAATGAGTCAATGACCTAGTTTGTGTTGAGTGGACGTTAAACCCCATTTCTCTCTCTCTCTCTAACATTGGTCAGGCGTTCAGAGGTACTGACAAGTAAAAAGTTGCACAGTAATATTGACTGGGAAGCCAAACTTCTTGCAAAAGATTCAATAGCACGGTCCCTGAACGTACATGGCGAGTGTAATGAGACCTGCGTTCAGAGCTGAACTATCGTACATGTACATACATACATATGAAAACAAAGAAAACATCAAAAGTTTCAAGAAAATAATCGTCGTCTCCTCGTAAAAATCAAGCGTAATCAATTCTAAATATGTACAGATTGCGAGATACAAAGCTCTTACCTTTTCCTTAATTGACGAGAACAATATTATATCCAGAATATGTCGATTTATTCAAAATAAATTTGCAAAAATATCAAAACGCTAAAAACGCCGCCATAATGGATAACTTAACGGCGTCACGTGACCTTGTAACGAGAATTCTTAGAAAGCAATTTTTTATGATTTATCACTAATCAGACATAATATGATTTAATAATACTGATTCCGAAAAGTTGTAGTTTCATAACAGCCTCCTAATATAAATAAAATCGTTAAATGGAATTTTTAAAAAGTCATACGGCCCATCGCGGCTGTGACGAGTTGGCGATTCCCGATTGAGCCGCCAAACTGATCAGCAGTAAATAATAGGCTTGGTAGCTCCCATAGAGTTATATATAACTCTATGGTCGCTCCCTGTCGCCGAGAGTGATGACATCGGGGCAAGTTAATTGGTTCACAACATTAACTTGTTTTCCCCCACCAATTAAACCCTAAAACATTTTTTTTTTAATTATTAAAGGGCCAATCCCGATAACTTTTTGGGGAATAAAACTGCTTAATTTTGTGTTGAAATCGCTTATATCCCATTACCTAAGGCAGACCAACTAACCCGATATTTGTGATATGCTTGTAAATAACTTAAACCTGACAGTCTTCATCTGGAAATGGAGACCGTTGTATTATACAGTATCTGGATAAAACCAGACTTTTTTCTATAAAAATGATATGTAGGTGAAATTTACCTTTTGTTATCAAGTACAGTACATGGGTCATTCACTGTATAGACCTCTCAAGAAACGGGAATCGATTATTAGGTCACCCAATCAAAAAATTGACCCAAAATCTTAAAAGGGTTACACGTTAACGTCAAAACGACTCAATATTTTGAGCTGAAACTTTGAGCCAAGGTAAATACACCATGCCTCTATATTTTGGTCCATAAATTTCATAAAGGCTCGGACTTTAATTTTTGAGACTCTGTTCTTATCGGGATTGTCCCTTTAAGAAAATGATAATTATGTTGGATAAATACATCCAGGTAAAATAAATAGTCCCAATTAGCGTAAATGGGAAGGCCTATATAAAATAGCACGCGAAGACGTAAAACGATTTGATTATGGTCGGGATAAGTTGATTAGGCCTAATGTCTAATTTATAATTTAGATAATTAGGCCTAATGTCTATTTTAGATAACATTTCAGGCCCAAAGAAAGGCCTAAAATAGGCAGATTTAGCTCTTGCATAATGTATGTTTAAATTGTCCTGTCCGAACACTCCTTTTAAAACTATATCCTGTTATTAGAGCAGGATCGACCCAAACCAACCAAATCGACCTTAATCCACCCAAATCTACCCAAACCATCATAATTTCTACTCATATCAAAATAATTTACATAGATTATTGAAAAATTACAGTTCTTTATTCCAAATTGTCATAATTAATTCGGGCTGCACACCACCCCCTAACTAACACAAAATTATTACACAAGACAACCCTATACGGACGGGACACACAGGCACCTAACAACAGAACTTCATTTCAAGTTATTGGTTCCGGGGGCTAAGAATGAAGATTTAACTAATGCACATCACATTGTCTAATCAGTGGTCGATAAAATGCCTGCTGTACGATTTAAAGGAGCTGAATTGCTAACATTTTGGACCTAGACATTGACACAAGTGGGTCGCAACGCATATAATACTGTAATATGAATGTATATAAACTAATTTACATTCAATGGTTTCCGTTTTTACTCTAATTTCATATCAGTTATGCTTGGCGAAATAAGCCAGCAGTCCCAATCGAATGCAAATTTCTAGCGTCTGGTTATTCCAGTCTACATACGCCATTTGATTTGGTGCAATGTGTTTAGCCTCGTCCCTCGGGTCTCTTGTTAAAACTGGGGCTGATACGCATAATGGTGCACCATTCGTGTACCAGTAGTAAAATGTTTATCTATCTTAAATATTGGATATCAGGGGCCTATTTCACGAAATTTTAACTAAGATAAGATCCCAATTTTAGTAATTTGATTGGATAATATTAGATTGATTTTAGTGCTTAGCCAATCAAAATTGAAGTATCTACTAAAATTGGATTTTATCTTAAGTTAAAATTTCGTGAAACAGGGCCCAGAAGCCCATCTTTTCCCGGTAAGATCACAGCATCAATATTGATTTAAATTGACAAATAATTATGTTTTCATTGTCGAAGATAATGGGGGTTGGGGTGGCGGGGGTGGGGGAAACATTTTTTCAAGGGGGCATGGACCCCACCCCCACCCCATTACCAACCCTTGCTACGGGCCTGATATGTAATATCTTATTTTAATGAACATGATTGTACATGTTATTTATGAAGTTAATTGTGTAATCTCACGTTGTTGTTTTTTTTTATTATACTAGATTTTTTAAGCCATTTTGTCACGATAATTTGATTCATTACAATATAATAATTGACAATGATTATTCTCTAGAATTAGTCAAATTACGGAAACTGTCGATGTTATAGTAATGGGTATCGTTTTGAGTTTTATCCGAACTTCATTCTCAGGGGCGGATTGGGGCCGGAAACCAAAACGGGCTCCCGTGTCGGAGCGGCCCCTTTTACTGACCGCGGAGTCCAACACCCAGCACACCGGCCCATAAAGTCTATTATAGGCCTACCAGCCCATTCCAGACTCCAGTGATGGCGTGGCGGACGTTAAAGCCACCGGCCACATACCAGGGGCGGATCTAGGAATTTTGAAAAGGGGGGGGGGGCGCCGCAAAATGAGGGCACTGACCGCGGAGACGGGGCACGCCGCTGAGAGGGGGGTGGGGGCCCCAAGAAAATTATCCGTCATTTCCTTGCCTCTCTAGCCAATTCAAGGGCTATTTGGCTGATATTTTCGTCTAAACGTTCGGAAATCGTAGAAAATCAGCCTCAAAATCGAGCAAAAAAGCTAGTTGAAAGGCACTTTCAATAGTAAAAAAGGGCACTGTCGAAAATTAGGGGGGCGGGCTTTGCGCCCCCCCCCCATGAATCCGCCTCTGCATACAACATGATCACCATCGCTCCATGGCCGGTCCAATACCCCCTCACCTATATAATGTTCAGCAGAAAGAGGTTTTGCATGAATTGGACAAAATTATTTTTTTTCATTTTTTGTCCGACCGGCCCTTCGCCCGACCGCCCGATGGCCCAATCTGCCCCTGTTCACTCTGACCTCAGTCAAAATGCCGAAGTTCCTTCACAGCACAGAGCATTCTAGAGAAATATAAATAAAATAAAAGCAAGCACGAACATAGATAACAAATCTTATCTCTCAACCCATCTCAACGTTTTTAGCTACGTTCTCAATCCAAACCGTTAGAAAAAAATTCAAGGCCCTTAAAACGGTGTAGGAAAAAAGCGTAATCAGCAAACGGACTGTTCACCGTGTACAAAATACACGACAAGCAGTGGTAACAGGTGTCTGGTAGGTTAAAGGACAATATTGGTGCCAGTCATTATCACATATGTGATAGAACTGATTAAACACTTTCCAAATATAATACTAACACAGAGATCATCGCTACCATAGAGGAGTAATAAAGGATTCATGAATCGGAAGTGACGAACGCCAAAGGAAAACACGAGTTATCTCTCTATGTGAATGACTGAAGTGACGAGTGATGACAGATAAACGGCCGAATTTCTGCTCACTAATAATTCCTTCGAAGACAAAAAGTTGTTATATGGGACCACAAGAGGTTATCTGACGATACAATAAAGTAATTAAGTGTCATAAGATAAGAGAACACGGGAAAAATAGAAATACTCCGTACAGCCCCTTGTTTTTATTCCTTCTATAGGGGAGACCGGGGCACATTGAACCACTTTGTTCACACATGTTTGTCCCCATTTCATATCAAATGTTTTATTAGAAGATCTCTTTATGTCATGATCAAAATTTTAAAAAAAATAAACATGCCCTCTTATATGGATCAAACCCCGGTTTATCTGGATTGTATAGATTAGACATATATGAACTTAAGTACAAGAATTTCCTAGAAGTTAACATGTATGGAAAATGTTTCTCTTTTAAGCGCTTTTTTGAAAAATCCACTGCCTAAGAAAATAATTGACAGCATGTGGCTTATTGATGGAGAAATGGGTCTAAGAAGTTATCTCATTTCTGTATAGTGTTGGGTTGTATAGTATTATTTATAAAGGATATATCCATGGTGGTTCAATGTGCCCCGGTCTCCCCTACCTTATAAAAACATGGTAATGCACGGACTTTTAATCTGTTTTTCTTTCCTGTTCTCTTATCTAGTGGCAGTCAATTCTTTTTATGAATTGTAAGATATTCTCTCACAGTGTCACACAGTAACTTTATGTCTTCGAGGGAATTATTAGTGAGCAGATATTCGCCCATTTATCTGTTATCACTAGTCACTTCAGTTAGTTATATAGAGGAATAATTCGTGTTTTCCTTTGGCGTTCGTCACTTCCGATTCATGAATCCTTTATTACTCCTCTATGGTAGCGATGATCTCTGTGTTAATATTATAGTGTTTAATCAGTTCTATCACATATGTGATAATGACTGGCACCAATATTGTCCTTTAATCCTACCCTGCCTGGCGCCACAGGCCTATATTATGTTTGATATTAGTATATGCACGCGGTCTCCAGCTTTTACTTCAACAACTACCATAGGACTGTTCACATGGCCATGCAGGGACGGATCCAGGCATTTTTGCAGGAGGGTGTTTGCCAGGTTTCTGTTACGGTATTCTGCCATCGTCGTCTCTAAATTACATAGGCATAGATACAAATTGAGCTTTTTAAACAGAGAAATCATTTTTATACTGATGTAATATATGTGATGTAATTTCATTGATGCAAGGCATTATATTTTTTTTATGTAGCTGAGCAGGGTGAGATTTGCCCCCCCCCCCCCTGTTTACTTTTATCTTCGCCATCTGGGGCCATTGAAGAAGGACAAAGGTAATAGGGTGCTCCGAACTGGGCTAATGAAGACAGGCATACGACAGGCATACAGTGTGCTATGGGGGAAATTTTGCACTACGGCCTAGTTTTATATCGAATTCCAAATGTCAATGGATCTTTTACGTGCACGCCAATGTATACACGGGATCTCCTGCACCACTGACAAAGGGAAACCGATGCAGTGATCGAACACTCGACCTCCAGGCTAGTGAGCCTGCGCCTTACCCACATAGCCACCGTGACTTCCGAAGGGGGGGGGATGGGATGGCCTAGTGGTCTAGAGTGCCGCGCTTCGTCCTCTAGCTGGCCGGTCACCTCTGGCTTGCGGCTGTGGTTTCGAGCCCTGGTGTGAGCGTATGTGGCATGGAGATAGGGGCGCCTTCTCAACCTCGTGGGTTTCCTCCGGGCACTCCGGTTTCCTCCCACTACTAAAGACCCCTACGCGCAAGCGAATTATTGAAATAACATTAAACCATATGTTAGTCCCGAAATGACCTAGTTTGTGTTGAGTGGACGTTAAACCCCATTTCTCTCTCTCTCTCTCTTGACTCCCGAAGGACAAAAGGCATACCGTGCATAGTATGAGAGAAATGTACATGTTGTTAAATTGACAGCTGATCATCTAACGGAAGTCGTATAAGTTGTTTAACCAGTTATACAGCGTGACAATCGGGAATATAGGTGATCATTTATTCGACATTTTTATAAAATTATAAACACGACTACACAGACTAGAATAATCGTCAGATGACGTGTATACAACTATATATTATACACCAGGAAGATGACTGGTATCGTTCATTGGTACAGAAATATGATCAACTCAAATCATAAAATACAGTAAGTTTTAATTTTAGATAATGTTTTTTCTTATTCAGCCGTTTTTATTACCATGGTTGGTGTATTGCATTTCATTCAGTTAGCTTTATCAAATTTTAAATATTATACACCATTCTATTCAGTAAGCTTTATCGAATTTAAAAATTATTCGCCATTCTATTAAGCAAGCTTTATCAAATTATACACTATTCTATTCAGTAAGCTTTATCTAATTTAAATATTATACACCATTCTATTCAGTAAGTTTTATATAATTTACATATTATACACCATTCTATTCGGTAAGTTTTATCTAATTTAAATATTATACACCATTCTATTCGGTAAACTTTATCGAATTAAAAAATTATGCGCCATTCTATTAAGCGAAAAGATAGGGGGAAGAGGAGAGAGAGAGAGAGACAGGGAGAGAGAGGGAGAGAGGTGGGTTTTAACGACCACTCAACACAAACTAGCTCATGTCTGAACTAACAAATTGTTTAATTTTATTTCAATAACTCTCTTGGGCGTAGGGGTCTTCAGCAGTTGGAGGAAACCGAAGAACCCGGCGAAACCCCGCGAAATCAAGCGGGTTATCGAAACCACACACGTGATTCAATGTTGAAACGTGAAACTCTACCAAACTGTACAAGATGGCTGACGACATTTGATTTTAAAACTGTGTTAAAACCAGAATATGAATGACTTATAACAATTAATCATATTTTACGCTGAAACAAATCAACTTGATATTAGGACTGGTTAATCAAGTTGGTTATCAGTTAAAACACAGCACAGGTTTCTGTTTCTCGTGTTTTATAATACAACAAACAGAAAAAACACACAACAAACAGGTTCCCCGAATAAACTGTTTTATATCCTTCAAAATTGATATAAACGAAAACCCAATCTAGATGTAAAAAGTAAAAATAATATCGCTTTAACGGCTTTAGTCTGTTCCCTGGTAATACATGCATATATCCCGGTCAGGGTCGGACTGGCGAAAAGGGGATCTGTAACTGCTGGGTAAATGATATGCTATTGGGTTAGATAAAAAAATATAGCCGGACCTAGAAAGTAAGGGGGGGGGGTCGCGATGACTCATTGGCTAAGACGTTGGCTTGCTAACTTACTTAGAGGTTCCGGGTTCGATCCTGGTGTTGGTTGGCGGTGATCGGACCTGGCTAGATACAACGATATAGTTGTTCGGATGGAACGTCAAACTGAGATCCCTCGTACACATTGAGTGAGCGTAAAATATCACTTGACATTTGGAATTCGTAGTGCCGCTGTCCAGGCGATATTTCACTGATGAGTGATATCACACTGTATGCTCTTCTTCATTAGCCCAGTCGGAGCAGAACACTAGGACGTTAAACCCCGCTGTCAGTAAGGTCAGTGGATTCTAAAAATGTAGGGGGTGGGATGGCCTAGTGGTCTAGAGTGCCGCGCTTCGACCTCTAGCTGGCCGGTCACCTCTGGCTTGCGGCTGTGGTTTCGAGCCCTGCTATGAGGTATGTGGCATGGAGATAGGGGCGCCTTCTCAACCTCGTGGGTTTCCTCCAGGCACTCCGGTTTCCTCCCACTGCTAAAGACCCCTACGCGCAAGCGAATTATTGAAATAAAAATTAAACCATATGTTAGTTCCGAAATGACCTAGTTTGTGTTGAGTGTACGTTCCATCTCTCTCTCTCTCTCTCTCTCTCTCTCTCTAAAAATGTATTCGCTACTGACCCATTCAATACCGTTATTGTAATACGTAAACTTTAAAAAATTACAATTATTCAGATGGATTAAGTATATGTATTATTATTCCAGTGAATTGGATGTTATAGAAGTAAAACCAAGAGAAGACAATAACAGGTTGGTCATAGTTTATATTATACACGTCAGAACGTTGGTCCCAATTTTTATATTTCGGAGTGGTTCCAAATGTCAGATATAACTGCATGCAATTAAATTTGATCAAGTTAACTTTCGACATTTAGAACCGTGTTCGTCATCGGGTATTATTAGGCCTTTATCTTCTAATTAAAGCAGAAGTTTTTTTTTAAATAAATGAAGTTACATAATTCTGCCTGTCTAAATAATAAATTAGGCATTATTGTAGATCTTTCTTTAGCGCTGAAGGATTATATAAATTATCAAATAAACATTAATTAACTGATCCGGGCCATAATCAACTTTCGATAGCATCGGATTTTTCCGATTTTATATAGATTAGAGTCATATCTTGATTAATTAAGAAATGGAGGAGTGTTACTAAGCTTTGAACAACCAGTACGGCCGTTGCAATTATCGCACACAACTTGTCAAACCTTCTAAGGCTAATTAATATCTTCGCTCACAATAGAGTAATTAGAATGCATATTCCTGAAGCAATGGCCCGAGAAATCCCTCTCTGACCATTGCTGGAATAGCGTCTGTTTCTTGAACTTATGCGGGAGTGTGTCTATTCTTTACGTTCAATGAAAGCTATCACTTAAGTACAGCAACATGACAGTCCTTCGTTTAATTTGGGTCTTCCCTAAAACTTTGGACAGTGATTTAAGGTATTCAAAATGGTGAAAGCATGTTCGTTTCCAAACAGTATGGTATACATTTCATTCGACTTGATAGCTTCGTTTGTCACGCAATTAGTTTTACTGCAGTATTCTGCTATGCACGGGTTAATTAGGCATAATAAAATCGTGAGTCATGACGTAACGTTATGTAAACATACTTGGTCCAATATTGGCAGCTAGTGATTGGTTGGTAGACGGACTACTGACAAATCAAAATATAAAACAACAATATCCACTCATAATAGCAGTGTGTAGTTGGATTACCTCTAATCAAACGCAACACTGCGCGGAGTATGTTAGAATGAAATTTTCAAATTATTCACTTCACATTATCTATTTTCGAACTATTATAGCACGAATGGCCAACTCTTTATTAAACTCTAAATTAATGTATCTTTAATCTGCTCTCGATGTCAACGCTAGTCTGCGATATTTACTGGATTTGGATCCTATTTGCTACTTAACAACTTTCGTTCATGATTTAATCATGACATGGATAATCAAGACTGTTTTTCATCGTATCGACTTTAGTAGTGATGATAGAGTGGATCAACTTGACTGAAATTTTCAGCAAATTGCCTTTACATTCATTATCTCGCAAATGTATGGGCGTAGGTACATACCACTTACTGTCATACAGCCGAGACCTAATGTAGCTTCCGGAACGTTCCGGAATCTGTCGAGATTTGCCGAGTGCTGCAAATTGACAGGCACTATCCTGTTTTGTGAGATCAACAAGTATACAGGACCTCCGCTTTTCGTGCCAGGTCATTCACCCGCGCCATTGATCTGCCATTTTGCACACGACACAAACTTTTTCTAACCCTCAACCAAGAATTGCGTGAAATGCGTCCAGGGGCGTACATAACGATTTCGTTTGGGGGGGGGGGGGTGTTTAGCCAAAATGCGACCGACTGATGCACATACCCCCGCCCCACACACCAGTGGTACTACAAACTGGGCAGTTCACTATAATCGTGAATATGATAGTGTCGAGACAGTATAAGAGAACTGAGGGGAAGAAGAATGATATTAAAATGGAATCGAGCGCCGCAGGCGAGAAAAAATTTCAGATATGTAACCGAGTAGAAGAATTATGTTATAATGGAATTGCGCCGAAGGCGCGAAAAAAATTTCAGATATGTAACAGAGCTTTTAAATTTTTGGGACTGGGGTTGATAAGAAAAGGGACAGAATCTTGAGGCTTATCTGTCAATTTCGCTTGTTTTATGATTGTATGTTTATCTCATTAATTCATTTAGTCGGAGACCGACTGCGGTGAGTACTTTTTTTGTGACCGACTATTTTTTGACGTGGTAGAAAACATTTCATAGAACAACATACTCACAACAGAATAAGAGTGACAAGCAGACATGGTTATTCTATACTATAGTTTTGAATGACGTATTCAATTTTAGGCACACGGATTCACGCAAATACATAGCATTTGGGATCTATTCTGGCATTGTTTTTGAGACCGACTATTTTTCTCCCTTGGTGAAATTTTGTTGTTAGACCAACATACTTACAACAGAATAAGAATACTTACAACAGAATAAGAGTGACGTATGCAATTTAGGCTCACGGATTCACGCAAATATATAGTATTTGGGATCTATTCTTGCATTGTGTTTGAGTCCGACTGCAGTGACGCACTTATTTTGAGACCGACTATTTTTCTCCCTGGGTTACATTTTGTTGTAAGACTAACATTATACTCACAACAGAATGAGAGTGAAACACAACATCTTTTCAAAAATGATAAGTTAACAAGGTTATTTTATACTAAGACTGCTCCTATTTTGCGACCGACTGCACTGATTTTGCAGCCGACTATTTTTATACTAACAAGTTTTGCGTGAGTAGCGTGACGTATACAGTGAGAACTTATTTTGATACCAACTACCTCTACTTTGCGACCGACTGCACTGATTTTGCGATCGACTATTTTTTTGCGTGAGTAGCGTGACGTATACAATGAGTACTTATTTTGATACCGACTACCCTTACTTTGCAACCGACTGCTCCTAATTTGCGACCGACTGCACTGATTTTGCGACAGACTATTTTTATACTAAAGTTTTGCGTGAGTAGCGTGACGTATACATATTTTGATACCGACTACCTCTACTTTGCGACCGACTGCACTGATTTTGCGACCGACTATTTTTTTGGCTGGGGGGGTGTACCACCCCCCCCCCCCACACACACACACACCCCACATTTACGCCCCTGAATGCGTCCTCTGATAAACACGGCTCACTAGATATTCAGTAGCAGTTTGAATTATTTAAGCCAAATCGAAATGAAATATAAAGATCTTTATTTTAATCAGATTGATTGAAATCATAATTTAGTGTCTCGTGGTGGAACTTTTAAATTTCAATTGTTATGATTTATTTTATAAGAGAAAATGGAGCTGACCAACCTTTATATGGTGACGATAACGGAAGAGGACTTTATGTACGTAGTTTTTATATTTCCCAACTCAATAAATTGGTAGCCATATTTTAAAGAAATGTTTGGAAACAATGATTGTAAATGAAATGAAATGGGGTTTAAGGTCCTACTGTTATGCTACAGCTGGGTTAATGAAGACTGGAATACGTCATACAGTGTGCTATAAAAAAACTTTGCCCGGGCAGCGGTACTCTTACATCTCATTCTACTGCCAACTGATCTTGTACGTGTACGCCAATGTATACACGGGACCTTGGTTTATCGTCCCACCGAATGACTAGACAGTTGTCCTTGTCAGGCTCTTCGGAAAGTAAAGATTAGGTGTCTTTGGTCACTTGCGAATTACTGGAGAGGACCATTGTGCCTCGGAAATTCTTTGAGAGAGAGAGAGAGATGGATTATTGAAATAAAATTAAACCATATGTTAGTCCCGAAATGACCTAGTTTATGTCGAGTGGACGTTACCTCCATCCCCCCTCTCTCTCTCTCTCTCTCTCTCTCAGATGTAATATAAGTGACCTAGTTTATGTCGAGTGGACGTTAAACTCTGCCTCTTTCTCTCTCTCTCTCTCTCTCTCTCTCTCTCTCTCTCTCTCTCTCTCATTAAATGTAATATAAGTTTGGTATTTTTTTTATATTTGTCATATAATTGTAATACAAGTTTAATATTTTTATATAATTTTAATATAATATAAGTTTAATATTTTTAGATAATTATCAACTAATTGTAATATAAGATTGATATTTTTATATAATTCTTATTAATACAAGTTTAATATAATTTTAATTATTTTAGTATGATTTAAATACAATTTTTATATAATTTCAATATAAATTTCAATATGAATTTCAATATAAATTTGATTTAAATTTAATATAATTTTAATATAATTTTAATATAATTTTAATAATTTTAATATAATTTTATTTCAGTATACGGCCCGGGTACATCCCACCAATCAATATGACTTTAAAAGATTAACCACAGAAGCATCTGTCAACTTCTCTCTTCTCATGGCCAACTTCCATCAGTTAAAAGCCGTACTAACCACAGACAAACTCAATAAGAACTATTTTCTTGTGAATTTAATACTTCTTGTATTCTCTATATTTGGTCAAACGGTGCTGGCGGTTCTGCAACTTGTTCTGTGGTACAAAGAACGAAGCAGACGGCAACACGAAAAGAGAAAAAAACAGAACAGCCGAAGACGAGATTTAGAAATGCCAGGAATTGATGTTCATGATACACGCGCATTGTCAATTTACGCATCAAATAGTCAACAGATAGATCAGCTGATTCTAGGTAGCCTGATTATTGTTTTATTGGTTGCCATTGACAATCTGGCCATACATGTTTTATTAGGGTTAGGATTACAAGATAATTATAGAGGTGGAACTATTCCAAATCAAAACCTAAATAATATGTCTCTTTATTTATAATACAAAATATGTATACAATAAATAATAATATTATATATTTGTTTTAGCAATAAATAATAATATTATATATTTGTTTTAGCAATAAATAATGATATTGTATATTTGTTTATGCAATAAATAATGATATTATATATATATGTTTATGCAATAAATAATAATATTATATTTGTTTTAGCAATAATAATATTATATAATTGTTTTAGCAACAAATAATACTACCTGTTTTAGCAATAAATAATGATGTTTTAACAATAAATAATGATATTATATATTTGTTTTAGCAATAAAAAATGATATTATATATTTGATTTAGCAATAAATAATGATACTATATATTTATTTTAGCAATAAATAGAGTGACATTATATATCTGTTTTAGCAATAAATAATAATATTATATAATTGTTTTTAGCAATAACTAATAATATTATATAATTGTTTTAGCAATAAATAATAATATTATATAATTGTTTAGCAATAACTAATAATATTATATAATTGTTTTATCAATAACTAATAATATTATATATTTGTTTTAGCAATAAATAATAATATAATATAATTGTTTTAGCAATAACTAAATAATGATGTTTTAAGGCATTCGCGTCATTTACTGTTATATATAGATTTACAAAATTTGAAAATAAATAACACCTTTACTTGACGACTGGAAACTGGATGTTTGAAATAACATTTTATTGATAATATATATTTTATTTGCCAGAACCGTAGAGGCTGAATTCGCCACGGTAAAAAGGTGAATGCTGAAGTATCAACGTGGAGTAAATCAGTTTGTCGATCATAGATTAACCAACTTCGGGAGTCATCGGGAACGGGTTTCCAGGTGTCCAAGGGAAGCTTCGGGGGAGTCGCGAGCCAGATGGAACCGCCAGGGGGCATTTGTTAGAGATTGAAATGCCATTTTGTCGGTTATATTGTACCATACAATTTAATCTAAAATATTTGTCGGCTATATCGTACTATACAATTTCATTTTAAATATCTTATAGTGCGTGAACTCGTGATTTATTTCAAACAATGTAGAAATATAAAGTATTTAGGAAACTTGCCAAAATTTGTTAGGAACTGAGAATAGTACATGGTACTAGAAAATACTTTATGCTAATTTCAATTCAATACTGTACTTACCCGGGGATTTCCCCATTACATGTCCGCCCCCCCCCCCCCCCTGCTCAGGCTTGAAAATTTTTTATGCGATTTTATTGGCGATTTTTAGACCTGTAATTTTGGAATTTACCTTCCGGAAATACGTCAGAATGCACCAAATTGAATCTAATGCACCGTTTATCGGTTGAGCGCGATTAGTTAAGCAATTATCAAACCTAGACCACCCCCCCCCTGCAAAAAATCCTGGATCCGCGCCTGACTAGATTATTTACATAAGGATATTAACAGATCATCGAGATGAATCTTTTTTGAACACTTAACAAGGTTAATTTTATATATCAGCTTTGTATGATTCTAATATATTATATACATGTACAATGTTATAACAGTACAATAATGTTTACACTCCCGACAAGTCGAGTCTGTTATAAATAAGTTTATAAAATCTCAGATATTATCTTTATTTGATCTGTCAACAGTTCCGCTAATCGTCGTACCACTCACAGTACAATATTGGAAATGTCTACCCTCTTGACAAACCAGGTGTATTCGTGTAGAAAAGTTGGGTTCTTATAGATAGATTTGGACAAACCCAATTTCTATATTTAACCGGTATTATTGTTATACCACCATCTCTCTATCTCCCCCCTCTCCTTCTCTCTCAATTATTAAATAATTCAAAAACGTAATCAATTAATATGTCCTTACACTGTAAAATTAAGTCCATTTATATCGCGCTAATCCCACATATAGTCGTGCTCATGGCGATACAAAACAAATAATCACTCTTGCAAATATTTCTCAAATAAGTATATTTTCAATCTTGGCAGAAAAAACAAAGGAGCTTATTTTATATTTTGGGACAACAAAGTTGTTCTTAGTACTTGATCTTAGATTTTTCGATGACATGTAAGATACCATAAGTTCTCTCAGATAAGATGGCATTTCATAGTTTGCTCATTGTTATGTAAGAGACATCAAATTGAAGTCGATTCTTACTTGCCACTGAGTTATAGATAACTCAGGCTTGATATTGGTTTGGAATTTTTCTCAAGGTTTTGATCCAAGTGGGATTTCTTGTTAGTGGGAAAACGAATGTGGTTTCAAAATCCCCAGGAACAGTATTTTCACAAATACACGAGTTAATATGATAATATATACGTCTTTTATATACCATATAAATAGACTTTTGTGTTAATATATATATATATATCCGTTTCATGTAACTTGATCAAAGATAGTATAACGTTAATATACACCCCTTTCATATACCTGCTTATTATATAAACTATGATGTAACTTGATCAACCATAACTTTATTGTAAACAGACCTGTATGATTATAATATACTCTTCAAAAAAAGAAACGCACAACCCATTTTTCATCATTTTTTTATTTGAACGAGGTCGTTGTTTCGGTAAATCTTACTTGTTTTTAATGCCATTATGTAAGGATAAGAGAAATTCATTATTGATTTTAAAGGTAGGGTCACCAATTGTGACTGGTCATCCTTTTTGTCGAAATTTTTTATCGCTTGATTGCACCAAGAAACATGAATTTAACAACTTCGCGAGCTTCTCGCATGGAACCTACATCTAAGGTCTTTAAAATCCCGGGGTTCTCGGTTTCCAAATCAGTTGCACATTTAAACACACAAAGACCCAAGTGATGCCACATCTGAACGAAGACCAACGCAACAACGCTATTGGTCGATTACAAGCAGGTGACTCCAAGACAGATGTAGCCAGGCTGCTGAATGTTTCCCTTAGTTCCATTTCTCGCCTTTAGGATAGGTACCGATAGCGAATTTCAACACGTGAACGCCCTAGATCAGGCCAAACAAGTTTGGTCCCACTTGTCCTGGATCGTCACTTCCGGTTACGTCATTGGCGTAAATGGTTTTCAACAGCGACCTCTACTGCAGCAGCAATACCCGGACGACGTAGAATCTCGTACCAGACAGTAGGCAAACACGTACGTGAAACCGAATAACGAGGAAGACGTCCCCGTTAGAGCATCTGTTTTGAAATACGCCGACAACATGAAATCCAACTTTAATGGGTTCACACACTGAGGGTATGGCTTCAGCAACACCGAAGAGCAGTTTGGTTCAGCGACGTGTCGCTGTTCTTGTTGCAACAAGGCGATAGTAGAGCGAGGATATACTGACGACGAAATGTAATGTTGCGTTTCTTTTTTGGGAGAGTATATATACTTTTATTGTTGACACATACTATTGTTCAAACGACATCTTGTGTTCTTTTGTAATAAGATTGGTAAGATTGTTGCTGCCCGGTGTACGCCAACAAACCAGTCAACACGCTATTCGCTGGATGAAATGGTCGCCTAGTTGTTAGTCGGTCACCCAACTAGGGTCGGGGGTAGCGAGGAAATGATCGGATGCCACGTAAGTCGGTCTGTTTTAGTGGCGAATCCCGAATAACGTGCCCTATTCGCATAAAAAAACCGGTCGTCTCCTTGCTAGTCGGTCACCCAACGTTCACTTACTGCCCCGTGCACTTCAACAAACCAGTTAGTATCCTACTCGCTGGAGAATCTACTGTCTCCGTGCTAGTCAGCCACCCGACGTCCACTTACCCCTAGGTTCGGAGGTATCGAGGAAATGGTCGCATGACAGGTAGACCGCTCTTTTTAGTGTCGAATCGCGAATCCCGAAAAACGAGCTGTCTCGTTATTCGTTATTGGCGAATCCGCAATCCCGAATTACGTGCCAACTTCAAGTTGCCCCCTTGAATATGATCTATACGTTGGTAATACGTACAGATTGTATCCACGCTTGCTACATGTTTCCCTTAACAATGAAATACGCTGTTTTCAATTTTCAGCCCCTTTGTTTTCTTTCTCCAGACAAAAATGTGACTAAGATCGTTCTTCCCCTGGACTCTTCATATGTTTTAGTTATACATAATATTATTATATAATTATTTTAGCAATAAATAATAATATTATATATTTGTTATAGCAATAAAAAATGATATTATATAATTGTATTATATAATAATATTATATATCTGTTTTAGCAAAAAAATAATGATATTATATATTTGTTTTAGTAATAAATAATTACATTATATATCTGTTTTAGCAATAAATAATGATATTATATATTTGTTTTAGCAATAAATAATAATATTATATATCTGTTTTAGCAATAAATAATGATATTAAATGTTTGTTTAGCAGTGATAAAATTACTGTTATATATAGATTTACAAAATCGGAAAATGCAACACATCACTTTTTAACGACTGACAACTGGATGTTGGAAATAACATTTTATCGATAATATTTTTTTTGCCGGAATCGTAGAGGCTGAATTCGCCACGGTAAAAAGGTGGATGAATGTATTTATAAAAATTGAACAATCAGAGTTTTCAATATGGAGATAATACGTGTTTAATGCCCTACACTTTCTGTTCGGACAGGGCTAATGATCGCGGTCATTCACCATACAGTGTGCTATAAGGAAAATGTTGACGGTGGAGGGAGATTCTAAATTCAATGTTGTCATACACTTACTGTAGATGTACTGGAGGCAGACCACCATTAAATCTGGAACAGACGGAATTTCTCCTAAGAGATTTTCCAGCGAAGTTTTGGTTGGTACAGGTAGGAGGGTCGAACACTGTCTAGTTGTTTGAACATAAAGAAAAGCTCAGTTGGGATACGATAAGAGTAGGCCGTAGTGGCGTTGTCCCTGCAACTTCATAGCACACCACATACCGTATACCCATTAGCACTCGGCAAAACTCGACAGATTTCGGAACCTACATCTAGTCTCGGCTGTATGACAGTAAGTGATATGTACCTACGCCCATACATTTGCGATGCGGCTACCGGTTTACTTTAACAGGAAAACTTGACGCTATTACAAACAAACAAGACACCATGGGCGCAATTCTTTAAATGACATCTAGAAGCACGGATCACTATTCATAATAAAACACAACACAAGGTATATATGGATATAACTACTTCTCTATAATTTAATAACGACGTTTCGTAACACATACAGGTCACGTTTTCAAGTTAATGACAAATATCCGTTCGTTCGTTCGTTCGTTCGTGGGGTTTAACGTCCACTTCCACCTAAGGTGATCAGGGGCGTGGTGAGAATGAGTTCATGAGTAGCCATACTCATGCGCCAAAAAGTTTTTGCGCCAAAATCACAATCAAATTACTCAAAAAATGAAAAACATTTGTAAGTGGAAAAATTGTTTCATCTGACCCAATTAAAAAAATTTTGAAAGAGTCAAGTTGGAAAATTTAATCATATTTTATTACCGTATTTCTTGTCTCGGATTGCTGGAGATTGCGTTTCTGGGCTAGCTCTTAGTAGGAAATCCCAGGTTAATCAGTACTCAAGATCAAAGGCCAAACTCAATAGGGTTATGTCTTAACATTTATAATCAGACCAATTAATAATAATAATGATCAGAAGAAGCAATAAACATAATTACAAGTACATACAATAACAAAACATAATCCAAGTAATTATAATAATAACTAACTCTTAGTGGGATAGTCATAGGTTGATCAGTACTCAAGATCAAAGGTCAAACTTAATAGGGTTTCATGGGCGCAGCCAAACACAAATTGGGAACCTATTCGGCCAGCAACCTCCACGCCCTAATGGACACAGTTGGACTAAGTAGAATAGTGAAGTAAGAGGGGGTCATGATTAGACGGGCCCGGCATCTAAACACTAAACTACATAGGGGATTTATACCAAACTGGCAGGATAGTGGAGTAAGGGAGGGTCACGATCAGACGGACTCGGCATCTAAACACTATTCCGCCAAAAAACAGACACCAAACAGAATAGGATAGTGGAATAAGGGGAGGTCACGATAAGACGGGCCTGGCACCTAAACACAAAAACCACAGATGACATCTACCAAACTAAGCAGGATAGTGGAGTAAGGGGGAGTTTCGGTCAGACGTACTCGGCACCTAAACACTATTTCGTAAATAAAACTGATACCAAACCCATAGAGTGGGATAGTGGAGTAAGGGGAGGCCACGATAAGACGGGTCTGGCACCTAAACACTAACCCCAAACGATGACACCAACCAACCCAGAAGCAAACGAGATCATCTACCAAATGATATGTTTTTTAATAAATAAAGGGAAGAACTTCCCACTAAACCCAATCCATGGCTTAAAGCCAAATAGAAAGATTGCAAAATCATATTCTAACAAACAGGAATCAGCTTCGGCTCTCCTAAGTCTTGTCTGCGATATCACTTATGTGGAAGCAGACGTTAAACACTAAGTAGTAGAAGTAATAGTAGGCCAGCAACCAATTCGACCGATCGAGCTGCAACCCAATCTAATTAAAATATAGATCTATATTTCGTTTCGTTTTTTATACTTTCGATGGCCTACACTCATGTAGATCTAACAAGTTATAGTGGGAGCTCACGTTCTATGACGTCAGGCATCAAGCACGGGACATTTGACCCGATAACGTCAGTCATTCTAATACCAATTAGCAACCGTCATGCTTTTTAAAATCTACTTTTGTTTTGTTTTGATTTCTATCCGCTGGTGTTAGTATAGACATCATTGGCTGGTAATATCTACCCACAGTTCCACACATGAAAAGGTAAAACGGTCGATTCGACAGACGATTTGATTGTCTGACCCCTCATTTCAGACAGAACACGAGTTAAATAACAAGTCCTCCAGACCCAAGAGTAGTAAAGACAAGTAAAAACGAAATTTTAAACTATAAAAAACGAAACGAAATTGGATCTGTGTTTTAATCAGATTGGCTGCAACCTGTTCGTTGGAAACCTTTTTAGAATAAAGACAACAGTCGCCGTAACTCATCTATTTATCAACCAATAAAATCCAACGTTATGTCTATCAAATGAAAGTAGAATATATTATTTTTTATCCATTCCTATAGCTCAGAATAGAAGTGTAATTTCGTCATTATCTTACAGCTGGATCGGTCGAATAGGTCGCTAGCCAAATAGGTCGCCAATTTGTGTTCGGTATGGGCGCAGCCATGTTTCATCCGAGATGTAGGTTCCGAAATCTGTCCATTAGGTCCTTAGTAGGGAGCTAAACCCTATTCGATCTTCTCCAATGACGCCATTGCAAAATAAAATAAAATGGATTTTTCTAAATATTTTAATACGATTTTTATATTGTGTTCCATTTATATTATTGTAAAATAGACACACTGTAAATATTAATAATAAAGCATTAAAGACGTATAACAACCATGAAAATGTCTTCCAACCTCATTTGTTTTCTCCGGTTCCTCCGGTTTCCTCCCACTACAAGAGAATTTTTAAAATAAAACTGAACAATATGTTAGTCCCGGAATGGCCTTGTTTGTGTCGAATGGACGTTAAACCCCATTTCGATCTCTCACTCTCACTCTCTCTCTCTCTCTCTCCCTCACTCTCTCTCTCTCTCTCTCTCTCTCGATATTGTTTTAACAATTCACTAAAATTAATCAAATCAATCAAACCATCCTCAATAATTTATGTTGTGGATTGAAACTGGTACCACTGAACATCTTGTGACATACATTATAGCTATGTGGGCTTATCATGTAAATAAGAGGTGGTATCAGGCCTTCTAGATGGTTCGAGTATTTATATACATGGGTATATAATTGGGATCACGTGGCTAAGTGGGTAAGACGCTGGCTCGCTAGCCTGGAGGTCGGGTGCTCGATCTCTGCATTGTCCGAGAAAGTTCATCCAGATTTTCCGGCGTGATTCCCCTTTATCTGTAATGCAGGACGGAGGGCCTGGCAAGGACAGCTGTTTAGTCATTCGGATGTTACAAAAAACCGAGGTCCCGTTGTACCAAGAAATACTATAAACCATAGGTGGACTGGACTTGTTGTACCATAAAAAAAAAACATTTACGTTGAAAAACCATTGATGTTGTGACGATCCTCAGTCTCCAAAAATGTAACCGGGTCTAATTCAAACCAAAAGACGAGGTCGTTTAAATCTTTATTAAAAAAAAAACCTGTAAAAATATATACGGATCTCACCGGACCGTGTGACGACGACCTTGGCATAGAACGACACATTATCAATGAACACGTGATAGCAAACACAAGTGTGCGATCAACTGAATACGACGAAGAAGATAAATTAACGCCAGACTTGACCTATTCAAAATGCCTACGCATGTTGAATGAAATAAAAATTAATGTTAGAAAATTTTGAATGTACAGAAAAGTTTATCATTTTTAAATGGAATAACGTTCTGGTGATTCAAATCAACATTATAATAATACTTCCGGTTTTCGAGGTTACAATATTTCTGGTTTTGACAAAACTGGGTATTCCGACACTCTGTGACTTCCGACGTATTGTAACGATTAATTCTATACTGATATCAGTAATAATTTCTAGCATATCTCTAATTATAAGATAATACCTATATATAAAATAAGATATCCTGAAAGGGGTTTTAAAGATCTCGGTGTTGAAACAACACTACCATATGCTTATAACATTAACACTGACAGATAGAAGACTTCCTATATCAACAAATGATTCAATGATTATTTTATGCTAAAACTAAACCTAAACTTAATTACTAAATGATAATAATTATTGCTTAAGAGCTGTAGAATATGTATAAATGTATTTTACGGTGTTTGTAAAGAATAATATATCTAAAATTTACACATCTTACATTCAGCATACCCCCAGACAATAACAATGATATTCAAATACACATACCTTTAATTAGATCAATGAAGACTTGACCCAATAGTATCTACAGTAACTGAAACAACTTATTAACTTTGATGTAGAATATGCACATTTAAGATCTAGAAGATAATCTTAAGCATCTTGCACATTCAAAATCCTAAGTTTACTGATTTTGATTGTTACCCTTGTAACCCAGGTAGTTGCGTTTGTTAGGAGAATTATCCAACTAGATGATGAGATGATAGTCACTGATGTTGTTACAAAGACCTGTCCAGAAGCTGAACATCCAGTGACCATGAATATAAGGGTTCAAAGATCAGATGAAAGTGAAAATTTGTTATTGTTTATTAAGCTGCTGTCAGTGTAGTGCAGTGTAGACTAAAACCCATAATATAATTAAAACACCAAAATTCCACACTATCATATGTACACAGGGGTGTGCAGGTGTAAAAGATCCCTTGAAAGCTGAAATTCGATATAAAAATAGGCCGTAGTTCCGCTGCCCGGGCAAAATTTCCCTCATAGCACACTGTATGGCGTATGTCCGTCTTCATTAGCCCAGTTTAGAAGAGGAGCAGTTTGACGTTAAACCCCATTTCATTTTATTTTTGGATATATAATTACATAATCGGATGGTGATGAAACTGAACTTGCACAATAACTTATATGGTCATATACAAAACTTTTTCTTTTAAAAATTTAAAACGTTTGGCACTTTTTATAGAAATTTGCAAAATTTTTGTCGTCCTTTGGATCTCTTCTTTTGTAAAGCTGCACGTGCAGCTGTTTCGAAAACTTCTCTTACTCCCTCCTTGGTTCGCGCTGAGCATTCCAGATATGAATAAGCATGGATTTGTTCTGCCATTGTACGACCCTCGTCTGTGGAAACGGGTTTTAACTTTCGTTCGGATAATTTTTCTTTGGTTGCTGGATCATTTCTTAAATCTATTTTGTTTCCTACTAAAATAATTGGAACGTTCCGACAGAAATGTTGGATTTCCGGTTTCCATCTTTCTGAAATATTGATCAAACTGTTAGGTTCGTCAATAGAAAAACACATGAGTATGACGTCAGTATTTGGATAAGACAAGGGACGTAACCGATCATAATCTTCCTGTCCAGCTGTATCCAATAGCGTCAACTGTACCTGTGATTATAAAATAACAAGTGGTATTAGTGATCAGTAAAAAAAACTTGCCGGAAATAGACCTACTGTTGGCCTGGATTTTATCTGACAACACCTGTTCAATTTGATCGATATTTTGTACATACTGGTCTTTCGTGATCACTGCAATGTACAACCAATGCTAGCTTCCAGCTGTCGTGCGATGCGTTACGACAGTATTGTCCATATTGAGTCCTAAGTCTGCTAATGCAGATGCGTTCGGTTGCTACGACCAACACGATTGCTAGGATTGACTTCATCACACCAATATATGATAAGACGTGATAGAATTACCACCATTATTCCACGATGAAAACCATGATTTTAATCGTTGCACAAATCATGATAGTGGGAACATAGAATGAGTGAGGGTCACACGTTGGTCTTTGGAACCCTTTCCTCGTTATCGAATTGCACGAGCTGAAAAGTTTTATAGTCCGCAAATAGCCGACAAGCTGCCACGTGATGTAGTCTCCAACGATTCAGGATAACACATTACTAGGGGACTGATGATGATAGTTATGGTGGCCAAACCCATCCAACCTAGAGCTAGAAATTATGGTATTATGGCTGATAGTGAATAAACACCTAACGTGAAGATGTCTCAGCTAAAGGATACGGGGAAAACTAACAGCCATGATGGTCGCCAATTTAGTCATTTATATGTCCAGTAAACTGACCAAGTAAAAAGAGGACAGAACGCGCAACCTGTACTAGGTCCTTTTTAACTCCAGCGTAACACAGAATTCGTGAAGCCCTGTTCTTCTATTTATAGGGTTAGGGTTAGGGAACTATGTTTTACTTACCGATCTGTTGTCGACTTCAATATCAGAAACGTAATTCTCAAAGACAGTTGGTACATAAACTTCTGGGAAGTGATCTCTACAAAAGACGATTAATAAACAGGTTTTACCACATTCGCCATCACCCACAATAATTAACTTCTTTTTGGTATCACTCGTCATTTTAATACAATAAAATCTGAAAAGTAAACGGAAACATTAAAATTATGATTTAAATACAGGGGCCTTATTCACGAAATTTTAACAAAGATAAAATCCAAATTTTAGTTATATGATTGGATAATATTAGATCAATTTTAGTACTTAGCCAATCAAAACTGAAGTATGTACTAAAATTTGGATTTTATCTTCACTTAAGATTTCGTGAATTCGGGCCCAGATCTATATTTCGTTTGGTTTTTTTTTTTTACATTCGACGGCCTATAGTCAGGTCAATATATGGAAAATATCCCCTCACCCCCCCCCCAACAAAATTGCAACAAAAGGTTTCTCAACTGATTCTGGCAGGGTTTAGTGTACTTTATAACATCAAATAATCACTGCTTAATTTAATCATTAAGATTAAATAGTGACTTGAGATAGGTTTAATAGACATCATTGGCAATTATCAATCAACTAATCATTAATCCGAGACAATTGATTAGTATTACTCGTCGACGCGATCCGGATTATCAGCCAGTTGATTAATTTATTATTGTGTTTAGCCACGTGATTGACACTCAATAATGGTTAATACAGGATAAATACGATTAGAATATATTTTCCCCGACCATGAAGTTTTTGTCCCATCCGAACAACTAAACGTCTTTCCTTGGTTTGGGTGAACCAAATTGACGTGTATATGGATGATGGATACCATCAAAATTATGTGCTTTGCTGTGGGAGGAAACCGGAGTGCCCGGAGGAAACCCACGAGGTTGAGAAGGAGCCCCTATCTCCATGCCACATACGCTCACACCAGGGCTCGAAACCACAGCCGCAAGCCAGAGGTGACCGGCCAGCCAGAGGTCGAAGCGCGGCACTCTAGACCACTAGGCCATCCCAACCCCCTGCCAACTATTATCTCACTTTTCGCCTCTAATACTTCACTATACAGCGTACTGTCCTTTTGGGTTGACTTTACAGGAAGATAACGACTCATTTAAACATTCCCATGTTCTGCCAGTCCGGTTGTCCATAATTCTGTCAACAAGTTGTTGTTAAGATATAATGTTGCAGGCTTTCGTGTCTAACAAATCACCGGGAGCCACATAAAGTTCAGCATGGATTGGGAAACACACGTGCAGCTTTTTTTCCTAATGGCAATATAAAAGACGAATCTGCATTTTTTATGGTGTGCATAATGTGCATTATTTTTAAGAACCCGGTCAGTAATTGACATCTGGCATAGTTTAACAAATAGTTTTCCGAATTTTACTTGTGTTAATAATTAACCCATGAGCTTCCAAAATGGATAAGGGGACAATTTAGATACCAAATGGCACTAAACAAGAAGTCTTTACTGGACAAACATTCTAGCTGAATTTGGGAGAGAAAGCTTTTTGCCGTTGTGAAAAAAATGTTGAATCTACATTTCCCCGAACAGAGCAGTGACAATTCGTTTTAAAGAGAACCGGTTTTCGAGGTATGATTAGCCCGTCATTTAGGCTAAGAGAATGTTGTTCACTGTAAACGAACCAGTTGGCTAATATTTGGCCACTTTGGCTAGTATTTTGCTCTGGGTAGCCTAAACGAACCGGTTGAGTAAATTTTTACTTATTGTAATTAAACCGAACTTATTGGCTAGTATTTTAACCCACTTATTTCTGTGCTATTATCGGAGTTGTTATGTGTTAGATATACCTATGTAATAATGGTGTATATGTATATCTAATATACATTATTATTTAGTTGTATTAAAGTTACACACATCACATACTTTCCTAAGACGGGCTTCAATACGCCACCAATCTTCTCTGTAGAGTCTTACTAACCCAAGCTTCAATATGATAGTAATAGTCTGCCGGAATTAGCTCGGAATCCCGAGTTAGTGGCAGAAATGTGCAAAGTAAGCTTTCTTGGTCTCAAATGAAAGGTGGGACCTGGTAGTATCTCAGAAAAAAATGACCCATCATTTGGCCTTGGGGAAAAAATTTGGCAGCCTTTCAAACATAGCAGTCCATGGTCGGGAAGGACTTCAGCCAACATCAGAAGGATCTCGGCCAATTATTGATTTCCAACATAAAACGAAAGTGAATTTGCTGAATTTTTTCTTTCCTGTGGATAAATTTAATGCAAATTAATCAATTTGCTTGGTATCCGACATAAAACGAAAGTGAATTTTCTGAATTTTTTCTTTCCTGTGGGCAAATTTAATCGATTTGCTTGGTATCCGAAATAAAACGAAAGTGTATTTGCTGAATTTTTTCTTTCTTGTGGGTAAATTTAATGCAAATTTAATCAATTTGCTTGGTATCTGACATAAAACGAAAGTGAATTTGTTGAATTTTTTCTGTCCTGTGGGTAAATTTAATGCAAATTTAATTGATTTCATGGCTAATGTAGAAGATTTTCAGCCGGAGTGCGTGGTTTGTGGAGAAGGGGGAGGTAGTGTGGAGTTGGCGAAGGTATTTGCGACTGGTCTGAGGACTTTGGTGAAGAGTGCGGATGTGAGAAAGGACGATCAGGTAAAAAAACGAATCGAATCATCTGCTGTTCCGCATGTACACAACGAGTGCAGGCGCAAATATAACGATAAGAGACAGTTGTCGGGCCTAGAAAAATCCATAGACCCGATTCCGGCAAAACTGAGACGATCCTCCGTCCCAGCGTTTGACTGGAAGGAAAACTGTTTTATTTGTAGTGAATCAGCATTCGTGGATGTTCGCCATCCAGATAGAACAACGGTACATCGAGTCGAGACTCTGGATTTCGGGCCAAAAATTTTGGAAATGTGCGGAAGCATGCACTTGGAACCTATAGCGATTAGGATCCGAGAGACAGATCTGGTGGCGGTTGAGGCACGATACCACCAAAAATGTCACCTTGGTTTGATCAATGCGGAGAAAAAAAGACACGTCCCGGCGGGAACGCGCGAAGAGAAAGAGCACAATTTTTTGCTGCTGTGTTCTTGGCTAGAGAATTACGGTGAGCTAGAATGCTATTCTATTCCCGACCTCTACACAAAAATGGAAGACCTTTCTTCCAATGGCGAAATATACGCGGAAAAATACCTGAAGCAAAAATTGGAAGAACATTACGGTGACCACGTTTTCTTTGCGCACGGACAGGGGAGTCGGAAAGACGTACTTTGTTTGCGAAATATGGCAGAGTTCTTCATCAGTGACAAATGGTACAAGGAGAGGAGAGAACACCCCGATGATGAAGCTCGTCGTATCATTGGCCTTGCGGCTAAACTCATAAGAGAGGAGATTCGGGCGATGCCTTATAATAAGGATGAGTATCCATCCCTCGATCAGTACCAAATCGATGAATGTCAGCAACATGTGTGCGCACTTTTACGTCTTTTCCTCTCATACCTGATCCAAGATGAATTAAAAGCGGTTAGCTTGGGGCATTTGATCACACAAAATGCTCGCCCTCGTTCCGTGATTTCACCCGTTCCGTTCGGAGTAGGCGTCGAGCTGCACCACGTTTTTGGCTCGGAATGGGTGATAAAACAATTTCACGCACTCGGCCTTTCTGTATCATATGATGAGGTAACTCGCTTTCGTCAATCAGTCATGCAGGAACAAACTCTGGATACATTGTCCCCGCCCGAGTACCCTGTACTTTCACAGTATGGTGGAGACAACGCAGATTCCAATATCAGGACGCTCTCTGGCAGCGGAACCTTCCATGCTATGGCGCACTACGCCTGGTTTCGATCACCTCCAGATCAAAATACTCCTCGCAGCAGCCGCGTCAAGCGACTGGCTCGTGTTCAAGTCACCGATCTGGTAAAAAACAAAGGAATACCCATTATGAGTTACATCAATGCAACAGTTCCATCTAGGACAATAATAACGCCATTGGATCAGTCAGCATTTGACCTTTTATTTCCAATCAAACCGTACTACTCCATGTTACTGTGGAAGAGCACATTGTTCCTACGTTCGACCTCTAACCTGGTACTGGAATGGACCAACTGGTCTGGGTTCATGCGAAAAGTGTACAGAAAGGAAGACAACGAAAAAGATGAAACCATTCTACTTCCAATCATCGACCAAAACCCCAATGACGAAGACTGCGTGTACTCCACGCTCTGCTATATCTCAGAGCAGGCGAGTCGACTAAAACTGCCGAGCACCAGCGTAACATTTGATCAACCCCTTTTTCTGAAGGCATTCGAAATTGCTGAAACAAAAGGTTTGTCAAGACTTGTCATACGATTGGGTGGATTCCATTTACTAATGAGCGCACTTGGTAGTTTGTATGCCACCATGAAAGGGTCGGGCATTGACGAAGCTATCGCACAGGTCTTTGCCACGAACACTGTACCCATGATTCTTTCTGGTAAAGCCTTCAGTCGCTGCATAAGAGCAACACATTTAGTAAACGCAGCCCTTCACAACGTTCTCCTGAGAAATTTAGCGGACACAGAAGATGAAACCATCTCATCCATGTTCGAAGACTTGCTGCGGTTAGTTGAAGAAGTGAAAAGTCCACAATGCGAAGATCCTTTGACGACTATTTCACAATCTCCGGCTTTAGCCAAACTGGAGAATTATATCGCATCAGCGAAAGAGACACTAATTTCCAAGTCCAGGACGGCGAAATTGTGGTGGCAGTTCATTGATTACGTCGACGTCATAGATATGTTTATCGTTTCCGAACGGGCCAAGTACTGGCACGGGCACATCAGCGCATGTTATAAACTCCTAAATTTGTTCGCCGCAACCGGGCATAGTAACTACGCGAAGTGTACCAGACTCTACTTACAGCGTATGATAAGATTGGAATTAGATCATCCGTGGCTGTACAAAAAGTATGTCGAGGATGGATGTTTCGCTGTTCAGCGTTCTAACCACCCCTTCAACGGCTTATGGTCTGATCTTGTTATTGAACAAGTCGTGATGGCCTCGTTGAAAAATAGTCGTAGTGGTCTAACGCATGGTCGGGGTCTGACGGAAAGTGTCCGGCAACAATGGGTATACTGTCTACCGTTGTACGCCGCATTCCATGATGCGATGTGTCAGATGACGGGTACCCATAGAGAAACGTCAGAACAGCATGTTGAGACAGGTGAAACTAGACGAAAGACCGACGTCACTGATGCGGAAAAGCTGTGCGAATGGTTCACGGAGCGCGATCCGTTCACCGATAATCCAGAACTACGCTCACTCTCAACTGGAATAACAGCATCTGACTCTGATTCTGTGAACTGCGACGATTGTGAGGCCATCGGTCAGGGAATCCAAAACAAGTTGGACAACCTGCCTTACGATCAAGCGAAACTTTCCCGTAAAGATACGATACGTACATTACAGGATTTGGAATCTGGCATAACCATTGGTAAGAAGAACCTAAATATCGAACCACGAATACTGTTCTCGCGTCTCAGCGCTATTGCACGTAGACAAGACACGGACGTGGAGCCGTTCTTAGAGTTCGAAATGGCCATCTCACCGCCATCACTGTTCGACGGCGAGACCATGAGGAAGACTGATAAGTCGGAGTTATCACGACAGTTGCTCAGTGTGGTCGTTCCAGTTCCTCTACCTTCACCCATCAACGCGACCCTCATAATTGACGGAGGCTGGCTATTGCACAGGGTGCGTTGGTCGAAGAACCAGAGTTACCATCAAATTACTGATGTGTACATAACTTTTCTCCAAAAGTTCGGCCCAGCCACTATAATATTTGACGGTTACGGAGAGCCATCAACCAAGGACCATGAACACCGACTGCGGCAGGCGAAATCAATGAGCGCTACGATCGAGGTGCAGTTGAACCGTCGATGTCTAAATAAGCAAGAACAGTTCCTCACGAATGAAAAAAACAAAAGTCAGTTCATAGCTATTCTGTCGACGCGCCTTCGTGCCGCGGGGCACACTGTTGCACAAGCTTCAGCAGACGCCGACACTATGATCGTGAACTCTGCGTTGAATGCTTCAAAACAGAGGGAAGTTGTTTTGATGGCAGAGGACACGGATATACTTGTCATGATAGTATATCATTTCGAACCAGCCATGCACGACATCAAATTGTGCAAGTTTCCGAAAAAACAGAAGGATGGATTACTGTATTCCATCCGAAGTCTCTTCGATTGTCTGGACCCAATCACGAAAAATCACATCCTGTTTGTCCACGCTTGGAGTGGCTGTGACACAACATCCGCTACCTTTGGGCAGGGAAAGCTTGGTGTTCTCAATCTCCTACGGAGAGACGAAGATCTGGTTCAGTGTGCTAAGGTTTTCCAGTCTACGAAGAATCAGGATCATCAGCTCATTACTGAGACTGGCGAGAAAGTCTTCAGTCGCATGTACGGGTCCAAGGAACGATTGAACCGAGTACGCTACCAAAAGTACCTGAACCGCGAAGACGACCCTGTAAACTTAGACCCCAGGAAACTGCCTCCCACCACGCGCGCGGCACACTTCCACTCATTGAGAGTTTTCCTTCAAGTACAGGACTGGTTGACATTAGGAGATCGTGGACTAGATCCCTCTGACTGGGGATGGTGCCTGAAAAGTGGATTATATACTCCTGTAAAAACGGACAATGAAATTGCCCCAGCAATCGTGCTGAAATCGGTACGCTGTAAGTGTAAAAGCAAAACGCAAGAGAGACAGTGCGCAACTAACGTTTGCAGCTGCCGGAAGTTCGGCTTGAAATGTGTTCCAGCATGCGGGGGTTGTCGCGGTGAGTCATGTAAGAACACAGAAACACCGATTGTTGAGGAGCTCTGAAATAGCAGTGAGTGTTGATGAGATTATTTTGTTATATTTTACTGTCTGGGCGTGTTTGTAACAGTCTTCGGTCAAACACGACCGAAGGCATTGTGCGTTTGAGTTTAATACCAACTAAGCCGTGCAGAATGTTGTCATGCTCACTTTTGTAAATTTAAATAAATAAAAAATTGTTTAAAATAAATGTTTACATTAATGACGTCATAGCTCCCCCTAAATGGCTTATTCACATTTTTTGTAGCAAAGGATGTCAAATTCGAACCCGGCATCCCCTAAAACATGTAGTTTGATACCCAACATATGTATACGGTGCCAAAATTTGTGTGATCAATGGAATTTTCAATCATGGGTTTGATACCAGTCAAAAGTTCCCGCCAAATTTTTTCCCCAGGGCCAAATGATGGGTCATTTTTTTCTGAGATACTACTAGGTCCCACCTTTCATTTGAGACCAAGAAAGCTTACTTTGCACATTTCTTCCACAAGAAATCTAATTCCGGCAGACTATAACCCTTTAATGGTGACGCTGCTGTTTTATTTACTTCCTTGTAAGTCATGACTATGGAATTCAACTGTGGGAGGGACAATCTCCTCCCTAAATTTGAAGGATACCTAATATCATCACGATAAAAACTGTTGCAGATTATGTAGTGCAGTGCTGATACGGACATTATTATTATGATACAAATTTATTTAACATTGTGGTAAATATCATAGACTAGATCATTTAAGAAGCGTCGATGTAATATCTTTGAAAACTTAACAAGGTTAATTGTATATATCAACTTTGTTTAATTTTAATATATTATATATAATGTTATAAACACCCAGGTGTTATCTTGTCTTATCTATCAAACAGCTCACTATACAATAATATCCACGCCCTTGACAAGTCGGGTCTGTTATATACAATGGTATAAAATCACAGATATTACCTTTCTTAGATCTGTCAACAGTTCCGCTAATCGTCGTACCACTCACAGTACAATAATGATAATGTCCAACCTCTTGACATACCAGGTGTATTCTTTTAGAAAAGCCCTGTTCTTATATATAGATGTGGACAAACCCAATTTCTATATTTAAACTGTATTAATGTTGAAACATAATTTAGAAGCATAATATTATACCACCCTCTTCCTCTGTCTCCCACTGTCTCTCTCTCTCTCTCCTCTCTCTCTCTCTCTGATTCTCTCATATAATCATTTACAGACTTTCCTGATCAGACATTTTGCAATCTTCAATAATTTGGAATACTATCGGGAAAAAGTAGAGCAATGAGTGAAGCGTGTGTAGAGAATAAGGCCGGGTGTGTACAGCAGGCTGACAAGAAACAAACTGGAAGTAAGATCGGCTAAACGTTTCAGGTCATAAGCCTCCATGTCCGCCACATTTATTCCACAAATTCGAAACAAGTATGGCGGCTTGGGGGTGTTAACTTTTTTTTCTATTAAATTATTTCGGCATTTTTGTAACCGGGGTTCAGCTTTAAGCCACTACAAGGGTTCAAATACAAACACTAACTTTAAATTCATGACTGATGAATTTACTCCTAAACCGCCTGATCTCTTCCCTAACGGGCTGGATAATCTCATATAACCGATGTGATGTCACTGCGTTGATATCTAGACGTGGTTAATTAGTGTCGGGTTTGTGCATCACATTAAATGGAGAAGTAATTCGATATGTGTGGGTGGGTGTGGTGTGGGTACATATCTAGGATAGGTATAGTGGTTTCGGTTTAATGTAAATATAATATCGTAGTAAATTGATTATGCGGACATGTGACATAAAGTCGTGTAACTGTGTAACCTGTGAACAGAGCGCATCTAGAAGCTCTTCCAGACATCCGAGTGGAGTTAACCCCAGAAACAGATATGTCTGAAAGAATCAGTGTCTTCTGTCTCTTTTAGCTTCGGACTAGAATATCTTCAAAGGGAGAAATCCAAATGAAATGCGTAGCCTTGGGGTAAATGAAGGAAACAAATGGTTAGTCTCGGTCACCCAGAACCTCCTAGTCTTCAACGCACGGAGGGTCTGGGACGGTTCTCAATTTTTGACGAAAATTACTGGATAATCTACCCCATAAAAAACCAAACATTTGGTTACGCATGCGCAATGGAACCTTTTGGCTGAAGTCTCGGGTAAGTGCTAGATCTTATGAAGCCGGGCCGATTTTGCTAGATTCTATAAAGCGTGGTTGAAATATATCCCACAATTCACTTGGAACATCTATTATTAGAAACAAAATAGAGACGATGAAGAATTAAGAAGATTGTGAGAAGCCATACGTCTGATTCATGACGAGAGAAAAATTACCATTTCAATGGAAACCTTTACAAACAAAATTTTAAAGAGTGTCATTGTTGACAAACGAGCTGTTTTGATAGATTCAGTGCGTGGTAACTTAAAAGACTGGATAAACCAGACAATGACCTATTTTCCGTCAAATTTTGAGGACCCATCCAGACTAATATTCGTAGAATATTTGTGTGGATGATAGAGACTAACAAATGGTTGGTGGTCGGTCGCGAAAAATCCCCGGTATTTCCTAGCGAGGTTTCAGTGGTACAGGGCGGAAGGTCGAATCGTGTCTAGTCGTTTGAACATTAAGACTGGTAGTAGGACAAGTTAGAGGACATCCCTCGCCTTCCAAAGACAAGTTAGAGGACACCCCTCGCCTTTCACAGACAAGTAAGAGGAAAGGAAATACCTGGCCTTCTATAGACAAGTTTATGGGAAATGGGGTTTAACGTTTTACTTGCATGCACCAACTGGGTTATGAAAGACGGGTACCGACACATGGAATACCAATCAGTCAATCGATATATAGATATGGTTCTAATAATTTAATAAAGACAATCAATATTAGCGATACTTCTTCCCATCCACAGAAACATAGCATCTTGTAACATACATAATTATAAATAAGAAGTGATATCAGGCATTCTAGATAGTGTGAGTATCTATATACATGGATGAACAGTTGGGATGAAACTGCACTTGCCCAAGAACATATATTTCCAATGAGGGTAGATAGACACCTTGGTTAAGTGGGTAAGACACTTCTTCGCTAGCCTGGCGGCCGCGTGCTCGACCCCTGCGTTGGCCAAAAACGTCAATCGCGATTCCGACACGGTTTCCCCTTGTCAGTGGTGCAGGACGGAGGGCCTGACATGGTCGGCTGTTTAGTCATTCGGATGAGACGAAAAAACGAGGTCCCGCGTATATATTAGCATACACGTAAAGATCCCTTGGCAGTTGGAATTCGAAGTAAGAGTAGACCATTGTGTCACAGCCCGGGCAAAATTTCCCTCATAGCACACTGTATGGAGTATGCCCGTCTCCATTAGCCCAGTTTAGGAGCGGGACAGTAGGACGTTAAAGCCCATTTCATTTTATTTTTGGATATATAATTACATAATTTCAATTTATTTTTGGATATATAATTACATAATTGCATAATGGGATGGTGATGAAACTGAACTTGCACAATAACTTATATTGCCATTATGGGTAACATAGAAATATACAAACTCTTTCTTTTAAAAGTTTGTCACTTTTTATAAAACTTTGCAAACTTTTCGTCGTCCTTTGAATCTTTTCTTTTGTAAAGCTGCACGTGTTGCTGTTTCGAAGACTTTCCTTACTCCCTCCTTGGTTCGCGCTGAGCATTCCAGATATGAATAAGCATGGATTTTTTCTGCCATCGCGCGGCCCTCGTCTGTGGAAACTGGTTTTAGCTTTTGTTCGGATAATTCTTTATTGGTTGCTGGATCATTCCTTAAATCTTTTTTGTTTCCTACTAAAATAATTGGAACGTTTGGACAGAAATGTTGAATTTCCGGTTTCCATTTTTCTGAAATATTTTCCAAACTGACTGGATTGTCAATAGAAAAACACATGAGAATGACGTCAGTATCTAGGTAAGACAAGTGACGTAACCGATCATAGTCGTCCAGTCCAGCTGTAACCCATAATGCCAACGGCACCTGTAATTATAAAATAACGGATAGTATATATTAGAGATCAATATTAAGCCGGTTCTATTTGATCGATAATTTGTACATACCGGTCTTTCGTGATCACTGGATTGTACAACTAATGCTAGCGTCCAGCTCTCGTGCGAAACGTTACCAAAGGGTTGGCCATATTGAATCCACGGTCTGCTACGTGCGGATCCGTTCGGATACGTTTCGATATGATTACCACGATGAAAATAACTTTTTTAATCGTTGCACAAATCGTGATAGTGGAAACCTAGAAAGAGTGAGGGTCACACGTTGGTCTTTGGAACACTTTCCTCGTTATCGAATTGCACGAGCTGCTACGTTTTATAACAAATTGCACGAGCTGCTAGGTTTTATTATCAAATTGCACGAGTTGCTACGTTTTATTATCGAGTTGCACGAGCTGCTACGTTTTATTATGGAATTGCACGAGCTGCAAAGTTTTATTATCGAATTGCACGAGCTGCAAAAGTTTTATAGTCGGTAAATAGTCGGCGTGATGCTACGTTATGTAGTCTCTAAGGATTCAAGATAACGCATTGCTAGGGAGCTGATAATATTAGATATGGTGGCCAAACCCACCAAGTGTAGAGTTTGAAATTATGGTAGTGAATAAAGACGGGAAGATGTCTAAGCTAAACAGGAAACAGGGAAAAACTAAGAGTCATGATGACCGCCAATTTGATCATTTATAAGTCATTTATAGGGTAAGGGTTAGGAAACTATGTTTTACTTACTGATCTGTTGTCGATGTCAATATTAGCAACGTATTCCTCAAAGAGGGTTCGTGCATAAACTTCTGGGAACTGATATTTACTGAAGACTATTAATAAAGTGTGTTTACCACAGGCTCCATCCCCCACTATAACTAACTTCCTTCTGATATCACTCGCCATTTTAATACTTTAAAATCTGAAAAGTATACGGAAATATTTAAATACAGATATATATATATATATACATGTATTTCGTTTCGTCTTTTTATACATTCGGTGGCCTACACCTCACGGAGTGGATATCTGACCGGTTGTAGCGATATGTCGCGTCAGAGGTCATACGAGCGGCTTTTGACCCTATGACGTCAGACATTTCATCAACCAATCAGCATTGATGTTTCTAGAGGATTACCCACAGTACTGTGCCCGTAACACGTAAAGCTCGCCATAAAAGACCGTTTCATTGGCTAATCCCTCATTACTGGTAGGTAAGTTACACGAAGAATCCAAATACCTAAGAACGTTTAGTACCGAATGTGGACGTTATTGTTTAAGAGGTTACCTTTAGGTCTTATTTCAAGATGTGTTCCAGAAAAGGGCAGACCAGACATATGAAGGACTAGTTGGGGTAATTGGGATTGTAGATGACATAGTAGTTTCTGGATCGAACTACATGTATGAAGAACATGACCGATATTTGATAGAACGGATGGAACGAACCATTGAAAGGGGAATTCGTCAGAAGGAATCGTATTAAATTATTTGGCAATTATCTAATAGGGAATCGGACCTGATAACATATTTGCAATCGTAGAAATGAAACCTTCAGCAACAACCACAGAATTACAGTCATTACTTGGAATAGTTAACTATCTGTCAAAATTTACACCAATTACAGCGCCATTACGAGATCTAAGAACAAATATGCTGAATATGGTAAACTGAAGAAAGTTATTACATCAACCTAAGTGCTCCCATACTCTACAAAGCCCATTATTGGCAGAAAGATGCGAGAGGGGACTTGGTGTAGCTTTATTTCCACATGAACGACCTATTGCTTACGCCAGTAAAAGTTTGACAGAAACTGAAATCAATTACTGTAATATAGAAAGAGAAATGCTTGCTATAGTCATAGGCGTATGTGCTCGAAGACAGTTAGGGGGGGGGGGGCAGAACCCGAAATGCCCGAAAAAATTTCGGGTTTATAAACTCGAGAGGCGAAGGAGCGGAGCTTGCCATGTATGGATCCCCCACTACCCCAAGACAATTTTGGAATATTTGACGGCTGCGAATACGTTTTCCTGACATTTCAGCCCGTGAACAAAGCAACTTCAAAGTGGTCTTATATAGCCCAATTAAGGTGGCCGAGTCAAAATCGAATCAATCGTTTACAGTCCACGAAACGGGACTGTTAGGAGAAAATTTAACTGCCCTAAACGCGTTTTTCTGCTATTCCAGCCTGTGAATACAGAAACGTCAATGTGGTCCAATATAGACTGACCCGAATTTCAAACAACCAATCAATCGTTGCGGGGTTTGGGGGGCCTCACCCTCGCGAAGACGGGACCGTTGGTAAAAACATTTTGAAAATTTAATCACCGCAAATGCGTTTTCTGCTTTTCTAGTCCGTGTAAGCAACCCCAAAAGTATCCAATGATTTTGTAACCGAAATCCCACTCTGAATTACAACCATTCAACCAGACTGTTGCAGCTACATTCACAAATAATAATCGATGCCCGAAAAATGTCGCACAAAGTAGAGTGGCTCCAGACATTCGTGGTATTCAATTAAAAGAAAAGTACAAATTAGTGTTTTATTAGTGCTCGATGACAGTTAGGAAAGCAAAGTAGAAATGCCCGAAAAAAATTCAGGTCTACAGACAGTGGCGACAGTGGCTGACCCTGTAAAATTTTGGACTATTTCACGGCCGCAAACGCATTTCACTACGTTTTATTGGCGTTTTATTAGATTTCGGGCACTTCATTTTGCCAAGAAGGTGAAATTTTTTGTTCACTTTATCCGTCTCACACACCTAGTTTTTGGACTAGGAACGGACCGGACCGTAAGCTAATCTAGAGCATAGAAGAAGAATTTAGCGAACGCACCCAAGACATTTGCTCATGTTGTTACGCATTCAGAATAATGATTTTGACGTGGGTTATGTTCCAGGTAGCAGGTGCCCTTATAGAGCAGGAGCGCGCGGGGGGGGGGGGGGGGGTAGCTCAAAGGTGTGCCAATCTTTTCCTTTATGGTGTCATTGCATGTATATCTGTTATCACCAAAATGTAAGTCTGCCAGGTTTGTGGTGGTTGGTGTAGTGTTCCAAATGACATGCCCCCAACTAGTCTAGATTAGCTCGAAAATGTACCACATGAAATTCACACACCAGTGTACCGTACATCTTCAGGTATCACAAAACACTCTGGGAAACATTTCTAGTGGTGGGGTACTCCTGGCAGAGCTGTGTAATTACCAGACATGTGTAGTGTTGGAGTATCCCTGACAGGAGTTATCTAATTTCCAGTCAACAGCTAGGCGGGATTAGCTGAAATCTGTACCACATAAAACAGCTTTGAAGTTGATCAGTACCCGACATACATACATCGATAACATATATAAGAAAATTGGTACACTTTTCAGCTAGGTTGACCCCCTGGGCCCCCGGTCTATTAATGGAGAAGAAATCCAAGATATGTATTAAGTAAAAACTAATACCAAAGAGAGAAGGCAACCTTACATTCGTAATATAAAGCGACAAAAATCGTATGTCAATTATCAAGAAATAAAATAACAGTTTATACTACCCGTTGACGTATATAATTATAAACTTCACGCACAGGTGTTTTGAGGGTATAATAGAGTGTAACAGTTGCTGATCATAATGAATACAGGTGTATCATTACCTAATAATTACACAGGTATTTTATTTACTCTGTAGGTGGTATATTTAGAACATGGATAATTCTTCTATATGGGTTTTTTTATTAAACGCCTCGATAGATTTACGTTGGTAGAATTTATTATCTTGAAATAAAATGTTGTTTAAATTCACTCCTTTCTTCACCATAAAGAGGGACATTTTAATCGAACAGGACGTTTTTGTCCCATCTGAACGACTAGACGCCTTTCCTTGGATTGGATGAACCTAATTGACGTGTATAAGGATCGGATAACATCAAAATTCTTTGTTAACTTTAGGAATTATTCTTATTCAAAAATTATCTCACTATTTTCTATTCTTATTTTCTATTATCTCACTATTATCCCACTTTTCACCTTTAATACAACAGATACATTGTACTGTACTGTTCGTTGGAGCTGAATTAGCACCTTTACTACATGTGCAAAAAATACAGAGTACTGTTCGTTGAGGTTGGCTTTGCATCTTTACAGGAAGACAGCGACTCACTTAAATATGCCGACTTACTGCCAGTCCGGTTGTCAATAATTCTGACAATAAATTGTTGTTAAGATATAATGTTGCATGCTTTCACGTCTAACAAATCACAGGGAGCTATAGAAGGCTCAGCTTGGATTGGGAAACACACATGGTGAAGCTTTTATTCCAAATGCCAATATATAAGACGAATCTGCATTTATTCTAGATTCTAGTGTGTATTATGTTTTCAAATTACGTTTTTCGTATTTTATTATTATTTTAAACACGGGTCGGTAATTGAAATCTGGCATAGTTTAACAAATAGTTTGCCGAATTTTACCTTTGTTAATAATCAACCCATGAGCCTTTAAAATAGATTTGTCGCAGTTTATATACCGAATGGCAATAAAGAAGAAACCTATTCTGTACAAACATGCTAGTGGATTTGGGGAGAAAAAATGTGGTAGTATCAAAGAGGATTATTTAATAAATGTGGTAAAGATGCCGCCCATACACTGGTTCATTGTCTAGTATTATCAAGAATTGATTACTGCTATAGTCTTCTCTCGGGTATCAATCAAAAACTTATTAATAAATTACAGCTAGTACAAAACACCGCAGCTAGGATTATTTTTCAGTCTACCAGAAATCACCAAATAACACCACTCTTGAAATATCTTCATTGGCTTCCTGTCAAAAGCAGGATTAATTTCAAACTTCTTTGCATAGCTTATAAATGCCTTAATGGAACAGCACCTATTTTTCTAAGTAGCCTGCTTACAAATTACAAACCACAAAGAACTCTAAGATCGCAGAATGAATATCTTTTAACTGTACCTACTTATAAGCTTAAATCCCATGGAACTCTCTTTCTTTAGAAATTAAGAATTCCAAGAGTTTGGAATCTTTCAAGTCACAATTAAAGACATATCAATTATATGTATACGTGAAGAGCTGACAATTGCGCCACGAGCATACATGAATTGAATGTGCGCATTATCAATACACACTATTATTACATGTATTATTATTAATAATATCATATACTAGATTATTTAAGAAATGTGGTAGTATCATAGACGAGATTATTTAAGAAGTGTTGATGCAACAATACATAAGGATATTAACAGATGATAGAGATGAATTCTATATGTATGTTAAAGTATATCTTTGAAAATTAAACAAGGTTATTTGTATATATACCAGCATTAATATGTTATCTTGTCTTGATCTGTCAAACAATAGATCAGTTATTCGTCGTACAGCTCACAGTACAATAATATCCACACTCTTGAAAAATCGGGTCTGTTATATACAAGTTTATAAAATCATGGATATTACCTTTCTTAGATCTGTCAAACAATAGTTCCGCTAATCGTCGTACCACTCACAGCACAATAGTAATAATGTCTACCCTCTTGACAAATCAGGTGTATTCTTTTCTTGGGGATGTCTGGCTCTTATATATAGATGAGGACAAACCCAACTTCTATATTTAAACTGTATTAATGTTATACCCCTCCCCTCTCTTCCTCTCTCTATGTCTCTCTCTCCATCTCTCTCTCTCTTTCTCCCTCTCTCTCTCTCTCTCTCTAAGTAAATAATTCAAACGTAATAAATTAGTATATATACTGAGCGCAATAGAAAACGCATCACTTAGTTTTTCATATAACAAAATGATCCTGTAAACATATCTTATTTATTTTGCTTCTTATTGTGAAAAATATTCAAATGGGAACACATCAATAACAACACATTTGTACACTTATGGATGTTGAATCTGTAATCAACGGTACAGAGTCAGGGGGTCAAAACCAGATGGTTAATTCCATGCGACTTGCAAGGTATCACAGTTGAAATGGCATTTTAAAGTATACGCACTGTTATGTAAGAGACCTCAAATTGATGTAGATTCTCACTTCGGTTTCAAAATTCCCAGGAACAGTATTTTCACAAAAACAAGTGTTAATATTATAATGTATACGTCTTTTATATAGCTGCTTACCCTATATAAATAGATTAAACTGTTAATATATACCTGTCATATACATGCTTATTATATAAACTAATGTTACTTGATCAATCGTTACATTAAAATAAACAGACCTGTAGTTTCATATATATAGAGAGAGAAATGGGGTTTAACGTCCACTCAACACAAACTAGGTCATTTCGGGACTAACATATGGTTTTTAATTTTATTTCAATAAATCGCTTGCGCGTAGGGGTCTTTAGCAGTGGGAGGAAACCGGAGTGCCCGGAGGAAACCCACGAGGTTGAGAAGGCGCCCCCTATCTCTATGATCTCTAGGCCACATACGCTCACACCAGGGCTCGAAATCACAGCCGCAAGCCAGAGGTGACCGGCCAGCTAGAGGTCGAAGCGCGGCACTCTAGACCACTAGGCCATCCCCCCCCCCCTAGTTTCATATACTTGTATTGTTGACACATACTATTGTTCAAACGACACCTTGTGTTCTTTTGAAATAAGATTGGCAGAATTGTTGCTCATGTGGTTAATAGCATGATATTAACTATGTTTTTTTACTAATTATTGGTTTCAAATTATATAGAAGTTATATCTCACGCACTTAAATGGAATAATGAGATGGATAGGTTGACACATAAAAAAGATTGATGAAATCAAAACAAAGCTAATTCTGTGTGAAATCAGTATACGATTCCAACTGCCAAGGGACCTCGGTTTTTCGTCCCATCCAATATAGTCTTAATAATTTCAATATAATTTTGATAATTTCAATATAATTTTGATAATTTCAATATAGTTTTAATAATTTCAATATAGTTTTAATAATTTTAATATAATTTTATTTCAGTATACAGCCCAGGTACATCAGATCAATCAATATGATTTTGAAAGATTAACTACAGAAGCCTCCGCCAACTTTTCCCTTCTCATGGCCAACTTCCACCTGTTAACCATAGACAAACTTCGTAAGAACTATTTTCTTGTGAATTTAATACTCTTGGTGTTCTCTACATTTGGTCGAACGGTGTTTGTGGTACAAAGAACGAAGCAGACGGCAACACGAAAAGAGAAAAAAATCAGAACAGCCGAAGAAGAGATTTAGAAATGCCAGGAAGTGATATTCATGATACACGTGCATTGTCAATTTACGCATCAAATAGTCAACAGATAGATCAGCTGATTCTAGGTAGCCTGATTATTGTTTTATTGGTTGCCATTGACAACCTGGCCATACATGTTTTATTAGGGTTAGCATTACAAGATAATAATAGAGGTGGAACTATTCCAAATCAAAACCTAAATAACATGTCTCTTTATTTATAATAGAAAATATGTATACAATAAATAATAATATTATATATTTGTTTTACCAATAAATAATAATATTACATATTTGTTTATGCAATAAATAATAATATTATATATTTGTTTTAGCAATAAATAATGATATTATATATTTGTTTTAGCAATAAATAATAATATTATATAATTCGTCGACCATAAATTGCTTATATGACATTGTAAATATTTTTCACCAGAGGATTGTCTGCGAACTCGTCCTTCGTAAAAGGGATAATAACCCGCCCACCCTCCCACCCTCTCTAATATACCACTACAGAGATAAGAGAGAGAGAGAGAGAGAGAGAGAGAGAGTTATTTCGATACAAACACGGGAATACATCATACACTGTGCTATAAGGGAGATTCTGAATTCAATAACCCTACCTTAATGTCCATGATATTATACACTTACAATGTATTTAACTATTTTAATTGTACGTGTATTGTATCAGTTATCTCCCCTTATTCATGGTTGTATTTAGATTGTGATCTGTCGGGGGGCGACTCGGTTGCCACTTCCAAAGCAGAAGTTGCTGGAAGACTCTTCCAGACATGCGAATCGAGGGAACATCAGAAATAAATAAGGGTGTTAAAATCAGTTTGTCTACCACTGGCGTCATATGCAACAATGTTATCTGCATTTTGTCTTCTGTCTCTTCTAGGACCGGACGATATATTTTCTTATGGACAGAGGGTCGAACAGGGTTTAGTCGTTTTAACATAAAGATATAAAAGTAGACCATTGTCCAGGCAACTTCATATAAGCACACCACATACCGCGTCCCCTTTAGGTCGATAGTAGGACGTTAAAGTAGTTAAGTCTCTAACTCAATATCATCCAAAGCCTTCCATGATGAAAACACGAACCAATTAACGGGGAGGTTGGGGGCCCTCCCCCAGAAAAATTTGGTAAATTAGATTTAATTTGGTGCATTCTGACGTATTTCCGGAAGGTAAATTCCAAAATTACAGGTCTAAAAATCGCCAATAAAATCGCATAGATTTAAGTTTCAAATTTTCAAGCCTGAGCGGTAGGGGGGGGGCGGACACCCTGGACCCCCCCCCCCCCTCTGGATCCGCTGCGGCATATTCCAAACTAATCTGGAGAACATGCGCAATATGCTGGAATAACCAGACATTAAAAATTTCTATTTGGTTGAGATTCATGTCGTATTTCGCTGGACATAACTGATTTGAAATAAGAGTCAGAACAGAAACATTATTATATGCGTTGCGACCGACTTGGGTAAATTTCTAGGTCCCAAGTATAAGAGATTTAGCTCCTTAAAACCCCATTCAGTTTTCGCGACTGACCACTTGCAGAAATTAAATAAGATTTATCTTTGATTTTTATTTTATTGTAAAATATACAAAATGTTAATAATAATAATAAAACGTTAATATTAATAATAAAACACGCCTTAGAGGACAGTTCTCGTCTTCCAAAGACATGTTAGAGGACAGCTTAAAGACAAGTTAATGTTTTATTTTTATGGACCGAATGATCTAATGAAGGAAGGACATATTTATATCATTTGTACCGATACAGGAAATACCAACCAATCAATCAATCAATCAATATATAGATATGGTTCTAATAATTTAATAAAATCTATCAATACCATCGATACTTCCCATCCACATAAACTTTTTTTGTGGATTGAATCTGGCACCACTGAAGATCTTGCGACATACGTTTTGTGGACCCCCCGGATAAATAAGAGGTTGTCAGTACACACTGGCGTGCACAAAAAATATCCCTTGACAGTTGGAATTCGATATAAGAGTAAGCCGTCGTGCCCTTGTCCCAGCAAAATTTCCCTCATAGCACACTGTATGGAGTATGCCCGTCTTCATTAGTCCAGTTCGGAGCAGAGCAGTAGGACGTTAAACCCCATTTTATTTTATTTTTAGATATATAATTACATAATTGCATAATGGGGTGGTGATGAAACTGCACGTGAACAATAACTTATATTGCCATTATGGGTAATATAGAAATATACAAAATCTTTCTTTTAAAAGTTTGTCACTTTTTATAAAACTTTGCAAACTTTTCGTCGTTCTTTGAATCTCTTCTTTGTAAAGCTGCACGTGCTACTGTTTCAAAGACTTCTCTTACTCCCTCCTTGGTTCGTGCTGAACATTCCAGATATGAATAGGCATGAATTTGTTTTGCCATCGCACGGCCCTTGTCTGAGGAAACTGGTTTTAGCTTTCGTTTGGATAATTCTTCTTTGGTTGCTGGATCATTTCTTAACTCTTTATTGTTTCCTACTAAAATAATTGGAACGTTTGGACAGAAATGTTGAATTTCGGGTTTCCATCTATGTGAAATACTTTCCAAACTGTCTGGATTGTGAATAGAAAAACACATGAGTATGACGTCAGTATCTGGATAAGACAAGGGACGTAACCGATCATAATCTACCAGCCCAGATGTTTCCCATAATGACAACGGCACCTGTAAACATAAAATAACGGGTAGTATTAGTGATCAATCAAGATGACATATTTACTAAACTTGCCGAACATAAGACCTCTTTTCACCTAGTGTTTATCTGACAATACGGGTCTTTCGTGATCTCCGGAATGTACAACAAATGCTAGCTTCCCGCTGTCGTGCGATAGTTAGGACTGACTTCATCACCTCAATATATGATAGTGGAAACCTAGAAAGAGTCACACGTTGGTCTTTGGAACTTTTTACTTGTTATTGAATTGCACGGGTTTGCTAGGGTTTTTTTTAGATTGGCAGCGAATAGTTGGCAAGCTGTCACGTTATGTAGGATAACTAGGGAGCTGATCATGATAGCTATAGTGGCCAAATTATCGTGCTAGAAATTATGGTATTATGGCTGATAGTGAATAAACAGCTAAACGAGACAAAGAAAAACTAACAGCCATGATGGTCGCCAATTTGGTCATTTATTAGTCCAGTAAACTGACAAAGTAAAAAGAAGACAGAACGCGCACCTGTACTTGGTCCTTTATAACTCCAGCCTAAAACAGAATTGATGTAGGCCAGTTCTTCTATGTATGGTGGGGGGGGGGTGGCCTAGTAGTCTAGAGTGCCGCGTTTCGACCTCTAGCTGGCCGGTCACCTCTGGCTTGCGGCTGTAGTTTCGAGCCCTGGTGTGAGCGTATGTGGCATGGAGATAGGGGCGCCTTCTCAACCTGGACTTCCGGTTTGTGATTTGTATGAGTAAGACGTGTTTTACTTCGGCTCTTCAAATCGACTTTCATCGGTGTTTTTTTTGGATATAATTCTATGTTTTCTAGAGGACTTAAAACTATCTAGGGTGAGAATTATATAGATATTTATATACTTTAAAGTGGTGTGAGAGTCGGGCCTGTGGCCCTGACTCTTTGTGAGTCTACTCAGCTATGTCTTTGTCTCGCCATGTTCAACCATCATCGAATGGCGGTGAAAAGCGCTCATTTAAGAAGGAGTGTGTTGTAAAAGTAAGAACTTCCAATTTTTCGAAAGTAAATATTGTAGATTTGATCGATGCTGTAGAAAATGTTTGTGGTGAAGGGTCATGTTTTGCCTGTATCCCGAGATCTCCAACACATTATGAAGTTACGGTTAATAATGAGGAAAATTCTAAGCTGCTATGTGAGGGTTTGAAGATTGGTGATGATAAATATATGTGTGATAGATTATGTGAAACTACGGTTGTTGTATCCTTTATGAACTTACCAAGTTATATTGAAGATCGTGAGATTATTGCAAGATTAAACGGGCATGGAATAGAAGTGACGGGAGAGGTAAATAGGAGATATTATGCGAGATCGAAGTGCTGTGATGGTACTAGATTTATGAGATGTAAATTTCCACCCCACATAAGATCTTTACCGTATGCGATGAAGTTTGAAACGGTAGAAGGCATGCAGAGTTTCCGTGTTATCCATTCTGATCAACAACGGGTATGTTGGAAATGTTATTCAATCGATCATATTATCACTAATTGCCCTGATGTTCGATGTAGAGTTTGCAAACGCTTTGGTCATGTATCCTATCATTGTAAAGGTGTACCATGTACGATTTGTGATAAATGTGGTGACGAATGTGAATGTGGCAGTATTGTACAAACAGACAATAAACTGAATGAACAGATTTGCGACACACCTAATATTGTTCAACCACACTCGGAAACAAGTGTGTTGTTAGAACCAAACCAAAATAACAACAGTGATGTAAGTACTACTCACAGTGTATTGGTTCACCAGGCTGATATTGGCGATATGAGCATTGAGAATAATACAACTCAGGGCAGTGGTATAACAGAGTCGGCTAAATCGTGTGATTTGAATATTGATTTAAAAATTACTGATGTTAATAAAGTTGAAGAAAATATGAATCCTGAAGGTGATAATTATGAATATGAAGATATTGATGACGATGAGAACTCAATAGGTCAGACACCTATTCATAGTAATAATGATGGTATTCGGCGTAGCAGGCGTAAACAAGCTTTAAAGGGTTGTAATAAAGAGAAGAAAACTGTGGCGGAAAAAGGGAAAAAGCTGAAAGCTGTTAAAAACGTACTTAAAGATTACGGTTTGGATGTGTTGTCTGGTATGGCGAAAAAAGTTCACGGTAGCAATAACTAAAATAAATTTTTCTTTAAACATAATTCTTAGCTTTTTGTTTATGGTTAAAGTCGTATCACTAAATGTAAATGGCCTCAGAGATATTAATAAAGTTAAAAATATATTTTGTACTTTTGAGAATACGGACATTATTTGTTTACAGGAAACATTTTGGGATGACTTGTTTGTTGATTCGGTGAAACGATTATGGGATGGTCCACTCTTTATTTCGAATTGTCCTTTTGCAAAAAGGAAGGGTGTAGCGATCCTTGTTAAAAATGATATTAAAGAATGTGTTGTCAATACACAGACAGATAATGATGGCCGCATAGTAAGAGTAGATCTAAATTTTGATCAACAACTTGTTTCAATAATTTCTATATACGCCCCTAATGAGTATAAAGAAAGAATTAAATTTTTTGAATATATTAAAACTTTTATTGATATAAACCAACATGTTATTATAGGAGGTGATTTTAACGATGTTTTAGATCCTAGTTTAGATAGAGGTTATGGTATGGACACGTGCAAAGCGTCTAGTATTGCTTTTAATAGATTCTTGAATTCTTCAAATTTATGTGACATTTACCGTTATAGAAATCCTACTAAAAAGGAATTTACTCGTGTGTGTTCAGTTAACGGTAATTATAAAACAAGTCGGTTGGATTATATACTTGTTAGTAGAAATCTTCTTACATTTTGTCAACATGTATTTATAACTAAAACTAGTTTTAGTGATCATTCCATTGTATCTTTAATATTAGACTTTTCCAATTGTGAAAGGGGACCTGGTGTGTGGATACATAATAAATCTCTTTTAAATGATGTTGATTATGTAAATATTATTAGAAATTGTATTAATAATGAAGTCAATAGTGAATTATTTGAACGTGAGCCATTAGTGTGGTGGGATAATATTAAATATAAGTTTAAAACATTATCTATTATTTTTTCAAAGTCAAAGGCTAAGATAAGCAAGAAGAGATTTTGGGATCTTCAAAATGATTTACAAAAGGAATACTGTAAAATTGCGGAAAATAGAAATTATAATGTTGACAAAATTAAGGATATTGAGCAAGAACTTTATACTTTTGAAACTGCACGTTGTCAAGGGGCAATTATTCGATCCAAGATGAAATGGGCTCTTGAGTGTGACAAAAATACAAAATACTTTCTTACTTTAGAAAAGCAAAGGCAGGCTTCGAAACTGATAAAAGAAGTTAAAACTGTAGACGGTTGTGTTACTGATACGGGTGATATTTTGTATGAATGTGCATCCTTTTATGAAAAACTCTATACTAAAGAATCTGTCGATGTTGATTCACAAAATAAGCTTTTTTCTTTAGTTCAGTCAACTCTATCTGAGGATGATAGATTGTCATGTGATAATGATTTTACTTATGATGAGATAACTAATGCTTTAAAATGTTTAAATAAAAATCGTTCTCCAGGTTTGGATGGATTAACTCCTGAATTTTACACACATTTTTGGGATGTTTTAGGCCCTATTTATTTTAAAATTGTGAAGTCTATTTTAAATCAGAACGAAATGTCCCACACAATGAAGCGTGGTATGCTTACTTTATTATTTAAGAATCGTGGCGATAAAAATGATTTAAAAAACTGGAGACCGATTAGTTTACTAAATACTGATTATAAGATTTTAGCACGGGTTTTATCTAACAGATTGAGAAATGTTATTGGTTCAGTTGTTTCTTTAGAACAAACATGTTGTATACCTGGCAGAGATATAGCTGATAATGTGGCCAGTTTAAGAGATATTATAGATTATTGTGACAGTGAGCAGACTGATGCTTTTTTACTTAAACTAGATGCTGAGAAAGCTTTCGATCGAACTTCACATGATTATTTATTTCAACTTTTATCTTATTATGGGTTTGGTAGTAATTTTATCAACTGGATAAAGATTTTGTATTTTAATGTTTCAAGCTGTATTAAGTGTAATGGGCATTTGTCACCATATTTTAACGTAACTCGTTCTGTCAGACAGGAATGTCCTCTCTCAGCCATGTTATACGTGCTTTCTGCCGAACCTTTAAATTTATTGATTAAAGATAGTGGGATAAGGGGAATTCCAATTAAATATTCACAAACTGTTTCTTTAATATATCAGCATGCTGATGATACGAATATAACGCTACCTGATATTAATTCTGTACAGTCTGTTTTTAAGACCATTTTAACATATTGTAAAGCATCGGGAGCCCGGATGAACATAGAAAAATCAGAGCTCTTACCCTTTGGTACAGCTTCTATTGATATATTAGATTTGGATTTGCCCGTTAAAATCATTAAAGGTTGTACTAAGATTCTCGGTGTTTTTATTGGGCCTGATCGACACTTATGTGAAGAACGTAATTGGAGGGATAAGGTGCAGAGTATAAGGCGGTTGTGTGACCTTTGGCTCACACGTGATGTAACTTTAATCGGAAAAGTAACCTTAGTGCAATCTTTAATGATGTCTAAGCTGTGGTATACGCTAGCAGTAGTTCCTATTCCCAAATGGGCGGAAAGGGAGATAACCGTCATAATTAATAACTTTTTATGGTGCAAAAAACGACCGCTTATAAAACTGTCAACTTTAATGGGTAATTTATTTGATGGCGGACTGAAAGTCCCTTACTTAGTTTTAAAGGGCAAATCATTATGCTTGAAGTGGTTAAAGCGTTTTTATGATGAATCTTATCATTATTTATGGAAAGATACAATGTCTTATTTTTTAAAGAAGTATTGCAATTATGGTTTTGTAAATGAATTATTTTATATAACTTATAAACAGGCAGAATTAAACAAATTGCCAGTGTTTTATAGGACGTTGCTCAGTGCTTGGCAGGATATTTCCAGTGCAAATTTTAAAAAAATAGATAGTTTAAACGATATTTTAAATCAACCATTGTTTGATAATCGTCATATCTTGCATAATGGTAATAGCCTCACGTTTCTTGATTTTAAGGCAGCTGGTATTGTTAAAATTTATGATATTGTATATTCTGTTAAACCTGGGTTTTTACCCTTGCATTCTATTAAAGATATGATATTAGATTTTAATCCAGATTTTAATGTAGATAAACTAGAACCATTGTATGATTTATTGCTTAGTAGTATTCCAGTTGAATGGTGTGATATTATTAGGACGTCGTGTGGTGATTATAGTTCTGACGTATTACCCGCTATTTTATATGACGATACAGTTTGTACAGTTGATTCTTTTACTGCGAAGTTTTGTTATAATGTTTTATTAACTAGTGTGTATAGACCTCCAACTAGTTATGACTATTGGGAGAAACTTGGATATAATTTAGATTGGCAGAAAGTATGGAAGGGTGTTTTTATTAGATTTAAGAATCCTGATTTAACTAATCTCGATTTTAAGTTAGTTCATAATGTACTGTGGACGAAGGATAGATTATTTAAAATACGTAAAGTTGATGATGACATATGTCCTGTATGTAAATCTAAGTCAGAAAGTATCATTCATATATTTTTAGAGTGTAGTGAATTAACTGTTTTTTATTTGTATGTTAAAGATTTACTGACTGATGTATTTCATAATGGCTTTTCACTGTTAGAATTTCAGACATGGGTTTTATTTGGTGTTCAGTCGAAAGATGTTGCTTATGACCTGTTAAATCTACTTTTTAGTTGTTTGAGACAAACTGTTTATCGGCGTCGTATTTTAATGATGAATAAGAATGTGTCTGTTAATTTAATACAACTTTTTAAAAGGATTTTTAAATTAGCTTTGGATGAAGTCCAAACATATTTTAAATCTAAACCTATTGAATTTCATGGAAAGTTTTTATCCTTTATCCCTTCTGTTGTACTAGACAATAATATTGTGAAAGTATTGTGATATAATTATTATTTACTTATTTATAGTCATATTTTTATATTCAGACTGTGATATGTTTATTTTTTTAATGTTTTATTTGTACACACTTATATGTATGTGACTGGATTTGAATAAAATAAAAAAAAAAAAAAAAAAGAGTGCCGCGTTTCGACCTCTAGCTGGCCGGTCACCTCTGGCTTGCGGCTGTAGTTTCGAGCCCTGGTGTGAGCGTATGTGGCATGGAGATAGGGGCGCCTTCTCAACCTCGTGGGTTTCCTCCGGGCACTCCGGTTTCCTCCCACTGCTAAAGACACCTACGCGCAAGCGAAGTATTGAAATAAAATTTTAAAAAACAACCATGTGTTAGTCCCGAAATGACCTAGTTTGTGTCGAGGTGACGTTAAACCCCATTTCTCTCTCTCTCTCTCTCTATGTATAGGGTTAGGGTTAGGGAACTATGTTTTACTTACCGATATGTTGTCGACTTCAATATCAACATCGTATTGCTCAAAGACAGTTGTTGTAAAAGTTTCGAAGAACTGATCTTTACAGAAGAGGGTTAATAAACAGGTTTTACCACAGAATGCATCCCCTACTACAGCTATCTTCTTTCTGGTATCACTCGTCATTGTAATACTTTAAAATCTGAAACATTAAAATTATAACAAATATTTTCCGTCCGTGAGTAAACAAAACAATTTCTTCGTTACTGAACGAAAGATATAATAATCACCGATCGACAATTTTACAGGAAAATTAAAAATAGACTGATAAAATATTGGTCACTGTAAAGGAAACGGTTGGCTAGTATTTTGCTTAAGATAAGCTAGTTTTTTATTCCATCGGTAAGCGAACCGGACATGTTGGCTAGTATTTTACGTACTGTAAACTTTCCAATTGTCCTACTTATTTCTGTGTTATTATCCGAATTGTTATTTGTTCGATATACCTATGTAATAATGGCGCATTCACACATATGGACTGTATTATGTAGGCCTACCTGTATTTTTACAAAACTGGCAAAAAAATATGTATAACTAATACACTCTACTATTCAGTTGTATTAAAGCTACACGCCACTTACTTTGCTAACACAAGATTCAATATGATAATAAGCTTCCTTATGGGCTCTTTTAATTCAACAAGTTTTAATGGTGACGCTGTTGTTTTATTTACTTCCTTGTAAGTCATGACTATGTAATTCAACTGTGGGAGGGACAAACTTCTCCCTAAATTTGAAGGATAAAATCACGATAAAAATTTTTTGCAGATTAGGTAGCGCAGTGCTGATACGGACATTATTATTATGATACAAATTTATTTAACATTGTGGTAAATATCATAGACTAGATCATTTAAGAAGCGTCGATGTAATATCGTTGAAAACTTAACAAGGTTAATTGTATATATCAGCTTTGTTTAATTTTAATATATTATATATAATTTTATAAAAACCCAATCTTGTCTTGATCTGTCAAATAATATTTCACCTATTCGTCACAGTACAATAATATCCACCCTCTTGACTATGGAGCCGAATCGTTGCCATATTAAGAGAAAATATCATAGTTAAAATTGACAAATTATAATGGTCAAAATGGTAAAAATGGCAATTTGCGTGATTTTTCACTTGTAAATATTACATAACACAAAATCACAATTTTAGTATCAAAACCAAAATTGTTCGCCAAAAATTAACAGCATAAAAATCTACTTGTGTTTTATTCACTTTCTACTTTTCGCATTTGCAAATTCACTGTGACATTTTCATCTTTGCATTTTCAACTATAAGAATTTCACCAGTGTATTTTCAACCCCCAAAATTTCTCCAATTGAAGGGCTAGAGGGCGTGGTTCCGGGTTCAGCCGAAGTTGACGTCATAGGACGTCAATATTTAGCGTCTGGGCTAAAATTAATGCTCCATTGGGTTATTCGTGCCTCTTAGTGTTAAGATTATCCGATTTGAAAAAATCAAATAAATAGTTTGTCATGTCATACAATTTTTTGTTTAATGAGATATATCATCGAACCTTGAGGTTGGCCCATTGTCTTAATAGATCCGACGAATCTTTAATTGAACATCGGCATGAATGTGAGCGTATTGCCGGCATTATATCTGAAATAAGTGTCACTACCGAAGAGGTGTCTGATTGTCTTAATCAATTAAGAAAAGCTCTACAGTTATTAGACGATGCAATAAATTGTGAAAAATTTCAACAAAAAAAAAAAAAAAAGAAATAAAAAAATCCCTAAAAAGAGGTATGCATTATTGTTCTCGCTATAGTCGGCATTCCAAAATATATCTTAATCATTGCAATCGATTATGATAATGTACTCCGAATGCATTAGCCGCTTATATCAACCATGATGTCGCGTGTTATATTTCTATGGCGTGCCCGAGTTAAAGGGGCCTTTAATGATTTAACATTTACGATAGTAGTATTTGCATGTATTAAGTGAATAGGTTAGTATGAACAAGTTTTAAAATATGACTTAATCTAATATCTACTACAAAAATAACTTTGAATATCTCACAAGAATTGAATATATTTTTTTAAAAAAAACAACATTGTTTGGTGTTTGAAATGTTCCCTTACAATTTAGAGTAGTCGTCCCTTTCAGGTAGCATTAATTTTAGTCTAAAAGATAAAACACATGAGTGATGACGTCAACTTCGGCCGAACTCGTAAACACGCCCCTTTCCTTATATGGTCAGTTAGATTGGAGAAATGTTAGTGGTTGAAAATACAATGGTGAAATTCTTATAGTTGAAAATGCAAAGATGAAAAAAGTCACAGTGATTTTGCAAATGCGAAAAGTAGAAAGTGAAAAAAACACAAGTAGAAGTTTATATTGTTAATTTTTGGCGAACAATTTTTGTTTTGATACTAATATTGTGATTTTGTGTTATGTAATATCTACAAGTGAAAAATCACGCAAATTGCCATTTTTACCATTTTGACCATGATAATTTGTCAATTTTAACTATGATATTTTCTCTTAATATGGCAACGATTCGGCTCCATACTTGACAAGCCGGGTCTGTTATATATACAATGGTATAAAATCACAGATATTACCTTTCTTAGATCTGTCAACAGTTCCGCTAATCGTCGTACCACTCACAGCACAATAGTAATAATGTCTAACCTCTTGACAAATCGGGTGAATTCTTTTCCTAGAAAAGTCCGCTTCTTATATATAGATGTGGACAAACCCAATTTCTATATTTAAACTGTATTAATGTTAAAACCTAATTTAGAAGCATAATATTATACCCGCCTCTTCCTCTGTCTCCCTCTGTCTCTCTCTCTCTCTGTGTCTCCGTTTCTCTCTCTCTCTCTCCTATCAAATTGATGTCGATTCTCACATGTCACTGCTATGGGATATGAATTGGTTTGCCTATTACGAGTTCTAAGGTATTATATATATAACGCTGGTTTGATACTGGTCAGTAAGGTTCTTATCCATGTGGGATTTCTTGTTAGTGGGAAAACGATTTCGGTTTCAAAAACCCCAGGAACAGTTTTTTCACAAAAACAAGTGTTAAATGATAATGTACGTCGTTTATATAAAATATAAATAGATTTATGTGTGAATATATCCGTTTCATATAACTTGATCAAAGATAGAATAACTTTAATTTATTTTATGATCAGTAGTGGAATACCGCGTTTTATCAGTAAAATAAAAATATTATTCCACTGGCGGACAAAGTAGTCCATGTTGTTTTACCTAAAATGATTGTAAAATCATAAAATAAATAGAACATTTGTCGTTTCGTCGTGAATAACATATTTTATTTCATCTCTAAGCAAGAAAACATTTATATTTTCACGAATGCATACCCCTTCATCTAAATGTGTACTATATAAACTATGATGTGTCTTGGTCAGCCATAACGTTATAATAAACAGACCTGTAGATATACTTATATTATTGACATACTATTGTTCAAACGACATATTGTATTAAAATTGGTAAGATTGTTGCTATTTGTATGGTGGCTGTTAGCGGCCGTTCTACATTCTCGACACAACACGTCGAAATTTTTGTATTTTGTCGTCTTTTCGGGTTATAAAGGCGAAAAGTTGACAAAATCAACGCGACAGACTAACCCAACAATCATCGCCCTCATTTTGTCGTCTTGTCGGGTCAATTTTGTCGACTTGTCGACTTCACAACCCGACAAGTCGCCGAAATGCAATTATTACGCTTTGTCGACTTGCCGCATCGGAAGTCAATCACTGCGCATGAGCAAGTATTCTTCGGTTAAGTATGGAAGCCTAATCCCAACGAGACGAGGGTGCTTTTATTCGGCATTTGTATTTGTTTTGCTACACCTGGCCATTTCACAGATAGGATTGAAAAGTTCGTTTGGTTAAATTTGCATTTAACCACCTAGAAAAATAGGAATCTATATTTCAGAGAGGGGTAAGTTTTACATGTTGATATGTATTCTAATGTCGCGCCGCGACTTGTCGCCTTAACAACCCTGCAAGTCGAGAGTGTAGAACGGCCGCTAACAGACACCATATATTTGAGTTAATGACATTATATTAACTACGGCTTTGACTAATTATTGGTTTCAAATTATATAAAAGTTATATCTCATCCTCGCCTTCCACAAACAAGTAAGAGGAAAGGAAATACCTCGCCTTCTATAGACAAGTTGAGGGGAAATGGGGTTTAACGTTTTACTTGCAAGCACCTACTGGGTTATGAAAGACAGGTACCGACACATGGAATACCAATCAGTCAATCGATATATAGATATGGTTCTAATAATTTAATAAAGACAATCAATATTTCCACAGAAACATAGTATCTTGCAACATATAATTATAAATAAGGAATAATATCAGGCATTCTAGATAGTGCGAGTATCTATATACATGGATGGACAGTTGGGATGAAACTGTACTTGCCCAAGAACATATATTTCCAATGAGGGTAGGGAGACACGGTGGCTAACTGGGTAAGACACTTCTCCACCAGCCTGGCGGCCGCGTGCTCGTTTGTTTCAGTCAATCGCAATTCCGACACGGTTTCCCCTTGTCAGCGGTGCAGGACGGATTGTCTGACAAGGACGGCTGTTTAGTCATTCAGGATGAGGTCCCGCGTATATATTAGCATACACGTAAAAGATCCCTTGGCAGTTGTAATTCGATGTAAGAGTAGGCCATTGTGTCACCGCCCGGGCAAAATTTCCCTCATAGCACACTGTATGGAGTATGCCCGTCTCCATTAGCCCAGTTTAGGAGCAGGACAGTTGGACGTTAAACCCCATTTCATTTTATTTTTGGATATATAATTACATAATTGCATAATGGGATGGTGATGAAACTGCACTTACACAATAACTTATATTGTCATTATGGTTAACATAGAAATATACAAAACTCTTTCTTTTAAAATTTTGTCACTTTTTATAAAACTTTGCAAACTTTTCGTCGTTCTTTGAATCTTTTCTTTTGTAAAGCTGCACGTGTTGCTGTTTCGAAGACTTTCCTTACTCCCTCCTTGGTTCGCGCTGAGCATTCCAGATATGAATAAGCATGGATTTTTTCTGCCATCGCGCGGCCCTCGTCTGTGGAAACTGGTTTTAGCTTTTGTTCGGATAATTCTTTATTGGTTACTGGATCATGCCTTAAATCTTTTTTGTTTCCTACTAAAATAATTGGAACGTTTGGACAGAAATGTTGAATTTCCGGTTTCCATTTTTCTGAAATATTTTCCAAACTGTCTGGATTGTGAATAGAAAAACACATGAGTATAACGTCAGTATCTGGATAAGACAAGGGACGTAACCGATCATAACCTTCCTGTCCAGCTGTATCCCATAATGCCAACCTCACCTGTAATTATAAAATAATGGGCAGTATTAATAATCCATAAAGATGGTACATTTATTAAACTTTACAAACAACTACAGACCTACTGTTGGCCTAGATTTTATCTGACAATACCGGTTGTATTTGAGCGATACGTTGTCACTACTTGTCTTTCGTGAACTCTGGATGGTACAACTAAAGCCAGACTGACACTTGCACGACTTTTGGCCACGATTTTGTCGCGCCCATCAGTGTCCACGTTGACACGAACTGGCACGACGAGTTCACGCATAGTTTGCGCATTGTTCGCGCACTTCCCGCATTGGCACGACGAGTTTGCGCAAATCGGACGCTGTCGTGCCGACTCGGGTCGTGCCAATGCGTGCCACGGAATCGTGCAAGTGTCAGCCTTGCTTAATGCTAGCTTCCAACTGTCGTGCGATGCGTTACGACAGGATAGTCCATATTGAGTCCACGGTCTGCTACGTGGAGATGCGTTCGGTTACGTTTCGATATGATCAACTCGATTGTTAGGACTGACTTCATCACCTCAATTTATAATAAGTCCTGATAGAATCACCACGATTATTCCACGATGAAAACCATGATTTTAATCGTTGCACAAATCGTGATAGCGGGAACCTAGAAAGAGTCACACGTTGGTCTTTGGAATTTTTTACTCGTTATTGAATTGCACGGGTTTGCTAGGTTTTTTTTATCGAATTGCACGAGCCGAAAGTTTTATAGTCGGCAAAATGTCGGCAAGTATCCTTTAACTCTTAGAACCCGAAATGCCGCAAAACCGGCTTGACGTTGTATCGCATTTACCCGAAATGTCTGTTTTGCAGCTTGGGGCGTGTTCAAGCTCCAATTACGTTGACGTCATAATTTATATGACGTCCTGTAAATCCAGGGAGGGACGTGCAACACCCCATGTAAAGTCAGTGTTCAAAGTGTTAAAGATCTAGGATAACGCAATACTAGGGGGCTTGTCATCGCTGATAGTGACTTACAGTTAGCGTGAAGATGTCTCAGCTAAAGGAGACAGGGAAAATCTAACAGTCATGATTGTCGCCACTTAGATCCTAGGATGGCCAAGTAAAAAGAAGTTCTTCTATGTGTAGGCTATAGGGTTAGGGATAAAGAATTATTTTACTTACCGATCTTTGCTCCAATGTGTGCCCCCCCTCCCCATCGACAAAATCCTGGATCTGGGCCTGACTCCATATAAGTCCAGGAAATCACGTAAATAGAAAACAGGCCAGGTAACCTGTGCTTTACAACTCCAGTCTTAAACTGAATATGTGTGTGTAGCCCATTTTATCGATGTATAGGGTTAGGGTTAGGAAACTATGTTTTACTTACTGATCTATTGTCGACTTCAATATCAGAAACGTAATTCTCAAAGACAGTTGGTACATAAACTTCTGGGAACTGATCCGTACAGAAGACGATTAATAAACAGGTTTTACCACATTCGCCATCACCCACAATAACTAACTTCTTTCTGGTGTCACTCGTCATTTTAATACTTTAAAATCTGAAAACATTCAAATTATAACCAATATATTCCGTCCATGAGTAAACAAAACAATTTCGTCGTTACTGAACGAAAGACATAAGAATCAACGATCGACAATTTTGCAGGAAAACGAAAAATACGCCCGTCGAGGAACAACCACATGGACGGAATATATTGGTTATAATTTGAATGTGTATTGATCAACAACGGTTACTATTGCTGATTTTACTGGACCTATCTGCTGCATTTGGTTCTCTACTAAAAATTAGTTTGTGTGAGAATGTTTCAACTGTTTCCGATCTTACGTAACTAACAGAAGGCTGCGTGCATTAGTAGGACTTCTCCAGTTTTTGTTTCAATGCTCTGTTAGTTGAGGTTGACTTAACAGTTTTACAGGGAGATAATGACTCACTGAAACATACACACTTTCTGCCAGTTCAGTGTTACAGAATTCTAAAAAAAAAAACAAGTTGTTAAGATATATTGTGACAGGCTTTCACGTCTACAAATCACCGGGAGCTACAGATAGCTCAGCTTGGATTGGTAAACAGACTCGGGGCAGCTTTTATTCCGAATGGCAATATGTAAGAAGAATATGCATTAATTCTGGTGTGCATTATGCGGATTTTTTTTTTTACAACCAGTCAGTAAGTGACATCGGACATTTCAACAAATAGTTTGTCGAACTTTACTTGAAAGTGGTAGGTGCAGTTTTATTGCCAAATGGCAATAAACAAGAAAACTATTCTGGACATACATGCTAGATGAGTTTGAGAGAGAAAACATCTAGCCGTTGTGAAAGAATTGTTGAATTTATGTATTGTCCATATCCGGTAAATCTACATTTCCCCGAAATCTGATTAACACCTTGTTTAGAGAATGTTGGTCACTGTAAACGAACCAGTTGGCTAACATTTTGGTCACTGTAGAGGAATCGAACACGATGGCTAGTAATTTGCTCAAGGTAAACGAACCGGGTGGCTAGTATTTTACTCATTGTATTTTAGAGTTGTTTGTTGTAATAATGGTGTATTCACACATGTAGACTGTATTATACGATGTAAATCATATCTTTTACAAAACTGACAACAAATATGTATATCTAACATACTTTACTATTCAGTTGTATTAAAGTTACAGGCCACTTACTTTGCTAACACAAGATTCAATATGATATAAACCTCCTTGTGGGCTCTTCTATTTCAACAAGTTTTAATGGTGACGCCCCTGTTATATTTACTTCCTTGTAAACCATGACAATGTAATTCAACTGTGGAGAGGGGAAATCTCTTCCTTAAATTTGAATGATACTTTATAGCATCACGATAAAAACAATGTTTCAGACTAGATAGTGCAGCGCTGATAGGTACACTACTATCACAGACTAGATTATTTAAAGACAGCGTTGACAAATGTGGTAATGTCATAAATTTGATTATTTAAGACAGTGTTGATGTAACATGATATAACGATATTAACAGATCATAGAGATGAATACTATATGTACGTTGAATTGTATCTTTGGAAATTGAACAAGGTTAATTTTATATAAACAAGCTTTGTTTGATTCTAATATATTATATATATAATGTTATAAAATCCCAGATGTTATCTTGTCTTGATCTGTCAAACACTAGATCAGTTATTCATCGTACAGCTCACTGTACAATAATGTCCACGCCCTTGACAAGTCGGGTCTGTTATAAATAAGTTTATAAAATCACAGATACTACCTTTCTTAGATCTGTCAACAGTTCCGCCAATCGTCGTACCACTCACAGCACAATAGTGATAATGTCTAACCTCTTGACAAACCAGGTGTATTCATGTAGAAAAGCCCTGTTCTTATATATAGATGTGGACAAACCCAATTTCTATATTTAAACTGTATTTAGAAGCATTATTTTATATCCCCTCTCTCTATCTCTCCTCTCTCTCTCTCTCTCAGTAAATAATTCAAACGTAATGAATTGGTATATATATAGTAATAACGAGTTCATAAAATTCACATAAGCCGTGCTCATAGCACAACAAAACACACAATCACTCTTGAAAATATTTCTCAAAAAAGTATGTTTTTAATCTTGATTTAAAGGAGTCCAATGATGGATGGATCAAAGATTTTCAGGTAGCGAGTTCCACAAATTGGCAGTAACAACACTAAATGAGCGAGTTCCAAAGGGGCTTAGTTTATATTTTGGCACTACAAGTTCTCTTAGACAAGATGGCATTTCACAGAGATTCTCACATGTCACTGCTATGGGATATGAATTGGTTTGTTATTACGAGTTCTAATATATTATATAGATAACTCAGGTTTGATACTGGTCTGTCATTTTACAGAAAGTTCTGTTCCAAGTCGGATTTCATTATCAGTGGGAAAACTATTGCGGTTTCAAAATCCCCAGGAACAGTATTTTCACAAAAACGCGAGTTAATATGATATTATATACGCCTTTCACATACCTGCCTACCCCTATAGCTAATCAACTCACATCCCATATCAGTGACAATAATCTAAAGTGCTTACAGGAAGTTTCATAGCATCGAGGCTGTTATTGTTCGGGGTACATAATGACGTCAGCAATATATACGTCATTCATCCACCTGCTTATTATATAAACTGATGTAACTGATCAACCATGGTATAACGTTAATATACACCCCTTTCGTCTACCTGCTTATTATATAAATTAATGTTACTTGATCATCCATAACATTATAATAAACAGACCTGTAGGTTTATATACTTATATTATTGACACATACTATTGTTCAAACGACATCTTCAAGGGTGTTTTAAGGATTATTATGGCGGAGGCTATAGGCCTACTATTCTGATGGCCCCGTTTCGGGGGTGGGGGTGTTCTTGATTGATGTGGATTCAACAGTAACAGTGTATAGAACACGATTGGCTCGGACTCGGGGCTGGAGGCCGGGCCCTTTAGTCAGACGTTTTATTTTTTCAACTCATTCCATTTTTTCGCGAGGGGGCTGGCGCCTACAGCGCCTCAGCTATATAACGCTTTGTTGGTAAGAATGTTGCTATTTGGGTTAATAACATTATATTAACTATGGCTTTGACTAATTATTGGTTTCAAGGGTTATGGTTGGGGTTATAGAAGTTATATCTCACTCACTTAAATCGGATGAGTGATGGGTTAACTCATAAAAAGATTGATAAATCCAAAGCATACCTGGTTGTGAATGAAACACTATATAATATTTATCTCTATTAATTAGGTCATATTTGACCAATAAGATAATTGAAAGCCGAAACCAAGGGTAGAGAACCATCAGAGCTTTGGACGACCAGTAGACATCGTGGGTTCTGTACACGACCTTATCATGTTTATCACTAACGATAGGAAAGTTATCATTCCATCATTTGGCTTAGTAACCATTAATTAAATCATTATAACTAATTACGCCATAGTTGACCAATTAAACAATTAAAAGCCGAAACCCAAGGGTAGAAAACCATCAGAGCTCTGACCGATCAGTAGACATAAAGTAGATTCTTTAGAAGACCATAAAATGTAGCGGTTTCCTGGTTAGACTGTATTCAGCGGAGCACTGGTGGGGAGTTCCGAGTTAAGTCACTACAAGACTTAAAATACAAACAATAACTTTAAATTCATGACTTATGAATTACTCCTAAAACCGATGTGATCAGGGGCGGATCCAGGAATTTTTGCAGGAGGGAGTTTGTCAGGTTTCTGTCACGGAAATCTGCCATCATCGTCTCTAAATTACATACGAATACATACAAATTGAACTTTTCAAACAGAGAAATCATTTTTATACTGATGTAGGATCACTCTGTGATGTAATTTCATTTTTTCTTTATGTAGCTGAGCAGGAGGGGGTTTAAACACACCCCCCCCGACCCCCCCCCCCCCCCTCTGTATCCGCCCCTGGTGATGTAACAGCGTTGATATGTAGATATGGTTAATTAGTGCCAGGTTTATGCATCACATAATTCGGTGGCTCAAGTGATACATAACTAGGATCGGTATAGTGGTTTCAGTCTAACGGTTTTAACGATGGACCTGTGACCAAAGTGCATCTCGAAGCTCTTCCAGACATCCGAACTGCGTTAACCTAAGGAATAGATATGGCTGACAGTTGGTGTATTCCGCCATTTGTCTTCTGTCTCTTCTAGGTTCGGACTAGAATATATTCTGAGGGAGAAATCCCAATCAAACGCGCAGTCTTGAGGTAAATGAAGGAGACAAATGGTTGGTGAGCGGTCTTTAGATCCGAGATGCGATCCTCGTAGTGGTCGAGAAAAGTCCGTGGTATTTCCCAGCGAGGTTTCAGCGGTATAGGACGGACGGTCGAACTGTGTCTAGTCGTTTGAACATTAAGGCCGGTAGTAGGACAAGTTAGTGGACATCCCTCGCCTTCCAAAAACAAGTTAGAGAACAGCTCTCGTCCACCAATCAGTCTATCGCTAGGTAGATATGTTTCTATATACATGGATGGGCAGGTGGGATGAAACTTCACTTGCACAATAACATATATTTCCATTAGGGTAAGAAGCCATGGTGGCTGTGTGGGTAAAACACTTGTTCGACCCCTGCGTTGGCCAAGAACGTCAATTCCGACACGGCTTCCTCTTGCCAGTGGCGCAGGGCGGAGGGCCTGACAAGGATAGTTGTTTCGTCGATCGGATGAAACAGAAAACGGATGTCCCGCGTATATATTGGCATACACGTAATAGATCCTTTGGCAGTTGGAAGTCGATATAGATAGATAGATAAGTTTATTGCATAAAAACGCCCACGTGGAGCAGCATACAATTATCAAAATGAAAGAAAATCACATTAGAACATAAACAGATAAACGTTACCTTGTTCACTACTGATTCAAGGGCTATATGTTAAAGGAACAATCCCGATAAAAACATTATGGACCAAAATATAGAGGCATGGTATATATACCTTGGCTCAATGTTTCAGCTCAAAATATTGAGTCGTTTTGACGTTAACGTCAACACTGCTTATCCGGACACGTAACCCTTTTAAGATTTCGGGTCAATTTTTTGATTGGGTGACCTGATAATCGATTCTCGTTTCTTGAGAGGTCTATACAGTGAATGACCCATGTACTGTACTGATAACAAAAGGTAAATTTCACCTACATATCATTTTTATAGAAAAAAGTCTGGTTTTATCCAGATACTGTATAATACAACGGTCTCCATTTCCAGATGAAGACTGTCAGGTTTAAGTTATTTACAAGCGTATCACAAATATCGGGTTAGTTGGTCGGTCTTAGATAATGGGTTATAAGGGATTTTAACACAAAATTAAGCAGTTTTATTCCCCAAAAAGGTATCGGGATTGGCCCTTTAAGATGTCTAACTCGAGCATAATACCCAATTCAATATTACAATGTACTTTTGAAGGTACGCTTACAACAAACAAGAAAGAAAAAATAAACACGACTAGAATATATGCGGATACATGTAGAATATCTTAGAGCATTCAAATATATTTTCGTATTTTGTGCATTCAAGTAGGAAGTGTTTTTCATCTTCTACGACAGAAAGGGTACACTGGTTACATAACCTTTGTGGAACGGGTATATTTTTGTACCTCCTTCTTTCTATCTCTAGCTGATGTGAACTTAGTCGGAGAGATGACATGGCACTTCTGTGGTGTTTGTTAGTAACAGAGAAAATATAGTCTGGAGGGTTGGCGATTGAGGTTTTAACTAGCGTATAGGTTCTTAATTTGTGATGATTATCATTGAGTGGAGAACATGCATTTGTTAGCAGTGAGTTAAATTTAGTTTCAAGTGACATTTGTAATTTAGGTTTTGTTAATTGATTTTTATCTATGTCAAAATAGTGCAGTATCTCGGTAATGGGAGCTAGCCAAGACATTTTAAAGTTAGATTTAGCAATTTCGGCATCCGCCTTAAGTGCTGCAACGAGGAGGGGGTGGGTGGTGTTTATGGTGCTTTGCGATGCGAGAAGTCTTTTATGATACAGCAGCATGCTTTTATAGATGTCGAGCTGAAGTGGAAACAAGCCTACTTCAGCTAGACACCCTATATTAGTGGTTCTTAGTGGCTGTGATAATATAGATTTACATGCATTTGTGGTGAGTTTATTGTGCTCAACTTTGCTCCATTTAGACACATTAAATGTTTTGCTATGTACAAGTTCACTCCCCCCATACCTCGCTCCCATAGGTACTCATCGGTTTGACAACAGCATTATAGAGTTTTATTAACACATCACTGGGGACATGGTGGGAAGAATATAGGCCAACTTTACTCCTTAAACTAAACCAAGCACGTTTAGCTTTTTTTACAAGGTCCGAGACTGCTAGTTTGAAGGATAAGAGTATAGGCCATAGGCCCTGGACGATAAACCCATTTCATTTCCATCACGGATAGCACAGGCATATGGAAAGAAAATCGAGTCATAATTCCGCCATTCTGTGACTAAAAAAGTCTATGCGATATTTAATACTGACATCTAAATGTTTAAGGGTGACATAGAAATACATGTATGGAAAGAAAATCGAGTCATAACTCCGCCTGTGAATATAAAAAGTCTATGTGCTATTTAATACCAGCACCAATGTTTAAGCGTGGGATAGAAATATGGAAAACAAATCGAGTCATAATTCTGCCCTTCTGTGAATATAAAAAATCTATGCGATATTTAATACCGAGATCAAAATGTTTAAGGGTGGGATAGAAATATGGAAAGGAAATCGAGTCATAATTTCCCCGATCTCTATATACAAAACATCTATGAGATATTTAATACCGTTTGGCTGAATGAGGAAGCAGGAGTGACATGGGTTTAGAGAAGAGATGTTCGCCTCTAGTTAATAATACTGGACACACCGAGGTTATCGAGGAGAAAATAAATAATACATAATAAATACAAAAAATTAAACCCCTCGCGGCAAACAGTCAAGTTTAAAATATGGGAGATTGCATACTTTCATTTCTAGTTCTATCACAGTACTGGGCTTATTATTATCATGAAAACATGGATAAAATCAGGGAGATGTGGTAAATAAGTTTCCCTACAGAAGTATTCTGTTTTTAAAGCTTTAAAATGTTTGTTATTCTTATAAAACTTTGCAAACTCTTTGTGGATCCTCGTGTCTCTTCTTTAGTAAAGCTGCACGTTTTGCTGTTTTAAAGACTTCTCTTACTCCCTCCTTGGTTCGCGCTGAGCATTCCAGATATGAATAAGCATGGATTTGCTCTGCCATCGCGCGGCCCTCGTCTGTGGAAACAGGTTTTCGCTTTTGTTTGGATAATTTGTCGTTGGTTGCTGGATCATTCCTTAGATCCTTTTTGTTTCCGATTAGAATAATTGGAACATTGGGACAGAACTGTTGAATCTCCTGTTTCCATTTTGTGGATATATTTTCCAAACTGTCTGGATTGTCAATAGAAAAACACGCGAGTATGACGTCAGTATCTGGATAGTATAACCTATTATAATCTTCCTGACCATCTGTATCCCATAAAATCAACTCCGCCTGATATTATAAAAATTAAGAAACTTAGTATTCCTTGGATCACCAAATTATTATAAAGTTCGTGAAGCAACGACTTTGAGTTTTACAACATCTAGACGTTGCTAGGTTACTTCACAATTCCAGAACCTATAGCTATGTTATCTGCAGACACGTGAACAGTAGCATCCAATCAGGGGCTGTGAACAGTAGCGTCCAATCAGAGATTGTGACATAGCGATCTCCGTGGCAACATTGACATTGGACAAGCCGTGAACTTTGCAACTCGATTACCACAGTAGACATTTACTGATGATCGAGGAATCGGATAGGCTCACAAGCTGTACCAAATCTAAAATAGTACCGAAATATGCAGGGTATTACGTGGAGGCCTTGATAAGATGTAAGTAGTTAAAACGAGATCAAGCCTTCTGTTGATGATGGATATTATAGGGGGAGAGAGAGGGAGAAATGGGGTTTAACGTCCACTCAACACAAACTAGGTCATTTCGGGACTAACATATGGTTTAATTTTACTTCAATAAATCGCTTGCGCGTAGGGGTCTTTAGCAGTGGGAGGAAACCGGAGTGCCCGGAGGAAACCCACGAGGTTGAGAAGGCGCCCCTATCTCCATGCCACATACGTTCACACCAGGGATCGAAACTACAGCCGCAAGCCAGAGGTGACCGGCCAGCTAGAGGTCGAAGCGCGGCACTCTAGACCACTAGGCCATCCCCACCCCCCTCGTTGTATATACATCGGATTAAAATACAGATCTGTATTTGTTTCGTTTTTTATACTTTCGATGGCCAACACTACATGAAGGTCTGACCAATTGTAGTAGAAAGTCGTATCAGAGGTCATACGAGCGGTTTTTGACCCCGTGACGTCAGACATTTGATTAACCAATCAGCATTGATGTTTATTGTGGATTACCCACAATTCCGTGCAAAAACACCATTTCATTGGCTAATCCCTCACATCATAACAATTCTTCCAGATCCTAGTCAAGACAAGGAAAACGAAATTTTGAACCCTAAAAACGAAACGAAACAGGATCTGTGTGTGAATCAAATTGATTGTATATTGTTTTAATATCTTGTATTCAATGTGATTACTTATTCAGTTAGTCTCCAATAGACCTTTTAATAACTTTCCTCAATCTAAATATTTTTCCTGGGAATTCTACTATATTATTTTTGGAACCCCCTGACCTTACTCTCATGATGTAAAAATAGAAATTTAAAAACGATAGAAATTAACTACATGTGTCGAGGAATGTCGAGAACCTGTAATCGTCAACTTACCGTTTGTTTGCCTACTTCAATATCGGTCACATAATTCCCAGATACAATTGGTACATAATATTCCGGAAATTGATCTTTACTCATTACGGTTAATAAACAGGTTTTACCACAGGCTCGATCACCCACTATAACTAACTTCTTCCGGGTGTCACTTGCCATTTTGATACTTCAAAATCTGAAACATAAACGGGAAGATTAAAATTATGTTTATCCGTCAAACTATCCTAATATAGCATGTTAAAATGTCGATTAACACTTCCTGTTTCGCATTTAGAGGGGTGTTAGTTATTGTGTAATAGACATGTCCGGGGATCAGTAATTTGAACCGCGACCGAGTTGTCACGCATTCACAATAACACCGCGCTAGGGCGAAAGTTATGCTTAGTCTTTCTCTCCCTTTCCCTTTTCCCCCTTTTGCATGGCGATTTTTGTTGAGTTTTTGGTTTAGAATCGAAATGAAATGAAATGAAATGAAATGGGGTTTAACGTCCTACACTCTTTTGCACATAACCTGGGCTAATGGAAGACGGGGTTTAGAATCGAAGAAAAGGGTTTGAAAATACATTTTCTGCCATGTTTTGGTGAATATTCAAGGATGCAAGAGTTGTTGGGTTGGTTACAACCGGTCTAATAGATGAGAATTAACATTAAAGTTAATGGGGAAATAATTAGTGATCTGTGGCCAAATGCGAAACCGGAAGTAGGTATCTCCTAATTAAATGTTAATGAATGAGATAGGATGAGACAACTGCAGCGCCTACTTCTGGGATAATCTAAGTAGAAATAGACGGAGTCAGAGACAGAAACATTATATAATTCATATTAGTATTCTAAGCACTGAATTTGAGATTGTTTATTTTGACGTTCTAGTCATCGTATGCAATCTGGTTTAAATACAGAACTATATTTTGTTTCGTTTTTTATACTTTCAATAGCCTACACATAGGGGATGCTCGATTCACAGTTCTGGAATTAAATTCCAAAACTGGTGTCAATCGAGTGAAAAAGAGAATTTCGGAGTACTACGCATGCGTCGACTGTATAAAAAATATCTCAACCAATCATGACAGCTGAAACATATTTTTTACCTAGGAATACGTCACGATTCTACTCACTCCACCTCAGCTGTCGGGACTGGCAGAACTGTGACAGGACTGAATTCCGCGTTACTCGATTGTAATTCTGTAGATTCGGGACGTTCTGGACTGTACTGTGAATCGAGCACTCCCCTAGTGTAGTAAAGGCAAGGATAACGAAATTATGAACTTTTAAAACGAAACGAAATATAGATCTGTGGTTTAATCACATTGCCATCATATGACGTCAGATTACAACAACCAGATACAAATGGTCAGTGAATTAAAACTACTTAACTCAATCCATCAATCCATCAAAATATAAAACTTCCATCAATATCACTGCCCAAAATGTTGGATACTACAAGTATTCTTCCGTTCTATAATCGTCATTGACCAGATAGTGGGAGAAGCGGGCGTTTCCTGTTAGTTGGATACATAATACGTCTATTAATAGTATTAATGGAAAGTAAACTAGTAATCTCTATAAATAGAATCACAGTGTGTTTGATAGTCAATAACACGTTCGCGCTGTATCTTAAGGTCTGTCATTGAGTCAACTGGCGTGGTTTAGATTCCCCGGTTGTACATGAGAAGGAGAAAGGTCGCCTGTCCAACCTCGTGGGTTTTCTCTGGGTCCTCCAGAAATTGAACCATGCGTTAGTCCCTAAATGACGTTGTTGTGTCGAGTGGGCGCCACCCCACCCCCTCCCCCTCTCTCTACGTTAATCGTAGTACCACTTACAATTCGACAATCTGCACCTCTTATCTGGAAAAGTCGGTTTCTTATAATAATAGATGTGACAATTTATATTAAGGACAAACCCAATTTCTATATTTAACCTGTATTATTGTTGCAACATAATTAAGAAGCACAATCTTTATCTCTGTCTGTCTGTCTCTCTCTCTCCCTCCCTCCCTCCCCCTCTCATCTCTCTTTCTCTCCACCCCTACATAAGCGTTATCAATTTAACCGGCATGCCCCGCGAGATTGTTTTAGGCCGTGGAATTTGGGCCCAAGACGAATTGGGCCTGGGGCCTGGGCCCTGGGCGAATGCCGCTTCGTTGCCGCGTTCACCCCCAAGTATGAAATTAAGCTGCATGACCCCGTCAATGTATTAGGCCATCGAATTTGGGCCCCGGGCGCATTTGGAACTCCGAGTGCGTGTATATATCTATTAGGCTAAATAAATTTGTATGAAATGTTATGTTATGAAATAGGGTTTAACGTCCTACTGTTATGCATCAACTGGGATAATGAGGACAGGCATACGCCATACAGTGTTATATGGGGAAACGTTTGCCCGAACAGCAGGCTGCGGCGAACTCTTATACCGAATTCCAGCTATCATAGTTCTTTAACGTGCATGTCAATGGGCATGCAAAAGGGGAGAAAAGGGACACACGGAGAATTACAATAAATAGACGAACTACAATTTGTCGGGTAGCGAGATGGTGAAATTTAATGGTGGTCTGCATCCTATATGAATGGTAGCAGTTGCCTCCCCTTATGAGTGGTTACATTCAGATTGTGATTATGTTAAGCGGTCACTAGTATGCAAGGGCTCATCATAACGCAACTACAGGCACGTAGGTACCTCTGAATACAACATCCGTGCTTTGAAAATCTGAAATCCGTGCTATGTAGCCTTATGAATCTCAGAAGATTGTATGGGGAAACTGAGCTATCATTATGAACATCTTCCATAGATCTGTGCATCTAGAAGCTCTTTTGGAAGACTCTTCCACCAGTCATGCTAATTGAAATGAAATAAAATGTGGTTTAACGTCCTACTCTTCTGTTCCAAACTGGGCTAATGAAGACAGGCATACGCCATACAGTGTGCTATGACAGCGACACTATGATCTACTCTTACATCGAATTCCAACTGCTAAGGGATCTTCTACGTGCGTGCCAATGTATTCACGGGACCACTGACGAGGGAAAACCACGTTGGAATATCTGTATGGAACACGCGACCTCCAGGCTAGCCAGCTAGCACCTTAACCAATTAACCGTCATGACTCCCATCTGAATTTAGCATCGATGTAATATACGTCAATTATCCTGGCACTACCTCCACAACATACTGTATTCCCTTTAGAGGGAGAAAAATGGGGTTTAACGTCCACTCGACACAAACTAGGTCATTTCGGGACTAACTAGGGGTATTTTGCAGTGGGAGGATCCGGGAAAAATCCACGAGGTTGGAGGCCGGTTAAACCCGGTCGGTCTTTTCAACAGAAATAAATATGATAGATCTTTCTATATATTTTAATTGGATTTTTATATTGTATACATTTTATTTTATTGTATAATATACAAAATTTAAATAATAATAATAATAAAACAGAAAATACTTAATTATAACAACCATGAAAACGTTTAATTAACTTTTCCTGGGTGGCGAAAATGAAAACAAATTCTACTCAGTTATGTCCTTTAAATTACCTTTGTGATTATATTTAATAATGATTATTATCTATTATTAATCAGTTTGAGCAACAACTCAACGATAACAGATAGGGTGTGGCATTAAAGGACAGTTCTCGTCTTCCTAAGGACATCCCTTGCCTTCAAAAGACAAGTAAGAGAACAATTCTCGCCTATTAAAGACACGTTAAAGGACAGCTCTCGCCTAACAAAGACAAGTTAAGGGACATCTCTCGCCTACCAAAGACAAGTTTAGGAGAAACGTGTTTAAGGTTTTATTCTTAAACCAATGACTGGGGACGCATTTCTATAATTTAAATACTACTGTTCCAAGATTTGAAATACAAATCGATATATAGATCTGAAAAATGAACTGGGGCATACACATAAACTTTTGTTGTGAATTGAATCTGACACAACTTAACATATTACCTTGCAACGTAAATTATAGCAGTTTTCGCTTTCCATATAATTAAAAAATGGTATCTGACATTCTAGATAGTAAGAGTATTGATATAAATTATGTAATTGCCTAATCGGATTGACACTCGACAGTGGTGCTTGCACAATAACAAATATCGCCATTAAGGGTAGTATGGAAATATGGAAAACAAATTTGGTCATATTATATCCGTCTTTCTCAGTACATATGTGGATCATAATGCTTGTGCTTGCACAATAACGTATATCGGCATTCGAAGTAGCACAGAAATATGGAAAGTACATTGGGTCATATATCCGTCATTCTCAGTATATAAAACCTCTATGCGATATTAAATACCGATTATCAAAATGTGGAAAGAAAATTGGATCATAATTGCACAGTGGTGCTCACTCATTAATATATATTGCCATTGAATGTAGCATAGAAATATGGTGACAAAATGGGTCAAACTTCCGCCGTTGTCTGAATACAAAACGTCTGCGAGGTTTAATAATGATTCAGAAATGGCGTCGTGAAGTGACGTGGCCCTAGAGAAGCGATCTTCACCTCTAAATAATACTGGACACATCGAGGTTTTCGAGGAGAAAATAAATACTTCAAAATGGTTTTGTAAAAACACAAATTAAACCCTTCACGGCGAAGTCACGTTTAAAATTTGGGAGATTCTACTCCCATTTAACCAATAAAGCACCTGGAATTCTTATATTAAAAATCCCAGATAAATTGGAAGTGGGTGTCGACTTGTCTCCCAGGCAAAATGGAGCTAGGGGTAAACTTGTCTGCTATCCCAGTATTGAGCGTATTATTATCATGACAACATGGATAAAATAAAGGAGATGTTGTAAATCACTTTCCCCTCAGAAGTCTCTAAAAGTCTTTTTTAAAAGTTTAAATTGGGTATCACATTTTATAAAACTTTGCAAAATTTTCGTCGTCCTTTGGATCTCTTCTTTTGTAAAGCTGCACGTGTTGCTGTTTCAAAGACTTCTCTTACTCCCTCCTTGGTTCGTGCTGAACATTCCAGATATGAATAAGCATGAATTTGTTCCGCCATGGTGCGGCCCTCATCTGTGGAAACGGGTTTTAGCTTTTGTTTGGATAATTCTTCTTTGGTTGCTGGATCATTTCTTAAATCTTTTTTGTTTCCTACTAAAATAATTGGAACGTTTGGACAGAAATGGTGAACTTCGGGGTTCCATTTTTCTGAAATATTTTCTAAACTATCTGGATTGTCAATAGAAAAACACATGAGTATGACGTCGGTATCTGGATAGGACAGGGGACGTAACCGATCATAATCTTCCTGTCCAGCTGTATCCCATAATGCCAACTCCACCTGTAATTATAAGAATGCTTAATTAAGGAACTTTGTTGCAAAATGCGAGATTTTGTTAGTAATCTATAAAGATGACATGCTTACTAAACTTGCCGAACATGGATTGTCCTCTGTTGACCCGGGGTTTATCAAAAACAGTACCGATTCAATTTGACCGATATTTTCTTCGTACCGTTTTTTCGACATGTATGGACCGGAGAGCTAAGGGAGGGTCAGACATTGTGAACTCTTAAACTCGAACTGCGCGACCTGCTACATTTTGTTATCGAATTGTACGAGCTACTACGTTTTGAACTCGGTAAACAGTCGGAGAGTTGCTAAGATTTGAAGTCTGTAAACAGTCGGAGACCTGATACCTCTAGGAGTCTGTAAACATTCGGAGATCCGTGAAGTTTTGTAGTAGCCAGAAACCTGAGAACTACTCATGGGAAATCAAATTTCTTTGAATCGAGAGATTTGGTACAATTTCTTTCGACTCGATACTACCATGAATTCATCAAGTGGACGATCTTATCATAAAGAGAGCCGGTATCTACGAACAACTTTGAGTTCACGTCAAGTTAAATCAGAAGGCCGGGTATTGGGTAGTTTTTATTACTGGACGACATTGTGTTTAACTCCACATTTCAAACAATGACGATGTTTAACATTGCAAACATTTTCTATCAAACAAAGCCGAATGATTCATCTGGTGTGGTTTGTCACTGGGTGTATTCCAAGTTTTATTCATCTAGTGCATTAGAGCAAGCTGTTGTCAGAGAGAGCAAATATCTACCTGCCAACAATTCGATTTAATGTCAGTTCAACTAGACACAAAACTAACAAATAAACCGGTAGCTATATGGTGGCCAAACCTCTCCGGAACAGGGCTAGAAATTGTGATATTATGGTTGAGAGTTCTCGTTCATATAATTTAAATTACGGCTTAATCTGAAGATGTGTCGACTAAAGGAGTCAACAGGATAACGTTAAGTTATACATACATTATGCAAGAGCTAAATCTGCCTATTTCGGGCCTTTCCTTAGGCCTATAATGTTATCTACATTATCAATTAGACATTAATTAACTTATTCAGACAATAATCAACTCTCAATGACATCGCTAGCCTGCGACCTTTGGTGGATTACGATCCGATTTGCTGCTCAATTTTTATTCATGATTAAATCATGAAATGGATAATCGAGACAACGTTTTTTTTTATCGTACCGACTTAAGTAATGTTTGATCGAGTTTAGGCCGAAAATTCAATCGCTAAATTCTCGGTTCAGATTGGATTAATTTGTTTTTAAATAACATAGTGACAACGATCTGCTCTTTATCTAAATCTCCCAAATGTATCTTTAACTGGTCGCCAGTGAAATAGTTTATCAATCAGACATGTACTAGTTCCCATAGCAACGCCCAAAACTGAATTTGTATAGCCTAGTTCTTCCATTTATAGGGTACGGGTTAGGGAACTATGTTTTACTTACCGATCTGTTGTCGACTTCAATATCAGCAACGTAATTCTCAAAGACAGTTGGTACATAAACTTCTGGAAACTGATCTTTACTGAAGACGATTAATAAACAGGTTTTACCACAGGCTCCATCGCCTACTATAACTAACTTCTTTCTGGTATCACTCGTCATTTTAATACTTTAAAATCTGAAAAATAAACGGAAAGATTAAAAATATACCCAATATTTTCCGTCCGTGAGTATACAATTTCGTTCGTTACTGAAAGGGAGATATAAATAATCACCAATCGACAATTTTACGGGAAAAAATAGGAATACAAATGGCAAAGTAGAACTTCCAAGAAAGATGGCGCGGAAATGGTGAACTAGTCCGCGGAACTGAAGATTTTGACGAAACCATATTCTGTGCCAGAACCATGGCATATATAATGCCAGAACCATGGCATATATAATCTATTCCATTCCACATTCATCCCTAGAACCACATACGCCTATTAACTATGACATATATAATATTTCCAGGAACCGCATACGACCAAGTATGAAACATGATCTATTCCATTTATAATTACCGTAATTAACACATTAACATGGTTTAATTAACTCTCTACATTAATACACTGTCCAATATAAGTAGAACATATAATCTATTCCATTGATAATTACTGTATATAACTCACTGGATTAATAGAACATTGATTAATTAAATATATTCTAATATGATTCATATACCATTTATACACCCAACACTTATATCATAATTCGTCTAATATACAACATAATAACTTGTATCTTGGTCTGTTTTAAACTATATTCTATAGTTTATCTAATACTATAGTATTGATACACCACAGTATACAATTATATAATAACTTGTATCTAGGTATATTTTAAACTGTGGTGTATGACTTACATTCTACCGTCATATTATAATATAATAGTTTACCTATATAAATAGTATAGTATATGAGATACACCACAGAATAACTTGTATATATAGGTCTAACTGTGGGATATAAATTATATACTTCAATCTCATTACATAATAGTTTACCTATATAAATACTATGTGATACACCACAGAATACAATTATACACTAATTTACCTAAATTCATACTATATGGTATGTTATAAACCACACAATACGATATATTTACAATATTTTACCTATATTTAATCCCTTCCAATCAATATCGACTTTAACTCCTCTACAAATTAACAAAACATCTACACAAGTTAAAGGTTTCTATTTTTATGACAGTGTTGGCCACTGCATGTATTTGTCATTGATCGAATGTTGATATAAGGGGGCGTTCCCTGGTGGGTGTAGACGTCCGTTCAAATCAAACATGGCTATAAATAGATTAATAGGGGAATACTTCCCTGACAATAGAAGATTTTGACGTCATGGCGGATGATGACGTATCCAGGTAGTAAAGTGAATATATTGTTTGTATGATAGGCGTATAAAAGAGTACTTGTCGTATATGACGTCAGAGATTGTTGGAATTACTATAGTATTATAGAAAGGATATATATTAAATATGTTGAAGATTATACCCTGAGTTGAATGCCTTGTATCAAACTGTTTGTTTTATAGGTGAGGTGTCGATATTAATCTCAGTAATTATATAGGGGATACAACTGTTATGAAAAGCAGGGGAAGTTTTATTTTATCCAGACAATAATAATATTTTTATGGCGATGTTTGTTTTATTGTTTATTGCTGATTCAGTAAGTCTCTAGAATATATGCAATGTTTTACCTACTTTTAATTTTCTCAATATGCTTATTCTTTAAATCAACCACACGTGTAATAAATTCTTACACATAGAAATATCTGCATATAAATTCTTACAACTAGAAGCATCTGTACATAAATTATCGAATATTCTATAGTACTGTGGTTAAATGACATATTAATATGTTTCCACTTACGTCATGAGAAAATTGATCGGAAAGGTAAATAGGTGCGATCACATGCTCACAGTTTTTGTATAAAACTTCATTTCTTAAAAATTGAACTGCCAAAGCTTCTTTTAAGCGCATGCCAATTTGGAAGAGGCTAAAGCTTTTTGTTAAGGCCAGGTCAATTTTCGTTAAGGTCGCTGAGAAGTTACGTTAGGGCAGGTGATTTTTGGTGATTAGGTTTAGGGTAAACATTAGGGCTAGATCCTGAGTCAGGGTTGGGATTACCACTAGCCATGTTTAGCCTACATCGCGTGACCTTTGATCAAACTTGAAATTGTCAATATCAATTGGATCTCATCCCTGAGAGCGACTGTCTATCAGTGAGAGAGAGAGAGAGAACTTCCCTGCACGAAAAACAAATCCCACAACACAAACATTATTGAATGTACCAGGACTGCAGACCTAACCAATAGGGTCTGGTTTATATACAAGTGACTATGGTGGAGTAGGTGTGATAGGTTTCAATGACAGTTTTTGTTTTGAAAGAGGTGAAGATGTAAATAAGATATACTATTCGACAGTTTGATTAACTATATCACAGAATATCACGTGGCAAGGTGTGTAATATAGTTGACAATCACGGGGTTAAAGGTCACATTCCTTTCCTATTACACAGGTATGTTATGTATGCAATGTACTAGTCTGGGTGTCCGAGACTAACAATGTACGTAGCCTACTCGTGGTATTTGGGTACAGTTTGAATATTATAACACTAATATATAATATAATTAATTAATAATATTCCACAACAATATTTATTCTAGAAGACGTTCGCTGTATAGCTGTTTACTTTAGTTTGTTTCAGACTTAACCGACAATATTATTTACTAAGAGAGAGAGAGAGAGCGGAGGGTAACGTCCACTCGACTTCCTACTGCCAAGGGATATTTACGATGCACTCCAATGTGTTTAGAGGAACCGCGCTTTTTTCGTCCCAACCAAACAACTATACAGCTATCCTTGTCTAATATAAAGACCTGTCCTGGTATGTTGCCATTAGTTACAACACGATTCGGGTTTCGTCTACTCTTTGGAATGAAGCCGAATTTTGAGGTCGTGTACACCCACTGACAGAGTGCTTAATAATAAAAACTTCTTAATTTTCAGATAAACAAAATAAGAATATAATCCCGAACTGAAACATCAATAATCACCTTAGTCTAGGTATCTCATATCAAATACATGAATTAATTATAGTCTACTAGTCTGGGGCCTTATTCACGAAATTTTAACTAAGATAAAATCCAAATTTTAGTTATATGATTGGATAATATTAGATTGATTTAGAGCTTAGCCAATCAAAACTGATGTATCTACTAAAATGTAGATTTTATCTTTAGTTAAGATTTCGTGATTGAGGGCCTAGATCTCCACCCAAAGTGTATTATTATAAAACTACGCTTGGTTGCTTCCTTGTAATCTTAGTAGTCGTCGACAAATAACATTATTTAAAACGCCCACCTTCCCTGCATTGAGTGTTAAATTTAGAATTAAAAAAATCAAAAAATCTATTTAAGAGGCCCACCTTCCCTTCATTTAATGTTAAATTTAGAAATGTAAAATCTATTTTCGTCTCCGATGTTATTAATTATAACGTGTTACATTGTTCCTAAAAGGATTCAGACCACTTCACTTAACTGTCAGTCTTACAGAAATGATATAAAAATGGTGTTAAACGTCCAGCAACGGCAACTTTCTTGGCCAACATCGCGATCGAACCCGAACCCCTGGTTTAATTAGAGATCCAGCGTCTTACTCGCTGAACTAAGAGACATTGACACTTTGGATTTACGTTTTGCGTGGTTTGGAATTGTGTGCCTGCAAATTGTGACAAATCGAACATTCCATGCGATAATTTATTGCAGAGTTCAGTGGATGTTCGTGTAAAATATCTCTTTATGGGGGAACGACAGTGTGAGACCTGGGATTTGAAGTGATTATGTTTACTGCCATATTGAAATGTCGATTAAAGGTTTTTACTATATTCTTTTTCATCTTTAATGGTCTTACTGTACATGTAAATACAGTGGGGTGTAGTTTCGATTCCAGACTTGTACGTGACAAGGATTAGGGTCGCTGGTACAACCTCGTGGGTTTCTTCCCGATCCTTCCCCCCCCCCCCGCTAACGACCCCATCGCGCAAACGAATTATTGAAAAAAATTTAAACAGAATCATAGTCTCGAAGTGTCCTACTATGTGTCGAGTGGACGATAAACTCCATTTCTCTCGTCTAAAGGTCTAAATTATATGTAAAATAAATAACGGCATAGCTGTACTATTCTTGTAAAAAAAAATAGCCACTCAGCGCACTGAATGTACTTGTAAAAGAATTAATCGGATAAATGAAGAATTTAATTCAAATATTCGCCTTCTATTCAGCTAAAATTAGATGTAATTCAATAACTGTGAATAATTTGATTTCATTCAACCCACGTCCATTTCTTCTTTATTGTACTTTTGTTATGAAGCGAGGTTTGAATTTAAATTGTATTCACCACGATGGTCGTGTTTATGTAACGCCCGTATCATGTTACAGTAGCGTTCACCTGTTGTGTACGTGGACGTACCGTCACACTATAACACGGTTATTTGGTCAGTTTCTGATTCACCATGGTGTGATGTAAACACCCAGTTTCTAAACGTATTAATAATTCTAAACGTTGACAATGAGATATAAACGAACCCTTTACTTCTAAATGTATTGCTAATTCAAAACGCTATCAATGGGAAATAAGTGAATAACGTTTTCTACAAGTTTCTGACTTTTGAACGTCCGGTACTTAAAGTTAAATCAGCGTTTCCTGCCACATATTTTTATGATTTCAAATAAATTTGACTCATTTGAATGTCTTGTTAACTATAAGATAAAAACAAAATCTAATCTGGACTTCGATTGATTCTGTCCACGAAAGTTTGGCCAAGGTAGCGCTAATATGGATGGTTTAATTGTACTTGTCTTCAATCGTGAAGACGATCAAAAGCATGAGCTAAAGGAAACCAAACCCGGATCCAGGATTTTGTCGAGGGTGGGGTGGGGGGCACACATTGGAGAAAAGGGTAATATGTTACAAACTTGGATTGTTTGCCCCCCCCCCCCCCGATCCGCGCCTGGAAACGAAATATAGATCTGTGATTAATTAGGTTACGCACACGTAAATAAAACGGGAGAATTCTTAAAGTACATGTACTTGTCACCGTCTGTAACGAACCCTTGGTCTAAATTTAAATATAAAACCGCTCAATTTGGTATCTATGGTGACACGGTTCTAGGGTTACATGGTTAACGATATCACACCTCAGTAACTATGTGTAACTTTTAACATAAAAGGGGACCAGAAATTTCATTGTAACGTTATAAAGAAATGTAACAGGGGAGCCGGAGAAGATATTCTTTTGATACAATTTTAAATTTAAATAGCAGGATACAGTTTTTATGTAAAATGAGCAGTTTGAATATAATGTCTACTGTGTGATTCTGATGAAATAGAGCACGTCTACTTTGTTCAATAGAATTGCTGATGTGTTGGTGATTCGTCCAAATATGCTGTTCCATCTCCATTATTTAACAATTCCTTCAAAAACGTATATGACCGGAGAGAATCACATTAACCAGGGAAAAAAGGGGGGCTGATTTTGCAGCAGAAGACGATGTCTCACTGTTAGGAGGCTTGGAGTACCGATTAGTTAGCACGTTTGGCGCCGTTTCATAAAGCCTGCAATTGAGTCAACCGGCTATGTTTCGAATTCCGGTTGTACGTGACAAAGAGTAGGGTCGCCTGTCCAACATCGTGGGTTTTCTCGGGGTCCTCCGGGTTCTTCCCACTGCTTAAGCGAAATAATGAATTAAATAAAATCACATGTTAGTCCCGAAATGACCTGGTTTGGGTCGGGTGGACGTTAAACCCTATTTCTCTATCTCTCTCTCTCTCTCTCTCTGGTAACGATAGCCTACGTCACTGGAAGCGTACGTGTACCACGGATACAGTGCGTCACGGTTATCGTGTAGCAGGAATACAATACGTCATGGTTATTGTGTAGCAGGAATACAGTACGTCACGGTTATTGTGTAGCAGGAATATAATACGCCACGCTTATCATGTAGCAGGAATACAGTACATCACGGTTATCGTGTAGCAGGAGTGCATGACGCCGCGGTTATTGTGTAGCAGGACTGCATGGCGCCGCTGTTATCGTGTAGCAGAAATATGCCTACAGTACACCACGGTCATAGGAAATCAATATAATAATAGCGATAAGGAATGTTAAGTATGTGAAATTGTATAATAAAATAAATATACGCTACTTATACGGAATTTATACCGGGATGCCTGACGTGTTATTATTGTTCTATATAAAGAAGACACCATGTTATATTATTACGATCGTCTGTCATGTAACGGGGATCATATCGTGTATATTAACTCCATAATAGGCCTATAATATAATACCAGAAAGGAATGTTGACTCATAACCGGATTATGTCCACTCACATGGCCTATTGTTATATATCTATGTCACTCTCAGTCTATTATTACATATTCAATTCTTAATCTAGTTTACTTAAACTAGGTTGTCCGTGACTTAACACCATGTAGGTGGTCCACAGATACAAGTGGTCAAAGGGGAGATAATATGTTACCACAGTTTCTGAGTATCACGCACTACATAGCACTGATACTTGACTTCATGCGAGACCCGCCATTTATAGATTACTACCTTTACTATGTCTCATGGAATAATCTAATGATATCCTTGACAACACAACAAACTATGATTATATGTCTACATATTTCAAACTAAGGGTTAAAATATTCCTTATTTATAAACCTTGTTGCTCATGCAGACGCCATTCTGTTTGCTGTAATTCGAACTCGAAAATTCTGCGGCGAGCCAAGATATTTGACTGATCTACAAATATCTTATTTCAATTGCAGTGTTTATTAAATCCATGGCCAGGGTGTTATTGAGCTAAAATCATTTGAGTCATCGATAAACATTGGATTACAGGACTCGCCAAATAAGGATATAAATCGGTAAGCCTTTATACAGCATGTTTTAGATAATACAACTCGTGGAACATGGCCAAAAAAATCGGGACGAAATTTTTGTTTTGTTCTGTCACGTATGTGTACTTCAAGTTAAAAAAAAATCAACAAAACCTGGACTCTGTTTATATTTATTTTGTTATCGACGCCATTGTTGATTTAAACCCAACTCTAACTTTTCTATCATCCTGTCTCACAAACAATTTATGTCTTGGAAATACCAAAATGGCAAACGATTGCCAAAATGTATTTTATTGCGAGTTGGCGATATGCAGTGTCGTACGAGACATAGGGAAAATGCGAAGCGTCAATCCAATAAACATCTATTTCAAGATTTATTGAAAACATTAAAAGTAGAAGGCGACCCCCCCCCCCTGCAGGGGCGGATCCAGGAAATATCACAGGAAGGGGTTTGCCAGGTTCCTGTTACGGAAATGTGACAGGTGACAATGAATATATACACATTGAGCTTTTAAAAGAGAAATCAAATGTTATAGGATCACATTGTGATTTAATTTCATCGATGGATGCAAGGCATTCAATTTTTTTTATGTAGCTGGGGGCAGGGTGGGGTTTGCCCCCCCCCCCTCTGGACCCGCCCCTATCGTGTCTTTAAATAACAAGGGTGTTAAACACCATTTTGGGGGTCACAGTGGCTAAGTGGATAAGGCGCTGGTTCGCTAGTCTGGAGGTCGGGTGTTCGATCCCTGCATTGGCCGAGAAAGTTCATCTCGATTTTTTTCCGGCGTGATTTCCCCTTGTCAGTATTGCAGAAGGAGGGCCTGACAAGGACAGCTGCCTAGTAGTTCGGATGGGACGACAAATCGAGGTCCCGTGTACACATTGGAGTGCACGTAAAAAATCACTTGGCAGTTGGAATTCGATATAAGAGTAGGCCGTAGCGCCGCTGCTCAGGCAAAATTTCCCTCACTGCACACTGTATGGCATATGCCCGCCTCCATTAGCCCAGGTTAGGTGCAAAAGAGTAGGACGTTAAACCCCATTTCATTTTATTTCAAACACCATTTTGTTTTAGTTGATTGAAGTCTTGTTCTTATCTTAAAGTTGCAACATGGGGGAGGAAATGTTTTTAAACATGTCTCCACATATAAACATATATATTTTAATACCACTTTGATTTAAAACGTACACTTAAGGAAATAAATTCTATAAGCTTATTGAAAGATTTTATATGAGGTTTATTTACATGGGATGGACGATTAACTGTCGACTCCATGACGATGCATATCTTCAAATGATTAGCAAATTTCACAAGAAAAAAAAAATACAAAAGAGGCGAGAAAGAGGGGGGGGGGGATATCGCCCCCTCGACACAAACTTTGTCATTTCGGGACTAACACATGGTTTAATTGCGCGTAGGGGTCTTTAGCAGTGGTAGATAAACAGGAGGACCCGGGTATAAACCACGAGGTTGGACAGGCGACCCTACTCCTTGTCACGTACAACCGGACAGAGGGAGAAAGAGTGGGGATATCGTGCACTCGAAACAAATTATGCCATTTCGGAACTAACACATGGTTTAATTGGGCCTGTATTTTCATATGTAGATGTACGCGCTGAAATCGTCTGGTGAATGGTGTCATACATAAAGCAGGGTCTACTTGTGCTTTCTAAACTACATGCCAACCTCCGCCTCCTCTTTATTCGGGCAGTCCTAATAGTTATTATTGCGTTGGTTTATATATCTTAATAGGGGAACTGCACCACACATAACTTACACAAAAACAAATATATGGACAAGATATCATACTCAGAAATCACAAATAAACGAACAATTCAAATAAAGTGCATGGATCCCGGGGGATAGTGGTGTTATTAACCTGTAGGCTACGAGTATACAAGCTGTAGGGTATATTATATATATATATAATACTGAGATAAAACTAGAATTTATACTGCGATGGAATTAACACACGAGATGATAAATGTCATGTGACATACTATCTATTATATAGGTATATAAAATAGCCTGGGGGTCAAAGGTCGTTTGCTCAAGTGTTACGTTTCTATTGTCAATAGTACAGCGTATAGTTATACTATGTGATGACAATGGGGATTTGGCATCTGCAGCTACGAAGGATTAGTTTTATGTATAGCCATAGCTTTCTCTAACGTGTATTCAGAAATTCCCATTATTACAGCAATACACACAATTCTATCCCTTTTAACCGCCGACCAAAATAGGGTTCTCCGGTTCAGTAAATCAGATGAAAGGGGCCGTTGTTTATCGTTATTATGTTTATGTTCACCAAGGCAGCGCCATTGCCGTCTCGTCGTTGGCTAACAGTCTTCTAACTCATCTTGATAACATCAAGAATTGATTTCAATAAACTTGTATTTATACTTGTGTAATAAATTATCTTTGATTGTAAATATATAACTAACTATCTACATTTAATAATCAACTATCTATCTTTAATTGTAAATAAAATTCATGTATGTACCTTTAATTGTATATAAACTGGAGGGGGGGGACCAATGGCTAGCATGTGCGCGCTCTATCATAAAGCCTGTCATTAAGTCAACTGGCGTGGTTTCGAATCCCCTGTTGAACGTGACAAGGAGTAGGGTCGCCTGTCCAACCTAGTGGGATGTTAGTCTCGAAATGACCTAGTTTGTGTTGAGTGGACTTTAAACCTCTCATTCTCTCTCTCTATCTCTCTCTCTCTCTCTCTCTCTCTCTCTCTCTGTGTAAATATGTTGTTATGTTTTTGCAACTTATTTACCTGTGAAGTGTAAAATGTTGTAATCTATGATCACAGTTCATTTTTCTCAATATTTATGATCGCGCGAGCGAGAGAGAGAGAGAAATGGGGTTGAACTCTTTAACGTCCACTCGACACATACCCGGTCATTTCAGATGTAAACGTCTTGATCGCAGATGATTGTCAACTCGACACAAACTAGGTTATTTCAGGTGCAAAATTCAGGATCGCAGATGTTTCATTTTTTTCCCCTAATAATCAAATACAAAATGGTGGTCGACCACTCGACATCCCCTCCCCGGCAACCCTTTGACAGGGTATTATAGACTCAACAGTTTTATATAATCAAAACTATAGAAGGTAGACACAGTGTCTATGTTATCATTTACCTGTCCAGGTTGGCATATGACATTCATATCTATAGGTAAGGTGGTTACCATTGCAAGGGGTGGGGTCGATAATACCACAACAGTTTTTTCATATCTTTAAAATATTACATGTTTAAGAGGAGATCAGAGGGTAAAATTTCCTTAAGAGATTTGTCCAGTCGGATATCAAATAAGCCCTACGGATAGCTAGAACAGGTGTCCCTTACTGTTGTGGGTTACCTCGACATTTTTAGAGCCGGTCCCTAGCTAGCCAGTTAATAGCCAGTCCGTCGGTAGGATACGGTCAGTTGACAGGCCTCTGTGTCATGAGACGACAGTCTATATTTCACCTTAACTATAAATTATAAATATATATATATATATTACTTACCAGTAAATATATAGTTAATATAATAACGACACCGCCCACTTTGCGGCTTGTATGTGTATCAATATCGAGCTAATATATAACTTCCTGGATAACCGTTCGTATTTCTCAGTAAGCTTGTTATTTAAGTCCATATACAGTCACCGTAACACCATGAACACGACACGACTTGTAGTTGTATGACTGTCCTCGTTTAAAACCTATAGAATATATAGCTACAGTCCACGATACTAAAAATAGGTCGATTTCCACGCATTTCATTGGTTGAATTTACTCCACGAACCGTTCTATTATTAACGTGTATCGATAACGTTAGCGTTGTGAACCCGTGCACTGGGTGTGGTCGTCCGAGAAGAGTTATTCCCCGTTGGTGATGATCAAGCGCTTTATCGCGCTATACGGATTATAACTAGCTATCAATAGTAACTTATTCAATATCTTATTATATCGGGTATTAAAGGTATGTGTCAAACTGATCCCGCAGTGAATATTCGCTTGGACGCTACAATCACTGATAAGCATGACATCGACGAGGTTTAATGAGTTCGGCATATTAACTTTTTTACTCCGACAAATTAAATTCTCAAACATTTTTTTGAGGTAAAAGAAAAATAAATAAAGACGTTTGAAGTATTTGTTGTTAAAAAAATATGTCCTATTTAGTGTAAATAGGTATTAAAATGAGTAAAATGCATCCTTTTGCCCGAAGCAGTTAGGTGCTATGTAAACATTGCACGAGCCGTTGAGCCAATGACTGACGCCACGCACAGTCAGCGCACGTGTTGTGGACAGTCATCTGTTACAGAGATAATTCGTAAGTAATTCTCTGTGAAACAGATTGGGTATGTGTGTGTGTGTGAGTGTGTGTGAGAGAGAGGGGGAGGGTAACGTCAACTCGACACAAACTAGGTAATTTCGAGACTAACACATGGTTCAATTTCAATAATTCGCTTGCCCGTAGGGATCTTTGGCAGTGGAGAGGAGTCCGGAGAAAACCAACGAGGCTGGTCACGTGACCGGGGAATCGATAACACGCCATTTGACTCAATGACAGACCTTATTGATACAACGCGCACGTGCTAACCATTCAGCCATCCAACAGGTGTATTCAAGATAATAGAAATATTGTCTGCGATATAATTTGGGAGAGGCGGGTGTTAAGCTGTAAAAGAACAACCACAAATCGCGTCTTTATCCTTTTTAAGAATCTCTTTTTGACAATTATTCATTTCCGATTTTATTCATCGTCAAGTTGAAATAAATTTTATATCCGCTGTGAGTCAAGAAAGGAAATAAATGTACTAGGCGGGTCAAACGACGGTAAGTTGTTTGGGTTTTTTTAAATTCTATTGACTCACTGTAAGGAAAAGAAAGTTTACCAAAATCGGAGTCCAAATAAGGACACGGGTTGTGGCCAAATCCAAGATGGCGGCTGTCGATCAAAACTCGCGAAAATCTCTAAAACTATTGGATTTAGACACCATGAATGTATTGCGGACAGATACTAAGGAAGTCAGTACCAGCAAGATCAAAAATGGCAAAGCTATGTCTCTATAACGCCAACAGTCGCTTTTCTTTCAAAAATAGTCCATTTACGCATGTTAACAGTAGAAACCAATGCTGATGCGGAGAAGAGTATATGCCCATTATGGATTGATAAACAAGAACAATGTGTTACAATAACGTAGAAGGAGGCTAAAAGTATATAAATATGGCTTCATTGTCGTAGTTACATGAAAAAAAAATAATAATGCCTTGCATCAATGGAATATATCACAAAGTGATCCTACATCAGTATTAAAATAATTTCTCTGTTTGAAAAGCTCAATTTGTGTGTATGCCTATGTAATTTAGAGACGATGATGGCAGATTTCCGCAACAGAAACCTGGCAAACCCCCTCCTGCAAAAATTCCTGGATCCGCCCCTGATAATTTTAAAATTAGCACACGAATCGTATGCTACGATGTGTCGAGTCCCATTTGTAATGAAGTGACTCTAAAAACGAGGCTAAGCATATCCCACCGGAGACCACTATGTGTAGACACATAGTTTCTACATTCGTATTACAAAATTATATGTTGCGACCTATATGTGTCCATTTCTAGGTGCCATGCATTAGTGATTTAGCGTCTTTAAACGACATTTAGTACCCGAACACATTAAATCAACGCTGGTTCGCTAGCCTGATGGTCGGGTGTTGGATCCTTGCATTGGCTGAGAAAGTTCATCTCGATTTTCCGGCGTGATTTCCCCTTGTCAGTGATGCACAAGGAGGGCCTGACAAGGACAGCTGTCTAGTCGTTCGGATGGAACGAAAAACCGAGGTCCCGTGTATACATTGGAGTGCACGTAAAAGATCCCTTTGCAATTGGAATTCGATATAAGAGTAGGCCGTAGAGCCGCTGCCCGGGCAAAATTTCCCTCATAGCACACCGTATGGCGTATGCCCGTCTTCCATTAGCCCAGGTTAGGTGCAAAAGAGTAGGACGTTAATCCCTATTTCATTTCATTTCATTTCATTTCATTAAATCAAACAGACGTAACACCAATTAAAATACACCCACTGTTTTCCATAGAACTCTTGTGTTGAAATTAGTATTTTGCTTGTTACACACTGGCTTCCGTATTTTTCTTTTCTTAGAATGAACTTTCTAAATATAGATCGTTGGGATTTCGGGGTATTACGTGACGATTACGTCAGTAATTAACCAGAAATTCTTACAGCAGACAATACAGTTCCCGTGTACAGTCTGAATCTGGGATCGAAGACGAGAACATCGCTGATCATCTCGGAAGAAGTGTCAGGTTGGTGAGTTAGTATAGACGCCTGAATACAGCTGTATGGAAACCGTGTAAAGGATAAATCAAATGTAAGGGGAGCTAAGTTCTGACAGGCCCAATTTTTCGTCTGAACGGGTGTGTGTCTATGTCTAGGTATTGTACAATGGACATACTTTTTCTTGGAATTACGTTCGGGTGATTATGCACGCATTTTAGAAGTCATCCACGTAAAGAGTGATAAGAACTCTCCATACATCTCCCATAGATTCAGAAAAATTCTGAATGACTGAATGAATGAAATATAGCCCATTGCCTAATCACGCTATTTTACCGGGATTTCGTCTAATGTTTGGATGCAGGCGCAGCTATGACGGGACTGGCGCAAGGCAGGGTTAACTTACTCTTCCGGACACCTGTTACCACTGTTTCTGCTTGTCGTGAACGGCCCATTTGCAGATAACGCCATTTTCCTACACCTTTTCTCTATAACTTTGAATCTTGTCTAATGGTTTGGATTGTTCGTTCTTGTTTTTATTTTATTTTACTTTTGATTGTCATGTATAGGTCTATAGCCATCTAATAATTTACTACTTCTTCTTTCATGTCTTTTTGTGTGTGTGTGTGGAGGGGGACGTTATTTACTCCCGCGTTGTAAAAGTAACATTAAAATGGGGGCGGATCCAGGGGGGGGGGGGGCTGCCCAGCTACATAAAAAAAATAATGCTTTGTCAGGTGCGGATCCAGGAATTTTTGCAGGAGGGGTTTTGCCAGGTTTCGGTTACGGAAATCTGCCATCATCGTCTCTAAATTGGATAGGCATACATTAATACATACCAATTGAGCTTTTTTTTAAACAGAGAAATCGTTTTTTAAACAGAGAAATCGTTTTTTAAACAGAGAAATCGTTTTTAAACTGATGTAGGATCACTTTGTGATGTAATTTCATTGATGCAAGGCATTATTTTTTTTATGTAGCTGAGCAGGGGGGGGGGGACACCCCCACCCCCCTGGATCCGCCCCTGTGCATCAATGAAATTACATCACAAAATGATCCTACATCAGTATAAAAATGATTTCTCTGTTTAAAAAGCTAAGTTTGTATGTATGCCTATGTAATTTAGAGACGATGGTGGCAGATTTCGGTGACAGAAACCTGGCAAACCCCCTCCTGCAAAAATTCCTGGATCCGCCCCTGATGTGCGTTGTCACCAATAATATATTTATGTTTGTGAGTTTAAGAGTAGAGAATATATAGACTGTTCTCCAATCCAGTTTCTGAACAAAAATGAAATATCAAAATTATATTTATCTTCCAGAACGATGCAGAATAGTGAATGGATTCCAGTGTCCAGGTTCCTCGAACAGGGATCATGTTTGTTGGAAGCGACCAAAACAGATGGCGATTTATTGAAATCAACTTTAATTTACCACAGACAAACAGCTTGTAAAATAAACAATCCTAGAAAAGTCACTGATGTCCAGAATTTATCAGGAATATCAAAAATAGAGAAAGCTCGTTTTAGGCCTTTATCGGAACAACCAACGCACGGAAGGGAGATATGCCAATCCAATGATACACCAGAAACTTCAAAGCTCCAGACGGGTGCATTGACAACAAGTGATTTTGTAGTTAGAGTTAAGATTAAGCAGACGCGAGTTCGACCATCTTGTCACGTGTTCAGAACGTTTCCCGCTTCTTGTTTTATGTTGATTCGGTTTGATAAAAGATGTCCCAGTGATTTGATACATCAGCTGCTAAACAAAGGATTGATTATAAAGGAAAATGGACAAGAAAACCATTTTGCTTTTTTTGGATACACAAGGAACCAAATTTACAGCAGCGAGAAGGAGTGCTATCTATATAACCAATCACAGCTAGGTAGCCATGACGACGTTATTCAAGCATTCGGTGATATAGGACAAATTGAAAGTATCTCTAAACGGAGCTTGCGCATTGGTTTGTTATTCTCGAATGTCGTCTGCCAGATTGAAATCGAAAAGAAGCAAATTAAAATCGTTGACGATGTGGAGCGAAATAATTTCATTTTTACCGAGGGTTGTGGCTGTATTTCAGAATCGCTAGCACTGAGACTATTCCATTCCCTTGGCAAAAACCAGCAGATCTATAAACACCAGAAACCCGAATGTCCGTCTGTGTTCCAAATTCGTTTAAAGGGTTTTAAAGGGACAGTTGTTGTTGATAAATCTCTGGCCCCTGATACGATCTATATCCGAAAATCGATGGTCAAATTTGAATTTAACCCAGAAAATATTTTCTTGGGTTTTGTATCACATGGAATATCCTGGCCGTACAACTACGGGCACCTGAATCAACAGTATATCAACATTTTATCGGACCTAGGAGTCCAGCGTCACGTCTTCCTGGAAAAACAGGAGCAATATTATGCAGAAATCCAAAAGGATTTTAATCTAAAGCCATATCTAGCCTTGAAATATTTGGCGATGATAAAACGCCCGGAATTAATCGAGGATTTTGTTGTTAATGGACGACTAAGTGATCAAGCCATTTCAGTTTTGACGAAGCTGCGTAAAAGAGCCTTCATGTTGGAGAAGTCATCTGGTACCGAGGAAGGAATTAACTATAGATACAGCAAGGCTGGGAAGTTAAATTTTCCAATAGAGAATTCCCGTAACGTGTTCGGAGTTTGTGACATCACAGGGACGCTAAAACCCGGGACGTGTTTCTTCCAGCCGACTGTTCTAGGAACAGCCAAGATTATAACTGGTCCGGTGGTTGTTGTCAAGTCACCATGCTATCACTCTGGTGATTTAAGAAAGCTGAATTGTGTTGATAACCAAAACTTACGACATCTGGTGGATTGTGTCGTTTTTCCAACTCAAGGTAAGTAATATTCTGGAGGGTCGATAAATCCAGGTTCCTACTGAATTATAGGTCATGCCTAGACTGGATAATATGCTCTAATTCGTCAGGCTCGCTCCTGTGTCACTCCTTTTCTGACTTGAAGTCAGATTAGCGCAGTGATGTAAGAACCAGCATGACGTCATTTACAGCCGGTTGTCCAGTCTAAGGTCATGTCTTCAGTATCTTTTGGTATCAAAGACAAATGCAAGTCGTAGTAGCTTATACAACGTATGTGTGGGGGTTCATCTATAAAGTTTAAGAGTGATTCTGGAGTGGTGTGGGGCGGGGGCGGGGGGCTTAAATTACTGTAATTGCGATATAGGATTTTTAGTTGCCTTGTGGAGCAGATGAGACTTTACTGCTCACGTATTGGGCTGATTTGATCACTATAACACGCCTTTTCTATTCACAACCTAGATCAGTCCATTTGATTTCACGATGTTTTTACGACTTAGTGTCTGCGATTTCTGTGTGATCCGCGCATTGTCATTTAGCACCCGAGTTGACTATGGTGCTTGTTGCGGGTCTCCGGTAGTTATTATTGCATTTAACCTGTTTTTGTGGCGAAAAACAAACTTTGATACAAGATCCAAGACTGTTTTGTATTTTATCTGCAGGTGAGCGACCAGTATCAGATGAGATAGCTGGAAGTGATCTAGATGGTGATAAGTATTTTATATGTTGGGATGAGGATCTGATTCCAGAACGAACACAACAACCCATCTCGAACGTAACAACACGTGAGTATAAAAGATATTTGTCAAACACTCATTCATAGAAGAGAGAGAGAGAGAAATGGGGGTTAACGTCTACTTGACACAAACTAGGTCATTTCGGGACTAACACATGGTTTAATTTTATTTCAATAATTCGCTTGCGCGTAGGGGTCTTTAGCAGTGGGAGGAAACTAGAATGCCTGGAGGAAACCCACGAGGTTGGGAAAGCGCCCCTATATCCATGCCACATACGCTCACACCAGGAATCGACACCAAAGCCGCAAGCCAGAGGTGACCGGCCAGCTAGAGGTCGAATCGCGGCACTCCAGACCACTAGGCCATCCCCCCACCCTCCTCATTCATAGAAATATCAAAATGGAATGAAATAAAACGGTGTTTAACGTCCTACTGTTCTGCTCCGAACTGGGCTGATGAAGACGGGCATACGCCATACAGTGTGCTGTGAGGGACATTTTACCCGGGCAGCGGCGCTACGGCCCATTCTTGTATCGAATTCCAACTGGCAAGGGATATTTTACGTACACACCATATGTGACCTCGGCTTTTCACCCCACCCGAACGAGTGGACAGCTTGCCAGGCCCTAGGTCCTTTGTCACTGACAAGGGGGACCACGCCGGAAAATCCGAATGAACTTTCTCGGCCAATGCCGGGATCGAACATCCAACCTCCAGACTAGCGAGCCAGTGTCTTACTCACTTATCCACCGTGACCCCCTCTTACAAGGAACACGCAGTCGGGAAGAAACAACAAGCACTCACAGAAACTGTCATACGTTATCATAGACTTACATCAAACTCGTATTTTTATGTTCTTGATATTTATTTTTAGACCCTTCGAAGCCGATACCAAGACAATTAGAATCAACAAAAACAGTTGGGCAGACAGACATGATCAAATTCTTCTCTGAGTTTGATAATTCTAAGATCGGAAAATTCGACATAGATTTTAACGATTTGGAATTTGATTCCCCTGAAGCCAGACTGATGGCAAGTACACACGGAGAAATGATTGATTCAGCTAAAACAGGCAGCAATAGCCCATCAGCTCTGTCTAAAACGAATCAAGTTGGAAATCAATCGAACAGTGTGATCGCTCAGCTGATGGAGAATGCCAAGAGAAACATCGAGATGTTTTATAGCACCGAACATGAGTTAACCAAATCTGACACTCAAAATGATCATCATTCGCGTTTAATCGAGCAAGAGATGGAACGTTTCCTGTCCAATCCGAATCTTGCAATGGGCGACTTTGATCTGTACAGGATTATTTACAAATGGTGCATTTATCACGGACGGCAAGAAGATTTACAAACCTGGTGTGAAAGGTTTGTTGATTTTACAAGATTTACGGAGCATCAGCGGCGGTTGGCTGAAGTAGATTGTCCCGGAGACATCCTGGACAGGAAAATGATTTACAATGGATTATCAAAATCAGAAGTGCTGAGTCCAACACACCGAGAAAAGATCCAAAACTTCCACCGGGTGAGCTGGTGTAAGATGGCGGAGATGCGACAGGGTGATTTCGACTGGAAATTTCTTGTGGATGAATTGACCTCCGATCGTTTGATACTGATTGCGTTCCCTGTTCACCGGGTGGATGGTGGTGTTTGGAAAGTGTCCATGCTGTTTCCGGGATTCTTGCGAAAACACACGTGCACTCATTCTCCCATGTCGGCATTCATATCTCTAAGAGATGGTGGAGACGAGGTGGACATCTGTTCTGATTACGAGGTCATTCTGCACCCAGATCGATTGCAGATGTACCCCAAAGGTACTAATAAACAGAGCACCTTCATCAACTTCATGATGCTGGATACTAATGAAACTGTCGTCAGCATCGCCCTACAGAGATTCTCTCGAACGTTGTTTGAAAAACATAGAGACTCCAAAATACAGAAAGATATGATTGGGAAATGTGAACTGTTCTGTGGTGTGATGGATATTCGTGATGGACCGGTGCTGTATGTTCGGGATATAGGTAGATCCGAGAGAGCTACAAACAAATCGGACTCTATGAAAAGCTTTGACAAAAGTCACAAAGCTCATTCGAATAAAAGAACCGATAGAAATGAAAAGCCGGATCGCGAAAGCAATGCTACAAAACAAGCTCCTGGAGACCCTGAAGCACATGGACCTGGGAAGGGTTTTGATTATGTTGAGAGACTTTGTAAAGATATAGATAAAGAGATGGAGAAGTCCAGGGAGACAGAGGACTCAATAAAACATACGAGTAGTAAAATTGGTCAGTTGATTTCACTGATGGAAGACTCGGAGCTACAGGTAAGATGATGGTCTGGTTCAATAATATCGTATCCTCTCGTGGTTCAAAAATATACGTTGTGCTTTTTATCGGTAGAGGGTAATTGAACACATAGGAACACTCCATGATGATACCGGATCGAACCCAGGACAGCGCCTTACACACTGGTCCATCGCTGCTCCTCAGAATGGTGGTACTCGTAGTACTAAAGTTAAGACTCTTGACAACGATTTAGTTGTTGCGAAAATCAAGTTCTCGCGACTATTGTTTCAGAAAAGACTCAATGCGTTGATAACTTTAATAATCACTGCAAACAGGGCCAGCGCTAACCCTAGTCTTAATCCTAATCAACAATTACAACCCCTAACCCTTACCGTAACCTACAATCCCCGACAACACCCCTAACCCTGTTTCCATCTTGTGATCGTGAGGTGCATGTAAATTAGATATAACCGAGTTAGATATGCTGAATGAGTTCCATTAACGATGTAATGAATAAGATCCTTCTTAAGTCTGTTTTATTTTGAGGAGAATATTTTATATTTCAGCTTTCACAGCACATAGCGAAAATACTACAACACTATATATGGAAGTATCAAAACTTGAGGTTGCGTCCGGATGATTTTTATAAAGTCTTTATTATGCTAGTCTCTTCAACAACCAGAACTAAAGGGGGAATGCACCGCAAAGTTTCAAGGTATTATATTATATTATATTATATTATATTTATTATATTATTATTATATTATATTATATTATATTATATTATATTATATTATATTATATTATATTATATTATATTATATTATATTTATTATATTATAATTATTATTATATTATATTATATTATATTATATTATATTATATTATATTATATTATATTATATTATATTATATTATATTATATTATATTATATTATATTATATTATATTATATTATATTATATTATATTATATTATATTATATTATATTATATTATATTCAAAGATGCATGAAGTTAGGATGTCGTCTTTGTTTGCATTTATCTTTGTAATGGGAGTTAGGGAGTTGGGAGGCCGAATGATTTAACGCATGTGCGTTCTATTCTATGGTCTGTCATTGATTCGAGTGGCGTGTTTTCGATTTCCCGTTTGTATGTGACAACGAGTGGGGTCGCCTATTCAACCTCTTGGTTCGTTTTCCGGTTTCATCCAACAGTTACAGACCCATACCGCATGGTAATGATTGAAATAAAATTGAACCATATGTTAGTCCCGGAATAAGCTGTGTCGACTGGGCGTTAAACCCCAACTCTCTATCCCACTCTTGCATTTTTATGTGATAAGAGTTTTGGAGTAAATATTTCTATCCCAGAATTTTGAAACTGAAGTAGTTATTTATTTTTGTCTTTTTATTGGAAGCAGAAACGTCACGATGGTGTATATTCCTTCGAATGGTCTCATGTACGCATAGGCAGTTGGAATTCGGATAGGTCGTAGTGCCGCTTTCCAGGCAAAAACTTATAGCACACTGTATGGCACATGGTCATCTTCATTATCCCTGTCGGGGGAGAACAGTAGGACGTAAAACCCCATTCCATTCGCAAGTTCTGTACCGTCGTTGCCAATGGCATTTTGGAGTCAGAATTCGTATGCTTTATTGCCACCCTTTAAAAAAATGTTTAATGTAAATAAATATTGAAAGAATCTGGAATGTAATCAGGTATTTTGTAATCTTCAGGTATTTAGAAGAAATTGATTCCAGAGGAATTCATCTCAGCTTACAGAATTATTTGAATTTCTTGGATTACGTCATTTATCTGGAGAATTGTAATCCTGGCGTCATAGATCTCCTAAAAGAAATTGAAATAGGTAGGCTAATTATTTATATTTTACTTTTGAAGATTCCTAATCAGTTTTATTTGTATAAGTATCTTTGGACGTTATATAAGTCAAAACATCATGTACACAGAGATCAACCTACTTCATCTCTGACCTAAAAGACCGCCATATCCCAAAATTAATATACTTCTTTTGTAATGCGTTTCTACTCAGTTTCACATATTTATGTCATACACAAAAAGACTAAATAAGCTTTTTTAAATTTTATTTTATGGAAGCAGAATAAATCCTTAATAAAATTCTCGATTTATGAATTAAAATGTCGGTCAACTAGCTTAGTGTCTGTTCTCAAGCGGAGCTAACTATGGACAGACAGTCTAAGTTTAGTATGTCAAACCATAGGTCAAATGCAGTTCTGACATGTGAGGTACGATGGTGGGTATAATTTTAAGACCTCAAGTTATATTAAAGTGTGGGAGTTTGTGAGTTTTAGGGGGTGAGTACCTATAGCGCTATGAGGGGTTTTAGTGGTGGCGATGGGGAGAAAATGCGAAAAACATGTTTGTTACACAAAAAGTTGACGTAGCAATGGAAATGAAATGATATGAGGTTTAGCGCCCTACTCTTCTGCACCTAACCTGGGCTAATGGAAGACAGGCATACGCCATGCTGTGTGCCAAGGATCTTTTACGTGCACGCCAATGTGTACGCGGGACCTCGGTTTTTCGTCCCCCGAACGACTAGACAGCTGTCCTTGCCAGGCCCTCTGTTCTGCATCACTGAAAAGGGGAAACCACGCCAGAAAATCGAGATGAACTTTCTCGGCCAATGCATGAACACCCGACCCCCAGGCACGTAGCAATGGAGTTTACAGGAAAAAGTATTGGTAATAGTTTCTACCTATATATCTTTTATTTTTTGTATATTCTATAGGGTTGTTTCCAATAGCAACAGATGAATTCTACTCCCTTCAAGCTAAACTATACTTTTTAAAGTGGACAAGTCGATTAACTATTGAAGCTGTAAGAGACGCCAACAGGTGTGAAATGATGGCTTGTATGCGGATAAGCAATAAACATGTTTTAACTGCCGAGGCGTCGTATGCCGGAGTAGGCCTTCTAAATCTGAATACATCCCACAAGAAAGATACTTCACCACAGTTTTTTGTTGGGTGTGGAGTGGTTTTGACGCAAGTACCCAAGTCGTGTCAGATAATTTATAATCGATTTTATGGAGAGGTCATCCAATGCTCAGGTAAATATACGATTTTTATATCGTTCGGGTGCGACGGAGAGAAAGTGTCTATATGTTCGGATGGGAGAGAGTGAATGTGTCTAGATGTTCCGGTGGGACTGAGCGAATGCATCTATATGTTCCGGTGGGTCGTAGCGAATGTGTCTAGATGTTCCGGTGGGTCGTAGCGAATGTTTCTAGATGTTCCGGTGGGACGGAGAGAAAGCGTCTATATGTTCGGGTGGGACGAAGGGAAAGCGCCTATCTATATGTTCGGTTGGGACGGAGCGAATGCGTCTAGATATTCGGTTGGAACGGAGAGAAAGCGTCTAGATGTTCCGGTGGGACGGAGACAAAGCGTCTAAATGTTCGGTTGGGACGGAGCAAATGCGCCTATATGTTCGGGTGGAACTGAGCGCGAATGCATCTGTATGTTCGGGTGGGACGGAGAGAAGGCGTCTATCTAGATGTTCGGGTGGGACGGAGAGAAGGCGTCTATATATTCGGGTGGGACGGAGTGAATGTGTCTGTGTGTTTGGGTGAGACGGAGGGAATGTGTCTATATGTTCGGGTGGGACGCAGTAAATGTGTCCATATGTTCGGGTGAGACGGAGCGAATCTGTCTATATGTTAGGGTTGGACGGAGAGAACGTGTCTAGATGTTCGAAAAGTGGCACTCCCTTGTACACCATTGTTGGAACATGGCAGATAGTTTAAAATTGAAAAAGATAGAATGTTGTAGCTCCACCGAGCAAAATATTCCTCCTGGCACACGACATGACTAATGCTCGACTTCATTAACCAAGTTAGTCTAGAAAGGTATAAGGTAAAACACCTGTCTCGAATATCGGGGAAAGTTCAAAATTATATGAAATATCTTCATTATAGTTATTTGCCGCAGGGCCTCCTTAGCTAGCGGTCAGTTCCTCCCTAACTAGTGGTCATCGTTCGGCCGAAACATTTATTTGTGATTTTTTCTAACCTGATTTCCTGTGTTCATATGTGTAGGACAGAGTTAAAATAGCCCGTGGTCACGTTAACGTAACCGAAACGCCAAGGTAACCCGACCCAAACACTTCCTTCAATGGGCGTGTGCCCATTTTCATTAACCCAGTGGGTGCAACATAATGTGCAACTAAATTTAATTTCATTAATTTGTATTTTCTGGATTCAGCAAAATGTTTGACGGTAAAGGTTGATAAAACGACTGATGCTAGGAAGAATGTGGAAACTGTACAACTGACCGAGCTGTCTGGACAGATCTTACAGATCGAAGACTTCCCTAATTTATCCTGGTACAGAAAACAAGTAGAAGCTTTGAAAATAATCTGTTGTCCTGATTCTGTTTATCAAAATATTAAGACGTCGGAGTTACTTCCCCTTGCTTCAACTCGGCTTTCACATTTATGTCCAATAGCATTCGGGATTTTCCCCATTAAATCGGACACTGGCGATGATGAGTTAGATACCCGGGATGCTACATCTTGTCGTGGTAGTGGTATAAGTTCTACATTGCAAAATCAGCAAAGTTTCAAGACCAATGGTCGTCAGGTCAAGGATCGCCACAAAGACATTGACGAGAAGACTCTTGATGACTCTCAAAGAGCATCTGTTACAGCTGCTCTAACTCAACAAGTATCCATCATCACTGGAGCTCCCGGTACCGGTAAACGCGGACATTAGTTGAAATAGTTTATCTTTTGATGCGTCAGGACCCTAAAGCAAGAGTTTTAGCATGTTTCAGGACAACTTCCGGTATAAGACATTGCATCCGATTGTTGAGTAGACGCGGAGTTCAAGAGTCTGATATGGTTTGGGTTTCAAGGATTGTTGTGGATGCTGCAGAAGAGGACAAGTTTTTGTTACAGAATCGATGCCGGAGTAAATCGTCCAAACAGATCGACATAAAAACAACTCATAAGGATTTTCTTGGTCAATCTAAGGTAAGCGCATTCCGTTGACTAAGATTCTATTATTGGCCTTTCAGATTTAACACAAGATGAGTGAAATTAATATATTTCAAACTTTGATTGTGAGTGATAAAATTTCAAATTTTATTTCTTTTTAAATCGGTATTTTGTAATTCCTTCCTAGCTTGGTATTTTGAAATTTTATTTCTTTTTAAATCGGTATTATGTAATTCCTTCCTAGCTTCATATTTTGAAATTCTATTTCTTGGTATTTTGAAATTCTATTTTCGTTTAAAGTTGGTATTATGTAAATACGAAGATGTTGATATGGATATTCTATATGAAGAGAAGTTTGTTCATGTCCTGTTAGACGACATCCACCTTGTGAACGAACTGTCAGTATTATTACCAGTACTACATGGTTGTAGATCAGTATGTTTAGCTGGAGATGCTTCTGGTATCGGGGATAAACAAGGAATAGCCTCAACCATCTTTAACCGGTAAGAAACATTGTTGTTATCTCAGCGCACGCGAATCCGCCTTTCCTTAGCACATGTGCAAGACACCCAGAGGTCGAAGCGCGGCACTTTATACCACTAGCCCCCCCCCCCCCCCGTGCCACCTTTAACCGGTTATAAACATGACCTTATTTATACGTGTGCTCATGCCAGTAATATATTCCTTGTTATTGGCCTAGAAATGGGGTTTAACGTCCTACTCTTCCGCACCTAACCTGGGCTAATGGAAGACGGGGTGCTATGAGGGAAATTTTGCGCGGACAGCTGCACTACGGCCTACTCGTCAGTAATTTTTTACGTGCACGCCAATGTGTACACGGGGCCTCGGTGTTTCGTCCCATCCGAACGATTAGACAGCTGTCCTTCCTTCATTCCATCCTTCCTGCATCACTGACGAGGAGAAACCACGCCGGAAAATCTTGATGAACTTTCTCGGCCAATGCAGGGATCATGATTGAACAATCTGATGATGTTAATCTGTATAAACATTTCAAATTCATCTGATGAAAATAATGCAGTGTGAGGATGCCCGATCATCGGATCTTGTAAAAGGCACGAAACAATTTTATGGACTTCAACTCCTGTTTATTATGAATCTTGTCCATTAATAAACAGTACTTGTAGTTATAATGATGCCAGTGACTCATTTTATCCAGGTTTCAAGAGGAAGGGAGGAGTTTTAACAAATTGGCAGTTCAACATAGAATTCCACTGGAAATTTGGGAGTTTGTTGGCAAGACATTTTATCCTGGTGTCAGCTGTTTATCACGTGATGCAACTAGACCACGTGGTTTTCCTGTTTGTGGCATCAATAATCAGAAACGTCTTAATTTTATCAACGTCCAGGTAAATTATGTTAAAGTCATAGCAAGTTATAAATACATCAAACGTCGGGACGGCTTAAATTTAGAATTGCCCCCATTTGATATTGGGGGGGTTTTCTCACATTTTTCGCGGGTGATGGGTATTAATTATTTTATCTTAGCACAGGTGCAGGGGTTTTTCCCCAGCGTACTCATGATGTTGAGAAGGTGTCCTTATCTCCAAGCCACAAACGGTCACAAAAGGGATTGAAACCACGACCACAAGCCAGGTGTGACTGGTCAGCTAAAGGTCGAAGTGCGGCACTCTAGACCTATTCTCTAGGTACTACCAGCCCCAGGGATGGCTACAACATTAAACCAGGGATTGAAACCATGACAGCAAGCCAGAGGTGACTGATCAGATAGAGGTCGAAGTGCGACACTCTAGACCTATCCTCTAGGCCATACACCCCCCCCCCCCGACCCCGTAGGTTCGTTCGATCTTCCTTTTCTGGAGTTTAACGTCCACTTTCACCAAGTGTGATATCGTAGTCAAAACCCCGTAGGTGCAAATGAGTTACTTAAATAGTTGACACTGAACAGTCATTTTGAAATATTTCTTGATTTGTTGTATTTTCAGGGTCGTGAAGATTGTTTAACTAATGAGATGGAAGTTGAGAAGATATTGGATGTTTGTAGAGGTTTGTTGAAATCTGATGACATCAGCCTGGTAGATGTTGGAGTGTCGTCAATATATCGACAACAGATAGATCTAGTCCATGATAAACTGGTAATATAATCAGTGATTTGATTCAACATCCTCAATTAACTTCCTTTCATTCGATTTCTCTGAATGTTGATCCTTTATCACAACATCCTACTGGGATCATGTGTTTCTTCTAGCCTACCCTGGCCAGGATCATCTGTCATTCTGTTACCCCCACACCCAGCTTAGATCATCTGCCATTCTGTTTCAAGCCTTCAATGTATCCCCCACTCCACAATCCATCTGACAAGGAATATCTGTCATTTTGTTCCAGCAGTTGCTGTAACACCCCTCCTCCATCCATCCGACCAGGATCATCTGTAACAATTTTATTTATATTTACATGATATATGAAGCAAGTGGGTTCTTTTTCTCCACGAGGTGTTGTCCATCCTCTTTGATGATACCGAGCATCCGCTGGGCCTCCTGTTTTAACACCGCATTTTAAATTTACATTTTTACATACAAGAACCTTTTTAATGTTTTACCCATTTCTGTTAATTACTCCTTTGTATGTAAAACATCTCAATCAAATTAACTTGTCCATAATATCTTGGACGATAAATATAATAAAACTACATATAACAATAACAGGTGAAGGATGTGAAGAAATCTGGACAGATAGACCAAGGGATGGGGTTAATGGATGTCAAATGTCTGAACGAGTTCCATGGTTGTGAGAAAGACGTTATGATATTTTCCTGTGTCAAGACAAAGGGTGAACTTGGTAATATACGCACTATATTTTAATGCTTTTACTTGTTTTTTTATTTTGTATTGATGTATAGGGATGGGGTACGTAAGGTACCATTTATATGGTCTGGGTTTACTACAATGTGACTACGTTAGATGCCCTTTGTAAGGATGGGGTTCCAATTGGATAACTATTTAGATACCCTTTATAAGGATAGGGATACACCTACGGTACGTACCCTTTATAAAGATTGAGTTTACTTCTGCGGAACTACGTAAGGTACACTTTATATGAGGATGGGACTAAAAATAAAACTACTTTGGGTACCGTTTATAAAGAATAGGTTTACTACTAGGTAGCTTTTATAAGGATGAGGCTACAATTGGGTAAGTCACCATATCAACAGAGTTGAAACCGGAGATAAAACTTGAAGATGTGTTTCGATGGGTAGCTAGCTCACTAAGCAGGAGTTCCTGGGTCGGATCCTAGTAGCTAGCTCACTAAGCAGGAGTTCCTGGGTCTGATCCTAGTAGCTAGCTCACTAAGCAGGAGTTCCTGGGTCCGATCCTAGTTCCTGGGAATTTTCCAACCTGGTACAGAACGGAGGGCATTGCATGACGCATGTCTGTCTTCATGAATCCAAGTGGTGGTGAAAAGTTCATCTTTGTCTAAATATGGAGATCACAAACAATAACCATGTAGGCCGATGAGAAGTATTGGTGAACTCTCAGACTAATCTCGGGCGGATCTAGGAATTTTGAAAAGGGGGGGGGGGGGGCGTAAAGTGAGGGTACTGACCGTGGAGACGGGGCACACCACAGAGAGTGTGTGTGTGTGGGGGGGGGGGGGGGTCCCACAAGATCATTATCCGTCATTTCCTTGCATCTGTAGCCTTTCCAAGAACTATCTGGCTGATATTTTCGTCTACGTAAACGTTCGGAATGGACATAAGTTTTATTTGGGTCTGAGAAAAGGCACTTTCAGCAGTAAAAAAAGGCATTATCGAAAATTAAGGGGGGGGGGGGCGCCCCCCATTGAATCCGCCTCTGCTAATATTATTCGCTCATGGCGTAACTGGTATTTAATGTTTTATTGTTAACAGGACCAGATTATAATGAGAATATGTTGAAACATCTACTGACGTCATCAACTAGGCGTGTGGTTATTATTGGTTGCTATGATACGATGAATACATCTGATCTCTGGCCCAACTTCCTCACCTGGATGGAGCAGAAACATATGGTGTTAAACAAAACAGGTAAATAACTGACTAGATCCTGTTCGCCACAAGTAAATAACTGACTAGATCCCGTTCGCCACAAGTAAATGGCTGACTAGGTCCTGTTCGCCACAAGTAAATGGCTGACTAGGTCCTGTTCGCCACAAGTAAATGGCTGACTAGATCCTGTTCGCCACAAGTAAATGACTGCCTTTGCCTGGCTGGACACTATTCGCCACCGGTGAAAGACTAAACCAGGCTGAATCCTGTTCGACACTGGTAATTGTCTGACTTTACCTGCCTGGATGCTGTTCGCCACAGGTAAATGACGTTACCTGACTGGACACTGTTTGTCACAGGTAAATGACGGGCTTCACCTGGACGAATATTTTCTTTGTGTCCGCCCATAAATAAGGGCATAAACAAATCCGTTTTATAAATTTTGATTTATTTTAAAAGAATTAGAACATCCGTTTATGAAAATACCAAATACCAGTACAAATATGGAAAAATGTTGTTCAAAATGTGGCTTTTCGATAATAGTGGATTATATTTTCATTCATTTATCTATTTTTCAGTGTCTGGACAATCCTCCCGATCAAAACGAACGCAATCTTTTGGGAAATACCATTCGAGATCAGGTCAAGCTAGGGGAATTAATACGGGTGAACAATTATATTCTAGAAGTGGTCAGTCAAGAAATGGTTTTCAACAACCAAAGAGCACTGCGCAACAAAGGGATACATGGAAAGAGCAGGGCGGATTAAGACCTACATCTAAGGGGGCTTTTCCGTCCAGTCAATCTCATCGAAGTCAAGGGCATCCCATCACTAGTACTGGATCATCGAGTAAAGACGGTAAAACATCACATACTGGATCATCGAGTAAACACACTGGCCAATCACCAAGGTGTAACGTGGGTACAAATGATAAAAGCGGAAGTCAAAGAAAAGAAGAATCCAGTGACGACTCATGGACGGTTGTTGCCAAATCAAGATCCAAGAAAAAATAATAATAATATCAGGTTTAACAACCATCATACTCCTGCGCAGTGTTTCGTTTGATTAGAACTAATCCACTTCACACTGCTATCTTGAGTGAACATTGTTGTGCTAAATTATTATTGGTCAGTAGTGCCATTACCAACCAATGACCTACATTGTAACAAACAATATCGGGGTTAACCAGACCCTAAAAATATGTTACCGCAATGTATCTAGTGACAATCGCGACTTGTTTACTTCATAACACCCGAAATTTATTATGCTCGATTATCCAGTGCCAACATGTTTTCTTCGTCAGCCATTTTGAAAATTATGCCGAATGCGAGAAGAGAGGAGGGATTTGATTGGACGTTAAAAAGAGACACGCCCCGCCCAATATCAAGAATATGACTTCTATCCAGCAATGGTAAGAGAGGGATTTCTCGCGCCATTGCTTCAGGAATATGAACAACCATAGGATTTGAAACTTTATCATTTATAATTTTATATAAATAAATAAATAATATTCTCCACTCCCCTCTCCATTCTATGTGTTATGACATCACTATAGTCAAGAACGTGTTTATTTCTACCAATGAATCCTTATCTAATCTGCAATCCTTCTACCCACGCCCCGAAAGACTTGTCGACTGGACAAAGGAAATTGAGTTTAACGTCCGATTATTCTGCTCTGAATGGGCGAATGAAGACGGGTATACGTCATTCAATGTGCTGTGAGAGACACATTTGCCCGGGGAGGGGGGGGGGGGGGGTCAGACTAGACAAATGGTCCCCTTTCCTTCAAATGACACTTTTAATACAGGCCTATAATTCTCGTTTATCTTTATTACTTTAGTTGATAATTTATTAACTCCTGCCTACCTCTCAATAGTGTTAAATACTCGCTTCTGTTGGTAAAAATAATACAGATAAATAATATATTTGTTTTTTTATTATTCAATAAAAAAAAATGATGATAATTAATATTATAACATTTGACAACATTCTGTGAAAAATATAAAACATTTAAATAAATACGATTTACCTCGCCTTGAGTAGTGATGAGTAATTATATAATGACGTCATACAGCTTCTGGGCAATCGCAATTCTTCGGTTTTCGCCACAGTATGACTACAGACTGAATTATTTACGGTTATCTGGGGTGCCCTTATATTCAATCAGATTTTTGATGCAAGCCATCAGAAGATTTTGCGATAACATTGGTTTATTTTCCTGGGAATGGCACATGCTTAGTTCATCATATCTCGGTGAATACTCAACGGATTTGATCACTCTGTAAACAGCTATTTCTTGTCGAGATTCAATTGATATATCTAGAAGAGATAAAACGTTTACTAATCAGATTGAACTACAGATCTTTTTACTTTCGTTTTTATATGAAGATCTGACCCGTTGTAGTCGAAGGTCGCGCCAGGGGTCATAGGAGAGTCTTTTGATGCTATGACATAAGACATTTGATTAACCAATCAGCGTTGCTGTTGTATTGGGTTACCTACAGTTCCGTAAACCTCACGCCAAAAACTCGCCGTAACAGGCTGTTTCATTGGCTAATCCGTTACATTAAGCAGAACCCCGGTTATATAATAACTCTTCCAGATCCTTGTGCAGTAAAGACAAATTAAACGAAATTTTGAACTATAAAAAACGAAACGAAATAAGATTGGGGTTTATATTAAATTAAACGGTTACGTTATGATAGTTTTCCAGGGATTTGGACAAACAGGTCTGGACATGTGTAACCGAATGTTATGATGGTGGAGATCGCGATTACCCAGCTAGCTATATAATCAGTGTTTATATATACAGGGATTTAATCAATGAACAGAGAGAAAGTATTACAACTATGGAAAAACAATGAACGGAGTAGAAATTATTACAACCATTAAATAAAATATTTTAAACATCTAATATCAACTACACGGTTAACTCTAAATAAACCATCTTCACCAAGTAATACAACACATTTATCCGTAGCGCCACTGTCCGGGCAAAATGTCCGTCGAGGTTCAATGCGTTACGTATGTCAGTCTTCATTGCCCCGGTTGGTGTTGAACACTAGGACGTTAAACCTCATTTGAAGGTGGACGTATGCCGTGTAGTGTGCTGGGGGGAAATTCCGAATGTCAGGGGTTCTTTCGTTTGTACGTCAGAGAGTAAACGGGTCAGACTTTTACATCCTATCCAAACGACTAGACATTGTTCCTTGCCTCCATTTGTGTGACGTAATAACTTTAGGTCGTTACGTTTCCAATAATCTACGTGAAATAAATATATTAATATCAATTCTAGAAAATATGACTTCAGGATGGTCGCATATCAACTATTCTGAAGTTACAAATGATGAAGGCAATTAGAATTCATGATTAATAATTGTTTTATATCAATTGATAGTTTAGGTTTTGTTAAAAAAAATCAGTTACAATGGAAACTATAAATCCTGGGTTACTATGGTTACTATAAGGCCAGGTTGTCCGTGATATCACCCTAGGTAGAAGCGGACGTTTTGCTCTTTAGAAACGAACGAAGACGACGATGGTGTAAAACCACTGGTTTAGAATGACTGACATATTTAGAACAAGGCAGGAAAACTTAAAGAGAGAAACACAAAGTAACTTAAATAACATTAAAAAACATGACAATAGGATGAAAACTTTCATAATAATAAATACATACACTTAAATCTCTGGTACCTTTCATACTTAACATAAATACTCTATAATATAATAACTACTGACATCACTACAAAAACACATATCCAATAAAATACACAATATCAGCGCCCTGTTTCTCGAAATCTTAACTAAAGACAAAATCCTAATTTTAGTAGATACTTCCATTCTGATTTTAGTTAAAATTCGTGAAACAGGCCCAGACTTCTTTCAAGTCTTATTTCACAAAAAGTTGATTTTTCAGACAGCCAATTATCGATAAATTGTTGCATTAAGTTTACCCAACCTGGTAGTCCGAGGATCTAGGAATATGTGTATTTGTAAATATTTTTGAGTTTCTTTTGTACGAACATCAATTAAATCAAATAATTATTTATAGATATAAATTGCATTGAAAACAAAATAAAGGCCTTAGTCTCAGTGTCACTCACTGGAGCTAATAATTTCATTGTGATTCTTGTTATCCCGTACAAACATCAAATTTTCTACAATTGTAAATATTGTTCAAATATTCGATAATTTACCAATTTGAATAAAATATACACCTATATTTCGTTTCGTTTTGTTTTTTAATATTTTCGATGGCCTCCACTACGAGAAGATCTGACAAGTTATAGTGGGAGTTCTCGCCAGGGATCAAACGAACGGCTTTTGACCCTATGACGTCAGACATTGATTAATCAATCAGCGTTGGTGTTTCATATTGTTTACCCATATAACAGACCGTTTCGTTGGCTTATCCTTACGTCATACAGAACACGTCAATGATAACAGGAGAACGCTAGATCGGAGACGGTCCTACGCAAATTGTGACGTCATATGTGAATTGTGGGTTAGGGTAAGGGTTAGGCTTGATCATGGGTTAGGGTTAGGGCTCGCCCTGTTTACATCTCGGGACTTTGACCAAATCTACAGGTCCTAGCCCTTACCCTAACCCTAACCCACAATCTATATATGACGTCATATGTGCTAAAATGCGTAGCACCGTCTCCGATCTAGCGTTCTCCATGATAACAACTCATCCAGAACGGAGTGTAGCAATAATAACACGAAATTTTGAACTGTAATAATAGCGAAACGAAATAGGATGTGTTTTAATTAGATTGATAATTTACGAAGTTATTAATATTTAAAAAACAATTAGTTCATGTTAAATACTTAAATATAATATCAAAAATAGAAACTAATAAAAAAAAAAAGTTTTAACTTTTAAAGTAATAAACTATGAACCAAACGATTGGTTAATACGCAACACTTTAAGCCAATCTTGAAACTTAGAACAGAACAAATGAAACATTGTTCGTATTTAATCATGAAAATAATACAATGTTTACTATGCCAAATTGTATTACAAAGCTTTAAATACCCTAACCCCTGTACTCTCAATCAGTGAAATCTCGTTGAAACATCGCGGAATAATAAACTCTAATAAAAAGTTGTTTTATTTGATCGCAACAGGTCAACAGTAGTCGAAACAACAAGAGTCTGTAACGTGAAAAATAAAATGTTTCTAAATCAATGAGATCATGAAACAACTGGTCTGATTCCGATTCAGGGGCAAATAACTCCGTACAGGCGAATGTGTTCCGATTACGGATGTTTCGACTTATTACGAGTACTCGGTCCAAGTTCACAAAGTATCCTAAGACTTAAGAATTAACTCAACTTTCAATCACTGTTTAAGAGAAATATCTTCGGTCCAGAAACAAAAAGCTTTACACATAGTTTCTTATTGATGCATTTGATTCTTAAGTCTGAGAATTCTTTGTAAACTTGAGGTCAGGGGCTTGGGTTGGCGTTATGAACAGTTATCTTGTAGGCCTACTGAGGGTTGACCCCGATTGAGCAAATAATAAAAACGACTCGCTCTTATCCCATAATGAAACAAAATAGTTAAATGATTTGTTATAAATCTAGATTCTGTAATACTGTTAATCGTTTTATAAACATATATAATATATAATAATTATCTTCAATAACAAATCTTAAACAGGACTTTATCTACCAATAACCGGAGCTAGGAGAAATAGCTTGGAGTCGAATTCGTGATATATCTTATGAGAGCAGGTCAATTCAGGACTAACACATGGTTTTTATTTCAATATTTAGCAGTGGGATGAAACGGGGGGGGGGGGGGGGGGGGAAGAAAACCCACGAGTCAATGAAAGAGTCGAATTCTTAAACTATATGAATGAGGCCCCTTGGTTGAAACAGAACAAATAATCGAGAACAAAATTAGTGAATTTCCCATTAGGAGTAGCAATTCCCCTTTGCCTTAGAGTCAAGGGGTAAGGGGTGGCGGTTAGGCCTAGGGGGTAGACTGGGGGTATTTTACGACAACATAAATATTCTCTTATTCGGATATATATAAATTCACACCTGTCTAAATTATGATGCCATAGAAACGGGATTTTCCTTATCATTAACAACGATTTTTAATTCGTAAAACCGAAAAATAATATCGAATCACTGCAATAAGATTAAGGAAAATGGCGTTAGGAGTCAGAACTCAACTTTGTTAATTTGAAGAAATGAAATGAATTTTTGGGATGAAGAAAAAAAAAATTACATTCCTTAGATCAAGACCGAATTTCGATTATTTTCACCACAATGAATAATAAATTTCACATCTATGAAATTCGAATGAATATCTACAAAAAGGTTTTAAAATAAAAACAACAACATGCAAACAGAAAACTGATGTAGTAGCCGTGCGTTTATCTGCTGACATCAGAATCAGGTGTGACGTCAACTATTGTTGTGTAGCAACCGTTACTATGGTCACCACTGGTAACTGTGGAGGGATGATTAATGTTGGCGTTATTATTTTCTACTGTAGAAACTGTCTTCTTATTGCCCTTCTCCGAATAAGTTAATTCCGACTCTTTGCTAAAACTACCCATATTAAAATAATTCTCCTTACACATCACTTCTGAAACTTTCGATACCAAATTTTCTCCAGCAACAGGCTTCACGATTTCACCATCTGTTTCCGTTTCAGCGTTGTACATAACGTTGTCCGTGTCCGTTTCTGTATCAACATTATACATGGCACTTTCGTTATCCGAGTCATCACCGTATATGGTTGTATCACTATCCGAGTCATTGACGTCATAATTCAACTTTTCGCGATCAACATCCACTTTCTGTTCGGCAGTGACGGAAGCAACGTATTCTGCCGATTGAGTTTTATCGCCAACAATGTCATCTAAAGTGCCCTTTTTAGATGTCGCAATGAAATCATTTTTAATATCATCTGTTCTGTCACTGTAACTGTAATGAACATTGCCGTTGGTTTCACTGTATTTAGATTTGGTGTTGTCAATGGATACCAATTGTTTATTAGTGGTTTTAAAAATCAAAGTATCTACAAACAAGGTCTTGGATTTTTTGGGTGAAGGGGAATTAGTTTTATGATTAACACCCAGGAGGTTGTTTTTATAAGGCGACACAGATGATATTTTCGGTTCGGAAGGAAGTCGCGTACCTGCTGCAAGGTTAGTCAGCGAATCTCCAGCTGAATCTCTAGCTGACGAAATATGGACGATAGCAAGATGGTCGCTTGGTGCATAGATTGTGTTCAAATTACTTTTGGAAGACAGACTCCTTGTCTCTGCTTCAGCCATAACTCCAACATCAGTCTTGGATTTATTGACATCCAGTTCCACATCCATCATTTTAGCAGCTTCGGGTAATTCATCAATGGGCCCATTAGCTAAATCTGCTCGGTTAAACTCTCTGTTGGATGGTTTTGTAGGTTCCCTACCATTGATTGAAGTTGCTGTACCTTCAGGTCGATCATTGGCTGCTCCTAAAACTGTTTTCAGGTGATGTGGTACATGTTCCACAAGATAATCAAGTTGCTCAGTCCTCTGCATTGGCAGACTTAAATCTAGAGAATTTTTTCCATCAACAACTATTTCACTAATGTCTGTGTCATTTACCATTTTTTCGTGGACTTCATGTTTAACAGTTTTGGAAACAGTCTCTGCTAGATCTTTAACAACATCCTGAATAGATTCACCCAAACCTTTGGAGGTAGTTTCTTCTTCAACCTTTTCTAATCCTTTAGAAATAGTTGCTTCTTCAGTGTTTTCCAATTTTTTGTGGGCAGTTGCTTCTTTTTCCAATCCTTTGGAACTTGTTGATTCTTCAACTTTTCCGAATCCTTTTGAAGCATCTACTTCAACATTTTCCAATCCTTTGGAGGTATTTACTTCAACATTTTTTAATTCTTTGGAGATAGTTGTTTCAACATTTCCGAATCCATTGGAGGTAGTTGTTTTAGCTTTTCCCAATCCTTTGGAGGTTGTTGATTGTACAGAGTTCAACTTCATCTCATCGCCCTCATTACCATTTGTACCTTTTACAGTTAATTCTAAATCCTTTATTTGCTCATCTTTATTTGGAATTTGTTCTGATTTTGAGGTGTTTTCAAGATCTTTTACAGCATCTGTACTAGGGCATGTAGTTACATGATGGATCTGGGTGGTTTCTGTCATTAGTTCTGCTTTATGTAAAATATGCTGTGCTTTTAGAGACATCCACAGATCTTCCTTACCTGTATCCTGGAATGACTCTTGATTATTTGGACCTTCATCTTTGCTGTCTATTTTATTCAATCCTTTTTCACTTGCAAACTTTTCTTTGCCCTGAAGATCATCTTCTAAAGTACCAGAACCAATATCCCTTTCTATCTTCATTTGTGGGTTACTGTTTATAGTTCCTTGATTTTCTGGAGTATCCTCAGACAATCCCTTGCTGTCCTTTTCTAAACTCTCAGCAAATTTGTTGTCCTCCTCTTCAACTAGTGGGTCATCTTCCTGGGAAGACTTTTTCTTCTTTGTGTAAGTCCACGAATGGTTCTTCCTCCGGTTTTTCCTCTTCATGCCCCTCGGCCATCCACAACGTTTCTTGTTTCCCTCAATTTCTTCTGTTATCTTTTCGTCTATGTTACCCAGCCCTTCCAATCCTGTAATTTCTTCACGTAAAACTTTCTCCTTCTCTAACTCTTCCTTTTTTATATCTCCCTTCTTCTGTCTGTCTTTTTTCACATGACAGAAATCTTTGTAATGATTGGCCAAGCTCTTCAGATACGTAAATTTTCGTGTGCAGTATTGACAATTATGTTGTAGGGTAACACTATTCGGTTGTTTGGAATCTTTAATAGATTTCGATGACCTTAATTTATCCTTTTCGCTACATTTTCTGGCATGTCTTTCTAAGAGGAAAAGGGTTCGGAACTTCAAGTTACATCCGCTGCACTGATGGGTCTCAATCACATCTGCCATTTCCCGTCGCCTAACATGATTGTCTGGTTTGTACAGAAGTTCGTAATTTCTTCGTTTGCGTTGTCTTGTCAGACGTGTATCACCAGTCATAGAGGACAAGTCCATCTGATTGCGACGAGCTTCTCGTAACGATCGTGGTGAAAGGCCAAATTTATTATCTGGCAACGCTGCCACTCTTGGAATCACCTTTGGAGATTTGGACGGGGAATTGCCCGCTTGACGTTCTTTTATGATCTTCTTTACCTTTTCATTCTTGCGTTTTTGTTCAAGCTGAGCTTTCGCTCGTGATAACTGATTTTTCTTCTTCCTGCCTCTTTGTTTTGCTTCTTCCTCTTTAGCCTTCAATCTCGCTTCTTTTTTCTTTTCTTTTTCCTCTTGCTTTCTTCTTTCTTTGAGCGAAATCCTTTCCACATAGAACAATTTCTTAGGATCACAACTGATAATGTGAACGTGTAGTCTACTAATATTCTTGAAACTGCTTTTACATCGCGTACATTTATACAAGCTGAGACTGTGACAGTCTTCTGGGATAGGCGTAGACGAGGCTAACATTCCTTCATTACTCGGCCAGGAATAAAACAGACCATCGATTCCGTTACCCTTTTCCATCTGTAGATAACGACACTTCATGGAGGAATGTTTCGTGTATTGATGACGTATGAGAGAATCTACAGACTCAAAATAACGTTTACACACGGAACAAACATTGATAACATCCCCCAACCTCCCAAACGCAATTTCATCGCGGAAACTCTCCCATTTTTGTCCTTCTAAAGTATTGCGAAGATCTTTTTCAAAGATACGCGCAGGAATGGCTTGATTTGCTGCCTCTAATTGGCTGATTATTTCTTCTCTATCCGATAAATTTACAAGATTCAAAGCTTCAAGATGAGGCACACACGTGGTTAAGTTGATCTCATTGGAATCCGAACAAGCGGAATGCAAGGCACTTGGTTTATTGTCACTACTCTCTAAAGAGTTTTGAGAACCACTGTCTACAATTGTAAGATTGGAGTTATCATCCCTTGATGATTCTACGCTAGAGTCACTTTTCACTTTTGGTTCCCCGTCAAATTTAACAAAGAATTTATTACTTTTCTCTTCGTCATAGGATGGCGTCAATGACGGCATGCTGTTATTATCGCTATCACCATCGCTATCCTGGGATTTCTCCGAAACAGACATGCACTGTAACACGGGTGGCTCATCACTACTAATATCCAATTTCAACTCTTCTAGGGCTTCTGGTCTATGCCTAATACCGGAGCGTAAAAAGGAATTTTCGACAGCCGTTTCTCTTCTCTGATCACAAGCTGGAGGTACATCTTCAGGAATCATAGGTCCCTTATTGCTCGAGCTATAACCAATCACACTTTCATACGGCTGATAATGGAACGGAAAATTATAGTTTGTCCAATCAAATTTTGGAGTTTTAAAATGTGTAACCGAATTAATCGACCTATATCCATTTATCTGAATGTGTTTCTTGTAATTCCTCAGGGCCTCTGCTTTTCCATCTAGGAATGATTCCAGATTCGTACTGACGTTATCGGTGACAGTTTCATAGTAAGGATCAGGCGACACTGGCGGGGCTAACATTGGTAGAACACCAATTGGATTCTTTTCTTCGGAAACTTTTTGTTTCATGTGGAGGAGGACAGATGGAGCAGAGTAACGATCGTAACGATGATTCGTCTTTCTATGTTGACCCAGTGAAAAATAACTGATAAAACGTTTTTTACATGTGAAGCATGAGTACCGATATTTAGATTTGTAACCGTTAGCAGCTCGTTCATTCTCCGACACTTTCTTTTTAGACACTGGTGACGTTAAAACTTTGAAGATTTTCTTTGGAGATGCGGAGAAGCTGGTTTTAATGGAAGGTTGAACAAGTTTTTTGTCCGGTATAAATGCACGATAATCTTTTTCAGAGATAACTTTTACCTTATCCTTCCGTGAACGGTGGCCGATATTTTGTTGATTGGGTTTCTTAGTTTTGGCCGGGTTTTTATTTTCTTCCTTTTCTTTCAGCAGCCATTCCTCTTTATGGGTATTCTTCAAGTGAATTCTCATGTCCCCGACATTAGCGAATTTATCACAACAGTGACGACAGCTGACATTCTGACCAAAATGATATCGAACGTGTTGTTTCATCTTTGTCTCGTTCATAAAGGCTTTACCACACACATAACAAGGAAAGGCTTTATTTTCTGAAAATAGACAAATTCAACAATGAATAATTTACTGACAAGTCAAGAGTTGACATTAAAAAGGAAAACAAATTAAGACAGGAGAGATGAAGTTTAGCATCAACTCAACACAGACAGATGGGACTAAAATATGGTGCATTCGCTTACATTTGTGTGTACATGGCAGAGGGAGAGAGAACAATGGGTTTCTATGTCTTCTCGACACAAAGGTCATTTCGGGACTAACTTATGGTTTAATTTTATTTCAATAATTCCAAGCCTGGAAATAAGGCACCGGTCACTGACAATGTCAGGCACAGATTCAGGCTTTGTCAGGCACTATACCTCTGGTGCCTGTCATTGTGTCAGGCACTGATTTGTCTTTTTTATTGATATTATTAATACATGTCCGGCACTAAGTTTAAAATGTCAGGTACTATTTTATTTGTGCCTGACATTTTGTCAGGTATATCTAAAACTGTTATTTCCAGGCCTGAATAATTCACATGCACACGTAAGGATCTTTTAGTAGTGATAACAAATCGCAGGACTCCGAGAAAACCAAGACTAGACTCTACATTAAAATAGCATTATGCAAGAGCAAAATCTGCTTATTACAGGTCTTTCTTTAGGCCTGAGATGTTATCTAAATAATCAATTAGACATTAATTAACATATCCAGACCATAATAAACTCTTAAAGTCAAGGCTAGCCTTCGATGTTGGCGGATTGAATTCCTATATGCCGCTTAATGGCAATTGATAATTAAATCAATCAAGTGGATAATCGAGACTATGCTGTTTATATTAATGATTTGAGTAATGATGACCGAGGCTATGTGAATATTTCAAACGCTTTTTTCTCGGCTAATAGTGGACCAATTTGACTGAAATTTTCAGCAAATTACCTTTACACTATCTAGTTTTTAACTATTATAGTGAGAACTGCCATCTCTTTATCTTATCTCCCATAATGTAACTTTAAGATAAAGTCAATTTACTATAATAATTAATTAAAATAGCGCATCTCATCTAGAACTGTTCTACTTGAGGCTGGTGATTTGCTTAAAGAAAATAATTTTAACAGCAATTGCACTATTTCCAACAGTCATCTGCAAATTCGTGTCACATACAGGAACCATATTAAATTGTAACACACGATAAATTAAAGTTAAGTTTCTGTAAAATAAATAGAAATAATTACCATTGTGTTCTTTCAGATGTTTTTCCAGATTTGACACTTTCGTAAAACGAACTTTACAAAGGGTACAAGGATAATTCTTAAACTTTTGTTTCACATATTTCCCTCCCCTTGGTTTTTTCTTTGGTGATCTTCTCTTGCCAAAAGGACTTCCAGATAACCGTGGTGATGACCTTGGGGATCGGGCATAGAATTTCTTCTTTGGAGTAGACAACACAGAGGGTGAATTCTTCATGGGGGATTTTTTCTGAGGTAAATCCGAGGGAGAATTTTTTACTGGTGATCTCTTTCTTGGTGAAATATCTCCTAGGCTCCTCCTCAGAGTTTTCTTAGGAGAACCTATGGACAATTTAGATGGTGTGCTCTTGCTTGGTGAAGATTTTTCTGTTGCTTTTGACATCATTGGCAAGATTTGTGCCTGGTTTGCGTCTTTTATTGACGTCTTCTTGGACGATCTTTTAGTCGTACTTCTGGCGGTTAATTTAGAATTAGGGGTTTTGTTGGGAGAAGAGTCTCGACTATTTGTGCAACCTGGTTCATGGCATTTGTTGTGAGAGATCAGCTGATTCATTTCATCAAAAACAAAATAACAAGAATCACATTTGTAGAGTCCAGGAAACTTGACTTCATTATTCACTGATGTCTTAAATGGAGTTGTCTCCCCTGCAGTTCGTTTTATTACATTTGGGGAATTATTTTTAGACCGGGAGTTCTTGTTAGGACTAGAGTTTTGAGATCTGATTAATCCATTATATAACTTAGCACCTGAGTTTTGAGTTTGTTGAGCCGATTCAATGCGTTCCGTTTGTTGACTGGCGTTAATACAACAGTTGATCAAATCCCTGCTTGACACGTACTGACAGTTAATATGAGTTCGTAAAAAATGGCGTTTTAAACTAAAGGGTTTTAGGTATGTGACGTCGCATAATTCACACTCGTACATCTTCTTGCCGTCACGGTGACGGATCATATGATGCTTCTTACCAACGTGGAATTCAAAATAATTTGAGCTGTTTTCCGTCTTGAGTAAACTGTTGGGGCTAGCAGATTTCATCTTGAGATCAGTTTTATCACTGTCAACTTTTTCGGTTTTCTTTCTCGCAGATTTTACCTTATTTGGAGATATGGAACTATTAGGTGATTTCGTGTCACCTGGAGATTTGGAACTGGTAGGGGATGATTTCCCTATCTGTGATTTTATGGGGGATGACTTTGCACTGCTTACAGACTTTGTGTAACCAGGTGATTTGGTACTGCTTGCACTTGCAATTTTTACTGGGCTTTTGGAGATCGTGGATGATTTGTTTATGTTGAGCGAATTATTTTGGAGAGGTAACTGAGTCGTTGGCCATTCATTTGCAGGAGACTTATTCATCAAAGGTGATCTACTGTTTCCTGATGGAGATTTTACAGTTTTGGGGGATTTGTTTGTCGTCGTTGAGGTTTCAGTTGATGGCCATTTGTTTAAACTTATCGTTTTGTTTGACGATTTCTTGTTGATTTTGTAATTCATGGTAGTTTGGATTTCTTTTTTTTTCTTTTTAACCTCAGCAGAATCCGGGGTCTCAAGAGGTGAAGTAACTTTACGTTTCTGTGGAGAGGATTTTGTGAGCAGGGAGGCGTTGATACATGGTTGGGTTTTCTTCTTGGGTGAAACGGTGTCCGACTCATCCTCAGTAGCTTCAACTTTCTTCTTACTCACTTTTACTTCTGAAAACAAAAAAAAATGATCAACGTGATAAAAAAATGGCATGTGGAGACGTCAAGAAAATCTGTAGAGAACAAAGAACCCTGAAAATAACTACCAAAGAAAAACCAAGGCACATTTAAAAACCCATAGATGACCGCACTCCTTGCAACCAGCAGCCCCTGTAACAATGATAATATGTATATTCATATCGTGCACATTTCCATTGTAAAATGCCTGTTTAAAGATGCCATAATAGGTCATAAATAGATTCGTTTTTAACTTACTAGTTTCATTTTGTTTCTTTTTCTTGTCTTTTTTCTCCATGTTAACATTCTGTCTCTGGTCGAGATCAAACCATGTGAGTAGTTCTTCTCCTACCTCAATATCCTACAACAAATAAAACACCATTATACAATAACCTCAAACTGTAATGTCGTCACCAATAGCAACAACAATTTTTGTAAAAAGGAAAGACAAAAAGGGCGCAACCTATGATGAATTTTTACGTTATTGGTGATGATTCATTGAGTTCTATCTATTTATTATTACCCTGAACAATATCCTGCAATAAAAAATCATTTCGGGACACATATGGCTCAATTTTATTTAAATAAACCGCTTGTGCGTAGAGGTCTTTAGCAGTAGCAGAAAAATGGAGGACTCAGAGAAAACCCAAGAGGTTGGACAGGTGACCCTACTCCTTGTCACGTACAAACTGACAGGAAGCAGATACAAAAACATACAACAAATCAATCAGATTAAAATACAGATCTATATTTCGTTTCGTTTTTTTATATTTTTGATGGAGAGAGAGAGAGAGAAATGGGGTTTAACGTCCACTCAACACAAACTAGGTCATTTTGGGACTAACATATGGTTTAATTTTTATTTCAATAATTCGCTTGCGCGTAGGGGTCTTTAGCGGTGGGAGGAAACCGGAGTGCCCGGAGGAAACCCCCGAGGTTGAGAAGGCGCCCCTATCTCCATGCCACATACGCTCACACCAGGGCTCGAAACAACAGTCGCAAGCCAGAGGTGACCGACCAGCTAGAGGTCGAAGCCTGGCACTCTAGACCACTAGGCCATCCATATATGACGATCTGACCAGTTGTAGTGGGAGGTCATGTCAGAGGTCATTCGAGCACCTTTTGACCTTATGGCATTGAAGTTACAAGTGGATTTACCCACAGTTCCCTTAAAAACACACCCAAAGCTTGCGAAACAGACCGTTTCATTGGTTAATCTATCACATCATTTAGAACATGGCAATGAGAACAACTCTTCCAGATGCTAGTGTAGTAAAGACAAGTAAAAGGAAACTTTGAACGATAAAAAAGAAACGAAACAGGATCTGTGTTTGAAACAGATTGACAATAAATAGACAAAAATTGACTTCACAATCATTAAAATTAAGACTTGACAATCATAAAAATTAAGACTTGACAATCATAAAAATTAAGACTTGACAATCATAAAATTAAGACTTGACAATCATAAAACAAACCTTGATAGCTTTATAATAAACTTCCTCATCGACTTGTACGGATACAATATTCTGTTCTTCAAAATATCGAGCACAATTAACATATCTCATCCAATTACCAAATACAGGGTTCGTAGCATTTATTATATGTTGTACTCGGTTCGTCTCAAAATTAAAAACCTGCAAATAAAACACAAAGATAGCTTGCCAGGCAACAAAACACATATTCACAACAGCTGAGTCATACAGGCAGTCAACAAGGTTGTCACATATTTATGTGTTTTCTTTTCCAGTAAAAACTGAGAACAAGTTACAACAGATTAGTAATTAACATATTATCAGAAATCGTTAGAATTTGTTTGGCTTCTAGTTCTGCTGTATACTAACCTATGAAAAATATTAATATCAAGGGCAATAAATCTTAACGAGCTTAAACACTGTGTATCTGTTGGATATTAACTTTAGCCTCAAGACCATACCCACAATTTTTCAAAGTGATCAAGGGGGGAGGGGGGCAAACAGATTGAAATGTTTTCGCATCAAAACTGAATTGAAATTGACTTGTGCTGCTGTTGGTGTATTGTTTCCACATAGCATTATCATTCCATATCAGGGAGAGAGAGAGAAAGAGAGAGAGAGAGAGAGTTTAACTTCCACTCGACACAATCTAGGTCATTTCACGACTAACATACAGTTTCAATTTTATTTCAATATTTCGCTTGCGCGTAGGGGTCTTTAGCAGTGGGAGGAACCGGAGTACCCAGAGAAAACCCACAAGGTTGGACAGGTGACCCTACTCCTTGTCATGTACAATCAGGGATTCGAAACTACACCAGTCCACTCAATGACAAGCTTTAGGATACAGCGCGCACGTGAAAATCATTTGGCCACCCCCATCCCCTTACCCTGATAGATGACCTATTGAATTTCAGGAAATACCCATATAGCAAGTTTATAAATGGTTCCTACATCCCAAGCGAATCTATAATGGCAAGTTTATAAATCGTTCCTACCTCCCAGGCGTATCTATAATTGATATCACCATATTTATCCTTTGTGACGACTTCTCCTGCATACGGTCCGTACATCCGACCCGCTTTTATAGGCGTTACACACCATACTCCTGTTAAATATAATATAGATATGTTTTATATTGTTTAAAATTTTGTTTTACTTGTTCTTACAACACGGGAAGACTTGTTATATACGTTCTAGTTGATGTGAGGAGTTAGCCAATGAAACGGTCTGTTATTGCAAGTGTTTGGTGATTTCAGCATGGAACTGTGGGTAAACCAAGAGAAACTGTCCGACTTATGAATATTAATTAGATATGTATAGCGCGCAGTGAGAGGATGCCTCGTGTCAGACTCATGAATATTATTTAGATATGTATAGCGCACGTGCAGTGAGAGGATGCCTCGTGTCAGACTCATAAATATTAATTAGATTTGTATAGCGCGTGCAGTGAGAAGACTAGGGCTGGGTATCGATAGTGATTTTTACTATCGATAATCGACAATGAAATGTCGGTCGATAATCGATATTATCGAAAACAAACTTATTTTTACGGTCGTCATCAAGACTGGATACAGTGTAAGTTCAAAGTTCAACACCATACGAAGTTGCGAAAGATCGTTTGCTCCTGTGCTTCCACACAGCACTTTTAGCTTTGCTGGTAACATCAAGCGTTTTGACGTCCATGTGTACTATTTATTGTACCGGGTACTCTATTACTGAGGCACACGTACAGAAATAGTGAACTGTTCAGACGAATTCTGAAGCTTGCAAAGGGAAATAACGCTAACTTTATTTACACATCCGGGTATCTCCGATTTAGCGATATTCAACAATAATTTCTTCAAAACTAAAGTAACGTTTCAATGAGAGTGAATTTATGAAAACGGCTGTTCAATAAGCAGTCACAATTTTGTTATGTGTTACATTGAATACTTCACTTGATAGTAATTAAAGTGAGCGGTGTATTATGATTAACTGAAAGAAGCCACTGACATTTCAGATGCAAGAAAAATAGACGAAGAGCGATAATCGATAGTAACCCACCGCTATCGATAGTGCTTTTCAGGGCCGTCCAATCGATACTATCGATTTATATCGATATTTTACCCAGCCCTAGAGAAGACGCCTCGGTCCTTGTGTTTGTAGATCATCACTTTTATGTACGTAACCATCAAAAAGATAAAGAATGTATAATTATAGTTAACTTTTATTTAACATAAACGACAGCACTGATTGATTAATCAATGTCTGTCTTCATAGGGTCAAAAGCCACTTCTGTGAAGCTGACGCAACCTTCCAGTACAACTGGTCAGATCTTCATGTAGTGATGCCAGTGAAAGTATAAAAGAACGAAAGGAAATATAGATCTCTGTATTTTTGATCAGATTGATCACACATAGCAATGATTCTTTCCTAGTACTAACATAAGGTTCAATTTCACTTCAATTATTTGCATGTTTGTAGGGATCAGCGAAGGAAAGTAGGAAATTAATCTCCATTTCATTTATTTATGTCAAATTTCCTGTGATCATGCAAGCAGATATTCTGCTGATAAAACTCTTAACACATTTTGCTCTGTTTCTTTATGCTGTTTCTATCTTTGTTCTGATTAAATTTTTAACACCATTTTGCCCTTGTTTCTATCTTTCTTCTGTCTTATTTATAATCCATTCAAATAATCCTACCTGGCTTCCCGAGTTCAACCTCTGAAGGTCGAAACTCTACTTCTGCTGGCTTGATCAATCTATCTAAATTAGCAACAGTCTCCATGACGACAACACCTGTTGCCATTGACAACAACTTCCATCATAATCCCATCTTGCCAAACTGCAATTAAAGAAATTGATATAAAACATTTAAAAACAAAATAAATGTCGCCAATAATCTGAATGCTAGTGTCAAGATAATTTTGAGACAGTTAGAAGGTAATGTGTTTAAAGGCAGAGACCCAACGACTTTAAATAAGGGTCGTCCATCTGTCAGGACACTGGTTTATCAATTAAAATGTTTCGAGGCCCAATACCTCTAGAAATTTACTTTTCAACATGGCTGACAAATGAAATGAAATGGGGTTTAACGACCTACTATTCTGCTAATTAAGGGCTAATGAAGACGGGCATACACCACACAGAGTGCTATGAGGGAAATTTTGCTAGGACAGTCACACTATGGCCTACTCTTATATTGTATTCCAACTGCCAAGTCATCTTTTACGTGCATGCCAATGTGTACACGGGAGGAACCTGAGGTTAGAGAGAGAGAGAGAAATGGGGTTGGCCTAGTGATCTAGAGTGCCGTGCTTCGACCTCTAGCTGGCCGGTCACCGCTGGCTTGCGGTTGTGGTTTCAAGCCCTGGTGTGAGCGTATGTGGCATGGAGATATTGGCGCCTTCTCAACCTCGTGGGTTTCCTCCGGGCACTCTGGTTTCCTCCCACTGCTAAAGACCCCTACGCGCAAGCGAATTATTGAAATGAAATTAAACCATATGTTAGTCCCAAAATGACCTAGTTGTGTTGAGTGGATGTTAAACCCCATTTCTCTCCCTCTCCCCAAGCCGAAATCCCAAAATAAAAAGATGACACATATCAATTAATAGCACATTTATTTTTTTCAAAAGTATTGAGCAATCAAATTACACACTAAGTTTCATCTCTCTCTATCAGATAGAATCAAACTTATCTTGTCCCAAAGCATCGACCAATGACATTACTTAACTCTGCTTAGCTTTAGCTCAAAATATTAATCATTGAACTCAGTCAAGACATTCACCTATACATCTACATCACGTTTAAACATTCTACCTCGATTAAAAGCAGAGTTGTTACGTTCCAAAGTCTTGACCAATCAAATTGTTTATCACTCTGTAGCCTAAGCAGAAATTTCTCATCATCCAACTTAGCCACGGTAAATATACTTGTCTTAAAATAACGGATGTTGAAGAGGCATTAAGCCCCATTTTAAATGAAACTAATCAATATTTGTGTTCTTATCTGGCCGTGAAAATATGGGACAATAATATCCAATGTTTAAAGCACAATGAACATTTTATAATCACTATACAAGTTATATGTATTCTATGGTTTTGGGTGAAATTAATAACAAAGGAAGAAAATCATAACCCACAACAGTATGTGGAAGTAATTAGTAATGACTGATTCATCAATGACAAAAATAATGATAAAAAGATATGTAGCATGGACTAAGCAGGCATAAACAACTTGTTCAATTTGCACCGTCAACAATAACATAATTGATTAGAAATTACAATAACTATTTTAAACATTGAATATGAATCACTTTATATACATTCATATTACATTAATACAGTGTATGTGTTTTTAGAACCATTATTGTCTATTTTAAGGTCCCAAGGAATAGAAAAATTTGCTCATACTAAACACAATTCCTTTAATATTTTCTTAAACAGGAACTACCGCTATATAAGTTTTAGATAAAGAGCTGACAGTTCTACCTTTAAAGCTCCAATAGCATTTTTTTAAGTTATATTTTTAAAATGTATTAAAATAAAGCCCAAAAATAGATTGAACCTATAAACAGTCCTACCTTGTTAAAGAATAATCCTATTAATCCTATAATTCAGTACTGCCAGTTGAGAAATTGGCAAAAATATCATTTTCAACTTCAAATTCAAACGTTTGAAGATGGCCGTCCATGGAGAGGAATGGGAAAACAAGGGAGGTAATTGAGTAACTATTTCCTCAATCACCCTGTGTCACCCTTTATAATGCCCAAAAAATTTTGCCCAGGACCGTATAATAGTGAGTTGACAACCTTTTGAGCAAAAGACATAGAAATAATTATGTTTTGACTTTCTTAGAAAATGTGAAATTGGAACTTTAATCCAATAGATATTTTCGTTTTGTTAAATAATGAGATATTAAATAATGTAAGGGGCAATATGTATTGTTTAATGGTCTCTAGCTTAAGACATTGCGTAATATATCGTAATAATATATTACGCAATGCTCGAGACCATTAAACATCTGAAAATACTGACACTCCGCACAAGCTTTTACAGTGAAATGCGTCACACTAGTCCAATATTTCACTGGTATGAATAAGGTGCTATTGGCAAGATGCCTGTACGATTATTTGAAATAATGGTACACCAAGATCAAAGGGTGACATCGCACCTCTGTATTTTAAGTAAGATTACATATAAAGAGCTGACAGTTGTTGCTATAATAGTTCAAAACTAGATAATGAAAAGGGAATATGCTGATAATCTCATTCAAATTATTTCATTCTGAACGAAGTTGTTCATGTTTAATATATAGAGTAGTCCAGTGTTTCGTTTGGTTAGAGGTAATCCCACTACTCACTGCTGTATTGAGTGGATATTGTTGTTTTAAATTTTGATTAGTCAGTAGTCCGACTACCAACCAATGGCAATGACTAGCTGCTCTACAAAAGCTTTACATTTAAAACGAGTGCCAATATTTGACCAAATATGTTTACATAACGTTACGTCATGCCCAATTAACCCGTGCATAGCAGAATACTGCAGTAAAACTAATTGTGTGACAAACGGGTCTATCAAGTCGAATGAAATGTAAACAATACTGTTTGGAAACGAAATACTTTCACCGTTTTTAATACCTTAAATCACTGTCCAAAGTTTTAGGGAAGACCCAGATTAAACGAAGGACTGTCATGTTGCTGTACTCAAGTGATAGCTTTCATTGAATGGGAAGACTGGACACACTCCCGCAAAAGTTCAAGAATCAGAAGCTAATCCAGCAATGGCCAGAGAGGGATTTCTCGGGCCGTTGCTTCAGGAATATGAGAGTAGTCTAACTTTTTATTGTTACCATTATTACTATAATAACCAGTCATAAGTATCCTTCTCAGCAATGCTAGGGTTGTTTCGAAATTGTCATTGTAATACTTTTGTTAAGAATATGATAGTACACATTATCTCAATTATCCATTTCTTAATTAAATCATTAACTGCCAATCATTCTAAAATCCATTGAACATCAAGAGGATGCGATGGCATCTAGAGACTTGATTATGGTCTTGTCATGTTTAACAAGCCAACAGTGAGGCTGATGTCCCCCGCCGAAATCCCAAAATAAATAGATGACACATATTAATTAATCGGACATTGATTTTTTTCAAACGTATCAACCAATCAAACTGAACACTAAGTGTCATCCAAAAATTGCTTATCTCTGCCTACCGTAAGAAGAAAATGTTCATCTTCGAACTCCATCAAGGCATTGACCTAATAAGCATACACATCAATTTTGAACATTTTAATTCAATTCGAAGGAGAGTTATTTTTGTTCCAAAGTCTCGGCAAATCAAATTGCTTATCGCTCTGCTTACCCTGAGCAGAAAATGCTCATTATCGATCAAAGTCAAGGTATTACTGTAATGAAACTATACACCAAGTTTCATCACTCTCACTTAATTAGAACTAAAGTTATCGTGTCTCAAAGCATCAACCAATCAAATTGCTTATCTCTGCCTACCCTAAGCGGAAAATGCTCATCTTCGAACTCCATCAAGGCATTAACCTAATAAGCATATACACCAAGTTTGAACATTTTAACTCAATTAGAAGGAGAGTTATTGTGTTCCAAAGTCTCGACCAATCAAATTGCGTATCGCTCTGCTTACTCTGAGCAGAAAATGCTCATTATCGAACTTAGTCAAGGCATTACTGTAATGAAACTATACACCAAGTCTCATCACTCTCACTTAATTATCTAGAGCTAAAGTTATCGTGTCCCAAAGCATCAACCAATCAAATTGCTTATCTCTGCTTACCCTAAGCGGAAAATGCTCATCTTCGAACTCCATCAAGGCATTGACCTAATAAGCATATACACCAAGTTTGAACATTTTAACTCAATTAGAAGGAGAGTTATTGTGTCCCAAAAAGTGTGACGGACGGACAGACAGACAGACAGACAGACAGACAGACAGACACAGACAGACAGACAGACAGACAGACAGACGAACCCATTTTAATAGTCCCCCAACTTTCTTCGAAAGGCGGGGGACAATTAATGTCTAAATAATAATTCATATAACATTATATGGCCAAAGAAAGACCTACAGTAGGAGGATTTAGCTCTCTTGCATAATGTATGTTTACCTGCCAAAAATTTTTTAATCTGTTGAATATCAAGAGGGTGCGATGGCATCTAAAGAGTTGATATGGTCTTGTCAGGTTTAATTGATGTCTAATTGATAACTTATGTCACATTTAAGGCCTAAAGACAGACTGGTATTAGGCAGATTTAGCTCTTGATTAATGCATGTTTATGGAACATTGCTATTGTAAATATTGAATTTCAACCAATTATAAGAAAAAAACAAACCTATGTTTAATGGCCATGGCATTTTCTGCAAAGATATTCTCATAGTAGGATTATAGCGAATCATATATAGACATAAAGAGATGGATAATCGTGCTGTTTAAGAGTAAACGTTATTTATTTAGAGTAGATTTTTCACCTGCCTATGAACTTTAGCCCCTTCCATGTGTAACCATGTGGTATTGTTTGGTCTGATAGTATGTGACCCTGACCTTGTATCAATATAATCTTGCCACCACTCTGTAGTCCCACCATACAAGCTGTATCTAGCTAGTGACAGCAGTACTTAATAGACCTACATATACATAACTACATACCCACCCTACACACTAGATGTACATAATTAATATGTACAACACCACATACCTGAGACCCTATAGATACTTCATATTGACTTATTATACTATATTATAATGCACTTTTAAACAAACCGTCACATTCTAGGCAAAGTTACAAATCTTTGTTTGTATCTTTCTAAGAATTTTCATTTTCAAAGGACTTAATTCACTTTAAAATAGATATTTAAATTGAAAATTTAATAATGATATGTCCATATTAAAAGCAGACACATCAATAAAATGTGCTCCTAGTGAATTTAACATTTAAAGAAAAATACAAGACTTATATCTGTCAATTATACGTCTTTCTTTAGGTCTGAAAAGTTATCTAAATTATTAATTCAACATTAATTAACTTAATTATCCAGACCATAATCATCTCTTGATGTCATCGGTAGCCAGCGATATTTAGCAGATTTGAACACATTTTAAAAAATAATTAAATCGATAAATGGATAATCAAGACTCTGTTCTTTATCGCACTGATGCTTGGTTCAGAATGGAGTAATTTGATGAAAATTTTCAGAATATTCTCTTTTCTAACTATTATAGCCAGAACCATCAGCTCTTCATCAAATCTTCCATAATGCCATTTTAAAAAATCAAAATTCAAAGTATCATTAGTAGAAATTCTCACGACTTGCATAAAATGTTTTTAAAAAGAGGCCAATCAAACAATTTAAGGGTAAAAAGCACCGGCTTATTTCGGCCAAATGTTGACAAATTTTCAATTTTATCATATCTTTGGTGATACATATATATACTGAACCCAATTGAACCTTTTCTGGACAGAGATGTTTAACTTTCACAATATTCTAGCTGGCAAGATTCTAAATAAAATTAGCATTTTAAATATTTCAACCACATCTAATTGCAGACTCTGTGCAGCTACATAAATAGATAATCAGAAATTTTCTGGAAAGAATACTTTGCAGTTTTTATATTTGCGTATTAATTCTGTTCCTACATGTACATTCCATTCCTTAGTATTTTACAGCTACACATATGTGTTGGCCTATTCAATAATTCGATTGCACATAGGGGTCTTCAGTAGACCACTAAGTTGAACAAGCGACCCTTCTATTCATGGGCAAGCGGGGAATCGAAATCCTGCCATATGACAGACCTTAAGATTTAACGTGCACGCATTCAACATTCGGCCAGACAAACGCCCCTGATTTATAATATCAAAACAAGACAATAACTGTTAGAAAACCTGATAAATTGTGAACGTATGATTGACACAAGGTGTGCATATGGTAGACATTTAATTTACCACATAAAAAATGTTCTTAAATCAAATAAATATACAAAGCTTTCAACTGATAAAATATAAATTATGAATCTCATAAAGTTTAAAGGAGGACCTGCAATAAATGTAACAAACTCCCAGAAGTTACAATATAGACCACACTACAGTTTGTTTATTTACAAAGAACATTCTGTATGAGAGAAAGAGAGAGAAATGGAGTTTAACGTCCACTCGACAAAAACTAGGTCATTTCAGGACTAACATGTGGTTTAATTTCATTTCAATAATTCGCTTGCGCGTAGGGGTCTTTAGCAGTGGGAGGAAACCGGAGGACCCGCAGAAAACCCACTAAGTTGGACAGGCGACCCTCCTTTTTGTCACGTACAACCGGGGATTCACACAATTGGTAATAGCAGGTGGTTCTCACTAAAATAGTTAAAATGCATATATGTATAGATAATTAAAAGAGAATTTTTTGAAAATTTCAGTCAAATTACTTCACTGAAGCCTAGATATCACTGATACAATTATACCCTATCTAGTAGACTTGATTGTCATTACTACGTTGTAACGATAACAAAATCTCAGTTATCCATTTTTACCGTAACTGCTTGCACATAGGGGTCTTTAGCAGTGGGAGGAAACCGGCGGACCCAGAGAAAACCCCCCGAGAGTGGACAGGCGACCCCACAACTTGCCACGTACAACCGGGGATTCGCGTTGACTCAATGACAGGGTTTATGATACTGAACGCACGTGCTAACCATTTGGCATCAAGAGAGGATTATGTCATGTAATTTGTTAATAAATGCCTAATCAATAGTTTATATAACATTTAAGGCCTAAATATAGACCTGCAATAGGAAGATTAAGCTCTTGTATAATGTTTGTCTAATACCGAGAGAGAGATGGGATCTATTGTCTAGCCAACCAGCATTAGGACCCACTGAGACTAATATATTACAATTATATAATTCAATAATTCGCTTGTGAGTTTGAGAAACTGGAGGATCTAGAGAAAACCTGTGAAGTTAGACAGGCGACCCTACTGTTTGCGTAGTAGCTGTGTGAAATCGAAACCACATCACTCGACTCAATAAAAGATCTTTTAAAGGAGCATGCGTTAAACCATGTAGCTGCCAACACCAACTTGGTCATTTCAATAATTCCCTTTTGGCAGCGGGACATGAAATGGCATTTATCGTCCTACTATTCTGTTCCTACTAGGCTATTGAAGATTGGTATACGCTATGTTGTGTGCTATGAGGGAAGCTGAGCTCTAACAGTGGCACTTGGCCTACTCTTACTTCGAATTACAACTGCCAAAGGTTCTTTTACGTGCATGCCAGTGTGTTGGTTTTTCATCCCATCAGAATGACTGTGTTATCCCCTTGGATGTCAGGCCCTCCATTTTTTGTTGACTGACAATTAAGGGCAAACCACACCTGAAAATTCCCAATGAACTTTCTCTGCTAAGACAGGGATCGAACATGGGATCTCCAGGTTATCGAGCCAATGTCCTACTCACTGAGTCACTGTGGCTCGCCTTTAGCTGTTTCAGGAAGCCAAGAAAAAAACCTCCAATTCTTACATAGCCCTGGATCGATACCACGCTATTTGACACAATGACTCACTGTACTGAAAAACACAACGCGTAAACTAAACAAGCCTGGTTTATCATAAACTATGATTTAGGATAACAGAAAATAATTTGCTGGATAATTGTGATCAGGTGTTATTATTGCATCATTACAAGTAATAACAGACCAAACAATCTACATGTAGGCTACTGCCACACCCAACCCTGCCCCCAAAAACAATCAGTTCTATCATTATATAGTTGAAAACGTCAACAGTTAAAGTCACTGATCGACTTGTCATTAAATTCTTTCACAGCTGACTTGACAGTAGCCTTGTTGTTGTTCAAAATTTTATTAAGAAATTGAGAAAACATCAAATGATGACAAAATGTGCAAAGGTGGTCCTTAGAAAAGCCCACTTGTACACATGTAATGTATGTGGCTCGAGGCAAGACGAAAGACTATTAATCGAGGCCGTATGTGATGGCACATACTAACATAGACTTATAAAATGCACATGAACTTGTGCCTACTGTCGTACTGATAAGTCATAAGTTAAAACAAAGCTTTTACATTAACTATATGAAAAAAATTGCGAATTTTTGTCTGAACCATTTTCAGTCAAGTGATAAAACTGACTCTATTCACCATGTTTGAATTACTATTAAAATCTATTTTAAAACTCAATGGGTTGTCATAAATAAAAATCAATAATCTAAATATTATATTATTCATTTACAATTCTAACATCAAAAGTTTAAAAAAAAACCCGACACATCTCTACGCGTTTCACGCCTGGACTATGAGAATCCATTGTTTGTGAAACAAACTACATCGCCACTCGCGACTCGCAGCCATCTATCGTTCAGGCTAAGTAATAGCCCAACTTTTACAATTCTGAGATCTTATCAACAATCGAATTACACAACCTAACAGCGTATTGTTAAACTTAAATATATAATGCAACTTTTAATGGTGTCGAATACTCTATATTGTTACCAAAATATCAATAAAACTGAGGAAAACGTGTCGCTCCTTTACTTCGTTCAATGCTTTGACGCCATCTTGGATACGAAACACTACTGGTAGTAGTACGTGAATGGCAAGCAGAAACGAGCAAATGAATGAACAGATTAAAAATCAGTTATGGAGAAAAACTTACAAATCTTGGCCAATGCATCATAACAGTAATAAATGATAATATCATTAATAATATTTATGTCCTCTGCATTAAATATCGATAGAGCTAGTTTGACTTTTGACTCAGCACGACAGCAGTGTATTATTTAGGCTTTAAGAAAAGTGTTCATTATTTTTAACTTTGAGTATATAACAAAAGTACCCTGACTGCAAAGTGAGAAACAGTAGGCTAACCTGCTAACCTCTTCCCGCTAAGACAGTGGATCGCGCACTAAAAAATATCGGAAAACTATAAAAACATTGCGATGTACGTATATTCAAGGATTTTTGGCTCTCAGAGAAACTTTGTTATATTTAGTTCTTTTATATTTTTTTATTGCTCTTAGCTTGGTCAAACTTTTGCTCTAATCATGGCCATGAATCTCTATCAATTAGGAAAAATGACAAAAACTAGAAACTCGCTCCCCGCATTGATTGAATAAAATCTTTCAGATTCTACAATTCCTCAGTTTTGCAATCCAACTAGACCTAATCCTTTTATTGATGTTTTTATATAATTTGGCTACAACGGATTAAATTATGCCACTTGGCCATTCCCTTTTTAAACTTAGGACTCGACCAACTATATTTAAATCTACACGGTTCGTAATATTTATCAACACGCCATGTGCCTGGATGGTCGAGTTGGATAGGGCCTTATTAAATGGCGTTATGCAGACGGAGCCAGTGGAAAATGCATTTTTGAGAATTTTAATTTATATAATAAATTGTAGGTTAAATTTATAAAGCTATTTAACACATAATAATGTACACAACATAATTCAGCGATGCTATCGAGTTGTACTAAATTCAAAAATCGCCATATAAAAGCCCGTTTCGCATAAGAAGGAGGATCCCGAGGCAGCACAAAAATCCTAATTTTAGACCCCGTGGAACATGCTTAGGTCGATTTGTAGCCTATGTATGGTTCAGAATATGGCCACATGCCTGCCTATGCATGTTGATATGTTATTTTGTACAAATTTTAATTTTGATTAAGATTTGCTATATACAACACATTTTAAATGAGGCAATAGAACAACAATTATTAATTTTATCAACCAGTTGCAGTTTTTACTATAGTTAGTGTTGTGTATATAGGAGACCGAATTAATTCCTTTGCCCGGGGTCTAGTCTATATGGCTTTAGGGCTACCCCCGAGTAAAAAAATTATATCTTTTTTCCATACAAACCATACAATTTACAGGGGTTTATAATTGATTTGACGTCAATAAATATTATTCCTAAAGACATTCTACAATCAGTAATAATTTCAACAATTTGAAAATTTATTAAAAGTAAAATTAAAGAGTTAAGCGTCAATACATAGCCCCCCCCCACCTTCTCTCTCCCTCACACCACCCGGAATTTCTGGATAGTTTTCGTCTATTTAAATAAATAAAGCCAAATTGTAATAATCATAAAATCGGTGCCGTTCTATCTGTGAAAATAAATAATATGTCACTTAAATCCCTTTTTGAAGAACGACGCAAGCCTTGTGCATAATACATTTATTAGTTCGGGCAAGTCGAGAGAGAGAAAAGGAAGAGAGAGAGAGAGAAACTATAACATTTTTGAACTAATTTTACATCAATAATTCGTTTGCCGATAAGTGTATGTGACAGTCGGAAGACTCAGAGCGAGACCCAAGATGTTGTCACGTACAAGTGTGGCAACACAAAGGTAGACCTTATGATCTTAAGCGCCCCCCCCCCCGCCCCAACTCCAGACAAAGGGTCGTATTTCATTATGTTGACAATTTTATAGAACTTTTACCTGTCGGGCAGATTTTTTAAATTTCTAAATAATATCCATTCTACAAGTGGGTCGAAATCTCATATCGACAGATGACCACGCTTTACGTATGCCACATGTGCAAGACGTGACCTCGGTTTTACGTATACCACGTGTATAACTTGAACTTTTCTTTGCCACCAATCGACAATTGTTACTGATATAGGAAGTTAAATACGCTTTGACGTCATTATTTCCAGGAAAACTTACATCGATTTTATAAAATACAGTTATAGTTTTCTTAGTATATTATTGCAAACACTTAAGTTCAATTGAATTTAAACACCTTTATGTCAATAGAAGTGATATAGCCATTGCCAGTTTAAACAACAACAAAAAATATGTTAGTATAATGAAAATGAATAAAAACCATAAAATAAACAGCGGTCACATAGTTCTTGTACGATTTAAATTTAATAACGGATGATATTTTATCGTTTTAAGGTGATAGAATCCCATGTTTAATTCACAGTGATATCAACTCGGGGCTGGATGACCGAATGGTTAGCACGTGCCCGCTGTATCATAAGGTCTGTCATTGTCATTGAGTCAACTGGTGTGGTTTCAATTTCCCGGTTGTACGTGACAAGGTTCACCTAACCAACATCGTGGGGTTTCTCCGGGTCCTCCGGTTTTCTCTCACTGTTAAAGACCCTCTCTCCCTCTCCCTTTTAACTCTGCAGATCTACCTATGACGTCAGAAAGGCAATTACGTCACCCCGGGTGTCACCCCCTTAGATGGTCATCCCTCCCAGTGATATAGTCGAGGCTAAGCGAATATTTCCTGCTGATCAGTTTAGTTCGCGTGGTGTACGTGCAGAATACATGTATTGGCGTCTGGCTTATAGATATAGACACATTATACACATGTCAATGACGTCATTATATAGTCATTAGACTCTGATCTGGTATAGACTTTTATTAGACGCTTAAGAAAAGCGGCTCGTGCTCCCCATAGACTCGATCAACTGGTCCATCATGAATATTATAGTATCTATTTTCCAGTATGCACATGGTTGATCGTAGCCCCCAAAAGTTCTTTGATCAACCGTCTTGTTTTCCGATTATCTACACAAAGTTTGTGTGTTCTTTCACCCACGCTCTACCCCTCACCCCCACCCCACCCACCCCACACACACAACCAATCGCCTGTCTTTTTGAACCCGGAAATGAAATAACTGTGAATGATGGTTTAATTATAACAGGATCTGTTAACTTATAGGGGCAAAAATTGAATTGCAGAGAGATAGAGTTTAAATGTCCACTCGACCCAAACTAGGTCATTTCGGGTCTAACAAATAGTTCAATTTTATGTCAATAATTCGCTTGCACGTTCGGGTCTTTAGTAGTGAGAGGAAACAGATGGAGCCAGAGAAAACCTACGAGGTTGGACTAGCGACCCTACTTCTTGTTACGTACAACCGGGGAATCAAAACTACGCCAGTTGACTCAATAACAGACCTTATGATACGGCGCTCACGCACGCGCTAATCCTTGAATAAGCTTACGTCACACATTAATTTAATCACCGCGGTGGCTCAGTGACTAGGACGTTGACTGACAGCGAAAGTTGATCTGGATTTTACGCCCCCCCCCCGTCAATGGTGAGAGCTCTTGGCAGTTGGAATTCGAAAAAAGGGGCAGACCGTAGTGCCGCTATCCCAGGGACAGATGCAGGAATTTTTGCACGAGGGGGGGTTTGCCAGGTTTATTTTACGAACATCTGCCACAATCGTCTCTAAATTACACAGGTATACATAAAAATTGAGCTTTTTAAACAGAGAAATCTTTTTATACTGATGTAGGATCCCTTTGTGGTGTAATTTCATGGATGCAAGGCATTATATTTTTTTTATGTAGCTGTGCAGGGTGAGGTTTGGACCCCCCCCCCCCCCTTGGATCCGCCCCTTTATCCGAGTGAAATCTTCCCACCCGACAGTACATTCTATGGCGTATGCACATCTTCAATATCCCAGCCGGAACAGAACATTAAACCCCCTTTCATTACATATTCACAAATCCGTTAAATGACATTTCTAGACACCCCAATAGATCATATTCCTGAAGCAATGGCCCGAGAAATCCCTCTCTGACCATTGCTGGAATAGCGTCTGTTTCTTGAACTTATGCGGGAGTGTGTCTATTCTTTCCGTTCAATGAAAGCTATCACTTAAGTACAGCAACATGACAGTCCTTCGTTTCATCTGGGTCTTCCCTAAAACTTTGGACAGTGATTTAAGGTATTAAAAACGGTGAAAGTATGTTCGTTTCCAAACAGTATTGTTTACATTTCATTCGACTTGATAGCCTCGCTTTTCACGCAATTAGTTTTACTGCAGTATTCTGCTATGCACAGGTTAATTAGGCATAATTAAATCGTGAATCATGACGTATACGTTATGTAAACATATTTGGTCCAGTATTGGCAGCTCGTGATTGTTTGGTAGACGGACTACTGGTCAATCAAAATTTAACACAACAATATCCACTCATAATAGCAGTGTGTAGTTGGATTACCTCTAATCAGACGCAACACTGCGCGGAGTATGCAATAGATTAACCCCCTGTTAATAATCGATTAAAGAAATTTAGGATTTCGTAAACTATATCGTTATAATATTTTAGGGCGAAGATTTTGGCCAATGCAGCGACTAAATCATATGGATTTGTCGACACATTTTTGATATAAAAAAACCAGATAATTTATTATACGCCAAACATTGAATATTGTTGAACGATACACGTAAATTTGGAATTATAAAATAATGTTTTACGGGCAAGAGTCCGGCCGTTTTAATCGTAATTTTTGGAAGCAGATTATCCCAATAGTGTTTTGAAAAATTGGACAAAGGTCGCGAATATGAAATATTTGATAAACAAAAAAGAAACTATTTGATTATATTAGACTACAGATCATGACTTTTAATGTGAAACTACCGTCGACATGTTTTTGTGGCTTTTTTTTAGCTTGACAGACAATCAATCACCACCCGGATGACTCTAATAAGTCTTATTTCTAATTCTGGAATTTTATGTTAAAATGAATACCCAAAACACACCTAATGCAAATTGTTGGTGACATTTGTTCTAACCCCTAAACAAACCCAAATTTCTGCTGGTATTACCCTTGTCCCTAAAGAACACAAAGAACATAATTAAACCTAAAAATCAAGTTATGTCCGAAGGGTATAAATTTTCAATAGGACAGAGACAAAATTGAGTTTAACGTCCGCTTGACACAAACTATGTCCTTTCGGAACCAGATAATGTAAGCTTATTTCAATTAAATCACTTTCACGTGGAGGGGTCTTGAATAGTGCGGGAGGAGCTCGCAACGAGAGGACCTAGAGAAATCCCATGATTTTTAATTGAGTCAAATCAAAAAAAAAGATTCCGTTCCTTTATTGTCACTCTACGTGTTGTGTTTTTCCTCTCTATGCGGAAACGTTTTGTCTATGCGTATATATGAGGTGGTGTATTATGAAATTATTTACTTGTACATGTGATATCATTACGACACCACTGATCACCTAACTAAATCATATCTTTATTCTTTATATATCACGTGTTTTAACCATTCTACTTTCAATTTATTCACACATCTATGATATATATTACAATAAGACAAAGGAAACGTGTTAAAACAAACAAAAAATCGATGATTTGGGTTCCCTTTCAGTCATTTCTTTGTTTAATGAGCTTGCTCGACTACTTGCGGGCTGGCTGTATGGGATCTATTTATAGTAACATCCTATCCATACAATCAAATATGGCGATTCTGTAGTCAGAATAAATTTCAACATATTTGATTATAACAAGCTAACCATACCCTTTCTATGGCCATTTTTTGATATATTTATGATCCTGGAACTATGACCCACCTTTTGAGAGTATTGGTTCCTCGTAATTCTTCTTCTAACCCTAGAAATAGGACTTTTTTGTCGCTGTTCTTAATACAGTGAGATCGCCGACCGGAGCTTGTAACCATCAAAGCCTATATCAGCGTGTATAGGCATAGACTTGAGTATTGAGTTATGAGAGAGAGAGAAAAGAGAGGACACGTATGAGATGATAACAAAAACTCAAAACTAATAACTTTAGTTTCTCGTATATTCTTCTAATTGAAGACATCAACTCGAATCTTGATTTGTTAATTTCAATCAAATAAAAGGCTATCCGTTTTTTTAATTCTTGGGTGTATTATATTAGCGTTTCTTGTCAGACCCCGGACTCAGTCAGTAAACGGATTAGCCTATTGAACATCTGTTCAACTGTCGCGAAATGTTTTTAGCTTCGTTATCAATAAACAGTTGTTTTTAGCTTCGTTATCAATAAACAGTTGTTTAACATCAAAATATAAACTTACTTGTATTTAATATCGGTTATTATGAAGTATAGGAAATGAATTGAAATGAAATGGGGTTTAACGTACTAATGATGTAGACCAGCATAAATAAAAGTAGGCTCTAAAGGATGGGGTTTAACGCCCTACTAATGATGTAGACCAACATGAATAATTTTTACTGTATACTACATGTATATGTATATTTATTTCTATGACAATGTTTTATGTAAGTGAAACTAGACTCTTGGTGGATCTCCAGGGTTTTTTCACGGAATATTTTTTTTCGGGTTTGGTGGGGAGGGGCAGTCCAGCCCTTACACTTTAGATTTTAATCCCATTCATGGATTCCAGAGCAGGGGTAGAGTTGACAGCTTAATCTTGTGTCTTTTCCGGATTCTCTAATCGCAAATAATTATCCCCCCCCTCCAACTCCCCTTTTGTTTTTTCATTTTATTTCAATAAATGTATGGATTCTTTTGAGAAAGACAAAATATCCCACTGGTGAAAAGTTGTGTGTTTGAGTGACGACCGACGCCTGAATTTCATGTTTCGTATTCTATAAATATATGTTTATATTGCTATTTATTTTATGTTCCCTATGCCATGTATGCGGCCTGCAATGGGTGTTATGATACAATATAAATCGTATCTTATCTTATCTATATAGGAATTTATTTCTAGGCTATAGCAGGACTATTTGTCTAGTATGATGCATATTCCTGAAGGAATGGCCCAAGAAATCCCTAGTGGGATTAACTCTAATCAAACGAAACACTGCGCGGAGTATGAGTGTGATGCGGTTATCAATCTTTTAATTTTCCAGATGATCAGGCGATGTATCCCTATGTCGGCTGAGACAGTTTACCGGAATTTACCAGCGTTACTTCTCCTTGTCAGTGGTGTAGTACAGAGGTCCCGGCAAATAACACCGTTTAGTCATTCGGATGGAATGATTGGAATTCCATTGCTTGCTGTCCGCCAGGAATTCCATCTTAGAATGGCGTATGCCTATTTTAATTATCCCGGTTGGAGAAAAATAGGACGTTAAACCCCATTTTATTCTTTTAATCATCCATTTATTCTTAATTAAGTCTCATTCGACATATTGGGAAATTCGCCCTTTTCCTGCATAATATTGACAAACTGGGCATTTACGGTCAACACCCGGATAGACCACGCGGTACGGGACCTCCAGACTCGTGAGCTGACGTTTTATCCACTGAGCCACCGCGGCTCCCTCGCTTTGAAGGAGAAGTCCCAGTTTTGCCCACAATAAACTTACGCTGTCTATAATTAGCCCCCGTTTGGTTTGACAACAGTCACAAAACTATAAGCTGACCGACATTTTAAGTCCTATATATAAATCGACGATTGTGGGTTAATGTCATAGCTTTCTGCTCCGTCTGGATAGGGCCACTGAGAGAGGCGCTGGGGAGCAGCTGGGATACTTACCCAGAGCCGATGTATGCCCACTTATGTTAAAAAAAAAATTGTTGATATATTAATAAAAAAAATGAACTGTTACTTGATTGTGGAGTTGGTAGGATTGAAATCATCGGAGTCTGTCGGTGCACATAAAAAAAAGCAAAAAAAAAAAGCTAAATCTGCCAATTGCACGTGTTTCTTTAGGCCTGAAATGTTATCTAAATTATTAATTCAACATTAATTAACTTATCAAGACCATAACTATCGATGTTGCTTAACATCATTAATAAGTTAATCAAAAAATGGATAATCGAGACTATGTTTGTTTTTAATCGTACCGACTTTAGTAATGATGATCGAGGCTAGGCTCAAAATTTCAATTGCTAAAATCTTGGTTCATAGTGGATAAATTTGACTGAAATTTTCAGCAAATTCCTTGTACATTATCTAGTGTTTAACTACTATGGCGAGAACTGCCAGCTCTTTATCTTGTCAATCATAATGTATCTTTAAGAATATAAACCACCTGCAAGGGCCTTAGCGCCGTTGAGCGCTGGCCCGTCCTCCCTCTGTTTGATGCTCTTGACCCCGTCATGGTAACCGGGGCCTAGTCCGAGCCATATTCCTGAAGCCATGGCCCGAGAAATCCCTCTCTGACCATTGCTGGAATAGCGTCTGTGTCTTGAACTTATGCGGGAGTGTGTCTATTCTTTCCGTTCAAAGAAAGCTATCACTTAAGTACAGCAACATGACAGTCCTTCGTTTCATCTGGGTCTTCCCTAAAACTTTGGACAGTGATTTAAGGTATTAAAACGGTGAAAGTATGTTCGTTTCCAAACAGTATTGTTTACATTTCATTCGACTTGATAGCCTCGTTTGTCACACAATTAGTTTTACTGCAGTATTCTGCTATGCACGGGTTAATTAGGCATAATAAAATCGTGAGTCATGACGTATACGTTATGTAAACATATTTGGTCCAGTATTGGCAGCTCGTGATTGGTTGGTAGACGGACTACTTATCAATCAAAATTTAACACAACAATATCCACTCATATTAGCAGTGTGTAGTTGGATTACCTCTAATCAGACGCAACACTGCGTGGAGTATGAGTCCGAGCCCACAGAACGCCAAAGTGTTAGAGACCGCTAGTGATCATGCATGTGATTTTATAGGCATAGGCTAACTGGTATCCGATCATTCGTCTTCGTTTCGTTAGGCGCTAACAATGTTGATGTTTTTCAATATTTTTTAGCAATTACTGATCTTTTGACAGCATCATTCGTCACTGATCAAACTGATCCCGTAGTGAATATTCGCTTGGCCGATACAATCACTGATAAGCACGTCATCGACGAGGCTTAATGAGTGCGGCATATTAACTTTTTTACTCCGACAAATTAAATTCTCAAACATTTTTTTGAGGTAAAAGAAAAATAAATAAAGACGTTTGAAGTATTTGTTGTTAAAAAATATTTCCTATTTAGTGTAAATGGGTATTAAAATGAGTAAAATGCATCATTTTGCCCGAAGCAGTTGGGTGTTAAGTAAACATTGCACATGCCGTTGAGTCAAAGACTACCGCCGCGTGCAGTCTACGCACAAGTTGTTGACAGTCATCTGTTACAGAGATAATTCGTAAGTAATTCTCTGGGAAACAGATTGGTCACTGATATGTCCGGGAGAAGATTCTGATCGAAAGTAGTTTGCCACGTACTGAAACCTTTTTGATATTTTGCGTCTGATGGTCACGGTTTTTGTTTTTTCATTTGTTTGCTTGATTAAAATGTCCCGTCACAAGTCATGTACAGCTGATTATTATAACATCAGTAAAACTTAAAGTAACTAAGTCTCTATCTCAATATCATCCAAAATCTTCAACATTGAAAACACAAATTATTTGTCAATTTAAATCAACATTGATGCTGTGACCTTACTGGAAAAAGATGGACTTCTGATACCCAATATTTAAGACAAAATAAACATTTTACCACTGGTACACGAATGCGTTTCAGCTCCACAAGGTACTCAAGGAATGAGGCTAGACACATTGCACCAAATCAAACGGCGTCGCTATATTCCTACCTGGAGAGCATGCGCAATAAATACTATGTAGACTGGAATAACATGACGCTAGACATTTGCATTCGATTGAGACTTCTGGCTTATTTCGCCGATCATAAACTGATTTGGAATTAAAGGAAAATCGGAAACCATTGAACGTTAATCAGTTTATACATTCATATTACATTACTATATGCGTTGCGACCTACTTGTGTCAATTTCTTGCTCCCAAATGTTAGCGATTTAGCTCCTTTAAACGTTGAACATGACTGTGCTGTGTTAAATCGTCTCAGTTTCTGTAATTTTGCCCGGACAGCGGCGCTATGATCAACTCTTATATCGAAGTCCAACTGTCGGGGCTCTTTTACATGCACGCCAATATGTACTGGGGCTTCGGTTTTTTATTCCATCCGAACGACTAGACACATGTCCTTGTCTGGACCTCGGACAGGCATCGCTGACAAGGGGAAACCACGCCGGAAAATCAAGATGAGCTTTCGCGGTCAACACCGGGAGCGAACCCGTGGCCTTCTGGCTAGCCGGTCAGCGTTTCATTCACTGAGCAATCGTGGCTCCAAGATTTCTGAAGTGGTATAAAATTCCGCTTTCATTTAATAAAAATTGAAACGATTTAATTAGTTTTTTTTTTTTGTATAATAGTTGCGAACCGGAGTAGGACCATACTCCGCGTAGTGTTGCGTTTGATTAGAGGTAATCCAACTACACACTGCTATTATGAGTGGATATTGTTGTTTTAAATTTTGATTTGTCAGTAGTCCGTCTACCAACCAATCACTAGCTGCCAATATTGGACCAAATATGTTTACATAACGTTACGTCATGACTCACGATTTTATTATGCCTAATTAACCCGTGCATAGCAGAATACTGCAGTAAAACTAATTGCGTGACAAACGAGGCTATCAAGCCGAATGAAATGTAAACAATACTGTTTGGAAACGAACATACTTTCACCGTTTTTAATACCTTAAATCACTGTCCAAAGTTTTAGGGAAGACCCAGATTAAACGAAGGACTGCCATGTTGCTGTACTTAAGTGATAGCTTTCACTGAACGGAAAGAATAGACACACTCCCGCATAAGTTCAAGAAACAGACGCTATTCCAGCAATGGTCAGAGAGGGATTTCTCGGGCCATTGCTTCAGGAATATGGAGAAGAAGGACCGGATCACTAAACAGTATACGAATTGTTGGATGTGGCTGGCATTCAGAACAGAGATCTATCGCAGTAGAGTGGGTAGTTCTCGGTGTGTGCAGAATGAGTTTTGTTCAGATTGCCTATAATTCAAATTAACTGTACAGCATAAACATGTATATTATTAAGCTGTTTATCTTAGACGCTCAATATCCATTATATTTTGGAAAATAAAACTGCTTCATACTGTATTAAGCCCCGGCCCGTAACCACGGGGGGGGGGGGCTATGGTAGGGTAAAAAAAAAAACGAATTACCCCCCCCCCCGACATATTTCGCCAAAAATAATGATTTCTTGGGAGTGTTCTTGTCCGACCACATCTTCAGCCCCTCCAAAAAGTTCAGTAGCCCCCCCCCCCCCCCCCAAAAAAATGTATGTGCTGGCTACGGGCCCGATTAAACCCTTAAAATCCTTTGCCTTTGCACTGAACTCAATATGCTTTCAAACTAGTTAAACCCGTCATCATCTGGAGACAGGCGTCTTAAGATTAGAAATCCCGACCCACACATACACCCACCCACCACGACACATACACTTACTCCCTCTATCACGATGGAGAATGATTTTTTTTAATAGCAAACTTGTCTCTAAGTTAAAGACAGTTTTATCCAGACACAGGGGGGTAACCAGAGCAGCAGATACATGTATATGGAATCAGAGTATCTCTCTAAGGGCTTTAGTATATCCGAGTTTAATGGTTTACATTTCCTAAAATAACTATTGGATAAAAATCAGATCTTTCTTTGGCATGAAATATTTATAAATATTTGAGTCATGGATGGATTAAAAGTCATTATAGCTTGAATTTGTTTATTGTAGAGGATTAAAGCACCTTTTTCCTTAGCTGAATGGCGGGTCGTGTCGTGTTGGGCTGATAAGAAGTACATGTGGCATGGGGGCACACATGGATATCGTGTCATAGGGGTTCACGGGGATAGTACGGGGACTCACGAGGATATCGTGGCATAGGGGTTCACATGGATAGCTTGGCATGGGGACTCACAGGTATAGCGTGACATGGTAGTTCACAGGGTTATCGTGGCATGGTAGCTCACAGGGATAGCGTGGTAGGGGGTTCACGGGGATATCGTGGCATGAAGGCTCACGGGGAGAGCGAGTCATTGTTAAATACCTTCGTTCCAATAGGAATGGCATAAAAATTATAGATCCTTAGGTTAATCTATCAACCAAAATTTAAATCCCCGGAAATTCTAATTGGTAGATTATTGAAATAATTAATTTCCGAAAGGTAGATCGTTGAAATAAATAATATCCAAATGGTAGATCACAAACTGATCCCGCAGTGAATATTCGCTTGGCCGCTACATAAGTAATTCTCTGTGAAACAGATTGGGTAGATCATTGAAATAATATAGGGAGTGTCCCGCGCACAACACCCGTCACTGCTTGTAGTTAACTGACCTATAGCGTAGACATAGTTTTAAGAAATAGGAGATAACCTCCCGGGCGGCTACCAACACCCTCACCTCTCCCCGCCCTCTGCAATCTATTCAAAGACACTGAATTTTATTGACTGTATATTTCAGCAAGGGAGACTATCAGAGAAATTCAAGGACATGAAAACTGAGATGGTGCCTTTTCTGCAAGCACGGCAAGTTTTGTACACAATTTTAATGAATGTGTGAATACTGCTCCACCGGGTTAATATAGATGGACTTACGATAGTGAACTATGACGAATGTTTTGGTCAGACAATAATTGAATTGCAGCTGTCAGGGGTATTTTGCACAAAACTTGTACACGTATTTCGGGTATTCCTGATCAATATTTAGTTCCTTATGAGGCTTTCCAGGGGTCGCCGAATGCGAGGATGTCAATGGGAAAAAGATCTTAATGAAGGTTTCTACTTCTGGGCAGGATTGGGGCGGGGTGAGGCATCGCTGTCTAGACTATGATAGTATGCACGGGAATAGATTTGTATACCGTCATACAGCGAAACGGATTCCAAATAGGGAAAGTTTACGTGAGAATCACTGGGGAGCTTACAGCACTCGTGACATTTGGTCGTTTTGATTTCAGACAGACGTTGCCTGTGGTAGCTACATGTACTACCCCCATCGGGTGCCATCACAGAATCTTGCCTACTCCCATTCCTGTGATCGTTTTGAAAGTGGATATCGAGAGGCAGACCACCATTAAGTTTCACCTACCGATACTCTCTCTCTCTCTCTTTCTCTTTTGCATGACCATTTTATTCATAATCTTATAGTCGAAATATTTTTATCTGTCAGATTGTGGTAAATATTCATGGTATAGAGAGACGCGGAAGGGTTACTGGATTAAGATACTATTTTAGTATCTCAAAATTTGGAGCAAAGAATAGGCCGTTCGTGGCCCTGTCTTAACTGACAAGTCTTCGGCCAAACAAAAAGTCGAGGAAAAGTTTGACCGGGGCAAAGAATTGACAAATTCAACTAAATGGGAAAATTATTGGTGGTCTGCATCCATAGGGACGAGTTGTTAAATGGAGTTATCCCCCTTCTATTAATATCGTCATCTGTCGTTTAGCATCACAGAAAGTTGAAATGAATTGCAGGAAGGATGGCACTGACACGAAAGATGATGACAATATTTTATGAAACCGTTTCCCTGGTTACTTAATGTGACAGGTAGGTGAATTTCCGTTTGTTGATTTATCTACGGTAGCACATAATGCTGACATTTGATGATGGAAACATGGAAAGTGTGAGGGATAATTTTGGCGCCAAAATATATTATATATATATATATGCGCCGCGTTTTCAGCGAGTCTTTTTATTACATGTTAGCCTACCTGCTGAACATTCAGATATTCTTCACAACTAGTATCAGGTGTTCTGCATGACAACTTTCTCTAGTTCTACATTATAGGCTAAAGCCAACTATAGGCCCTGTTACAAGGGGAGAGTGGGGTGGGGATCGAACAGGGGATGAATGGTTTGGGCACCGCACAATCAATAAATTAAATTAATTAAAACATTGACAGAAATCAACCATTCTCCTCTATTTAACTCTACTCTGCTAATTTTTACCAGTTAGCTTTAGTTTTCTGAATTCCAAGTTAAGCTCAGGATCTTCAAAATAGGCTATAGGATAGGCATAGGGCCTATTTTAATTGAAAGATCATCAACCACTTCTCCTGTCAGATATTTTTGGAGACCAAAAGAGCAAACATTCTTTTGTTTGATTGTACAAAAAACCCATCCAAATAATATAAATACATTCTTTGATGCTTCCTAACCTTTAGTCTGACCCCCATCAACCTTTTCGTGAAGTTCAGAGAAAGCAGAAATTCTTTTTATCTCCAGGGAGTCGATTCCATCCATCCCATCCATCGTTAACAAATGGAATTTATCCTCTACAATAAATAAAAGTTGATCAAAGATTAAACTTGTGATACAGAATACAGGATGTAGGCTACATGGTAGGGGGTATTTAATATCAACATTTATTGTTGTTGAAGGTTCATTTCAACTACTTTCAATAAATAAGTAGTTTTATTCCATGTCCATGGATAATTTGTAAAATTTTAAAAGATTTTCACACATTTTGTAGTTTCACTTTAAAAAGACAGGGCCTACTAGGTCTTTTTGGGACTAACATATGGTTATATTTCAATAATTTGCTTGCACATAAGGGTCTTTGGCAGTGGTGGGAAACCAGAGGACCCGAAGAAAACCCATAAGGATGGACAGTCGACCCTACTCGGGAAAACGAAACAATGTCTGTTTACGCCATGACAGACCTTATGATAAAATGCGCACATGCTAACCATTTGGCCGTCGAACCCCCTTTTAAAAAGAGATAAACAGTGTGTCCAATTTCTAACTAGAAGGTTTGGTATTCTATTTTCATATCTGAGCTGTTGTAATTCTACCATACTTGATGAATCTCCATGAATTTACTAAATTCATCCTCTTGATTTGGGTTATTTAATATCTTCTGTCAAATCTCTCTTGTTATAATTAAATAATGTATTTCATAGCAAAAATTTAAAATAGCCATACGTGTAAATAAAACTCTTATTGAAAAATACTTTGAACTATTACTAATTCTGTAACTATAAAAATAAGGCGAGGCAGGGCCGTAGGTAGGATGTTAAAAGTTGGGCATGCAGCAGAGTAGAGGGGGCGACAATATAATGTCCTAGTTACAGTAAACTCGCTATTTAATACACAAGTCGCGAGCCGGTATATCTGTGAAGACCGCAGTACAATTTAAAGATTTAATGAAGTTTTTATACGCCCACATTTTTATGTGGACGTATATTGTCGTCGCCCCTGTCCGTCCGTCCGTCCGTCCACATTTTTTTGTGAACAGTCTACAGGTCACAATTTTTATCCGATTTCAATGAAACTTAAAATATTGATTTATCACCATAAGATCTCGTTTCCTTTCGATATTGGCATGTATCGGACTGTAACTTCATGGGTTATGGCCCCTGATTGTACGAAAAATCACGTTTTTTAGCTTGTGAACAGTGTAGAGGTCACAATTTTGAACCGATTTGGATGAAACTTGACATGTATGTTTATAACCCAAAGATCTTGGTTCCTTTCGATATTTGCGCCCATCGGATCGTAACTTCCTGAATTATGGCCCCTGATTGTCCGAAAAATCGCCCTTTTTAGCTTGTGGTCCCTCTGGAGGTCAAAATTATTATCCGATTTAAAAAACCGTTTGATTATATCACGATTCCATGGTTATGAAGGTTGAGTTTGAATTTTGGGAAAATCGGACCAAAATTGACGGACAAAATGGCCGCCGTTTGTACGCGAATAGTGTAAAAATATGTTATAAAGGTTGTGGACCTTATAGAGGTCACAATTTTGAACCGATTTTGATGAAACTTGACATGTATGTTTATAACCCAAAGATCTTGGCTCCTTTCGATATTTGCACCCATTGGATCATAACTTCCTGAATTATGTCCCAGAATTGTCCAAAAAATCGCTTTTGTTAGCTTTTGGTGCCTCTGGAGGTCAAAATTATTATCCAATTTAAAAAAACATTTGACTATATCACCGTTACATGGTAATGAAGAGAGAGTTTGAATTACGTGAAAATCGGACTAGAATTGATGGACAAAATGACCGTCGTTTGTACACGAATAGTGTGAAAATATGTTATATCAAGGTTGTGGACCCTATAGAGGTCACAATTTTGAACCGATTTTGATGAAACTTGACATGTATGTTTATAACCCAAAGATCTTGGTTCCTTTCGATATTTGTGCCCATCGGGTCATTACTTCCTGAATTATGTCCCCAGATTGTACGAAAAATCACCCTTTTTAGCTTGTGGTCCCTCTGGAGGTCACAATTATTATCTGATTTAAAAAAAAACATTTGATTATAAAAAAAAAACAAATTCTAATGATTTTCTGATAATTCCTTAATATGCGACAACTCTTATTGACTGCCCGGACGATTTGGCTGCTGTGTGGGCGTATGTTTCGTTGCCTGGCAACCTATTTTTTTGTTTAGTAAACAATAAACTTTGTTGAAGTTTTTCCTTTTACCCTGTGAAATATTTATTGTTTGATTTCCTGGTTGTTCTGCTCTACTTGAGATAAGTATTTCCTGTAGACTTTTTATCTAGTCTTTATTAGTTTAAAATAGAGGAATTAAAATTATTAAAAACAAATATATATATATAGAGATTTTAGGATTAGCCGAGAAAATTCATGAGAATTTCCCCAGTGGTTCCCCTTTGTCATTGGCCAAGAAAGTTCATGAGGATTGCCCCAGTGATTCCCCCTTGTCATTGATGACAGGGAGCTTAGCAAGTTACAATGTATAGTTATTTGGATAGGACCAAAAACATGGTGCACACGTAAAAGAACCCTTGACAGTTGGAATTTGAAACAAGAGTAGAGTGGGGAAAGTTTCCCCGCATAGAACGCTGCATTGAGTATGTCTGTCTTATTTGGGTATGAAGAATATTAAATCCCATTTCATTTAATTTTTACCTGAAGATTGAGTCATGTTTCAAGGGCTAGTCCAGCACTGCGTGAGAAAAGGGGGACAAGCAAAGAAATACCGTATGTGAAATCCCAGTCTAAGATACAGTGTCTGATTATGTTGCTAGAAATGAATGTCAGTGTAATTTCTAATCATTTACAGGGTTTATTGGTTTTTATCTAAATATAAATTTCTCAGTTCCTGTATTTACAGTATAATATCAGATATAATATTTATTTAAATTTTTAAATGTGTAATTCACCACTATCACTAGTTTTATACCATGTTTTTTTATACACCCATATTTTCATGTGGACGTTTATTGTCAACAATTTGATCAGATATTATTTGATGTTTTACAGACATTTTCTCTCCTGTTGTTTAAAATAAAATCATGTTCGGTTTAACTTCCTGTGTTCATGCAGTAATGTGTTGTTCATGTTATAATGGGGTACATGGTGTGATTTTGTTCATGGTGTGATGTTGTTCATGTTATAATGGTGTTCATGTTGTGGTGTTCATGTTGTAATGGTGTTCATGGTGTAATGTTGTTCGTGGTATAGTGTCGTTCTAGAGAGAGGTGTAATACAAAAGGATAGGATATTATAATAGTGTTCATGCTGTAATGGTGTTCATGCTGTAATGTTGTTCGTGTCGTTCTAGAGAGAAGTGTAAAACAAAAGAACAGGGTGTACTGTCAGCAATAGGAAACAGATGGGGACTCTAAAAAGAAGTTGTAACTTCCAGAAGAGACAGTTTATTCTGTAAAAAAACGAGAGTGGGGGCATAAAAAGGTGAATAGAGACAAAAATGGGGTTTAACATCCACTCGACACAAACGAAGTCGTTTTTGGCAGAAGGGGTCTTTGGTAGTGGGAAAAAAAGGGAGAACCCAGAGAAAACCCACGAGATTGAATAGACGACCCCGACCCTACTCATTGTCACATTCTGGGGAATCGAAACCAAGGCGGCTGACTCAATGACAGATCAAACGTGAATAAACACACAAGTACAGTTGTTCGACGGAGATGCACTACCATAACACATTCATCAGTATTCTACACTCACCTACTCAGCAATATTATACTTATATTACATATCAACACAAGGCTGATAAACTTTCACTTCTGTCAGCCAGGTAGCAGGCGTACAGTGTGATGGGAGAGTGTGCCGTAAACTTTCACTTGTGGCAGACACACACAGTAGCAGGATATATATAAACGGTTATCTAGGCCAGCGCCATTCAACATGTTTTTATGTTCCTGTTTTCATTTAGTGTGGAGATTTATTCCATAATGTGTTGTTTCTAACTGCTGGGCAAACGGGACACATCCTTGACAAATTGTTGAGTTGTACTTTGTTTTAGTTTTTATTCTATCCTGGAGTTTTGTGTATTTTGGTAAACGTTTTATAATATTATATGTTTTTATTATGTTTGTTAATGTGCCATGGTATCTACTCATCAGGAAACTGTTATTTCATAGACTTGATGGGAGACAAAGAGATAAGTTAGGTTTAACCTCCACTCAACACAAACTAGGTCATTTTGTGACTGAAATGTTATTCAATCTTATTTCGATAAACTGCTTACGTGTAGGGGTGGAAACCAGAGGACTTATAGAAAAGCCATGAGGTTGAACCGGTCACCCTACTCCTTAATTGTCGCATACAACCAGGGAATCGAAACCATGCCACTTGTTTCAATGACAGACTTTGTAATCTAACTTGCACATGTTAAGTATTCGGACAATCGCATCTCTGACTTGATATGTTCAAGGTCTTTAAATGCATTACTTCCACTTTTCTAGTTGTTCGTACAAAACAAAAAAATCAAGGTCGACCTATGGCATGTATTTAATAGTTAGAATGAAAAAGTGTCAGAAAGCCATTGCCTGGCCAAATGTACTCCAAAGCATTGCATAGGCCTACCTTAATTTTTGAGTGAGTTCTTTAAGTTTAAAAATTGATGAAATGTCAGTGTCAACCTATTTTGTTTTAATATCAAATTTATATTATGAAATTTTGGTATTTCAAAATATTTGTACAACTTTGATCCAAAGGACAAAAGTTTGATAATATTTTTGTATTGGGTAGAAATAGTACTGACAGGTTATTCAAATAATAGGTTAGTTTGTTGTTAATACAAAAGTTAGGTTAGTTTGTGTAAATTTAGAGTACTATCCAGTCAGAAGTTACTGTGTCTGATTTTGTATCGAAATTTAAAGATGCATTAAATATGCATTACTCTAGAGCTAAATCTGCCTATTGCAGGTCTTTCTTTAGGCCTGAAATCTTATCTAAATTATTGATTAGACATTAATAAACTTATCCAGATCATAATCAACTCACAATGACATCTCTAGCCTCAATATTTACTGACTTAGGATCCGATCTGCTGCTCAACGCTTGATTAAGTCAAGAAATGGATAATCAAAACACTTTTTAACGTACCGACTTCAGAAATGATGATTGAGGCTAGGCTAAATTCTTGATTCAGAGGGGATCAATTTGACTGATATTTTCAGCTATTAACTATTATATTTAACTGTTGTAGTGAGAACTGCCAGCTCTTTATCTAACCACACATAATCTATTTAATTAAGATTTGAATAAAAGATCTGTTATATTTGGCGTTTTATATATTTGCAAATATTCTTCCTTAAAGATAAATTATGTAAGATTCAGATAAAGATCTGATCATTTTTGTGATAAATACTCTAAAAAAGATAATAAAAAATTAATATATTGAAAATCTCAATCAAATTACTTTGTTGTGGACGAGGTTGTAACTGTTTGAAATAATGTGAATAAATGTCTAAATAGTAATTTATATAACATTTGAAGTCAATACCCAGATGTAGCTCGTAGATAATGAATCTTTAAAAACATTTATCTTGTTTAAATTCTCTTGACAATTTCATGTTCATTAATAAATTATAATCTGTATGATTAATCAACTGGAGTTACTATTTTCACTTTGTTCAAACTTGAAGTCAGTTCAGGTAAATATACTTGATGTTCAAATTCTTCTTAAACAAAGAAAGAGTTGAATAATAAACACAAGAGAATTCAGTCTATTTTAATTATTTCGAGCTGCATGTAACAAAGGATTAACAAACAAGAAGACATTGAAGTGCATTTTTAAGAAATGACTCCATCATTTAAATTTCTGAAACATAATTTATTTGTGACAACTATTCGGCAATCTGATATAAATACAGATCTATATTTCGCTTCGTTTTTTTATACTTTCAATGGCCTCCACTACATGAATAACTGACCAGTTGTTGTAAAAGATCCTTAGTGCCACTGCCTGACCAAAATTCCCCTCATGGCACACTGTACGGTGTATGCCAATCTTCATTTACCCAGTATAGGAGCAGAACAGTAGGATGTTAAACCCCATTTCGATTTTTTTTATCCTATAGTCGTAGACCAGACAAGGAAAGCAGAGACGTATGACATTTCGAAACACTTGTCCAACAGTTCAGACACTGGATGCATCTGTACCTATGTTAAAAAACAAGATAATTGGATAACATTATTAACTATAATTGTTAATGTGAGATAATCGTCTAATGTTTTATTACTATAATTGTTAATGTGAGGTAAGTTTATTATGGTGAAACTCACCCAGCCATCAGGTGTGTTCTGTATATCTATTGTTTTATTATTTTAACGTGTGTATTTTTGTTCCACAGAGTTGCTGTTACTACAATTACATCAAAACTTACACGAGTCTACCTCCTCCATTCTGTTGATAGAGTAAAGATAACGCAACTATCAATCAAACCCGCCATATTATTCACCATATTGTTCTATAATTACTTCATTTAGGACAAAACAAAACAATATTGAGACAAGAATTCCTGAAAATATTCTCAGAGGCTGAAGCGAAAGAGGAATCCAATGTGTGAAATGTACCAAATGTGAAAAAATTCCAGCAAATTTTTGTTTATGACAGATTTTTTCTGTTCTAAGCACAGGTGTGCAGGAATCTAAAGGACTCTACCTAATTTGTGGTAAATGATAAAGAAATACTTGCCATCTGACAGGAATAAGAGAGGTTATAACTGTGTGAACTTCCCAAATAAATTGTATCGGTTGTCTACACTGTACTATTCTATAAGTGTGTGATCTGTTCTTTTATTCAAGGGGTATCAGGTGTTCTGTATAGTGGTATCTGGTGTTCTGTATAGTGGTATCCGGTGTTTTGTAAAGTGGTGTTCTATAAAGATTGTGTTTGATAACAAGTTCCACTACCGGTAACTGACAGAAATATTATTTAAGAATTTCAAAATTAATGTAAGAATATAAGTTTGAAGTTAAATGTGTTGATATTGAGAATAATTTATGAAGAAATCCAGACGAATCTTGGGGAACAGAAGTTGATGTGTTTTTAATTTGACGTTGATGTCTTACTTCATCCAGCAGCCAGCTCGTATTATCTCTAAATGTTATTTATTTAAATGTTTTAAAATTCTTTTGGAGCAGAATTAAAATAAATATTCTCATCTTGATAAAATCTAAATAACATTCATCTCATCTGGTCAAAGCTAAACCATCTGCCCCGACTCAGAAAGAAATTCCTTCCTGAAAGTTAGTTTTTGTCCTCAGAATAAAAGTGTACATGTGCATTATCTGTTCATCTTGGTCGTGAATGGAACAGAATATTCCAATATCAGTTAAAGATTTCGAGAATATTTCCAAGTCAGTAACGGAAATTCCGGAATATTCCAAAATCAGTAAAGGAATTTGGGAATATTTTCAAGTCAGTAACAGAGATTCCGAAATATTTTCAAGTCAGTTAGAGAAATTCCAGAAGTATTTTTGAATGAAATTTATTGGTTGTTGCTCAACTTGTATCTTCTGGAAATCACCTGTTTTGTGTTATGGTAATGATAATATTTTCATGCTTTTATCTGAAGAATTTTGTGAACACACCCACACAGGATTGTAAAAATAAACTTATCTTTCGTTATCGAGTTAAGTATTAATTGTTAAAGATGTGTTATCTGTAATGATTGTTGAAAAATAGAATTTTAATCATTTCAATTCTAAGTTGATAACGGAAATAAATTCCTGTGTTCACGAAGTACTGAAAGGTTTATGGTGTGTACTAATGGGTTGTAGAAATAAACATTGAAAGATATAATTCCACTCCGCTTTTGACGATAGAAATGAAAAACACTCTGTTAGCCATACAAATGGAAATTGGTATCGGGTGTTCCACTAACGATTCAATAACAGGAACATCAGTTTACTAGATGTTGATGGGCTTGTGAGCTTTTTTAACAGATTGTTGAAGAATAGTATTACATATTACTTTTAACAGATTGGTTAATTATGCGTTACGGATTTGTAGAAAATTGGATGAGAGAAAATATTTCTATTGCTTCTACATGTACTTGTATTTAGTTGTAGTCACGAGAATCGGCAAGAGTCATTATCAGGAATTTGTGGAATTTTTACCCATATGGAAAAAGTCTTGGCTTGTAATTCAACAGCACGTTTTTCTGCGCAAATCTAGTTTCAACTTAGACCTGAAAAATAGAAAGAAATTATCCAAAAATGATTATCTTTCATCGGAAAAAGAAAATAACGAAACACTCAAAAGAAATAACCTAAAACCTGCAAGAACTGTTATATCTTAATTAGGCTATATCAACTCTACATTATTATATTGTTTATGAATTGTGTTTTTTTTTGATGATTGCTCGATTGACATTTTGGCATTTGTTCATTTCTGTTTTATACACATGTGGCGAATTACAAGAAATGACAGGTGACAGACATTACAGTTAAAATAATTAAACCGTGATGTGGAATAACTCGTAACTCATAGACAATATATGCTTCCATTTGTAAGTGGGAGAGGAATCTGTGTACCGGTTGTTTTATAAACCGAGAGAGGAATCAGTGTACCGGTTGTTTTATAAACTGAGAGAGAAATCAGTGTACCGGTTGTTTTATAAACCGAGAGAGGAATCAGTGTACCGGTTGTTTTATAAACCGAGAGAGGAATCAGCATACTGGTTATTTTATTAAGCGAGAGAGGAATCTGTGTACCGGTTGTTTTATAAACTGAGAGAGGAATCTATGTACCGGTTGTTTTACAAACTGGGATTTATATACACTTGTGTACAATATACAGGTCTTCTAAGTTTTGAGTGTTTATGATGAGTTTTCTGTTTTCTGTGCTTCCGTAGATGTTAAAAGACATCAGTCTTTAATAGATGCTGTTTCCTTGAATAATTATCTTTACTATCATACAAACAATTGGATACAACATGGGTTGTCAGCTATGTGAGTTAAATAGTTAAACTGGAAGTGGTACTAGGTGGTTAAGGAGGTGTAGGCCTATTACCATAGTGTTGGAGTAACTGTTGAATATTTTTCATGCAATCTGCTGTGTTTAGAAAACGAGGCTACAAGTCCTTGTTTTGTTGTGATTATAGCAGTATGAATCCCTTATATGGTAAGAAGAAATTATTTTACATTTGATATGCATGACAACCATCGTTAGAAACCTACCAAAAATAGTGTGTCATTACCTGAAATTCAGAAAGTTTGACAAATTAACATTTCCAGCATTTTTAAATTCATGGACAATGATGGTTAATCAGTTAACAATTTGTCCAGCGTTCACACCAGCTGTACTTTAGATGTCTTGGTTTACAAACCAGAGACACCAGGGAAGGTATATGTTATAGGATGCCCCTGATGGATAAAACCTCCGACTGCCAGCTTGAAATCCATACACCTCTTCTTAAGGGAGTTTCCCATGATCAAGTCAGTTGGAAGTGTGTTTAAACAAGAGATAAACTGATGCATACTAATTACACAAAACATATTTTATATCCCTAATATATGCAACATATTTTAACAATATTACAATTAATAAAGAGATTCTAATATCACCACATGAATTAAGTAAATATACAGATACATGTAATATCAATAAAAATTGTTGAAATATAGATAGATGGAATCCAAAATGGGGGGTTTGGATGGCCAAGTGGTCTAGAGTGCCGCGCTTCGACCTCTAGCTGTCCGGTCACCTCTGGCTTAATTGCGGCTGTGGTTTCAATCCCTGGTGTGAGCATATGTGGCATGGAGATAGGGGCGCCTTCTCAACCTCGTGGGTTTCCTCCGGGCACTCCGGTTTCCTCCCACTGCTAAAGACCCTTACGCGCAAGCGAATTATTGAAATAAAATTGAAACTATTTGTTAGTCCCAAAATGACCTAGTTTGTGTCGAGTGGACTTTAAACCTCATTTCTCTCTCTCTCGGAACCCAAATTGTTGGGTGGGGGGGGGAGCATATAGTATAAAGAGGCTGTACATGTATAAGGAAATGTTTTATTCAGAAAAAGATGAGAGAGTGTCGAGTGTTTGCATATATATATATACAGTGGGTTCTGTCACATCCGACATCCTACGGGATCGTTACAATATGTCGGATCACAAAGAGGATCGGAATACCGAGTTTTCTCCACAACCGGAAATACTGTTTTTGAAAACCGGAAGTACATTGTATTTTTATAATGTAGCTTCGAATCACCATAATGTTATTCCCTTTAAAAATGATAAACCTTTATGTACTTTCAGAATTTTATTACATTACATTAAATAACAAACAATAACAATGTATGCGTACAATATATGTATTCATAATATCAATGTATGCGTACGATATATAATTCATTTCATAACATCATTCAACGCATGTAATCGTATAAAGTAGCTTGCTTGAGGTTGTCGGAAGCATTTCTTAAGGCGGAATCTTGTACACAGTCTTCTAACAAATGAATTTTTGCAATCATCGTTTCGTCTTTAACCTGGGTGAACTGTGACAGGACGGCTGATTGATGTCGGAATCCGGAACGTACAGAGTCCGGATCTACCAGAGATTTTTTGACTGAAGTAATAAGGAAATAAATCGGGACATTAAAATCATGTCGGATGTCAAAGAGATTCAGATTTATCAGAGATCGGATGTGACAGAGTCCACTGTATATGAAACATATAGAGATAAAGAGGCTGTATGAGGAAAAGTTATATTTATAAAGTTGCGTTATTTTAATAGATAATGTTGATGATGAGCGTGGGAAAGTTATTTTACTAATAAATATCTTATCAGCTAGTTCTAGCTATTTATTTTATACTGATTGGTTTACCTACAGGTATCATACAGGAACTATTACCCGGCCAATATCTATAGGTATCATACAGGTACTGTGTTACCTGGCTGGGCAATTCCATGGCAGAAAATAAAAAATGCCAAAAAAGTAAATTGATGTATATGAATCGATTTTGTGTTATTTAAGTTCTGAAATGATGCCAGTCAATGAATCTGGTAGAGATAAAAATACGCAAATGCTTTGGTCAAAAAAAAATTATGTCAAAGTCAAAACTTATTTTTTTTACTTTTTACTACAATTTTTGCAATTTAAAGACTTCCATCAGCATCAGTTTTTGTTTACATAAAAAATATTTAATATTTGGGTTTTTAACAAAGAAGTACATCTATTTCATCATAAACATCCATTAATATCATATTCTTTAGATTAATTCTCTATACAACAGTTTAAAATATACTTCCAATTTACACTGTAATTCCGTTACCATTCCTATCTAAAAGTTTCAGTTATTTCTTGATTACCAATTTTTATAAGTTAAAGTTTCCAAATTTTCTAATTACTAATTGGACAGATGTAAGAAAGGTAAGGATCAGACACCTAGATGAAGTGGTTTTCTTGGAAAAGCGGTAACGGAATTACAAATCTGAGCGGTAACGGAATTACGAATATTAGAATACCATCATTTCTCTTGTTCTAATAACAAAATTACAAATTATTTAGAGGATAAACTTTAAAGCAACACTTTATTTAATAATTATACAACATTAGACCCATTTATGCTAGCTCTTTTCAGTAAAGCAAACTACAAAGCATTTTTCTAAACATACAATGCAAAAAGTGACTAACAACTGTAGCAAAAATAAAGTTATTCTACTAGTGATCACCTATTTCTAAGCAAGTTGAATTGTCTTTTCAATGTGTATTACATTGATATATCATATTAATATCTTTATTCATATCAAATTTGCATGTTTGCAACAGGGTTGCAACATTGCTGAAGCTCAACTTCGTTCAATCTGACAGTACTTGACCGTCTCTAATTTTTCCGGAAACATTGAAATCTTAAAAAATAATTAAATCTATTTAGTTTATTAGTTTTGAATCTTATTTTTGTTAATAATTTGATTAAACTGACACAGTAGTACCATTTGCATGCTTTAACAGTTGTCCAAGGTAACGGAATTACATTTAGGGCTATTTAGCTATGAAAAACAGCTTAATGATTTATACTCTTTGCTTTTTTTGTTGTCAAATCTGTAAAAATAGTTAAGTATCAAGGCAATTTCAATAAAATAAATAAACATAATGTCCACTGGCTCTATATGATTTTGAAGCTCTATAACTAACCTCACCAATTCAGAATGTGTCACTGAAATAGTCTGATCTAAATGCTGTTTTTAAGACGATGTAAGCAAGTATTATGTACAAAAATCAATCAGCTAAATGAAACTAATTTTTTGATGTTACCAGTATGTCATTATCTTATATTATAATCTAAACCGTTATTTGTATCCAGTGAATTATTGAATATTTACAATTTTGTGTATCTTAGGCCATACGTTTAGATTTACTAAATTCATACCAAATATAATTATAACCATTGTTGAAATATTCTCAAAATTGGTTAATTATATAAAGTTTTCTCTTTTTGAAATATTGTATGTTGATAAACCTGTACTATAATGCTTTTATTTAGAAACGTAATTCCGTTACCGTGACATGTAATTCCGTTACCACAGAAAATAACCACTTGTCACAAAATTATCAGACAGGTTACAAAATGGATGAGTTGAACTATTCTGCAGAACATTACTTTATATCCTATTTTTAAGAAATGTAGATCTGTCTGTATAAATCACAGAGTTTCTTAAATAACCACAACCAACTAAATGAGGGGATTTTGACTTGTAATTCCGTTACCATGGGGTTCACCTACACAGACACTTTATACCTTCATGCAGCAAATCAGTGGCTATTTTTTAGAGAAAATATGCTTGTTACCTCTCACTCTAGTACAGATTTGACAACAAAGTAGCCAAGGGTAAAAATTTGTTAGCTGTTTTACAATACCAAATAGCTCTAAATGTAATTCCGTTACCGTGGAATTGCCCGGCTAATATTTTTTATTGGTTATGTAAAGAGGTAAATAACTATCTCATTTACCTGATATGATTAACTACAGGTACAACGACAACTTAGTATCAATATGATTTCAGCCCTACAGGTTTTTTTTTTACAGTAGGTTACCTGGCCATTATTATATTTATCATGTAGAATTAATTACAGGTATTGTACAGTCACTGTGTTACCTTGCCCAGTATCTACAGGTATTGTACAGGATCTGTGTTACCTGGCCTCTGTCTACAGGTATCATTGTGGAACTGTGTTACCTGGCCCATCATCTATAGGTCTAATACAGTCACCATGTTACCTGGCCATTATTATATTTATCATATAGATTTAACTACAGGTATCGTACAGCCACTGTGTTACCTGGCCCATATCTATAGGTATTGTACATGCAGTAAATGTGGTACCTGGCCAGTATTTTATTCTGACGTTGCAACACTTTTTCTAATATTTTGAAACAAAAGTTCTGAAAACAATTTCAATGTATGTAGATTTGTTCTTTTCATAAGGAAATTTTGATCAATTGATGTTCTATTTTTTTATGGACATTTCAAGTCAGTTTATATGAGTTGAGATGGAGACCACCATGGTCAGTTTATATGAGTTGAGATGGAGACCACCATGGTATGTAATATATTGTTCCGATGTGATCTGTATACACCTTGGTACCTGTAAGACAATATTATTATATCTACTTATTGCTTACCTTTGTGGTATCTATAAAGTCAGAGGTTAATTATATACTCATGGTACCAGTAGATTAGATGTTGACCTCTAACCTCTGTCCATCATATGGTACCAGTATTAGATGTTGACCTCTAACCCCTGGCCATCATATGGTACCAGTACAGTAGATGCACCTCCTCGTGGTACATACATGTATATAGCTAATTGTCCATTATACATACTGTATCGTTTCACTGATCACTATCTTGATGGTAACCGATTTCATTAATTGACCTTAAATATAAACATGTTAACAAATTAAAATCTTAAATATAAACATGCTAACAAATTGATTATATGAGGTTACCATCTTGAAATGCGAGTCATCAAATGCCCTGGAGCCGGTTGCTCAAAACGAAGTTATTTTAACGATCTGTTAAAGGGTCAATCCCGATAACTTTTTGGGGAATAAAACTGCTTAATTTTGTGTTAAAATCCTTTAAAATCCATAACCTAAGGCCCACCTCTAACCCGATATTTGTGATACGCTTGTAAATAACTTAAACCTGACAGTCTTCATCTGGAAATGGAGACCGTTGTATTATACAGTATCTGGATAAAACCAGACTTTTTTCTATAAAAATAATATGTAGGTAAAATTTACCTTTTGTTATCAAGTACAGTGCATGGGTCATTCACTGTATAGACCTCTCAAGAAACGTTAATCGATTATCAGGTCACCCAATGAAAAAATTGACCCGAAATCTTAAAAGGGTTACGTGTCCGGATAAGCATTGTTGATGTACACGTCCAAACGACTCAATATTTTGAGCTGAGATTTTGAGACATGGTAAATACACCATGCCACTATATTTTGGTCCATAAATTTCATAAATACTCGGACTTTAATTTTTGAGACTCTGTTCTTATCGGGATTGTCCCTTTAACTGTTAGCTAATGGATTCATTAAGGTTAATCTTAGAGAAAACTGTTTGTTCATTGACTGAATTTTAAAATTTTAAATTCAGTGGGCATGTATACCGGTAACAACTTCATAAAAGTTACTAATACATGAAACTGAAGACAGTGGGACCACTAACTGTACAGTCTGTTCACAAAATTTGATTAAAGACAGAAAGATAACTGTAGAATTTACTAGAGAAAACACTATAAAAGAACTATAGAAATTTTAGCATAAATCTGTAGGAGAAATTATAGGATTTGCACAACAGACACTGTAAACGTATTTAATTCAGGTTATCAAAAATTCTGTTGAAAACTATAGAATTTCATTATATAGAAAATGGAATAGCCCCTGATCGCCCAACCCTCTAGAATGTTCTATAGAAAATTACACTGGTAATCTATGACTTTTTCCTAAGGGTACCATAAACATCAATTACCAGAGCTTTGAACAACCGGGCCCTGAACATTAAACCAAAGTCTCCATCGCAGGTCTGGTATGGAATCATTATCCATGTGGTCCTTGGTCATCAGTTTTGATTGTTTGGCCGAGATATCTCCCTAGAATTTTCTAGCTGGTTTGCCCCATGTCAGTATTGCAGGATACAGAGCTTTGTAAAATAAAGCATCTAGTTGTTGGGATGGTACAAAAACTGAGCTTCTGTGAATACCAATGCCAGAGCAGACTGTATGATGGTCTGGGCAAGATTCCAATCCTGTGTAGTTTGTATATTGTGTGAACAAATCCAGCTTGTTCAGCGTTATTTTGTCATTGTTTGATTGTGATTGCGTAAACTTGCTAATCTTCAATACTAAATCTGAATCCAGACCATTGCTCAAGTAGGCTCTAAGTAGTAATATGTTTCATACATGAAGCAGGACATGCTCAAACTGTCAAGAAGTAGGGTCGCCTGTCCAACCTCGTGGGTTTTCTACGTGTACTCTGGTTTTCTCCCACTGCTAAAAACCCCTACGCACAAGCGATTTATTGAAATAAAATTAAACCATTTGTTATTTCGAAAAGACCTAGTTTGTGACGAGTGGACGTTAAACTCTCTCTCTCTCTCTCTCTCTCTCTCTCTCTCTCTCTCTCTCTCTCTCTCTATTAGTGTTAACAGGATATTTCTAGTCTGTCTCTAGAACATCTGATACCACTGCTTAAAATAACATTATGCAAGAGCAGAATCTGCTTATTACAGGTCATTCTTTAAGCCTGAAATGTTATCTAAATAATCAATTAGACATTACTTAACATATCCAGACCATAATAAACTCTTGATGTCAAGGCTAGCCTTCGATGTTGGCAGATTAGAATCCTATATGCCGTTTAATGGCTGTTGATAATTAAATCAATCAAGTGGATAATCGAGACTATGCTGTTTATATTAATGATTTGAGTAATGATGACCGAGGCTATGTGAATATTTCAAACGCGTTTTTCTCGGCTAATAGTGAATCAATTTGACTGAAATTTTCAGCAAATTACCTTTACACTATGTAGATTTTAACTAGTATAGTGAGAACTGCCACCTCTTTATCTACCTCCCATAATGTAACTTTAATTGATGAGTTAACACACCCAACAGAATTTCAAAGGGGAGATTTTTTACATACAATATTGAGTCATGAAAGTATAAAGATAAAATAATGTCCTTAAGAAAATTTTTCTGTTGAATAAAACCAGACTTGAACTAACAGTAAATGTTATAATATAACCACACGTCGTTGTCGCTAGCAGACGGGTTAAACTGTTTAATATGTGTCGATGTTTACGTTATATTTTAACCAGATGGTTTTATCATCCGTATGTTTCTCACCGTTCATCCAAACACAGTCTTTATGTCATGATGTAATTTACATGCTTGTTAACTAATAGTCTTTTACATCAAGACCCTCATATATCCAGATCATTCACTTAGATGGCTTGATGTTAAAGACAAATTATCTTGAAAAACGACCTGAAGACAAAGAACTGCTAAAAGTTAACGATTTTTACTGCTTCACTAATCTTACCTTCGTTAATTTTATTCCATCAACGGCAACAAATATTTAAAGAGGTTTTTTTATTCATTTTTATGTGTTTTCTATGATTTCTTTCTTTGATCTTTTATCAAATTTTACAGATTTTTGAATTTTGATTTTTTGTGAAATTAAAATCATCTTAAGACGAGTATGACTCAAGCTAATTAGGTATTGACAACTAAAGGGGTTAGAAGGATGAAAGGGTTTTAATTTTCACAGGGTTCCATTAGCGAGATCTGAGATGGTCCAAAGTTAAAACACTAATTAGTTGTGAGACCTCTTCTGGAAATGAAATTAAATTAAATGTGGTTTAAAATCTTAAAGTTTCAATTTCACTTTTTCTAAGAAAGTCAAAATATAATTATTTCTATGTTTTTTGCTCAAATGGTTGTCAACTCACTATTATACGATCATGGACAAAATTTTGGGGGGGTTAGAAAGGGTGACACTGGTTGATTGAGGAAATAGTTACTCAATTACCTCCCTTGTTTTCCTATTCTTCTCCATGGACGGCCATCTTCAAACGTTTGAATTTGAAGTTGAAAATGATATTTTTGCCAATTTCTCAACTGGCAATAGTGAATTATAGGATTAATAGGATTATTCTTTAACAAGGTAGGACTGTTTATAGGTTCAATCTATTTTGGGGCTTTATTTTAATAAATTTTAAAAATATAACTTAAAAAAATGCTATTGGAACTTTAATGTTCTCCTCTGCCAGCCGTATATTGTGCTGTGAAGAACAGTATATTATTTATTAGAATTCACGATGAGAATACTTCAATATTACACGATTTATTTAGTTTTTTCTTGGTTCACTGATTCTGCAGAAATTATTTGGAAAGAAATGTGATGACAATGAATTGGTTTAATGTCCACCATGTCATTTCGGGACTAACATCTGGTTCAATAATTTGCTTGCAGGTAGGGAGGAAGAGGAGAAAACGCTCAAGGTTGGACATGTGATCCTACTCTTTGTCGCGTACAACCGCTGAATCGAAACCGCACGCCACTTGACTCAATGACAGACCTTATGATGCGTTTATCATTTCGGCCACCCACACATCGCTACCCCAACATCATAGCCATTGAGTTTGCAAACTGAAAAGCTAAAACCCGTTTTTGGTCGCCCTCACCCATAACCACAAAACATGTCCATTTACTGTCTATATACACCAGCATGGAGTAAATAAAAATAACGACAATTTGACAGTAGATACAACCTGTATGATGATATCAGTACAATATATACTGGTATTAAAGCGAGAATTTCATATTTTCTAAGAAAGTCAAAAACATAATTATTTCTATATTTTTTTTTCAATAGGTTGTCAACTCACTATTATACGATCATAGGCATTAATTCCCACACTTAAAAACCTTTCAAACAGGAAATAATAGCACAATTACCCACTTGTTTTTTCTAACCACCCCCCCCCCCCCCCCAAATGCAATAGATATCGTCAAATGTTTGAACTTGAAGTTGAAAATGATATTTTTGCCAATTTCTCAGCGGGCAATAGTGAATGATTGTATTAATAGGATTATTCTTTATCAAAGTAGGACTGTTTATGGATACCATCTATTTTAGGGCTTTATTTTTATATATTTTAAAAATATAACTTAAAAATATGAAATTGCAGCTTTAAAATACAGGAAATACACCATGTGGTTTATTATACAAGAAGAAATATATCAATATTATACACACCATGATGAGGGGTTGGGGGTTGGATAGCCGAATGGTATATAGCACAGAGACCTGCATTAACTTCTGTCATGGGTTTGTTTTCTCACTGCTAAAGACCCCTACTCGCAAACAAATTATTGAAGTAATTGAAATTGAAGAATATATTAGTCCCAAACTGACCTAGTTTGTGTCAAGTTGATGTTAAACCTTTCCCTCACTTTTAAGTTCTGTAATTCAACTACAGAAGAAAAATTTGACACATTCATTGTTACAGTTATTATTCAACCCTTAAAAACCTTTTGAACAAAATAAAATATTTATAAAAAAAACTCTTTTAACAAAATAAAATATTTATAAAAAAAACGTTTCAGTATTGTATTGAAATTAATGTAGCGTATATGTAGGGCAGCAGTGAATGGTATAGATAATTTAACAGACATCAATATTTTATAACTCCCATCTACTGAAGCGTATCAAACCTTTTAACATTAGGGGTAAAAATGGGACTTTAACAATCAGAAGATAATAAAACAAGATTCAGTCAATAAACCAGGCATTATTATATTGATAAACGATACTTTAGTTTTGTAAGAAAATATTTCTATATGTCAAGGTTTTTTATTCTAGTTGTTTTGTCCAGATGTTTTCTTGTCTGTTTTTTGTCCAGATTTTTATCCAAGGTCCTGACTTAATTGGCCCCTGTCTTCATACATGTATGTATTATATTATCCAAGGACCTGACCTCATTGGCCCCTTTCTTTACTAGCCCCCGTTTTCAACCGTCCTAGTCTTTGTCAGTCCTTGTCTTCTTTAGCCCCTGTAGAGAGAGAGAGAAATGGGGTTTAACATCCACTCGACACAAACTAGGTCATTTTGGGACTAACGTATGGTTTTTAATTTTATTTCAATAATTCGTTTGCGCGTAGGGGTCTTTAGCAGTGGGAGGAAACCAGAGTGCCGGAGGAAACCCATGAGGTTGAGAAGGCGCCCCTATCTCCATGCCACATACGCTTACACCAGGGATCGAAACCACAGCCGCAAGCCAGAGGTAACTGGCCAGCTAGAGGTCAAAGCGTGGCACTCTAGACCACTAGGCCATCCCAACCCCCCAGCCCCTGTAGCCCCTGTCTTAACTAGCCCTTGCCTTATAGCCAACCCCTGTCTTAATCAGTCTTTGTTAGCCCAGTAGGTCTAGAAACTTTGAACATTAAACCCTATTTTATTTCATTTTGTCCAGATTTTCAACACCATCAATTTTTCTCCAGGTGTCTCTAACAACATTTTCTTTTGAAGTTGAGATTTCCGATGATAAAATTGTTTTTGTAACAGTTTTTTTTATTCAGATGTGTTATGGCAATTTTTCCTTTGAAAGTAAAGATTTGATATGATAACAAATTTAATGGGTTAAAAATTTATGAGATTGAAAAGAGATCGGAATGCAAACTGATAAAAGATTCATTTCAGAAATTCATTAATATAAAATTTTTAACAAAATCTGATATTATTAACTTATTTTCAATGAATTTAAAATCTTTGTTTAATTGGTTGGATACTAAAACTTTATATGCATGGTGAAAAGATAGTAATATTGACTAGTATATCGTTCAGGTGCTTATTTTAAAACCAGTTAAAAACCACCGGGGTTTTCGAGACAGCATCGTGTTGTGTTATCAAACCGACTTAAGTCAAGATGATTCGAGGCTAGACTGATTTCAAGTGTTAAATTCTCGGTTCATAGTGGATCCATTTGATTGAAATTTCAGCAAATTCTCTTTACATTATCTAGTTTTTAACTATTATAGTGAGAACTGCCAGCTCTTTATCTTATCTCCCATAATGTATCTTTAATATAAAATCGTGAGTTTGGGTACGCGTTGATCGGGTGACTCACGTTACATCAATACAATCTGGCATCCATCTTTATTTTATACAATATTCTAGAAATAAAGGATTTCTGTAATTTTATTTAAAATGTCAGTTGTGTCATGAATTGTTAATGATAAGTAGAACTATTGGCATGACTAGCGATCCAAGCCGACATGTATCAGTGGTCTGATTGTGTTGTATAGTATCCGTCCTCGTGTCGTATAGCAGTCTGTTTCTACTGTGTCAATACGGACTATAACTCAAATCGTCTGCTAGCTAAACCATGGAATATTAACACGACAGAGTGTGAAATATTTGTATGTTTTAAAAATAGTGAGAAAACAGTCAGGAAAAAACATTTGTCAAGGATGTTGACAGTAGTTATAGGAATATGTTGTTTAACTACAAAGATAAACTGAACAGGTTGGTTTCTTCAAGATTTCTTATTGATTTTTAGGACATTGTACGCAATTGAAGAGTTGATCCATTTCATAGTGTATTGAGTATAAACAAGCATTTTTAGATATTTGAATGTCAAGCAGGTTTAATAATTTAATTCATATTTTTTCTCTGCTTTGTGTATACTTGTCATCCAATATTAATTGCATGTAAGTTGTAGTTAATTAAAGAGTACCTATGTCCAATCGGAATCAGTTATCATGTAAAGTGACTTTCTTGTCCTATCCAAAGAACTAGACACAATTTCCGTAATCCATACCAGGATCTTAGCGGCCACCCACCGAATCCCACATACACTCTCCCTACATGAATATATGAAATGTGTTTCTTTCACTGAATGATAAATAAAACTTAAGTAACCCTTATTATCACTAGGGACCGGTTATCATTCAGATTTGATGAAAAAAGGGAAAGAAACTGAGCTTACCATCTATAATCTAATACACATATTCAGTTAATAGATTGCTATCCAGAAAGTGTTAAATACCATCAAGATTCATCAAACAACATTCAGTTTGTGCTACTGTTTAGTTTGACATTGGTTGTCTAGTTTATGAAACTAAATGGTCATAAACTGGATGACCAATATCAAAACTAAACTAAATGGTCATAAACTAGATGACCGATGTCAAAACGAAACGTTTTTTCTCAAACTAAACGCTAGCACAAACTGGGCGTTATTTAATGAATCTTGATGGTATTTAACACTTTCTGGTCATAAAAGGTTATCATCAGAATCATGAAACAACGGAATTATAATTGATTATATCACCTACCTGTATTACACCTGAATCTAATGCAATCTATTTATAGAACAGACAGGTATGGGTAATCAATAGTTAATTTAATACTTACATATGTACATTATTTGCTGATGCAGCACTTTTTATAGAATCGGAAATTTTAGTAACTTATTGATGTTTTATATATTTTAGAAATGTTTTTATTTTGTTTGAGGATTATTGTGGTCAGGTGTAACTAGTTAATAGCAGATTAGGTCATTTTGATTGAGATTATTCTGTGGTCAGGTATAACATAGGTGAGGTTATTTTGTAATTAACATATGGCCCCCGTTTATTCCAATAATTTTTAGCTGACAGGATGATTTATCAGTGGGAGGAAAGAAGATAAATTTGATGAGGTATATAGGCACCTATTTTCATCATCAAGAGGTTAGGTATAAGTTCAAGTATAAATTTAATTGAGGCTCTGATAAAACTGGCGGAGAAAGTTTCTTTGGGTGGCACAGGGAAAAAAAAATTAGTTTTTCGAATGTGATGAAAGACCAACGTCCATTCCTATTGTGACGGTTTTTAAAAGGAAACGAAAAACACACTTTTTTCGTTTAGCATTCTGTTAACATTGGTGTAAGACTCTGTGAAGCACCTTTGAAGCAAATTTAATATTTATATTATTTTAATATAGGTAGCTCTATGTATTTTGGGGGTTTGGGATGGCTAGTGCTGCGCTTCAACGTCTCACTGGCCGGTCACCTCTGTCTTGCAGCTGTGGTTTCGAACCCTGGTGTGAGCGTATGTGGCAACCTCGTGGGTTTCCTCCAGGCACTCCGGTTTACTCCCACTGCTAAAGACCCCTATGCCCAAGCGAATTATCGAAATAAAATTAAACCATATGTAAGTCCCAAAATGACCTAGTTTGTGTCGAGTGGATGTTAAACCCCATCTCTCTCTATATATGTAATTTGTCTTATTGATAGGTGCTTAAAAAATATCAACTGGTCCTATTACCAAGGTTAATTGTGTACACAGGCCTGTTTCACGAAATTTTAGTAAGATAAAATCCAAATTTTAGTAACTTGATTGGGTAATATTAGATTCATTTTAGTGCTTAGCCAAACAAAATTGAAGTATCTACTAAAATTTGGATTTTATCTTTATTTAAGATTTCGAGAGAAAGGATCCTGGTCCTATAACCAGTATTAATTATGTATAGTGGTCTTATAACCAGGGTTAATTGTGTAAGGTGGTCCTATAACAAAGGTTAATTGTGTATACTGGTCTTATAACCAAGGTTAATTGTGTATACTGGTCCTATTATCAAGGTTATAATTGTTATAACATATGTTTTAATATTGATTCTGTTTAAATTATTAATCAACGACCCAGCAGGAGGGGAACATAATCAGATGTTGACCCCAGATTCCCATCAATTGATTAACGGTTTTGTTAAAACATGGATAAATTAGCGTCCTTAACGAGTTAGATAATTATCTAGCAGAAAGGTTAATTTGAATGTAGAGTACAGAATTATTTTGTAAAGTTTTAATTAGAAGTTTCTTTCGACCTTTTTATAGATTTTGTGTCGAATAATCAGGTGCTCGACTCCTAAACTTTTTTTTTTTTTTTTTGACTGAAGGAATATTTAAGATGATTACTACGCAAAATGAAATCATTGACTCAAATTTCCTAATAAACCCCTATGGCATTAAATAATATGATATTACATTATTACAGAAGAAATTGTTGATATGATGTACTTGATCACTTGTAACAAGGTACATGTAACACAAAAGAGAAAGAGAGAGAAATGGGGTTTAAACATCCACTAGACACAAACTAGGTCATTTTGGGACCGACATACCATTCAAATTTATTTCATTAATTCGCTTGCGTGTAGGGATCTTTAGCTGTGGTGGGGAACTGGAGGACCCAGACAGAACCCAGGAGATTCTACCCTTTACTTATGACTAACACTAGTTTGTTTATATATGTATTGCCATTCAGAGGTGGCACAATTTTCGAAAATTTATCAAATTTGTGTAAATTTGATACAAAATTGAACCATAATTGGACTGATATTCCCTATAGTGATTTCACAATATTCTAATTTGCAAAGGAATTACAATTTCTTTAAATAGTATTCAAAGATGTTTTCATTTAGATTTTTTAAAATATATGGCTGAAATTGTTTGGGGAATGTGTAGGGGTTCAACGTTTCGTTAATATTTTAAGGTAGTATTTTGTCAAGTTTTTAGGGGAGTATATATTTTATCAAATAAGATATACAGATTTAAATTAGAGTTCCACCTGTCAAACAATATGAGTTTATAACATAAATGTGTTTATAAAAAAACAACTTATAAATAATTGTTTATTGAGGAAATGTCCTTCACATAATTAACATTATTATCTTTAATAAAACTGTGTTTAAAAAGAGGGTTTCATGTGAAGCAATATACTTCCTTGTTTTAAAAGAAAACTCATCATAAACCTATATTTTACATACAATATTTTATGATATTTTTGTAAATAAATGATATTTCAATTTGAAGATTATAAGTAGTAAACAGTTTGAATTTATTTTTAATGAAATATACTGCATGAAATCATGCTGGTTTTTAATCCATCTACCTGGTATAATCTTTTAGAGGCATTAAGCAACTGGATAGAGCAATACACAAAAACATATACTTATGGAATAACAACTACTTAATTTATTTAGGCGACGTTTCAAAGAGTATTCTCTCAGCGCTGTCAAGCTAATACTCCTCGAAACATCGCCCAAATAAATTAAGTAGCTGTTATTCCATAAGTATGTGTTTTTGTGTATTACCCGGTATAGTACTTTTAACATACAGGATTATTGACTTGTTTATTTGTTGTTCAATCTGATTAAAATACAAACCTATTTTTCATTTTTTATTTTACTACATGAAAATATGGCCAGTTGTTGTGGAAGGTCGCATGTGAGGTCATACGAGTGGCTTTTGACCCTACGACATCAGACATTTGATTAACCAATCAGCGTTACCCACAGTTCGGTGCACATCATGTCCAAAAACTCGCCATAATAGATTGTTTCATTGGCTAATCTCTCACATAATCCAGAACAAGTAAAACAAAATTTTGACATATAACGAAACGAAATTTTGAACTATTAAAATCGAAACGAATCAGATTGTTTGTATGTTAAAGGTGCAATAAGCCAGATATATACTACATCTGTTAAGGGGGTTATGTGGCTAAATGGTTAAAGGCTTGCACATTAGATCTGAAGGTCTGTCATTGAATCAGGTGGCTTGGTTTCGATTCTCCACTTGTACATGACACATACAAATTATTGAAATTAAATTAAACCATATGTTAGTCCCAAAATGACTTAGTTTGTGTCAAGTGGATGTTAAACTCCATGTATCTCATTTTGGGACTAGCATACTCCTTGTCACGTAAAATTGGGAAATCGAAGCCACACCAATTGACTTAATGACAGACCTTATGATAACAATGCGCATGTGCTTGATTGACATTTTTCGTACTGGTACACAAAATGAGCTGTAGATTTACATGAATAATAACACACATAAAAAGTAGTAAATCTCTTGACTATCTTGTAGATTTTCTTAAATTCATTATTTTCACCATTGTATCCAAAGTTCTATTGTTTAGAAAAGCCTGTTCAAATAATGAGGTACACGTGTGGTAGTAATTACAAATCCTAGTTTAATATCAACCAGTTGGACTTGACTTACCTGTAAATCCTAATTACAGGTGATAGATAAAGTAACAACACATGTAAAAACCAGGTATCAAACACGCTCTAGTAGGAAATAACCCTCGTTATAATTTTACACAGAGGCAGTTAATGTTTGTGTTTATTGATAAACGACTCGCTAATATGTCAAGAGTAATGAATTAATGCCCTATTAATCTTGGATATAATAGATTTTAGGGGCTTTAATCATTTAAGTGGTTTGACCCCTACAGGTTATTGTGGCCCTTGTTGTTCCCTTCTATTATCACATCTCCCTAATCGATATTCAAAACAAAATAGGTGCACGAGTTCATTCACGCTCTACTGACTTTTAGGGAGCAGTTCAAAATAACGCTGTTGAATGAAGCTTGAATTACCCTAGACGTTTTTGATTTATGATGAACTTGTTTTATAAAGTGGAGAGATATTTTTGGTTTCTGGGAGTTATAAAGCCCGCTTTGATTAGTATCAGCTGAAAATAGAGTTTCATTTTCTTTTCAATTCTGAGTTTAGAATTTGTCTGATTGTTATTCCATTGTGTCTATTTAACAGTATATTCATGTCTGAAACAATGAAATTTATTTATTTTGGGAGACAATTTAGGAAGAGATTAAATAATCTGAAAGTTTTCAAGAGTAAAGAAAATCAGATTGGAGAAAGATAAATGGAGTTTAACAACGTCCACTCGATACGAATTAGGTTATTTCGGGACTAACTTTAATAATTCTTTTGCAGGTGAGGTTCCAATCTGTTTCACAGAGAATTACTTACGAATTATCTCTGTTACAGATGACTGTCCACAACACATGCGTTGACTTCATGTGGCGTCAGTCATTGGCTCAACGGCTCGGGCATTGTTTACATAACACCTAACTGCTTCATTTTAAAACCCATTTACACTAAATAGGAAATATTTTTTAACTACAAAAACTTTAAACGTCTTTATTTATTTTTCTTATCAAAAAAAATGTTTGAGAATTTAATTTGTTGGAGAAAAAAAGTTAATATTCTGAACTCATTAAGTCTCGTTGATGTCATGCTTATCAGTGATTGTAGCGGCCAAGCGAATATTCACTGCGGGATCAGTTTGGTGAGGGTCTTTAGCAGTGAGAAGAAACTAGGTTTGATAGATTGCACGTACAAATAGGAATAGAAACCACAACGACACCACCTGACTCAATGACAGACTTTGTGGTTTTTACCTGCATCTTAGAAATCATTAGACGTCCCCTCATTCCGCTCTCCACCCGTTAAAATGAAGTACTTAGGTGTATCTGTGTGTGTAAACATGAAATAAGAATCCAAGAAGTAGTGTCGCATGTCCAACCTCATGGTTTTTTTCTGGGTCCCCCAGTTTCCTCGCACTACTTAAGACTCTTTTGCAAAAGCAAATTAGTGAAATAAAATTGAACCATATGTTAGTCCCGAAATGACCTAGTAGTGTCGCATGTCCAACCTCATGGGTTTTTTCTGGGTCCCCCAGTTTCCTCGCACTACTTAAGACTCTTTTGCAGAAGCAAATTAGTGAAATAAAATTGAACCATATGTTAGTCCCGAAATGACCTAGTATGTGTCTAGTGGCAGTTAAACCCCATCTCTCTCTCTCTCTCCATTTGAATCAATATTGATGTTGTAATCTGTCCATGAAAATATGGGACCCAAATATTAAATATTTTTAGTTTGGGACAAAATTTATAATAAAGAAAGACAAACATATCCTATAAGACAAATTAGTAATGGCTGATTCACCAACAAACGACAAATATTAATATAAAAAAAGTGTGTAGAATTTACTAAGCAGGCGTAAACGACTGTCGTTCAATTTTGACTGTTCACGTATCTCACCAAACATAATTGATTAGAAATTACAATTATTTTTTTTGAAATTTATTATGAATCACTTTATGTACCTTCTAGATACATTATGTAAGAATTAGATAAAGAGCTGACAAAAATAAAAAGGGACTGTCTTGATTAATAGTTTATATATTATTTAAAGGAGCTAATTATATATATAAATTGCTAACATTTTGGGCCTAGAAATTGATACAAGTGGGTCGCAACTTGTGGAGGTGGACATTAAACATTAATAGACGAAGAAAAAGGCTGGGGGTGGGGGTACGGTATACATTTGGTAGGATGAGGTGGGGCGTGGTGGTACTCTATCCCCTGTAGGCCTGTAAGGGTGTTATGTGTTTAGGGTGTCTTTAAAACTAAATCACTTTTCATCACCATAAATCTATCTTTCTTATTAAATAAATGATCATCATTTTATCAAACAATGATTTGTACAACATCATCAGTATTTTGCTGTTTGATTCGACAGAAGCCAGAATAATTCTTAGAAACCAGACAAACTTTCCGTCTGTTAAATATGTGTTACATAATTCTGATGAATAAATCATATATGGGTTGATGATTATAATGATTTAAACTTGGCGATTTATTAGACGATGTGTGAATCTAGACAGACGAAGATCGTAAAGAGCTGTTATTAACATGATTATATTTAAGTTACATGAAAACGACGACAGTAATCATTGAATAGTTTTACTGGATATTCTCGACATTTTACCGATTAATCACTGCTTCCATGGATTTAATAATAATGTTTGTGTAATGTCTCGCTGTTCTAAGTTGTATTATGCTTAGTTTTAATCTTATAAATATTCAAAGCAGACCCATATTTTCTGGCATTGACAGCAACATTTTAATCTTTTCTCTTTTATACTGTATAATGATCAAGGGAGCTCTTACATACGGGAATGATTTATATACTGTTCTCTACAAATTGATTTCAAACCATAATTTCAGTCTCTGGCATCTTGTCTTAGCAGAGTAAAAGACATGGAGATTAGTGTCCACTCCACACAAACCACCTTTTCTGGTAGTCTGTTTAACAAAACCACAGAGGAAGAGATAGAGGGACTTGATCATTTTTGGGACTAATATATGGGTCAATTTTATTTCAACAGTTGGCTTGCCGATAGGTGTATGTAGAAATACAAGAAGTAGGAAGACGTCAGCGAAAACCCATTTTGCATATCGAAACCAAGCAACCCTATTATCTGAAGCATTCGCCTGTCCAACCTCCGCTCCAGACGAGGTGTCAATTTTCACTATGTGGACAATTTGATACATACTTGTCTGGCAGATTTTATAAATTTCTAGATAATACCCAAGGGCCAAGGATGAAGAAGACCCTGGAGAAGACCTATGACCTTTCTACTTGTCACAACCAGCACCATTCTAATTTTATCCCAAGCCCTATCAATTGAAATGAACTCTTCAGGTTTAAATTCATTCTGTCTGTTCTTTTAATTACTGCTTCGCTGATAGTTCAGATCTTCTATTCTTCCAATTTCAACTGTCAAGGGTTATTTTTACCTTCACACCAATATTTGTACGCTATGAACCTTGCCTCAACACAGCTAAGAGAGAAATAGAAAAAAAACTTGATTGAGTGGTACCAGCTGTTCTAGAACAAGTAGGCATACCCTGCTTCATGTACAACACCTATTTATACTATATATCTAGACTAGTTGGTATCAGGTGTTCTAGTAGGCATACCCTGCCTCATGTACAATATCTACCAGTACTGTATATAGAGACAAAGTGGTATCCAGTGTTCTAGAGAGAGTAAGCATACCCTGCCTCATGTACAACATCCGTCAATATATATAGACTAGGTGGTATCATGTGTTCTAGAGAGAGAGAGTAAGCATATCCTGCCTCATGTACAACACCATTCTTCAGTACTTATATAGTAGTCACCAGGAGCAATTATTTTTAACCGCGTTATAAATATTTTTTTATTATACATAGCATATAATTTAATTGTCTGTAATATCACTTCAGTGGAAGCGGACGTTAAATAAAACTATTTCACACACATCTAACTGTACTCTAGATTATTTTGAAACAGTCCTTGAATATAACAATATTTTATTCCAGTGTCGATTGACAGACAAATTCACCTTAAACTAAAACTAACAACTTTTTAGTTATGCATCAAAAGATTTTCTGAAAGAAACAAATTGATCTGTCATCTTTTTTTTAAAAATGCCTGTAGAAAGAGAAATGATATTGATTATACCTGTCTATTGATAAAAAATAAATAATAGTTACGAGTGATACAATAGGTGAATCATTAACTGTTACTAGTTGTTTGATTGGTCGACTGATGATGAGTCTGAGATAACTGAGCTATGAATTCCCAGGGTCACATCGTTTATTCATTACAGCTTTAAACTATAAATCATGTTGAGAGAGACTGGACGTACATTAGTCAAGGTACTATAGATGTGATTAACAAGGCTTAGTTAAAACAGAGCTGTGTCTAGTGTATTTTGATTCTGTCAGGAGATTATTAAATTTTAATAGGATTATAATTCAAGAATGGACTGGATGCACATCTGTTTTAATTGTTTTAAATCTAAGACAACGAATTGTGACTATTGTAATTAAAAGACTGTCTGAGTGAGAATTGACTGGATGTGCCAGCCTAGGAAGGTCAGAATGACCAGACATAAGAACACAGGTAACATCAAATTTAATTTTAGTCCTGTGGAAGTCTTGATAAATTAATATCCACTAGTGACCAATAAACAAAATTGGTCTGGCTTTAGATATTAAAATGTTTCTTAACTATAAAAAAGATTTTTAAGTGATATTTATTTATTTTATAATATAACCATAACGTAGTTGTCAGACCAATTATGTTTTAAGTGTCCAAACTCCCCAAATTGAGTAAAAAGGCCTGTGTCAATGAAGTCATCATATACAAAATAGTTTGAGGACATTAGGTGAGATTACATAAGGAGTTGAGGGTTTTCGCAATAGTAGTTAAAAGATAGATAATCAAAAGAGAAAATTTCAGTTAAATTGCTTTTCTCTGAATCTAGATATTAGTGATTCAATTTTAGATTAGCCTTGATTGTCATTACTATCATTCTTAGGATAATAAACAAAGTCTCGGTTATCCCTTTTTAGGGTTATTTCATTCGTAACAAAACGTATTCAAATCCACTAAATATCGCAGGCTAATGATGGCATCGATAGTTGCTTATGGTCTGGATAAGTTAATAAATGTCTAATTAATAATTTAGATAACATTTAAGACCTAATGAAATGAAATGAAATGTTGTTTAATGGCACGTCAGCTCCAACCAGGCTATATTGTGCCAAATAAGTCTTAAAGAAAGACTTGCAATAGACATATTTTTATCTCTTGCATAATGTATGTTTAACTTATAAAATATTATGTTACTCATTGATAAAGATTGTTGAGAAATACACAGAATTGATTTATTGATCCATGTAATATAATGATCTGAGACACGTACCTGTATTCAACTAACAAATACTGCGATTATACCTACCTGTAACGATTAGGATTATTCATCTATAAGGAATGATTGACTTATACAGGTAAATAGTCATTAAGATACCTGTGAATAATATAGATGTATTCATTGATTATTATAGTTCAAAGATCAATTTATAGAGATATAAAGAGACTGTTCACTTTGATAGCACAATACGAGTCTGATATAAAAACACAAAATATACTTATATGATTAATAAATAAAATTTTAGTAAATAAAAAAACGTTATTTATTTCATAAAGTTCATTCTCACTTAATATAGTCATCTGATAATCAATAACTATTTTATAAACAGATGTTATACTATTACATTGAATGGAAAGCTAGAAACATCACTTACAGTTGTATTGCACCATTTAGATAGGTTGTCATGTCTGTGAAACCAGGTTTTCTTTTATAATAATTAAGGAGGTGTAAAAAGACTTTCAAACTCCATAAACATATTACATAATTCTTAAAAAAAAAACTACAAATACTTAATAAAAGAAAACATTGTGTGTTCTTCTGTCTTAATTTGTGGACGACGAGAAAATAACATTTGATTAATGATTTTAAAGCTCCTGATAATCACATGAGTGATTTTGAATCACTTGTAGACTACAATAATGTGACAGTTGAATCTATAAAAGGAATATCAGGCCAAAAATTTCATATATTTACGAAGATATTCATGGATTAAAACTTTTGGATCTTTTGACTGCTTCTACAGATGATATAAAATCGGATTTAGTCAGAACGAACCGATGATATTACAAACCAAACTTCATCTATTTTTCTGTTGATGTCTTTTTCATCTGATTGAATCGACGAGTGGAATTTATGTGTGGTTTGTTCGTTTCCTTAATCAAATGATTAATAGTTAATTTTAACATGGATTAAATTAGATTCTGTCTGTCTGATTTAAGTGATTGTGAAAACCATTTACTTTGCAGTACAGGTAGTTTAATTGAAATATTATCTGGGTAAATTTATTTAATCAGTAGCAATTATTAACTTAAAAAGATCAATTGACTATTAATTAATTGTCCAATTTTTGAATTTAAAATCTTGAATGAAGCGTAAATATTTTGAATAAGAGATATCAATCGAGATTAGAATTGATTCAATAATTATATATTTTATTGTGTATTTTAAATGTGAATAGATTATCAGATTAATTTATCAGAGTAATCCATGGAATCTGTATGGTAGTTACCTATAGTTACCTGTCCATACCTGTCCATACCTGAAGACAATTTTACATACCTGTAATTATCCTATGAATTGTTTAAGGAATGTGTATTATTAAATTCTCCACTTCTAATCTGAAGTATTTTATTTATTAAGGGTGGGGTGAGGGGTTGAATTTGTGATGATATCAAATTTCATAAAACTTAATTTTAGTCTTTGAATAGATGCCTCCCATATTCCGCTCACCTCATTACCCCTATCCTCGCCTATTAAGGTATAGATAATATCTGACAACGTAAAACTGAATTTGACTCTTTTAAAAGATGCCTCCCCTATTCCCCCCACTCCCAATACCACTGTACCCCCCCTCCCTCCCTCCTCTACATACCACATCCACATACCACTCTACCCGCTTCTGTAGGAGAAGATAGTTTTTGAGTGACATATTAAAATGGATATTCTCATTTACATATTCTAGTTTAATTACCAACAATGGTTACCGTTTTATTATTGTGAAGGTTTAATTAATGTCAATCGTTACCATTTTAATATTGTGAAAAAACCCATCTGTTCCTGTTAGGGATTTTAACAATATACGATAAATCTATTTATATAGATTGTTTTAATTAGTTGGAGGCTATGGTCTAGTGAATCTAATGATCATAGGTGTTATAAATCATGGTCTGGTGAATCTAATGATTACAGGTGTTGTAAACCATGGTCTGGTGATTCCAATCATGACATGACAGTGACACTGTATAATATTTGATAAATTGAAGTTACCATCATTTACTATTGAGAATCGCAGTGGGTCAATGAGTAACCAGGAGGTCTCGACATCGGTCGAGAAAGTTCCCTGTTATTTTCGTGGTGTGGTTTCCTCTTGTTAGTGGTGGAAGACAGGGTCTGGCAAGGACATTGTCTATTCAGTTGGATGGGACCAAAAAACCCAACAAAGTCCTGTGTGCATGTAAAAGAACCCTTTATGAACAGAATTTGATATAAGAGTAGACTTTAACGCTGCTGTCTAGGTGAAATTTCCCTCATAGGTCACTGTAGCCTGTCTTCTTTAGCCCATTCAGTGCAGAAAATAGGACAATAAACCCCATTTCAATTTATTTTATCAAAATCTTTTACTAAATTGAAATACGAATGTTTTGACAATTATCTTAAGAAATAAATTTTGCGATAGTTTCCTTGAAAATATGTTAGAAATTTTTTATAAATTAGATAATTCTTAAACCCCATTCAATTTATTTTATCAAAATCTTTTACTAAATTGAAATACGAATGTTTTGACAATTATCTTAAGAAATAAATTTTGCGATAGTTTCCTTGAAAATACGTTAGAAATTTTTCATAAATTAGATAATTCAGAATAAAAATAAAATAAAAAATTTTTTTTATGAATTACATGATTCTGAGAAAAATAAAATTAAACAGTATTTAACATCTACTATAATTCTGCACCAACTGCATCTAAATAGGGAATGTATAACCGACAGGGACTATATGAAAGTTGTCGCTCTATATCCAACCTATACAGTACGTTATTGATATTGTCAGTGATATCGGTTGCTTGAGACAAAGAAATATCAGACCTCTCTAGCACAATGAATCTGTTTACTCATCAATTAACAGGTAATACCGGAAATGTATTCATGGAGAATCTTCTACAGAAAACTCTTCACTGATGTTTGATTAGAATAATTTCATTAATCAAACTGATGTTCTACAATAGAGTGGCATATGGTTATTTGAATAACTTTATCAGTTTGATTTTACCACAGCAATGGATATCATTTGTTCATAATTCAATATCTGATCAGTGGGATTTTACCACTGCAGCAGTATCATTAGTTAAATATTTGATCAGTGGGATTTAACTACAGCAGTGGGTACCATTTGTTTAGAACTCATTATTTGATCAGTGGGATTTAACCACTGCAGTGCTATCAGGGGTGCATAATTCAATATTTAATCAGTGGGATTTAACACAGCAGTGGGTACCATTTGTTAATAACTCAATATTTGATTAGTGGGATTTGACCACAGCAGTGGATACCATTCGTTAATACCTCAATATTTAATCAGTGGGATTTTATCACTGTAGTGGGTACCATTTGTTTATATGTCAATAATTAATCAGTGGGATTTTACCACTGCAGTGGATACCATTCGTTAATACCTCAATATTTAATCAGTGGGATTTTACCAATGCAGTGGGTACCATTTGTTCTTATGTCAATAATTAATCAGTGGGATTTTACCACTGCAGTGGATACCATTTGTTAATAATATAACATTTGATTAGTGGGATTTTACCACAGCAGTGAGTACCATTCGTTAATAAATCAGTATTTGATTAGTGGGGTTTTACCACAGCAGTGGGTACCATTTGTTTAGAACTAAATATTTGATCAGTGGGATTTAACTACAGCAGTGAATGCCATTTGTTTAGAACTCATTATTTGATCAGTGGGATTTAACCACTGCAGCACTATCGTTGGTGCATAATTCAATATTGAATCAGTTGGATTTTACCACAGCAGTGGGTATACCATTCGTTAATAACTCAATATTTGATTAGTGGGATTTTACCACACTAAATATTTAATCAGTGAAATGCTACAGGATAACACAGAAAATATATTCTTATAATATTTCAAATATTTGATTTCATGGATCAATGTAAAAATTAAACAAAACCTCATTAACAAGATGCTATTAGTAGAAAATGTTTTGGGGTTGTCAGGAGCTATTGTAAAAGAATTTAACGGGTAGCTGTGTCTGACTGGGCTTATAAGGAGGCGATGTGGGCGAGATAGTTGCCCAACTACCACTGATTTCGTCCTCCAAGACCCTAGGGCAAAGTTGCAGTCCCCCTCAAGGATTAATCAGTCTTGATTATCCCAGTAGGAGTAAAACAGGAGGAAGTTAAACCCTATTTCCTTTCATATTTCCAATTTGCTGTGTTTTAATTTGATCAATATCTGGATCCTTACATCAATAGCGAGAGAGAGAAATGAGGTTTACCGTCCACTCGACACAAACTAGGTCATTTTGGGACTAACAGTGGGAGGAAACCGTCCTGCCCGAAGGAAACCCACAAGGTTGAGAAGGCGCCCCTATCTCCATGCCACATACGCTCACACCAGGGCTTGAAACCACAGCCGCAAGCCAGAGGTGACCAGCCAGCTAGAGGTCGAAGTGCGGCACTCTAGACCACTTGGCCATCCCAACCCCCCTACATCAATATCCCAGTCGGTGCAGAACAGTAGGACATAAAACTCCTTTTCATTCCATTTTGTTGATAACCCCTTAAATAACATGCGAAGAGATATCGATGATAAAGGCTGATCGATGGCTACAATCAGAGAAATTCTTACAACTTGATCATTTGATCTTATAAATGTTAAAGTACCTAATTTACATTTTGATTTAGATTCTAAAAGCTCTTCATTATTGGTAATGTAGAAGAGGTTGTTGTCTCTCGAGTTTGATTATTGGGAATTCCTATTAGTATAGTCTATTGAAGTATATCGATTCCTTGCTCGATGTCACGGCATCCTGTCACATTTGTTTATATTGATATAAGAAAATTCAAGTAATTGATATTCTGTTTGCTTAAAAACAACATAAGATCTTTATTCCAAAAGTGGAAAAGGAGTTGTCTTCGTTGATAGGGTTTTAACAATCACCCATTAACATGAGGAAGCTTCCCTATAATTAATATAACTGAAATTAAAGAATTTATAAAAAATGTCATAAGATCAAATCCTATCAGTTGAAATCAATAATACAAATTTATTCTGATCCGTGCCCAGGAAATATATCTCTGCATACGCCTCGTCGAGTGATGTTTTGCCTAACAGGTGGGTAACTATCAAGATTAATAACAAATGTGTTTCCATGACAAGCAGAGCGGCTTGAATCTCTTCTGGACATGTTTATAGGCCAGGAATTAATTGTCTGCAGACCTCCAAGATTATAACAGCCACTCAACACAAACTAGGTCATTTCGGGACTAACATGTGGTTTAATTTTTTTCAATATTTCGCTTTGGGTTTTTAGCAGTGGGAGGAAACCGGAGGACCTGGAGAAAACCCACTAAGGTTTGACAGTCGACCCTACTCCTTGTCACGTACAAACAGGGAGTCGAAACCAGTTGACTCATTGACAAGCTTTATGAGACAGAATGCACATGCTAACCATTCTAACCCCTCAAAGGTTGAAGAAATTAGAAGTTTTAATACTGTACTGGTTAGCATTGATTAGATTTAGCTTGTTGTTTCATCTAATGGGGCGTAACTGTAAAAGGAAATAGTTTTGTTTATTCGTTATTTTCACAGAGATGTTAAGGTGTATTGATTTAGCGACACCGTCTGACAATAACAGTCAATATTGGTTCCATTTATTCCGACTAATTGGCGTTTATTGAATCACTTGGTCAACTCGCGACTAAAATAGGCGTCGTTTGCTTTGATATTGATCTCAGGGATTTCTGTAAAATGTGTGAAAATTTAGTGTCTTGTAGCATATTGATATTGGATCGACACCGCATCCTGAGTCAAGTGGTGATTATATTAGGGATCGGTCAGTCGTGGTTAGAATAATGAATCTTTAGACACCAATGGCCGTGTTTGAGTTCCGATATTATGATCCGACTATATTATTATTAGCTTTTGATCAGGGAAAATTAATCCAACACTGTAAATGACTTATCTGTGTGAGATTTAATTCTACAAAATGAATTACTTCTATTTATCAGTGCTATTGTCTGGGTTAAATAAAGAAATCATGTGGTTGTTTCGGTGACTAAGATTATCTTTAGTCCAGTGAATAATTTCTACGTACATGCAGGAAATTGGTTTATTTTATGAATACAGATTAATTATTGAATAGCTGTAGTATTTGTGTGGCTCTGTTTGAAGTGTATAGATGTCAAGCCCTTTGGACTAAAGGATGTACCGGTGTACTTTCACAGTGCTATGAAACCAATGTGTTTATTTTGTGGTGTGTTGATTGTGCTCTCTAAAGAGGTAAAATATAAAGTTTATTCAAAATGAAATGATCTTTGTAGTTTTGCGAAGCACAGAGGATGTATGGTCAAAGTCATTGAAGTTTGATTGTTCCAAGATAAATTAACTGACTTGACTTCAGTAGCCCAATATTGGTGCAAACCAGAACGAAACTAAACCCAATTTTATTTCAGTTGTTAAAGATAATGTGTATATCAAATTTACCAAGATATACAAGTAAAATTATTGTAACACATAACTTATTTGAAAGATTGAAGTAGAAATATTGTTATTAATTGATAAAAACCAAACACGATGTTGTCATTGTGTAGAGTTAAAACATATTATATTATGTTCACCTACAACGTTATTGAATCTTGCAACCTCAGGAAGCCACGGTGGCTCAGCACGTAAGATCTTGGCTCACTAGCCTGGAGGTCCTGTGTTTGATCTAGGTTTTGACTGAGAAAGTTGATTGTCAGGCATGTAAACAAATAGAATTATTTTAGAATATTTCATATTACAACGCTTAAACTTTTAGAATCTCTATAATAATATAGGTCCTGATTGCAGCTTTTTCTTTCTTTTTTTTTTAAACAGCGCTTTTATTTTGGATATCTGACAACAAGTGACATTATAGAGAGATTAATACTGACCATTGTTCGAAAATACCGCAAAAAAAATGTAATGAAATGAGGTTTAACGTCCTACTGGTCTGCTCCAATTGTGTTAATGAAGATGGGCATGGCCTACTCTTATATTGAATTGCAATTGCCAAGGGACCTTTAACGTGTGCAATGTATACACAGGAACTCAGTTTTTTTGTCCCATCCAAATGATTAGACAGCTGCCCTTACCAGGCCCTTCATCTTGCATCACTGACAAGCGCAAACGACACTGCAGAATCCCAAAAGAACTGTCTCTGTCAATGCTGAGATCAAACAAGCAACCTCCAGGTTAGCGAGCCTACGTTTTGCCCACAGCTTGGCCCCGAAAGTAACAGAGCTTAAACCATTAGAATTTCTAAATAAATTTGCATAATCAACATTTAATGATTAAAAGAGACCGCGCTTCAACCTCTAGCTGGCCGGTCACCTCTGGCTTGCGGCTGTGTTTTCGATCCCTGGTGTGAGCGTATGTCGTATGGAGATAGGGGCACCTCAAGGTTAGCGAGTCTTAGTCTTAGCCACTTAGCCTCCATGGCTCCCCCAAAGTACCAGAGCCTGATGCTATACAGGAGGATTAGCCCTTTGATGGTTTCATATTAGCCATTTGATGGTTTCATATTAGCCATTGTTTTTGTTTCCTTGTTGTATATAATTTGATTTCTCACTTGAGAACGACAAGAGGAACTTGTTGAAACGTAGTGTGAAATAAACTCAGTGATTGTTTTCCATATAGATTTGTGTTATTTATCAGAGCCTAAACAATAAGAATTTCTAAATACAATTAGTATTATTAAAAGCTGATTAGTTGGTTACTTTAAAGGTAATATAAGATTTTATTGCATCAAAATATCCACTGAATGTAGCATCAGTACAAACATAATGCATGTATAAATATACCATATTGTTTGGTTTAATCAGACTACCTGTAGAGAAATATGATAATGTAATTAAAGCCAGGTAAATACAGGTACTCATTAGCAGGGTGGGGACAGGTAAATACAGGTAGTAATTATCAGGGTGGAGACAGGTTAGAAATAACCACTGACGTATGAAATATAGCATGTCAGCATGAATTATTTTGTAGAATTATGGAAAATTATTGGTTGTAAAATTATAGCAGAACTTGTGTGTTGTATAAACTTTAATATGACAGACTTGACCAATTTTATCTCCTTCACTTTATAATTGGAGAGGTGATATCAGATGTTTTAATTGAGAGGGGAGAGAGAAAAATGGGGTTAAATGTCAACTTGACACCAACTCAGTCATTTGATGATTTAGGGACTAACATATGGTTCAATTTTATTTCCATAATTCGCTTGTGCGCAGGGGTCTTTAGCAGTGAGAGGAAACCGGGGAACTCGGAGAAAACGAACGAGGTTGGACAGGTGACCCTACTCCTTGTCACACCGGGGATTTTGAAACCACGCCAGTTGACTCAATGACAGACCTTATGATACCGCGCACACATGCTAACCATTCCACCATCTACCCCTCCACCAGTGTTGGAAAACTGTTCAAATCTTTTGAGAATCATAGAAAACCTTTGGGTTTCTACCAGGGCTTCCACTTCAAAATTTTCACTACCGGTCATTTTTGATAATGCACAAAAATTTTGCAAAATAAATCCATATTTCATGTTTTTTATTCACGGTCGGGTATTGTGAATTCACGTGTCTATACCACTTTGTCAGCGTGAGGTACACAAAAAATTATATATTAGACTTAAAAATGAAATATTTATTGTAAGGCTTGTGATAATTATTTATAAGTTAAATATTCTCTTTTGGCTACTTAAATAATCGAAATAGCTGAAGAAAAAACATGTCAGTGGCTGACACGTAATTACCACGTGCTCAATAGAAAACACACTGACCTGGATAATCATGAGTTGTAATACAATAACTTCAATATGAAGATAAATATATAATTATCCACGGCATATATTTCACATTGGTTTTAGAACATCTCTTACGGCGTTACGGGCCGCAGAATATTGACGAAAATCTTAGCAATGAATAACTGTCGGATAGCTAACTTGGCATTCATGTTTGCTAACTTCAAGCGACACTAGCGCCGTCTAGAATATCGTCGGGTATATGATTTACAATATATTTATGCACGACAATTTTTCGAACACGTGGAATTATCAATATTGCTACACAATAGCTCTGGAATACGTAATATTCTTAATTTGTCGGTAAGCAAGTTAACTAATCTCTAGATATTATTTCTACAATTCCCACAAGGCCGTAATATCACTATAAAAAATTATAATTCAATTTTCTCCCAACATGTACGTTGTTAAGGATTTACGTCATTGCTATGCTGTTATATTTAATATGACAGTTGGTTGGATTCGAAGAGCAGTACTTCATATTAATTTTCCTTTTTTCGAAGATCGTAACAATCTCGTTTACATAGTGCATAACTGAATTAGCAGTAAACGGCTTTGTTCTAGAAAATTCTTATGACACGTGGACAATACGTGATTGACTAAGAATGAACTGTTTCACGCCTTTGATAAGATTCCCGAATATCAATTAACTTTTATTGTTCTACTACACGACAATCATCATCAATTATCAACATAATGCCCAGTATAATCTACTGAGTAACTGACGACTATGTATACAACTCGATAACACCAATCACAAGATAATGTGGCTTCTTCTATCTTTACATACGCATTATTCTGCACTGGCCGTACAGTGTTATAGTTACATAGTGGATGTCGATGGTAGCCATGTTTGAAAATTGGGTTTTTGAAAAAAGGCTATTTTTCCGGCGTGCAAAATGACCGTTGGGTCACATCTAGTTACGGTCATTTTCCATAGCCCTAGGTCCCGACCGGCATATACAGCCGACATGGAACCCATGGTTTCTACTGTTCATTGTTTAGTAATTGATTAGCCTGTTAATTACTCAACACCTTTTGAGAAACTAAATAGTTATAAACCCAACACTAATCTAGACATACCATTTAAACTACCCAACAGTAGAAACCCACTGGTTTTCTATAATCCTAAACTGAATTGATCAGTTTTACAACAATGGTTAGAAACTAAACTTTGAATACAGAAACTTGTGCTAAAACAGCAGAATTGCATGATTCCTGATTGTTATAGGAATTATTACCAGGTAAACTTGTTTATATAGCAGGTATATTGTTCAATTAATAAGAAGATATCTCGAACATATTTCACAGGCTCAGGTGTAATATTACATGTATGTACATATTGTTAATCTTACTTTCATCGTTTATCTTGGAAACGGGGAATAAAAAAGAGATTAGTTAGTTGAAGATGAATGGATTCATGTTTCCAGGTGCAGATGATCTAGGACATATTTTCAAAGAACCGTTAATTAATTGCCTATTGCCTTGGATCTTGGACATGTTTTTTTAGAACCAGGTTAATAACTTGTTCTGAATAAAAGACATTGAGAGAGAGAGTGAGAGAGAGATTTTAACATGAACTCAACACAAACTAGGTCATTTCAGGACTAACATGTGATTTAAGTTTATTTCAATTTGCTTAAGTGCATTTGGGTCTTTTAGCAGTGGGAGGAAGCCGAAGACAAGCCTACTACTCCGCGCTGTGTTGCGTTTGATTAGAGGTAATCCAACGACACACTGCTATTATGAGTGGATATTGTGGGTTAAATTTTGATTTGTCAGTAGTCTGTCTACCAACCAATCACTAACTGCCAATATTGGACCAAATATGTTTACATAACATTACGTCATGACTCACGATTTTATTATGCCTAATTAACCCGTGCATAGCAGAATACTGCTGTAAAACTAATTGCGTGACAAACGAGGCTATCAAGTCGAATGAAATGTAAACAATACTGTTTGGAAACGAACATACTTTTACTGGTTTTTAATACCTTAAATCACTGTCCAAAGTTTTAGGGAAGACCCAGATTAAACGAAGGACTGTCATGTTGACGACTTAAGTGATAGCTTTCATTGAATGGAAAGAATAGACACACTCCCGCATAAGTTCAAGAAACAGACGCTATTCCAGCAATGGTCAGAGAGGGATTTCTCGGGCCATTGCTTCAGGAATATGACCTTCACATACAACCGAAGATCAAAACCACACCAGCTGACTCATTTCAGATTATTCCCCCACCCCCACCCTCACATATTTTTAAAGAACTAGGTTAATAAATTGTTATGAATAAAGGACACTTCCAGGTCAATGATTTTACTATTAGAATGTATTTTGTCATCTTGACTGTCCAGTACAGATACTATTTAATCAGCAATCTTTGTACATTGGGTATTTGCATGAAAATGACTTGTGAATTCTTGTTGAAACGTTGCTGTACAACAAACCAAGTGATTGTAACCATAATAAGTGTTCTAGTATTATATCATAAATCAATTGCTAAATGCCTTTCAAGGAGTACAATCTTGATAACTGGCCACTGATGATATTAAAGTGGTACATGCATGTGGACTTTTTTATAAGCCCACTTTTTTATGTGGACGTATATTGTCGTCGTCCCTGTTCGTCCGTCCGTCCGTCCGTCCGTCCGTCCACAATTGTTTGTGAACAGTCTACAGTCACAATTTTTATCCGATTTCAATGAAACTTTAAATATATGTTTATCACCCTAAGATCTCGGTTCCTTTCGATATTGGCATGTATCGGACCGTAACTTCATGGGTTATGGCCCCTGATTGTACTAAAAATCACGTCTTTTAGCTTGTGAACAGTGTAGAGGTCACAATTTTGAACCGATTTCGATGAAACTTGAAATGCATGTTTATAACCCAAAGATCTTGGTTCCTTTCGATATTTGCGCCAATCGGATCGTAACTTCCTGAATTATGGCCCCTGATTGTCTGAAAAATCGACCTTTTTAGCTTGTGGTCCCTCTGGAGGTCAAAATTGTTATCCGATTTAAAAAAACGTTTGATTATATCACCGTCCTATGGTTATGAAGGTTGAGTTCGAATTTCTTGAAAATCGGACCAAAATTGACGGACAAAATGGCCGCCGTTTGTACGCGAATAGTGTGAAAATATCTTATATCAAGGTTGTGGACCTTATAGAGGTCACAATTTTGAACTGATTTTGATGAAACTTGACATGTATGTTTATGACCCAAAGATCTTGGTACCTTTCAATATTTGCGCCCATCGGAGCGTAAATTCCTGAATTATGGCCCCTGATTGTCCGAAAAATCGCCTTTTTATACGCCCACATTTTTATGTGGACGTATATTGTCCGTCCGTCCGTCCGTCCGTCCGTCCGTCCACAATTTGTTTGTGGACTCTCTACAGGTCACAATTCTTATCCGATTTTGACGAAACTTGAAATATAGGTTTATCCCCAAAAGATCTCGGTTCCTTTCGATATTGGCATGTATCGGATGAAAACTTCATGGATTATGGCCCCTGATTGTACGAAAAATCACGTTTTTAGCTTGTGGACCCTATAGAGGTCACAATTTTGAACCGATTTTGATGAAACTTGACATGTATGTTTATAACCCAAAGATCTTGGTTCCTTTCGATATTTGCACCTATCGGAATGTAATTTCCTGAATTATGGCCCCTGATTGTCCGAAAAATCACCCTTTTTAGCTTGTGGTCCCTCTGGAGGTCACAATTACTATCCGATTTAAAAAACCGTTTGATTATATCACCGTTACACCCTAAGGAAGGTTGAGTTCGAATTTCGGGAAAATCGGACGAAAATTGCCATACAAAATGGCCGCCGTTTGTACGCGAATACTGTTAAAAAATTGTATATCATGGTTTGTGGACCTTGTAAAAGTCACATTTTTAAATCGATTTTGATGAAACTTGAAATTCATGGTTATAACCCAAAGATCTTGGTTCCTTTCGATATTTGCGCATATCGGATTGTAACTTCCTGAATTATGGCCCCTGATTATACGCAAAATCGCCTTATTTTAGCTTGTGGTCCCTCTGGTGGTCACAATTATTATCCGATTTAATAAAACGGTTGATAATATTACCGTTACACCGTAAGGAAGGTTGAGTTCGAATTTCGGGAAAATCAGACCAAAATTGCCATACAAAATGGCCGCCGTTTGTACGCGAATACTGTTAAAAAACTGTATATCATGGTTGTGGACCCTGTAGAGGTCACAATGTTAATTTGATTTTGATGAAACTTGAAATGCATGGTTATAACCCAAAGATCTTGGTTCCTTTCGTTATTTGCCCATATCGGATCGTAACTTCCTGAATTATGGCCCCTGATTGTCCGAAAAATCACCTATGGTCCCTCTGGAGGTCACAATTATTATCCGATTTAAAAAAACGTTTGACTCTATCACCGTTACACCCTACGGAAGGTTGAGTTCGAATTTTGAGAAAATCGGACCATAATTGCCAGAAAAAATGGCCGCCGTTTGTACGCGAACAGTGTGAAAATATGGTATATCAAAGCTGTGGACCCTGTAGAGGTCACAATTTTTAATTCGATTTTGATGAAACCTGAAATGCTTGTTTATAACCTAAAGATCTTTATTCTTATCGATATTTGCACATATCAAATTATAACTTAATAAATTATGGCCTTTGATTGTAGGAAAAATCACTTTCGGTATTGCTTGTTCTCTGTCTATCTCTCGAACAATTATTATCTGATTTATAAAAAAAACTCTGATTATATTATTGTTGCACCGTACATACGTAAGGAAGGTTGAGTTCGAATTTCGTGAAAATCGTACCAAAATTGCCACACGAAATGGTCACCGTTTGTACGCGAATAGTGTAAAAATATGGTATATCATGGTTGTGCACTCTCTACAGGTCACAATTCTTATCCGATTTTGACGAAAAGTAACATTTCTAGGTTGTGTACCGTCACACCATAATCATTGTCGGCTTCGAATTTCATGAATATCAGACTGGAACTGAGCAACAAAATGGCTGCTCCCAATACAGTATGAAATACAGGACTTAATGATGTACATGTAGGAAAAATCACTTTCGGTATTGCTTGTTCTCTATCCATCTCTCAAAAATGTGGGGCAGGCCGTATCCTGCCTGGCAGTGCCAGCCTATCTTTGACTTCGATCTCGGATTTTAAAATTCCACGATTTTGGATCTAATTGGAATATTTCAATGAAATAAAAAAAAAATGGGTAGCTTTTTATGTATGTTTTCAAAAAATATTTTTAAAAAAATTGTTTCTGTCATTTGAAACTTTGACCTGAACCCCCTGTGGAGGAGATCTAATACTAATATTAAAATTAAAAAAAAAAAAAAACCTACCTACCGACCCTACCCTATTTTCCATCCGTTACAGGAAACAGAACTCTTTTTATACGCCCACATTTTCATGTGGACGTATATTGTCGTCGCCCCTGTTTGTCCGTCCGTCCGTCCACAATTGTTTGTGAACAGTCTACAGGTCACAATTTTTATCCGATTTCAATGAAACTTAAAACATAGGTTTATCACCCTAAGATCTCGGTTCCTTTCGATATTGGCATGTATCGGACTGTAACTTCATGGGTTATGGCCCCTGATTGTACGAAAAATCACGTTTTTATACGCCCACATGGAAATGTGGTCGTATATTGCCGTCGCCCCCGTCCGTCCGTCTGTCGGTCCGTCCGTCCGTCCGTCGGTCCGTCCGTCCGTCCGTCCGTCCGTCCATCATCCACAATTTCTTGTGAACGCTCTAGAGGCTAAAGTTAATCTCCGATTGACTTGAAATTTATACACGGTGTTAAAGGTAGTGAGACGAAGAAGCCTATTGATTTTCAGCGATATCCGATAATTACTACCAGAGTTATGACCCTTGATCACTTTGAAAAATCTTGTGAACGCTCTAGAGGCTATAGTTAATATCCGATTGACTTTAAATTTATACACAGTGTTTAAGGTCGTGAGATGAAGAAGCCTATTGATTTTCGGTGATATCTGATAATTACTGCCAGAGTTATGACCCTTGATTACTTTGAAAAATCTTGTGAACGCTTTAGAAGCTAAAGTTAATATCCGATTGACTTTAAATTTATACACGGTGTTTAAGGTCGTGAGACGAAGAAGCCTATTGAATTTCAGCGATATCTGATAATTACTGCCAGAGTTATGACCCTTGATCACTTTGAAAAATCTTGTGAACGCTTTAGAGGCTATAGTTAATATCCGATTGACTTTAAATTTATACACAGTATGTAAGGTCATGATAGGAAGAAGCCTGTTGATTTTCAGCAATATCCGATAATTCCTGCCCGAGTTATGACCCTTGATCACTTTAAAAAATCTTGTGAACGCTCTAGAGGCTAAAGTTAATATCCGATTGAATTTAAATTTATACACGGTGTTTAAAGTCATGATACAAAGAAGCCTATTGATTTTCAGCGATATCCGATAATTACTACCAGAGTTATGACCCTTGATCACTTTGAAAAATCTTGTGAACGCTCTAGAGGCTATAGTTAATATCCGATTGACTTTAAATTTATACACAGTGTTTAAGGTCATGAGACGAAGAAGCCTATTGATTTTCGGTGATATCCGATAATTACTACCAGAGTTATGACCCTTTATCACTTTGAAAAATCTTGTAAACGCTCTAGAGGCTAAAGTTAATATCCGATTGACTTTAAATTTGTACACAGTGTTTAGGGTCATGAGACGAAAAATCCTATTTGATTTTCAGTGATATCTGATAATTTCTGGCACTTGATCACTTTGAAATATCTTGTGGACAAAGGCCTTGAGACAAACCATCAAAACTATTCTAATCATTTCTGATAATTATTTAATGGGCTATTACTCGTAATAAGATTATCATGTGTTGTAAATAGTAAATGTTCTCCTGACTGATAAAAGAAACAATATGCGACAACCCTTGTTGACTGCCCGGACGACTTAGCTGTTGTGGGCGTATGTTTCGTTGCCTGGCAACCTATCTTTTAGCTTGTGGTCCCTCTGGAAGTCAAAATTGTTATCCGATTTAAAAAACTGTTAGTGTATATTACCGTTCCATGGTTATGAAGGTTGAGTTCGAATTTCGTGAAAATCGGACCAAAATTGACGAACAAAATGGCCGTCGTTTGTACGCGAATGGTGTGAAAATATGTTATATCAAGGTTGTGGACCTTATAGAGGTCACAATTTTGAACCGATTTTGATGAAACTTGACATGTATGTTTATAACCCAAAGATCTTGGTTCCTTTCGATATTTGCACCCATCGAATCATAACTTCATGAATTATGTCCCCTGATTGTCCGAAAAATCGCTTTTGTTAGCTTGTGGTCCCTCTGGAGGTCAAAATTATTATCCGATTTAAAAAAACGTTTGATTATATCACGTTTTTGTGAAAATCGGACCAGAGTTGACGGAGAAAATGGCCGCCGTCTGTACGCGAATTGTGTAAAAATATGTTATATCAAGGTTGTGGACCCTATAGAGGTCACAATTTTGAACTGATTTTGATGAAACTTGAAATACATGTTTATAACCTAATGATCTTGGTTACATTGCATATTTGCCCATATCGGATCGTAACTTCCTGAATCATGGCCCCTGATTGTACGAAAAATCACCCTTTTTAGCTTGTGGTCCCTCTGGAGGTCACAATTATTATCTGATTTAAAAAAAAGGGTTGATTATATCACAGTTACATCGTAGTTATGGGTGAGTTTGAATTATGATTTTCTGGTGATTACTTAAAATGCAACAACTCTTGTTGACTGCCCGGACGATTTGGCTGCAGTGTGGGCATATGTTTCGTTGCCTGGCAATCTATTTTTCATTTTTAATATGTACACCATACTATCTATGTTTTTTGGTCAAATAGTAACAATATTTACTGCTATCCTCCTGCAAGTGTAACCCTGACAACCAGACTTTAAAAAATCTTTAGATTCTACTACAATATAGTGAGCCACTAACGAGAGAACTTATGTATATTTAAAAGGTAATTATCATTTAATGTATGACTCACCTCAAGTGCATGTGAAACATGTGTAAATTATATTACAAACAGAAATTATTATTTGTGATGCAGTTTTAGCTGTTCTCTTAAAGGTATTTCTTCCGCAAGATTTGCAAATATATGAAAAGCCAATATGCTATGATATATTGATAGGGGGGGTTGGGATGGCCTAGTGGTCTAGAGTGCCATGCTTCGACCTCTAGCTGGCCGGTCACCTCTGGCTTGCGGCTGTGGTTTCGATCACTGGTGTGAGCGTATGTGGCATGGAGATAAGGGCAAGGGCGCTTTCTCAACCTTGTTGGTTTTCCCCGGGCACTCCTGTTTCCTCCCACTGCTAAAGACACGTACGCGCAAGCGAATTATTGAAATAATATTAAAACCATATGTTAGTCCCAAAATGACCTAGTTTGTGTCGAGTGGACGTTAAACCCATTTCTCTCTCTCTATACTGAAAGTTGTAATATTGAAGCACATCCATGGTTCCCGTTTGTCGGAGGTGCAGGACGGAGGTCCAGGAAAGGATCTGTGTCTAGTTATTAGGATGGGATGATAAATCTGTATCCTGTGGCTTACACATAAAGGAAACCTTGCCAGATGGAATTCAAAATAAAAGTAGGTCATAGCATTGCTGATCGGGCAAAATTTTATGTCTTCATTAGTCTGCTACAGTGCGAAGTTAAAGTAGCTAAGTCTCTAACTCAGTATCATCCAAAATCTTCAGCATTGAAAACGCAAAGTATTTGTCAATATAAATCAACATTGATTCTGTGATCCTAACGGGAAAAGATGGGCTTCTGATATCCAATATTTAAGACAAAATAAACATTTTACCACTGGTAAACGAATCATGTACCATAATGCGTTTCTATTGCGCCGAACATAACTGATTTGAAATTAGAGTAAAAACGGAAACCATTGTATGTAAATCAGTTTATATACATTTATATTACAGTATTATATGCGTTACGATCCACTTGTGTCAAGTCCTGAATGTTAGCGATTTAGCTCCTTTAAATCCCTAGTTTTATAGCCCATGTCAGGGGGTTGAATGGCCGAATGGTTATCGTGTGCATCTTGAATCGTAAGTTCTGTCACTGCTAAAGACCCTACACGCAAGCGAATTATTGAAATAAAATTGAACCATATGTTAGTCCCAAAATGACCTTGGTTGTGTTGAGTGGACATTACACCCATCTCTCTCTCTCTCTCTCTCTCTCTCTACCTCTTCTCTCTCTCTCTTATAGCCCATGCACTATACAGACCCCATTAACCTCAAGTTTATCAATCAATCTATACATGACCTCCAATCAATGATAAATTAGTTTTAATTATTCCAAATGATGGTTTGTCATTATTATTCTCTTCAAATTTTTACATTTCTCAGATTAACGATTACTAGTTTTTCTCTTTTTATCTTAAAAGCTGTCATTTGTCTTTCTTGTATTACGCGGAAATTCAGCAAGTCACGTCATGTCTCTACAGATTGACATAACAACGCTTCTTCAGGTTATAAAACCATGGCGGTGGAGAGTAAAGTCAATAAATTTACAGAGTTTTAAATTAAATGTTAAAATTGGCTGGAACTAGAATAGAATATGGCTGCAGAAATAATGTTTTAATATAATTCTAGTAATTTAGAATAGTTGTATACCAGGAATATTGGTGGTATCCATAGGTACTGGGACTGCCATCCATAGATACTGGAAATATTTGAGGGTGGTAGAAAAAAGGGAATCCTCATAACAAAAGAGGTACCATCCAAGAAAGAGGACATCCTCCTAATCAAAATGCATATCCACTTAGAAATTAGGAGATGCTTTGAGAGAGGGAATCTGACGGGGGTGGGTGGGGATTGATGGATGACCAAATAGTTAACGCATGCACGTTGTATTATAAGGTCTGTCATTGAGTCAAGTGTCATGGTTTCAATTCCACACTTGTACATGACAAGGAATAGGGTCGCCTGTCCAACCCCGTGGGTTCCATCTGGGTTCTTTGGTTTCCTCCCACTGAAAAAGACCCTGACATAGAAGCAAATTATTAAAATAAAATTGAATCATGTATTAGTCACAATGGCTAAGTGGATAAGGCGCTGGTTCACTAGCCTGGAGGTTGGGTGTTCGATCCCTGCATTGGCCGAGAAAGTTCATCTAATTTTCCGGCGTGATTTCACCTTGTCAGTGATGAAGAAGTAGGACCTGACAAGGAAAGCTGCCTAGTCCTTTGGATAGGACAAAAAACTGAGGTCCCGTGTACACATTGGAGTGCATTTAAAAGATCCCTTGGCAGATGGAATATGATATAAGAGTAGGCCCTAGCGCCACTTCCCAGGCAAAATTTCCCTCATAGCACACTGTATGGCGTATGCCGGTCTTCCATTAGCCCAGGTTAGGTGCAGAAGAGTAGAACGTTAAACCCCATTTCATTTCATATGTATTAGTCCCGAAATGACAGAGTTTGTGTTGAGTGGACATTTAACCCCATTTCTCTCTATCTCTCCTTTTTAAGAAATATTATATTTGTTTTGACAATTCAATTAACGATGAAGCTTCTACAAGATTTAAATGTTTTCTTCCCAATTTTAAACAATAATTTTAGTGATTAATTTTAGGAAAAAAAAATCCTCAATTTAAAGAATGTTTATTTTCTATTGTCATGAGATGCTTTAATGCAGCTAAGTCAGTCAGTTATGTTAATAATCCTTGACTAATCTTCCTACATCAACAGAAATGATACAAAGACCATTGTTTGTAAACCTTCAAAGAATATTCACAAGGATCGTGCAGTGTGTTTCGTTTACATGGATTAGTCTGTTGGTTTAGACGTTTGTGAAATTGTCCTTTAGTTCATGACGTGTTCGGGGTTGAGAGAATTAACGTGGCTCTCTGTGTTGTGATATGAAATCATTCCGAGATGTTTTTTTAGGGGCTAGTCGTAAATTTGTGAGTTATTTTAATCTTGTAAACATTGTGTTGTAAATTGTGATTTATTTTTTTTAAAATTTAGTTTGAAATATGGCTATAATTATTGTTTATATTCTTCAGCTAATGAAGTTAACATAAATTTGTTATTCATAAAACACATGTTTTTATAATTAATTTTTTAATTAGTGAAGTTGGTGATGACAGTAAACTAATTAAAGATTTTAAAACAGCTTTTATATATATTAGTAGCAATATTAACAAATGTTCATGGTTATTGGCACGAGGGTGGGGGGGTGGATGGCCGATATCATAAAGCATGTCATTGAGTCAACTGTCATGGTTTTGAATCCCCAGTTGTATGTGACAAGGAGTAATGTCTCCTGTCCAACCTTGTGGGTTTTCTCTGTGTTCTTCTGTTTCCTCCCTCTGCCAAAGACCCCTACGCACTTGCGAATTGTTGAAATAAAATTAAACCATATGTTAGTCCCGAAATGACTTAGTTTGTGTCGAGTGGACGTTAAACCCCATTTCTCTCTCTCTCTCTCTCTCTCTCTCTCTCTCCCTTTCTCTCTCCCCCTCTCCCCTCTCTGTCACGCTTTATGACAAACTACATTCACATTGCAAAAAATAAACAATAGACATCAAATCAAGTAAATGGATCAGGGGACCAGGGATTTATGTACATAATTAAAACAGACATTGTATGTTTTGTGGGTATAATATTTCTAATTTAACATCCAAAATAATTTTTTCTAAATTAATCTAAACATATGCAATCATATTTAGTTCAGGAAAAATTGTTATAAGCATGGCTTACAATTGTATAAAATGAGAAAATGTGTAAAAGTTTTTTATCAGAAATTGATGTTATATAGCAGCTGGTCGCTGGTTCAAATATATTGTTATAGAGAATTTATTGGGTTAAAATCATATAAAACATAAGGACCTACAAATTGTGATCAATTCACTATAATAAATTCACGGTAGACTTTAATTGATATGATATTCACGCTACAATTGAAACCATGGTTTTAATCGTGGAGTTATCGTGGTGATCGTATCAGGTCATATCATAATATTGAGGTCACTCATGTTCATTATTTTGATCGCATCGAAACGTTTCTTCACCTGCAGATTGTGGAGACAATCCTAATGATAATATGCATTGGGAACCTAACATTAGTTGTGTTAAATGGAAAGATGTTAACTTTATGCACTGTGATATGTGATATTATTATTATCTTACACTGTAATATGATGTTTCTAATTATTATACCTAGACTTCTAGACTTTCCAGAACTACCTTGTAGGATCTGTCCTTACTCAACTTTCATTCACTGTTAATGGGAAATATCTTTGATCCAGAAACACAAAACTTTGCACAGTTTCTTATTGATGTATTTAATACATTAAAACAACAAAAGTTTTACAAAAGACTACATATTATAGTTAAAATAGCATTATGCAAGAGCAAAATCTGCTTATTACAGGTCTTTCTTTAGGCCTGAAATGTTATCTAAATAATCAATTGGACATTAATTAATATATCCAGACCATAATAAACTCTCTATGTGAAGGCTAGCCTTCGATGTTGGCAGATTAAATTCCTATATGCCGCTCAATGGCCGTTGATAATTAAATCAATCAAGTGGATAATCGAGACTATGCTGTTTATATTAATGATTTGAGTAATGATGACCGAGGCTATGTGAATATTTCAAACGTTTTTTTCTCGGCTAATAGTGGATCAATTTGACTGAAATTTTCAGCAAATTACCTTTACAATATCTAGATTTTAACTATTATAGTGAGAACTGACATCTCTTTATCTTATCTCCCATAATGTAACTTTAAAATAGGGTGAACAGTTCTGATCAAATTCATAACTTAAGTTTGAGAATGCTCTGTGAATTCGGGGCCAGGATTGATAGCTGTCGTTAAGCGTTATCTACCAACTAGAATGATTAACAAATGTTTAAGATCATAATTTAGCTAGTTAAATATTTGAAGAGAAAGAGAGAAATGGGGATCAACATCATCTTGACACAAGCTAGGTCATTTCGGGGGGAGCATATGGTTCATGTTATTTCTAGTGGCTAAGTGGGTAAGATGCTGGTTCCCTAGCCTGGAGGTTGCATGTTTGATTACTGTATCAGCCGAGAAAGTTCAATTGGATTTTCCAACGTGTTTACCACTTAGTCAGTGAGCAGGACAGAGGGCCTGACAAGGACAGCTGTCTAGTCATTCGGATGGGACAATAATCAAATACCTGGACAATAGTCAAATATCAGGCATTAGCACACAGTATGACACCAGCCTGGTTGGTGCGAATCAGTGAGACGTTCATTTCCATATTCGATTTCCACGGTTGTACGTGACAAGGAGTAGGGTCGCCTGTTCAATTGCATTGCTCCAGATCCTCATGTTTCCTCCCACTGCTATAGACCCTCTACGCTAGTGAATTATTGAAATAAAATTGAACCATGTGTTAGTCTCGAAATGATTTAGTTTGTATTGATTGTTGATTGAACGTTAAACCCTATCTCTCTCGCTCTCTCTCTCTCGCTCTCTGTTGATGAATAATATACCTGTATAAAAACTACTTGATGAATGAAATATACTGTTAGATATACTTTACCTGCTATATTACAATATCCTAATATTGATTACAATATACCCAAGTTATTGACACATTACTTGTTATATCTATATCGTAATATTGATTACAATATACAAGTTATTGATACATTTAACTGGTTTTAATTAGATATTGAACATAACTATATCAATATCTGTATCAACAAGTTAGTCTCCATAGTTATAGTAGATGATATAACGCGGACTTCAACATCAATTACTTTATTCTGTAAGTAAAATCTTTGTTTCTTCTTAGACTGGTATCAGAAATAAGACAGAGTAGGTCTACATGTTGATTATTATCATAATGTCGTTCGGTAATAAACAGTAGTTATTGTTTTCCTTTGTATTTTCAGTTCATTTACTAAATACCATTGAAACAATTTTACAAATATGTTTCTTGGTTTTTCTTGTTGTATTTTGGTTGTTCTTTGTTGTATATTGGTTGTCCTGATTGTATATTGGTTGATCTGGTTATATTTTGTATGTTTAGTGGTTGCGCAGGTTGTTTTTGATTGTATATTGGTGGCTCTGGTTGTATTTTGATTGCTTTGGTTATATTTTGGTTGTTCTGTTGCGCTGGTTGTTCTATTTGTATGTTGGCAACCCTGGTGGTATGTTGTTTGTTTAGATACTTGCTCTGGTTGTACTTTGTTTGTTGTGGTTGTATTTTGTTTGTTCAGGTTGTATTTGGTTTGTCCTGGTTGTTATTGTGTGTCTGGTTGTAATTTGGTTATTGTTGATATTTACTGTGTCAAGAGTGACTTTATTGAAGATATTTTTGATTTTGAAATTCATTTTTGAATACAAAGGTACACATTGGTTTGCTAGTGGACTACTATTTTATATTGGTATCAGATGGTCTGGTTTGTGCTAGTAGCAAAGTGGAGCAGTGGTTTTCGACCTGAATTCTAGAAGATCTACTAGTTTCTGTTTGTATATAATTCATGTAATATTATCACCTATTTAATGACGTACCTGGTTTTATTATGACCAGGTGTTTTATCTGGAGTTGCCTCGTTAATTCTTCCCAGGTATTACAAAGGCTCCTACTTTATCTCTCAGCTTCAAGTGAGATGTCTAATTAATATATATAGAGAGAGAAATGGAGTATAACATCCACTCGACACAAACCAGGTCATTTTGGGAATAAAATATGGTTTAATTTTATTTCAATAATTCGCTTGCGTGTAGAGGTCTTGAGCAGTGGGAGGAAACCGGAGGACCCTGAGACAACCGAGGAGGTTTGACAAGTTTTATGATACAGCGCACATGTGCTAACCCCACCCTAATTAATAGAGATTGGTTGGGTGATCTAGTGTTTTAACACCATAGCTTAAAATCCCAAGGTCTGTTATTGAAATGAAATTGAACCAAATAACCTAGTCTCTCTCTTTCTCTCTCTCTCTCTCTCCTCCTCTCTCTCTCTCTCTCTCTCTCTCTCATGTTATTATTATATCATGAATCTGGTATCCCTTTGTGTAGGACTAGGAGAACACATTGCCCAGAAATCTATCTTTGAAAAAAACATTGAGACCCATATATTTAATTCTAGTTTTAGTATGATAACTCTTGTTGGGGCATCTGGGACACAACCAATATTTCCATCTAATTTTCATCTTACAGATAAATGATATAAATATTGTGTAAATAATGATATTGAATGTTGATCAATATTTTGATATTATTGAACCGTTTGGAACACATCACCTATGTTATACAGGGTTGCTGGTCAAATTACTTTATTTAATATAAAAATCTCAGTGAATCGTGTCAAACCATTCTTCTATAATCCTGTAACAATCACCCTCATCATAGAGTGTGATAAAAAAAATTGCATTTCTATGTAAAAAAAAAAGATTTATATCATGTTTAGTTTTATATTACAATAGGAACTGACGATGCTGGTAGAACTACACATATAACAATATATTCATACAGTCAACTTAACAACACTAAACATAATTTAACTCTTGAAAAGGTTAAGAGAATACTCTTCAAAACGTCGTCTAAGTAATTGTTCTTACATAAGTATGTGTTATAGTTTAGTCGGTTGCTTGTCAATTAATTTCTATGTAAAAAAACAGATTTATATATTATGTTTATATTATGACGATGCTGGTAGAATTACATGATACTGATAGAACTACATATATGATAATGTTATTGTATAGATTTTTGGATGGAGACAGAGAACATCAACCTCGATGTTAGTGTTTTTGACTGAGGAATTAATGAATGCTGGTATATGTGGCCCGTTCACGAAAAGTTTCAATTACAGTCAATAATACAAAGTTAATAAACTTGACGACACTTAACATGATTTAACTGTGGTGAATGGGTTTTTTTTATTTTTTAGATTTTGATGGGTTGGATTACATCATGCCCAGTTGTCAATATCCAGGCCCAGATTGTTACGAAGATTATTTCGACGATCTCGACATCCCGTGGTCCTATCCTATTGACGTTGAGAGTGAATATCCGTGGCCCCAGCCATCTCCCAGGAGTAACGAAACACAGACTTTAGGGCGTTTTTTACCACATCGCTCATCCCAATCACGAGACATGGATATTTATAATTATTACAGGAACCGAGCAATCGTACTGGAAGATAATTTACGTTACAGTAAACACAGTTTGTCAGGTATGTTTAAATTAATTCATTAAATCACCTTTAGTTTTTAGATTTTTAGGGCTTATAAACAAATAGCCACTCCAGGGTCAGTACTGCCAATCGTTTTGTTTTTCTAGTTTTACTTGTCTTCGCTACACTAGGACCTGGAAGAGTTGTTATAATTGACCTGTTCTGGTAGATATGAGGGATTAGCCATTTAGTCAAATGGCCTTTTTTGATTCCCCAGTTGTACCTGGCCAGGAGTAGGATCACCTGTCCAACTTTATGGGTTTTCACTGGGTTCTCTGGTTTCCCTCCCTCTGCTAAAGATCCATATGCACAAGCAAATTATTGAAATAAAATTGAACCATATGTTAGTCCCAAAATGACCTTGTTTGTGTCGAGTAGAGGTTAAACCCCATTTCTCTCTCTCTCCATATATATTATATTCATATAACCACATTTTCCCACTTTTATGAGAACCATTATCTTACTGGACAGGGCACCTTACTTAGGAATCTTATGCCTGGGCAAAATTCTACTTCGGAAAATATACCAAAGAAAAGATCAGGTATTTATGAAAAAGATGGAAGGATTAAACCTGTATATTAATCTCTCCATTCGCTAAATAATTTCTTTAACAGTAAAATGGGAGACAACTCCTTTAATATTAGTAGATAGTGGCCTCTACTGTTTCAACTATTCCAACTTTTCATTTCTAATAAAACTTCCTGCCATCTGTATACAGTGTTATTTAATTACTTGAATCTCCTCCTCCGTAGTTTTTCTTCTGTGAGGTTTGTTTAGCCTCATTCATTGAGTCGGTTTATTACAAATGACGCTTAAAAGCATTCTGGCATGCGATTTGTATGCCAATTTTAAAATTTTCATTTTGTCTTAAATATTAGTAACCCAACTTTTCTCGGTAATATAACAACATGTTGATTTAAACTAACCAATATGTCATTTTTGCAAATTTCAAGACAATGTGCATGTTAAATTTGAGTTAAAGACATGGCTCCTTTAAGTCAAGTTTTCAGAAAACTTTTAAGCGTAAACTAAGTGAAGTACTGGACTTAAAGTTATGAATCAATACATAATATATCACAATTAATAACTCGTACTTAATATATCACAGTTTAAAACTACTGTATATTATTACTAGCTTGTATCAATACGTAATGTACCACAGTTTATTCCATATTTTATAACTACTAGTTTGTATCAATACGTAATATATCACAGTTTATTCAATGATTGACACATGTTGGTATTATACTCGGGTAGTTCCGTTACATGAATATTTCCCGTGCTATAATATTTAAACTATTTGATACAGCGGTAGACACAAGACGACGAGATTGCAGGAAGAATTAGTCACAACATCCTTCCTTTAAACCATTCTTTTACATTTACTGTAAAACTCTCAAAACTTTCTCTCCGCAAATCTCCCGTCTTGTCATTCCAATCTAAATCTGTCTGCTGTTGGATATGACAGATTTCGTTTTTATGTTTAAATTTCAAATGAAGAATTTTGTGTCCATTTATTAAAGAGAGATCGAGAATTGTTTTGGGTTTTGACCTCAGACAGTTTTGAAACCTTGAAAACCCTGGTATCAATGTTAGGTTTGTTTAGGTGGCACAGCGAATAATGCACTTGTTCCTTAACCAGTAGGTTCCATCCCAGTTTTGGTCAAGAAACTAGCCTGTTGATCTAATGACCAGTTTTCTCCTTGTGGCTTACAACTGAAGACAGACCCTGACCCTAACCCTGGCTTGCCAAGGAAAAGTGCCTAGTTCTTTGGATGGAATGAAAAACAGAGGTCCCGTGTATACTTTTGTTATGTTAAAGATGTCCAGACACATGATTGGGCTCTAGCGTTTTTATCCAGGCAAAATTTCGCTTATAGCTCATAGTGCATGGTGTATAGCTATCTTCAATGGCCTACACTACATGAAGATCTGGCCAGTTCTACTGGTAGACCGAGTGGTTTTTGAACCTGTGGCATCAGACATTGATTAATCAGTGTTGATATTTCTAATGGTTGACCCACAGTTCCGTGAATGGCATACTTAGAACTCGCAGTAACAGACCGTTTCATTGGCTATTCCCTCACTTCAACCAAAACACTGATAATATAACAAACAACTCTTCCAGATCCTAGTGTAGTAAAGACAATTAGTAAAACGTAATTTAGAACTATAAAAAAACGAAACGAAATAGGATCTGTGTTTTAATCGGAATGGTCTAGTGTTTGATTTTAATACGTCTGCTTTACTACAATTAACAACCTCTAAGTATAATACACAATACTTGTTGGTATACGATACTTGCTAGTCAATCATTGTTTAAATTAACGAACTCTTAAATATAATACACAACACTTGTAGTCGCTACTTGTATTGTAGACTTTCATTGGTTGGTATACAATGCTACCTAGCCAATCATTGTTTAAGATAAAAATATTCGCTTTTTAAGAAAAGAGGGTGGATAGAATTTAGAGAATTCACTGTTATATTTGGAATGTGCGGGTATAAAGATTTGGGATTTGGCGTCAATTCAAGGGGATGACCATTTATTTTTTTCCCAACATCCATGACCCAATTTTTGATGAAAGTACTTGCACTCGATGTCCCGTGAAATTGTAAATTAATGCAGACCAATATTCTAGATTTACATGTGTTATTATTTTATACGTTTAGTCGTTTACATTATACATACCTCTTGTCTTACACTTCCTGATTGGATAAAATCTGGTGACTTCTAGCGCCACCTGTCAGCTATCAGGAGCCAACGGATATCCACATGTTCACTTATCGTATATTTTAGAGATTTTATCTAAAACATGTTTGATTATTATATTATTTAATGTTGTTTTATTTCCCCGCGCAAACCAAATGTCTAGTACCGGTAAGTGTGATTTTTAGTCACTAGTTTACTTCTCACGGTCATGAACCACTTCAAATTTTTAAGAGGGATCAAATTCAACTTTTGTCTAGTGGTGAACCAATCACTTGAAGTTTTTCTTTGAAATCGAAGCTAATTTGTTGGGTTCATTAATTAATTTATGCCGAGAAAGAAATTGCTGATAATGGTGTTTTAATTATGCTTAGTTGTGTGTAAAAGACTCCCTCATATTTTTATCAGCTTTCAAATTTCCATGAATAATATTCAGTTTTAGGCATGTTTGACATTCAGGACAAAACCTGATACTGTTAAGAGATGTTATTTTATTTAAAGAATTTCTGGAAAGAAAAAAAAAATATTAAACTGGTCGACTGACGAAATTCATATTGAATTACAGCAGGGTGTTTTGATTATTGAAGGATCCAGAATAGCCGATTATTTTCATTTGATGGGCGGACATTACTTGAAGATTGGGTGTTCTTCACAATTTAAGAAAATATTGTATTGGAATTAATTTTTTGAGTGGACGTGCGTGAGACTCAAGAATCGTTATTCGTGTTTTTGTGATTTTAATTTAAAACGACTTGAATTTTTGATTAGATTGTTGATTGAATTAGCATGATATTCAGCATTGTGTATTCTTCGTAAAACGTTAATAATGGATAATTTTTATTTCAATTTAGTTGTGCCGTGCTCTGTTTTAATTTTATTTTAGAGAACAAATATTATATTTTGATTGGACAAGTGGAATACAAAAAAAGTCAAACGCTGCTTAAATCAGTTTGAATATTCCAGCCTTCGATTAATTTGGGTTTTTAGAAAAGTTCGGTTGATTTAAATTGAGTTAAGCATCTCTTTGCATTCACGATAAATTTAATCAGAAGTCTTGTAACAGTGCATTGTGTGTTCAATTTGAAATGCAGAATTCTGTTGAATAGAGTCTCGATGGAAAGAAAATTGTCAAACTTGTTTTTTTATTGATTTTATTTTTGGTGGAAGAAGTGAAATCGAGAGAAGAAAAATGAGGTTAAAAGGGAAGAAAAAACTTGAAAATAACAACAGTTTTTATCTTCCAGATTCCGGAGCTCGTAATCCACCGAACACGCCGAATTTAGAAGATGGTCGTTTAAGACTTTGTGACGCAGCACACGGTCAATCACTACGACAACCAAAAACATTGCCGGCCAACGACATCCTTCCTATGCCGAAACCGGTCAGCCCCATTTCAAGACGATCCTTCACTCCATCTTTGTTGAGGAAGAGTTTCTCCCCCTCTCTGTTACGACGGAACAAGGAGAACTGGGCGAAGAGATCGCGGAGTGTCGGATCAAGTACGAGCAGTGTTGAGGATTATAAATGTAATGGATGTGGATTCCCGATCACGGACAAACATGTGAGTGTGAAAGGAGAGCTATATCATCTCAACTGTTTTAAATGTGCCAGGTACGTTAATTTATTATTTTTTTTTTCTTTTCCAGGAGACACACATTTACACAACATTAATTATTTTATTCAGTTGTTTTTTTTTCGAGAAACACATATTCACATAATTTACCAAATATTTTTCTCAATTTTTATCCATGTCCCTTGTAAATGTGTCTCAGGAATCATAAGGTTGTTGTCACAGTCAACTAGGTATATCAGATCCACATCTAGTCAATATATTGCTACCTTTATCATACAGATGATATCAAATATTATATTTATAACGTTATTATTGATATGATATCAAATATTATAACATTAGTATTGATATATCAAATATTACAATGATATGATATCAAATATTATAACGTTATTATTATTATGATATCAAATATTATAACGTTATTATTGATATGATATCAAATATTATAACGTTATTACTGATTACATCAAACATATAACTTCACAAATAACCTGTAGAATTATAACAAAGATAGAAGTCGAAGCTGATATTAAAACAATTTCAACCTTTTATTATAAATACTGATATTTTTACCTTTTGATTATAATATACTATGTATCTTCTCCAAGTTGACTGCCATCACAGAAATTACCAATTTTACCACAAGTCAACTTGCAGCCAACTGAATCATAATGTTATTATAACTAATCCTTAGCTTTCACAGTCATCGGTATCTACAATAGCAAGAATTTATACGAATATGATAAGAAAGCTACAGAGGGACATATTTGGTTTAATACTAGTATTGAAAAAAAGTGGTTTACCATCAGGACAATAGAAAGATATGAGATTTATTTTCCTACCAAAACATGACTTTTTGTTTAACAGCTTAAAATATGCTTAATGTATACATGTATTGTGTTTTTCTTTGGCCCCGGAGTATGGGGTGGGGGCTGGATCGTGGGCGGCAACTCAACGACATTACTCAATGACATTATCAGTGTTTTTATCGAAGAACGTTAAAAATAAGTTTGATTGGTACAAAACAAATTGTTTCTGTATTGGTCATTGCACCTTCATGATGTTATTTTTATTTCTAACGAACTCTGATATAAATTGATTTGAAACATGTTTCTTTCATATTAAACATATTCTATAAATAAATTCATTATCCACACTGATTACAATCTGTGTTACCATAAATAGACAACTTATTTTATTACACGCTATTAATAATGACTGAATCAAGTTTCAAACAAGACACAATCAACAAGCTGCTTTATTTATTGAGTATAAGGTTACTGGATGATTGAGACTATGTTGAATTCACTGAATGAAAAACTTGTAAAGATGATAATTTAATAACAAAATACTTCAACGATCAGTGAGTTGATTGTTCGAGATATTGAAAAGTTGATATTTTATTAAAGGCTTCATACCGTCATTTGATGTTTGATTAAGAAAACAAAATATAAATACCACTGGGCTGACATGTGGCTGGGGTATGCCCTGAGGCTGAAGTACCGGGAGAAACCCATGAGGTTTGACGGGCCACCCTACTACTTGTCACATAGAAGAGGGGAATCAAAACCACGCCAGTTGAATCAATGACAGATATAGCGTGCACATGCTAACCATTCAGCAAACCTGGAAATAAGGCACCTGTCACTGAAAATGTCAGGCACAGATTCAGGTTTTGTCAGGCACGAAACCTCTCGTGTCTGTTATTTTGTCTGGCACTGATTTGTTTTTTCTATTTATATTATTAATACATGTCCGACACTAAGTTGAAAATGTCAGGTACTATTTCGTTATATATAATTAGTGGCTGACACTTTGTCAGGTACTTCTAAAACCGTTATTTCCAGGCCTGCCATCCGGCCATCCTTCCCCCTCCCCTATTTTTAAAAGGACAATGCACATGGATGTTGTATGTATTTATATCAACGATAGATGTATTTATTTACTATTTACATAAGATCTGATGCGTATGTCCATGATCAGCATCAAAGTATTAATTGTTTCATCACCATCAAAGAAGTTTGTATTAATTGCTTGATCTGTAAAGAAAGTTGAATTTGTTGTTTGTGTTGATGAATTGAATTCATGAATGAAACAGAATCGTGAACAATTTTACTCATTGTTTACTTTTTCTTCCTCTGTGAATTATTTTGCTTTATCATGATGAGTTTTAGACTGCCGATTGAGACCCACATAGGTTAATTTCAGAACTTCCTTGATCTTTTTATTGCTGTTCTGTTTCTCGTTGTTATGTTTAGGGGGCCAATATTGTCTCCTTTTCTGCATTTATTCCTTTGTGAATGATTTTGCTTTGTCATGACGAGTGAGTTCCTGACCCGTGCTCGATAATTTCAGATTTTCGTTGATTGTTTATTGCTCTTCTGCTTCTCAGTTTAGGTTTAATTTAGTTTTGGAAACAATATTATGGTAGTTAATGTAGTGAGTAAAAAGAAGACCGTCTCCTTCCCTGCGTCACAGTGGGTGGGAATAATATCATCTCCTGAAAATCTGTTTAAGAATTCAACAGATTTTTGCTATAATTTCCTTGGAATTCTCTTCACACAAATCTGTCACCATCTTGTCAATTTAAGTCATTTTTATTGGGAATTGTTATTAAAATAGTTTGTGAAATATTGTATGGGAATGTTGAAGACACGAGAAACAAACTTTAAGATCCTCCAATTCACGTAATATTTAATTGATTGAGTTATAAAAATTGAACAACAAGGCACGATTATTTGATTCTTTCCGTTAGGACAGATAGTATTTAAGGATTTGATGAAAGGCCTTTGATGTGCCTGTAAGAGGCAGCGATTAAATCAATATTTGATGAATTAGTCAGATCAAACAGATCAATTCCACTATTGTTACAACCAGACCAGGTTTCTTGTACTGCGGTTTTCATCTCAAACAATACAATAAGATATATCAGTGACTTCCCTTTGATGTCTGCCTGTCTCGATTCGTCTTTATTTAACCTGCAACGTATCAACGATGAAACGTTGCATGTTAATAAACCAGTAATTGTTACTCTATGGATAGTGTTTGTGTGTTACTGTTCAATTACTAAATACCCCTCAAAGTTACACTCTTTTTATTTCACTTAAATTTAATTTCAAATTTTTTTTATTTTTTTTTTTTTTTAGTAAATTTGGTGATTTTTAAATGTAAAATTTCAATTCTCACAGGGAGGATCCTGAGAAAACCGACTATAATAGGAGACATTTCTGAGTTTTTGTCTAGGCTCTCTTTAGATTCCGATACAAAACGAGTGAAATCCTAGTTCCTTAATATCATGTCATGTATCAGGTAATATTGTAATTGATTGAATTCCAGGTGTATATTTACCTGTATTGATCGATCAGATATTACCTGTACTGAACAGGTAGACCTTTGTTCTACTACCAGCAGATACAAGACCGTGTAGAGACAAATGTAAAAAAAATAACCTGTATTAAAATTACTATGATCTGTATTGTTCAATCGACATGTCAGCAATATCAAATATTCAAAAGGGAACGTAAAATACGCCAATTTACAAATGGTGATTGTTGCATGCCTGTATTGAAATTAGTCTGGGGCCTGTTTCACGAACTTATAACCAAGATAAAATCCAAATTTTAGTATTTTGATTGGATAATTATAGTGCTTAGCCAATCAAAATTGAAATTTTGATTTTATCTTTAGTTTAGATTGCGAGAAACAGGGCCCTGACCTATATAAAGTATATATATATTGAACTACATACCTTTAATTAATATGATTGTAGCATATCTGTAATTAGTATGATGTGTAAAAGGACTTGTGGAATAAGTAATTGATGTACTCCTAGTAAAACAACCTATAGTACAGATATTCCATTATTGACCAGATGTAATGTATATAGTACTATCGCTTATTGAATTATTTATTATTATAACGATGTGATGTCGGTTAGCTCGTTATTACCAGATACCTGGCTATAGTACTGAAACACAGCAGGTAGTCCACCATATGAAATATACCCAGTGCTCTCCGTTAGAATGTCAACAATCGTGTCTATGGATGAAAACAGCAGGGCTCCACGATACGACAGTGTGTTTTACTGAATCAAGATATTTGATTGAAGAATATCAAATAATGCACAGTAGGATACATGTATTGGGTGTTCATTAAACATTAGGATACATGTTTTGGATTTTGATATCACACGATGGCATAGAAACGGAACCAAAGGGGTTCCATGTCTAACCACTATCATGGTAATTATCATTCTTTAATGTAATCGGAGAGGATTTGGTCAGGGCAGTGTCATTTCGTAAATACCGTACTCTGACTCTATTTGTGAAAGGATCTTTTATGTATGCTTTCATTTTATGAACAAGGTATTGGTTTTTTGTCCGATCTGATTTTGTCACGGTAGTGTCATTTCTCATTTTTTATGCATGCTTTCATTTTATGAACAAGGAAGTTACTTTATTGTCTAATCTGATGAACTAGAGCTATGTTCATCACCAATGGAATGGACGAACATGATTGTGAACCCATGTGAAACTACTCTCCCATAATCTGAACCTAGTAATGTACTTTTGAATGTAGATTTGAGAAAACAAAGGAAAACTGTTTTGTTTCAGAATTAAGCTACTGAATATAAAACCAATTTTATTTTGTCTTTTTAAATGAAGATAATTAGAAGCCTTTTCAGTGAAGGAGAAAAAAAAAAAATTATATACATGTGTACTAAGTCAAAATGTGGGTCACCAAAATTTGACTTGCGAGGTTTTTCCAGATTAAGGGAGTACTGTCTTATTGATTATTTGATTAATATGCTTGTCATCTCCAATTGTTATTTTTTAATGGCAAAAGTTTACCAAATTATGTTATTTCATATTTGGCTGTAGTTGGGTGTCATGTGACCCGACCTCAGATTATTTGTCAGTAGTTGGAGGTCATGTGACGTGATGTCAGTTTATGTGAACGTGATTAAGTGTGATTCTGAGCCGGTAAAACGGGGGATTTTCCTGGATTAAGCTAATCCCCAAACTATCTTACCCTTGTTTAGTCGCGGCCATGTATTGTTAGCCAAGTGCAGAACCCATCAAATATTGTCATCCCTCTCCGATGTTTTTCTATAAATATAAAGAGAGATAATATCGTATCTTGGTGTACAAGTTCGGCCCAAAAAAAACAGATTTTCTGTTGATCTGACAAACTTGCTTAGTATTTACGATAATCTCTCAGTTCAGGTGTTTTACGTTCGTAGAATTTATCTTCAGACGCCATGCTAGAAACCGAATCTGGACAGGCGACAACATCTCACTAAAACGGACAACTGTTTCCAATTTGTTCAATTTTTATACTGTTTTAATTGCATCATTTCATTTTGCTATTCTGGGATTTAGAATGTCTAGCCTGGCTGAATTTTAGATGAGGCGACACAATATTGGTGTGCAGATTTCGTTGTCACAGATGTGATCTTTTTGAATCGAACAATGTTTGTATTTCTCAGTGGATTTACGTGTCTGTTAGTGAAAGGGGAGTTTGTTTTTTTATTTACGGGTTCTCAGGCCAAGGTGCATTTTCTACACTATCACCATACTCGGCTTGCTCAACACGGTTTCAAATTCCTCTAGTTGTGAGGGCCAAGAAGTGTGACAGGTCTCGTATGTGTCCAGGGATTGGCAGGAGCCTTGAATGTGACCAGGGAGTTTGACGGACCTTGTATGTGACCAGGGAGTGGAAGGGACCTTGTATGTGGCCAGGGAGTGGAAGGGACCTCGAATGTGGCCAGGGAGTTTGGGGGACTTTGTATGTGACCAGGGAGTAGGACGGGGCTTGTATGTGTATGGGGCCAATGAGATGGAGGGGCATCGTATGTGGTTAGAGAGTAGGAGGTGCTCATTTGTGGCCAGAGAGTAAGTACTAGGGACTTTGTATGTGATCAGGGAGTGGGACGGACCTTGTATGTGTATAGGGCCAGGGACTGGGAGGGGCATCGTATGCATGGCCAGAGAGTGGGATGGACCTTGACCAGGGAGTGGTAGGAACCTTGTATATGGAATAGCCTATAGAGGACCTGTCTTTATCAATATCCGACACCCATGTGATTGTTCATAAAAACAGGATCTTGATGTTTCTCATGAATCGACTGACGTAGATATAAACAAACTAAATTAGTTGTATTACTATTGTTATTGCTTAATATCTACTAACTGAACTTATTAAAAATAATTAAAATTACCTAAAATAAACTTTCTGTACTTAAAACTGACCTCTAGGGAAATTACACAAGATATTGAAATATGGTGGTACAGGATTCAATTGAATATGTCTACCGATAGAGAGAAATGGGGTTTAACGTTCACTCGACACAAACTAGGTCATTTCGGGACTAACACATGGTTTATTTTTATTTCAATAATTCGCTTGCGCGTAGAGGTCTTTAGCAGTGGGGGGAAACCGGAGTGCCAGAGGTGACCAGCCAGAGGTGACCAGCCAGCTAGAGGTCGAAGCGCGGCACTCTAGACCACTAGGCCATCCCCCCCCCCCCCCGAATATGTCTACCTCTTGGTGTATACTAGAATCTGTCTACATTATAAGTTACTAGAATCTGTCTCTAAATCGGGGGGTTTGGATGGCCTAGTGGCCTAGAGTGCCGCACTTCGACTTCTAGCTGGCCAGTCACCTCTGGCTTGCGGCTGTGGTTTCGATACCCGGCGTGAGTGTATGTGGCATGGAGATAGGGGTGCCTCTCAACCTTGTGGGTTTCCTCTGGGCATTCCGGTTTCCTCCCATTGCTAAAGACCCCTACGCGCAAGTGAATTATTGAAATAAAATTGAACCATATGTTAGTCCCGAAATGACCTAGTTTGTGTCGAGTGGACGTTAAACCCCATTTCTCTCTCTCTCTTCAGGTATAAAAGACAATCAACAGAATAATGATATAATTTTACAATAAACAAACATTATTATATTTCTGTAGGGTAGGACGGATATTAAATTCCATGGCCATGTTTATATTCAGTATGAGTTATCTCAAGGGGTAAGATTATATGAAGTAGGTATTTACCTGGTGGATTATATATCTATATAGATATATACACTGGTAATTATCTTGTTACAGGTGAAGGTGTCATACTATCAAGTACAGGTAATAATAACATCAGTAATAAACAAAATTTAAAATTGATATATATATATGAAGATTTCCATGATCATATTGGTTATATTATTTTACACTTGTATGTTATTTTTCTGATCGTAAAAGTTTTGTTAGGCGCCGAATTGTTTCAATGTTTTTGATCGTGAATATTGATATCAGATGTTGGTGTTGATTGTGATATAACTGGATATTGAGTGTTTCCTCTAGGTAAAGTTCACAGGTTATTTATTTATTTATTTATGCTGTTTGAAGAAATCAATTTATTTATTTGTCTGTTTATTGTGATAAAACTCGATATTAAATGTTTCCTCCGCGTAAGGGAGATTGGATGGCAGAATGGTTAGCATGTGCGTGCTGTATCATAAGGTCTGTCATTGAGTCAACTGGCATGGTTTCGAATCCTCAGATGTACATGACAAGGAGTAGGATCGCCTGTCAAACCTTGTGGGTTTCTCCACGTCCTCCAGTTCCCCCCCCCCCACTGCTAAAGAACCCTACCCACAATTGATTTATTGAAATTAAACCATATGTTAGTCCTGAAATGACCAAGTTTGTGTCATTGACGTAAAATCCTCTCTCTCTCTCTCTCTCTCTCTTTCTCTCCTCCAAGTCCATGATTTCTTGTTATTTATTTATGCTGTTTGAAGAAACCAATATATTTTAATTTCATTTATTTATTGATATGCACTTTTGAGGGATTTTAAGTGCAGATATTTGATAAGTCACAAAAGATCATTTCAATAAGATTTCTATTCACTTTGATGTGATAATATAAAGAAGGATTGGCGAGCTGCAAGTTATTGAGAAACATTTAGCTACATAAACTGACAGGTTTATTTAAACAATATTTTATATCTAGTATAACATGCGTTATTTACAATACTGATATAATAGATTTGAAAAAACGCCAATTCGTCTCGATGTAATTTATACATTTCAATAGAGCACTAGTGTGTAGACATGTTGTAAATATGGCTTACATATTTATATAAACTAAAAAATAAATAATACCGATAAAGATATCAGAATAAATAAATAAATATCGATAAATAATAAAGAAAAGTAAAATTTTCTGAAAATCAAATTTAAAAAGTTGTTTGTCATTCTGATAGAATCTGTACAAGAAGTTTACAAATGAATAGTTTCCTGTAGTCAGTGATATATGGTCCTCTTCATTGACTCTGTTGGTCCACAGAATTAAATCACATTTCATTTACATTTATAAATTAATAAGTTGTGTTTCATTGTGTAATCTCTATAGATTGAAGTTGTATCCATGGTTTTTATGAATCATTTTAATCCTTCTCTGATGTGCTTTTAAGAAGTAAAATCTGAGGTGTGTCAGCGTTATATTAAAAGGTCGGATGAATTATAAAGATAGTTCGATACTTTCTACCGTGTTTGTCGTATCAGGTTATTATGACATTTGACTATTATTTAGCACAAAGACTAGGTCGAGGAAAAGTTTGTTAGTTGGTGTGTAAGTATATTGTGTTAAAATTATGGCTATAGAATATCAATGAATGAATGAATGATATTTGATTGATCTGAAAAAATAAATTTATTGGTAAAAAGGATAGAAAATGTAATTTTATTACCATGACAAAATAAACATGTGAAAAGATTATTTATATCTTGGATAAAAAATGGTTTAGATTGAGGAGAATTTTAAACTCCTTATAAATAAGTTCAAGTCAAGCTTAGTAAAGTGTCATTTACAGTTTTATCATAAAAAGTTTCAGGATAGGAATTTTAAATTGGCTTAATATTGAAATTATTGCGGATTAGGAAACTATTATGACATAATGTACTTAGTTAAACTTAATATAGGAGACTGATAAGGGATAAAAACAACTGGTTTAACAAGCATGATCACTGATCTGGCGACAATAGCTAAGCGTTAAGAGGATATTACGCTCTTAAATCGTAAGGAAGTTGTTTCTGTTACACGGATGTTTGACAGTAAGAAGGTGAAATGATTTTATTATGATGTTATTTAGTGACAAGATCACGATTATGTTTCAGAGGTTGGTGATTTTTGTGTTTATGAGTGATCAATATAAGAATGATATTATCGTGAATAATGTTTAACTCTTGTGTGTAATCTATCTGAGGCAGGCTTACAATAAAATCTTTTTGATAAAGTTTTTGTGATTGGATTAATGTGATGTGTAGAGGATAAACACAAACTGACACTGATTGGAGAGGGAATCTTAAGCTGAAATATAGGTGCTTGAATTCTACAACTTTGTTTTATTTTGAAATTTTGATATTTTTAATCTTTTTAATGCGATTATTTCATGTTTAAATGTTTATATTGAAATTCAGTTGTTTAGGATTATTTACAGTCTTGGTGTCTCTTGATGTTAGGCCACAGTCAAGGGTTTGATTTAAGAATTAACCTGTCCACCAAAAGCTCTGACCGTATGTTCGGACAATATGTAATAAAGTGAGCAATAGACAGAGTCAAACAATAAAAGATCAGATTTAGGTTAAAATGAGGTGAAAAGAAAATATTACAATATAAATCGAATTGGAATAATCCTGTGTTAATTAGTAATGGTGACAGTGTTTGAAATTAAGGCCATTGATTCTTGATCCTTCCAAATAAAAATATTGTCAGTGTTCGGCATGCCAACCCCTTAGAACTGTGTTGACAGGTCTGGTCCGTATTATTGTGAAGCGTTTTCTGTTCAGTATTTACAATTATTTGATGAATTAAAAATTTGTTGATTTTGTTTTTTTAACTTAATTGTTAGATAATCTATTTGGGGGTTTGTGTTAGCATGGATTAAGCAGTGATAGTGATACTGATAAGTCAGACATTGTTTAAAATATGAATGTTCGAGGAGCAACTTTAAAATGTGAGACTAATTTATACTATTTATATCTTTTAATGGAGTTATTATCCCCCTGATTATCTCAAGAGAAAAACATGTTTTGTCAACGTATTTCTATTGTAAATAAGAAGTTTTATTTTCCTGGTACGTTGTCAAGGTATTTCTAGTGTTAAAACCACTGGTTCTATTTTCCTTGTAAGATTATTTTGATAAAGACTGAGAGAACCCTCTTCGAATCGTCACCAGCCAAATGATTGTGTTATGTGCCAAGATTCATTTCAAGACAGGTAATAAAATCTCTGTTAAAAGTTTCTAATGGTCATTCCCAGTTTCAGATTAGTCTTTCAGAGGGGATAAAAAACTGAGATCCCAAGTACACATTGGCGTGCACGTAAAATATCCCTTGGCAGTTTGAATTTGATATAAAAGTAGGCCGTAGCGCCACTGCCCAGGCAAAATTTCCCTCATAGTACACTGTATGGCATATGCCTGTCTTCATTAGCCCGTTTTAGGAGCAGAACAGTAGGATGTTAACCTCTATTTTATTCCCAGCTTTCTGACAATATCAAATTGGTTGCGGTTCAATGCATTCTAACATGTACTCAGTTCTCTTAAATTTAATTAAGAAAGAAGATATCAACGAGTGATAATTTATCTCGTAGCTTGGATTCACTCAGATTAAAAAGAGGCCAATCAAAGGGGACGATTACAGGGATTCCTTTTAGAGGTTCAACTTGTAGTAAAAATCACCCTAGAATACGTGATATTAACCAATATATTTTTATTTGAACAATGATTAGGGGTTTTTTTCCTTTTATTGTGATATTGATATTTAGTAAGTTTTGATTGCACTCTGTCCAACTGTGATAGATATTTATATGTGTTATCACAGGTAGCTTTGTCAATAGTTTGACTCGACTCGGGTTTGTTTGAACTGTTTAAATTTACCTGTTCTCGACGTATCAGCTTCAACTGTAAGTAAGAATCAAAGCTTTGATTTCTCCTGAGGCATTTTATTCAATTGATTTGTTATTTGAATTTGAATTCATTGATTGGTTTCATTTATCGATAATGTTATTCAATTAATTTTACATTCAGTTACAATTTAAATTTTTTTTTGTATCATCTCCAGAAATGATCTTTGTTGTTGTTGTTTGGCATGTAGTGTGCTCCTCTTATTATTAGAGAATTTTGGTATCTCAATTTCTGGTTTTTGACATAAAAATGTTTTGTCATATTTGAAATATTTGGATATCAATGTTTGTTTTGCTTCCTGAGGGATATTTTATGAATCTTGAAGATATTTTTAAAAAGTTGATTTGAGCTTCTACACGAATAATTTGTTTATAATTTGAATGTCTGAATTATCTTACTTGTGACGAAAGCTGCAATAATAGTCTTATTTTCAACTTTTATTTATTTAAACGGTCTCAACAATTTTTTTTATTTCGAATTTATATTTTTTTTTGTAGCTGTTCAAGTGACATTTTATGCAATTAGATTTACGTTGTGACGTACTGACTCTGAACTGAATCTACAAATATGTAAATTATTTGTTTAAGATGTATTTTTTGTCAATGATTTTGTTTTAAAAGGCTTTACAAATTGCAGTTGACAGAAAAGCGTGAATTTTTTGTGTTTAGTGTACGTACGCATTTAAAATGTGATAGATGCAGACAGTGGACTACTTGATAATACTAAACTGTGAAATACGGGCTCTGTAAATCACAGTAACACTTTAACAAAACAATATTTTAATTGTAGTCGGGTATAATACCAGGAAACGACTGACTTATCGTGAACTAATTGGATTTAAAGCTGCATACATACAGGTGTAAAAGTGACCAGAAATCGTGCAGTGAATTGATTACGAAAGACCTATAACTGATTTTGGATTTTGATTGAAAAGTGGTACCAGGTGTTCTAGTAAAAATAATAACACCCTGCCTAGTGTATGACGCATGTGTTTGTAGTTGATACAGAGACATCTGACAGTTGAATATTCAATACAGTAACTATATGAACTTTCCAGAAGTGATATCAGGCCTTCTAGATAAGCATACGCATACCTGATTCTCACACAACACACACTGGATTTATGAACTGGGTACTGGTATAATTAATCTGTATAGAAATAATTTTTTATACAAAGAAGTCTGACTATTTTTGGGACGTGTGAATGACATGCGACTATTTCTATCGTCTGAGTGACATGCGACTATATCTAACGTCTGAATGACATGCGACAGTTTCTTTTATCTGTATGACATGCGAGTATTTTTGACGTCTGTATGAAGTACAGGTGATGAGAACTCTGGGTATTATGAAGAGGAAACATTATTTTGAGAAGAAACGTCATTGTTTTGCTGGATTACCGTCGTTATTTGGATCATGTTGTAATTTCACTAAAGAAAGGTAAGACAATTATTATTTATTTTACAAACAGGCAGACGTGAACCCCCATTTCATTACCATAGTTACTATATATCGTGATGGGAAGCTCTTTTCTGGATTGAAATTGGTAAAGGGTAATCACCTATTGACTAAAGGGTTAGGGTAAGGGTAATCCCTCATTGACTAGACATTCAGAATATATTGGAACTTGGGGAAAACCATACTCCACGCAGTGTTCCATTTGATTAGAGGTAATCCCACTACTATGAGTGGATATTGTTGTTTTAAATTTTGATTGGTCAGTAGCCCGACTCCCAACCAATGACTAGGTGCTCTACAAAAGCTTTACATTTAAAACAAGTGCCAATATTGGATCAAATATGTTTACATAACGTTACATCATGGCTCACGATTTTATTATGTCCAATCAACCCGTGCATAGCAGAATACTGCAATAAAGCTAATTGCGTAATAAACAAGGCTATCAAGTCGAATGAAATGTAAACAATACTGTTTGGAAACGAACATATTTTCACCGTTTTTAATACCTTAAATCACTGTCCAAAGTTTTAGAGAAGACTCAGATTAAACGTAGGACTGTCATGTTGCTGTACTTAAGTGATAGCTTTGATTGAACGGGAAGAATAGACATACTCCCGCAAAAGTTCAAGAATCAGAAGCTAATCCAGCAATGGCCAGAGAGAGATTTCTCGGGCCATTGCTTCAGGAATATGGGGGAAAACATACTATGTGAACACAATATTACATCCTAAGTAAGAACTTGGAAAGATAACTCATGTAAGGAGTTTTTTATTCAATAGCAACTTATAAACAAAATCAGATCATTGTGCACAAGCTCAAATGGTCATCATAAACAAATTCAGATCGTCATAACACAAGCTCAAATAAAACTCAGATTATCATTTATACTCAAGCTCAAATTAAACTCAAATCATTATACTCAAGTTCAAATTAAACTCAGATCATCATACACAAGCTCAAACAAAACTCAGTTCATTATACTCAAGCTCAAATTAAACTCAGATCATCATACACAAGCTCAAATAAAACTCAGTTCATTATACTCAAGCTCAAATTAAACTCAGATCATCATACACAAGCTCAAATTAAACTCAGATCATCATACGCGAGCTCAAATAAAACTCAGATGATAAATCACGTGTTGTTTTTTTCTCAATGATTTGAAAAGCGTGTTTGACCTACATTAAGGTCAAGTTTAAAGGAGACTGACTTGATAGACGGTTTTTCTTGTTTATCCAGTTAATGCTTAATTAACTCAACAATGTAATTGATGTGGAATGGGGTCATTGGGTCAGCAATTTGTTTAAATTTTTTTAATTACTGCATTTACGTAAGATTTAGATGTAGGTGGCAAGGAGTAGGGTCGCCTGTCCAACCTCATGGTTTTTCTCTGGGGCCTCTGGTTTTCGTCCACTGCTAAAGACTCCTAGACAAAGAGAATTATGGAAATAAAATTGAACCACATGTTAGTCCCTAAATCATCAAATGACTGAGTTGGTGTCAAGTTGACATTTAACCCCATTTTTCTCTCTCCCCTCTCAATTGAAACATCTGATATCACCTCTTCTATTATAAAAAGAAGGAGATAAAATTGGCCAAGTCTGTCATATTAAAGTTTATACAACACACAAGTTCTGCTATAATTTTACAACCAATAATTTTCCATAATTCTACAAAATAATACATGCTGACATGCAATATTTCATACCTCAGTGGTTATTTCTAACCTCTCTCTCTCTCTCTTCCTAATGATTTTTCTTGACTTTATGCAAATGGGTTGCACTAAATTTTTCTCTTTTAAAGAATACATGTAGGCTTAACGTTTCTGTACCTAACTAGTTGACTGACGACATGACAAGTGTCATTGTTCTGAGGTCATATAAAACCTGTCTTCGTCTAACCTACTGACCTAATCAGACTGCCGTTAAATTACGATTGTCTGACATTTATTTAAATTATCTTTTGTCCGTAAAAATACACGGGAGGGGTGGTCTGCGATTTAATGTCACTGAACCCTGATTAGACAAGTCCCGAGTGAGAAGTTAAAATATCTTTAGTCTGTAAAAATATGAAGTGGGGAGGTCCACAATTCAGTGTCACTGAACTCAGAACCCTAATTAGACCAAGTTTTCAAGAGACTTTAAAAAAATCGTTTTTTTTGATTAACAATATTCTTCGATGCCTCTTGCCTGTGTCATAGGGAATCAAGTCTATAGTCTTGGTTGTCAAACTTATAAGGATTATTCAATAATTTGCTTGCGTGTAGGGGTCTTTAGCAGTGGGAGCAAACCGCACAACCCAGAGACAGGCGACCCTACTCCTTGTCATGTACAACTGGGGATTTGAAACCACGCCAGTTAACTTAATGACAGGCTTTATGATACATGGGCGTATATGCTAATAACCATTCGGCTATCCAACTCCCCTTATTCCTTTGGTGGGGGATGGGATGACCTAGTGGTCTAGACTGCCGCCATTCGACCTCTAGCTGGCCGGTCACCTCTGGCTTGGGGCTGTGGTTTCGAGCCCTGGTGTGAGTGTATGTGGCATGGAGATAGGGGCACCTTCTCAACCTCGTGGGTTTCCTCCGGGCACTCCGGTTTCCTCCCACTGCTAAAGACCCCTACGCGCAAGCGAATTATTGAAATAAAATGAATATATATGTTAGTCCCAAAATGACCTAGTTTGTGTCGAGTGGACGTTAAACCCCATTTCTCTCTCTCTTATTCCTTTGAAATAATTTGATTATGAATATAACCAATAAAAAGATGATGGATGATGATGTATGTAATTCATGATAATTGATTACAGATTAAAAATACACAATATTACCGCTGAGGCTATATATTTTATGGATGTTTCGTGGTGACGACATGTCACTGACAGATGATACCTGACAATACAACGATCTTGTCATCAATCATTTAATTATAAGACATTTATACACCTGGATTGTTTTTTTTTTTAAAGTTTTATATCTAAATGACCATTGGCAAGTGCATGTGGACATTGCAAAAAATCAACAAATATCAAATCCAGTGAATTGATCCGGGGGTCAGCTGGGATGGTTTTTAACTTTAGTTTCTCTGGGTTAGGCTTTTAATCGTGACTGATCTGAGAATGAGTAATGATTTACAAGGACTGACGATTGAAGTTATATGAATAGGGAAATCTGTACAGTTTGAATTCTCATTTGGTGTAGAATACCTTTGTGCCACCTTCTTTCTGGCTTGGTTAGATATAGAATCAGGAATTTTGTTCCTTCACAGTGTAGACGGTGGTGTACTTCCAGAAGACATTGTGCACGAACGCCAAAAATCTAATGAAACCCTTCCTCAAAATAAAGATCATATTAGAATTTACTCAAATTTCAATCACTGTTTTTAAGAAATATCGAGAAAAACAAAACTTTGCACATTGTTTCTTATGTATTTGATACTCGGGCCTGGAGTGTTATGTTAACAAGAGGCTCAATTAATTAGGTAGTTTATAAACTTATTCGACGACAGAGTGTCATTTATTGAATGATGAAAACGTTTGTATAGAAAAGTGAGGATAAAATTATTGTTTTCAACAAGTCTCGTAGATCCATAGAATTTTAAATATAAATTTCTTTCTCAACAATGATAATATTTATAAACTTATTCAAAAATTGACGTTTAGTGGATGAGGAAAATGTTTCAAGAAATTGTATCAAAATAAATGGAGAGTTATTGTGAAAACATTGTTTTGAACCTGTGATGTGTTGTGGTATGTCCTTGTTTCTAATTGTTCTGTGAACTAAGACTCCATTTTGTATGTTATAACAAGACAATTAGAGTACCATTTGTCCTTGTGTAACAAGTTTACCTGTTTTTAACGCTGACCTCGACATACGTTGTGTTAAATAGAGTTGTAGAGTTTTATTGCGACAATAGAAACAAGATGTTTTAAATTGATTTGAACAATAGAAGTAGTTGTTGTCAGTAAAAACAATAAGAGTACAAGTTGTTGCTGATAAATACAACAACAGCTCCAGGTTGTATTTATATACATGCGATGGGGAGTCTTTCCTGCTTTGCGGTGACAGTGGCTGATTGGGTAAGACGCTGGCTTACTAGCCTGGAGGTTGGGTGTTCAAACCCTGCATTGGTCGAGAAAGTTCATCTGGATTTTCCAGCATAGTTCCCCCTTGTGATGCAGGACGGAGGGCCAGACAAGAATAGCTGTCTAGCCATTCAGATCGTACGGAAAACCAAGGCCCCATATACACATTGGCGTGCTTGTAAAAGATCCCTTGACAGCTGAAATTCGATATAAGAGTAGGCCTTAGTCCTGTTGTGTGAGCAAACTTTCCCTCATAGCACACTGTATGGCGTATACCCGTCTTCATTAGCCCTTCATTAGCAGAATAGTAGGACGTTAACCCTATTTCATTTCATGTATTTATATGCATGTAGGGGGGTTGGGATGGCCTATTGGACTAGAGTGCCACGCTTCGACCTCTAGCTGGCTGGTCACCTCTGGCTTGCGGCTGTGGTTTCGAGCCCTGGTGTGAGCGTATGTGGCATGAAGATAGGGGCGCCTTTTCAACCTCTTGGGTTTCCTCCGGGCACTGAAATAAAATTAAACCATATGTTAGTCCTGAAATGACCTAGTTTGTGTTGAGTGGACACTAAACCCCATTTCTCTCTCTCTATATGCATGTATGAGTACGACAAGGAAGTATTGATTACAGAGACCAGTGTTTGTTCTTTTGTTTTGTCGGATTTATTTTGTGTGTAGTGCGGTCCTCCTGCACTTATATACTTCATTGCTCCATCATCGTCCGCTAGAATTTTATCTTTGTATAAAAAATGAAATATTTTTTGGGTATAAATTCCTGGTTTCATCCTAAGATGTATATTTTTATAATGATTTAAAATATTATAATGTTAGTGTTCATGTTTTAAAACAAAAGTTTTACTTTTAATTACACTTACATGTAAGAATGAAAAACAGACTACTTTATTCCAAGTTTTTGATAAAAATGTTCAAACTGCAGATTTTGTATTTAAAATACCAAAACTTTTGTTTCCCAAAGAGTTTTTTTTTTTAACACACATTTTCAACATTCCATATTCATAATATTTAACCATAATTTCTTGTAAATTGTACGTAACCATGAATAATATTTACTTTTAATTATGCGTCTCTTTGTTCCTGAGATAAAACTGAAATAATTGGATCATGTCAACGTCAAGGTTTCGTCTATTAATTTATTAGTGTCATCATTAATAGGCCGACCCTGACTGACCTCAGGTGTTGATTTAATATTCAGAATGAGGTAAAAACACACCTTGAGGGTCTGTACACCTTTAACTGGTTACAGGTAAATACAGAGGACAGGTAAATAGTGTAAATATCTTCAACAGTTCTTGGTCATCATTTTGAGTGACAGAATAAGGATTATGTGGTGATGTGGATTAGTTTTACGGAGAAAGACAGTATTAACTAAGATATGAATCGGGAAGGAAACAGAAACTTCCACCTCGTATCAGTTTGATTGACAGTAGAGAGAGATGTAACAACACAAGGAGACATAAAAAATAAAACCAAAGATAATTCACTCTTATATAGAGATGTAACAAGGAGACCTCAGAAAAAAAAAACAAGATAAAAAATACATTGTTGTATAGAGATATGACAAGGAGACCTGAGAAAAAAACTTGTTAACCATTCATAGAAAGATGTATTATATGGAACCGACAATAAAAAATTAACTCGATGTGTAAACATCGAGATGTATAACAGATTAGTTTTACAAGTAACAATCAACTATATGTTCTACACGGAAATATGGTGATCTGTTTTACTCGTGTGTTAATTTAACCCAAGGTGTAACATTGAGACCTAAAGATAGGCAAGGTGTGACATCGAGATGTATAGAAAGCCAAGATAGGTCATTATTATAACGGATACAAGTGATAAACGACTATATCTTGATTCTACACGGAAATATGATGATATATTTTATACTATGGGTTAATTTGAATGACAGTAAAAAAGCAAATGGCAATCGGATCCTGATAGGGAGCCTTAAAAAGTGTAAAGATGTTCTAGGCAATTATGATAAAGATATGATGTGAAGGTATGATAAGGGAATTAGGGCATTTATTGTTTATATTTAGTATTATTGTAATAAATGGTTACAGGAGGAAAAAGACATGAGGAATTTAAAACTAGTTCATGAAGGAAAAGGCTCTTGTTTTGTTTGTTTATAATTGATTCAGGTAAAACAATCCAGGTGACATTGTTGTCAGTTTTTTTGTTGAATAAATGTTTTTTGTGTTGAGGAAGGTGACTATTCATAATTATGGGTGTTTTTTACTCGAAAGAACAATAAGTTTATGCTTAACAAGGAAAACTTTGCGAATTATTTTTGAAATCTTGTACGAAAACAAACAATGCAGACTATTAAATTCTTGCTAAAAGAATTTTTTTTATTTTTGTGTGTTATTTCACGTTAATTTATAGAGACTTGAAGTTTGACTTATAATTTGGAGAAACTTTTGACAGATTGAATTGAGCCTCGGCAGAAAGACGTGGTAGTTGCAGGAGTTATTGTCAATTCTGATGAATTTAATTCTCAAAAAAACATCAGAGGAGACTGTTTGTGACATGTGCAGAGGACACTTCCAAATATATTAATTATCGTGGAGAATTACTCAAAAAAAATCTGACTTTTAATTTTACGAGTATTGACATTTACCATTTCCAAACAGGATGCCAGTTGCAAACGGATGCTTGCCATCATCATTTTTTTAGAATTGACAAATTTTTTTGAAGATTTGTTGAACTGGTTGGATTTCATGGAGTCAGTTTGTCCCAACTTTAAATCTAGTAACCTTAAATTGTTTAAATATATTAATGGCAATGTTCCCTTTTTAAAACAAGTGTTTTTAAACATTCCATTGATGGATACGAAGAGGGATACTGCTTCAGGAAATATTGCTTGGTGTTGATAAACATTTTATCACTTTTCTAAAAAATAGATTTAATATTTGAAAGTTAACAAGGTAAAAATTTGAATAAAGTGCTGAAATGTTAAAAACTATTTGGCAATGCAGGAGACCTGTACAACAAATTATAGATACAACAAACAGTACCAGAGACAATCATGGATATTAAAAACGTGTAAACTGCCACCTGTGAACAAAACATAAAACAGATAAAGAGATGAAATTCTTCTCGATTTCAGAGGTGATAAATTTATGAATGACCAAGATTAATGAAGGAAGAGTGTGGAGATGTGTCACTTTGTGATGTTTTTAGTTAGATTTAGAAATTAACGTCCCTGTTCATGAGAAATTCATTTTTATTAAAGAAACAGGATTTTATAAACCGGGTATTACAAGCTTCAGGATATGTTGTTGAATAATTTAATACCACATGATTATTCGAAAGACAACAGGAGATGTCCGTTATGATAGATTATTCAGGATGACAATAGAAATGAGCCGCACAGATTGGAAGCACGAGTCACTGATAATATTTTATTGCAGATGAAGATTGTAATATTGAGGAGACTGGATGAAAGGTGATAAAAACAGGAATATAATATTATAATTGAATTATAGTACAGTTTGTGCGTTCTATCGTCTTAGGTACAAAAGTTTTGGAGAGGAGCAGAATGTTAAACCCCATTTCATTTCATTTCATTTTTACAAAAGTTTTGTTTCTCTCTAACAAAAATTATTTTTAAAGATTATCCAAAGGGATATAATTAAAGTGTTTTGATTACCTGAAAGTTTTTGTTCAGTGGAAGATTATTAACAAGATGGCAAAGCAAATATACTTATATAAAAATTATAGTTAATTGAATTCAATATCTACGCCTACAAGACAATAAAAAACATTTCAAAGGAATATTAAATAAGAAAAAAATTGTTACATTGTATTGTGAGGGAAGATAAGAGAAAGAATCACTCAGCTGTGAAATATGTGGTATCATTAATAAACAACACCGTGTGAAAGTTGAAGAAAAGGACGAGTTCATTGTTAACTTTGTGTTTTAACGTAATTTGTAATCTTTTGAAACAAAGTTAATTTGTAAAACAACCGAAGATATTCATCAACAATTACGATACATTATCAATTCCAAATATTTTATAAAATATTGTGAAAAGGACAGAGAAGAGAAAAGATCAGTTTCATTCTTTGTTTAAGATATATATGAATGAAGTATTAATTGCCAATAGAAGCTGTTAGATATGCAAGGAAGTGGAATTAAGTGTTCTATATAGCAAGCATATCCTGCCTTTTGTAAGACACCCATCATTCTTCTATTCTTCTCTCTGGTCGATAATTCTGAGATCAATGGTATTGGAGACGAATAAAACCAATATATGTGATATTTGATGTCAAGAGAAAGTAAATGGATATTGTGAACAAAGTGAATTATAAATAGATTAAAGTTAGCGTTTAAATAAAGCGTCTATTTTTAGTTTCAACATGGAATTAATCTTGGATAAAAACTAAGAGATTATCTAGTGCAGATACTGCTTTCCCGAACGTATTTATATACCTCTAGTATTGGTTTAATCAAGGTAAAAACTAGGGGATTGACTAGTGCGGATAATACGATCCCGAACGTACATGTATTTATATACTTGTAGTATTTATTTAAATGAGATTAAAACCAGGGGTTTGTTTTATGTATTGATTGTATTATATTATAGTATTTGTTTAATCGGAAGATCGTATAAAAGTGTTTGTCGAACATGATTTAAAGTAATGAAGGATCGCGGAGACTAGTTCAATGAAGATCGGTGATTTATTTGGAGTATTTGTTAAGATTTTGTGTTTAAAATGTTTGGATTTGTATAAAATTCTTGATGTTTGAAAAACGCAGAAAGATGAGGTTGGATGGACTGGTGGCAAGGTTAGTTATTTATTTATTTTTTTATATTTAATCGTTGAAACATTCGTCTGTCAAGATATTTTTGTGGGTTATCAGAATTCTTTGTTTTTCTGCCTTCCACAAGGTGAGAGAAAGAAGTGGGGTTTAATGTCCACTCCACTCAAACAAGGTCGTATCAGTTGACATGGTTTTGATTCCCCCGACTGTACATGACAAGGATTAGGGTCACCTGTCCAACCCTGTGAGGTTTCTTACCGGGTCCTCCAGTTTCCTTCCACTGCTAAGACCGCTATGAGCAAGATAATTATTGAAATAAAATTGAACCATATGTTAGTCCCGAAATGATCTAGTGGGTTTAGAGTGGACGTTAAACCACACCCCCTTCTCTCTCTCTTTAACGACAAACACCTTCTTTCCAGACTCGAGGGCAGACTTTAGAATGTAAAATGCACACACGATATACATGTAGCTTTGTTAGATTTTTGTGAAAGGTCTCCTGGATAATTGATTATAACAAACGTTCAGTTGATGGATGCAGGAAAGTAGGATACTATATAGACTCCATTATATTTAATTTCACAACTTGCAAGTTTCATAGTCTCTGAAGGGGACAAAACTCATCATATTCACCTAAAATACTGAGCCCTATTTCTCGAAATCTTAACTAAAAATTAAATCCAAATTTTAGTAGATACTTCAATTTTGTTTGGCTTAATACTAAAATCAATCTAATTACTAAAATTTGGATTTTATCTTTGTTAAAATTTCGTGAAACTGGACCTTCCTGATTACATATTTTGGTCCAATACAATATGTCTAAAATAGTTTTAAGTTTTTTATGTCTAATGTTTTAAAATAGGTAAAATATAATTCGATGTGTATAGGTTGATCTTTCGTCCAATGTTTATTTGTTTACACGAATGAAATGCTGATTGTTTACGAATTTACTTTGCAATGATTTGTTAATCTGTTGTGTAAATATTTCGACCACTGCTGCAAATAAATACAGGTAAACAGGTATGTGAACAATTTCTCAGGTGGTATTTAACGTAAAATTGTTGACTCCTCCACTGTACCTTCGTTGCTTCCGATATTCTTACTCATGGGTTTTTCGTTAGGATTGTTTTATTTTTAAATTCCCACTGTGGGCCTACCTTCGTAGCATCCAATATTCTCACTTCTGGGTTTTTCATTTGGTTTTTTTTTTATTTTTAAATTTCTACTGTACCTTTTTGTAGCTTCCGATATTCTCACTTTTGTTTTTTTTCTCACTGATGGGTTTCGCGTTTGTTTTTTGGTCTTTAATTTTGACGTTATTTAGCTCGAGTTATATATACAGGTGTATTTTTCTCAGCAGGCGACTATCTTCAGGTGTATTTGGCTTAACTATATAAAGGTGAATTTGTTAATTCATGACCTGTGACAACCGGACACGTAACAACTCATCGAGGAATTTCACGACATGGGTTTAAGCAAGATTAGTATTTGTTTCGTACCAAGTGCCGAGAGCAGATTTTTGTTGAATTTTTGTGACAATGGATGAGGGGTTAATAATCTTATTTGTTATTTTTATGTGCCGTGATTGTTGTTTACGATATTTTGATAACAGCGTCAGGTGTTTAGTTAAGACATGTGGATTAATTATCAAGTAAATACTATTGTTCCGCAGCGAAAAATCACAAGATAAACACCAACATTGTTTGAGCTGCTTTATTTTGCGGATATATTGTACTTATTCTGCGTGTCGAAACGAGGCTAAAGTCAACATGTTTGACGTAATTAAACAAAATGTTTTAATTAGTTTTAACACAGATCAATGTTTACATAAACAAAATAGAAAATTTAAATTCTTCAAATTCTTTTTTGTCTTTTGTTTTAAGAATTCGTCAGGGTGACACAAGGTCAATAAATGTTTAAATTATTTGTCCCCTGGAACCGTTCACTTGTATTGATATTTGTTTTTTGTCCCCCACTTTTTGAAGAAAGCAGGGGACTATTAAATTGGGTTTGTCCATCTATCTGTCCATCACACTATTTAGGACACAATAAGTATTCAGATGATAATCATAAACAGATTATGGTTAAAATCTATAAATTCCGATTTCTATCTCTGGCTTCCAAGTTCAGACAGATGGTTAAAGGGATATCAAACTAAGTAAAAACTGTGTTAACATTAAACAAAATTTAAACAACAGTTGAAGTTGATTTTCTGATTAAAGGTCCTTGTAGATGTTTAAATGCCATGATCATGTTTTACATTTAACACTAATTGGTGCTGATGTGGCTTAAAACCACAGTTTATTCTATTTCTATTATCTTTAGAGATTGTTTTTGAATGAATGTTTTGCAATAGAATTGGATTGTCAATATCATAATCATCATCATCATCATCTTTATATATCTGTATATATTTATATCATCGTCATCTCTCGTGAGCCTCGGCATAGTAAAATGATATTTCTTGAAAATCAATAGGAGTGTTGTGTCAAGGAATGGTTTAAGGTCTGTCATTGATTCAAGTGGTGAGTCCCGAATTAACCAAGTTTCTCTCTCTCCCTGTCTTCATTATGCCCAGTAGCCCAGTCGGAACAGAATACTAGGACTTTACACCCCATTTCATCTCTCTCTCTCTCTTGCTCTCTCTCTCTCTCTCTAGCTATCAAAATGTAGGGAGGTAGTAGTTTAAACTGACAACTGACACGATATTGGGTAAATTCTATAAAGCATCTCGACAGGTAAATGATGTAACAAACCACCTAATGTCCTGCCCACTTACCTGTTAAATAAACGATCAGGTGTCACAACAAACACTTGTACATATTTATACCGAAAATCTGTGAAAAACTCAAAAACTTAATTGAAATAAAACTACCATTATAAGTGGAGATACAAGGGTAGGTTAGATTTAATACAAGTGGAAGTGAAGTGTAGTGTAGTAAAATGGACGACTGTTGATTTAGACCGTTACTTAAATATAACTTGACGAACATTTGGTTAAGATATTTGAAATACTTTGGGTTAAATATTTAAGAATTGTGTCGTAAATATTGGATAGTTTTTGTCTTATCTTTTTTAAGGTTAAAACACTGTTTGCCCTGTAATTGAAAATTGAATGATATTAATATAATTTGTCAGTGGCGGATCCAGGATTTTTTTGAGGGGGGTGACAACCCCATGTTTTGTCTCACCGGCCGCGGTTTACGGAGCTAATTTCTGCCGCTAGTAACATAGATGCTGATTGTGTGTCTGATAAGATGCGCACCGTGTGCTATATAATATAATTACGACCATGCGTGTGCTATATAATATATTTACGACCATGCGTGCATGTCCCGGTGGAAGCTTGTAGGACCCGGAATTCCTATACACTGGTGGGGAGGGGGGTGACTTGTAACCCTAGTCACCCCCCCTGGATCCGCCCCTGTTTATCATGTACCAATTTTTGGGTTTCCTTAACAATAAATCCTGCTGCAAGATAATGAAATGAGGTGAAGTTTAACGTCCTACTGTTCTGCTTATGCCATACAGTGTGTTTATTTTCTGGACACCGGTGCTATGGCCTACTCTTTTATCGAATTACAACTGCCAGGGTATCATTTACATGTATGCCCTGGGTTTTATCATCCCATCAAACCGACTAGCCAACTGTCTTTATCAGGCTTTCTATTCCGCACTTCTGACAAGGGGAAACCATGCAGGAAAATCCTGATGACCTTTCTCGGCCAACATCGGGATGGAACCCACAACCTCAACAAGTGACACCCGTGTTTCAAGAAAAGGCATGCGTTATACAAGAGACCATTACAGATCCAGTTGGATGAGATGTTATGTAATCTTTGTTGTGGTTGGTTTAGTGGTAAATCAGTTAAATATAAAGAATTAAATCAACTGGGTTATTAGGTAGAACATCAACAAACTCCTGAACGTAGAGTTATAATACACACACAGTGGAATAACATCACAGAGAGGGGAATAACCTGTTACCCCCTACTGCAGAGTTATAACAGAGGGGAATAACCTGTTACCTCCTACTGTGAAGGGGAGTAACCTGTTACCCCCTACTGCAGAGTTATAACAGAGGGGAATAACCTGTTACCTACTACTGTGAAGGGGAGTAACCTGTTACCCCCTACTGCAGAGTTATAACAGAGGGGAATAACCTGTTACCTCCTACTGTGAAGGGGAGTAACCTGTTACCCCCTACTGCAGAGTTATAACAGAGAATAACCTGTTACCTCCTAACAGAGAGAGATAGACGAATAACTTGTAACTATTTTATACTGTTGAATACCCCACAGTTGACCTGCCAAAGACCTCAACCCTGTACAATTATTTGATGAAACGGAACCATGTCAGTCCCAAAATGACCTAGTTTGTGTCAAGTGGACATTAAATCCCATTTTTCTCTCTCTCTCTCTCTCTCTCTCTCTCTCTCTCTCTCTCTCTCTCTCTCTCTCTCTGACTGTAAAGTACAGGTAGGACCGTTCCTACTGTGTTCTCTTTCAAGTTTCGTAATTAGTGATTCACAGTATTTGTTTTGACTTGACGAAAAAACCAGCGAGTGTTTTACAACATAGAGACTGGTTGCGCGCGATCAGTTGATTTAAGAACAGGTGTAATGTTTGTTAAGACTAATGTCATAGTCAGGTATATTGTCAAATGTTCTCGGCACATCACCAAGTCGACTTTCTCTTCACAGAAAAAAAAGGATGGAGTTGTACAAACGTTAGTTAAGGTACATTGAATAACTGGCTACAATTTATCTTGAACAGGATTTACTATTTCTCATTTAAATGATTTGAGGTTCAACAATGTGTTGTATTAAGTTGGATTAACTGTTTCAAATGACTTTTCCTTAAGTTGGATATCTAAGATTAACCTGCGTGAAATGAATAAATGACTTGTTTTATAAGTGAAGTACCATGACTGTCTTTAAGTTTGATATCTAAGATTAAATCCGTTTGAGGTGATGGAATAACTTGTTATAAGTTGAATGTGTGATATTAAACAGTTTGAGATTGCGAAATCGGATACAAAACTTGCTACAAGTGAAGAAATGACTTTTTGTGTGATATTTAATGTTGAACTGTTTGATGTGATGAAATGAGTTGTTTTATGTTGGATATTTAATATTGAACTGTTTTGAGATAGAGAAATAATTCAAGTTGTTTTTAAATATTATCATCAATTGTGACAGTGATCCTACGATAATTGAGAATTTATCAAATACAATCTTCAATTCAACTACAACTAAAGGGACTATTTTATATACAATTTTCAGGTCAACTACGACTAATAGAGCTATATTAAACAGCAAACTTGTTTAATTATAGGTTTTAGAGAAAATGTGTCATCTAAACACAAAAATCTGAAGGATTCTCCTGATTCCCTCAGTATTTATATATAGATCAACTAGGTTAAGTTTTCATACAAAGTAAAGGTATTTAATTCTATCCAACAAGTTAGTTTTTATCTGCTTCTCATCATGATGTGTTATGGGGTGTTCTGTGATGAGTGGATCAACTAATATATATTGGAGGTTTAATCATTTGATAAAAAAGCTGGTGTTCTGAAACAAGTATTCCGGGATCATACAACAATTGATAGATATCTGAGATTTAAATCTTGGACACCTGACGTTAAAACAGACACACTTCTTTATACAGAACAAAATAATGATGAGATTTCATGGCTGTTTTTTAAATTAAAGAAATAGTGTTTTTTGTTTTGCCTGCATCAAGTGATCAACACCCTGTTATATTTAACGATGTTATCTTATGATTGAAAAATTCTAAAAAGGTAATAAAAACCTTAAGAAAATTTGGAGATTGCTTCTCTTAACGTGATCAGTTAATAGATCTACATTCTGATGTGAAAAACATACACAAAGAATTGAATGTGGAAACTGTTCGAAGTCATCAAGACGAGTTAATTCAGGGTTTCTTAAAATGGCTAAACTAGATTCTAAACCAATGATCATTTCCTCCATTGTCGATATGTTAGGAAATATACACGTCAGTTTGAATTCACGAAACTGTGGAGAACATGTCATGTATGGGAGAAGTTAATTTATAAAAGATTGTTACAAGAGAGAACTTGTCTGAAACTTGTTAGAGTAAGATCAACAAGTTGATGTAGAGAGATTTTGTTATAGAATCCCGCATGTAAACAGGTTTGACAACTCCCTCCTATATTTCTGTTTTATATTGAAACACACGTGAAATTAAACAAGTTTTTGTTTTAACGGCTTGAGGCGTGTGGTGGGGATTTGTATGTAAAAACAGCTGTGTATAAATTTGATTCTCGATGGAAGTTGGTAACCAATTAAAATACTCTTATCAGAGTATTGCTTTAAACTATATATAAAGAGATACATGTTCTGATTTTATCGAAATTAAAATTGTGTTTAAAGTGTAATGAGTGTAATGTGGAAGAATTTTGCGATGATGTTTAAATTCAGCAGAAGAAGTTTAATGCTAATATTAACCTGAACCGTTCAGTTAGAAAAGGATATAAGCAATTAACCTAAGACGTGATATAAAACATGTTTTAATTGAATCTAATTAAACTGTAATCATTTCGTGAATAAAACACTTGAATTGTTAAACGATAAAGTTGTTTGGTATGTATGTACTGTGGATTTTATTTCTGACAATGGAGCGAGGAATTATATTTTTACGACCATATTAGCGATTGGTGTGAATTAGAGCGGAGAGTTTATTTAGAACAAATATTATTTCCAAATCTGACTGAATTACATAATAACTAATAATGTTTTCCATCCAAGAGAATTGAGGATTAAGCAATAACAATGATTTGTATAGTTTATATTATTCATGGATGATTTATTTCCGATTTGTATTCAGTGATTTTTCAGTTGATCGAATATATTATTTTAGCGATTAACTTGAATCAGTGATGTGAACTCACTGGAATAATTTGATGAATGTGACGTAATTATTTAGGTTAATATTTATGATTTGGAGAGACATTTTGTTTTTATAGTTTTGGGGAGGTTTACTGACTGGGTGATATAGTGTAAAGATAGGTTAGAATACAAGTCAAAAATGTGGTCATATATCGTTAATATCTTTATGAAATAATATTCTCTGGACAAACGTTAAATAGTGCTTGTGAACAGAAATTGTAAGTGCTTGGGATGTTCACGTAAAGGATTTTCTAGAATATCTTTAAATGGCATTTAGTGAAAGCGATATATTATAATAACAGACAGCTTTATGGATAACATTCACTAGGTTTATTAACCTTTTATTAACCTTTTCTAGAAGTATTAAATTGTAAAAGCTATCATATCCTTAATATGTGTTTGTGAGCCGAAATCATTAGTGCTGGGATGTTCGCAAAGGGTTTTCTAGAAATATCAAATTGTACCTTGTATACATCGGCCTGGCTTCCAACTATGTGATCAGTAACATAATAAAGGAACAGACTTTGTATTATGTGTTATCAGAAATCTTTAGTGATTTGATCGTAACTACAGTAACATAAACATTTTCCAGATACATGAGAAGTGTTATTTGGGTGTTCTAGATCAGTCACTTTTCTATGATCGAAAGATCATGGTGACCTGGTCTCAAGGAGTGACAAGATCACACACAATTATAAATTCATAGACTAACACACATAGATTGTAGGCTGTACGACTATTCTTTATAAGAGTTTGCTGTGTGTTGACCAGAGACAAATCGGCTCGGTTAGAGTTCTGAAACCCAAATATTTACAGATACAAAGTTAGACTGGTCCCTCAAGTGGCTAGTGTTTTGATCATTGTTGAATAGAAAATAAAATAATCTTTTAAATTGTCAGGAAATTATCACATAATTGACCTTAGCTTTGACCTCGTTCAACAAACTTCCTGTGAAATAATATAGCGATAATGTTAAGGGTGTAAAAGAGGATGATAATAAACTGAGTAATTACTTTATTGTTTCAAGTAACAACCCATATCCTGGGAGATGTTCATTGGTTATCTTTCTAAACGGAACAGTCAGTCATTTAATCGAGAGATTTGAAATTGTGTATTGGAATGAAAATTGTGACAGTTATGAGTCTTTAATACCACGGAAACGATTTAGAAAGAATATAACATTTTGATTGAAATGTATTATGACAATTCAATATTTCAGATGCTTCTCAATCGATAACAGGTGCCCTTTTAAAAAAAGTGATTTAAACGATATTTGAAACTGCTGATGAAATGTTGACAGATTCAATTTATATACAAACGGATCAATAGTTTAAAAATTTTCTGTTCTACAAAGTCATATCTGTTTAAATTGATAACATACCACTTGTAGGACAATCACACATTTTTAAATTAAATGTTTTTCCATTTGTTTGATTAAAAACAGACCTGGATATTCAATTATTTACGTTCGAACAAAAACAAAGATTGTGAGAAAAAGTAGTCGAGTGTGTAAACAATATATTGTGTGACAAGGAATTATACCGTGACTTTTATTATATGTGTATGGATAATTCGATATATCGATGGAATGTTTTTCCAATTAAAGAATACCGGACAATCCATATTGGATAAAATGTTGTTAAATGCTATATTTAAATCAAATAGGTAAGATAACATTTTATTCTTCCGCTTGTTGATTCTAATCTTGCTTCTCGTTAATTTGTTCTACAAGACCTGTTTATAGAAATGTTGATTTAATTTATTTTGTTTTCACTCACAGGTGAATTAGCCTACAGGTAAGTACGAGAGGTCATTGACCTACAGCAGGTGAATAATACACATATCTGATCCACTTGTGTCCTATTCCATCGCATGCTAAATTCACATTGAATAATTCCAAAATTTCAAATAAAAGATTCAATAATCTTTAGAGAGAGAGAGGAGAAGAGAGAGAGAATGGGGTTTAATGTCCACTCAACCCAAACTAGATCATTTCAAGACTAACATATGGTTCAATTTTATTTCAAGAATTCGCTAGCGCGTAAGGGGGTCTTTTGCATTAATAGAAAACCAGAAGACCCGAAGAAAACCCATAAGGTTGGATATGCGCCCCAACTCCTTGTTATCCACAACCAGGAAATCAAAACCACGCCAGTTGACTCAATGACAGTCCCTATGATACAGCGTGCATGTGCTAACCATTCAGCCATCCAACCCCCCATAATCTTTAGAAGATTGGGTGCCTAAATGATTTAATGCCTACGCTTCAGATATTAAAATCTGTCATTGAGTTAAGTGGCGTGATTTCGACAACCTACACATAACAGAAGTTGGTTCTCCTCATGGGTTTTCCCCAAGTTCTCTGGTTTCCTCCTACTGCTAAAAACTCTTGTGCACTAGCGAATTATTGAAATAGAATTGAACCATTTTAGTCCTGAAATGACCTAGTTTGTGTTGATTGGATGTTAAACCCTGTTTCTCTCAGGGACATTTATAGAGCGCCAATATCCAGCTAATGGTTTGGGGGGGGGGGGGGAAGAAAACAAGTTTAAAGATCACACCAGGGAATCACGAAAGCTGTTGGATAACTTTCAGTCGATGTTTTAATGCAGCCTTTTAGTCGATGTTTTTATTAGATTTAAATTAGGAAAATGATTATTAGCCTTCACGCTTGGAGAAAATCTGATATTCATTGTATAATTACCACCGGAAATTTGTTTGAAAAAAAATGGATGTAAAGGGAGAAAAAACCCCACTTTATTAGTTTTCATGTTGAATTCTGACACCATTAGTGTAATACGATAAAAACATATTTATCATCTCTATCAATAAAACAGGTCTTATGATCTCATTTTAAATAAATATGGGGTATAAATCCACCTTATTCATCAACAAGCTTGTTAACATTAATAACATCTTTGATATTGTATTTCAAAACTCTGTCACTTGTTGTGGGGGGGGGGGGCATTACTTAGTGTGTGCGAGCTGTATCATAAGGTCAGTCTTAGAGTCAACTGGCGTGTTTTCGATTCCCTGGATGTAGTTGACAAGGGTCTCTTGTCCAAACTTGTGGTTTGTTTTCCGGGTCCCCTATGCACAACCGAATTATTAAAATAAAATTGAACCATATATTAGTCCCAAATTGACCTAGTTTGTGTCAGTGGACATTAACACCTCCCATCTCTCTCTCTCTCTCTCTCTCTCTCTCCCTACTCCTTGTTAAAAGTCATGATGGAAAGTGGAACATGATTTCATTTGTTCAATTTAATGGAATCATTAACCCGATAACTTTAAGATGTATTTAACAACCTGTGAACTGTTCTGTGGTCACTGTAGAAACCTTATACCATTTATCTGTTACTGGATGAATTGCCAGGAATCTTTCTCCATCTTGGTGCTTAATTTATGAGAAATGCTGCTGCGGTGCGGATTGTCAGTTGGTGATTGATTAATACAAGGTGATGAATATATCAAACTTTTCTCACACAGTTAGGAATTCACTCCTTCTTCATTAATAACTTGTGAAGTTGGTTCGTTTGTTTCTTGGAGATAGTGAGATATCGGTCAGTTATTTATTATTGTATGTTGATGAAAACATTAAACATGGCACTCTGGTAGGTAGACTAAAGTAATGAATACAGGCGTGGAAATAAAAATGAGATGAAATTGGGTTTAACGTCCTACTGTTCTGCTCCTAAACTGGGCTAATGAAGAGGGGTATAATTTTGCCCAAACAACGGCACTAAGACCTACTCTTATGTTGAATTCCAACTGCCAAGGGATCTTTTACATGCACACAGGACCTCGATACAGTGTGTTCTAAGGGAAATTTTGCCCAAACAACGGCACTAAGGCCTACTCAGGCCTACTCTTATGTTGAATGCCAACTGCCAAGGGATCTTTTACATGCACACGGGACCTCGATTTTTTGTCCCATCAGGATGATCTATCTCTGCCAATGCAGGGATGGAACACACGACCTCCAGGCTAGTAAGCCAGCGTCTTATCCACTTCACCATGTGATCCCCTTACTAGTAGGCAGACTAAATATACAGTACATAGAAGTAGTGTCTGCAGGCATGGAAATAACGATTTCAGATGTGCCTAACAAAATGACAGACACTAATGAAATAGTACCTGACATTTTCAACTTAGTGCGGGACATGTATTAATAATATCAACAAAATGACAGGCACCAGAGGATTTGTGCTTGACAAAGCCTAAGTCTGACATTGTCAGTGACAGGTGCCTAATTCCAGGCTTGAACGTCTGTAATGGTACTTTAGACTTTAGGTCATTTCTCTCCATTCAATTATTACTACGAGGGGAATTTTATCTTAGATTCAACTACCACTACATGACTTCGGTTTTTCATCCCATCCAAATGACTAACTTTCACACAGGGCTCTGACTCTGTTTCAGTTATATATTTATCTTGACTAATTGAAATAGAGAACTTATATTAGTCAATTTATATGCCTTTAAATTAACAGTTAAATATTGTAGTTTTTAATTGGAAAAACATGTGTTAATATATTTATAAAATAAGAATAATGCTCCAAGTTTTGTATTCTTTGAAGTAAATCGAATAAGCTAAAATCTTGAAATGACTGTGTTCTAGGGTCTTTAGGTTTCTTCATAAAGGGCTAACAGATCCGCAATCTTCAAATAAAATATTAAATAGAAATATTTAGTCAATGTTATCAACGTCTCTCTCATTCACTTAGCAGCTGCAGTTGCAAAATTCCTCCTTTCCACACTAATCTATGTTTCGACATTTTGATGGCAGGAGATTGAATGAAAAATCCTGTTTAATAAGACGATTTATTTGTTAATAGCCTCATCAAAGAGAATAATAACCGACCGTCTTCTGGATATGGAGGAGTATTTACAGTCTGTAGTGTTCTGGACAGACGCCAATCGGCCAATCCCACAATCGGCAGATAATTACACCACATGCTTATTGTCATCTTCTAGCTTTCTCTGGCAATCTTTCCAAACATCCATACATCCGTCGAGATTTATCTATCTTTAACTATAAAACCTTTTCTATTCTTTTCGACATTTTCTTCTAATTCTGGATTTTAAACCATTGTCGGATGCAATGAGAAGGCTTGGCAGCCATTAAATCAGGTTATTATAACACAAGAATTGCACTCAATTGTTCGACTTTAATGTAATGGTGACGTAACATGGTCAAGAGAAATATTTGTAAAATTTACAATTAGATAAATTATGAACGACATATTTTGGAATTGCAGGTAAGTTTGAATTACGACCGAGAAATCAAATTTGAAATGCACGTTTTATTGTCTTGGTAAAGAAATCTGTTATTGGAACCTTGTAGTATAATTATAATCTTGTGTGTTGATGAAAGACTGTGACCGATTTAAGGGTGTGAACATGGCCTTATTGACCAATTGAAGGGTGTGAACATGGCCTTATTGACCAATTGAAGGGTGTGAGCATGGCCTTTTGTCAAGACATCGACCTATTGAAGTTTGTGAACATGGCCTTAATGAAAGAATTTGACCCAGTGAAAGTATTTGATCATGGTTTTATGGAAATATTTTGACCTATTGAAAGGTGTGAACATGGCCTTATTGAACGAATTTGACCTATTGAACAGTCTGAACATGGCCTCATTGTGCGATTTTGACCTAGTTTGAATAAGCTCTGTAATAGTGACCTACAAAATTCATCATTTATTTCTAATTTAGAAAAATCTTATGATCCATTATTTGACAACTGAATAATAAAATGTCATTTTCATAATGAGAAATCAGAAATATTGGATGTCCAATTTTATCCAATCAAGGAATATCCGGAGATATTGATCTTGGTTGAAGATGTTGGTCGAAGGTTTATTACCAGGAAGTCGCGTTTATAGAATATGATGGTTATGGCTTCTGTCAGAGCAGACAAAATTATTATATAGTCAACGTTTGATTATACGTCCAGTATTTCTCCATTCAATATATATTTATGATGTTTTTATGTTGTCCACTGACCCCCATTTTACGATTTGATAATTGGAAATCTTTTGATGACCTGTCATTCTGTAACATATTCATGTCAATTGGTGATAATTATTTGGGATTTCCGACAAATTGAATTTATTACACGTTGATTTAAATCACAAGTTTATTCGATCTTTTTGTCTTCGTTCTTGACATGAAATGGAAAAATATCTGGATAAAATAAATTTTATTTGTATAAGGGGTATCATAACAGTTATGATAGCTCTCTGAATAGTGAGCTGTCGGTTTCTTCCCACTGTTAAAGACTCCTAAATGCAAGTAAATTATTGAAATAAAATTGAACCACATATTATTAGTCCTGAAATGACCTAGTTTGTGTCAAGTGGACGTTAAACTCAATTTCTCTCTCCCTCTTGGTTTCAGTATTCGGCAAAACATTAAAGATCCCCTGGCAGTTAAAAAATAATATAAGAGTAGTCAGTAACGGTGTTGTCCAGGACAGCATGCCATTAACTCAGTGGATGATGAACTGTGGGATAGAAATCAGGAGGAATATGGTTTCATTATTCAATTAATGGTGACAAGTTCGTGAACTTATCCTGTATTCTACGATTTATTTAATCATTCTTATTTGTTTCTCTGAATCCCGCGAGTCCTATTTTCATCCAATGAGAATAGTTAATGTTTTTTTCATCCTATTAGAAGCAGGGTTAACCTTACTTGTGAGAGCCTCTAAGAGCCAGATTCATTTATTGGGGAATGAAGTAATAAAAATAATCATTTAAATAAAAAGAAATAAATGAAATCGGGTTTAATGTCTACGTTTCTACTCTATCCTGGCTAATTAAAATGGTTGCAAGCCATCACTGGGAAGTTTTGCCATGTTTTGCCTACTCTTAAATTTTCAATTTCAACTGTCTGGACTCATTTACGTTCATGTGAAAGCGGACAGGGGATCCGCGGTTTTTCTGTCCGGTACCACTGACAAGGTTTAACTCCCAGGCCTAAAGATATTATAGCCTATTCAAATTCTCCATGTTGAACTCGTTCAAAATCTCTTGTGATCAATGAACCAGTTTAACTTGACCATCTTGAACACAAAGGGGGGGGGGGGGTAGGGATGTGTAACATTTTAAATAAACCAGTTTAAAAACCCAGCTTGCGATCTGTCTTTGTGAAGGGGTTATTTTTTTCATTCTACTCCGGTTTTAACTTGGCCATTAATATTCCTAAGAAAATAGCAGTATCATGCAGTGCCATTGTTATTGAATTGACAAGGTCAATTAAAATGGAGGGGTGACTTTGGGAGAGTACGCCATCCAAAAGTACTCATGGAAAAGTATGGTTCAATCTATTTTCATGTAATTTTTGAGCGGATGGTTACACATGTGCCCGGAAATATATTTGCCCATACGTAATTAACTCAGAATAGTTAGACTGGTTTGGGTTATTGCATAAACACAGCATTATACTGGGTTAAAATCGCTGGTGATTTTAAACCAGTTTAAAAAAAAGTGTCTGAAAGAGGTATAATAAGGCAACTCTACAATAGATAGGTAATAGATTGGAAAGTGATGATGGACAGACGACAAACAATTCATTGAATCTGTCGTCAGCGATATTAAAATATGTGATTATATCTTTCCACCATGATGTATAGAGAAGTATTGACAAGTTCCTGCAATTGTTCATCCTTCTCAGCTTCTCTTCAGTTCATCACGATCCATTCACTAAACATTGAGATGTGTTGAAGACACGTTTCATCAACGGTTCACGATTAGAAGAATCAGGGTTTGTTAGAAAACAGAACTCATATCATATCATGGTATTCATTCCGACACATTATTGGAAAATATATTTTTGGGGTGAATTGTAGTTGAACTTGTAAAATAATTGATCTAGAATAACTGCCAAGTTTATGGCTGATATTTCTGACATATTTATTAAGATTTATGACTTGAGATTTATTTCTTTTTCTGCTGTTTTAAATTGTGCTAACCATTTGTTGTTGAAAAGACTGTATTATTAATATTGGTTATTGCCAAGGAATTAGGGTTGTGAATTAGAGATTTTGACTTCAAAGAGATATTAGATAATGGACGTAAGCACAAGACCTCTCAATTAAACAAGAAGTGTGGTCAGGAGTTCTGGAAAGCGTGACTATATTATAATATAAATGATGTATCTCTAAGAACTATTTATTGAAAGACGAGATCAATCGGTTGCTGATTATTAACATAAATCTATGATATTTGTGATAATTTGAGAAAGTTGTAATATTTGGATAATCTTGTGTTAATTATAGATTGTTATTTTATTATCAGGTAAGTTATCTATAACTTTCTTCCATTTCTATGTTAAAGAGGAAATATTGCTTTGTAGCAGGACATTGGTATAGACATTCATTGGCAATTCTTGTTAGGGGGTAGCGATAGGATAGGATATTTCCTAACTTTGGGTGGAAGCCGAGCTGGCTCAGTGAGTAAGACATTGACATATGGAAAATTCAGCGACAATTCTGGTTAAGGGCTAGGGATCTATAGGATATTTCCTAACTTTGAATGAGAGCCACGACGACTAGGCATTGACTCACTAAACTTGAGGGTCCGTTTTCGATCCCTGTTATGTAAAATGTTTATTCTAGTTTTTCAACTACATAATTATAGAGATTTATACAGTTATCTATTTATATGTCGCACAGGACTGACAAGAACAGTGTGCCTATAGTCGTTTGGAAGGGACGAAAAGATGAGGTCCAATTTTAAAGATATTGGCATCTATATAAAAGAGCTTATAACAGTTGTACACGTAACCATAGTAATATAAATAGACGTTATATTTATCTCGAGATGTTTTGTGTGGACCAGACATTGGGAACCCTTTCTATTCCCAGGTATCTCTGATTGTACGGTGAAATCTATTCGAATAAGTTGGACGTTAAACCCTGTTTCATTTCGTATCATTTCTATTCTAATTACACTATTAAATTTTTTATTATTCATATATAATTCTTTCGTAGCAGTGTAATAAAATTTGTTAAATTTTGTACATGTAGCTATGAACTTCATCAGCAGTTGGAGAAATCCAAGTAACTTAGCAACCTTCAGGGTTAGACAGCTGTCATATAGATCATTTGTTCGATTACCATCTGAATAAAATGATGAGTTTATTGAATAATTATGAATAACATTAATTAGATTGAATGATTAATTGATCGAGTCACAAATGGATGGAATTTACGAGCTTTAAAACATCTGTCTGAACATTTCCTCACAGCTGTCAATCAAACCCCTTCACTTGAGCAGACGACACGGAATGTTCAGGAATCTAGTACATGTATTTAAGAATTCTATAATTAACCAAAGTCATTTTTTAGTTTATTCTTAACGTTAAAGATACATTATGGGAGATTAGATAAAGAGCTGGCATAATAGTTAAAAATTTGATAATGTAAAGGGAATTTTATATTCGAATTGATCCACACTGAACCGAGACTTTAGTGATTGGATTTTTGTCCTAAAGTTGGTATGATAAAAACATAGTCTCGATTATCTATTGGTAATTTGCAATAGGCAGATTTAGCTCTTGCATAATGCATGTTTAATTTAGGTATACTTATAGATTTTTAAGAATTCAGTTTAGGGACCTAAGAAAGGATCTTACATGATAATCATGGCAGTAGTTGAAGCCAAATGGGGAGGGATGGATGGCGGGAATTTGATTCAGGAATATAGATTTTGGTTTAACGAACAGAAAACAAACGAAATGGGTGCATGTGCTTTATATTGTAAGGTCTGAGATTGAGTCAAAGGTTTCCATGTGATAGGTGGGTGGGGAGGGACAGAGGGAATTTGAATCAGGAATTTTTTATTTTGGATTAATTGGCAGCAAAGTAACAAAAAAGGTGCATGTGATTTATATCGTAAGGTCTGTGATTGAGTCAAAGACTTGTATGTGACAAGAAATAGGGTCAGGACGTGTTGTTTCCACTTTCTTTCCACCAGGCACGCAAGCAGATTACCATGTTAGTCCCGAAATTATCTAGTTTGGGTTGAGGAGCTGTCAATCATTCAGACGAGGAATGCAGATGGTGAACTCTCACACAGTCGGCCATCTTTTACCCCCAGTTTCAGTAATAAATAGTTTGTTGTCGGACATTAAGCGTGATAGACAACAAATTACAAAACCATTTTATTATCAGACGTGGTTTATGGAAGCCATGTTGCCGTGGTAATGAACAGACCAGCAATTGATGACAGAACTTCAATCAAACCATCCAGGTCATTAGTCTATTACTAGGTGATGAGTTTTCAATGAGTTTCCCATCAGCAAGTTAAAATAACCAACTCCCTAATCTCAGAGATCATGCTGACCGAACACACACATTCGACTGTATTCATCCTGATCTTTTGACCAGGGACACGGAAAATATTCTGTCAAATTGATTAATTACATTACTAATGATTCGGTTCTTCTTCCATCTTTATTTTTGATCACAGAGCGTTTCAAGTCATTCTTCTGGATAGTTATTGACTGGCAGTAAAAAAACAAAAACAAAATCCAGGAATTCCAAAAAACACAAGTTCTATTTGTTAAAAATCAGAAAAGTCTATAAAAGAAACAATTGCATTTTCTGGATTTCTGAATTGTTGAAGTATTTTTAATGTTTAGGTACGAAGAATCTGGGTAATTACCCATGTGGTTAGGTGGGCAGTGATGCAAAACCCAGGAGGTAGCTATAGACGGTCATACAAAGCGTAATCAGTAAATATTTAAAAAAATACATACATGGAGTTTTTTGTAAAAATAAATATTTAAACATTATTTTGAGATGTTGATCCAAAACCAATGTAAATGTCATAGATTTATGTCAATTTGAATAAAAAAAATATCCTGAATATCCAATTCCAATGTAAATGCCATAGATTCAAAACTGAATTAAATATCCTGTATATAGAATATTGGTTGACAACAAGAATTAAATTAAAACCTCAAATAATTATTAAACCTGTCGTTTGATTATTTAGGATTCAGTATTTAGTTAAGGAAACCATCCAAGTTTTCATGTTATTACTGCTATGTCTTCAGTGTTACCTTTTTATTGTTCCTCTAAAAACTTGTTTGAAAGGGTTCTAAACCTCTTAATCAATATTATCCATATTATTTGAAATTAAAACGCAAATTAAAATTCAATATTGATCCACATTTTTATCTTACCGTGGAAATATAGGATTCTAATATCAACTGATGTTTAGGACACAATGAACATTTTAAAATCAGTATACTCTATTAACAAAACGGTTTCAAGCGCCATTTACAATGCTCAAAGACAAACCTATCCCAGTAGACAACGTAGATTTAATTAGAATCTGTTTTACTGTATTTAAAAATATTTAGATTCTGATGTTATTAAATATCAAACAAATATAAAACTTATATAAAACTATGAAAGTCAGTGTTCAACATAACTTTCAAAACTATCCATCACTGTTTTCTCTAATATCCCATTTGGATGCTTATTTTTAAACCAGTTACAAATCGCCGAGGTTTTCAAGTCAGAGTTCTACAAACTTTCAAACCTATCCACCACTGTTTTCACTAAGGTGTGCGTGTCTGCTCACATGCATTTTGTAATGTGTGCACATGTAAATCAAACTTCTCTCCTGTCATTTTTTTTTCTATGATTTTTTATTTATTCTCTTCATATTTGCAAACCAAATTATAAAAACTCCCCAGTGATCTGCAATTGGTTATTTATTTGGTTTCGAGCTCATATTATTGAAACAAAATTTGATAAGTTCCTGCGAGGGTTCATATCGTAAATATATGTTTTATCAAATATTACATCAGTTGAAATGAATTCTAACCAAGTAATAAGAAAATTACGATTTGTACGGAATTCAAAATTACGTCCATCATAATTCATTAGTTTTATACCCAAGAAGGGGCTTCATATTAATAATCTTCTGAAGCATGCGGAGAAAAACTAATTCAGACAACAAATGAAACAATTTTTGTGTTAATGTGTTCGCGATATTCCCCAGGACTTCGTCTCGCTTATTGACGGCGGACGAATACGATGGTTGCTTGCAGTAATTATTCTTCTTCTATATTTCGTCAAGATGGCAATTCTTCACCGTCTGGAAGCTTCAAGTGCTTCGTATAATGTCATTTTACTCTCCCAGGGGGTTTTCTCGCTTCTCTACGTTTCCGTGTGGTCGACTAGAAGAATTATATGATATGCTTTGATTTGGTTAATTATGTGGCAAAAAGATGGATGGATATTTTTATTATATCACCATTTTTTCTATAAATCAGTCTAAACTAGAAAGGATTAAGTTGCCCTCTCCCTAGATAAAAGAAATCAAAAGAAATGGGGGTATTATCATCTTGCTGTTCTGAAATAAAATAAAACCAAGTACGAACAATCCAAACCATTAGACAGAATTCGAAGTCCTAAAAAAAGTTATAGGCAAAATAGTGCAATCAGCAAATGGACTGCTCCCCGTGTACAAAATATACAACAAACAGTGGTAACAGGTGTCCGGAAGAGTAGGCTTACCCTACCTGGCGTGCCACACCCGCCATATCTGGATCCAAACTATTAGGCAAAATGTCTGTAAAATAGCGAGTCTAATGAAAACTGGGACATGCCATGTAATATCCTATGACAGCCGAGTTACTGCCTACTATTATATTTTTTTTAACTGCTGGGGGATCTTTAGCATTCCCCCTCCCCCCTTTGAAAGTCTGCGTTAAGATGCAATAATAATTATAACAGCTGAATGAAATCTGTCAGAGGGCAATTGTCCACTTTCCAGGAAGTTTTTAATAGTCATACAAGGACATGTAAATGGGAGAAGTAATCAGACTTTCAGGTTTCCAATTGTCTAAATTTTAGAAAGCTTATTTTCTATGTTTGGACCAAAGCTATTTGAGGAGCTGGTCGTCTTGCATATGACACTTGATGCTCATTGACTATTTGATAGAACTAAGACATTCACAATCACCTATATCACCGTTCTCAAAATATCAGTTGTCCAGCATTCTTAGAATAATAAGGTTAGATTGACTGAAATTTCAAATCTTAAAGTTAAAAAGGAATTTTATTGATAAAGTGAGTAAAAGATAAGTTTTATAAAGAATGTGTTTTAGTAGAAAGAATTTGAGTAAAGTAGGAGTGGAATCTGTTTGATGTGGATGAGACCAAGTTTTAATTTGTTGGCACATGTTCATCATTAAATATCTCTCTATCTTATGTACAGTCTAATAAAAATATCTACCAAACCAAAACAAAGAATAACTGGATTATATAATCAGGGCCAGTATATATATTCAAATTAAAACTTAAATCTAGGTCAAGTCACTTTAACTGCTACATACTTTTAATATAGAAATATGTATAAAGTTTGTAGAATTCTTATAGGGAACCAAAATAATTGAACTTTTTAATTAGCTTTTTAAATAGCTTTATCATTAGTCTGTCTTTTTGCAAGAAATTTAATGGGTTTTTTTGTATTGACAATTAATGATTATTGCCAAATTATTAAGATTTGTTTTTCACCCAGGCAGCACAGCTAATAGAATTTAATAGCTATGTGAATCACCCAGATATGTGAGAAGTGGCACAATGTGTTATGTACATGTTCAGGGATTGGGTGCACCAAATGGATGCACCAAAAGAAATGTGCAAGCTAATTATTGAAATGTAAGAGAACTAAATGTTAGTCCCAAAATGACCTAGTTTGTGTCAAGTGGATGTTAAACCCAATAACTGAAATAAAATTTCCATATGTTAGTCCCAAAATGATATTGAAGTAAACTAGTATGATGAAAGGAGAAGGATGGAGATAAAATGGACTATTTGAATCATCCACTGAAAATATTCCTGGATTAATTCAATAATCCAGTGATTGTATGACTAGTATATGAAACAGATCTCGTGTTACTATCCACTCCTACACCATTTAAACTATAATGGTTGTAAGTTTAATTGCTAGAGTAGTGTATAGTTGTTAAGGCCAGAAGACTTTTTTTGGCAAGGAGTAGGGTCGCCTGTCCAGCCTCATGGGTTTTCTCTGGGGACTACAGTTTCTTCCCACTGCTAAAGACCTCTAAGTGCAAGTGAATTATTGAAATAAAATTAAACCATATGTTAGTCTCGAAATGACCTAGTTTGTGTCAAGTGGATGTTAAATCCCATTTCTCTCTCTCTCTCTCTCTCTCTCCAGAAGACTTATTGCCAGTGAGTGGTATATGATTTAAGATGTAGTTCCTCTTTAAAACCAACTGAGTATTAAAGATTCTGTTGACTGTGATAGGAAGTACCAATAGTTATAGTGGGAGTAGTATAGGTTATAAACACACTGTGTATTCTCCAGCCAGTAGTAGAGAGTGCCGACCTGTATATGTGTGGTTCCAATTAGACTCTTCATCTCTTCTCATCTGTGGCAGTATTTAACTCATCCCTAACTGGTTCGACCATCAGTTCTGACATGTTGTGAGAAGTGAGGACTTATTGGCAAGGTGTTTTATGGATTATAGTTTTAACAGTTCCACTTCTAAAGGTATTTATCAGTTCTCTTCTTCTAAAGGTATTTATCATGGTTTATTAAATTCTGTTCATGACATTAGATTCTATTTGTCTCACCTTTGATTTAATATTGATTATTGACATTTGTTTTATTGGCACATGTCAACGAAGGGAGTGTGATTTATAGGCTATACCTGTTCCCTATCCCCTATTCAATATAAGGAGTTAGTTAGCCATTACCATACTCAATGTAGCTCAACTTTGTGGAGTTTCTCTGGGTCTCCCTACTTTCTCCCCCAGCTAACAAACCCAAGCATCCAGGCAAATGTGAACTGTATGTAAGTCCCTAAATAACCTATTTTGTGTTCAGTGAATGTTAAACCCCATTTCTCTTTCTCAACTCTTTCTGTTAATTGTTTCCATGCTTCAGAAGATTTCAACAATCTCAAAGCTTATAAAACCCACAATTTTAAACATCCTTTCCGCGGGTTTGTCGTGTAATAGTTTGTATGTTCTGCAGACTTCCTTAGCTTACTATTGGAACGACCAGTCTAATAACCTTTTGGAACCAACAATCAATTGATTTCCTTCAAGAAATGTTGTTATTTTTTCACAAGAAGGTATGTTTTAATTTTCATCCTATTTAAAAGATCGATTTCAGCCTTGTTTTCACAGTTTCTGATTAGTTTCACCGTTTTCTAGGAAGGAAGGACAGAAACTTGACAGATTCACCAAGTCCTCATCAATTCTTCCATAGATTTTATTTCAAAAGTGTTTTTTTATTTTCACCCAAGTTATCTATTTACCCTTTTAGGACCAGTTGATGATGGAATTCTGTGTTGAATTTGTTATCTTCTTTAAGCTACAAGATCAATTTAAAACTGTTAAAATTAGAGAAGAAATGAAATGAAATGGGGTTTAACGTCCTACTCTTTTGCACCTAACCTATGAGGGAAATTTTGCCCGGGCTGTGGCGCTACGGCCTACTCTTATATTGAATTCCAACTACCAAGGGATCTTTTACGTGCACTCCAATGTGTACACGGGACCTTGGTTTTTTGTACCATCCAAACGACTAGGCAGCTGTCCTTGTCAGACCCTCCTTCTGCATCACTGACAAGGGAAAATCACACCAGATAATCGAAATGAACTTTCTCGGCCAATGCAGGGATCGAACAAAATTAGAGAAGAGTTTTTCTAAAAACTGCCTGGTGGCCAAATGGTTGAACGCTGCTTGTTAGATCATAAGGCCTGTCATTGAGTCAAATGGCATGGTTTCGATTCCCTGCTTGAAGAGACGAAGAGACGAGACGACCATTGTCACGATCGGTCGCATTATTTCAGTTACCTCTTTTTTTTTTTTTCAAATCATTTTTAGTGAAGGCTGTATGACAACAAGCTCAGGACTGTACAGCGCAGTGAACGCTTACGGCTGGCCCCCGGATCCATTCACTTGATTTGATATTTTCCGCAGGTTAATCTTATAGGTTTTTGTTTTTAGTGTAGTGCGGTCCTCCTGCACTTACTATTACAGGTCCTCTGTGTTCCTTTGTTACGCACAATCAAATTATTGAAATAAAATTGAACCATATGTTAGTCCCAAAATAACCTAGTTTGTTTTGAGTGGAAGTGAACATTAAGCCCAATTCCTCGCTCTCCCTAAAATAACTGCATGTTTGTCTCTTAATAAGTGAAATATTTTTTTTTTTTTTCGTTCCTCTTGCTAAAAGTTTGATTGAACATTGAGAAATGAAATGAAATGGGAGTTAATTAAACGTCCTACTATTCTGAACTGACTGGGTTAATGAAGATGGGTGGGCGAACGATTGAGGGGAGTGTCTATTAATTAAATGTTCACATCAATTATCCACAAGGGATAGAATGTGAACCTGATTAGTCAAGTAAGTTATGTTGTTGAATCGAGACTCGAGGGACCTAGTTTCACAGATTTTTATAACATTCAGATGGCCTGATTACAATAAAATGTCAAAGGAAATGGCTGACACGAAGTTTAATCCAGAGGTTTTTAGCACTTTAAGATAATAGATAATAGTTTACCGTTAATGGAATTCCATGAGAATGGAGAAAAAATTGCACTCTTTGACATTTACGAACCTGTAAAATTGAGTTTGAATTTTCTGAAATCTGTTATATATAGGATATTATCTCCATGTTGGCTAAATTAAAACCTTAGGACAGTTGTTGACACAATCGGAATAACTACATCCAATAAAATAGAAATGTTAGGAAAGTTGAACCACCCGCAGGCATGTGTTATGTGAAATTATCTGTTTAAAAAACGGACTGCAAATATAAAAACTTGACTTCACGGGTTACTTAGTCATATTCAATAACATACCGACCAGGTTGTCTTAAAAGATCTTAAAGCAGGTTGAGCGGAGGGGGGGGGGGGGGGACACCCATAAAGCAGGTTGGGTGTAGGGGGGGGGGGAATCCAAACCCTGACACTGACACCAGAATTCAAGACAGACAATATGATATAATAAATCCCATATGTTAGTAGTTTGCAAGTCATCAGTAGATTTATCATGATTTGACTGGGGGGTAGGAGTTGGGGGAGTGAACAAAGTTGATGTTGGTTATTTGAGACATGGATAATACTTGGTCTGGGGGAAGTGGTAGCACATATATACTAGGGGATATTTGTGACAAAGGTTAGACATTTGGGGGGGGGTCAGGAGGAAGCACAAATTTGATGGGGGATATTTGAGCAGGGATGTAGCCACGCTGGGCGGCGCCGGGCGCTTGCGCCCGGCACTATTTCTTGCCGCCCAGCACAAAGAAAAAATCGAGGAAACCCGCCCAGTCGTATTTAAACCCATTCATGATTCATCCTTCTCTCACTCTGTACAAAAACTCATCGCTCGAAATTTACCACGGCAAACGGCAAAGCTATAGTCATAGTAAAAGCCGACGCAAACCATGTCTGACACAGCCTAATTTAATTTTGTGTGCCGCAGTAAACCCTTTCATCCTAAATTAGTTTTGAAAAAGGAGTATTCAATTTATAATTCTGATTCTACGGTCTTTGAATTTGTGCATATCTGCCGTAAATAGGTCACCCAGACCAATTTACGGCATTTCAATGTTAAAGTGTTGAATGTCGTAAATGGTGTCGTACGTTCGGTTTTACGACCAATTTTTAATGTCCTCATTCTAGCGTTAATTCCACCGAATCTAAATTAAATCCGAGAGACAGTTGGGCTACCGTATATTTTATTTACACTTGCCAAAAAACAAATATAAATAAGACGGCAAGGCGAGTGTACTGCTTTACTTATTTTTCACTAGCCTATATATATGACAGTATTTATTACGTTAGTCACTAATAATGTAAGAATGTAAGTACCAGGACTACCACTACGAGAGGCTTTTGACTTAGAATTTTTGAAACTGATCTTTTTTTTTAGTAAATAAATTTACAATGGTATATGTAAAACCAATTACCATTTACATAAAATTTTTTTAGCTCCCTGGAAGAGTCTCTATATCATTGATGAAATTAAGTTAATTTGGTAAAAATTTGAATATATAGATATGAAAGGAAATTTGATTTGCACTGAAGCAAATACAAAAAGGCAGCAGATGCTCTGAAAATACACCAAAAAAGATTGAATTTTCATAAAAGACCACGCCCCCCTCCCCAAAAAATTTTTGCCTCGCTTCGCTCGGAATTTTTTTTCCACCACTCAGCAAATCCTGGCTACATCCCTGTTTGAGACAAGAATAATTTTGAAATGTTCTGAGAATTTTATAAGTACGAGTCTACTGTATGAATCAAGCATGACTTCATTATAGCCATCTTGGATTTGTGACGTTATATCCAATGTCAATGGAAAGTTGTCCAAACATTTTCATGTCCACTGTACTCAAATTTGCAGAGCCTTATGTTTCATGGAATAGTGTTTCCTAAAGAAGAAGATTATCAAGTCCCTGGTTCAACAATTATCACCACAAGACTAACAGATGGTCGAAGATTGACTTGTGGTCGAACACAGATTATAATCTAAACCTTGTTTCAGATTGACTGACTATTTTAGAATTGCTTTCTTTGATGCTTTAAAACCTCTAAACTCTTCAGTTGTGTTTTTTTTTTAACAACCATGGTGCTCGAGAAATGAAAACTAGGAAGAAATCAATAAGGTTTTAACGACAACGAGAGTTTGTTGGTCGTTAACACCACAAGATGAAAGAGTTTGGCTCCTTAAATCTGTTCCATCAACTTCAAAACCATAAAATAACTAAAAGGAGATTATTGCCCTGATGTTATTTTGTCATCCGCATTTTTATCGTCCTAAAAGACAAAATGGCCACTGACAAATGTTAGAAAAAATTGTTAAAGTTAAATACTTTGTGAATCGAAGCAAATGTAAAGATGTAAAGCTGTTTTGATGACATTCCTCCACTTATACTTTGTGAATCCAAGCTGATGTAGAAATATATGACATTCCTCCACTTACAGATTTCAGTTTTATGGACACTGCAGAAGAGAGAGAGCGAGAGAGAGAGGAGAGAGAGAGAGATGAGAGAAAGAGAGAGAGAGAGAGTTTAATGTCCACTCCACACAGGCCAGGTCATTTCAAGAACTAGCATATGGTTCAATTTTATTTCAATAATTCACTTGCGTGTAGGGGTCTTTAGCAGTGGTGAGAAACTGGAGAAAACCCACTCCTTGTCATGTACAAATGGGGAATCAAAACCAGGCCAATTGACTTAATGAAAAACCTGATGGTACAGTGCACCACCACCCTTAAAAAAGAACACAGGATAACTGTGCAGCAAAGCAAGAGAATAACAAACAACAGAGACGGCTCAATCGTAGAGAGTAGATATATTGAAATGGAGTTTAATGTCCTTTCTGTTCTTCTCCAAAACTGGGCTAATAAAGACGGGCATACATCATGCAGTGTGCTATGAGGGAAATTGTGCCTGGGCAGCAGTGCAACAGACTTTTATGTCGAAATCCAACTGTCAAGGAAGACTCTAGCTGATGTCTCCTCCGTTGAGAATGACAAAAATGAATGAAGTTTTGTTTATTTGCCTGTAGAACTGTTGAACAGGTTAGGAGAGAAAGCTGTTTAAGATTACCCCCTTCCACCCACTGATCTGTTGATATATCATGGTTGTAACTATATTATCACTGTTATTATACCACTGGTCATTAACACTTATACCGTAACCCTTGACCTTATAATTCGCTAATTAGTATGAGATAAGCGACACTGGTATATTATCCTGTTGATGAGCTTGCTATGATTAGTCATTATCACTGGTGTTTTACCATTAACGATATTAACTCTCGTGTTTAACCTCTGACCTTTCAAGTTGAGTGAGGTAATGTTACACTGGTATAGAATTCCGATATTACTATACACACTGGGTCATCCTCATGTGTTTGACCTTTGACTTTATGAAGTAATCAACTAATCGGTAAGAAAGGAAGCCATGTCTTATCTAATTACTTATTTGAACTTTGGTGAGGTCACCGGCTACTGGATTAAGCATGACAAAGCAAAAAAAAAATAATTTGTGACTTGCTTTTAATGTTGTTGGGGCAAATATCAAATACCTACAAATTAGGTTAGTGGTATCTTCTCTTTGGGTCGATAGCCTTTAGGGTGAGAGAAAGTCAAGAGTGATATTCAGTGTGCTATGAAGAGAAATCTTGACATGGACGGCAATTGAATTCTACTTGTATCAAGGGTGGGTGGATGGTTGAATGGTTAATGTGCATTATTGGCATGTATCGGACTATAACTTCAGGGATTATGGTCCCTGATTGAATGAAAAAATCATGTTTTTAACTTGTGGACACTCTAGAGGTCACAATTTTCAACTGATGTTGATGGAACTTGAAATGTATGTTTATAAACCAAAGATCTTGATTCCTTTCGATATTCGCAGGTATCAGATCGTAACTTCCTGAGTACATTAAGAGTTTATATAGATTATTGTTGGATGTTGTGAGAGGATGTCAAATATGAATTCTGTTTAACTTTGTGAAGAGTCTATCTTGTGACATTATTGTGACTGAATGACCATTGAAGTACCAACTAATAATAGATATAATAATATAATGATCTATCTACAACTTGTACACTTTAGTTTGATTATCTACCTTTTAATCATGTCTATTAATGATGATGACGATGACGATGACGATGATGATGTTGATGATGATTGATGATGATGACGATGATGTTGATTGATGATGATGTTGATGATGATTGATGATGATGTTGATGATGATGATGATTTGATTCAGCGTCGCAATTGTCATTAACCGCCATCACAAGATAATAAAGAATTGTGTGAAAGAACATCAGTTGTGTATTTGTTTGGATGAATATTATCCAGATGATGATGATGGCGATGATGAATTTGATATAACATGAAAATAGTCTTGTTACATGAAAGAGAGGAAATAGAGTTCTAAAGTTATTATCAGAATCAGTCCAGCTCCACTCAATTGTCCATCTTCCCTCCCCTACGCTCCCCACCCCTCCTGGAAAACAAATTGTTTCAATGAAGTAAAGTTTGATGACATTCTGCCCGAAAAAAAAGTCGGTTTATATTTTAATCTAGGATTTTGTATTGTCAACGGATTTCTCTCAATTAGAATGTCATGGGTTTAGTTTTTGAAGAATAAACATGGTATTTATTCTGGTGAGTAAAATAGAGAAAAGGTCAGAAATATTTGTAAATATTAAAATGTGAACTATCTATGGTATGTGTCAAAATGTACAAAAATAACAAGAACTTAAGCTTTACTTCAAGTAAAAAGTGAAGTAAAATGTGGTTTAACGTCCTACTGTTCTGCTCGGACTGGGTTAATGAAGACGGACATACCCCACCATACCCCATAAAGTGTGATATGAGGGAAATTTTGCCCAGGCAGCAGTTCTAGGTCCTACTTTGTATATTTGTCAGGGAGGGTGGGAGAGGGAGATAGCTTTGTATACAAAAAGAAAAATGAAGGAGGGAAATCTGTTTCTTAATAGAGAGTCTTTGAGTTGTTGAGAGAGCAAGAGAGAAACCTGTTTATCAATATTTAGAGAATCATTGTTGCTGAGAGAGAGAGAGAGAGAGAGAGAAAGAGCGAGCTAAGAGTTTGAGAGGAGTATTTCAACTTTTAATTTGAGAAGACTGATGGTGTTCACCAACTAAGCTTCTATGTCTAAACAATGACCCCACCCATTATCCAAACAATAATATTTATTTCTAATTATTACATGACATATATGTTGTATAATTCTACTGACAGTTCTCGGTAAATCGTGATCTATGCTTGTGAGATTTAATGGCAATAAAAACAGAATTCTATCTGTTTCTTTCTATTTTGATAAATTACTCACAAGTGCTGTTTGTTTTGTTTTACTTTTATTTGCGTATGTTTTTATGTCGTCACATACTTTTATTTGCGTATGTTATTATGTCGTCACGATTCTTACAATTCTTAGACTCAAAATGGAATTATAATTAATAAAGTATACAAACAGCTCTTCTGTATGCATTGAAAAATAACGATTTGGTTTCTGATAGAGGACAGCTGTCTAGTCTTTCGGATAGGATAAAAAAAAGAGACCAAGTGCATACATTGTGGCATGCACGTACAAGATCTCTTAGCGGTTGGAATTTGTTATAAGAGTCTGCCATAGTGCCGCTGCCTGGGCAAAATTTCCTTCATAGCACACTTTATTGGCGTATGCCTGTCTTTGTTAGCCCATTTCATTTTAAGATAGAATTAATTATTGGAGTTAAGCAGGGTGGTGTTTTAAGTACTTCTTTATTTGATCTGTATCTAAAATCTATGGTCTAAAAAAGTGGTTGGATGGCTGAATGGTTAGTGCGTTCATGTTGTATCATAAGGAGCAGGGTCACCTGTCACACTTTGGGTTTTCTCTGAGTTCTCTGGGTTCTCTGGTTTCCTCCCACTGTTAAGACCCTTACATGCTAGTGAATTACTAGAATAAAATTGAAATGTATGTTAGTTCCGAAATGTCACAGTTTTAGTCAAGTACACATAAAATTTAAGTTAGATTTGAATTGTGTTTTAATTCGCATTTTTCAAAATTAGTTTGATAGTGTTTATTATCAACTCTATTTGTAAGCGTAGGAAGACAGCACTACATGCAAAACAAAATCTTCCCAGAAAAACCTACGGACAAGGCAGAGTACATAGATATTGCAAGAAATGAACAAATATCAAATCAAGTGAATTGATTGGGGTCCAGCTTTAAGCGTCCACTGCGCTGTACTGTCACGGGCCTGTAATGGTACAGGCTTCACACAAAATAAGAAATGAAAAAAAAAAGATTTACAAGAAAAATGTAACAGAAATACGATTGTTTTTGCCAGTGATTGTCTTATGTTCTAGAATGTTAAATATTTCTGTGTATTTAACCTGGTATTTTTGGAGATGTTAAAATAGAAGAAACTTAATTAAAACAATCAACTATTTCTGTACATCTTCACATTTTAAACAGCAGCGTTGAATTAAAAATACCCTTAATACTCAACATTTCAATAAAATTATAACCATGTTTCAGTAATTGATTGTGAAACCCCAGAGATTGGTCTAGATTAGAACCATCTGGTCCATTACATCACGACATCATGACTTCAAAAACTTTATTAATTAAAACTTTATTTCATCGTCTGTAATTTAAAACCCTCTTCATCTTTTCTTTGATTCTCTCCTCAATTCTTTTAACGACCAATCAACGGATGATTAATAGATACACTGTTTTGATAACGACCAATCAAATGTTGATGAATTGAATAGATACACAGTTTTAATAACTGCTCGTTAAGTTTTATTGATGATTCTGAACAGTAGCTTGTTTGAATATTTAGTATAAGGAAATTGTATTTAATCATGGAGGATGACACAAAAAAAACTGTGCAATTCAAATCTTTTGACAAAGTCCTACTCTTAAGTTTGAAAATACTCTCAATTTGAGTTTCAAAAGGATCAGAGAGTGAGAAATGGGGTTTAATGTCCACTTGACACAAACTAGGTCATTTTGAGACTAAAATATTGTTTTTTAAATTCTATTTCCATAATTCGCTTGCGCACAGGGGTCTTTGGCAAAGGAAGGAAACAGGAGGAGGCTAAGCGGGACTTTCATTCACTCAGTTCTAAGTTAATAATGGGTCAATTTGACTGAAATTTTCTGCAAATTGCCTTTACATTAGCTTGTTTTAACTATGGCAATGAGAATGACCAACTCGTTATCTAATCACCCATAATGTATCTAAAACTTCGACTTTCTGTGATCAAATCAGAATGTTGAAATTCATGTGTCAAACATCTTATTAAATTAGAGAAAGTGAAATTAAGATCTTTGAGAATTTCTGTACAAATCAATAAATTTAAATCATTTTTAGACCAATATACATTTTAACAAGACAAGTTTTATTGTAAGTCTATTTGGAGTCATGGTGGCTCAGTGAGTAAGACGTCTTCTGATCACTACCCTGGAGGTTCGGTGTTTAAAGTTCATCAGGATTTTATGGCACTGTTCCCCCTTGTCATTGGTGCAGAGATGAGTGCCGGGTGCATAGTCATATGTATAAGACAAAAAACTGAGTTCCTGTTTGCATATTGGTGTGCATATACCACAAACCTTGACAGTTGGATGTAAGAGTAGGTCGTAAAAACTTGCTGTCACCCTGAATCAATTTCAAGCATTTGATTCTGATTTTTCAGCAGACGCAGGCCACATTTCAGGAATGTGTGATCTAATGTAAGCCATCACTATGTAGTTTAACGTGGAATCTCTCCATCCTCACGTTTCAATTCAGTGAATTCCACTCGTCAATTATAGCAAATTACACCAGTTCAAAGCAGACTTCAAAATAATCGCGTATTTTCATGACGGAACATTGGGAGAAATTACAGCTTCAATTACATGCCGTTGAATTCACAAAATTCCATACGATCTGTTTTTAATCCAGACAAACTTTTTATAAAATATGCTCGGAGCTTCACTAAAGCTGAACAACATCACAGTTGATCATGATCACGAATAGCTAGAGGTGATTTTGTATTTAAAAAAATTCTTGTTCGATGTAGAAAGTGTTTTTTGTAAGATCAGTAATGATTGGTTGTCGATCGGCTGATTTGAAGTTTTAATTCTTGACATGTACACAATATATTTTATCTGACTGAGATTAAAAAACAAATGGTTGATGTAAATGACCTCTCTCAAAGTCTAAAATGGTGATGTCTTCTTTCAAAGAAGAGCGAGAGAGAGAAAAATGGGGTTTAATGTACACTCAACACAAACTAGGTCATTTTGGGACTAATATATGGTTTAATTTTATTTTAATCATTCGCTTGCACGTAGGGGTCTTTAACAGTGGGAGGAAACTCAATGACCGGCATTGTGATAGAGAGAGAGAGAGAAATGGGGTTTAACGTCCACTTGACACAAACTAGGTCATTTCAGGACTAACATATGGTTTAATTTTATTTTAATCATTCGCTTGCACATAGGGGTCTTTAGCAGTGGGAGGAAACCGGAGGACCCGGAGAAAACCCAAGAGGTTGGAAAGGCAACCCTACTCCTTGTCAAGTACAACTAGGGATTCAAAATCACTCCAGTTGACTCAATGACAGGCCGTATGATACAGCGTGCATGGGCTAAACATTCGACCAACCAACCCCCCTCATAGAAGAGCCATTATGTTGATGATCCCTCGACAGATAGAAATTAAATCAGTAGGAGATAGCGTCGCTGTACAGGCAAAATTTCTCTCATAGCATATTCTATGGCGTATGCCGGTTTCATTGGCCTAATCGTAGCGTAGAACGGAACAACATTAATCCCTGTTTCACGTCATTTCACCTTTGTTAAGCCCCATTTCATTTCACTTCGTTGCTGCACCTATGCAGAGTATGCTTGAACCACCTGACAGTCTGGATTTCGTCTGTGTAGACTTTATCAACATGTAACAGGTGGTTGTCATTGTTCTTTTGTCTTTTATAAACTTTCTACACATTTCAGTTTTCTGGTAGTGTGACATGACCTATGACCTCTGACCTGACCTGAATAGTTCTTCCATTGTTTTAGTATTCACCTAACAGTTGTAAAACTTGTATCAACAATTTTTGAATTTGATTTTTGAACTTAGCCACCCATGATATTTCTAGTTTGACATTTTACAAGACTTTTTTATATCCAATTTTTAAAAGCTAGGCCAGTTGTGATTTCTTATACAGAAATCTGGAAGTTCACCATAATTAAAGTCTAATATTATCTTCTCTGAGACTTTAGCTTGTTATAGGTAAGAGATTTTCAATATAAAATAGATATTGGTTTGAATTTTTTAAATCTCATGCTTAAATACAATCAGGGTGCTTGTTATCTGTTATATATATGTTCAGCGGCAGTTTCATCAAACACGGAAGAAGAAATTTATTTTTAGCCATGTGAACTTCCCGAAGGGATAAAAGAATTCTGGTGCTCCAGAAAGAGAAAGCACTCATTCCCCTGTGCACTATAATTATTACTATGAAAGGAAATGGTTCTGCACTCAATGGACTAATGATAATTTTTCTGTTTCTTCCGAATGATTAGACATCCTTTCATTGCCAGATTCTTTCTCCTGCATTGTGGCTTCTGTTAGATGAAGGGATGACATATGGAAGAAGTTAATGATTTATATATAAAATACAGTAGTATATGTAGTTTGATCTAGTTGATATTATTCATATTAAACTATTTGTAATCTAGTAATTGTCATGAATGAGAGAAAGAAGGAGAGAGGATTAATGAATGATTTGATCAGATTAAAGGGAGATAACTTGGTTGAGTTTTACAGTCTGTGATAGATATTGTAATAAATAATAGTTGATTTTTCCCCCCTAAGAAATTAGAAGCAAAAGTTTAAATTCTTATGGTCTTGTGTGAAATAGATTTTTTATAGATGACATGTTTATTCCCATTTATTTATTTAAAATCGGATTTAGTTTAGAAAGACAAGAACCTTAGATTATTTGATACTCTTGTTTACGATGAAATTCCCACACGTTGTTTCATACACCAAGCAGTTCCCACACATTGTTGGCTGCACGAGACATTGTCTTACTTACAAAAATAGGTTTCATTTTAAATCTGATTCTCTAAACACTATTAATCTCAATAGACATGAAACAAAAAAAACTTCTACTAAAATTAATCATCATCTGATGAAAGCCTTTTGTTAAATCAGAAAAAGGACTATTATTATGATTTTAACAAATACGTGTGATCTTTGCCGCTAAAGGTCTAAGTTACTGAAGATAAAAGGTCTGTGTTATCAGAACCCCAGAGTGAAACGTCCGCAGTAACAAGGATATCATTACATCGTATTCTTTGTGAGCGAAAATAATTTGCGGAATTCATATCGTTACAAAAGGTTCAAAGTATCGTGTGGAATATTTTTTGTCTAAAGTTAGACGACCACACAGATGTTTCTTTGTCTTGAATATATTTCTATAATTACAGTTTATTCTTTTTATAAAAATCATCAGAAAAGGTTAAAAAAAGTAAAAGGAGAGAAATTAAAGGAATTTATCTGTGATTAATTTCTATTTCATAAATTGAACAAAACCACAGGAATGAAGTTTTTGATTTTAGATTCGTTTAAAAGAAATGTGTCTGGCTAGGTTATTTCGGAATAAAAATGATGGTTCAATTTTATTTCAATAATGCGCTTACACATAAGGGTTTAGGAGAGGGAGGCAACTGGAGGCCGTGGAGAAAACCCACAAGGTTGGACAGGCGACCCTACTACTTGTCATGTACAACCGGGAAGTCGAACCCACGCCAGTTGACTCAATGATAGACCTTATGATACAGTGCGCTCGTGCTAACCAATCGGCCACCCACCCCCAGGGAATTTCGATAGAAAATCCCAATTGATGTCAGTTGGTACTTTTCTTAAGATGTGGGAACATTTTGAATTTGAAGAGAAAAAATAACCTACTGCTGTTAGGGCAAAATTCTCCTCCTACGAATTACACCCAGAACCCTGTTTTAACTAAAGACCTGAGGTCTCGATGCAAATCAGGTTATTGAGAATCATGCTAAAGACAATACCTGTGTTCTGGAAACAATCTTAATTTGTGGGGATAGTAAAGCTGTTTGTAACATTCCTCGACAAATCTGGTTATCAAGAGCCCTGTGTTCTTGAATTTTAGCGAATTTCAAGACCAATCCCATTTTATGAAGATATTAAAGCTGTTTATAACATTCCTACACATATTCCAGCTTCAAAGTGAAAAATAGTATGATTAAGATAAAATGTATTGGTCGAAAAAAAATCCATCAATCCTGACAGAAGTTATCATCTAATTTTATTTTCTGAAAGATATTTGATACAATTTTCAAGGTCTTTAATTCAGTATAGTTTCAAGTTGATCAAAGAATGTCTGAATGTAGATAATGGTCTATAATAATGGCTGTATATAGGCAGAATACCTTGATGATAACATTCGGATTACATCAACAGCAGTAGAAAGGACGAATCAACTCTCCTCAAGTTAAATAGCGATTAATTAGTTAAATTCAGTGGCAGGAGAGAGACACATGGGATAAAAGTATTAATGAAAAGAATAAAATAATGTGTGTTAAGTCTCCGCGGGGAGGGAGGCAAGAGGATGGGAGAGAGAAGAGACGCATGTAAAAGGTGTAACCAGGCCTGAAAACAATACAATAGGATTGTGTTTGTCTCTGGGAGGAGGAGAAAGGGAGTGTTGGGGGGGAGGAAGGGGGAGATGCATGTAAAAGGTACTGAAAACAATTCATACGATTGTTTTAGTCTCTGAATCTCTAAATGACTGATGGTATTTTAACTAGTTCTTGTTGAGTGAAATTCTAAGCAGACATTTCAATCCATATATATGGAGAGAATGTACAGACGCTTGCATTCTCTCTGGGAGAAACAATTAGTTCAGGGACTCATTAGTAAATAATATTTCTATTTATGGTTCCGTAATTGTCCTGGTATTCCTCTTTAAAGAGAATGCCTGGAGGGTGACGACATGACAAGGACAGTAACTATTTTAACGAGATGCCAGCCGTCTGACACTTGGACCAATTAACTGGTCTGTTATAAAAACATCTGGGGCATTACTCCACATTGTTATTTCCTGGTATTGATTTCACATGAGGTCGGAGGTCAGATAGACAGGGGTTAAAGGTTAGATAGAGACTGATGAGGTCAGAGTTTATCACAAGCTATAGAACGTGTGTTGAAACCAAGGAGAGATAGGAGACTCATCATCCAGGATGCTATCAAAGGTTCTCAAGTTTTCTTCAAATCTTAAGATACTGGTAATAATTTTAAAGATTATTCTTGTACATTACCAAATATCTGTTTTTCTTCGGATACATAAAAAAAAAACCCAAGACTCAATTCCTTATTGGACAGTCAGACATAAAGAAATTACTGCTAGCAAAAACAAAGCACATCCATTATAAAATTGAAAATGAAAGTGTATTTTGAGCAAATCTTCTTATAGATAAGACGTCTGTTTAAAACACAAAAAAACATATTGGAATATTAATCCAAAAACAGAAAAAATATCAGACCATAAAGAAAGCCTTTGTTTGTTACAATACTAATCTATCAAACATTCCCAGTAAAACCTAATCAACTGTTAAAATCATATAATCCCCTTAAAATTTCCTAATCCCCCCACATCAATCAGGTTCTTAATCCAAATAGAGACACGTGGAGACGTTTTAGATATTAAAGAAATTATTAATCACAACATTTGAAGAAATGAACTTTGAAGGTTTTGTCGCGTTTGTAGTAAACATATAAAAGGAATTCGATGATTTGGAAGAGAGAATGGACATACGAATGAGAGACGTCAACGTCAGACATTTTAAAAACATTTTTTAATTATTTTAAATGATTATATATTATTATAAGTTATTGTTTAAGTTATTAATTAGCCAAAAGAACAGTTGTAACCCATATAAATATAGTTGTATATTGCTATAAGTTATTAATTAGCCAAAAACATCTAGTAATTATTATAAATATATATAAATATAAGTTATTAATTAGCCACAAGAAAAGTTGTAACCCATAAAGAAAGCACCCGCCTTTGAACTTTTAACACTTGACTGTTTAATGAGGGTATAAAAGTAATTAGAGATGTATAAAGCACATATTATCATAGATTATTAACCTACTTCTCGATTGGGCCTTTAATATTGTTTGGCATCAGTTTTCATTGAATTGTTCTCTTGGAGATCAGCTATTGACAGTGTCAAGTATCATGCATGAGGCAGGATATGGGAATAATCTTTCTAGAACATTACTCACACTTCGCCTTTTCAGAATTTCCCATTTAGACACTACCTATCCTATTTTCTCACCCACGCTGACAAATGTTTTGGTCTAATTTAAGAATACATCGTGAGAATTTATTAAAACTCCATACAAGCAATAACAAATTAATATATTTCTATATTTTATCTATTGATGGCTAATTTAGGGGACTACGGATGACTGGATAGGGGTCAGGGTTTATTTATGCTTTACGCTGAACTACAAAAAAAAACATGTCTTTCCATCAATAATTATGTACCACCAGCAAATTTAAAATGACTCAAAAGGCCATCAATGAATTGGTTTATTGAAAGGGGCTGAATGAATTATTGAGATGTAATTGTACCTATTAATATAAATACTATTCCTAACACATCAAACCTTTTTATAGGTGTTAATGGAACAGGGTCTCTCCGTTGGATTATAAGCTAATAGGATTAGTGAAAGTTGAATAGGTTGTAAAAACGCTAGGGTATATCACTACTTATACCATAGTTAATTTCAAGGCTAATGGATATATTAAGTATATTAGATATACAAGTGTATGGTAGACCAGTGTGTTTTAATGACTTGAGTTCATTCATAGTAGAAAATGTGTAAAAAGATGTTTTGATAAAGTAGATATGAAAGAACGGGGTTGAAAGTGTAAAATAGTTTTATTTAAGGTCCATGTCCACTTATGTGATATCGCAGACGAGCAGGGTGGACAGTGTGAAATAACTTTATTAACGTCTGCATTCAGTGAAGGGATATCGCAGACGAGCAGGCCGGGTGCAGTGTGAAATAGTTTTATTTAACGTCCGCTTCCACTGAAGTGATATCGCAGACGAGCAAATTGGAGGGTCAGATAGAGTATGAAGTAGTTTTATTTAATGGACGCATCCACAGAAGTGATATCGCAGACGAGCAGGGTGAAGATATATATGGGATCTTTTAAATTATCGTTACACCTGGGGAAGCTTTTGATTTTAATTATCGTTATAAACTCTACTAACCAATGAAGCTTTTGTTCATTGTAAATATGATTTGAATTAATCTACAATTAAAAACATTGAGGAATTTATGACAGATTGTGAAGTGGATATCCATGGGATTTTATTTTATGTTGAACTTTTTGTACCAGGTTTATTTATGGTTACATATTTTCCAACCACTTGTTTTATTAGACAAATATAATAAACGAGAAATATTCCGCGTGATATTCGAGGAATTTGTTTTAATTGATGAGCATATTGATGCCAAGAGATGCATTGAGGAGATTTCGTTTTTTCTGGATTTAGCAGTAAAATTGACATTTATGTACTGGTGTTATTGTACTAGGGGATTGTGTTTGTTTCTTGTCTTCGATATCAAGATAAGAATCAAACCAGTGATTTAAGGAAATATTAAACAACTAGAAAGCTTAAGTTTTAGTGAAACCTAACATGGTCTATTTAATTGAATTGGATGTATTGATTGGTTTTGTGATGTGGGTATTTGTCTAGGGTTAGGGGATGTATTTAAAATCTTAGGTCCACAGATCTAAAATGGTGTAACAGATTTTATCGACAAATTCGTTAAACAATTAACTAAAATTATTAATCAAACTGACATCCACTTCATATTTCAAAATAAAAAAATTAACCAATTGAAATGGTACTAGGTGAAACAGAATTCTATTCCTTATTTTCACATTAAACAAAAAGGCCTAGCTCCCGTGAAGACTCTTCTGAAGTCAGATCTATCTATCTGTGTTTGTGATTGTGATGGATACTTTGTTGCTCTGGTTGTAAGAGTAAGTTTTAGGGTTGTTATTTTTACCTGCAGAAAGTTATATTAAATTACACACTCGACACGTTTAAAGTCTATTTAAATCCGTCTCGAGTGCATTAAGGAATGGCCAGTGTCGGAACAAAAGACGGAAGATATTTTTCAAAAATATTACGATGACAGTTTTATAGATGTCGGAAGTCGTGGGAGTTCAACGTCATGTCATGTCATAAAACACTGAATGAAAGAAATTATATGTGAATAGTTTTCATGAATTGTATTCACATTGATCAGTAGTATTAAAAACCAGTGAAGTTTGTGAAGTGATTTTAATTTGTCTTGAAGAAGCTGCACGTTTTGTGAAACAATATTTGGTAACCCTGTTCGTGACCGGGATATGATTTAAGCTGGGTAGGATAGGTTTTAAGAGGAATATGTTTTGTGGATTACATGTTGACAAAATAGACATGGGACAGTTAGAAATATATGTTAAAAAAAGGTAGGAAAATAGAATAATTTATTTGTATACATGTACAAGAGTCAGACCTGGAAATAACGGTTTTAGATGTATCAGGCACCATAATGAAATAGTACCTGATATTTTCAACTTAGTGCCGGATATGTATTGATAATATCAACAAAAAGTCAAATCAGTGCCGGACAAAATGACAGACACCAGAGGTGTTGTGTCTGACAAAACCTGGATCTGAGCCTGACTTTGTCTGTGACAGGTGCCTTATTATTTCGAGGCTTGCACACAGTAACTCTGTTTTTTATTGGATGGGAACCACTTTTCACTACGCCACAGTACATCCTGCGATTGGGTAATATTTCCTTAGAGTTATGAAAATAGGTTGAAGTTATGTAGTGATAAAATGAACAATTTTGAATAGATTCAAATTTCAGTCAACCATGAACATCTATTATCACTAGTCAAGTTTTATCAGACAGATCAGATTGATAGTAAGGAATGTTTCGATGGCTAACTACCCGTGGTTGACGAGATGGTCCATCTGCCTTGATGATCGTGGACCGCAGCCTCAAATTACAATTACTGCGTGTTTGGCGCTAACAAGACGCCAGCATTGAAGAGATGTGAAACGTAATTTCTTTTGTCTCCTATTTAGTTCAAGAGGGTGGCTTCAGACAAAATTCTTTAAGATCGATCGACTGTCGGAATATGTGATGTAACTATGTCTAAATTACCAAACAACAACAAAATTAACGATGACCATGACAAATCTCAGACAAGGTCATTTCGTAAACAAAAAATAGGATTGAATTTGGATGCCAAATGTGAAGTGGCTTGTAGAGTAGGAGTCTTTAATTAACTTCCATGCAAGTCAAGATCTTCTGTCAGTGCCTCATCTTGTATGTTTTACAATGATTGTATGGTTATATCGGTGTTGACTTTGATAACGTGACAATGGAAAACGAATGCAGTTTGCAAAAAGATGCGTATGACAATCCAAAAACATAAAAAGTTCATCCTGTTTTGAGATGTAATCATAAATCTCTTTCGGATTTAGAATTTTGAAAAAGATGGAACTGTAACCTTATTAAATGCAAGATGACATAACCATTCACACTCCCCCGCCTACACCTTCTCGTCAGACAAAGTCACCCCTGCCCACCACACCCACTCACCAACATGCGCTTCACATCCTCATATTATTTTCAATATTTTGTATTTTGACATACAAATAATTTTTCCATTTTGATTTTCAGATGTGACAGTCCATTGACATTAAAAAGCTACAGGTAAGACAACTTTATAGCTTATTTTATTAAAAAACCCAAAAATGCTGTTTTTACAATCAAACACTGTCATTCTTACAGTCAAACATTGTCATTCTTGCAGTCAAACATTGTCATCCTTACAGTCAGACATTGTTATTCTTACAGTCAAACATTGTCAAACATTACCATTCTTACAGTCAAAACATTTACACCATGTGTAAAACTGATGAAACGGAAAATACAAAATATGTTCATTAAAATCCTACAAACTCCATTTCAATTATATTTTCACAAAACAAAATCAATTGAAAGCACTTATATTCATAGTCAGCTAAACCAAATACTGTCTTTATTATTTGAGTCCATCTAATACAATTTTCCCTGTCTATCTTTTTATTAAATTTATGTGTTTTGTTGCCTGGCAACCTATCTTTATTGAATCTATCGATCAGTTCTATAAGCTTCATCTGTGGGACAATAAAAAAAGTCGAATCTGGACTGAGTGTTATGGATAAATTATTACTTTTACCATGCAATCACGTCATTGTCCAGAGGCGGACAAATCACATGGTATTTTTAAACCCACGGAACTATTTGGTTGACCTACGTCGTTTAATGTCAGACTTTTAATTATCTTGACGCCTGTCGGATTTTAGCGGGGGGGGGTTTGTAAACGATTGAAGTTTAATCGAATAATTGATGTAATTCTAGACATTTGATTGGTTAATAGATTAGGAGCACCTGTCATGTTCGTATTAGAATAGATACATGTTTGAAATGACCGTAGTGTATATTGATTGCCAGTGATTTGTGTATACCCCAAACATCAAACGTCAAGCCAGACTGATCAGACAGAATAGTCTTTGCGTAAATTTATCTGTCTGTTTCTTGCAGGAGATTAATTATTTTAATGCCTTGATAAACTTAGCTACAGAATTATTTCTGGACTTTGTTGTGTTGTTGGAACACATTGTCCAAAAATAAATAGTTTATTGCTGGACTCAGTCTTTACCAGAAACACAATGTCATCATTTGTGTTAACTAAATTTGTCAAAAGAAATATTATTCTGTCGTCTTGAATGATGGAAATCAGTTGAAATTTGAGAAAAATCAGAATTCAGTTACAATTAATCAGACGATGTCTCCATAAAGCAGAGGTAGCCGACCAGTTGAGCTGGAAAAAACAAATAGATGACTTTAACTTCTGTAATCTTTGAAGTGAACTGGAAGAAAATTGTGGACGTTGACATCAAAGATTATTAGAAATTGAATTCTAGAGTAATGGAATGCTATTTATTGGGTAATGAAATACGAAACATTATATGAATGAATGACGGAACGCAATCACTTGTGCAAATATTTAGAGATTAAAATATGCTAAAAGTCATTTTTAAGTTTGTATTCTTTGTGAAATCGACTGTCTGCAATTCTCCACACAGTTCATGGTATTTTCGCGACAACAATCTATAGTCTATTTATACCAACGAGGAAAGTAGAAAAAGTCAATTTGAAAATCTTTCAAACGGAAATTATTAGAAGCCATTTAGACGCAGTTGTTTAAATCTCTGATTAACTTCTTAGCGTGAGAGTCCAAGACAAAAAACATTGGATTGTGTTCGTGAGGTGGTCGCCTGCTGACAAATACTGCAATCATCTATGATTTGAACATGTACCAGAAATTTTGAACGCAACTTTACTTTTTCTACAACAATACAACATTTTAACATCCAATACGACAAAAATTTACATCAATATGAAATAAAAATAGATATAAATTTGTAGACACTTCAATTTATAGCAGTAGTTCCCCTTCAATATATTTCTCAATAATTTTTCAGCTTTTTACTCTTAAAAGGAAGTCTGATGGCTGATATTTTTAAACTGTATAAATGCGTTTATCAATAATTCTAAATCATACATTGATTTATAAAGTAGATTAATTGTCTTCCAACAAAAACCAATTTGTTAAAAAGAAAATCATGAATTAGTCTAAAATCGTATATAATGATTTGTGCATCTAGAAGAGAAGAAATAGAAGTAGACAATGATAATTAATACTAATTGTTTTTTCGTAAAATAATATATCCTCCACATCTGCCCCAAAACTGTATTTGTTAAACTATTCAGTGAGTCTTGAAATAACAATTTCAGTACGCTTCCCAACAAAATGTCAGTCATGAAGTTGTAGCTTTACTTGACAATTATAAATTTGTGCTTGAGATGGATTGAAAATATCAATAAAAACACAGCAAGTTGATAAATCCCTGCCAAATAAACAGAAAAACAACAAAGAAATTATTCCTGACATTGTCTGTGACCGGTGCCATTATTCCAGACTTACTGTCCTGTCATACTAGATATATATCCAAGCTTCGACAAAGCTGTAATTTTGAATAATAAATCAAGATTATATCGTGGAGACGTTGTGCACCCACGAGAGAACGATATAATACAATGACAATTACTCGATTGTCAACTTGCAGGATAAACACATGAATATTTATATCCGGGATAATGTTGCTAATTCTTTCAGACCACAATTTACATATTATTCATGAAAGACATGTAACATATCTTAAAAACACCGACATCCAGTCAGAATTATAAACGGTGTAGAACCTGACATCCAGTCAGGATATATAACGTTATAGAACCTGACATTGAGTCAGAATAACATCGAGTCATAAGGTCTGTCGTTGCGTCAAGTGGTGTGTTTTCAGTGACAAGGAGTAGGGTCGCCTGTCCAACCTCGCTGGGTTTCTCCAGGTCCTTCGATTTTCTCCCACAGTTAAAGATCCCTTGGCCCAAGTGAATGATTGAAATAAAATTGAACCATATGTTATTCCCGAAATAACCTAAAGTTTGTATAAAGGGGACGTTAATACCCCCACTCTCTCTCTCTCTCTCTTTATAATATTAATATGTTTACTAAGATCGAAATATATTTGGTGGACCCCTAACAATATGTTATTCCAGAAATTACCTAAACTTTGTGTCGAGAGGACGTTAATACCCCCACTCTCTCTCGCGCTCTTTTTATAATATTGATAACGGAATATATTTGGTGGACCTCTAACCATCATATATTTTCTTTAATTAATGGTCCATGTTACGATGTGTTTTCACCCGTTATTACATCAATATGACCTTCGATACTTCAAGAGATTTATTACCCAGTCTTGTATCAAGCCAAACGTCATATAGTCTGTATTCATTATGACGAAAATTCATCTTGGACTCCATCTGAATATTAAACATGTCGATATTCCCGTTGTTATTCGGGACGCGCCACCGTCTTTTCTTCCTTCTGGAAAAATATGAGAATAATATTGATAGCGTCTTTACGGCAGGTTTGAGTGAAAAGTTCACCACATTTTATGCCAAACAGTTTGGAGTAGTTGGTGTAAGAAACTGTTGATTGGGTATTGACTTGATCCTGGGCGTTATGAGATAAAGTCGATTCACAGAAAAACAAATAGATTCATACTTGGTGAATATTTGTGCATTTTGAGGAATTTTATGCTTCATGTATTAGATTTTCTACTCTTAGTAAATTCTAGTATATTGGAGTATTTTATCTTTTTCAAAGGAATTTTACAGTCTTTTAAAATGTTTTATGTTGTTGCAAACTTTCCATGAAGTAGAAGTTATAAAAGTTGTGAACTAGATGGAAGTGTTTATAGTTTTACTGATTTAGACAAACCTAGGACGTAACTTGGTTTATTGACGTTGAGCTGTGTTTGTTGTTTGAGATTTTATTGTCAAGTTTCTTAATGTGAAGAATCCTTAAAATTGTTTTAGATCAATTCGATATTCAATTAGATACATAACAGTACAAAAGGAATTGAGAATCAGGTTTTCTTGAAGTGGGATCGGGTGTTTTAAACAGTGGTATAAGACATTCTGGAAGTCGAATCGGGTGTTTTATAAGTGGTATAAGCCATAAGGTGTTCTGGAAGTGATATCAGTTGTTCTAGAAGTGTTATTAGATGTTCTATAAGTGGTATCAGATGTTCTAGATGTGGTATCAGATGTTCTAGACATGGTATCTGGTGTTCTATAAGTGGTATCAGGTGTTCTAGACAGTGGTATCAGATATTCTAGATGTGGTATCAAGTTTCTAGGCAGTGGTATCAGGTGCTCTAGATGTGGTATCAAATGTTCTAGACAGTGGTATCAAATGGTCTAGAAGTGACATCAGTTGTCTGTAAGTAATATCAGGTCTTCTGGAAGTGGTATCAGGTTTTCTGGAAGTGGCATCAGATGCTCAATAAGTGACATCAAGTGTTCTAAAAATACTACGCACATCACCCATCTCTATTGATATTGTCTTGACTGAAATGATTAATGATTTTATGATAAGTAATATTTAAGAGGATTTGCCTTAAGGCCGAATTAATTAAAATATTGATGATCTCATATGTAATTATATAATAAATCATCACAACAGTTTTTAATTGGGTTCGAACTTCTGGGTAGAGTACAAACAGATCATCATAGGATGAGTATACTTCAGGGGTAGAACACCGTCATTATTTACATCTAGTAGAACACCAGTATTATTTGTGTTAATTCATCTTTTGATTTAATTATTTCTGTTATCAACGGTTGTGGTGGTTTGTCTTAAAGTTTAAGATATTTGGTTACTTATTAGTTATCAGAATATAGGATTATATTTATATCAGAATATATGATACATTATCTTAGAAGATATTGGACTGTTAATATGCTATATGATAACGTCATTGTTTGTGAAATTAGACCGAGTCTTTGACAGGTTTTATTGAATTCGAAGGATATTTGGAATCAGTTTTATTGAAATCATTTCATACACTCCAGAATCTAATAACTAAACTAACTAAAGCCTTTAATATTTATTGAGAATCTTTGCATGGGTATAATAAGTTGAAATGATATCGATTCAATTTGATGCACTCAAGAAAAACTGCACTAACATTCTGGAAGTAACAGTCAGTTTAAAATCATCTGTCTGAAATAATTAACATTTGTCCTGGACTAAAGAAGAAGAGTCGTATTTTTAATCCTGATACCCAGCCAGCAACTCGACAGATCGTGTATTTGGTGTGAAGTCAAATATTTTTAAATCTTTACAAGAACTGTTCCAAATGTGACATTAGTTTAAGGATTGTTGATGCCGGATTTATGGAAATAATATTTTAATACCGATCTGAATAATATTTGACGTGCGATAGGCGTCTGGTTATTGTCTCCCTGCATCTTGGATTAACGACAACTGTTTGTCTTGTTGCTAGCATCAATTACTTACAAGTTTTACACAGGACAAGAATTGGACGCAGCCATAGAAATTTATAACCGAATCTCAGAAGACCAAAAATCAATGAAGGAATGCCAAATAAGTAGCTGACATTGAGTTACACGATAGTATAAACATTTGTAGATATTAGGACAACGGAATATCGTCGTCCCATATATATTTCTTCTTCCTGCTCCGTGATATATTCGAGCAGTTACCATGATAGGGTCACAGAGTTGTAATTTTGATGAAGTCTCAAAAAGACCTGTGGTGCCAAGAAATCGACGATGGAATTCCTGTATTGGTTTTAATCAAAGGAAGAAACGCTCTTTAAGGTATGTTTGTCGTTAAATAAATATATCGTTGGATTAAAAGGCTATGTCACTTTAGTGTAGTTAAATATATTGTGGGATTAAAGGGCTATATCACTTCAGTGTTGTTAGATATATTTAAAGATTAAATGGATGTATCTTTATCGTGAAATTAAAGGGACAAATCACTTTACTGGGATTAGATATATCGGAAATTAAAGGGACGCATCATTTTATTGGGATTAGATATTTCATGAAATTAAAGGGTCATGTCACTTTACTGGGATTAAGGGGATACATCACTTTGCTGTTGTTATTTAATATCACGAGATTAAAGAGACACATCTTGTTCATAGAATGGAAAAATAAAATGGGCCATTTTGATTCCCTTGCTATCCAATTTGACTTAACAGCAAGATCTCCAATAAGATCTAACCAATCTAACGAAGTTATTTTTTAATCCAAGAAGGTTATTTCCTTTAAAACCAGATTCTTTTATACGACTTCAACACAGATTAAAACCTCACAAGTGATAATAAAAATTTATCAGAATTTTTAAGATTTGATTAAGAATCCAGACAAGCTCCACACTGCGTATTTTTAGTGTGAAATATTTAAAAAATATTGAGGTGGTATCAGATGTTTTCTCTGCAGATCAGTACTAAGTGAAGTTCCGGTTAATTTCTATTCATTTCACCTTCCCAATAATCCCACTGCTAAAGACCCCTATGCACAAACAAATTATTGAACCATATGTTCATCCCAAAATGACCTACTTTGTGTCGAGTGGACGTTAAATCCCATTTCTCTCCCCCAATAAGTGCAGAGAAGTATCACTTATATCCCCATTTTATTCATTCAACCAATGCAGCACCAAACCTGTCTTTGATATTCATGTATATTCTCCTAACATTCGTCCAATTCAGCACCACATTCTCCTTAATACATTGTATACTCTCCTACCATTCGTCCAGTGCAGCACTGCTTTTCCTTAATACACTGTATATTCCTTTACCATTTCACCAATGCAGCACCACCTTCACCTTTAAACACTCATCTATATTCGTCGAAGATGGTCCAAATTTCACCTGCTGTTTCTAATCTGGGGATTTCTCCACATCGAATGACAATCCTGCTCAACTGTCTTTCGTGTCTGTTCTATAATCCTTGTGATTATCCTTTCATTTCCGACACAAGATGTCTAATTATTTCCCCATCCGTGGCTTTCTGCCCGGCTTTCTGCCGGCTTTCTGCCGTTTAATTCAAGTTATTTTATTTAATGATTGCTCATGGAAATTTGATAGATTGAAACCTGCGATGTTTTTGTCAGTTTAGAATTGGTGTTTAAATTGGTAGGTGTTGGATTTTGTGGGCAGATGATTGTGGTTAAATTGACAAGTTCGCGCTATAATCAAGTCTATGTCGTGATCAAAGAAATCGTGGTATATGATCATATATTCGTACGCAACCGCTGGTTAAAATCACCTCGACAAATGGTTATATTTTTTCATGGTCATGTATGTAATGTGAGGAACTCGAATTTTGCACTTGGTGTGCACTCAAATGAACCTTGGTTTTTGTGTCATCCAAAAAACTAGACAACCCTTCTATCAGGCACTTCCTACAGCAAGCAGGAACAGAACTTATCATTCTCACAGGCACTACCTATGACAAGTAGGAACAAACTTGAAAATGTCAAGGTTACTCTCATCCCACGCTGAGGTCCAAACCCTGGACATGCAAGTCTGAAGTCAAGATCAATTTTATACAACTAGTTTTAATGAATACTAATAATTAGTTATCATTTTGACCAGACAAATTATATTAAATTTAGATTAGCCATATCCTACTTGAGACTGTCGAAGTTTCTGAATCAAAAGAAATATATGATACATGTATTTGAATAACTATTGCCCATTGGGATATATTTTCAATTACATGAGACCGTCACATATTTTGTACTCGTGCTCCGTGTTCATTCAGCTCTAGTCCACGATAATAAAAGTTAATGACCTATTTCATGTACGTGAGATGTGCCCCAAATGACCTATTTCATGTACCAGTCATGTGCCCCAAATGACCTATTTCATGTACCAGACATGTGCCCCAAATGACCTATTTCATGTATCTGACTTATTCCCCGTGTTCATTCAGCTTTAGTCCACGATAATTACCTGACTTGCACCCCCGTTTTCTCTGCTTTCGTCTACGTTAATTAGATTTAATTACCTATTTCATGTACCCGAGATAAAAGACATTGGCAGACGACATCATGAAATAAATAGATTTGATACGAGTCTGTAATTATTACCGTTTAGTTTCGTTTAATCAGCTTCTTATGAACTCTGATATTTCATCATGGAATGACAGGACTCCGAAAATAACTTGGACGTTTAATTAACAACATCATCATAGAACACTGAATTCTCCTCTTTCATTAAAAAAAAAAAGACCTTTGTGACGTAAAGTAAAATTGATGTTCTTTTTGTACGAAAAAGGAAAAATATATTTGACATAATACCGGTAATCTTTTAAATTTTCTTGTAAGACAAAATGAACTATTTTCATGAAATGGCCAATCGGAAATCTCAAACAAACAATCAGCCGAAATTGCTGACATGGCAATTTCCTTACTCCCTAGTTATTAACCAATGGCATGTCTTCAAGGTTTTTAGTGCGGTGGTCATTAGTGCAGGGTTTAGATCGGTGATGAGTTTGTGATTTGCGTCGTTAGACAGCAGGTGAGTGGACGACAACTTAGCTCTCATCAAGTTGTATTTAACTTCAGCGTTGTATTCAGGAGGGTGTTGCAGTGTTTGATAAGTTACAAACTACTTTTAGGAGGGTGTTACAGTGCCAGTGCAGTGTGTTTGACGGTTAATAAATTTGAAACTACTTTAAGGGGAGGGGGTGTTAGAGTGCTGATGTGTTTAACAGGTAATAAATTTCAAACTACTTTGAGGGGAGGGGGGTGTTAGGGTGCTGATGTGTTTAATGGTTAATAAATTTCAAAGTACTTTTAGGGGAGGGGTGTTAAAGTGCCGGTCTGTTTAACGGTTGATAAATTAGAAACTACTTTTATAAACAAGAACAGTCAGCAGACCACCAAATGTTGAGGAACATGACAGTTCTCTGATTTTAGGATAAATTGATAACAAGTTTATACCATTACAAGTAATATATCCAGGTAGAAAATGGATAAAGATTATCTGACACCTGATGTCTTTAGATTTACAGGTAACACAGGTAACGACAGGTAAGCTCTAGTGGAAATATAATTAAATATAATGATTTGAAATGAAATGGGTTTTAACATCCTCTGATTTTCATCCCATCCAAATAACTATATATGTTGTCCCTTGCCAGGCCCTCATGCACTTCGGACAAGGAGGAACCATGCCTGAAAATCGTAATGAACTTTGTCGGTCAACATCTCACTCTCTCATTCTTTCTATCCTAAACCGTGGAGATGGATGGGGAAGGGTGCTCATGACCTTTGAGAGGGGTGGGGGAGGGTGCTCATACAAACAGGACCTTGGAGAGGGGTGGCGGAGGGTTCTCATACAAACAGGACCTTGGAGAAGGGTGGAGGAGGGTTCTCATACAAACAGGACCTTTGAGAGGGGTGGGGGAGGGTGCACATACAAACAGGACCTTTCAGAGGGGGGTGGGGGGAGAGTGCTCATACAAACAGGACCTAGGAGAGGGGTGGGGAGGGTTGTCATACAAACAAAATGATACAGTTACCTTGTCAATAACTTCAATCTGTGAAAACCTTAGGTTTTTTTTTATTTAGTTGTCTTGAGTAACAGCTAGAGAAAGCCCAAATATATCCTCCAAATATACACAACGACCTGAGTTGCATCGAGTTAATATAATGATATAAATTTGCGCTGAAAATATGAAGTTGCGTTACAAGATGGAGTAGATGATGAATTAATGAGTTTTCCCAATATAAAAGACAAGAGATGGTCCCAGGGTTCTAACCAAATCAATTTAGTGTTTAATAACGTCGCGTAATAATGAATCCGTGTTTGGTAATAACCATGAACAAATGACCATCAGACATCTTATCCAAATGAATTTTATTACTCCGTGCCATTCGTAATATTTATAGTTTTAATTTGCTAAAAGGGACGTGTCGGAGAATTAGATAATTGACGAATGTCGGGATCACCAAGGTCACTGTTTATAATTAATTTGAACCTAAATAGCCCTGTTTATTATATTATTGTGTGTCTGGTTTGTGGTTTTCATCTCTCTAGCGATTGACAGAAAATTTTATGTGCATGTAATGTGCATTCTTTGAAAAACAACCATCTCTCTAGCAATCCTAAAAATAATTCACCCGACACAGATTTCAACAACCACAAATTCAGACAGTCGTATGTTCTGTTATTATTTGACAAGGAGTAGAGTAGCCTGTCCAACCTCGTGGGTTTTCTCTGGGTCCTCTCGTTTCCTCCCACTGCTAAAGACCCATATGTGCAAGCAAATTATTGAAAAAAAATTTGAACCATATGTTAGTCCTGAAATGATTTAATTTGTGTCAAGTGGACACACTCTCTCTGTCTCTGTCTCTCTCTACCTCTATCTCTCGATTAGCACACCATCAACTCAACTGAAGACTACATTTCCATTTACAACAAAATGGCACCAGATGCAAGACTAGTTTTTTTAATGCCTTGGGACAGTTGATTAATGAACAAAAATTCCAATTTTGTTAAAAACTCATTTTTATCCTGCAGGGAAGACAAAGGAAATTAAACGTTCTTGTCGTTCAGGCCTGACAAAAGTCAAATAATTTAACAGAAATTCATGATCCCCAAGACAGCCAAATCCTAAATTCCATCGCATGGAATGAAAGGAGATCGGTTGGACAGCTTTAAGATTGCGTTGTGGTATTAATTCCTTTGTGTGTTCTGGTATTCGTTAATTAATGTTGAGTTGTGGCAAGTCAGGGGAATTGTGTCGGAGAGGAGAACTAGGTTACATGTAGCCAATTTGATCTGCGAGAATTTAAACCGTAGCTTAACGACACTAGATGATTAATCTCCCGGGGAGGATGAGGCAAGCTTCCCTATTAGCATGTTAATTAAAAAGATTTAAGGGAGTTGTCCTGTCACAATCGAGGGGTCATGTACAGAATAATTATATACACAGAGGACTCGGATGAATTTCCAGCCACTGATTCTCTAGGATCTGAAAACATCCTACTTTTCTGCGCTGACCGGGCTAATGAAGACGGCATATGCCATGCAGTCTATGTTGAGGAGATATTTTGCCCAGACAGTGGTGTACACGGGACCTGAGTCTTTTTGACCCATCTGAACAACTACTCTTGAACAGAGATGGGGTTTAACGTCCAATCGACACAAACAAGGTCATTTAGGGACTAACATAAGTATCATTTTTATTTGAATAATTCGCTTGCACGCAGGGCTCTTTAGCAGTGGGAGGAAGCCAGAAGAAAATCCACGGTGTTGGACAGGTGAGTCTAGGTATTGTCAAAACAAACCTAGAGATTATCCAACATTTATAATTAAATGTTAAATAATCTATCGGATTTCATTTAAATTTAAAATACAGAAAATGAAAAAACATGTGATTTTCATGAAATCGTTGGCGTTGTGTATCGAAGAGTTTTAAGAAGTTGTGGAATCTTCCTGAAAGACATTCGACAATCAGTAGTTATGATTAATTCCCAGCAGTGGAAACCAGGCAGCCATATTGCTTTGTTAATTAAATGTTCCTGATGAAAAATCTGATTAAACTGTCGTAATATTGAGTTGACCTCAGGTCCGTCATTAACAAACTGTTCTCGTTATTGCAGAATATTTTGACACAGCGATGTCCGATTAAACCCAATCAGCTCTTGATTAAAGGCAATGAAGTTCAAACTTGTGTTGAGGAATCCAAACAGGGTTCAGTCGTTTTTGTCAACTGTTGTTGTTGTTTGTCATAGGATGGAAAAGGATCGCCAGTCAAACCTTGTGGGTTTTCTCTGGGTCATCCGTTTTGATCCCGGTACAGAGCTCTACCCACAAAATTGAACCATGTTAATCAAGATATGACCTAGTTTGTGTGAAATATTGGATGTTAAACCCCATCGCTCCCTGATAATGCCCAAACTCGTGGGTTTTCTCCCACTGCTAAAGACTCCTACGCGCAAGCAAATTATCGAAATAATAGTGAACCATATGTAAGTCCAAAAATAACCTAGTTTGTGTGGGATGGACCATCTCTCTCTCTCTCTCTCTCTCTCTCTCTCTCTCTCTCTCTCTCTGATAACGATAATCTAGTGATTGGTTTTCTGTATTGATACACATTGATTGGTTATTGATATACAATGATTGATTATTGTTCTATATCTGAAAGGAAATTAAACGAGTTAACTATAATCTGTAATCAATTGACTAATAATTCCATGTAATCGTTATAAGACCCCTAATTATCTTGTTATCGTATTCGTAAGCTTGATAGACTTTGGTGGGTGTAATTACAGTTTCAGATATCAGTCAATTTTCAGAATAATCACAGCTCTAGGAGTATATGTCTAGCCATTTGTCACTGACCTATCCCACAAACCTTGCTTGTGGCCATCTGCATGGAGGTTACTGTCTGCCCTTCTTAGCGACATCATTGAGTTAGAGCAATACTAGGTTTCGTTGAGGTTCATTCTATGTGGGATGTGGCGTTTTGACACTCGTTTTACATATGAATCTTCCAAGACAGTGAACAAGATTTGTGATTCGTCCATGTAAGATTACTCTTCCGGACACCTGTTACCACTGTTTGTTGTGTATTTTATACACGGTGAACAGTCCATTTGCTGATTACACTATTTTGTCTATACCAGCTAGGTTTTTGTCTAATGGTTTGGATTGTTTGTACTTGGTTTCATTTTATTAAAGGAATAAAATATTTACTAAAACAATCTGTTGCCAATTAATGGAAGGATTTGTGGGTTGTTTTTTGTGCATTTGGTTGAGGTGGGGCGCGAGGTAGCATGTTGCGGATAAATTACTGCAGATGGCGTCTGATAGATGGTTTATATTCCCTCCAGAATTAGTCCATTGGTTCTAAACGAGATGTGTTTCTCAAACGTCTTCCATTATTTGTCCGTCAAACCTGGAATAATATTGATCCTCAACAAACTCTCAAATACCAATATGTCTACGAACATGCCATTACCGCTTAAAGACAGTCGTTATTACCTCAACCATTACTGAATATTCTACACGAACCGCGTCTGCTCATATACCCTGAAATACTGGTAGATCTGACAACAGCTAAGATTTGTCAACCATTTCTAAAGAGAAACATTTTATAGATTGGCGTTATTCAATATTCAGGGTTTTATATTAGAGAGGAAGGGAGAGTCAGTCAGCGTAACTAAATAAAAAGAACATTAGAGTGTCGGGTGTAATGGAGCCGAGACTTGCCTTCGGTATATATCATCCATCAGTCTGTATAATGCGTAAATATTTCCGTTTTGTATCATTATCATAGACTATGGTTTATCGTACACTGTTCCGTTCTATTACACCACGGCTCAGCCACCATTATATATATATATATATATATATATATATTAATTGTCTGATGAATTCTGTGTTCAAATATTCCAGACAATTCGCTACAGAATATTCTATTACTTGACCCCTTTCTTACAACTTGGACCTGTCTGTGGTTTTGAGAGTTGTACGCGATCAGTGGACACAATCATTGGCGGAGTCAGAGTAGCGAGCATAGAACATGCGCCCCTGTGTTTAACTTAGATGTTTAGATTCAATTATTTCTGCTGTTTATGTTCCTTTATCCAGGATCGAGATGTTCAGGCAAACTTTCCCTCGTAGTACACTTACGACGGAGGCCAGCCTTATATAGCCCTGTTGGTAGAGAGCTGTAGGACGATAAACCCCTTTTCATGACATTCATTATATTTAAACCCCATTTTCATTTAACCAGAATCGGTTCAGATATGTTAAACTCTTGTAAATATATAGTAATATATCCGTCGAAATTAAAAGTTACTTTTTTAGACTTGCTCAAAAAGCGAAATTGTTCTTTTAAGATAAATGATATTGAGCCCTTGTCCCTTTAAGTGTACAATACTCCAGGCTTGAATGATATTGTCCCTTTATAATTAAGATTACAATATTTCAAACTTAAAAATGCAAATATTGAAAGTATTCTTGCCAGAGATAATATCTGAAGAATCTTTTCAGTTGGAGTAAAATATCCCTCTGGCGTCAGGAGAATCAACTATCTATTGAATAATTACAACCGGAAATTTGTTTGAAAAAAAAAATGGATATAAAGAGAAGAAAAAAAACCCATGTGTTATTAGGTTTTATGTTGAATTTTGACGCCATTAGCGTAATAAGATAAAAACTTTATCATCTCTGTCAATAAAACAGGTCTTATAATCTCGTTGTAAATAAATATGGCGTATAAATCCAGTTATTCATCAACAAGCTTGTTAACATTAATCACATCTTCATCTTTGATGGAGAATAAAGACACTAACAAGTTTGTTAACATTAATTACATCTTCCTCGTTGATGGCAGAACAAAAGACAAGAAATTTGTTATTATTTGTAGTTATCAAGGAATCAACATGGCTTTCAACAAGGAACAGAATTTTTTTTTTCTGCAAAAAAATTATTTTTGTTAATAAATATTTAATGTTGACACCATCAATTCAATTCTTGTTAGCCACTAGGATTATTAATTTTTTATGCCAGGTTCCCCAATTTCACAATTTAGATTGTGTTTTAAAAGTAAAAATTAGTAGGAAAACTGGTAGTCAATGGTAACTAGGCATCTTCAATAGAAATCTTGATCTTGCTTGAAGTACATCAGATCGGGGGGGGGGGGGGCTTAATGGTAAGCACGTTAGCATGTGCGTGCTGTATCATTAAGCTTGTCATTGAGTTAACTGGCGTGGTTTTAAATCCCCGGTTGTACATGACAAGGAGTAGGGTCGCCTGTCCAGCCTCGTGGGTTTTCTCCGGGTACTCCGGTTTCCTCCCACTTCTAAAGACTCCTACGCGCAAGCGAATTATTGAAATAAAATTAAACCATATTTTAGCCCCCAAAATGACCTAGTTTGTGTCGAGTGGAGGAGTGGACGTTAAACCTATTTCTCTCTCTCTCTCTGTCTCTCTCCCATCTGATCATTGCTTTCACGTAATAACCTGCATATTTCGTTACTAATTTTGAACGGCTACTGACCCATCTGAGGGACTCACAGTTTCTTGGATAAAAATCATCGCAAGTACCAAGTTTTGAACTTTCCAGTGAAAATGTCTATCTTATATAATCGGGATGCCAATTCAAGGTTCGTTTAATACTAGGATTTTCATGGAGGTCGCCATGTTTGATTTGAGTGTGTTTGTGTCACAATCTCTGATTAGGCAATGTTATTGTGTTTGTGTCTGTTATAAAGGGACACAACATTTGTATGAGTTCAGGAATTTCAGACTAATATAGCAGCACGTATAGATGGTGTAAAACTTGCGGTCGTTACGTCAGGAACATGATAACAAGGTGACTATTATAGTAATGAAGAAGAACTGTGTGAGGAAAGAGGAACAAAATTTCCTGCTCTATTTTGTTTTACATGTACATAAAATCTGAAATAATTCATAGATTTTGATCAAATTGAATAAAGTTCTTGAAAGATACAGATGATGTTACCTAGCGATCTACCTGTTGTATATATATATATATATATACAGTGCAAGATATGTTATCTTTGATACCTGTTGACTTTTGACTTTTATGATTATATGGGTACTTCTATTGACTAGAAACACATAACAATTGACTACGAGCTTGCAGTTGTAGAATTTTTACATTAACTTATAGAGGAATTTTGGTGAATTGTAGTTGTTGTTGGTTTTGTAAGTACGTTGTTTGTTTTGTAACTACAGATGTAATGGTTATGATACAGCATGCACAATCTAACCATTCGACCATCTAACCCCCCTAAATAACATTTATATAGAGAGATTTTTTATTTTCCAACCTATGATTATCTGACTCGTCGATGCCAAGTAATTACATTGAACTATAAATTAAATGTGGGTGGAATGACAGATCAGGAAGTCAATGTCTTAAAATCATTAATTAACTTGTGATACAGGTAGACAAATTAAGCTGCCTATAAAGGGTTAACCATTCGGCCATTCACCTCCCCCCACCCCGTCCCCCTCCCCCACACATAAAATAAATATATTACGATCTACTGTATATGTTTTTACTGATTAGATGAGATAGAGTTACTTGAACAGTAAACGATGAAAAGATAAAAGGTATACCGACACAAACTAATTTCAACACTGGTTTAATAACATTTTAAAGTACTTTTCTTCATCTCTGGACTATTTATAAATAATGTCGTTAAATATAATATAAGTATAATCCTTCTTCATTAGTCCAGTTGGAGAAGAACAGATTTCATCCCATTTATAATAAATTTGATATGTTTTTTGTTTTTGTCGATTCGCTAGGAGCAAGTTATATTATCTATCAGTCAGATCTGTTATAAAATATTGGATATATTCACCTTTATCTCTAAACATCATCAACTCTAATATTTATATATTAGATATCTATTGGTGTCATGCGATATACCTATATATATATATATAATCGCGATAGTTTTTATCTAATTGGTTATAAGTTTCGTTGTTTATATATATGGATGATGTATATATAATCGCGATAGTTTTTATCTAATTCGTTATAATTTTTGTTGTTTATTTGGATAAAGCATAGGTTCTATGTGGAAACATGTCATGGTGACTGTGAGTTGTGCATATATATCAGTGATAGGTTTTATCTAATCTAATTCATCATAGCCTTGTTGTTGATAGTTTTTACCTGTAAGCATGTGCATATAATCATGATAGTTTTTTTATGTAATTCATCATAGCTTCGTTGTTTTATTTTGTGTAAAACTCTTGTCATGTTGATGGTATAAAGTTTTATTGATGACTTTAGTGTTAATAGTTATAGATATCACATCAATTGAATATGATAATACAGTCTTCTGACTGTTTCTACTGTTTTAGGAATATTGGTCGGATTCAATTTAACAATTGGTTTTATTTGTTGGTGGGATGTCACGATAAGGAAACAAAGAGGACAGGGGTAAGGGTGGGGGACCTCAGGAGCAATATTGTCCTAACTATTTTATATTACAACAAAGATTTTTTTAGGGGACCCGAGCAACAGTGAAGTCCGAGAGCATTACCTGGCAACCTAACGTAAATATATCTAGCATTAAAGGGTGTATGGTATCGGGGATCACATGGCTAGGTGGGTAAGACACTGGCTCACTAGCCTGGAGGTCAGGTGTTCCATCCCTGCTTTGACTGAGAAAGTTAATTCAGATTTTCCAGCATGGTTTCCCTTCGTCAGCGATGCAGGACGGAGGACCTGACAAGGACAGCCGTCTAATCGTGCAGATGGGATGAAAATCAGAGGTCCCGTGTGCACGAAAAAGATCCCTTGACAGTTGAAATTTGATATAAGAGTAGACCATAGTGGCACTGTGCGGGTAAAATTTCCCTCATCACACACTGTATGGCATATGTCTGTCTTCGTAACCCCATTTCATTTTATTTCATTTGATGTGTATAGTATACTTGCCCTGTCTGTCTTTTGTTCTACAGTTTTCCTGCATTTATGGTTTATTTCATATTTAAATCCTCGGTTGTATGTGGCAAGGAGTAGGCTCGCCTGTCCAATCTTGTCGGTTTCCTCCCACTGCTATAAACCTCTACGTGCAAGCGAATTATTGAAATAAAATTAAACCATGAGTTAGTCCCGAAATGACCTGACGTTAAACCCCATTTCTCTCTCTCTATTTCATATTTGATGAAGTTTTTATGTAGTTATAATGAATGGATTTTAGTTTTATTTTGAGTTTTACATTGTTTGTTTGATGAATGTCAAAGTTGTAGTAAAACATTTATTTTAAAATCTGACAAGTTTTTATTTATTTTAATGTTTGATATGTCAAATGAACCTATTCTAATGATGATGCATTGCAATTGATGTTCATTTATTACAAAACTTGATAATCTTTCTTAGATAAAAACATTATCCAGTGTGTCTTGAATTGTATATTGTGGTCTGTGAGGTTTGTGATCCGTCTGTCGTTTGGATGTCGGATGTCAGTGAATTTTAAATTGGATTCTATGAGATGAATGGATTTGTTTCTTAATATGATTGATGTCACAATAGATCAACCAATCGCTTGACTCTGTTTTTTATCTCGAGTTGAACTCGTTAATAACAGATCTTAGACTACAGACGGAAGACGCAGTGTCCGATTCCATTTTACTATCAAAATTTACACGGAAGGAGGAAAAATTATCAGATTGTATGTCTCTCGTCTCTTTGGTGGATTTGAAACACATTTATTATTCGGTACAGTGACGGAAATGCTTCATATCGTGTAACCGTGCCTCGAATCCATGGGATGGTGTAAATTCTATTATTTTAACAAACAGGAAGTGATTACTCTTTATGAGACAAGTGTGTAATTGTGGGTTTTTACCAAGGGAATCGCGAGATAATAAGACCGAATTATGGAATTAATTTTACGTTTATTTGTGTTTTGTGAATCTCGAGTATTGATTTTTATTCAGTAATATTTTAAGAATATATCTGAGGCTATTGTAAAGTACGTCTTTTATGTCAGCGAGTTTTAACCGCAGTGCTTTAGACTTATAATTTTCCAGGTCGATGATTCGGACAATGTGTACATATTGTTACAGCCTGAGGTCATTCCAACATTTATTGGTTATTATCTAGAAATTAGACAGTAATATAGTTATGTTATATCGTGTAGATATAAGACTTGCGGCGCGTCTGCTATTCTTTAAACAGCCCAATCTTAGTTTAATATCCGTAATCCAACAAACAACATTAAAATTGTCGATCGATTTAATTCATCTCTGAAATCACAGCATCTCGCTCGCTGTTGTTCTTCAATTTACATAGATTTTATTTTCTGTCGTTGAGAGGTATCACAGCTCACGAGATTTCTTTGCATTCTTCTGTTTCTTCATTACTGTTTCAACAAGTCTGCATTCATTTAGAAATAAATGCATGATGTAATAATCTACTTGTTGTCGAAATATTAAATGCTGGTTTTTCTCGGTTTCTTGAATGTATTATCGCTATTTACAATTTCCCAGATTATTTCTGCATCCCACGGAATTGTGGATTGAAGATGCATTATGTTAGATTTATGTAAGCATCAGACCATTCTTGTTATAATAGTTTAAAGTTGCATTAGGTTCTAGATATGATTGTTTGAAATTAGATGATGAAAAAAAAATATTGAAAATTTCAGTCAAATACTGCAATTCTGAACAAAGTTATGATTGTCTGAATTTTTGACATAGTAGTCCCAATTGCCAAGTACAACTGGACATTGCCTGATCAACTGAATATATGTCCTTAATATTAGGTTTGTCATATGAATAAATATCTTAATAATAAAATTATATAGATAATTTTAAGCTAGAAACAATCGAAACTGTCAAATGTAGCGCTCATATAATGAATCTTTAAGTCATTTGAAAAATTCATGAATTTTTTGTTTTAAGAAAAGAAAAAAGACATGATATTCAAATTCATAGGCTAATTATTTCGGTATTTAAACCCAATTACAAACGCACTAACACTTTATAACAACAGAGAATGGATTCATTACCAACATGGAGCATATAAACGAAAATATAATCATAAATAAAATCAGAGAAATAGGACATTCAGATGTTTTATTTATAATTTGAATATCAATAATGTTTCAATGTAATGATGAAATTTCTCGGCCACACCTGCGATAAACAATATTTTATAGTTTTACATACATATAATATCAATTTTATATTAATATATATATAGAAGGCTTAAATTCAGTTCAAATTTATATGGCAGTAATCATAAACAGATCAATAATCATGTTTCATATTTATTTATCTAAAATTCAAATTTTACTTGAAATAGTCTAAATGAGGACGTTTTATTTTTCTGTTCAATGATATTTAGTTTTATATTCAGAAATATTGAAAAGGGTTTGTTGGAAAAAGAAGATATTGCAAGATTGTATTGAATAGGGCGTGTTGGATTGCAATAAGGAAATATTACTAGATTCATGTTATTATAAGGAAATATGATTCAAGATGTTGTCCGTTTGGTGGTAAAAAAGTAGGATGTTAAACCTCATTTTAATTCTCAATTTACCTCCGCAACCTGCTCGGAGTTTACTCGTCTTTATTAGCCTGGTTGGTGCTAAAATGTAGGGCATTAATTAAGTTATACCCCATTTAATTAAGATCAATGGGTAACACGTTTTTATTTCTGTAGGTAAATAAATAGTTGAATTACCTGTTGACGACGCAGGTAAAGAGATTAAATAATATCTACCAGTGATTCCTTAGTTTATACTTTGTTAAAGATCAATCAACTTCTTTAAAGTTCAATTGATTAGAATATTTATTCAGCTTTTAGTAGATTTTTGATCGACAATTCAATATTTGCCACAGGCGTGATTTCACTGGATATATTTTGTAGTATATCAGAAAACATAATATGAAAGAGAAAACATTTGTTATTGTCGACATTTTCAGCTATCAACAATTGAATTAGAATTCAGTGTAAAGTTTATATGAACAGGATTTCTATGGTAGAGATAATCTAGTAAAATATGATATTATTGTGTGTGTGGAGAAGATATAAATGTGTTTTTATTTTTTGACTGGATTTTAAATTCGATGAGTTGGAGAAGCATTATGACATTATTTCGTGCTCGAAATAAATCCAGGTAATATTTCATATTTCTATTTTTTATTTATCATTAATAATATATTTTAAAGAACAAGATTTAAAGAAACAATATTGTTTTTAATTCCTAAAAACTAACTACATCGTAGCCATACTGGAATTAAACCTTTGTAGCAATACTGGAATTAAACCACAACCAGTCTTTTTTCATTTGTTTCTGGAGTTCAACGTCCACTTCCACCGGGGGTGATATCGTAGATTGGTTGGTAGTAAGCCTTAACGACATCGCAAGTGTTTCTAGCAATACTGCAGGTATTAAACCTCAACAACATCCAGTCGTTGTTAAAGTGAGTGAACATCCGTACTGATTGATAAAAACAACCACGTTCCAGTAACAACATTGGAATTCATTTATATAAAAAAAAAAACCCAAAAAACAGCATTCCGTATGTGGCTATGTGGCTTTGGTGTTAACTTACTATTCCAGAGGTCGGATGTTTGATCCCTCCATTTGCCGAGAAAGTTCATCCAGATTTTCCGGCGTGGTTGCTCCTTGTCAGTGATGCAGGACAGATGGCTTGACAGGGAAAGCTGTTTAGTTGTTTGCATGGTAGGAAAAACTGAGGTCCCATGTACAAATTGGCGTGCACGGAAAAGATCCCTTTACAGTTAGTGCCTATTTGTACCCTTCAAATCTATAGAGAAATCTGGGGATAGGATGTTGATGTCAGCTGTGGAAATGCCCAGTTTTCACGTGGGCAAAAAGACATTTTATATGTTAATATTATTAACTATTTGCTGTCCCCTGAAACTGATTTTAAACCTTTTGAATGGAAGACAAATAAACCCACAAGTCATCCAGGCTCACAGATATTCTACTCCAGTTTATCGTACTGATTGGTTAATCTTGTTACTGGATGTTGAAGTCTGTTTGTGGGATTGCGTAGCTGTTAACAATAAGACTGGATATTAGCATTCGATATCTAGTCTGTCACCAAGTTTTGTGTCGTTTCTCGTTCAATGACACAATAATCGGAACCGACTCCCGGAATTTAATTAATCCTATTAGTCGACTGTCATTTGCTCGAGTAAGCCATCCACAATAATTTAACTTGAACTTTTGTCAACTGAGATAAGAATTCCTTTAGCCTTTTATCGAATTAATCCAATTCAGTGTAGGAATTTGTTCGTTTAATTGGGTTAGCGGCGCCTCAGGGAATATTCCTGACTTTACATAAAGATAAAACATTCTACATACTTCCTAAGAACTGGTAAAAAACAGGATGGATTCTAGATGTGACGAATGTTGAGTATGTCAGTGGGTCGATCAGTGTTCTAGGATTTTACATATTGTGTATCGTTAAGTGCATTAGGACAGCGTCTCACACAATATACACAAAATTATACACAATATACACACGAAAATACACGAAATATACAATATGCACAAAACACACAATATACAGAATATACACAGAATACACAATAAACACAAAATGATCAATATACACAAGAAACAAAAAAAATTAAAACAAAGTATACACAACATGCAAAAGATACACAACATACACAGCATGCACAATATACAGAACATATACTAAATATACAACATGCACAACAATATACACAAACATACACAAAATATACACAATATAACACAATATACACAATATGCACAATATGCACAATAAATGTATATAACAAATCAAGTGAATGGATCAAGGGGCTGTTATTGTATACCTGCATCAATCAAAATAAGCTGGTTGTGTTGAGTGGGTTTTAACACCCCTGGTCACCCTGAAGCAAGGTAATTGTATTAAACACCCCTGACCTAATATAATTATGTTAAATACCCCTGGCTCAGTATAATTATTTGAGGAAGCAGGTCAACAGACATGAGAAGGAATATTGACATGAATATGATAGTCTTCTTCAACAGGAAATTAGAATCAAAGCGTAGAAGTCATATAGCGTAAATTATCAACCCTTAGAAACAGCATCTGGCTTAGTTATAGACTTAAAGTATGACACTAGATTATAATATAGTTATTATGTGATTTCAATCGCTAGCCGACCGTATAATACAACAAAGTGCATGGCTTCCTTTGAATTCAAACCACTGACCGAATTTTCTTCTGCTGGTGGCGTTTTGCACTGAGGTAATCTTCTAGCTGGTACCCTTGACTTTTAAAATCCAAATCTATACTGACTCCGTATTTACCCGTATAATTTATAATCGACTTGTCATTTGGTGTGGTTTCAATTACAGGCCAATTGGTAACAAAGATTTTTATCCCAGACTTCTTCTTCCCCCTCCCCCCACTAACAGAAGACATTCGCACGCAAGTCAACTATTGAAATAAAATAAACCGTATGTTAGTCCCAAAATGACCTGGATGAAACATTGGTTTGACATAGAGAAAGGTATAATTGTTCTGTTTATAGGCTCACATTGAAATCACACAGTGGTAGTATTTGCTAAAATAACGGCTTGACATCTTCCCAGCTACAAGACTAATCCTAACGAGGCTTCTAGGAATTATTCCTTTCAAAAAATAATTAAAATGTCTGCTAATACTTCCGTGTATATTTGCATCCAGGAAATTAGTTGTATCATAATTATACGAGTGGAGAGGGTTGGCAAATTGACCGAAGTTGATCGCGGGTTGGCAAATTGACCGAAGTTGATCGTGGGTCAATAATCAGGAGAAGAGAAAAGCGTGAAGTAGAGTTTTGCTCTCGTATTAAGTTTCAGTTTCTGCTCAATTAATGGTGGGTTGAGAGGTCCGGGGAGGTTTTATTCACGATCAACGGTTGTATTATTATGACGATTAATAAAACACTAATGATGTATTTGTAAGAGTTTTATAAAACCATTTAGTATATATGACAATGATGTATTCATAAGGTTGTATCGATAGAGTTTTACAAAAAAAAAACATTTAGTTTGACAATGAAGATGAAGGCGTCTGTAGTAAGTAAGATTGCGATTAAGTCATCAATGGCATTGAGAAAGAGGCAGCGAAATAGGTTTAACTCGCTTCCATTTGACAAACAAGTTCATTTTGGGATTCCCTGCTTGTACATGATGGCTGTCCAATCCTGTGGGTTTTCTCTTGGTGCTGGGGTCACGGTTGGTAAGTTAGTAAGACGTTGTCTTGCTAGCCTGGAGATTGGGTGTTCGATCCCTGCATTGGTCGAGAAATTTCATCCAAATTTTCCGGCATAGTTCCCCGTTGTCAGTGATGCAGGACGGCAGGCCGGGCAAGGACAGCTGTCTAGTCGTTTGAAAAGGATGAAAAACTGACATACCATGTTCACATTGGCGTGCACATAAAAGATCCCTTGACAGTTGGAATCCGATATAAGAGTAGGCCGTAGTGCCACTGTCCAGACAAATTTTCCCTCATAACACACTGTATGGCAGTTCTCAGCAGAACAGTAGGATGTTAAATCCCATTTCTTTTCATTTTGTTTCTCTTGGTTCTCTGGTTGCATCCCATGGCTAAAGACCTGTACATGCAAATAAAATTGAATTATGTAACGTCTTGATGAGTTGATGTTACAGCAGCCACTTTATTTCAGTCACGATAGTTATGTTAAGGGGCGTAGAATAGGCCTGCATGTTATTATAACTCTTCAACCATAACACAGCACAGTCACTTTAAAATGTCTTCTGTTAGCCATCTTTCTCGCCCCAGTCAAAGTTTAAAAGGTTTTAAAAGCTAATGCACCATTTTTATTTGTTTTTTATCAGAATTTTGTGTGGTTTTTAGAATACATTCTTTCTTCTAATTGTTATCTTATACTCCATTTTAAATTATGCAAACATTTTAGTAGAATTAAAAATTTTGTTATATAAAAATGGGGGAGAGAATTACATTTTGGTTTCTTAGACTGATTCGAATCGCTCAAGAATAGCTTGCCATGTTATAGTCCTACTCCTCGCAATGTTCCGTTTTATTAGAGCTAATCCCACTACACAGGAATATGTGTTATAGTAGGACTACTGTATACTCACAATGCAACTGGGAGGTTGGATGGCCGAATGGTTAGCGTGCGCGCTGTATCATACGGTCTGCCATTGAGTCAACTGCCATGGTTTTAAATCCCCAGTTGTACGTGGCAAGGAGTTGGGTCGACTGTCCAGCCACGTGGATTTTCTCCAGGTACTCCAGTTTCCTCCCATTGCTAAAGACCCCTACGCGCAAGCAAATTATTGAAATAAAATTAAAACCATGTTTGTCCCGATATGATCTAGTTTGTGTCGAGTGGAGGTTAAACCCCATCTTTCTCTCTCACAATGCAACTGGCCTAATTGAGAATGGTCAAAGGAGTCCTATTTGCAGGGCACACCAAATACTAAAGAGTTAAGTTTTAAAATGAAATGCAATGAAATGAGGTTTAACGTCCTACTGTTCTGCTAAGACTGGACTAATGAAGATGGTCATACACCATGCAGTGTGTTGTGAGAGAAATTTTGCCCCAACAGTGGCGCTACGATTCCTCTTATGGTCTTTGGAATGACTTTTGCTATCATCTTTAAATTCTGCTTGATTGGCCGTCTTTTATGTGCACGCCAATGTTTTACACAGGTCCCCAATTTTTCGTCCCATCTTATCGACTATACAGATCCCTTGCCAGGCACTCGGTCTTACATCACTGACAAAAGGGAATAACACCAAAAAATCCTGAATAACTTTCTCAGCCAAAGCAGGGGTCAAATACTGGACCTCTGGGTTAGCAAGTCAATGTCCTACACCCGTTAAGCTTTAAAATTCATTGTTGAATGTGACCCCATGAAGCGAAATGAAGAAAGAAATTAACAATAATAGAAAGTAAATTATGACGGATGGTTAACAGTCATGGGGATGTCATCGTTTATTGATTATTTCGGCACCATTTATAGAACCTTGGTTACGTGCCTCTTAATGATGATTGGATACATTATCTTTAGTTCAAGGTCATTAGCAATTTAACGACGGACATTATCACATTTCCTACTTTCCTGTGCAAATTAATTAATTAATCAGAAATGTTGATGTTCTGAGCTTGGTTTTGAATCAAGACATCATTTTGTAAACAAAAACACATTGCTTTATATTTTGTTTTTGTGATAGGTAAAGTGTCTAGAACTGAACAACAACCAATCAAATTTTTTTGTGTTTTTTTGCGTGTAATAGGGATGAGAATTAAATGCAGTTGGCTTTGATAGCACAAGATGATTAAATCTTTTAGAACCTGGTATTTTAACCTGCTTTTAGACGCAGAGACTGTGATCACAAAATTTTGATGAAAAGCTTAGAACGGAATTACTGTCTTCTAATCAAGGTTACCATGACGCTAGCAGACAGACTGCCAATCAAGCGGAATTTAAAGACGACAGCCAAAGTCATTCCAAAGATCTTAAGATGAAATTTACATTAAAAAGAAAAAAAAAAAAGAACCAGTGGCTTTTCTCCAGTCTGTTCATTATTTAGTTGTGATTAGGTTTTTTCTGTATTCTGTGCGTGAATTCTCCATACATCTCTCTGCCTTTTGCGTTATATAGATATATACCGAACATGCCGTTAATTATGTGGATGTATACTACGTTGTCTATATCTCTCCCACTAAGATTCACTGATAATTGATTGATTTCCATTGTCATTGGTGTCGGATGACAAAGAAAATTGTGCGATGGATAGAAAAATTAATCTGTGTACGACGTCCACAAAGTTGAATCCTGAGTACATCCGCCACAGATGGATTCTGGTGAAGACTGAGGATAACCCCGCTGACCGGGCAAAATTTCCGTCAAGGCCCTTATATCAACGAAGTCACGTAACGTTCTGGTGATTGTCAGTTACACTCACACAATGCAATTTGTATGTCAGTCTGGAGTTACCTAAGATTTATCTTTCACCAACATATACAACATTATGAATAAAATCATAGAACTATAAACAAACTTTTTTTTCAAATTAATTTGTAGACACTATTAACTGAATCCCAGTCAGCCCGCCTCCCACCCACCTCTTCCTTTATTCATACCTTGTAAATATTATTCGTGCATGCTGTATCATAAAGCCTGTCATTGAGTCAACTGGCGTGGTTTTGAATCCCCGGTTGTACGTGGCAAGGATTAGGGTCGCCTGTCCAGCCTCATGGGTTTTCTCTGGGTCATCCGGTTTCCTCACACTGCTAAAGACCCCTACGTGCAGGCGAATTATTGAAATAAAATTGAACCATATGTTAGTCCTGAAATGATCTAGTTTGTGTCGAGTGGACGTTAAACCCTATTTCCCTCTCTATATCTCTATTATTGACTATAATACATGTCATATCAGGTCAGCTGATCACCCGTCATAATGATTAGGTTTGTAACATTATATCTATTCATCCGTTATTGTACAGTTTATAACATAGATCAGTATTATCTAATCAAATTATATTGAAACAACAATTTAACCAGTTTTATCTCGATAGACCTGTAGATAAGATATAGCTGACGTAAGAAAGACAAAAGGTTCAAATTAATGACGACGACTAGTTGATATATTTACACCATATTAATAAAAGGTAAGATTAGAACCAGTTTCTTTTAATAACAATTACTACTCATGATTGAACCTGTAATACTTACTACTGATTAAAGAGAGAGAGGAGGGGGTTTAACATTTACTTGACACAAACTAAGTCATTTCAGGACAAACATATGGTTCAATTTTATTTTAATAATTTGCGGTGGGTCTCTAGAGTAGCCTGTAGCATCAGTGTCCCCACGTAGCACACTGCAGGCATATTCCCATCTTCATTAGCCCCCAAAAATGTCTTCAGAGTTTTTCTGAGTTGAGACAAAACACCCTAGTCTAAAAATAATGTAGGAGTGGCGATCGACAACCCCTGCCCCATCTTCCACGTATTAAAGACAGTAAAATGAAAGTTTATCTAAATAAAAAAACACAATACTGTGTAGTCTAGAATTAATGACACAGGTAATCACATGGCATCTTAACGTAATGTGACCGAGCAAGTTGATAGGTTTTTTTAAAACCCAGGGGCCAGAAACAATAGATTCTGCGTGAATATTATTTTAACATAATATAGAATGACAAGAAGCCGTAATAATTAAAAGTTATTTTAAGAGTATTGTTTTCATATCATCTCCAGGCTCTTCATACTCTACATTTCTTTTTACACAACAAAAATAAATATGAAATACGTTAAAATATCATTGGGAAATTCTATCATGAATATAGGGGTGTACGCCCTGAAACAAAACGTTTAACTTTGACATGTGACATCATAGGATTTTAATGTCAATACGAAAAAATTATATCTTCGTGAGACTCATTGTGTACGTCTGCCTCGACATTTACACAAACGATTATACACCTTTCTGTAGGTATTGAAATATATTAAAACTTGCAAGTCACTTGTTAAAACTTGCAAGTCAATTATCCAAATAAAATTTATTACCCTATTTTAGTCCCGAATGACCTACTTTGTGTGGTTGGTTTTGCTTGTATTGAGCAGATGTGTGAATTCCAACAGAGAGTTTTGTTTGGTGACAAAACCTGACATCATTAATCTGGATTATGCAGAAAAGTAGAGTATTAAACATCATTCATTTGATAAGTTCACTGAGCATTGAACACTAGCTAGGAAGGGAAATATTTTGTCAACTGAATAAAATGAAAAAGTTGTAAGGACATACTCTCGGATTTATCTGTCTGGTGGAATATACCGACGATATTAATCGATCCGTCCTTCACAGTTCCTGCACTTCATCTTAAACAGTTCCTCCTATTATAACGAGCCGTTAGTGCCAGTACAGCCTGCGACTGTCACATGGTTCTGCCAGATATTGCTATATAAAATGCCATCACATGGAGTTAGCTGTATGTTGAATGAGTGATACTGACAGCGCTATTGACTGGTGTTTGGAGTTGAGTTGTGTGGTGAGGGAATGGAGACTACGTTGACAGAGAACCATTGCATGATCAGTCTCCAATAACAAGCAGTTGGTGTCAGTCTGCTATTGGCTTTTGTTTTAATGTGTGAAACTGTTCATGGAAGCATTACAGAACAAATTACAACACAAATGTGGGGTGGCACAGAATAAATCATCACACCATTTCTCAATGTGGTAGAAATACGAACGAACGTATATCGCTCTTCTTGATTAAAGTATTTTAGTATGTGACAGTTGAATTGAAATCGCGATTGTATTCTATTATCGTGAGTAAAGATATTTCACCTGATCCGTGGAAAGTCTTGTTACATTTTAAATCTTTGTATTTTTGATTCTCTCTGTTTTAAATCCTCAATGATTTATTTATGTGGTTTGTCAATTGTAAAATGGATTAAATGAAAGAAACGGACAATTTACTGTTTAATTTGATAAGTTGTTGACGAAATGAAGGATTATTTTTGTATGAGTCGCGTTCTGTTTAAAAGTGGTGTGTTATAGTTGAAATATAAATAGGATTAAAACTTACAAAAGGAAATACTAAAAGGTAACCTTAAATATTAATTACAAACAAACATTCTAAAGATTTGAATGAATGATTTAAAGGAAAAGAAAAGAAGATTGATTACATCAACTTATGACCGTCCTAAAATTTGAAATGAATTTGTAAAGAGACTGCTGTCCTTGTCAGGCCATCGATGCAGCATCACTGACAAGTGGAAGCTACATAGTCACGTTATTGGTCCAGCACACGATTTTCTTGCATAGCTTGTTATCTACAGTGCAAATGTTTAAGCACCCAAGAAGAAAAGCTTGATACACATCAACTTTATGACCTTAAAGTTTTGTTGTGACAAATCGTAAAATCTGGAAGAACATGCTGAATGGATTAACAATTCATTGTTTGTTTTAGACATTTTAATCTCCGAGTCTCCACTGGAATTAATAAATTAATCAATTAGAGTTTTATTATTATGGAAACTTTGTGCCGTGACATGAAAGAGATTTCAATATGTTTTCCTGGAAATTAATATTACAATAATATTTTCTGTGGATCTCGATGTGATTCTACAGTTTATGTGAAACATATTTCGTGAAATTTTTTTGTGATTATGAAATATTTTACATCAGATTGTTAACAGGAAATGGATCTCGAGGATTAACAGAATTTTTGCTGTTTATCTGTTTAGAATGAGGTAAATTTTTTAGTTTAACTTTTAGCAAGGAGACTCAGTAAGAAGTTGGCTCGCTAACCTGGAAGTCCCATGTTCCGTCCCATTGTTGGCCGAGAAAGTAAATCAGGATTTTATTTTTATTTTTTAAGCAGGATATTGAACTTCTACAAGGCATCGCAACCCAAATCAATTTTAGTGATAAATCAATACTCGCATGGTTCAGATCAAAGAAATGTTCTTCTTTTAAATATTCTTGGTTAATATCATATAACCATTTTAACTTTGTTGGCAAGGGATCACTAGGGAGTTGATGAAGATGTTTTAGAGATCCCTGGGGAGTTGAAGGAAATGTTTTAGATCTATTTAAAGTTAATTTAGAAACTAGTTATAGCGATGATGTTTAGCTTTACATCAACGTAGTTACATTTATATGAAATGTTGTAAAAGATACCGCAGGGGGTAGGATGACTACATGGTTACAACCAAACACGTGGGTGCTGTTTTAAAGGGTCTGTCATTGAGTCAAGTGGTGTGGGTTTGAATCCCTGATTGTATATGACAAGGAAAAGGGGCGTCTGTCCAACACTGTGGGTTTTCTTAGAGTCTTCCGGTTTCCTTCCACTGCTAAAGACCCCTAAGAGCAAGCAAATTATGGGTATAAAATTAAACCATATGCTTCTCCTGAAATGACATAGTTTGTGTCGAGTGGGTTTTAAACCCCATCTTGTGCGTAATATATTACAAGGTCTGATATTGAGTCAACTGGTGTGGTTTCGATTCCCCGGCGGTACCTGACAAGGCGTAGGAGCACCTGTTTAAACTTGTGGGTTTTCTAAGGGTCCTCCCAGAATATAACAGGGGAATGCGACTGCCTTGGTAAAAATTGTGCTGCCTTGGTAAAAATGAGATACTACCTCTATGCATACATTTATTTAATGTTAGTCTGAAAATAAGTGACTTGGGTGGCTGGTTGTGTAAACATTATGCAAGTTAAGTCGTGGGTTTGACCAATAACATGACTTTGTAGCTTCCTCTTGTCAGTGGTGCAAGATAAAGGGTCTGACAAGGACAGTTGTCTAGTCATGTGGATGGGACCAAAAACTGAGATCTTGTTTACTCATTGGTGTGCATGTAAAAGATCCCTTGGCAGTTGTAATTTAATATAAGTAAAGGCCGTAGTGCTGCTGCCCGGGCAAAATTTACCTCATCGCCCTTGGATGTTAAACTTGTTTGTTTTCTATCAACTCAATGACCCGGCTAGCTGTGACTAGATGTTAAACTCTTGGTTAACCAGACATCTATATAAGTCGAGGATATTAAACTCCTGATTAATCAGACATGTATTTTAGATTTTATTGATTATATTTGTGATTTGATTGACAAGTTTTTGTCATCTCGTTTTCGTTTCTTTTAGTTATTTTATTCCGCACAGTTTTATTGATCTGAGGATTGTCTTCAAATTTATCAAGACTTTCTCAATGTCTTCAACCAACACTAAAATTTTTTTTAAAGAAAATTAATGTCGTTTTAAACCTAATGTAGTGAATCTGTACAGTCACATCTTACGACTTGCATTTGGATATTGTCCATGTAGTTAAGTCTGTATCACTACTGACGCTGCTTACGGCTGGCCCTTGGATATTATTCGCTTAAATTTGAATACTTTTATTAAGAACTAGCGGTTGACGTCCCATAACACAGGCAGAGCCACGAACAGGAAGTAGCATAACTCTGAAACGACAGTCACCCCAGACAACGAAAATACCAAGACAAACCTGCAGACATGCCCACACCAGACAACGAAAATACATGAGACAAACCTGCAGATTATTAAATTAAATTGAAACATGTGTTAGTCCTGAAATGACTTAGTTTGTGTTGAGTGGCCTTAAACCCCATTTCTCTCCCCTCCCCTCTCCCTCTCCGAGGGAAACAAATGAAATGTAGATATTTATTTATATTTTAACCTGATGTCTGTACAAAATATCCTACAATATGTGGGATAATCTGTTCACAAGATGTTGTCTATTACCATATATAGACCACCAACTTACTGTTTACATTTCTTAAACTTAAAGGGATGTTCTCACAGAACTAAACTTAAAGAGGTGTTGTCACTTTATTGTCATGTCCTCAATATAAAGGGATGTTAGCCCTTTATTCTCATGACCTCAATATTATCAACTTATTCTTGTGAAGTTAACTTTATACTCATTTCCTCGACTTAAAGAGGTGTAATCACTTTATAATCATTACATCAACTAAAAATGGTATTATCAATTTATTGTCATGTTCACAACTTGAAGGTATAAATGTTTTATATACCTTGGTCAGTTCGGGTCATATAATTAGATCTATTTATGTCATTTCATAAACTAGTCTGTGTCTTGAATACCAGAAAAAGAATTGCTGTTGTGCGAAAATACCAAAACAACTGTAACCCACAGAACCTGTATTAGGTAAATTAGTTGAGGTAAAGTTAATGTTGAAGTTTATATAGAATAATGATTCTCCTGGGAAACCTGATCTTGACAGACAGCTGTCAACCGTGGTGAATACTACTGGATTGAAACCACAACTTATTTATACCATTTGTCAGCTGATGAGAACCATTGGTGACACAGGACACAGAAATATCACTACAAAACTCAATCTTTCATCTTCTGGTTAACCCCTTGTGGACGGGATTTTCGACGAAATTTCGTAACCCTGGACAGGATTATTTAGGGGAAAAAATCATTTTTTTTTAAATGTGAATTTATCTTCAATCTGCTTGGCTTAAATTCTTAAAAAAAGAATTCCTGTTTTAATTTTATGATGTTTTGAGTTCACAAAATGAATTTTCCTTGCCTTATTGTCTATTTTACTTCGTCGAAAGACAGCTGGTGCTTCCTGGCAACCGCCATTGTTTACATGTCGTAACTATGCAGAAAATTGGAAAATTCGAGAAAATTACACGATAAAATACAAGTGATGCCATCTAGAACAACGGGAGATAACTAGTTTATGATCGCAAGGCAAAGGGGGATTCCCCGTGCTAAATTTAGCATATTTAAATGAGGACTGATTCAGGGTGTCACGTGTGACGTGTTAACACGTCAACCGTCTCTGGGCACGGAAAATATTTGCGTGTCAACACGTCATCCGTCCAAAAGGGGTTAAAATGGAAGTTTAAGATTTTGGTTTTGTTTGGTTGAAGAGATGGATGAATTGGTTATTGTTTCCATGTTTCCTTTTTACCGCTTTGTATTAAATATAGGTTTTAATCAATCTGACTAAAACACAGGTCCCATTTCGTTTCGTTTTTATACTTCAAAATTTTGTTTTACTTGTCTTCAATACACTAGGATCTGGAAGAGTTGTTATATTCATTCTATTGATGTGAGAAATTAGCCAATGAAATGGTCTGTAACGACAAGTTCTTGGCATGCTTTGTAATGAATTGTGGGTAAACACCTAGAAACGTCAACATGTGAAACAGACTTAGCCTATTTAAAACCCCTCTTCCATGGTTTCTACGGTAATTCATGGAAGGAGAATTTTGCCCAGGCATAGCAACACTGTTTAACATGGACATAGTCCTACATCAAAAGTTCTTTCTGTTTATTCCAGCTTTTGCGAATGTTGTTAAGTATTATTCTGTCACCATATTAACATGTTTTAGATATATTACAAAATGAAAAATGTCCTTTTAGATAATAGGGTACTCTAAATGATTAAAATGATCAGATATCTTATTGATCTGTGTGAAATTATTAATCTGACGCCACTTTTTGAATACTGGATGTTAAGAAGCATTTACAGTCCACTTATAATCAGACGTCTTACAAGTACTTAAGGGTCCATTCACTTGATTTGATATTGGTTTATTTATTGCAATGTCTATTTTCTGTCTTGTCTGCAGTTTTATCTTGTAGATTGTTGTTTTGCGTGTAATGTGGTCCTCCTGTACTACTATAGAGAGTGCTTTTCAAACTCAAAACATGTTTTATTTTAACTGTTTTTTTTTCCGTGGTGTAATATTCATGTTAGTTTGGAGGAAATAGGAAGAATACTTAGAATTAACGTTATTCTTCGCTAACAAATCGTTTCTAACAATCTATAGCCAAGACTTATAGGACAATTTTATTCTATATCAAAACTCTAGAATATTATTTAAAAAAAACTTTAAATCTTTACTCGGCTTGTTTTCGATTTCTGTTCGTGAAAGCCTTTTATTATAAAACGATTTTTTGGAGAAATTAGAATTTATAATAATATAGTCTCTCTGTAGGCCATTTTTCAATATTTTTGCAAGGCTCACTTAAAGGTCACAACAACTTGTGCAAAATCTGACATTAAGAAAAGCGTCTAGAGAATTTGTCCATAGAATTTGATTTGAGTATTGAAAGTAGTATAAAATGATTTGAAGTTGTATTCAAAATTAGGAACATTTTCTGTAGAGTTACGTAAATGGTTTATAGAATTTCGCTATAATAAAAGTGTTTGTAGAATTCGACTCCAGGAAAAGAGTCTTGTAGAGTTATGAGGATAGGATATGATTTTAAAATTTTCTTGCCGAGTTATGAAGAAGAAAGGGAAAAGACGCGGCTATTATGTTGTTTTTTCTTTTAAAACGTTGATATTATAGCATGTTGCATTATCTTCAGTAATGAAAAAAATTGATTTTTACAAGGAGATGTCTTATCATTGTCATTACTCCTACCTTCTCAGCAGCGTTTATGAAATTGAAAATTTGATGGGAGATTCTGTGACATCAATATGAAGAGTTGGTGAAGATTATGATGTATGAAGCCATTATTAACATTTTTTTGAATATTGCCCAGGTCCTACCATATCCTTTAAAAGTCACGGATTAACAATCATATATTTATCAAACAATATCAAACTTGTATCATCCGAATGACTAAACACAACAGACCAAACCACTGAAAAGGGGACATCCGTCAAAAGTCACAGATTAACAATCTTATCTGTCAGATAATATCTAAGTTATCCTATCCGTGTTGGGGGGTTGGGATGGCCTAGTGGTCTAAAGTGCCACGTTTCGACCTCTAGCTGGACGGTCACCTCTGGCTTGCAACTTTTCTTGCTATGCAACTGATCAGACCACTGAAAAGGGGACATCCCCCCTTCCTGCACGTCTGACAAGGGGACATCACTCTCTTCTGCACCTCTTACAAGTGGGAGGAAACTGGAGGAACTGTCGAAAACCACACGGTTGGACAGCGACCCTGCTATCATGTGAATGGATCCGGGGCCTGTTGGGTACAGTTCCGAGCATGTAGTAATACAAACTTCACCCCAGCTGGGTACAGTTCCAGGCCTGCTGTAGTTATACAGACTTGACTACCGTCGAGTACAGTTCCGAGTCTGTAGTAATACAAACAACTCTCCTGTTGGGTACAGTTCCTGACCTTTACAGTAGTAATACAGACCTCAGTCCATATGTTACCTCAATATAATCCACTTTCTTCTGTATGATTTATTGTTTAGATAAATAAATTGATCAAGTTGTTCAATTGAATGATAAATAGTTTAAATGTTATATTGACATGGGTTATAAATGATTATATTATTATATATATATATACAGAGAGAGAGAGTTTAAAATCAATATAAATATATAAACATCTACCATATATATGTATCTACTGTTGTATATGTCATCTGTAACGCATAAAGTTGTTTATTTAAAACTGAAAGTTGGTGATGAAGGATTCTCGTCTTCTATGTCAAGGTAATATCAGTACAAAAGAACAATTTTTAGCTCTGTAAAGTGGTACCAGGTGTTCTATAAAGAGTTAACCTGGAGGTCGGTTGTTCGATCCCTGCATTGACCGAGAAAGTTCATCCTGATTTTCCGGTGTGGTTTCCCCTGGATATAGTTAATTGTTTTTACATGTCACAAATTAATATGCCTGACGATGGATTGTATTTAATCAATTATTTCTTGTCTTCAGTTAGTTCTGATTCCTGGTTTATGAAGATGATAAGATTTTGTTGCTCTACAACTTAATTCATCTGGCCCCATGTTCAAAACATTCTTAAACTTTAGTTAAGAATTTACTCAACTTTCAATCACTGTTTATTAGAAATATCTTTGATCCAGATACACCAAACTTTGCACATTTTTCTTATTGATGTATTTGATACATTAAAACAACAAAAGTTTTATAAAGGGCTATATTTTAGTCAAAAAAAGGTTAACAATTTGGAGTAAATGCTTAACATATGCCAGAGAATGTTTTTGTGAACTCGCTTCCAGATTGTTTAACTCCATGTTGTGTATATTTTTTTTATAAAAAATGAATGAATGAACGATGAAGTTTGCATGACATGATATTAATTAGATTGGAAAACTTGTGTTGCTTAAGAGACAAGAAGAGACATAAAATATTTATTGGTGATCACGTCTTGAGATTAAAATTAGATTAATAGAAGTTCTTCCTGGTGCATGTTACCAATAAATATTGTGATGATTGTTGATTAATTCATGAGATTTGATTGTTTGTTGACTATTAGGATTAACACAGAAACACAGTTTATTAGTTTTAATACTTTGAGTTGATTAACATGAGGAGGGGGGGCACGAAATAAAAATAGAGATCATTACCGAGGCCAGGGGGCTAAGAAATAGAAATAGAGTTGATAACCATGGGGAGGGGGGACTGCACAAGACAGAAATAAGTTCATTACCTTGGTGAGGGGGCCAAGAAATAGAGTTAATTACCGTAGGGGAGGGGGGGCAATGGGATTTAAGTCAACTCTGATCTTAAGGACTGTTATTGAGTTAAGTGACACGGTTTTGATCCTAAGCTTGTACCTTACAGTGAATATAGGGTCGCCAGTTCATGCTCTTTTGGTTTTATACATGTCGTGAGGTTTTCTCACACTGCCAAAGAGACTCCACATTCAAGCAAATTATTGAAATGAAGTGGTAGGTTAGTCACAAAATGGTTTGCCTTCTCTTTCTCTCGGGGGGGGGGGGGGGAATGGATGGCGGAATTGTTAGCATGTGCGCTCTATATCATAAAGTCTGTCATTGTGTCAACTGGCATGGTTTCGATTCCTCAGTTGTACGTGACAAGAGACAAGTAGAAGGGACGCCTGTCCAACCTCTTGGGTTTTCTCCAGGTACTCCGGTTTCTTCCCACTGCTAAAGACTCCTACACACAAGTGATTTAATGAAATAAAATTGAACAATGTATTAGTCCCAATAATGACCTAGTTTGTGTTGAGTGGAGGTAAAACCCCATCTCTCTCTCTCTCTCTCTCTCTCTGACCTCTCTGTCTCTCTCTCTGGTTATTATGTTGTGTTTGACAGATGGTCTGGTCTATAAACATGTTTTTTACAAGGTAAATAAAAATGAACAATACACATCATGTTTTACATCCTTGTCTGGATCGTTGTTAAAACGAGACCCGACCACACCTACGCTCTCTATCAAACTCTCTATCAATATATCCGCAACAAACGATACACGAATACCACTGGTTTTACACTGCCAGTCTTTAATGTCAAGTTTTCTACTTCAAAGATTAACAAGTTAAAACAAGAGTTCTACAAGTTGAAGTTTGTTTTTAAAACACGACAAGCGAATTGTTAACATATGGTTAATAACAGTTCTTGAGATATCTGGAATAAAACAAAGCAACCATTAGATATTTTATGTGTTTATGGCCAACAGCAGTTACTCTAACCTTATCACAACTTCTCCTTACTATAAAAATGTCAGTGATACTTGCTCTCAAAATGTTTCAAATGTTCAGTAGAAGTTCCCAGAGTGTAGCCCATTTTTTTCTCATTTTGAACGACACCAGCGCTGTAGCAGATTAATGAGAGAGTGAGGTTAATCTGTAAACATGAAAACCGTTGTGAAGAATCCCTGATATTACAGATATATATTTAGGCACGTGTTGGAGCCCTTCATTGAGTCAACTGGTGTGGTTTCGAAACCCCAGGTTGTACGTGGCAAGGAATGTGGTTGCCTGTCCAACCTCATGGGTTTTCTCCAGGTACTCTGGTTTCCTCCCACTGCTAAAGACCCCCTAAGGGCAAGCGAATTATTGAATTGAAATTAAAATGACCTAGTTTGTGTCGAGTGGACGTTAAACCCCATTTCTCTCTCTCTCTCTCTCTGGAGCCCTTCTCACCCCTTGCAACACCTTTCTACATGTCTGTAGATGTGTTATTTTTGCCCTTCACACCCTGTAATTGTTTCGACAAACGTCAAAATCTACACATTTTAAATCTCAGATCTTAAACTTCCATTTGAATCAAAATAAAAAGGTCGTTGATATGACTTTGTTTCCATTGAAATAAAACATCAAACGAAGCAATATTTTTATATTAATGCGGAATGACGGATAAACTGAAATAAAAACTTTAACAGCTGGAAGATATTTGAATTCAGGAAATATTTCTATTTATTTTATTCTCTTAAATCGAGGATTTAAAAACATGGTGAAATATGTATTGCTGAAAGAATTCCATGGTTTTTATTTTGTATTTCTTTGATAAAAGTAGTGTTTTATTTGAATTATAAAATATATATATGTAAATATCCTGAGGGTATAACAGATTAAATGGCCTTGTTATGATTTTAACGTTTGTTTTTTGTATTTTATTATTTTAATGTGTGTAAAAATTGGTTAATAGAGATTTTAGTGCGGATATTTCAGATATGATTTGTAGAGAATTCAGTACAAACAGTTCACTACCTTTTTATCGTATTACAATTCTCTTTTAGTGATCACAGGTTCGGTTGAGTCGAATGGAAATTTATGTAAAGGAGGAAAAAACCGATAAAGTAGGCCTATGTATGTATTTTATTAAGAAATGAAATTAAATGGAGTTTGGTTCAACTTCCTGCCTCGATTGAATATTTTCACCAGCCTACTCATATTGAATTCCAACTGTCATCAAGGATTCTTTTATGTACATGGTTATATGTTCATTTGACCTCGATCAGTGAATTGAAATTAATGATTATATTATAGTGTTCTGGGAGATAAACTCTCTGTGTGTTACCTCGAAGTAGAGAGAGAAATGGGATTTGATGTTCATTTCGGGACTAACATATAGTTTAATTTAATTTCAATGAATTGCTTGCGTGTAGGGATCTTTAGCAGTGGGAGGATACCGGAGGACCTAGAGAAAATCGACGAGTTTGGACAGACGACCCTACTCAATGACAGACCTTATGATACAACACACACTCGATAACCATTCGGCCAACCAACACCAATAACTCAGTGGTAACAGGTGGCGTGGTGTTAACAAGGCAAGGGGTAATTACAATTGTCTGCAATATCACTTCTGTGGAAGCGGACATTAAAACACCAGGGTAATTACAATTAGTCATCTTATTAGATCTTATTAATTGTATAAATTAAACGAACAATAATTGATCAATTAGTATGAAGTCAAGGAAAGACTGAGACAGAATGGTTTCATTAACAGTAATTATTTCTATTAATACTCAATTATATTTTGGATTTATTTTAAGACGGTGTAGCTAATTTTAGGAACCATTTTCCTGTTGATCCCCTCGTATTGAATTATGATAACTTCCTGCTATAATACATATATAGTTTACATTTAGACTACTTTATAAGTGGAGAGAGAGAGAGAGAGAGAGAGAGAGAGAGAGAGAGAGAGAGAGAGAGAGAAATGGGGTTTTAATGTCTACTTGATACAAACTAGGTCATTTTGGGACTTAAATGTAACTTACATATGGTTCAATTTTATTTCAATAATTCGCTTGTGCAGAATCAGATGTTTAGTAAAGTCATTGACTTGTAATTTCTTTAGATGGCAACAGGTCTTGAAAGTGTGTGCAATTTATTTTCCCATCTTAGATTAAACTTGAAGTGTAACTTTGACTGGTCTGTGTTTTGTCACATTGATCTCACAGTGTGAGTCCATGAGGAAGTGAAACAGACCTGTGGGTGGAGTCGTACGCTATTTATTTCAATATTTAGAAATTTTTCTCTTTCCCATGTATAAAATAAAGAGGAAATCAGTGGTTAAGGAGAGATATTGAAATATGTCTGCTGGGGAATAGTTTATATACCTTCTCACAACTAAATTATTGTTCTATAAGATTAGATTACATTATATTGGAGCCAGGTATTGTGTATATTGTAGTGTTGAAAGATGCATGTTCTTGTTTATTGTGAGATTAAGAAGAAATGTTAATGAACTCTTATTTTCTCAGGAATATTGAAGTAATTTGTTGAGCTTCATTTGCATAGAGGGTCTTTAGCAGTGGGAGGAAACCGGAGTGCCCGGAGAAAACCCATGAGGTTGCAGAGGCGACCCTACGCCTTGCCTCATACAACCGGGTATTCCGTTCGTTTTGACAAGGCGTAAAACCCTGACTGAGACAAAAATTAACGCATCATTTGGGACTTAGTATTTTGATTCCAGCCAGGAATCGTTGATATAAGATGACTTCAAAGTTTGTATAAAAGTCTTGACTGGAGTCTGTGTAAAAACCAATATTTATCAATATATTAGTGTTCTATATTTTGCCTGACATCAAGTTGGGTATGAAGTGTTTTAATTCCTGGCTAGGGTCAGTGATATTATTTGTGTGAAAACCAGTATTTATCAATATATTGGTTATATTTGTGTTAAAACACGCGACACTCAGCGTTTATTGATGTATGTTTATTACCTTAAGTCTAGACATAAACCTCAGTGAATTTGATAAATAAATATTTTATATTGTTCTTACGTCAGATATGATTCTCATATTCATCATTCAGAGAAATTTATCAGTTATCCCCCTGAACTGATAATAATCTGAAATTTTAAATCTTTGTCTCGTCAATTATATTCAATATTTATATAAGTATAGATCAGTGATTACACTGTTTACAGTCAATGTCTCTGTTATTAACACTGCATTTGTTGGCGAGAAATAAACAAAAATTTCTCATGGAAACATAGAAATTATTAAATCTGATTATGAGATTTGCGGTTCGAGAAACGAAACCAGGTCGGATGAATTAAAGGAGTCCATTTTGATATACGAACATATATCCTACATATCTACATATTTACAGCACACCACATATTTACATATCTAGATACAAACACGTACAGCACACCACATATTTATATATCTAGGTATGAACATAGCACCACATATTTACATCTCTAGATACGAATACAGCACACAACATATTTACATCTCCAGATACAGCACACCACATTTTTACATCGTTAGATACAGCACACCACATTTTTACATCGTTAGATACAGCACACCACATTTTTATACGCCCACATTTTTATGTGGACGTATATTGTCGTCGCCCCTGTCCGTCCGTCCGTCCGTCCGTCCGTCCGTCCGTCCGTCCACATTTTTTTGTGAACAGTCTACAGGTCACAATTTTTATCCGATTTCAATTAAACTTAAAATATAGGTTTATCACCATAAGATCTCGGTTCCTTTCGATATTGGCATGTATCGGACTGTAACTTCATGGGTTATGGCCCCTGATTGTATGAAAAATCACGTTTTTTAGCTTGTGAACAGCGTAGAGGTCACAATTTTGAACCGATTTGGATGAAACTTGACATGTGTGTTTATAACCCAAAGATCTTGGTTCCTTTCGATATTTGCGCCAATCGGATCGTAACTTCCTGAATTATGGCCCCTGATTGTCCGAAAAATTGCCCTTTTTAGCTCGTGGTCCCTCTGGAGGTCAAAATTGTTATCCGATTTAAAAAACCGTGTGATTATATCACCGTTCCATGGTTATGAAGGTCGAGTTCGAATTTCGTGAAAATCGGACCAAAACTGACGGACAAAATGGCCGCCATTTGTACGCGAATAGTGTGAAAATATGTTAAATCAAGGTTGTGAACAGTGTAGAGGACACAATTTTGAACCGATTTGGATGAAACTTAAAATGCATGTTTATAACCCAAAGATCTTGGTTCCTTTCGATATTTGCGCCAGTCGGATCGTAACTTCCTGAATTATGGCCCCTGATTGTCCGAAAAATTGCCCTTTTTAGCGTGTGGTCCCTATGGAGGTCAAAATTGTTATCCGATTTAAAAAAACGTTTTCTTATATCATTGTTCCATGGTTATGAAGGTCGAGGTTGAATTTCGTGAAAATCGGACCAAAATTGACGGACAAAATGGCCGCCATTTGTACGCGAATAGTGTGAAAATATGTTATATCAAGGTTGTGAACAGTGTAGAGGACACAATTTTGAACCGATTTGGATGAAACTTGAAATGCATGTTTATAACCCAAAGATCTTGATTCCTTTCGATATTTGCGCCAATCGGATCGTAACTTGCTGAATTATGGCCCCTGATTGTCCGAAAAATCGCCCTTTTTAGCTTGTGGTGCCTCTGGAGGTCAAAATTGTTATCCGATTTAAAAAACCGTTTGATTATATCACCGTTCCATGGTTATGAAGGTCGAGTTTGAATTTCGTGAAAATCGGACCAAAATTGACGGACAAAATGGCCGCCATTTGTACGCGAATAGTGTGAAAATATGTTAAATCAAGGTTGTGAACAGTGTAGAGGACACAATTTTGAACCGATCTGGATGAAACTTGAAATGCATGTTTATAACCCAAAGATCTTGATTCCTTTTGATATTTGCGCCAATCGGATCGTAACTTCCTGAATTATGGCCCCTGATTGTCCGAAAAATTGCCCTTTTTAGCTTGTGGTCCCTCTGGAGGTCAAAATTGTTATCCGATTTAAAAAAAACGTTTGATTATATCACCGTTCCATGGTTATGAAGGTTGAGTATGAATTTTGTGAAAATCGGACCAAAATTGACGGACAAAATGGCCGCCGTTTGTACACGAATATTGTGAAAATATGTTATATAAAGGTTGTGGACCTTATAGAGGTCACAATTTTGAACCGATTTTGATGAAACTTGACATGTAGTTTATAACCCAAAGATCTTGGTTCCTTTCGATATTTGCGCCCATTGGATCATAACTTCCTGAATTATGTCCCCGGATTGTCCGAAAAATCGCTTTTGTTCGCTTTTGGTCCCTCTGGAGGTCAAAATTATTATCCGATTTAAAAAAACGTTTGACTATATCACCGTTACATGGTAAAGAAGAGAGAGTTTGAATTACATGAAAACCGGACTAGAATTGACGGACAAAATGGCCGCCGTTTGTACACGAATAGTGTGAAAATATGTTATATCAAGGTTGTGGACCCTATAGAGGTCACAATTTTGAGTCGATTTTGATGAAACTTGACAGGTATGTTTTAAACCCAAAGATCTTGGTTCCTTTCAATATTTGCGCCCATCGGGTCATTACTTCCTGAATTATGTCCCCTGATTGTACAAAAAATCACCCTTTTTAGCTTGTGGTGCCTCTGGAGGTCACAATTATTATATGATTTAAAAAAAAACGTTTGATTATAAAAACCAAACAAATTCTAATGATTTTTTGATAATTCCTTAATATGCGACAATTCTTGTTGACTGCCCGGACGATTTGGCTGCTGTGTGGGCGTATGTTTCGTTGCCTGGCAACCTATTTTTACATCTTTAGATACAGCACTAGATAAAAACATTGCACACCACCTGCTACCAGAACAACTGTATGTCCTCCTATTAACATTAATATTTTATCGTCAATTATAAATGGATTCCATGTGAAGTCTTTAAACTGAAAGGTTTTAATCACGAACAAGAAATGTTTTTTCTGGGTATTTAATATTGTTTGTTTTTCTATTTGCAGGAAGCAGACTATGGACAGTCAGCTTTACTGTGAAAACCATGTCCCCACACGACCGCAAACAGTTGTCCACCCGGCAACCACACCAACAGAACCAGAAGATGGGGTAAGTATCGATATCAAATGGATTGGGGTTTAATGGTATCAAATGGATATCCAACGCTTTTAGATTTAGGGGTATCAAAAGGGATTTAGCCATCTGTGAGGGTTTTACTCTCCACACCTTGACATTCTAACCCTTCATGTCTGTCTATAGTTCTGCACAATTAAATGTTCTGGACAAAAGGAAAACTCAGGAACTATTTATGGACTAATGGACAAATCAGTGTTTAAGCCCTTTGTGATGAACTAATTCTAGACAATGAAGTGATTTAGCCCTTTGTGAGGAACTAATTCTGGACAGCTAACAGATTTAACCCTTTGAATCTGCTTTTAGCTCTTTGTAGGGAACTGAATCTGATTTTAGCCCTTTCTAGGGAACTGAATCTGGACAATTAGGGTTTTAGCCCTTTGTGAGGAACTAATTGTGGACAACTAGGTGTTTTAACCCTATGTGGGGAACTGAATCTGGTTTTAGCCCTTTGTAGGGAACTGAATCTGGACAACTAGGGTTTTAGCCCTTTGTAGGGAACTAATTGTGGACAACTAGGTGTTTTAACCCTATGTGCGGAACTAATTCTGGGCAACTAAGGGTTTTCTTCCTGTGGGAGGAGCTAGGGTTTTTAGCCCTTTGTGGGGAACTAATTCTGCACAGCAAGTGTTTTTGTGAAGAAAACAGTTTGGAATAATTCAACAGTACAAGCTGATAATGTCTGACATTATTAATTGACTATACAGACTGGTCTTTTGTACACCATTATAAATCCATTTAATCTTATTTCGCCATCTTTTATGGTTTTCTGGTCGCTTAAAGGGATTTTATTGAAATAGTTAGACAGAAACCTTCCGGTGCCTACAGCGTAAGAGTTATCTTGTAGCGTTGTATTGTCGTTTTTTATTATAGAAGGACAATAGTGGCGTTGTTATTATTCTGGCTATGTCTGATTCCGAAGATGATGGCCTGTAGGTTGGTTCTTTGGTTCATTGTTCCTACAAGTATATGTAGGTTGAGTCTACAAGTACCGGTACAAGTTGCTATGAGCAACATATTACAACACTAGAAGTCTCGATGTTTAGGGATGTATTCTGGATGGTTTGTTCCATTGAATATTCCAGTGCGTCTGCAATGTCAGATAGTAAAAAACAAAATTAGAAAATGATAATATTATACAAATCTTCACAAGATTTCAAAGAGAGAGAGAAAAATGGGAGTTTAACATCCACTCGACACAAACTATACCATTTTTGGACTAACATATAGTTTAAGTTTATTTCAATAATTCAGGGTCTTTAGCAGTGGGAGGAAACCGGAGGACCTGGGGCAAACCCCCGAGGTTGGACAGGCGACCCTACTCCTTGTCACGTACAACTGAGCATTCGAAACCACGGCAGTTGACTCAATGACAGGCACAAAATTCTAAAACATTGAAAATATTTAATGTGAACTTTTAAAATTCGATGGGCATCTTTGTTTTTCTAATCTGGACAATTCGATGGGCATCTTTGTCTCTCTAATCTGGACCATGGATATTAATTTCAGATGAACCAGATTATAACAATTTCAGAAGGCCGAGAGTCAGCAATGCTAACTTCTAAAGCAATTAATGGAAATTGTTGCAATTTGGGTGTCCAAATGTTTAATATGTGTGCGTTGGGTCATTAGGTCTGTCACTGAGTGAAGTAGTGTGATTTCCATTCCTTGCTTGTAGGGTTGTCTATCCAATGTGGTTGGGTTTTCTCATGGTCCTTCGGTTTCCTCCCACTGCTAAAAAACTCCTACGCACAAGAGAATTATTGAAATAAAATTGAACCATATGTTAGTCTGGAAATGAATTTGAGTCTAGTGGAGTCTTTAACAGTGGATTGAAACTGAAATACCTTTAGAAAACCAATGAGGATGAACAGGCGACCCTAAGTGGAGGATCAAAAATCATGCCATGACAGACTTTATGATACAACATGCACATGCTAACCGTTCAGCCGTTCCCTCTGCTCCCTTTGTGTGATATATGCTGATTAAATTATATTTTCTAAAACCATTTAATCATCGTTATATTTTTCAGAATTCTGATTTATTTGAAATGTTAGAGAGATTACAAGGTACAAGGATAGATGATCAGCGCTGTGCTTTCTTTGAGGTAAGTTAATATCCCGTCGTCCACATCGGATAATATCATTAATATAACTATCTGCACCTGGGGATTGAAGCTTGCTTTAAAAGCTTTATTTCAACTAATAAATCGGTAAGCTTATCACAGGAGCCATTTTAAAACGGCTTTGAGCTTTTGAGATTTTTTTAAATGTTTATTTCTTGAATTTGAAATCACAAGTATTTAAAATCTTTGGACAAGTTATTGTTGCTTCAGTTTCATGAGAGAAAAAACCCCACACAAATAGAAAAGGAATTTTTTAGATTTCCAGTTCATAGGATGTGTAATGTGTAGTATCTAGAGTTGAATATGGCCAATACTGCACATAATTATACTTGTGTTTTCAAAAGAAGGATTTTGAAGGGAGTTGTAAATTGAAATATAGCTAAAATAAAATGCTTAGAGAATTTTTACAGTGTGTTGGTCCAGGGCAATGAACTCATTAATTCATTAGTTCAAATTATTGTTTATCACGCATAATGAGACTGTCAATAAGAGAAGATACTGGAGACGTTCATTAACATTGCCTATCATTAAGAGACGAAACTGAAACAGATTCGTGTAAAACTAAGATGAAACTAGTTGAAATACAATAAGGAAACACTGTATAAACAACATGAAACATCCATGGTGTCATTTGGTTTAATCCTTGTTCCAGTCAAATTTGCCAATCTTGTCTGACTGAAAACGAAACTTGACCATCTAGAGAATCTAGGTGACGGTCAATTTAACTGGCATCAAAAAAGAATTTCAAAGATAGTAAAGGAGCTAAATCACTAATATTATAAACCGAGAAATTAACCCAAATGGATCGCAATGCATGTTTTCATTGTGTAAGAATTTGGATGATATTGAGTTAGAGACTTAGCTACTTTAAATTTATAAAACAATTGGAATAATGCCTTAAATTATCATAATATCTGGAAACTGTGTATTTCTCATGTGTTTCATCTACTTCTAATTGATGTCAACCACATCCGATTCCAACTATTGTTGAATTAAATCAATGATCAATTCGTTGCCCTGGAAACAGCTTCATTAACAAACTTGTCAATTTTTTATTTTTTCTGCACAAAGAACTGTTTCTATTTTAACCAATTCTTATATTTTGTTTTTTTATTAGACACTAACCAAATATATGTTTTATATTTTAAAACAAATCGTATTTTCTATCTATATTTTTTATTGTGTAGTTTCCATACAAATTTTGATGAATTTATCAGATTAGCAACGAGTAATTACTAAAATGAAATAACAACATTTACATGACCTTCAGAATGATGGCGCTATAAAGAGGCGGAACGACAAGTCTTCAAATCAATAAAATTTGCACGTTAATTAATTTTTGTCTCGTGACAATGGTGACAAAGTTTCCATTATTTTTCTCAATATAGAAAAACAAAAACCATTATCAGTGACCAAACTTAGAAACACGCTCGTTATTAATGTCTGTAAAAAAACAAACTCAGTTTCCTCCGGTAATTGTGAAAAACCAAGCAGAACTTTTAAGAAAATTTTTGAAGTCTGTGTCTGCATTCTTGAAAGTTGTTTCTAGGAGATTTGTTGTCAAGGAAACATTACAATAAACCATTCTCAGACACATTTAACTGTGTCGGTTATAAGGAATAAAATTTGGGAAGTTCCAAAAGGAATTAGTATTATGATGAAAAAATTGTGATTTAACGTCTTGCATCAGCCCCGTAACCCAAAACAGGAAAGCGTTAAAGCGTGATATTATAAACCAGGGCCCTGTTTCACAAAATTTTAACTTAAGATAAAATCCAATTTTAGTAGATACTTCAATTTTGATTGGCTAGCACTAAAATCAATCTAATATTATCCAATCAAATTACTAAAATTGGGATCTTATCTTAGTTAAAATTTCGTGAAATAGGCCCCAGTTATAGAAATATTAAAAACTTTTTACTTTTTTGTATGGAAACTAAGCTTCTACTAACACTTTTTTTTTTGGTATTTTTAAAAACTTTTTAGGGTCCTGATTTCTTCGACACACTATTAAAATATCAGAGTGCCCGACTGGACGATCAGAGATGTTCGCTTCCGTCTATTCACAGTTTACCACAGGTCTCCACATTAATCTCTTCTTCTCTCGTCTTCCCTTCCATGTCTTTCCTCCTTATCTTTCCTTCCTTATCTTCTCATTCTACTGTATTCTCCTGGTTTAATCATTTCCTAGTATGTGCATGGTCAAAATTAAAGCATGAAGAATTTTTACTTTATTCCCAGTTCATTTTAAATATTTAATCTGCATGCTGCGGAAGCTATTCAGAATATTCTTATACTCATCTGGTCTGGGACGTTTTAATGTCAAACCTTAAATCAGGGCATTTGAACGCAGTATTTTAATGACCTGCTTCTAAGGTCATTTCTACTCTTATTTATATCCATACAAACTTTACTGAGTTACAGCATTTCGGTCAACTGATTTCACATCAGAAATAATAATTACATTTTTATTCATCTTTGCTAACATTTTGCAGAATTTGCATCTTTAATTTGCAAAAATAAAACTGTTCGTTTGATGATTAGCATGCTGTGTAATGGCTGTGGATAAAATGCTATGAATAATTTTGAATTTTGTAATGAGCTATGTGAAAATATCATCGTTGTGATCATCATTATCATGACATCACCCCGACCATTACATAATCATAAAATCATCATGATCATGACATCATCATGGCATTTACATAAGTATTACATGATCATGATCATCACATCAATATAATCATTACATGAGGACCTTGACATCATCATGACCATGACAGCACCATAATCATGACACCATCATAATCATGACATCATTTTAACCTGTACATTATCATGATCAATACATCATGACATAATAATCATGACATCATCATCATCATGACATCGTCATGCATCATGACATCATCATGCATTATGACATCATTATCGAGACATCATCATGATATACTCATCATCTACTATACATTACAATCATATCCTACATTGTATATTGGCATGTTCGTATAAACAAGTGAAATTATTGTCATGTCGGTGAAGTGATATGTTATGGATATCTGTTTACAAAATATAATATATCCAATATAATCAACCATCTTTACATGAAAAACATTTTGTAATTATTAAGTTTTTGATTGAAAGACATAATAAACACATTAAAACTGCTTGGTTTTTATAAAATAGAAAATTTATTGTGTGTAAGAAAACATTATTGAGTTCTGATAGTATGATTATTTTACATAAAGACTCAAAGTAAAATATTTACAAAGATTTTCTGATATTTGTTAGATAAGATATGATTTCTTTCATGTTTTTTTTGTTGTTTTTTTTTAAAAGATATCTTTAATGTGTGATCTTTTTTAACTTACAGGTTCGACCAGAACCGAAACATATCGAGGAAGAAATAACGTTAATACAAGAAGTAAGTAGAAGAATGTTTAGATAATGTTTTGAACCATACTCGAATCTAACAAGGGTGGGATTTAAAGTTTAAAGGTAGTACTTAAAGGGGATGGTTGTAGTGGTGTTGAATGTCCGAATGGTTAGTACATCCACGCTGTATCATTAGGTCTGTTATTGAGTCAACTAGCGTGGTGTCAATTCCTTGATTGTATGTGACAAGGAGTAGGGTTGCCTGTCAAACCTTATGGGTTTTTCTCTTGGTAATCCAGTTTCCTCCCGCGGCTAAAGACCTATTAAAATAAAATTCCACCATATGTTAGTCCTGAAATGACCTAGTTTGTGTCGAGTGGGAGTGGACGTTAAACCCAATTTCTCTCTCTCTTTCTCTGTTTAACGATGTACCATTCTGCTCCGACTGGATTAATAAAAATTAAAAGTAGAAAAAAGATCATTATGAAAATAAATACTATTTAGATAATGTTTTGAACCATACCCGAATCTAACAAGGGTGGGATTTAAAGTTTAAAGGTAGTACTTAAAGGGGATGGTTGTAGTGTCCACCATGCTACACCGTTATTATATAGTTCTAATTATTGTAGATATTGAAGAAACCTGGTCCGTATCCTATGGTAGTTATACCGGAAGGTGTTGGGTATTGGGTAGATGGATCTGACCATCAACTTCCTGTAAACTCAGACGGATCCCCAGTTCTACAGAAATACGATCCTAAACAAATCACCATAGAAACAGATGAAACCAGTATTTGTTATCGGCAACATTTTCTAGGGAAGGTCAGTATAGTTAGGGTTATTGTATTTTCTAGGGAAGGTCAGCATAGTTTGGGTTATTGTATTTTCTAGGGAAGTCATGTTAGGGTAGGGTTATCGACAACATTTTCTAGGGAAGGCCAGTCTGGGTTGGGTTATCGACAACATTTTCTAGGGAAGGTCAGTCTGGTTAGGGTTATTGTATTTTCTAGGGAAAGTAATGATCAGTATGATAAGGGTTGTCGTATATTGAGGAATTTTAAAGGGTAAATAACAAGGTTTGCGTGGATTCACACACTGTTAATTCTCTTATCGTAGTTTGAGAGATTGAGAAATCCATGACAAGCTATAATATTGTGCCATCCGATGTATTAAAAATGAAATGTAACGAGGTTGACGTCCTACTGTTCTGCTCTGACTGGTTTAATGAATACAGGTATATGCCATACTGTGTGCTATGAGGGAAATTTTGCCCAGAACACCTACAGTCTACTCTTATAGTTCGTGAATTTACAAAGAAATGATTGGTTTAAAATTTGCAGCATTCTGCATACTTGTGTATACTATCTGATACTACAACTTTGTGTGTATTCGTATATTTGACGTAAACATACAAATATCCTTGAGTTAATTCTGTTTTTTTTTTAACTTTCAGGAACATTTTAATTATTATGCAGCAGATGAGAATCTGGGTCCTGTTGTTATGTCTATGAAGGCTGAGACGAATCCAGAAGCTATGAGAGTTATTTTACGGTAAGTATATGAAGTCTTTTATAGGAGGCTGCCCTAATGCCCTGATGCTCTGCTTAGAACTGGGTTAATGAAGACGAGCACACGCCATACAGTGTGCTATGAGGGAAATTTTGCCTACTCTGATATCGAATTCCAACTGTCAAGGTATCTTTTACGTGCACGCCAATGTGTACATAGCATCTCGGTTTTTTGTCCCACCCAAATGACTCTCCATCCTACATCACTAACAAGGGGAATCCTGCCAGAAAATCTGGATGAACTTTCTTGGCCAATATATATTTAATTGTGGTACAGACAAGGCAGGGTATGATGTAGAACATTTATTATATAGTTTGGAGATTTATAACATATTTATGGTGAATTTGTGGAAGTTGTATTAAAATTTATATTTGATTTATTATTTCAGGACAAGATTTGCTGTACATCATGAAATACTGCCTGTCAATAAAGTAGAAATTCCTAATCCAGCTAAAATAGCAAAAGTAAGTCTGATTGTTGTGATCAAAGACAGACGGACGAACGGACAGTTTAACACTCCCTCGACACAAACTAAGTTATATTTAGGGCCTAACATATGGTTCAATTTTGATTCAATAGTTCATTTGAGCATAAGGGTCTTTAGCATTGGGGAAGAAACCGAAGGACCTGGAAAAGACTCCACAATATTGGACAGGTGACCTTACTACTTGTGTATTCTAAAACCATGCGGATGAAGCTTGATTTAATGTTTTTATTAAAGTTGTTTTTTTGTTTTGTTCAAGTATTGGATGATATGGAAGTTAATATTTTAGATAATTCTATAATCTTTCTTCTATGATTTATTTACAGGCTGTATGTGATGACATTACAACAGAAAGATTTCATCCAGTTTTATCCATGAAGGTAAAAATGAATATTTATAAATTAATAAAACCTTTTTAACAAAATAAAATGAAGTAGGAGTTTAACGTCCTGCTGTTCTGCTCCCGACTGGGCTAATGAGAGAAATTTTGCCTGGACACCAGCGCTACAGTCTAGTCTAATATCGAATTCCAACTATCATGGGATCTTTCATGTACACGCCAATGTGTACAGGACCTTGTTTTGTCTTCTCATCCTTGTTAAGACTAGACCAATGTAAAGAAAATTAGGTAATGCTGAAAATTGTTATATTATTTTGAAAAGATATGTTGTAAAACTCAATAAAGTACACTGGTAAAATTTTGAAGTTACAAATTTTTTGGGACACCATTGAAAGTTGAATGTATGCCCTCTGGACTGATGTGCACCGACTTTAATATTTGTGTATTTTTTTTCCAGGGTTCTGAGTTAATAGTTTTATATGATGAACATTTATTAACCAGTACATTTAAATTTGGTCTCATCTATCAGAAGTTTGGTCAGGTGAGTTCATGGTAGTTGTTTAGTTCTGGATGTTGAAACCTCCACCCCATTTCATGATATTTCATCTGTTATAACACACCTTATTTGTTTATGTATGATGTTAGGGCGTTAAAATCTCAACAAGATAATTCCGCATTTATTGTCTCCCCACCATTCGAAAAAAGTAGGGCACTTTTAAAATGGGTCTGTCGCTTGTCTGTCTGTTCGTCACACTTTGGGGACACAGTAACTCATGCTCAACGGTACAAAATACACAATCACTCTATATTTCTCAATGAAGTATGTTTTCAATCTGGATTTAGAGGTACAAAACACACAATCACTATTGCAAATATTTCTCAAATAAACGTGTTTTCAATCTGGATTTACAGGAGGAGTCTAATGTTGAACTGGATCGAAGATTTTCAGGTTGCAAGTTCCACAAGTTGGCAGTAACAACACTTTTGGGACAACAAGGTTGTTCTTGGTACCTGATCTTAGATTTTTCGATAGTGTGTAAGGTTTTACCAGTTCTCTCAAATAAGATGGCATTTCACATTGTCATCCCTACAGCTGTTAGTCCAGGTTCATCATGTTTATTTTATTATTTTAGACAACTGAAGAAGAATTATTTGGAAATGTCAGTCACGGTCCAGCCATGGAAGAATTTCTAGATTTAATCGGTGACCATGTTTCCCTCAAACATTTTAAAGGGTAAAAATGAAGATTTTTTTTTGTTTTAATCGAGGAATTCATCGTAAATGGTTTATTATCCCACATTCATGTTCTATGCAAGATCAGGCAATCTTAACATGGGAGGAGGGGACGAAATATTGACATCTCCAGACGAGGGTCTAATGTTTGTAAAGAGAGAGAGAGAGAAATGGGGTTTAACGTCCACTCGACACAAACTAGGTCATTTCGGGATTAACATATGGTTTAATTTTTATTTCAATAATACGCTTGTGCATAGGGGTCTTTAGCAGTGAGAAGAAACCGAAATACCCGGAGAAAACCAGTGAGGTTAGACAGGCGACCCTATCTCCTTGCCATGTACAACCGGGAACTAATGTTTGTAAAATTGAATGTTATAAAGAAAAGTAATGATATAGGCCAAACGTACAAAATTGTTATCATTTTGTTACAGATTAAATATTACTATCAAACTTTGATTGAATTCTGAAGTGTGCTATGATTGATGTTGAAATATTTATATTATATTTTAGATTCCGTGGTGGATTAGATACCTTACATGGTCAGACGGGCCTGGAATCGTTGTATACACATTTCAATAATCGTGAAGTAATGTTCCACGTGTCTACTATGTTACCTCATACAGACGGCGATCCTCAACAGGTGCGTACTACGTAAAACTATTTATAATAATATATCAAAGTAGATAAAGTACAAGTACTTCTTTGTTTACGTTAGATAATGCATAAATAAATAAAAAATACGTCCAGGTGAAAAATTCTCCACTTTACTTCATTCTGACATACATTAATTCATACAAGTTAGCTGTCTGCCTTCTATGGGCGTCTCCAAATATTAATTATGGACGATTGCTGGGTGATTTTCACAAGTATGGTTTCGCCAAAAGAATTGTAAGATAGTTAATATTAAATAATTACTCAAAATAAACATACCGGATAATAATCTAATATTTTCTGGTAAATTTAGAAATTGGAATTTATATAAACACTATTATTGACTTTTTCAGCTTCAGCGAAAACGTCACATAGGTAACGATATTGTAGCGATAATCTTCCAGGAGGAAAATACCCCGTTTGTTCCTGATATGATTGCTTCCCATTTTCTACATACGTATATCGTAGTTCAACCAATAGATTCTAATACGGACCATACTAAATATAAGGTGAGTTGTTGAACTATTCTAATACAGACTAAATATATGGTGAGTTTTTCCTCAAAGGAACAATGGATAGACAAGATTGTCTCAAATAATGTACATCATTAGATCTAGTATATTAACCTTTACACTTATTTCATCATAGCCATATTTTATGAAACATTTGAATAAGCTAAAAAAATTTTAGGACCAGTGCTCATTCCATGATTTTGCCACAATTTGGAGAGGTAGGTAGTTTTGGAATTGAAATGTCTTTTAGCTTGATGTCTTTTAAGGTTTCATTTCGCACCTTCAAATATAATATTTGTTAAACATATTGACCTTGTTACCTATTGACCTTGACACATTGATCTGGTGGCATATTCACCTAGACATATTGACCATGTGCTATATTGACCTTGTGACATATTGACCTTGGTGGTATATTGACCTATACATATTGACCTTGTACTGCTGACTTATTGACCCAGTGACCTGATTAAACATGTTTATTTTTGTTTCAGGTATCTGTGACGGCCAGAAACGATGTTCCTAGTTTCGGACCATCATTACCTAATCCAGCAGTATTCGAAAAGGGACCGGAATTTCGTGACTTCATTCTGACCAAACTTATCAACGCGGAGATGGCTTGTTATAGAGCTGAACAATTTGCTAAACTTGGTGTAAGTTGTTTACCTTACTTTCTTTCTCGATATGGGGTAGGGATTGGGGTCGCAACCTCATTCAATTGTTGTGGTTTTGATTCCTGATGGTCTGTTTTCCTCCCACTGATGAATCCCCCCTGACTCAGTAACCAGGAGGTCCAGCTTTCAGGTCCATAGCTAGCCTGGGGCCAAAGGGCATCCAACCAATGTCACCCGACTTTATGGGGCACCAATACTGATGTAATGGAAAGGGCATCGATTTTTTTCCCAGGAGGTGCAGCTTCCCCCTTTGCCTCCCAGCTAGCTACAAGCCTGTGGAGGATGACTGCCAAGGGAAAATGTCTACTTTTTTGGATGGAATGAAAAAGCAAGATCTGTGTTTACCATTGGTAGTATGTTATAGATCCCATGATATTTGTGAATGAAAATAAGATTAGGCCATAGTGCCACTGTCAGGGCAAAATGTCCCTCATAGCACACTGCATGGGGTGGGGGTGGGGGGTGGGATGGCCTCGTGGTCTAGAGTGCCGCGCTTCGACCTCTAGCTGGTCGGTCACCTCTGGCTTGCGGCTGTGGTTTCGAGCCCTGATGTGAGTGTATGTGGCATGGAGATAGGGGCGCCTTCTCAACCTTGTGGGTTTCCTCCGGGCACTCCGGTTTCCTCCCACTGCTAAAGACGCAAGCGAAGTATTGAAATAAAATGAAACCATATGTTAGTCCCAAAATGACCTAGTTTGTGTTGAGTGGACGTTAAACCCCATTTCTCTCTCTCTCTCACACTGCATGGGATAGGCCTGTCTTCGATGGATGTGATAGTGTATATCACTAAGATGGTAAACCTGTTTTATACGCCAACATTTTTTATTACGTAATGGGTCTTAATGGTTTGTTACTCTTTATCAGTTTTATTATTAATTACTGGGTTGTTACTCTTAATCAGACTTTAATGTTTTGTAAATGTTTTCATTACTGCCAAAAGAAAAAATATGCGACAACATTTGTTGACTGCTTGGATGACTTAGCTGCTGTGGGCGTATGTTTCATTGCCTGGCAACCTATCTTTTGATTTGTTTCTAAATTTATTTTGATCTGATAACAGGAAAGAACGAGATCATCTTTATTAGATTCGTTATACCAAGATTTACAGAAGAAGAATTTTGAGATGTTCGGGGGTTCGTTTTTATCAGGATCTAGCAAGGAAGGGAGTCGATTATTTGACACTGTTAAACGAGCGTTTAGTGGAAAGGGGAGGAGTCAGTCGTTTGAATCGAGCCTATCAGGAAGTCGACGTTTAAATGGAACGCCATCGTCGTTACCAACTGTAGGTGAAGATGATAAAAGTCTGAAATCCCCTGTAAGTATTGTTATTATCATGGTCCCTGCATTGGTTGAGAGACTTCATAGGGATCCCCCCTTGTCAGTGATACAAGGGAGGTTGGATGGCAGAATGGTTAACACGTGTGTGCTGTATCATAAAGCCTGTCATTGAGTCAAATGGCGTTGTTTCGAATTCCCGGTTGTATGTAACAAGAAATAGGGCCGCCTGTCATGTCCCACCTGGTGGATTTTCTCCGGGCACTCCGGTTTCCTCCCATTGCTAAAGACCCCTATGCCCAAGCCAATTATTGAAATAAAATTAAACCATATGTTAGTCCCAAAATGACCTAGTTTGTGTCGAGTGGATGTTAAACCCCATTTCTCTCTCTCTCTCTCACCTCAAAACATCGTTAAAATATATAACTAGCTTTTTTTCCATATGTTTGATGCAGTATAGACTGGTTGGAGTTGATTTGCTATAAAACTACATTAATTCATTCATTGTGTTATAGTTTGGTTAATTTATATAACATTGCGATGTACAAAACACAACATTCCATCCATTAATTGGTTAATACCTGTTGTTACTGGCAACCATTAAATCTATTTTTTATTTTTCAGGTGAAAAAGTCTCCGTCTAATTCTAGAAATGTTGCGAAACAGTTTTCAAGTTTAGAGAAGAAAAAAGATAAAAGGTACGATTTTACTTTGTAATTTGGGGGATTGGTGGTATGCATTTTTGGCGGAAGTCCTGCACTGTGATCTTCATCCTGTTGTCATGGTGTTTGGTTGTATACATCGTCTATCCTGTTTCGATGGTGATTGTTGCTACAACCAGGATTTGAACAAATGTTTTTTGTTGTATATTTCAGTAATCGTTTAGATAGTCAGAGCACAAATTCCTCGTATGCTACGTGTAGTACACCACCTAGTCCACAATCTAGTCCAGGCAGTATATCTTCTTCTACCAGGTAAACACATTCTCATAATACACATAGTAGAGTTATCTCTCCTAGTTCAATACACACAGTAGAGTTGGGAATCACGTGGCTATGTGGGTAAGACGCTGGCTTGCTAGCCTGGAGGTCGGGTGTTTGATCCCTGCATTAGCCGAGAAAGTTCATCCAGATTTTCCAACATTTCCCCCATGTCAGTGATGCAGGACAGAGGGCCTGACAAGGACAGCTGTATTTCAAATATGATTAATGTATTTAAATTCTATACTGCGCTTGACCTTTGAAAATATATTGAATGCAAATCAAATCCTTTGAAAATATATTGAATGCAAATTAAATCCCTTTCCAGTCTTTTTTGTAAAGCTCAAACTTTCATGATTATATTGTCTTCTAGTTTCCATATAAACGTTTTATGTTGTTGTTTTTTCAGAATAAATAACAGTGGTATTCAGATCTCTCCATCAAACTCTGAGAGTAGTTTTAACAGTATTGATGACTTTACGCCAACGACGCCCAATAGTTATAATAATAATACGAAAACCAGTAATAATAATAATAATAACAACCACCGACATCCCCATACTCATTCCCATCACGATCACGAAGACTCAGATACAGGCATGGTAAATATACCTTTTAATTATTTATTTGGGGATTTGGATGACGGAATAGTTAGTGCGTGCATGAAGCCTGTCATTGAGTCAACTGGTGTCCTATTGATTCCCTTGTTGTACGTGACAATGAGTATTGTCGCCAGTCCAGTCTTGTGGGTTTTCTTCCGGTCTTCTGGTTTCCCCCACTGCTAACTAAAGACCATTATACAGAAATAAATTATTGAAATAACACTGTACCATATATTGGTCCTGAAATGACCTAGTTTATGTTCAGTGGACGTTAAACTCAATGAATAAATATATAAATTATATTACAGGACAGTATGTCGTCGACGGGTACACCTAATAATGTTATCCGATCTTCTATATATTTATTTTATAGGACAGTATGTCGTCGACAGGTACACCTAATAATGTTATCCGATCTTCTATATCTAATACTTATAATGAAGATGGTAGCTGTGTTTTCTCCATGGATGCTGACAGTAAGTCTTTTTATCTAGAATCTCTCTATTCATGATTACTATTTATTTCATTATAAATTTCAAGTGTGCTAGAGTGCTTTTCTATTCCTGGAGTGCTTTGATGCTAGGAGACTCCTCAGTTGCAAGAGTGCTCTATTTCTTCAGTTACTAGGAATACCTGCTGTTGCCAGATGGTTCTTACTAGAGTTGCCAGCATGCACCTCGGTTGTTGGAGTGCTCCTCTGTTGCTAGGATGCTCTAGTAGAGAGCTAAAATGTTCTCTGTTGCTAGGAAGATCCTCGGTTGCTAGGATGTGCTTTTAGTGTGCTCAACTGTTGCTAAAGTGTTTGTCTGTTGGTAGGAAACTCCTAACCGGTTGTTAGGAAGCTTTAGTATTGTCGAAGTGCTATTCTGTTTTTAGGAAGCTTCTCTATTGCCAAAGTGCTTGTCTGTTGCTGGGATTCTCCAATAATCTTTGAGTGTCTTTCTGTTGCTAGGATCCTCCTGTGTTGCTAGGATCCTCCTTTTTCACCAGAATGCTTCAGCGATGCTTGAGTGTTTACTCCTATTATAGTGCCCATATGATGCTGGAGTGTTTCTGAGTGTCCATATGATGCTCTATCTCTGCTTCATTTAAGCTTTGCTTCATATTTTTCCAGGTATTGAATGTTATATTAGACACATTGAAAGATTAAAAGCTGAGATTCATAAATTAAAATGTGAAAAATTGGATTTGCTCCGTCAAAATGTTGTAAGTATTTAGTGGCTTCTTAGTATTTAGACATGGCTTCATTAGGTATAATAAAATAAAACCAAGTACGAACAATCCAAACCATAGACAAAATTCCAAGTACGAAAAAAACGTTGTAGGCAAAATAGTGTAATCAGCATTTGGACTGCTCCCTGTGTACAAAATACACGACAAACAGTGGTAACAGGTGTCCGGAAGAGAAAGCTTACCCTGTATGATAATATTTAAATGGTTTCTTAGATTCTTTATATCAGGAATTGTGATCTGTATCCACATCTGGCGCTGACTGTCACTTTCCTTATAATCTGAGTAAAATATTTTCGATGGCCGCTACTACATGAAGATCTGACCACTTGTTGTAGTGGGAAGTCAGGTGCTTTTTTGCTCTTTTGACGTCAGACATTTGAATAAACAATCTGCGTTGGGGTTTCTGCTGGGATACCCACCTGTCCATGCATAACATGGCAAGAACTCGCCGTAACAGATCGTTTCATTGGCTAATCCCTCACATCAATCAGAACGCAGGTTATATAACAACTCTTCCAGATCTTAGTGTAGTGAAGACAAGTAAAACAAAATTTTAAACTATGAAAAAGCAAAACGAAATAGAATCTGTGTTTTAATCAGATTGCTCGCCTGGGCGATCTTCGGCTGTATAGATTTTCGTACTTTAGCTCAAGCTGTGGTCGTGACCAGCCATACCATAGAGCCCGGTCGAGATAGATCAGACTGTGGTCGCATCCACAGTCTGCATCAGAAGGTCATCCTGAATGGAAATTAAAATAAGATATTTATTAAAGTTTTTTAAACATTTTATTTTCAGTCAAGTCAAAAGGAGATCAAGAAATTACGTGAACAGGAATACCGTTTAGTGAATGAACTTGCCACGGCCACACATCAACTTAAACACATGAAAATACCACTGATAGAAATCAGCGCGGAGGCCGCAGTTTAAACCCGAGAAATAATTTAATTATTGAAATAAATGTGAATGTTGTCATGTGTTTTGTTAATGGTTTGTGAAGATCCTATTTTATCTTTTTCTGTTTATAAAATTAGTGCTGAGACTTGAGACATAAGAGTGAAAAATGACTCGAGAAAAATTTAGGTAAAATGTGAAATGTATGAACCCTGCTGCACCAATCGGGGCTAATGAAGACCGAATGAACTGTGAAGATAATTTTAATTATACAACTAGGCCGACATCAGAAGAACGTTTGTGTAATTTTTAATCTTAGCAAAAGTATCACACGTCTGAATAAAAAGAAGTACAACAGGTTTTCTGGACATAATATTCCGTTTGAGAAATTGTGGCATCATTGGACAAAGTGAAATTTCCAGATTATTTCCAAATTATACTCTAAAAGTGGTAACAGGTGAACAGACTGAAATTTTATCTGAAGATTGGAAAGTGATAAACATAAAACATTTATGTTAAAGGAAATGTTTTGTGACACAGAATCCGAAGTTTCGATATGGCACGACATGACTGAATCAAATTTGTGGAATTATGTTACACCTGTTGTGATTGGTGGAGCTAGTTTCATGCTCAATCGTATTCTGCTTTCTCACTCAATAAAATGATTGTCCTGTAGGCCTATTTTGAGTGTTATCTTATCGATATCGTGTACGTCTATTTGAAAGTTATCGTCCTAATATCATGTAGGCTTGCTAAAGAGTTATCCTCCTGGTGATCAGTTGGCCTGTTGGAGACTTATCTTCCGAACGTCACATGTTTGAGTGAAATCAACCATATCTGTATATGAGAGTTATCTTCCCAAGAGCCTATATATGAAAGTAAACCTTATTAAAACTTGACTTTTTTTAATTATAAATACAATTCAGTTGATAAATCAAACTTCTAACAAGTGCGTGTAAGAAATGTGAATATTTTTGTTAATTATTCAGAAATTGAAATGGAAATGTGTGTGAATTGAGAAATTGTATCATAAGACATAACATGGTGCGCGAGACAAAAAAACGCACTGATTTAAAAAGCTATGTGTGAGGATGTAAAGAAATGTGTGTATCGTCCATTATTCATGGATTCTGTAGGATTAAAATTCCTAAAAATGGATATAAAATAATCTGATTTATAAGATAGTTTTTGTTATGATTACAGATAATTAACGGACATTTATTGAATGAAATATTTGTATTAAGGCAATAATTGGATTGTTAAGAATGGGTAGCCTACAATTAAAACTTTTATTTTCTAGGGAATATTACAAATGAAGGCCTACATACGAAGGCCTACAAATGAATGAAGGCCTACAAATGTTATCATGAACAATGATTAGATGTATAATGGTGACAGGGTTTATCATGGTGCATATTAGATATAAAACACAGTGCAATATTAAATAATTCTACCGGTCGTTATATCAACATGTATCGCCTGATATACAGACGGAGGTGGGAACACTGTATCCTGCCCCAAGTTAGACTTAGTTCTCATAGATTGAAAGAGCTAAGGACCTGAGTCGCTGTGAGGGGACACAACCCTAACTTGCTGACTAATTTGATGAATTGAGCAAGACTTGATCTGATTGAAGATTAAGGACCCGACTCAGACTGGAGGAGCAGCGACCTGAACTGCGGTTTCAATGATTTGTTCCCACCTCTGCCTACAGATCTTTCAGACGGAAGAGATGTCACAAACAGGGTAGATAATTCACCCATACATGTTGTATAATTATCAAGTGTATACATGTTCTATTAAATAATTATCATATCAATTTTGGATCAGATACTCAAATTGAAAACATTTAGTAAGGATTCTGAATTCTGATGAGTGAAAAACAAAAGTGAAATTCTGAGAATATTGATATGAATGAAACGATTTTTTTAAGTATTACAAATATAAAACATGAATGAATATGTTGCTATGGTGATGTGAGCTATGTTGCTATGGCTACGTTGCCATGGCGATGTAAACTGTAGATATTTTTAATATTTTAGGTACCTGTATTAAATCATCAGATTAATTATTTTGTAGATAAATCTTGGGTGTAGATAAAAAAAATTGTAGATTATTATAAAAAGCCATTCTAGTCATAAATTGTAATTATTGCTTATTGTTTGTTGTTTGTTTACGATTTTCTGATGTTAAAAAAAGACTTGAGATTTCAAATTATTTTAAATTAAAAGTTTATTATATATATTATTTTACGATGGTAGACAAGGGTAATGATCTGTTTCCCTTCTAGGCATTTAAGTTTTATTAAAGTTTCATAAAAGTGTCTATAAATTTGTAAATTGTGGTGCCGCTTGGCAAGATTCTTCTGTAATTACAAAAGGTCAGTGTGCCTTTATCTTTTGTTCCGTTAAAAAAAAATTCCCTGCTTTTTTCATCTTTAAATCAAATCACTTTAAAATCAAGAAAAGGCTCAAGTCAAAATATTTCTTGAATTTATCATTTTAAATAACGTATACATGTGTAAATATTGTAAATGGTTGTATATACATGTAAAATGGTTGTAAATAATTCTAATTATATGTTTGACGTTCGTCTTAGTTGGGTTTTAATCTTTCACATCTCTCGGACTTTCTGCTAAACAATTTATATTTCCTTATCGGTTTATTCCTGATTTAAAGCTTTACAGATTTCTTGGAATAAAACTCAGGATTGCTGTTTATTAGGACAAAAAAGGCGTTAATTACTAGTACTTGGAATAAAATCTTTGGGGCTGAAATGATTGCAGCAGAATTACTAGTACCCGGAATAAAATCTTTGGGTTGAAATGATTGCAGCATGTCTCATTCTCTGATGGTTAAATTAACGATAAAGTTTATCTAAATTCGACACAGGATATGTTTATATTATATCTCTGAAATGAAATTAAAGATTTCTTTGTTTTAAGGTATTGATTTGATAAACTTGTTCTTACAAAATATTCACCTACGTCACTTGAATTCAAAATTTGTGATTTTTTTTCTCAAATTGTGATTTTTGATATATTATAGATTCCTTGAAGTAATCATATTTTGCATACGCTGACATGTAAAATTTTCATGCATTATCGTAAAATTAAGTCTTTTTGATGTAATCCACACATGACAGAGGCTGTAAAGGGATGTACTATAGTCTAATTTTCCATGCAAAGCTAATGAAAACAACCCAAAATCGATGGAACTTAAATTAATTTGCAGAAAGTCTGGAGAGTGGAATATTTGAAGATTTTTACCTATCTTTCATTGTTTTTTTGTGCCATAGTAAATTTTAATTTTTTACGTTTTTTTTTTTAACTCGTTTAATATTTAAGACATAATTATTTTGTTGAAGGTAAATGATTAATTTATATCTTTGTCCACCAAGATTTAAACAAAAATTATTTTAAATAAATCAGCAGAGCTTGGAAACTGTCTCTAAAATTTTATTGTGAAACTAGCTGAAATTTTTAAATTTTAAGGTTTCGAGAATAAAGTTCAAAATTTGGGACTATTTTATTTTATGAAATTTTTCATCATTTTTGGCTTTTAATTTAAATATTATTATGTTTGATTAAAATAACAAAATAAATAAAAAAAAAAAAACAAACTTAAATTAATTTGTCAAGATCATAAAATAATTGTTAAATTATAATTGTTCATTGATCAAAATTTAAATAAATTTTGAAAAATTGTTTGAGCTTTTATGTACTGTATATTATTTCTAGTTGATACAAGTCCAATATCCCAGTGTTAAATCAGTTATTATTGATGATGAATAGTAGTCAACACATATTTTTAACCAATCGGATTAAAAAACAGATTCTATTTCGTTTCATTTTTATAGTAAAAAATTTTGTTTTACGTGTTATTACTACACTAGGATCTGGAAGAGTTGTTATCATTGACATGTTCTGGATAATGTGAGAAATTAGCCAATGAAACGGTCTGTTACGGCGAGTTGTTGGCCTTTTGATGTACGGAACTGTGGGTAAACCACTAAAAACATCTACGCTTATTGATTAATCAATGTCTGGCGTCATCGGGTCAAAAGCTGCTTGTTTGACCTCTGACGTGAATTCCCATGAAAACATAAAAAAAACGAAACAAAATATTGATCTGTATTTTAACCCTGAAGATTCTCTAATTTGGTAATGAAACCACAATTACTATAACATTTGGACCTTTGATAAAATAAGATGCAAGTATTGACAACTCAGAGTTTCAAACAGCAGTAAATTGAAAAAGGAAATAGGAAATAACACTGTCAATCATCAATAAAACGTAGTTAAATAAATAAATCAATAACTGAGATAAAGAAATTATTGGTAATTTCTCTCGTCAAAGCCGCTGATCGTTGTAATTATGATGTTTCATAAATATATATATAATCTGTTACAGCGGAATCCACAATAAAAAAAACCAAATCACCAAAGGCAGATAAAAAGAGATCCATCGAATGGTTAGCATTTACACATTGTGAGAGAGAGAGAGAGAAATGAGGTTTAACGTCCACTCAACACAAACTAGGTCATTTCGGAACTAACATATGTTTTAATTTTATTTCAATAGTTCGCTTGCGCGTAGGGGTCTTTAGCAGTGGGAGGAAACCGGAGTGCCCAGAGGAAACCCACAAGGTTGAGAAGGCTCCCCTTCCCCTATCTCCATGCCACATACGCTCACACCAGGGATCGAAACCACAGCCACAAGCCAGAGGTGACCAGCTAGCTAGAGGTCGAAGCGCGGCACTCTAGTCCACTAGGCCATCCCAACCCCCCATTTACACATGTCATTTAGTCAGCTGGCCTGGTTTCAAATCCCTGGTTGTATGTGGCAAGGAGTAGGGTCGCGTGTCCAACCTAATGTGTTTTCTCCAGGTACTCTGGTTTCCTCCCACTTCTAAAGACCCCTATGCACAAGTGAATTAATGAAATTAAAATATGTGTTAGTCCTGAAATGACCTAGTTTGTGTCAAGTGGACATTAAACCCTATTCCTCTCTCCATGAAAACCTTTTGGGTTTTCTCCAGGTCCTCTGGTTTCCTCTCACTTTAAAAGACCCCTACATGCAAGCGAATTATTGAAATTAAACCATATGTTAGTCCCGAAATGACCTAGTTTGTGTCAAGTGGACGTCAAACATCCCCCCTCTCTCTCTCCATCCAACGATTGTACTCATTACCTTTCCATGCCCCTGGCTTGTTTATATCATCAGAAAGAGATTCCAGAATGTTCTCAACTTTTTCAAAATTCATTATATCTGTGTAAATACTGAACGAAATTAGACCATGTTTAGACTGATCTTCATTTTACCGATTTAATTTTCACATACTACGATCAATGGCTTTAACTATATAAGTACATACTTTAATACGTAATTTAAAACCGGGATATGTATGGACAATATGATTTAATATTTCTTACGAACTGTTGTTATATTTAGGGAAGCTTAACACATCTGCTTTGTTTATTTGTTGTGTTTTTTTTTAAATATTAAAATAAATTTTACTGTTGAATATCTTGATGATATATCCCTGTCTGTTATTAATTTATTATTTACTTTTCTTTGTGCGTTAAACGGCATAATGATGATTATCTTGTGAATTGTCCAATAAAATAAATAAATCTATTTATATCTACATTGCTTATTTATTTGGTCCGGTGAGAGAATCGGCAGCCACAGTACCTCTGTGAGTAGGCCTACCTGGTCAAGAGCAGGTGTGAGAATTGGCCGCCACAGAAGCTCTGTGAGTAGGCCTACTGTTCTGGATCACTAGCTAGATGATTCAGATTTGATTATTGTGTTCGCCAAGAAAGTTTTAAGTAAGAAGTGAAAAATTGGAGGACAGGCATGGAACAGTCGTTTGAAACCATGTGCATATTAAAAAATAAAACTTGACAGCGGTCTTTGTTAGTCTGGTTGATACAGAAAAATAGGATGTTAAAGCCCCCAGCCATTATAAGCAGTTTTTTTTGTTGTTAGTTTTACCTGGACAGTAAATTGTATCTGACAGTGTCTCTTGAAATGTGACGGCTACATCATGCGCATTAGATCCAAAGGTCTGTCATTGAGTCATGTGACCTTGTGTTGATTCCTCGCTTGGACGCGACAAGGAGTAGGGTTGTCTGTCCAACCTCTGGTTTCCTCCCACAGCTAGAGATAAAAATCGAAATAAAATTCAACCTGAAATGATTTGTTTTGTGTGTCTCTGTGTTTAAATTGTAAACACTACCAGTGCCATCCCAAATACTGAAATTGGTATCACTGCCGTCCTTCCTTAGAACGCCAATTGTCTAAAAATATTCTTCAGTGTATCGTCTCATTAAAACCGCTTGTGTCAAGTAAATGGGGGCTTAATGTTCTTCCTTTGGCATCAAAAGGACTTACGAACACGGGACATCCAACCCGGCAGTCTCAGTATTCAATAAAATGAGGTAAACCTAGCTTTAAATCAGTCTTCCCAATGATTTGCGAATGCGTGTTCATTATTTTAAAAACTGTTCCACTGTAAACCCCTCGGAAACAAAATTTGTTTGGTCAGAACCTATGGTAACCCTCTAGATATTGAATTGTGAAGTATAAGGGAAGTAACTCAATTTATTGACCGATGAATAAAAATGTTACCAGCTGAAATGAACATTTTAGAAAACAGTAGAATACAAGCAAAAGTACACCATTTATTTTGTCATTGATTCTAATATTTCTTCTTACAAATATATCTATGTCATCTGCTCTAATTTTTCCGGTTGGGCTGAACGCTTTTTACAACAGATGGAGTAACATTTGGCAACCTCTTGCTCAAAAGCTTGTACATGTATGAGGCTCACCATGGAAATTTTGAGATGTACAAGCTGGAAGTAGAGACAAGTAAACATGCATGCAACTGTTAACCCTACATTTCAATGTAACCACCCTCTTAACTCAGTTAACCTTTTGCTTCGAAATCATAAACATTCACTAAAACGTGGCAGAAATTGCCTATTCAAATTTCAATTCAAACTCTTTTCAATAAAAACCGTAAAGGGTGAAAAAAGGAAAAGGGGAGAAAGACTAATAATTTTTGCACTATATTCATACGATAGCGACTGCTACACCAAGTTATTTATCGTGGCAATATCGTGCCGTTATCGTGGAAATTTTCCCCTTGATCAACGTAATAATTCCTTGTTTTCCTGTAGTGAAATCTTTTACGCAATAAACAAAGAATCATTATTTTGAATATTTAATTTAATTTTATTTGTTTCATTCAAACATTCTAGCACTAAATAAATCATCCATCGTGTTTATCAAACTTTATCAGATTTAAAATTTCGATGCCCTAAAACATCCACATAGAATCCACCTCTTCTTGCGAGCTCTAGCTCGGATTTAATGAATTCCTCGGCATCAAAATCTTTAGCGGCTTTCGTATAAGTCGCAAGATGTGCGGCAAATATTCTTTCCTTTTTTTTCTTCAGCTGCTGTGTCTGGATTCTCAATTTGAACAGATTAGCTTTCCGAAATTTCTTCAGTAAATGTTTATTCATTTTCCTGCGTCGTATTTTCATGATATTTCTAGCGAATTTGCCTTTAGTATCGTTCGTATTTGGCGGTGGAGTGGTGACGTTTATTTTATTAACGTGGGGAGCAATGATATCTTGAACAGTTTGTATCGAGGTTGGACAGTCGTACTGACGTTCCACGATATTACGATCTAATATAACAACATTAACGTTACTTTTGGACGTTGGACACACATATTCCGTATTATTTATACCGGCTGATAATTTGAAACTTGGAGAAGTAATTCTGTTTAATGAGGTTCCTGGATTAGAGTTGGTATATTTCGGAATACTGAATGAAATATCAGTTTTATTAGGTTTATCACACGTAACGACAGAAGAAACTGATTTGATGTTAGGCTTAATTCCTGAAACAGAGAAAACAATAAAATTACATTTTTTCTGTAACATGATCTCAAGTGGTACCCGGTGAAAATGTTTTGGGACTACATTTACATTTATATAATACCTTAGTTCTTGAAATGAAATGAGGTTACTGCTCTGCCCCTACACTGGGCTAATGAAGACAGCCATATATGATACAGTGTGCTATGTGCAAAATTTTGCCTGGGCAGCGGCACTATGGTTTAGTCTTAGATCGAATTCTAGCTGTCAAGTTATATTTTACGTGCACGCCAATATATATACGGCCCTCCATGCTGCACCACTGACAAGTGTAACCAACTGTTGGAAAATCCTAATGATTGTTTTTAGCCAACATCGAGATTGAACACGGGACTTTCAGGTAAGCGTTAGCCATGGTGACCTTCGGTTGCACGTATTTTCGTACTATAGTCGAACCATCTGCGTCCGAATGACATTTAGTTCAACCAGTGGTCGCGACCAGCCGTACCATGCGATAAAGCACGGTTGGGATAGTTCAAAGATGACTGACAAAACTGACACTTGAGAAGATTTTCTGAAAAATATAATAAAATTGCTGATTGCCGTTGAGTTATTTACACCTTCGTCGGTATTATAGGGTCCATGTTAACACCCGAAAGTTAGTGAATGGGCATTGATAGATTTTAGGTTTGATTTTTTTTTTCCGTCTTTTTTTGATGAATTTGACAGATTAGGAACTTCTTATATTGGAATCGAATACATGTATATATAGGCCTACCACGAAAAACTGTACCTGTGAAATGATCTTGGGTTGGGTGACATAAATCCAATGAAAAGCATTCTGATATTGACTAATCCTTTATGTAATCTATTTTAAGCTTGCTTTCATATCGCAGTATGGAAAATTAACCAGTTTTTAAAAATACGAGACTAAATAGCAGAAAATATAGCAGGGGGAACAACTGACATGGTTGCCACCGTCAATGGCTAAGGCCATTTGCGTTCGGTTGCTGGTTCAGACTGTAGTCGCGACCATAGTCTACATCCGAAGGTCGCCCAGTCTATGTCTAACCCAGTCAGCAAACGTGGCTCAATCATCAATTCAACAATATACATACCTGTAGCTGTAGTTAATCTCAGTAGATGAAAGTTTTTACAAACTGCTGAGAAAACAGACATACTCCTTTGTGATGTCATCTTTCTAAAATTACAAAAAATAAAATGGAATGTCAATACAATAATAGAATAAATATTTCTAGGGACATGTAAAAACTGTGCATATCGTGTAAATATTTGCTTTTGTGATCGAGTAGGTCATTTTCAAATCAATTCTTTTCATAATAACTACATGTATAACATGTTTCTTGTTTTGAATTGACCTATTTCAAATAAACTCATCAGCTACTTTTTTCATGCACACATTCAGCATTGGAAATATTACCGTTCTTGAGTCTGAACGTCACCTAATTTTCGACAGTGCCCTTTTTTTACTACTGAAAGTGCCTTTCAACTAGCTTTTTTGCTCGATTTTGAGGCTCTTTTTCTATGATTTCCGAACGTTTAGACGAAAATATCAGCCAAATAGCTCTTGAATTGGCTAGAGAGGCAAGGAAATGACGGATAATTTTCTTAGGGAGGGGAGTTTGTGGACGGACATGGATTTAACCCTTTCATTGCGTGTACCCGGTAGTACCGGGTACTATAAAATGTCACTAAAATACGCCTACCCGGTATTACCGGGAATTCATTACGGCCCTAACAAAAATTAACACCGTAGCTGCAGGTGCCATCTATTGTATTTTCTACACACTAGAACATATTTCCACGTGTTTCAAAGCGGCAAACCGTAAAATGGCGGAGTGCATAGTGACAACGTAGTCGATGCAATCTCGGCGAAGTCGTGAATGACATGTTCGCTGACAAAGACAGGGTAGACAATTTCGGGGCAGGTACTGATACACATAATTCGTTTCAAATTATTTGATAATAATAGTAGGGATAATAATAGTAGTAATGACAGTGATTGGTAGTGTGAAGTGCGTGATTTGTTGCGCGATATTCCGCATATAGCTATGTCTTCCGTTCATGATGGGCCCTATAGCCCTATGTGGTATGTCTGCAGTAGATTCTGACGATAATTCTTATGTTGCGATAATAATGCTGGCTTGCTGGATCGTAAAAGACGTAGGCAATTCCTGAGTCCCGAAAGTGTAGATCTATTGACTGACTATAGTGTCATAATGCGGGACTTGGGGATGAAAGTGAAAGTGAAAATGAAAACAAGGTATTGCAATCATGGCAGCGGGAGAGGTGTTGCGCGTGTTCGTGGTGGCATTGCTCATGCCTGCTATTGATATTTTTGTTCATTATATATTTCTTTATCAAAATCCGGTGAAAAAAACAATATCCTATTAATATTTCATGGAGAAAAATTCGTTTTCGCGTTAGTTTTTGTGAGAAATTGGAAATCCAAAATGGCCGCCATGACGTCACGTGACTACATCATTATGCAAATTTCCAAAATTCTACTTTATCGTCTTAGCCATAGATAATACCGTATGATTGCCAACTCGTGTATAGTCCTTTGCGTGATGTTGCGTGCGGGTTCGTGCGCAGATTTTCTTGCGCCGGGGGGATTGTTTACTTCCGGTCTAGCAGCCGACACCAATGACGCCCCGTCATAGATAAGCATAATAATAATAATAATATTGCGACAACAGTAATAATAATAATAATAACTAGACCTGCATGCAGGAATGACGGGTTTCACTGGTGCCACGTCACTTTCGGTGCCTCGTTACCTTTAAACATATGTCACTTCCGATACCAATGAAACCATCAAACAGGTTTCCACATAAGCATTGTAAACATCAAATAAAATGGACGAAGAATCAACCAAATCCAGCAATATCAATTCATTTTATATATATGTTACTTGTAAGTGATCCTGGCAAAATTTCATTACTTCCGGTGATAATGAAAATGTTCAATTAGTTTTATGAAATCAGAAATGGCATAAGGCATCATAATGGCGAAAATTGTATGTAAATCGAATGAGAATTGCCACTTTTATAGACCAAAAACCTTGAAAAGTGACTTGTAGAAAATCGTCTATTTCTCGGCAACCGTACACGATAAAAACTATCTTTTGGTATCTATATGATCGTATGGGTTAAATCCATTTGTTGATTGGAATCAAATATCATAATTTGAAATATATTACAAATCAAACTCATTTGAAAAAAATGTCTGTTTTGAAGGCTAAAAATACAGTTTTTGCCAAAATGACATTACTTCCGGTGATACTGAAAATGTTAAATTAGTTCTATGAAATCATAAATGACACAAGATATCATATGGTGAAAATTTTATGAAAATCGAATAATAACTGACACTTTTATAGACCAAAAACCTTGAAAAGTGACTTAAGGAAAATCGCCCATTTCTCTGCAACCGTACAAGTTAGAAACCATTTTGTGGTATCTGTATGATCGTATGGGTTCAATCTATTTGATCAATAGAATCAAATATCACAATTTGAAAAAAATAACAAATACGACTCATTTGAATAAAATATTGTTTTTTGAAGGCTAAAATTTAAGTTTTGAGCAAATGACGTCATTTCCGGTGGCAGCGCAAGGGGTAAAATGGTTTGACATAGTCCACTATGGCATTAGGCATCCAATGGCGAAAGAAAATTGAAAATCGAATAATAATTGATTCTTTTACAGCCAAAATTACGTGAAAAGTGACTCATGCAAAATTGCCTATTTCTCGGCAACTGCTTATATTACAAACTAATTTTCACATACATTCTCTTCGTATGGATTATAGCTACAAGTTTATAAAAGTTACGTAAAAATATTTTAAAATCTGAAAAGCCTGAATGAGTTGTAAATAGGTCAATTTTACGCCTTTTTTCACCTCTTTATCCAATTTGCTAGAAAATGAAAAAGAAATTAAAAAAACTGCTTCCGACATTTTTTGCGCCTTTAAAGGACACACTCTTTGAGTCATATAATTTTTCAAAAAAATAATATTTGTTTTCAAAAAATGTACCTAACTGTCAAAATTGTAGTTTTTGGTAAAATTATGCCACTTCCTGTGCCGACAGATAATACTTTTGGTAATAAAAAAAATGACAATTGAGACAACGAAGCATATGAACTTTGTTTTATACAAATCGAACAATAAAAAATTAATCTAGGACTGAAAAACTGAATTAGCCAATGGAGGCCAAGGAAAACTACTGAGACAAAATTTTTTAACATTTTTGCGCAAGTCAGATGACTCTTTAATTCTGTGTCCAACACGACTAAAAAATATTCATAAATAAAAAAGTTTTTTGTAAAATTTTAAATTTCCGAAATTTGGCGCCTAATATCTTCGAAGATTTGCCGAAAATCAAAAATCGAAAGTAGCGCAGCTATGTGCCCTGTCTCCAGCTATGCCAAAATGTATCGAAAGTTAAAATCCCATGATTATTGTTAAAATTACCGCAATATTTGTAAAAACGATAACTTCGGTGATTTCGGACATTTCGCATTGTCGCAGAACGTTCAAAATAGCTTTATCCTCTAAGTCACACCCACTTTCCCAGTAAAAACCGAAGAAATCGTAACGATGCGACACGTAGTTGCTGAGATCTACTCAAAACAAAAGAAGAATAATAATAATAATAATAAGAATAATAATTTTAACAAAAACAATAGTGTTTCACACAAGCTTCGCAGTGTGAAACCCTAATAATATAATAATAATATTGTGATAAAGTAAAGTGTAGACTAATTTACCTTTACTTAATTAAGAAGATAGGCCTACACCTACGTTAGGTTTATTTAGGTTTGTTTTTTTTTTTTGTACGGTCGGAAGGCCTACTCATTTTTTGTTTGTTATACAAATTTATGCAGTAGTACTAGTAGGCCCATATGCCTATTGGTAATCATCATGGTAAATAATTGTTGTGTAGTAAATTGTTCTGCTACTAAAAAAAAATGTAGAGGATTATCTTTTCATAAAATAAAAAAAACCAACAATAAATTATGGGAGAAGAAATTAATAAGCATTATAAACAGGATTGATACCAGTTTCAATCCAGAGGCTGCTACAATCTGTTCTCGTCATTTTGATGATAGTTGTTTCAAAGAAAATGGTAAGTTTAGTTTTGCAGTTTGGTAAAAATAAAGAAAAATGAAGACATGGCACACTGGCTGACATATGTAATGTAAAAAAAAAAAAAAAAAATAATTGGAGAGATCTAGATTTTAAAATTTATTGTAATAAGTTGACAATTAAAAAAAATGTTATACTCCCTTTCATATCACAATAATCATACTTTATTTAGTAATAGTATTATAAATAGTATAGTGTAATTTATTATGGTTGATTTTTTTTTCAGAATCAACTGGAAAAAGAGTTCTTTTAGAAAATAGTTTACCGACAAAACACATACCACAAAAATCTTTCGAAAAGAATGTTGCTCAAAGAAGATCACCTGTTAGTATTTGTCTGTCTCTTTTTTACTAACGTCATAACCAATGTATTAAATATTTGTTGATTGCATTACTGCACAGCCTATACATTGAATTAGGCTAGATATACACCTAACTTTATACAAAGGCCTTCGTATTTATTAAACATAATTCTTGTGTTGGGCGACAACTATATATCCTACCAGTTTATAAATATAATTAGGACTATATTTCAAGATATTCAATTGAGTCGGGACATTAAATTAAAAAACACAATTTAATATCACTGTTGTATATAAGTGAAACTGAATATGATATCAATTGATTCAACATATAAACTGAAGTTCATTAATAATGGTGTATTTTTTATAATAATATATTATTTCGAAGTATTTAACATGTAAATTACAATTCATAAGACTACATTGAGGTTACAAATTTCTTTTATTCGTTCATTCATTCATTCATTCATAAGGATCAATAAAAGACTTGAAAGTTGAATATCAAACTTCAATTATCTTGCATAGTAGTACAGTGAATTACAGAGTAGACTTGTATAGCCTTCATAGCCTTGCATAGCCTTGCATAGATTGACTGAAAATACATTAGTTACAAAAATGTAAGTTTCAAGATACATACGTATAACTTAACACAATATCGTATAACTAAAAACAATATCGGATGATATGGTCATAGGCCTGTATATTGCAGTGTAGTTTCCATATAGGCCTGCATGGCTGTCATCATGGAAACGCACAGACATACAAACAGCCAAATACTATGGGACAGGGTTGACTTGCAAACACGTCAAACAGAGACATGTCATTTACCGACACGGGCCCTAAATTTATCCTTATCAATATATATGGTCAATATAATACAATAGGATATACAATAATGATAGATACCAAATTATTTTTGCTCTACATCATGTACAATTCGATGATTTCGACGACGAAGACAGAGAACTCAGACAACAACAGAAAGTTCGATGAGAAGACTGCACGCTTTTTCGGTCACGTGATTAGTCGTAGACTAGATTATTTGGTCGCTCACATATGGGCCCTATAATTGCAGAACATTAGACTAGATTGTTTGGTCGCTTACAATAATTACTGGTACAAGAAACCATAGGATATGTAATACGTTCCACATAATAACCACAGAGTAAAAATAACCAGAGTAGCGACTCGCATTACTCCCTATAGAAACAACCCGACGCGCAATGCATGATGGGATTCGTCTGTAATACACACACACTGACGGTACGCTCGCTCAACGTTACGATACCTATATCGATGAACTAAATCTCTTTAATTTCGTAGTTTTATAGTATTTTCGGTAAAAATAATTACCGAGAATTATCACATACAATCATGTTAGGTGTGTGTGTGTTTCGGGAATTTATAAAACATGATTAATATTTCTAAAATATGAATTTGAAATGAAGTAATGAAGTGAAAGACGGCAATTGTGGCGGTTTACGAATTGGTTTATAAGGCCGTAAACTATTGTTGATTTTATTTTTTTTTTATTATCTTTAAAACTAATCCACCAAATACTTGTTGTTTCGATTCCTAGATTTGAAATATACATTCCCATAAACCTTAGAATGGCCCATTTGAAAATGTCAAAGAACCACGCCCTTTTTAATTTTTGGATAAGGCCTATTTTACTCAACATGATTTATTTTTTCTCCCAAAAAAATAGGCCTATCCCTGTCTTCTAGAGAGTATTACTTATTTAAGTATGCTTTCATTAAAATATTAAATAATAATTTAAGAATATTAAAATTTAATTTTTTAAATACCCCAGAACATTTTCCAATAAACAGATTTGAGCCGTTGGTTGTTTTCCAAGATAAAATGCCTTTGGCTCCAATGTTGACTCCCTGTCTTCTTTTATGATTTTTGTTCTTTTAATTAATGTTGGCTTTAATTTTTTAAAAATGAAAAAAAAAATAATAAAATATTTTATTTTCAATAGTATTACATTTTTCAATAAACATATTTGAGTTGATTAGTTTCTCTTTTTACAAAACCAAAAACAACTTGAAATTTAATATTTTGCATATTGCTCTGGGTGCCATGTAATGTTTTGACCGCCTTTATATAGACCCCCTAATACCACGAAATTGTCCATTTTACACCACTGCATAAGAATATATTAAATTATTATCAATCTGAAGTGTGCTCTAGATATCCATGACATTAGGTCTGATCTGTGTTCAGAGTTACTTTTATTTTTGTCAACTGGTTATTTAGAAATAGAAAATTTAATTTATACTGTGTACTATAATGGAATTATTTAGAAATAGAAAATTTAATTTATACAGTGTTCTATTATATGGAATTTATAGGTGGTCGGATTAAGGCCTACATTAAAACTATTAAAAGGGAAAATGTGATTTTGAATAGCACAACAGTATTAAGGCCCCCGCACACGAGCCGAAAACTGCGTACGCAAATGGCGCAGCGTCATTTTCGGCTCGTGTGCGGGGGTATTTTTGAGCGCATTTTGACGTTCGCCAAATATCTGTCATGTTTGATATTTTTTGACGCAGCGTCAACTGCGCTCTCGTGTGCGGGCAACTCAGCGCTATTTGCGTTTCATTCGTCGTCAATGCGCATGCGTCATAACTACTGCAAAATGGCGGCACCCAGTGAGTTCGTCAGTGACGCAATTTTAGAGGATAAAATCGTCGATTTATGGCAGAAGTAACACTGCAGGGGCTGTTTCTTCATCTTCCGATGACGATGACGACGACGACGATTCACTCACGGCTGCCATTTTGGGATGAGTGGTGGTCACGTGAACGACACACTTGCCGCAGTAGCTTTCGCGCAGCGTCGTTTTCGGCTCGTGTGCGGGCGCCGTATTTCTGCGCCAAATGCGTACGCATTTAGCGCGGCGCTAAATGCGTACGCAAAATTCGCTCGTGTGCGGGGGCCTTTAGGCTTACTGTTTTATTTAAAGTTTATTGCAAAACAGTATTTCTGTTAGGAAATTTGGAAAGGTGTATTACAGATACCATAAACTTAACACTTTGTTTACCACAAGTAATTGTAGGCCTATATAGAATCGCATATTTCGATACAGAATCTTAGAAAAAATTAGGCTCGTTCATTATATCATATGCGAGAATCCAATTCTTCAGAAAATATAGTTAGTTCCCTCACACACGATTCTATTTCAATTTCTTTAAATGGTAGCATAGGCCTTTTATATTATGGAATGTAAAAAGAACATGTGCAGCTTGTGCAGACTTAATGGGTAAAGCTTACTATTTAAAATTTGATCCTTTAAAAAAACACAACTAGACATGTAATTCTAAAATTACGAAAATAGATAGCAATTAAGCGATGGTAAAGAATGCAGGGAATGGGTTTGGTTACATCGGAGCGCAACTACTTCTTGTCCTGCGTACGCGAAAGTATTAAAAAAAGGCCTATAATTAAAATAACAGAATATTGATATTATTAATACTTTTATTAGACCTATGACATGCCATTGAGTCAGGTGGCGCGGTTTCGATTCCACGCTTGCACGTGACAAGGGGTAGTGTCGTCTGTCGAACATCGTGGGTTTTCTCCGGGGCCTCTAGTTCCCCCTCACTGCTAAAAAAAGACTCATACATACCTGTATTACTGTAAGTGAATTATTGAAATAAAAATTAACCATGTTAATCCCGATATTTCTTAGTTTATCATGAGACTAGTAGCATAGATCTACTTCTCGGGCAGTACTCGGTAGGCTACTGACAGTAGGCCTATACTCCTATAGACTGGTTCAAGTTGCCTACTTTAACTTGGAATAGGCCCCCGGAAAATGCAATATAATGCCAATTAACCAATCAAATATGAAAACATCTTTCACCAAATATGTACTCTTACAAAATAACATTTTTGATAATATATATATTGCTGTTATTATAACCTATTATGTTATTATGGCTCAGTTTATAGCACTAGGCCCACATAGTAAAACTCTGTCTAGGCCTAGCACTCGACGATGACTCGTATCGTACTCATAGCAGACGACGCGACATAGACTGAGATGTTTTTCTTCGGGAAATCTAAAGAATTTTAATCCCTTAATAGTAACTAAAATTAAAACACCCTGTGTAGGACCTACTCTGGGTACCATATCCACCACTCGCAAGTTTACATTTTCTTTTGTTCTACTGCGAAACGTCTTCTTTGGTCGCCATGTTTAGTGACATTACAGACGAGACCCAAGATGCAATGCGCGACCTCCTCCGTATGCAAATGAAGAAGTCTCCACTCTGGTTATTTTTACTCTGTGTAATAACTATGACATCATAAGCCAGTGTTGTATTACTGATATTTAACTGTGGGATATCATTAATATTTCACTTGATATGCATCTTTCAACAATATTAACACGTTTAAATTGACCAATAGGTCATATTTGCAATGTTGACGACTGGGTAATATTGAGTTAAAGACTTGGTTCCTTTAATTTTAGCTTAAAAGAATAAATTTGACAACTACTGAACCTGAAAATTTTATAGAATCTACCCAGACAGTTTTCACAAAAGAGACTGTTCTGGATACACTTGGTACTATACCAGGTTGGTTTGTCACACAACATGAAAATGGGATAGATGTTATTAAATACAGGCATACAGATATGAAGGTATATAATATCCCCTTTTTTCTTTGCCGTAAATGGTTTATGTTGTTACCCTTTGTAAACCAAAATTACCAATGTACATCTAGAGTAGATCCAACTAAACAGTTGACAGATGTACAGCAGTAATATATTTATCACTTTTTTTTTCTAGATATCACATTGTGTGAAAATTGATAATGAAATGGAGTATCAGATATTTATAGAAGGTATGAATCTTAATACAATTCATATTAATGAACCATCTACTGTCACAAAATCAGAAGATATAAAAAGAATTATTGAGAAGATTGCCACGATAAAACCATGCATGGGTATATTTGAGAAAGATTTAATAGATGTGTCGGACTTTAACAACATAAATTACAACAAGGAGGTCATGATCAACAAGCAAATAAATTCTATGCAGACTATGGTCCATAGCGTTAAATGTCTTGTTATTGGCCCAGTCTGCATCGAATGTAGAAAAACAAAGAATATTCTGAAACAAAAAAAAACCAGATTAGATATTGCTAGGAAAATAACAGTCAATTTAAACAAAAAAGCACCTTTAATTAAAACGTCAAAAGAAAAATTATCTAAAGCACTAAAAGAAATTAGAGTGAAAAATAATACATTAGAAAAAGAACTGAGGACTATTAAAAATAGATTAAGAAATGAAAGCGAAGAAGTTTCTGATCAATTACATGACAGTTTATTAGGTATAATGGATAGGGAAACAATTACAAACCCTTTTCTTGACTTGTTTTGGCAAGAACAAAAAAAAAATTTTAACAGAAAGTCTTCTGGGAAAAGGTGGCACCCAATGATCATAAGATTAGCTATCCTTTTACACACCCAATCCCCTCAAGCATACAGGTCTCTAAAGCAAACTGGACTATTACATCTACCCGGAGAATCGACCCTGCGGGATTATAGTAATGCTATAAGTCCAACTCATGGTTTCAATCCTGATGTAAGTAGGACTTAATTTGTTATTTAATTGTATCTTACCAATTTCCAAAGCATTCATTACAAGTCTATTATATATAAGGATGAGGCCATAGCTACAATTTTAATGAAATTTAAATTTATGTTTATATAACAAAGATCTTGGTTCCTTTTGATAATCGTGCATATATCCGAACGCCTTGGATTTATGACCATGTTACACATCAATGAAGGTTGAGTTCGAAGTTTGTAAAAATCTCACCCATATCTTTAGAAATACATCATTTTCATTTTACATAGAATGTTTGTAACTTCTGTGCGATTTTTTACCCTACTGGACAATCTTGCAAAACTAAGATACAACCTTTTCACCCCAACAGGCGATATGCAATGTACTGCTTTTATAAAAATTCAATTAATTTTTTTTTAGGTGATTAATGATCTGAAAGACATGGTAAAAGAACTGAAAGATAATGAAAGATGGGTTGTTTTGATTCACGATGAAATGACTATCAAATCTGATTTAGTATGTATGTTTTATATAGTACATTGACAGTAGTTATTAATTTCACATTTTCAATATTTTGACAATTTTCTACATAATTGTCTATGCAGGTATATAACCCAAGGTCAGGAGAGTTGTGTGGCTTCATACCTGATGGAAGCAAGGTAGCTAGCCATGTTCTAGTTTTCATGGTTGTAGGATTAACAGCTCCTCTTGAATTGCCAATAAGATTCAGCCTTGGTTATTTTGGCACATGTTCAGCAAGAGCTGAAGACATATACCCTTTGTTTTGGGAAGCAGTTTGTCACTTAGAAATTACCTGTAAACTAAAGGTTTATAAAAAGATACATTTATTAAGTTGTGCAATTAATAGTTTGTCAAAGTAACTGTGTGTGATTCATATCTTTCAGAAAATATCAAATTGCTCGTGACTTAATCCTTGTTTATCATAATATATACAATGTTATCAGATTATTTTACATTTAATTAAGATAACAAAATACTCCAGGAGCAACATAGATCAATAGAATTTCAGTTCCTTTCCAAACTCCTTGCACTTTTTTGGACTGATATTACTATAAGATTAATGAAATAAAACTAAATAAATTTGATAATATTGTTGTTAGCAAGAGATTCCTATTTCGATCAAATCACTGCAGAAACTTTAAATTTCAATACTTTTTTTTAAATTGCAAGTTCTTTTTTTTATAATTTTTGTTTATTCTTCTATTGTAAATGTGCTGTGAGATGCTACTATACTTTTATTGTTCAAAGTTTATCAATTTGACTTTGACAATTTATTTAATTTGTTGTTTTTATCATGTTACCTTTTACGAAATATGTTTTTTTGTATATTTAACAATTAGTTACTATTTGGCATCCCTGTATCAACTCTACGTCACATTTTAAGGATGCAAAATCATTAAGTACATTCAAATCCTTGTAAAAAAAAAAGCACACCTATTCTGTGAAGATTATGGGAATCTGTCGTAAATGTGACAGTTAGCTAACTTTTGAAATCCATTATTATTATTACTATTATTATAAGTAGGTAAATAATATGTTTTCGTCTTGTAAATAGCATTTATTGCATTGACAATTTTTGCATATTCATAAAAATAGCATATAAACAAGTAGCGTTCAATAATATGTTTTCATTTTATAAAAAGAATTTATAGCATTAACAATAAAATTTATTTAATTTGTTTTTATCATTTTAATACTTATGAAATACGTTTTGTTTTATTAAAGATTAATATAGCAGCAATATTTTTAAGCAAATCTAAATAATATGTTTTAATTTTATATAAAAAAAAAATACATTTATGGTACTGACATTTTTTAAAAATTTGTTGTTTTTATCATTTTATTACTGATAATGTTTTGAAAATAAATATTTGTGCTTCAGTTTGATTAAATACATTTCATTTTTAACATGCAAAAATATTATTACAGGTATTGGCTTCCACATCAGATAAGGCATCACCTAATCAAAGACTTATTGATATGCATCGAGCAGACAAGGAAACTATTTACTCAACAACTAATGTTCTTGCTCCTGAAAGACAAATTTACTTCATCTCAGATGTGCCCCATTTATTGAAAACCCTCAGAAATAACCTGGCCAACTCAGGATCTGGACTGAAGACACGTTACCTTTGGGTTTGTACTTTTTGAATTGTTATTATATTTGCTATTGAAATTTATAATCTAACATGATTTGTAAAATAGAATTTTTTTTATAGCTATGGCAAACATCTTTTTTAGAATGATGGAAAACATCTTTTATGGTCTCATGTAAGACAAGTTTTTATGGAAGACAGCAAAACAGAATTACGAAGAACAAAACTAACCCCTGCTCATGTAGATCTCAATTCGTATTCTATAATGAAAGTTAATCTTGCTGCCCAGGTAAGAATATTTTATATTAACTCGGTGCTTAAAAGGATTGTGCAATTATGAATTAAATTTTCTATTGGGAACTTTTATAGAGATTGAGATACTGAAGTGTTTTTTTTCACTATTGAATGGAATGATACTTTAGTAAAATATATAGTAGATGCAACCAAGTACTGGTATTTTTTATGACTTATTTATCAGGTAATGAGCAAAACGGTCAGCTGTATTATGAAGGCATACATGCCAGAAGATACCTGGGAGACAGCTACGTTTATTGAAATTGTGGACAGACTTTTTGATTGCCTCAACGTAAGGTCTAAGTCAGAAGGCAATAGAGTTAAAAAACCTGATTTATTGCCGTACACAGATGTAGAAGATAAAAGATTTGAGGCAAGTATTTTTTTTTCTTTTTTTGTAGTGCAGGAGGAGGAGGGTCGCCTACTGATCTAGAATGTGGCACACTTTGTCTTCATATATCACTTTCAGTGCCAAACAGACATTAAACAGTACTAGAAGAAGTATTATTTGTTAAGATTGTATTTCTCAATAAGGTTGTAGTCACAGTGTCCCTAGTTTGATTGATGTTCATAAATGATGTCCATCTTTGTCAGCATAGTTTTTATTTATATCTGCTTGTTACTTTTACAGTTTCTGTTAAATGATGTTTTGGGCTATTTCAAAAACTGGAAATTTTCTGTTGAAAATAGAGAAGGCTTCAACACATCTGAAAAGTCGAAAATGTTTATCTCCTTGCAGACATATAAAGGCCTTTTTGTAACAAGTAAGCATACAATATTATCATATCATATATATATCTATGTACAGAAATTATCTTGGTACGGTAATTACTATAGAAGAAGCCACATAGATTAACTGTTACTTACCCCTACGCGTAAAGCAAAATATTGAAACCCCATTTATCTCTATCTCTCTCTCTCTCTCTCTCTCTCTCCACACCAATCTCTATCGATAATCATAATCCACAGCCTTATCACATGTGTACTCTGATGAAAAACAGGTGAACACGATATCAAGAGGTCTTTGTTTCATCCAAGATCCTTATAAAGTAACATACCACACTTTGCATGGCTATCTTAGTAGATTCTATACTAGATACTAGAAGCCACACGTTAAATGTACAGATATAATACCAACAATTTTATTTTAGTAAATTCTGTAGTAGAAGCCACCAAGTATCTTTTGTCTTGTGGTGTGAAAGAGGTGTATACCAATTCTTTTTGTCAAGACCCTTTGGAGTCACATTTCGGAAACCACAGAGGTTTGGCAAGGAGAAACGACAACCCAACTTTATATGCATTTGGGTAAACATATACATTCACTTTTGCTGACATTTTCCAGAGTTATTAATAATTGTCCATTTTTATTCAATTAAATTCAGGAAAGTAGGGCAATAAACCCCATTAAGTTTGTTCTTTGATTACATTTACAAGTATTATCTTATCGTTATCAAGTACAAATAATTATTATTTGTACTTGATAACGATAAGAGAATACTTGTCGAAATGTTGTGCTATATGTGTATAAAACCAGTGATTGTTTTCCATATAAATTGTGTTGAGTTTTTTAATGTTCTCAATCACTAAATGCCACTCAAGGATTATACAATATTGTTATTTAGTTATTATTTATAATTTGATAGATACCAGGAAAACAAGATTCGACTTCAACGAAACCTGTCTATTCTCTTTCAATCTAATAAGGGAAATGTTGAGAAAGAATGTGGTGCTATTAAAATAAATGCACAACCTCTGAAAAAAAGGAAACTGTGGTGAGATGTTTGAATTTTATGCAAATAAATTATAGATTGATTATCTACAGATGATAAAATTACACTTCTATATATATATATGAAATATGTAAATGATATAATCAGTGTATACTGGCATTTTATTCAATTGAAATACTAAACATTTTGGATATACCTGTTTTTTGTTTTTTTCAGATATTTGGACCGAGGGGATTTAAATGTCAACAATTACTCAAATTTATGAATCAAATATTACATGAAATACACACCACAAGCACTATATTGAAATGCTTGGTTATATAATAATGTTCAGACAATATCATAACGAATAAAAAAAGATTGGTGGTAAAAATATGTCATGTCATAAATATATAAAGAATTTAAAGAATTAAATAAATATGGTAGTTCCCATAGATGTATAAATATGCTACCGGGACATTGTTGGATGATGACATGAGTAAAATTTATAGTTTTTTCAACGTTTTTCTAAGACCTTTAGACTTTTTCAGTTGCAATTTTTCAATAATAATTTTACATCTATGATGTATTCTTATATTAAAAAATAATTTTACTATATCTGTTAAAATTACATGTTGGATTTTATCATCAATAATTGCTACATCAAAACAGTTTAAAAAATCTTGTTTACATTCAAATGTGCATTTTTTAATGAATTCATCTTTACAAACTTTGGTCGAGAAAGGTGTAAATATCCCTACAAAATTCTTTTCTAGTCTAATTAATAACTTAAGAAAATGGCCATTTATATATTTTAACCCCCCTCTGTCCTTTAATTTAGTTAATTTGATAAATGCAGCTTTCCCCCCATCAACATTGCATGCAAGCATATGAACACATTCTTTTTTCTCAGCTTGCACATATCTGGAAACAAGTTTATTTATAATCCACCCCCCAATATAGGCAATTATTTCATAGTCTTTTTGATCAAGGTTTGATTGGGAAATCAAATTAGTCTCAGTGGAAATAATAATTCTATTTAAGAAAAAAGAAAAAACTTTTAAAGTAAAAAAAGGAAGTATTAGTTTAGGTATGAATGAAATAGTTTTATGTTCTAAAATAGATAGGCCTAAATGGTATTTCCTCCAGGAATCCTGTTTAGTAACTGATTTGTAGGAGTTCAAAAACGCAACTTCATCCTTGATATCTGAAACTGAAAAATACAAACATAATATTATAACAATTTAGGCCACGCCAATTTAATCTCCTGTTTATCAGTGTCTCAATAACAAAGATATCCAATTAAATCACATGCAAAATGTTTTCTTTAAAAATTTAAAAACTGAAGAATTTGGAACTAAGAGCTTTTGAACAGTAGGGCCAAGTACTTTTGGTTTTCAAATATATGTAAGTATTTTTATAGCCCACAGTTTCATGTGGATTGTGGACATATATTGTGTTCTCGGCCATGTCTGTCCAAACGTCTTTCCCCAATTTGTTTGCGGACCCTCTACAATCTCCATATCTTGCAAAATGTTAGCTTATCTGGCATGGGAACAACTGATTTATCCTTGAACATAAAATGTTTAATTTGTTACCTATAGATTTCAGATGTAATATTCTTTTCTCATCCATCATATTAAATTTTGAAATTTCATTCAAGGCATGAATAATGTCAGTATTGTTGATTACTTGTGTATCCTGTAATATAATTGGGCAATACAAAAAAATATATCCTGTGCCAATAATCTTGGATTTTATTTGTGTGTGGGTGGGGGTGGGGTGGGGGCAATACATTTATCTCCTCCTATTGTTTATTAAAAATAGGACTATTTGATTATCCAGTATCACCAATGGCATTACATTTAAAAATTGATAATGTTAACATGGGTAGAAATGACAATCGAAACCACATTGTTCTTCAAACAGTAACAGCCAAACATAATGTAGTAACTTGATTGAAAACTTTAACATACCGGTATTCCCTTTTCATTACCTATTTTGTGTTAGGTAATGAAAAGGGAATACTGGTATGTTAAAGTTTTCAATCAAGTTACTACATTATGTTTGGCTGTTACTGTTTGAAGAACAATGTGGTTTTAAAAATATTATTATACCGAAAACAGTCATCTATTTATCAGGTGCTATTTATCTAAAATTGATATCTTGCCCATATATTTGTTTTTGTGTAAATTATGTTCCCCCCCCCTTCTTACTATTAGATGATGCATCTTTTAATTAACAACAATTTTACTATAATTTTAAATAAAGAGATCATTGTTAATGTTACTTAGTTAAATGAATATTTTTTTTTAAAAAGGCACCTTATTTTCAATATCAGCTTCCACCAACGATGACTCTTCCTCAAATTCTTCCTACAATTCATAAAAATTTTTTAATAGCCTTATTGTTGAGATTAAATTATTATTTAATTGAAACAAAAATTATGTAGTTTATATTTCTAATGATTATAAAGGCTAATTTACCTACATTGAACAGAAACTCCATATCTTTAAATACAAGGTCAATATTATCAGTATCATCATCATTGATTTCACTTATATCCCTATTACAACCACCAGTAATAGTACCGGTATCTTCTTCTTTCCAGGGTGAAGAATTCTGCAAGTTGGACATACAATTGATAAAGATAGAAAAAAAAATATCATTTTAAAAATTAATGAATTGAAAACTCTGTGTTGACCGTTTTGACGGTTTTTAAGAAGTACTAAGTAGGCTATTAAAAGTAGGTCATGGCTGTCAAAATTTATCTATATCTACGTACTCGCGTTGCACTACTTCAACTACTGTACGACGAGTACTTGAACAAGAGCAAATACAAAAAAAAAAAAGATATTTTATTCTTACCTCGAACATCGCTTCTATTTCTTGGTTCCATAAACCAGATGATGCCATGCCGTAAGAATTAGAAGAAAGCGCTAAATAAAAATATGTAAACGTGGGCCTATAGTAAACAAACAGCGTGAGCAGACGACCGGAAGTAATCAACCCCCTTTCTCGGCGTTTCACGCGTTTCGTAACATAACGTCGAGAATTCGCGAGTTGGCAATCATACGGTATTATCTATGTCTTAGCCCAACCTCATGCCCATCTCAACACACACAAAAAAAATTCATAAATGCTTCCATAAGTACTGTTTGGCATTTAGTTCTAAACCCCCCTAGCACAGGCAGTGGATTTACGTCTAGCATTGAAAGGGTTAATGGGAGGGTTTTATCACTGTGTATTTCTACGGGTTTTGGAATGAAATTAAGAACTTACTCTTCTATCAAACCGAACTAGTTATTCATTACAAGTGGAGAAAATACCTAAAATTTCAAGGAGAAAAAGTTATTCCATGGGCGCAGACATCTTTGAAATATCCTCTAAACTAAAATGTTTCACTTGTAATAAAATTACAAAGATATAATACAATCGATGAAATGAACATAATTTTGCTAACATCAGACTAAAATATTCTTCAGTTGACAAATGTTCTAATTTAGATAATAATTGTAGAAAGTTTTTGTCCAACGACCTTCAACTCTGACCTGACTAAAAATAATATCAACAACAAATCCCTCTCGTGACTGTGACCGTGGAGTGTTAATTGTGTTAGATCATCAAAAACTGCAATTAGTGAGACGAATTTCACTTCTGCTGATTTTTTGACAGGTGTAAGACGACAAGATGAATCCACCGAACTTAATCCTAAAGGTTAGTTTACTCATTTGCAACGTATGCAGTAAAATTATTTATGCGTAAAAATTGAAAAATTGGTAACGACAGATGTTCACACTCCTGAACAAGGCGATGATTTTCTCACTGATGTCATCTTTCCTTATAATATATTAATTAATTATCAATACATTGAATCAATTAGGTTATCTTTTTACTGTATGAATTAGCACTCTAACTCAATATCATCAAAGTCTTCGACATTGAAGAAAACATGAATTATTTGTCAATTTAAATCTACTTTGAAACATTGATGCTGTGATCTTACCAGAAAAAGATGTGCTTCTGATATCCAATATTTAAGACAGAATAAACATTTTACCATTGAAACGAATAGTGTACCATAATGCGTTTCAGCGCCATTTGTTAAAAGGGACTCGAAGAACAAGGCTAGACATATTCCATAATAAGTCATGCCAAAGAGTGACGGCATAGGCCATTCTTATCTGGAGAGCAAGCGCAATAAATGCTGTCGGTGTAGACTGGAATAACCATTCTATAGAGATTGACATTCAATTGAGACTTTCAAATTTGGAGTAAAAAAGGAAACGATTGAATGTAAATCAGTTAATATAATTCATATTACCGGTACTGGTACATGTACTACGACTTTCAACAATTTCTGTGAATTATTTTCAGAGTTAAGACCCTTGTTTCAGTCTGTAGAACCTCCTCAAACGATGAAATTTACAAACTGATAGGTATGAAATTGCCTTGTAAATTCCTTCCATTACATGTACATGTACCTACAAAGAATCAATATATACGACAACCCATGTTGACTGCTCGGATGATTTACCTGCTGTGTGCGTATGTTTTGTTGCCTAGCAACCTATCTTTACAGTAAATCATGGAAAGCCGTTGCATCGCAGATCGTATTCAAATCTATTTAAAATTGTACCCAACAGATGGCATTGAAAGTTGATTATGGTCTTTTTATGTAAATAAATATCTAATTAATAGTTTACATAACATAAAAGGCCTAAAAAAAGACCCGAAGTGAAAATAGGCAGATTAAACTCTTGCTTAATGTATGTTTAATTAATTAAAATTTTCCGAAATTTATAATGCATCTTGGGGCTTGATAATCTTGTGACTAGTTAACAACACTATGAGACCTAATAACATTCAGCTTTATGGATAACCCATATTCCTGAAGGTAGGAAAATGGAATAATTTATTTGTATATACAAGAGTCAGACGGTTATAGATGTATCGCTACCATTCGGGGCCTAGAAATGGACACAAGTGGGTGGCAACGCATATAATACTGTAATATGAATGTATATAAACTGATTTACATTCAATGGTTTCCGTTTTTACTCTAATTTCAAATCAGTTATGTTCGGCGAAATAAGCCAACAGACTCAATCAAATTAAATTTGTTAGCGTCTGGTTATTCCAGTCTACATACGCTGTTTGATTTGGTGCAATGTTTCTAGCACCGTTTCTCGAGTCTCTCGCTAGAACTGGAGCTGAAATGCATTATGGTACACGATTCGTGTACCAATGGTAAAATATTTTATTTTGTCTTGAATATGGGATATCAGAAGCCCATCTTTTTACGGTAACATCACATCATCAATGTTGATTTAAATTGACAAATAATTCGTGTTTTCAATGTTGAAGATTTTGGATGATACTGAGTTAGAGACTTAGCTACTTTAAAGTGCACATAAGATGGACGAGGAAATTTTTCAGAACTTATAGTCAATGGTTACTAGTTCTCACCAATCTGCGTAAAAATCAATTCAGCTATTAATGTGTCATTTTTATCGTGCCATTTTTATAAGTTTTTTGTTAACGGAAATATTTTATTTTATTGTTGTATTTATTTCAGGTGATTGTTTTCACACATTTTGTATTATCCATGTGGTAAGTTTCAACTTTTATTACACATATGACTTTTATTACATATATGACTTTTATTACATATATGGCTTTTATTAAGTTTTAAACGCCTATATACAGGAAGCACTAGCCTATTGACTAGAATGGCCTGACTAACATATGTTTCAATTTTTTTTCCAATAATATGCAGGCGCATAGGTGTCATTAGCAGTGGGAGGAAACCGAAGGACCTGGAGTTAACCCACGAAGTTGGACAGGCGACCCTACTCCTTGCCACATACAACCAGGGAATCGAAACCACGCCAGTTAACTCAATGACAGACCTTATGATACAACCATTTGACCCCCCCATCCCACGTTGTGTTGTTAAAATGAACATTTATGTATTGATATGTGATGATGATGGTCCAATGAGACCGAAACGGTATACCAATAATCACGCGTTAATCAACACAGAATCTGTTTTTATTAAGTTCAGGGTATCCCATACGTCTATCTGCTACTTTTCCCTTCTCCTCCAAGTATATATTCATCCTCAAGAAAACAAATTCTATTGTTATAAAGAAATAAAAAAAATAAATCTCATATTCATTTAATAAAGAAGATGAAGATCAATCAGCCTTTGAAATTGGTTTACTATTTACCTTACATCTTCCATCAGTCCAACTATACACACTGTAACCCGGGTAGCATTTCATCTTGGGTATTTAGCTCTAATTTCTTTCACATTCATTTAATATCAAATCCATGGTTAAAAATTTGTAAAAATCATTTAAAATCACCCCAAATCATCTAATTTGTACTTGTGTCCAGTTTAAAGCTGACCATTTAATTTTGATAATGATTGTTCAATTTACAAGTATTTAATTTTTCGATCACTGTTAATCACCAATTATCATTGGGGTTGTTTATTTTTTAACAGTGATCGAGAAATTAAACACTTGTAAATTGGACACTTATTATCAAAATTGAACTGCCAGCTTTAAAATGGACGCTATAACAAATTAGATGATTTTTGATGATTTTAAACAATTTTTACAAATTTTTAAACAAAGATTTGATATTGAATGAATGTGAAAGAAATTAAGAACTTGTATTGTTAAGATGAATTCAGTATATTTGATCATTCGACTATATTTTATATTATTTCAGGGCTTCTCAGTCACTTATATTTCTACCCACGTCATATATTTATCTCAATGCGTTTGTTTTGGTGTTTGGTATTATTGGTATTTTTAACCATGAATCAAGTGATGCCATTTTATTGGTGAGTTTAACGATTTTAAAGTTACTTTAAGCCGTATGAAAAAAATAGTTCAAATCTGAATAAAATACAGATCAGGGGTCAAACGAACAGCTTTTGAACCTATGATGTCAGACATTGATTAATCAGTCAGCGTTGATGATTCTTGTGGTTTACCAACAGCTCTGTGCATCAAAATGCCAAGAGCTTGCTGTAACAGGCCGTTTCATTTTCTAATCCCTCACATCATTCAGAACACATCAATGATAACTCTTTGAGATCTTAATGTAGTAAAGACAATATGTGGAGAGTATTATTGTTGCTATGGTGATTTATTTATATTTCAGTTTATCGTGGGATTGTTGATGAGTATTGTACAGGATATTATATTTCTAGGAATTTACGAACCACGTGGTCAAAAACTAATAAAAAATACTGGTAAGTAATATTTAACCACCATCAATTATTTTATTAGAAAGTAATATTGTCCGGGGGCTGGGATGGCCTAGTAGTCTACAGTGCCGCGCTTCGACCTCTAGCTGGCCGGTCACCTCTAGCTTGCGGCTGTGGTTTCGATCCCTGGTGTGAGCATATGTGGCATAGAGATTGGGGCGCCTTCTCAACCTCGTGGGTTTCCTCCGGGCACTCTGGTTTCCTCCCACTGCTAAAGACCCCTACGTACAAGCGAATTATTGAAATAAAATGAAACCATGTGTTAGTCCCAAAATGACCTAGTTGTGTCGAATGGACGTTAAATCTCATTTCTCTCACTCGTAATATCGTCCAGAAGGTCATGTGATCTTCAGTCATTTATGACTTTGTGAACAGAGATTATGAAATGAAATGAAATGGGGTTTAACGTCCTATTGTCTGCTCCTAAACTGGGATAATAAAAACAGGTATACGCCATGCAGTGTGCTGTGAGGGAAATTTGCCCGGGCAGCGGTGCTACAGCCTACTCTTATATCAAATACCAACTGCCAAACTAACTTTGAAATATTGCAATACATAAGTCATACATATTCCTGAAGCAATGGCCAGAGAAATCCCTCTCTGCCCATTGTTGGATTGACTTCTGATACTTGAATTTTTGAGGGAATGTTTCCTTTCTCTCCATTCAATCAACATGACAGTCCTACGTTTAATCTGGGTCTTCCCTAAAACTTTGGACAGTGATTTAAGGTGTTAAAAACGGTGAAAGTATGTTCGTTTCCAAACAGTATTGTTTACATTGCATTCGACTTGATAGCCTTGTTTGTCACGCAATTAGTTTTACTGCAGTATTCTGCTATGCAAGGGTTAATTGGGCATAATAAAATCGTGAGCCATTGGCACTCGTTTTAAATGCAAAGCTTTTGTAAAGCAGCTAGTCATTGTTTGTTAGTCGGACTACTGACCAATCAAAATTTAAAACAAGAATATCCACTCATTACAGTAGTGAGTAGTGGGATTACCTCTAATCAAATGGAACACTGCGAGGAGTATGAGGTCATAAAGCTATGAAATACAATTACTGTTTATTATTGGTATAGAGCCAATTGAAATTCTTTCAGTTTTTATTTTATATTATTTTCAGATCTGGTTGGTGAATTTAGATTTTCACTTGGGTATCCTTTTAAAACAATAGCAGAGTTAATAGATGGACATCATTAGATTAACAGTTAGTTAATCACATTTAATAGGAGGGACACCATTAGATTAACAGTTAATCACATTTAATAGAGGGACGTCATTAGATTAACAGTTAATCACATTTTATAGAGGGACACCATTAAATTAACAGTCAATCACATTTTATAGAGGGACACCATTAGATTAACAGTTAATCACATTTACTGGGTTACCTTATTGTTATGTAAGAAGATTAAGACAACTTCTGTAGAAATTGAACTTCATCTTTGGATTTATTTTTAATGATCAAATATCACAGCAGATTAAATTGCCATTAGTTTCAACTACCGGTAGTATTGAAATCAGTTCGCGTTGCCTTGAACTCTTGATGTACTAAGTATGTGTTTTTGTGTATTGCTCTATCTAGTTACTAAATGCCTCTAAAAGATTATCTTGTTGTACTACACGTAGATAGTCACATATGAAGTCTTTCATAATTATCGTTACTTTGTGTCAGTGACTCAGATATTAAGCATTTTATCAAGATTCTTAAAGAAAAAAGAATTATTAAAATTAGCTCAACACTGGATGTGAGTATCAGTTCTGTCAGTCCTGTCACAGTTCTGTCAGTCCCGCCAATGATCTATTTTGTGTTGGGCGTTAAACCCCATCTCTCTCTCTCTCTCTCCTAACAGGGGTTTTGTTGTGTGTAGTGCTGTCATCCTGTAGATTATAATGTATCTATTGTACCTGTATAGAATTTTTTTTTTTTTTCTTTTTAATGTCTTGGTTTACTCTATAGCTGACGTCCGTATTGATACACATATTTGAATTGTTTCCTTAACATGCTGAAGTATGTGTATTTTAAATCTTATAATCAAACCTGTCACGATTTTCCTGTTATTACGTATTCTCCGTTCTAGAACAACAGACTACGATAGGTTTAATATTCCTGGAGTTCCAAATATACCAGGATTTGGAGCAGGTAAGTCAAGGTGTTTTATGATAAGTAAGAACTATACTGTACCTGAGGTCCAAAATATACATGCTTTCGAAGCAGGTACATATACATCTTGGTGTTTTGTTGAAGGGCCAATCCCGATAACAGTTTGGAGAATACATTAGCTTAAATTTTAGTTAAAATCCCTTAAAATCTTCTAGCTTACCAACGAGCAACAAACTCAATACCCGTGGTACATTTTCAAACAAATTAAACCTGCCAGTCTCGATGTTGAAATTTTGACCTGTGCCCCAAGCTGTATTATGCGGTGTCTGGATAGAACTAGACTTTTACTTTATAAAAATGTGCAGGTGAAATTTACCTTTTGTTATCAAGTACGGCATAAGTGGGGTATCGACTGTATACACCTCTAAATGAACGGGAATCAATTACTAGGTCACCCAATGACAAAATTGACCCTAAGTCTTAAATGGATTACGTGTCCGGATAAGCAGTTTTGACGTTCACATCCAAACGACTAAATATTTTGAGCTGAAATTTTGGGACTAGGCAAATACACCGTTCCTCAATATTTTGGTGCTTAAATCACAAACAGAATGTCTCCTGCTTGAACTCCACTTGTCAAGGATAGCACCTATAGGTATGCTAAGGAAAGAAGACAAATGTGTCTATCCATTTGGAAGATACGAAAGACTGGGGTCCTGTGTAGAAATTGATAGTTAATGTCAAAGAAAAATAGAAGTTCAAAATGAGAAAGACCACTGCTCGGGCAAAAGGCTATTCGTTTCCGAAGTAAAATGCAGACTGCTGTATTATGATAATAATGCTTTTCTGTTATAAAGCTGTAACATGTTGCATTATTTTTTTAATGATTAACATTTAGCCCAAAAGAATATATCGTCTGTGTCATTCCAAAACCTCGTAAGACGGCATTTTTTCGAAAATCACTTTTTTGAATAATTTAAATTAATAACATGGAATACATCATATATCAAAAAATCAGAGTTCTGCGATCAATAGTTTTCATTTTATTGGCGTTTTACCAAACCTTGTATCACGATAGGACCGATTTTGTTCTTTTCTAAATGCTCGTATCTCGGCAATGTCTTATCGATAATGATGTCAAATGCCTTTAAGCGGTGTATATGAACAAAATTTGCAGGGTAATTATTGTAATAAAATGTTCCATAGTAAATATTATTTATAGGGAGCATAATCATAACATTTCTTGTATTGTTTTTAAGGAGTGGATTATCTATTTTTAGTAACAAAATAAGGCAGTGGCAATTACTACCGGCCATCAGATATATCTTATATAGTGCCTATGTTTCTCAGTGCTAGGCATTTATATAGAAAGTATTAAAGCCACTGCAATAATAACTGCACACGATACATGTCTAGCTCAAATTTTACAATCGTTTAAAGTCCACGTAGGCGGGGCCGTCGAGAGAAAATTAAACTGTGTTTGGAGAAAATTTTAGAAATTCGACTGCGCCTGGAGGAAATTATGAAAATTTAATTGCCGCAAATGCATTTCTTTCTTTTCCAACCCGTGGTTACAGCAACTTCAATGTAGTTCAATATAGCCCACCTTCTCACCTGGATCTCAAACAACCAATCAATCGTTGTGGGGTATGGGGCCTCGCCATCGGGAGAAAATTTAACTGCTGCAAATTCTTTTTTCTGCTATTCTAGCCCGATCTTTAAGCAACTTTTAACATTCAAATCGTTTTGGAACGGAAATCCCACTATGTGCCGATCTAAATTCCAATCATTCAATCGGATGGTTTCAGCTGAATTCACGAATAATAATCGATTACCGAAAAATATCGCACAAAGTAGAGCGACTCGAGATATAATGTTTTAATCCATAGTCAATACAGTACAAATTCGCGGTAATCAATTAAAAGAAATGTAAAACTAGATTTTATTAGATTTCGGACATTTTATTTCGGCCATATGATATCAACTATATATATATAAATGAAATAATAATTTTTATTTCCACTTTACTTGTTTGCCTGAAAGTTGCGGGGGTGGGTCGGGGTAGGGGTGTGTGTATCTGTGAGCCGTAAGTAAATTATCCTAATGAACATCTAGACCTACCTTTTGGACATACCCTTCACGTAGGTTAACGTACTCATTATCTTGACCTACCCGCGGTCAATGCCCCTCGGGTAATTGCCATAACTGAGCATCTATACCTACCTGTGGGCAATAACCCTCAGATAACTTACCCCACCAGGCATCTAGACCTACCTGTGGGCAACACTTATCAAGTAACCTACCCGACTGAGCAGAACCACTTGTGGGACAATAACCCCGGGCATCTTGACCTAACTGTGGGCATCTAAACCTACCTGTAGTTGATATCTTTGCGAGTTGGAACATTTTGACCTATCGGTAAGAAATACCCGTCAGGTAAATTACCTCATTGGCATTACCCATCGAGTAACTTACCCTACTAAGCACCTAAAACTACCTGTGGACAATTCCTGTCTGACTGGGCATCTAGACCTACCTGTCGGCAATACCTTTAATTAGCCTGTCCCTTTGGGCATCTAGACTTACCGTGGGTAATACTATCTTTGAGATAACCTACCGTATGTAACATCTAGACCTACATGTTGACAACATTCCTCATGTAACTTATTCCACTGAACATCTAGACTTAGGCCTACTTGTGGACAATACCCCCACCCCCACCCCCGCGGGTAATTTACCCCACTGAAGGTCTGACCTACTTGCATGCAATAACACTTAAGTAGCGTAATCCATTAGGCATCTAGACCTACTAGTTAGCAGGCTTCAATATCCCTTCAGGTATTTAGCTCCCAAATCTACGTTACTTCAACGCCTACCTGTTGCCGAAATTTGCACGTAACTTACCGTTCCTACCTACCTACTATCGACATCCGACTAGAAAATGGTATAATACAATACTTATAATGATTTCCCTACATTTGTATGCCCCATTTATACTGTAACCACGAGAAAACAAAAGCTGGTAAATCATATAGTTTTAATACAAAAACGTTCAGAAAGCTCGTATGTCGTCAGAAAAAAACAGATTAGGGGATGAAAACCTCGTAACTTTGAAATCGTAGAAATGAACAAACGTCAGCATAGATTTGACAGAACATCTGATCGGGGTTATTTTCAAATTTTGTTGATCAGACTTATAAGGTTTTAGAATGACAGCGACGATATATGTAATATGAAATACTGGCAGTCGGTCATCGACATACTACATAAAGGCTAAATCTATCATCCGTTTGACTTGGAATTTATTCAGTGATTTCCGACAATTAATGTCTAGAGTTATTATGGCCCGTGATCACTTTGAAAAATCTTGTGAATGCTCTTCAGATTAAAGTTCTGCTTTGCTTCACTTTGTTTGTTTTGTTGCTTGGCAACCTATGTTTTTGTTTGTGTATTTCAGGTGCTACAAGTGGAGGAACGTATGAAAATATCGACCAACCGTCTCCTTATCGTGATCCTACCGCACCAAATCATGACATTAACGAAAAATCTGGACCATTACCATAAAAACGAGTCTGCTCAATATGCGATTTCTATTTTAATTCAATTTCATATTTTCACGGTGGACAAATACTTTTAGTAATAATTATATATATAATAGGCTTGTTTTGGACAGGAGATTAACGTTACCCTTGTTTTTGTCACAATGTCAAAGGTCAGTCGAAGCTCTGTTCAGATTGTTCAGATAATCTTAGCAGGGGCGTATCTAGGAATTTTTGCATTCAGGGGTTTTGCCAGGTTCCTGAGACAATGTATAATGGCCTCTATTGTCATTTTGGTGTATATACATACACATTGAGTTTTTCAAACATAGAAATCTAACATCTTGTTTGACAAAACAAGAACAACAATTTTTCATTAGACAATATAAGTTTTATCACGTTTTACACCAATTTTTTGCACATGCTTTTATAGTTAAAATACCTAGTAACAAAACGATTCTCTAGTCCGCCAATTTTATGTCATGTCAATCAGTGAGATTTGGCTGGCAGATGTGACAGAAACAACAGCTGTGTCAGAATCATACCAAAAGCCATAGAAGATAAGATAATAAGGCCTATGATGGCAGTATATATTTAATGAGTCATGGTGATTTACAACTTTATCGTGTATCTTTTGGTTGATAGGCTTTCAGGACTATTTGTTTGTAGGAGGGTGGGGCGGTGGCACAGGTTAAGGGACTAGAATTTTCTCGATTTTTGACCAAATACAGATTTAATTGAATATTTTAAAATGTGATGTTTACAGTTTTTGAATCAGAGAATATGGGTATTAATAATAACATTAGACTGAAATATAAGGTTTCAAGATTCGTGTTTGGATTTCTGATTTCTCCCCTAATTTTTTAAAAAGAGTTTTCAGTTGGATAATTGCCTGAATTTCTTTGACCACCTTGTTGAATGTTTGGTTGCCTGATTATTGTGTATCTCTCCACATCCATCCACCTAATCCCACCCTGGTTTGTACGCCACATTATTGTTTATAGTTAAGGCCTAACGACCATGGGAATACGCTGACCAGGTGTTACTCTGATAATTATACCACTAGGTAAACTCGTTACCTGTAAATACCTATATACACACACCTGTATATTAGTCTATGCAATATTATAACCTCACCTATTGTAATAATCAATGTATAATTTAATATTTCTATTTCTACTTTCAATTTGACAAGCAATTTACACACATATTTGATTACCGAGCAGCAGTTTTAATATATGTATATGCTATCAATTTATTTCTCTCACTGTTGACTAGAATTTCAATATTTTAAGAGGCATTATGGAAGATAAGATAAAGAGCTGACCTTTCTTGCTATAATAGTTAAAAAGTAGATAATGTAAAGTGAATATGCTGAAAATGTCAGTCAAATCACATTGCTCTGAACTGAGAAATCGTTATTTGTATGTTTAAGCTGGCGTAGTCGATATGAACACCATGCCATGATGGCTTACTAATTGTTAATCATCAACAGACGTTTAGCAGTAGATCTGATTCAAATCCAGTGACAATCCGACACATAAGATAGCATTGAGAACTGATTACGGTCTGGACAAGTTAATCAATGTCTAATTTATAATTTAGATCACATTTCAGGCCCAAAGAAAGACATAAAAGACATGCAGTAGGCAGATTTAGCTCTTGTATAATGCATGTGTAACTGTTATATATTGTAGTTTGTACTCTACAATTGTATTTGGTGTCACTATTGAAGAAATTCAAGTAGCAAATTATACTTGTATATAAACCACATTGCTGCCCATATTTTTCTCTGGTTGTAACTAAGATTTGTCAATATATGTTTTAATATGGATTTAAAACAGGGGTCTTGACCAATCAAATATATGATTATTATTTCGATTTAAATGGGGGTCTGGACTACTCCACTTTATAATTACACCACCAGACTTCTGCTGTAAGTAATCTAAGATGTATTAGTGTTTATGTTTATATACGATATTATTCTCAAGTGGGATTTAAACTCAATTAATCTAGATTCATTAAAACTGCACTCGATAAACATTGGCAGATTCCGAAACCTACATCTAGCCTCCGCTGTATATGACAGTAAGTGATATGTACCTACGCCTATACAACTGAGATGCGTCGGCGGTTTACTTATTAGGAAAACTGAGCGCATTCAGAAAGAACTTCTCAAAATTGCGTTGCTCGAAGGGTGTGTACAATTTTTAATGCAAACTTGTCCTTGTCTAAAGAAAATCGGATAAACTTGAAAGAAAAACAGCGTCAAACTTTGAAAACTTTGTAAGATAAAACATTCTTTAAAGGCGTCGTCATTGGCAACGGCGATGCTAATCTGGGAATTTGAAAGTAGTTCTAATGGCGGACTTTGTCATACAGCCTATTTTTGATGGAGGGTACTGGAATCTGCTGAGGTTTGCCGAGTGATTAAAACTAACAAAATAAAATGTTGGGAGAGGTCATCATGTTCAACCCCTGTTAATCATTGTTATCAGACTTGGGGGAGTCCATGTTTGTTATTTGTTTTGTGGTCAAGTCACCAGTTGCTGCTAAGTCAAAATGTCATATTAATTACATTTAGTCAGGCCTGGAAATAATGGTTTTAGATGTACCTGTCAAAATGTCAGCCAATAATGAAATAGTAGCTGATATTTTCAACTTAGTGCCGGACATGTATTAATGTATCAATAAAAAAGACAAATCAGTGCCGGACAAAATGACAGACACCAGAGGTCTGTGCCTGACAAAGCCTGAATCTGTGCTTGACATTGTTAGTGACAGATGCCTTATTTCCAGGCTTAGTGTTAGTATTATGTAAAATGTAATATTTATCATGTATTCCAGTATTTTATGGTTGTATTTCCATGTCAAGCTTATCAGCAATTATTTCATTCCTATAATTCATCACTTTGACCTTCACCTTGACCTTTTTCACGGTTCAGTTGTTAGCCACCCTTGGTAATTATAAGCAGGAAGCAATTACTGTTGTATATAAAAAATAATCACGTTACAGATGGATAGCCTCACTTCAATTACTCTACCAACCCTGGTTAGATATGAGATATGAAGTAAATATACTGTGAACCATTCCCTCCCCCCACCCCCCAAATTACACCCCATTATTACTCTCTCTGTGTCTCTTGAGTATTCGGACAATTATGTCTCCATAGTAACAAATAATGAGATGGTTGCTAACAAGGAATGGGACAGCTCTATCGTAACTAAGGATTGCTAAGAAGGAGAGGGTCCAGCTCCATTGTAACCTTGGGTTGCTAAGAAGGAGAGGGTCAGTTCTATCGTAACTAAGGATCGCTAACAAGAAGAGGGTCAGCTCCATCGTAACCATGGTTTGCTAACAAGGTGAGGGTCAGGATAATTTTTTTTTTATATATATATATATGATCTTTATATACACCTAACATATTTAATAAAATTTCTATGAAATAAAAAAACTGCATAATTATCTTTTAAGTCTTATAATTTTCTACTCAAGTCAAGCATTCTAGTATTTCCCAATGTGTCTTGACTGAGAGTCACATATCTTAGGATCCATTTCGGTTTATTTACCATATCACTTAATACTTTGTACCAATCAGAGTTGTCTAAATGGTGACGTTATTTCTCTTCACTCTTGCTTTACTTTCTCCGGGTATGGATGGAATAAAAATGAGGGGAAGAAAAATAGGGGTTAACATCCACTTGACACAAACTAGGTCAGTTCGGGACTAACACACAGTTCAATTTTATTTCAATAATCTGCCTGTGCAGCGGGGTCTTTAGCTGTGGGAGGACCCTCAGACCCGGAGAAAACCCACAAGGTTCTACAGGCGACCCTACTCCTTGTGTTGTACAACCAGGGAATTGAACCTGCGCCAGTTGACACAATAACCCCATTTACATTACAAATTTTAGGCGTGCCAGGTACCGTTCCTGGTACGGCAGGGTTAATTATTTTGTAGTGTAAACGGGTCCAATGCAAGCGTGCCATACTGAGTACCGTGACAATCTGGCCCACTGAAATGAGATAGTCTCGGAACCGTACTAAGTACGGCTCGGTTTAAATTTACGTAGTGTAAACGCTAACCGGTCCGAGTACGGATTACTGTGCATGCGCCAAATGAACCTTGACCATTTTTCCTTGCAAACTTTGACAGTTCTGTCATCAGTTCTGTCAAAATGACTATTCAAACTAATAAATCTGTCGTCATAATTGTTTTCATCTGGGTAATTTGTACAGGGACTGAAATTAACTTTTCTGTGAAGAGTTCCAAATTTGGCATGCTTGGCACGGTTCAGAGACCGGTTATTTTAGACTAATGTATTATTTTAGAGTAAAGTGAACGGGTCAATTTCTTGAAATTTATCGCGGCCTAGTACCGTGCCCAGTACGGCACGCTCATCGCGGCTAAGTGTAAACGGGGCTAATGACAAAGCTTATGATACATGTACAGAGCGCACATACTAACCACATGGAATAAAGAAGACACAAGGATGTAATTAATACACTGAGCAAGGATCAAACCTGAACACTGATTTAACTCAATAACTCATGTCCTGATTTACAAATACAAATACAGGATTTTCAAATATTTTATTTTTTTTATCACAGTATATTCATCTGAAAATTGTTTAATTTGTACAATTATACAATATAATTAATAATAGGCCTGTACGTGTTCACGGTTTCATTTCTATTAATAGTTCCCTCAAATGTTGCAAGAACCTTGGATATGACCCCACAACAAATAGAGAAGGGTTTTACCCCAAAATTCCTTTACCTCATATATAATAATTAATTTTGTACAATTAATAAATAATTTAGGATTAATATCAATTCAAATTTCAAAAACACCATATTATTTAGGTGCAATTTAAACAATTCTTAGAAATTGGAGCTCAATGCATTCTAGTACATGTTGTATGTTAAGCATCCAGGACCCGAGTTCACAAAGAATTTACCCAACTTTCAATTACTGTTTTTGAGAAATATTTTTGATCCTGAAACACAAAACTTCGATACATTAAAACAACAAAATTATTATAAATGGCAATATTTTAGTTAAAATAAGACAAACAATTTTGAGTAAACGCTCAACTTATGTCTGAGAATGCTTTGTGAACTCGGGGCCTGGACATTTTGACATGAAGGGGTCTTCTTCAGCAGTGGGAGAAAACCGGAGAAAAAATTGAAGCATGAAATAACATCTTATAGGCATATGTAAGTATAATTAATGATATTTCAAAATTAATGATATTTCAAAATTAAGGGGCATGTTGCTGGAAGTGTAGACAAAATTAGGTACACATAAGTTCAATAGAGTCGTATATAAAATTTTGATATATGTGTACTATACATGTACCTACATGACCAGATGTATTACAACTCACCCCAAAGACAACTCATCCCAAGACCAACACAGATCAAGATATGATAACTATTTTATTCTTATAAATTGTTGATGTAATAATTCATTTTATAAATTGTTGAGTGGTTTTCTAAACTTGGTCAGAATGTATCTCAGTCCACGTATTAAAACAAATACACCAATGGTGGGATGAGTTGTCTTCTACTGGGATAAGTTGTCTTGGGATGGGTGGGTTGTCATTCGGATGAGTTGACCACATGTACATGTGCTTTTTGGAAATGAAATTGTTTTTATTCCACAAGTAAAACTGTTATTCCACATAGCATTCAATGATTATAATCATACAAATCACATCCTTTAATCAACCAAAACTCATTCTTGAACATCTGAAGATTAAAGCGAACAACAAGGATGAGGCATAACATTCTCGATCATCGGAAGATGAGGCGTAATATCCCAGGTAAATCAACGTCATATTTGTCACATGATTTCACGCAAACTGGCACCGAACGATGTCCATGATGTTGTCACGTTGCTCCCATACCAAATTCGTTATTTAGTCTATGTAAATCATTCTTATCACAAACATCATAAAGATCAGGTCGACCCATCAGAGATAAAGTCATTCTGAGCGTGCTCCAGATATTATTCGACATGACGGCTTGAGCTCCAGTCGGTCCACTACTCTGTTGCTGCATATTCAACGCTGTTAAAAAATGTTCCACAGCTTCCCTGGAAAAAAATACAAGAACACTTCAATTAATGCTGGATTATCCTTGGTCTTGGATTGAATTCGATTAAAGAGAGGTTCATCAAGATATCAACCAGTACTTACAGATGGCTTGTTTATATCGTTTGTACCATTAGCCAAATGCTTCGAAATGAAATGGGGTTTAACGTCCTACTCTTCTGCTCCGACTGGGCTAATGAAGACGGGCATACGCCATACAGTATGCAATGAGGAAAATTTTGCCTGGGAAGCAGCACTACGGCCTACTCTTATATCAAATTCCAACTGCCAAGGAACTTTTTATGTGCACGCCAATAGGCGAACGCAGTTTGTCTTCCCATCCGAATGACTAAACAGCTGTCCTTGTCAGGACTCCTGTTGAAATTTCTGGACCAACACCGGGATCGAACTCCCAACCTAACTTGGCCACCATGATATTCCCTTTATTGAGATTCAGAATCGTTTTCAAAGAATAAATGAAAAGAGAATATATATAAAAAGTAAATTATCAACTTACTTGTGAGCACCTAGATTTATACAAGCTATACCAAGATTATAACGTGATCGTATAAAACCAGGTGATAATTGTAAGGCGTTGTGATAGGCATCAACAGCATCCTCACTACGATTTCCATTAGCCAAGGTAGCACCAAGTTTATTCCATAATAAAGCATCCTGAAATACAACCAAAGATTAAACAACTTGCCATATCTTTTCAATATGGATGGAGGGGAGGGAGGGGGGCACATTGAGGATTATCTATTTTGAAGTTAATTCATCTCATCAATCACAAAATGTATTCAAATCCAAAAAATATATCGCAGTCTATGGTCTTGATATAAGTTAACTAATGTCTAATTAATAATTTAGATAAGATTTCAGGCCTAAAGAAAGACTTGCAATAAGCCGATTTATCTCTTGCATAATGTATGTTTAATTCATAGTATTCTACTTACAAGAATATATATTTCAATAATTATGTTTGTAAAACGGACAGTAGATCTTCCTTTGTTCTTTTTGTTCAATAAGCAGATTGTTTTACCTCTACTCATCTCACTGGAGCGTAACTGTGCAATAACTAGATATTTTCAAGGTTATTGCACACTATTACTGGTCTACGCTAGTTTTAGTAGAAATCATGTAGAGAAGTGGGGTGGATTTTCCGTGTAATAACGAGCATGTTGAGCAGGTGTCAGTATTACAAATCATTTATAGCACATTTCATTCGTTAACAGGTTTAACATCTCAGACCACGGCCTTGATGTTTAAACCTGTTAACTCATGAAAGCTGTGCTATAAATATAACTTAATCCAATGATGAATTTAATTCAATTAAAGTTTGGTTTAAATACACCTGTCTCTGCGTTGGATGGAAGTAAGGACAATATATATGAATGGTATAAATAAATATATTAACATTAAAATAAGGTTACCTTGGGTCTGATCTGTAAAGCTGCCGAGAAACAATCAACTGCCTTGTCATATTCACCACTTAAATTAAACAAAACTCCTAAACCACACTGAAATTATACAAACATTAGACAATAAATACTCACTGCTGTAGACAAAACGTGATTTCATTGCATTCATTTTAACCGACATATAATTCATACCGTATTTTTCGGTGTATAAGGCGCACTTTTTTTACCAGATATTTTTTTTTACAGAAGGGGTGCGCCTTATACATAGTAATAAGCAAATCTTGGCTTTTCCGTCTGTCAACATTGGCGTCACATTGGCGCCTGAAGTTGATGATGTCGGTCTTTCCCACGCAATAAAGATGGCGGCCATTTTAAAGATGGCAATTCAGTATACCGTTAGTCATAAACGACAGTGCTAACAATATGGGCCGATAGCTGTTTAGTTTAAATTATCGTAAATATTTCTGCTATTTCCAGTTGTCAGTTGTCAGTTGTTTGCATGACTTAGAGTAACCTGGAATTGTTGTTTCTCTTTTACCGGTAGTCAAAATTTAAGTCGTGAGTAGCTGATCATGAGAAATTATTTCTACAGTTAATATTTAATTTGTTTATCATCAAAACATTTATCACAGCCAATTACTCCCGAATTTAACACGATGTAATAGATGGCCAAGTACGAGTAACAAAAGTACCGCTAAAAGTTATGAAATAATCAATTGTATGTTATAATTAATAGAAACAAATGTAACAAAAGCAATTTATATATACCTTGATATACGGCTAAATATCGGTAATTATTATAACTGTAAACAATACAGTTTGGCCCAATTACTGGAGATAGCAGGTGGATTTGAGTCACGTATAGTATGGTATGAGTTTCACGAGGCGTTGGGAAAGGGGTGCGCCTAAACCACGCATATTTTTTTTTCCCGAAACACCTCTGCCAAAGTTGCCCTGCGCCTTATCTACGCATGCGCCCTATATACACCGAAAAATATGGTAACCAAAAATAAGTTTGAATATGGCTGTAAACATTATTATAATGTGAATATTTGTGTGATATGTATCTAATTACGATAATATAAATACCTGGACATCAGCGTCTATTTCTCCTTGTGGTGACAGGCGGGCAGCTTGTAGATATAATTCTTTTACTTCTTCATATTCAGAACTATAAAAAACAATAACACGTCAATTACAACAAAATCTATTGGTGCATTCACGCTAAATATATACAACAAAATATATCAATTGGTGTATTCATAAATAAATTTGCTATTAGATCTTTAGGTGCAAAAACAACATGGTCCCAGAGAGAGAGAGAGAGAGAGAGAGAGAAATGGGGTTTAATGTCCACTCGACACAAACTAGGTCATTTCGGGACTAACATGGTTTAATTTTATTTCAATAATTTGCTTGCGCGTAGGGGTCTTTAGAAATGGGATGAAACAGGAGGACCGAGAGAAAACCCCCAGGGTTGACGAGGTTGGACAGACGCCTACTACTTGTCGAGTACAACCAGGGATTCAAAACCTTGCCAGTTGACTCAATGACAACATATACTTGTTGCATGAACTACACATAGAATAACCCTAAGCAGCTGGAATTTGAAGAAGAGCAGGCTGTATCCCCATATCGGGGCAAAATTCAAACACATAGCACATTGTATGATGTATTCCTGTCTTCATTAGATTGGCTGGTGAAGATACACTGGGGACCGGGTATCATTTAGATTTGATGAAAAAAGGAAAGAAACTATAATCTAAAACACATATTCAGTTAATAGATTGTGTTAAATACCATCAAGATTAGAAAGTGTTCATCAAATAACGCCCAGTTTGTGCTACCATTTAGTTTGACATCGGTTGTCTAGGTTATGAAACTAAAAGGTCATAAACCGGATGACCAATATCAAAACTAAACTAAATGGTCATAAACTAGATGACCGATTGTCAAAACTAAACATATTTTCTTAACCTAAATGGTAGCACAAACTGGGCGATATTTTGATGAATTTGATGGTATTTAACACTTTCTAATCTTGATGGTATTTAACGCAATCTATTAACTGGATACGTTTATTAGATTCTAGATAGTAACCTTAGTTTCTTTCCTTTTTTCATCAAATCTGAATGATACCTGGCCCTGAGTTCACAAAGCATTCTCAGTCTTAAGTTGAGAATTTGCTCAACTTTCAATCACTGTTTATGAGAAATATCTTTGATCCAGAAATACAATACTTTGCACATAGTTTCTTATTTATGTATTTGATACACTAAAACAACAATAGTTTTATAAAGGGTCATATTTTAGTTAAAATAAAGTGAACAAGTTTGAGTAAATTTTGCCCATGCAGCAGACAATTTATATCATAAAAAAGTTGATAATGTGGGAGAGTTTACCTGCTCATAAAAGATGATGTGATTGGTTTATCGTCTATTTGACCTGGTACGAGATGTGAGTATCGGGGATTTCTCTTCAACCATGTTTTAAGAGCGTGACTCGCGTACGTACCGAGTGATTCGTTAGTATAACTTACAGCCAATCCCATCCAAGCTACTAAATTACCTGGTTCTAAAGACGAACATCTGTAAATATACAATAATAAATATTTAACTATTCAATAAAAATCATTTCAATAAATAATAGTAGATTTATAACAAATTTAAAAGATAGGCTGGCACTGCCAGGCAGGATACGCCCACATTTTTGAGAGATGGATAGAGAACAAGCAATACCGAAAGTGATTTTTCCTACATCATTAAGTCCTGTATTTCATACTGTATTGGAAGCAGCCATTTTGTTGGTCAGTTCCAGTCTGATATTCATGAAATTCGAAGCCGACAATGATTATGGTTTGACGGTACACAACCTAGAAATGTTACTTTTCGTCAAAATCGGATAAGAATTGTGACCTGCAGAGAGTCCAGAACCATGATATACCATATTTTTACACTATTCGCGTACAAACGGTGACCATTTCGTCCGCCAATTTTGGTACGATTTTCACGAAATTCGAACTCAACCTTCCTTACGGTGCAACAGTAATATAATCAGAGTTTTTTTTTAAATCAGATAATAATTGTTCGAGAGATAGACAGAGAACAAGCAATACCGAAAGTGATTTTTCCTACAATCAAAGGCCATAATTCATTAAGTTACAATTTGATATGCGCAAATATCGAAAAGAATAAAGATCTTTAGGTTATAAACAAGCATTTCAGGTTTCATCAAAATTGAATTAAAATTGTCACCTCTACAGGGTCCACAACTTTGACATACCATATTTTTACACTGTTCGCGTACAAACGGCGGCCATTTTTTCTGGCAATTATGGTCCAATTTTCTCGAAATTCTTCCTCAACCTTCCGTAAGGTGTAACGGTGATAGAGTCAAACGTTTTTTCAAATCGGATAATAATTGTGACCTCCAGAGGGACCATAGGTGATTTTTCGGACAATCAGGGGCCATAATTCAGGAAGTTACGATCCGATATGCGCAAATATCGAAAGGAACCAAGATCTTTGGGTTATAACCATGCATTTCAAGTTTCATCAAAATCGAATTAAAATTGTGACCTCTACAGGGGCCACAACCATGATATACAATTTTTTAACAGTATACACGTACAAACGGCGGCCATTTTGTATGACAATTTTGGTCCGATTTTCCCGAAATTCGAACTCAACCTTCCTTATGGTGTAACGGTAATATAATCAACCGTTTTATTAAATCGGATAATAATTGTGACCACCAGAGGGACCACAAGCTAAAATAAGGCGATTTTGCGTATAATCAGGGGCCATAATTTAGGAAGTTACGTTCCGATATGCGCAAATATCGAATGGAACCAAGATCTTTGGGTTATAACCATGAATTTCAAGTTTCATCAAAATCGATTTAAAAATGTGACTTTTACAAGGTCCACAAACCATGATATACAATTTTTTAACAGTATTCGCGTACAAACGGCGGCCATTTTGTATGGCAATTTTCGTCCGATTTTCCCGAAATTCGAACTCAACCTTCCTTTGGGTGTAACGGTGATATAATCAAACGGTTTTTTAAATCGGATAATAATTGTGACCTCCAGAGGGACCACAAGCTAAACAGGGTGATTTTTCGGACAATCAGGGGCCATAATTCAGGAAATTACATTCCGATAGGTGCAAATATCGAAAGGAACCAAGATCTTTGGGTTATAAACATGCATGTCAAGTTTCATCAAAATCGGTTCAAAATTGTGACCTCTATAGGGTCCACAAGCTAAAAACGTGATTTTTCGTACAATCAGGGGCCATAATCCATGAAGTTTTCATCCGATACATGCCAATATCGAAAGGAACCGAGATCTTTTGGGGATAAACCTATATTTCAAGTTTCGTCAAAATCGGATAAGAATTGTGACCTGTAGAGAGTCCACAAACAAATTGTGGACGGACGAACGGACGTCCGGACGGACAGGGGCGACGACAATATACGTCCACATAAAAATGTGGGCGTATAAAAATGTGTTCAGTGGGGAATAGCACTCTCTTCAGGATAGCTTTCCTAGTACTTATTAATATTCTAATAATATTCTGACAAAATCATGGTACAATTTATTTTATATTTCAGGATACATTGCCTACTCTACCATCAATTTATAAAATCAGAATAATTTTTAAAATCTTACTTTTTTAAAGCAGCAATAGCGGCTGGTTCCTGTTCATTCTCCGCTTGTGTTGTACCCAGATATTGCCACGCCTAAAATAATCATAAACAATCTCCTGATAGTCATAGATACTAGACCAATCTGATTAAAACACAGATGCTGCTTGTTTTTATAGTTCTCTTAACTACAAGTATCCTCATTGAAACGTTGCTTAGTATCGTAAATTGTAACTTGTGTTAATTCTTTATCAGATGGGACTTAATCGCAAGACAGAAATGGGGTTTAATTCCACTCAACATGGGAGTCATGGAACTAACATACCGTTTAATCTTATTTCAATAATTCGCTAGCGTACAGGTATCTTTAACAGTCGGAGGAAACCTACTCTGTTGGACATACAGATGGTGAATCGAAACCATGCCCTCGACTCCCTGACAGACCCTGGTTACAGGTAAGTAAAGTAAAATAGATATATCTGGTTTATTACTTGTATATGTGTCTCGTCTTTTTGAACAGCAGCTTCAAATAATAAAACAGCATTTGGTATATCTCCTTCTCGTAGTTTCTCTAATCCACCTTCAAACGGGTTCGGATGATCTAATAATGGGTTCTCCGTTTCAAACGTATAATTCTGAAAAAATAATTCAACTCTAATAAGTATAATATACTGAGTTAACTCTTATTCATGAATGCAATCAACAGTTAACCAACCTTTTGCTCCCACATGATGGCAGGAAGTTATGGTATAAAACAGAATGAGGAAGTTAGAAATAAAACACAAAAAGATAAAAAGCAAATCTAGTGGAAGTTTTATTCGCTGTAAATTTCCTGATTCATGTTGGCTCTCCAATTAAAGAGAAAAGGTGGTTTAACCATTCCATTATTTATTAATCTATTATTCTAAGAAACATTCAGTCAGATGTTAAAATATAATTATCTTATCCGGAAAATCATTTACTTATAATGGCTGTGAATCATTGAGCTTTGGGAAGACAACCTTATTCCAGGGATTATAGGATTAGCAGGTCTATATAAAGCAGGAAAACATTTTGCCATTGTTGTACAAACGTAAGGATGGTATAGAATCATCAACTATATCTTAATGTTTATATTCATTTTACAAATCATGTAGGATAAATGAATAGAATCTAGTTTGATTGTTGTTCTATATGGTATAACTTCACAGTGAAGCCGTTTATTAATATAAAATATATCTGTTACAAGGAGTCATTTGATTCTCGCTGTGATATGAACACAGAGCATTGATTGTAAATGCCGATACCGTACCATAAATAGAAAATATGAAAAATCTATTTTATTTGAAAAGTTTCTGTGCGTTATTTTAAATTGACGCGACATTGGTCTATGATCTACTCATTGATAAAATTATAACCCGACTTAAAGAAATAAGTACAAGGGGCACATAAATATATTTCTATACACCAAGACTTCACTATAACCATGGTCAGCTTATATAAACTAGGTCATCTCGGGACACATGGTTCAATTTTATCTTGATAATTCGCTTGCATGTAGGGGTCTTTAGTAGTTGGAGGAAACTGGAGGACCCAGAGAAAACTTGTGAGGCTGGTTGCACAGAGGTGGCCCTACTCCTTGTCACTCCATGCCAATAGACATGAAGGCAGATTTAACGATCTAAAGCACATGTTAGACCAATGGACTATATAACCAAGGTTTATAAATAGTCAAGGTGGAAGCCATTTTGAATCCCTGTCTATGATAGTGCAATCTGGTTAAAACACAGATCCAATTTCGTTTCGTTTTTTATAGTTCAAAATTTCGTTTTTACTTGTCTTTACTACTCTTGGATCTGGAGGACTTGTTATTTAACTCGTGTTCTGCCTGAAATGAGGGGTCAGCCAATCAAATGGTCTGTCGAATTGACCGTTTGACCTTTTCATGCGTGGAACTGTGGGTAGATATTACCAGCAGATAGAAATCAAAACAAAACAAAAGTAGATTTTAAAAAACATGGCGGTCGCTAATTGGTTAATCGAATGACTGATGTTATCGGGTCAAAATGTCCCGTGCTTGATACCTGACGTCATAGAACGTGAAATCACACTATAACTTGTTAGATCTACATGAGTGTAGGCCATCGAAAGTATAAAAGATAGGCTGGCACTGCCAGGCAGGATACGCCCACATTTTCGAGAGATGGACAGAGAACAAGCAATACCGAAAGTGATTTTTCCTACATCTTTATTAAGTCCTGTATTTCATACTGTATTGGGAGCAGCCATTTAGTTGGTCAGTTCCAGTCTGATATTAATGAAATTCGAAACTGACAATGATTATGGTGTGACGGTACACAACCTAGAAATGTGACTTTTCATCAAAATCGGATAAGAATTGTGACCTGTAGAGAGTCCACAACCATGATATACCATATTTTTACACTATTCGCGTACAAACGGCGACCATTTCGTCCGGCAATTTTGGTACGATTTTCACGAAATTAGAACTCAACCATCCTCATCAAAATCAAATTAAAATTGTGACCTATACAGGATCCACAATCATGATATATCATTTTTTTTAACAGTATTCGCGTACAAACGGCGGCCATTTTGTCTGTCAATTTTGGTCCGATTTTCCCGAAATTCAAACTCAACCTTCCTTACAGTGTAACGGTGATATAATCAAACGTTTTTTTAAATTGGATAATAATTGTGACCTCCAGAGGGACCACAAGCTAAAGAAATGGGGACTTTGCGTATAACCAGGGGCCATAATTCAGGAATTTACGATCCGATATGCGCAAATATCAAAAAGAACCAAGATCTTTGGGTTATAACCATGAATTTCAAGTTTCATCAAAATCGAATTAAAATTGTGACCTTTACAGCGTCCACAACCTTGATATACCATTTTTTAACAGTATTCGCGTACAAACGGCGGCCATTTTGTGTGGCAATTTTGGTCTGATTTTCCTGAAATTCAAACTCAACCTTCCTTACGGTGTAACAGTAATATAATCAAACGTTTTTTTAAATCGGATAATAATTGTGACCTCCAAGCTAAAAAAAAGGCAATTTTGCGTATAATCAGGGGCCATAATTCAGGAAGTTACGATCCGATATGCGCAAATATCGAAAGGAACCAAGATCTTTGGGTTATAACCATGAATTTCAAGTTTCATCAAAATCGAATCAAAATTGTGACCTCCACAGGGTCCACAACCTTGATATACCATTTTTTAACAGTATTCGCGTACAAACGGCGGCCATTTTGTATGGCAATTTTCGTCCGATTTTCCCGAAATTCGAACTCAACCTTCCTTAGGGTGTAACAGTGATATAATCAAACGTTTTTTTTAAATCGAATAATAATTGTGACCTCCAAGCTAAAAAAAAGGCGATTTTGCGTATAATCAGGGACCATAATTCAGGAAGTTACGATCCGATATGCGCAAATATCGAAAGGAAGCAAGATCTTTGGGTTATAACCATGAATTTGAAGTTTCATCAAAATTGAATCAAAATTGTGACCTCCACAGGGTCCACAACCTTGATATACCATTTTTTAACAGTATTCGCGTACAAACGGCGGCCATTTTGTATGGCAATTTTCGTCCGATTTTCCCGAAATTTGAACTCAACCTTCCTTAGTGTGTAACTGTGATATAATCAAACGGTTTTTTAAATCGAATAATAATTGTGACCTCCAGAGGGACCACAAGCTAAAAAGGGTGATTTTTCGGACAATCAGGGGCCATAATTCAGGAAATTACATTCCGAAAGCCGCAAATATCGAAAGGAACCAAGATCTTTGGGTTACAAACATGCATGTCAAGTTTCATCAAAATCGGTTCAAAATTGTGACCTCTATAGGGTCCACAAGCTAAAAACGTGATTTTTCGTACAATCAGGGGCCATAATCCATGAAGTTTTGATCCGATACATGCCAATATCGAAAGGAACCGAGATCTTATGGGGATAAACCTATATTTCAAGTTTCGTCAAAATCGGATAAGAATTGTGACCTGTAGAGAGTCCACAAACAAATTGTGGACGGACGGACGTCCGGATGGACAGGGGCGACGACATAATACGTCCACATGAAAATGTGGGCGTATAAAAACGAAATGAAATATAGATCTATATGTTAATTAGATTGATAATAGTGAATCACGATATAGAAATGAAATGTGGTTTAACATCCTCCAGGGTTGATGTAGATGGGAATATGCCATACAGTGTGCTATATGAGGACAATTTTACCTGAACAGCGTCGCTAGGACATGACAGCTGTCCTTGACACTGATAAGGAAAAACCACGACCATGACATAGTGAAGTCTCAGTATATATACAGGCTGAGATATACAGTACGCTCATCGCGAAACTTCGATGGAACATAATTATCACATAAATTTTCTCTATAACCGACACTATATTTGCACGGTAATAATCGGTGTAATAGCTGCTATCATGTCAAATCATCGCAATGAGCGTGGTGTATAAGCTTATATAAATATGTATAGGTACCTTTTTACCACTTTGAGTCTAGTAGAAAAATTAAAGAAAGAAAATGTGAAAAGAGTGCATCTATCTGTTTCTATATTAATCTAAGCTTTATAGATAAATCTATATAGTAATTTAACATATTAAAGATATATTATGGGAGATTAGATAAAGAGCTGGCAGTTCTCACTATAATAGGTAAGAACTAGATAGTGTAAATTAGCTGAAATATTTAGTCAAATTGATCCAATCTGAACCGAGAATTTAGCGATTGAATTTTGGACCTAGCCTTGATCATCATTACTAGAGTCGTTACGATAAAAAAGATATTTGAATGATAAAACATACCTGATAGGGTTCCGAACGTTCAAATTCTGATAACCATGGATGGCCGATATCGTCTCTGAAAGAAAAACAAAACAAAGGTTTATGTATTGAAGAGATACCAGCTGATGAGTAATAATAATAATGCTCTATTTTAAAGCATGCTAATACTAAACCAGAAGTTTCTATTGAATTGTAGAAACTGGTGCTGTAAAGAGGACAGTTTTTAGCTTAGATTAAACTGCAATCAAAGATTCACTGGTTCTAATGTTGTAAGGCAATGAATTCCGTAGGGGCAGAGTACAGTAGCAGAAAGAGAGAGAGAAAAGGGGATTTCACATGTTAATTAGTTCGGAGTCATGCTATTCTTAGATTCAGGGATATCTACATCTGAAAATAACACCAGATATCGTATCTATAACCAACAAGTAAATAAAACTAATACTTACTGTTCTGCTTCAAGCCAATGTTTCTGTAATTTATCCCAGAAATCCACATCATTAGCGTCTTGTCCCTGATTGGCGGAAAAATCTTTAAATTCTTCTTCCCATTTATCAACCAATGATTTTGCTTCCTAAAAGAATGAAATAAACAAATTATATCTACTTTGATTGGCATTTAGCAAAAGACAAACAAGCAATAAACACAAAACCATATTATGGAATACAATTACTTTTTCCTTGAAAATGTTGAGAGAACCTTCAATGAAACGTCGCTTTAATTAAAAAAAGTGATTGTATTCCATAATATGGTTTTGTTTTTATTAAATTATATCTACATGTATTTTGTAAGTTGTGTTTTATTCATTATTTAATAATATTTGCCTGATAATGTTGAGAGAATCCTAAATGATATTTGCCTGATTATGTTGAGATAACCCTCAATGAAATGTTGCTTTAATAAAAATAGTAATTTGGTTCCATATTATGTTTTTGTTCTTATTACATACTAACTCGCTCTACAGGAAATAAAACTACTAAAGTTCTAAACTGGAAATAACCTGTATGTTCTTTTACAGGACAACGGTTTTTCATCCCATCCAAACAACTATACATTGTTCCATGCCAGGCCCTTTGTCTTGTAGTACTGACAAAGGGTAACAATGCCGGAAAATAATGATTAACTTTCTCTGTCAACATTAAGATCGAACATGGGACCCCTGGATAGCGAGCCAATGTCCTATTTACTGAGTCACTGTGGTTCCTGGTCGTGATAAAACCAAGATGGAACACAGGACCTCTCGGTTAGCGACGCACTGTCCTACTCACTGAGTCACTGTGGCTCCTGGTCGAGATACAACCAAGATCTAACACAGATAGCGAGCCACCGTCCTACCCACTGAGTCGCCATGGTTCCTAGTACAGATACAACATGCTATAGACTACAATATGTACCTGTTGTTGAGTAAATTCTTCGGCCCACTTAACAGATGTTTCGTTACTCGATTGTTCTATAACTTGATTATCTTCTACTTTTATTTCACCGTTTTCTATCCTTTTAACAAACTTCATAAACTGTAAACACAATCAATTTCTTGCTATTCTATTTTAACAAACTTCACAAATTGTAAACATAATCAATTTCTTTCTATTTTATTTAACTTCTAGTAAAACTATAACTATACCATCCCCCTCTGTCTATGATAGTAAAACTATACCGTCCCTCGCTGTTTACAATAGTAAAACTATACCGTCCCTCTTTGTGTATAATAGTAAAACTATACCGTCCTTATTTGTCTATAATAGTAAAACTATACAGTCCCTCTGGTAAAACTATACCAGCCCCTCTTTGTCTAGGAAAATAAATTATATTTTTAAATGTTTGAGGAAAACAATTCAGATGTTAATTAGTAATTCTAAGATCACAGGCCCAATAATTTGACTCGCTAAGCTGACAGTCTCCCATATCAATTTCAATCTGTAAGAGCTTGACTTAAAGTAATTCTCAGATATCTGGCGAAATAATTTGCAAATATGTGTTTCTAAGTCTTAATGTTCATTGGGGGGGGGGGGGAACTCCTCTGCTCCCTCATGAACCTCATTTAAGCCAGCTAATCTGACAGTACCCCAAAATCAATTTCAATTTTTGAGACCTTGCCTAACAGTAATTTTGTTTTGTAGGCCTGGTTTTACAGTAATTTTTGTTTCGCAGGCCTGCCGTTACAGCAAGTTTGTTTTGCAGGCCTGGCCTAAAAGTCATTTTGATTTTCTATTTTTAAAACTGTTGATCATTATTCAAGGTCTCCTGTAAACTACAACATTCATTTTGAAAAATTAGATATCTGGATCTCCAATACCTACATTTGTAATATTTAGATGACATATATACACTGACTATATGATTTCAAAATTAGAATACAAAGAATGAGATATGACCACGGCCTAAAACAAAGATTTTCAGAAAATGACTGTTGAGATATTCTTTTGAAGTCCACTTCAGTGAAAGTTCAGGTCACAATATCCGTTTTTAAATCGAAACAGAAATTGTAAAGCAAAAACAATACTTTAGATATAAATTTAAAGCGCCTAATAGGTTTTAAGTTTATTTGGAGCCTTAAATTGATTCTTTGATGTCTAAAGGAAGGGAATTCAAGGAAGAGAGAGAGAAAATGGGGTTTGACGTCCACTTGACACAAACTGGGTCATTTCGGGACTAAGAAATGGTTCGATTTTATTTCAATAATTCATTTGCCTGTAGGCAGGCGTCTTTAGCAATGGGGGAAAACGGAGGACCCAGAGAAAACCAACGAGATTTGATAGGCAACCCTACTCCTTGTCAAGTACAACTCAGGAATCGGAACCACACTAGTTGACTCAATGACAGACCTTATGATACAGTGCACTTGTGCTAACCATTCACTGCCCCAGAATTTAAGAGAAAAAGGTGTTCCATAGTGAAATGAGTCCTTCGTTCGTTGGAAACTGACAGCAGGAACAACTGTGGTCTTAAGCTCTTATTGAAAGTTATCAATAACATTTCAAAGAGTAGATAACAAAAAACCTGAAAAGAACCAATCAAATTTAAGGGAATGACAGACAACTGACCTGTGAATTACTAAATTTTGGATCATCCAATCCATTTAATATTTCTGTGGCAGTTTTTTCTAGGTTTCCGTCTCGTGCTGTGTGTGTCTGATATTCATCGATCCATTTCGTATCATCTAATATTTCTTTATTATAATCCTCTGCCCTGAATAGTTTTACATTCATATCAATATATATATATAACATATTTATTGTGGTGGCCATTTTGGTTAATTTGTTGGAGCTGTTTTGACTACAATGTTAAGGATTGTCTTATCAAAACTTTACTAAAAGACAGGATGCCCTACATATGTTCCACCGATCTACTCATGATACGTTTTACCCTGTGATGCTATAACATGTAGCACCATGCTTGGTTGCATTCTTTCTTCTTTCTTCAGCTGGACAGATCATTTGTCAACAAAATCAACCATTCATGACAACAACTGACTTACCAACGAGACTGACCGATCAAGATTGAAACTGACTTGTCAATCAAATCATGCGTTCATCACAACAACTTGACTTGTTAACGAAATCAACCGTTCATTACGACTTATTACCATGTCTGAACAAAACTCCACTGGATATCAAAGGTACTAGCTATATTCGAAGTTATTTTAATAAAGCTAAACTAATTATGGATAAAGTGGACGAATCAAAAAAAAAATAAACAAACCAATGCTTAGCGTCTGTGTGTTCTAAATATTCTTCTGCCCATTTTATATCAGGTGGTGCTGTGTGTTGCTGTCCGTCTCCCCAGTTCGTTAATCTGACATTTTGATCTTCTGATAAATATTCTTCAGCCCACTCACTGGAAGCCATTTCTGATATCGTTGGTGCTAAATAAAAGGATAAATTAAATATAATAAATTCTAGTCTACTTTGTGACTGGTGGTTGTGTTATGTAAATGGGGGATGATAATTCTTGAAAATAAAATCTGGAACCACCCGAGACTCAGCTAGGAGAGAGAAGATGTACATTAATCAAATTTGGATGGCATTTAGTAATTGGAATATAATCAAATAACACACTATTTATGAATAACAATTTATTTCATTGTGACATTTCAATAAGATTTTCATTTTTTTGCTGTTATATGCTTGTTGAAACGTTGCAGTGAAATAAACCATAGCAATTGAATCCATATATTATGTTATTTGAGTACATGAATCTGTTTGTCAGATCATGCGAAGCTGATCAAACGTCAAGAGCGTGGGTGCACCGTATGCCAGAACTATATACAGTCAAAGCCCACCAATGTATCATAACTGTCAACATTTTTCAAGACAGGTTCTCAGATTCTAATTTGTCATGGGTAGCACCTGGGTGGTTGAAAATGACTTGAAATGCTGATTAACGTCCTACTACTCTGTACCTAATGGGATAACGAAGATGGGTATACGCCATACAATATGCTATGATGAGGCTACTCTTCCTTTGAAATTCAACAGTCAACGGTTCTTTTGTTCACTGTGCTGCCAGCTTGACAATTTACATGTACATGTAAGTGTGCCTAGTTGTTTAGATGGGACAAAAAATGGCAGTCAAACTCTATACAAAATGATATGTCAATGTCTGAGCAAAATTCTGATATTGGTATACTAACCTCGTTGTGGTGTATACGCTTTCTCGGATTCCTCTATTTCTCTCATCTCCTGTAATAAACTTCCCATATGGAATGTCTGGGGTGCCATGACAGTTTGGTGACTTGTTAAAAACTCATTTACTAACTGAAAAATTAATTTAAAAATCATGCACAAACTAAAAAATAAATTTATAATCTAATATCTAAAATTAAAATGCAGGTACTTTGCTTTTATGACATAATTAAAATTTAAGTGAAAAACTGTATGTTCAAAATTATCATCAAAACTTAAAAAAAAGAATTATATTAATAATGTGACGATTAATCTCATTTAAAAACTAAATCACCTCTTCACTTGACTGAAGCCTTGGATCAGCCAACTGTAATTAAATATTAAATAATAAAAATACTAGTACTAACAAACTCTAAAATATAAGTCAATACAACTATACATCTTATCAACAAATACTGGGCATCTTTTTCAATTTTGTTGGACCAGGAGAATAATGAATAATGTAAATTTGGGTCATATCTAAGTCTAGAAATAAGGCAACTGTCGCAGACTTCGTCAGAGACAAATTCTCACACAATGTACATATTATAATATAAAAGATATGCACTAGTTGATGTCTAGGCTTGTATACTCCACAAAGTCTTTGAGAGGAGTACTATATCCTGTTTTGGCCATATCAAAAAATATTCTTGAAGAATTGTAACCATAACAACCTAACTTGTTTTATACTTACATCAAGTGGTCCAGGAACAGTTTTCGGTCCAATTGGTCGAAATCCATCCTGAATAACACAAAAATATTTTACATATCTACATGTAAACTGTCAGATAAAATCATGCCTTATTAAATTAACCATACCACTCAACACAAACTAGGTCATTTCGGGAAGAACATGCAGTTCAACCTAATTTAAATAATTCGTTTTGCGCGTAGGGGTCTTTAGCAGTGGGAGGAAACCAGAGGACCTGGCGAAAACCCATGAGGTTCGACATACAACCGTTGAATCAAAAGGACAGATCTTATGATACAGGGTGCACATCCCGCCATCCAATCCCCCTAAAATCATATGATTTTACAAACTGAGTGTAAAGATCATTTATACATTTAAATGTCTGTATACGAGTCCCATGAATCATATCTTATAACACTTCTGAAATAAATTTAGTATTCAATAATTTTATTTCTGGTTTTCTAGAGAAAATTTCACCTGTTTAAATGCTCTGTCTTGTGTAAAATGTGAACCAAATTTCACCAATGAATTCGAGCCACCACATTCTCCGTCTATTAAATTGCGGCCAGCCATTTTATCCACGATGTCCGCAGGAGACCTAAAATAAGTAAAGAACGTATGTGACAATCAATTGCAGTTGAAGGTTTTAATAAGAGATATACATGTAGAACATTCACTCAACAAAAAACTTGGTTATTTTGGGACTAACATGGTTGACGGAATGTTCAGCACTACCAATATAGAAAACAATTATCATTACGAATTGAATTAAAATAATTTGTTGTGCGTATGGGTTTTTAACAGTTGAGGCAAACCAGAGAAAATCCTACTCCTTGTCATGTTTGATTAGATATTTGTTTATTATTTTTTTTTTTCAATGACTGTTTTCTGTCTTGTCCGCAGGTTATCTTGTAGATTTTTGTTTTGCGTGTAGAGTGCGGTCCTCCTGCACTTACTATATACAAGTAAGCGGGAATCGAATATAAGCCTGCTATATATTGGCAGGTAATAATGACATTCATTATTTTGTGGTGGTTCAAACATACACGCCCGTCAGTACGCTGAGGTATCTCCTGAATAGGCTGTTGTCTGCGAATAGGCTGTTGTCTGCAAGTTGGCTAGTAAAGTAGTACAAGTTCAGAAGCAAACTGATCCCGCAGTGAATATTCGCTTGGCCGCTACAATCACTGATAAGCATGACATCGACGAGGCTTAATGAGTACGGCATATTAACTTTTTAACTCCGACAAATTAAATTCTCAAACATTTTTTTGAGGTAAAAGAAAAATAAAGAAAGACGTTTGAAGTATTTGGAGTTTTCCTATTTAGTGTAAATGGGTATTAAAACGAATAAAATGCATCATTTTGCCCGAAGCAGTTAGGTGTGAAGTAAACATTGCACGAGCCGTTGAGCCAATGACTAACGGCGCGTGCAGTCAACGCACCTGTTGTGAACTGTCGTCTGTTACAGAGATATTTCGTAAGTAATTCTCTGTGAAACAGATTGGTTCAGAAGTTGTACTCTTGTAGAGTTGTACACTGCAGACAGGGAAGGGGGATCTATACTGGCAAACATTCTGCTTTGCCTAGTACTATCAATCAATGCTTGATACAAGACAATAAAGAAAGATTGGTTAATATTGAGTCGAGTGTTCCAACATTTTTGTCGGGTATTTTTAGAGCATTACATGAAAAACTCACCTATATTTATTTTTACGGTCAAAGTGCACTTTATCGACCTAACAACATCTCCGTAATTAGTATAATTACTTCCGGTCACGTCAAAACATAGTACCACTTATAAATTGAAATTATAATGTAAATATTGGTATTAAACTATTCACTTTATTTGACATATAACTAGCACAGATTCTGTTCGCTGCTTCCTAAAATATATATGACATTCTAGTTCAATCTATTTAGTTTGATTGTTTATTTACATCTGCGTAGTGATATTATTTTATCGACGGAAGTAGTTACGACTCCATCTTGGTTTGTTGACAGTGATAATAATTGTCCGGCTTGTGTACGCTAGTTACACGCTAATTAATTAACAAACGGTCTTCTTTTGACAAATTAGAAAGATCTCGTCTGGCGAACAAGCTGAAAGATGCCGTCAAGAGCAGAGGACATTATGAAGGGATTTAGCCTGTATCCTTTTGATAAGTACAATCATAAATGTGAAGGCTAGTCCGTAGTCGACGGTAACCGTATGATATTGATAGTCTGATTAGTGATTACAGTCGCCGAGTCGGTAAAAGGATTGATCGAAATCAATCAGTGCTTTGGTTACATCGTGAATCAGCAGAATGCTTTAAATTTCAAATTTTGTGTGTAGGCCTATGTATTACTATCAAAATAAATCTGACAGTGACAGGCCAATGAAAAAGAGAAGAGTTTTGTACTAATATTGTTTGACAGGGGAGTTAAATTAAAATTTAGTTAACTAATTGTATGCTACAAATATGGAAATACTCAAGTAGTAAAGTGTATACTATAGTTCAGCCAGCTTCACCTCTGAACGTAGGTCTCACCATTACATTTACATGTACACTCACCTTGTCTCCTCAGGAACCGTAACCGTCCTATTGAATATTTTAGTGAGATATAATAAGACCTTGCTCACTTTGCTAGAGTCAGTCAGTACATGCACATGTATATGTGACACAACATGCTGCTAAAAATATGTCCCCTTCGTTTGTCATTGGCTGAGTTATGTAAATTTGCGTTACCCTATATTTAGATTTCAGTCGCTCCTTCCAAGCTGTTAAGCAGGAGGTGTATTTACATTTTTCGCTTGTAAGTTATATGACGGGTAAAATAATGTGTTGTTAATAAGATGAATGATTAAGGTATTTATACATGTATGTCTGTCTGTGAGCCAACACATTTTATGAATGAATTGCTAAAAAAAGGCAGGATGACTGAATGTAAGATGTTGGCTTGTAAACTGGACACTGGTAACTGGACCTACATGTATGTCTGTCTTTATAGTCGAGGGGGGTTGGGATGGCCTAGTGGTCTAGAGTGCAGCTTTTTTTCGACCTTTAGCTTGCAGCTGTGGTTCCGAGCCCCGGTGTGAGCTTATGTGACAAGGAGACAGGGGGGCCTTCTCAACCCCGTGGGTTTTCCTCTGGGCACTCAGGTTTCCTCCCACTGCTAAAGACCCCTACGCACAAGTGAATTATTGAAATAAAAATGAAACCATATGTTAGTCCCAAAATGACTTGGTTTATGTCGAGTAGATGTTAAACCCCATTTCTCTCTCTCTCTCTTATTAGCCGAGTTGATACAGAATAATAGGATGTTAATTTCCATTCCATTACATTAATCCCCTGTTAATATGGTATAGATATTATTTATACGTGGGACGTTGTTTAATAAGATGATTATATTAGAGTAATTATAATCCATCGTAACATATCAATATAAATATTGACTGACCGACTAATTACATGACGTATATAAATACCATCCTTGACGTCTATATCTAGTAATTGGATGAATCTACGTGATGCAGATAATGGTAAAGTTTTATGGCAATCAACGGACGATCTGTAAGTTTATTATGTCTTCATGTGACTTCAAATATTATGAGGGGGGTGAAGAGATATCTTGATCTCCCTATTACGGATCTTTATGTGGCTTCAAAATGTTGGGGGGGGGGCATTTTGCTTACCATAATTCTATTAATACATTTTTGTTGACATCATCAACATTTGAAAAGTGCTAAGTGTGTGGGTGTCTTCATTGACTTCTATTTTGCTTATTTATAAAATCGCATGACATGTCTCTTATCACGGGGGGGGGGGGGGGGGGGATGGTCTAGAGTGCCGCACTTCGACCTCTGGCCGGTCACCTTTGGCTTGCGGCTGTGGTTTCGAGCCCTGGTGTGAGCGTATGTGGCATAGAGATAGGGGCGCCTTCTGAACCTCGTGGGTTTTCTCCGGGCACTCCAGTTTCCTCCCACTACTGCTAAAGACCCCTACACGCAAGAGAATCATTGAAATAAAAATCAAACCATATGCTAGTCCCAAAATGACCTAGTTTGTGTCGAGTGGACGTTAAACCCCATTTCTCTCTCCCTCTCTCTCTGTGTCTCTTATCACCAGATGATATTTCCATGGCTTTTAAATGTATTCATTATCTATTTATCTATATCTTATATAATGCATTTTAAAAGTTTCTGTTGAATATGGATAAAATATTGTCAGATGATATTATAAACTTGTTTATATACATGTAGACTAGAGTATAGATCAATGATATGAAATACAGTGTCCTACTGATCCACTCTATTCATGATGATGACTATTGATCAATAATAATACCAGTATACTGCCCTGTACAGTGAACTATATTTGTTTCATTAAGGAGATAATTGTCGAAATGTCGTGCTTTTAGAATAAAACCTGTGATTGTTTCCTATAAAAATTGTGTTTTGTTAATGTATTTCCCAGTCACTAAATGCCACTTGAAGATTATTTATTTAATTTTTTATATTTACAGAGCAACACCAGAGGCAGAACATGAAGGTTGGTACATGTACTTATTGCATCATGTAACTTTCTTCTCATCTGAGCTGTATAGAGATGTATGTTGTACACAAAGCAGGGTGTGCATTATCTTCAGGAAGGCCTGATAACATTTTTCTCCAGAGACATTCACATAGTTTTGTAACAAATGTTCATTTTCAAGATTTTTGGTTTTCTTTCTTTCATTTTATATTCTGTATTTTACTTGACTTGGGTTTTACTTAAAAATGTTTTTATACATGCATTTTACAGCCCGAGTGCCTAAAAAGATTTTAAAATGTCGAGCTGTATCCAGAGAATTAAATTTTTCATCAAAAGAATCTATGGAGAAATTCCGTCTGGAACAAAAGGTGCTATTTAAAGGAAAATGTTTAGAAGGTAATTGAAGCCATCATATTGTTTTTCTGGTTCAATATCACAATATAAAAGGTTTGGTCGGTATTTCAACTAATGATTGACCTCTGTTAGCAATGCTGGGAGGGTCAAATGGTTTTATGCAAAGGATAATGAGGTCAAGTTACGAGTGTGTTCTTGATTCCTGCTTGTATGTGAGAAGGAGTAGGGTTGCCTGTCCAACATCGATCATTTACACGCTCAGTTTAATGAGAGGCAAATGGCATTGAAATCAACTAATATAAATTGAGTAATTCTGATTCCTTTATACGTGGTATCCACATTTACTTGTTGATATTCAATGTTTTCTTATACATGTAGAAGGGTCAAGCATCCTCGTCGAAACGTCGCTTAGTATCAAACTCAGTAATTGTGTATCCATAAAATTGTACCTTGTGTTAATATGTTCAATTACTAAATGCCAATCAAAGAAGATGTAGATGGGTATTTAGGATAATTTATTATAGCAAGGTAATTTCTCTCTAACTATAGATTATTATTTTGATATTGACTGTTTTATTATAATTGGTATTTTGTCTAATTATAGATTGGTATTTTGAGTTTGGTTTTGTAATTCCCGGTTCCACTAACACCTGGCAGTCTGTGATTGAAGCAGCACCAGAAAGTCAAATGATGCCTGCTAGTGTATTAAAGTAAGTTCTTATAGTTCCAGTTCGTCAGCTGTTATTTCAGCAACAACTCAGCTGGTCAAGAGGTTTGCCATGTTATTCCAGCAATATGTAGGCTCACAGATAAATCAGTATTTTAAAATACTAAAATACTGATTCAGCTAAAATCTTCCTTTAAATTTGTATTTTAAATTTATTCCTGTAGTCCAGTCCACCCAGCTAACATGATATTAATACAGGCTATGAGCCATGGTTAAAATGATATACATGTAGTCCAGTTCACCCAGCTATAAATAAGTTGATATTTGGGCAGTGCATGGTTGAAATAACATAGGTGTAGTCCAGTTCATCCAGCTAATATATATCAAGAAAATCGTATTTTGTTCCTAGTTTTATTTTTTTGTCTACTGCACTTCATCTTGATCTGGCGCCATTACTTAATTTGGTCATGTACAGATACACGCTGATCAGCAGTGAATATTCGCTAGGCTGCTAAAATCACTGATAAGGATGACATCGAAGCGATTTATTGAGTCAAAAATATTAACTTTTTTCCTTCGACAAATTAAAACCCCTTTAACATGCATTAGAAAAATAAATAAAGATGTTTAAAGTATTTTTAGGTAAAAATTATTTCCTATTAACCTTTTTCCTCTGACAAATTAAATTCTAAAACTTTTTTTTTAAGTATTAGAAAAATAAATAATGACGTTTGAAGTATTCTTAGGTAAAAATTATTTCCTTTTTAGTGTAAATGGGTATTAAAATGATTAAAAGGCAGCATTCTGTCCGATTCAGTAACGTCTTATTTAAACAAGATGAGCCAATGTTTGACATCGCGTGATGTGACATCACGTTTTGAAGACAGTCATCTTATACAGAGATATTAGAAGACTTTCGTAATCCTCTGTGAGACAGATTGCTACAGATGGGTTTATGTCAATTTTTTTAAATATATTTTCTATATTTTTATTTTCAGTGGTAATGTGTTGATTGAGACACGATTTTTTGACGGTGATTTATTGGTCAGTACATCTAAAGTCCGAATCTTCTATGTTTAAAGTTATATTTAGTAGTTACATTACATCAACAAGCCATCCAGGGAATATTGTTTCATATTGTTATTGTGTGTAGTGACTGGTCCAATCAAGGCTAGAAAAAGACTGGATATCTGTGAATTCCCCTGTGTTTTAGTGATAATATTCAATTTAAATCCTGGATCATTGGTGACATGGTGTTCAAGTCTACATACATGTGATCTAGATAAATAGGTCTTTATTACTGAATGGAATAATTCAACATAACATTGTCAGAAAAGAAAAAAAAAATATAGAAAAAAAAGTAGTACCAGTGTTGATTTAGTGCTAAATAATGAGTTTAGCCAAAAAAAGAAGAAGACTCTTATTGCAATCCTTGTGTTTCAGATTCTCCTGAAAATTTTAAAATATATTTATTCTGTATTCTAGATGGCGAACTGAATTTTAAAAAAATATAAATTTTGTATTCTAAACTAGCTACAGTTTTGAAATATGCTAATGGTGTATTCTAGGCTGCTAACTGAAAAAAATTTGTTTGTTACGTTTTTAAGTCTGGATATACAAGTCGCAGACATAGTCCAGCAAAAATCCAGATTTTGTCAGGCACAGTTACTCGGGCATCGGTCATTTTGTCAAAAACAAAATATAAAATTTCACATTTTGTATGATATGGCAATGCATAGAACTGAGTTTAAAATAATTTGTTTCGTGCTACAGTCTGATATTACTTATAGTCCCAACAACCAAACCACTCTTTTTAAAGTCATAAAAATTATATACCTGTTGTAAATAATGGAGATTTGTTTTTCAAACTTTATTTATCTTATACAGATTATCATTGACATTACACTCATCTAAACATCAACAGTCCCACCCAGGACTAACGTTCATGTAACAAGAAAATATATTAAAATAACTTATACATGTACTTATACTTAAATTCAGATAATTTTTATAAAATCAACTGTGTATCGATGTTGATCTATCTCAGTTTTACAGTGATTCCAATTTGACCATCAGTCCGATTCTTATTGGGTGACAAATTTTATATTTTGACCAACTGTTGCAATCTGTCTAACAATGGCTGGTTGCCAGCACCTCATGGTAACAATGCCTGTACTTGTTGCCTACCTGAGATTGAAGTATTTATAAAATCTGTGCAATCTTTGTTATAAAACTGAATATATATAAAAATATATATGTGCCATCAGCCACGATCTATTTAAATAATATCAAATTTGAAAAAAAAAGGTTGACAAGAGAAAAAATGACCATAGCGTTAATCATCATGATAAATAGTCCACAAAAACTAAAAATGATTTCCATTTTTCTTTATTAAAATTTTTTTTTTTTTTTAATTTTTTTGCATACTTCATTTTGTACACATTTCAAAATTTAAGGCCCATTATCATCAAGTATGACTGACTGTTCGTTGACAGCAGTTTTTGTTGAAATTGTAAGTTATACATGTACATGTTATAAAGAGTAAGTTTGTTGTATTTTAATTTAAAAACTATGTAGTGACGTCTGGTCGACCTTCGTCTGGAAGAAACTGTAAATAGTCTAATTCTAATTCTAGAACTCTTGTCTGCAATATCACTGAAGAGGATGTAAACCCCATAAAACGATGATTTGTATAATTATGCGGGCCTACTAATTTTCGATGCACTAACTAAATTTGCATGGCACATCAGTTCTGTTGTGAGTCAGAACGTTAATACATGTAGCTATAGTTATTTAACACATTTTACGTCAAAACCAGGACCCTTTAAGGGGGAGATAACTCATAGTAAAATTAGATTATTTTTAAGACGTAACTGATGAATATGAGTCAGTTAAGAAATTGTTTTTCATGTCATTATTATATTTGTATGTTTTGTTTTTGTGTAGCGTGGAATGCTTGTACATCTATAAATAACACTTCCTAGAAGAAAATCATTTACTATTCTACTTTCATTTTGGAGATGAATATGGCGGATACTCCCCTACCCCCTAAAATAACATTCATTTATTATTCTGTTTATATGAAATGAAGAAATGTGAGGTTTTTCTTGTTTGGGGTTATTTGAATAATGGGGGCAAGCTTTCCATCACCAAATAGGAGCTTTATGAGAACTCGGGCGACTCACTCATGGTATTCATATGTACAGTTGCCCAAAAGAACAAGATATCCTCCTATGTGCACCACTGTGAAATAAATTGAAACATCTCTAAGTCATTTGTTGTTTATTTGCAACTGTAGACCATTATTAATAATAAGACTAGTTTATGACAATTACAATATAGTAATACATGTAGTTAGTTCTTTTATAGCACAAAATTTCATGTTTGTTCATAGAACATTTAACTCTCCACTTTTCACTTAACAAAAATACAAATAACGTTAATCAGCACTCGAAAATCTCGATCTGGTATCAACGTATTTAAACATGTATGTTAACTCTGGATCTTGCCCCAAGTTCACAAACCATTCTCGGACTTAATTTAAGAATTCAATCACTTTTTATGTGAAATATTTTTGACGAGGAAACAAAACTTTGCACATACATCTAGCTTCTTATTGATGTATTTGAAACATTAAAACAACAAAAGTTTTATAAAGGTCTTTATTTTAGTTAAAGTAAGGTGAACAATTTTGAGTAAATTCTTAAGTCTGAGAATGTTTTGTGAACCTGGGGGCGTGGTATCAATTTATTTATATAATCTTGTGTGCGTGTTTGTGTTGTATTGTGTAAATTAAAATATTATTTAATTAAATATGTTTTTTCTATGTCAATCTAATGACATTCCATCTACTTACAATTTTTGTAAATAAGATTTTTATTCCTCAGAGAAATTTCAATGGTTAAACTTTATTTAATATCCGACCCTGACTCTGCTCCTGCACTGAGGAAGTTTATATAATTACCATGCGGTTGAACTTGTCGTATTCATGTTGAATACTGCAAGAAGCAATTTAATCTTTGTTATATGCAGGCTAAAGCAAGGCCTTACACAAAAGTCAAACTTTATTTAATTATAAATTAAAGGAGTTGCTCTGTTATTAAATATTACCAGTGATAAAGCTCTTATTGAGTTGCTTTGTTCCTGGTAAATAAAGCTGGGTGCCGAATATTGTACCAGTAATCAGTTATCGAGTTGCTCTCTGTACCTGGTGAATGCAGCTGGATGATATATATTGTACCAGTAAGCAGTTATCAAGTTGCTCTGTACCTGGTGAATGATGCTTGGTGCTGTATACTGTACAAGTAAGCAGTTATCAAGTTGCTCTATACCTGGTGAATGATGCTGGGGGCTGTATATTGTAGCAATAATCTACGTTCTCAAGTCTAGTCATAAATTGCTCAGATTTATTTCCCTATTGAGTTATTGATTCAGATGTAAATTAATATGAAAATAATTAACTGATCGAGGTGTAGTGGTACAGTTTACACGTCGGGTTTAAGGAAACAAGATTTAATTGAATAAAGTTTAACTTTTGTTAATAAATATTTTGTGTGTCAGTAATATATATATTCCATGTTTCATATCCGTCCAATTCATGTTTGTAATCATAGTACATAGGGCTCGTACATTACCTGAACAATATTATACAGGTAGGGGTTGCATTATAACCTGGATATTATTTAAACTTGTGAACTTAGCGCTAATTTCTTTCAAATCTTTGTTTAGGAACTCGTAAAAATCATTTAAAATCACAAAAAAAACATCTAATTTGTACTTTTGTTGATTTTAAACTATATTTAAACAAAGATTTGATGTTGAATGAACGTGAAAGAAATTAGTGGTAAATACACAAGATGAAGTGATACCATGGTTAGCGTGTTGATAATCTGAACAGTATTTTACAGGTACGTTATCATAGTTGTAGGGTTCGTTCATTACCTGAACAAAGCTTTGTTAAATATTTCTAGCAACTGATAATTTACTTTATTTGAAATATCTATGTTTATTTGTCATCAGTGGAGCTGGGTGGATGGCCTATTGTTTAGCACGAGCGTGCTGTATCATTGAGTCAACTGGCGTGGTTTCAATTCACTGGTTGTAGGTAACAACGAGTAGGGTTGCGTGTTCAACCTCATGGGTTGCGTGTTCAACCTCATGGGTTTTATCTGGTTTCTGCCATACACAGATCGGGGATGCTCGATTCACAGTCCAGAACATCCCGAATTGACAGAATTGCAATCGAGTGACACGGAATTGAGTCCTGTCACAGTTCCGCCAGTCCCGACAGCTGAGGTGGTGTGAGTGGAATCGTGACGTATTTTAAGTAACAAATACGTTTCAGCTGCAATGATTGGTTGAGATACTTTATGCAGTCGGCACATGCGTTGTACTCCGAAATTCTCCGTTTCACTCGATTTACACTATTTTTGGAATTGAGAGAATTTAATTCCGGAACGTTCAATCGAGTACGCCCATAGTATTCTCCGGTGGGGTAAGCCTATAATTAGTCTTGTTCATCGAGTCACTTGATTACAAATGGCACTTGTCTTAAATATTGGATATCAAAAGCCCGACTATTCACTGTAAGATAACAACATCAATGTTGATTTAAATTGACCAATAAGTCATGTTTGCAATGTCGAAGACTGTGGATGATATGGAGTTGAAGACTTAGCTCCTCTAAAGCCGCTGATCATTTTATTTTTGCATTACTTGAACAATATGTATTATTTCAAGTCCATGTTGAACTACATGTACATGTATATTCAAATTGATCTTGTTCAACCAATCATTAAATATTCTTTACTCCAGTCGAATTGGAATTTGTATTAATCAAGAAGTTAAAAATATAGTAAGACTTTGTATGTAGAAATTCTTTGATAAAAAAAACCAGTTTTTAAATATTTGTTACTTTGTGAGATTCTGTTCGATTCGAAGTCCTTCAAATCTAATTCACTGATGACAAGAGAGAGAAAATTAAAAAACATATGTTAGTCCCAAAATGACCTAGTGTGTATCAACAAATAGAGAATTAATTCATTTAAGTAAATTGTCAGTTGCCGTAGAAATATTTAAGGATTCATTGCTTCGTTTATAATTACATTGGAAGGAAGTGCTTTTATTCTTAGTAATATATATTATTTATCTATCAATTCATTTAATTGGATGATCCTTTGAGGCAAAGGTCAGGACAATTATTACTTTGTGCCTAAAATAATAAAACGTGGGTGCTGCTGTAATATTGTCACTTCAACAGAACATTTTAATTCACTTTTGACACACTCCGTGTAAATTTCTGTTCATATAAATGATTCATATTCTATTAAAATTTCAAATGTTGACAGCCTTAATTATCGGAGAGTTTATGCAGAATTTATTTTTGCTGTTAACAGCTTTAATTGGGAAATATATTTCAACTGTTGACAGCCTTTAACAAAGTAAACAAATAGTAGAGAAAAACAAACAACCTAAATGAAATGTCAATCTAGCTCTAAAGACATCCAGGCACCGAGTTCACAAAACATTCTCAGACTTAAGTTGAGAATTTACTCAAAATTGTTCGCCTTATTGTAACTAAAATATAGACCTTTATAAAACTTTTGTAGGTTTAATGTATTAAATACCCTAATAAGAAACTGTTTGCAAAGTTTTGTGTTTCTAGATCAAAGATATTTCTTATAAACAGTGATTTAAAGTTGAGTTTCGTTTTTACTCAAATTAAGCAAATGCTGATATATAAATATAGGTGTAAGGAATGAAAAAAATGTCAACAAAAGCTAATTTGCTGCAAATTTGTTATTGATAATTATTACCAATTATCAGAAAAATAATTTTATAAGTGTCTTGTTTATTTCTACAAACTTTGACTCATTTTAACAATACATTATTTGTACCATACTTATATTTATGCATTTTGAAAATTAATATAAGAATTGATTGAATCTAATTAAAATACAGACCCTATTTCGTTTCATTTTTATAGTTCAAAATTTTGTTTTACTTGTCTTTACTACACTAGGGTGATCCACTTGTAAAATCAATACTGATTGGTTTATCAAATTCTGACATCATAGGGTCAAAAGCTGCTTGTATGACCAATGACGGTCAGGGGCCAGTTTCACGAAATTTTAACTAAGATAAAAACCAAATTTTAGTAATTTAATCTGATAATATTAGATAGATTTTAGTGTTCAGCCAATCAATCTGAAGTATCAACTAAAATTTGGATTTTATCTGTAGTTAAGATTTCGAGAAACAGGGCCCTGATCTTGATGTAGTGTAGGCCATCGGAACTATAAAAAGACAAAATGAAATACATTTCTATATTTTATTTAGATTGGAATTGATCATATAAAGGCCCCATTTATATTTAAAGCACGAAATATTGTTTTTTTGGACTTATTTTACACTCTAATATTGAATTGATAGTATTTGAAGAGTTTATTGAGCACTCACCACGAATAAAATAATAGAAATCACTTTATAAAAATGTTGTAATTATTTTGTGAAATCTGTTGAGAAATAAAACCTAGAATTTTTAAATATTCATTGATGTGTTGACTGATGAGTTTCTATCTATTGCTCAGGGGTTGTGTGAGAACAATAATTGCTCTGAAGGAGTAGGGTCACCTGTCCAACTTCGTGGGTTTTCTCTGGGTACTCCGGTTTCCTCCCACTGCTAAAGACCCCTATTGAAATTATTGAAATTAAACCATGTGTTAGTCCCAAAATGACCTGGTTTGTGTTGAGTGGACGTTAAACCTTATTTCTCTCTCGCTCTCTCTGGGGTTGTCTCAGAAGACTGAAATGCGATTCAATGTATTTATATCTTGTTCCAACTGCAACATTTAGGTCTATATATAGGCCTCTACTATATTTTACAAGATTGTGTTGAGGGGGATGTATCAAACATGGTGTATCATAAGGTCTATCATTGAGTCAACTGATGTGGTTTCAATTGCCCGGTTGTACATTACAAGGTGTAGGGTCACCTGTCTAACCTCGTAGGTTTTCTCCAGGTCCTCCACTTTCCTCCCACTACTAAAAACACCTGTGTGCAAGCGAATTATTAAATGAAATTGAACCATGTTTTCGTCCCAAAATGACCTAGTTGTGTTGAGTGGACGTTAAACCCCATTTCTCTCTCGCTCTCTCCCTACTGCCCTCCACTGGCTCCAGCCCGCTGCACCAGGACCAGAGAAAAACAGACTGGAAAGGGGCAACATTGAGATTGACCATTCTGTCTTAGACCTCCAGGAAAAGGAGCAAGAGCCATTATGGCCCCAGAAAAATTGAGAAATTTGCAAATGAAAGTAAAATAGGAATTAATATCCAACTGTTCTGCTCTGACATGGCTGATGAAGACGGCCATATGCCATACAGTGAGGGAAATATTTCCCAGACAGCAACCCTATGGCCAACTCTTATATCATATTCCAACAGCAGGGGGATTTTTTTATGTGCATGCCAATGTGTATGTGGGACCTCTCTTTTTTTCATCCCATTCAAATGACTAGACAGCTGTGTGAAGGGGAAATCCTTTGCTATTGCTTTATTCCTCAGTTAGTAGGCCTTATTGAGTGTTTTACAACATTTATATTGATTTATTAACAGTTTGCAGGACTGGAGAAACTTGACAAGTTTAGAGTTAAAGGGAGACAACTCTATTTAAGGTGTTTCATAATCAAAATAATTCAGCTGGTCTCTTTTGAGATAGGACTTGGTGAATTCATCAACTCTTTTAGCTGCTAATTGAAGAAATTTACTATTTGACAAAATGTCATCAATGAAAAATCTTTGGGGAAGTTTTTGCAGACTTAAATGTTTAAATAATTATCATAAATTGTCCAGAATTTGGTGTTCAACTTGTATTTCCCATCCACAAAACAACCAGATATATGGAAATCAGAGAAGAAAAATGTCAAAAACATGTTTTTCTAAGCAAAACAAGCTTTTGGAAATCAAAGCATTTACTCTATCAAAGATCGTTAACTTTTCAACGAGAACTCGTGAAGAAGATCTTGTCGAAGCGTGGTTTTATGAAGTTAAGACTTTTGGAAAAATCGATATAAAAGTTCCGTTTGATTTAGAAGTGGAGCCGCTGCATCCTTTAGAATATCCAGATATGAACAAATTTATCATTGAAATATTTAACACGTCTGTATCGAAAGATAATATCGGCACCTTTAGTAAAATGTATGACTTAAATATTGACGTTGATGATGAAAAAGAGACGGTAAAAGTTGAAGCTGACATGAGAGACGGTGTTCGGCTTCCTTTGATCTGTAACATAAAGATACCCATTAAATTTAGTAAGTATCAAGACTGGGTCATCCAGTGGCAAATTGAGAGAAGCTCACTAATTCGTGGTTGCACTAGTCCGACGATATAAGAATAACTATGGGTATCATTACTTAACCCTAACCCACTCCTACCCACACCCCCACCCTAATAATAGATGTCAGTGGACTAATGAATTGTAACCCTAACCCAACCCTAATAAAAGATATCAGTGGATTAATGAACCCACAGACTAATTAACCTGCAGACTAGTGAAAATTCCTCGCAAAATCAAAGATCACTCTGTTTGGCGTAAACTTTATCTGTTCCACGCACTTTATACGGTACGCCACTTACTTAAAGGCGAATCTCACTCATTGTAGGCCTCCCATCTTTACGTATATTTATTTATATTTCAGATGTAAATATAGAATCAGAAGACAAAGATGTGACAATAAAGAAATTTGAAGCTGATAAAATCAAAATCAAAACTAATACAGGAAATTGTAATCTCCAAAAATTAAAGGTAGCCTATAGCTGTATATTATACCATATATAGTCATAGGCCTATAGCTGTATATTATACCATATATAGTCATAGGCCTACAGCTATATATACCATATAGAGTCATAGGGCTACAGTTATCTATATTATACCATATATCATCATAGGCCTACAGCTAGCTCTACATTATACCATCATATAGTCACAGAATAATCAAATCAGAAGATAGGGTTTAACTAGGTAATTTCCGGACTAACATATGGTTTAATTTTATTTCAATAATTCACTTGCGTGTAGGGGTCTTTAGACGGGGGAGGAAACCAGAGGACCTGGAGAAAACACATAAAGTTGGATAGGTGACCCTACACCTTGTCACATACAACCGGGGATTCGAAACCACGCCAGTTGACTCAACGACAGGCTTTATGATACAGCACGTACGTGCTAACCATATGGCCATCCAACCCCTTTAACTCAAATAAAGGGATAACCATGATAATTTTTATATTTGCTGAGTTTGTAATTATTGTCATATATTCCAGTGTGGTAGTATAGATGTTGAAAGTAATGGAGGAAGTATAATCAGTCAATCACTTCTACAGGGCAATATTCACCTATCAACAACTGGTACAGGGGTACGATCTTTTATATTCTTTTATGTTCTACAGTAGATTGTGTGATAAATTGGGCAATTAAAAAGGAACTCCTTTTTATACGCCCACATTTTTATGTGGACGTATATTGTCGTCGCCCCCGTCCGTCCGTCCGTCCGTCCGTCCGTCCACATTTTTTTGTGAACAGTCTACAGGTCACAATTTTTATCCGATTTCAATTAAACTTAAAATATAGGTTTATCACCATAAGATCTCGGTTCCTTTCGATATTGGCATGTATCGGACTGTAACTTCATGGGTTATGGCCCCTGATTGTACGAAAAATCACGTTTTTTAGCTTGTGAACAGCGTAGAGGTCACAATTTTGAACCGATTTGGATGAAACTTGACATGTATGTTTATAACCCAAAGATCTTGGTTCCTTTCGATATTTGCGCCCATCGGATCGTAACTTCCTGAATTATGGCCCCTGATTGTCCGAAAAATCGCCCTTTTTAACTTGTGGTCCCTCTGGAGGTCACAATTGTTATCCGATTTAAAAAATCGTTTGATTATATCACCGTTGCATGGTTATGAAGGTTGAGTTCGAATTTCGTGAAAATCGGACCAAAATTGACGGACAAAATGGCCGCCGTTTGTACGCGAATAGTGTGAAAATATGTTATATCAAGGTTGTGGACCTTATAGAGGTCACAATTTTGAACCGATTTTGATGAAACTTGACATGTATGTTTATAACCCAAAGATCTTGGTTCCTTTCGATATTTGCACCCATAGGATCATAACTTTTTGAATTATGGCCCCTGATTGTCCGAAAAATCGCCCTTTTTAACTTGTGGTCCCTCTGGAGGTCACAATTGTTATCCGATTTAAAAAATCGTTTGATTATATCACCGTTGCATGGTTATGAAGGTCGAGTGTGAATTTCGTGAAAATCGGACCAAAATTGACGGACAAAATGGCCGCCGTTTGTACGCGAATAGTGTGAAAATATGTTATATCAAGGTTGTGGACCTTATAGAGGTCACAATTTTGAACCGATTTTGATGAAACTTGACATGTATGTTTATAACCCAAAGATCTTGGTTCCTTTCGATATTTGCGCCCATCGGATCGTAACTTTCTGAATTATGGCCCCTGATTGTCTGAAAAATTGCCCTTTTTAGCTTGTGGTCCCTCTGGAGTTCAAAATTGTTATCGGATTTAAAAAAACATTTGATTATGTCACCGTTCCATGTTTATGAAGGTTGAGTTCGAATTTCGTGAAAATCAGACCAAAATTGATGGACAAAATGGCCGCCGTTTGTACGCGAATAGTGTGAAAATATGTTATATCAAGGTTGTGGACCTTATAGAGGTCACAGTTTTGAACCAATTTTGATGAAACTTGACATGTATGTTTATAACCCAAAGATCTTGGTTCCTTTCGATATTTGCGCCCATCGGATCGTAACTTCCTGAATTATGGCCCCTGATTGTCCGAAAAATTGCCCTTTTTAGCTTGTGGTCCCTCTGGAGGTCAAAATTGTTATCGGATTTAAAAAACCGTTTGATTATATCACCGTTCCATGGTTATGAAGGTTGAGTTTGAATTTCATGAAAATCGGACCAAAATTGACGGACAAAATGGCCGCCATTTGTACGCGAATAGTGTGAAAATATGTTATATCAAGGTTGTGGACCTTATAGGGGTCACAATTTTGAACCAATTTTGATGAAACTTGACATGTATGTTTATAACCCAAAGATCTTGGTTCCTTTCGATATTTGCGCCCATCGGATCGTAACTTCCTCAATTATGGCCCCTGATTGTCCAAAAAATCGCCCTTTTTAGCTTGTGGTCCCTCTGGAGGTCAAAATTGTTATCCGATTTAAAAAAACGTTTGATTATATCACAATTCCATGGTTATGAAGGTTGAGTTTGAATTTGGGAAAATCGGACCAAAATTGACGGACAAAATGGCCGCCGTTTGTATGCGAATAGTGTGAAAAATGTATGTTTATAACCCAAAGATCTTGGTTCCTTTCGATATTTGTGCCCATCGGGTCATTACTTCCTGATTGTACGAAAAATCACCCTTTTTAGCTTGTGGTCCCTCTGGAGGTCACAATTATTATCTGATTTAAAAAAAAAACGTTTGATTATAAAAACCAAACAAATTCTAATGATTTTCTGATAATTCCTTAATATGTGACAACTCTTGTTGACTGCCCGGACGATTTGGCTGCTGTGTGGGCGTATGTTTCGTTGCCTGGCAACCTATTTTTTTATTTTCAAAGAACAGTTCATCTTTTATTAAAAATAACTTCTTTCTTATTAAAAAGGAACTATTTCTATTTGATTGGCCTTGATGGACTCACTGGGTCAATATAAAAGACTTTATTATGGTTGAATTACTGTCAAAATATGATGTATCACTACGCCATAATGTAATCAGGTTCAGTAAAAGTGAAATCTATCAAAGAATTATTTTATTTATTTGTACATGTATGATGTAAGAATGGATCTAGTGATAAATAAAATCTCCTACTCGTCTTGGGGGACATCGGTCTCACAGTTTATTATAGGATTAAGGTGGGGGGGGACATTAATCTCACATTTTTATACGCCCACATTTTCATGTGGACGTATATTGTCGTCGCCCCTGTTCGTCCGTCCGTCCGTCCACAATTGTTTGTGAACAGTCTACAGGTCACAATTTTTATCCGATTTCAATGAAACTTAAAATATAGGTTTATCACCCTAAGATCTCGGTTCCTTTCGATATTGGCATGTATCGGACCGTAACTTCATGGGTTATGGCCCCTGATTGTACGAAAAATCACGTTTTTTAGCTTGTGAACAGTGTAGAGCTCACAATTTTGAACCGATTTGGATGAAACTTGAAATGCATGTCCATAAACCAAAGATCTTGGTTCCTTTCGATATTTGCGCCAATTGGATCGTAACTTCCTGAATTATGGCCCCTGATTGTCCGAAAAATCGCCCTTTTTAGCTTGTGGTCCCTCTGGAGGTCAAAATTGTTATCCGATTTAAAAAAACGTTTGATCATATCACCGTTCCATGGTTATGAAGGTTGAGTTCGAATTTCGTGAAAATCGGACCAAAATTGACGGACAAAATGGCCGCCATTTGTACGCGAATAGTGTGAAAATATGTTATATCAAGGTTGTGAACAGTGTAGAGGTCACAATTTTGAACCGATTTGGATGACACTTGAAATGCATGTTTATAACCCAAAGATCTTGGTTCCTTTCGATATTTGCGCCAATCGGATCGTAACTTCCTGAATTATGGCCCCTGATTGTCCGAAAAATCGCCCTTTTTAGCTTGTGGTACCTCTGGAGGTCAAAATTGTTATCCGATTTAAAAAAACGTTTGATTATATCACCGTTCTATGGTTATGAAGGTTGGATTCGAATTTCGTGAAAATCGGACCAAAATTGACGGACAAAATGGCCGCCATTTGTACGCGAATAGTGTGAAGATATGTTATATCAAGGTTGTGGACCTTATAGAGGTCACAATTTTGAACCGATTTGGATGAAACTTGACATGTATGTTTATAACCGAAAGATCTTGGTTCCTTTCGATATTTGCGCCCATCGGTTCGTAACTTCCTGAATTATGGCCCCTGATTGTCCGAAAAATCGCCCTTTTTAGCTTGTGGTCCCTCTGGAGGTCAAAATTGTTATCCGATTTAAAAAAACGTTTGATTATATTACCGTTCCATGGTTATGAAGGTTGAATTCGAATTTCGTGAAAATCGGACCAAAATTGACGGACAAAATGGCCGCCGTTTGTACGCGAATAGTGTGAAAATATGTTATATCAATGTTGTGGCCCTTATAGAGGTCACAATTTTGATGAAACTTGACATGTATGTTTATAACCCAAAGATCTTGGTTCCTTTTGATATTTGCGCCCATCGGATCGTAACTTCCTGAATTATGGCCCCTGATTGTCCAAAAAATCGCCCTTTTTAGCTTGTGGTCCCTCTGGAGGTCAAAATTGTTATCCGATTTAAAAAAACGTTTGATTATATCACCGTTCCATGGTTATGAAGGTTGAATTCGAATTTCGTGAAAATCGGACCAAAATTGACGGACAAAATGGCCGCCGTTTGTACGCGAATAGTGTGAAAATATGTTATATGAAGGTTGTGGACCTTATAGAGGTCACAATTTTAAACCAATTTTGATGAAACTTGACATGTATGTTTATAACACAAATATCTTGGTTCCTTTCGATATTTGCGCCCATCTGATCGTAACTTCCTGAATTATTGTCCCTGATTGTCCAAAAAAATCGCCCTTTTCAGCTTGTTGTGCCTCTGGAGCTCACAATTATTATCTGATTTATAAAAAAAAATGTTTGATTATAAAAACCAAACAAATTCTAATGATTTTCTGATAATTCCTTAATATGCGACAACTCTTGTTGGCTGCTGTGTGGGCGTATGTTTCGTTGCCTGGCAATCTATTTTAATAAAAGGATTAAGGTTGGGGGACATCAGTCTCACAATTTTTTTATAGGATTAAGGTGGGGGGACATCAGTCTCACAGTTTATTATAGGATTATGGTGAGGAGACATCAGTCTCACAGTTTATTATAGGATTAAGGTGGGGGGACATCAGTCTCACATGATATTGTAGGATTAAGGTGGGGGGACATCAGTCTCACGTGATATTGTAGGATTAAGGTGAGGGGACATCAGTCTCACATGATATTGTAGGATTAAAGTGGGGGACATCAGTCTCACTGGTTTTTTTTATAGGATTAAAGTGGGGGGACATCAGTCTCACTGTTTTTTTTATAGGATTAAGGTGGGGGGACATCAGTCTCACAGTTTATTATAGGATTAAGGTGAGGTGACATCAGTCTCACTGTTTATTATAGGATTAAGGTGAGGTGACATCAGTCTCACTGTTTATTATAGGATTAAGGATTAAGGTGGGGGGACATCAGTCTCACAGTTTATTATAGGATTATGGTGAGGGGACATCAGTCTCACATGATATTGTAGGATTAAGGTGGGGGGACATCAGTCTCACATGATATTGTAGGATTAAGGTGAGGGGACATCAGTCTCACATGATATTGTAGGATTAAGGTGGGGGGATATCAGTCTCACTGTTTTTTATAGGATTAAGGTGGGGGGACTTCAGTCTCACAGTTTATTATAGGATTAAGGTGAGGTGACATCAGTCTCACTGTTTATTATAGGATTAAGATGAGGTGACATCAGTCTCACTGTTTATTATAGGATTAAGGATTAAGGTGGGGGGACATCAGTCTCACAGTTTATTATAGGATTATGGTGAGGGGACATCAGTCTCACAGTTTATTATAGGATTAAGGTGGGGGGACATCAGTCTCACATGATATTGTAGGATTAAGGTGGGGGACATCAGTCTCACAGTTTATTATAGGATTAAGGTGGGGGGACATCAGTCTCATTGTTTATTATAGGATTAAGGTGAGGTGAAATCAGTCTCACATGATATTGTAGGATTAAGGTGGGGGGACATCAGTCTCACTGTTTATTATAGGATTAAGGTGAGGGGACATCAGTCTCATTGTTTATTATAGGATTAAGGTGAGGTGACATCAGTCTCACATGATATTGTAGGATTAAGGTGGGGGGACATCAGTCTCACTGTTTTTTTTATAGGATTAAGGTGAGGGGACATCAGTCTCTCAGTTTATTATAGGATTATGGTTGGGGGACACCAGTCTCAAAGTTAATTGTAGAAGACATCAGGTGAAAGACATCAGTCTCACTAAATATTGTAGGATTAAGGTGGGGGGGGGGACATCGGTCTAACTGAATGTTTGTTTAGATCTATTTATAGCCCATATATTTATTACAGGGAATAACGGGTGATAGATTACAAGGGCAGATAATCCAGTGTTGTAACGAGAAGGGTGATGTTGATATTAAAACTATTTACGCTGATAAAACTTCAATAAATACACAGACTGGTAACGTACATATCGGTAATTGTCATGGTAACTCAACAATAGATATTAATACAGGTGATTTATCAATAGGTAAGAATAGTAGACCTGTCAATAGATGGCACAACAATTGGGGAAGGGGATCGAGGTGTGATTATGAAATCTGTCCCCCAATCTTTTCTTGAACTGTAATATATAGCAGGAGTGATTATGAAATCTGTCCCCAGTAACTACCCTAAGGTAATCTAATCTGAATGTTATACTATAACTGGGTGCCAAATGTATATCAGTGGCACAAGAATTGTTTTGGGAAACCAAAATAAATAGTTCTTAAGCATTGGTGTCTGAGCAAGGTATCCATTACAGCAAACTGTAGTCTATGGGTGTATGTCCAGGTGTCCGAAGAAATGTTTCCCTCACAGCAAACTGTATTTCATTAGCCTTGTTATAATGGAAAAGTAAGATACCCCATTTCATTTCAGTTGATATTATAAAATCTAGTCGAATACATCCTTGGGGAACTACGCCATAAAATCCAGATTAGCTTTCCTGTCCAACACCGGAATCGAACAGTGAGCCATTGCCTTACTCACAGAGCCACTGTGTGACTCCCGATCTAGAACTACGCCTGTATTTTATCCACTGTGGCGGCTTATCTAGATTTGTATTTTATCCACTGTGACTCCCGATGTAGAAATGTCCCAGTATTTTATTTAATGCGGCGGCCGATCTAGAAATACCCTAGTATTTTATCAACTGCAACTCCTGATCTACAAATACATCTGTATTTTATCCAATGCGACAGCTGATCTAGAAATACCCCTGTATTGTATCCAATGCGGTGCTAGATCTATAAATACCCCTGTATTTTATGTGTTTATGTGTAGATACGTTAGACGGTGATATGAAGACAAGAATAGAAGATGGTGATGTAGATATTTACATAGCTAGATGTGAACATGTAGACATAAACAATACTAAAGGTCAGTTATTCTTCTGATTTATTATCCTTCAACTTTAACTTTAATACTCATTACAGAATTAAGTCAAGAAATCCATCTCATAACTTTCAATCGAGCCAGAATGAAATGTTGAATGGAGGTTTTTTTAGGCTAACCTCCAGAAAATATTCAATAATTACATCATAGTATCCATCACAAAGGGGAAGGATATGAAAGATTGGAGAAGGGAGTTCCCTCTGATGTCGCCACTGCCTTATTTGTATTTCAATGTAAAATAAGAGTTAGGGGAGGGTTTGCTATACCTCTTCCCTGATCCTTTTTCATCCATTTGAAATAAAATATTGTTTACACAAATAAGTAAATAATAAGTTTTCGGTCTTTATGTTTTATTTATTATGTACACTGGAAGTGAACTGCGACCCCCAGACTAGCGAACCAGCATCTTACCCACTTAGCAATGGTGGTTCCTATTGCTATTTATAGTACAGTGTATTATGATTTATTTATTATGCGGATTGTTGAGACATATATTGATACTGCACAGGCACAATTTCTTGAGCGAGACCATTAAACAACTTTGGACACTATTCCACGCAAGCGCTGTTGAATGATATCATCACACAAGTCCAATATTTAATTGGCATGTTGCCCGTATATTATTTAAAATAATGGACCACGAGCATCAAATGATGACATCATGTCTGTATTTTAAATATCTTAATTACAGGTAATATACAGGTGAAATTATCAGAAACAGTAACAGCAGATGTCAATCTTCAGGCAGATTCTATCCATATTAGTCAAGATATAAATTACACGGGTCAACCAGAAAAAACAATAAACGATCAGATTCACCAATCAGGTAACCCTACCTCCAGATTTAACCTATTGGACACTAACACCTTGAACGACATTAGCCATATATACTAACTTCCGAGGGTAAAAATGGGGCAAAAACGTTTTTTTGTAATATTATGAATCCTTAGAACTCGAGCAGGCATATAATGATACTGTGTATAATAATGATTTGTATGGTATATAATCAACCAGAGTGTATTATTTACAGGGAATATTAATGGTGGAGATAGCGGGTGTACGATATCTGTTACAAATAAACAAGGAAAGATAACTCTCACACAACAAGACTGGTTCTCTACATTAAAACTATCATCATAAGACAATTATCAACAATGGGCAGTCAGAGATAGCGTAATATATAATAGACTACATGTACAGATCCATACAAGACAATTATCAACTATCTTGTTATATTAAATCAACAATCGGCAGCCCGTGATAGCGTAATAATAGACTACCTTAAAAATATTATCACAACACAGTTATTAAGAATCGACAGGCAGTGATAGGCTACAGATCCAGTTTGTTGATCATGTGACAGGGTTTTAAGAAGAATAGTGTGGTTGTTTATATGAAAGTCAGCAGCTGACATGGAGTCATGTTTCGTGGCAATCTGTCAGTCATTATAATTCTAACAAGGTGATGTAGTTATGGTTGTAAATATTTCCTATATTAGTTAGACCCTTGTCTCCAACTATACATAGTGGACATTGATACATTTTTTAACGTGGAAATGATCTACAACCACATGCTACAGTCGTCTCATGACCTTTCACCTGGAGATCTGTTGGCTTCTAAAACCATGGTCCGAACTTTTGCTTCAGTAGTGACAGGTTTCATACTTTTTAACTAGAACAGCTGATACCACCTCCCATTCGTTATATATAGTGTCAAGGGTCCGTAAACGAATGTATTCTGCTAGACTAGTTGTAGTCTTTTGGAAGCTTTTACACAAAGATCAGTAAAGTTCAAGAAATATATTATGTTGATATATACATAAAATAAAATAAATCCATTCTAGATAATAATTTTATTGCTGACATGTTTCATACATAGCATGGTATCAGACAGAATAAAACTATGTCAACAGTAATTTAAAGTTTATTTGTGAATGGTAAACTAAATACAGCAAAAATCCTGCTGCATCGTTTACGTATATGAATCACTTGTAAATTACTGTGAAAAATGAATCTTTAACACAAATTTCAGCAATCTGTGCTGCTAGCTATACAATAAAGATGCTGCCATTTTGTTGTCCACAAAAATTTAATGATAGATCTGTTTTAAATCCAAGCCAAGACAATCTATATCATTGTGGTCTGAATCCTTATATTTAAGTTGACTCAAGTTGTCTCCCTTATGTTGTAGTTCTGCCTTTTTGAGCACTGAAGATAGAGATTGAAATTCTTCTCACATGGAGAATGGTTGTTTTTCCTTTTCACCCACATGTAATATGTTACTGTGTAACACCCCTGGACCCCTGGATCCAAATATAACAGTATTTTGATTTTGTTTTCTTGATTAAATGTTAAAAATCAGCAGCAAATGCCAATAGTACACCGAAACTTTAAGACTCCTCAGTTTCAGATCAGTCAACAATCTTTCAAAACTTGCTGTTCACCACAAATGTTGCCATCTTTATCCTAATGCAAGACATCAAAATATATCACGGTAAGGTTTCGGACTTGATGATGGTAAATGCTGCATTTCCCTTAATCCCTGAAATAAACAATAGCTAGCAAATGATAAATAAGGAAGAAATTAATTATAGAGCTAGTAAAACCACAAACTGCAAAATATAAATTTATAGGTTAAACGTCCTACTGTTCTGCTCCTAAACTGGGTTAATAAAGATGGGCATATGCCATACAGTGAGCTATAAGGGAATTTGGCCCAGACAGCAGCACTACGGTCTACTCTTATCGAATTCCAACTGTCACAGGATCTTTTACGTACACGCCAATGTATACACAGAACCGCTGTTTTCTGTCCCATCCGAACGACTAGACAGCTGTCCTCGTCAAGACCTCCGTTCTGCATCACTGACAAGGGGGAACCATGCCGGAAAATAGTATGAACTTTCTTGCCCAATGCAGAGATCGAACACCCTACCTCCAAGCTACCGAGCTACCCACTTAGCCACCGTGACCCCCGGAATGTATAAGAAAATATGACAGCTCACACCACCTCCGTTGCCAGGACTGACAGCATTCTGTCTATTCAGGGACATTATCGGTCACTTACCTCTAAAACTAGTCTAATGTTAGCTTTTATTTTTGCAGCATCGTTCGTTAAATTATTCGATCTTTCTGTCAGTCTTTTGTTTTTTTTATCAATGAATTTCACAGCTTCATCCAACGTAAACTCCACAAAGAATCCGTAACCAACAGCAACACATATACGAGATGCATCAGGCCTGTAAAAACAATCAAGAAGACTCGGTCATCGACATCATTTGTTCCCTTGTTTCTATGGAAACACAATTACCTATCAAATATATCTGGAACGGTTTATATATGCCCTGGAAACAGACGAACGACTGGATAATAAATGTTATAAGTTCTTGTGTTAATTCAAATCAGTTAATTTGAAATGAAATGGGTTTAAAGGCCTGGGCCTACTGTTCTGCTCCGACTTATCCTACGGTCTACTCTTGTATTTGAATTCAAAATGCCAGGGGATCTTTTAAATCCATGCCATGTGAACATTGAATCATGGTTTTTGATACCATCTGAACGACTATACACTGTCTCTTTGCAAGACCCTCTATTTTCGACCACATTGGAAATCATGATGAACTTTCTTGGCCAACAACATGTCGGAACACAGGCACTCTAGGTAGACATGCCAACGTCTTACTCGCTTAGCCACAAATTTTACCTTGAAAAGTGTGTCCGATTTGTTCTAATTTTACATAATGAATATTTTTAATTTAAATTTTATACAACAAATATTTTAAATGTCGTAAAACGAGAGAGAGAGAGAGAAATGGGGTTTAACGTCCACTCAACACAAACTAGGCCATTTCGGGACTAACATATGGTTTTTTAATTTTATTTCAATAATTTGCTTGCGCGTAGGGGTCTTTAGCAGTGGGAGGAAACCAGACTGCCCGGAGGAAACCCACGAGGTTGAGAAGGCACCCCTACCTCCATGCCACATACGCTCACACCAGGGCTCGAAACCACAGCCACAAGCCAGTGGTAAGCTGCAAGCTAGAGGTCGAAGCGCGGCGCTCTAGACCACTAGGCCATCCCAAACCCCCCCCGTCGTAAAATGAATCTTTGACTTACACTTTAGCTTCAACATAGAAATTATTCCCCAGATCTATTTGTGTCTTGAGAACATCATCGGTTAACTTAGTTTCCTGTAAAATAACAGGTTATATTCATTACATCATCAGTTACCATGGTTTCCTGTAGTTTCACAATTATATGATGGATGCTAGCAATACAACGTCCATCTGTCAGTTTTTAAATTGTGATGATGTTGTTCTACATCCATAGGTTTCTGTTTGATAGGAATGGTGTCAATTTTCAGACCTTCTTCACCTACTAGCCATATAAGGCCTGCTGGTGACGTCAATCGGATTTAAATACATCCTGTTTTGTTTTATTTTAGTTTTTATAGTTCAAAATTTCATTTTACTTGTCTTTACAGGGACGGATCTAGGAATTTTGAAAAGGGGGGGGGGCTGTCTCCGCAAAATGAGGGCACTGACCGCGGAGACCGACCACACCAAGAAAATTATCTGCCATTTCCTTGCATCTGTAGCCATTTCAAAAGTAAACGTTCGGAATGGACATATTTAGGTCTGAGAAAAAGCATTTTCAGCAATAAAAAAGGGCACTGTCGAAAATTAGGGGGGGGGGGCCTCACGCCCCCACCCCCCATTGAATCCGCTTCTGCTTTACTATCTGGAAGAGTTGTTATATAATAGGCATTCTTATTGACATGAGGAATTAGCCAATGAAACAGTTTGTTACAGTAAGTACTTAGCTGATTGGTTAATCAAACCTCTGATGTCATACGAACAAATGCCGTGTGTATGACCCCTAACGCCCTCCCCCCCCCTCTACTACAACTGGTGGTCAGATCTTTATGCAATATAAAAAAACGAAACAAAATATAGATCTATACAAATTCAATATAACCGTTTCCATGTAACTGGTGAAAATGCATGCGGAAACGCAAAATCATGTACATGGAAAACAGGCTTTAGGTTTGAGATTAACTACCACAGTAACGTAACTCAACATATGAGAATCTCCAACCTCCCCCATTTGTCCTGGAAATAGACAATTGTCAATGAAATAGTGAGAAAGAGAAATGGAATAAATCTATGAAGGATCTATTAATATCTGATCAAATCACCTGAAGTCGTTCTATCACTGTTTTAAGTTGAAGATAATCAGACATCTGTTTATGAATCTCATCTCTCGCTTCTAAAACTTTCCTACAATAAAATGATTGAACTTATTCTAAAACTGTTCTGCTTTGACAGGACTAATGGATGAAGACGGACAACGCCATATAAGGGAAATTTTGTCTGGACAGCGACACTACGTCTGTCATACTTTAATTACCAGGGTATTTTGAATTTCAACTTTCATTCAAGGCTTCTTTTATGATGTGCACAGGACCTAGGGGGGGCTTTTTTTGTCCTATCCAAACAACTATACATCGTCCTTTGCCAGGTGGCCTTCGTCTTGCGCCATTGACAGGAAATCCTGAGAAATTTGTCCTCCAACGGAACCAAGGCCTTACATGGGAATTATATCAATGTAATTAGTAATTCAGAGTTATAGCACAACTGTAAATATTACTCTAGCAGCATAGCACAAAAATAATGAAAGTAAACGTAGTATGCATCCTGTAAACGCGTGATTTACTCAAATTTACTGACAAAATTTGCTACAGCAGACCGTCCACACTTTTTAAACTTACTTCAAATCTTCCCTTAAGGTTTCATTTAAAAACTGTTCATATGCCAGGATTTTATCGGCTGATTTTTGTGACATTGTTTGTTATTTCTCGCGTGTTATACTTCCATTGCTATGTTCCACGCGAGGGATTCCCTAACTTCCGGTTACTAGAATTCGGATTCTCTCATTTCCGGTTATGTTGTAATAACAAAAATAATAGGAAAAATGGCGTACTGGTTTCATAGAAATCCTTTGAAAGCCACTGCCGTGGTGACATTTGAGTTCCATGGCGTAACAACAAATGAACCAAGTCGTAAAATCTTCGCTGATCTGAGAAAAACAAGGACTACATTATTGGAATTACTCACAGGTAAATCAGAGAGACTCTTCTCATTAGATGAATAGAATTATAAAAAATGTTGATCGAATCTCACAACAATCAACATTGACAGTTAAGTCAGTATCAGTTGTGAATGACTCACCTGGCTATAGCGTATACAGGTTTTACTCTAGTTTGTCTTACAAACTGATAGATCTTCCTTGATTTCTGATCCCTTTCTTTTCCTCAGTCAGATCATTCTTTATCAGGCAACTCTGTGAAAATTGCATTAACCCTCTTTCAATTGTCAGTATTATAATAAATAAATAATAATAAACACTTATGAATTCTAATAATACTGATGTGTTTTACCTTCCTGTACGACAGTTATTTTATGATCGTATAATGAAGATAAAAATATATTAAGTATGATTAACGCAAACTTGGGTGACACTTTGAGGATGCGTGATCGTTGATGAAATTGAAAATGACTAAATACCACTTGTCCACTGGTCTACAGCTACATGATTGTATTCCTGAAATTCTATCAGACATAAAAACTTAGACAATGTAGAATTGCAATGTAATTAAGCACAGCAAATTTGTTTCGGCTTTTAGAGTTGGTTGAGATGTTTTAAACAGTAAGCAATTGAATGAGGGTACATGTATTTTACTGGGAATCTGTCCTCCATCTTTTTCTACCACTTTGCCTGACATGAGATCATCTGCATAAATAGCCGACTATAGTAGTACATACATGACATGTACGGTACATAATCTCATTTTTTCTTGCCCCAATAAAAGTATACATGTACTATCAATTTCATTTGTATTCTTTGTAGAAGTATGCAGGGATGTAGCCAGGATTTGCTGAGTGGTGGAAAAAAAAAATTCCGAGCGAAGCGAGGAAAAAATTTTTTTTGGAGGGGGGCGTGGTCTTTTATGAAAATTCAATCCTTCCTGGTGTATTTCCAGAGCATCATCTGCTGCCTTTTTGTTGTATTTGCTTCAGTACAAATCAAATTTACTTAACTTTTATATTTACATATTCATCAAATTTTTACCAAATTAACTTAATTTCATCAATGATACAGAGACTCTTGCAGGGAGCTAAAAACTTATGTAAATGGTAATTGGTATTACATATACCATTTCAAATTAATTTACTAAAAAAAAGATCAGTTTCAAAGATTCTAAGTCAAAAGCCTCTGGTACTGTAGTGGTAGTCGTACTTATATTAATTACATGATGTAGTGACTAACGTAATAGTGAATGATAAGTAAAACAGTACACTCGCCTTGCCGCCTAATTGATTTATTTTGCGGCAAGTGTAAATAAAATGGACTGTAGCCCAACGGTCTCTCGGATTTAATTTAGATTCGGTAGAATTAACGCAAGAATGAGTACATTAAAAATTGGTCGTAAAACCGAACGTACGACACCATTTACGACATCCAACACTTCAACCATAGAAATATAGAATGACTTCAACATTGAAATGCCGTAAATTGGTCTGGGTGGCCTATTTACGGCAAATATACAATTCAAAGACCCTATAGAATCAGAATTATAAATTGATGAATACTCCTTTTTTAAACTAATTTAGGATGGAAGGGTTTACTACAGCACACAGAATTAAATTATGCCGTGGCAGACATGGTTTGCGTCGGCTTTTAATCTATGACTATGGCTTTGCCGTTTGCCGTGGTAAATTTCGAGCGATGAGTTTGTGTACGTACAGTCAGCAGAGTGAAAGAAGGATGAATCATGAATGGGTTTATTAAATACGACTGGGCGGGTTTCTTCGATTTTTTCTTTGTGCTGGGCGGCAAGAAATAGTGCCGGGCGCAAGCGCCCGGCGCCGCCCAGCGTGGCTACATCCCTGAGTATGAATTATCAATCGGATTAAAAGGCCAATCCCGATAATTTTTGTGGGAATAAAACTTCTTAATTTTGTGTTAAGATCTCTTAAAACCCACTATGCTTGCAAATAACTTAAACCCGAAGTCTTCATCTGGAAATGGAGACCATTGTATTATACGGTGTCTTGATAAAACCATACTTTTCTATAAAAATAATGTGTAGATGAAATTTACCCTTTGTTGTCAAGTACAGCACATGTGTCATTCATTGTATAGACCTCTCAAGAAACGAGAATTGGTTATGAGGACACCTAATGAAAAAATTGACCCAAAAGGGTTACGTTTCCGGATAAGCAGTTTTGACGTTCACGTACAAACGACTAAGTATTTTGAGCTGAAATTTTGAGACAAGGTGAAGACACCATGCCTCTAAATTTTGGTCGATAAACTTCATAAATACTCGGACTTTGATTTTTGAGACCCAGTTCTAATCGGGATAGTCCCTTTAAAACACAGAGATGTTTTACTTGTCTTTACTACACTATTAGGATCTGGAAGAGTTGTTATATAACCCGCTTTCTGGTTAATGGGATGGATTAGCCAATGAAATGGTATGTTATGACGAGTTCTTTGCCTTTTGATGCACAGGAAACTGTGGGTAGATCATTGAAAACGTCAACGCTGATTGATTAATTAATCTCAGACATCATAGGGTCCAAAGCCACTCATACGATCCCTGACGTGAACTTCAACTATATCTTGTCAGATCTTCATGTACAAAACGAAATATAGATCTGTATTTTAGTCAGATTATTGAATTATTAGAAGTCCAACAAATTCTTCTAATTGTACATTGTGGATTTTTATTGTTTCAGATCCTAATCATCAAAGAGAAACAGTGGATAAAGCCACGGCAGATTATTTCTCCTTGTTATCTGGTTTAATTCAACCCATCGATCCCAACGAACCAGAAAATAAACTACGTAAAATCATCAAATTTCGATGGACCAATAGTCTGTTGGGAAACACAGCCACTGAACAATGGGATGCGGTGTATGAATACGCATCTATGGCAGTTAATGTAGGTTTGTGGTACACAAAGCATGCAGCCAAACTTGCCGCAAAGGAAGACCCAGATATGGAGGAAGCCAAAGAAGTCCATAAATGTCTGAGAATTGCTGCTGGAATTTTTACAAATATCAAGAATGATTTAATTGGTAAACTTTCTGAGAATGATGAAAATGGAGTTGATATGGATGGTCGAGTTTTAGAGGCCTACATCAAACAATGTACGGCTGAGGCACAGGAAGTGACGCTAGCACGGGCGATAGAGATGAAACATTCGTCTAGTCTGATTGCTGCGTTAGCCTATGAGACGAGTCAACTATACCAGGCAGCGGATGATTCGCTGTCGAGTATCGATGCGGTCATCGTGGGGAAATGGAGGAAGTATTTTCAACTGAAGCATGCTTTTTATTTGTCGTCTGCTCATAGTTATAATGGAGACACGTTATTGGCTCAAGATAAATGTGGAGAAGCTGTACGGGGATTAAAGGTCAGTTACGTTTTATATTAGGCAAGGGTTCTACCAGGGCTTGATCTCGCTTTGATTACGTAAATCTGATCAAGGCCCTTCACGTAATACCCTGCATATCCAGATGTTGTAAAACTCACTGTCGTTGCTTCAGGAACATGGGGTTCTACAATATGTATGTAATTCACGCTGGGAAATACATGTAACTTGTAGTATCTCAATTTGTGAGTGGGTGACATCATTTAAACCCTACTCCTTGTCACGTACAACCAGGGATTACACGTTGATGTACGATCCATCTGTGCTAATGTAAAGTGTGTTTTTACCTTGTGATAAATACAGGTAACAATGAATATTATCTAAATACTGTCTTACTTCAGTTGTTATATAATATAATTAAATGTTGGATTGTTTATTAAAGGAAAGTGTAGAATTATATGATAAAGCTGCATTACTGTGTAAAGAATACGCTAGCACGAAGGGGGTTGGAACAACAGCAAGACCTCAAGATCACATTTTCTTTAGAAGACTAGGACCTGTTGTTAAACGTACCTTAGAAAAATGTGAAAGAGAAAATGGTCTGATTTATCATCAGAAGGTATATTATATTATTATAACTATCAATTTACTAGGTTTATTATTCCTCATTACTGTATGTGTATCAGCTAGCAGGTCTTTAGGCTTAAAATGTTATATAAATTATTATTTAGACATTTATTAACATGATGAGCCTATTATCAACTCTCTAGACAATCATATGGCAGAGATTTTAATTAAATTCAATGTTGCTAGAATCAAAAACAATGTAAAAATAAAATGGATAATTAACAACCTGTATTGCCAAGTACTATTGCTGTGATAATAAACTATCTACACTGTATCTTCCAACATCCATATCTTTGCTCAGAATAAAATAATTTGAATGGAATTTCAATATATTCAATTTTCATTGTCTATTTTGGAACTACATGTACATGCTTTGCAAGAACGGCCAGCTCTTTATCTAAATATTACAAATATGCAATACACTGAAATTACAATTACAAAGAAATTTAATAATTTGAGAAATGAAATGCAATAAAATGTGGTTTAACGTCCTACTGCTCTGATCTGCTCTGAGTTGAGCTGATAAAGACAGGCATAGTCCATACAGTGTGCTATGAGGGAAATATTTGCCCGGGCAGCGCAGCAGCACTATGGGATACTCTTATATTGAATTCCAAATGCCAAGGGATCTTTTATGTGCAGATCAATGTGTACAAAGGACCTTGTTTATCATCCCATCCAAATGACTAGATACTGTTCCTTGATGGTTTAATGATTCAAAATTCAAACCATGATGAATGTTTACTATTTAGTTTTATAGCATTATTTGAATAAAATTATTTCCTATATTACTAGAGGGGGGTGGATGGCCGAATGGTTAGCACGTGCACACTATATGATATAGTCTGTCATTGAGTCAACTGACCTGGGTGGCCTGTCCAACCTCATGGGTTTCTCCGGGTTCTCCTGTTTCCTCCTACCGCTAAAGACCCCTACGCGCAAGCAAAATCAAATAGAGCCATGTGTTAGTCCCGAAATGACCTATGTTGTGTCAAGTGAACATTAAACCTCATTTCTCTCTCTCTATTCACTAGAAAAACAATATTTTCAAATCATAACCCTCAATTTTTACTTTACAGGTGGCATTCGATGCCCCTCAACTAGAACTCAAGGCGACGTATGGTTTGGTCAGTCCTGAAGATTACACTCCACCTTCACTCAACCCATTATGGACAGTTGATGTTTATAATAAATTTAATCCAAGCATGGCACCAAAACCACAACCCAAAAAAGCCAAAGATGAAAAAAAAGAAAATTTACCACCTGTTAAAGAAAAAGAAACCCCAATGTCAGATAAAGATCCTAAAAATTACAGTGGCTGTTCTATTAGTTAGATTTCAACGATATTTAAGCTTTTTTTTTTAACTTGCCTATATCTCAGACAATGTGTAAACTTTTACATCTTAATCTACGCTACGATGTACTAACATTAAACAGGCATTATGACCGCGCAAAATCTGCTTACTGCATGTCTTTCTTTAGGCCTTAAATGTTAGCTTCATTATTAGACATTGATTAACTTAACAAAAACGTAATCAAGTCTTGATGTCATCGTATAGTCTAGATTTACAATAGATTTGAATAAGTTTTCAGTTTAATGCAGTAAAAATAGAATGGATAATCAAGACTTTGTTTATAGTCGTAACAACGGTAACAGTGAGAATCAAGGCTACACTATTCTTCTAACGACGACAACAAGACTCAAACTTATGTAATTTGAGTAATTTTCAACATATTCTCTTTTCATTTTAACTATTATAATGAGATCTGTCAACTCTTTATCTAATCTTACTTCATGCCTCTTTGATTTTTTTTTTAACACAATGAAAATATCCAATAACAATAACAGAGACTTTAAATACTACATGTCGATTAGAATAGAACTTTGTGTATGTTATACTTTGTGTGGAATAGAGATTCTACATGTTACTAGGATGTAGACAATGAACATTTGGGGGGGGGGGGGGTGACATTCCATGTGGAATACAGGGTGTAGATGTTACTAGGATGTAGGCGGGGAACATTCAGGGGTGGGGGGGCAATATCCCGTGTGTAATATAGGGTCTACATGCAACTAGGTTGTCTGATGTTTGGGAGTGGGTGTATATTAACATATATGAACAGTGTAGGGGTAATTGTCTGAAACGTGTATATTATATGTATATAAATATATTATTATTAATTGTATATTATTTTTTACCTGTAACATATTGTATTTGTTATGTTTTATTTATCTTTTCTTCAGTCTGATTTATTATTAATTGTTATAACCACTGGAATATTATCTCCTTTCTAAATACAACTTTCAGCCGAGACGAGGTATAGGTTTGTTAATTCAATTTTGTTCATATTTTACATAGGGAGAACAAGTACATTGTATTAAACTCCCATATCGTTAGTTAGTTCATATTTAACATACGAGAGAAGAAGTATTATACCCCCATATAGTTAGTTAAGTAATGTCACTTATAGAAACAGGCCTGTAGCTAGCGGAGCAGGGGTCAAGATAGGCGTGTTGGTCATTGGATCCAATGGAAAGAGCACCAAAGGTGTCAATTGGGGTAACCGATTCTTTCCCCATTGGGTAAAGGCACCCATTTGGTATCCGATTTATTCCAAGGGGGGGGGGGGGGGAGGAGGTGCTTCTCTTGTTCGAACCCCCCACCCCACCCCGCTAGTTAGGAGCCTGAGGAATGATATCACTGTATAGATTTATGTACATATTTTGATGTATATACTTTCTTTGTTTTATAATATATATATATATATATATGATGTTCATGTAGACATTAAACTGTCCGTAAACAGACATAAATTATTTGTAATTTCTCATACACTATCTCTTGTATTCCTGAAATAATCTTCATCACCCCATGGCCCAGACGCCCAGACCAAACGGTCGTCACTTCTACTGCAGGGTCGGGGCCTATTGGTTGAACACGTGACCGTGAAACCATAAGGTCTGACTGGCATGGTTTCGATTTCCACCTTTTACAAGGACTAAAAGGGCGTCTATTCAACCTTGTGTGTTTTCTATAGGTGCAAACGAATTATTAAAATAAAATTGAACTCTCTCCTCTCTCACTCTCTCTCTCCCTTCCTCCCCCCTCTCTCTCTCGCTCTCAGCATTTTGCAAATGGTGCATATAGCCTGGATTACCCTAAACAGACAGTCTTGGCTTCTACTATGTATAAACAAGACTGATCTAGACTAGGGACCTAATTCTATAATAAAATAACCGGACATGTCCGAGTGGATATTTAAATGTCCTTCGGACACCATGTTGATGTCGTATTGTATCCATTATACTGCTAATCGGAAATAGCCGAGAGTAACGCAGTCAGTCCGTTAATTTGAAATGATAAGATGTTTGGATTAAGTCAATTCAGGCGGACATGTATCTTTCAAAATTGCTTCATTCTGACACATTCACAAAGTTACATCCATGGCAACCTCAACACAGTGAGCTGTTAAATACATGCTTGTGCTGTGTGAAAGTAGGCCCAGACTGTTCACCAAATAACTGCCATGAAACGGGAACGAACGAGACTTTTCACATATATATACAGCTCACCCAATCCATGGCTGTTGACTAAGGGATTAATGGGAAATGTTCCCCGTTGAAATGGCTATTGTGGTCCACGTCTTCAGTAAGAAAGTAAATCCCCCGCCCCTTACCAACAAATCGCACCGGGTGTACATTTGAACCAAGGTTATATGCTGCGTGACAAATTTGTTTCAATGAACCCCCAGACACCCATGCGCCCTGGCCTACCTCTGCCTATTGGTAATGCTGACCCCGCCCATTCCATTCCGACCCCGCCCATTCCATTCCTTTCAACTATTGTTTGACCAACATACACCACTCCTTCTTGTCTCGTATACACGGACAGGGGCGTATCAAGGAATTTTTGCAGGAGGGGGTTTGCCAGGTTTCTGTCACGGAAATCTGCCATCATCGTCTCTAAATTACATAGGCATACATACAAATTGAGCTTTTTGAACAGAGAAATCATTTTTATACTGATATAGGATCACTTTGTGATGTAATTTTTTTATATTTTTTTATAAACAATGTGATGTAATTTCATTGATGCAAGGCATTATTTTTTTTATGTAGCTGAGCGGGGGGGGGGTGTACCCCCCCCCCCCGTCTGGATCCGCACCTGACGGGGAATTCACACTTGCCTCACAGACAGACCTTATGATCTAATGCGACCCCCCCCCCCCACGTTGCCCCAGTGACAGAAAGACGTGTATTGATTGTCAACGATATCAAATAATTATACGTCCACATTGATATGTGGTCGTATATTGTCGTCGCCTCCGTCCGGATAAAGCCTTTTGATTTTCAGTATTTTCTGTTAATTACTGCCACAGTTATCTCCCTTGATCACTTTTGTAACGCTCAAGAGGCCAAAATTATCATCCAATTGACTTCATGATACAGAGTTTAAGGTCTTGAGAAGAACAAGTATATTGATTTTCAATGAATTTTGATAAATGAACAGCTAAATCCATGATTTTAAATGTTTCGTATATTAAGCGTTAGCATGTGGCAGAACTTTATAAAACCAGACAAATTCTAATGATTTTCTGTTAATTACTTAATGGGTGTTAGTCTTAATCAGATTTTAGTGTAGGCTATTACAAATGTTTCATTACCGAAAATAGTTAGAATATGCGTAACTCTTGTTGACTGGCCGGATGATTTAGCTGCTGTGGTTGCCTGGCAACCTAGCTTTACATTCGGAGTTACCGTCCTTGATCAGTTTGTAAATTTTGAAAGTGTTTGGAGTGAGTGAGAGAGTGTGAGAGAGAGAGAGAGAGAGAGAGAGAGAGAGAGAGAGAGAGAAATTGGGTTTAACATCCACTCGACACAAACTAGGTCCTTTCGGGACTAACATATGGTTAAATTTTATTTCAATAATTCGCTTGCGCGTAGGGGTCTTTAGCAGTGGGAGGAAACCGGAGTGCCCGGGGGAAACCCACGAGGTTGAGAAGATGCCCCTATCTCCATGCCACATACGCTCACACCAGGGATCGAAACCACAGCCGCAAGCCAGAGGCGACCGGCCAGCTAGAGGTCGAAGCGCGGCACTCTAGACCACTAGCCCCCCCCCCCCCCACCCCACCCCCCACCCCCGACCCCCGATACAATTGAGGCATAGTTGATTCAGATATTAAACTCTGTACATTTAGAACTGGTATTTGAGATATAAATGGTTCAGATATTAAAAGTCTATTTTATTAGAACTGGTAATTGAGGTATAGATGGTTCAGATAATAAAACTCTAAACGCCATGACAGCACCATCTCCACCAGTTATTAGATCTTTTATGGTTTCCCGTGTCACTTCCTGCCAGACTCCTTCTGATAAAAACTGTTCAATTAACGGCATAAAACGTCCCCTCAATTCATCCACTTTTACCAAATTACTATCCTGGATACAAAAACACACGATACCTCCTGGAATATTTAAACAAAAATAGAATTAGGGGACCTGTTTCTTGTATGATTTGCATTGTAATGGTATAGTAATGGTATACCAGCGGCTACCAGGCAGGATACGCCCACATTTTGCAAGAGTTGGATTGAGCAAAAGCTAAAAACAATTTTTATACATTTTTGGGCGACAATCCAGAAAGTAATGGCCTGAAGTGTGCAAATAGCAAAAGAGGCGGAGATCTTTGGGATATAAAGATATGAATTAAGTTTCATTAAAATCGAATAAAATTATGACCTTTAGAGGACCAACAACCTTCGTATTACACACTTCTACACAATTTGTGTACAAAGAGCGGCCATTTTGTCGGGCAGTTTCATGTCTTGTTTTCCCGAAATTCGAATTCAACCTGCATCATAATGGAATGGTGATGTATTTAAACAATTTTTTAAAATTGGAAAAAAAATAGCGACCTCTAGAGAATCCGCAAGCTAAAAATGCAATTTTTCCAAACAATCAGAGGCCATAAACCAGGAAGTCGCCCGGGCAGTCAACAAGGGTTGTCGCATATTGTTTCTTTTGTCAGTAAGGAGAACATTTACAACACATGATAATCTTATTACGAGTAATAGCCCATTAAATAATTATCAGAAATGATTAGAATAGTTTTGATGGTTTGTCTCAAGGCCTTTGTCCACAAGATATTTCAAAGTGATCAAGTGCCAGAAATTATCAGATATCACCGCAAATCAAAGGGCTTCTTCATCTCATGACCTTAAACACTGTGTATATATTTAAAGTCAATCGGATATTAACTATAGCCTCTAGAGCGTTCACAAGATTTTTCAAAGTGATCAAGGGTCATAACTCTGGTAGTGATTATCGGATATCGCTGAAAAGCAATAGGCTTCTTCGTCTCACGACCTTAAACACCGTGTATAAATTTAAAGTCAATCGGATATTAACTTTAGCCTCTAAAGCGTTCACAAGTGTTTTCAAAGTGATCAAGGGTCATAACTCTGGCAGTAATTATCAGATATCACCGAAAATCAATAGGCTTCTTCGTCTCATGACCTTAAACACTGTGTATAAATTTAAAGTCAATCGGATATTAACTATAGCCTCTAGAGCGTTCACAAGATTTTTCAAAGTGATCAAGGGGCATAACTCTGGCAGTAATTATCAGATATCACCGAAAATCAATAGGCTTCTTCGTCTCACAACCTTAAACACCGTGTATAAATTTCAAGTCAATCGGATATTAACTTTAGCCTCTAGAGCGTTCACAAAAAAATGTGGACGATGGACGGACGGACGGACGGACGGACGGACCGACAGACGGACGGACGGGGGCGACGGCAATATACGACCACATTTCCATGTGGGCGTATAAAAAGGAACCAAGATCTTAGCCTGTAACGGTAATATATTCACACGTTATTCACACGTTTTGTTTTTTAAATCGGATAAAAATTGTAACCTCTACAGGGCCCACAAGCTAAACACATGATTTTGTGGTCAATCAAGGGCCATAAATAACGGCGGTGCGATCCAATATACGCGAGTATCGAAATGAATCAATAAACATGTATTTCAAGTTTCATTAAATCGGAATAAAATTGTGACTACTAGAGGGTCTACAACCTTGATTTACCAGATGTTTACACTATTCGCGTACGAGGGGTGGTCATTTTGTCCGGCACAGTGTTGGCCCGATTTTCACGAAATTCAAACTCAACAAACATTACGGTTTTACGGAGATATATTCGAAAGTTATTTTATATCGGATAATAATTGTGACCTCTAGAGGAACCACAAGCTAAAAACGCGATCTTTCGTACAAATATTTTGAAACTATTTGCGAACGAGCGGCGGCCATTTCGTCCGTTAGTTTCGATCCAATTTTTACGAAATTCGAACTCAGTCATCTTAACGGTGTAACGGTGATATATTGAAACGGATAAAAATTGTGACCTCTAAAGGGTCCATAAGCTAAGAAGGCGATTTTCGTACAATCAGGGGCCAAACTTCAAGCAGTTATGGTCCGATATGCGCGAATATCGAAAGGAACCGAGGACTGTGGGTTATAAACACACATTTCAAGATTAAACCAAATAGGATACAAAATTATGCGCTCGTACAATCAGAGGCCATATTCCATGAAGTCACGGTCCGATACAAGCCAATATCGAACCGAGATAAACCGATATTTCCAGTCTCACTGAAATCGGGTAAATATTGTGACCTCTACAGTGTTCACAAAAAATTGTGAACGGACGGACATCGACGACAAAATGTGGGCGTATAATAAAATAGAAATAGAATGTTCTCCGTGCCATGTGATGTCATTTGTCTCACCTGGTTTCACGACCCTCGTCATCTCAAACAAAGCATTTGTTGGTATCAAATTTTCTGAAAATCCACCGGCACATATCGAACAATCGTAACTACCTGGAATAAAGCACGGTATATCAACCATATACGAGAATATAAAGATTTAAGTTCACCATCTGAATGTATAAACTTACATGAAATAATTAACCAATTCTGTATTAACTGAGAACTTGTATATATTTATATGTATTTATTTTTTTTCATATTTTTTTTTAATTTGTGTACAAATAAAGTTTATTAACTATTATTATATTTTATTATTTATTATATACATGTATAATTATTTATTATGATTTATTATATATTATTAGTTTTGTTTTTATGATTTACTATATATTATTATTTATCATATATTATTTTTGTATTATATATTATTTTTTTTATTATATATTATTATTTATTAATCATTATTTTTTTAAAATTATATATTATTATTTATTGTCTATTTATTATCTATTATTACAGCATGTAAACCATTACAACATATTTAAACAATTACAACGTTTTGTATTCTTTTAAGGGAGTTATTAAGTGGTCTCACTGTCCAAACTCGTAGACCTCGGGGTCCGCCTACCCGACGCACAGACGAACAAGCCAACAGTGAGGCTGATGTCCCCCGCCGAAATCCCAAAATAAATAGAAGACACATGTTAATTAATCGCACATTTATTTTTTTCAATGTATCGAGCAATCAAACTGTACACGAAGTGTCATCCAAAAGTGTTTTATAAAGAAAAATGCTAAAACCGACGAGAAAAATGAAAATGTACCCTAGTTAGGGGGACCCTAAAGGCAGACAAAAGGGCCCCTCTGGCCAAGGGAAAGGGCCCTCGTGTCTATACACTGTTACTGTCGAATCGATTACTAAATGAGAATGCAGTCATTGTATTGGCATAAAAATCATCAATCAAGATGAACCTAAGTTATCTTGTCCCAAAGTATCAACCAATCAAATTGCTTATCTCTGCTTACCCTAAGCGGAAAATGCTCATCTTCAAACTCCATCAAGGCATTGACCTAATAAGCATATACACCAAGTTTGAACATTTTAACTCAATTAGAAGGAGAGTTATTGTGTTCCAAAGTCTCGACTACTCTCGACCAATAAATTGCGTATCGCTCTGCTTACCTTATCGAACTTAGTCAAGGTATTACTGTAATGAAACTATACACCAAGTTTCATCACTCTCACTTAATTAGAACTAAAGTTATCGTGTCCCAAAGCATCAACCAATCAAATTGCTTATCTCTGCTTACCCTAAGTGGAAAATGCTCATCTTCGAACTCCATCAAGGCATTGACCTTATAAGCATATACACCAAGTTTGAACATTTTTACTCAATTAGAAGAAGAGTTATTGTGTTCCAAAGTCTCAACCAATCAAATTGCGTATCGCTCTGCTTACCCTAAGCGGAAAATGCTCATCTCCGAACTCCATCAAGGCATTGACCTAATAAGCATATACACCAAGTTTGAACATTTTAACTCAATTAGAAGGAGAGTTATTGTGTTCCAAAGTCTCGACCAATCAAATTGCTCTGCTTACCCTGAGCGGAAAATGCTCATTATCGAACTTAGTCAAGGTATTACTGTAATGAAACTATGCACTAAGTTTCATCACTCTCACTTAATTAGAACTAAAGTTATCGTGTCCCAAAGCATCAACCAATCAAATTGCTTATCTCTGCTTACCCTAAGCGGAAAATGCTCATCTTTGAACTCCATCAAGGCATTGACCTAATAAACACATACACCAAGTTTGAACATTCTAGCTCAATTAGGAAGAGAGTTATTGTGTCCCAAAAAGTGTGACGGACAGACGGACAGACAGACAGACAGACAGACAGACAGACAGACAGACAGACAGACAGACGGACGGACGAACCCATTTTAATAGTCCCCCAACTTTCTTCGAAAGGCGGGGGACAATTAATCAAGTAAGACTATAGGCAATACGTGGAGATTAAATCCTACCGCGATAAACACTAGGTGCACACCTTTATCTATAGGTAATCTATTACTTACTATCAATAATATGTACATACCTATAAGTACATACCTGTCCCTATATGTACACACCTGTATCTATAGGTACATACCTGTCTCTATTGGTAATCTGTTACCATCAACGTATTCGATGTAATATTTATCATAAATATTTCTACTTTCTGCTACTTTCATCATTTCTTTACTTGGATCAACTCCGTCCATTCTTTTAAAACCAAGTTTCTGTAGCTAAAATATAAACATCGTTCTTTTAACTTTGTATAAATAAAAACAGAAATTAATGACGGCGAAAAATGCATTATGGGAAATAGATAAAGAGATGTGAGTTGTGACTATAATAGTTAAAAACTAGATAATGTAAAGGGTATTTGCTGAAAATTTCAGTCAAATTGGTCCACACTGAACAGAGATTTAAGTGACTGAATTTTCTGTCTAGGCTTGATCATCATTACTAGAGTCGGTACGATAACAAAACAGTCTCGATTATCCAATTCATGATTAAATCATGATTAAAAGTTGAGCGATAAATCGGATCCTAATCCAGTAAATATCACAGGCTAACTTTGACGTCGTGAGTTGATTATGGCCTGGATAAGTTAATTAATGTCAAATTAATAATTTAGATAATATTTTAGGCCCAAAGAAAGACATGCAATAGACAGATTTAGCTCTTGCATAATGTTGAAATGAAATGAAATTGGGTTTAATTTCCTTTAATTTTCTTGGACAGCCGGGCTATTTAATACTCTTATATCGAATTCCAACTAAAAAAGGATCTTTTTTGTGTACGCCAATGTGTACACGGGCCTCGGTTTGTCGTCCGATTTGCACGACTAGACAGCTGCCCTTGCCAGGCCTTCCAATCTGAACCACTGATAAGAGGAAATCACACCGGAAAATACCGACGAACTGATGAACTTAAATGACCAATGAATTCTCGTTTAGACAACAGATAAACCATGCTAAATTAAAGATATACATAATGTAAGATATTGTACTTCCAAAATAGTAGCCACGGTACTGGACCAACGAGACTACGTTTCGATTATCCATTTTATTCTTAAAGTCTTAAATAGTCGTTCGAATGGGACAAAAACCTAAGTTCCGTGCACATATTGGCGTATGCGTAAATGAACCCTTAGCAGTTGGAACTTAGATGCAAAAGTACGTCACGCCGCCGCTTTCCGGGCAAACTTTTCCCATAGCACACTTATTGCGTAGTTCAGATAGAACATAAAAGATGGACGTAAAACACCCATTACATTTCTTTGATATAAATCAAACACACCCTACTTCTATATGCACAAACAATTCAGTGGGGACCCACAAGCACGAAAGGTTCAGCGAGGACATATGACAATTTGTATCCAATAAATCTTGCGATGATTCGTGGACATTCATCGGTTAAGGGTATACTCATTATTAGCTGTCCTACCTCCATACCAGCCCAACCAGTCCCAGCACCAACATCAAGAATTTTTATATTTTCTCTGTTTTCTGGGTAAAATTCACCAACTGCTTTACTGACACTCTCAAATCCTTTATAACCAACCATCTTCATATCCTAGAGAATATAACAAACATGGGTTGCCATACAACACGATATACGTTCAATAGCAGCTGTATATTTCTACAGAAAAATACAAACATAAGTTATGAGGAAACTAACCCTAACCCTAACCCAACCCCTAATAATAGATATTGGTGCACTAATGAACCCATGTGCTAGTAAAATGGCGGACTAGTGAGCATTTCCTTCAGCATCCGTCCACCGGCAGCTTTATATCCAACTGCCTTGTGCAAGTAAAAGATCCCTTGGCAGTTCGAATTCGATATAACCGTAGCGCCGTTGTCAAGGAAAAACTTATAACTTGTGACATCATGGGAGATCACACAAACCTGATGATGGGAAATCTTAAAAATACATATCAGCGACTAAATGAATTAATGAGGTAAACAAAAGACCAAAATAGAAGAGAGAGAGAGAGAGAAATGGGGTTTAACGTCCACTCAACACAAACTAGGTCATTTCGGGACTAACATATGGTTTTATTTTATTTCAATAATTCGCTTGCGCGTAGGGGTCTTTAGCAGTGGGAGGAAACCGGAGTGCCCGGAGGAAACCCACGAGGTTGAGAAGGCGCCCCTATCTCCATGCCACATACGCTCACACCAGGGCTCGAAACCACAGCCGCAAGCCAGAGGTGACTGGCCAGCTAGAGGTCGAAGCGCGGCACTCTAGACCACTAGGCCATCCCCCCCCCCAAAAAAAAATAGAAGGGGTAATCCCAATAAATCATGTCATCCATGCCATACCCATACTTGTTCTAGATGAAGACATCCGCATTATGTGATTAGGTGAGCTAAAGAGAAATTTAATGTAGCAGCATTACCCCTTCTAGGTAATATTTGATTAAATCAGTGTTCTAAACCGAACTAAAGATATCATAAATTAATGAGGATTGCTAAGCATTGGATTCACATAAAAACTGCACTTTCTCCTTGTTTTTTGACATTGGCAAATGTCGAAAAACGGGAAGCTCATTTTTCTTGAATCTCAAAAAGGCAATTATAATGTATACCTTCTTTGATTTTTCTCCGGGTCCTCCGGTTTCCTGCAACTGCTAAAGACCCAAAAGCGAATTATTGAAATAAAATTAAACCATATGTTGGTCCCGAAATGACCTAGTTTGTGTCGAGTGGGAGGAAACCAGAGGACTCAGAGAAAACCCACGTACAACCGGGGATTCCAAAACACACCAGTTGACCCAATGGCAGGCCTTATGATACAGCACTCACGTGCTATCCATTTGACATCCACCCCCCACCCCTTCCCAGGGACTCTAGAGACATCGCAAAGTTTGTCAACACACTAAAGAACTTCATATCATGGTGATCAAAGAATACTCACCGATTTGGACGTCCACGGCATGAGTGCTCACAATGAACCAACTTTGAGATCACAGAGAACTTACGACGTAACATGTTTGGTGATAACAGAGAACTCGGAATAAACTCGGAAATAACAGAGAACTCACGACCTAACATGTTTGGAAATAACAGAGAACTCACGACCTACCTAACATGTTTGGAGATGACAGAGAACTCACGACATGTTTGGAGATAACCGAGAACTCACGACCTTCCTAACATGCTTGGAGATAACAATTAACTCAGACATACCTAACATGTTTGGAGATGAGAGAGAACTCGGAAATAACAGAGAACTAACAACATAACATGTTTCCAGATAAACGAGAACTCCAAGTATTGGAAATAAAAGTTGAAAATAGTATGACAGAGATTAACATACCGCTTCATAATTTCCTTTCGCCCATTCATCTAATTTCTCGATCATCTGGTCTCGGTTTAAAGTTTTCCTGATTTCATAATCTTGTTTAAGATCAAAGTTTCTTGTCGAATTGTTCGCCATCTTTAGACAGACCAACTGAAATTGTAATGTTGTTAAGTTTTATCTACCAGAGTGTGAAATCGTGGGAAATAAAAGCCACGTGTATATTGTTGATTTTTATAGTTTGTGTTGTGGGGTCAGGGCCTTATTTAGTAGAGTCGGCATTGTGTCACCACGTAGAAGAGTCTATTGTGGTCATAAAATGGACTCGTCCAAAAAGGTCACGGAAAACAATAAAGCTGTATCACCATCATGTGTGATAAGGTCTGAAATATTGACCTTCATTTTGAGTGATGATAGGTGACCTGTGTAATATTTTAATAGTTTTCATGCGATAACCTAAATCGCTATCCAATTTGTGTTCAACTAACAAATTGAGAACCATGATATATAAATTGGCGATAACTTGGTTAATACGTCTTCTTGCTGAATCATTGGTAAAAGATCCCTTGACAGTTGGAGTTTGATGTATTAGTAGGTTGTAGCGCCGCTGCTTGGGCAAAAGTTCCCTCATAGCACACTGTATGGTGTATGCCCGTCTTCATCAGCCCAGTTTAGGAACAGAAGAGTATGACGTTAAACACCATTTCATTTCATTAGAAAGAGGGAGTGAGAGAGAGAGGGAAGAGAGAGAGAGAGAGAGAGAGAGAGAGAGAGAGAGAGAGGGAGTCTTTCGCAGTTATGGGAAACTGGAGGAAGCGGTGAAAACCCTCGAGATTGGACAGGCGACCCTACCCCTTGTCACGTGGGGAATCAAAACCACAAGAGTTAACTCAATAACAGAGCTTATGATACACAACTCCATTCGGTCATCCAACCCCCAAAACTATGATAGTAACAAAGGAAAACTTGCCTACATGAGAAGGACCGAAGAATCTGTTGGTATCCCACGTCTATCTTTGCCTGTCACTCTCCAGTAGTGGAAACAGTATACATCCCAATCTTGACCAAACTATAACAAAAACAGCTGGGGTCGTCACTAAATGGACCGTGGTATTTAAATTAAATTATTAAATGGTCGAACGGCTTTAATCTTAAATCTGTATTATTCCAACTCATTAAATGCACCCATCTTCATACTAAAGGTCAATAACACTCTTGCTGGCTTGACAACTCCAGAAAATAAATAATAGTCTTATTCTAAGTACTAGATGTTTAAGTGTCCTACCTGTTGTGTAAATTATCCATTTCATCCTATTTTACTTGTGCAGAGGGTTGGAAAATATTTTAAAATCCAAGTCACATTTGAAAACGTTTATGTTAACCTTTTTAAATCATTTAGTTGATTTTTTTTCATTTTTTTAGAATTAGTTGTGTTAAGATGAAATTTGTATCATCAATTAATTGGAATATTGTAAAATAATACAATTTGTTGACCAGAATAAAGATTGGGACATATTATTAAGTTACAACTTGAGTGGTATTGAGTCTTTAAACCAAGTCATTGCTGGTTGTCGTGCGTGAAATAAAATTTCATGATGCGCAATAAAACCAGTATTAAATTTATATTACAATAGGTACCACATACAGAATAAATATTTATATTTCAAGGACGTTAATTTCAAATTAATTGCCACGAATTCTATCTACTGAAACAATGAAATGTAGATTTATTGAAAGGGTTGTCGTTTGCATGCATTACATTAAAAACATTAATAAGGTGACCAAAACGAGGTGTAAATATTTTGAAAAGATAAGAAATATATCATTATTTCAATCTACATACTTTTCCCAGTCTTTTATCAACTCGAATCACTCGATGTTTGCTTCACCGGTCCCGCTCTCTAGCGTCACATCCACCCTCGTGTATTTGCGTCACTACACAATCTTTTCAGGCGTCGCCGCCATCCCTACTTTTTGGCGTCACTGCCAATTTGCATTGCCAACCACCTCGTTTTACCTGTACTAACGTGTTTGCACCCTTATCACCCCTTCCCTCCATTTTGGGCGTCACCACCACCCTCCTGTTGTAACACCGCCACGCGTTCCCTCCATTTTGGCGTCACCACAATCCTCTTCTTGCATCAACGCCACCTCTTCCCTCCATTTTGGTGTCACCACCACCCACGTACTTGCATCATCACCACCCTCGCGCGTGCGTCAGCACCACTTCCTCCCTCCCTCCATTTTGGCGTCACCACAACCCTCGGGTCTGCATCCCCACCGCCATTGCAGGTCTTTCGTTAGTCCTAAAATGATACATGTATATGAATTATTAACTAGACATTTATTAATATGACAAGACCATAATCAATTAGTCAAGCCTTTGCCGCCCACATTCAAAATTATAGCGTGTGAGAAAATGTTGTAAAACAGGTATCACTAAAAATTTAACTGAAAGCGAAACTTTTAATCTTGTCGTTTCGTTTGCTTCAATCGTGTATATCTGATTATTATTATTTTAGTAAAACTAAAGCTTGTCCCATGCTGGGATTGGAGGAAGGGCTGTCGCGGACCCTCTTCTCGATCACAAATGCATTTGTACAAGATTTCTTTTGTCTATAAAATGAAATGGGGTTAAACGTCCTACTCTTCTGCACCTAACCTGGGCTAATGGAAGATGGGCGTATGCCATACAGTGTGTTATGAGGGAAATTTTGCCATATATATCGAATTCCAACAGCCAACAGATCTTTTACGTGCACGCTAATGTGTACACGGGACCTCGGTTTCTCGTCCCATCCGAACGACTAGGCAGCGGTCCTTGTCAGTTTTGTCTATAGATACCCTGTATAAAAATCTGCGTTCTTTCAAACCCCTGTCGCCGATTCTGGTAATTATAAGAACAGTACATAAGAGGATATCAATGGAACAAGAGCCTCTATATAGAAATAAACATGGCGTCAACTGGTTGGTATCCTACTGGCACTTAAATAGATATTTTAGGTTCACCTGTAATCGGGAGAGAGAGAGAGAGAGGGAGAAGAGAGTTTAACGTCCACTCGACACAAAATAGGTCATTTCGGGACTAACATATGGTTCAATTTTATTTTAATAATTCATGAATGGGTTTAAATACGACTGGGCGGGTTTCGTCGATTTTTTCTTTGTGCTGGGCGGCAAGAAATAGTGCCGGGCGCAAGCGCCCGGCGCCGCCCAGCGTGGCTACATCCCTGATGTTAATGAGATGATGTAATATATATGTATTAAACGTTAATATGAAAAACGGATGCAGACCACTATTGAATTTTACCATCTCCTTTCCCATACATTGTAGTTCGTCTATTTATAGCAAATCTCCCTCTTTCTCTTTTCTTTATAATTCATTGTCCTTAATTCTTCTTCAAGTTCTTCTTCATTTGTTGTCATATTTCGACATTTGTACACTAAAATTAACATTTGTATCTTAAAATCAATATATGTTTGACAAATCAGACATTTGTCATATCAGATTTGTAAAATGTATTTTTGTTTAATCCAATTGTATTTTAATATTGTATTTTAAGATAAAATTTAATTTAGCAAATCTAAAAATAATCTACAATTACATTTCATCATAGACATACAATACACAAATCTCGAACAAATTTCCAGATTCAAATCTCCAAATACAAATCTTGCAAAACATCTCTTTAAAAATATCAAGCCACCCTACTCCTTGTCACGCACAACCATGTAATGGAAACCATGCCGCATTTTGACTCAATAACAGACCTTATGAAGCAACGCACACGCGCTAACCATTCACCCCACTCCCCTGTTTCGCCCGAATTACCAATAGAACGAGATTACAAATGATATGAGATAGTCTCGGTTATTAAGTTTACATATGATATGGGATAGTCTCGGTTATTAAGTTTAACCATGAAATATTGACAGTAACTTGAACCCTAGGCACTGATGATCGAATGATTTATCAAGTTCAATATTTTTAGCTGAATCATTCAAATACGGTAAATTGTAAATACGCCATTTTGTTAAATAAATCCAATTGTTTATTTTGCGCCGGAGACCTGAAATTACTTTTACGAGCGGTTATATAACAGTCGGTCTAGTGTCCATAATAATATATACACACGGGAAGTCGGATACTAAACCGCACGTGTTTGTTACAGAAAACACACTCCGTATAACACGACTGGAGAATAAATGAAATGAGGTTTAACGTCCTACTGTTCTGCTCCTACTGGGCTGATGTAGACGGGCATACCCCATACAATGTGCTATGAATGGAATTTTTCCCGGGCGCTACGGCCTACTCTAATATCGAATTCCAACTGCCAAGGGATCTTTTACTTGCACACCAATGTGTACACGGGGACCTCGGTTTTTCGTCCCATCCAAACGACTAGGAAGCTGTTCTTGTCAGACCCCCGCAGTGATAATAGAGAAAGGGCTTTGCAATGTATAAGCGTCTCAACTTTAGGACGAACACACGAGGTATCACATACATTCAGGCATGCACGTAAAAGAATTAACACATTGGATGGCAACAACGCTGTCACAGCATTGGCAGTATGTATACTGTAAAATGTGAGAGATGAAGACATTTTAAATATAAAAAAAAATATATAACTTTAATAGAAATTAGCCTCATCTGGGATGTCCCTTGAAAAATTATATCTGATGCAGTTAGATGTACTGCACGCCACTGAAAATAGAACGTTGACACACCAATATTTATTTCATTTACACAGGCAATGTACTGCACTGAAGAAACTCGCACATTAAAGTAGTAACTCAATATCATTCAGTCTTCGACATTGAAAACACGAATTATTTGTCAATTTAAAACAGCATTGATGTTGTGATCTTACCGGGAAAAGATGATCTTCTGATATCCCATATTTAAGACAAAATAAATATTCTACCATTGGTATACGAATTGTGTACCATAATGCGTCTCAACGCCATTTGTTACAATGGGCTCGAAGAACCAGGTTAGACATATTCAATAAGCTATGTCAAACGGTGACGCCATAATATTATTATCTGGAGAACCCGTTCATACTATGGTGTGGACTGGAATAACCAGACGCTAGAGATTGCAACGCGATTGAGACTAGCAAACAGAGTAAAACGGAAACAATTGAATACAATTCAGTCTACAGACATTCAGTTGACATTATTTTTATTATATGCGTTGCGAACCAATTTCTATGTCAAAAATATTAGCGATTAAGCTCCTTTAACAATATTAGGGTGAAGTCAATGCAGCCGCCACATGCAGTAGCGAAGTATTTGAAATTTTCCACGAGATTACTTCAGTTTCTGTCGTCAGTCGATTGGGTTAGGTTACGCGGATTACGTATGACCTTGGTCAAACGTAATAATAAAAGTACATTATTAGACCTATAACTTAATGTAGAGCAACTTGTTCAATGTTGTTAAAGAGAAAGAAATGGATAATAACATCCAGTCGACGCAAACAGAGCCCTATTTAGCGGGGGTGCACCATCCAAAAAATAAAGCGCCCCGAGAAATGGTGGCCCTACTGGATTACTTGCTACCGACTTTGATTGCGACAGTTCCCACGCTCAGTTACTTGGACATTATACATGGACACTTTTGAAATCCTACATACGTCCCTGGACGGGAACTAAGTTATTCCTTCCACCAACATGGTTTAATTCTTTGCCATTAATTCGTTTGGGGGGTGGGGTGAAAGAAACTGATTACCCTACTCCTTGTCCCACCCCTTGTTTTAAACGGATAATACCACCTATGATGATTTGAGATTTTGAGACTAAAGACAAATGACGAAAAGACATCACTTTTCGTAGATTTGGTTTATTTTATTTGATGTAAACATGAAAATGACTTGATATTCAAGACTATGTTATTAGAGCTGGTAGGGTTAACTAATGTAGGCCTAACAATATTTGTGAATAGGTTCCCGATTCAAAGGCATTGGAAGTTATAGAGGCCCAGGGTTCGGGGGATGTTATTGAGGCCCAAGGTTCGAGGGAGTGGGAGGTTATAGAGGCCTCGGGTCCGAGGGTATGGGATGTTATTGAAGCCCCGGTTTCGTGGGTATGGGAAGTTATAGAGGCCTCGGGTCCGAAGGTATGGGAAGTTATAGACGCCCCAAGGTCCGAGGGTAGGGGAAGTTATAGAGGCCTCGGGTCCGAAGGTATGGGAAGTTATAGACGCCCCAAGGTCCGAGGGTAGGGGAAGTTATACAGGACGCAAGGTCCGAGGTATAGGAAGTTACAGAGGCCCCAAAGGGTATAGGAAGTTATAGAGGTGTCAAGGTCCGAGGGTATGGGAAGTTAAAGAGGTATCAAGGTCCGAGGGTATGGGAAGTTATTAGAAATGTAGAATCTCTCCCAGGTGCATTGGCGTAGTTTTTTGGTGTATGCTGATTCCACATACTCTACGATTTACAAGATCAGATCTTTAAAGGGGCGTTATCAGTTTTACTCCCAAAAAATATAAATGTAAATATTTATTTAATATCGTCTGATAAGGGAATATAGTTGCAGGTATGATTATTTTGTTGCACTTATGTGCTCGTTTCTCTACAGAGTTGGGCATTTTGAACGAGAGGATCTGTGTTAAAGGTGGGTAGTAATATTGAATGATTTCATATTGGAAATGAAAGGAAACGGTTATGAAATGAAATGAAATTGGGTTAAACGTCCTACTGTTTAGCTCCAAACTGGGCTAATTGTTGCCCTGGCAGCGGTGCTACGGCCTACTAGTTTATCGAATTCCAACAGCCAATGGGTCATTTACGTGCACGTCAATGTGTACACCGGTTTTTCGTCCCCTCCGAACGACTAGACAGCTGTCCTTGTCAGGCCTTCCTTGCATCATTGACAAGAGGAAATCACGCTGGAAAATCTGGATGAATATTCTCGGCCAATGGCGGATGGAACACCGAAATGAAATGGGTTTAACGTCCTGGTGTTGTGTTCCGATTGGACTAAAGACGATTTATTGTCCTGTGTGTGTGTGTGTGGGGGGGGGGATTCAGCCCGAATAGCGGCGCCACGACCTACTGTTATATCGAATTTCAATTGCCAAGGAACCTTTTACGTACACTGAATGTATACATACACGGGACCTTGGTTTTTCGTCCCATCCGAAATAGTACACAGCTGTCCTTATCAAGCCCTCTATTACTCTACCCCGAACGAGGAGAAAACACACCGGTCAACTGTTACATCATATGAAGCAGCTGTGGTTTCTAGCTGTGAGTTGAAGTTACAGTCAATCCAGCTGATGTATGTAAATGGTCAAGTTAGATAATCATGTAAAGTGTTCAAATTAGTTATCACATATTAATTGTTCTGAAGTCTGCCGTATCGTCGGTGAAGTGTCAAAAGGGTGTATCTCAGAATTTCTAACCTTTTGCATTTCAAATGAAGATACAAAATTTAGACACATGATACCCAGAACAGTTCTAATTGGCTTAGAGATACACAGCTTAGACAGAAATGGACACTTAATTGGGAGATTTTAAAAAGTGTATTTGACTAATTTCCCGAGATACACCCTTTTGACACTTCACCGACGATAAGCTTATCGAGAGATAATCGGATTTCATTTCATCACAACTGTAATGAACTGAATTAGTATAAATTGGCTTAGGTACAAGACATAAACGTTTGTCTACGATAGTACCCTAGGTGAAAGTGGACATTAAACTCCAGTAACGAACGAACGAATGACATAAACGACGGTCACATGAACTAGGACGATGGCCGACATGACTACAATATGATATGTTATGTTCCAGTGTCCATTTACTGCATGGGGATTGGATGGCCAAATGGTTAGCGTGTCTTCGCTGTATCATACTGCATGTCGTTGAGTCAACTGGTGTGGTTTCAAATCCGCGGTGGTACGTGGCAAGGAGTAGGGTGGCCTGTCCAGCCTCGTGAGTTTTCTCCCGGTACTCCGGTTTCCCCTCATTTCTGAAGACCCCTACGCGCAAGCGAATAATTGAAATGAAATTTTAAAAAAAACCCCATATATTAGACCCGAAATGATCTAGTTTGTGTCGAGTGGACGTTAAACCCCATCTCTCTCTCATCTAGCCTCGTCCCTCGAGTCTCTTGTTACTACTGGGACTAAAACGCATTATGATATATACACGATTCGTGTACCAGTGGTAAAATATCTATTTGCCGTTACGGTAGCATCGCAGTAAGGACACCCCCAGTTGGACGGTGGTGTTAGTAATATCACCGTCAAAATACAGTCTGTTTTATTTATTTTTATGTTTTATCTGTTTTTGTGTTTTATTTAGGTATAAATCTATACGGTAGGTATAAAACGATGGACGGGTCGGAAGGATCCGCACAGTTTAATTTGAAGAAGGAGCATGATATGAGAAAAACACTGAATCGTCAACAGTTGTTGGAACTGTTCGATGAATGGGGAGCCACAGGAAAATATGAATCGGTATGTTAGATACCTGTACACGAGGTGTCGTCAATCTGGCGGGATGAACTCACCGTGGTAATCCAACAGCCAGGACACAGTACATAGAAAGTCGAACGTAGGGTGAACTGGCAATCGAGCAGTTAAGACACTGTACACAGGGAGTCGAACTCAAAGGATAAACTGACCGTGGTAATCGAGCTTTCAAGACACTGGCAAAGAACAAAAAGTCGTTTCAAAGCCCAGCGTTTCAGTGGCAATGTCTGCGGTGTGCATAGTCGTACGGATGGATGCGAAAAACCTCGTCCGAACACAATTCGCTCACTTCATCCCACACGTAGCCACCTCTGAATATAATTACACACATATCCATCTTAAAATTATCAATCCTGTTACATTCGAAAATAAATTTTTGGCAATTTTAAATGTCCCAAATTTGGCAGATTGTGAAGTCGACATCCATATACAGATGGGGGAATCGAGAAATGAGTTATAAACGATTGATATATTCAATATCGCATCCAGAATCTGTTCAATATCGATAGCTATAGGCAACGTCAGAGGTCATAGGAGAAACTTTTGACCATGCAGTCATTTGACTTATCAGCATTGATGTTACTAGTGGATTACCTACAGTTCAGTGCAAAACACACCTATCAACATTCAGAACACGTCAATGATAACAACTCTTCCAGATCCTAGTGTAGTAAAGATAAGTAAATCGCAATTTTGAACTATAAGAACGAAACAAAATATCTGTTCAATATTTTATATAGGATCTGGAATCTGTTGAATATCGAGGATACAAAGTAATAGCTGAAACTGTTGGTGAATATTTTACTGAAAACAGAGAAAGAGTGAAAATAGTTGATGTTGCTGCTGGTACTGGATTGGTTGGTATGAAGGTAAGGAGACTTGTTACTCACTTGCTTGCGCTTGCTTGTAGTTGGCGTAGTTTCTTGCATACTTCCTGAGCCCCTATGGATGTTACTGGTACTGGGTTGGCTCGTTAGAAAGCAGGATAGAAGAGGGGTTCAGTTTATGTGTACTCTGGTGGACCCATAGACAGAGGGAAGGGGGTGGGGTTGAGGGTTCGGGGGTACATCTGGTGAACTGTTGTTGAATTTATATATTAAGCTTTGGGTTAATTTATGAAGAACTAGTGAAGAATTGATGGACCAATAGCGAAGTCCTGGTGGACCAATAGCGAAGTTCTGATGGACCAATAGTGAACTCTTGATGGACCAATAGCGAAGTCCTGGTGGACCAATGGTGAACTCTTGATGGACCTCTGCCGAAATCTTGTTGTAACTATGGTGAACTCTTGTCGGACCTATGGTGAAGACTTGTGGTGGGTTTCTGGTAAAAGCTTTACAGAGTCGTGGTGAACTCTTGACGGAATTGTGGTGAACTCTTGTTGCACCTTTGGCAATATTTCGTGTCCTTTTTTATATCTGGGAGAAGTGAGGATAGACAAAGCAAAAGTTGTATTTCCAAATACCCGCTTGAAACATTAAAGCTGAATGGTTAATTAAGTGTTTTGACGTCATGGATTCAAAAGCCAAACGTATGGTTCCTTACACGACCTCCTGCTCGACCGGTCAGATCTTCGTGTAGTTGTATTTCCAAATACCCTTTTGGAATTTTTGACGCCATGGATTCATAAGCCACTCGTATGGTTCCTTACACGACCTCCTGCTCGATCGGTTAGATCTTCGTGTAGTTGTATTTCCAAATACCCTTTTGGAATTGTTGACGCCATGGATTCAAAAGCTGCTCGTATGGCTCCTGACACGACCGGTCAGATCTTCGTATAGTGGAAGCCATCGGGGATATAAAAAATAAAAAACGAAACGAAACACGTATCTGTATTTTAATCAGATTCGCCTTTTGGTGAATTCTTGGTGGACGTATGGTTATGAATTCGTGGTGGAGAAAGTGCTGCAATCGTAGTGGGCGTGTGCTGAAATCCTGGTGAACCTGTATGTAAAACCAGATCCAATTCCATAGTTGGCATTTAACAAGAAATGCCAGCCTGAGTAAGTAAATTTAATTTCAGGCCTTCGTTTATACAGTAGGTTTAACCGCGCAAAAAGCCCAATCCCATTTCTGTTTCAGACTTCGAGTGGTATTAAACGTTCTCGGCAGATTAGTCTAGAAACCCATACAGAAAAATGACGAATCCCCGTGTTACCGTCAGCAGTCTTGTAACTATTTTTATTATGTTTTAGCTACAAGAATTAGGTTTTAAAAGAATGGACTGGGTTGATCCTAGTAAAGGAATGATGAAAACCGCTGAAAGTAGAAATATTTATGATGAATATTTTATAGAATATGTTGGTGAAAAGAAATTACCTATAGATACAGGTTAGTCTAAATATTCATAAAGTGTTTCATTTATGGCCATACTTGTATTATACAACAGTATGACACTTGGGCAAAAGAAATAGGGGTGTTGGATGACCGAGTGGTTAGCGTGTGCGCGCTGCATCATGAGGTCTGTCATTGAGTCAACTGGCGTGGTTTCAATTCCCCGGTTGTACGTGACAAGTTGTAGTGTCGCATGTCTAACCTCGTGGGTTTTCTCCGGGTCTTTCAGTTTCCTCCCACTACTAAAGACCCCTACGCACAAGCGAATTATGGAAAATATTTGAACCATATGTTTGTTTCGAAATGACATAGTTTGTGTTGAGTGGACGTTAAACCCCGTCTCTCTCTCTTTTTCTCTCTCTCTCTTTCTCTCTATCCCTGTCAAAAGAAGTAGTCTGTGTCTATAGTTGAGGTTCTGTAGTTACGCTGATCCAAACTGATCAGCAGTGAATATTCGCTACGCCGCTACAATTTACTTAGGGGGAGAACATTGGTGCGGTGAATTAGCTCACAATATCAACTTTTTCCATTTAGCAAATTAATATTTACACATTTGTTTGTCGTATTAGAAAAATAATTAAAGCTATTTGCAGTTAATAATTGGATCAAAATAATTCCTATTTACTGAAAATGGGTGCATAAAAATAATACGCCAAGGAGTAAATTCAGTAAAAGGCGCCATTCTGTGCGGACCAACTTGTGTTACTACCTTTCATGTACACAATACACGCACTATCGATGTTAATGATCGACACCGTATAATGTGACGTCACTCGTAGAGTGCATGTGAACTTTATACAGGTCGCCTATTCGCATAACCTTTGTAATTTAAGCTTGCCTTGCGAATATGGACGTGTAACAAGCATTTTTTAAAGCGAGAATTTCATGTTTTCTAAGAAAGTCAAAACATATTTATTTCGATGTCTTTTGCTCAATGGGTTGTCTACTAACTATTATACGATCAAAGGCCTTATTTCTCGCACTTAAAAATCATTCACACCGGAAATTTGATCTTCAAACGTTTGAATTTGAAGTTGAAAATGATATTTTTGCCAATTTCTCAACTGGAAATAGTGAATTATAGTATTAATAGGATTATTGTTTAACAAGGTAGCACTGTTTATAGAAACAATCTATTTTATGACTTTATTTTAATACATTTTAAAAATATTACTTAAAAATATGAAATTAGCGCTTTAATATAGAATTAGCCATGATGTATTTACAGTGTATTTACGCTATTGCTGAATTTGTGGTGGGAGATCGTTGACGGTTTTGTATATGTTATTATATTACAGATAGGTATGATTGCTGTGTATGTGCTGGGGGGTTCGGTGAAGGTTTTATGCCAGTAAATGCTTTATTTGACATGACGAGGATAGTCAAACCCGGTAAGATATCATCTAATGTTCTTCGTTGTTTCTTTACTGCCAAGGGATCACATGGCTAAGTGGGTAAGACGCTGGCTAGCTAATCTGGAGGTCGGGTGTTCGATCCCTACATTGACGGAGGGCCTGGTAAGGACAGCTGTCTAGTCGTTTGGACTGGACGAAAAACCGAAGTCCTGTGTACACATTCGCGTGCACGTAAAAGATTCCTTGACAGTTGGAATTCGTAGGCCGTAGCGCCGCTGCCTGGTCAAAATTTCCCTCACAGCACACTGTATGGAGTATGCGCTTCTTCATTAGCCCAGGTTAGGTGCAGAACAGTAGGACGTTAAACCCCATTTCATTTCATTTCCATACCGCCCTAATTAAATACAATGATGTGTCGCTAAACGTTTGTCGTTTCACGCATTTTAGGGCTCACGAGGTACAACAGTTATTACATTCAATGATCGATAAAAATCAATTCAGTTTTATATGTTGTTTGAAGGAATCCATTCAAATTGATGATAATAACCTTCAGAGTTATTACCCTTACTGTTAATTTTAAACGTTCAACTGATATACATCGATTAGTTGATCGAATTTCAACGACTCCCGTAATTATTACCCTTTATTGCGGTCGCCCTTTATTGATTCGTGTAGATCATTGCGATGTTTTTTTTCCATTGGTTACCTTTTAAGAGTCGAATGAAGGGTCTAACGCAAAAATTACCTTTTGATATAAATTAAATTACTATTCATTGATTAGATTAGTTCAACATGAAGTATATACACCCCAACATGATAATTACTTTATGGAATGGCGTATCACTCGGCAAACATCCAGCCTCGGTTGTATGACGATAAGTGATATGTACCTACGCCTATGCAATTGCGGTGCGGCACCGGTATACTTATAAGGAAAGCTTGCAGCTTTTAAAAAGAAGTTATCAAAATTGCGTGTGTAGAATTTATATTGCAAAGTTGTCTATGTTTGAAGAAAAACAGCTTCAGACTTTGAAATATTTGTATGATAAAACATTCTCCAAAGGCGACGTCATGGACAACTTTCCGACATCTTATCTTTTCCATGGGCTACTTGGGTCTTTTCTCTTGAAAAAATAAACTCAGTTTTCTGTAATCTTAATTAGTCTAGCACTACCCTAGACCCGTACGTAACTAACGTGTCTCAGATGTTCAGATTGCCCTAGACCGTATATGCTGTTTCTAGAACCCCTGTCACCTAGGCTACAGTTATAGTAAGATGTGGTATTAGATGTTGTTTTATTACTATTATACTTATAGGTGGTTTGGTCATATTTAATGTCATAAAGTCTAATTTACAAACAACCGATGAATTACGAGACAGATTAATGCCTCTGATTGATACATTTGTAGCTGATAACATCTGGAAGACGATGAGGCGAGAGACATTACCTAACCAGATAGCCCGCTCGGACGGATATTTAATGGTTTATAAAGTTTTGGTATCGGAGATCACAACCGTGCAAAAATTACCACCGTTGAAATAATTCCAGATTCTCAGACGATAATACACAACCACTATTAAAATAACTCCAGTTTACCAGAAGATAATATACAACCACAGTTTACCAGGAAATAATATACAACCATAGTTTACCAAAAGATAATATACAACCATAGTTTACCGAAAAATAATATACAACCACAGTTTACCGGAAGATAATATACAACCACAGTTTACCAAAAGATAATATACAACCACAGTTTACCAGAAGATAATATACAACCATAGTTTACCAGAATATAATATACAACCACAGTTTACCAAAAAATAATATACAACCACAGTTTACCGGAAGATAATATACAACCACAGTTTATCAGAAGATAATATACAACCACAGTTTACCAAAAGATAATATACAACCCTAGTTTACCAGAAGATAATATGTACGACCACTCACTAATATATTAAAATTAATATTAATTAGTTTTGTTAATGACAAACCGCCTTCACGTTGTCTTAATGAATGATTAAAATTCTCGACAATTTTCACTTCACTAATGAAAGATTAAAATCATCGACACATTTTACTTCAGTAGCTTTGTAATACCCTGGTTTACTTTCTAAAATCATCGACACATTGTTGTCGTTATTCCTTTGTGCATTTTCCCAACATTGAATTGATAATCATTAATTCGTTCAATTCAATTCAATGAATAAACTTTAAAATAACATAAGTCCATCATGATCAATTTGAATAACAATCTATAAGAATCCGTTTTTTTTTCAAATTTTACAAACAGCTCTCGGGTGCAAAGAAAAGATGATGGGATCCCGTTGGACCATTTTCCCTGTTCTGAACTGTATTTGACCGGTGGTCAAGTCAAGGGCGATCATCACGTAACCACTGGGCTCATGAAGACGGGTATACGCCATAGAGAGTGCTATGAGGGCAATTTTGCCCGGGCAGGGATCCTATGGCCTTCTCTTAATATATTGAATTCCAACTTCCAAGGGGGCCTTTACGTGCACACCAATCTCCCGTAATCTGGAAAAACCTAGCAAGTCAAATTTAAGTGAAAATTGAGTTAGACCCATATTTGGACTCAGTACACATGTATATAATAATAGGGTTTTTTCTCCTTCACCGAAAAGGCTTCTAGTTATCTACATCTAAAAGGTCAAAATCAAATTGGTTATGCATATATTCATGCAGTAGCTTAACAAAACAGTTTTCCTTTGTTTACTCAAAACTACATTCAACAGAGTTACTAGGTTTTTCCAGATTACGGGAGCAATGTATATACGGGACCTCGGTTTTTTTTAACCATCCGAACGAACAGACAGCTGCCCTGCACCACTGGCAATGCAGGGGAGTTTTCGAATGACTAATACATTGTCTTGACACATAGTCAAAGTAGCAATTGTAGAAATCATCAAATATTGCCCTTAAGATTATGTCATTATTTGCACAGCGATCTTTGTAGCTCTATGCAGTGCTAGGCGTCGCTGACTAAATGTGGAAAATACACGAAACAACTCGTCACATCGGACGTGTGGTTCATCCAATCTCGTCTCTGCTACATATTTTAATAGCCTCATGATCGTCTAGAATTTTCAATTGTTCATTGACTGTTTAAATGCCCTTTTCACGTTGTGTATTCTCTTCGTCTTATCTATCTCAGTAGTTAAGACACTTGACTTCTCGGTAGTTAAGACGTTTCTCTTCTCAATAGGAATAGCAATGCAACAGTTCGTTTTTACATCTTATATATGAAAGCTGTATACATGTATACATGTATACTAGATTACAATAAAGTCATTCTCTCAATCTCCATCCAGCCAGTCTGTTGATTGAAATTGTCGCATCTTCTTATGGATATCTGACGAATTGGTCAAATATGACGTAATTAATTATAGCGATTGGTTGATTAGCCTAATGTATGTGGCATGGAGAAAGGGGCGCCTTCTCAACCTCGTGGGTTTCCTCCGGGCACTCTAGTTTCCTCCCATTGCTAAAGACCCCTACGTGCATGCGAATTATTGAAATAAAATTAAAACCATGTGTTAGTCCCGAAATGACCTAGTTTGTGTCGCGTGGACGTTAAACCCATTTTTTTTCTCTCTCTGATTAGCCTAATGACGTCGAAACCCTCCATTATATATATGAAGAGTTGAAACTTACCGGAGACATTTCTCACAAGATATCTGTTTTTATATACCAATCTGCCACCCATTCTTTTATTTTGATTTAAGTACATATTAGACAATATGACCTCTATACAATGTGTGAATATAATAATTACCCAAAGATAGCAGTATTGTATTAATTAATTAATTTAAAGAGTAAAAATTCCAGCAGTCTTGTCATACCTTTCCAGTATAGCCCATCAACATAGTTGAATAAACTGCCATCAGAAGTGATAACAGAAATCAGTTTAATGAATATATGATTTATTAACATCAGATATATAAACAGCTACAAAACCACAACAGGAACTAAAACTACACCAGGAATATAAAATAAAACATTACCACTGTACATTTAGACAATCATTCCGGATGCGTTCATACGTCAGTCTCTCTGTCCCCCCGCTCGTCTACCAAACTGTCAGCAAATAGTGGTCTAGAGTGTCGCGCTTCGACCTTTAGCTGGCCGGTCACCTCTGGCTTGTGGCTGTGGTTTCGAGCCCTGGTGTGAGCGTATGTGGCATGTAGATAGGGGCGCCTTCTCAACCTCACATCCGGGCACCCCGGTTTCCTCCCACTGCTAAAGACCCTATGCGAAAGCGAATTATTGAAATAAAATTAAACCATATGTTAGTCCCGAAATGACCTAGTTTGTGTCGAGTGGACGTTAAACCCCATTTCTCTCTCTCCACGCCATGGTTTACTGGCCAGTGCGTATTTCGTTTGAACTCGTGTAGTTTGACATATGGGATTTATTACATGTTTAATTAGATCATACCCAGTTCGCGTCTTAACAGAAGTATATATGGGGTCTATAAGTTCTATGCACCTAAATGATTGTTCAATTTGATGAAAGTTATAGAGCACTTTGTCACATTTATTCAAAGAATACTATAAAACTGTTACAGCATATCATATACCATAATGTTGTGCTATAAGCCTAATACAGTGTGAGAGAGAGAGAGTGAGAGAGAGAGAGAGAGAGAGAAAGAGGGAGTTTAACTTCCTCCAGATACATACAACAAAATAAATAAATAAAGATAATTATAGATTAAACCTTGATATTGAGAACCCTGACTAGAGCTCAGACCTCCCTCTCTTTATCCGACCTTGCTTCTCTGAATCTGAATCTGAATCTGTACGTTGCAGGGCTTGTTACAGCATGTACGCAACGGGGGAGTGAGTGCGTTATGTTCTTGATAGAGCTGATTTAAAGCTCTTTATCGATGGAGCGCACACTAAACTATCATCCAGGTGGTTCCAATCAATAATTGTCTTTGGGAAGAATGAGTGTTTATAAATTTCAGTTTTGCATACCACTGTTTTAAAACATTTTGAATTGTTTGTAACATGGTTTTCAACTATGTTTTTAACTATAAAGTCAGACTTCTGTTTTGCTTTGATTCGGCGTTTGGGTCTGGCGGGAGTAAAATAGTCATCACAGGTGAAAGCTGGGACCAGCCCCTCAACCACCTTATAGAAGAAAGTGAGGCGGATCATCTTCCGTCTGTCTTGAAGAGATGGGAGTTCCAAGTCCTTCAGCATCATTGTGACGCAGCCTTCATCTTTAGATTTGTAATCGCCGGAAACAAACCTTGCAGCTTGGCGTTGGACTCTCTCAAGTCTATTTATATCCTTTTGTAGGTAGGGGTCCCAAACGACTGAACTATACTCCAGGGTGGAACGAACAAGCGCTAAGTAGGCTGATCTTCTACAAGATTGTGGGCAGTACTTGAGGTTGCGCTTAAGAAAAGCCACTGAGGAGTTCGCCTTCTTTATTAGCCTGGTAATGTGGGCGTCCCATTTTAGATCTTCAGAGAGTGTAACTCCAAGGTACGGGTTGTCTTTTACTTGCTGAAGTATGACGTCGTTTAGGGTATAGAAGTTAGTAGACTTACTATTAATGCTCATGATATAGCATTCTTTTGCACTAAATCTCATACCCCAGGTATTGGCCCAGGCTTCAAGAGCTAAAAGGTCATTTTGAAGGGTTAGATGGTCCTGTCGAGATTTGATGGAGCGGTAGAGTAGACAGTCAACTGCAAAGAGTCGAACTTGTGATTTCACCGTTTCCGGAAGGTCATTGATGTGGCACAGAAAGAGCAGCGGTCCAAGTTCTGTTCCCTGGGGGACTCCTGAGTCAACAGTTACCGGGTCTGAGAATTCTCCTTCAATGACTACTTGCATGTGTCTTGTGGTCAGAAACTGTCTTAACCAGTCGTTTAGAGGGCCATCTACTCCATAGTTTCTAATTTTGTGGAGGAGTTTCACGTGAGGGACGGTGTCGAAAGCCTTCGAGAATTCTAAGATAACCATGTCGATTTGGTTTTTGACATCGTGTTTCTGGAGGAGATCGTGGACGATGGTTAGTAGTTGAGTCTCACAGGAGTATCCTGAGCGGAAACCGTGCTGTAGACTGGTCAATATCTTGTTCCTTTCAAGGCATGTAAGGATGTGCCGGCAAATGATGTGTTCAAGAAGCTTGCAAATCACGCAAGTCAGGGAAACAGGTCGATAGTTTTCAGGTAGGTGGACGTCCCCTTTCTTAAAGACTGGTGCAACGTTGGCATTATTCCAGTCTGGTGGGAGTTGACCGGTGTTTATTGATAGTTGAAATATCTCGCGGAGGCCAGGAGCTGCTACAGGTCTTCAGAATGGTGTTGGCTATTTTGTCTGGTCCATGAATTAATCTTAATCTATGAATTAATCTTAAGTTTGTGCTCACGACCTCAACCTACCGCCATTTCATCACCGCTGTCCCTAGCACTGCGCCCATGAATCCATCTTTTCTTGGAAATGTCTAAAACCCGCGGTACAAAAACCGAAATAAATCATCTAGGGAAATGTGCCCAGTGGAAAGGAGCGATGGAGTTTAACATCTCGACAGCCAACTTCCTGGTTCGTTTCAGGTTATTTACAATCCATGGTGAAGAGCAGACGTCTAAAAGAGAAATAAACCATTTAACGGCGATTCGCGTTTTGTTCACCACCCAAGTGGGTTATAGTATTTTGTATATAGTCAGTAATATAATAGACGGACAATACAACATACCTGTCGAATAATACCCGTCTGTTGATATAATACAGGTAAACATAGGTGTCATACATGGCAGTGCATTCAAGTATATGACAATAATACACGTGTATAAAGCATGACCTAGAGTTAGTTTAATGTCGTTATGGTGTTACTTTATTGTAATCGCTTGTGTTCATACTATTCAAGAAACTTTGATTTAGTCATGACATGGAAATTCTTGAAATTACGAACAATAAATAATTTTTTATAATCCACGGAGTTCCAACAAATAAAGCAGGTAAGAGGATTAACTTCTTGTGATTTGGAGACACAGAATTTAAAGTATGTAAGAAATCTAACTTTTGAGTACTCAAAGTATTCCTGTAATGTGATTTTAGAGTAGTTCATGATACAAGGTATGTGGGTATTAAAGTAGTTCGTGATACAAGGCATGTTAGTATTAAAATAGTTCGGGATATATCTAACATATTTGATGACGACTGAGGTCACCGGTCATAATAAATGACATTGGGAACAATACCGATAAAATCGCGCAACCAAGACTGCTTATCAATCCAACCCCTGACTGACCGAGGCACCGTGGCTAATATTAAAATACGGATTCTATTAGGGGCCATGATGGATAAGTGGATAAGACGCTGAGTCGCTAGCCTGGAGGTCGGGTATTCGATCCTTGCATTGGCCGAGAAAGTTCATCCAGATTTTCCGGCGTGGTTCCCCTATAGTCACTAACGCAGGACGGAGGGCCTGACATCGATAGCTATCTAGTCGTTCGGATGGGAAGAAAAACCGAGGTCCCGTGTACTGGGACAAACGCAGTCTTTACTTGGAATGAAAAACAATTGACCAACAAGGGAAGCTACCCAGGGAAAGGGGGTGGAGGTATTTCCCCAAACATTCTACATGTATTATCAGTGCCAGGACATTGAAGCCAGTGCTGGATATACCATTAACCAAATTAAGCACGTGCTTAGGGCATTATGGCCATGAGGGTACCACAGAATTTCTGCTTTCTTTGATACCAAATTCAAAATATTTAATTAAAAAATTCATTAAGAACTGTAAATTAATTTTTCATTGCGTTTGTCTTTTCATACTTCTACCTGTTTTGTCGCAATTAATAATAAGGTGTATAAAATCTCGGAAAAATCTATTATGATCACGTGCTTATTGGTTATTTGTGGTTTATTATTGTTACATTTTGAATTACAGATATCTGGGGGCACCAAAATCGTTTATGTGCTTATATGGTCTCTGAGGGTCTCAATTCAACCCTGATTGAAGGAAAACATAATTTTATAAATAACTGATTGCGTGGAATGTTGTAAAAAGCCAAGTACAATCGTACTGTACATTTAAGACTACTATGCAACGTTTTATACATTGTCTTGCTTGGGTGTTATAAGTTTGACGCCCTGTCATTAAACTTACGGTACTAAGACATACTCATTCACCCGTAAGACAGGGTACCAACGTCCAAACCCGTCAGAAAAAAACCCTAGCAAATAATTACCCTACGCTGAGTTTTGAGAATTACTTTTGGTTTTTGCAGATGGAAGTCAGTAAGGTGGCTATGCCGAAAGACGATGCTCGAATTATCCAGCAGAATTTTGCCTTTTTAGAACACAATATAGAACCACGTGATTTAACCAGCTATCTGTTCGCGGTTTTTGTTTTTGATGCAAACGATAAAAGTAGAATCAACGGCATAAAGGACAGGAAAGAGCGGACACACAAATTTATAAATATTTTATTACGACGGGGTGAAAAGGCTTTAGGCTGTTTCATTGAGGCGCTTCAACAGAGTTCATATTGGGAGATAGCCAGAAAATTACGAGGTGAAATAAAAGCAGGTGCAGTTCGCGCTCAAACGGATTCAGAACGAGCATCTTCATCTGCGAGTCCTAGAGGAGGATTGGTCCTGCCACCCATAACGTTATCAACTACTGCAATATATCATAGCTCAAGGAACGATGTCCACAGTCCTAGCGCTCTATCACCAGTACATGACGATGATACTAGAAGTTCCGCAGAGCTTTACGATAAACTTAATGAGCATGAAGCTCGATTATCTGGGCAGAGAAAAGAAATAACTCGATTAACAAATAATAATGAAAGATTGCGAGTGGAAAATTCCGAAAAGATTAAAGAAGAAAATAAAATATTGAATAAAAGAATTGAAGAACAACAGGACTTGATAGAAGAGAAGCAGGCCATAATAGACGAAAAACAGGCCATAATTGATGAACTCAGAAGAGAAGTCCGCACCCAGGAAATTCATGACAAACTTGATCAGAAAAATAAAGAAATAGACGATTTGAAATCTCAAATATCGAAAACTCAAACTGAACTGAGAAAAAAAGTTATCGATGAAGAATTGGGAAAAATTCAGGTGAATGTAGAAAATTTAGGCGACGTTACGGGTCGATTAGAAACCGGTCTTAGTCAGCTCAATGATATCGTGGAACATGGCAAAACACAACAAGAAAATTATAAACGTGACGATCATGTTACTACGTCTAAAGTGTGTATCGTGATGTAGAACACCTCTTCCTTTATGGTGTGTTGGAATGGGTAAAAGAGGTGGGTGGAATTTGTAATTTTCGGACCAGTTCGCGTCTGTAAACATTTTGTAGTGTCGGGTTTAAAAAAAAAAGAAAGAAATATATTTATTATCACACCATAGAAACGCACTGGTTACGAGATACTGATCTCAGAATTTCCTGGAGACCGCCATATTGAATTTTAATTACGTCAATACGACTTCCGTCGAATGTGAGTATGATGTTGTCCAGTATAAGCATAATTGAGCCAAATGGCATTGGTTACTTTTGCAATTTCTTTTGGGGTCACTCTGGAGTGAAACTGTGCCAAAAAACATAACATCGGTGTAATAGACTGCCCCTAACAAAACGCCCCAACACAGTCATTACAGTCCTATGATGCAGAGCCATAACCTTGATTTTAAATACATGTACATGTATATCCAATTAAAACTATATTTTAAATTTTCCGTATTCGGACAGATTAATTAACTATCACAACTCCACTGATAAATTTCACTGAGTGTCATTTTCTTTTTGCCCGGACTGTTAATCGCAAACGTAATGAGATTAGCATACCCCCTTTGAGTGCTCGGATGTCCAAAACCGTGTCCATTATCGAACATGACATTTGTGTCCTGTGCGGAGTTCAGCTCTGACTTTCCCATCGCTAACACATTGTAGGTGTTTAACTTATTTCACAGTTAACGAATACGAACGCAATGGAAGTGATCGTATGGTTGTAATGCGACATAATGAATGCACCCGCATGGTTGTAACGTCATATAATGGAACTTATGGCATGGTTGTAACGTGATATAATGGAACTTATTGCATGGTTGTAACGTACGTGATATAATGGAACTCACTGCATGGTTGTAGCGTGATATAATGACTGTATGGCCGTAACATCGTGTAATAGAAGTGACTATATGGTTGTAACGTAACGTGATATAATAGAAGTGACTTTATGGTTGTATTAATGTGATATAATGACTGTATGGTCTTGTTGTTGTAATGTAATATGATGGTGGTTGCAACGTAACGTGATATAATGGAAGTGGTCATTCGGTTGTAACGGAGTATTATGGAAGTGGCCGTATGGTTTTATCGTGATAGAAGCGTATGGCTGTACCGTAGCGTGATATAAATGGGATACGCGCATTTATGTAAGAAGGCAAGAGACCCTAATGACATTTGTAACGTGTGATATTTTTTACCGGCTAGATTAAAGAGAAATACATTTGAGTGAATCAGCGGCGGACAGATTGCCAAACTAGGTCATTTTGGGACTAACATATGGTTCCATTTTATTTCAATAATTCGCCTGTGCGTACGGGTCTTTAGTAGTGGGAGGAAACCGGAGTGCCCGGAGGAAACCCACGAGGTTGAGAAGGCGCCCCTATCTCCATGTCACATACGCTCACACCAGGGCTCGAAACCACAGCCGCAAGCCAGAGGTGACCGGACAGCTAGAGGTCGAAGCGCGGCACTCTAGACCACTAGGCCATCCCAACCCCCCTAACATTGTCAAAGCAGACTATAGATTAAAATAGAAACAATTAACAATTTTATTTGCTTGCTTGATATGTATGTTTATTTATTTAAATATACAGTTATTAAATATATCTATTTTATCTTTATATTTATATTTAATTTTATTATCTTATATTTGTGTGTGTGGGTGTTGGCAGTTACTCATTATCCATTCGATCTACAAAAGAAGAAAAACAATCTTTATAAGTCATCAAATGGTGGGTACTCCTGTCAATAAACTGACACGGATATACAACAGGCCCCTGAGTTCACAAAGCATTCTCAGACTTAAGTTGAGAATTTACTCAAGTTTCAATCACTGTTTGTGAGAAATATCTTTGATCCAGAAACACAAAACTTTGCATACAGTTTCTTATAAGGGTATTTGATACATTAAAATAACGAAAGTTTGATAAAGGGCTATATTTTTCTTACAATAAGGCGAACAATTTTGAGTAAATTCTTGACTTAAGTCTGAGAATGCTTTGTGAGCTTGGGGCCAGATTATAAAACAATGACAACATCTAGATAACCTTTTCCAGGAAGACGCATGTTCGATCCCTGCAATGCCCGCGAAACTTCATCGGGATTTTTCGACGTGGTTTCTCCTTGTCTGTGGTGCAAGACGGAGGGCCTGACAAGGACAACTGTCTAGTCATTCGAATGAGACGAAAAACCGAGATTTACTTGCACGTTCACGTAAAAGATTCTTTGGCAGTTCGAATTCGATATTGTGTAGGCCATGGTGCCGCTTTCGGGTAAAAGTTTCATTATGACACACTGTATGGTGTATGTCCGTCTTCATTAGCCCAGATTAGAAGCAGGCTACTGAAGGTAAGGGAGTTTTAATTCGATCCAGTTTAACAAATTTAGGCATTTGGTGTCGCCATATTTTATGTGTAAAAGGACAGACGATAGATGGATTTGCATGTTTCTTTGGGGACAGGTGATAGATGAAATTGTGTGTTCCCGAGCAGTGGAAGGGAACCGGAAGGGCCTGGAGGTTGGACAGGCGACCCTACTCCTTGTCACGTACAACCTGGGATTCGAAACCACGCCAGTTGACTCAATGACAGGCTTTATGATACAGCGCACACGTGCTAACCATTCAGCCATCCACACCCCCGGAAGTTCACGAAGGTTAACAGCACAACCACAGAAGCGTATACTGTAGTATCTCTCAATATTTGTTGAATATATAAATGAATACATAAACGCATTACCTTAGTAAGTATGAATACGTCTATGGTCACTGTTAGCCATACTTCCGCCCCAACGACGGACCATCTGCACTATAATCGCTGATCCTCAGGGTCCTAATTCCCATAAGAAAACCCCTTCGGTGGACTGTTTCAACATTCGCATCATAGTTGGCAGCCGGTCCTGCAGATACAATCGCCACTAAAACCAAGACAAGTAAAACAGCCAGAAACCTCGTCTTCATCTTGTTGTGTTTCCACATAATGCGTGTCAGAAGAATGAAATCACCGTCTGTCGAACTAGTAATATACCAGGGTATATATGGGGAAATCGGAAAATACAGATAATACTTTTATTAGTTTGTAAATCTATAAAATTTTCTGTTTAAATACACAAAACACGTGCTACTTCCATTATCTTGTAAAACTATAAAATCTTCTTGTATTAGTTAACATTACGACCCAGTGGCGGATACGGGAACTATTGCAGAGGGCGGGGGGTTGCCCGGTACCTGAGACAATGTATATATATACGGTCTCTATCGTCACTTTGGTGTATATACATACACAATGAGCTTTTTTTTTTAAAAGAGAAAAGCCCAACGCTCATTTTGACGTCAGTTTTTATTATGAATCAAAGGAGCTACATCGCTAACATTTGGGACCTAGAAATTGACAGAAGTTGGTTGCAATGCATATAATACCGTAATATGAACGTATATAAACTGATTTACATTCAATGGTTTCCGTTTTTACTCTAATTGTAAATCAGTTATGTTCCGCGAAATAAGTCATATATATAAGTCTCAATCGAATGCAAATTTCTAGCGTCTGGTTATTCCAGTCTACACACGCCGTTTAATTTGGTGCAATGTGTCTAGCCTCTTTCCCCGAATCTCTTTCTAGAACTGGGGCTGAAACGCATTATGACTATGTACACAATTCGTGTACCAATGATAAAATGTTCATTTGGTCTTGAATATTGAATATCCGAAGCCCACCTTTTCCCAGTAAGATCACAGCATCAATGTTGATTTAAATTGATAAATACCGGTAATTCAAGTTTTCAAAGTTGAAAATTTTGGATGATATTGAGTTAGAGACTTAGCTACTTTAATACAATTTTTTTTAATGGCTTAATATAATTTTTTTTATAATGAATTAATACAATTTTAATTATGAATTAATACAATTTTAATTATGAATTAATACAATTTTAATTATGAATTAATACAATGACTTTTGTGTGATATCACATTATGCCTAATATCATTATCTGGCTTTGAATGCCTATCCCGTCCTACCATCTGACGATAAAGCACCCGACCATGACAAAATTCTCATAAAAAGGCTGTTTTACAAATTGTTTATGTAGCAACGTAGGAAGGGGTTAGAACGACGCCCAACCCCCCACCTGTGGGTCCGTCCTGGTATGTTTCTGAGATGCACGAGTCATTGTTCATTATATTGTATTATGAAATCTGTAAGAATAAGATTTCGTAGATGTCTCGAACAATTTATATTTTTTTTTTAGTAGTTGTAAAAATGTCCAATTTTGGTATGCTATTTCCTTTCAAATTAGTTCAATTAATTATATCAACTTGGAAATGGCTTATTCGCTTTTCTCGCCGCCCAGAACCCCTGAAACGACATATTGTTACTATTAGTACTGGAAGAATAGATTTCGACCCAATTTTGGACTCCATTTTGGATTTTAGCAGCCATATAAGATCAACTGTATGCGAGAGAAATCGAAAAGTGTCCAAATTCGGTCCAGTGACTGCAAAAAACCCTTATAAAATGATACATTGCACGGGTCATTTCGTCAACAATGTATTCCAAGGTCCATTTCAGGCTACTTGTGGTCGCCATCTTGGATTTTCAGCTTTCCTGGAGTTAACCCGTAGATGTCAGAGGTAGCAAACCACAAACATCTTCACTATGGCCTCTTCTATCAGAAACCATCGTCAAATCTTGTTCCCCGAGAAATGGTCACGGGTTGGGGTGGGGTGTGTGTTCTGACTATGTATGTTGGCCAATAATAAATTGTGTAACATTTTACAACAGGAGTTCCAAAAATTGCTTAGACATCATAAAACGAGGTTGTCCGAACAGGGGATTATAAAAGGTTTTTTTTTACATTGATTGTTAAAGAAATGTGTGATATACCAAAGGATATGTTGTGGTTACATCTCGTTTAATACAGTACAGGAACAACACAAAAAAACCGGTTGTGGTTACATCTCGTTTATTACAGCATAAAACCGGTTGTGGTTACGTATCGTTTATTACAGTACAGCAACAACATAATAAAACCGGTATTATTGAGGAAACTCTTGACTATAGTTATAGATAATAATAGAAATAACAATTTTATTTGCTTGCTTGATATATATATATATATTTATTTAAATATACAGTTATTAAATATATCTCTTTTATCTTTTAACTTTATATTTATTTCTATTCTTTTATTTCTTGTGGTGGGGGGGGGCAGTTGTTACTCATTATTCATTCGATCTGCAAAAGAAGAAAGATATTTTTTCTAAGTCGGCAAATGGTGGGTACTCCTGCCAATAAACTGAAACCGGTATACAGTCTATGACAGATTAAAACTCACTGACAACATCTAGATAACCTTTTCCCGGAGGACGCATGTTCGATCCCTGTATTGCTCAAGAAACTTCATCATGATTTTCCCCCTTGTTTTCTCCTTGTCAGTGGTGCCAAGCGAAGGGTCTGATAAGGACAACTGTCTAATAATTCGAATGAGACAAAAACCGAGATCCCATGTATACATTGGCGTGCACGTAAAATATCCCTTGGCAGTTGATTGAAATTCGATATAAGAGTAGGCCATTGTTACACTGCCTGGGCAAAATTTCCCTATACACTGAATGACGTATATGTCCGTCCGTCTTAATCAGCCCAGTCGAGCAGAACAGTAGGACGTTAAACATCATTTTATTTCTTTTAGCTAACCGTATTTGAACGCGGTCGGCCTGACGATAGAAATAACGCATGCATTAAGTAAGACTAAATGTAGAAATATATTTTAATACAGCAGGCTGCTGATGGCAAAGAATTTTATTTGTTACAGGACAGACGCTTGGGGTGATTCTCTGGGGACAGACGATAGCTACAATGGCATGTGTCTTTAACCCACCGATTTTCACAGTACATCAGTTAAATCACATGTACAGTTCTTACATCTGGAAGTTCACAAGGGTTATATAACAAGAACATCTATAGTATCCCTCAACACTTATTAAATATTTAGTTGAATAAATAAATGCATTACCTTATTAAGTATAACTACGGTTACGGTCATTGTTAGTCATACCTCCCTCCCAGCGACGGACCATCTGCACTATTATCGCTGATCCTCAAGGTCCTAATTCCCGGTGGCCCCATTTCAGCATTTGTATCATAGTTGGAAGCCGGCCCTGCAGATACAATCGTCACTAAAACCAAGACGAGTAAAAATACCAGAAACATCTTCTTCATCTTGTTGTTTTTGAACAGAATTCGTTTATTAACCAGAAGAATGAAATCACCGACAGTCGAACTAGTAATATACCAGGGTATATATAGGATCTAGAAAAACAGATAATACTTTTATTAGTTTGTAAATCTATAAAATTCACTGTTTAATTATACAAACACGCGCTACTTCCATTATCTTGTAAAACTATAAACTCCTCTTGTGCTTTAATTGTTTTGTTTAATTTATAAAATCTCCTGCTTAATCAAAATAAATGGATGACCTAGGGTCGGATCTAGAAATTTTTGCAAGAGGCGATTAGCAAGGTACCGTACCTAAGACAATGTATTTTTTTTTAGAAATTTGGGAGAAATACATTGTCGCTATATCTTCATTTCTATATATATATACATACCCACTGATCTTTTTAAAGAGAAAACCCCAACACATCGTTTGACGTCAATTTTTATCATGAATTAATACCATGACATTGTGATCCAATTCCATTGATACAAAGCATTAAAATGTGATATGTCCATATATTATCATTATCCCACGCTTTGAGGGGAATCACGGTGGCTAAGTGGGCAAGGCGCTGGCTCACTAGCCTGGAGGTCGGGTGTTCGATCCCTGCATTGGCCGAGAAAGTACATCTCGATTTTCCGGCGTGATTTCCCCTTGTTAGTAATGCAAAAGGAGGACGAAAACCCGAGGTCCCGTGTACACAGAGTAGGACGTTAAACCCCATTTTATTTCCACGCTTTGAATGCGCATCCCACCCCACCACCTGACGATAAAGGATAAAGCACTCGAACGTGACACTTTTCTCATCAATTTCATTGATGCCAAGCATTAATTGTGCCATCACATACGCCTATGTCATTATCTCGCGGTTTAAATGCCATTTCCATTCCACCATCTGGTGATGTAAGATAACACACACGACACGACTGTGACACTTTTCTCATAAAAACTGTTGTTTTACAATTTTAAATGTAGCTGGACAGGGGGGGGGGGGAGGAGTGAATATAAAGCATAATTTGTGGGGCGTGTCAGAAAGTTATGCCCCATGACTAATTTTAGCACCTGGGCGCGGAGCGGGGTGTAGGGTACTGATGTAGTTAAATGTCCCAGGACTGTCTGATCGGATGTCTCTTTTGTTCCTGTTGACCATTTTATTATTTTGTCATTAGCTCCAGGGTTATCAGTTTTTCCACACTGTTAATCAGAGAAAGGGAGAGAGAGATGGGGTTTAACGTCCACTCGACACAAACGAAGTCATTTCGGGACTAACATATGGTTTAATTTTGTTTCAATAAGGGGTTTTTAGTAGTGGGAGGAAACCGGAGTGTCCGTAGGAAACCCACGAGGTTGAGAAGGCGCCCCTATCGCCATGCCACATACGCTCACACCTGGGATTGAAACCACAGCCGCAAGCCAGCGGTTGAAGCGCGGCACTCTAGACCACTAGTAGTATTTGGTTAGTATAGAGTAAATCACCATCCCCTTTACTTACATAGTGTTATCATACTCGCTGATTCAACAGTTAGACTCTATGTGTAACACTATCTTAGTGATACCAGAGATCAGTTTAGTAAATAAATGGTTTACTTAAATCGGAACAGAATATAACACATTTACATAATTACATCAGCGATACGGGTTTAAACTATAATATACAGGAACTCATCAGGACGGCACATTAATATTATTAACTCTACCACTTCGCCCCTCTGCCAGGGCAGCGGGGCTGAACTCGGGTGAATCCATACACCGGTCTCTCCATCTCTCTCCTCTTCGCCCATCTCTTACCCCCTGTCTTGTCTTTGATTATACAGTCTGATCATGATAAGCTCATGGTCATACATGCTATTGTCTCTTTTATCTGGTCATGTTATACTGACTGACCAGTGCATATTCCTTTGAAGTAGAGCGGAGCTTGTAAAGAACATCTTGAATTAATTAGGTGTTTAATAAGATCGTGCCTTAACATAAGTTTGTAGAGAGTTGAAACGTCAAAAACATATTATCAAAACCAGAAGAGGTCATAAAGTTCTATGTATATGTACCTAAATTATCGTTCAATTTGGTGAAAGGTAGATCACTTTGTCTTGTCACACATGGTTACAGGACCATGCATGCCATGAAATTGACATTGAGCTCAATGCAGAAAATAATTAGTAGTCTTATTCCAGAAAAACATTTTTCTTTTTACCGATGAAGGGAGGTAACTCCATTTATGAACTGTCTTTATAATCTAGTCTATTATAAAGTCCATGGGAGTTATCAATATGAACGTTTAATGTTTACAATAGATGGCGCTGATCTATTAACCAAGTCATATGACTAATCGTAATCAAAACAAAAAGGTAGAATGGCAGAGGCTGTCCGAGAAAAACCTCGAAAAACAAAGGTAAACATGCCTAACCTTTACAGCACTGTTTGTGCCTTTGTTAGAGGATATACCAGTGTCCTTGTTTAACAAATAATTGTTGCAATCAAACAGTTTATTTGGCAGAACCCCGCTGTTAAAATTATTGCTAAATCGAAAGTAGAATAAAAATGCGTTTTACTTTTATCAGGAATTGAAATAAAAATTTATTAATTAGCCCTGGACTACTCAGTATGCAAAGAAATGAACGACATTTAATAAATGAATCTGATAAAATAATATGTCCTCTCAATTAGTTCAAGTTGTCTTAACTTTGCTAAATTGCTTGCCTGGAGGTCATGTGTTCGATTCCTGCATTGGCTGAGAAAGTCCATCCAGATTTTCAGGTGTGGTTTCCTCTTGTCAGTGTTGCACAACAGAGAGCTTAACAAGGACAGTTGTCTAGTCGTTCAGATGGGACGAAAAACTGAGGTCCCATCTACACATTGGCGTCATCATTAGCCCAGTTCGGCACAGAACATTAAGGACGTTAAAGTCGTTAAACCCTAGTTCAGCTCTGAACGCCGGTCTCATTACACTCACCCTGAGCATTCAGGGACTGTCCCATTGAATCAATGTCGAAAATAATTGGCGCCCCAGTCAATTTTACTGGGCAATTTTTCACTGCTAAACAATGGGTTGTCAATCCGTGTGAAGGCCTGCACAATGAAAAGGAACACCTTAGTGAGAAAATATGTATGACCGACATTCCTAAATAAGGACGTTGACTTATATTTAGAGTGTCATGGCGACGAAAAGTTAACTTGATGGGAGGGGGCGTATTTTTAACAGCGTGTTGTGTCACTCATACTGACTCTAGCGAGGTAAGCAAGGTCTTATTTTCCCACTAAGATGTTCCTTTTCAATGTACAAGCCTTCACACGGATTGACACCCCGTCGTTTAGCAGTAATAAGTTGCCCAGTAAAATTGACTGGGGCGCCAATTATTTTCGACACTGAATCAATGGGACAGTCCCGAACATCCTGGGCGAGTGTAATGAGACCAACATTCAGAGCTGAACTAGTTAAACCGCATTTCATGTTCCAAATCCATGTCCAACAAAATATTTTCCAAATCCATGTCCATCAAAATAACACTCCAGATTGACAATAATAAGTTTGTTATTTTTAATTGGTCATGAAGTGAGATATTCTGTGGTTGATTCAAATGTTTTACAACCCATTTTGCACGGGTAAGATTAGTATGTCCTCTAACTGTTCCAGTTCGTCCTTATATTAAGCTGCAATATGAAAATACTGCTTGATGGCTGTGTAGGGACAGTGAATATTTTAAGGGGAGCTGGGAAGGTTAGAAAATTGTGAAAATTGGACTGCCAACTTTTCATGCTAAGATAACAGCATCCGTGTTGATTTAAATTCACCAGTAATTCGTGTTTGTGAAATTGGAGACGGGATGATATTGAGTCCTATTGTAGTCTATAACAAATGATTCTAAATGTTTTCCAATTTAGGTGAAGACTAAACCCAAGATTAAACATGTCACAGAGCTGCCGACTGTATCTTCTTCCCCAGTGGCTCCCTCTGTCACAGAAGACACTGGGAATATCAAAACTTCACAGATCACTGAAAAAGTTGAAGAAGACAGGGCCGTATCTATTTCCACAGTGGCTCCCTCTGTCACGGAAGACACTGGGAGTATCAAAACCTCACAAATCACTGCAAAAGTTGAAGAAGACAGGACGGTGGAAACGGTGGAGAGTGATATTCAAGATCAGCCCCAGGAAGTAGAACAAGGGGACAGTAAAGAAGAAGGGGCTGGTTTAGACACAGGACAAAAGATTCAAGACGATGGAAATAAACTTGTCACTGCTGATAACCGTGTAGAAAATATCTTAGATGTAGAAAAGATGACTGTAATTCATACGTTAGAAACTGATATAGAAACAAATCAAAATACAGAAAACATTCCATTAATAAATGATAAAATCCAATCAAATATTGTGACTGATATCAAAACATGTGATCAGGGTAATACAAATAAAATTGTGGAAACTGCGGAGAATGCAAACATTGAAAATACCTCAGGTCAATTATCCAACGTGGCTGCAGCAGGTGATAAAATTAAAACATCAGAATTCGGTGGAGTCATTTCTGAAACTGTTACAGCATTTCCAGACTTATCTAGTTCTAATACTCCTGTACAACCTGAATTAAACATTTATCCTGATGTTAGTCAATTAGGTATAGTAGATTATACAGTAGAGGATATATTAAGGGTAACTGAACAAGAAAATACCTTGCTCGATGAAACTCAAGAATTATCAGAGACAATCACATCAAACGACTTTCGGGTTAATCTAGCAATTGAAGCCAACACAAATGTTGAAAGGCTTTTTGAAAACACCAGGGACACAACAGATACATCTGAAGTACTGGTGTCTGAAAATGAGGCTGTAACCGTGACAACTAATGTATTGGTAGCTGAAGACAAGGCTGTGACCATGACAACTGAAGAACAATCACAATCAGCTGTACAACCAGACAAGCAAAATATTTCCATTGCAGAAAGCAACATCGCACCTGTAACGGAATCAGAAAATCTTGCCGAACAAAACAGAGAGCTGGAGTCATCCAAGAATAATCCTGGAAATATTGTCGCTAGTGCAAAACCCAATTATTTGACTCAGGTTTCCGTAGATTCCAATGTTTCGGCACAGTATGAGATTCTTACAGTAACAGACTTTGAAGGCGCTTCGACTGAGGAAGGTCAGGTAACAGCGCCTAAAGAAATAGTGCGAGAGGAATCTCCACTGGAGGAGGAATACGTATTTCCCACGTCAGCTGAAGAAGAGGCCAGGTTAAAGTCTCTACGCGAAGCTATGGAGGCCAGACGTATTCATTTCATCCACGAAGTTGGTTCTTGTTTTAAGCCAATGACGTTTGAGCAGTTACAACAGTTGTATTACAACCCCCAGTTGGTACAGAGTACAGCTTTTATAGACCAATTTATCATGGTAAGTATATTTATATAGACCAGGTTGTCATGGTGCTAAGTGGGTAAGACGCTGGCTCGCTAGCCTGGAGTATGGGTGTTCGAGTCCTGCATTGGCTGAGAAAGTTTATTCCGATTTTGTTGCATGGTTCCCCTTTGTCAGTGATAAAGGACAGAGGGCCTGACAAGGACAGCTGTCTAATTGTTCGGATGGTATGAAAAACCGAGGTCCTGCCATATCCTGCAGCTGTTCGAGCAAAATTTCCCTCATAGCAAACTATATGGCATATGCACATGCGCATTGTGTCATTAAAGTCTGTCATTGAGTCAACTGGCGTGGTTTCGATTCCCCTGTTGTAAATGACAAGGAGTGGGGTGGCCTGACCAATCTCATGGGTTTTATCCAGTCCTGAATTGATCTAGTTTGTGTGTGTGTGTCTCTCTCACTCTCTCTCTCTCCCTCCCTCTATCCCTCTCTCCCTCCTTCTTCAAGTAATTTGTTGTATATTTCAGAATGAAGGTAAAAAGGAAAGCCATCCATTCCACGAGATATTGTTGAATTATTTTCGTGCTCGTAAGAATTTATTGAGTGCGGAAGAGAATGTGAAATTATTACAGAATGAATACAGTCAGTTACAGGAAGATATGTGGATTTTAACATCTCATACTGTCATAGCTCAGGTATGTAGTGTCATATATAACTCAGGTAGCATAGCTCAGGTGCATAGTGTCATAGCTCAGGTATGTAGTGTCGTAACTCAGGTAACATACTGTCGTAATTTAGGTATATTTATAAATCAGGTATGTAGTAACATAGCTCAGGTAGCATCATACTATCGTAACTCAGGTAGCATAGTGTCGTAACTCAGGTAGCACAGTGTCATAGCTCAGGTGTGTAGTGTCATTATTCAGGATTTGACATGTGTTCATTTTGAATTACGTATATATGGTCTAAGGGTCTTAATCCAGACCTTAAAGCCCCAATAACACTCTTGTTGTAACTGAAAAATATGTCCCAATCTTCATTCTGGTCAACAAATCGTATTATTTTAGAATATTCCAATTAAATGATGATATAAATTTCATCTTAACACACCTAATTTAAAAAAATTGGAAAAATTCAACCAATTGATTTGAAAAGTCTAACGTAAACCTTTTCAAATGTGACTTGGATTTTAAAATATTTTCGAACCCTCTGGACAAATAAAATAGGTTGTAATTGATAATTTACACAACAGGTTGGACATTTAAACATCTAGTACTCAGAATAAGGGTATTATTTATTTTCTGGAGCTACCAAGCCAGCAAGAATGTTATTGTTCCTTTAAGTCATGGCTTGTAATAATAAATTGGCGGACAGGTAGTTTGTCGAACCAGTCGAATTCACAACCTGTCAATGAAGACTGGTAAATCTATGTGAATGGAGATTTTTAGTTTGTAAAACTCATCCTCTGTTATATTTACACATAATGGCATAACCCTCATAAAAGTTGTATGGGAAACATTCAGTGGTTTTAGTCGACAAGTATCCTCTTATCGTTGACAAATACTATGACACTTATTAATGAGGGGGACAATGGCCTAATTGTTAGCATGTACATGCTGTATAATAGAGTGCCTGTCATTGAGTCAATTGGTGACATAGTTTTAATTCCCCAGTTTTACGTGACAAGGAGTAGGGTCACCTGTCCAACCTTGTGAATTAACTCCGGGTCCTCCGGTTTTGCTTCCACTGCTACACGCAAGAAAATTATTGAGATAAATTTGAACCGCATGTTAATCCAGAAATGACCCATTTCTCTCTATCTCTTATTAGTTAGTAATGAGGTGTTGTATTTAACATATTTATAGAGATTTTTACTAGCTTTTAACAAGGTCTTTAGCAGCATATTAGAGTTAGATGGACCTTTAAGTTTTAATCCTTGTCGCACATCTCAAAGGGGAAGGATGTGTAAATCAATATGTTGGCCTTAAGAACAATCCTGGAAATAAGGCACCTGTCACAGACAATGTCAGGCACAGATTCAGGCTTTGTAAGGCACAAAACCTCTGGTACATGTACCTGCCATTGTGGCATCTAAAACCGTTATTTCCAGGCCTGCAATAAAAAGTATAAATGATTATAAGACGTTGACTATTGTATAAAACTAGGATATTTTATTGTGTTTATTCAGGGAATGTGTGGTGATAAAGCAAAAGTATCAACGGTACATTCGTATCAACAGGGGGAACTAAGTAAAGAAGCTTTAAACAACATGTCAACAACACTCCAGACGATACGAGATGAAATCATAGAAAAAATCTCACTTTTCGCTTATTCTGCTCAATTATCAAGGTAAGGCATCATCAAAATATCTCAACGCTTCCGCCATGGAAATGAATAACTCACGGACAGACAGGGTATGAAAATGTAGAGATATTTCCGTTCATGATTCAGTAGTAAATAACTAACATTTAATTTATTTTTTTCTATCGATGGCATCGTTTGACCCACCAATTCGTTTGGATTCAAGCGAGGACATTTTGCATCAGTCCCTAATGAATGACAAGTCACATGGTTAAACATTCAAATAAAAATTAACTGGGCTGGTTAAACGTTTGTGTATCTTGAAGGCTACTTTGCCTGAAGATGTCAAATTGTAGGCTGTGTTGGCGAAGGCTTCTAATTGAAATAATTATGTAGATATTTAGTTTACAGTCTTCAGTCGAATAAATCGTAGCTTTCATCAATAGATTGATCAATATATTATTTATTGTTCTGATATCCAGTCAAACAGATCATACAACAATCATTCTAATTTCAAATTTGTCATACTTCTGCTCCTCCTTAAATAAAAACATTGAATTTTATTGCAGGTTACAAGTGGAGTCATATTTATACAACTTATTTTTGACGTGTCCAGCGTTACGAGATATTCCTAAAAATGCTCCAGTGCAAGGTTTGTATAGTAATGTTGTATGGGTCACAGTGAGTAAGATGCTGACTCGCTAGTCTGGAGGTCGGATGTTCGACCCCTGCATTGACCAAGAAAGTTCGTCCGGATTTTCCGGCGTGGTTCTCCCTTGTCAGTGATGCAGGACGGAGAGTCTAACAAAGACAGCTGTCTAGTTGTTCGGATGGGATGTGCACGTAAGAGATCCATTGACAATTGGAATTTGATATGAGAATAGGCTGTAGTGCCGCTGCCCAGGCAAAATTTCCCTCATAGCACACTGTATGGCGTATGCCTGTCTTCATTAGCCGCCCAGTTCGGGGGAGAACAGTAGGACGTTAAATTCCATTTCATTTCATTTCAATGAAAAAACTTCATCCTTCTTATTGTAGTTGACTTTGTATTCCTATTGGGGGGCTGGATGGCTGAATGGTTAGTATGTGCGCGCTGTAGGTGTAAGCAATCTGTTTCACAGAGAATTACTTACGAATTATCTCTGTAACGGATGCCTGTCCAAAACACGTGCGTTGACTGCACGCCTCGTAGTCATTGGCTCAACGGCTCGTGCAATGTTTACTTAACACCTAACTGCTTCGGGCAAAATGATGCATTTTACTCATTTTAATACCCATTTACACTAAATAGGAAATATTTTTTAACTACTAATACTTCAAACGTCTTTATTTATTTTTCTTTTACCTCAAAAAAATGTTTGAGAATTTAATTTGTCGGAGTAAAAAAGTTAATATGCCGTACTCATTAAGCCTCGTCGATGTCATGCTTATCAGTGATTGTAGCGGCCAAGTGAATATTCACTGCGGGATCAGTTTGAGGTGTAAGGTGTAAGGTTTGCTCCCCAGATCCTCCGGTTTACTCCCACTGCTAAAGACCCCTAATTGCAAGTGAATTATTGAAATAAAATTAAACCGAAATGAGTTTGTGTCAAGTGGATGTTAAACCCCATTTTTCTCTTTCTCTCTTCCTATTGTCCTATAATGACACGACTTGAATTGAACGACCCAAGTTATTTATCGAACATCAACTTTATATCATGTTTATTTTGTTTTCAGCTCACGCCCGACATAAATTACAGCTTGTTCATCAGATCAACAGGTTGAAAGACTGTATTTCCGTTCTCTTCGCATTCCACAGACGACCGTGTCGTGATCAGGAATTCACCAAAAATATCAGAAAATGGACAGACATATTGGTAATTTTTATGAACTATTTTAATGCCTGAGTTACAGATTAATTGCGCCAAATTGGGTTTTTTTTTTTGTTATGTGATCACCACAATTCATGTGGGAGTCTATTTTTGATGTCTGAGTCTGTTGACAACTCTTGTAAACACAACAGTTTTTACTATTTTTCCTAAAAATATCCTAATTTTGTTTGTTTAGTCATATAAAGGAAATCTGTCAAATTTTATTTTTGCTCAAGACGAGTAACAATTTTTCACTAGAGTTACTGCCCATCGTCACTAAAGGGAGAGGGGTTTTACATAGGCTAAACCTGTTCCCCAATCCCATTCAAACAACTTGAATAAAAAATTGTTTGAAAAAAAAAATCTTCCCTAAAATCTTGAAGATTTTCTTTTGAAATTAATTGCTAATATTTTTCACTTAGTCTTAAGAACCATATTGAAACACAAAATACAAATGAGACGAATTACCAATTACGTGAACTCTGTATAAATTTAATACACTGGTACAAAAAATATAAGCAATGACAGGATTTTGTCGATTTTTTTCAGGTGGGTGTTTTATTGCGAGTAGCGACGTTTGAAGATCATTGTTTTATATTGAACCATATTTTACGATGTCCAGGTGGCGCTGGTCAGTGGGCGTCTAAGTTAATACAGATACCAGCCCCGACTTCAGTTAATGAGGGGATGTTCGGAGGCCCTGTGTTAGATCATGTGGTTGTGTGCTTGGCAACTGTTTTACTTCCACCAAAGTAAGTAAAGGATCTTCTTTGACTTAAAATGATACATGTTTCGAGGAGAGAGTCCATTCAACATTGAATAGGTCAGTTCCAGAGTAACACATGGTCTGTCTTTGTGTAAATAATTTGATTGAGTATTTTTTTTTAGCAGTGGTAGAAACCCAGAAAAAACTAATGTACCGGTAGTTAAGTGGGCATGTGATCGTACCCACATGGTCTGTCTTTGTGTAAATAATTTGATTGAGTATTTTTTTTTAGCAGTGGTAGAAACCCAGAAAAAACTAATGTACCGGTAGTTAGGTGGGCATGTGATCGTACCCACAAGCTACAAAGATAACAGCTGTTATGATCTACTGTATGTAACCATTTAGCACCTTGTTGAAATATCTCATCATCTTTTAGTTATTGAATTTAAAACTATCTTTCCTCTTTGTATCTTTCAAATCATCTATTTATATTTTTTTCATCTATTTATATTTTTTATTCAGAGGTAGAGAAGAATTTATGTGTCACATGAGAATATCTCAAAGTCCAGAAAGTTTAAATCAAGATGCTACATGGATTCTCGTAGATTCGGATGGGGAGGAAGTATGTCTATTATTTTATTTTTACCTCGCTGATAATTGATGTGTGATGGATCTGATGATAATTGATGTGTGATTGATCTAATGCTAATTGATCGGTGATTGATCTAATGATGATTGATCTATTGACGATTGATCTATTGACGATTGATCTATTGATGATCGACCCATTGTTGATTGATCTATGGATGATTGATCTATTGATGATTGATCCCATAATTGATCCAATGATTATTGATCTCTTATTGATCCGATCATTGCTTTACTGATGATTGGTCCACTGAAAATTTAGTAATTGATCTGTAATTGATACAATGGTGATTGATCTATTGATCTGATGAATATGAATATGAAAGTTATTCGCCGATTTTCTAATGAATGTTAACAAGTGTTATCATACAACTAATGATCAGGGTTGTCCTGTCCGGTTTTACCATGATTGGGTGATCCCGGGTTCATTTTAACTATTTGGCAATTTGTTTTCATGTCTGAATAATGTTATTCTTGTTATTGTTTAATTTAGCAATGTCCAGAGAAATATTTAGTGATGCTATAATTTCAGGATGAAGACCCAGTTAATGCCTGGTTATATTTACATGAGAATGATATCGTTGCAATATTAAAACAGTTTCCTATTTCGGCTGTTTTCTCACATATATTAATGGTTAAAACAGATCATGTTGGTAAGTTTGAAAACACTTTAAGGAGATGATTTCCAGGTTTTCATTGTCTTTTTTATTGTATGCAAATCATATATAGAAGTGTGAAAAAATAGATTGTTTATGTCGTGTGAAAGTTTCAGCTCAGAATAATCAATAGGGAGAGAGAGAGAGAGAAATGGGGTTTAATGTCCAAGCGACACAAACTAGGTTATTTTAGGACCAACGTATGGTCCAATTTTATTTCAATAATCAGGTTTCGTGTATGAGTCTTTAGCTGTGGGTGGAAACTGGAGGAAACCCATAAAGTTTGACAGGCAATCTTACTCCTTGTCACGAAAACTACCGGGGAGTCGAAACCATGCCAGCAGACTCAATGACAGACGTTATGATACACCGCGCATATCAGTGCTTTATAGGAATTACATTTACTTATTTCCTTACTAAGAGCATAAACCTCCAGTAATTGAGTGACATGATAAACATGGCTATTTGAGTATGTAATGACAACTCGGCAATAATCTACAAATTTCTATTATTCGCTAGTTTTATTTTATTTGAATATGTCTTCGATTGTCTCCCTTTAATATTTTGCCAAATTATTTTGGGTATGCTTGATTGTCAGTCCAGAACATTTCGAATTGATACAAATGCAATCAAGTGGCATGGAATCCAGTCCTGTCGCAGTTCTGTCAGTCCTGTCAATGAAGGTGGTTTGAGTAGAATCGTGACGTAATTAAACCTAGCAAATATGTTTTGGCTGCATGGTTGGTCGAGATGTAATCTTAATCAGTCAACGTATGCGTTGTAGCCCAAACCCAAAATACCCCTTTTTCTCGATTGTCACCAATTTTGGGATTGAGAGAATTAAGTTCCAGCAAGTTCAATCAAGTATCCCCATTGAGTGAACATTATACTGTTCCACTATTTTGTGTTCGTTACATCAAACTAAGATCACCCCCTCTCCACCCACACACCTTATTTCGTATGTTGATATCCAGGCTCTGTTTTCTATGAAGGTATGATTTATTTCAGGTCAGGTAATCTATGATATTTGTTTTATATTTAAGGTTCTGTATTCTATGATATCAGTCGTACAAACGAAAGCGTGATGTTGAAGATATTTGCGTTTTGTACATGTTGGATTGATTTACTAGGTCGTGGTTTACAGACATACAGTATGGCACGATATCGGCAACTCAATAAACGCATCGGCAAAATGATCAGGTAATAATTTACAACTTACGTATAAAAACCAGGGTCCGTATTCAAAGGTTTTCTAAAAGTTAAGTAAAAATACTTAATTTTTCCACTTAGCCAAGTGTCTTACCTTAAATCGGTATTCAAAGGTTGTATTTTACACATACTTGGCTATGTGAAAACTTAACTGCACACTTAACTTATGGAATACTCACATTCGCCAAAAAGCATCATTTTTTTTTATTTATGGAATACCCTCCACTGCCAAAAATCACGAATTTCTGACATTGCCAGCTAGTTATGCCCCCTTAAGAGCATCACTGTATTCTATTAAATTCTTAGTTTACATCACCAGGAAAATGTTTGTCGAAATATTATTTTGTAACCCATGAAAATAGTATGATTATAATTTAGGATAAATTATGATAGTGTGCATCCTTTGCCGGAACAGCTGTTTTCATAGACTTTTTTAAAAAAAACAAAACATTCACATAGATTACAATAAATAGTTGGAGTATAATTATGGATATTGTAAGCTTTATTTTTTAACAATATAACGCGAATAGAAAACAACATATTATTAGCAATACACAATGACCTTTGTCTTCTAAGTTAGACTGGAAAAATTATACAGTGTTGTTTGAAATCTATCATTTGAGAAATTCATAGATATTGTGTAAGGACCTACAGGTCTGACATTGACGGTACATTGTGTGTACGAAATATTCATGCTTCATTATATTTTACCTTAATAAATACTACCGATTATGTATATATGGGAATGAGTTGTAAAAAATAGATCATGCCTTGCTTCTAGCGGTAGTATAAATAATTTCCAAAATCTATAAAGCCATGTCTCCACAAATGAATTTAACTTTATTATATGACAGCCATGGAAACATACAAACATAACATGATAAATGATCGGGGGAAAAAATCCTTAACTACATCGGTGGTAATAACCTTATACTCTATTATGGCACTACAACATCAAATTTGACGACGAAAAAATAAATTTGAGGTCAGCTACGGTCGGCGACATTGTCTTTGTTTTAATCTGAATTCCCTATCTTTTAAAATCGCCATTACGGGACTGCTTCTACAGCATTAAAAGAAGTCATTATAATCTCACTTAACTTTAAGGTACCTCCCATAGGTCACTTAAAGTTAAGTGGATATTTCTCACTTAAACTGGCCTTTGAATACCACTTAAAGACTAACACATAAAAGTTAAGGCAGCTTAACTTTAAGGGAAAATTTGATACTTAACAGTGCCTTTGAATAACACTTGCCCTTAACTTACAGGAAGTTACGTATATTTAAGTGAAAACTAGTAGTTAAGTGACTATCTTAGACATAAGATATCCTTTGAATACGGACCCAGAAATGAATTTGTGAATCAAAACCAAAACTTTTCTGTTTGTGTGTACTTTCACATTTTACTAAAGACTACTTTCACCATTCTTTACTCCAAGGCAAATAAATGGCACACTAAAATATTTTCCATACTCAATACAACGACAGATTGTTCTATATAAGATAGGTGTGTGTGTGAGTGTGTGTGTGTGTGTGTGTGGGGGGGGGGGGGTATTAGCCCAGTTGTACCAGAACTGTAGTAACTTAAACCCCATTACAATTCCTTGCATTTCTTACATATAAGTTAATAAAGTCAGACCTGAACAGGAGGACATTAAACCCTGTTACATTTCATTCTTAGAGGTCACAATTATTATCTGAGTTTGATGAAACTTAAAACATATCTTTATCCCAAATATCTCAGTACTTTTGATGTTTGTGCATTTCACTCCATAACTTTCTGGATTATGGCCTCTGAGTGTACAAAAGAGCGCTTTGGTTTTTAGCTTGTTCTCTATCCATCTCTTGCAAAATGTGGGCGTATCTTGTCTAGCAGTCACTGGTTATCATATCATCAGGTTATTTTATATTTTTGTAGAGAGACGGTGGAGATTGTGTCTAATCATTGGGAGAATTATAAAACAAGTTTACTACAACCACGATCTGTAACAGACGGACTTCAGGCCGAGTTTGATCAGTTCTTTATGAGAGCTACTTACTGTATACTTACAGCTCAAAAGTAAGTTTATTTTATTCAGCCAATTATAATGCTCCTTACAATCCTCTAATTGAATGAAACTTATATTTAGTATTGGGTAATTAGCTGAATGGATTCTCTGTCATATTGAAATGAAGTTTTAACAGTTTAGAATTGGAAGTTGAGAAAGGAAAGTTCTCCTTTTTTGTAACAATACTATGACTTTCTTTAGAGACCAGCACTAGTTCTGTTCCCCTATAATCCAACAGTTTCACTTGCACTAGTTCTGTTCCCCTAATCAAACAGTATCATTTGCTCCAGAGACACTCTCTAGTTCTGTTCCCCTAATCAAACAGTTTCATTTGCTCTAAAGACCAGCACTAATTCTATTCCCTTAATCAAACAGTATCACTCGCCCAAGAGACCAGCAGTATGACTTGTTATAGAGTAATATGACTTGTTATAAAGAGCAGTAGTATTTCTAAAGTATAACCTTGTTGTTCACACCGACAATATAACCTTGTTGTTCAGACTGACAATATAACCTTGCTGTTAGACCTACAGTAAAACCTTGTTGTTAGACCTACAGTATAACCTTGTTGTTCAGACCGACAGTATAACCTTGCTCAAGGGACCAACAGTATGATGTAATGAGTACATATTTCTTCTTCTCTCTCTCTGTAGTTGTGCTGAGGATGTTTTAATGTGAGTAGTTTATGTGTCACTCATAATTTGTATTTTTAGAGTTACTAGAAGAGAAAAGATTTTATTTATGTTTGTTGTTTTGTTTTAAATGAATTAAACATCTCTTGTTCTTTTCGGTATTGTGAATAATTTACAACAAGTGGGTTATATTGATAATAGATTGATACAGTGATATTAGATTGACCAATCAGAGATATTTTACGGTGCAGTTACAATTACCCATACAATAATAATAGTAACCTATATTTTATTTATACCCCCTACCTTAAGTTCAAATTTTGGCTTTTCCTTTTTTTGTCTCGGCTTTATTAGTTTTAGAAAAATGTATTTTATTTCAACTGTTCCAATGTGATTGGTCAATTTATTTGTTTTAGCAGTTTTAGAGAATTTGTATTTTATTTTAACTGCTCTTTGCTGTGATTTATCAATTCAACATTCCTGTACTCTATAGGAGGGTTGTACTGTTGTTGTGTTAAACCCTATTTACCAAAGTCTATGGATCAACTTGAATATTGATACAAAGAAAATGGCTGCATTGTTTAAATTAGATTTGAAAACTGGTATAGAATTTATCAGAGTACTGTCATTATTTATATAATCTCCTGGAAATGAAATGCTATGCAATGGGGTTTAAAGTCCTGCTGTTCTGCCATTAGTGTGCTATGAGGGATATTTTCCATGGATAGCGGCTTCATGGCCTACTTTTATATTGAATTTCAGCCGTCGAGGGATATTTTACATGCATGCCAATCTGTACACATGACCTCAGTTTTTTGTCTCATCCAAACGACTAGACAGCCCCTTCGTCATACATCAATCAATCGTTGAACTAGGGATATTGTTGTATATATTCCTGTGCTCGTCACACTGTAAACCATTTTGACTGCTGGGTTCTTGAAGAAATGTGATTCCTATATCTCAAACGTTTTGTATTATTTTATTTCAGGTTGGGTTCGTGGCAGTTTATGGCCAACATGCCTTTTACGTGTGTATCATCTAACAGTATGTGGCAGTTACTATGGATACTACATCAAGGTCAAGGTCAGGAACTAGATCTAGATAAGATGCCAACCGTGGAGAAATGTAAAGAATATTTAAAAGGTTTGTCTCGATCTGTTTAAAACATTAAACTGCCCCAACCCAACCCATGTAATACAGATGGTCATATATACTGTCTTTGTGTTATAGAGAGAGAGAGAAATGGGGTTTAATGTCCACTCGACACAAACTAGGTCATTTCGGGACTAACATGGTTTTTTTTTAAAATTTTATTTCAATAATTCGCTTGCGCATAGGGGTCTTTTAGCAGTGGGAGGAAACCGGAGTGCCCGGAGGAAACCCACAAGGTTGAGAAGGCACCCCTATCTCCATGCCACATACACTCACACCAGGGATCGAAACCACGGCCGCAATAATAATGATAATATGGTATTTAATTATAATGATATGGGGTAAATGGCTCATTTTTTTTATCTAATTGAAGAAATATTGATATCTGGCCTGAAGAAGTGAGGATAGCATCCTCTCATTCTGTACTGTATTTTAGTCAGAAGAATCTGTGCTTTATGTATTAATACCGAGTTAATAACATCTGTTATTTTTAGATCCCAACAGTAGAAATCAGCTGGTGGATAATTTATTAACGCTTCAATCATCAGAAACAATTTATCTTCTCACTACGTTTGCTAACATGGCAGAAAGTCGACCAACAACAGAAGTAGATTTTATAGAGAGTATAACACTCGAGGTTTTTCAGGTATTATATTTTATTCTTCGTTGACATGAACACGAATCCTCCTCATTAATTGTGCCATATGACTTATTTATTTATTTGTTTTTTATTTTGAATCTAACAGTTGTTTCGGACTAAAAGGACCAAAATTTTATATTTATGACACACATTTAAAAATGTTGAAATCTATTGTCAATATAAATGATGGTCATGAAGAATGTTTGAAAGGAATATGTTTAGAATAAATAATTATGGTTTGAGTAAGGATCCAGTCGATGGGATATAGTGCTTATCATGGTTATAAGATCCCACTCTAGGTGTTAACCGAGGTATCATAGGCAGGTTGTCACTAACCATGATACCTGTCACTCTAGGACAGGGGTTTCCATCCTTTCTCTTCCACTTTAACTCTGAAAAATAATTTATCCCTAAGATGCTTCTGTTCAATAATTCAGTAATACCCTGTGGGTAAATTTACTCCAGGTTTGAAAGTTAGAAACCCTTTTAGTAGGGTGTCATCCTATAGTTGTAGTCACAGTTGTTGATATTTTTCAGATTGCCTATGTTTGTGATCATACACGGGAATTTTGTTCTAAAGTTGGTCGAGAATTATTATCAGGAATCTTAGAGAAACATCCGTATACATTTTCGGTTCTACTTCAGTCAGTTCGTAAAAATATGAAACAAATTGGATCAGTAAGTTATGGTTATTCTTCTTTAAAATAAATCTTGGAAAAAAGAACTGAAATAAATGAAATTATAAATCTTAGTTTACTGTATAAACCAAGCAAATCAAAATCAGCATAAGCCATCCTGCACCACCGACGAGCTCTCAATCCTGTAATAATAATAATAATAATGATAATAATCTATTTATAAAGTGCTGAATATCCAACTAACTAGTTGCGCAAGAGCGCTGACAAGCCCTCCATCCTGTACCACTGACAGGCCCTCCATCCTGTACCACTGAAAGGCCCTCCATCCTGTACCACTGAAAGGCCCTCCATCCTGTACCACTGAAAGGCCCTCCATCCTGTACCACTGAAAGGCCCGCCATCCTACACCACTGACAAGCTCCAAATCCTGTACAAATGACGGGCTCCAAATCATGTACAACTGTTAGGCCCTCCATCCTACATCACTGACAAGCTCCCAGTGGCTCTGTACCACTGACAGGCTCTCTCAAGCCCTCCATCTTGTACCACTGACAATAAGGAAGCAGTTTTGTGTTTTAGATTTATTCTCTGAGCAACCAAGAAAAAAAACACTGTTAATGATAAAGTTGAATCTAGAAATGAAAGAAACCTAGTTTTTTAACTGGACAATTTTCAGTTCTCTTCTCTGAATAACCTGTAACAAGACTTTCCTAATTTGACATAATATCTTAAAGGATTGATTTTGATTAACGTTATTTTCAGATGGCATTGTATTTATTTCGTGAGTTGCCGCTACATCAGAGTCGTCCCACAGATCCCGATATGTTGGTCATAAGACAGTGGTTATTACAGTGCGAGTTAAACTCACGTGAAAATCAACTCGCTCGACATATTCTATCAAATCTTAACTGGGATGTCAGTCCACAGGTAACTTTTATCAGGTTTTACATTCAGAAATTAGAAATAAAACACTTTGTCACTGTCAATAAATATTTCAGATGTGGTACGAGTACAAGTGTTTGTGTTTTTGATCAATTTGACAAGGAGTAGGGTCTCCTGTTTAGCTGGCATGTAAAAGAACTTGTGACTGTTTAGCTGTATGGGTTTCTTTATATGTTCTAAGACTCCTTGCAAATTATGGAAATACAGGGACTTGATTAGTCAAAAATTGACTTGATTATGATATTCAAACATGACTTGATCAGTCAAGGAATGGCTTGACTTGATTTGTCAAAGAATGACTTGATTAGTCAAATAAAGACTTGATTAGTCAAATAAAGACTTGATTTGTCAAACAGGACTTGATTAGTCAAAAAAATGACTTGATTAGTCAAAAAAAATGACTTGATTAGTCAAACATGACTTGATTAGTGAAATAATGACTTGATTAGTCAAATAATGACTTGATTAATCAAAAATGATGATAAATAAGGATCATCTACCTTATTATCAGCAGAGTTCTGTGGTAACCCAATCAATAGTTTGTCTGAACAATACTGTTATATAAGAGTTATCTACATCAGTTTGCCAAAATAGGTTGACGTTGACGGCTTCAGCCCCGACATCCAGCAGATTACTCCCTTAATTACCTGACTCTATGGTATGATTGCTCTCCTGTTTGAAACTACCATGTTCGAATATTGTCACGATTGTTTATATTACAGCATGGTATGATATTACCATTACGTATACACAGGCAGGTGGCGCTACTGATAGTAGAAGCTTATCGTAAATATATCAGTAATCGTAACTATAGTTTACTTATAGCAGAAGGAATTAGACAGGTACGTGTACTCAATTATATGGCTTAGATAATTGTTTTATTTTGAAAAATAGAAATCTTTGTACTTGAAAAATGTTTATGTTCCTAGACTATTGCGATACAGCAGATTTTAGTTCATACCCTCTAATAGCTATGTAATACAGCACTGTAATATGACCCTCTAATAGTCCCATATATGGATGACCTTGTGATATTGCCCGATAATATGTCATGTAATATTTTGATATTTTAGGTAGCATCAGTGGTTCGACAGAATGTAACTATTGAACAACAGTTGAGTAACTGGACATGGGATCTGGCACTCAGACTCAAATTACACTTCCATAGTATTACAGTAGATAATCAAGGATTGGCTAGTGATTTTCAACCATGTCATTTAGATGAAGATGATTGGCTGTTACCGATCGTGAAAGGAATAAAAGAGAAGAATCCGTTATCATGTTATGTTGGGTTACTCATGTCCAGTAAAACACACAGGTAAGATGACATGTATATATACAGGTAGGAAGACATGTTTATACATAGATAGAGAGAAATGGGGTTTAATTAATTACTAGTTCATTTCGGGACTAACATGTGTGTCATATATATATTTATTTAAAAAATTCGCTTGCACATAAGGTTCTTTAGCAGTGAGAGGAAACTGAGGACCCCAATAAAACCGATGAGGTTGGACAAGCGATCCTACTCTGTCATGTACAAGTGTGTGATTGAAACCACTCCATTTGTCTCAATGATAGTCCTTACGACCACCGAACACATGTATAAACACTTGTTTAAAAAAAGGTGCTTACGAATTCTACAAATGGCCTTTTATTATTAAGTTATTGAAGTAGAAGATACATATGTAGAACAGTCATCGATCAGGTGTGTAGCAATAAACAAGACAATAATTTTTGTTGGCGATATCATTTTGGTGGAATCTGACGTTAAATAAAGCTGATAAGATAAACAAACGATAGTCACAATTATTAGTATAGATTTTGTCTGATTTTTTAAGAAAAATAAATGTATTGTAATATATCCTTGAGTTCAGCTTAAAATATTGGAAAATGTTTAGTTTTTTTATTCATTGAAATAAGACATGTAATTTATTTGTTATGCATTATCTATCTGAAATTAAATGCTTTGTAATTGTTGGTGTTGCTTTCTATATTTTAGTGCAAGAGAATTTGTTGAAAAGGGACTTGATATTCTGGGGTGTCTAGTCACTGCTAACCAGTTCACTGCTGTCATACACATATTAAACTGTGTTTGTCCATATTTTCTATCTAGTCCAGCTTATTTAACAGATAATGAAAGGTATGTACAGACGATAATATTTCATACGCTGTCGTAATTTGAAAACAAATAGCTTTGGCCCTGCTAGATTTGTCCATACTGGCACAAACAGAATAACAATAGTGCGGCAATATTAGCGCCGAGACCACTTGATTTAACCAGATGTCTGCAAAAGTTCTGCTGCACGTATGCTGAATGACAGGAGCAGGGAATATCACTTATAGAGTGTACTCTGTTTGTAAACCGACTCGCCTATCGGCGGAAAAATCAATCGGGCCCTTTATAAACCAGTGACTTATTCTGTCTGTCCAACTGTTCGTTGTGGTTCGGAATAAAATTCTAATTTATCTTTTTAACTCTATGTACACAACAATCTATGGTTGTGGCTTTTGCTAATAAGAAACATCTCGTATTTAAAGGACAATATTGGTGTCAGCCATTATCACATATGTGATTGGACTGGTTATACACTTTCCAGATATGATTTTAACACAGAGATCATTTCTACCTTAGTTGCATAACGACGACGATTGGAAGAAATGGAAGTGACGAACGCGAAAGGAAAACATAAGTTATAACCTTCTATATAACTGACTTGAAGTAACAAGCGATAACAGATACAATGATCTCTGTGTTAAAATTATCCCCTTTCGTAAGTAGCAAGGAGTAGGGTCGCCTGTCCAACCTCGTGGGTTTTCTCCAGGTACTCCGGTTTCCTCCTACTGCTAAAGACCCCTACTTGCAAGCGAATAATTGAAATAAAATTAAACCATATGTTAGTCCAGAAATGACCTAGTTTGTGTCGAGTGGACGTTAAACCCCATTTCTCTCTCTCTCTCTGTTAAAATTATATTTTGAACGTGTTGAACGAGTTCTTCTATCACATGTGAATAGATTGACACCACCGTATGTACTTTGATAATTTTTATGCTTCCATGGAAATAAATCAGGGGTTTGTCAGCTGTTGTTGATTTAAACCTGAAGACATTTTAGGTTTTGTTTTGGAATATTTTCACATTATGATTGAAGTGGTGTCGCTAGGTTGTTATGCGTAAAACATTGTGCCTATCAGAGCTAGGCCTAAAAGTTTTGTTCCTTTTGTTGATTATAGATAAGTGATATATATATTTTTTATTTTTGAGCAGATTTATAAAGATTTTACAGTCAACTATCTGGGCTGATGAAACGTTATATAAAATGGCGAAATCTGTGATAACGTCTGATTTCCCTGGCAACATAACAACACAGTTTATTACCATGATACAGGTAGGGTTGTATGTTATATGAAATCTAGGGTTGGGGTGGGGGTTAGGTTGCATGGTAGGATGGGAGGAGACAGCAGGTTGTACGGTAGGGTGGGATTAGGTTGTAGGATGCGAGGGGACAGATTTTAGGGTTTGGGTTTGGTTGGTAGGGTGTTATGGTGGTAGGGAGTTATGGTAACAGGGTGGGGGAAGAAGACATATTTAGGGCTGGTTGGAGGTTGATAGAGGGTGGGGTGAGATTAGGTTGTAGGGTAGCATTGGGGGGAGGAGGGGGGGCGAGACAGATTGTAGGGATGGATGATGGTTGATAGAACAGGATTAGGGTGGTAGGTTGGGGTAAGGGGTGAGAACCAGTGTATTGATGGGGTAGGAGGGGAGGAAACAATTTGAAAGGTGAGGCTAGGGTGGAAATTAGGCGCTATGCATATGCATTATTACCATTATTATTATATTTCTTTGATAAGCCATATGATCATGTTTTTTGGATTTGGCACCATATAAATGGACATATTATATTTATAGAATGATAAGATTATATTTGACTGTATTTATATATTATTATTATTATATTTGACTGTATGGAATCATTATTTTTGACTCGGTGATCTGATTATATTTGACTGTATTTATAGACTGGTTATATTTGACTGTATGATATAATATTTGACTGTATATTATATTTGACTGTATGATATGGTTACATTTGACTGTATGATATGATTATATTTGACTGTATTTGTAGAATGAAGTCAGTAAGAAGAGAGAATTATTTCAATCACAGTTAGTTATATTATTCTGGGTTCGAGGTGTAACTAGAATCAATAAATGGTACCAAGACAGGTGAGTTATGCTATCTATAGGTAGGTTATAATCTCCCTTATTGTTGGACCTTCTCACTCATGATGTAAACTGACATATTATCACCGTTCAAGAGATGATCTGGCTAAGTGGGTAAGACAATGGCTCGCTAGCCTTGAGGTCGGGAGTCCGATCTCTGCATTGGCCGAGATAGTCCATTCAGGTTTTCTGGCTTGGTTTCCCCTTTTCAGTGATGTAGGATGGATGGCCTGACAAGGACAGCTGTCTAGTCGTTTGGATGAGATGGAAAACGAGTTCCCATGTACACATTGACATGCATGTAAAAAGATCCCTTGGCAGTTCGAATTCGATATAAGGGTAGGCCGTAGTGCCACTGTCCAGGCAAAATTTGTGTCATAGCACACTGTATGGTGGATGCCTGTTTTCATTAGAACAGTAGGACATTAGACCCCATTTTATTTCATTTCATTTCAAGAGACAATCATTGTTCAAAATAATTGTAGTGCAGTCCCTGGGACTCTTGAGATAAATATCAACAATCTGTCCTGTTTTGCATGTAGTGCAGTCCTTTGGACTAAAACTATGTTTGCTCTTTAATATGATAGTATTTTGGTTTTGAAATTATTATTTAGTACTATTTATTTTATTTCCAGGAATTGTTGTTACATATTGAACAAGTTGATTGAGGTAGCATTCACACTCGAAGGTTTACTACCCCAAGTAGAGGCCATCTTTAAAGATTGCTTTATGGTAAGTAAAATAAAATAACGATTATTTCCACTGGATGAATAAATATCGATAATTTACTTAAATTTGAATACATGTAACTTAATGTAGCTTTTAGTCAGTTTACCTGTTTGGATTTTATGTTGGGGGGAGCCATGGTGGTTCTGTGAGTAAGACACTGGCTCCCGTTTTTGGCTGAGAAAGTTCAGCAGGATTTTCCGGGCTGGTTTGCTCTATTCAGTGGTGCAGTACACAGGGCCTGACAAGGACAGCTGTCTAGTCAGTCGGATGGGATGAAAAAATGAGGTCCTGTATACACATTGGTATTTACGTAAAAGATCCCTTGGCAATTGGAATTCGATATAAGAGTAGGCCGTATTGCCGCTGTCCGAGCAAAATTTCCCCATAGCATACTATGTCTTCATTAGCCCAGTCGGAGCAGAACAGTAGGACATTAAACTCTGTTTGGTCGCAAAAAGGGGAGAACAATATGACAATAAACGCCATTTAATTACATTTTCATTTCATTTCTCTTTTTGTAAGCAAACAAATGCTCGATTCTGCTACAACATTGTCGTCTATTTATTTCAGAACTTGATAAAAGAATCAGGTCAACAAGGCGTTATGTCGTCTGTTGTTAACTGGATATCGTCTGGTGTTTATCTTCCTTCGTTTTTAGAGAAATCATCGAGTCGAGAGTTTGTGTGGTTATCGTATATTATTTTGATGCTGGAGAAAAATTACGAAGTTGGATCAAGGATCTGGCCATCGTTACAGGAAGAATTGTACGGAAATCAGGCCATTACGGTTGATCAAGCTCTAAAGGTAACATTTTCACAGAATGGTCTGATTGAGCATAATTATGTATTTGGCGCTATAAAAATGGACGAATTGTTATTTATTATTATTATTTGTCTTAATTAGGTGGTTGAGAACGATTATTGAGAAGAAAAAATTCATCGTTTCGTTCCTGTTAAAAGCATCAGGCAAAATCTAGGGAAGAAACAACAAATTTTTCTTTTTGTTTTTCAGAATGTAATACAAAGTTTAAAGTTACAACATGCTCCAGCCTTACATCGGTTAAATATATATCGCTGGGCGTTACAGGCCATGGACACACCGTATGATCATACACTATTACCGTTACTATGGCAACAGTTCTTCCTCCTCTTCCTTGGTAGAAATGTTACAGAAACCAGGTACCTTTAATATTTTATTTTATCAGCCATGAGCTTTGTAGAATTTAAAAAATAATCATGTCCCATAATTGTTCAAATCTTATCTATTCAAAACAGAATTACAATGATTTGAAAAATTTCAATCAATTTCTTATCTGTATTTTTGAAGCTAAATAATCGGTCACGATATATTCATCAATTTAGTTAGGAATGTGTTATAATATAATTTTTTCTACCACGAGTTCCATAGAATTTAAAACATAATTGTGCTCTAAAAATTGTTAAAATCCATGAATTTAAAACAAAACTACAATGATTTGACAAGTCCTGGCCCCCGAGTTCACAAAGCATTCTCAGACTTAACTTTCAACAAGCATTGTTAATGAGAAATATCTTTAATCCAGCAACACTAAACTTTGCACAGTTTCTTATTGATGTATTTGATACATAAAAATAACAACAGGGCTATATTCTAGTTAAAATAAGGCGAACAATTTTGAGTAAATTAAGAATTAAGAATCTGGAAGGGTGTCTTGAAAATGTCAAAAAATGGATGTCATCCAATATGCTTAAACTCAACGATGAAAAGACTGAGTTTCTTCTGGTGGGTCCTGCCAGCAGACTTAAGAAATGTGACATTCGAAAGATCAGCATTGGAAACACCGAAATTCCTGTCTAAATCTGTGAGAAATCTTGGAATTCTTGTCGATTCTCGTCTCAGCTTTGAAAACCACGTGAACAACATTTGTAAAATATGTCATTTCCATCTCTGAAGGATAGGGTCCATTCGTCATCTAATAACTGAAGATGCTGCTGCAACCTTAGCTCGATCCTTCGTCCTGTCCAGAATAGACTATTGTAATTCAGTACTAACTGGTATTATGAACGAACAGATTTCAAAACTCCAAAGATTACAAAACCGTGCTGCTTACATTGTCACAAAAACTAAATCAAGATCACACATCACCCCAGTCTTGAACAAATTACATTGGCTCCGTGTTCGAGAAAGGATCAGGATAAATCCGCGCCAGGTTACCTTCAAAATCTAGTATCACTGTATCAACCTAAACGATCATTAAGATCAGAAGGGAAACTATTATTAGATGTACCTGCCTATAAATTTAAATCTTTTGGATCTAGAACTTTTCGATACAGTGCATCAATTGTTTGGAATACACTTCCAGAAAATATCTGACAATGTGAATCTCTGTCCGTTTTTAAATCCAAAGTGAAAACTTGGTTATTTAGTCACTATCATTAACACTCCAAAGTGAGAACATTTTCTAGCGCCTAGTGCATTCCCTAGTGGATTGAATAGTTGCGCGATAAAAATATCATTATTATTATTATTATTATTAAATTCTTAATGTAAGTCTGAGAATGCTTTGTGAACTACGGGTCTTGTCTGTGTTTTGACAATTTCAACCTACATAAGCGACCAAGATATGTTAAATTTCTAACAGGTTTTTTTGTATTTCATCTATTGTAGTGTTCCACATCGGGCAAGTATTGGTGAACGTTTTTTCTCCAGCCTCGGTCATTCATCCATGTTGAAAATGATGAAGAAGAATTTGTCAGAAACGATTGAAAAACTTCATAAAGATATTGAGGAGACCACGGAAGAACGAACAGTAAATCAAACATTGAATACGACATTAGATCAAAATAATATCCAATTAAAACAGAGATTACTGAGGTTGGTGGACATGTTATTCTTTCAGGAAGGTTTTATACCACTTTTAACATTTGTGATCTTTTTAATTAATGCATTCACATGTTTTTGTCCCCCGAAAATGGGTCTGTCTGTCTGTCTGTCTGTCTGTCTGTCCGTCTGTCCGTCACACTTTTTGGGACACAATAACTCTCTTCCTAATTGAGCTAGAATGTTCAAACTTGGTGTATGTGTTTATTAGGTCAATGCCTTGATGGAGTTCGAAGATGAGCATTTTCCGCTTAGGGTAAGCAGAGATAAGCAATTTGATTGGTTGATGCATTGGGACACGATAACTTTAGTTCTAATTAAGTGAGAGTGATGAAACTTGGTGTATAGTTTCATTACAGTAATACCTTGACTAAGTTCGATAATGAGCATTTTCTGCTCAGGGTAAGCAGAGCAATTTGATTGGTCGAGACTTTGGAACACCATAACTCTCCTTCTAATTGAGTTAAAATGTTCAAACTTGGTGTATATGCTTATTAGGTCAATGCCTTGATGGAGTTCGAGGATGAGCAATTTCCGCTTAGGGTAAGCAGAGATAAGCAATTTGATTGGTTGATGCTATGGGACACGATAACTTTAGTTCTAATTAAGTGAAAGTGATAAAACTTGGTGTATAGTTTCATTACAGTAATACCTTGACTAAGTTCGATAATGAGCATTTTCTGCTCAGGGTAAGCAGAGCGATACGCAATTTGATTGGTCAAGACTTTGGAACACAATAACTCTCCTTCTAATTGAGCTAAAATGTTCAAACTTGTGTATATGCTTATTAGGTCAATGCCTTGATGGAGTTCGAAGATGAGCATTTTCCGCTTAGGGTAAGCAGAGATAAGCAATTTGATTGGTTGATACTTTGGGACAAGATAACTTGGGTTCATCTTGATTGATGATTTTTATGCCAATACAATGACTGCATTCTCATTTAGTAATGGATTCGACAGTAACAGTGTATAGAAACGATTGACTTGGACACGAGGGCCCTTTCCCTTGGCCAGAGGGGCCCTTTTGTCTGCCTTTAGGGTCCCCCTAGCTAGGGTACATTTTCATTTTTCTCGTCGGTTTTAGCATTTTTCTTTATAAAACACTTTTGGATGACACTTCGTGTACAGTTTGATTGCTCGATACATTGAAAAAAATAAATGTGCGATTAATTAATATGTGTCTTCTATTTATTTTGGGATTTCGGCAGGGGACATCAGCCTCACTGTTGGCTTGTTACCATTTGGTTATTGTAAAGTGTTTTTAAGCGCTATTTTTTGTTGCCTGGCAATCTTTCTTTTTATTGTTTGTGACTTTTACTCTGTTTTTAATAACAGATTTCTGTCAACAGTAGTCTTGTTTAACCAATACTTATATTTATATATAAATATGTTTGTTTTATTTTCATAGGTTGTATCAAACGATGGTATTATGGCTGGAGGAACCAAGACTACACGATGCCAATCTTTATCTACCTTCGTTACCACCTCAATACGATGCTTCTAAACTTTTACTTCTCTTTCAAAATATACAGGTAGATATAACTCGTTTATATTCACTAGAATTACTCAGGTAGATTTATACAGGTGGAAATACACAGGTAAATTTATACAGGTAGAAAAGCACATGTAGAAATACACAAACAGGAATACACAGGTAGAATTATACAGGTAGAATTATACTGGTAGAAATACTCAGGTAGAAATACACAGGTAGAAATAACTGTTTTATATTTCAATAAGAATATTTCAATCAGACTGTGATAGCATCAGTTTTCAGATTCATTTCTCAGGTGTTCTTGTAGTCATGTCGAGATAAGAGGGTGTGGGAAGTGGGGTGCTAACATGCTAGCTTTAGATCATCCTTAAGGTGTGGATTTTAGATATTGAGGTTTACGATCCCAGACCGAAATTTGTGCATTTCTCGGTGTATGGCTGTCTTCCGAATCTCCAGAGTTTTTAAGACTTACATACAACTCAATGTATTTTGTTGCCAAATTTTTAGAATGGTGCCAGCCATGATTGTTTTTGTGTTTGTTATTAGAATCCATGGATGGAATTCGTTGATTTGAAACAGATTTGTGAAGATGTTGAATCAAGCGGCGTTGATTGGAGGAAATTGATCACATGTCGACCTTCTAGATCACCAACTATCAATCAAAATCAATCGCGTACAGGTAAGGTGTTCTGAGGCATAATTAGATGAACTGTAATGAGGTTTAACATCCCAATCTTCTGCACCAACCTGGCAAATGAAGAAAGGTATACACTATATTTACAGTGCTATCAGGTAAATTTTGTCTGGGCAGCGGCACTATGGCCTACTCTCTTAAAAATTCCAAGAGTTATTTTTCGACCTCTCTGAACAAGACTTTGCCAGACAGGGGGTTGGGATAGGGTTGCCTGTCCAACTTCGTGGGCCCTCTGTGGCCTTCGTTTTTCACCCATTGCTAAAGATCCCTTGCTAAAGTGCAAGTGAATTGTTAGAATAAACTTGAAGTATATATTCCTCACAAAATTACGTAGGCCCTCTGTTTCGGCCAACATCTAAAGCAAACCCCAGACCTGTTCTGCTCCTAAACTGGGCTAATGAAGATGCGAATCTGCCATACAGTGTGCTATGAAATGAAATGGGGTTTAACGTCCTACTGTTCTGCTCCGACTGGGCTAATGAAGATGGGCATACTCTCATTCAATATAATTCATAATTTGTTGCAAACAAAAGTCAGGTGCGGATCCAGAGGGGGGGGGGGCGTACCCGGCACATGCCCCCTTTTTATGTTGTCGAACAATTTTTATCTCCATACATTCTATGTTGGAAATCATAATTTGCAGTACTAGTATGAAATTAGCCCTGGATCTGCCCCTGAAAGTAGTCCTGTCCAGGAAGGATTGTGTTTGACGTGATCTTATCATGGATATAGAAATATTTGGATTTATTAATTCTACTATCAGTTTTATTTTGTTTTCCAGCAACAGAGAAAATTGTAGATTGTTTAAAGAGAGATAGTTTGTTGTTGGCGGCACCAGGCCTAGTGACGTTAAAACCTGCTGTTCCCGATATCTCTGTGGTTATAATAGAAGATAAATCATCGTTACTTCATCTGATTAACGCAGACATTAATATTATAAAACAATATGCAGGGTAAATATATTTCATCTAGCTGTTAGTTCTATCACAAATGGGGGATTGGGATGGCCTAGTGTTCTAGAGTCTCGCGCTTCAACCTCTAGCTGGCCGGTCACCTATGGCTTGCGGCTGTGGTTTCGAGCCCTGGTGTGAGCCTATGTGGCATGGAGATAGGGGTGCCTTCACAACCTCGTGGGTTTCCTCCAGGCACTCCGGTTTCCTCCCACTGTTAAAGATCCCTACACGCAAGCGAATTATTGAAATAAAATTAAACCATATGTTAATCCCGAAATCACCTAGTTTGTGTCGAGTGGACGTTAAACGCCATTTCTCTCTCTCTCTATCACAAATATTTCAATACAAGGATATTTCAACTGAGTGATTAGTAAGCTTGGATTGTGTGGGTAGTCCTAGAAGGAGAATCTCATCACAACGGGAAGAGACAGAGAGATAAAAAGGGTGTAATGTCAGAAACTAGGTCATTACTCCTTGTGACTAACGACTGGGGAATCGAAACCACGTCGGTTGACTCAATTACAGACCTTTTGATACAGCGCGCACATGCTTACTATTTGGCCAGCCAAACCCCCATCACATTACAGAGTCACACAATGAATTGTTCTAGGGTTAGGGAGTATATAAGGGTTGCTATCGTGCTGTTGTGTGTTTTTTATATATAAATATAAATATTGTGTTTGGTTTTTTTTTCAGTTTATTTACTGATCGTATTGATAGACATTGTGCAGCTGATATGGGTTACGTAGATCTACTTCCTTCATTGTATTCTAACCAGTGGAAACAGGTAAATACTTGAACAACCAGTTTCTTTCTGTCACAAAACAATCTGATTAAAACACAGATCGTATTTCATTTTTTTTATAGTTCAAAATTTTGTTTTCCTTGTCTTTACTACACTAGGATCTGGAAGAGTTGTTATATAATCTATGTTCTGAATAGTGTTTGGTATTAGCCAATGAAACAGTCGATTATGCCAGCTTTTGGCAGGTTTTGCACGAACTGTGGGTAATCCACTTGTAATGTCAGTGCTGATTGGCTAATCAAATTAGGTAGTCAAAAACTGCTGTATGTCCTCTGACGTGACCTATCCCTAAAACGGGTCATATTTTCGTGTAGTGTAGGCCATCAAAAATATATAAAAAACGAAACAAAATATAGATCTGTATTTTAATCATATTTCCCACAAAATAGAACAATTCGTTGCTTGTCTGGCGAACCGACGAATCTGAAACATTTAAGTATTGAGAATTATGCGTTTGAAATTTGCGCTCTGTCGTTATCTCTATGTCCATTCAATAATAACGTTATATGTAAATGGCGTCATGTTTCCTGATGTATATGTATGAAATATTAAATCATAAATAAATGTTAATATTTGATGGCTACAGAGATAACAACAGAGCGCAAATTTCAAACGCAAAATTCTCAATACTTAAATATTTCAGATTCGCCAGTTCGCCAGCAAAGCGACGAATTGAAATAAATAGTAATATATACCTGATGGATGTTTTCATGTTCAGTATTGACCGCCATAGACTTCCACTCCACTGTACATGATTATGGTTTGTTTTTAGATAAATATTATTTACAGAATATATTGTAAGATATATAGTTTGTTCTGTATAAGATATATAGTCTGTAGACTTGATGTAAGATATATAATCTGTAGGCCTGATGTATAGTCTGTAGGCATGATGTATGTCTGAATACATGTATATAAATATATAATTATTTTACTAGGTGATGCTACCTGTAGAATGTACCAGTAAGGTTAATCCACTACACAGGTGTTCTAATCCAGCCGTTGTTAATCTCAGGGTGAGTTCAAGCTATCTCTAATCTCAGGACTAGTTCAAACTGTCTCTAATCTTAGGTTGAGTTCAAACTATCTGTGATCTCAGGGTGAGTTCAATCTATCTCTGATCTATGGACGAGTTCAGTTCAAACTATCTCTGATTGCTAAAAAAACCTCCTTGATATTCCTTTTAAATATCAGTTTGTCAAGATAATTTCTGGTAACAGATGACATTTTTATTGAGAATTCCTTACCCCAAGTTGTTAACAGAGCAAGTTAATTAAGTTTTCTCACCCTGAAGTTGTTAACAGAGGCAAGTTAATTAAGTTTTCTCATCCTGAAGTTGTTAACAGAGGCAAGTTAATTAAGTTTTCTCATCCTGAAGTTGTTAACAAAGGAAAGTTTATTGTTAACAGTGGAAAGGTTATTTTAGATTTTCCATCCTCAAACTGTTAACAGAGGAATGCCTGAAGAAAATGTTTCACTGTTAAGGTGCTAAAGGGAACCAATGATAGACATTAATTGATGTTTCTTATCCTCCAGCTGAAAATCAGTTCACAATTCATATTTTGAATGTATCTATAGAGGAACGAGAGAATAATGAAATCAGATCCAATGTCTCATCTAAGAAGAGAAGAATGAATTCAGATTATTATTCTAATTATTTATATATCTAAAGATAGAAATGTTATCTTATTTATAATATTTCTACAGAATGAGAGAGGGGGTTGGATGGCTGAATTGTTAGTATTTGCGCATTGCATCATAAGGTTGGTCGTTGAGTCAACTGTCATGGTTCCGATTTTCAGTTTTACGTGACAAGGAGTAGGGTCAAGTATCGGAGTAGGGTGGCATGTCTTCCCAACCTTTTGGGTTTTCTCTGGGTCCTCTGGTTTCCCCCAACCGCTAAAGACCCCTATGCACAAATAAAATTAAACCATATGACCTAATGTCAAGTGGACATTAAACTCTCTCTCCCTCTGTCTTTCTATGATCTCTTTCTATAGAATGAGAGAAGAATGAATTAAGATTATAGTTTTTATAATATCTATAGATAGAGGAACGAGAGAAGAATGATATAATACAGAGACAGATTGATGAGAATCGAGCTGAGTATAAACAGATAATGATAGAAGGTCTACTACCTCCACCACAGAATGTTTGTATAGCTGCTGTACATGTAGAAAACGCCATCACGTTAGTATATACTTCACATATATATTTGATTAACCAATCAGCAATGATGTTACTAGTGGATTACCCACATTTCCATTCAAAACACGCCTAAAGCTCGCTGTAACAGACCGTTTTATTGGTTAAAACCTCACATCATTCAGAACAGGTCATTGATAACCGAACCCATACACAAATCCTGGAGTAGTAAAGACAAGTAAAACAACTATAAAAATGAAACGAAATAGGATCTGTGTTTTAATCAGATTGCTTATCCATATATCAAATTTTATTTTCACTACTTAATAATCTTTCGGTTATTTTTATTGCAATTTAAATGATTTATATTATGGTTTCAGAGCATTAATCAAATTAGCTCAAGCCACAACAACGGATGAGAAAGTGACAAGTTTATTTGATACAGCTAATACGTTATTTTATCAGTTAGCTGCATGTATTACAGAAGAAACAGAATTTTATCCACCATCAAAACAATTCTTTCAGTCTTGTATAGAAATCATCGGACAGGTAAGGATTATTAGTTTTTCTATGGTAGCGCCGTGGAGTTTCCTATGGGAAAGACCTGATCCTGAGTTCACAAAGCATTCTCAGGCTTAAGGAATTACTCAACCTTCATCTGTTTACGAGAAATATCTTTTGATCAAGAAACGCAAAACTTTGTTTTGAGAATTTACTTAGCTTTCAATCACTGTTTATGAGAAATATCTTTGACCCAGAAACACAAAACTTTGCACATAGTTTCTTATTGTTTTTTAAAGGGCTATATATTTGAGTTAATTCTTGACTTAAGTCTGCGAATGCTTTGTTAACTTGGGGCCAGGTTTCAGTTAGTGTAGGCTGAGGAATATTTTAGGATTTTCCAAGTCTGGTCGGTCCCCACTTCTTAAGGGTAGTGCCTACGGGGTTGACTAGTAAAGTGTGCCTTATTTTTATGATGGACCAAAAAAGTATGATCCATCAGTGGCTCTTAATGTAAAAGAACCTTTGTCCGATGGAATTTGGTTAAGCAGAAAAGTAGCTGTCCAACAATTTTCGCTTTCCAAGCATTGTGATAAAAGATAAAAGAAAACCATATGTCATTCTCAAAATGACTGTTATAGTGTGTTGATTAGATGTTACCTTTAATATCAATATTTTTAGATTTTAAATTCCATTCATTTCCCCAAATATCAATATTTGTGTTCTTATTCAGAAAAAAAACGACGAATTGACTGCTTCATTTTTTAATTTTTATATACAGGAATTTATCTCCCGTGATCCCAGACAAACACAGAATTTATTACAGTTTAGTCTGGATAATCCGAAACGATCAGGATTAACCAGTCCACATTTTAACCCTAACAACAGTGCACCGATATTTGTTGGATTATATGAACAGTTGATTTCGGTTCTGAAGAAACAGAATCTTGATCTAGTCTTTATGCTGTTAACTAAGGTAATGATGTTATAGCTTCCCTCTGTTGATTTGGTTATCTATATACATAAAATGAAAGATTTCTGACGTGTGTGTGCCCATCACGCTTCGTTGTAGGGATCCATCCCCGCAAATTAACGGGTATGACCCTAGAAATCTTTAGGTCATTGATTTTGGGCCCTGGGTGAATCACGCTTTTGTATATTATAATTAGCAATAGAATCATGCAGAAAAACAACAAATATATTTTATCGAATCAATTTTATTAGTTTTTTTTTATCCTAGTTAATTAGTGCAGAGAATAAAACTTTAAACAGCATTTCATTTTATCACATATAATCTAATTTTACCCAAATTGGAGGTATAGTCATTTTAATATTGCAGCACATGTTAAATTAGCAATCTATTTTGTTGCATGTAACAGTTTGATGTCTGGCTGTGGTTAGAGAAAGGAAGACCATCCGCCGATGAAATCAAAAAATTTATCGCTATATTAGGATCAGCTTTGATGACCTGTGGTGCCGAACCAGAGAAACAAACAAAAATTGTCTTTGATGTAAGTTTTACTTGTGAATTTATATTTTTTACATTTTAAACAAGTTCTAGGTTTAAGCGATGGGGATTGATTGTCTTGGAACATTCAGGTAGTCAAAAGGGTGGGGGTAACTGAGATAGTCATTGGGATCGGGTCATGTAGTCATGGGAAGGGGGGGGGGTCAGGCAGTCATGGGGAGTTGTGGTTCAGGTCAGTTAGTCATGAGGGGTGGTGTGGTTGTGGTACAAGTAGTCATGAACAGGATAGTTCAAGTAGTCATGATGGGGTGGTGGTGCTTCTGGTAGTCATGATTGGGTGGTGGTTTAGTTATGGGGACAAGGGAGTCACATGGGTGGGGGGAGGTATTCATGGGGGTCATGAAGGGGTGGTGGTTCAGGAGTCAGGAGAGGTGCGGTGTTCAGGTAGTCATCAGAGGGTAGTCTGGTTTGTGCTGAAATGTAGGATGTTAAGCCTATTGCATTTCTTTTTTTTTCACGTGGTGGCTTCACTCAGAAACTTAGACTGGGCACCATGGTCAGTTTTAAAGTGAATTTCTTTTATTTTCAGCTATATTGTAGTCATTTACAGTTGGTTTTACAGCATAATTATCCATGTCACATGACAGATGTTCTTTCAGTACTTTTACAAGGTGAACAATTATTCTGTTTCATCATGTGGTTGATAATAGAACAGTAGGACATTAAACCCGTTTATATTTCATTTATTAGAAATGTCTTGTTATATTAAAGCGAGAATTTCATATTTTCTAAGAAAGTCAAAACGTATTTATTTTGCTCAATAGGTTGTCAAATCACTATTATACGATAATAGGCATTATTCCCCACACTTAAAAATCATTGACAACTGAAATAATAACACAATTACCTCCCTTGTTTTTCTATTTCCTCCATAGAATAACTATCTTCAAACGTTTGAATTTTAAGTTGACGATGATATTTTTGCCAGTTTTTCAACTGGCAATAGTGTCTTATTGAATTGATAGGATTATTATTTAACAAGGTAGGACAGCTTATTGATACCTTCTATTTTAGGGATTTATTTTAATACATTTTAAAAATATAACTTAAAAATATGAAATGGTTGCTTTTTGTAGGTTCAGCATTAGATAAGATCCATGTACAGTGTTGGGAGATGTTTTTAATGGCGTGTTTCACGTATATACCAACATCTACAGTAGAAGGTGGCCGTAAACCTTCACTTGTCTTTAATATAGAACAAGTTGAATCTTGTAGAGATACACAACTCAGCACCATTCAGGTAATTCACAATAAGGTTTATAGATTGATCTATGAACAGGGGAGAGAGAAAGAGAGTGATGGGTTTAACGTCTACTTGACACAAACTTGGTCATTTTGAGACTAGCATATGACTCATTTTTATTTCACTAATTCGCTTGCACGTAGGGGACCTCAGTAGTGGGGGAAACCGGAGGACCTGGAGAAAACCCACTCGGTTAGACAGACTACTCCTTGCCACATACAACCAGGGAATGGAAACCATGCCAGTTAACGCGCACATGCTAACCATGCGCGCTGTATCATAAGGCTTTGTCATTAAGTCAACTGGCATGGTTTAGAATCCGCTGTTGTACGTGACAAGGAGTAGGGTCACTTGTCCAACATTGTGGGTTTTCTCTGCGTCCTCTGATACCTTGCACTGCTAAAGACTGCTACGCTTAAACAAATTATTGAATGAAATTGAACCATATGTAAGTCTCGAGTGGAAGTTGAACCTTATTTCTCTCCCTCTTTCCTCTTGATAAGATTGACAAGCAAGTTATTAATATTCATTCATATATTGTGTTAACATGTCCATAATCTTGTTGTTTATTTATGATTACATTGTCACTTTGAAAGTGCCCCTGAACATGTTATATGAAAGGGCGCACTATAAATATGCTGTAATAATAATAATAATAACATATAAAAAAAGTGTATCATCATCATCATCATCATCATCATCCATTATTTTCTTGTTATGTATATTTTCCTTCAGGTGAACGAAATATTAAACTGGTTATCAAGTTATTTTATGGAAGTGAGATCAAAGACTAATACAGGTGCATTATATGGTTTATATCCTACATGGGGTCGTTATATACCTTATATATCACAACTGCTAGCTACTCTAACCAGATGTCTCGTCACTAAGATGATGTTTAACTTGACAGATATTGACCCATATCAAGGTAAAGTAATAAAACATACTGCGAATATCAAAAACATTAAAGATACATTATGGGAGGTAAGATATTAGATAATGTGAAGGGGATATACAGAAAATTTCAGTCAAATTGATCCACCCAGAACCAAGATTTTAGCAATTGAAAATTCGGCATAGCCTTGATCATCATTACTAATGTTGATACGATAACAAACATAGTCTTGATTATCCATTTCATGGTTAAATCATGAATGTAAGTTGAGCAGCAAATGGGATCTTAATCTAATACACATTATACATATTGACACCAATTTTAGAAACCGTGGTGATTGTTCTCCATAAAAACTGTTTTGTTGGATTGTGTCCCAATTACTAAATACCATTCAAACAAGATTGTCCCTTTGACAGCGTACTATTTTAAATTGCTCCAGAGGGAATCAGAATGGCAATGATTCACAAAACAGGCAGAGAGAGTTCCTGGGGATCTTTCAGTGTTGTGTCAGTAGTGCAGGAATTAATGTATATTATTGTTTTGCTTTAAGTATTGGATGTAGTTTGGCGACAGATAACTACTGTGTTTGCTCCCTGGATTGAGTCTGTATGGCATAATAATCAATTGATATCACCATGGCATGAAGGAGATGATCTGGTTGCTATGGAAATGGTTGCTATGTTTAGAAAGATGGTCACATTCCTGTATAATGAGTTTGAAGGTATTGTTGACTGTGTATTATTTACAGAATTAGTTGGATTTGATGACTTGATGTTCCAGTTTCATTGAATGACTTGGATGTTCTAGTCTCATTGGATGACTTGATGTTCCAGTCCCATTGAATGACTTGATGTTCCAGTCTCATTGAAAGACTTGATGCTCCGGGTTTATTTTAGACTGTTTAGTAATCAAAGTTTATCCTGAGATAAAAAATATTTATTGTTGATTTTTTTTATCTTGATAATGTCATACACTGTGGGGCCCTTTTTGTGGATTCAGGTTCAGTAGCACAGTTTGCACCATGGTAAATTCAGCTCTGGAAAAATCCCTGAGGCACCTAGCTTCTCATGGTTTATTAGATGAAGAGAGCACTAGTTGTAAAATAAACTTTAAATTAGAAAAGATTTTTACTCCCCCCCCCTTAAACACAATGAACTTAATTAATATTATGAAATTTAATTCATTGGTTTATGTATTTCAGAGAAAGCACCAAATTTTAGTAGTAGTGTATATTCGCTGTTGTTGATGTATTTTATGACGTCATTAGCTAAACAAGGCGTATTAAAACATGTGGTATCAACTATAATAACAGAACTGGAACAGTTGCCATGGAAAACAATTAAACCTGATCTACAATTACTAGAAACAATGATCAAGGTAATACATAATTTAATAAATGTTGAATAAAACGTACATGTATGTAATTCATTTGACCCATTTCCAGTGGCATGACAGATGAAAAATTCAACATACTCCAAATTATAACACATACCTATGGAAAAACAACTGCTTCTATAGTTGGGTGATGTTTCGAAGAGTATTCTCTCAACTTTATCAAATGCATCTCAAATATTATGCTCCATTTTCATTGTACATTTAGGGAAACTACCAGAACATTGAAACACATTTAGACCAATACCAAGGTGTCATCATGCATTTATAGAGGAACTGTCAAAACACTGACACATTTAAATTGATTTTGTCTTTATTGTTATACTTTTCTTTTTAATTTTATTCTTTTACGAATGTGATTGTACTGTAGTAAAGAAAAACTTGGTTATGATTGGAGCAATATTTGGTAACTGCATATTAGACTGACAATAAACCAAGGCTTTCACTTTGAAATGTTCCCAGATGTCCATTTATAATGCATTATGTTTTCCCAGGATTAACCAGACAGTTTTTAGCCAGATGCCAAATTTTATATTTAAGTGTTTTTATACAATATTTAGCTATAAATGTAACTGAATTTTTTGTGTTTTAAGGTTAAAAATTAATTCTATTACACGTTGGGTTCTAATCCTTTTTTAATGCATCAGATATTTTAAATTATATGAGAACCTTGCTCTAAATACCTTCTGAGCTTTTATTCTTTTTTTGATCTGTAAAATTTTTAAAATTCGTTTTTAATGCTTTACATATATTTACAAGGTGAAAGAAGTAAGTCCTGAGCCATGCTTCCATCTAGTTGGTTATATATTAACGCAAGCCGACTGGAATGTGATCTGGGATTATCATAATATCCATCAACCTCCAGATATCGCCAGTAGATTTCAATCAACTCTACTTGTTTTAATGATTCAAACGTACGGGACAGCATCATTGTTACAAGTAAGTTTATTTGAAATAACAATTTAATTTATTTCACTCACAGTCTGATTGAATTTTGTGAAAAGCAGAAGTACCATTAGATAAAATGTGCTTCAATGCCGCCTGGGGGAAAGTCTAAAGAGGCTAATGATGAGTGTAATCTTATGTACCTTAAGAGAATTCTAGTCATATGTTATGCAGGTGTGGTCTTATATCATCATTAGGTATGGTCAATGTAAAATAAAATGAGATTTAGCTGCTAAATACCGTAGGGGAATTAAATACCGCACAGGAATTAAATCTGATAAATAACGAGGTGCACCTATTTTTGTATTACATACGAATTTGAATATTTTGTTGACAAGTGATTTTTGGGTGTGCTCTAAAAACTGCCTTCTTAAATAACGATAAGAGTTATGTCCCTTTAATTTCGGTAAAAATGTCTGACAAGAAAAATTTTGAATCCCCATCACTGGTTTAGCACCTTAGTGTTCTTCAGCGACATGGCTAATCAAGACTAGCGCACACCATACAGATTGCCCTGATAGTGGCACTATGGCCACTTGATAGGAATCGTGTACAAGAGACCGTGGATTTTGGTCCTATCCAAATGAAAAGATGCAGTTCTTTGTCATTCACTCCATCCTGCTGAGAAACGGAAACCGCACCGGAAAATAAAGAGGAACTCTTCACCAAGACCGGGATGGAACCTCAGATTTCCAGGTTATCGAGCCAGCACTTACCCAATGAGTCATAAGTATAGTGTGGAGCCAACAGTAGCTAAGATATACTGAATAATTGATCAAGCCACTTTAGGCAATTATATATATTAAGACACTTTATTAATAGTTTTTTTAATTATTTTGATTATTTATATTTTTTTTTTAAATACAGAAACCAGAAACTGTTCAACTTTTATCAGAGATGGAATCTAGAGAATGGAATTTTATAACACTGTCAAGTTATAGAAATGCTAGTAATGCTTTTCTCATGACAGCGGAACCGAAATGTGTTTTAGCAGAACGATCGAATCCTTCATCACGAGGTTTAGCGTAAGTATAGATTTAATATGATGTAATGTAGCTTATTAATGTATTTATGATACAAACTTAATCAACAGAGTTATTACATTTTATGTGGAAAAAAATCTCACAACTTGAATAGTCCACAGTTAGGCTTTCTAAAAATGCTATTTTTTTTTAATTTTTCGTGTCACCTGGAGTTGAGTTCGGCTCATTCACAGCAACAAGGCATACAGTGTACGCTGTGCGACAAGCGTCTGGTTTTGGGGTAGCGGGTCACATACCGTGTGCTATGCAGGAAATTTTGCCCGGACAACGGCATTACGTCCTACTCTTATATCAAATTCCAACTTGTCATGATATCTTTTACGTGCATTGGTGTGCACAGGCCCTCGGTTTTTCACCCAATCAAAATGACTAGACATGTGTCCTTGTAAGACCCACCATCCTGCATCACTGACAAGGGAGAAACCGCACAGAAAATCTGGATGAATTTTCTGGCCCAGTTCAATGATCGAACACCTGACCTACAGGCTAGTGCGCCAGCGCCATAATTACCCCCATATATGTTTACACACCACTGTTTAACAATGTCTACGATATTAATAAACCAAGATAAAATGTTGTATGTTTATAGATAAGTTAATTAATGTTGTATGGTATGGATAAGTTAATGTCTAATTAAAAGTTCAGATAACATTTAAGGCCTAAAGAAAGACCTGCAATAGGCAGATTAAGCTCTTGCATAATGTTTGTTTAATAAACCAGGATGACATGTTTGTATGTTTATAGATTGATGAAGAAAGCTGGATGTTTTACAGCTGAATCGAGTGGATCGTGGTCGGGTGATTTACAAGCTAAACGACAGATGTATATACACACCGTCACATCGTTATTATGTCAGTGTACCTATCTAGAAGATATCAACCCTGATACTTTCTCCACTGTTATAGTTAACCTACTCTCAGATATCGAACATGTGGAAAGTTCAGGTAAAACTTTTAAACTAATTTATACATAATCCCCATCGTAAAAAATACAAAGGCTTCGCCAATTTGAGTGTGATCAACATGAAACGTGCCATGCTTGTTCCCGGGCCAACTGCGCAAGATGCTTTCAATGATGTAATGCTCGATTTCAGGTCTATGGATAATCAAGTAGCGGGTTCCAGTTGATTAATCATTAGGCAGATATTGGATATTGCTTTTGATGACAAATTGAAAAATCAATCATGCATCCTTCCAACTTCACATTTTCCTCTCATGTATTAAACTGTCCCCAAACCACCATAATCATTATTCTTGTTCCCACCACAAAATATCAGACTTCACTATAATCCACGACTGCAAGTTTTACAAAGGGGGTTGGATGGCCCAATGGTTAGCATGGACAATGTATCGTAGGGCCTGCCATCTGGCGTGGTTTCGAATACCCGGTTGTATGTGGTAAGGAGTAGGAAACTCCGGTTTCTCGCACTACTAAAGACGCCTACGAGCGAGTGAAATAAAATTAAACCATATGTTAGTCCCGAAATGACCTAGTTTGTGTCGCGTGGACGTTAAACCCCATTTATCTCTCCCCCCCTCTCTCTCTCTCTCTCTGGTTTTACAACATCTAGACGTTGCTAGATTACTTCGAGGTTGAGACATTTTGGTCTCCGTGGAAACCTTTGACATTGAACGATCTTCTTAGTTGGAAAGCACAGGATTTGGTTTTTGCGATGATTGAGGAATCGGATAGGCTCACAAGCTGGGTGAATACCCAGTCGAAATAAGTGCCAAAATATGCAGGGTATTACGTGAAGACCTTGATAAGATGTACATAGTTAAAGCGAGAACAAGCCTTCAATTGAAAATGATTATCATCAAGCCTTGTTCTTACAGTTGTTGATGTGTTATTACCTTGATTGTTTTTGTTGTTGATGTGTTATTACCTTGATTGTTTTAGTTGTTGATGTGTTATTACCTTGGTTGTTTCAGTTGTTGGTGTGTTATTACCTTGGTTGTTTCAGTTGTTGATGTGTTGTTACCTTGATTGTTTCAGTTGTTGATTGGAGAAACCAAGATATTGAAGCAGTAGAATTAGTGAGAGTGTTTCTAAGCCTGTTGAACAATGGAAATCCCCAGGGACCATGGAAAGATCTAATAATAGCAATCATTATTCAGTGGATAGAATCCTCCCCACAAAGTTTATTATTGTTACCGTTCATCAAAGCTTCTTCACGACATCTAGCATCATATTCTCATATAGCTCAAATAACAGAAACGTGTATAGATGTTCTCTTTCAGTGTGGTAAGTTACTATTTATATATAAAGCTCAAATATCAGAAACATGTTATCGTGGTAAGACTGACAAACCTCCAGCTATGTTTTATGAAATTTTCGATATTTTATTAAATTTAAATTTGATATAACATAAATCTTTTTGTAAATTTGGAGAGTCTGACAAGGACAGCTGTTTAGTTGTTCAGATGGGACGGAAAACCGAAGTCCCGTGTTCACATTGTCATGTACGTTAAAGATCCCTTGACAGTTGGAATTTAATACAAGAGTAGTTTGTAATGCCGCTGTCTAGTGGGCTGTCCGGGCAAAATTTCCCTCATAGTACAGCGTATAGCATATGCCCGTCTTCATTAGCCCGGTTCGGAGCAGAACAGTAGGATGTTAAACCCCATTTCATTTTATGTAAATTTCAGATCGGAACAAACAGGAATGGACTCCTATTTTAGCAGCGTTTCAAATGCCAGAGACAAACCATGCTGGGTTTATTAAAGATGCTATTAATCAGGGAGCTTACTTGGTATTACAGACTTATCTATTACAACAGATACCCTTCTGTCAGAGTCTAGCCGATGAATTCAGATTGATGGAGATGACTATTGATTGGACAGAACGAGTTAAACCAGGGTAAAATACTCGCTTACTATTGGATGGGATGTGTAGGGGAGGAACAAATCAGTACTAGTAGATATGGCAGCCACCAGGTGTAGATTTTTAGCCGGAACCAACATCAGAACAGCAAATAGCCTGAACTATTTAATATAGAGGCACCCATGTCAATTGTACTGTCTGTTATATTTCTGCTATGTACTCTCTTTTGGAACTATTTAATGATAGGAATGAAGAAGTTTTCAAAAAGGGTTATGGAATTATGTAACCCAAGATCATTTCACACATTATCTTGGAATTAAAAGATCTTAATCTTAGTCTTGTCAGATTCCCCAAGAAAATCCCGAAAATATACCCCAAAGCTCATTGAATAATCAGACGCAATGCCAATCAGATTCATGTGTCAGTCTTGTTCGCCATCTTACAACTAAATGCCATTTGGGTGCAGATATAATGAAATTCAAACAGTTGACTTCAGCATCGTCACGGTTGGGATATTTGATTTTTTTGTTTATTTTTTCAGGTGTGAGAATGAAAGTAAATTGTTGATATGGTGGTGGAAGTTATTACAGTTGATGAAATATTATATAGAAAGAGATGGTTCGAAACAAGAGTGTGTTAAATTATTATACAGGTTAATAGCAGCTTTACAGATACTAGGTGAAGATAGAACTTCTAGTGGTCTACTCGGAGCTATAGGGTTCGGACGAAAGTCTCAACTCTCTTTAAGGTACGATTCTCACTGTTTCTTGTATTTTAAGGATGAAATGAAATGGGGTTTAACGTCCTACTGTTCTGCTTCTAAATTGGGCTAATAAAGACGGGCATACGCCATACAGTGTGCTGTGAGCAAAGTTTTGCCCGGGCAGTGGTGCTACGACTTACACTTATAACGAATTGTAACTGCCAAGGGATCTTTTTTATGCCAGCCAATTTGTACACAGGACGCCAAGAATTCGCCATAACAGACCGTTTCATTGGCTTATTCCTCACATCAATAAGAACGCCTATTATATAACAACTCTCCCAGATCCTAGTGTAGTAAAGACAAGTAAAACGGAATTTGGAACGATAAAAAACTGAGTGAAATAGGATCTGTGTTTTCCTGGTACATTGTATTTAGAGTTACTGAATCTTTTCTCAACCTTGTAATTTCAATTTCAGATTCCGTATAACAGTACGGGTATTAGCAGCCTTCTTAGCTTCCCAGATAATCAGCGTCACAACCATCCGAATGACAGCGTCACAGAAACCATCAACTACACCAGCAGCTAAACAAACAATGTTGGCGTTACAGACGTTAAAAACTAATCGTGAATACACGGACTATAAGGATCAGTGTAATATGTTGTGTGTTTTTATTGACGATGAACGCATGTGTTTTGGTCATGCCGTCTTGTTACTTAGTCAACTCGTGAAAGTGTTTTACTCTGATAAACTTTATTTGAATGTTGTATCAGCCGACGAATCGTAATCAAGGAAATAAATGAAATGCTCATCAGTATGAATAATCGTAACTTCTGCAAATCAAAAATAAAAAACAGTTTGTGACTGTGATGTAGAAGTGACATTAATTTAATAATAATAAGGTGACTTATAATTCGCTAACATCTACATCACAATACTAAAAGACTCCAAGCACCGACAACGTCTGTGGCCTTTGTAAACATGTGTTTTTTTGTGTGTTTTTTTTATGAAATCAGTTTATGGTTAGCAATGGAATATCGCTGAGACGAAGATGTCGACTAATATCTACCGGAGTTTGTGGCGTGGAACTGGTGTACATGAGAGTAATCAATATGAGAGGTGATATGATAGTTGATCGTGTCTGTGGTTACTAAAATCTTCCCCAGTTTCCTTTGTTGAGTTTGTTATTTAGTTAAAGATTGTTGATGTATTCAGTCTCTTCACAATGTATTCCATGTCAAACATAATCCATTACACAACAACCATCCAACTGACTACACTCTATGAAATTGAGTATGAGTTGACATGAGGGGTACTAGATTAAAACATTCTGGATCACAATTAAGAGCCAAGTGCTGCTAATCATTAGAATAGAATTATAAAATAATCTAACTTTGTAATAGTATCTCTTGATCAGGTGGCGTACAGTTCTCTGAAATCCTAGTGTTTAAAGCTACTGATATCTGTCAAGGAAGGTTTTAGCAGTATCCCTGTGACCTGTAGAATGTATGGGCTCACTTTCTCTTGTATGACAGACGATCAACAAGTCTCTTCTCTTTTGGTGGTGGGGGTGTCAGGAGGTGGATAGCCGAATGGTTAGCTAAGGTCGCCTGTCCAGCCTCATGGGTTTTCTGGATCCCCAGGTTTTCTCCCAGTCACTGCTAAAGACTCCCACACACAAGTGTATTATTTAAATGTAGTTAAACCATACCTTAGTCCCGAAGTGACCTAGTTTGTGTCAGTGGAGGTTAAACCTCTCTCTCTCTCTCTCTCTCTCTCTCTCTCTCTCTCTCTCTCTCTCTCTCTCTCTCTCTCTCTCTCTCTCCCTCCCTCCCTCTGTTCTCTTCATGGTTGAAATGTGTTAAAAGTGGAGTCAAGATTAATGGCTATTTTAAATTATTTAGATTTTGCTATTGTTATATTTATTAGTGTATAAAGTATTGTATTCTATATGAATGATTTATTTAAAAACGATTTTGTTAATCAATTTGATCATTACCAGAAATCTGTACATAATATTTAATTATTTAATAACATTTTATTGCTAATTGTGTACAATGTGAGAAAATGTTGATTTTATGGAATTGATGTGAGAGTTATTAGACACCCTAGGAGATACCAGTACGTATTTTGTCAACTCGGCATTTAGGTTGTTTATGATAATCATAAATAAATAAATACATTAATATATAAATATATAAATACTTAAAGGAGCTAAATCGCTAACTTTTGGAACCTAGAAATTGACCCTAATGGGTCGTAACGCATATAATACAGTAATATTTACATCCAATGGTTTCCGTTTTTATTTCAATTCTGTTATGTTTGACGAAAAAAGCCAACAGTCTCAATCAAATGCAAATTTCTAGTGTCTGGTTATTCCAGTCTACATACGCCGTTTGATTTGGTGCAATGTTTCTAGCCTCGTTCCTCTAGTTTCTTGCTAGAGCTGGGACTGAAACGCATTATGGTTATTCTGGTTATTCCAGTCTACATACGCCGTTTGATTTGGTGCAATGTTTCTAGCCTCGTTCCTCTAGTTTCTTGCTAGAGCTGGGACTGAAACGCATTATGGTACACGATCCGTGTACCAATGGTAAAATGTTTATTTTGTCTTAAATATTTGATATCAGAAGCCCATCTTTTTCCGGTAAGACCACACCATCAATGTTGATTTAAATTGACAAATAATTCGTGTTTACAAGGTCGGAGATTTTGGATGATACTGAGTTAGAGACTAAGCTACTTTAAATAATTCATGCTAGACTGTAAGGTAGGGATTTACTGACCAGTTTATCGCTTGGGCTAAAGATTATAACAATGTGATTCAAGCACAGATCCTATTTCGTTTTTTATAATTCAAAATTTCGTTTTACTTGTCTCTATTACTACACTAGGATCTGGAAGAGTTGTTATATAATAGGTGTTCTAATGTATGTGATAAATAGGCGTTTTTATTGAAGTGAGAAATAAGCCAATAAAAGGTGTGTTTAATGCACGGAACTGTGGCCAAACCACTAAAAACGTCAACGCTGATTGATGAATCAATGTCTGACGTCATAGTATCAAATGACGCTCATATAACCTCAGATGAGACCTTCCATTCCAATCGGTGTAGGGGGTTGGGATGGCCTAGTGGTCTAGAGTGCCGCGCTTCGAACTCTAGCTGGCCGGTCACCTCTGGCTTGCGGCTGTGGTTTCGAGCCCTGGTGTGAGCGTATGTGGCATGGAGATAGGGGTGCCTTCTCAACCTTGTGGGTTTCCTCTGGGCACTCCGGTTTCCTCCAACTGCTAAAGACCCCTACACGCAAGTGAATTATTGAAATAAAATTAAACCATATGTTAGTCCTGAAATGACTTAGATTGTGTTGAGTGGACATTAAACCCCATTTCTCTCTCTCTCTCCCAATCGGTGTAGGCCATCAAAAGTATAAAAATATAAAATTATATTTTAATAGGATTGGAGATTATAACATCTGTCATTGAGTCACGTGGCCTGGTTGTGATTCCAAGCATGTAGTGAAAAGGACTACCAGCCCAGTGAGTTTTGTCGGGTTCCTCTGGTTTCCTCCAACTACTAAAAGATCCCTACAAACAACCACAGGTTTAAAATTAGTCCCAAAATTACCTATTTTTTGTATCAAGTAGATATTCAACACCATTTCTGACCTTTTCTTTCTAGTTGTAAGTCACGCCATATAATCTTCTTTGAAAATCTTTGGAGTCAATATTGCTTACTGTGGGCTAAAACTGCCCAATGTACTCCTGTCCAAGTCAGGTTTCATAGCCCAGTGATGTATGACCTTTCAAGAGAGGTTTCATATCCCAGTGATCTAGGGCCTTTCAAGAGAGGTCCCACCCCAGTGATCTATGGCCTTTCAAGAGAGGTCTCATAGCCTGGTGATATATGGCCTTTTTAGAGGGGTCTTTTTGTCTTGTGATCTGTCATTTCAGAAGAGGTCTAATGGCCTTTCAATAGAAGTCTCATAACCTGGCGATCTATGGCCTTTCTAGAGAGGTCTGATTGTCTTGTGGTCTATTGCTTTTCTATATTATATTATTAAGTGCGGGGGGACTGCACCACACACAATTTATACAAAAACAAAATATATGGACAAGACGTCATACGCAGACTATGGCCCAGTGATCTATGGCCTTTCAAGAGAGGTCTCATAGCCTTGTGATCTATGGCCTTTCTAGAGAGTTGTCATGGCTAAGCAATTTACATACTCCTGCGCAGTGTTTCGTTTGATTAGAACTAATCCACTTCACACTGCTATCTTGAGTGAACATTGTTGTGCTAAATTATTATTGGTCAGTAGTGCCATTACCAACCAATGACCTACATTGTAACAAAAAATAACGGGGTTAACCAGACCTCAAAATATGTTACCGCAATGTATCTAGTGACAATCGCGACTTGTTTACGTCATAACCCGCGAAATTTATTATGCTCGATTATCCAGTGCCAACATGTTTTCTTCGTGGGCCATTTTGAAAATTATGCCGAATGCGAGAAGAGAGGAGGGATTTGATTGGACGTTAAAAAGAGACACGCCCCGCCCAATTTCAAGAATATGACTTCTATCCAGCAATGGTAAGAGAGGGATTTCTCGCGCCATTGCTTCGGGAATATGAGCAATTTAAGGTCTAACTAGGTTTCATGGACTTCTGGTAAGCTGTAATTACAACTTTTGTCATTTATAAATTATACAGTTGTCATTAATTAGCAGGTGTGTAAACTAGCTGTAAAATATGTCACCACTGGTGTAGGAGTTTGACTATTTATAACACCCGTCATTATTGAATACACAAACCTGGACAATGGTGGTGTTTATCATTCAACAGTCACCGTTTTAACATTTTACTGACGTAACAACTACTTAAAGGAGCTAAGTCTCTAACTCAATATCATCCAAAATCTTCAACATTGAAAACACGATTTATTTGTCAGTTTAAATCAACATTGATGCTGTGATCTTACCGGGAAAAGATTGGCTTCTGATATCAAATATTTAAGACAAAATAAACATTTTACCATTGGTACACGAATCATGTACCATAATGCGTTTCAGGCCCAGTTCTAGCAAGAGACTCGGGAACGAGGCTAGAACATTGCACCAAATCAAACGACGTATGTAGACTGGAATAACCAGACGCTAGAAATTTTTAAAACATGTATCCACAAAGAAGACATTAGACTTGTGGTTTTGGTGTCAAGGTTAGGTTTGCTTAACTTTTGACTCTAGCAAGGATGGTTTGTAGTTACAGAATAGAAACAATGTACAATCCAGGTTGTGCAGATGTTTATTATAACTAATTTACATAGACTACATATGAACCTTTGCAACAATAAATATATCAAGTTATCATTCAGTAAGTAGTTATTGATCATTTCAAGATTCAACTTTTATTAAAATGTGTGTCTATGTTAGATGTGTACCAATATAATGGCGTGCATTAAGACTTGAACAAAGTGTCATATTTGGGCTTTAACAATTGTTAATCTATCACATATGTTGGTTTTAACACATATTTATATTTACATATATTAAACATTACAATTCATATAACATAGCTTTCTGTGGTTTCTTTATGGAATGACATGAATAAATGAATGAATGCAATAAGGCTTCACGTCCTACTGTTCTGGCCAACGAGCCAAATGAAGACGGGGTGTTGGGTGGCCGAATCGTGAACTCGTGTGCGTTCGATCAGAATGTTTGTCATTGAGTCGTGGGGTTGGGTGGCCGACTAGTTAACGCTTTGCGCGTTGAATCATAAGCTATGCCGTTGAGTCAAGTGGTGTGGCTTCGACTCCCTACTTGTGCGTGACAAGGAGAAGGGTCGCCTATCTAACCAGGCTTGGGTGACTGCCCCTGAACAGACTCACCTACTGACAGACAAAGAAATGACAGTCACAAATATTCATACAGATGATATCCGTGAAAACATTATTCAGGCCTGTCTATACCCGTTGGAGATGTTGTTCTTTAGGGGAGAGGCGGGACATGGGGTATCAAAACTTGTATTTTATTTTATCAAATATTCGACTGTGTTGATGATTTACACGTCGACTGTTGTTTTTATTATGTTATTTAACGGTTGTGGAGTTATTTAACAAGAGAAACAATTCTTAGCAGGACGAAAGCTGATTGTATTTCAATGTTCATATTCTCCCCACAGATGGGTAGTTATTCTCCCAATAGGAAATAATGCCCCCCGCCCCCCACCTCATCGCTAAAGGCGGGAGGCCATTCTCCCCATAGTGAGATAAAAACTGTGTATTCTTACATGAAAACAAAACTATGTAAAAGACCTTTCAACTAGATTTAGAACTGTTTATGAACTAGAAATATATCTAAACAAGGACTGACTTTCACTATCTCTCTTCCAAATTGAAAATGAAATAAACACACCTATTTATAACTGTGCAAATTACATTGAATATTTAAACATTATAATCAAACCATATGATAAATCCATCAAGTGACAACTGATCAATCGGTGATCAATAGCTGAACCACAAATCAATCGGTGATCAATCAGTCGTCGATAGTTGAACATAATCATATTAATATAATCAGTTGTTATATCACTGGCATGGAATGAAATACAATTATTACTTTTCTTCACCAACCAGACAAATAAGGATACATATATGCCATGCGCTGTAAACATACGTCATGCTTTAGCAGACAATGGGGACAGATATACACCATACAGCAGTGTACAGCGAGGACAGATATACGTCATACAGTGTACAATGGAGACAGGTTTAGAGAGAGAGAGAAATGGGGTTTAACGTCCACTCAACACAAACTAGGTCATTTCGGGAATAACATGGTTTAAGTTTATTTCAATAATTCGCTTGCGCGTAGGGGTCTTCAGCAGTGGGAGGAAACCGGAGTGCCCGGAGGAAATCCACGAGGTTGAGAAGACGCCCCTATCTCCATGCCACATACGCTCACACCAGGGATCAAAACCACAGCCGCAAGACAGAGGTGACCGGCCAGCTAGAGGTCGAAGCGGCACTCTAGACCACTGGGCCATCCCAACCCCCCGGAGACAGGTTTAGTCATTTTGCAGTGATGAATGAGGACAGATATTTTCTCAGTTATTGAATCAATATCAACCCAACCGTCAACTCCGCTCTAGTAGTGATAACTGGTTACTTTGTGAATCCAACGCCAAGTCATCAACGGGAGAAAGGTCGTTCGCTGTTAAAGCTCCGAAACTGTGGAATAGATTACCATTAACAGCAAGAAGATGCGAATCACTTCAGACTCTTAAATCTAATCTAAAAACGTTTTTATTTACTAAAGCATTTTATTGAACTTTACTATAGACTTTACAGCTAATTTATTTTTATTTCAATTTACGCTATTATTATTGTGATACTTCTAATGTGTGCCTATTTATTTGGTTTTATTGTTTTTTTATAATTCCAATTAGTTTTTATCATGTTGTCTATCTGCATTTTATAATTTCATTGAATTGTAAAGCGCATCTGAGCACTTTGTGAAAGGTGCGCTATAGAAATACACCAAAACATAATAATAATAATAATAATAAAATATACACAATGCATTGTACAGTGGGGACAGACATGTGCCATGCAGGGGGGTCACGTGACTAAGTGAGAAGACGCTGGCTCGCTAGCCTCGAGGTCGGGTGTTCGATCCAGATTTTCCGGCGTGGTTTCTCCTTGTCAGTGATGCATGGCCCGAGAAGGACAGCTATCTAATCGTTCGGATGTGACGAAACACTGAGGTTCCGTGTAAACACTGAGGTTCCGTGTACACATTGGAGTGCACGTAAAAGATCCCCCGGCAGTTGAAATTCGATAAAAGATTAGGCTGTTGCACCGCTGCCAGGGCAAAATTTCCCTCATAACACACTATGGCGTATGTCTGTCTTCATTAACCCAGGTTAGGAGCAGAACAGTAGGACGTTAAACTCCATTTCATTTCATACGCCATGCAGTATAATGTGAAACAAATATACGCCATGCAGTATACAATGAGGGAATGAAGAGAAGAGAATCAGGAATAAACCATACTAAAGCTAGTCTTGTTCATTAAGTACATACAGGTATATCACAAAACTCCCACTCCCTTATAATATATTTGAACTCATAGTAGCACCATGGTTTATAATGAGGGTTACTAGTAGGACGGCAATGGTTGGCTATATCATTCATACTCTTGTCATAAGGGAACTCGTTGATAGAATCATAAGCTGACTTTTGATGATCAAATCGCAAGCAAGGACGTCCAGTTTCTGTGACGTTAACAGACCCCACATAAATATAGCTACCACTTGTTGTTGGGGCAGCACATTGTGTAGCTAAATAAAACAAAACAATAAAACATATATAGGGCCTATATATGTTATACCACTTGTTGTTGGGACAGCACATTGTGTAGCTAAATAAAACGAAAACAATAAAACACACACACACACACACATATATCTACATATGTTATACCTCTTGATCAAATGATGGATACCCCAGATATAACAGACGACACTGATTGATCTACCTTCCCATATAACACATTATCGATACCCTTCCACGTAACAGATACTTAATACCCCCACCCCCACCTCATGCTCTAACAGATGATTGGTACTTCAATCTATTACATATGACTGATTTCATCCCCGTCCACCCTATAACATATGACTGATTCCACCTCCATCCACTCTATAACACATTAATGATACTCCCGCCCTATGTAACACATGACGAGTCAAAGGGAAGAACGATCCAAGTCACATTTTTGTCTTTTCGCATAAAAGGCAAAACAAACTTTTTGACGAGAATGCTTGACGCGAACAGAACAACAAGTGGATTTGATTACATCCTCAAAATGATGTTTAATGCGAATTATAATTACCAGTATAAAAACTGACGTTTCAGCCAAATCAAGGTCAAATAAAGGGTACGATGGACGTATTTGTCCAGGAGATAATTTCAGAAGGGCCTTGGTTCGTTGGGACTCCGGTCGTTTTTACGTGCAATTGATTGTTCCACAGAAAGCTTATACAATTTGCTGTCCGATGGCGCCATTAACTGGGGTTCGTTGAAAAAGTGACTTAGATCGTTCTTCATTGTTCACCACTAATAACCTATGATTGGCATAATGAATCAGGGTGTTCTTCAAAACAACACACAACCGTAAACATGATCTGCCCTGAGAAGTCTGAAGCCAATATATGTTGTAAAAATACTTACGAATACAGAATAGATTTGGGGTCGGTGTCCATTCTCCATTTGACCCGCAGGTGAATGTATAGGACCCGGAAAAATAAATCCACGTGGCTTTACAGCTGTAGGTTACGACTTCACCAACTAAGGTTGAATTATAGACACTGGTCGTTCCCATTGTTGACGGAGGTGGACCACAATCTGGAGGAGCTGCAACCAACAAAAGCAAATAAAAAACTGATAAATTTATTAAATAGACCGCGGGGTAACAAAATGACAAAAACAAAAGTGGTGTGGTCAGACGTAACGTAAGGAATAAGGTTCTCTTTATCAAAGGGATTTTGGACAGGTCTAGGGTAACAAAGGTTATGGTCATGGAGGGGTGTTGTAACAAAGGGGATGATCATGGAATGGTGTGTTCAGGAGGTAACACATCTAGTTTTGTCAGGTGTGAAAAACAGAATGGAGTCATGGGGGAAAAAGGCATATAAATTTTCACTAGCTATATATTCGCATTACCGCTGTGACGAAATTTGTAACAGATTGGAAAACTGTAATAAAGTAGAAAACTGCTTTACTTTCGGACTTAAACTTACGATTGCAGACTAGATTTGGAGTCGGTGTCCATAGTTCATTGGCGTCACAGGTGGATGTATAAAAGCCGGAAGAATAAGTCCAAGTATCTTCACAGCTGTAGGTTACGACATCACCAACAAAAGTTGAATTATAGATACGTGTCGTTCCAAGTCTTGATGGAGGCGGACCACAATTTGGAGGAACTACACTCAATAAAAACAAATAAAAAATCGATAAATTTATTACATTGGAGTTGGTACAACGGAAGTAAAAGTGACGTGGTTAGCTGGGTGGGGTGGGGGTGTTCGACAACATAAGGGTGTGCTCGGGGGGAAAATGTAAATCTTGGAAGCATCCCACATCAACTAATTTCCCTCTAGTGGGTAACAAAGGGGTGTGGCCAGGGTTTACAAAGGGTGTGGTCAGGCGGTAACGAACGGGTGTGGTTATACCACGCAAGGAGTAACAAAGGTAATATGGTCATGTGGGTAACAAACGGAAGTGGACATGAGGTGAGGAAAGAGTGTGGTCAGACGAAACAAATGCGTGTGGTCATGGGAAACAAATAAGAGTGGTCAGGGGAAAATGATTGGGGTGAAAGGGTATAAAAAATATGTGTGGTTGGCGGAAAATGGATGTGGTCACAGGGTAACAAAAATGGTGTGGTCAGGGGGTTAACCTAAGGTATGGGTAGCGGAGCGTGGTAATAAACGAGTTTTCTCCTACCTGCACAAACAATAGTGGGTTTTCCCCATTGTCCATTGGCTCTACACGCAGCTTGAGTTGTACCGCTCAAATATTCAGACGACTGTGTACATGTATAGTCTGTGATAGACAGATAGGATGAACCTCGAGATGTATAGGTGCTGTAGGGGCGTGACCACGGTATACCACTACACTCTTTAGGTACATCTACTGTAATTATACCAATTAAAATAATTATTGCCACTATTGTACATCATATACTACTACAATTATTACATGGAGCGATGAATTAAATCCAGACTTCTTAATATCCTGGTTAACGAGCGAGTGTCTCACTCAACGGGCCAGTGTATCACTCAACGAGCCAGTGTCTCACTCAATGGGCCAGTGTCTCACTCAACGAGCCAGTGTCTCACTCAACGAGCTCCCATAATTTGAAATTAATTACACGTATTTTCTTGGTCATGTCCCCGAAAGTTAATAAAGAAGCTTACTGGAAGTATCACATGATGTCGTTGTTCCATTAGAAACACAAACGGACCAATCAGGACATGTGTGGTTCATGCAACTCCGGTCTAAACCCTGAAAACAACAGATAAACGAGATTGAAACAGTCCGCGTAATTTAGTATAAATACTGCATGTCAACTTCAGCGACATAGACTAGTGAATTCATAGACCAGTGAAATCATGGACTAGTGAAATCATGGACTAGTGAAATCATAGACTAGTGAAATCATGAACTAGTGAAATCATAGACTAGTGAAATCATAGACTAGTGAAATCATAGACCAGTGAAATCATGGACTAGTGAAAACATGGACTAGTGTAATCATAGTGAAATCATAGACTAGTGAAATCATCCATAGATACTTCAGTTTTGATTGGATAAGCACTAAAATCAATATAATATTATCCAATCAAATAACTAAAATTTGGATTTTTATCTTAATTTAAATTTCGTGAATAAGTCCCCTGATCGTTCTCATTACAATATTTCCGAAATAGATAATGAACATGAATATAAAACACACATTATGCAAGAGCTAAATCTTCCTATTGCAGGTCTTTCTTTAGGTCTGAAATGTTATCTAAATCATTAATTAGACATTAATTAACTTATCCAGACCATAATCAACCCTCGATGGCATCGCTAGCCTGCGATCTTTAGTGGATTATGATACGATTTACTGCATAACTTTCTTCCACGATTTATTGGGGTGAAGCTCGGATGCAAATCATCTATTATCAATAATTTTTATATTGCCAATGACAGTATTACCTTATAAATAGCACTGGCTTCACCGTAAACATAATTTATATTTGTAGATAACGCCTGGCTCATCTCTTCTGCTGTTGGTGCTATATTTAACTGACAAATCTTCTCAATTCTGTTATAGTTAAACGAATGACATAAAGACCGTTTTAGACATTCTTTACAGCACGATATAGTTGAATTCACACTTAATTCCGTAAAAACCAATCCTTGTCGATATGCACTACCTGTGAAATTCATATGTGTAATCTTCGGACATTGTCCAGTTGTCCTGAGAATAAGGTTCGAGGCAGACATCAAGATAAGCGTCATCAACAGGTTCCGAGCAATCATGTCTCTGACGATAAGTTACATTTGTTCTAATTTATCCCTTGAGATTTAACTTTCGCTTCCAAACAATACGATATCCCAAAAGCGGGGTACAAGTTCCAATATTTCCGGAATGTTCAAATTGTTAACAATTTATGGAATCACACTTGTGTATAGCCCAGTGGTGATCTTATGACGCCTATCTAGTCCATCTCACATCTTGGAACTATTTTCGGCTTTTGAAAACCGGGTTCCAAACCATCATCACCATACTTTATGCATACCTAATTACTAAAGTTTACAATAGTAGTATTAACGTTAGCTATGCTAACTCTTCTCTGAAATCTAACACTCCGTCTAATGAGGAAATAACTTTTAGCAAAAACCCAAAGAATTGTTTTAATCCAGTTAGGTCTTCTCGCATAAATTGCGGTCGTGTCACTGTTCTACACCTAAATCTAATTCACGCTAATATTCGACCCCAATGGATCGATGTAAGCTATGATAACTCTTCTCTGAACACCTAATGCCACATCCAATGTGGACATAACTTCTAGAAAAACCCCACAGAATTGTTTTAATCCAGAAAATAACTCACAGTTAAGTCTTCTTGTATTGATCGTGGAGGTGATCGTGTTACTATAGCTAAATTTAATTCACGCTGTGCATCACCGATTAAAAACACATATGGAAGAAAGACATCTGAATCATTCCGCTTGAACTTCCATTGTACTCGGTGTGACAATTACTGCAGTTCAATACAGGAGCTGCTGGTTAAATAATACAATTCAAATTACCCATGCCTGATCAGTGCAGTGTGTAACTAAATCAATGTTATATAAATAGCAATAAAATGAAACAATAATCAACAGGGTGGTAACTATAGTAACTCAACTCCCCAGATCAACAGTTATATCTCATACCACCCGGGACTTCTAATAACCATATTGGGGTTTTAAATTCCACGTCAAAACGAGCATTCCGTTGAGCGAGAATTAAACAATGCTGAGGTCGTAAACGGAATGGGATATGCTCACTCGTTTTAAATTCAACGGTTTATTGCGATTATTTTATTCAACAGGGCCCAATCCCGGTGATGGAAGCAACAGTTCTTTGGGGATTTTGAGAAGACGTTTCCCTTTACCGGTGGTGCATGACAAAGGGTCTAGCTGTTGGAACTCAATTGCTGGCGGTCAACACCCACCCCCGTGATACCAACCTAGACTGGCAACGGTCGTTTTACCTTAGGGTTCTTTCTGCTTTATTCCAGCCGATTCTCCTGGTTGAACGTCTCAAGGTGTAGAGTCGCCTTTCCAACCCCGTGGATTTGCTCCAGGTCCTCCGGTTTCCTCCCACTGCTAAAGAACCCTACGCGCAAGCCAATTATTGAAATAAAATTGTATCATATGTTAGTCCCGAAATGACCTAGTTTGTGTCGAGTTGACTTTAGCCCTCCCTCTCTCTCTCGCTCTCTCTGTCTGTCTGTTTCTCTCTCTCTCTATCTCGCCCTGTCTGTCTCTCTCTCTCACTATCCCTGTCTCGCTCCGCAACCAAAAGCAACAATGATGTTTATATAACTTGCTCCACTTAAACTTTGTATTTGGTATAATCATAGAGTACAGAATCAATTATGTTTTACTCGCATAACGTAGAACAAAAACAACAATATCAAATCCCTGTTCAGTTGTATTATTTCCCTTTTGGTTGGGATAAATTAACATTCACAATGGCTTTATAAATACACTCGACCACCGCGACCATAAAAAATATATCAATTTTAAATATATCGAGGAGTTTTCCTTTCCCGGTGTCTTTGGGGAACCATGAAATATCTGATGTTTTGAGGGCATAATACAATTTTTGTTCGCATTGCGTGTAAATTATATGAATATTACATATTTGAGTAGAATTGTTGGGGCGTCTACAGGGAACTATGCTTGTTGTGGCTTGTATTCTAGGGAACTATTATTAACTATATCCGTAGATGAAAGCAAGCATCAACAATCGGAATCTCCGCCAGGAATTATTACATGACAGTCCACTAGGTTATACCCAGACAGTAAAATAAGCGTCACGGTTTACCAGTCTAATGATGTATAATACTGAGAGTGTGACTTATTCGTCGAAGCAGAGCACTCTCGCAATATCTATTATTCAAGGAGCGTTAACCTATAAGAAACATACGTACTAATTATTTGACGTCGAACTGGTTTATTAACGAATGAACATGATAACACAAAAAAATATATATTAAAATCATAATTAAATCATCAATTAAAAATTATCTATTAATGAATAATTGAATATATAATTTTAGCATTATGTGGCCAAGTTTAATTTAATCTATTTCACATTATCATATTATGATAGTTGAATATATAATTTTAGCATTATGTGACCAAGTTTAATTTAAGCTATTTCACATTATCATATTATGCATAAAAGACGAACGCAAAAGGAAAACACAAGTTATCCCTCTATATAACTGACTGAAATGACGAGTGATATCAGATACATGGCCGAATTTCTGCTCACTAGTAATTCATTCGAAGACAAAAAGTGAGAGGATATCTGACAATTCATAAAATAATTGACTACCTCTAGATACGAGAACACGAACGAAAAACAGAAAAAGTTCGTGCATTACGATGTTTTAATAAGGTATAAAAACAAGGGAATTTACGGACTATTTGTATTTTTCTCGTGTTCTGTCTAATGACAATCAATTACTTTACTGAATAATTAAACTAGAAATATTTGAACATATACATGATAAGGGTTAAACATATAATACAATTTGTGATATTAATTAACATATTTACATTACTGAGACCTAAGTCAAATATCGGTACATACTGAATCAATGACTAAGATGCATGTTAAGTAATATTAAATTATCTTTAAGATAGATGTTCAGTAAAGGTAAATAGATAAGACAGTTCGTTCGGATTAGAACACATGTATATCAAAATACAAATCGAACGATCTGGGCCATTTGATTATAAAATCTGGAGCTTATTTCGTACAATCTTTGTCGTTTTACGTTATTTTTTTTTATCTTATTCGGAATAACGACGTGTTCCCCATACGAGACCATTAATTACGAAGCTATCTGAAGAAATAAGAATTGTTACTAATCATATTTATCTAGTTTAACTAAGATGGGCATGATGCGGGTAACAAAAGTAGTGTGGATATTAACCGCTGTAATTGGTGATTAACGAGTGCAATGGGTTCTATTCTCCTACCTGCACAAACTGTAATTATACCAATTTAAAATAATTATTGACACTACAAAGGAAAAACCAAAAATATTGGTCCAGGGTATCCATTCGATTGCACGTAAAATTAACTGCGACAATTGCAACATGTGTAAAATATTCCACTTTTTTTCCACGTTGGATTTCTGTTTATAGAAGGATATTTTGAAGGCATTATAAATATGTAATGTAGTTTAATTTCCCACTTGTCTGCCCCGACTGGGATAACCTAAACAGGGTGCTACGGGGGGTGGGTGGGTGGGTGGGGGGCTACGGGGGGTGGGGGCACCTCAAAAATATAGAAAAACTGTTTGGTAAGATAAGATTAAGATCTGAGAGTTAAACTCGTCACTATTTGTAACATAATTACTTATTTCCATGCAAACTGTAATACATGTATGCCTAATTGAAAGGTAGAAGCTGACAATAGTCCCGTATCTGTCCGTGGGAGAATTAGTGGTGCTTTGTTTCATACAACAAATAATAATGAACTGCGTGAATATTATGATTTTTGGCTATTACCTAAGCTTAGAACTCCACAAAGAGGGGTGAATATTTCTCGGTCTTTAGCGGATTTGATCAATACGGCGTGCACGTCGCAGTGTTCAACTGATGATATCATTGTTACTTATGAAATACCTGACAATTATGGAATGCTAGCGCCGCCTTTAGTTAAACGTAAGATATGGAACGAGATAGATGCAAAAAGCCATTCAGGGAAGTACAGCAATTAGTTGCTATTGATATTGTTCCAAAAGTAAAATTGGCCGAACTTCTAAAAAATCAAATTTCGGATAATGACACTACAAAGAGACTGATTTCGGATTCAATTATTTTAATTAGTCAAGTTCAATACCACTTGTCTCTGAGGCGTCGTTATCTCATTCGTCCTTGTTTTAAAAAGAAATATTACAATATATGTAATATAAACACGCCTATAACAAGATACTCGTTTGGAGGTGATACTTCTAAAGAAATTCGGAAATGCGAAACAATATTCTCTGCTATAAATAATAGATAAAAACCTCAACCAGTCTTTCCGCAGTAAAAGGAGGTTCTCCCGTGGTGGTCAGGCCCTCCGAGACAGGGGTCAGTGTTGATATAATAATAGTAATAAATACCAGCCACAGAAGAGATCGCCGTTTTTTTTAAGTGTATCCAATCCTCAAAACAATGTGAGTTGCATAGCTCTAATGCGGGGAATTTGAAATTCCATTTTGATGTGTGGCATAAACTGACAAACGATCCATGGATTTGGGATGTTATATGTCTGAACGGGATTGGGGAACAGGCTTAGTCTATGTAAAACCCCTCTCATTCTGTGAATAAAGCTATTCAATTATGTTTGCCTAATTTTATTAAATTTCAGATGAATTTATATTGATAATGAAATTAGTGAACTTCTATTTAAAGGGGTTACCATTCCCTCTGTTTGGTAAAAAGATCATTTTGTGTCCAATTTATTTATTGTTCCGAAGCCTAATGGTAAATTTCGTCCTGTTATAAACTTAAAGCCATTAAATGAGTTCTGTACGAACATTTTAAACAAGAAACATTTCAGATTGTTCTTGATACATAACAAAAAGTAGACCTTTTTACTTCAATAGATCTTAGAGGTGTATATTTTATTATTGCTATACAGAAGGATTATCAGAAATTTTTAAAATTCGTTTGGAACAATATACTTTATCAGTTTGCCTGTCTACCATTTGGATTGTGTTCGGCTCCTCAGGTCTTTACCAAAATGTTAAAACCTGTATACTTGGTTCCGTTATCAAGGTATTCCGTGTTCATAGATGAACAGCAATGTTATAAGGTTACAGCAGTGATCAAAGATTAATTATGCTCTTTAGGGTATATAATTAACACTGGTAAATGAAGTCTAATACCAAAGCACACCATTGTAACACTTTTAATAGAATTTTTGCTCGAGAAATAAGATGGCTTTAAATTTCATTAATTAATATCTTTGGCAAGTCAGTAGATTCACATATAATACTAAGTTAAATCAAACTAGCGATTGAGTGACATATTGTTATATAAAAAAGAGTTAGAGAACAAAAACAAACTGATTCTCTCTTTCAACAAAATACGTGTGATTCGTAATATTCATATTGCGTCATTTCGCTTAATTTAACCAATCATATCGTTGATTGCACAGGTTCATGGTCATGAACATGCACGACTGCGCATTATACCCACGCGGCTATAAAATAAACTATATTATGCCTTTAAGTCAGACTGCATTTCGATTCCACAGAGATTACCATCTGAGTTCCTAGACAGCAGAAACATCGTTCAGCGAGTTTGGCTGACTAGTTGTTGAGAATGATTGTTGTGTTGTAATCTATACTATGCTTGTAATGTATCCAGCTTGATATAAAATGTAGAAACGAACAGTTGCATTGTTATTCCTGGTAAGACAAACGTCTTAAGAAAACAGCGGCGTGAAGGGGAAGCAAAGACGATCAGAGATAAATTCTAGACGATCACAAGGCTACTAAAATATGTAGTAAGAAAAGGTGCATGAGTCATACGTTTACTTCTCCCGTTCTCCACGTCTGACATAACGACCTATGGTGCTACATGATTCAGCCACCAACAAATGTCATTGATGCCTAGATCAGACAATACTACTACATCCAATTCCGCTTATTTGATCTCGTCCTAAACCTCAATAATGTAACACCGATTCTTGTACTGCATAAAATGCATTAATTATTAAACCAATAAAGGAGGCCATAATTCTGACGGAGATGTGATAGGAAACTTTAAATTTCACTGAATCATTAATGAAATTAAAAATGACAAGGCAAATAGACAAGGAAATCCATATGTCTCTATTACTACAGATGCATCTTCCCATGGCTGGGGTATTCATGACTCAAAATCTGATATTGTTTTTGGAGGCAGGTGAATCAAAAAACAACATAGATTTTTTGGAATTATTAGCCATAATTTATGGGTTAAAAGCCCTTTTTTATACGCCCACATTTTTATGTGGACGTATATTGTCGTCGCCCCTGTTCGTCCGTCCGTCCGGACGTCCGTCCACAATTGTTTGTGAACAGTCTACAGGTCACAATTTTTATCCGATTTCAATGAAACTTAAAACATAGGTTTATCACCATAAGATCTCGGTTCCTTTCGATATTGGCATGTATCGGACTGTAACTTCATGGGTTATGGCCCCTGATTGTACGAAAAATCATGTTTTTTAGCTTGTGAACAGTGTAGAGGTCACAATTTTGAACCGATTTGGATGAAACTTGAAATGCATGTTTATAACCCAAAGATCTTGGTTCCTTTCGATATTTGCGCCAATCGGATCGTAACTTCCTGAATTATGGCCCCTGATTGTCCGAAAAATCGCCCTTTTTAGCTTGTGGTCCCTCTGGAGGACAAAATTGTTATCCGATTTAAAAAACCGTTTGATTATATCACCGTTCGATGGTTATGAAGGTTGAGTTCGAATTTCGTGAAAATCGGACCAAAATTGACGGACAAAATGGCCGCCATTTGTACGCGAATAGTGTGAAAATATGTTATATCAAGGTTGTGAACAGTGTAGAGGACACAATTTTGAACCGATTTGGATGAAACTTTAAATGCATGTTTATAACCCAAAGATCTTGGTTCCTTGCGATATTTGCGCCAATCGGATCGTAACTTCCTGAATTATGGCCCCTGATTGTCCGAAAAATCGCCCTTTTTAGCTTGTGGTCCCTCTGGAGGACAAAATTGTTATCCGATTTACAAAACCGTTTGATTATATCACCGTTCCATGGTTATGAAGGTTGAGTTCAAATTTCGTGAAAATCGGACCAAAATTGACGGACAAAATGGCCGTCGTTTGTACGCGAATAGTGTGAAAATATGTTATATCAAGGTTGTGGACCTTATAGAGGTCACAATTTTGAACCAATTTTGATGAAACTTGACATGTATGTTTATAACCCAAAGATCTTGGTTCCTTTCGATATTTGCGCCCACCGGGTCATTACTTCCTGAATTATGTCCCCTGATTGTACGAAAAATCACCCTTTTTAGCGTGTGGTGCCTCTGGAGGTCACAATTATTATCTGATTTAAAAAAAAAACGTTTGATTATAAAAACCAAACAAATTCTAATGATTTTCTGATAATTCCTTAATATGCGACAACTCTTGTTGACTGCCCGGACGATTTGGCTGCTGTGTGGGCGTATGTTTCGTTGCCTGGCAACCTATTTTTAAATATTCATATTGAGGTTTATTCAGACAATACTTCTGCAATCTCTTATATAAATAATTTTGGTGGTATGAAGTCAATTCATTTAGTTGAAGTAGCTATAGATGATTTGAACTAGTGTATAAATAGGAATATTTTATAGCTGCTAAGTTTATACCTGGAAAATTTAATTTCCAAGCTGATTTCCATTCAAGACATCTTTCTGATTCTACTGAATAGATGTTGAAAACTCACAAAATTTGTGATCAGTGTTTTCATCCACACATAGACTTGTTTGCGTCAAGACAAAATTTCAAAATATATGTCTTTGTTTCTTGGCTTCCTGAACCAGGTGCTTATAAGAATGATGCTTTTTCATTTGCATGGATTGATTTAAATCCATACACATTCCCACCCTTTTCAGTAATAGGTTGGTTAATTAACAAAGTTATATCTAATAATGTAGAAAAAGCAATTATAATCAAACCACACTGGCCTCCTCAGCTGCAGTGGTTTCCTTCGATAATGTCGTGTTTAATTTCTTTTTCCAATTAGGTTACCACGACACAAGGACCCTTTAGTAATGCCACACAGTCAGGAAATTCATCCTCTAAGCAAGTCAATGTCTTTAGCCGCAGTGACTATCTGGAAATTACTTAAGATGCATGGTGTTTCAGAGTCAGTTATCCAAGTTATCATAAACTCTTGGCGTACTGGAACCAACAAACAATGGCCAAACATGGTTTATGTGGTGTAAATCTAGGGACTTTAATTCTATTCTGAAGTAGATATGCTTGCCTATCTTGATTTACTTGTAGAAAATGGGAATCGTATGGTGTGATTAATACACATAAATTTATGTTGATTCAAACACTCAAATTATTCAATAACTCTTGGTGTACAAACCCCAGGTTTATAGCTAGATTTATGAAGGTTTTTTTTTAATAAATGTCCACCTAAGCCGAAATATGATTCTACGTGGATGTATTGACATATTATTTGTCGGCTTTAATGCCTCTTGAAAGCGTGGGATTAAAGTTATTAACTTATAAACTTGTGGCTTTATTAGCTTTATCTCTTGTAGCATTGAAACTTTCTGTCATAAATATTCTAAAAGGTAAATTTGTATTCATGTTTACTATATTGTTGAAAACCAGTCGAGACACTAACTTCAAGATGGTTCTGTCTCATTTTGAAAATGAAAGTCTGTGTGCACAGTTTATTGTTTTATGTAAGTAAAACTGAGAGTAATCGTTTGTCAGACCAGCTTTTGATTTCACACTGTACATATACGTCTGTTACAACTAATACTGTTGCTAGGTGGTTGAAAGATGTCTTAGCAGCATCTGGTATTGATGATAAATTTAAGGCCCATTCATTTAGACCCGCATCAGTGTCTGCTGCTTTAATGCATGGTTGTACTTTACAGGAAATTATTTCAGGGATGTCGAACAGAACACATCAGATTACTCCAGGGCTGTATTTGGCGACAAATAGTTAGTACCATCATAACAATGTAAATAAAATGTTTAGTGCTAGTGTTATTGTCTTTCTGAATATGCATGAAAAGCCGAGTAATTCCCCTCCCCCCCATCCAAGCATTGTGTGAAAGATGAAGGGTATTCTGCCTAGTTATTTACAACGCCCAAAGATAGTTTTACTGACTTTCTTGATAAGAATGTTTAATCTGGTATCAATAACAACGCCGTAAAAACTCGTGGTGACTCCTACAATACAATAACAATATGGAAATTGTGAAAGTTAAAGAAGCTTACTGGAAGTATCACATGATGTCGTTATTCCATTGGAAACACAAACTGACCAATCAGGACAAGTGTGATTTATACAATTCAAGTCTAAACCCTGGAATAAAGAGGAACAACCTTTAATAAAAACAAAAGATACATAAGGTCGTTTATTATAGTAATAACAGTACTTGACCACCGAGGCTAAGTCTCTATTATCCATTTTATTGTTAAATTTGTAAATCGCAGGGGTCCAAAGTGTTGTTAATATAATACTAATAGTAATAATAATACATGTAGTTTATCATTTATATACCGCCTAATATCCAACACAAGTGTTGCTCAGTGGCGCTTTGAACACTATTTGTAAAATCGGAAAAAAAATAAGAAATATACACAAACATTTTATACACAGAGACAAGCGATTGTAACACATATAAAACACTCAATATACAAATCAACACTTGAAAGCTCTCTGGAAAATGACGGTTCTAAGGTTAATGATGTTAAAAGTCAGAGATTTGGGAGAATTATATAGGAGTGGGCTGCATCTTCGCTGGTCAATAAAATTGCGTATTTTACCCGCATTGTGAAGATGAAAGTTTAAAGACTTGCACACAGATGTAATGTTACCAGGCTTATCGCACAGAAAATTGAATTGTAGGCGTGGCATGTGAGTAAATGACTAAATAATACTTTATGTAACACTGAAGCCACAAGAAAGTCCTGTAATAAGCAGCTTGATACGGACCAAGTATTATCAATAATATTTATATTATAAATTACTGTATTACCTTATAAATAGCACTGGCTACACCGTAAACATAATTTGTATCTGTGGATAATGCCTGACTCATCTCTTCTTCTGTTGGTGCTATATTTAACTGACAAATCTTCTCAATTCTATAGTTAAACGAATGACACAAAGATCGTTTTAGACATTCTTTACAGCAAGATATAGTTGAATTCACACTTAATTCTGTAAAAACCAATCCTTGTCGATATGAACTACCGGTTAAATTCATATGTGTCATTTTCGGACATTGTGCAGTTGTTCCGTCAATAAGGTTGGAAACAGATATCAAGACAAGCGTCATCAACAGGTTCCGAGCAATCATGTCTCTGACGTTAAGTTACTAATTTATCCCTATGAACTTGTGAGCGTTTTTCTTCTATTAGTACCCGTGGGTTGGGATTTAATGTTCGCTTATAAGCAATTTGGTATGGCAAAAATGGTATAGAACTTATAGTATTTCAGGGATGTTCACACAGTTCACAATTTGTTTTGTGTATTTCCACCTGTATATATCCCAATGGTCACCTGGCGACTTTTGAAACTAAGAAACTAGCTGTGGTTTTTGAAAACCAGATTTCAAAAAACCAATACTATATTATATACACAAGTTTAACAGTAATAGTAAGCTATGTCAACTCTTTCTAGAAAACCCGATATCACGAACAATCTCGACACATACAAAACTAACTTGCGGAGAAAAATCTTTTAATCCAAAAAATAACTCACGGTTGGGTTTTCTTGTATCAGTCGTGGATGTGTCGCTGTTGCTATACTTAAATTTAATGTATTGGCCAGCATTAATAAAAGACTTAAATAACAATATTCGACCCATTTGGATGAGTAATGAACTGCTAGAACACTAATGAAAGTTCGACTACCTCTGCTATAGCCATTGTATTAGTATCATTAAGAAGATAAAAAATTAACGAACATAGTATAGAAACACCAATCAACAGAGGTGTAACTGGGGTAACAGTTACATTGTTTCACAATGGCTTTTTGAATTAACTCAACCACCCTGACCATAACATATATCTAATTTTAAATGCATCAAGGTGATATATTTTATACACAAAACAAAGAAGTATAGATTTGCTTACCAGGTGTCTTTTGGGACCCATGAAATATCTGACGTTTCTTGGGTAAAGTACAATTTTTGTTCGCATTTCATATAAATATCGTGAATATTACATAATATGCGTTTCGTGTAAATGCGAACAACTATTAAAAGTATATGATGCTGTAAGTCTATAGGGAACTATGTCCCCGAGAATGTTCTAAAGTTCCAAATAGAAAGAAATTAATATATTATTAACGTTCTATGCAAGTCATTATTTTTGTCTATGATGCTTAAAATTTATTGAAAGTGTGATGCGAACTTTCGGCTAATAATGCAGCAGTCTATGAATTAATCATTTAAAAACTGGGGGTCTGGTTTCGAATGCCTGATTATACGTGGCAAGGAGTAAGGTCATCTCTCCAATCTTGTGAGTTTTCTTCCCGTTCTCCGGTTTCCTCCCACAGGCAAAGATCCCTACCAGCAAGCGACTAACTGAAATAAAATCGAACCATATGTAAGTCGTGAAATGACCCGTCTTTGCCGAGTGGACGTTACCCCCCCTTTTCTCTCTCTCTCTCTCCCTCTTTATAAGAACCCTTTCTTATTATTAATTTTATTTATTGTAGTTTAGGACGGAAACCTAGCCGAAAATGCCGAAGTTATTCTGGTCGAAATGAAATGGGATTTAATGTCCCAGTTTTCTACTAATTAAGAGAGGCATACCGTTTGCGCCTATTCCAACTGGGTTCAAAGTTTTTGGTAGCAGCAGAACGGCTAGAGGAGTACCCTACATCACTTAATGGAAATCACGCCAAACAGCACGATCAAACCATGGACATCCTGGTTACTCAGTTAGATACTGTGACTCCCACGGACATTGTAGTTACTCACTGAGATAGCGTGAGTCCACCGGATATCCTGGTCACTTGAGACAAGAAGCATGTAAATTCTCTTACCATACCGGAGTAGTTATGAATGAATGAAATGCCAAGTCAGCACCAATCGATACAAATTGAATTATTCGATACAAATTGAATATAAATTATTGCAAATATTATGTATGCATCGATAAATATAAATTACAGAGAATACAAATTATAAATAATATTGTATGCTAATAAATATAAATTAAAATTGTATAAAGTTTTGTCTCTTTAAACAGTCTACAACACTTTAGACCTGGGGCCTGTTTCACGAAATTATCCAAATTTTAGTAATTTGATTGGATAATATTAAATTGATTTAGTACTTTGCCAATCAAAATTGAAGTATCTACTAAAATTTGGATTTTATCTTTAGTTAAGATTTCGAGAAAAAGCGCGCAGGGCAAATCAACTCACAAACGGTAATGCTTCGATCTTGTATCCTTGAGATGTTTACACTCAATGACAATGTTCACATTCTGGTTGAGACTATCGCTCTTCAAGGTGTATTAAAAATATGACCAATGTGACAGCGACCAGAACAAACTTTATCCTTTATGTTGGATCTATGGGAGATCTCCAAAGGACGAGGCGTAATGTGATTAAGCCTGCAAGATCTCAAGACCTCTGCCTGCAGAAATAAATATATACATTTACAGTGAACTTAAATTCTTTATATGATAAATGAAATAAAGATATGACATGCCGAGTTGGACTACGAAAATATCTGGTTTCAACGGTTAAAATCCCGGGGCTGTATCTACAGTACACCATCGCCTTTGATCTGTATATATTTCATGGCTGCAAATGAAACCTCTTTTGCACCTAACCTGGGCTAATGGAAGACGGGCATACGCCATACAGTGTGCTATGAGGGAAATTTTGACCGGGCAGCGGCGCTACGGCCTACTCCTATATCGAATCCCAACTGACAAGGAATCTTTTACGTACACTCCAATGTGTACACGAGACCTTGGTTTTTCGTCACATCTGAACCACTAGGCAGCTGTCCTTGTCAGGCCGCCCTTCTGCATCACTGACAAGAGGAAATCATGCCGGAAAATCGAGATGAAATTTCTCGGCCAATGCTGGGATCGAACACCCGACCTCCAGGCTAGCGAACCAGCGCCTTATCCACTTAGCCACCGTGACCCCTTCATGTCTGCAAGAGGTGGACATACACCTGACCAAAATCACAGCACTTCTGGTGAAATCAGTGACATGTTTTCATTGCGACTCACTACAACTGAAATATGCCCACTGTGTTTAAATACGCCATCATTCTATTCACACTACCCCCGTTTTCGTGATTGATGGCATTTTGCATGGCCTGATTTCCAAGACACCCGATTGTAAATGGGGGGGGGGGTGGATGGCCGGCGTGGTTTCGAATCCCCGGTTGTACGTGACAAAGAGTTGGGTCGCCTGTCTAACCTTGTGGGTTTTCTCCAGGTCCTCCGGTTTCCTCCCACTGCTAAAGACCTGCGCGCAAGAGAATTATTGAAATAAAATTAAACCATATGTTTATTCCCGAAACGACCTAGTTAAACCCCATTAATCTCCCGATTGTAAATATCAACAACCGGGCCAAACCGTCGAATATCACCAACGAGTCTGTGGTCATGTAAACCTTATAATTATCTATTTTTATGGGATTGGTATATCAGTTCGTTTAATCAGGAATCTTCAATCAGTTCTTATCGTGTCAAGGTTTCTGTATTGTATTATGGTATTCTATTTCAAGCATATGTAATAATTCACATTGTAATGTTGACCGTATAATATTTGTTTTAAAACATACATTAAGGGCAGGAGAACCGCACATCCCACACACAAAACAACAGATAACAAGTCCATGGATAAGGCGAATGTTTGTAGGCAAGTGTAAGGAATAAATGAGTTCCAAGATGTTTCGACATACTACTGCAAGTCAACCCGGGAATGAATGATTGGGCAGTAAATATGTTGGTTCGGTTTCACTAAAGATGGTCGCAAATGTTACTATCAATTTCAAAGTCAAGCGGATGGCCTAGTGCCAGTGGTTAGTTCATGCGCGTTGTATAATAATGTCTGTAGTTTAGTCAATTGCCGTGGTTTACATTCCCCAGCGATACGCGACAATGAGAAGGGTTGCCTTCTAACCTTGTTGGTTTTCTTCGGGTTCCCCGCCCCCCCCCCCTCCTGATAAAGACCCCTGCGTACAAGAGAATTAATAATAAAATTGAACCATATGTTAGTCGCAAAATTACCTAGTTTATGTCGACTGGACGTTAAACCCCATCTCCCCTCTTTCTCTTTTAAAAAGAGATACCTAACAGAAGATTTGTTCTCGTATGATCAAGTTCATAAGAAAAACGGGGGACCAGGTTTTGTTATGTTGACAGAATAAACACATATTTATCAAACCTCATGTTAGGTGTGTAGATCAGGAGTGGTCATGTTGTGCTCATGTTTTAAATATTATTCACGTCTTATCAGTTGAAATCTAGCCTATGAGTTAATCTGTACCGTGGTATAAAACTAGAGTATACACAACCATTATATTTATAAACAGGCATACAAAGGTGGGTAATATTCTTGTGTACACTTTAAATCAAATGCATCTGACGTTATAATTTAGTCTCTCTATAACGTTTATAGTGACGACATCGTCTAAGATTATAATTTTATAATTTAGTCCCTCTATAACGTTGCCGTTTATACTATCTACTAAACCTTAATGGAGACGGCATCGTCTAAGACTTAACACGATAACCCAATAATTTAGTCTCCCTATAACGTTAACGGTAACGACATCGTATAAGTCTTAAAGCAATAACGTTATAATTTAGTCTCCCTATAACGTTAACGTTAACGACATTGTCTAAGTTTTAAATCTATAACATTATTATTTAGTCTCCCTATAAAGTTAATTGTCACATCGTCTAGGTCTTAACGCTATAACGTTATTATTTGGTCTCCCTAAAACGTTAATGTTAACGACATTGTCTAAGTTTTAACTCTATAACATTATTATTTAGTCTCCCTATAACGTTAATAGTGACATCGTCTAAGTCTTAACGCCATAACGTTATTATTTAGTCTCCCTATAACGTTAATGTTAACGACATTGTGTAAGTTTTAACACTATAACATTATTATTTAGTCTCCCTATAACGTTAATAGTGACATCGTCTAAGTCTTAACGTCATAACGTTATTATATAGTCTCCCTATAACGTTAATGTGAACAACTCGTCTAAGTCTTAACGTTATGATTTTTATAATGTAGCCCATTTATAACGTTGTCGGTTATACTATCTTATAACTCTTATATTTATAACATTAATGTTGACGACATCTTAACGCTATGATGTTACAATTCAGTCTTCCTATATAATATTATTATTTAGATTCCCTATAACACTTTTAGTGACAGCCTCTCCTAAGTCTTAATGCTATAACACTGCAGTTTTGTCTCCCTATAACGTCGTTGGTAACAACCTCGTCTAAGTCTTAACGCCAGAACGTTATACGTTAGCCTCCTTTTAACGTTATTTTTGACAAGATCTTCTATATCCTATGAGTATGACGTTTTGATTTAGTCTCCCTATAACGTTGTCGGTGGCAGCCTCGTCTAAGTCTTAACGTTAGAGCGTTATCATTTGTCCGCCTAAAACCTTACAATGTAGTCTCTCTGAAACGTCTAATGCTTCACATTATAACGATGTCGTCTCTCTGTAACGCAATTTCCTCCATTATAAACAAAATTGACGGATAACAATTGTCACCCACTGTCGTGTTGACGGTTGGTAACAATAGCGTTCCGAAGATAAAAAAAACCCCAACTAATCGGCACGTGTAGCTAACTGTCATTCGGCTATGGACTTTGTTCCGTTTTTGTAGCAAAAGGTGATTAAGAATCTCTACATATGGGGTAGATTAAGCCACCGTTCAGTGATACACCAACTCAAGGTCAATACAAATCTTATTTTTTAAAATGGAATGCGGTGAACGTTTCGCCAACGCGATACTTAGGTTATCTGGAGCCTAATAATACGTTAATTTCCACTTCAAAGGTTATGTCTTGCATTGCGACACTAGAATTTTACCCGAGCATCAAGTTTTCGTCCGATATTTTTTCAATTGCCAAGGGGTATTTCACATGCATGCTACCGTGTACGACTACGTACCCTTTCCTTGTCTATCCCAGATGTACATCCTCTGATAAGGGAGAAATGTTCTTGTCAGCTCACGTCAGGATTCGAACCTGGACCATTTTAGTCGACACGACATTATCCCACGTTCAAGCAGTAGTTGACGTAAAACATCATTGTCATATAGGTTACTGATTTCTATATTTTAACAATGACGGACTGCGTTCAATTTGTAGTTAATGTTGTAAAGGCTACTGGTTTCTCTATTTTCTAGATGCATTACATCTGGTACCTATTGCTTGTTGGGTGTATACACCTTGCTAACTCTACAAACAGTACCGATATTGATAAACGAGCAGGTGAGTTGCGTCTCATACTTCTCGCACTGTAATAAATAGACCTAAACCCTCTCAAACACTATCGGACCGACATCTACAGCACAGGCTAAAGATGGAGTTATCGGGACCACTGCTTCAGGAATATGATTTGGTCGAAATGAGAAATTTATAGCCTGGACATTCCGATCACCCAACACATATCCAGCTATAATAGAAAGTTGAATGTTAACGAACTGACTGTCCTGATTCTTAACTGAAATATTTTACTTAAACGCCAATGCGTACACGAGACCTCGGTTTTTCGGCCAGCCGGACGACTATACGCTCTCGGTCCCACACTACTGACTACGGAATGTGATCTACCAAATCACTGAATAACTCTTCAGAGCAACATTATTTTAACCAATCCAATCTGTTATTTTATATCAAACTTGAGAGTTGGTGGGGGGGGATTGTTTACTTCGCGTGCTATAGATCCAAAGGTCTGTCATTTCGATTTTCCGCTTGTACGTGACAATGTCGTCTGTTCAACCTCGTGGGTTTTCTATTGCACAAGCGTGTCTGTCTGTTGGCCCCTCTCTCTCCCTCTCTTTCTCTCTTTGAAAAGTGATGAATGCAGCCTTTCTTTTTCTCGTATATTTCAGCAAAAATAATATGGCATAATAACGATTTTCCCGACCACGATCCACTACATAACTTCAAACCAGTGGAGCACGGTTTCTTTAACTATGGTTCTCTAACGGCTGCCAAGGATCCCGCAGGTGGGAGCCATAACGTCATCAAGGTTTATTATAAACATGGGACCTATTCGGGAACCAAGGGATACAAAGGCGCCCAGTTCTACAGTCATCCGACCTCCCATACCGCCATGGGACTATCATATCAAGTCTATTTCAGCCATGGATTTGATTTCGTCAAAGGAGGTAAATTGCCTGGTCTGGCAGGAGGTGATGAAGCTGATTGTTCCGGTGGCAATAATCACGATACGTGCTTCTCAGCCCGACTCATGTGGCGAGCTAACGGAGACGGAGAAGTTTACTCCTACTTTCCGGATCAAGCTCATGGATTCTGCGACAGGAAGGATGTCGAATGCTCGAAAGATAAAGGCATTTCGCTAGGACGCGGATCGTTCCGTTTTAAGACCGGACAATGGAATCGGATAACGGAGTACGTTCATTTGAATACGGTTGGTAAAAGTGACGGTTACGTCAAGTTGTTCTTTAATGGTAAGCTAGTCTATACAGGCAAAGATATCAAATGGAGGGTCAAGGATAGTCTGAAGATCAACTCGATCTTCTTCTCAACATTTTTTGGTGGAGGCAGCAAAGAATGGGCGGCTACAAAAGATTGTTATTCCTATTTTAAAGATTTTATTTTGTCCATGGGAAGCGAACCTCCTCTTATTGGCTGAAATAAATAAAATTACCATCATTATAAATCTGTTTTATTTTTACTCACGGAAGCGCTTATTAACAAGAAGACAACCTCAATACATAGCGTACGTGACAAATAGGGTCGCCTGACCAACCTCGTGGGTTTTCTCCGGGTCCTCCGATGTCCCCCCACTGCTAAAGACTCCTACGTTCAAGAAATTGTTGGAATAAATTAAACCATATGTTAATCCCGAAATGACACAATTTGTGTCGAGTGGTCGTTAAACCCCATTTCTCTCTCTCCTGATACGCGCAAGCGAATTATGGAAATAAATTGAGCCATATGTTAGTCCCGAAATGTCTTAGTTTGTGTCGTGTACACGTTAAACCCCATTTCTCCCTTTCTCTCTCTCAATACTTTCGCAACCAATCTTAATTTCCCTAGAGAAATATAAATATAGATTAGAATCTTTAGAGTAAACCGCCATCCAAGCAATCAATTATCAGCATACATTATGCAAAAATCTTAGGCTCCTCATCTTTCATGATATTCCCAAAGAGAACTGTACTGCGTGTGTTTATGAGATGCCTTGGCGTGTGTATATGGAATGACTATCAATTATCCGCTTCACCTGACCGAAGATGCAGGTAGCACAATCAGGTGTGCTGTGTATATCATGTAGTATTAACTGATGATAAAGAAATTTAAACCGTTGAGGGACAAACTTTAATGTTGTAATTCTGTATGTAGCAGCATCAAATCATTATGGTACGGCGTGGAAATGATCTATTTCGAATCCCCAAACGTAATAAATATAATTTGAAATATCTCGTTTCTATAGTGTAGAAATACGTAGCGCACTCACCCCCACCCTTTCCCCATCTACAGTCCAATGGAATACGAAACTGATAAAAGGTATACATGATGGCGCGACCTTGAAATCCGGAAGACAAGGTGATATGACATGAACACCGGTAATGCGCCGATACGTTAATTTAAGAAGGTATTAGTGCACTGCAGGGGGGGGGACCAGAGGACCCAGAGAGAGAGATAGAGTGAGAGAGAGAGAGAGTGAGGGACAGGGCGGATCCGGGAATTTTTGCAGGAGGGGGTTTGCCAGGTTTCTTTTATGGAAATCTGCCATCATCGTTTATTACATAGGCATACATACAAATTGAGCTTTTTAAACCGAGAAATCATTTTTATACTGATGTAGGTTGACTTTGTGATGTAATTTCATTGATGTAAGGCATTATTTTCTTTATGTAGCTGAGCAGGGGGAGAGGGGTGACCCCCCCCCCCCCCTGGATCCGCCCCTGATGGAGGGAGGGAGGGAGAGAGAGAGAGAGAAATGTGTGTGTGTGAGAGAGAGAGAGAGAAGAGAGAGAGAGAGTTTAACGTCCAGTCGACACATATTATGCTATGATTCAATTGTATTTCAATAATCCGTTTGCGCGTTATGAATTTTAAAACCTGGATTTTCCAGTTGTATTAACCTTGAAAACCAAACGAAGATTTCCATGAGAACAATGCCACCTGCGCTATAGTTTAAGAGTTTGTTGAACCGATTTTTAAAACTGATAAAAGAAGCGTGCATTGTGAAGTTTATATTCAGATTACAGGGTCGACATAAGAAGGTAACTATATACATTTATAAACCTGTAACCATCGTTGATCTTTTCAGGGACTTCCGAGATCGAAATCACTTGCAAAATTCGCTGTTTTCCTTTCAACAAAGTTCAATTTCGTGTCTCAAACAATTTGAAGTTAGATAAAGCATTTGAGTAAGTTTTTCCCCTGTATAACCTGAGACTCGTGCTTTATTCAGTACACAGATTTCCTACTCACAGACCCAGGTTAGTTTGGTGTGATTTGAGAAGACTCAGTTTCGTCAGTTTTACACCGAAACTGGTTGATGAAATTGTTTATGTGTCAGTAAGATCTGTTCAACCATTGTGAAATGAAATGAAACGGGGGTTTATGTCCTACTGCTCTACTACTGCGACGAACTAAAAGAATTAAATAAGCCAAACAATGGAAGTGGTTGGTGATAAATATATTGAAACCAGCTAAAGGAACTGAATGCTACTAACAATTAAAACAAATGATGATATTTGTTATTGAACTGTTCAATCTGGGAGTATCTACGAGTCACCTCCGGCGTCAGACTTTAACGTCAAATATCATATGTTCAAATTGTTTGGCCCCTTGTCAGTGATGCAGGACGGAGGGCCTGACAAGGGCAGCTGTCTAGTCCTTCTGAGATCCCATGTACACATTAGTGTGCACGTAAAAGATCCCCTGACAGTTGGTCGTAGCGCCGCTGCCTGGGCAAATTGTCCCTCACAGCACACTGAATGGTGTATGTCGCGGTTAGTATCAGAACAGTACCAACTCCTACGGTGGGCCACCCGGGAGGTTTTATGGCAAGATTGCGGCGACCCAAATGTAAACCTAAACTGTTTCAAGAAGGACACCACGATGTAGTTGTTGTTTATACTGGGGTTTAACCATTAGTTACTATGTTTATGAATGTTTCAGGAAGGGTATATATTGGCATGCTGTTGATGTCAGCAGTGGGATGTCTGGTTGATGTCAGTAGTGGGATGTCGGTCTCTACGCCAATGAATGTATATTTATATAATGTTTAGGAAGAGAAATCGTGTTGTTCGTACTGTAATGCTGGTCTGCTCACCAATATTTGTTTGTATATTCGTGTAATATTTCAGGGAGGGCGACACGATGTGGCTGTTATTACTACTGGGATGTTTGTCTGTACGAGGTATGGACGTACCAATAACCAAACATTACAAAGGTGGTTTTAAAGCGGAATTCTGTGAACCAATCACCAAAGATTTAAAAACGTGGAGAGGACATCTTATCTTCGATCGTCATATTGATTCCCTGGACGTAAGTGATAAATAGTATTCAGCATGTATTATTGAAGGGTCGTCATATTGATTCATTGGAAGTAAGTGATAATCAGTATTCAAAATATATTATTGCCCGGGGGATTGTGATGTAAACAAAGCATACTACATATAGCAGACAATTTTAGGCAATCTTTCATGAAACGCACACGTTATCCATCCTGGAGCTTGTTTTGAATGCGAGGTAGTGTCTCTAAGACATTAACAAAGATATTATAGGTGTATAAAGCTAAACTATATCAAACCATATGTTGGTCCCAGACTGTTCTCCTCTGTATTTTATATTATGAGTGTATAAAGCCGACTGTATATATAAAAATGAACTATATCAAACCATATTTTATTCTCAGTTTGTTCTGTTCTGTATTTATAAAGCCGAACTATATCAAACCATATATTAGTCTCAAACCATATTTTAGTCTCAGTTTGTTCTGTATTTATATTATAGGTGTATAAAGCTGAATTGGCTCAAACATTAGGAGGTGGAACTGAGTTTATCTTGACACCAACTAAAGGACATTTTGAAGTCCATACTGGTGAAAAAGTTTGCCTTCATTTCATTGCCCATGTTCAAGGCGATGTTCTAGCTCGGGTACAGTTCTATATAGAAGGAATGGATGGTGACAATATTCATACTATTGTTACAAGTAAACCCGATCCATCAGGTAACATATATACTTCTTTTAATAATAGAACATGTTACAGGATAAGTCGATCCGTCAGTTACGGTCTAACACCATCTTCAATAGAAGGCTTGGTCTCGCCTTAATTATCAAGCCCTTCACATAATACCTTGCATATTTCGCCACTAAGTTCGATTGCGTACACAAGCCAAGCAGTAGTCGCGAATACCAAGTCTCACGCTTTTAGCTAAAATGCCTACATGTGACAATCGAGTTGCAAAGTCCAAAGATCGATCAATGTTAAGGTTGCTGGTTTTCCACGAGTTTCTCAATTAAAAAAAAAAAAAAAATTTCAATGGCTGTGAACCCTGTTTGTGTACAGTGTATTATGTGCCACGATCTCTGATTGGTCAATGCTAAGTAGTCATGTGTAAAAACAAAGGGCGCAAAAGTTCGGGAATTGCTGAGTATTGAAGCAACGGTTAGATGTTGTAAAACTCGCGAAGTTGCTTAAGGAACATGGTCTAACACTCGAATTGATAGTATATGTTGCAGGATAAATCGACCCGCCAGGTAAGGTATATCGATGTCCTTCAATATAACTGAATATGTTACAGGATAACTCGACCGTCCCATCAGAAAAGTCGATCCACCACACAGAATAAGCCAATCTGTCCGACCCCTGTCTTAGGATAGGTCTCTGAGAGACTAATCTTTCACAATGGTGTTGTTGGCAACAGATTACTTTTTAACCAAAATGGGACTTGAACCGTCTGCAAAACCCAGTATTTGTCTTATGTTGACCTACCATATATGGAGGAAATGTTTGACTAGAATACAGATTGTTACATATTTAAATAGTGTATAAGAAAACCGCATCACACTTCATCATAGCCACCCCGACACCCCACCCCATCATCGCCACCCCGACACCCCACCCCATCATCGCCACCCCCACGCCAACCCAGCACAACTATATAAATGATTTTAACACAAGTTTACTTAATGCAGTGTGCTTGATAGTGGTAAGAGGATACTTGTCGAAACGTCGTGCTTTTAGAATAAAACTAGTGATTGTGTTCCATAAAAAAAATCGTGGTCTGTTAATGTAAAATATAAATATTTTCAGGTATCTTGTGGCACAAGAATGATTTCAGCACTAAAGATCCCACAGATGGATTCTCTAAACTTTCTAAAGGTCATTTTGACGAGGATTCTCTGTCCGTGGTTCCTGATCCCGCGGGTGGTTCTGGTAAGGTGATGAAAGTGTTTATCCAGAAAGGACATTATGTGAAGATTAGAGGGAAACGAGGTGCTCAGTTTTATACACAGTCCGTTTACCCACATGAATCTATGACACTTAGTTATGATGTTTACTTCAACAAAGGAATGGATTTTGTACTCGGTGGTAAACTTCCTGGACTTTATGGTGGTGCTACTAACTGCACTGGTGGACGTCATTCTGATGCCTGTCTAACCACACGTTTCATGTGGCGTTTCAACGGTGAAGGCGAGGTTTATACCTATATGCCAGAACCTTCCCAACAAAAGGCACATTTCTGTGATCAGCCGTACATCATCTGCGACCCTACTTACGGTATTTCACTTGGAAACGGAACTTGGTCGTTTAAGACTGGACGATGGGAGAACATAGCACAACATATCCATCTCAATACGCCGGGGAAATTGGACGGTTACGCTAAAGTATGGTACAATGGTAAAAAGGTCTACGAGATTAAAAATGTTAATTTCCGTAACCATAACAACATCCACTTAAAGGGTCTATTTTTCTCCGTATTTTTCGGTGGAAGTAAAGAAATATGGGCACCTACTGGTGACTCGAGCATCTATTTCAAGAATTTTATCGTATCCACAAAAGAAGAAAGTCCTCCACACTTGATTGGTTGATCGGATTCCAACATTTTCCACATTTGATTGGGTGATCTTTTGGGAAATTAATATAAAGTATTTATACTTGTAAAATGGGCTAAATCGTCTGTTGTTTTTGTCTTTAATCCTTTCCTTTTTGTCCAGCGGTCATATAATGAAAATGAAACTGGGTTTAACCACATCTTACTGTTTTCCACCGACCGGGCTAATGATGGTGGGCATACATCATGAAGGAATTTCGGTTATCACGGCAACCCGGAGGGGGGGGGGGGCGCTCTCGCACAAGACCGTTATTGAAACAAACCGGATATCCTGGCTGGTTGCCAACACCTTACTCACGCAGTCAACACGGTTCCCACCCATACAGCAAAATCAACTCTTTTCAGATACAACTTTGATGTTCTTTAGACTGGATAGTAATATATTTTATCAAAATAAAATATATTACTATCCAGTCTAAAGAACACCGTGTTCATATAGCCGCTATAGCGAAATCCCACCGCGCCTACACAGAATGGACAACGTAGAAATAACCAAAATATACCTAAATTTATTTATTCTTCAAGTAAAGATTACATGACAACAAACAATAGTAAAGATTACATGACAACAAACAATAGATTTGTATATGAAATACGAACGATGTGCCTCATTGTATGATTGAAAACGTGACATGCGGTGTGATAGGTGTAGTGTCATGAGCAGACCTCTACTTGGGATAGCACATAAAGCCACACGCATATAACATACAATACTTGAACACTTATTATGGATACAATCACTTGGTTTATTGTAAATTGTGTATTTGCTTGAAACGTTGCAGTACAATAAACCAAGTGATTGTATCCATACTAAGTGTTCTAGTATTATATCATAAATCAATTGCTAAATGCCTCTCAAGGAACGGTTGCTTGTTTCCAATGGGGTCCAAAATCGCGTCAGTTCATCATTTGGAGACAAATCTAAATAAATATGCCATCCCAGCAATGTATCACAATAAATTAAATATATTTATATCTACATATTATACATCGAGGAAGTTTATTAACAGTAGAAACGTATCCATGTTTGATGGTTAGAACATTATCCCTGTCTAAGCAGAGATGAAAGACAGTTTAATCTAATAAATGGATCTGAACGAGGAACATGGGGCTTTTGTGTAGGGGTCTTTAGAAGTGGTAGGAAGCAGTGGAACCCAGAGAAAACCCACTAGATTATGAATGTAGTTTAACGCCTCGTACGCATAATATTTCCCGCCATTTTGATATTAATATAATGTGAACCATGCTAGTGAGGTGACGTGTACCTGGACAGCACAACCCTCGTCTAGTTTTTGTCAAGGGCTATGCCAATGCGTACATGGGTAGACAACTCTCACCCCCTTTTAATAAACAAAAATAGTTGGAAAACCTCCCACGAGGGACTCCGGTGTCTTTATGCACTTCCTAGTTTTAATCAGGTTCAAGAATCAACGTCCTATTCACTGAACCACTTTGACTCCCACCTGCAATAGGAAGATGTAGCTGTTATATAATGCAGCTTTAAGCGATAATACCAGACGACACTATGTGTTAAACAATAAATTATTAACACTGAGATTAGTGAAGGAAAACTATTTGAAATATCGACCCTTTCTTATGGTCCTGTTGCTAGTTAAAACTTGATTATATTCTTCTTTTTATATATGTACTTTAATACACGATATATATTGATTATTATAATATGCATTTGGGAAGCCGATTTATATAAGACGTTGTCTTGTTTCGGTATCCTGTGAATAAGATATTGTTTAAATGAAAAAATCGATGTCATAGTTCTGAAAGGTCTTTAAGAGTCAAAAATTGTCGAATTTAGTTTTGGAGATATGAGAGGAAAACCTATTCCAATCTTAATAACGCAATAAGGATATCAACATTTTAATAGCAATGTTTTTATGAAAGTTACGACCTGAAATTTTGCATAGAGAAGCCTCTAAATTTGATAAGTAATCATATGCAAAAAAAGAAGCTATTTGGGTCATACGTGGCACTTACAACCTTCCAGAACTATGGCATCAAAATATATCTAAGGGAAGTTAGAAATCATTCAGGAATAAGGAGAACAAGTTAGTGACATATATATATATATATTTTTTTTTCTAATTTAAAACAAATTGCCGTTTGCCCGAAGAAAGGGATCGGGATTTCAACATCAGCCACTAACCATTCTTTAAGTTCCTATCAGGTGTGACATCAGTCGATTAACGAAAACGTAAAATCGATACAAATTTTGTAACTTGATTTTCTATATGGTAACATCTCAAATTGAGACAGTTTATAGTAAATGGACTTCCTGCATGGGATAATCTCATAATCGAGATAAATTATAGTAAATTGGTTTCCTACATGGCAATCGCAAACTCGAGACCATTTATAGTAAACTGACTACTAGATAGTTATGGCAATATCTCAAATCAAGACAAATTGCAATAAATGAATTTAATAGAATCTAAAAATGTAGACAAATTATAGTAAATAGGCTTCCCGAATAGATTTATGTCAAAATCGGGACAAATTATAGGACATGGGATTCCTTAAGGAATTATATCAAAATCGGGACAAATTGTAGTAAATAGGCTTCCCGGATAGACTTATATCAATATCGGGACAAATTATAGAAAATGGGATTCCTTAATGGAAAATTCGGGACAAATTATAACAAATGGGATTCCCGTATGGGATGATCTGAAAATCGAGACAAAAGTAAATTGACGTCTTGAGTGGGATTATCGTTAACTTATACACAGGACCAAATAAACTAGAGAAGTTCTACAGCCATTTAATTATTTGGATTGACACGTGTTTTCGCTTATATCCATATTTATTTCATAAGCTGTTGTCAATGACCCCAGGCGATAATGTTCACGATAAAGTGTTGACGTGATGAACAAGAACAGTGGTAGTTATTTATATTACTGGTCCCCGGAGTTATTGGTATTGTTTGGCATTATATAGAAATAAATAATATTAAATAATTGATGTATATTGGTTACTATTCATGTTAAATCGAGTGAATGAGAAGGTTTGAAAGTAAAACAACACCTGAAAGTCATGTACTATTACAAGCACAACTAGAGAGATAGAGGGAGAATGGGGTTAAACGCCCACTCAACACCAACTAGGTCATTTCGGGACTAACACAAGGTTTAATTCTATTTCAATAATTTGCTTGCGCGTAGGGTCTTTAGCATTGGGAGGAAACTGGAGTACCCGGAGAAAACGTACGAGGTTGGACAGGCGACCCTACTCCTTGTCACGTACAACGGGAATTCAAAACCACGCCAGGTGACTCAGTGACAGGCTCTATGATACAGCGTGCACGCCACTCGTGCTAACCATTTGACCACCCCCACCGCCGGCACAACTACCTAGAAGTGATGTACTAAGGCACAGCTACAAGTCGTGGACTATTACAAGACACAGTTAGAAGTCGTGTACTATTGCGAGACACAGCTTGCACTTGGGGGTCTTTAGCAGTGGGAGGAAACTGGAGGACCTGGAGTTAACCCACGAAGTTGGACAGGAGACCCTACTTCTTGTCACATACAACCCGAGAATCGAAACCACACCAGTTGACTCAATGACAGATCTTATGATACAGTACGCACATGCAAGGGAATTAGTTTAAAATTCCTCTGATTGTTGGGACAATTGAAGCCACCGCAAGCGATAACACTTGTTAAGCACTAAACGACAAATACCGAAAACTTTATTTGAAAAACCATAATGACGATATCACAGTTTTCCAGAAAGGATGGAGGGTAAAAACTCACCTGAAAATGTGTCAAAAGATTGTCGAGGAATGTAACACTATCTTAGTGGTAACAGAGATGAGTTTAGTAAATATATAATTTATTTACATCAGCTACTTACAACAGCAATTAGACCACATCGGAAACTAGACTACGACAGGAACACATATAACAATATTAAATCAAACCCACTCGGCAAACCTTGACAGATTCCGGAACCTACATCTAGTCTCGGCTGTGTGACGAATTCCGCCATATTGGAACTACTTTAAAGGTCCCGGATAAAACATGGCTGCGCCCATGGCATCTTGTTTGTTTGTAATAACGTCAAGTTTTCCCGTTAAAGTAAACCGATAGCCGCATCGCAAATGTATGGGCGTAAGTACATATCACTTACTGTCATACAGCTGAGACTAGATGTAGTTCCCGAAATCTGTCGAGGTTTGCCGAGTGAAATCAAACCCATCATTTTGCCCCTCTGCCAAGGATGCAGCTGAACTCGGGAGAGTCCATACGTCGGACTTCTCCGTCTTCTCTCGTCTTTAGTCGCCTGCCTAATTGTCAGCAAACTCCTGCTGATATAGCGTACAATAATTAGGGAAAATGGTTAAAAGTGATCATCATATATGGTATTGTTTATATATCATATTATTGTATCTGTAATTACACTGCATATGTCCTTTTAAATCCCGCCGTGTGTTGTACACTGATCACGTGTAGCTTGCAAAGGACATATTAAATTAATTAAGCGTTTAATTACAACACAGACAATCATGGCTTAAGAAAAGTGCTCACAGAGTTAAAATATTATATATTATATTATCAAGAAGCAGCTGGCGGTCAATCCGTTTAATTTGATAATAGTTAAAGATCACTTTGTCACAGGAAATATTCCATGGCATTATTTGGCATGTCTTTCTGAGCATTTCGAAGATCATAATATCCGATTGCACAATCATAATACATTTACATTTTGTTTTATATAGTATTTATTTTTTACACAAAGCCAGTGACATCTATAAACAATCATTCCGAATTCTACGTGTTGTACACGCGACAGATTATGCTTAATACGAAGATGATATTACAAGAAAAATGTTTTGTATCCAATAAATTTACAATGCAATCAATTAATTTTCCCTTGTAAATGTTTCTCGGTTGTTATTGAAAATGTAGGAATATTGTGTTGTTGGGGGTAATAACAACCCAAATAATAATCAAACCAGGAACATTCACAATCTAAAACAACAACACAAACAAAACACTTCATTTCATTCCGCCTGGGAATGATCTCCCCTGAGTCCTGGTCTCAGACTGCTAATTTCATATCAAGAAGAATTGACATTTAAAGAAATGGTTGGTGAGTGGCGTGCGCAGACTGCAAAATATTTTAAAAATGAATCATACAAAACGGTTATGTTCTATGGTCTCGAATATATGTCAATCAGAATGAATCTACTTCTGATTATGATTCTACGTCGCAGGCCCTAAACCAATATTCATTATTCAGGTAGCTATATTTATAAGCACAGTTAGGCTTGTTTACATCAAGTACATTCTGTAACATAGCCAGGTGATAGCAAACATTGTAAATAGATAATTGTAATTGTTTAAACCAGTAGTGTTAAAGGTGGATCATACGGCCTGTCATTGAGTCAACAGGCATGGTTTCAAATCCCCGTTTGTACGTGGCAAGGAGTAGGATCGCCTGTCCAGCCTCGTGGGTTTTCTCTGGGTACTCCGTTTTCCTCCCACTGCTAAAGACTCCTACGCGCAAGCGAATTATTGCAATAAAATTAAACCATATGTTAGTCCCAAAATGACGAGTGGACGTTAAACCCCATTTCTCTCTCTCCCTCCCTCTTTAAAGGCGGATTATACAGGGGAGTTAACATTGTTCTTTTATATGACTTTCAAATGTTAAATGAATTATTATTAATCAGCCCATAGTCTCTAGGCGATAATATGTGGCTTAGATTAGATTATGTTCGATGTGTCTAGGTTAAAAGACACTCATGTATACTACCGATCAAAGGGATAAAACTCCAGACTTCATTTGCTATCGTGACAATGGTACTTCACAATGATGTATAGGTACTGTCAATCGGCAATGTCAATGTCTTTTTTGCCAAGACTTGAAAGACTGGTAACGTCGCCAAGAATCAATAATTTGACAGACATTTTCAGTATTTCATTTTTCGTTACCTAATTTGGATATATTAAGGCAAGAACGATCAGCTCTTTATCTGAATACCCAACAGTGCATCTTGTTTTATAGCGAGGACATTATAGTCATCATCAATTTGTCTTAACCATAAACCAATCTCATATTTCTCGTCATCGCGTAAAATCCTATCATATTGTATAGAAATTATCGAATATTCATCAAATATATGCTCATTCCAAGCACATGTCGAGGAAATCAAAAATAACAGATTAGTATTTGGAATATCAGAATTGTTCACGACATTTTGTAAAAGTGATAATTCGAAGTTATTTCGATATTGGTCTTGCAGATAATTCTCAGTAACCACTACCAGAAATGCCTTGCTCGAACAGATCGCTTTTTCACTTTCAAATAAGACTGGCTTTCCGGGCAATATATCGTAGTGTCGCAAAAACACCCGCAACCCCCTTCCCCGTAAAAGTGGAAGAATTTCGTCTTCAACAAATAAAATATCTCGATCAGAATACGATACATAAATATCATATTGTTTTACAATTTGATCCGTGGAAGGAATTCCACCCAATGCTTTCGATTCACGATGGTCATCTGAAATTGGTTCACAATAGGTAACGGCCAATACATGGTTATTGATCAGAACAATATAGAAAAAGACAGATGATATACTAATATATAAAATATATTCCAGAAATGTAATGTTCGTTACATACTGGTTAAAGATGGAGGAAATTGAAATAAATAAACCCCGAACGATGGTTGTGTAGTGTACATTGTGGACACGGACTCCACATGAATGGTGTCCAAATACCCTTTCGAAAGAAGTATTTTTGAATTTAATGAACGGATAACAAACGAACGTCGTAATAAAATTTGAATACGGTAAGGACATAACGAAAGCCAAAAATTTGATGGCTACATTAACAATAACATCAAAAAATAAAAATTGTCTGGTCTCTGCTAGAACATGTCCTGCAGTAGATTCATTTAATTCGAGGGGTCCATTATTAATTGTCGAAACAGTAAAGAATCTGTTATCATATAGCTGTGATTTATCAGCCAAGATTCTAAACACGGTAGGATATTGAAACTCCTTGATCTCCGATTTATTCAAACTCTTGTTAAAAACTTGTCGATGTATAAAAAACCTATAGGTTCCGTATCCATCTGGACTCGGACAAAATTTCACTTTGAAAAGATCTTTCGCAATTTTAATTATTTTGCAGGACGGTTCGTCGTAAATGTATCCCCAAGTCCTGTCAAATAACCTGAAATTTGAACATCTGAATCTAGACGGTGATTTTAACGGTGGTGCGCCGTTTATAGTATAATATATGTCGACCTCTTCGGCCTCATCAACATGTAGGTAAAAGTTTACTATGTCGCCTATAGGCACCACAGTTGTAACAGTTTGATCATCTTCCCCGATAGGGTATCCACGGTTGTTCAACCAAAGAGACGCAGGAATATCAGGACAGTGCCAGTTGGACGCTGACCCAATGTCGGGAGGTCTCACAAGTTTAAAAGTGAAGTTGTGTAAGAGACAACATGTAAGAACGAAAAGGCATTAAAAACATTTACCACAGAGTAAATAGTGAGTACACGTATGGATAATGCTAAATTCAAACGGTAAAATTTTAGTTTTTACTCTATAAGTAACGGTAGTTGTCTCCATGATGGTTTCGTTGATTACAAGTTCTTCAAATCAGGGTTTAGTAATTTGAAAACGTTGACACAGCTCAGTCTGGAATTTCGTACCAAATCAAATCATACCATATCAAATCTACAAATATAAATAATATTGTTTGGATTAAATCATAATCGCAATATTAAAGTCTCTAACTTTATGATGGTTAACAAATCCGTTGCAAACTATAAGTCAGTACAAGCCCGTGTCTTCTATGGTTTTCACTGAATTCTGATAGACTCCAAACCGTGAGATTATCTACTAACATGGTAACCTGATGACCATGGTGGCAATAACATGCTAGCATGGTAACCTGGTAATAATATCAGTGTGACATGGTAACCTGGTGGCAATAACATGGTTACAATAACATTGTGACATCGTACCTTTATCATGGTAACATTGTAACAAAAACATGATAAGAATAACATTGTGACATGAGGCAATTGACTCAAGGATAGTAATGCACCCCCTCCCCTCCCCTCCATCTGTCTGTCTCCCTTTCTCTCCCACACACATACACACACACACCCACCCACACGCACACCATCACACACTAGCGGACGCCGACAGGAAACTTTGATATGTTTATACGCGTATTTAAGAAATACATTTAGGTCTACGTGTATTGTTGATTGTATTAAAGCGAAATGTTTTGATCTTTTGCATTGTAGTATTTATAATACACGAATAGCCAAACATTTCTTATGTGTTATTGAATTGAAATAGAAATTGAAAACAGAATAACACCCTGTGTGAGACATATCTTTCAAATATTGTGAAAGGATTGGTAATCAAGTTGACATTATTATTGTGTTATTAAACATTGAGTCGTCGTATCAAGGCAAATACATTTCTACATTTAAAGGATTACTTAAAGGACGTTATTACAATTCGTACACACCACAGTTATATCTGTTATGAACTCAATTAGTATACAAGAAGTGACTGAAAATAAACCCTTTTGATAATTCCTTTACCGTTAACTCTAAATATAACAGCGCCATAGATAAGTAACCCTATTAAAATGCATTATTTAAGATTTAGAGCTGACGGTTCATGCTATAATAATAGAAAATGAAACGGGTATAAGTTGAACATTTTAGTAATATAACTTCATTCTTAGTCAAGTTATCGCCTACATAAGAATAGTGTAGTCTCTAGTGTCATCGCTACCGTTGTTCTGGTAATAAACAAAATCTTGATTATTCATTTTTGAATTAAATCATTAACTGAAATGAAATGGGGTTTAGCGTCCTACTGTTCTTCTCCTAACCCGGGCTAATGAAGTCGGGCATACGCTACCGTCATTAACTGACAATCGTATTTAAATCTGTTGGACATCAAAACCCCAAAGTTCTATACAGTTGAATCTGGACTTGCTTTTTACTTGATGTGCGCCCACTAGCCTGAAGTGAGATTTAAGTCAAAATGAAAAACTAACCAAAAAAAAAAGAAAAAAAAAAAAAAAGAAAGCAACTCAAGAAAAATGGGTATATTTCCGATACGTTGTATAATTCTAGCATGAATTATGATCGACACTATGTGCTACAAATAGGAATAATGGCGGAAATATATAATAGCTATAGAAAGGTCAAAGTTGGTATGTTTTTAAAATGGACGTTTCGAAATTTAAAAAAAAACCCAACGTATTGATGTGCCTTCCTCAGGAGTGCATTTAAATAAAAAGATCTTATTGTAGAATTTTGGGCTGATAGGTAAAGAGAAAATTTAACTAATATATTTTTTGAAGAGAAAACATTTTTTCCTTTTCCGATTGTTTGGTAGACAGATAAAGAAAAAACAAAAACAAAATCGAAATATTTTTATTGTGCAAGAAAAAAACATTTTTCGTTCTAGTAGGTAAAGTAAAGTGTCAGGTCGGATTGTTGTGGGCCATCGCTTTGATTTAGTCTCCAACTTGGTGGAAACGGAAGTAAAATTCAATAAAAGTTAATAAAATCTGTAGAATTCCTTGTAAAATTTAAAATCTGTGATAATATTACATGTGAAGCAAATCATGGATAGGTAAATTAATTTGAATATGTTTAGGTCCATAAATACATTTTTGAATACATCAGTGTATTCATCATGTAATGATATAAAATGTTTTGATTTAGAGAGCAAGTATAGGTTCATAACGTTATCAGTGTAACAGTGAAATACCGAGATTCATAACGTTATCAGTGTAACAGTGAAATACCTAGATTCATAACGTTATAGGTGTAACAGTGAAAGACCTAGGTTCATAACGTTATAGGTTTAACAAGGAAAGACCTGGTTCATAACGTTATAGGTTTAACATGGAAAGACCTGGTTCATAACGTTATAGGTTTAACAACGAAAGATCTGGTTCATAACGACGTTATAAGTGCTACAGTGAAAGACCTAGGTTCATAACATTATATGTTTAATAGTGAAAGATCAGACCCCGAGTTCATAAAACATTCTCAGACTTAAAGAATTGACTCAACTTTTAATCACTGTTTATGATAAATATCTTTGATCCAGAAACACAAAACTTTGTACATATTTCTTTTTGATGTGTTTGATACATTAAATCAAGCAGCGTTTTATAAAGGTCTATATATTTTAGTTAAAATATGAGAATACTTTGTGAACTCGGGGCCAGGCTTCATAACGTTATCAGTTTAATAAGGAAAGACATGGTTTCTTAACGATATCAGTTTAACAATGAAAGATGTTATATTAAATTGGTATGTTATGTTTACTCACCCGTGTGCTGCTGTAACAATGTTATTTAAACTGGTTAATATAATATAGTAGTCTGGTGTATATAACATCTACAACATTGGCTACAAGGTCAATTCCGGTGTTACACATGAGCACCGTTGTGAAAATAGCTAATATCATAGACGTGCACACAATAAAAGCCGAGTTATATGAATAAAAATTAGCCCATTATACGTTGTTATTATATTTATTTGCCACGCATGCACAGAGCGTTAAAATAAATGTCTATGGAGAGAATGTCTAAAATACATGACGATATGTTTACTCTTGGAAGAAACGTAATGGAGTTGAACGTCACACTCTCCTGCTCCGAACTGGGCTAATGAAGATTGGCATACGCCAAACAGTATGCTATGAGGAAAATTTTGCCCAGATAGCGGCGCTACGGCTTACTCTTATATCGAATTCCAACTGCCAAGGTCATCTTTTATGAGCATGCCAACGTGTAAACGGTTCCTCAGTTTTTCGTCACATCCAAACGACTAGACCCCTCTCCCCGTCCTGCGTCACTGACAAGAGGGAACCACGCTGTAAAATCTGGATGAACTTTTTCGGTCAATGGAGTGATCGAACTCACGACCTTCAGACTAGCGAGCCAGCGTCTTAAATATACTCATCCACCGTGCCCCCCCCCCCCCCCAACATGATACGAGTAAATGTTTACTGCGGGTCAGTTTATAATCTGACGTGTATGGGTTTTTCCATGCTCTTTTATATATTTAGTGGTATTAATACGGGCGTAAAGAAGATAGAAAAACATAACCCACCATTTTCCTATCAGATGTATATCCCCGTCTAGATTCAACGTGCAGGTATGTAAATACCACTACACTTGGTTTTTTTTTTAACTTTGTGACATTAAAACCATTAAGATTTATGGACATTTTGCCGTTAATTAGCCACAGTAAAGTCCACGCCCCTCAAGTCAAAGGGTAGATGTGGGGGTTCATTTCCTTATTGAAGGCCTTTTCGCGAATACAGGACCACGGGTTTTAGGGTGAGATTGGATACAAAATAAATATTTTGCCATTTTATTTTTTTTATTTTATTTGGTGATGAAAATCTGATTTCGTCCGAAATATTTGTCAGCCTTTAAATTTCAGCTATTTTGTGTGCAACTGTTGATACATTTTAAATTAAGACTAAGACTTTATTTTTCGATAATTCATTGGTATAAAGGCGACCTAATTACTAATCAAAAATCTTTATTATGTCTGTATAAATCATTAACATTAGATTAGGGGGAATTTAGTTCTATTTTTAGATGGGCCACCACACCCATCCCTTACATTGATGATATAACATTGTCTCCCTTTTATTAACACCTTTCAAGCGTGCATTATAAAACAGGTTCTGATGAAAGACAGTAAGTGTTTTTCATACGCAAGCAATAGGGTCTGCCCTATTTCTGCATATTATTTTATTAAATATAAAGACCGCATTTTTATCCACGCAATTTATCGAAGGTTATTAACTGATGCACTCACAAATACTTGCGCTTTACACTTGTAATCAACAAACAATAATGGAATTAACCATCTGTGTCGTACTTTTGGTTTTGACCCCTCTAACTTTGTACCGTTGATTACAGATTAAATATCCATAAGTGTACAAATGTGTTGTTATTGATGTGTTCCCATTTGAATATTGTTCACAATAAGAAGCAAAATAAATAAGATATGTTTACAGGATAATTTTGTTATACGAAAAACTAAGTGATGCGTTTTCTATGGCGCTCTGTATATATTACTTGAAAATACTAATATCATGAAAATATAATATACATGTACAACACATTGCTTGCATTGTATGTGTACTCTATCGAATAGGTTCAATTTTGGTGAGCATCTAGTGAAAACGTCTTGAGAAATGGTTCACCGTATGAAATACCTACGGCGTTGGTGGTGCCGCTAGAGGCCACAAAATTATTTCCGATTCAGATGAATCTTCTGACATGTTAATATCTAGGAGAAGTTCATGTAATATCTTTTGGGAGTTCGCAACTTCTTGACCTTTACGCAATATGTGAACTGGACAAAGATTGTGGGCCCTCTAGAGCCCCAAATTCGTGTTGTTATCAAACCCAAGCATAGCATGTAAAGATTTTCCAGGGTAACCGGGACTGTGTGTGTTACAATTGTCACTAGGGAAAATTAATTTTAATTCGATTTTGATGAAACTTGAAATGCATGGTTATAACCCAAAGATCTTGGTTCCTGTCGTTATTTGCACATATCGGATTGTAACATCCTGAATTAAGGCCCCTGATTGTCCGAAAAATCGCCTATGGTCCCTCTGGAAGTCACAATTATTATTCGATTTAAAAAAACAAACGTTTGACTCTATCACCGTTACACCATACGGAAGGTTGAGTTCGAATTTCTTACACTCTTAGCAACATGACCCCCAGTCGAATATGAAGCCTACTGAAATGCACTTTTATAACCCAAAGATCTTAATTCATTTCGATATTTGCACATGTCAAATTCTAACTTAATGATGTAGGAAAAATCACTTTCAGTATTGCTTGTCCTCTATCTCTCGAAAATGTGGGCGTATCCTGCCTGGCAGTGCCAGCCTATCTTTTATTTTAGTGATCGCAACTTTAAAGAATCAAAGAATGCAATTATACCATCTATACTTCATGACAAACCGTGGGATCAAACGCGCACGCGTGAAGCATTCACCCCGCCCCATTCCCCTTCTAAAAACGTATCAGTTTACTGTGATTAACAGAAGGAAGGAAAGGTCCATACGTTGAAAAAGGAAAACCCGCTTCAAGGTACTGTAGTCACTGAAAATATTACGTGCATTCTAGAAACGTGTCTGACAATATCACCCAAAATACATTTACAACAGAGTCTATGCATGGGTATTCTTTCAGCTTATAAGAACAGACTCGTTCTCAATTTACTTTACCGTTTTCTTGCTTGTGGTTAATAAAACAACCTGGTCCTTTTCCAAATGATTATATTTTTTCCTGGATCCTCCGTGCACGTTTAAATACCACAGATTGCGATCTTATCTGGTGCAGAAGCTGGTATATTAATTTGTGATTAATTTATTTTCCAATCAATCATGTTCTGTTTCTCCTGTAGTTGATAAAACCAATCCGATTCATTTCTAGATTATATAATGTAGGTTGATGTGAGACGTTTGTGACACTAACAGGCTCAAAGCTGCGATGTTGACGTTTGAACATCAATAATTTAACAATAAGTGCGTTAATCCGAACATAATTTCGGAACGCGCTAAAACATTTTAAAATACAAATAGAGTGTAGTGAGTTAACTGGACAGAGCCCTACAGTACGAAGGACTATAACGCTACTCCATTAGTAATTGTCGAAGGACAGCACTATCCGCAAAACAAAATTTATAAGACAAACCTACGGGCAATAGATAGAGTACACATACAATGCAAGCAATGTGTTGTACATGTATATTATATTTTCATTATATTAGTATTTTTAAGTAATATATACTGGGCGCCATAGAAAACGCATCACTTAGTTTTTCGTATAACAAAACGTTTAACAATAAAATATTTAATTTCGTTTAAGGATTATGTTATTTTACAGGTGTTGGTTGTTAAACGAGGTGAATCGACACGACATGGCAGAGGGGTTAAAGCATATGAGTCCAGATGACATGGCAGCGAAGTTAAATGATGTTGATCCAGCTGACATGGTAGAGGGGTTAAACGATGTTGATTCAGATGACATGGTAGAGGGGTTAAACGATGTTGATTCAGATGACATGGTAGAGGGGTTAAACGATGTTGATTCAGATGTCATGGGGAAGTGGTTACACGAGGTGAATATGGATCCCATGGTAGACAGACTAAGCGATTTGGCCCGCCTGCTCTTACAACTAAAGATGTCAAGCGATGTGGATTCAAATGACACGGGAGAGAGTTTAAGCAATGTGGCTTCAGATGACATGGGGGAGAGTTTAAGCGATGTGGATTTAGATGACACGATAGAGGGGTTAAACGATGTGGATTCAGTTGACCCGGGAGAGGGGTTAGACGATGCGAATCTAGATGACATGGTAAAGAGATTAAGCGATTTGGATCCAGCTGACATGAAAGAGGAGTTAAGCGATGTGGATTCAGATGATCAGGGAGAGGGGTTACACGAGGTGAATAGAGATCCCATGGTAAAGAGATTACGCAATTTGGTCGTCCGGATCTTACTATTAAAGATATTAAGCGACATGGATCCAGCTGATACGGGAGAGAATTTAAGCAATGTGGCTTCAGATGACATGATAAAGAGATTATGCCATTTGGTCCGCCTGCTCTTACTACTAAAGTTATTAAGCTACGTGGATTCAGATGACACGGGAGAGGGGTTAAGCGATGTGGATTCCGATGACAGATTAGGGGGGTTAAACGAGGTGAATCTACACGACAGGGCAGAGAGATTAAGTATTGTGGATTCAAATGACACGGGGGAAGGGTTAAACGATGTGGATTCCGATGGTACAGCAGATGGGTTAAGCGATCTGGATCCAGATGACATGGGAGAGAGGTTATACGATGTTGATTCAGATGTCATGGTAGAGAGATTAAACGTACTGAATCAAGATGAATTAATGAAGAATTATGAAAGGTTAGAGTCTATATTTCACATTAAAGTTAATCCATTTAGATTATGCGGTTATTGTAGAAGGTGTGGGTTGGTGCATGTCAGAGTTAAATATTCTTAACAACTAGATTAGGTTATATTTGGGTAGAATCTAGTTTGCTCAATCAGAAATGTGAAAAATGTCTCTGAAGAGACTACGAGGATTACATCTTAAAAGGGTTGGTTAATCTAATGTACAAAAGTAAGGAAAAGGGTGGGGTGCACATGGAAAACTTTGTGGGCAGCTTACTTATAAACACAATTAATTACAAAGTCCTTGTAACTAAACAAACTATACAATTTCGGAAACTTCTAAAGGCAGGAACACAAATCCAAGCGATCCAAGAGAAATGTTTCGAATAACTCGATAAAGGGCCTGATGTAAATCGTCACAATTGTCGAGTAAATGCTATAGTTATACTTATAATAATATTGTGAAGTTGACATTGGCTAAAACTGTCGACGCCTTTATCATTTGCAAAGAATTGCGTATTGGTTAAAATTTGATTTAATCAAAAATACCCAAAATATTCTGTAAATCTGTTAACGGTAAAGGGAGTTATCTCCCTTTCCGTCAAATGTCTGCAGTTCGTAACAATATTGCTGGTGCGTGGTGAGCACATGCCTAGTATTTATTGTAGTTCTATGGGTCGTCTGTCAGACATGGTAAGCGGACATGATCTTGGTTCTTACTACATACGCTGGAACAGCCCTTGATCGTCTAGTATTACATTTGTAATTCTCTTCTTATGACTCAGGTTGTGTATCTTTAAATGTCCGTGATTATCGATAGGAACCGATATATTTGTGATTTAAACATTGGTATACCATACCCTTACATTAATTGCTTACGAGACGCGTCCATTGGGTCGAGCAATTTTGGTCCGATTATCACAAAACTCGAACACAACCATCACTGTTGTGTAACGGTGATATATTCAAAGGTTTCTTTTTTTTTAAATCTGATAACAATGGTGACATCTAGAGGGACCACAACCTACAACCAGGGTCCATAATTTCGGAAGTTGCGATCCGATATATACAAAGATTGTTACACTGTTGATTATTGTAATTAACACTGATATAACTTCAACCATATAATGTACAGGACATTTTAGTAAATGATTCCTTAGTTAATGATTTCTTGGTTAGCTTGTTTTGGGCGAGCCGTCGTGCCAATTACTGAGGCTTTCTGGTCTGGACTAAATCCTATCCCCAAATAACTCATGCTGTAAGAGATCCGGTCTTAATTGGAGACTGTCCTGATCCAAAGTGAACTAAACTTTACTTCCTGATCTCTTCTTCATACCCGTGACCCTTGACAGGTGCCAAGATGACCACGTAATGCTAGATGAGCTTTCTGTACAAATTACTTTATAAGACAACAGATATTACATGCATTAACTATTTTATATCTTCCCTTGTCCATTATGTTTGCTGCATTGTTCTTTAAATCTTTGCCAAAGATGAAGGCATCGGGTGCTTTAGCAAAATTTTATTTAATATCAACTTCAGAATTGTTAGTGTTAGTATACCTATAGCATTTACTTGACAAGGCCCTATATCGAGTTATTGCAAACATTTTTCTTGAAACTCTTGGATTTGTGATCCTACCAAAGATAAAAACAAACGTCAGAAATAAAATCATGGACAGTATGTTTACGTCAATGTATGATGTGGTCGATGGTGACGAGGAAAACTATGAACAACGATAACAGGGGGCACACATTCCCGACTACAGATTTTCCACGATCTCAAACCGGGAACTGCAACGCTATAGTTCAAAACGTGACGGGACTATTAGACCATGACGGTGGATAACGCTACGTCCGGAGGCAGGTGTCGGCTCTACTACGATTATAACCAGGATAGGCAACGGTACTTCTAAGATCGAATGGATAAATGCCTGGCGTGATTTCTCTTCTCTTCTCTGTGACAAGTAGCATCGTCGCCTGTTCAAGCTCGTGGGTTTTCGCCTGATTCTCCTATTTCATGGGGGGTTAGGATGGCCTAGTACTCTAGAGTGTCGCGCTTCGACCTCTAGCTGGCCGGTCACCTCTGGCCTGTGGCTGTGGTTTCGATCCCCGCTGTGAACGTATGTGGCATGGAGATAGGGGCACCTTCTCAACCTCGTGGGTTTCCTCCGGGCACTCCGGTTTCCTCCCACTGCTAAAGACCCCTACGCGCAATCGAATTATTGAAATAAAATTAAAACCATATGTTAGTCCCGAAATGACCTAGTTTGTGTCGAGTGGACGTTAAACCCCATTTTTTTTTCTCTCTCTCTAAATGGCATAGTTGGTGTCTGGGTGGACGTTAAACGCCATGACTTAGCTATGTGTACCTTGCCATTAAAACTAAAACTTCTTTAATCCATTTCAGATTAGAGGACAAACTTATCATGGCTCGCCAATATGGTCATATTGCAGATGTATTGTCAACACTGTCACCCAAAGAAATGAATAAATCTATAATTGTAGCTGCTAAGAGAGGCTTGTATAAAGTTCTAATTTATCTGACAAATCAGTGTGTTGATTTGTCACTACAGTATATCGATAATAAAAAGAACAATATATTACACTTAGTTTTACATAGTATTTACACTCCATACAACCCTTGCTGGAATAAAAGCGATTTATTATTGTGTGTCATTAAACTAGTAGAAGCTGGTGTTGATGTTAATGAACAAACACCTATACTTGTAGCAGCCAACGAAGGGTTGTATAACATTGTAATATATTTGTTAGAGCATGATGCTAATGTACATTACGTTGATAAAGACAAGGACAATCTTCTACACATAGTTTTATGTCGTAATGGTAGGAATACGGATGAGCTATTTAAATGTGTAACTAAATTGGTTGAAGCCGGTGTAGATGTCAACCATCTGAATCAGGATAATCATACACCTATATACATAGCCGCTAGAAAGGGATTGTATACCATTTTAATATATTTGTTAGGACAATGTGCGGCTATACATTACACTGACAAGAACAATCTATTACATGTAGTTTTAGAAAGTTATACTTATGTAAAAGGTGATGTATTGGCTATGGAGTTATTAACCTGTGTAACTAAATTAGTTGAGGCTGATGCAGATGTCAACAATGTAAATAAATACAAACAATCGCCTCTATTTATAGCTGCAAGGAAACGGCTGTATAAAATTATGTTATATTTGTTACATCATGGTGCATCTGTGCATTATGTTGATAGTAAAGGCCAGACTATTCTGTCATGTCTATTATATAATATATACGAATGGGGCGAGGTTAATGGTGATACGTACGACGACAATTTCGATTGTACTCCGGTTGTTCAAACCTTGATTAACATGGGAGTAGATGTAAACAAAGCCGACAAGAATGGTTACACCCCACTGTTCAATGTACAAAAAAGAAATAAAATGAAACTCGGAAAGGCCAGGTTAAGACTGCAATATAATTTGATCACAACATTGATCAATGCTGGCTGTAATGTGAATCACCAAAACAAGACTGGACAAACGCCTTTAATGCATTATACATTATACCAAGCTGATATCAGTATCTTAAAACTGCTGATTTCACATTCCGATGCCAATCTTGCAGATAATAATGGTCATACAGCGTGTAATTATTGTTTTATATATCACCTTAATTGTACTAATGTATTCAAACTTTATTCTCGCGATGTGTTGATGTCACATAACAACAAAATTGAATTAGTTACCGATATTCTATATTCTAGGAACCTGGAACTGATCAGTTATATCCTTGAATTACAATTGAGTGTTAATAGTCTTCAATTGGAGTACATAATGCTATATCAATTAGCTGATCTTAACTTTGATTATTCTCTAGACAAGTTTTATTGGGTATTTAATCATGAGCTCGACATAAATCTGCCAAGTTCGTTATTCGATACACCTATTATGAAAGCAGCCATGTCATTGAATAGTAAATATATACGACTTTTAATACATCATCCTAGCATAGACATCAATGCACAGAATAAACACGGTCACACAGCTCTTCATCTGTGTATCATTGGATTTACGGAGGTTAAAAACGGCTTGAATAACAGACAGAATAAAGATGTTGTCGAGAATTACTGTAGACAGATATATCCAATATACATGGAGTGTGTGGATAATTTACTGACTGCTGTTGGTATAGATGTGAATATTCAATGTAACGTAGGTAGAACTGCTTTAATGATGGCGGCAATGAAAAACGATAGATTTCTTATTAGGAAGTTACTTGATGCTGGTGCAACGGTTAATTGCAATCGAAAATCTGCTCTACATCATCTTGATATTTATGAGAGTGTGTTTGATCTAAGTTTTAAATTATTTGTATCTGGTGGGAATAATATGCTCTTCAATTTACCGTGTATTAATGGTAACACACTGATCCAAGAGACCTTACGTTTTCCACGTTGTTGGGATCCACGTACGGCTGTTAGTTTTGTTAAATATTTAGTCGGTGAAAACTGTTGTCTTCAGTCTCTTGTTGCATCTACAGTCGAAAGTAGTTATAACCAGATTGACATGAGAGAACTAAGCAGTCGAGAGAGAGATGATCTAAGAAAACTGCTATATCTTAGTGGGGCTCCAGAAAACGAAATTGTAGCAACTTTAAATTTTGAGAAGGAAGATCAAAATGTAGAGAGAGATGACATGAGAAGATTATTATTACTTAGAGGTTCGCCATATGAAGAAATAGGACAGCATTTAAATTTCGGGGACGAAGACAGAGATGAACCAGAAGACGGTATCCACTCACGACACCGAGAGATATTCAGTAACTACTGCTGTAATATATCTCTCAAGTCTCAGAGTAGGAGAATCATCAGGCAAAAGCTAGGATTGGGTATACAGAAGAAGGTTGTGGATCTAGAACTGCCTTGTGAATTACGTGACTTTCTTCTGTTAAAAGACATCCTTCATCCCAAAGAATACAACATAGATAGTATCGATGATGGTTGTAATGATTTCGATGATGATGATGGTTTTGGTGGATATGATGTTGACAGTTTTCTTCCATATATTAGGGTGTCGTAGGTTGACGATATAGTTGTTAGACGGACTAGGCAAAGGATACCTGGTAGGGGTCCAATTAGAATAAAGCTGAAATGACTGCCACTTGAAACTTTACATCCAAACAACGGCTTAACATGATGGTGGTGATGATAATGGCGATGAATATAATTGTGATATCTGATTTTATTCTACGCTACCCTGTTATATTTAATTACTTCTATAGTTTTATTTAATTTTCCAATACATTTATTTTTATTACATATTTTATTCAATTGTATTGTACGCATCTGGATAAGTTTTGTGGAAGAAAACGCTCTATAAATATTAATAATAATAATATATGGTGCCTGACACTCACAATATGTGACATGGCTCATATGTCCTGGTTATTCAAATAGCGTCTCGTTGAGAAATATCTGAATATTAATGGTAGTTTTCTTAAAGTTTGAGATATCCCAAGCTGGTTTTAATACACAGACACTATGTTACACAATGGAGGACATTAATAGGCGTACGAGGCCGAACTTGTTTGGAGGGGGGGGGGGCAGCATATTTTTCGGGGGGTTCGAAACCCAGACGGCCGTAGACGCGATTTCCAGGTATTTCGAATACTTTCTAGTAATTTGGAGTGGGTAGTAAATTATTTCAGTTGCAGCATAAAAACTGGTAAAAAGTCATCTTTAAAATACAAGCTCTATTACTACGAAAACAAGAACAAGTCGACCGATTAACTTTTGCCACATTTATCATTTTATGAGACTTCACACTTTTTTATCCAGATCTCAGATGTATAAAAGACTTGTATTATACTTTATCTACTTTTAATATGAATGACCATTTTAAAAGAGTTCAAATTTGCAATCTATATATTCCGTATTACGATTTACTTTTGCCACGTTTTTCATTGTATGACAGTTCACATTTTTATCCATATCTAAAATAGATAGATCTAGAATCAAGATAGAAGACTTTTTGAACTTGTAAAATTTATATACTTTTAATATATGAATGACCATTTTAGTGTGCTAGTTCTATTCAGATGGCGTACGTCTTCATCATTGACTGGACTACTTTTTTCCCAAAATCCAACAGACGGCGCGACGCTTCCCGAAAAACTGAGCATTCATTCCCGACAAGACCATAACCTTCCCTGACAAGGCCATAACCCTACTCCACCCATTTTCAAAAACTCCTCGGCTAATGATCAATCTCACAATTCTGAGCTCTTTTCAGATTTCTTTTTTTTATGAAAATATTGGGGGCGCTCCCGCCTCCCCCCCCCCCGCCTCATACGCCTATGAAGACAGTATCGAAACGTTATCATGGCAGGTTTGACACCTATGACAGATGGTTGATGGTCGGCTTGAATTAAGTAATGTCCATTTGACATCCCCTTTGAGGGTGCAGCCAACACCCAACGGAAGTCCTATTGGCTAAACCTATATATCCAATCACAACATAGTTAATTCTAGCCCATCCTATCAGGCCACAGTGTGTGGACGTTGGTGCTGGCCTTATAGGGTTGCGCATCTGACCTGTAAAAATGTTAAAAGCTAGGATCTAAACGAATACTGCAAGTTAAGTTGGATCCCGAGCTAAGACGAGAACCCCTGGCAATATGAGTTAGTCAGGAGTTAGATGCGACAAGGTCTCGAATCCAGGCCAAGGCGCCAAGCTGCTCTTTGAACACAAGCTAACTTTGGAATCACTTAACTAAAAGAAGAATATACATATATTATGGAGTTAACATAGAGTAGTGTCTAATAATGTAAAAAACATTTTTGTCGAACAAAACACATCTATTTATTATGTTGCTCTTGTATATAAAATGTATTCTGTAAACTTTCACACGGCTTGTACTTTATTATAACAATTAAATAAAGCAAGAAACTCGAGGACTGTAAACAGACTTGTCTTCATACATTTAAGTGTTAAAATGTTACATGTTAAAATATCCCATGCAAATCTGTATCTGTCTTTACCCCATGGGCCAAATATCTTTGAAGCAGGTCCGGATCCAGGATTTTGTCGAGGGGGGGGGCACACATTGGAACAAAGGGTAATATGTTGCAACCTTGGATTGTTTGGGCGGAGACAATGCGTAAATCATGTTTATACCATCTTATAAAGAGCAGACATGTGAACTACAACAGTAACAAAGCAAACGAAAATGAAAATCAACTATGTCACTGGGGCTGACGGGGGGCCACGGGCCACGCCCCCCCCCCCCTATCCGCGCCTGTGGAGCACACCCAATCAAAATATCTACCAAATTTAATTCAAACCTACCAAGGAAGAGGTGGAAATTACACAAATATGATGAATGAATGTGGGTTAAATCGCATTGACACAACATTTCTGTTATTTTGACACCAGCATATGAGCAGGAAAAAGGACTTTGGTCCAATGACGGCCATTTTGTTTGACGTCTTATTTAGACCCATTGCGGCAGCTCAATTTCAGACAACTTTTGATATGTCTAGACCATATACTACAGGAAACAACCATAAAACGTTTTCTTGCAATTTTTTTTTAACGTTTGCCCATTTTTTTCCTTACTTTGACTCTACTAGATAGATTAAGTGTCTACGTACGGATCTCGCATTTCTTCTCTTACAGGAGACGCCTGACATGGCCTGGCCCTAATAATACAAGACCGGGATTTGAACATCCCAAACTTTGCTATTAACTCTTGCCCGATGAAGGTGTTCTATTCTTGCCCTGTTGTGGTCAAGTGTCTATAAATGAACAATTCTGAAAAAACCCAACATAATTGCATTCATTTATACAAATATTCTTTTTTTTTTTTATCAAAATCAAGACCTTTCCAAAAGTATTTGTACCTCAACAATATTTAAATTTTGGCCTGATCTGCCTTTACAACCCTTTAATTATCAAACAAAAAATTGTTATGGGAAGTTCCTCTAGGAATTGTCTCTGGTCTGACAATGCCCGCTGACAGTTCCCACCGCTTGCTATATAGCTGCAATATGAAAATGCGGTAAAATAAACTCTTCCCCACCTCTGTTCTCAGGCTACTTTTGTACTATTGCATTCTATTTTTCACTGGTAAGAACTGTCAGTGGACATAGTTCGATCAGAGTCAGTTCCTAAAGGACCTACCTTTCGGGGTGACCCCTGTCCTAGACACCCGTCTTTATTTGAAACAAAACCTGTATACACACCATCCGTAACATTCCTTCTAATATTTTTTCCCGGACGGAGCCAACCAGTTCCTGGGCTGAGGGGGCGAGGATTGGTGCCCTCGGCAGTAAAGGATATTGGGGGCCCCGGGACTGGCGGAAAACACCACAGGCACTCAAGGGGGTGGAGTACATAATAGTACGATCCGCGGTCAGTACGAACAATTTGAACAAACAACATTGGGGACCCCGCACAGTTGGTATGTTCCGGTCCCCCGACAAGGTTAATCTGACACTGTGTTAGCAATTACGTTACTGTGCGAGTGAAGTCGACTAACATGGTGTTTACTCTATTGACATTCGGTGGTTGTCTGGGCTATAGATCTATTTCTTAAAGGACAATATTGGTGCGAATCATGATCACATACATACAACAGATACACGGGCGAATTTCTGTTTTCCCAGTCAGATAGCCTCATATAACAACTTTTGGTCTTTGAAGGAACTTTTAGTGAGCAGAAATTCGCCCGTTATCACTCGTAACTTCGGTTAGCTATATAGAAGGATAACTCGTGTTTTCCTTTAGCGTTCGTCACTTCCGTTTTTTGATCTAATTTATGATCGATAAGAGCAGTAACATGGTGAAACGGAAGAACTAATATGGTGACAAAATGTTTGATATCACCGATGAAATATGTAGCGTCTTCACTAATCACCCTGTGCCAGTAATATGCCAATATGCATAGTATACATTTGTACTACCACGTTACATAATGTAAATATACTATTTGTTGAAATTGGCACACATCCAACTGCGTTGGCATGATACTATTTATATGTGTGTGTGTGTGTATAAGGGCACAGCATGGACACCTACTTAGCGTGTCCCTATTGCATTTCTAATCATACAGACTGCGGTGATACGAGTAAATATTTACTGTGGATCAGTTTACTATCTGACGTGTATGGGTTTTTCCGTGACATGTTTTATATTAATTAATTATATTGATCTTGGCGTTAAGATCACACTCCACCATTTTCCTATCACATATCTTTATCCCTATCGATAGAACTTACAGGTATGTACAACTTATTACAGTGTTAAATTGATTCTAACTTGGTGGCATTAAAACTACCGACATTTGTAAACAAATCGCAGGTAACCAACCACCGTAAAGCCCTCGCCTCTCAAGTCATGGCTAGATATAGATGTTCATATACGATCTTTAAGGCATTTGTGACATTGTGTAATATAGTGGCTTGGTCCACGTATTTAAATCTCGGTCAGTGACCAAATAACTGTTGACCATTCCTGTGAAACAGTAGCCTTGGTTATCAAGGAAATGTCGCTGATTAATGACTAACCTATTAACTCCGTAAGATATGGCAAATATATTTAGACCATTCACGTTATACAGTAACCGTCGTTATCAAGGCAATGTCGCTGATTAATGACTAACCTATTACCTGAGTTAGATAGGATCCCCATTAACTTAATTAGAGTGATTAAGATTAATGGATGTTGATTGCATTGGAATGTCTCTGTTCCCTATATAAGAGCCGAGATTGTATTAAAAGAGGAGTGAGTACCGGACTGCTACCAAGGTTCTCACCTGCAGTCTTAATTGGTGCCGTTTGATCCAGATTAGAGATATACCAAATACAGAGAGACAGGACAAACCGTAAGTTAACTTTACCTAGGTAATTATAACAATGGCTGAGGCACAAATTTTGAATGAATTGACAGGAACAGTAGGCGTCCTAACGAATGTGGTAGGGACCCTATCTACTTCAGTGGGATCTCTTTCAACTACAATGGCTATACATGAGAACTATGGGGATATCGCAACTCTGGTAGAATCTTACGAGGGAAACCCCGGAAAATTTAGATCTTGGATAAAATCTTTAGAGAAATACGCAAGGATAAAGGGAATGAAAAGAGATTTAATACGCGACTGTGCTTACTACACTGCTAGAGGGGGGGGGGGGGTAAGCGATTTCATTGAAAGATTTCTCCGTGATAATGCCACTTTAACTTGGGATGAAATGAAGGCAGAGTTAAGTTCGCGATTTGATGAAACAACGGACCCCATGGATATTATTTCATCCATGAGGAATATGAGACAGAGAAAAGACGAGAATGTTCAGCAATTCTCTGACCGAATTTTGACCACTGCAAATTTAGCGTATCAAAATGTAAACAATCCAGATGTCCAAGCCCATATGGTGTTGATATTTACGGATGGAATTGCGGAAAAACAGCTGTATTATGAGCTGTGGAAGAAGTGTCCGGCTACCCTCCAGGCAGCGGCATTAATTGCTACGCAGGAGCAAGACTTTATGAAGCGCTACGTCACGCGTGTGGGGACGGTACCGCCACCGTTAGTCGAACCGGAGCAAATGGAGGTTGATCATTTCCGGCCGCGTAAATGCCGGAAATGTAATCGTTCGGGCCATAAGACGAGCGATTGCCGCATGCGACAGATAAGTGGCGTAGAAACCCGCGACGAGATAAGGTGTTGGAACTGTGGTAAGGCAGGACATTTTAAGAGGAATTGCTCTCATCCTTTTAGAACAAACCACAATAATAATAGGCAATCAGACAATAGACCATTTAGGCCATGGGACAGGAATGCAGTACAAAATAGGGGACGACAAAATGAAACTGACCGACAGGGAAACTTTTAGACTCTCTCCAATCTGAAGTCGTTGGAGAGAGTACAGATAAAACTTCGATTAAATATGTAAACTTGATAGGGAATCCCAGTTCATGTTTGATTAAAATTGAGCGACAGCAGTACCGCTGTTTAATAGATTCAGGTGCTGATTGTTCCCTTTTACACAGAAAAGTTTATTCTCTGTTAAAGTATAAACCAAAATTAAATCCGAAAAATATAACATTACAGTCAGTCAATGACCATCAAATTAAGGTCGACGGTCATGCTGTATTTGAATTTGAAATGTGTAAGAAAAAATTGAAACATAAATTTTATGTAGTATCAAACATGAACAGAAACGTAATCTTAGGTAGAGATTTGTTAGTAGAATATAATGTGAGTTGTTTGCGGGTAAGCGGAACTTATGTTCCCCTGATTGTAGACGCACATGTTGCATCCGTCTTGCGTATAAGCAGCGATGTAATTGTATGTCCACAAAGTAGTGTGCTATGCGTGTCTAGGCTGAAACAGACACCGCAATCACAAATATTACAAGTGTTGAAATTAGAACCAGATACTGTAGGTACTGAGGAAATAGATCCTTTGGCGGAAATAGCTGTCGAGAGATATCGGCATGAGAGAGATAGTTCGTCTTGTGAGGACGACATTCCATTAATGGAACTCACCAATCGCCTTAGGACTGCTAAATCGGCACTGGACGCTGATGAATTATCGCCCAGCGAGGGTGATGGAATATCAACTCCCAAGGAACCTGATGAAATGGTCCTCGGAGAAGATATGGAGACTATGGCTGTTGATAGTGCACATATCAACAAGCCCAAGTCAATAAGAAGGGTATTAAGGAGGAAAAGGTATTTCCGAAAACCCTTGGTAATTCCAAAGTCAGGAACTTATTAGAAGCCCTGACGGAATTGTTTTGAGTAACCGTGATGAAAGTGTACATCACCAGATGGTTGACTCAGGATGAGAATGATTATTGCGTAACATATGCCGCGAATAACAGCAGTTACCTCTTGTCGTTCTGAAATTTGACAGGTAGACCTTGTGGGATTATTGCGTAACATATGCCGCGAATAACAGCAGTTACTTCTAGTCGTCCACTAATTTGTTAAGTATCCGTATTATGTTCCATTGTGAAAGTCAAAGATTCATTATTATATAGGCAAAGAAATTATGGATATTCGAAATGAAATTAGATTTATTGTAGTATATCAGAATTCAAAGTATATGAAATCAGCCGTGACCGTGTTACCTCCAATTGTATTAGTACGTTTGAACGCGTCCAATTCCACGTCATTTCTTGAATCTGCCTCCATTTTATCAAAATTAGTTCAAGTATTTAGATAAGCCCTCTTCGACTGAATCATCATTTAACGTGTCTATGTATAGATTTGGGAAACTTTTAGAAACCAAACTTCAAAATTATAACCTCGCAAAATTACCCTCGACTAAAACCATTCCCTGAAAAAAAATTAAACCAAAAAGAAAACAGTCTAATTTTCAAGCTATTGATATTGGGTCGGTTGTGCTTATCATAGTTCTCATTGTCCTTGTCATTTGTTGTAAATGTTCCAAAGATGTCATGAAATTTAAAAGGGTTGTTTCAGTTACGTTTGATAAACCTGGTAATTTAGCTGAAGAAAGTCCTAGTCATGCACCTACAAACAACATTATGCTGGTGGATAAATATCTGAAGTCACATCCCGCCTCGTCAGTAGAACAGCCAGAGAAGATTTACCCGGAGGTCCCCAATGATGATCAATGAAACCCGACAGATCAACTTGGCTGCTGTACTTAATCTTAGACTGAATGATTCCCAAATCCGAGTTCCAGAAGTGCAACAGTCGAAGAAAATGTGAATATGTAAACGTAACTCTAGATTAGTTGTGCATTCATTTATGGATTCTATGCTGTAACAGTGAAAGTGTGTGGGTGGTGAACATTCAAGTGCATCAAAAGTGTTGAACATTAGACTTAGAACTATATATAAAATAGATGGAACTCTTATACATTACATTAGAAAATATCTCTACCTGCCATGTTGTAAATACGTGTTGTGTCATTCTATATTCCATGATATGACAATTTATTATGTATCTTTATTATTATCTATGTATCTTTCATTTATGTGTCATATGCGGGAGTGCATATCTCAAAAGAATTTTTTCAAATGAAAAATGCTTTTTTCATTAGGGGGCGCATTAGGGGGCGCATATGGTCCACGTATTTAAATCTCGGTCAGTGACCAAATAACTGTTGACCATTCCTGTGAAACAGTAGCCTTGGTTATCAAGGAAATGTCGCTGATTAATGACTAACCTATTAATAATAATAATAATAATGTATATTTGTAAAGCGCCAATTCATCCACAAATGCATGCTCTAGGCGCGTACTATGTACTCTATGGTCACTATTTACACAAAAATCCTGATCCACCCCAACTAAAATGCGGTGGTAAATAGGTGAGTTTTTAATTTCGTTTTAAAATTTTCAAGTGATGGAGCTGTTTTAAGATAATGGGGTAAGGAATTCCACAAAAAAGGTGCACTGTACTGGAATGTTCTTGAGCCGAAAGTTTGTAGATTATACTTTGGAATGCGTAATAAGCACATATCTTGGGATCTTAAGTTACGGGATGGCACGTAATGATTTATTAGCTCTGATAGATATGCAGGACCGGAACCATGAAGACATCTATAAACAACACAAAGAAGTTTGTAGTCGATTCTTGAGTGAACTGGTAACCAGTGTAGTTCCTTCAGTATGGGTTTAATGTGAGATCGTCGAGATGATTGACTAACTATCCTGGCGGCATTGTTTTGGATAACTTGAAGTTTAGAGAGTAAACTTTGTTTTAGACCGATAAGGATACTATTGCAGTAGTCCAATCGTGAAAACACCAAAGACCGGACAAGTGTGTGGGTAGCATCTTTTGTTAGCAGGTGTCTGATATTACTTATGGATTTCAAATGAAAATAACAAATTTTGCATAGATTGGTTACATGAGCTTCCATTGTTAGGCTTGAGTCTAAAAATACACCGAGATTTTTAACCTTATCTTGAGTTTTTATTAAAGAGTCGGCAATAATTAAAGTTGATGAATCAAGTTTCTGAAGATTATGTCTTGTACCCACGATCATTACTTCCGTTTTGTCATCATTTAATTTAAGCATGCTTGCTGTCATCCAGGTTTTGATTTGCTGTGTGCATTTTTCTGTTTTAAGAAAGGAATCTGTTTTACTCTCTGGTGGAAAATCATCTATGACTTGCGTATCATCAGCATACGAATGGTGCGAAAGATTGTGATTTTCAATTATAGATGCTAGTTGGCTGGTGTAGAGCACAAAGAGAATAGGACCGAGCACCGATCCCTGGGGGACACCACAGTTCAAGGAAGTTTTGTCCGACAGCTCATCACCGATTAGAACGGACTGGGTCCGATCTTTTAGATACGATCTAAACCAGTTTATGGGCATGTTTACAACCCCACAGCATTTGGATAGATTTTCAAGAAGTCTCTTGTGATCTATAGTGTCAAATGCTGCCGACAGATCCAACATTACTAGTGAGGCAATATTACCACTACCAACAGCTCCACGCAAGTCGTTAACCACCCTGAGCAGGGCAGTTTCGGTACTGTGATTTTGGCGGTAGGCAGATTGAAATTTATCAAGTAATGAATTTGTAGCCAAATGTTCCTTTAACCATATGCTTACAGCCTTCTCTAGAACCTTGGATAGAAAAGGAAGATTGGACACAGGGCGGAAATTCTTGAGCACATCCTGATCCAGGCTGTCATTTTTAAGAAGCGGAAAAACCACAGCTGATTTGAATTTTGCTGGAAATACACCAGTAGTTAAACTGTTATTTATCAACTGAGTGATGAAGGGTATAAGTTGATCCAGAAGTTGAAATATTAAAGGAGTAGGAATTGGATCTGTAAGACAAGTTGTAGGTTTAGATGATTTGATGATTTCTCTTATTTCCTTTTCACTGAAAGGCCTGAAACAGTCTAACTGCTGACCGCTGAAGAACTTGAATTCCGACTCATTATCTGTGTTATTTGTGGATGATTTAAGCCCATGACGAATTTTCTCTATCTTATCGACGAAGAAGCTATTAAATCCATTTGCAAGATTTATGTTAGAATCTGTATGTGGAAGTTTAGATTCTTTGGGGCAACCCAGAAGTGACTTTAAAAAATGGTGTATTTTTCGAGGCTCCTTGTAGCAGTTCTGAATGTATGTTTGACAATGCAATCGCTTAGCGTGCTGGATGGCTTTCAATGAGTTCAATTTCGACTCATGATAAATTTGACGATGAATTTCTAGATTTGTCTTAGCCATTTCCGTTCCGCTCGTCTACGTAGAATGAACTCCGTAAGATATGGCAAATATATTTAGACCAGTCACGTTATACAGTAACCGTCGTTATCAAGGCAATGTCGCTGATTAATGACTAACCTATTACCTGAGTTAGATAGGATCCCCATTAACTTAATTAGAGTGATTAAGATTAATGGATGTTGATTGCATTGGAATGTCTCTGTTCCCTATATAAGAGCCGAGATTGTATTAAAAGAGGAGTGAGTACCGGACTGCTACCAAGGTTCTCACCTGCAGACAACTTAAACTTCGGTGTCCGTTTGTTGTATTACTTTGTATACAATAAAAGGCTGTATCTCTAAATATCAGAAGAACCTGTTGTTGTTGTTGTTTAAGCCTCTGTGTTACAATTGTCTAGACGTAAGACACATTTTAAACTATGATTAGGAGTTTAGTGTTCGTTAATTTAATCGTACAAAGTCGACCTCATCCCTTATCTTTATTCTTTATTTTAAAAGAGATTTAGTCGTTGTGTTTGATTATACTAATTTATGTATAAATCGATATCTGCTGAGAATTTCATACTAATTATAGATGTGTCACCACATCCCACATTGAGAATATAGCATTATTTAGTTTTTAACTATTATCGTGAGACCTGTCGGCTTCTTTATATAATCTCCCATAATGTATCTTTAACACATTTGATGCTGTGATCGTAAACAACAGAACGAACAGGTGCCAGTATCTCTACGAATGTGTAGGGAGCCCTTTTAAAATTATTAATTGCCGTTGGATTTACGTTATTTTTTTAAACTTGTACATTTCGCCTCTGTAACCAGTTTGTGTGTGAAGAATTTAAAAAAAAATTCCTTTACGATTAAAACACACTAATTAAGTTATATCGCTCTCCGAAACGTCCTTGTTTCTTTTGCAATTTGTCTGGGTTAAGACGTTATCACTCCCCGCCTATGTGTAAATAATAATATTAATTTGTCTAATATATAAACGACACAAATTTAACATGTTATTCCGGTGAAGGCGAAGCAGATGGTTTAGAGTTTGTTCGACGCTTAGGGGTATTTGTGCCCAATTTCCAATTAAAAAGATCGAATAGGCTAATGGAACAGTATAAGAAGTTCACCTTGCTGTTGACAAATACGTAAAACGATATGACATCAACACATAATATACATGTATACGATCGATATCAACACTCAAGTTAAACCCACTGTATCTGTTTGTGTTAAAGGACAATATTGGTGCCAGTCATTATCACATATGTGATAGGACTGATTAAACACTTTCCAAATATAATATTAACATAGAGATCATCGCTACCATAGAGGAGTAATAAAGGATTCATGAATCGGAAGTGATGATGACTGGCACCAATATTGTCCTTTAAGTCTTAAGTCTTAAGTCGAACTGATTAAACTATATGGTGTATTGTTGGTGGTTAACGGTGTGTAACTGAAAACTATAATTGGATCTTTACAGAAATAATAAATTAATTTATTTACGTTGACATACGATTACACATACCTGCTAGGGTAGATTCGAAAACAATTTAAACTAAGACAAACTATGAACTTATTACATTCTTTAAGGGCGTTGCCATGTCTAATCTATGGTAATTTCGCAACTAATTTTATATTATTTTTCGAACTCTGCTCCAGATAAATTTGGTATGATCTTTAAATCATAGTTTGGGCACATATCTCTTTTGGTTTTATATATATTTAATTTTGAAATCGACTTAAAAATGATCAATTTTTGTCATAGATCTAAAAAGTTCTCAGTCTTGCCTGATCCAAATTAAATAATATTTAGCATGCACATAGCTAAGCTAGTGCTAAATACAATTGCGGGAGTGTTTTTTCATGGTGTCAATAATAATGCCAAAATTCGAGAAAATCAAAAAATGGAAAAAAAGGTCGTTATGCAAACAGGTCTGAAATGGAATCTATATCATACAATCACAAGTTGTCCCATAGCAATGTTTCTTTGAAAGTAAGCTTCACTCACAAACAAAAAAATACCCAAATAGAGCCATTATTTCGTTATCGGCAGCTGTCATAACGACTGGTTATTCAAGATCGAAGGAATTCCCCTAATTCTAGTTACGGTGTACCAGAAATGACCAAAACAAGGCTACAGAAGCATATTTCTATGCTGAAACAATGAAGGGCGAGGTACTATTATTTACCGTGACGTTGGAAACAAATTCGGACACTATTTTAAGATCAATCAAGGTCAGGGATTCCTTCCCTTAGACCGACTATCCTGATCTATCTGGCGAATTTAACGTTTCTTTCTGTTGTGGATTTATGTTGTTAGGCGAAAAGGAGACCGGTACTAAAGTATCACCGAGTGGGGTATAATATATTGTGTAACATTGTGAAAATAGTCACGAGAATGAATACCATCCTAAACCAACCAGGGCGGTTGGGATGGCCTAGTGGTCTACAGTGCCGCGCTTCGACCTCTAAGCTGGCCGGTCACCTCTGGCTTGCGGCTGTGGTTTCGAGCCCTGGTGTGAGCGTATGTGGCATGGAGATAGGGGCGCCTTCTCAACCTCGTGGGTTTCCTCCGGGCACTCCGGTTTCTTCCCACTGCTAAAGACCCCTACGCGCAAGCGAATTATTGAAATAAAATGAAACCATATGTTAGTCCCAAAATGACCTAGTTTCTCTCTCTCTCTCCCTATACCAACCACAAGCAAAGCATAACACAAAATCCCTCCTATTGCCGACTGCGGATCAGTTTATAATCTGACGTGTATGGGTTTTCCATGCTATAATACATATTTAGTGATATTTATAATACGGGCGTAAAGAACAGTGTCTGTGATTCTCCTAAAACGGCGACTGGTGAACGCCAAAAAATATATATGAAATGAAATTGGGTTTAACGACCTACTGTTTTACTCCTAAACTGGGCCTAATGAAGGGATCGAACAGCAGGCTAGCGAGTCAGCGTCTTACCCATTCAGCCACGTGATCCCCAACACATATAACAAGAATTAAATCAAACACTGTGAATATTAACTGCCGGACTAATTATCTTCATCTATTTCAGATTTGTGCATCATCGGACGAAATCTATAAAATGGACCAATCTCAAGAACTAAACCAAATTCCCATAGCGAATCATCGTATGTTTCGTAAAAATAGCATAACCTTTAATTGGAAATGGAACATTTTTCGTGTTTTCCTTCTGCTGTGTTTTAATTTTCCATTTTTATACACCTTTAAATTGTCCTCTTGGTTTTTACTACTGGAAATGCACATGGTTGAAGCTTGGGCCACATCAGACGTAAGAGTTTTTAATGGCGGTGACATAGATATGTCTTGTGATTGGTTCAGTACCGATACTAAAGGGTGTTTCTGGATTAAGGAGCCGGGAATTCCTATTGTAGAAGATGATCGACATAAAGTAACCACATCTAGTTTTCTTTTCTGGTATCATACGTCAAAACTTCACATCTCGGCCATAGAAAAACACGATTTAGGCCATTACCAGTGTATGTGTCATAATAGACATGTGCCGATCAGAAAGGAGACTTTACGATTTGCGGAAAAAGAGACAGTTTGGAGGAAGGTGCCCATTCTTGGATATCTAACCTTTTATCTGCCTGGTATTTCTCCCAGGGAATCTCTGGACTTTTATTATACAATAAACGACAAGCTACCGGTGGACAAATTTAATATATTCAGATGTTCGCGGGGTTTATATCCCTTGATTGTATGGCAGCAGTCAACGCTGTCTTTGACTTTTGATAAGATAATAGAGCATTCAGACAAACTTTCGAAGATGGACATTTGCCCAAGTTCAGATGGATACGGCACCTATAAGTTTTTTATACGCCGTCAAGTTTTTAATAAGGCGTTGAATAAAACAGAGACACAGACGTCTCAATATCCCACCGTGTTTCACGTCGGGATAAGATATGGATTAGTGGGATTGGATCAATATATTCCATTATTATCTCCTGTTATACTGGCCGTTAAGAACATTTTTATATTGCTAGGATTTTTCGCCTTTTCATTGATTGGTACGAATCTTCTTGCTGTGCTAGTGTTAAATATTCGTGCTGAAAAAGGATTTAAAAAGAAATTATTCGATTTTTGTAACATCCCCAACAGTATATTACAGGTCGAAACGGATATACATGTGACGTTCAAATACCGTTCTGGGATTACACGAGATATCATTCTTCTGCTTATACTAATATTAAACAGACATTTCAAAATATTAGGATATCTAGGCTCTATTGATTACATTGGTGTGTTATTTGATTTAATATTTAGTTATTCTGATACAATTTTATTATTTAAAATCCTATTATTTAAACAAGTAACGACTTATACATATTACGATCGAATTTTAGATGACAATACTAGATCGGGAACCTTGGGTGGAATTCTTCCCATGGATCAGTATGTTAAAGTTTATGACATCTATTTATCTTATTCTGATCCTGATATTGTTTTCGTTAAAGACGAAATCCTCCCAGTCTTAGAAGGGAGGGGGCTAAGGGTGTTTTTAAGACATCGGGATATATTGCCTGGGAGGCCAGTTTTAACTGAAAGTGAAAATGCGATTTGTTCGAGCAAGGCATTTCTTGTGGTGGCCACTGACAACTATCTTAAAGACTACAGTCGAAATCATTTCGAATTACCGCTTTTAAAAACTGTCGTTAACCGAAGTGATATTTCAGATACCAATCTGTTAATTTTGATTTCCCCGACATGTGCTTTGAATGAGTACATGTTTGATAAATATACGATCATTTTTATAACAAATGACCAGTTTCTACACAGAGAAGAGCGAGATGAAATTGATTTATGGATAAGAACAATTAATGATGGCTATAATGTCATCGCAAGGTTAACTCCTGACGGTATTGTTTTAGAGCCTTTAACAAACTCGTCGAGTCTAATAGCGGACAGAGATTGTGGGATGCATGGGACTTATTCCGTCATTTTGTGCCCACTATTTGACTGGTGGCTCCCATGAAATGAAATTGACGACCCCTCGACCTCCCTCTCAACATGCCACTGACAATTTCTATTTAACTTAAGTTAAACGAAAACTATGTTTGTTTAGACACCACCGTGACGTTCACAAGACTGGGGCTGCACATGTTCCTGAAGTGACGTCTGGACGTTGATGGATTACTAAACAATTCCCGAACTTATACATGACACGTATGGAAGCGTATAGGGGTCAATAGCGCGGTAGATACCGCAATATTAAGTTGATAATAAGTCAACATATTGTTATTTTAATTTTTCTGACGATTTTATCTCTGAAAAGGCAATTGAATAACTCGCTAATTTGCGTGTCGCCATTTTGTTTTAGATGCACACGTCGACATAGCGCATGGCAATATTTTGCGAATATGTCGACATATACTACGGCGAAATGGAATATGTCGCCAAAGCTTCCGAATAGCAATATCTTACCGCAAACGTGTACATTTAAGACGCAATGGGGACATAAAACATAGCGTGTTGACTCAATTACTTCGGCAAAAATTGACTTTTCAGAGATAAAATTATCAGTATAATCACAATATTGACATATCTTGAATACAGTGTTTCCACTGCGGTACTGGTTCCGTCATCAGGTGGAGGTCTTCCGTCATCAAGCGTTTCGGCGCTTTCCACAACACTCTCGAGAGGTGCGCCAACTGAGTTGATCAGACTCAGCCCAGAACCAGTTAGCACTTCCACTGCTCGTCTCTCTTCCTCCACAACCAGTTGGAGGCTTCCTCGGCTTGTTTGCTTAATTGGGTTATTAAAGTCCTGCGTGTCGGCCCTGTGATGCCTAAGTTTCTGAGTGCTCTCCAAAATGTTTGGGACACGAATCCTCGGCACCCTATCTCCACAGGAAAGTTCTAGGTCTTCCATCCATTCTGCTGGCACTGCTCTAAGAGTGGCTGACATTTATTCAATTTCCTTTCATAAGCCTCTTCCATTCTTGCCTCCCAGGGGAAGGTCAGTTCTACCAGGACGACTTGCTTGGTGCCTCTTGACCACAACATAATGTCGGGTCGCATGGTTGTGCTAGCAACTTGTTCTGGGAATTTTAACTTTGTATTCAAGTCTGCTTGCATCTCCCAGTCATTTGCTGTTGTCAAGATTCCACCCATGCTTCTGGTATTGTTGGTAGTCTCTCCACTTCTTACAAACTTGATGAAGCGCAAGGTTTTTCTGACTGTCGTTATCTTTCTTCTCTGGAGGTCAAGACTCGCTGCTTTTTGGCGAAGTACTTGGTCATGACGCCAGGTGTAACGCCCATCGGTCAATGCAACATTGCAGGAAGAGAGTACGTGCTCCAGATTGCAGGCCTTACCACAGAGCTTACAGCTTGGGTCTTCAATCAGGCCCCAAACCTTCAGGTTAGTTGGTGATGGAAGAACGTCATATACTGAACGCAGGAGAAAACTTATCTTGTGACTGTCGGTTTTCCATATGTCGCTCCAGGTGAGTTTCCGGGATCTTGCTGCGTCCCATCTTGTCCAGTCTCCCTGTTGCTTCATGCCAACAGCACGTGCATGTCTGTCTTCCTCTTAGATCTGACGTACTTCACTTTGAACCATTTTCCTCTTGTCTTTGGTTCCAGCTGCCTGCCAGGTTGGTCTCTGCAGGTTTCCCAACCCTAGTCTACCCGTTGTTAGCACTCCTACAATGTCTCTGTGTCGGAGTCTACTCTCTGCTTCTTCAACTGCTCTTGCTGTGACCCCCTTCCTTCCTGTCTTCACATCTACTTCTGCGCCTCTTTACCTTCTCGTCCGCACTGTCTCTAAGCATCATAACCTTGCTCCATGCGTTCTTGTTTGAGCTTATGGGCCACTTGATTCTCTCCTTTCTTTGTTGGTTGTTCAGCTCTGGTGTTGTAATTCTCTTCTGTGTTACCAGCTCCCGCTCATTGCCCAAATCCATCGCAGCATCTATCTCAACTTGTTTTGCAATATCGATGCCCCCCTCTTCTTCCACTGGATCGTGGATGTGTCGGACACAGTGGTGTGATTCCCGGTCCATCTCCTCCTCCGTCTCACCAGGTTGCCCTGTGCGTTGTTCCAGATTCGTAATTGGTGGACATCCCATCTTGTGCGGTGGATTTTCAGCCCCCTCTCATTCTTGCATGACTTGCCACAACTGCAAATTCTAGTCCTTAAGACTTGCGTAGTTGTCTCCATTGTCTGGTCATTTAGTCGATCATCCTCCCCCGCTCTCGCACGACCATATGAGTATCTTATTACATATCTGTTCATAGCTTGTGAAAAAAGGTTCCCTATCGCTGGAGCTGTACTTGGGCGTGCTAAGCCCATAACATAATACCAACTTAATATTGCCGTATCTATCGCGCTATTGACCCCTATACGCTTTCATAGACACGTGAACAGTAGGTCAAATCAGAGGTTGTGACATATCGCGATCTTTGCAACTCGATTATCACAGGTAGTCATTTTAACGTTTAGCTTTAAAGCACAAAACTTGGTATTCGCGAGAATCGAGGCATTTGATAGGCTCAAAAGCTGGGCTTATACCCAATCGAAATTAGTGCCGAAATATACAGGATGTTACGCAAAAGCCTTAATAAGATTTACGTAGTTAAAGCGATATCAAACCTTCTATTGGAAGACGAAGGCTGCAAATAAAGCGTTTATTTGGTACAAGATTATCAGAATGACTATGGATATCAAGCATGTGAGAATTCTTATTATATTTTCGAAAATCACACTGTTAGATAAAGACATATCTCCTATTTAATCAATAGACTTATTATTTCAGCTAACCTTACAACAAAGCTATCTTCAGTCCAAACATAATTATTTCTTTGTCTTTTGTCCAATAGGATAGGTGTCAACTCACTATTATATAGGCATTAAATTAATAACACCGGAAATAATAACACAATTACATCCCTTGTTTTTCTATCCCCCCCCCATGCAATAGCTATCTTCAAACGTTTCAATTTGAAGTTGAAAATGACATTTTTGCCAATTTCTCAACTGACAGTAGTGAATTATAGGATTATTCCTTAAAAAGATAGGACTGTTTATATTTTAGGGCTTTATTTTAATATATTTTAAAAATGTAACTTAAATATGAAATTACCGCTTGAAACATATGTATTTATGTATTAATTGGTAAATATGACGTATTTATCTATAGCCATTTTGTTGTGGGTTATTTTTGTGTGTACAATTATTGAGATATATATCGTGTATATTATATTGCTTGTAAAATATATGTATATGGCAATATTAGTCATATTTTGTTTCTGGGTCAGTTACAGTTAGAAAAAATTGTTTATAAAAGAAATACCGGTGAGGAATAAATTCTATTTAAAACACGCCCCCCCCCCATCGAAAGCTTCTTTGAGCAAACCGTATTGATGTCTAAATTGAAAGTGATTCTGTTATCGACATAATTTGTGGCATTGTATTCTAAATTTATTCTTCGACTATATTTTATTCAGATTATTGAGATATTTCACGAATGACGAATTCGGGTCATAAGAGGACATTATTCTATCGATAATCGGCATTCCGCGACCGTCCTTTCCAAAGTTATCTGCCCTTTGGCAACAACTCCATGCGTAGACCTACTAACCAGGTTTCCATTTATAACGGTTTATGTCGAATTGTTTTTGAATTCATACTTCGATACGATAAAAAAGAGTGGTGTGTTAATTATACTTTCATTTAATAAAATCGAAAATGTTTAATTGGTCTTTCTCGCATGTTCCTTTTTACAATTCTATAGGCATGGCTATTTAGTTAATTTATGCTCGAATTTGCTTTGTTATTCGTACAAGACGTTTACAATCAATTAATAATGATTAAAGCGGATCCTATTCTACATCCATACTGCGGTTATTTTAGGCTGACCATAATGCATTTCTTTCTTTTATGGCCGTCATATTGACTTGATTGGTAAAGAAAACATCGCCATCCCTTGCAGTTCACCCGAAATACAGACATAATAAGAGATAATATGCCTTTAATTTGGGAGAGTCAATGAATGGCTACCATGAAGTACAATATAACACCACGCACAGCCATCGTTCCTGTCTTGGGTCTCAACGTAGAAAGTTTATAGGACTAACATCTGTTGCTACTGCTACATATAAACGGGTCTTATCGGGCGACGAGGAATTGGTCATCAATTTTACAAGAAGTACATATTATGTTAACGTGATCTGGGCTGTTATCGACATGAACTCCGTCAATGGACGACACGAGAGAACGGAATTTCGTGGCATGTCAGCATCGACATTTCGGGATTATATTACGCCTATACTTCTAATGGAGACCACAAGGTAACAAACAATATTTTATAACTGTCGGATTATAATTTTATTTTTGGTATAAGGGAGATAACCACTATTAAGGAGTGAACAAGAGTTATGCAATGTGTGTGTGTGTGGGGGGGGGGGGGATCTGAAATAAAAATGAAAATGAAATGAAATGGGGTTTAACGTCCTACTCTTTTGCACCTTACTTGGGCTAACTGAAGACAGGCATACGCCATTCAGTGTGCTATGGGGGAAATTTTGCCCGGGCAGCGGCGCTACGACTTACTCTTATATCGAATTCCAACTGCCAGTGTGTACACGGGACCTCGGTTTTTCTTCCCATCCGAACGACTAGGCAGCTGTCCTTGTCAGGCTCTCCTTCTGCATCACTGACAAGGGGAAATCACGCCGGAAAATCGAGATGGCATAGTCATACAGTGTGGTGTGAGGGAAATCCCGCTCGGACAGAGGCGCTACGGTCTACTCTTATATCCAATTCAAACCAAGGGATCGTTAAAGTGCACGGCAATGTGTGAACGGAATTCTTGATTTCTCGTCCCAACCCAACGACTATTCTTTGTTCCTTGCCTTGCACCGCAATTGTCCCTGTATCACTGTTATATTACATTAGTCCTATATGTGACATTATTCGATTACCAATGTGGACTAGAAGCAACTTTATGTTGACCTTGACCTCTCACCTATACCTAGTTCCTTTAGAAACTGTCTATGAGCGGACGATGTCCACTGACAGTTCTAGCCGGGCCTTATATAGCTGCAATATGAAAATACCGCTCTTCCCCACCCCTGTTCTAAGGTTATCCTTATCCACTATGTTTCACCTTGATTCATTTTGTGGCGCATAGTCCTATTTATAATGATTCAACACTAGTTTCAAGTAGAATTCCGTTTGAACTGAAGAGCCATTACGCGACCCGAACATACGCAAACTGCATGTTTATTTCATCTCTAAATTAAACTTGAAATATAGTGTTGAATTATTGACAATTTGTGTCAAATATAGTGATAAATGGTTCCTTTTGGTGGAAAATAAAGAATGGTATGGGTTCTAAAACAGCCTGAGAAAAATGGTGGGAAAGAAAGGTATTTTACCATATTTTCATATTGCAGCCGAGTAGGAACTGTCAGTGGACCTCGTCCTCTCAGAGACAGTTCCTAAAGGGGGGTTGGGATGGCCTAGTGATCTAGAGTGCCGCGCTTCGACCTCTAGCTAGCCGGTCACCTCTGGCTTGCGGCTGTGGTTTCGATCCCTGGTGTGAGCGTATGTGGCATGGAGATAGGGGCGCCTTCTCATCCTCGTGGGTTTCCTCCGGGCACTTCGGTTTCCTCCCACTGCCAAAGACACCTACGCGCAAGCGAAATATAGAAATAAAATTAAAACCATATGTTAGTCCCGAAATGACATAGTTTGTGTCGAGTGGACGTTAAACCCCATTTCTCTCTCTCTCGCCTAGTATGCCACGGAAAAACCTAGTAACTCAAAAGAGCAATCAATGAATAAGCTGGGGTTTAATATCCATACATTACATTGTCCTTTGTTTTCTCAAAATAAGACGAAAATGAGGTACTAGGTGTTGCCTGGCGCTCCAGTGTTTGTGAAATGTCATTGCATTGTAACAAATGCGTTAATGCAATAGAAATAGGACTATTTCGAAAATTTGTTTCAATGATTCGTATGCGCGTAGGCAATGTTGGGGAGGTGGTGTAATGAAATAAAGACGGGCATACGCTATACACTGTGCTATACACTCTATAAGGGGAATTTTGTCCGGACAGCGACGCTATGGACTAATATCGAATTTCAACTTCTAATGGATCTTTTGCGTGTACATCAATGTGGACACTGGAGTACCCAGAGATACCCACAAGGTTGGACAGGCGACCCTACTCCTTTCCACGTACAACCGGGGATTCGAAACTACCCAGTTGACCCAATGGCAGGCCGTATGATACTAGGCAAACGAAGGAAGTTGCTAGGTTGCGTCATGGATGTAACTGCTTACAAAATCAAAAGATTGTAATAACAATATATATATAGTACAACAAAAGGAAGCACATAACCCAGTTACAAATAATTTGATCCTTACTCAATTTTGAGAGAAAAAAGTCAGTTACTAGGTTTTGACTGTTGACGGAAGAGTTACTGGCCAGTCAATCTGGGGTTCGACATAGATATAAGTGCAATAAGCAGATAAATGTAAGTTTTTAATTTCCAAATGAATTGTACTATATTTTACACTTTAAACTCTCTCCATTAAAGCATAGTAACACTGTCCAGATCGCAGGCTATAACACGGACACAATGACACAATACAACCACGCTATTTAAACACAATTCTATACAATACAGTCATTTTAACTACATTCAATAAAATACAGTCATTCGAATAATTCCAAAACATTTCATAAAATACCGTCATTTCAATGCCATTACAAAAATAAAGTCATTTCAGTAACATTACATCAAAAAAGTCATGTCAATAACATCAAATTAAACACAGTAATTTCAATAACGTTACTTAAAATATAGTAATTGGAATAATATTATATAAAATACAGTAAATTACAATAATATTATATAGAATATAAATGACTTTCAAGAACATGCTGCCACATAGATAAAATTCCTTAAAATGCAGTAATGTTTGAAAAACATTCCTGACATCAATACTTCATTAAGGCAGTTGTTTTAACCTATTTTGACAGAAAGAGTATTAAGTGTATCCAGGCCTTGTTATATAGGTCTTCCTATTATATATTATTAGCTAAACGATAGATATACAATTGATAGCAGAGCGTAAAATGTAATCTAAGGCAAAACGTCGATAGTGTTTCAATTAATGGAATAAAGAAACAATTCATGAACAGATAAAATCTGAACTCAATTATCTACAAATATGAAATATTTAAATAAACACACTCAATTTTATCTGCATGACTTCCCGTTTTGTTTTAGTTTGAATTAAAGCAAACCAGGTGATTAATAGCGGAAAATACAATTAAAAAGAAGTAATTATGACGTTAAAGGGGCTTTATCTAAAATCAAATAAGGAACTTAGCCCGTGCATAATGTATTCACATTTAAGAAGAATATACATGTACCCATATGCTATGCACAGGTGTTAGCTGAAAAGTTTTAAATCTATCTGTGAAAGACCTGTACACAGTCGATGGTTTCTATTTATTTTTCTACGCCTGGTTCAAGGTGTGCACACTTTATCCAACGATGCTGCAAGGCCTGGACACCGGCCAGCAAGACATTTTCTTCGGCCACCCTAACAAAGTTGTTTCGCGGTTAACTTGGCAGGAAGAATCCTATACGTTACTCCTCTAATTTACCAAAAAGCTTGTTAGTGCGATATATGTTAAAGATTTTAACACATTGCCCTCACTTTTAGCGAAACATTTCCATATTTCGCGGCTGACTTGGCAGGAAGAATCCTATGCGTTACTCCTCTATTTTACCAAAAAGCTTGTTAGTGCGATATATGTTAAAGATTTTAACACATTGCCCTCACTTTTAGCGAAACATTTCCATATTTTCGGTGTTCTGTACCCCCCCCCCCATCTTACCAAACGTTGTTAACGGGATGTATCTCGCCTTTCTGTGTTAAATCATTCAAACAAAACTAAAACGTAAATTGAACCCCCCCAGATTTATATGGAATTGGGTTTATATGCTCGTGTTAGCTGACACAGCTACTGTTCCAAATTTCAACTTGATTGGAGTAACGGCTTTTCTGAAACCCGGTTAACGCGACAGAGGCTTCGAGTCTTTTTTTTATAATTTGGTCTGAAGCAATTGGTTTAAAAACAGTTATAACCCCCACCTCCCTTCTGGAAAACCTGTTAACCCGATGGAGTTTTCGATGAATTTGTCTACTTCCGCCGAATAGTTAGCACCCGCGCGCTGTATCATAAAGCCATTCATTGAGTCAACTGGGGTGGGTTTCGAATCCCTGGCTGTACGTGACAAGGAGTAGGGTCACCTGTCTAACCTCGTGGGTTTTCTCCGGGTCCTCCGGTTTCCTCCCACTAATAAAGACCACTACAAGCAAGCGAATTATTGAAATACAATTAAACCATATGTTAGTCCCGAATGACCTAGTTTAAGTCGAGTGGACGTTAAACCCCACTTCTCTTTCTTACACTTGTCTACATCTTCATGTTCCCGATTGGCGGTTTTTTGCATTTTGTGTAGTTGGCTATTGTTATCAAACCCATACCAAGCTATGTTTTTATTCGATATCCTTGTGTATATTGATATTTATCCGATTCAATCTAAATTGTAAGATAAAACTGCATTCACCAATCTTCAATTATTAAGTTATGTTACATCCGTGTGTTTTGGTTAAACAATGATGTTTTGGGTTCATTTATTTACTAATTACATGTCTTGTCAATTACGTTATATTTCTTGTAATTTTTAAGTACACCAGAATCAGTTCTCATTTCATTTACCAAAACTCACTCCCAATCTGTTAACTGGTTTAAAATGTTTATGAGATAAGTGCGAAAATAATAGATCGATAAATGTCGACACGATTCACTTCCTCGGTTGCAAAAACAAAACAGGTTTTCAAAGCTGACCACAGAAACTGAATTAAGGGCATGTGATGGTCATTAACGTGGCAATCAATTATTGGACCGCTTTGATTTTTGATTCAGCAAGTTTTAAACGAATGTAATTATTCGTTACAAAAACACTGCCTATAGAATGATGGCAAAAGAGTTTGATCGACCGACGGACATGGGCGACGACAGGATTCGCCCACATTATATGGGAGTATAACAGTCGAAAGTAATCTATATTAATATTTTTTTTTTTTTTGTGACTGTCGTCTATTTGACTGCGCTTTTCCCGCCTGCTCACATGTCCGTCTATTCAGGTTTGGAGGCTACATTAGGACTGTCCCGAAACTGAAATTTGGTATATAAGGGTTGCTCGTACCAGGGAGTAACAAACTCTGATTTCGGAGATGTTCTATTTCCGGTTCATGGCGATACTCGCGCTACGTTAGGTTTACCGCTAATAATACATATTCTACGTTAAGGCCCTGAAAACACTAAATATATCCCATTATATAGCCGTTTCGCTAATAATCATCACAATGCTTAGAACATTTTTGTCAGTGAGAATACGCTGCGTTTGCACGCTCGATTTGTTGTGTATAAGGTGAATTGAAATTTGTGACGCTTTGATCAATCTGACGAGTCACCACCCCCTTCTCTCTTCCTCTGGTAAATAAATTATGTTTATTTGTTGTTTTGGGACGTTGATCAACTTATAGTATGATATTGATAAACTCTGCTGCCATTAGTTAGTCTATATAGAGGTGAACAGGTATTGGATATATATATATACATACATGTACCTGCACTATTAGACAGTCTTTATACAGCCGAGGCGTGAACAGGTATTGGAGTAATAGATACCCGTATTCCCGTCCTTCGTCATGGCACTACGACCCTGTTTTACCAACTTTTACACGGATTTAATAGTCACATGAACACGCTCAGTGAAAATCAATTATGGTTTGGTCTTAAAACCTTGCTAATTGCTCTTGATTCTCGTCCATTATTTTTAGATGTCAGAAAATGACAGTCCAGTAACTTTATAAAATATATGACAAGATATAATTTATATAAAACATTCAGATAAACTAGGACAACAAAGTTGAGTGGACGGAAATTATTTTTTAATTAGACTTCAGTGAATTAGATAATTTGTTATATGGATAAATCATGGCTGTTATGAAGACATTGTTTATTATATTGTTTTTCTACGTAACAGGTAAGTTTTGTTTAAACGTATAATATAATTTATATTTTTTTTCATTTAAATGAACACCTAAACACAAGTTCGTTTTCAGGCCCCTCACAAAATAGATAAACGTTGGGGTGGGTTGTAATATAGCCGCAAACAGAAAATCTTTTTTAAAAGAATGTTAATATTGTTACAGATTATTTTATGAAATTGTGGCAATCCGTCGTCCTATTAGGCCAAAACTGTGCATGTTTCAGAAAATAATAATAATGTTTATTTATAATGCGCACATTTCCATACATTGCTTGAATTAAATTTGTATGTGGAGTGTAGATAAATTATACCAATTCAGAATACTGCCTACTCGTATCTCAAATTCCAACTGTAGAGGGATCTTTAACGTTCACCTCAATATGTACACAGGGAGCTCGGGTTTTCGTCCATCTGACCGACTATACATTGTCCCTTGCCGGGCCCTCTGTCAAGTTTAGACCCGAATATCCCCCAACATATTTCGACAGACAACAAAGCGAGACAACCTTATAATCGTCGACATTGTGTATTGCAAACCAAAATCTAGGATAGTAAGCCAACAGTGAGACCGATTTCCCTCGCCGAAATTCCAAAATAAATAGATGACAAATATTAATTAATCACACATTTATTTTTTTTTTCTCAAAAATATCGAGCAATCAAATTATACACTAAGTTTCATCACTGTCTATCGGATCAAAGGAATTGCGTAGCTCTGCTTAACCTAAGTAGAAAATTCTCATCATCAAACTTAGTCAAGGTAATGATGTAATGAATCTATCTATACTCGCGGTTTCAATACTCTCTGCTTACTCTATGTAGAAAATGACCATCTTTGAACTTCAACAAGGCATCGCCCAAATGAACGCCTACACCAAGTTTGAACATTCTACCTCAATTAGAAGGAGAGTTATCGTGTTCCAAAATCTCGGTCAATCAAATTGCTTATCGCTCTGCTTACCCTGAGCGGAACATGCTCATTATCAAACTTAGTCAAGGTATTGATGGTAATGAAACTATACACCAAAATTCATCACTCTCACGTAATTAGAACTTGCTTATTTCTGCTTACCCTAAGCAGAAAATGCTCATCCGCGAATTCAGAGGCGGATTACCCTATAGGCAGTCTAGGCAGCTGCCTAGGGCCCCAAGAAAAAATAGGGCCCATAAAATTTTTGACGACCATTTTAAATTTGATTGTTTACATTATTTAATTCACTTGACTAACGCTTCCGACGAACCCCACAAGGCAAGAGAGTGAACGATCACTCCAACTGAGAGACTGGCCACTAGTTCACCTCGCATTAACTTGGTATCCGGTTTCGCTTTCATTTTTAAAAACAGTTTTTGAGATTTTTCCCTGGAATGTGTCTTTCTTTCATCACATGAAGGCCCAAACGCAAAAGTATAGGAGGAGAGATAACAGAAAAACCACGAAGCTGAAAAAAAAGCGGCAAACATTACATCCAAAATCACGAATGCTACTCATCGAGAACTGATTTCTGAAAATGATGATAACAGCTTGGCTGACTCAGATTTTCTTTTATCCAGCAATTGGCTGTTGCTGTGCCCCTCTAGCATCAATTGATTGTCACTACTTGCCGACCGACATGGTATTTGACTAAGTTGTATTGCTTGCTTAACATTATTCCATCAGTATATCCTCGGAAATTTCATTTCTCTTAATAGTCGTCTAAGTTTTACCACGACAATTAAAAAAGTTGCGCAAAGGGCCCAGCTGGTCCAGCTGCCTAGGACCCATCAGAGTTTTGATCCGCCTCTGCTCGAATTCCATCAAGGCATCGACCTAATAAACACCTACACAAAGTTTGAACATTCTAGCGCAATTAGAAAGAGATTATTGTGTCCCAAAAAGTGTGACGGACGGACGGAGGAATGACGGACGGGCAGACAGAAAGGCGCGGGACAAAAGGTACATCCAGACAGACGACGGACGAACCCATGTTAATAGTCACCTGCTTTCTTGGAAAGGCCTGGGAAAAAAGTACATCCCCTGATGTCACCAATCCCACAGACAACAGAGCGAGACAACCTTACAATTGTCCACATTGGTTATTACACACAAAAACCTGGGATAAAATGTACACCTCCCGGTGATACCATTTACTCACAAGTTAGCAAAATATTTAACATGTATTAAAATATTCGACCAAGTCACTTGTGCTCTGCCGGAGCCTTGAATAATCATTACCTCAGATTCAAGTCACCAATATTAATGCAGCTAGTTTGGTAATTAAGAGACCAGATTTCAGCCAGATGTCTTGGGTTGGTCACCATAGCTTGGTGGAGTCGCTAGATGTCTCGGATTTGTAACCATAATTTGATGGAAGGGTCAGAAGTTTGGGATTGGTTACCATAGCTTGATGGAAAGGCCAGGTCTCGGATTGGTTATCACATCTTGATGGAGAGACCATATGTACCATAGCTTGATGGAGAGAGCTTTGATGCGTCGGATTTGTAACCATAGCTTGATAGATATTTCAGATGTTTTGGATTGATTACCGTAGCCTAATGAATAGTACAGATGTCTGGAATTGGTCATCAGAACTTCATGGAATGTCATGTGTCTCGGGTTTGCAATGAGAAGAGCATGTTTCACATAAATCAAAGGAGTACCATTGTTTATCTATTTGAGTGCGAGTTGGTTGTAAGATATTTATAATTATCTAATTGTTTTCTGACAAGCGAGTGTTTTGGTTTTATATAAAACAACGACGTAATCTCCGGTTTTTATTAACCGATGGACAATAAAATCAAACTTTATAACCATATGAGTGTGCTAGATCTACACTGGTTTCTTTGAAGCATTTCCTTCACATCCGGGGTTTCAGCGCATCCGTAGAATAAAGCTGTGTTCGCGATGATTTAAGCAATAGCACCAGATGAGGCTTAATAAAAGCGATAGACACCAATAAGTAGTGCTGATCGATCTCCTGCTATTGACTGGTAATCCTTCAGCGATACTACTACACGCACTGTATTAATTTCAAACAACTGATCTAGCTCATTGACACCCCAATCGTAAAACTTCTACATTTACCATCACCGAGTTTTAATTCTGAAACAGTTAAAAATATTTGACAAACAAATGAAAATTTGCATTATGATATTAATTGTTGAATCATGATATTGGTTGTTGACAATTATCTTGATATTTGTTGCTGAATCATGTCTGCTGACAATAATTGTATTTCCCTTTCAGGAAGCAAATCGTATCCTGGTCGTGAATTTTTACTGGCATTCCCTCAGAATTACATCAACAACAATGAAGATGTTGAAATTGTGTTGACATGTGTTTCAACAACTGATATACAGGTGAACCTGACGTTTCATGCACCAGATTCTTTCGTGCAACCAGGAACTACGTCATTCAACTTAGCTCCAGATGAAAGATACCTCATACCACTTTCTGCGGACATACGCATGCCTACAGGAAGTGTTATTGATACGCGATGTGTGGAAGTTATTAGTACCGGGGATATTACTGTGGTGGTGTTCAGCAAGCAGGGATCAAATGGAGATACCTATTTGGCGTTGCCGATATCTCTACTCGGTCAGGTTTATGTGTCAGCAAATTATGATATCCGCATTAGTGAGTCGGCGTCGTTTATTGTGATCACGGCTCCATTTAACGATAGCAAGATCTCAATTCGTGTTCCAGACTTTAAGAATATTGTAAGTTTTATGTTTCATGATCGTCTATATAGTTCAGAAGAAACCATCGTGGTAACACTGTCAGCCTATCAGGTTTTACAGTTACAGGTGAAAGATGACCTAACCGGTACCCATATTGTGTCAGATAAACCGATTTCTGTTTTAAGTGGTGTAAATCGTACCACAATCTACCAGGAGACCTGTAAAAGTCACGTAATGGACTCACTTCCACCTGTTCGTCGTCTTGGCTACCAATACGTCACGGTAACAGAGCCAAATTACAGAGAACCTACTGTATACCGTATCGTAGCAACTGAAGTAGCAACCAGAGTTGAAATGGGAACGAATATAATCATTTTAAATAAAACTGGAGATTTTCATGAATCTGTCATAGAACCAAATAATTTTTATTTCATTCAATCTTCTAAGCCAGTTCTAGTGGCACAGCTCAGCACCTCTAACTATAACAATACATACAGGTCTGGTGACCCGTCAATGATGATACTAACACCACTCCAAGCAGCACGCGATTCGTACACGTTTTCGGTCGTTAACTATTCCGGCTACAAAGTTTATGTTACCATAGTGACCAATAGTTCAGATGTTTCTGGCTTACGACTCAACAACCAAACCATCACCACTACTTGGACGGCAGTGACTGGTAAACCAAATCTTGTAGTTGGGGAAGTCATGATTACCACGTCATTAGCCGATTCACAAAAAGTATCAAATGGAAATGGCGGGAAGTTTTTGGCATATATTCAAGGAGTGACTACTTGTGAAGGCTATTCATTTGGTCTGACATTCCAAGAGACAACCAATACTCCGGTAATTATAAAAGTTTGTTAAATTGGCCGAAGAAAAAGTTTCTCAATCGTTCGCAAACTATTGCCACATGTGTTGCTCTCAGGCTCATCCAATCTAAATAATGTTCCCTATGTAAAGTAAATACCATAAATTAAAGTAACGCAAAGTAAAATACCATGAGGTAAAGTAACCCAAAGTATAATGCCATAAGGTAAAGTAACGTAAAATACCATAATGTAAGTGAAAATACCACAACGTAATGCCATAAGTTAAAGTAACGTAACGTAAAATACCACAACGTAAATTAATGTAACGTAAAAAATACCTTAAGATAAAGTAAGGTACAGTGAAAATAACATTGCGTAAAGTAACCCAAAGTATAAAGTAACGTAACGTAAAATACCACAACGTAAAGTAAATACTAGTAAAATACTAAAAATGAAAAATAAGAAATCAGAATACGTTAAGTAAAGTAACCTAAAATATCACTAAAGTTAAGTAAAATACCATAAGGTAAAGTGTAGTAAAAGGTACTCCAGGTAACGTTAAGTAAACTACCATAAAATAATTTAACGTTAAGTTAAAAGCATAAAAGTTACATAGATAAAATAAAACCAAGTACGAACAATCCAAACCATTAGTCAAAATTTGAAGTCCTAAAAAAACAGTCGAGGCAAATAGTGTAATCAGCAAATGGACTGTTCACCGTGTACACAATAATATACCTTAACATAAACTTAAGTAAAGTAAAATGTCACAAGGTAGAATGAGTCAAAATAAAATACCACAAGGTAAAGTAAAGTAAAATACCATAAGGTGATGTTAAGTAAAACACCATTACTTAGGGAGGGGTAAAGTAAAATACCATAAATTAAGGGAGAAGTAAAGTAAAATACCATAAATCAAGGGAGAAGTAAAGTAAAATACCATAAATTAAGGAAGAAGTAAAGTAAAATACCATGAATCAAGGGAGAAGGAAAGTAAAATACAATAAATTAAGGGAGAAGGAAAGTAAAATACCACAAATTAAGCGAGAAGTAAAGTAAATTACCATAAATTAAGGGAGAAGTAAATTAAAATACAATAAATAATGTAAAATACCATAAAGCAGCTTAAAGTGTAAAGCAGTTTAAAATGGCATAATGTAACTTAGAATAATGTAAAGTAACGTTGGGTGCACTATGGTAGCATTATCGAACACAGAGTAAAGTCACATGAACTAAAGTTAACATAAAACAAAGTGTCAATACTTTTAAACTTGCTATTAAAAAGTAGTTTAGTAAATTGTGAAATACCTGTGTACTAATATGGTATAACGTATAATGTAAACAGGTCATATAACGCCTGTATAGTTAATACTGTATATTGTAGACCTGTATTTTGTAGGCCTATATGGAATACTGTATATTTTATATAGTATATTTTAGGTCTGTATATTTCATACTGGTGGCCAAGATTGAGGTTGTGGGGTCGTTCCTTGTGTTGACCAACGAAATTCATAGTGATTTTCCTGTGTGGTTGTCCTTTGTCAGTGGCGCAGAACTGAGGACTCTACAGGGACACATGCCTAGCTTTATGTAAATTTTAGGTCCGTATTTTATAATTTTGAGCCTGTATTTATACTGTATATTTAGATCAGTATTTATAATGTCTATTTTAGGCCTGTACCAGCAGCCTGTCCATACCAGGAGATCTTATAGATAATGATTGTGACGGTAAGATAGATGAAGAAGTTTGTTGTATCGACAAAACACCAATAGGTATGTAATAAATAAATACACCGCGGGTGGGGTAAGTAAATATATCTTGGTAACTGAAGGTATGTTTGTATTCAATGACCGTAATGGCATGTTTACACTGGAGAATTTAAAGGCATTTGTTTCATCATTATAATTAGTCGAGGTAATAAAGCGGCGGATCCGTCCATGTAAATAACGCTAAACATTCAAACTCTGGAAAAACGTTTGCAATAAGGAAATATATGTTACCTATATCTACACATCATATCCAAAGCATAAATCATTTCATAAAACTGTAATTGTGAAGTAACGCAACAAGGCCGAGTGAAACTTTTATTTTTACGAACGAGACAAGATATAGTTGCCTAATCGCATGGTTTATTATGCTCCTTCGAATCAGAGGCGGATTACTCTATAGGCAGTGTAGGCAGCTGCCTAGGGCCCAAGCAAAAAATGGCCCATAGAATTTTTGACGCCCTTGTTTTTAATTTGATGATTTACATTATTTAATTCACTGGACTACCATTCCGACGAACCTCACTCGGTTGTGACATTTTCTTGAGCGACAAAATGTGTTAGTAAGTGAATTCAGATGTTTGAAAAGTCAATTCAGATGTGTGAAAGTGGTTGCAAAATATCTCTCTTCTTTTAAGCAATAATGAATTAAGTTTGTTTTCATTTTATCCAGCAACTGACTGTTGCTGTGCTCCGCTGGGTATCAGTTGACTGTCACTGGCCGACTGACATGGTAATGTTTGACATTATTCCATCAGTATATCCTCGGAAATTTGGTTTCTCTTACAGCGGTCTTAGTTTTACTACAGCGAACCAGTTCCGCAAAGGGCACAGATGCCTACGGCCCTAGCGAGTCTTGATCCGCCTCTGCTTCGAATGCTCTCTCAAAAGGTTATCTTGCCGGAACACACGATATTGATAATTCTGCATTCTTGTATATATATTTTATAGTGCAAACATTTCATAATTTGAAGCATCGCCATCAATATTTATTCAAAGACCACTTTTATTATATATAATAAGTAGCGTATATCGATCTATATGCTATTACTTGACGTAATTGCTCCTTGTTTGTAACTTTATTGCTCTGTTATTCTTGTGTATGGATTTTATAAAAAAGTTTATTCAGTGTAAACTCTAGTTATAATTTTATCTGGATTTGTCAAACTTTGATAATGGATTGGGTGCCGAAATGGTAACGCGTGCTTTTGCATCATAAGGTCTGTTATTGAATTAACTGGCGGCGTGGTTTCGATTCGCTGGTTGTACTTGACAAGGAGTATGGTCTCCTATTCCACCTTGTTGGTTTTCTCCCTTGTTGGTTTTCTTCGGTCTCCTCCCACTGCTAAGTGACTTATTGAAATAAAATTGAACCTAATGGACGGTAAACCCGATTTTTCGTTTTCTGTTGTTATTTATGGGCCACAATATCTGTGTATCCCAATGTTCGCATTGTTGTTTAAAGCCGTCGATATTACTATTAGTAACATGAACATTTATTAACTACAATGGACCAGTAAACCCGTGAGTTTTACATATTGACTTCCATAGACTAGTTAATTCTCGAGTTTTACATATTGACTTCCATGTACTATAGTTAACTCATGAGTTTTACATATTGACTTCCATTAACAAGTTAACTCGTGAGTTTTACATATGGACTACCATTAACTAGTTAACTCGTGAGTTTTACATATTGACTTCCATTGACTAGTTAACTCATGCTAACGCCTCGTGTAGTGTCAATATATTACTTAATGTATCGCTCTCGACCATTAATGGGGGGTTGGGATGGACTAGTGGTCTAGAGTGCCGCGTTTCGACATCCAAAGAAAAATATATGTTAGTCCCGAAATGACCTAGTCTGTGTCGAGTGGACGTTAAACCCCATTTCTCTCTCTCTCTCTCTCTCTCTCTCTCTCTCTCTCCCATTAAACCATACATAACACGCAGTTCTCTTGCATTCGATAATAAAACGTTTTCATTCAGTAATAAAAATGGCACGAATCGATGTACATGTAATTTATAAAGTGTACTTTTAAACTTTCGTAGTAGTAGTAGTTGTTTATTAACGTCTCACCAGTTTTAAATACATCACATTCATAAATTATAATATACTAAGAATTAAAAAACTGCCATTCATTAAGAATTATGAGAGACGAAATGTACATTATAAGAAACAAATAAATAAGCAATATAAAATAGTAATAAACGAAATGTACATTATATAGAAACAAATAAATAAGCAAAATAAAATAGTAATGAACGAAATAAAAAAAAAAAAAAAAAAAAAAAGTATTTGTATCAATATAATTCTTATCTTCTTACAAAGGGTTCTAATTGTATATATTGATTATAGAAAGTAGGGTTAATGGCCATGTTTATTATGAAAGGAAATCTGAGTTTTAAGAGGAGAAGTCCGTGTAAATATGAATGAACGAATACACACACCAACTACTTAGCTAATGGCGAGTTATATTTGTTATTGATGAGAGTAAACTCTCTGATTAAACCACCCGTATATTTTATTTATTGTATAGGTTTATACGCTTTTGTGAAACATTCAGCTTATTGTGCCTTTCAGATAACTACTGAATGTGGTTGCATCTCACTGTGCCCACTTTTGATTAATCCAATTAAGGTCTAATTAGGATTAGTGTATTAAGCGGATTAGGATTAGGTGTTATAGGTAATTAGATGGAAAAAAACAAATATTGAAAGTGACTAAATATTCAGTCTTATAATTGGTGAGATGAACTCACTGTAATCGTTAAAGTGATGAATTTTATTCAAAAAATGACACTTGAATATAATATTGATTATGTTCAGTAAGCCTACACATTACACAGTCTTTATAAGGACACACAGAAGTCAGTCTGTCATATTTCATCAGAGCAAACGTTCAAGTAAACATCCAGTACATCCCCAATGCTCAAGGTGGAAAAACTTAGTCCATGACGAATACAAATTCCGAGTGAAGAATAGGAAGGCAGAACGAGTATACTGGAGATGTTGTATAAAAGGTTGTCCAGCAACCCTGAACACCCACCAAGGCTTTATTACCAAATATTCCAGAAACCACAACTATGTTGCTAACCCACACAATGTGGCAGTCGACAAATATCTTGTTGCCATGAAAACCAAGGTATATATAAAACATCGAAAATTGTTATATTTTCATTAAATTATAAAGTGCTAATGTGATGTATGATATATTTTTATTAAATATATATGTGATGTATGATATATCCATGTATGTTATATTTTTATTAAATATATATAAAACATCGAAAAATAAAAAAGAAATTACATAAAATATTTGTTTTTTTCCTATCTAATTACCTATAACACCTAATCCTAATCCGCTTAATACACTAATCCTAATTAGACCTTAATTGGATTAATCAAAAGTGGGCACAGTGAGGACACACCCTGAATGTCAAGATTTGTTATAATGAAAGCTTTGCAGTACGTTTATGTCACCAGAAAAACAACTACTTGTGCCTGTTTTGTTTTGAATATCATTTCCTTTGATTCTTTTAAAATGAATTCATTAATGGTGTTTTAACCACAAAGGACATTTCTCGAGATATTAAAACTTATGAAAGACAATTCTATGATTGGGCTATTGAAGACAGGTATACGTCATGCAGTGTGCTGTGAAGATAAGTTTGCCCGCACAGCGGCGCTATGCCTTACTCTTAATCGAATTCCAACATGCAAGCCAATGTGTAAACGGAATCACCGCCCTGCACCACTGACAAGAAGAAACTAGGCCTGAAAATCCCGATGAACTTTCTCGGTCAATAGCTTACATGAACTTTACTGTGTCAATCAATGAACATGCAGAATAGTTTTTACGTTATATTATCTTTTACCAAGAAAGAGTCCCACCCCACCCGTGTGTATATTGATCGGAATTATACTAGAATGTAATGATGGATCAGGTCGATGTTGTTAGTTATATAACCCTAGTCAAAAACCATTGTGTTGACTTGGGTATGATTTCCCAAACGTGTTCCTAATTGGAACAACAGTAAGCTCTAATGGCATTCAGCCCTTACGGATTTCCAATTAAAAAAATATGTGAGCGTGAGATTATGATTAGAATTCATTTGAAATTTATTTTCTTTTTCTTTTTGCATTTCCTGTCTTTATGTAAACTACTCGTGGGCTGGTAATACAATCGACTTGTGAATAGCTAAGCAATTTATTAAATTCTTAATTACAGACAAACAATAGGGTGGATATAAATCGATATATGATATCGTCAAACGGATATTGAAACTTAGCAAAGACAATTCCAATTCACAGATCAATTTCCTCCTTGTAGAAAACCAAAACAAAGTTTTCTATCTATCGGATCATCTTTTGAAAAGCTAAGAAACCCTAAATTGACATTGAAAGTAGAAGAAAATTTGAAAGATTGTTTTCGGATGGATAGTTGAATGAACTTTTTTCTTAGGGCTTATTAACAGCACCAAATGAGTCCTTGGAATAATCCATTTGAATTTTGAATTTTCGAACAACCTGAATCGAAGAGCGATCCGTCGGTTAAGGTATCAGCTTTCAATCATGTGTAGGCAATATAAAGAAATTGATATGAAGGGAAACGTATGACCGATGAGCGTATCAGATGTCTCGCAATAATTATTTATTATATAAACAATGTTTAAGTCACCTCAGATCATCGTCGATTAAGGTGTGAAATATCGAAGGTCTGTGTTAGCTGACTTGGCTATGGCCTGTCGTCGATGAACAATATTAGAAATTATAGAGATTCGTGTACCATTAATTAGATTCCCGTGCTTTAGGTTTAATATCAATTCTAACACCACACAAAAACAAACAATAACCTTGTTATGTGATAAATTACATTTTGATTGAGGCACGAAATAAAACAAGCTTGTAATTAATTATATTATCAATATGGCGGTATTAAATCCATTATACTGTATTGTACATACTCGTGTTGTACTGCTAGAAAGGATACAAGCTTGTAATATAATTATGTCGTCAAGATGACAATCTCAAATCCATTATATCAGTATAGTATATACTCACGTTGTACTCGAAACTAAATATTGTTTAAACCAAGATGATTATATAATGTTATACCTGGTTGACATCTGAAATTAATTCTTGGCATTCATTTGAAAATTGTGCATCTTTCAAACAGTGGCTTCTTTTGTAGGCAACATTTTTCTCAGATGGGCTCTGATATATTTTCACAATAAATCCAAGCCTTATGCACAATGATAATTAACCTTCATTTCGTCATAGTTAGATTGAACCTTAAAGGACAATATTGGTGTTAGTCATTATCACATATGTGATAGAAATGGTTCAACACTTCCCAAATATAATTTTAACACAGAGATCATTGCTACGATAGATGCGTAATATTGCTACGATATATATATAGAGAGAGTTTAACGTTAACGTCCACTCAACACTATTTAGGTAATTTCGGGACTCACACATGGTTCAATTTTATTTCAATAATTCGCATGGACGGCAGTTTCTATTCCTTGGCACGTACAATCGGGGAATAGAAACTGCACGAGTTGACTCAATGACAGACATAGAACACCCGAACTAAATTCTCCTGTAAGACCCTGACAGTTTTTGTAGATGAAGTAGAGCTACGGTGTCTAAGGTTCGCTCCCGATCGGATTCATTCCTGGTGTTGGCCGAGGAAGTTTATCAGGATTTGGGTTTCTGCCAAGGACAACTGTCTAGTCGTTCGTAGGCCATAGGGCCGCTGTCCGGGCAACATTGGCATCATGTTATCTTGTATGGCGTATGCCCGCCTTCATTAACCCAGTAGGGCCAGAACAGTAAAAACTTAAACCCCGTACCATTTCATTTATATATTAAGTAAATATTTGTATTGTGTCCAAAAGATAAACAGTATAAGTGGTCAATGGCCGACTATTAAAGACATGTTTCATCAATACTAAGCAGACTATCGGCTCTGAATCAACACACAAACGCGAGTCTGTGTTGTGGCAGAGCATGAGATCCCATGATTCGGATCCTGTGATCCCCATGGCCTTGTGATCTGGTTACCTATATACTTTAAGAAGGTATTTTTGACAATTGTGTCGATCCGTGGTGTGATCGTATGTGAAATGGAGATAGGGGCGCCTTCTCAACCTCGTGGGTTTCCCCGGGCACTCCGGTTTCCTCCTACTGCTAAAGATCCCTACGCGCAAGCGAATTATTGAAATAATATTAAACCACATGTTAGTCCCGAAATGACCTAGGTTGTGTCAAATGGACCCTCTCCCTCTCTCTCTGTGACTCTCTCTGATATCTAAAACAAAAGTAGATGACCATTCCATATTAATATCTGTGAACATTGGGTAATTGATACAGTAGAGGAGCCATGTACACAAGTACTGGCTAGGTTTCAGCTGTTAGAAGGCTTCCAATATTGGTTATTGATAATATAATGTTATGTGTAATCTGAAACAACGTATTATTTATTATTCATCGGATTGAAAAGAAATCCATGTTAACGGAAATCTACCCAAGATAAATATTGAAATCTGCTCATAATATTTATAGAGGTTTATAGATTTTTAAAAAAAATTATTTGACTAGGTTATTTCCCCTGTTAACGCATATAGCATAAAATCAAGGACACACATTTCACTCCGGATGTTCCTTTCCATGTCTAAGTGCTTTTAACAGAATATATTATATATATATGCACACGCTTTGTTTAATTCATCTACTTACTGTCGCCAACCTCTTTATTTCTATTCTTCTTTGTTTGGTTATTATTTTAATTTATTTTGATGGAATGAGAAAATATACCTTGATTCAATTTGTTTAACATTTCTATGTATTGTTACCAGGGGCCTATTTCACAAAATTTTAACTAAGATAAGATTTGGGCCCTGTTTCTCAAAAATTTAAATCTCCTTAAAATCGTCTTAAACTAAAATTTCATCCTAAATTAAGATAGATGAGTTTCACAAAACGATTTTAAGCATTTTAGTTAAAATCCAATAAAATAATATTTTAAGTTAAAATCTAATCTTAACTTAAAGTAGTGGCGTTTCACAAACCCATTTCAAGGACAATTTTAACTAAAATCAATTTTAACTAAGGATAGCCGTCACCCTGTCCTAACTTAAAATCAAGACATTAACAAACATTGATTAGAGCTACATTGTTACATATATTGCGACATATAGATATAATTGGAATAATGATAATATTGTGAACGACCCGGGTCACATAATTTTAATATTCCAACCACCATTCACAAAAACAATTCTCATTCAAATTCTTTTCACCCGTTAATTTAAGCATTTGGATGGCGCTCCACATTAGAACTCCAAGAAAAAAACCCACTCAAAACCCCAGTAAACTAAACACTAAAAGAAAATCATTTATTCATATCCAATGTCTTGGAAAGAAGAGCCCTCTTGTCTATAAAGAAAATATGTTCGTGTACAATGGGTTAATATGGCCCATTTCTTGGTTATAGAAGGCTTAAAGCCTATAATACTAGGCAAACCATATGTAGTATTTACGCATACTTTTGGCGGTTATGACGTTAGTTTCCATGACCTATAGTTAGTGGCTAGTGTACGTGGCATATAGTTAGCAGCTAGATTCCGTGACGTATAGTTAGCAGCTACATTCTGTGACGTATAGTTAAGAGCTACATTTTGTGACATATAGTAAAGAGCTACATTCCGTAACGTATAGTTAGCAGCTTCTTTAAGTGGCATATAGTTAGCAACTAGTTCCGTGACGTATTGTTAGAAACTAGTTGCTGTGACGTATAGGCAATGTACAATATAATGATACATTGTCTTATAGTCGAAATTTTGGAAATATTCATATACATTCTATGGTGGAGCCGGGAAAATTTAATATATGTTTTATATTTTGTTTTATTAGACGATGATGGAGATGGATTCCTTGATGAAGATTGTTCTGTACCTGAAGGTAAACCTACTAATATTTTACATCACTTCAAGCTGGAGGGGTTCACATTGCTAGTAAATTGGTGGTGTATTTTATCCATTTTACATCACTTCGAGCTGGAGGGGTTCACATTACTAGTAAATTGGTGGTGTATTTTATCCATTTTACATCACTTGTATCTGGAGGGGTTCACATTGCTAGTAAATTGGTGGTGTATTTTATCCATTTTACATCACTTTGAGCTTGAGGGGTTCACATTACTAGTAAATTGTGTTGTATTTTATAAATTTTTAAATGGGTTAGGGTTGAGTTTAATATTGTGCTACTCCAATTATTTTTTTTTACTTTACATCATACATCACATCCAAGACCTTCACTTAATACTCTGCATATTTCGACACTGATTTCGAACAGCTTGTGGGCCTATCAGATTCCTCGGTCAACTATACTCGTTCAATAATTGGTTTCTTACATAATTTCTATATATAACGTCTCCACAATTCTGGTATTGTCAGGATTTACAAGAGGTAAGAAGATCTGCTGCGGTGATGCCAATGATCCCGCTCTATGTCGAAGTAAGTGTTGTTGTTTTTGATTCCACGATAAAGAATAGTATAGCTTGATAGAAGGAAATATTTATAACAAATGTCTGATAAGAAAACGTTGTAACAGATTTCAAGATTTGAATGTATTATTAAGGTCCGATAGTCGATACTAATTTCGAACCCATCATTTAATCTGAGACTTGGTCGTTCAATTAACGCGCTTGATTCGTTCAATTTAAACACACATTATGCAAGAGCAAAATCTGCCTATTGCAGATCTTTTGTTAGGCCTGGAATGTTATAAAAACTATTAATTAGACATTAATTAACTTATCCAGACCATAATCAACTCTCGATGTCAAGGCTAGCCTGCGATCGTTGGTGGATTGTAATTGGATTAGCTTCAAAATTTCTTTCCTGATTAACCGATTAAATGGATAATCGAGACTACTTGTTTTTGTCTTACCGACCAATGCTAAGCCGAACTTTCATTCGTTTAGTTTTCGGTTCATAGTGGATCAATTTGACTGACATTTTCTGCAAATTGCCTTTACATCAATCTAATTGAAATTCTGATCTATATTTCGTTTCGGATTTTATTATTTCGATGGCCTACATTACATTTAGATTTAACAAGTTATAGCGGGGGGGTCACGTTCAGCCAGTACAGATGTCAAGCACGCGACATTGGACCCTATAACGTCAGTCCTTCGATTAATAAATCAGAATCGTTGTGGCTTTGTTTTGATTTCTATCGCTGATAATCCCTACCCACAATTCCGTGCAAAAAAGGTCAAACCCTCGATTTGACTGACAATTTGATTGGCTGACCCCTCATTGCAAGCAGAACACGAGTTACATAAAAAGTCTTTAAGATCCTAATGTAGTAAAGACAAGTAAAACGAAATTTTGAACTAAATAGGATCTGTGTTTTAATCAGATTGCCTTTACATTAGCTAATTTTTAACTAATACAGTGAGAACTGCCAACTCGTTATCTAATCGTCCATAATGTATCTTTAAACTTTTGCCATTAACACGTCTAGCGTGATATATTTGTAGAACGCCCAGGGTCGAGAAATATAAACTATTATTAATGTGTTTTTGATGTTATACAGTCTCCAGACGAACAGCGCATCCAACACCACAACACGGGCGGAAGTTCTCCAAACCATCAGAAGAATACGTCACTGATTCACGTGTTGGTTGCGTACTAAAATGTGTGTCAGATGTTGACTGCTGGGGTGTCAACTACAAAACGACACCTGGTGGCACTACGACCGATAACTGTCAGATGTTGAAAGGTGTATCCAATGGTTTAATTCAAGACAATAATTGGAACTATTATCCAATCAAAACGAACGATGAATTTAACTGAACAAATATTATAGATGGCAGTTTAAATTTGTTAACTAGTGTAAAGCTATGAATAAATTGGTAGATTTGAGTTTATAAGTTTCGATAGAAATAATGATACATCACGACGGGCCAAAGGTGCCATATCTGTGGTCTCTTCCCAAACAGTAAACTCGCAGTGGCCTCCGTTTGATTTTGATACACAGAACTTCCAGCCAATACAGTGAACATCTATCAACTATTCAAACCATTGTCCTCGAAGGGGAGAAATAAATCGACAGGGTAACGGAATGTCACTTTGCTGAATTACAGAAACTGAGATTTAGTACGACATATGACCTACCAAATACTGTAACAAACTACTCTAACAAACTTTCATCATATTGAACAATCATTTAGGTGTATAGAACTTATTGACCTAAGCTGCTTTTCTAAAGCAGCTTTTGACCATTTGACCATTGGCCGCCAAAATATCGAAAAGAGTATGTTTTCATTACATAAACCAATATCCAAAAACATGTTGAACTGGAATCAAACGGAATCAAAATTCTGTGACATTGGCTAGCCCCTAAAACGTCAGGCGCGGATCCCCCCACCCCCGTCAGCCCCAGTGAAATAGTTGATTTTCATTTTCGTTTGCTTTGTTACTGTCGTAGTTCACATATCTGCTCTTTTATAGATGATTTACGCATTGTCCCCGCCAAAACAATCCAAGGTTGCAACATATTACCCTTTGCTCCAATGTTTGCCCCCACCCGTCGACAAAATCCTGCATCCGGGACTGAACGTAACCAGCATGGACAAAGCCCCCCGACAGGCGGCTCATAGTTTTTATTTCACCAATTTTTTCCCAAAAAACGGACTGAATCCGATGCTAATCCTGTCCACGCCATTAGGTAATCTGTGGAACATTATATAGTGGACATTATATAGAGTAACATCTCGTATTTTACTATAAATTGATGGCTATTTTATCACTTCAAAGCTGAAAATGTCCGTTTTGTCGAAAATACCGACACTAAATTTATTGTTAATTATAGTAATATCCAAGTCAAGAACAGATGGATTTTAGTGTCAAAATTTTCTTTAAAGTTCCACTATTCTGTTCCTCCTGGGCTACTGCTGCGTGCTATTCGGGACATTTTGCCCGGACAGTGGCGCTTACGCCTACCCTTATATGTACACAGGACTCCGCTCTGTCCTAGCTGTCATCTATCGTACACAATCTTTGGGTGAAAGCGGCCACACGAGCCCCTGTTTTTTTAAATATATAAGACATAGATAAAGATATGGTCTGATCAGATAAGACAGTAGAACACCAGCTGTAGATTGTGGTGAACATTTAAACAGAGATCAACGCTCACAGGTGAGTCTCCCCCTCTTTATACAAAATATAGATAAAGTTACTGCAGGTACATTTGCTCTGACATTTACATTATTGTAATTCACGCCATCTTCAACTATTAATAAACTTCTTTACGCGTTCTTATGATATAAATGTAAATTCTAATGATTTGTAGGTACTTTGAGAGATCAGTAACCTGGATACACTATAATTGTGTTGATTGACAAACATACAATTTACTTTCTAGAACAGTTCAATCAACATGAAGGTTCTTATCGCCTTGGCGTCCATGTTTTATCTGGCGGCCACAGGTAAGATGCTATTTTCATAAATAATATTTTCACTTTCCTTTTAAGATTTTTCATCAAGCACAATTTTCTCCTTATGTTAGCTGACTAGTTGGTATATGATAACCATGCTGTCATTATGTTAGCTGACCAGTTGATATTCAATGAAGAGGTTGTCCTTATGTTAGCTGACTAGTTGTTGGTATTTAATGCCACGCCACTGTCTGAACAAATGTTTCGACGGTATGTTCGCACTGACGTGGATTTGTTTTTATATATCATATAAGATTAGAAAGATATAAAGATAATCGGATTAAAGGATTAATATACCTTTAACCCCTCATTAATTAACAAGTCAATAATTTTGTGAACTGTGCCAAACAAATTTAGCTCCTTGTAAGTTTCATTAAATGATTGAAACCGAAATGTAATTCACCGACTTGACTCCTGGGTATTAACTGAATGCGTTTCCGAATCTTTACAAATGCATATCAGTATGACTAATGATCAGATACAATACGGTGTTATTTTCAGTTAGACTCCAGTCTACGTTGTTATAGAGGCCCTAAGTCTACGTTGTTATAGAGGCCCTAAGTCTACGTTGTTATAGAGGCTCCCAGTCTATGATATTTTAGAGGTTTCCAGTCTACGATGTTCTAGAGACTCCCAGTCTACGATGTTATAGAGGCTCCCAGTCTATGATATTATAGAGGTTTCCAGTCTACGATGTTCTGGAGACTCCCAGTCTACGATGATATAGAGGTTCCCTGTGTACTATGTTACAGAGGCGTCCAGTCTACGATGTTCAAGAGTTTCCCAGTCTACGATGTTATAGAGGCTACCAGTCTATGATATTATAGAGGCGTCCAGTCTACGATGTTCAAGAGTTTCCCAGTCTACGATGTTATAGAGGCTACCAGTCTATGATATTTTAGAGGCTTCCAGTCTACGATGTTCAAGAGGCTCCCAGCTTACGATGTTCTAGAGGCTCCCAGTGTACAATGTTGTAGAGACTCTCAGTATTAATCTCGATTAGTCTTATTAAATTCCATTTCATGTAAAAAGATATGAATGTGCTTATATAATTCCAGCGAATATTTGTTCTAAAGCCAAGTATGATTATGGTGAAGTTGTAACTAAATCAATCTTATTTTACGATGCTCAACGATCTGGTAAACTACCTGCTAATAACCCCATTCCCTGGCGGGGGGATTCAGCCGTCAACGACCAGGGGGATCATGGAGAGGATTTATCTGGTGGATGGTACGATGGTAAGTACGTAGATGCATAGAGAGAGAGAGGATAGAGAGAGAGATGGAGGGAGAGAGGAAGGGAGGGGGAGACATGGAGAGATAGAGGGGGAGAGGGGGAGAGAGACGGGGACAGAGAGAGAGAGACAGGGATAGAGAGAGAGAGAGAGAGAGTAACCGCCAGTATATTTAGCCTAGACATATGATCTGGCCATCTCTCTTGTTTGGTTATTAAAGACATTATTGGTGTGGTTATGTTCTATTCGGTAGCTGGAGATCTGGTTAAGTTTAACCTTCCTGGTTCATCTGCCGTACGTGTTTTATTAAATGGAATAGTGAGATGGTATGATACTTATACAGCTCTAGGACAAATCAACATGGCCTTAGATTCAGTTAAATGGGAATTAGATTATTTCCTTAAATGTTGGATTCCATCAAAACAAATTTACTATTATCAGGTAAAACACCTTTATTCAATTTATACACCACGATATAGACCTGGACACCCAGTAGGTTTTGATATTCATATATTTGAACATAGGCGTACGGGCTCGATGACAGTTAGGGGGGCAGAACCTTAATTGCCCGAAAATTTTTTGGCTTTACAGCCCCCCCCCCTCAAGAAAATTTTGAAATATTTAACGGCTCCACACACGTTTTCCTGCTATTTCAACCCTTGAACAAAACAACTTCAAAGTGGTCTAATATAGCTGAATTAAAGTGGCTGACTCGAATTTCAGTGAATCGTTTACAGTCCAAGAAGACGGGAAAATTTATGAAAATTTAACTGCCGCAAACGCGCCTTCCTGCTATTCCAGCCTGTGAATAAAGCAGCTTCAATTTGGTCAAATACAGCCTATCTGCTGACCTGAATTCCAAACAACCAATCAATCCTCCCGGAGAAAATTATGAAAATTTAACCACCGCAAATGCGTTTTCTGCTTTTCTAGCCCGTGTAAGTAACCATCCAATCAGACTGTTGCAGCTACATTCACAAATACTAGTCGATACCCGAAAAATGTCGCACAAAATGTTTTAATCCACATTCAACAAATTCGTGGTATTCATTTTAAAAAAAAGAGTTAAATTAGTGTTTTATTAGAAAAACTAGAAATGCCCGAAAAAATTTCAGGTTTACAGACAGCGGCGCCGGTTTTCTTCGAGAGGCGGAGCTGACCTTGTATAGACCCCCCAAGAAAAATTTGGAATATTTGACGGCCGCAAGCGCGTTTTACTGCTATTCCAGCCCGTAAAATTAGTGTTTTATTAGATTTCGGGCACTTTATTTTGCCAAGTAGATGAAACAATTTTTTTCTCACTTTACCTGTCTGTCCGAAAAGTCGGCTTGCCCCCCCCCCCCCCCCCTGCCCCCTGGCTCGTACGCCTATGTATTTTAATTACAATTCGTATGAAAGCAGCGACTAGTTAACCGTGTCTGTGATATTAGTTGTACGGGGATGCTGTGGGTCAACTGCTGTTCCTCATCGCATTGGGTTTTTTTTGTTTTTATTTTTTCGGGCGGGTTGGATGGCCGAATGGTTAGCACGTTCGTGCTGCATCATACGGCCTGTCATTGAGTCAACTAGCGGGATATCGATTCCCCGGTAGTACGTGGCAAGGAGTAGGGCCACCTGTCCAACCTCGTGGGTTCTCTCCGGGTCCCTCGCCCCCCCCCTAACTGCTAAAGACCCCTACGCGCAAGCGAATTATTGAAACAAAATTAAACCATATGTTAGTCCCAAAATGACATAGTTGGGGCGATTGGACGTTAAACCCCATTTCTCCCCCCTCTCTCTTTTTTTAATTCCAAATAATATTATTCTTAGGTTGGTGAAGCAGATTTAGATCATCAATTCTGGGGAAGACCAGAAGATATGACGATGGCTCGACCAGCTTTCTCCATCTCTCAATCTAAAACAGGAAGTGACGTAGCTGGTCAAACGGCGGCGGATTTTGCTGCGGGTTCCATCGCCTTTAAGAAAACAGGTAAAGTAAATCTATGACTGACACCAGTCAGCTGATTCCAAACAGGTAAAATTTAAAGTTTAGCATCAAGTCTTAATCCCGATAACTTTTTGGGGAATAAAACTGCTTAATTTTGTGTTAAAATCCCTTAAAACCCATTACGTAAGGCCGACCAACTAACATGATGTTTGTGATACGCTTGTAAATAACTTAAACCTGACAGTCTTCATCTGGAAATGGAGACCGTTGTATTATACAGTATCTGGATAAAACCAGACTTTTTGCAATGAAAATATTATGTAGGTGGAATTTACGCTTTGTTATCAAGTACAGTACATGGGTCATTCACTGTATAGATCTATCAAGAAACGGGAATCGATTATCAGGTCACCCAATGAAATAATTGACCCGAAATCTTAAAAGGGTTACGTGTCCGGATAAGCAGTATTGACGTTCACGTCCAAACGACTCAATATTTTGAGCTGAAATTTTGCGACAAGGTAAATACACCATGCCACTATATTTTGGTCCATAAATTTCATAAATACTCGGACTTTAATTTTTGAGACTCTGTTCTTATCGGGAGGGTCCCTTTAAGTTTACGTGTCATATATATTTGGAATCTAGCACCAATTAAAAGTTTACCAAAGAAATAAAACCAAGTTTGTCATATGTATAGAGTTTAGCATATATATTTTAAGTTGACAATAGAGCCCCAATCGGCGCCCCATATTTTTTCCTTATTTGTTTTATTCGCCTGTCCAACCTCGTGGTTTTTTTCCGTGTCCTATCGTTTCCCGTCCACTGATACAGACCCCTTGGCGCATCACTGATAAGAAGAAGCCATGCTTGGAAATCCCGATAAATTTTCTCATTCAACACGCGACTTCCAGGCTAGTAGCCAGCTTTTTACTCACTTAGCCACCGTGGACTCCTTTATCTACACAAATTGTCAAGGTCTTACAAGAGAATTTACATTTGTTTTTCCGGAAGGAGTAAGAGTGTTGGATGACAGAATGATTAGCACGCCGCGCTTTTCATTGTGTCAACTAACGTGGTTTCGATTGCCCGGTTGTACCGTGGGTTTTCTCCGGGGTCTTCCGATTTACTCCCACTGCTAATGACCCTTACGCGCTTGCTAATTATTGAAGAAAAATCGAAATGACCTAGTTTGCGTCGAGTGGACGTTTAATCCATTTCTCTCTCTCTTTCTCTTATTTTTAATTACTCCTTTATATGTAAATAATCTCAATCAAACCAACTTGTCCATAATATAATATTTCATGTACTGGTCGTTTATTGTGTAATAAACAACAAATCTATAATTAAATCGTTGACCATATTTGGCTACTGATGCTAACTCGTTGGTCTTGATACTAATCGGTTGAAACGAGATACAAGTCGATTGATACTAATCGGTCGAAACGTGATACTAATCGGTTGAAACGTGATACTAAGTTTCTAATGTGGTGCGTGTTCCAGAGATATCAATTAAAGAGAACGAATGGCTTTAAATACAACTTCAACATGATGTTTATTACGAACCATAATTACCAGTTCAACTGACTTCAACTTTTCAGACAAATTAATGTGAAGTAAAAGGTTGTTGGGCTTGCATTTGACCAGGAGGCCATTTCAGAAGGGCCCTGATTCGATGTGACTCCGATCATTTTTACCGGAAATTGATTGTTCCCTGAAAGCTTATGGGTAATGGTGTCAAACAGGGTGGGGTTTTGTTTCCGATATTGTTTACAATTTATTTAGACGAGTTATTGTCTCAGTGTAAAAATAGTCGAATCGGCTGCTATATAGGTCATATTTATGCAGGCGCTTTAGCTTACTAAACTGCTAGACATAGCAAGTCAATTTTCTAAAGAATTTGATCTGAAGTTCAATCCAGATAAAACCAAACTTCTACTATTCCCTTTTAATCAAAACTGTATCAACCCTGTTAAAGATGTATATATGGATGGCAAGGTCATTAAGGTCGTGTCCTCAGATAATCACCTGGGTAACACACTGAACTCAGCATCCAAATCTGAACACTTATTAAACTGTGTTAACAACTTCTTAATTAGAGTAAATGTAACCCTGAAGAATTTTAAATTTGCATCATCTGTCACTAAATATGAATTGTTTAAAACATATTGTATGCCATTATATGGGTGTTACCTTTGGGATTATTCTCATAAAAGCATTCATTTATTTTATACAGCATGGCGTAAAACTATAAGACGGTTATTTTGTATTTCTAAACGTACACACAGTAATCTTTTACATATTATTTGTAATGATGTTCCTATAGATTACACAAAAGATTTTAAAGCTTTTATCTTGGTTCATATAATAGCAGTAACACATGTTTAATCATATGTAGTAAACATGCTCTGTATGGAAGCCAGTCTGTAGACTCTAATAGTATCAATGTTATTTTTTTAAAATATAATTTATGTAAATATGACCCTTGTAATTTTAAATTACCTAAAATCGCCACAGCCATTTCATGTCCAATTACTGATAAAGAAATCCAACTCGGAAATAGCATCAGAGAATTTATAAAATATAGAGATGTAACCTTGAAGAAATTATCAACTATTTATGTACATCATAGAGAAAAGTTTACTTATATTACATATATGTAAATTCTGTATTTTATTGTGTACTGTAACTGGTTTTCATTCTTCCCCTGTACTCTTTCACAAGGGAGGTCGTAACAGAAATGTTTTCAGTTGGTATTTGAGGGTTTGCTTTGATTTTGAAAGCCATTAATTATTGGCCTACGCATATACGTAGTGCTTAACGTCTTACTGCTTTGGTCCGACTGCGCTAATGAAGACGAGCATACCCCATACAATGTGCTTTGAGGGAAATTTCACTCGGGTAGCGCGAATTTCACTTGCAAATATTACATGGAACATCGGTTTATCGTTCCATCCGAATGACTAGACAGGTGCCCTTGCCAGGTCTTCCGTTCTGCACCATTGACAAGGTGAAACCACGCCGAAACTTGTGTTGCTAACACGGGAAACGAGCCCGCAACATCCAGCCACCGTGATTCCATATACGTACTGTATTTATGACATTATATATTTGTTTTTAGATCCAGCTTATTCTACGAAACTTTTGCAAGCTGCCCAATCACTGTACACATTTGCGGTCACCAACAAAGGGAAATATACATCTAAATATTATACGTAATGAACTTGATTCTTCTTGAAATAACAAAATATTTATCAAAATTATTGTGTCATTTTTATATATAAATCTGTGTTATTTTCCTATATAAAAACAATGTTTTTTCTTTTAAATAGAAAATGGTTTTTTGTTATTTTTTTTTTTATAGAAAAGTTTTTTTTTTTTAAGTTTTCTTTCATTTTTATATATAAATCTTAAGTGTTATTTTCCATCAAATATGGCCTAGTGGTCTAGAGTGCCGCGCTTCGATACTAGCGTGCCGGTCACCTCTGGCTTGCGGCTGTGGTATGTGGCATGAAGATAGGGACGCCTTCTCAACCTCGTGGGTTTCCTCCGGGCACTCCGGTTTCCTCCCACTGCTAAAGACCCCTATACGCAAGCAACTATTGAAATAAAATTTAAAAAAAACCCCATATGTTAGTCCCGAAATGACCTAGTTTGTGTTGAGTGGACGTTAAACCCAATTTCTCTCTCTCTCTCTCTCCATCAAATATGGTATTTATTTATTTTTATATTTGCTTAAGTAAAAAAAATCATACTTTTTGCAAAACAAAATATACATAAATATTTTTTAAACAACAATTTTAATAGCTTGTGTCATTTTGATGATAAGAAAATGGTATATTTCTTTAAAATAAAAATCTTATTTATAGATCGACCGATTATACTGACGAACTATGTTTAGCTGGTGCCTGGTTGTTCAAGGCAACTGGTAATCAGACGTATTTAAAAGATGCTAAATTATATCATAAAAACAACGTTCCTGCAGGTTTAGACTGGAATGATGGTCTGGCAGCATGTCAGGTAATACTTGTTATATTCTAGTTGTTGTATGAATTAACTCATGACATTGTTATATTTTAGTTGACATAACTCATGACGGTTGTTATATTCTAGTTTATGCTGTATGAATTAACTCATGACGATTGTTATATTCTAGTTAATTCTGTATGAATTAACTCATGACGATTGTTATATTCTAGTTAATGTTGTATGAATTAACTCATGACGATTGTTATATTCTAGTTAATGTTGTATGAATTAACTCATGACGATTGTTATATTCTAGTTAATGTTGTATGAATTAACTCATGACGATTGTTATATTCTAGTTAATGTTGTATGAATTAACTCATGACGATACTTATAAAGTTGAAATACAGAATTTCCTGAAGAAATGGAAGCCCGGTAGTTCCACACCGTACTCGCCGTGTGGTTTGGCTTATTTTGATAAATGGGGAACCTGTCGGCATGCTGGTAAGAGATAATTTGTCAAAATTTAAAAAGATCCTGCAGTATTGCACAATGTCGTTCGTTTTAAAATTATCAAATAGTTTTAATCAAATACAGATAGAAGAGGTAATACAGACCAAGTAGACCCTCAATATTATTCGGTGTTGTTCATTTTACATTTGTCAAATTGGAAAGTGGTCATATAGATCTAGTAGGTTACTCAATAATTTTCTTTTTGTCAATAAGTTTTAATCAACTACAGATTTTATCTTGAGCTATTCACTCTTGTTTACAGCTAATGGAGCATACGCTGCCATATGGGCAGCAGAACTTGGCATTGATGCTACAGAAAATCGTCAATGGGCCTTGAGTCAAATCAACTATATCCTTGGTGATAATAATTATAAAATGAGTTACGTCATTGGTTTTGGTTCCAAATATCCTGTGAAACCTCATCACAGACCCAGGTAAATAGAATATCTTTTGCAAAAGGATGTCAAGACGAACAAAGTCGGTCGTGGTGGTACAGTGCTAGTTGAAGCTGGCACTGGAGGGTAAAGGGTGGAAACGTGATATAGACTAGGACCCAGTCTACATTCGCTGCATTTACGCAACGGACGTGTTGTATAGACCCCGCAGCCCGTGTCGTGCCATACTCGTCGTATAGCTACTGCCTGCCTGCTTCTTAACCAGGACTGTTTTTCTAGCAGATTTCTTAGATAACATTGTCACGTCTCCTTTATCCCCGTAGGTGGCTAAAAGCACACGACATAACCCCAGATGGATTGTAGCAGATGTGAGCGATAGTAGCGCCATGGTGATACACCGACAAATGTTGTTGACATGTTTACAGGATCCTGTTTTTATTTCACGTCCTCTTTTGTTTTCCAGTTCGTGTCCAGATTTGAACATCTTCTGTGGTTGGAACGCCTTCAACAGCACAGCTGCCAATCCCCATCTATTAGTGGGAGGTTTGGTTGGTGGACCTAATCTGAAGGATGAATGGGTTGATGATCGTGGTGATTATGTTAGAAATGAAGTAGCTCTGGATTATAATGCAGGTCTACAATCTGCTTGTGCAGGTAGGACATTGTATATTACTTGCCAGTAAATTGGGGCAGAATCAACTCTCCCTATAAGCACCCACTGGGTGAACTGTAAATAAAATTATACACCTTGGCCGCACCAGGCCATCCCTTCGAATTTGAGTACCCAAGCCTACGGGTAAATCTTGAGATAAATCCGGAACACAACTGAATCTGTTATTGTTACAACCAGGAACACGATACGGTGTCAAATTAAACAATCACTCGGCAAATCTCGACAGATTCCGGAACGTTCCGGAACCTACATCTAGCCTCGGCTGTATGGCAGTAAGTAATATGTACCTACACCCAAACATTTGCGATGCGGCTACCGGTTTACTTTAACACGAAAACTTGACGCTATTACAAACAAACAAACAAGACACCATGGGTGCAGCCATGTTTCATCCGAGACCTTTAAAGTAGTTCCAAGACACCATGTTCGCAGCCATCCGGGACCTTTAAAGTAGTTCCACTATAGCGAAATTCGCCATACAGCCAAGACTAAATGTAAGTTCCGGGATCTGTCGAGAATTGCCGAGTGATTAAACAACAGCCCGATTCTGTACAAAGAGAGATAACTCGTATTCCTTTACATGGGAGTAGACCACCTTTAAAGTACCCCGAAATCTATAACGTTAATTCTGGTCTATTTGCCCGACTCCAAGTTTTCCCCATACAGGAAACAAAACTAGGGATAATAAAAGGGTGAACCAACTCTGCTTGAAGTTTTGTTTGGACGATCGATGGACGTTTAATTCACTACATGAAACAATTTAATTATTTCACTCTGATATGAATATTTATTTCGACTGGAAACACCCGGTTAACAGAAATAATATTTATTTACAGGCGTTTTAATTTGAATGAAATGGTGTTTAACGACATACATTTCTGTAATAACCGACATGATGAAGACGGACATACGCTATACAGTGTTTTATGAATGCATTTTACCAGGGCTGGAATTGAATATTCACGTTCACGGTTTTTGGCCCCAACCGAATGCGTAGACATTGTCCCTTGCCAGTCACCCCGTCATGGACCACTGACAAGAGTAATCATCTCGACCACCACCGGAGTCTAAAGTTGGACTTCCGGTTTAGTTATCCCGTCATACACCACGGACAAGAGTAATCATCTCGTTCACCACCGGAGTCTTAACTTGGACTTCCGGGTTATTGAACTAGCGTCTTACTCATTTCGGATTGCGGAATGTCAGTTGTACTTCGTAAACAAATAAAACAGATTATTGATTTATCTTTCCAGGTTTGGCTCATCTTTGTATTACTAATGAACTACCTCCTTCACCTACTCCTAAATGTTAAAATGACCAAGATAACAAATATTCTTGTGTATTTTCAATAAAATGCGTTGTATGTCTTGACTGATTTGATTTATAATTCAAGAGAATTATAGCCATGAATTGGTTCTTCTAACACAGAATGAAATGAAATGGAGTTTAATGTTCGACCATACTTGCTCCGACAGGACGAATACAATGCAACGAGAAGCATTTAGCCAGTACGCTAATATGAACACGAGACCTCGGCGGCGGGGGGGGGGGGGGGGATACCATCTAAACGACGACTATACGATGTCCCTTATCATGCTCTCAGTTCTGCACCGCGGACAAAATGGAACAGCGCCTCAACAACGACCACTCTGGTTTTTGGTTAGTAGTCTTTACATCACAATGTTCACAATCGCCGAAATCAATACTGTGCCTACTTTCAACGATCTAGGCCTAGATCCCATTATTGATGATATACGATAAGATCAATAAAAAAGCTCCCATAAAAGCTGATTTGAACGAACTGATAATAAGATCCTTTGTCATGAAGTGTTTATAACCGAGGAGAGAAACGACTTCGGCAGTGAGGTCCAGTCAGGGCTAGGAGTTAGGTCTGGCCAGGACTGAGCGAAGGCCATGTGCGCCTTGGCGCTAGACGAGCTGAGGGCTTCTGGAGTTAGCACACTCGTGCAAAGCCAAGCTAGGACATTCAACTCCCTCCATATAAGTTAGTTCTACGGCCGTGTACCAGATATTATAAGAAGCAGAATAAAAGTATTATTAGAAGTTATTCAAGTGTTGTCATCAAGAAGTTGTTTTAAGAACCAATAGTGTCACAGTTCGGCCAAAGGAATACCGATTACAAAATGACTACCACCAAGACGTCTAGGTTTACAGTTTGGTGATGTTATACCGATACATTATGCGATCGACAGTTGAAACAGTCAACTCTTCTCCTGGAATGTAAGCGTACAAACTAAATAATATTAAGTCAAGTGAGACGTAAATTAAACGGTCCTTGGAGTATAACGAATAAATGTACCAATTTCCAAGATTTTAGATGGATCATGCCGAAATGGAACATCATTTGTTAATAATTGCAACCTTTGGAGTATTTACAGACAAATTATTAACAAAAACAGGCCCGTAGCTAGCCCAAAAATGTTACAGGGCAAAGACTTCTGTGGGCGCCGATGTACCTAGCGTGGAAGGATCTATAGGGTGCTCTCCATAGGCGTATGTTAGGGGGCAGAACTCGTTTTCTTGCTATTCCAGTCCCTGAATTCAGTGGATGGACTGATATAACCTAACTATGGCGGCTGGGTCAAATTCCAATCAATCGTTTATATTCCACGGAGATGGGGAGGTCGTGAGCAAATTTTGACTGCCGCAAACGTGTTTTCCTGCTATTTCAGCCCGTGAATACAGCAACTGAAATGTGGTCCAATATAGTCTACCTTGGATGTCGTACCATACTCCTTGCAGTGTTTCGTTTGATTAGAGCTTATCCAACTTAATACTGCCGTATTGGAAGAAAATTTCTGCTCCAAATAATAACTGGTAAATAGCCCAATTAACAACCGATAGCTAACTGCGTAACAATGTCATTACGCGTTCAACAGAGCTCTAAATTGGACGATTTTATCATTAATCAGTGCATAGCAGAATGTTACAGAAAAATTAATTGCGTGACAAACAAGACACTATCTAAACGGGTACAATACCTTAAAGGAGCCAAATCGCTCATATTTGGGAGCTAGAAATTGACACAAGCCATATAATAATGTAATATGAACGTATATAAACTGATTTACATTCAATCGTTTCTGCTTTTACGCTAACATCAAATCAGTTATGTTTAGCGAAGTACACGAGACATCGCAATTGAATCACGATATATATAGCATCTGGTTATTCCAGTCTACATAGTATTTATTGCTCACCGTTTGAGATGTAATGTGGGGTATACTAATACTAGCCTTGTTCTTTGGGTCCCTAGCTGAAAATGAGTCTGAAACGCCGTATGGTACACGATTCGCCGTATGGTAAAAAATATTTCGTCTTGAATATTGGGATATTAGAAGCCCATCTTTTCCCGGTAAGATCACAGCATCAATGATTTAAATTGACAAATTATTTGTGTTTACAACGTCGAAGACTTTGGATGATATTGAGTTAGAGACTTACCTACTTTAAATCACTGTCCAAAGTTTTAGGGAAGACCCAAGCTTAAACGAAAGTCTGTCATGTTGCTGGATTTATTTCTTGTGCCATTGTTCAGGAATATGGTTGTTTACCTGAACCCATACAACCGCCGAATTATTATGCAGGTTTTTTTTTGTTTTTTGTTTTTGCTATTCTAACCCAAGATTAAAGCAACTTCCAATTTTCCAATCTTTTTGTAACCGAAACCCCACTCTATTCCGACCTGAATTCCAACCATCCGATCGGACTATTGCAGCTGCATCCACAAATAATAACCGATGCCCGAAATATGTGGCACAAAGTAGTGTGGCTTCAGACAAAATGTTTTAATCCATTGTCAACTTAGTACTAATTCGCGATATTCCATTACAGTGCCGGACTGGGCCCACCTGTCCATCTGTCCGTGACAGGAGGGCCTATATATAAGCTCATTTAAAAAAAGAGAAAGAAAAAAGAAAAGAGAAACAAAGGAGAGAGGCCCTAAGAGAATAAAACGTTTTTGTTTTTGACATTCAAGAGAATTCTCAAATTCATCTAATAGTAGTGCTCTTAGGTCATTCTGTTATCTAATTGTATCAGGTAATCAAAAATTTGGCTTTTTCTGCGTTGGTGTGAAATGCTTGGAAAATGGGTTTTGCTGTTGTCAACTTTCAAAATTTTTCTGGAAGGAGACCCCACCCCACCCCCTTGGATGCTCGCGCCCCTTCGGCACACTTGTGCTTGGATACTGGCCTTTGGTCCACCAGTCGGACACTATTATAGAAAAAGTAAATTAGTGTTTTATTACATTTCGGGCACTTTATTTGCCACCCACATGAGAGCAACCTGTTTGAATTTTGAAGATTATCAAGTCATTTCGGGTGCCCAATTCATTCATGGGCGCCTAACTAATCTCACTAGCATTATATTTTGGGCGCCCTTACGGGGTGAGGCACCCCAGAAATCATGCCATTTGAATTTTGAAGATTATCATATCATTGGCGTCCACGATCTCGGTATTATGGGCGCCCTCCATCATGAGGCCCCCACAAATCATGCTGTTTTGGGCGCCCCCGTTGATCAAGTTTTGGGCGCCCAATCAATCTGATTCGACAGTATGCACTATATGCGGCCCGACATTATAAGGCACCTCACCAATCATTATGGGCGGCTCTCCGGGATAAGGCAATCCACAGATCAAGCCGTTTTGGGCGCCCAATTCATTCATGTGCACCTAACTAATCTCACTAGCATTATATTAGGGGCGCCCACGATCTTGACATTGTGGGAGTCCCTCCTGGACGAGGCACATCCTATAAATCATGCCGTTTGAAGATTATCACGCAATTTGAGGCGCCCAATTCATTCGTGGGCGCCTAACCATTATATCATGGGCGCCCGTGATCTCGGTATTATGGGACGCCTCCGGGATGAGGCAGCCCACAGATCCTGCTGTTTGAATTTAGGAAATTATCACGCCGTTTTGGGCGCCAAATTCACTCATGGGTGCCTAACCAATCTCACTAGCATTATATTATGGGCGCCCATGATCAAGTCGTTGGCGCCCAACCAGTTCAATTCGGCATTATGCACTATGTGCAGCCTATTATTATAAGGTGCCGCACCAATCATGTTATTATGGGTGCCTCTCCGAGATAAGGCATTCCACAAATCAAGCCGTTTTGGACACCACATCAGTTGTCGTGTTAATCGTGTGGGTCACTATGAGACGGCTCGATCATATATAGCGACATGATTGGCGAGGCGCCCATAAAACCAAGTGACATTGGTTGGGCGCCAATCTCGTCGTGGGCGCCCAACCAATGTCACCCGGCTTTATGTGGCGCCCATACAAATATGGAGACGTTGGTCGTTGACCTCGTACTATGTCCTTTGGCTCCCATTGACGGAGCCGATTTTCTAATGGCCGAAAGGCGTCTTCGACGCCCATAGGGGGCGCCGAAATGTTTCAGCTGCCCCCCTTGCCCCCACTAGCTACGGGCCTGAAAAAGTGTAGAACTACTCAAGGGGATCATGCACCAAAATCAATAACTTCCGTCCTTAGGGTACACTCCCTCTTGGGCTATAAGGAATACATGGTCCATTCAGAATTGCGGCCTATATATGATAATCAGAAAAAATGGGCGTGGGGTCCTAAATGCACCAAAATCAATAGTTGTAGTTGTCGGGCTATAATGCCAGGCTCCAAGAAGATCCATTAAGAAATGCGGTCTGTAGGCAACACAGAAAAAAATGTGTGTGGCGTGCCCCTGGGGGTAGATAAAAATAAAAACAAATAGGGGTCATTCTTAGGGTATATGAAAAAGGTATGCAACGTTTCAAAAAGATCTGTTAACAAAATCATACTATAGTCGATCAAAGTGACCCTAGGGGTGTTAGGGTATAAGAACAAGTATGAAAAGTCCTCAAGTTCGGAAGGTAGGCGACACAGACGCACAAAGAGAAAATGGGCCTGTGTAACACTACACACAGATAACAGAATATCAGCATAGTTGATAGACCTTTATTGAGAGCATGAAATAGGCATACTCCAGAAGGAGCGCCATTCCAAGTCTTCTGAATGGAGCGCCATTCCAAGTCTTCTGAAACTAACAGTAAACTCTGTCACACCTGGGTATTCCTCTGGGGGTTGGGCATGCACCAAAACAATAGGGAGGTCGCTTTGTGTAAACAATAAGTAAGCAAAGTTTCAAAACGATCTGCAAAGAAATAATGCGGCCTGTAAACCACAAACAGGCGCATACAAATTTGACGTTGCTCTGAAATATATCTTTATATACACCAAAAATAATACAGGTCATCCCTAGGGTATAAGCAAACACCCAAATTATAGGGATCATCCTTAGGAGATAAGGCCGAAGTTTACAAAGTGTTTAGACAATCCATTAAGAATAGCGCTCTACTGGCGATCCACACACACACGTGTAAAATGGGCGTACAAAAATATTGTTCCTACCATTTCCCAACATTGCATTAAAAACACACAAAATCAGTATCCATTTAAACAGCTCCATTTCTAGAAAACGAATGACGATTTTATTTCATCGCCAACAAATATTAATTAAATGGTCCAACAGAGGAATTGAAAATGTTTTGAATTACAAAATGTTTAATTAAAAACAGGTAAAACTGAATTCGAATCATATTCGTAATTAAAAGTTTGAAATGTTCGATAACCAAAATTTAATTATATAGGAATGATAATCACGTTATTTACCGAGGGAACATATACTATTCAAAAAAAGTAGGAGATACTTGATTTTTAAGTGTTATTAAAGTCACCTAATGAAACTGACGAAGAAACAAATGACAAAATGAAATGAAGTTCACATTCATCGATTTATTCCAAATGATCGTTAGACTAAGTAAGGCACAGACTGACCATTATAAGGGTAAAATGATACCCGGGGTCAAACAGCAAAGTTACCACAGCATCACAACAAAGTCAGTAACGGGTAAATCCACCTCTGTTTGCCAAACAAGCATTGATCCGACGTGGCATACTCCTAATGAGACGTCTAAGGTCATTTTGGTCCAGATTGTCCCATTCCTGTTGCAACGCAGCAGCAAGTTCTTGGACATTGGCAGGACGTTGTTGACGTTGACGTAACCTCTGTCCAAGCATGTCCCAGACATGCTCGATGGGGGAGAGGTCGGGGCTCAGTGCTGGCCAAGGTAATGTGGTGATGTTCTGTTGTTGGAGGTAACCTGTAACGATCCTGGCCCTGCGACATCTTGCGTTGTCATCCTGAAAGAAGAAACGGTGGCAAATATGAAAATGATTACACAATTTTCAGCCAAATTATGGAAAAAAACATGTCAAAAATGCAACTATTCAAATAATTACACAATTTTAAAGTTAATGTCATTGTCTTAACACATATTGGATGTTAAATAAAAGGCGGTGGTTTCATTAAAGGGACAATAACATTCTTGCTGGCTTGGTAGCTCCAGAAAATAAATAATACCCTTATTCTAAGTACTAGATGTTTAAGTGTCCTACCTGTTGTGTAAATTATCCATTACAACCTATTTTACTTGTCCAGAGGGTTCGAAAATATTTTAAAATCCAAGTCACATTTGAAAAGGTTTACGTTAGACTTTTCAAATCAATTGGTTGAATTTTTCCAATTTTTCAAAATAGGTGTGTTAAGATGAAATTTATATCATCATTTAATTGGAATATTCTAAAATAATACGATTTGTTGACCAGAATGAAGATTGGGACATATTTTTCAGTTACAACAAGAGTGTTATTGGGGCTTTAATATGGCATTTTTAGCTTTAGCATTAAGCTTGGATCCAGTAACCCAAAAGGATTTCTGAGCAGGTTCACCCACAATATGAACTAAATATTTTTTTACACCAGTGGGACTGACACGCTGTCCTAAAACTCTCTTAATCTTGTGGAAACCACTGTCACTGATGGAAGAACTAAAGACACAATCGGTCTGATCCGATTCACGATAACGCAAAGGTTTACGAATTGTACGAACTGGTCTGGCACACGGTTTAGACAATGTGTTACTATTTTTGTCCTTCGATAGAACACTCTTGTTGTCATTAATTGGAACCGGTAAACGCGAATGTGCTGTAACACTGGACTTAATCGACAATTTAGGTGATTGCTTTGGAACATTAATTAAAGTATCTGTACGTATAGGTATTTTTGATTTCGCATTACTTTTCTGAACATGAGAGGTTGTCACTTTATCAGGAAAATATGGCATAGGATTAGGTGAACGCACATAGGCCATTTTTAAGTGATCTAAATGAACACACGACACAATGTGATTAGTTACAGGATGTTTCAAATTAACTAAGTGATCACTTCGGATATAATGCACAACATATGGTCCAGAATAACAATATTGTAACTTCTGTCCAGAGCCTTTAGGAGTAATATGTAAATAAACATAGTCACTAATGGAAAACACAATTGAAGACAATTTTTCATCCCATGTATTGCGATTTTGAGACACGAATGGAGTTAAACGCTCTGCCAAGGTACGATGTGATCTTTCACAAGCACCTAAGCAATGATGCACGAAACTAGGCGTAAATTCTTGTTGAATATCTAACAGACGACACACTTCTTTGGTACATCGCGATATAAACTCACTGCCATTATCAATAATTAAAGTGTTGCAAACGCCATAGGTTGTGAAAAGATTAAATATAGCTGTACTAACAGTTAAAGAATAACAATTTCGGATGGGTACCGCATACACAAATTTCGAAAACATATCGATAGCAGTAACCACATATGAATGACCACTAGTTGTTGGGGGTAAAGGGCCATACAAATCTATCTGCCATACTTCAAATGGTGATCCTGGTGTATGATAAGCTGTAATACCCGATTTGGCGTGGAACTTTGTTAGCTTGCGACGTTGACATAAGTCACATGACTTGACATAATCCGAGACAACAGTATTCAAATTACTGAAATAGTAGGTATCTTTAAGTCGTTCGATGGTATCTTGAATTCCGCCATGCCCTGCTAATGGAGTATCATGGTACAAATACAGTAACTGCTTAACCAAAACTGAGGGAACAACCAACCGATAACAGTCCAGTGTCTTTGATCGTTTTGCTTTAACAACCCTTGCACGAAATAACATCTTATCTACAACCAAATATTCATTAATATCCAGAAGTTTCTTTGCTAATTTTTGTGAAACTGGAGGCTTATTATGTAAATAATAATCTAATATAGGCTTTAAAGCAGGATCTTCGTACTGGAGCTTAGCAAAACCCTCAAAACTATAGTTAAAATGTTTAATGAGGTCAATATTTTTCGCATCGCAGATAAACCGATCTGTTTCAACAATAACAGAGTCAGTAACATCAGACACAGTGGATAAATCATAGGCATGTTGATCCGAAAGGTGAAAAGGTGCACTAGTAGTACAGTTATCAGATGTAAAGACAGCGCAAATGTCATTAATGTTAGTCTCAGGCTCTGAAATCGTAACTGAATTGTGTTTATATGGCTTGCCTACTGGAATGTTTGAACGATTACAATTGGCTTTAACATTCAACTGTTTATGCGCATACCGACGTTTTGTGCATTTAGGCTTAACATCAAAAAGTTCCATCTCTGTATCACCATCATATGCATTATCATCATGTAGACTTAAACTTGCAGCACAATTATTGACACGGTGTTCATCAGTGCTATTGAGAAGATCATTAAATGTTAAGCTACCTGGCAATGTTATATGGTTTTCCTTATCGAAAACATAAGGAAAATAGGGATCCTCTACAGCCGGGCTGTCGACACAAGGATTAGACTTTGTGTTGCGAATACGACTAAGAGCATCAGGTACACAACTTCGAAATCAAATTGTTGTAAAAGTGCAATCCAACGTTCGTATATGGCACCACGTAATTTTTTTTGGAAAATGGGTTGAAGCGCTTGATGGTCGCATTCTACGACAAAATGGCGGCCTCGTAGATAAGGTGCACAGTCTAGAATTGCAATTGTCATGCCCAGTAGTTCTAATTTCGTGGGGCTGTAAGACCTCTGCCACTTAGAAAGACTTTTTGATCCAAATTTAACGATGCGTGTTCGCTGTTTTTCATCCGTGCCGTTAGGAAATTCAGATTCTGGATAAATCTGGTACAACATGTATCCGACACCTAAACTTGAAGAATCAACACTGAGACGAAAAGGTATATTATAACGAGGAAATGTAAGTGCTTGAGAGTTCAATAATAATGATTTCAAACGGTCAAATGCGTCTTGATGCTCGGATTGCCAAAGGAAAAATATTCCTTTTTTCAGTAAGGTTTGCAAAGGATGAGTTTACAACACTATAATTAGGTAAAAACTCCCGGAACCAATTAGTTAACCCCAGAAAACGTCTAAGTTCTTTCACAGATGAGGGCTTAGGATAGTCCATAATAACATTGACATGGCGACTAGGTGGAGTGATTCCTTTACTCGATATTTCGTGGCCTAAAGAAACACATTTACTTTGTGCAAACCCACATTTCTTGGAATTAAGCTTCGAGTCCAGCTGATTTTAAACGAGTGAAAACTACAGTTAAGTCAGCCAAATGTTGTTCAAACGTAGCACTGTGAATCAAGACATCATCCAGATAACAAAGTACAGACGAAAATGTCAACCCCTGGAATACTTTGTCCATCAATAACTGGAACGAATTAGGGAAAGATTTCAATCCCATAGGTAATCTTAAAAATTCAAATGTTCCGAAACATGTGGCAAAAGCTGTATATTTGGACGAATCAGGAGCAAGGGGCATTTGAAAAAAAAAACCACTACTCAAATCAATGGACGAAGTAAAGTGAGGCTGTTTATCACCAAAGGATTCAGTGAGTTCTTGTAAATCAGGAATACTGTAATGACAAGCCAACAGTGAGGCTGACGTCCCCCGCCGAAATCCCAAAATAAATAGATGACACATATTAATTAATCGCACATTTATTTTTTTCAAACGTATCGCCCAATCAAACTGAACACGAAGTGTTGTCCAAAAATTGCTTATCTCTGCCTACCGTAAAAAGAAAATGCTCATCTTCGAACTCCATCAAGGCATTGACCTAATAAGCATACACACCAATTTTGAACATTTTAACTCAATTCGAAGGAGAGTTATTGTGTTCCAAAGTCTCAGCAAATCAAATTGCTTATCGCTCTGCTTACCCTGAGCAGAAAATGCTCATTATCGATCTTAGTCAAGGTATTACTGTAATGAAACTATACACCAAGTTTCATCACTCTCACTTAATTAGAACTAAAGTTATTGTGTCTCAAAGCATCAACCAATCAAATTGCTTATCTCTGCCTACCCTAAGCGGAAAATGCTCATCTTCGAACTCCATCAAGGCATTGACCTAATAAGCATATACACCAAGTTTGAACATTTTAACTCAATTAGAAGGAGAGTTATTGTGTTCCAAAGTCTCGACCAATCAAATTGCGTATCACTCTGCTTACCCTGAGCAGAAAATGCTCATTATCGAACTTAGTCAAGGTATTACTGTAATGAAACTATACACCAAGTTTCATCACTCTCACTTAATTAGAACTAAAGTTATCGTGTCCCAAAGCATCAACCAATCAAATTTGCTTATCTCTGCTTACCCTAAGCGGAGAATGCTCATCTTCGAACTCCATCAAGGCATTGACCTAATAAGCATATAGACCAAGTTTGAACATTTTAACTCAATTAGAAGGAGAGTTATTGTGTTCCAAAGTCTCGACCAATCAAATTGCGTATCGCTCTGCTTACCCTGAGCAGAAAATGCTCATTATCGAACTTAGTCAAGGTATTACTATAATGAAACTATACACCAAGTTTCATCACTTTCACTTAATTAGAACTAAAGTTATTGTGTCCCAAAGCATCAACAAATCAAATTGCTTATCTCTGCTTACCCTACGCGGAAAATGCTCATCTTCGAACTCCATCAAGGCATTGACCTAATAAACACATACACCAAGTTTGAACATTCTAGCTCAATTAGGAAGAGAGTTATTGTGTCCCAAAAAGTGTGACGGACGGACAGACAGACGGACGAACCCATTTTTATAGTCCCCCAACTTTCTTCGAAAGGCGGGGGACAAAAATCCTGGGTCTGTGAGTTTAAGTACCGGAAATCACAACAAAATCTATACATTGATAGACTTGATTGTTTAGACCCTGGAACGGCATTGTCATTAGGCTTAGAGCGCTTAGTGACCAAGACAATCGGACTGGTTATAGGAATATCCTCAGTTTCGCTGACACGACAAATGACACCTTGTTGCATTAATTCTTCTAGTTGATGTTTTAACACTTCACGTTTGTCTGGAGGTAAGCGATAGGGGCGCTGGTGTTTTGGAATGGCACCAGGTTTTAACTGTATCTGATGCTGCACAAAATCAGTTTTCCCAAGTTCAGGTTTTTCTGGTGGAACAAATATATCACTAAACTGATAAAGACAGTCCTGTAATTGACTAAGTTCATTACTAGAGACATCAGTTGTAGAAAAATCAAAATTGTTGCAAAACTGGGTCTTATCATCACTTGTATTAGCATCATGATCAATATGGTTGAGTTCACCCTTGGCAATTGCTGAATGAGGTTTGGAGGACGGAAGATCGACCTATCAATAACACTAAAGTTTGCTAAAGGACACCCTTTAAGTAAAGTTATGGGGGCTGCTGTCAAGTTTAGTATTTTTCAAAGGCGTGGTGTTCTGACGAGATATAACCGAAATACTCTTACAAATGAGCACATTTTTACGACAAAGAGTTGGATGCACAATAGATATACCCTGTAAACCATGAGCCAAATCTGGATTAACACGACCCCATATAATTGATTCAGAGTTTGGAGGAAGTTCAACTGATTTTAAACACTTGACACGAGACTGCAAGGTAGGTAAAGGTTTACTGAAGTCTAATAAATCACGATTATCGCGAAGAAATCCAGTTCCCAGAATCAAGGGTTGAGACGACTGCTTTAACACAAAAGTCAACAGCTCTAGATTTAGTAGTCGATGTTTTAAGTCGAACTGATGTAACCCCGAGAACATCTGCTATGTGAATGGTTGCATATGGCAAAGGTTTAAGTGTAGTCTTGACATGTGAAGGTAGTGTCTTATATAGATCAGCTGCTAAAATATTGATCGAACTGCCACTATCCAGTAAAGCATACAACTTCAGCTGATGAATTCGTACTGGTATGAAAATTTTCCGCCTTGTTCAATGTTTAGACGATGAGGAAGAGCACGACTGGAACAAAAGTTTACTGATTCCTTCCCAAGGGCCTGTGCTCTGGAGCTCTTGGGGGCTTCAAGTTTCCCTGCTGTTGAACATTATGTAGCTTGCAATGATAGGCTGTATGTCCATCCTGTTTACAATGGAGACAATGAAGATCGGGTCTGTAAAAGTTTCGCTGCACTGATTGCATCTTGCAAAGTCTTTGGCTGTCCTGCACGTACAAAAAAGGCTAAGTGTGGAGGAAAAGCATCTATAAACCTCAGCAAAATGTCATAATCAGGCTTTTGAAGACGGGTACCAAGATCTAACAAATGACCACTAAATTCTTGTATCATACATGTTAAATTTCGTCATAGTTTTATTGAGGGTGATCGAGTTTTACAGTTTCAGGCCTATAATATGGAGAAACCAGGGTGCAATGCTGCAGGTATGGAGAAACCAGGGTGCAATGCTGCAGTATTATATGCCTGAAACTGTAAAACTCGATCACCCTCAATAAAACTATGACGAAATTTAACAAACAATGCACTCCATGACATTTAGTTGACTGGAGATAGGTGGGTGAACCAAGTGCGTGCTGGACCACGTAGTTGTAGGTGAAAAGCTGCAATTTTCTTACAATCAGTGTCGATTTCTTCTAACAAACAATACGAATCAAAGGCAGAAATGAAATACTCGGCCTCCTGCGTACTACAATCAAATTGCGGCAAGAGATTATTAAACCTGTATTGGCGGTGAACTGTAGAACCGTCCGAACTCAATTCATCGGATAAATTCTGGCGTTGACCATACGTAGGTTGGACTGGGAACCAATAGGGATCGCCAAGGTCGACAGCAATGGAATCTTGTAAATACATGCTATTCTGAGCACTTGCTGGATTGGTAAATGGAGTAGAAGACTGCAAATTCATGTACATGGCTTGACTTGACTAAAGTAATACTAACTACTGTAGCCTAGTGTAGGCGTAGTACGCACTGAGGCATATCATTATAGTGGTACCGCTACAGAACGTCATCAGATTTCCTGAGGTATGCCTGGATCGGTAAAAAGGAGTAGATGCCTGCAACTGCATGGACGTGGCTTCATTGGCTTATCTATTTATTACTATTAGTATTACTTAAGTACTAGCGAATGATAGTCTTAGTGATCAGCATTGTGGAAGGAGACTTCGGCAGACATCAACATGGCTGAAAAACGTGGTCGGGCGTGTTGAGATTACCAAACAATCTTGACAGAACGAAACAGCGTGGAATTCATACTCTGTGATGTGTATAATGCGCTTCGGTCGACTCGCCAGAACTTTAGCATCTCCACCATGTTATCTTACAACGGCGGGGGAATTATGCGCCGTGCAGACTTATAAATTGAATTAGGAAAAATTGATTGATGATTTGATGTGTATTCCGCCATTCTACAAAGTCAACCTCAAAACGAGGCTCTCAATATTCGATTATCCAGACAAAACATTATATAGTTGTAATTAACCAGACTTAAGTAGATATTTGAGGGTTATTAAATAGAAGATATAACACCATGCGGTAGCTATTGGTGCGTTTGGGCGTCACATGTAACTGGAAATGTTTCTTCTGTTAGGTTCTATAGTGACTTTTTTCGTAGTCATTTGCATATTTTAGTATTATGCCCCCAAAATCAAATATCCCCTACTTTTTTTGAATAGTATATTTAGTATATAAGGTTTGATTTTAAACATGCCCTTCTGGAATTACATGGTCAATTTCCCGGGGCTCAATACTGTTTCATGCACTTATCATCTTTATATGAGAAAGAACGAGTTTAATTTCACTCCAGACATCATAATGTAACCGTAGAGGAGAAGCATTCGTAGTTCCCAGGGGAGCATCATAGCAACTGCCGCCTCGGCTGAGAGGCTGCGATAGAGACAAAATGTAGCATTTAAACCGAGTTGTGAGTTGTAAAGGATGCTAAGCTCAGACCGTAGATATTTTAATAATTATAATAACCCCTACTAAGGTTTCTCTAATAGATGTTGTAGTTTTCCTGTTTTTAACTTTGTAGTTTGCTGTATTTGTTATAAAAACTTAGTAACAACATAAACAGTGTTTCAGGCCTAACTGAAAATGGTTATGACAGCGAGAAGTCAGAGAAACTACTAGACTCAAGGGCCGAATACACAATGTGAAAGGAATTAATAGTTCACATATTTCACTACATCGTAGTGTTACAATTACACAATCCCAATCAAAAAAGAATCGTATATCGACCGTAGTTTTGGAACATTACCAAACAAAACTTCCGGACCTAAGAATCGTATGTCAACCGAGGTTTTGGAACTATTACCCAACAAAACTTTCGAATCTGACCTAGATTTCTGGTTAAGAGTACTGGTACCAAAGTAAAATGGCTCTGTAATATGACATAGCCATGTATTATGGATGTTATAAAGATATCAAATATATAATATATAGCTCAAACAACACAATATTCCAGAGTTTATTTAACCTTGAGTAAAAAGTACAAATCGAGCAGATGTATCTAATTGTCACCATAGAGTCACATTTGTCCTGTTGATTGTTAAAGGTCTTGTTGGCGTAGACCATTTTTATACGCCCACATTTTCATGTGGACATGTATGGTCGTCGCCCCTGTAGGACTGTCCAAAAGGTCATTGTTTATCCGTTTTTGTCGAAACCTGTCATGTAGGTCTATCTCCCAAAGATCTCGGTTCCTTTTAATATTGCCAGGCATTGGACCATATCTTCATGGACTACGGTCCCTGACTGTGCGACAAATCATGAAACTTCCTGAATTATAGCCCCCTATTGTACGAAAAATCGCGCTTTTGGCTTGTGGTCCTTCTAAAGGTCACTATTGTTAACCGATTTGAAAACAAAAACCATTTCAATATATCATCGTTATGCCCTAATAATGAACGAGTTAGTGAAAATCGATGGAAACTGCCGGACAAAATAGCCGGTCCTCGTACTCAAATGGTTTAAAGTTCCAATTTCACATTTTCTAAGAAAGTCAAAACATAATTATTTCTATGTCTTTTGCTCAAAAGGTTGTCAACTCACTATTATACGGTCCTGGGCAAAATTTTTTGGGCATTATAAAGGGTGACACAGGGTGATTGAGGAAATAGTTACTCAATTACCTCCCTTGTTTTCCCATTCCTCTCCATGGACAGCCATCTTCAAACATTTGAAGTTGAAAATGATATTTTTGCCAATTTCTCAACTGGCAGTACTGAATTATAGGATTAATAGGATTTATCTTTAACAAGGTAGGACTGTTTATAGGTTCAATCTATTTTTGGGCTTTATTTTAATACATTTATTTAATAACTTAAAAAAATGCTATTGGAGCTTTAAAATATCAAGGTTTTAGAGGTCGCAACTTTGATCCGAATTTGATGAAACTTGTAATAAATCTTTATAACCCAAAGATGGCGGTTCCTTCAATATTCGCGCATGTTGGATCGTAACTTATTGCCCCTTTATCCGATTTTACATAACCTTTCGAATATATCATCGTTACACCGTAATGTCGGTTGAGTTAGAATTTCGTGACAAACAGACAAAATCTGTTGAACAAAATGTGCGCCCATTGATGGATAGAGAACAAGCATTACCGAAAGTGATTTATCCTACAATCAAAGGCCATAATTCATTTAGTTACAATTTGATATGCGCAAATATCGAAAAGAATCAAGATCTTTAGGTTATAAACATACATTTCAGGTTTCATAAAAATCGAATTAAAATTGTGACATCTACAGGGTCCACAACTTTGATATACCATATTTTTACACTATTCGCGTACAAACCTTCCTTAGGGTGTAACGGTGATATAAACAAACGTTTTTTATAATCGGATAATAATTGTGACCTCCAGAGGGACCATAGGCGATTTTTCGGACAATCAGATTCAGGAAGTTACGATCCGATATATGCGCAAATTGAGTCAACTGGCGTGGTTGCATGTGACAAGGAGTAGGGTCGTCTGTCCAACCTCGTGGGTTTTCTCCGGGTCATCCAATTTCCTCCTGCTAAAGACCCCTACGCGCAAGCAAATTATTGAAATAAAATTAAAAAACCATGTTTGTCCCAAATTTACCTAGTTTGTGTCAAGTGGGCGTTAAACTCTCTCTCTCTCTCTCTGAGGTAAAATAGTACCAAGCTTTTCCCGACAAAGTAGCCACATCGAACCATCGCTAATTTAAACACCATCTTGCATTTTTTGAGGGGGGTTGGGATGGCCTAGTGGTCTAGAGTGCCGCGCTTCGACCTCTAGCTGGCCGGTCACCTCTGGCTTGCGGCTGTGGTTTCGAGCCCTGGTGTGAGCGTATGTGGCATGGAGATAGGGGCGCCTTCTCAACCTCGTGGGTTTCCTCCGGGCACTCCGGTTTCCTCCCACTGCTAAAGACCCCTACGCGCAAGCGAATTATTGAAATAAAATTAAACCATATGTTAGTCCCGAAATGACCTAGTTTGTGTTGAGTGGACGTTAAACCCCATTTCTCTCTCTCTCTCTGCATTTTTTGAAAACTCTTTGTATTTCGTACTGATCAAAGACAAAACCTCTCCAGCATTTATAACTTCAAAAAATCTCAAATTACTGTCTCGAGGTGACAACTTGATATTAAACTGAATAACAAACTGAACTTTTGTTTCTTTGATATCTTCGGGATAGCACCATTTAAACACTTTAGCACCACGACGCTCCATATAGCGAATAGATGCCAATTTAGAGGATATCAAAGATTCAATACATCCAAGGTACCAATCATTTTCGTATGCTACAATTACAAATGTATTAATCATTTCATGCATAAATAACAATTTCTGAACTTTTCTATAAGATTTCGATTCAGCATTTGTGTTTGACACATTACATTTTCTTTTAGCTTTAGCTACGAGTTTTTGGGGCAACTGAACAAGGTTTTTTAACACCTACTTTACCTATGTGCTTGTTCAGAAGAGTTCTTCTTATCCGTAGATCCCGAATAATATTTTTATTATCTTTACCATTTTCAGTTGTGCCATTATGAAACTTTAAAATGTGAATTAAATGTGCTGTAAGTGTAGTTAAATCATGTGATTTACCCTTTACACTGAAAGAATAATAGTTATTTGGTACTGGTGTTTTAATTACAAATTTATGGTATAAAATTTGTTGTTTTACAGCTTCAATTGTATTAGAAGTTTTATTAATATATGATAATATATTCCTCTCGGAAGTCCACAAACCCCCAACATCAGCAATAGATTTTTTTAATTTTTCATTCCGTTCCGATTCTTTCGCGTCTAATTCAGCTTTATGTTTATTCAGCAAGGCCTGTCGTTGATTACGAATTGATTTTGACTTAATGATGTTGTTTTTTCTGCGAAGTGGAGCAAGCTTAATGGCGCACCTAATGATACTTGGTCTTTTGCTGGGTTCTAACGTAGACAGGTAAGTACTAGTTTAGTTATTCCTAAAAGTTACACAAGCAGATAAATGGGAAGCAGATTTTTGTGGCGAACGATTTATGTGTCGATCAAGATCATTGAAATCTTTCTCCGAAACCCTGTTGGTTGTTGGACATGACTTGGTTTGTTATATTACTGATGTTGAGGGTTGTGAATAAATGCCATTTAATATTTGATCATCAAGTTGTCGTTTCAATACAATCTCGGCATCATAACATATAATTTCAAGACATTCCTTTGTGAGTGCATTTATGTCATCTGATTGTCTGATAAATAATTCTTCATATATGATGCCTTTCTTAATTTCTATTTCAGAAAAGACTTGTTTTTCATCAAGTAAAGGGGAGGCATCAAATGAGAGAGAATGGAGACTGTCAATTAGTTGCTTCCAGACAGAATTCAAATCAAACACGTGTTTGTGTTTTTGTTCAAGCAGAGACCATAGTGGAGTTGTAATTAAAAAAAAGCAAAAATTCCTAGTGCTCTAAGACCTGCTTGACATATAGGCGACATGATGCTTTCATTAATACATTTAAGTAAGCGATTATCATTCAAATTAAAACCATTTAAGAAGTCTAGAATATGATTTCTATGATAAAATAATGCAGCCCCAACTATAAAGAGGACATTAAAACGATGATGTAGAAATGAAATAATGTGATTTTTTTCATTAATAATATCAAGATAATCAGTACAGTTCTCGGCGCAACCAGATCGCTGATTACCAGTACGTGTAAGAGTCTGTGAGGCTTCAAAAACTAAATCAAATGTTCTAGCATTACCTTTCTGAAACGAAAAATTTGTCACCTTTGACCCAGTTTCAAGAGCTATCTCTTCGTAAATTTTTAATGATTTTGAAGCAATAGTACCTAAATTGGATATCGCATGAAGTCCACGGTAAATACCATTGATTTGAATCATATTGGCTTTTTCGGAATCAGAAAGTTCTGAAAACTGGGGCAAGTGTGATACAAAGATTTCCTCCCTTGACTGTTCAGTGTTCTGAAACTTTTATTAACAATGTAACGATCAGTCATCATATTTTTGTATATTAGATAACATTAGAGAAACAAATTTCTTTTGTTCATTTACATTATCAGTAAGTGTACTTGAAGTTTCTAATAAAAGACGATTTAAAGTTTCCAAATATGAAACAGCATGACCTGAAACATGTTCTTCAATGCCTAATGAAAAAGTGTTTTTATCTTTTGTTGTAATTTGAAAACTAGAAAACTCCTTAAATCTCTTTTTTTGTGGCATCAAAATGTAGAGTGGTCTCGGGTTCATGTAATATAAGTTCTGCTGTCTGAATTTGGCTAATAATCTGCGCCTCAGTCTGAAATGATTTAATTGTTGATGTTGAGGGTAGGTCTTCTACCTCCATATGGGCAATACCTTCAAGCACAGTCTTAGTGACTTCACTTACTTTCTTGACAGATGTACCTAAGGACAAAAGTTGCATAGAAACTGCACGTACGTCATCGGTGTAAGTCTTACCTACTTTTGTTTCAATTTTGTTCTCTTTTTCTAGGCCTACTTGACTATTTTGATAATTTTCTAATTGCAAATTCAACTCATTTATTTCATCTTTTAATTGCAAACTTTCTAATTCCCTGAAATTATTTCTTTCCTAAAGTGCTCTATACCTTGATTTTTCTTTTAAGCATTTAAGTTTATCATGCTTTATGATTTCAATTTCTTTAACTAACATATCAATCTGTAATTCACATGCCCTTACTTTCTCCCTCGTCTCCTGTGCACGTTTATCGCTTTGATAAACATTTTGAGTTTTGAATTTGGTTATTCTATTATTTAATTTTGATAAATTTTCTTTTGCATAACATATATCATTCTGTAATTTAAGTAATTCTTCATTTACATTATTAACTAATTCAGATTCATTTTCATTTTCCAGGTTATCAAGTGAAGCCTGGGTTGAAATTGAAAATGTTTGGACAGGCGTTATTACAGGTGTGTTAGGCCATTTCTTATTTTATAAAACGCATTTTCCATTTTCATTATCATCGGAAGTAATTGTGTCATGATCAGCTACATGTAACAAATGTATAGAATGAATTGATTGCTGGATTTGGTTGATTCTGCGTTCATTTTTTTCATGTGTGCAATGCTTATGTGGAAACCCGTTTAACGGTTTCATAGGTACCGGAAGTTCAAGGGTAACGTGGCACCGGAAGTGAAGTAAGTTCAAGGGTAACGTGGCACTGATGAACCCCGTCATCACTGCTTCGCAGGTCTAGTTATAAATTATAATTGTTAACTAAAATTATATATTAAAATATCATTATGCAAGAGCAAAATCTGATTTTTACAGGTCTTTCTTTAAGCGTGAGATGTTATCTAAATAATCAATTAGACATTTATTAACATATTCAGACCATAATAAACTCTTTATGTGAAGACTAGTGTTGCGAATCCTTTACCAACGAGAGGTTCGTCTTTGTTTTGGGAACGCCTCTGAGTTAGATACGTGGAACCAAAAGAAAGGACAAGACAATTAACTTTTAATAAAACTTTACTAAACACAGAAAAGCAATAATACAACAATATAATTTGAATAACATGTACAGTAATCTTAATCAATTAAATGGAATCCGGAACTCGAACTTCCAATGCCACTGGATGACTAGGGTTGCTTTAAGACGACAGTCTCTGAAATTTAATACAAATACAAATGCTAATCGCCGAACAGATTAACGTGCTATACACGGAAATATCCGCTGTATAGCTAACTTCGCTGGATGACTGGAATCACTGGATCACTGGAGTGACTGGATTACTTCAGCCACTGGAATATGTAATTATATGATAATACAAAATAATATGCTATACACGGAAACATATCCGCTGGATAGCTAAGGTCGCTGGATGACTAGAATCACTGGATCACTGGAGTGACTGGATGACTTCAGTCACCGGATAACTGGAATCGCTGGATGACTGGAGTGATTGGAATCGAACCCAAATTATTGCTAACTACAGAAATGCAAAAATCATTAGTACTCAAATGTCGCTGGATCAGACCACTGGAGAGGTTAATACGCTCAATGTGGTTATCGGGTTTGTGATCATCCTATCATCGGATTGACCTTGGATTGACCTTGGCTAGTTTACGTTAACTTGAAATCCGGCAGGCCTATATAGTATAATGGGGCTTGTATTATTGCTGACTGGAGGATGGGCGCTGGCTTGGTTTACTTAATCCGCCGTCCCGCGGCTGGATCCAGACTGGATTACCGTACCATTAAAGATTCCATCTTTGCTTCCAGTTCCAGTTAAGAGTTCACCTTCGTAAGGCGTACAGAAAACCAATGCAATGAATTCCTGACGTCAATCTAATTTATACTGGCGATATGTGACGTCATGACGTCAACATACCCTCATCCAATAGGAACGTCCACCAGGGGACGTTAGGAACTGTCATGGCTGACCATGTCAAGTTTTGTCCCAAATTTGCCATGTGAATTATGTAGAAATGCGATATACGTCTCAATGAGGGAGTCGTGAACATTAATTTGGACTCCTTGGTGATCATAGTTACTGACTCGACAACTTATATAACTTCTTTGGATATCATGCCGTCTATACACGGTAAGTGCTACTTTTGTTCCCACGTTTAGGCCGACGTTTCATCCCGACGTCAACGGAATAGAAAGATTAATTGTATACACTGTACAATACTAATAAAATGGGGCTTAGCTTGCTTGTGTGGACAATTCAATAGGTATCAATTGACAGGTTCGTAACACTAGCCTTCGATGTTGGCAGATTAAAATCGTATATACCGCTTAATGGCGGTTACTAATTAAATCAATCAAGTGGATAATCGAGACTATGCTGTTTATATTAATGATTTGAGTAATGATGACCGAGGCTATGAATATTTCAAAAGCTTTTTTCTCGGCTAATAGTGAATCAATTTGACTGAAATTTTCAGCAAATTATCTTTACACTATCTAGTTTTTATCTATTGTAGTGAGAACTGCCATCTCTTTATCTTATCTCCCATAATGTAACTTTAAAAAATCGACTGTAATATATTATATTATATTGTACATAATATATTGTATATTGAAAATAATACATGTATATTATACATTTTATATTGTAAATTATATATTATATAGTGTTAATTACATATTTCGTATATTATATATTATAAATCATAATTATATATTAACAAATCGACTGTTAATAACATTAAATTAGACACTGTATTATAAATAAAGTAAAAGAATCGACCAAAGAAAAATACTTTCACAGTTTATCTTGGTACTGAAACGATGAATTTTTATACACATATTTGGCATCACTGTCTTCGGCGGGAATTTCCTCATTGGAAATAATTGATATATTGGTTTTATCTGGAGTAATTATCGCTATATTGATTTTTCCTGGTGCCTCTATACTGATTTCTACAGGTACCTCCTTGGCCCATTCCTGTTCGTTCCCACTTCCAAATATACCAAAAAATATGGCACCGAACAGGTTCAGACCTCCGTTAATATAGAAAACTGTCTGCCACTGTTCCAATGTTCCCTGTAAATTGTGAGGAGAAAATATACTCATTATCATGATAGACAATTTGACTATAAATAAGGGAATTTTGACGAACTAGTAATCATAGTATGTGATAAAGCGTCCACGAGTACTTGCTGTGTCCTGTATTTCATTTCAGGTAAGTCACCCGCATCACTGATGACCGCATCACTAGTGATAATTTATTGATTGCATAATGCGTAGTAATACAACGTGTCATCGGAAAGATGTAGAACTGTATTTCTTTAAGTGCATTTACAGAAAATTATGCTTAAAGCACACACAATCATCTTTTGAGTGGGAATAACCTGTGTACACGGAGTAAACCCACGGGTTTGAGAAGGCGCCCCTTATCCTCAATCCACATACGCTTCCACCGGGGACCGTAACCACAATAGCAATCCAGGGGTGACCGGCCAACTAGAGGTCCGAGCGCGACACTCTAGACCACTAGGCCATCTCTTGACATACAGGTGTATCAACTATGTGTGGGCATGTCTGTATAAACGCTAGAAATCGGTTCAAAATAAATGTTAATGTTTTGAAAGATGTGTGAATTACCTCGGGTGTTAAAGCTGTGGTTAGAATTGGTACACCGACTGAAACCGCACACCCAACCGTCATTGTTAAACCCGATATAGGTCCAGCAAATCTAGCATAAAATAATGCAAAGAAAAATATAAGCTTATCGTTTGTATTCTTTGAATGGTATTTAGTAATTAGTTCATAATCAAATAAAATACTATTGGTGGATAACACTAACTATGGTTTAATACATTACAATCTGACTTAAACAAACCGTATTTCGTTTTGTTTTTATTGTTCAAAATTTCTTTACGTTTTTATTGTTCAATATTTGGTTTTACTTGTCTTTACTACACTAGAATCTGGAAGAATTGTTATCATTGACGTGTTATGGCTGATGTGAGAGATTAAGAAATGAAACCGTCTGTTTCGGCGACTTGTTGGCATTCTCCGCGCGGAACTGTGGGTAAACCACTAGAAACGTCAACGCCGATTGATTAAGCAATATCTGGCGTCATAGGGGCAAAGGCCGCTAACTGGAAATTCCACTATAACTTATCAGATCTTCATTGAGTGTAGGCCATCGAAAGTATAATCAAACGAAACGAGAGATAGATCTAGATTTAAATCCGATTGATTAGATTGCGACGTTCCAACAAGATTTCCAGATATTTTGTGTTGATATATGCTTGATAACGACTTGTGAAATAAAACATAGCAATTGTTACCCAGATATTTTAATTTTTATCCAGAAATAGAGTTTTACTTGGTTATCTTATGTTTTTGTGAAGTTCAACAAGAAGGTGTGTTAGCTACGGAATCTGGTAGTTTTTGTTATTTTTTCACAAGGAGGCTCAAGGTGTGTTACATTTTTCACATGCATAATTCTCGTAACATATAGCAGATCATGACTCCAATTGGCTTTACACAATGGTTTCTTTGGGTTGTATTCCTGATTGTTTTCAGAATTATTCGTTTGTTTGTGATTTCCGCGCATTGTGTCTTGTCCATAGATCTGTTTTTGTGTCAATTAATTGTGATGCAGCCCCCCCCCTGCAATTGCTATTATAACGAAAATGTGTTTGGCAAGGTTTTGAGAAGTTTTAAAAAGTAAGGGAGAGACTAATCTATGAATACAATTCCCCTACTGGTCATGTTTATAAAACAAGCAATAGTAGTCACCTTGGAGCTATATCTATATGGTTTACTCGAAATGCCGCCATTGTTGCCGATTGAAAACCAGACGCTGACGCCATTAAGGCTACTGCCAGAGTTTTCTGTTTTGGACCAAGGTACCCTAATCCTATGATCAATACTGCTGGAATTATCATACCTACAAAACAAAATTTCTACTACAGGTTCCATTACTGCTGGAATTATCATACCTACGAAAATACATCGGCTGGAACTATCATACCTACAAAACAAAATCTGCTGGAATTATCACATCTATCATAAAAAAAATCTTCAGTACAAGTTTTATTTAATAATGTGTCATCATACATACGTTTAATCGCCACTTACAGTTCAAAATGATTTGAGCATCACTACTATCAGAATTATGATCGTCTATTTTAATATTCGTAATAATATCGTATATCCAAATAGTTTATCATATATCAGAATAGATTATCATATATCCAAATAGAGGTCATAGATTATCATATATCCAAATATGTTACCATATATCTAAATAGATGACCATATATCCAAATAGAGTTCATCGGTTGTGATATGTCCAAATACATTATCATATATTCAAATACATTAAAAATGATTACCTAAAATACTTTGAAACAGTTTTCTGTTGTTGGTCATGGAGAGATGTTTTCTCTCCGCTATAAAGTCAGCTAAACTAGCAAAGGCTAGACCCATGAAGAATCGTGTTATGAAGGGTAAAGCCGAGTAAATACCGTTCTGAAAATATGAGATAGTGTTCATATATCTTATAAAGTAAAATGGTATTATCAGTAAAATATCTCTGAGCGACAGATGGCACTTAAATATCAACTGTAACAGTAAAATCATAGCCTCTCTTTCAAACCTCTCTTGCCATCTAACCTTGTGACGAAAAACTGAAATGAAACGTCCTAATCCTAATGGGTCAATGGAGACAGGCATACGCCATCATTGTGCTACGAGGGATCTTTTACGTGCACGCCAATGTGTACACGGGACCTCGGTTTTTCGTTCAATCCGACAGCTGAATTCACACTGAAAAATCCCGATGAACATTTTCGGGTGAGATCCGCGACCTTCAGGCTAGCGAGCGAGCGTCTTACTCACTGAACCACCGTGGCTCCATTTATTTCATCAAATCACGACAGATATCACTGACAATTGTTACAAAGAACAACAGCAGTCTGATCTATTTGACTTGACTCTTCTATATATTTTATATAAAATCAGTAAATAATTATTAAATTTCTATAAGTATTAAATTGTGCATTTTTTTATATTATTGTAAATATGTAAATTAGGTCGTAACATTACAAATTAGGTCCTACAATACATTTTCCGGAATGAAATGTGTTAGTTCTATTCAAAAATATTACAATAATACATTGTATGTATCTAGACTTACGTCCGTGACGTCATACTCAAGAACATCATTCATATAAATGGGTAAAAAGTTTGAGAATAGGGTCAAAAACCAAGAATGACAGCAATGGGATATTAATAATGCCCAGAATGGTAATGATGTCAATATCTTAAACCATGGAACACGAAGAATCTGGAAAATAAAAGGGATAATAGTAGAAAAGCGATTATTTCGATCATTTTTAGACTAACATGTGATCATTGTATTTAAATACTTAAGTGTCCAATACGATGAAGGGAATTTTGCCTGGACAGCGGTGATAAAATGCTGTCAAAACCTCGCCGTGCGTGCTTTAATGTCGTCGCATTGAACTTGTGAACGTTTTAATTCACATGACTTCAAATGACTTAATTAGGTCAATATAGATCACCCCAGGTCTTTAGAATGGTATCTAGTCGATCAGACAGGATGAAATCCCTGGGTCCATCCGTGTACATTATTTATAACAACCGTGACAGCTTTTGGAGAATAGACTGAAAAAGTGCTGACCGGGCAAAATTCTCCATCATAAACGTCTCAAAATGAAAGGAGTGTTACGTTAATCCACTGTGTCAAGCCCGAAATACAAAGCAGTGGAATGATTCAAGGGAGATAATTCTATGTACTGGTTTGGCGTCAGACCCCCCCCCCCCCCGCCCCCCACTTAAATTTCCCGTTTAGTTTGGTGTTAATTTTTATACGCCCACATTTTTATGTGGACGTATATTGTCGTCGCCCCTGTCCGTCCGTCCGTCCGTCCGTCCGTCCGTCCGTCCACATTTTTTTGTGAACAGTCTACAGGTCACAATTTTTATCCGATTTCAATTAAACTTAAAATATAGGTTTATCACCATAAGATCTCGGTTCCTTTCGATATTGGCATGTATCGGACTGTAACTTCATGGGTTATGGCCCCTGATTGTACGAAAAATCACGTTTTTTAGCTTGTGAACAGCGTAGAGGTCACAATTTTGAACCGATTTGGATGAAACTTGACATGTGTGTTTATAACCCAAAGATCTTGGTTCCTTTCGATATTTGCGCCAATCGGATCGTAACTTCCTGAATTATGGCCCCTGATTGTCCGAAAAATTGCCCTTTTTAGCTCGTGGTCCCTCTGGAGGTCAAAATTGTTATCCGATTTAAAAAACCGTGTGATTATATCACCGTTCCATGGTTATGAAGGTCGAGTTCGAATTTCGTGAAAATCGGACCAAAATTGACGGACAAAATGGCCGCCATTTGTACGCGAATAGTGTGAAAATATGTTAAATCAAGGTTGTGAACAGTGTAGAGGACACAATTTTGAACCGATTTGGATGAAACTTAAAATGCATGTTTATAACCCAAAGATCTTGGTTTCTTTCGATATTTGCGCCAATCGGATCGTAACTTCCTGAATTATGGCCCCTGATTGTCCGAAAAATTGCCCTTTTTAGCGTGTGGTCCCTATGGAGGTCAAAATTGTTATCCGATTTAAAAAAACGTTTTCTTATATCATTGTTCCATGGTTATGAAGGTCGAGGTTGAATTTCGTGAAAATCGGACCAAAATTGACGGACAAAATGGCCGCCATTTGTACGCGAATAGTGTGAAAATATGTTATATCAAGGTTGTGAACAGTGTAGAGGACACAATTTTGAACCGATTTGGATGAAACTTGAAATGCATGTTTATAACCCAAAGATCTTGATTCCTTTCGATATTTGCGCCAATCGGATCGTAACTTGCTGAATTATGGCCCCTGATTGTCCGAAAAATCGCCCTTTTTAGCTTGTGGTGCCTCTGGAGGTCAAAATTGTTATCCGATTTAAAAAACCGTTTGATTATATCACCGTTCCATGGTTATGAAGGTCGAGTTTGAATTTCGTGAAAATCGGACCAAAATTGACGGACAAAATGGCCGCCATTTGTACGCGAATAGTGTGAAAATATGTTAAATCAAGGTTGTGAACAGTGTAGAGGACACAATTTTGAACCGATTTGGATGAAACTTGAAATGCATGTTTATAACCCAAAGATCTTGATTCCTTTTGATATTTGCGCCAATCGGATCGTAACTTCCTGAATTATGGCCCCTGATTGTCCGAAAAATTGCCCTTTTTAGCTTGTGGTCCCTCTGGAGGTCAAAATTGTTATCCGATTTAAAAAAAACGTTTGATTATATCACCGTTCCATGGTTATGAAGGTTGAGTATGAATTTTGTGAAAATCGGACCAAAATTGACGGACAAAATGGCCGCCGTTTGTACACGAATATTGTGAAAATATGTTATATAAAGGTTGTGGACCTTATAGAGGTCACAATTTTGAACCGATTTTGATGAAACTTGACATGTAGTTTATAACCCAAAGATCTTGGTTCCTTTCGATATTTGCGCCCATTGGATCATAACTTCCTGAATTATGTCCCCGGATTGTCCGAAAAATCGCTTTTGTTCGCTTTTGGTCCCTCTGGAGGTCAAAATTATTATCCGATTTAAAAAAACGTTTGACTATATCACCGTTACATGGTAAAGAAGAGAGAGTTTGAATTACATGAAAACCGGACTAGAATTGACGGACAAAATGGCCGCCGTTTGTACACGAATAGTGTGAAAATATGTTATATCAAGGTTGTGGACCCTATAGAGGTCACAATTTTGAGTCGATTTTGATGAAACTTGACAGGTATGTTTTAAACCCAAAGATCTTGGTTCCTTTCAATATTTGCGCCCATCGGGTCATTACTTCCTGAATTATGTCCCCTGATTGTACGAAAAATCACCCTTTTTAGCTTGTGGTGCCTCTGGAGGTCACAATTATTATATGATTTAAAAAAAAACGTTTGATTATAAAAACCAAACAAATTCTAATGATTTTTTGATAATTCCTTAATATGCGACAATTCTTGTTGACTGCCCGGACGATTTGGCTGCTGTGTGGGCGTATGTTTCGTTGCCTGGCAACCTATTTTTATCATTTTGCAAGACTCGCAACATTTTCTCTAATTTTTTTTTTGCAAAGAGGAGGGGAGGTCTGCTGCATGATTGCCAGTACGGACAGCGCATAAATCATTCCGCCAAAAAAAAACCCCATGAAAACTTTCCAAAACATGGCTTCAAATGTAAATTATATACCTAAAGTTTAAAACAAATAGCCATGCAGAAAAGGACAAAGATTGTCAGTGGGAAGGGCTAAAATTTAATTTCTGGTTGAAGGACCTAAATCGCCAATATTTGGGTCGTAGAAATTGACACAAGTGGGTCTCAACGTATATTATAATGTAATATGAATGTATATAAACTTATTTACATTCAATCATTTCTGTTTTTACATTAATTTCAAATCAGTTAAGTTCGGCATAATACGCTAGAAGTCTTGTTAGTCTAGTCTATATCAATAATATTTATTGCACATGCGCTCCAGAAAATAATATGCCGTCACCTTTTGAATATGTCCAGTCCTGTTCTTCGAGTCCCAAAGAGCAGCTTCGGTTGGATTTTAGGACATTATTATTATTATTGTTACAAATGGCGCTAAAACACAGTAACGTGTACCGATGGTAAAATGGTTATTTTGTCATAAATATCGAATTTCAAAAGCCCATATTTTTCCGGTAAGATCACAACAATAATGTTAATATTAATTGACAAATAATTCGTTCTTTCAATGTTGAAGACTGTTGATGATAATGAGTTAGAGACTTACCTACTTTCAATGTCGAAGACTGTAGATTATATTGAGTTAGAGACTTAGCTACTTCATGTATAAACAAATATAGGCAAGATATAAAATTTAAAGCGAACGACCTGGCATCGATTCCTACCTTCTTTTTGTGGGGAGGTTTAACTTTGCCATAATGAATGTATTCTTTTTCTTCTTCTGAGATTCTTGGGTGTTTATCAGGAGAATTATAAACTGCAAACCACCAAAATATCATCCAGAGTATTGTTCCAAGACCTAAATATATAAAAATCATTGACACGGTTTCATAATATAACAGGGGTGGTATGGGGTTTGGACCGAATACTTGTCCAACCTCGTGGGTTGCTTCGGGTCCTCCGGTTTGTTCCCACTGCTAAACACCCCTACGCGCAAGCAAATTATTGAAATAAGGACCTTGTTTCTGTCGAGTGGATGTTAAACCCCATGCCTATCTCTCTCATAATGTAAAAAGTTGTTGTCCTCGAAGGAATTACAAATGAGCTGAAAATGGACCTGCTTCTTTAAATCTTTGATACTTATTTACCCTAGCAATGATCTCTGTGTGACAATATTTGGAATGTGTTTAACCAGTTAAATTACATGTAACATTGATGGACAGGGACATTGCCCTTTAATGGCCATGACCATTATTTCAATGGGTGTTAAATCTTTACAAGAATTTACTTACTAAATACATAGAATATAAAGGGCCAGCCATCATCAAGTGGTATTTCACATAAGAATCCAGCAATTCCAGTAGCTACGACATTCCCCAGATTAATTCCTGAAAGGAACAAATAAGACAGAAAGACTTGTAACATCCATACGAAATAAGAGGAATTGTGATCACATTATTTGTAGTCCAAATCCTGTATCCAGGTTTCAAAAGCTTCTAATAGATCGTATATCGGTGTTTCAATTTGCTGTATAAAAATAACTATGGTGTATTCAAGAAAGGGCTATTGTGGGTATTCGCGTAGACAAATTGTACAAAGCGGACATTGAAAAGTATCAGATTATCTTAAAAGGGACTTTCTTTCCACAGTTTACATGCTCATCTCTAATTTAATTAATTTCAGTTAAGATAAACGCATTGTCATATACGTAAGCGATAGTCTGTCAGCTTCTGTAATTTTGAAATGCATGTGAATAGGAACGACGGAAGTATACGGACACATTAAAAACTATACAAAACCCAAAGAAAATAGGAAATAAATTCAGAAACATCACCTGAATTGGACACCGCCATCAGCCTTGCCTTTTCAGATTTTGTTGCCCATTGAGACCACAGAACTTGCATTGATGGTAAAATTACACCCTGTTGATAAAATCAAAAAATAATAATAAATCTAATCGTAATGGTATATATTTATAATCGTAATGGTATATATCTATAATTGTAATGGTATATATCTATAGTGGCATATTTATAATTCGTAATGGTATATATGTATAGTTGTATATTTATAATCGTAATGCAGTCCTTCACGTTTAAGGCGCGCTTTCGCCTCCCGAAGCACCTCGACTTAACTTCGGGGGAGTCATTAAATACGCCCGCTAATTAGCTAAATCGCTCTCCTCATTGAGATTAATAAATTACAGTACTTTCAGGGGTTTTTTATTATTAAAACTGCACGTGTTTGGCGTATAGTGACCGTCTGCAAGCAATGAGCGTTCCCGTCGTAAAATTTTGGCTGCCATAATTCTTCACCAAACATCTTGAATACCAATGTAAGGCTCGTTTTAATTGGATAGAAGTCTAAAATCAGCCAATAGAATACGATGCTACTTGACGCTTAATGTGTCGCCGGATGTTGATAGAAATGTCCCCGGGTATGACACGTCTATAATAACGTTACGTTGTTTAAAAAGTTTTCATGTACCCAGTACCGCTTGTCCCGTTGGCATTGCGTGGATTGTCGCTATCAATAAATCTGGAGATGGTCAGAACTGTCATGTATAATATGCGACATTTTTAAATTGGAATAACTCGAGGGCAAATAGCCACGGTGCGGGGACAAAATAGGTTTGCAATTTCAATTTGTGCGCTAATCACGCTGACAAAGTGATCAAACCGGCAACAATTCGAGGAAAATATAAATGACTTAAAAAGGTTATGAGACAAAACTAATGTAGAATTACTCTTGCAATATAAATAAGAGGAGTTGTTTTTACGGGAGCTTTTTTCTCAATTTCTAAATTGGCGGGAGTGTTTTACGGCTCCCGTACCATTTCGTAAACGTGAAGGACTGGTAATGGTATATATTTATAATCGTAATGGTATATATCTATAATCGTAATGATATATATTCATAATTGTAATAATATATACCCATAATCGTAATGATATATATCTATAATCGTAATGATATTTATAATAGTAATGTTATATATTTACAATTGTAATGGTATAAACGTATAATCGATATCCATTGACAACAACTCTGGCGATCTTCCTACAATTACACACAATAACCCAAGACGTTACTGTCTTATCCGAGGTCTTTGTGGTGTAAACATAAATTTAATGTATCATAATAAAATTGGACAAAAAATTGTGACCTGAAGATGTCCGCAAATAAAATGTTCACGGATGTCCGGAGAGACAGTTGCAAACACGTCTACATGAAAATGTGAGCGTATCAAACTTATTATTACTCGGCTGGTCGTATTCAATATTATTTCAACCTGATTTTAAAAAATACAGATCTATATTTCGTTTCGTTTTTATACCTTCGATGGCATACACTACATGCAGATCTGACAGGTTGTCGCGATAAGTCAAGTCAAAGATTATACGAGAAGCTTTTGACCCTATGACGTCAGACATTTGATAACCAAAACACGCATAAAGCTCACCTAACACACCATTCTGAACTCGTCAATGATCCAGATCCTAGTGAAATAAGGACAAATAAAACTAAATTTTCCTATATAAGAACGAAACCAAATAGGATCATTGTTTAAATTAAAGTGGTATTACATCTTACATCCCACTTCTACTCGTTGCCACTGGCAACCTTTATTAAAACTGGCTTGTTTATTTTCAATACAGGCCTAAAAGTATCTGTGTATCAAAAGTAACCAGAAATAGTACGGTTCATTCCATTTAGATACCTATCAAGCAATGAGTAGCCGACGTTTAGTCCGAACCAGATCGAAACGATATCGATGGCTATAACAATGCACTATTAGTCAAAATCATAGTAACAAAACAAACCGAGAGGAACTGCATGGCAGTGCAAAAATATATACAATGACATTAAATTGAAATAAAAACATATTACAAAAAAACAATTATTATACATATCAATTGGCATCTATTCCATAATTTGGTTTGATTTATATTAATATGCAAAACATAAATTAGGATATTGGATAATTATTTTAATTAATTGTGATGATAGAATGTGCAGTTCTCTTGCTGGACACTTCACAAGCCTTGGAAATAAGCAAGATGAAAAAAAACCCACCTAGGAAGTAATAAATTTAATTACAAATAAATTTCAACGGACGAACCATCCGCCGAAACATACTTTCACCAGGAATGACCCACGTTTCGCATTTCCTTTACACTACATTTAGGGAGTTGGGGTGGCCTAGTGGTCTAGAGTGCCGCGCTTCTACCGTTAGCTGGCCGATCACCTCTGGCTTGCGGCTGTGGTGTCGAGCCCTGGTGTGAGCGTATGTGGCACGGAGATAGGGGCGCCTTCTCAACCTCGTGGGTTTCCTCCCATTGCTAAAGAGCCCTATAACGCGCAAGTGAATTATTGAAATAAAATGAAACCATATCTTAGTCTCAAAATGACCTAGTTTGTATCGAGTTGACGTTAAGCCCCATTTTCTCCCTCTCTTTTTACACTTCATTTAATATCATCGCAGTCCTCTACGCCATAGAGAAGTTGTTTTGACGATGTGGTCTAAACAAACACGTGGCTATTTTATGCTCAGGGTATCATAGCAAGACGGACGGGTAAATACTACTGCGAAATCATTCTACCATGAAATGTAACGTGAGGCACAGCAAGGAGTAAATGACAGAGCAGAAAGTTTTTGTCATTTTTCGATTGAAACGACTCGATAATAAAAACTATTTTTTACATTTTGCTTCACAATACTCCTCGGTGTATCGGTGAATATCAGGACAGTTTTGGTCGAGGGGCCCACCGATACACCTCGGAAGTATGCTAATAACTATTACTTACCGACGATATTCCCATAATTATTCTGATAGCTACAACGACTTCCACTCTATATCTAATACAAACAGGTGTCAATCCATTACACACATTGGTTATCAACATAGCTACAAGGATGACCATCTTAGGACCAAATCTTTGAGCCATTAATCCCCCTAGTAACGGTGTTACTATGTAACCATAGAAATATGAAGATAATACCACGCCCACCCATTCCTTCGGTACCATAGCTGAGGTCTTCTGAAAACAGATGATTATAAATACGGGATGAGAATGATCTACGTTAAAGGATGGGGTATCTCTAAGTTAAGGGATGGGAATAATCTAAGTTCAGGGTTGGGAATAATAGGGATGGGAATAGTCAAAGTTCAGAGATGTGAATAATCTAAGTTCGGGGATGGGGATAGTCTGAAGGTAAGGGGTGGGAATAGTCTAAAGTTAAGGGTTCGGAATACTCTAAGTTCATGATTGGGAATACTCTAAGTTCAGGATTGGGGGATGGGAATAGTCTAAAGTTAATGGTTGGGAATAATCTAAGTTCGGGATGTAAATAATCTAAAGTTAAGGGTTTGGAATAGTCTAAAGTTAAGGGATGGGAATACTTTAAGTTAAGGGTTGGGAATACTATAAGATAAGGGTGTTGAATTCTCGAAGTAGATTTTATTTGTGGAGAGTTTTGAGTACTTACTAATTTTGTTGAATTTGTGTCTACTGCCATTGCTGAGTTGTATTCTTCCGTGTAGTTTGTTAGGGTCGTGTTATCTTTAGCAACATTTTCCATGCAAACCAGTGCCATGGCTATACACGTCCTCAGGGCGAACATGGCCAAGGTACAAGATGCACAAAGAAACGCAATCTGCCATCGGTGAGAAGTGTAGCGACGTAAACTTGTCTCTGGAGCCCGATTTTCCACCAATACACCGATGGAGCAAACGGAGTTGATGCTCCTGGAATTCACATTTCCATCCGTCGAACCTTTGGAAGTTGCAAGACTTAATAGAAAACTGCACGACAAAAGATAAACATAACAAAAGACCCTAGATTAGATAGACATTTCTATAAAATTGACACGGAAAAAAAAGTATTGAAATTCCCCGCGTCGCATTTGCATATTTCGGAAAATATCAAATTTTTTTCATCATACTTCAAGATAAAATGTACAACTGGGGAATGGAAACGACGCAAATTGACTCAATGACAGGCCTTATGATACAAAGCATACACAATAACCATTCGGCCACCAAACCCCCACTGTAATTGATTTCTCTATTTTACCAATCATTCCTGTATCTATTCAAATATTTCATATCCAATATAAAACAACGATCAATATGTAGAGAAAAATAACTTCTCCCTGTAGAAATTTGTTAAGGATTAGTCGTTCGGATGGGACGAAAAACCTAGGTCCCGAATACACATTGGCGTGCACGGTCAAAACTTCGGGTGATACGCGATAGGACGATAAAACCCATTATATCACTGGAATTGAATTCCCCATATAATTCTTGATATATTGCATTTGAAAATATTAGTGAAGACTCTACACGTTCGGAATATTTCCAGAAAATATTGGAAGCAAATTATACATACCACAGTTAAAATTGCACAAAAAAAGCAATATTGATTCTGAATTATTCGAGGTATAATAAAATCTTATGTTTCAATCTAAAATAAAGTGTGTAAAACTTACCGTCTCGTAAAAGTTTGAAGGATTTTGTCGTCATGTTGAAAAAAAACCCAAACTTTTTATCGTATGAAACCCGTGTCCATGTTATGAACTTAACAGTATAATTATATTTAATTCAAATTCAGTTATGAATATCATTTTAGCATATCATTACTAAGGGGTGTTAGAGGTTATCTTGTGTTTACTTTTCTTAAGGTGACAGTTTCCGTGTAATGGAGATTTTCACGTGTATCCTAAATATCATACCCTCTCGTTACCGGTAATAAAGAATTATGTAATAATGACATTTAGATAAACACGCATTGCTTATTAGTAATAACACGTCGTGGCCTAAAAAAATATAAAATTATACATCATGAAATACTATCAAGTGCAAAGACCGCGTGAGGCCCTTGGTGTGTATCTGGCTCAAATTCATTCCTGTGAGACGACAATTTGGAGACCCGAAAATCACTCCGCGTGAAAAGTCTAGAGGAATGACTTCACGGACAATAAATATAAAAAGTCTACTGTCATCTGTGAGAAATATCTGATTTTCTGTTGAATGGATCACAATTTAAGCCAAAGGTTAAAAGTCAAATTTATAAACAACCCACCTACCGCTTGATATTTTGAAGCTCCATAATATATGACAGGTCTGTCTTTATTAGCCCTGTCGGGGCAAATCAATAGGGCTTTAAACCCCATTTCATTTTATACCTCTAAACATACTCATTTCCGCTTAATATTTCGAAACACAATAGGTTTTCTTACTCTGAAAATCTATGTTCTGTATAACGGAAAGGGTCGCAGAGTAGGGTCGCATTTCAAACCTCGTGGGTTTCCTCCGGGTCATCCGGTTTCCTGCCACTGCCCAAGACCTCGACGCGCAAATTGAAATCCAATTGAACCACGTGTTAGTCCGGAAATGACCTAGTTTGTGCCGAATGGACGTTAAACTCTACCTGGGCAACTCCCGAATTCGAAGAGTAGGTTGCATTCCAACATATTAGGTTTTCTCCGGGTCACGATCTCTACGCGCAAGCGAATTATTGAAATCCAATTGAACCATGTGTTTGCGCAAATAATACCGGAAACGTTTTGCAATGCTAAGAGTGTACACGGTGGATTTTCATTTTTTATATAATTCCTTTGAAGACGAGAGAGAGAGAGAGAGAGAGAGAGAGAGAGAGAAATTGGGTTTAACGTCCACTCAACACAAACTAGGTCATTTCTAGACCAACATATGGTTTTAATTTTATTTCAATAATTCGCTTGCGCGTAGGGGTCTTTAGCAGTGGGAGGAAACCGGAGTGCCCGGAGGAAACCCACGAGTTTGAGAAGGCGCCCCTATCTCCATGCCACATACGCTCACACCAGGGTTCGAAACCACAGCCGCAAGCCAGAGGTGACCGGCCAGCCAGAGGTCGAAGCGCGACACTCTAGACCACTAGGCCACCCCAACTTCCCCTTTGAACACGAAGGGGTGGTAGTCACACATCCATCCATCCCACTTCACCCTCCATCCCAGAAAATTGTCAATACGTAATCTGGAGTAATCCCAACTCAGTATAACATGTACTTATTAGTCCGACCAAGCCATATTTAGAAACAGTAGGTCAAGGGTCAAGATAAACCTCGTCTTTAATCAGATCACACAAGTGATGATGATGTTAATGATCACTTAAACTTGTTGATATGTGTATAAAAAAAACTACAGGAGGTAAATAACAAAAAAAAACTTGGATGATTTGTATTAGTCTTTGTTCTCTCTCAATAGTGAGCAGGTAACTGAACATATGATAACCTTTTAAATGGAACATATACTCCTTGCGATAAGTTGTATTAGTCGTTTATTTTTGGTTTCCTAATAGTGCAGCAGGTAACTGCATAATATTAGAACAACCTTTTAAATGATACAAATACTCCATGGCGGCTACTCGTTTGATAAACTCCATTGGCTATTTGAAAATCCAAGATCACGGAATTTTTCAAGACGGTCGAATTCTGACAACGAAATATCGTTTTTATTTGCGATAAAATCAAACCAAATTGTCCTATTGTATTTATTCTAGACATAAATGTAAAGTTCAATCTAAATCGGGCTCAACACTGTCGGTTCTAAAGGACCCACATTTTATGTAAAAGGCAAGTGCCGTGTCCTAAGACATTGCTGTCTTGAACGCCCTCGAGATTTTTTGATAAAATTCGTGACCTCTACTAGAATGGCCACAAACACGAATGGGCGTAGGTACGTCCAGACGTCAGACATCCGGGTAGACATGGTGAGTCACATAATACGCCGTATTCTCAATCGGTCCGGTGAATTCTGTGCAAGAAAAGCTGCAAATGGAAGCCGTCTTAAAAAATTGGCTGCCATTTTGATCATTCAAGTCGCTATCGAGATTTTCTTAATAAATGACCAAAAACGCCCATGTGATTTATGGCGCATATCTTGACCCGAATATGACGATTAATTTCATCTCTCCAATCAACAAAACTCTCAGATAGCTATTTTAAATAGCTGTAGCTGAATAATTCGTGCTTTCAATGTCGAAGACTGTAGATAATATGAGTTAGAGACTTAGCTACTTCATGTATAAACACATGTAGGCAAGAAATGACCTGGCATCGTTTCCTACCTTCTTTTTGTGCGGAGGCTTAACTTTGTTATGCTGAATGTGTTCTTTTTCTTCTTCTGAGATTCTTGGATGTTTATCAGGAGAATCATAAACCGCAAACCACCAAAATATCATCCAGTGTATTGTTCCTAGAGCTACATATATAAATATCACTGACACGTATTCTTTAATTCTATACCACGAATCTCTAGAATCACATCCAGACGTTTGATCCAAAACATTTATCGTAGCAATAAAAATATAAACATGTAAATATAGGATCAATAAAAGTGAGGCAATACACTGACTTTTTGTTATCTTGTGACGGTCAATTCTTTCTTTTTATCGAATTATGGCGTACTCTTTCTTTTTTGTTTGTTTGTTGAATACCAGCTGCCAATGATTCGTTTACTGCACGCAAATGTGTACACGGGACCTGGGTTTTTCGTCCTATCCGAATGATTATACGTTGTCCCTTGGCAGGCCCTTCGTCAATTTTTGACACAAACGGTAAATGTGACATTTATTTATTAAGTACCAAAAATGTTTGTTTCAGTCTCCAAACATATCCCTAGATTTCAAAGTGCATTTTAAATAGAAGAAATTTGAATAATGTAAATTGAAACTATACTTACATGGGGTTCTAACGGATATTGCACCGTCTGACACTTTTGATTTTATCGAAGAGTTTCACGGTCTGTCTAACACTGAATCGCATCACTACCCACGTGGGTCCCAACGGAAAGTACTTATTCACATCGACTTTGATGTTGTCCCTAGCGATAAATCGTTGGACACGACACGAAGAACAAAATCAGATTTTTAGAAGTAATAGTTGGCGTATAACCTGCTATAAAAAGAGCAATTTGTTGGTGTTGATAGTCTTTGATTTATTATACATTATCCAGTTTTTAGACTGTTTTTAAAATAACGCGTTTCATGTTGGTTTCGTTGTTAATCAATCAATGTTGATACGCAGTTTATAGAAGAAGAACGAGTATTGGATGATTTCACTTTTAAAATATTACTATGATTTATCCAACTGACAGCAACAGGTAACGATATTTCTATAATTTCTACAATGGGTTCAAAAAGCAAAGTTATTTTCAAATGTTTGTTTCTGGCTGTGGTCGCCACTGGTGTCCAAGTGGAGGGAAATGTGTGCTTAAAACAAGAATTGTATCCGAATATGCAGGTTGGTAAAAAGTTATCAGGAGAACCAATGGTGTTTTATCAAGCTGAAGGACTTCTAGGTTGTTATCGTCAATGTGGATTGTATTCCTTATGTCAATCGTTCAATTATAATGTCGAAACACATCAATGTGAATTACTCGCGTTGAATAACACCATTACTGAACCAGTGGTTAACAATATCATAATGGACGTTCCCAATCGTCATGGTCAGCTTTTTGGATCTTGTGAAAATCACGTTTGTCCCCAAAACACAGTCTGTGAAACTGATGGTCCACGCCATGCATGTGTTGTTGTTGGTTGCCATGGCACTCCAAACAGCAAGAATGTTAATGTTACGTCATTTCAGGCCAAATCTTTGTGGCTCCTTAACGAAACTGTTCTATATGCATGCGAGGCTGGCTACTACCCATCTCATAATGCCACGTGCTATACGAATGGTACCTGGTCGCCATTTCTGTGCCTGCCGTTTACTGGATGTAAAAGGAGAAGGTTTTGTGTTGATTTTATTGGTGTCGAAGGTGAATACTGGATTTTCAGTAGACAGCTGAATTCTTGGGTTAAAGTGTACTGTCCTTCGGAATTTAACGGAGAATTTGTAACTTTACACGACATTAATACGTTTTCTACTCCAACATTTTTCAAGGACCCACAAACGTGCGCCCAGATGCCTACAGATTCGAAACTACAAAGTATGGGTTACACGGAGTTCCAAAAAATTCGTTTTTTCGTTTATAAAATGACAATAGATGAGGATAATTTTCGATATTCCAATTCTACCTTTAACAAACAAAACTTTGGAAGTGCTGGTGATTGTGTCAATGATACAACTAGTGATTGTGGACTTATTGGAAGGTTTGTTATCAACACTAATGGTACAGGACTACGTATAAAATCGTCTGTTACCTTGGAAACGTGGGGTGTTGGTGGGCGAGTGGGTAATAAAACACGGTCACAAGATGGACATCGCATTGAAGGTTATTGTGGATCAGTTCTAGGATGCGGTGGGTGTCAACCTACAGAACTAGTATTAGAACTGGATCCCGACTACAAGCCACCACTTGATTCAGCAACTCTCGTTAAGTGTAAAGCACATCACACAAGTGAATAATATGGAAGCAGTTACAAAGATGTATACGGGATATGAAAATGATGTTCCTGTGCGGGTCAGAGCAGGAATCACACGCCATGCTCAAGTCAGGAAACCCTGTGATAGGTCTTAGCCTTTGTTTTACAGACGATTTATTGATATAACTATATCTCACACACATGAGCCGACAATAACACCCCTCTGTTCTAGTAATTTCTTTCAAAATTTTAAAATAACATGTCGATTAACACTTCTTTGGGTCCTATTGATTTCACAACGTGTCTATTGGACCATAACACCCCTCAAATTTCGTCGAGTCCCTAAACAAATGTCGACCCCAAATTGTTTAATTTCGTGTTGTATTTACAAAACAATCTTGAATTTCTCAACATTCGGCATTTGCTGCGGATACGATTAAAACATTATATGGTCGAAAGCCATCGCAATCATCGCTTTATTCTTTTGGTGGGCCTCCCTTTTTTATATCTTATTGAATAAACGGTGTTTTTTTTACATCTAATGTTTAATAATCAATCAATCGATCTGGGCACATATTACCGAGGTATTAAACCGTAAGGAATAAAATGGGGGTTACCGTCCTAATGTAGACAGGCATACGACATACACTGTGCTATGGGGGGAGGTATGCTCGCCAATTTAAAAACGTGACCTTAGTTTTTCGTCACATCCTAACGACTAGATGGCTGCCCTTGTCAGGCCCTCCGTCTTACATTACTGACAAGGGGAAACACGTACAAAACACAGATATGATTTACAATTTTGAAAACTTTATTAACAAGAACTCATACATTAAAACAATTGAAAATGAATTAAACATTGATTTTACATAAATAATTTTATCTTTACATTCACTTCCTTTACTTTCAATATTTTAGATTATGTATCATTATATTTATATGCGTTTTTATTTTTTTGTTTGTTTTTTTTTAAATTAATAATTGTAAAAAAGTGTTGCGCTTCTATCTTTAGCTAGCTTGCAGTTGTGGTTTCGATACTTGGTGGGATTGGGGCTACTCAACTGCCTGGGTTCACTTTGGGTCTCCGGTTTCCTCCCATGGGAAAGACCCCTACCTATACCCTAGGATATAAAAAGTGTGAAATTACAACTTATCTGCGATGTCAACCTCGATGGGAATGGGGCGATAAACACTAAATAATTCACTTAATGATTAAGGATTTTATGGTTTATTGATTGTAATTCATATGCCATTTCAACATTTGCATCGATTAAAGTCTGGTTTTTTTTTAACATAAAGTGGTTTATTTATATTTAGATAATTTGATTTGTCTAGCCAGTTACCGCTGTTAAGGACAATCACTTATCTGTATAGATTTGAAAGGCTAATTTGACGCACATTAGGCCCAAACAGTTATTGATCAGTGCGTCGTCCGTGACCGACAAGCTCGGGACCGTCAGCAAATTTAATTATGATTGGTAAAGAAGTATGCTTACCTGCTGAAATTGCTTTTGTCCTTTCTATTGCGAACTTTGCTCGTTTAGATCAACAAAATTAAAAGAACTGCAGAAGCATACAACGCACTACCAGCCACACATCAAAAAATTGGAAGAGGCCAAAAAAAGAGGCGATATCAGCAAAGAGGATCCGGCGTGGGTTATATGTTCTTCAAAACCCGTATGTGCTACAAGATTTCACCAAGATGACGTCAGAAGCATCAAAAATTTACTGGGGAATCTAAGAAAAATAACCCAAACAACCAGTAACGAACAGCCAACTTCTGCAGCTAATACTCCATCTACGGTAATAATAGAAGAAAATTTTATACTCACTGATTTTCTAGGCCTTGTTTTGGATTATGCCACCTTGGCCAACACGCCACCACCTGCTATACAACAGAAGAGCTTTCTACTATCAACACACATTATAAAGCCGGTTACTCTGGTGGTGACTCCCCCCCCCAAAAACACTGTAATCACACCACCTTCAAAGGTAGTTATTACAAAATCCGCCCGCGGCGCCACTATCGATGACGTTAGCAATATTTACGCATCACCCGTGCGCACGCCAAAATGCTTGAACGATCCGCGGGTCGGTTAACAAAATGCTCGTTAAAAGCAATATAATTGGTTTAGAATCCACGCGGGGTTGAAATTGAGCCAATCAGATGCCGTCTTTCATAGACTATGCGCATTCTTTCCGTCACTGCATGTTACTCGTGAATTTTGAAGGTGGTCAAAAATTTCTTCGATTTCAAGGATAAAATACACCCCTACCAAGGTAGGTACATAAATTATTATTACTTCTAACTTAAATAGTAACTTCTAACGAACATTTTGATGTATATATCATTGTAATCCATTCCCCCGAACGTAGAAAATATCGCCCCGAAACATGACATGGTGCCGTAATGAGTATGACGAAGTGGATGGTCGCCATCTTGGCAAGCAGTCGAAGCGTCGGTTGTGTTCAAAATCGTTAATCATCGGCAATATTGCATCATTTCCACTTTAATTAATGACATAGTAATAAAATATAGATATCTATTTGTCACTAGTATTGTAGGCGTTTGAATATAATTCATGGTGTTTTGAAGGCGATTTTCCTCGGGCATTGACTCTTCATCGTATTGTTAGGCCTAGGCCTATAGGCCTAATTCATTCATTCAACCTCTTCCTGTGATCCCAGGTACGCAAGGCTACACAAGGACGCTGTGTATCTTTATTCAATGGTGACGAGGCTGGACACCAATGTTTGCAAACAGTGCCATGTGGTTGTCAAAATCTAGTGACAGGCCCGTATCTACTTTATCTAGACACCATGTCCATGGCGGGAAATTTTCAGAAAGGTCATCATCGTCGTCATGCTATGTAGTTACCTAGCTAGGGGTCTAATAAATAAGCATTTTAAAATAACTATTCAAACAAAAAAAAAACGTGATTTTTTAAATTTATTTAAAACTATTTTAGATTAGTACAAAAAAATGATTGTTAGCAATTTCTGAGCGGGGGAGGGGGGGGGGCGAGCATTTCACGCGGGGGGGCCATGCCCTCTCACGCCCCCCTGTAGATACGGGCCCGTCTAGTGAAAGTGACATTTGTGAGGCCAACTTATAATTTCTTTCTTTTCTTTTTTACAGGGAACAATGACAACCCTTGGGAGTTTCTGCACGGGTCTCGGTCTTACAGTCGAGAATCTGTTAGAACGATTACCCCAGTTGGATGCAAGTTCTCTCACAAATGGTGTCATCTACGACATTCTTCTGTACAGATCGCAAGTCAAACGGAAAACACGGAAATATCCATGGACTTGGAATTTGCTAAAAGGGAAAATTTGTTCTGCCGTTGGCACAGATCCTGACAGAATATCCGATGCTTTGTTCTGTGGGACTGTTAATGCCGTCAAGAAAAAACGAGACAGACTAATTCAGAACTCTCAAAGTGATCGTAATTACTTGAATGAACCTTTTGAACTTGTGTTATCCAGAGAAATTTCGGAAGTACTAGTAACTGAAACTGCAGTTGTAGATGTCAGTGATGTTTCCTTGGCACCATTCAGAAAAGGACCCCATATGTCTTTTAGTGAAAGTGTGCAAGAAGAGGTTCATAGGAAATTGGCAAAGGAAATCAAAACACTAAATGAAAAAAATACTCTTCTTGAAACTGAAAAAGCTGAACTAGAACGAGTAAACTCACTGCTGAGATCAAAGAACTTAGATATGTCTGTTCAACTTAGAGCTTTGCAACCTAGTAGGGTCAAACAGAAGTTGAAAAGAAAGGAAAAATCCATAGCCATATGGAAAAACAGATATCTAAAACTTAAAAAAGAGTCTGAATCAAAGGCAGTATTGAAACTGAAAAAGAAACTTGAGAAAGTAAAAAAGCAATCGAAACTCAGTAAAGCAGCCCATCACATGAACAAGAGGAGATATAAAAGTGCAAAGGTGAATCTTAGGTGCATGAAGGAGACTCAGGTCAAGGAAGTCAGTGATCATTTCAATACGGAGCTATATGAGAGACACAGACAATCACAGACACTTCAGAACAATGTATCCGCCTTGCAAAATGATGTTGAATTTCTAAATGAAAAGTTTAAGGCTGAATCGGAGGCCAAAGAATTAAGAACGAAGATTGATGGTAAAACATATGCCCCTTGGGTTCGCGAATCAAGTTATCATCTTCAGTCTGCTGGTGTGTCACAAAGGAATGTGTCTGAAACTATTGACAATATCATGACTGGTGCAACAGGACAGCAACTTTCCAAATCAGTCTTACCAAGTTACAGTCTGCAAAATTTGTTCACCAAAGAAATGAAGGGGCTCTCTCGACAGCAGATCAAAATAGGGTTATTAGGTGAAAAGGATACGACCCTGAAGTATGACGGAACTACAAAAAAGTTGGGTCATTTAGTTGAGACTCAGGTTGCAACAAAATCTAAAACATATCTACTTGGTGTGAATGAACAAGTGGGTGGCAAAGCAACTAGTTATGCTGAAACCATACAAGCAGCGTTTGAAAAAGTACAGAACACTCCAGTACCTGAACCTGTGGTAAACTTGAATATACTCAAAAATGTTACGAATACAATGACTGACCGTTGCGCAACAAATGCAGCCGTGGACAAAATTCTGGAAGAGGAAAAAGGCAGCATCATGAATCAATTCAAATGTGCCATGCATCCTTTGGATTCATTTGCAAAAAGTTGCTGCAGTGAATTGAAAAACTTTGAAAAAGAACAGAACACTGAAAACAAGAAAAGAAAAAATGCACAATATCCTTTTTCTCACAGAGGAGAGAGTAATATGCAAACTCTTGTCAGAACTGCTACAAAACTGTTCCACGATACTCAATTTAACTGTGACAGAGAACTTGTTACACATTTGAAATCTGAAAATGTAGTTCCTTTACAGCAAAAGGACCAGTCCATTCTGTTTCCACGATTCGTTGGAAATCGATTTCATGTACTCTTTCTATCAAGTGGATGTCTGTATCACTATGCTGATAAAATCAAGGACTTCTTCAGTGATATATATCGACCAAAAAATGATGTACAGCACGCAGTGAACAATGCTCTCCAACTTGATGATCTTCTTGTGGCATTGCGAGCAATGGGCATAGTAGGGAAGGTCATAACTGCACCTTGGATGCGATTGGTTGGAGAAAATCAGAACATTCTTGAAATGAATAGCAAATTTGAAGAAGCAGAAAGAAAACTGAAAATCTGGGCTGACGATGCATCCTCTCTCATCTCTGAGCTGCCACCTTCCATATTTGATGGGATTCCTGTTCAAGAGGACCTTGTTCTTGAAAGTTTGCTGAAGACAACAGATTCTGATGGTGCCATTGTTGCCTTGTTGCAGAAGTTATGTGCTTCAATTCTTGCTGTGGTTCAAAGGCAGCTCAAGTCTCAATTGCCTGGTGGTGAATTTTGGGAGCCTTCTGATCTCCTGAAAGAACAAGCAAAATCCTGCGAAAGTACCAATATCAGTGGTGAAAGGGTGTTTGCTATGTCAGACAGTGAAATGTTTCGAGCAAGGGCAGCAAAGGCAGGATTCATTGAATCCAAAACGTTATTTAAAGCAAACAAGACTGGACTTTGGCTGAAAGACATGGAAGAGAGCAGAAAAAGGGAACACATTCATCTAGCTATGAAGGAAGGTCGAAAAATTATGGAGCAAGACAAAGATCACACCAGAAATATCCAACGCGTCATTGACACTTCTCTTAAGGAATCGAGGCGTGCCCTTCTACAGAAAGAGGACAAAGAAAGGGAGAAGTATGAGAAATACATTGAGGACTTATTCAAAGGTGGTGGGCTGTGGTTAGATCCAGGAGACATGACGCGTCATATGAAGGATATGGGAAAGCTGAAGTCTGTTGCGGCTCTAAAAGCTCAGATCAATGTTAGAACTAAAGTACTGAACCCAGGAAAAAAGGTGGTGTTTGCAAAGAAGTCTTGTGAGGAACTGAAAGATTGTTTAGTCGAATTGATGGCTTCCCCTGTTCCCATTGAACTCCGAGATGTATTTGATTTAATCTGTTCTCCTAGTCAAATGTTGGGCAGGGCATTAAGCCATCGGTGGGCTTCAGAGGGCTCAAATAAGACAATCTGGTATTCTGGACAGTTTGGTGTAGAACTAGTGGAGGAAGAATATAAATTACTTTATGATGATGAAGATCAGGTGTCATACAGTCGAGGAACTACTTGTTGATATTCTCCGAGGAGACTTGGAATTGCTATAGTGTAACTTTCAACTTTTAAACGTATGCCTTCAATACCTGTGGTGTCCAGTGAATTTCTTTTGTTTAAAAAACCCCAGTTCACCCTTTTCTTCTGGGAATAGGTCCATCATATAGGGCTCAGAAAGACAAATCCACTGCTTTTTTAATTTTCATTCTAGCATTTATAGTTCTCAAGATATTGACATTTTCCCGTGCCGAGTTTAGCTTTCATCGTTACCCTTAATTGACACAGTTTTCTTAATAACAAAGACAAGACAAAAAACGCGATATTTAACGACTGAAAAAATGTAATATCTCAAAAAGTACTCTTGCTATTGCAATAATTCAAAAAGCACTGGATTTGTCTCAATGAGATCTATCAAATGAGCCCATTTCCAGTTAAAAAGAAGCAAGTTGAATTTTTTATATAATCTGCCTATCAAAGGTAGACGATATACAGGTAATGCACGATCCTGAAATTGTAAGAACCTTAAAACGTTTAGATGAGGCCGTCACCTATAATAATATAGAGCGAAGCTCTAAAGCATCGCGCGAAGCTTGAGCAAAGCTCTTTTCCGGTAACACAGGAGCGTAAGCAAAATGTCACCCACAGACTGTTGATTAAGAAAAATTTCAGACCGGAACCGGATACACTGGGCAAAATTGTCAAGCGCATGTCTGACAATGCGCATGTCAACTTACCAAATCTCGCCCAAGCGAGATTTCGAGTCTCTAAGAAATATTTCTATGACGCGTCGAATGAATGACGTCACATATTTTTGACGTCAATGAAATTTCTCACACTTTTTTGTTCTTTTTTCAACTGGTGGAAACTTTATTATGAAGGTTTTATATTTGACAACAATCACACCAGCTTCGCTCTACTCGGGCAAGGCCTGTTACATATTAGTTGACAGTCCCAACGAATAAATTTTTTTCGTCAACAAAACGAACATTTGTCTAGATTGGCTGGAGCTATGGAAAATTGTGTAAAAGAAGTAGAAAAATGAGGGAAGAGAGAGAACTGAGGGAGAAGAGAAGAGAAGAAGAAAGAGCAGAGAGAAGAGAAGAGATATATGAAGAAAGGAGAAGAATGGAGAGAGTAGAGAAGAAGAGAGAAGACCTTATTGTAGTAATAGATTAAAGGGCCAATCCCGATAACTTTTTGGGGAATAAAACTGCTTAATTTTGTGTTAAAATCCCTTATAACCCGATATTTGTGATATGCTTGTAAATAACTTAAACCTGACAGTCTTCATCTGGAAATGGAGACCGTTGTATTTATACAGTGTCTGGATAAAACCAGACTTTTTTTCTATAAAAATGATATGTAGGTGAAATTCACCTTTTGTTATCAGTACAGTACATGAGTCATTCACTGTATAGACCTCTCAAGAAACGGGAATCGATTATCAGGTCACCCAATCAAAAAATTGACCCGAAATCTTAAAAGGGTTACGTGTCCGGATAAGCAGTGTTGACGTTAACGTCAAAACGACTCAATATTTTGAGCTGAAACTTTGAGCCAAGGTATATACACCATGCCTCTATATTTTGGTCCATAAATTTCATAAATGCTCGGACTTTAATTTTTGAGACTCTGTTCTTATCGGGATTGTCCCTTTAATAGTAATGCCAGTTATGCTAATAGTTATCACAGACGTGAATACAAACCACTAAGTAATTAATTAGAATTAGAGACTTTTTATCACTTTTTCAATGTCCATGCATTATTATAGTATTTATTATATAGAGCGAAGCTTGAGCAAAGCTCTTTTCCGGTAACACAGGAGCGTAAGCAAAATGTCACCCACAGACTATTGATTAAAAAAAAATTCAGACCGAAACCGGATACACTGGGCAAAATTGGCAATGCGCATGTCTGGCAATGCGCATGTCAACTTAGCAAATCTCGCCCAAGCGAGATTTCGCGTGCGTCTCTGAGAAATATTTCTCTATGGCGCGTCGAATGAATGACGTCACATATTTTTGACGTCAATGAAAATTCTCACACTTTTTTCAATTGTGGAAACTTTAATATGTAACAGGCCTTGCCTGAGTAGAGCGAAGCTGATGTGATTGTTATTTCCGTGAACAATTTGCCGCCGATTTCATGGGCGCGGCCATTGTTGTTTACTTCTTCGCACGATACCTCCGGTAGTCGCGGTCAGTCCATAGCAACCTTCATAGTTACGGTGGAATTTACAAATTATCGCAACCTTTTATTCATTACTGTTTGTATATTACCACTGCTATTTGTATTGTATATTATTAAAGTCACTATGTATTTCCTTATATAATTCATACATGTATTTTACTCATATGTATTGTATTCTGTGGAATATTTCCCACCTTTCCAACATTTTCCGCGAGAAATTCCAACGTCGTTGGAATCGGTGTGTCTATAAAAGGTAAATAGCGCGCGGAATTCCGGAGGCCGTCAAATGATTTTCGCAATTCAAGTAGAGGGGGTTAGACGAATTTATGTCATTTAAAGTTACCAAGTCATTGCAATTATTGAGGAAGTTCGTGCCGTTTTATGGTGAGTTGACTGGATACTACATGCATATAGTCAGGATTATTATTTTCTATTTCTTAGTTTAGTTGATTCAGGATCTATATCATAACTAAGGGGATTTGATTTGTCCAGTATTTGGACAAGGGGGGTTATTCCTGACTTAGACAGTAAGTGAAAGTAACACCATAATAGAATTTACATGTACGGTATCAATCTGTTTCACAGCGAATTACTTACGAATTATCTTTGTAACAGATGACTGTCCACAACACGTGCGCTGACTGCACGCGGCGCTAGTCATTGGCTCAACGGCTCGTGCAATGTGTACTTAACACCTAACTGCTTCGGGCAAAATGATGCATTTTACTCATTTTAATACCCATTTACACTAAATGGGGAATATTTTTAACTGCAAATACTTTAAACGTCTTTATTTATTTTTCTTTTACCTCAAAAAAATGTTTGAGAATTTAATTTGTCGGAGTAACAAAGTTAATATGCCATACTCATTAAGCCTCGTCGATGTCATGCTTATCAGTGATTGTAGCTGCCAAGCGAATATTCACTGCGGGATCAGTTTGGTACGGTATAATGCATTTCTAAATAATTAACTTAATGATTTTATGGTTTATTGATTGTAATTCATATGTCATTTCAACATTTGCATCGATTTAAGTCTGTTGGTTTTTTTTTTTACATAAAGTGGTTTATTTATATTCAGATAATTTGATTTGTCTAGCCAGTTAACGCTGTTAAGGACAATCACTTATCTGTATAGGTTTGAAATGCTAATTTGACGTACATTAGGCCCAAACAGTTATTGCCCAGGGCCCTGTTTTACAAAAACTAAAGCTAAAATCACTTAAATAGATTTTAACTAAAATCAAAATGAAATTTTAAATTTTATGCGTTTCACGAAGATTGATTGTAACCTAAAATGCGATTTTAATCGATTTTAGTTAAAATCGCTTGCGCCCGCGCAGTGCACATTTCCGCTGCGGGTACTTACGGTGAAAACAAATACGCTTCGAAACTGAAAACTGTTGGCAGGTTGAATTAACGGTTGCAATATCAATGGGGAGAGTTTCATATACGTTGGAGCAATGTTTGCACACGGTTAGACCTTCGTAGAGAGGTGAAATAAATGAGTGTACTGCATAATATGTGATTCGAAAAGTATCGGTGGGTTGGCCTTGAACTTGGCATTTGATTCGTGACATGGGAATTTAATTTACGCACAGGCTTCAATGGAAATAATGTGTATCGGTAAACTAAATCGCATGGATTTGTAGTAATAATTGAGAATTGTCACAAACATATTATGATATTTCTGACTCAAATGGCTAATCTAGGTTGTAATTTTTCGTCGCATTTACCAACTTTGAAATTAATACACCAAAAAGCCAATGTTCCGATGCCTAGATTTGACATGTCATTCTCATAGACCCACCCTTTCAATGAAACTTTGAAAATGATATTTACTCAATTAAATGATTTTTCCCCAACATAAAATAGCTTTGGCTACTAAATTGCCAATTATTTTTGTTGTTTTATTAAAGTAAGACTTCATAAAGAAATAATAATAAATTTATATTGAAATTTAATTTCAAATAGGCCTAGGCCTATAACATTTTTCAATAAACACATTTGAGACTATTGATTTATCTCTTTAGTATTTACATATCATCATAACCCCCAAAAGTATGCGTAAATACTACGTATGGTTTGCCTAGTATTATAGGCCTTTAGGCCTTCTAAAACCAAGAAATGGGCCATATTAAACAATTGTACCCGAACATATTTTCTTTATAGATAAGAAGGCTCTTTTTTCCAAGAAATTGGATATGAATAAATGATTTTCTTTTACTGTTTAGTTTACTGGGAGTTTGAGTGGGTTTTTTTCTCTTGGTGTTCCAATATGGAGCGCCATCCAAATGCTTAAATTGACTTACACTTAAAATACGATTATGTATCCTGCAATTGTAAGTCTTTGACGAAACTCGCACATACCCCTTGACTGCCATGAGCCAGCCCCTTCTCCATATGTTACTATTCCGTGTGTGTTCCACCTTCACACACATAAATAAAATTACCTATTGCTGTTAATCTCTTTCTACGAATTATTGTTTGAATATGCAAGCGTTTATAAGGAATCTTATCGGACTGAAATATACAGATGGGAATTTATCAATTCGACATATTCTACTTCACAGTATAATGTATATTTAGCTACCGAGGTAGTTCCAGTGTCGTCTGTGGCCTTATGCCTTAGACGTAATTTGCATGAGCAACATTAGGCATAGGCCTACTTGGCTTCGTTAAGTTTTCTTATTAAAAGGTTTCGCGAAGGGGGCAAAGATATAAACCCAGCAAACATACACAATACGTATGTCCCATGAACTTATTATGTACTAAGCTAATTCTCCATGTAGGTGATCACGTGTAATTGGTACAAGTTCTGCGTGGCCCCCAGTTGCAGATTTGATCGATATGAGCACATTTGCAACTAGTTGCCCCCAGTTGCAAAGTCGACATCAGCCCCGCTAAAAATGCAGGGGCCATAACCTCAAATCGAACCAATTACGACATTTTTTTGTAAAAAAATAAACATATATGTTAAGTTTCATCAAAATCGGATAAAATTTGTGAACCCTCGGTTGTCCACAAACAAATAGTAAGGGAGGGGGGGATAATACGTCAAGATTTATATTATCATACTTTCTTCAATTATTTATGAAATCAATAAAATTTTGGATATATTATGTAGAAAATTTCCGACCACTACCAGTTCGGGATTTTCAGCAATATGGGGTTACCACACACTTCATGTAGTGCGATTACAGTTCGCAATAATCAACCGATTTCAATGAAACCCCCGGATTATGACATCATCAATGACATCTAGGAGTAGCCACAATTTCGACCACATCAGGTTAGCAGTTTTGGAGATATCAGGTTACCACATATTTCATGTGGCACGTCTGTAAACCGCAATAATCAATCGATTTCAATGAAACTTTCAGAAGATGACAACATTTATAATATACACAGGCGACCATCATTTCCACATCTTCCGAAATATCAGGTTACCACAGTGGGCAGACAGCAATTATCAACCGATATCAGAGTATTCAAAATTTGGACCACTTGCGGTCAGGAGTTTTGGAGAATACCTCACATTTTACGTAGCAGATCGCAATAACCAAACAGATTATGATAACATTAATATTTCCGCAGATCTAAGTAAGCAAAAGTTTGACTTCCGAAGCTTTGATTAACCTCGCCATGTTAATAACCTTACGTGGAAACATTTATTTTGTATTGTTTCGTGACAATAAAAAATCTGGATGCAACGTAGGCACGTCATTTACCATGAAATTGTAAAAATTCATAGACTTGGTTTCAATGCAAGTGACGTCTCCAATGAAATAGCAAACAAGAAGAAGTCAGTATATGCGGACCTTTAAAGTAGAAAACATGCAAAAGAAACAGGAATTCAGTAAGTGCGGAGCTTTAAAGTAGAAAACATGTAAAATGCATGTCAGAAAATGCAATCAGTAAATGCCCAAGTTCTATAACAATTCTCCACGTCCACAATGATTATATTTCATTCGATCTGCAAGTGTACCGCTATTGTAACAAAACCAGAAGTAGCTTTCGATATTCTTTCGACATTTTATGAAGCAAAGTTAGAATGTCACAAGTGTCTAGAATGGTATCACCCAAAGTGTCTAGAATGGTTTCATCAAACGTGCATAGATAAATCTAGCGTAGATGATCTAGGGACCTTTACTTGTAAGAAATGTGACAATACAATGTCATATAACGAAATTTTCGGGACTCTTATGCAGTGTCACACATGTCCGCTGCCCAATATTGATGTCATCAAAGATGGAGCATGTAGATCTGCTAGAACGGATCTCATACATGGAAGCTCGCAGAAATCAACAAGGCAAGAAGGCATAACCGAGCCTCGTGGGTTCCATTAACAAGACATTAATAATTTATACCATCCAGAATAACCTCCCTTAACAAGCTGGTACCATTCATCCCAGAATCTTTGTCAAACTGCCCATATCCATCAGCTGATTTCCGCTTTATAACTGATGAGGGATTGGTCAAAACATGTACAACAGATATTTTTCTTGCCACATGTGTGTGTAACAGAGCTCGTTTTGATAAGATTATGGCTCAACTTCTCATCTTTCGAACTTGAAGAGACGACCCAGACTACAGAGGTTAATTAAAAGTGTCGAGTTGCACGCTAATGACTTGGTTTTGATCAGTATGCATTTGATTTGTATGGAAGTGAATATGAAATATCTATTTCGAAGTTCACTTGTATACTTCAAACTACGGAAATATTGTCTTGTCCTGAACACGACAATGTGTTGGCAGAAAGGGGCCAGTGGGAATAAGAAAGACAATTTAAATGGTAGTATAAGATGTGCAAGTAATTAATGAGTGTCGTCTATTTAGGGACATCGGACTCAAATACAACAAGATTCATGCCCAGTCGTCATTTTTCCTGTCTTGGCATGTCCAAATAATAGGTGTTGCGAGTTTTACTGTTTACTGTTGTAACAGCGGTCACCGATTATATCTGTTGTAATGGACCGTCTGCCAGTCTTGCCTATAGACCATGTAAAAGACAACAGGCTCCTCCACTTCAATAGCGTTACAACAATGAGCAATAACGGTGGGCTATTCATTATCAAATAATTCATTGCATATCTGACAAACAGGCGATACATTATCCATCTGGATCTCAAAATTTAAATCAATTTGAGAAATAAATTTGCCACGTGCTTCAAAAGGCACGTTCAGCTTCCGCAGTGACCTTGGAGACATTCAAAATGAAATTTAGTTTATTCTGGATGAATGTCATTGTAGGAGTATCATTAATCTCCGATCCCCAATCAGAAGTCTTAATCTCTAATTGGACTTTCTCCTTTTATATTGACATAGGGAATCACTTAATCACTAAAATATGTACAAAAATAGATTCAGCTACCTCCAAATCGTATATTTTGACACCAAACTTGATCCTTATGCACAATTCGAATTTTCCCGCCAAAACTGACCGCCACCTTGAATAACCCCAATATTGACTCAGTGGTAGCACTTATCACAAGAATGTGTATGGAAATGGATTCAATTACCCCGAAAACATATATTTTGGTGATGTTATACGTCGGCATTTCTATTACAGGAACTGCCCGCACTTATGCTATCTTGCCTGGACTATAAGTAACTAAAATTATTCACAATTTCAGTATTGACCCCATTATAACTTCAATTTTCAAATGCTTTACATTTGCCGCAAATTTTAAAAATTACAATCTTGGTTGTATCTGTGTTGTCAACAAGGCCCCATATATTTCCATATTTATATAACGAATTGAACATATTCCGTTGTTCCCGTACTTTGTCATCTGCGTACATCAGTATACAGGTCACAATTCTATGGAATACAATTACTGCTTAGTACTGAGCGACGTTTCGACTAGGCTTATCTGGTCATTGCCAAGCAATGATAAAAAAAAATTGAAAATGTGACTACATATACACAACAATGTCAATACGTTTCCACAACAATACTTAGCTAATGCTGACAAAAAAAAGATCTCCTTTAATTTACATGTACCTTAGGGGAATCTAATTGAATTAAAGATTATAAAGTTGCAAGCTAATAACAACATTCAATAGACCAATTTAACTGAAAATAAAAATGGACTAATTGATTAGTAGGTAAGTTGTTGTGGAGTATATACAATGATTTGTAGGTTTTAATAATGACAAACGTTCATCAAAGAAAATGGAATTGATCAAATGTTATCAGCCACCCCTTTCACTGAAATAAACACAGATGATAAATTAATAAGATTGCTGTGGAGTATTTACAACGATTTGATCAGGTTTTATAATGACAACATCCCAAGACAATCAGAACAATGAGATTTGATTGTTATTATGATGAAAAATAATTGATATATTATGCATGTTAATGCGATTGATTATACGGAGATACGAAAAACCCTTAGAACAATTCTCAGATATAAAATGCTTCTCACAATCGTTGATGTAGAACGAGAATAGCGAGGGAGACAAAACCTCACCTTGAAATAGTCGAGTCTTACATTCAAAATAATCAGAAACTTAACTATTAAATCTTACATTCAAAATAATCAGAAACATCACTATTAAATTTTACATTACAGGTAACCTTATCATACAATGACCTAATTGTTTAACCCCGAATCCCTTCTTGGACGAGCGTGTACCATAGATGTGTTAAAACAGACATATTATATCCTTCGTTTGGACTTCGGAAAACGATTAATAGAAGGTTGCAAAATGAAAATGGCATCAACAGTTGATATGTTCTTACAAAATCCAAATCGGTAGTCAGAGATCGGCTTTTCGCATTTAACGAACTCAAGGAGGCGAGTATTTAGAATCGATGTGAATAATTTCCCTAAACATGAGACTATTGTTATTCCGCGGTAATTGTCGGTGTTGCAAGGATTTCCTTTCTTTAAAAGTGGAGAAATATTGCCTAAGACCCACTCTGTTGGAAATAGCCCCGAATCCTTGAGGTTTAACTCCTTCAACTTTACTGATAAAATCAATCAGTATTGTTTTTATGGCTGTGGTGCTTCCGGTAGCCGGCTGGATGTTCTGGCCTACCTATTGGTGACGTAGGAAAGACTATAAATTAACCGTGCGAGGTCGTCACGGTCTAGTTGTTTCTCTACATTATAGAAGTAAGTTATCATCGATATATTATTGCCTGAGTTGGACTAGGTCCCGAATTGTATTATTATTATTATTGCCCAGTGCCACCTTAATGGTAGTGCGGATGTAAATAAATATTTCCTTTTTGTTTAAGTGAATAAGTAAACGTATAAAAATATCATAGTTAGTTTTGTTTATTCTAAGTGTGAGGATTTGTATCGTGTGCGTGTCTCGCGGAGCACATACAAAATCGTTAACACCTTTTATAGGTTAACGAACGTGCATTGTAGCACGCTCCGACACGTGCTTCAACATAGTCTCTACCATCCATACAAATATTCTACGAATATTAGTCTGGATCGGTCATCAAAATTTGACGGAAAATAGGTCATTGTCTGGATTATCCAGTCTTTTAAGTTACCACGTACTGAATCTATCAAAACAGCTCGCTTGTCAAAGATGACACTCTTTAAAATTTTGTTGTGTAAAGGTTTCAATTGAAATGGTAATTTTCTCTCGTCATGAATCAGACGTATGGCTTCTCACAATCTTCTTAATTCTTCATCGCGATGCATGCTTATTCCTCGTCTCTATTTTGTTTCTAATAATAGATGTGCCAAGTGAATTGTGGGATATATTTCAACCACGCTTGATAGAATCTAGCAAAATCGGCCCGGCTTCATACGATCTAGCACTTACCGATACTTTCATTGGATACTTTAGCCAAAAGGTTCCATTGCCCATGCGTAACCAAATGTTTGGTTTTTTATGTGGTAGATTATCCAGTAATTTTCGTCAAAAATTGAGAACCGACCCAGACCCTCCGTACGTTGAAGACCAGGGGGTTCTGGGTGACAGAGACTAGCTTCAACACGTGTATATTTACACTTAGTCTGTTCAGGTATTGTATAGAATACAAGGTTGTTATTTAACAATTAGATACCCGATAATTAGGATTGGGTATTTATATTTCAATTTGACTTAAAATAAATTGATAAATTGAATTTATTTGACATTTTGTCTTGTAATGGCATACAAGATAAACATTAACAGATGCACTATTGCGGAGTTATTAGAAATAGGTGTTGACTCAAACACCGCTGAGTGTATTTATGCAGCAGTCGCGAGTTTTGGCGGCAGACTAAAAAGTAATGACTTATTGCAAGTTCCAGGGGTTACGGAACTTCCTACGTCAGTATATTTGAGAATGTCTTGTTCAAGTGAGGAAGGGGGGAGTAGTAGTAATAGAACTGACAAAAACTATAGTAAACGTTCGGATGTACGAAATGATACATCGACGTGTTCTGCCTCTGAGGAAACTTGTATGACCCGGTCGTATGCGGGTGACAGCCTCCGGGAAAACCGTCGACAACCGCCACGTCGTGGGTCTCTTACACCTAAATCATTATCCTTTGATGGTAATTCAAGTTGGCAGGCTTTTTCTAATAAATTTACTAGATTTGCAAGTTTACAAGGTTGGTCTGATTTAGAAACTAGGGATCAATTATGCTTTTGCTTGGAAGGTAAAGCGAGTGAGTTCTTCACTAATATGACAGAGAGAGATGCAAGTTTAACTTTTTATGAATTGAAATTAAAAATGGAAAAACGGTTCGGAAACCAAGAGTTGCCAGAAACCGCTATGATGCAGTTCCAGAATTTGCGCCAAGGTTACGAAGAAAGTCTCTTTGATTGGGCTGATCGGGTGTTACTTATAGCCTCGCGGGCTTTTAACGATTGTTCTGATGATCATATAACCCGTCAGGTCATAATGAAATTTTGTCAGGATTAGGAAGCCGGGCAATATGCATGTAATACGCGCCCCAAAACGTTGGATACGGCTATTGACGCTATGAAATGGTTTAGGCACAACAGTACCGCTATTTATGGACGTTCTGGGCGAAGGGAAACGAGATATAATAGCCCTAACAGGGAATACGAGTCGACAAGGGTACGGGCAGTTACAACTCCTAGATCACAAGAATGTGCGTCTCCAACTTCACCCGATATCTTCGCACGGGTTGAGAGTACGGAAAAGCGTCTTATTAAATTAGAATTTAAAGTAGATACTATGGTTACTAAAATTGATGAATTATCGGAGTCTTTTCGTAAGTTTACGTTAGCTTTAAATCGGTCACGATCACCGTCTAGGTCCCCGCCACGGGAGCCACCTACTCGTTTTCATTGTAATAAACGTGGTCATTATAAGCGGGATTGCCCTCATCTTTCTGAACCAAAAGCTAGTACGCCTTTGCCGGGTAAAAATTTAAGTGAACGCCGACACGTGGGTTTCGTGAGCAGTGATAATGAGTTGTTAAACTTCACAGGGTCGACCGAGTAGGCGAACGGTCGATCCCAGAGCAACCAATTGTTTCGCCAATGAAAATTCCGTCAAACGACGAACTGAGTATTTCCGATAAGGCAGTTGATACCGTTCCCGACGGTGTCCTCCCGGTATTAAATACCGTTATCTACGGTCCTGAAAACTCGAAAGATACTGTGTCTAGCGGGAAGGGGGGTAATGTAGATTTAATACAGGAGGTTGAAGAAAAGGGTACGAATTTGAATATCCCACTTATTCGACGGGTACACTCAGATACTATGTATAAAATCAAGCTAAAAGTTCAAGGACAATCAACCTCTTCGGTAATCGACACCGGGTCACAGGTCACGATACTTTCCGATTGTCAGTATGATAAACTAGACAGAAAACCCCCCAAGCTCTGTGACGTAAAATTGCATACCGCGGGTCGAGAATTAGTTTTTTCCGGATTTATTGTTGGACCCGCTAGTTTCGATTTCGGGTACAACTAGATCAATTATATGTAGCTCCAATAGAAGACGATATGTTATTAGGTTTAGATTTCATGAAAGTGAATAAAGTACATATCGATCTAAAAACAGATAAAATGCATATAGGAGATGATAGGTTTGATTTGTTTTGTGGAAATGTAGATGATCAAGTAGATCACGCTAACTTATTTGTCGCTAAGCGAATAGCTGTTCCACCGTTATCTGTCGCACGAGTACGGTGTAATATGGATAATAATTTATCCCGGTTTTTGATCGAACCTTTAAGTCATCCTAATCTATTAATATAGCACGACCAGTTCACTCCCACATAGAAACTGAATTCTCGCGTATATGTTTGATAAACCCAACTCAAGATAACATTATTCTTGAAACAAATCAGTCTGTAGCAAAAGCTTTGGAGTTAGACGAGTTTGATATTTTAAATCCGATATCTTCGGAAGGGACAAAAAATGAGAATGATAGAAATATTCCCGAACATTTAAGTAATTTATTTGAACGTTCCAAACAGTTCTTAGGTCAAAGTGAGCAGGATAAAGTTAAAAGTCTATTAATTGATTATCAAGACGTTTTTGCTAAGGAACAGTTTGACTTGGGTAATTTTACTGCTATCGAACATTGTATTGAGACGGGTAATGCCAAACCCATTAAACAACGTATGCGACGTACACCCGTTTGTTTCGCGGGGGAGGAAGAGGTACATTTAAAGAAAATGTTAGAAGCAAAAGTTATTCAACCCTCTGTGTCTGAGTGGGCGTCTCCTCCAGTTTTGATACGGAAAAAAGATGGAACTGTACGTTGGTGCATAGACTATAGGAAGTTGAACGCTGTGACATCTAAGGATGTATTCCCTATGCCATTGATTGACGAATGTTTAGACTCTTTGGCAGGAAACAAATGGTTTTCCAAATTAGATGCCAATTCAGCTTATTGGCAAATTCGCCTTAATAAAGATGATAGAAAAAAAACCGCTTTCATTACTAAGTACGGTTTGTTCGAGTTTACAAAAATGGGATTCGGGTTATGCGGAGCACCAATACCTATTCAAGGGCGATGAACCTGGTACTTCATGGGTTAGCATGGAATATTGCTTTAGCATTTTCGGATGACACGCTTGTCCTGGGAAAAGATGTAGACGATCATTCAGGTAATTTGCGGTTAGTTTTAGACCGGTTTAGAGAATATAAAATTAACTAAAACCAAAGAAATGTGAATTGTTTCAACCGTAAGTTGAATTTTTGGGTCGATTATTTAGCCGAAACGGGATCAAAGCGGGAAATAATTTGACTGAAACCGTTGATAAATGGACGGTACCCACTTGTACCAAGGAGGTAGAATCTTTCCTTGGGTTCGCGAACTATCATAGAAGTTTTATTAAGGACTTTGCTGAAATAGCTTCCCCGTTGTATGCGATTACGGGTAAACAAGAATTTATTTTGAACGAAACTCAACAGTTGGCTTTCGAACGACTCAAACGTTTGCTTGTAACAACACCGGTACTGGCGTTACCAAATAATTCAGATCAGTTTATTCTCGATTGTGACGCGAGTATGAACGCTGTGGCTGCGGAATTGTCACAGATTCACGACAACCAGGAAAGGGTGATTGCTTATAGTAGTTTTTCGCTAACGCCAGAACAGCATCGTTATTGCGCTACGCGACAAGAACTTTTGGCGATTGTACGTTTTACAAGACAATTTTAGACATTATCTGCTTGGTAGACCATTTATAGTACGAACCGATCACAGTAGCTTGACATGGCTTTTACGGTTCAAACACCCGATGGGCCAACTGGCCAGATGGCTAGAAGAACTAAGTCAGTATGATATGAAAGTTATACATCGTCCTGGTAAAAAAACACCAAAATGCCGATGCATTATCGCGTATGAAGTTGCCTGATAAACCGTGTCCGGATTTTACAATGGATGTGAAATTGACGGATTTGCCATGCGCGGGTTGTCGATATTGCGAACGAGCGCATAATAATTGGATTGATTTTTCCGATAACGTTGATGACGTCACACCGTTGACCTTTAGGTCGGGTGTAAAGTATAAATTACCGTTATACAGTGACCCGGATGATAAACCCGTTAGCATTGCAGTTACTGGGTGACCCGCAAATCCGCAGGTTAATATTGTTACTCTCGACGAAAATGACGATGAAACTGGGGAAGGAATCTCATTAAGTCATTATTCTGCGCAATCATTAAGAAAAAAACAGTCGAATGACCCGGGATTAAATATACTTATAGAATGGCTTAAATTGGGTCACGAACCTAAAGAGGGGGAGTTAATGTTAAAAAGTCCCGCGGAAAAATATATGTGGATCAATCGTAATCTTTTCTTTCTCGATAACGTCGGTATTCTGCGGGTTAAAAGACCCAGCGACTTAAATGAAACGCAATTGGTTATTCCTGAGGAATTAAAATTGGAAATTTGTCGACTTTGTCATGATATTCCGTCGTCTGGACATCAGGGAATTAAGCGAACTAAGAGCCGTATCCAACAGCAATTTTATTGGTATGGAATTACCAGTTATGTACGGGCTTACGTTGTCTCCTGTGCAATTTGTAACAAGAATAAAAATACGCAAAATAAGGCCCGTTTTGAATTAAATAAATACCATGCAGGGTCTCCCATGGAAAGGGTCCATTTAGATTTTATGGGTCCGTTACCACGGACGGTGGCGGGAAATGAGTACATCCTGATGATGGTCGATTAATTCACCAAGTGGGTCGAATGCGTACCTTTACCGTCGCAGACAGCTGAAATTACCGAATGAGTTTTTCTCGCGTTTCGGATGTCCATTCCAGTTATTTACGGATCAGGGACGCAATTTCGAGAGTAATTTGTTTGTATCTTTATGTAAACTGTTACAAATACATAAAAGTCGTACCACACCCTACCGACCGAGTTCGAATGGCCAGGTTGAGAGGTACAATTTTACTCTTGTAGAAACCGTTAAGTGTTATATAGATGGTTATCAGAACAATTGGGATGTCCATCTCCCACAACTCGCGAGCGCGTTACGGTCGAGTGTCAATCGGCAGACTGGTTTCACGGCCAATAAATTGATGTTAGGTCGAGAAATAAATCTTCCGGCAGACTTAATGTTTCGTTCACCCCTTATAAACGCAGGTGACCCGGATAGTTTTGTCGGTAGACTCGAACAGACTTTAATCGAGGCACATAAAATCGCTCGAGATAAATTAAATACAAATCAGGAACGAATGAAAAAAAACTATGATTTACGTTGTAACGTGAATAAATATCAACTAGGTGACGAGGTGTACATTCTGGATACCGCCGTAAAAAAGGGAAAAAGTAAAAAAACTGCCGGCAACCTGGAAAGGACCGGGTATAATAACAAAAGTAATCACTCCCTATTTATTCCGGATAAAAACTAAGAAAAATGAATCCGTTTTGAATCATGATAGGATTAAATTGTGTCGAGATAGGGAAATGCCGACTTGGATAATAAAGTTTCGAAAGCAGGATACAAGTCCAACCCCGGTTGATCCGGGCGGGATAGAGTTATATTGCGTTTGTAGGAAACCCGACGATGAGACTCAAGTGATTTGCTGTGATCAGTGTAATAACGAATGGTATCACTTTCATTGTATGGGTATCCCTGAGTGGGATGACACCGAATATATCTGTCCCCGTTGTACGACGTCGAGGGATACCGGTCATTAGGTTATTTAACGAGTTACTGTCTTTACCGATTGTTATACGGTAAAGGCAGTAATATTTTATTTTTATTACAGAAAATGGATAATTCGACTGGACGTAGGTGGAGTTCCACATTTAATCTTTCACGCTCAACCGGGGGAAGGAGGGATAATATGGACCCGAGAATGTGTTGCTGGTGGGGGAGGGAAATTTTAGCCCTGAACCAGAGTCAAGGGATAGGCCTACCAGACAGCAGTCTAATAATCCGACGCCAGATTATATAAGCCGCCAGAATTTTAGTAGCTTTCCGCTACCAGCTACAATGCTGATATTGCCGTTGCCTCCTTTTACCCCAACCACAGGGCTAGTAAACCACCCATCGGTTTCTTTCCCCGGGGTAAGGACCCAAAATCGACACCAAAAGGATCCTCTGATTGGTTGCCCTGTCATAGACAGAAAAATTAAATTTCATTGCTTCAGGGCACATTTACCCCCGTACTTTGCGGAAGAACGTTCTGCTGACCCGTTAATACTGGGGAAACAACAGGAGGCCTTGGAAACCCTATGCAAAGTTCTGGGTAATACTCCGATAGGGATGGGCGCATTGTTCAACCGTTGGTCGTGGCTTCCAGAGGCTTCGGAGCTGAGGGTTAATACGTTTCCGACACTTCAGAAAATTTGTAGGATAAGGGGGTGGCCTCAGCTCGATAGGTACACGTTACGCCCGCTTAATTCTCCAGTGTGTCTCATTTATTGGAGATGTATAATCATTCTTTTGAACCATTTAGACCCTGTTAGTCAGGGTGAGTTTTGTAATTATTTAAGGGGCCCCGCTCGGGTTCAATGGGAGGAGACAGCAAGGGCAGAAAATTGGGATGATTTACAAACTGTACCGGTTATGGTTCAACAAGAGTCCCTAGTTGAAAACTGGGACCAAGATGTGGATATTGAAATAAATTAAATCAGAACGAAAGTAAAAGAAAACAGAACGAAAGTGCGTGTGACTGTGGGTGAATGTACGGTGTACTTTGTATACCGCTATCTGGTTGATTGAGAGTATGCGTGTGATAATAATAATAATAAAAAAAAGTGTATTATATGTAAGTAGAAAAAGAGGGGGGGGGGGGGTATAGAATACCCGTTGGTACTAATTATTTTTTTCAGTGTATGGAGCCGCCGCCCTTTCACAAATAAGATTGGGGGGAATGTGGTGCTTCCGGTAGCCGGCTGGATGTTCTGGCTTACCTATTGGTGACGTAGGAAAGATTATAAATTAACCGTGCGAGATCGTCACGGTCTAGTTGTTTCTCTACATTATAGAAGTAAATTATCATCGATATATTATTGCCGGAGTTGGACTCAGTCCCGAATTGTATTATTATTATTATTGCCCAGTGCCACCTTATGACTAATTAGATTAAGATAGTTGTTTGTCATTAATTAGATGAATTGTTAAGGTTTAATCGACTAGATTAACACAAACTGTAAAGCACTCCACCTTTCGGGATTAAAACGAAGTCATTAATATGGCGATTCTAGAGAAATTTATACTTTATAGTAAATATGGATTGTATTAAATAAACTAGTGGTTGTTAGGCAGATGTCACTGTCACGTGATCTCATTCATTAATCTAGGCAGTTTTTATTTATTATTATATGCTAATCGTGGGATATATCAAAGAACGCTATGGTCGTCAGGGAAACGGTTCTGTCACGTGATCACAACATTAATCTATGGTAACTTGGGGATGCCTTTTATATTTTTACATATGCTAATGGTTGATTTTATAAAATAACATTATGGTTGTTAGGGAAACGTTTGTGTCACGTGATATAAACAAATATAGGGTATATATTGTATAATAATTATTACAATAACATCATCAACATTTACTCGGCGTTTCATTTACCTTCGTCAACAACTACCGACCTGAAATCAAAATGGCTGATCTAGATATGATTAACAGAGATCCTAATAGCATCAACGATTTTGTCGGGGTAAGTATCGTTTCGTACTTAAGAATGCAATCGGCTAAAGGGGGGTTGGGATGGCCTAGTTGTCTAGAGTGCCGCGCTTCGACCTCTAGCTGGCCGTTCACCTCTGGCTTGCGGCTGTGGTTTCGAGCTCTAGTGTGAGCGTATGTGGCATGGAAATAAGGGCGCCTTCTCAACCTCGTGGGTTTCCTCCGGGCACTCCGGTTTCCTCCCACTGCTAAAGACCTCTACGCGCAAGCGAATTATTGAAATAAAATTAAACCATATGTCAGTCCCGAAATGACCTAGTTTGTGTTGAGTGGACGTTAAAGCCCATTTCTCTCTCTCTCTCTCTCTCGCAATCGGCTAAATATTGAGGAACTCGTGCTACCCCCCTTTGCCGAACTATGAATATCCATAGAAATTATTTTGAGGTCCCATCTCTTTAATCTTGTGGTGTAATGCAATTGCAATAATGTTCTGTTACTTTTGTGAACGATTATATTTTGGCAGAAGATTGTTCGTATTTAGCTACATTTGTCACCCATTAAAAGACAGATGTGTGTCATCCTTTGGTGTTGGTGAGCCAGCCATTATTTCCAATAATGTATGGACAACTTGCCAATCGTTCATTATGTATACTAGATGAACTATTGGACTCGCGTGACGTGCTTCATTGAAAAGCATGTGCGGGATAATTTGTGTATTTTAAAGCCCCAATAACACTCTTGTTGTAACTGAAAAATATGTCCCAATCTTCATTCTGGTCAACAAATCGTCTTATTTTAGAATATTCCAATTAAATGATGGTATAAATTTCATCTTAACACACCTTTAAAGGGACAATAACACTCTTGCTGGCTTGGTAGCTACAGAAAATAAATAATACCCTTATTCTAAGTACTAGATGTTTAAATGTCCTACCTGTTGTGTAAATTATCCATTACAACCTATTTTACTTGTCCAGAGGGTTCTAAAATATTTTAAAAGTCACATTTGAAAAGGTTTACGTTAGACTTTTCAAATCAATTGGTTGAATTTTTCCAATTTTTTAAATTAGGTGTGTTAAGATGAAATTTATATCATCATTTAATTGGAATATTCTAAAATAATACGATTTGTTGACCGGAATGAAGATTGGGACATATTTTTCAGTTACAACAAGAGTGTTATTGGGGCTTTAAGTTGTTTAATGGTCTAGACCTAATGACTTTGTGTAATATATTAAAACAGCGCATCGTACAGTATCAATATATTGCTAAATGTCTCACTACCAACCATTTAACCATACATAATACATTCTACATTAGATATCGATTTGTGTTGATATGTTTTCGATACCTAAAAATGACGAGATGTTTCAGGGGTCATAGGTCATAGCCTATGTAATCTATTAATACAATCTAAACATGAAATCATTTAAATTCACCTCACGTTTTACATTCAATGTATTTTTTTTTCCAGGTTCAATTTGAAGATGTTTTGGCTGAACCTGAAGGAGCTCACAGTATAGATTGTGTATGGAAAGCATCCTTCTTCTGTTTCAATATATACAAAAATTTCTTCTATAAACTCGCCACCTTGTGTTGTGGTATGTGTATTGCTGCTGAATGGGGATGTGAATTTGCTAGAATAGCTTTTACCCACGTATGGTTCGTCACTCCATTATTTAAAGTATTGGAGATTAATTGTGGATGTTTACAGAAATTCTGGGCCTTGTGTGTCCATTGTTGTTGTGATCCATGTTGTGAGGCGTTCGGGTTGTTATTTGGAGCCTTTAAGAAGAATTAGAACATGTTTAAATCATCGAATCGTTTTATGATTTTTTGTTAATACAAGTAACTTATGGGATATACATTGAAAGATATTTTTGTCCCCCGCCTTTCGAAGGGACTATTAAAATGGGTTCGTCCGTCTGTCCGTCACACTTTTTGGGACACAATAACTATCTTCCTAATTGAGCTAGAATGTTCAAACTTGGTGTATGTGTTTATTAGGTCAAGATGAGCATTTTTCGCTTAGGATAAGCAGCATATTCCTGAAGCAATGGCGCGAGAAATCCCTCTCTTACCATTGCTGGATAGAAGTCATATTCTTGAAATTGGGCGGGGCGTGTCTCTTTTTAACGTCCAATCAAATCCCTCCTCTCTTCTCGCATTCGGCATAATTTTCAAAATGGCCGACGAAGAAAACATGTTGGCGCTGGATAATCGAGCATAATAAATTTCGCGGGTTATGACGTAAATAAGTCGCGATTGTCACTAGATACATTGCGGTAACATATTTTGAGGTCTGGTTAACCCCGATATTGTTTATTACAATGTAGGTCATTGGTTGGTAATGGCACTACTGACCAATAATAATTTAGCACAACAATGCTCACTCAAGATAGCAGTGTGAAGTGGATTAGTTCTAATCAAACGAAACACTGCGCAGGAGTAGGGATAAGCAGAGATAAGCAATTTGATTGGTTGATGCTTTGGGACACGATAACTTTAGTTCTAATTAAGTGAGAGTGATGAAACTTGGTGTATAGTTTCATTACAGTAATACCTTGACTAAGATCGATAATGAGATTTTCTGCTCAGGGTAAGCAGAGCGATAAGCAATTTGATTTGCCGAGACTTTGGAACACAATAACTCTCCTAATTGAGTTAAAATGTTCAAAATTGGTGTGTATGCTTATTAGGTCAATGCCTTGATGGAGTTCGAAGATGAGCATTTTCTTCTTAGGGTAGGCAGAGATAAGCAATTTGATTGGTTGATACTTTGGGACAAGATAGCTTAGGTTCATCTTGATTGATGACTTTTATGCCAATATAATGACTGCATTCTCATTCAGTAATGGATTCGACAGTAACAGTGTATAGAAACTATTGACTTGGAAACGAGGGCCCTTTCCCTTGGCCAGAGGGGCCCTTTTGTCAAGCGTGGGGGTCCTTTTGTCTGCCTTTTGGGTCCCCCTAACTAGGGTACATTTTTATTTTTCTCCTCGGTTTTAGCATTTTTCTTTATTAAACACTTTTGGATGACACTTCGTGTACAGTTTGGTTGCTCGATACATTTGAAAAAAATAAATTTTCGATTAATTTAATATGTGTCATCTATTTATTTTGGGTATGTTGGCGGGGGACATCAGCCTCACTGTTGGCTTGTTATATTTATAATGTTTTATATTTATTAATAAATAACAGATGTACTTTATATTGCAATATATTTATTGTTGACATTATAAATATGATTTTGTTTATTTAATGGCTACCAGTTGGAAATATTTAGCTGGATATTTGAATCGCGATCATGACAGACCTGTATACAAGAATTTCAACTAGTCTGCACGTTCTGTGTTTCGCGGCGATTTGAGGACGGAATACTTTTTCAGATGGCCAATTGAATGGTTTGTTTACGATGAGATACCCGTAGAAAGCTAATGAAACAGTCGTTATACTGACTGATTGGCATGTTCAAACTACATGGCGTTTACACTGTTAATCAAGACGTCCATACGCCATGTCGTGTGCTTTAAAGGGACGGTCCCGATAAGAACAGAGTCTCAAAAACTAAAGTCCGAGAGTTTAGGAAATTTATGGACCAAAATATAGAGGCATGGTGTATTTATCTTGTCTCAAAATTTCAGCTCAAAATATTGAGTCATTTGGACGTGAACGTCAACACTGCTTATCCGGACACGTAACCCTTTTAAGATTTCGGGTCAGTTTTTTCATTGGGTGACCTGATAATCGATTCACATTTCTTGAGAGGTTTATACAGTGAATGACTCATATACTGTACTTGATAACAAAAGGTAAATTTCACCTACATATTATTTTTATAGAAAAAAGTCTGGTTTTATCCAGATACTGTATAATACAATGGTCTCCATTTCCAGATGAAGACTGTCAGATTTAAGTTATTTACAAGCGTATCACAAATATCGTGTTAGTTGGTCGGCCCTAGGTAATGGGTTTTAAGGGATTTTAACACAAAATTAAGCGGTTTTATTCCTCAGAAAGTTATCGGGATTGGCCCTTTAAGCGACAGTTTTCTATCCGTAGATTACCCTACTCATAACACGAAAATTTTCTATCCGTAGACTACCTTACTAATAATACACGAACAGATTGAACCCGCTGATCAATGGTTTTTATTAAAGACTGTTTATTAAAAAATGCATATACACCGGGCACAATGAATACTCACTTCACACCTTTAACCGGTACGGGGGAATAGGGGGGGGGGACAAGTTCCAAGCCTATCTGTGTAAGACCTGTTCAATGTCCATGGTTTTCATTGATTGTCCAACATAGTCACACGACTTAAGCACTACTACAGCTTGGGGACGGGGTGGCCGAAATGGTCGTGTTTTGGTCGAGTGGACGTCAAATCCCATTTCTCTCTCATTCCTATGGGAAAATGACGATTAGTTGATTGGTTATTTTCTGGAAACCGGTGGAAGTCTGACCGAGACAAATTGTCTACGATTTGACAATCACCAATATATGAACAGGAGTATAGTCTTTTTATACGCCCACATTTTTATGTGGACGTATATTGTCGTCGCCCCTGTCCGTCACAACAGGTCACAATTCTTATCCGATTTTGACGAAACTTCAAATATAGATTTATCCCCATAAGATCTCGGCTGCTTTCGATATTGGCATGTATCGGATCGAAACTTCATGGATTATGGCCCCTGATTGTACGAAAAACCATGTTTTTAGCTTATGGACCCTATAGAGGTCACAATTTTGAACCGATTTTGATGAAACTTGACATGTATGTTGATAACCCACAGATCTTGGTTCCTTTCGATATTTGTACCAATCGGATCGTAACTTCCTGAATTATCACCCCTTTTTAGCTTGTGGTCCCTGGAGGTAAAAATTATTATCCGATTTAAAAACAAAAGTGTGATTATATCACCCTTACATGGTAATGAAGGTTGAGTTCAAAGTCTGTGAAAATCAGACCAACATTGACGTACAAAATGGCCGCCGCTTGTACCCGAAAAGTGTGAAAATATGGTATATAGGTTTTGGAACCTGCAGAGGTCACAATTTTAAATCAATTTTGATGAAACTTGAAATACAAGATCTTGGTTCCTTTCGATATTTGCGCATATCGGATCATAACTGATTATACGCAAAATCGCCTTTATTAGGTTGTGGTGCCTCTGGAAGTCAAAATTATTACCCGATTTAAAAAAAAACGTTTGAGTATATCACCGTTACAATGTAATGAATGTTGAGTTCGAATTTCGTGAAAATCGGACCAAAACTGACAGACAAAATGGCCGCCGCTTTTACACGAATACTATAAAAAAAAGATAGGCTGGCACTGCCAGGCAGGATACGCCCACATTTTTGAGAGATGGATAGAGAACAAGCAATACCGAAAGTGATTTTTCCTACATCATTAAGTCCTGTATTTCATACTGTATTGGGAGCAGCCATTTTGTTGGTCAGTTCCAGTCTGATATTCATGAAATTCGAAGCCGACAATGATTATGGTTTGACGGTACACAACCTAGAAATGTTACTTTTCGTCAAAATCGGATAAGAATTGTGACCTGTAGAGAGTCCACAACCATGATATAACATATTTTTACAATATTCGCGTACAAACGGTGACCATTTCGTCCGGCAATTTTGGTACGATTTTCACGAAATTCGAACTCGACCTTCCTTACGGTGCAACAGTAATATAATCAGAGTTTTTTTTTAAATCAGATAATAATTGTTTGAGAGATAGACAGAGAACAAGCAATACCGAAAGTGATTTTTCCTAGAAGAAAGGCCATAATTCATTAAGTTACAATTTGATATGCGCAAATATCGAAAAGAATAAATATCTTTAGGTTATAAACAAGCATTTCAGGTTTCATCAAAATCGAATTAAAATTGTCACCTCTACAGGGTCCACAACTTTGACATACCATATTTTTACACTGTTCGCGAACAAACGGCGGCCATTTTTTCTGGCAATTATGGTCCAATTTTCTCGAAATTCGAACTCAACCTTTCGTAGGGAGTAACGGTGATAGAGTCAAACGTTTTTTCAAATCGGATAATAATTGTGACCTCCAGAGGGACCATAGGCGATTTTTCGGACAATCAGGGGCCATAATTCAGGAAGTTACGATCCGATATGCGCAAATAACGAAAGGAACCAAGATCTTTAGGTTATAACCATGCATTTCAAGTTTCATCAAAATCGAATTAAAATTGTGACCTCTACAGGGTCCACAACCATGATATACAATTTTTTAACAGTATTCGCGTACAAACGGCGACCATTTTGTATGGCAATTTTGGTCCGATTTTCCCGAAATTCGAACTCAACCTTCCTTACGGTGTAACGGTAATATAATCAACCGTTTTATTAAATCGGATAATAATTGTGACCACCAGAGGGACCACAAGCTAAAATAAGGCGATTTTGCGTATAATCAGGGGCCATAATTTAGGAAGTTACGTTCCGATATGCGCAAATATCGACAGGAACCAAGATCTTTGGGTTATAACCATGAATTTTAAGTTTCATCAAAATCAAAAAAAAAAAAGTGACTTCTACAGGGTCCACAACCTTGATATACCATTTTTTAACAGTATTCGCGTACAAACGGCGGCCATTTTGTATGGCAATTTTCGTCCGATTTTCCCGAAATTCGAACTCAACCTTCCTTAAGGTGTAACGGTGATATAATCAAACGTTTTTTTTTAATCGGATAATAATTGTGACCTCCAGAGGGACCACAAGCTAAAAAGGGTGATTTTTCGGACAATCAGGGGCCATAATTCAGGAAATTACATTCTGATAGGCGCAAATATCGAAAGGAACCAAGATCTTTAGGTTATAAACATGCATGTCAAGTTTCATCAAAATCGGTTCAAAATTGTGACCTCTATAGGGTCCACAAGCTAAAAACGTGATTTTTCGTACAATCAGGGGCCATAATCCATGAAGTTTTCATCCGATACATGCCAATATCGAAAGCAGCCGAGATCTTTTGGGGATAAACCTATATTTCAAGTTTCGTCAAAATCGGATAAGAATTGTGACCTGTAGAGAGTCCACAAGCAAATTGTGGACGGGCGGACGTCCGGACGGACAGGGGCGACGACAATATACGTCCACATAAAAATGTGGGCGTATAAAAATATGGTATATCAAGATTGTGGACCCTGTAGAAGTCACAATTTTAATCGGATGTTGATGAAACTTGAAATGCATGTTTATAACCCAAAGATCTTGGTTCCTTTTGATATTCAACGGATAATATCGGATTGTAACTTCCTGAATTATAGAGGTCTCAATTATTATCCAATTTTAGAAATAATATTAAATGTTTCGTATATTAAACGTTAGCATGGGGGAGAATTTTATAAAAACCAAACAAATTCTAATGATTTTCTGATAATTACTTAATATGCGACAACTCTTGTTGACTGCCCGGACGATTTAGCGGCTGTGTGGGCGTATGTTTCGTTGCCTGGCAACCTATTTTTTTTATATTTCTCAGCTAGACGTTGTTGATTGGGCAGAGCTTGTCCAACGGATTGAAGTTTTCTACTTGTTCGTGATCTATTCCGAAATACTACACGTCTCCTTCCGCGTCCTGGCAAACAAAGTGGTGCTTCTTCAGGTGAGTTTGATGGTGAATTTAGTTCCAAAAATTCACAAGCCTTCTTTTCAATCAATTTCTTACAATAACGTTTTTTGCTAGCTTCTCTCCATTGAATTCTCTTTTCCCTTTCAGTCATGTTTTCTATTTAATTTACTTTATTTCTCTCATTTCTGGACTTCCATCTCTCTCTTTCTTTAGCAAGATAATTGTTGAATTAAAATACGTAGTAAAATCAATACATCGTTTTGTACTTACCTAAAAATTAAAAGGAAATCGATCGTTAAAAATAGCCTTGTTCACAATTGCCGCCATTGACGTTTCTATGACGGATGCTAGTAGTGATTAGGTCATAGACTCGGACATTAAGCCAGCAAAACAAATGTAGTGATGGTGTTGATAAAAATTTTCGGGACAATAAATATTTCGTTTTTGTCTTGATGGATAAAATGATGAATTACATATTTAAGGATTCAATACTTGTCACTAGTATAATATTTCCACAGTTCCATCATCTATAGAATGAAAATAAAGGGATTAATATGCTTCTTCGGCACCGGGGATCGGGACATGGGATTTTATATACATTTCATCCATTCAGATTTAAAATACACTTTTATTTTCTGTCACAAACAAATAAAATGATGAACCATTGACAAATAACATTAGACTACACGATATAGATAATAAAATAATATGTTGGGTTTATTCATTTCTTTTATGTTGATCTTTTTATACGCCCACATTTTTATGTGGACGTATATTGTCGTCGCCCCTGTCCGTCCGTCCGTCCACAATTGTTTGTGAACAGTCTACAGGTCACAATTTTTATCCGATTTCAATGAAACTTGAAATATAGGTTTATCACCCCAAGATCTCGGTTCCTTTCGTTATTGGCATGTATCGGACTGTAACTTCATGGATTATGCCCCCTGATTGTACGAAAAATCACGTTTTTAGCTTGTGAACACTGTAGAGGTTACAATATTGAACCGATTTTGATGAAACTTGACATGCATGTTTATAACCCAAAGATCTTGGTTCCTTTCGATATTTGTGCATATCGGATCATAACTGCCTGAATTATGGCCCCTGATTGTACGAAAAATCGCCTTTAGCTTGTGGTCCTTCTTGAGGCCAAAATTATTATCCGATTTAAAAAACCGTCTGATTATATAACCGTTACACCGTAAAGAAGGTCGTGTTCGAATTTCGTGAAAATCGGACCAAAATTGACGGACAAGACAAAATGGCCGCCGTTTGTACGCGAAAAGTGTAAAAATATGGTATGTCAAGGTTGTGAACACTGTAGAGACATCATTCGAGAGATCCAAGGGGAAGTCCATACCGTGAGCTGTCCAGGCTTACAGGACGGACGCAGCCGTCCTGATGAGACCGCAGACAAGACATCATAGGTTTCAATCGTGGTTAACGTTTTAAATACCCAACGAACAATTGTTGTGTCGATGTTGTAGAATATATTATTGTAACCTATAAAGATATACCCAGAGTACAGAAAAGAGTTTGAAGTCTTATTTATCACATTGTGGAGTCCAAGAGAGCCCTAGACGACAGTCACATCTGTGTCCCCATGGTGTCACAGTCGTCGATTTCGAGTCCATGACCAGGACATCCACGACATTATCCTACCTGTAATGTTACATGTCTAGAAGCCTTTGGACTTGGAACAAAACCGTAATAAAAATAAGATGATCGTCTGTGTCGTTTAATAATGTCTGCATTGAAATTAAATTTAAGGGTAGAACAAAATACTGAATTTATATTTATTTTACTATTACAACACATGTTAACTCACTTGCTATAGTCATCCTAGTAGTTACAAAGAATGTAAATCACCATTATTACGTAATCTAAGAATATACAAAACTATCTCTATAAACAGTTTTAATATAATTTAAATTCTCAAACATTTTGAAGTACAAGAAAAATAAATAAACACGTTGGAAGTATTTGTAGTTAAAAAATATTTTCTATTTAGTGTACATGGGTATTAAAATGAGTAAAATGCATTATTTTGCCCGAAGCAGTTAGGTGTTATGTAAACAATGCACGACCCGTTGAGCCAATGACTGGCGACACGTGAAGTCAATGCACGTGTTGTAGAAAGTCATCTGTGACAGATAATTCGTAAGTAATTCTCTGTGAAACAGATTGCATTAATGTATCTGGGAAGGCTTCTTAAATTATATATCAACAAAATATCAAAAATAAAAATTCTATCTATATACAGTGTAAATCATAACTAATTCACGTTGACATGTGTATCGAAGCGCTTGTTACCCTGTCAAGGGGAGGTTTCAGTGTCATAAGCTGGTGGCGAGGCAGCAAATTCATTTGGAGTCGAGGATGAGTTATTAGTTTCTTGTGGAGGGTTTAACGTGTTTGACGGAGGATAACCAACGCCTGGGTGCATCATACTTGTTTGAGTAGTATCTGTAAGATAAAAGATATTATAATTCTAAATAATTAATATTGGTTACTTTTTGAATAAATGATGTGAGGGTGTGTTACAGCTATTCACAGAGGGGTGGGGGTAGCACACCCGCGCTATATCATAAGGTCTAGATACTACGAGGGGTGGAGGGGATGGCGGAATGGTTAGGACAAGATCGCTGTATCATGAGGTCTATCTTTCAGTCAAATGGTGTGGTTTCGAATCCTCGGCTGTAGGGCCAACCTCGTGGGTTTTCTCCGCTCTCCTCCCACTGCTAAAGTCCCTACTGAACTAACATTGAACCATGTGATAGTCCCGAAATGACCTAGTTTGTGTCGACTGGTCTTTAAATCACTTTTCTCCCTTTCTCTTTACCCACCTCTGTCTCTTGCTATTCGTAGTGATAAACAATTATCGCAGCTGAGATGATGTCGGTTGGCGCAGGTTAGTGGTTAGTCGACAGAAAAGCCGAGATCTCGTGTACATGTTGGCAGTCAGGGCAAAGTGTCTATAGCACATGGTATTCAAGATCAGCAAATAGTTCGACCAAAATAACAAATGCTGGTTATCTAGTTCCGCATTAAATGCCAAGCTTTGAATTCACAAAACGAAGGATATGGATGGAGGAATTTGTGGATGATTATTTTATCTGTTTGTACAATAAAATAAAGGGTATGCGTATATCTGAAAGAAAGGTAATGTATTAGTAAATACTTACTAGAATATACAACAGCTGTGTTTGGGGCTGATATAACATGACCCTGAGTTGCTGATTGTCGTTTACAGCAACAACACACAATAATAACTATCACTACTACGATAGTGATAATTAACGCCACCACTCCTACTATTATTCCTATGATGATACCGGTAGTAGATCTGTTAAAAAAAATAATCTGTATTTCACACTTTCATACAGAAAATAATATGATATATTCTCCAGAGCCAGAGACAATGGCGGGCATGTAAGCTACCTTTAACAATTGGGAAATGTGTAGGGGGGGGGGGGGTACCATGGCAGTGGACTAAAACTGCATTCATCTTTACAGGGAGATTATTAAATTAATTTATGTATTACTATCTTGTAACTACCAGGCAGTTATATGGTAAAATTAACTTTTCTGTTATAATATACCAAATCATTAACAGCTGGGTACAGATTGATATGCAATGGGGATGTACTAAAACCTGTCCATCAAGGGAGGTAAGTAAAGCAATACTTATTATTTAATTCAACAAGAGACACCCCCCCCCCTCCCAAAATAAAAAGAAACCACAAAAAACGGATGTAATACAATATCATTCGGGATTTTAATATTGTATTTCGACTTCATATTTTATTTTGTATTTTTCATTTGTAACTCATTTTGGACATATTAAGTGACAGATTAATTGTAAGATTTAATTTGTATCAGGCGTGTAGTTTGTGACATATATGTAATGGGTTGTACAAACTTGTATACCCGGAGTGTCTATATGATATAAGATTTAAGCCTTACAGGTATTGACACCTATTGTTAGAGTTAAGATATGCAACTCTTAGCAATTTGTTTTCATTGTTCTGATTACCAATGCTATTAACTATGGCGTGTCCTAGCTGACGCGACAGATATTGTTCCACATTATAAAATGCATAGTTCAAAATTAGGTCTACGGCCATACCACGTTGAAAACACCAGTTCTCGTCCGATCACTGAAGATAAGCAACGTCGGGCCCGTTTAGTACTTTGATGGGTGACCGCCTGGGAACACCGGGTGCTGTAGACGCCTTTTAGTCTGCGATATCACTTATGTGGAAGCGGACGTAAAACCACCAGCTTAAGTAAGTAATTAGGTCGAGAGACCTAGATGAATTCAGCCGGGCCTCAGGAGAGAAGGTCTGCCCTCGGACCCAGGGAGAATGAGACCCAGCTGGAGCTGATTTAGACGGCTGTTACTATATCTAACCACAATGACTTTAATATGTAGAATTGTACATGTAAATATGTTATCCAGTATTAAGATATGTATTCTATCACAGGGGCTGGTGTTGGGGTGGCAAAATTGTTAACGTTGGCGTTGAGTCAAGTGGCGTGGTTACCATTCCCCACTGGTATGTGACAAGGAGTAGGTCGCCCGTCCAACCTCGTGTGATTTTTACTGATCCGCCGGTTTCGTACCACTGCTCAAGACCCATACGCCCAAGCGAATAAATGAAATAAAATTGAACTATATATTAGTCCCTAAATGACCTAGTTTGGGCATTGTCGAGTGGACGTTAAACACCATTTCTCTCTCCAAAAAAAAAAAAACCTTTCTAAAAATCATGTTACCTGGAGGCAGGGTAATCGCAGCACACGTTGTAAGAAGTGGCGTCGCTCCCGGTATTACAACATCCATAAGAACAATACTTTTTTTCCGAGATGATGTAACTATCATAATAGTTACAGTATTCGGTTGTAATAACTTGAAATAAAACAATAAATGATAATTAGATTAGTAAACACTCTATATTTTCACCATCTTTAAATATATTTAATATAAGTTGTTTTAAGGGATATGCCTTATCAAAGTGACGGATTTTCATAATACGAATGTTTCTTTCAACAAACTGGGTACAACCAAGACTTTAAACATTTCAATAGGGCGATAACAAACAGACACAATCCGTTAAAATTCCAACCTTTCACTCTTAAACACAGCACTGACAAGAGAGCTCAAAATTAGGTTATTTTAACGACACGTTAAACTCTAACGCATATTTACCTTGCTAACATGTTGTTTGTTAAAGGTCCGTTAAATTTCTGTTGCTGGTACAATTCAATTTCATTAACCGTAAGCTAACGGATTGAACGAAGAGAAGACCGTTTGTGCATTGGCTAAATTTAAAATTTTTAAAAGCTTCATAGAAGTTAATATTAAAAAGACACCTACGACAGTGGGACACCTGTGCAGTCAAAAACGTGATTAAAAACAAAAAGATAACCGTAGAATACTTTACTTTTTCCTTTAGAAATTTTAGCATAAATCTTTAGGAATAGAATAAAACCCTGTACGAACAACCCAAACCATAAGACAGAATTCGAAGTCTTAAAAAAACATTATAGGCAAAATAGTGTAATCAGCAAATGGACTGCTCCCCGTGTACAAAATAAACGACAAACAGTGGTTAGATGTCCGCAAGAGTAAGCTTACCCTGTGAGATTTACACTACAGAATCTTTGTGGCCATTATTTCCTACACCCCACCAATTATTGAATTTCATTCTTTAGCATACCCCCCCCCCCCCCCATCATCGCCCAACTCTCTAAAATGTTCTCTATATGGAATATGATGTATAAAAATTATGATATAAAGTGTGTTTATTTACAAATGTTGCCTATAATTGACAGGGATGTAATTTATATATAAATTATACAATTTATAATTTACAATTATGGGGTGATGACGATGTGAAAAGCAATATCATATTTACGAGTATTCGTATAATCCGCGACATATTCATTGCAAAAAAAGTTTAGTAGGCTGACAATAAAATTAATGTTATTGTCCTCAGTTGCTTGCCTAAACTGAAACGACTAAAAAGGTCCTGCGCTGTTTTCATTACAACACACGTGATTGTCAAAGATTTGTCAACCTTTTTCGCCTTCAGTAGGCCTAATATGATGAATCTACTAGGTCTATCATATGGACGAACCTATTAGGTCTATCATATGAATCTACTAGGTCTATCATATGAACCTATTATGTCTAGCATATGAATCTACTAGATCTAACATATGAACCTACTAGATCTAACATATGATCGTATTAGGTCTAGCATATGAACCTATTAGATCTATCATATGAACCTATTAGGTCTAACATATGAACCTACTAGGTCTATCATATGAACCTATTAGGTCTATCATATGAACCTATTAGGTCTATCATATGAACCTACTAGATCTAACATATGAACCTACTAGGTCTATCATATGAACCTATTAGATCTAACATATGAACCTATTAGGTCTAACATATGAACCTACTAGGTCTAACATATGAACCCACTAGGTCTAACATATGAACCTATTAGGTCTAACATGTGAATCTACTAGGGCTAACATTATGAATCTAGTTCAAACAACTGAGAACCTTACCGTGTATAAATGACCATAAACAGAACAGGTTGAACGTTATATTGAACGCTGCAGCCATTACTAACTATCGATTTCACAGGAAAAACTAGAATTAAATAACACGACGTTAGTCATCAACAAATTCACAAAATGGCTACACCTCTGTATTAAATAAAATAATATTAATTCACTATATACTGTAACCAAAAGAGTATAATAACAATATACTGTGTTTATGGACTGTATGTCATGTGATCTGCTATTCAGTTGTGAAGTTTAGTGTATACAATATGTTACAACAGCCGTTAAATATGGATCACGCACCTTTTATTTAAATGCATATCATTGAATATTCAATAACCAGCTTTACTAAGAAGGAAGTATTTTTATGTCGATTGTCCACCCGCCAAGATTGCTCGGTTAGGCAATATACGTTACAAAGGGCCATGCGAAGACAGTTAACCCCTCCTAACTCTTTTATATAAACATTGCTACAGGTTGAATCGAATTTCTCCCTAATGTTGTGTAAGAGTATTTGGTTGGGGGAGAAATCCTGTCCATTCTCTGGGTCTACGTTTTACTTAGTTGCATGTTTCCTATTTCCAGAAATATGATTAAACCTGTTATTGGTAGCTGAATGTGTTACAAATATGTATTAAAATATGTAGGTACACAAATAAAAACAACAGCAAACATGGGCAGAGGGAACAGACAACGCACCTTCCAATTCCTCAACAGCAGAGTATAGTAGAATATTTGACGATCAAAAGCATGCGAGAGAGAAAGATAAAGAAATGAGGTTTAACGTCAAATCGACACAAATCACTAGGTCATTTCGGAACTAACGTATGACTTATTTCAAAAATTCGCATAGGGGTCTTTAGCAGTGGGAGGGAACTGGGATAAAACCCCAACGAACGAAGTTGGACAGGCGACCCTAGTCCTTGTCACGTACAACCGGGGATTCCAAACTACGACAGTTGACTCAATGATAGGCTTTATGATACAGCGCGCAAGGTCCCCCCCCCCCCCCAGGCAAAGCAAGCATAATTTCAGTGGGACCAAAAAAAAGCACTATAATGGCAAATTAAGTGCCGGCTTATAGTCAACTAATATATTTTCATGGGGAATGCTCACTCAACCGAAATCTATTATTAGGATTTGGTTAGGTATAGTCGACCGTAATCTGTTATATTACGGTTAGGTTTAGGGTTTATAAGTCGACCGATGTCTGTTATTGCGGTTAGGTTTAGGGTTCATTTGTCGACCGATGTCTGTTATTGCTGTTCGGGTAGGGTTAGGTTCATTGATACCCATACTAGGGAACCCTTCATTCTCAAAGGGGTTTTACAATAGATTTGTACCGTTCTATTTATTAGATAAACAACACCTAGAAAATACCACGGTTTTTTTTTTCAGTGTAGACATGACCTCGAGATCTTGGGGCCCTTCAACCAAGGGAACTCTTCAAGCGAAAATTCCATATCTTCTAAGAGCGTCAAAACATAATGATTTCTGCCTTTTGCTCAATAGGTGGTCAACTCATTTTTATACGATCATAGGCATTATTCTCTACACTTAAAATCATTGACACCGAAAATAATAACACAATTACCTCCCTTGTTTTTCTATTCCCCCATGGGATAGCTATCTTCAAACGTTTGAATTTGAAGTTTAAAATGATATTTTTGCCAATTTCTCAACTGACAATAGTAAAGTATTGGATTAATAGGATTATTCTTTAACAAGATAGGACTGTTTATAGATACCATCTATTCTAAGGGTTCGAACAAACACACAGTCATCATCCTCGCATTTGTACAGTTGTGTTTGAAACACACTTTTAGCATCCACTAGGCCCGAGGGAAGGGGATTGGGGGGGGGGGGGTCCTCGATGTGGAATATCCTTGGGCACTTCTTCATCAAAAGTCAGCACTGGTGTCACCTGCAAATGAGAACTACCACAAAGTCTTGTATATTTCAGGAATAGGTAGCATTGTCCTTCAATTACTGCACAATACTACTTGGTCAGGTTGATTTGCTGGGCAGTTACCACGAGCATGACTTTCACCACAATATTGAGATTTATCAATAAAAGTTTGAGATTTATGCTGTGGTTAAGTAATAGAAGAGTTGCGATATCGTTGAGTATTTACTGTATAATGTGTACCCGAAAAAAGATTTGACTGCTTTCTGAGGTTGAGGATGAATTTCGATAGATTTCAGTAATACAGGGCATGACGTTTGGTTTGTTTTTGGTTTTGGCTGCATGGCCCAAATCAAGCACAGGATCACGCAGCATTCTCTCACCAAGACGATTATTGCAGATTCCGCAGAAGTGAAAACAAAATTATTTCATGCAGTTGGCAAATAATACACTAATTTTACTTTTCTTGATTGGGAACATTGAAGATGCTGAATTCACGTGCTAGAAAAGCACTAGCAGAGATTAAATTTTCAAAATTTATTCGGGGAACGCGGGCCCCTCCTCCACAATTGTTTGGCTGTTTTGGATTTGCGATTCAGGTAACCCACCTCTGAGGTAGGCTATACTGGACTACATTGAACTTGCTGTGTTCACGGACTGAAATAGCAGGACAAACGTTTAAATTTCAAAGAATCTGACATATTGAGTTGTCATTTCAAGACGTAAGATAGGATGGCAGACAGGGATGTAGAGTATAGAAACAAACAACGCGTGGAGGCCATGGTAATATTTATTACTCAGTCTGACGTAATAAAGATCCTGTGGAGAATCAAATAAGGGGCACAACTCATACAACTTAAACACAAGACCACAATTAATGAAATGAAATGGGGTTTAAAACGTCCTACTGTTCTGCCCTTGAACTGGACTAATAAAGGCGGGCGTACGCCATCAGTATGAGGGAAATTTTGCCCGGGCAGCGGCGCTACGACCTACTCTTATATCGAATTCCAACTGCAATGGATCTTTTACGTGCATGTCAATGTGTTCACGGAACCTCGGTTTTGCGTCCCATCCGAACGACTAGACAGCTGCGCTTGACACTATATCCTGACACTGACAAAGGGAACCATGCCAGAAGATCTGGATGAACTTTCACGGCCAATGCAGGGATCGAATACCCAACCGAAGGTGTTTTAAATTCTATATCGTTGGAAAATAAAAGAAATATCAAAAATAATAACTCTATCTATATACAGTTAATAACTCTAAATCATAACTAATTCATGTTGACATTTGTATCGAAGCTCTTGTTATCTTGTCCAGGGGAGGTAACTGTATCATAAGATGGTGGCGGATCGGAATATCCGGTTGGAGGCGACGATAAGTTATTAGTTCCATGTGGTGGAGGATAACCAACTCCTGGATGAATCATACTTGTGTGGATGGTATCTGTAAGATAACAGATCTTATAATCTAAAAATAATTAATATTGGTTACATTGATGTATAACAGATGTGAGAGTATGACATGTTTTGAATAAATAACGACATAAAAGGGTCAACGTCGCGTAAAACCGTTAATCTTTTTTGAAATGATCGCGTTTAAGGCCGAGTAAGTAAGGCATCGATTCACTATGCAGCGTGGTTTCCCTTTGCCAGTGGGTGTAAGTTAGCGTCTAGTCGTTTGAACGGAACCCCGTTCAATTACTCTTGACAATCCGGACAAAGAGTCCTTCACTGTACATTGTATGGGGTTCGCCCGTCGACATTAACCCAGCCGGGGTTAGCCCAACCGGGGTAGAAAAGCAAATACTTACTAGAATATACAACAGCTGTATTTGGGGCTGCAATAACACGACCCTGGGCTGCTGGTCGTTGCTTAGGGCAACAACATACAATAATAACTATCACCACTATGATAGTGATAATTAATGGCACCACTCCTACTATGATTCCTATGACGATACTGTTATATGAACCGTAAGGCCTGTAATAGCTGGGAAAACTGGTAGAGCTCGGAGGACTGGTAGCACTGAAAAACAGAAAATGATATCTTGACTCAATCCAATCTATTTATAACACGGATCCTTTTTCGTTTGTTTTTTTATTGTTCAGAATTTCGTTTTACTTGTCTTTACTACACAAGGATCTTGCAGAGTTGTTATCTAATAGACATTCTTATTGATGGGAAGAATTAGCCAATGAAACGGTCTGTTACAGACGTGTTTTGCACGGAACTGCGGAAAATCTACTAGTAACATCAATACTGATCGATTAATCAAATATCTGACGTCATAGGGTATCATCTCTGACGTGACCTATCGCTACCACGTTCTCATGTGGTATTAGTGTTTATTAGTAGCTAATTACCTTATTATGTTTGTTGTTTTTGTTACATATCCTTTACTCCTCGCATTATTTCTATTACTTTTATTTTTATCCATGTAGATGGTTCCTTATTAATTTCATATATATTGACCTCAAGTTTACTAAATTGTCATTTGTGCTTGATTACGAACGAAGGGTACTTGTCGAAACGTCCTACTTTTAGAATAAAATAGTGTTTGTATCCCATAAAAACTGTGTTCTGTTAATGTGTCATAAGTTCATCTAGTGTGGGCCATCGAAAGTATTGAAAAACGAAACGAAATGTATATCCGTATTTTAACCAGATCCGACTCAGTATAAGGTATCATCCACGATATAATGATATAACATTTCAAGGGCTCGAAAATCAAGGGTATATATACCCTCTCTTACCAGGTAACACGGCAGCACACGTTTTGAAAGGTGGCATCCCTTCCGGTAGTACAGCATCCATAGAAGCAATATCTGAAGTTTGTAGTGTCGGAGTAATCAGCATAATAATAGGAAAAGTATTCGGCTGTAAAAACTTGAAAGATAACATAAATACTAATTAGATTTGTAATCACTCTATGTTTTCATCATCTTTTAATACATTTAATCGAAGTTTTACGGGAGATCCTAGATCAAAGAGACGGGTTTTGTTTCAACAAACTGGATAGGACTGAATTGTTTACTACCGGGGATTATCTGTACATACAACAAGTTTAATGCGTGTTCTACATACAGCAGTGTAAATGAAAGAGTGTGACAGTATTGGGCCTTTAAAACAATTTCTGGAGGAAAAACCGGTATAACTTCTAATAATACTTTTATTCTGCTTCTTACAATAGGTACAAACGATCCCGTTGTATTCACTAAAACCTGCATTAATCGGTTCAGTCCACTCTGTGTTGTTAAAATTGAGATTACTGCATAAAGGAGTCATGTGATCCGCCATTCAGTGATTGTATTCAATAAATCGTATTTGTTAAAGAACCATAAGTTGGTCAGGGTATTGAAATGCACACCATTAGATATTCAATGATTTGCTGTACTAATAGTAAGTGCAGGGTACTGCACCACAAATAATTTACAACATCAAATATATGGACAAGACACAATATGCAGACCAACGAACAATTCAGACAAGATGAGTAGTCATCAACATCCTGTGCCCTTCCACTTGTTTGGAAGAAATAAGGAAACAAAATTATTTATGCTATTGGTAATCAATATAAAAATGTATCATATTTCGCAAACAGTGTCACTGGTCCTAGTATTGTGGTCCTGTTTAGTAGATAATGCTCTCTATTTATGAAAACTTATGACTGACTGCTATTTACTAGCACTAGGGACTGGGTATCGTACAGATTTTACGAAAAAAGGAAAGAAACTACGCTTACCGTCTAGAATCTAATGCACGTATCCAGTAAATAGATTGCCGTCAAGATTCATCAAAACCCGCCCAGTTTGTGCTACCGTGTAGATTTAGAAACGCCGTTTAGTTTTGGACTCGATCGTCTACTTTACGATCGTTCAGTTTCTCGGGACGTTTTTAGAAATGAACACTGCCATTTAGATTTGACAGGATTTAGTTTTTAGATGTTGCCGAGAAATGAACCGCGAGTGTTTGATTTATGTGGTTACAATTAATAGAAAAAAATAGAAACGTCGTCCTCATAACGATAAGAATATACTTGTTGAAACGTCGTCCTCATAACGATAAGAAGATACATGTTGAAACGTCGTGCTTTTAGATTAAACTAGTTATTGTATACTATAAACCGTGATCTGTTAATGTGTCTAGACAATTTGCGTACAAAGAGCGCCCATTTTGTCGGACAGTTTCATTTCGATTTTCCCGAAATTCGAATTCAATCGGAAAATAATACAGGAAGTTAAGTGTGGGTATCAAAATCGTTAGGTTTATTAACATGCATTTCAAGTTTCATCAAAATTGGATCAAAATTGCGACCTCTAGAGGGTCCACAACCTTTATTTATCAGACGTTTACACTATTTGCGTATGAGGGGCGGCCATTTCCTCCACCAGTTTCGGTCTGATTTTCACGACATTCGTAATCAACCACCCTTAGGGTGTAACTGCCCAACACAGTTAATAATTGCCTTAGAGAATTATTGTAAATCAAATAAGTATAATTGAGAGTTCACAAAGAATTTACTCAAACTTGTTCTCCCTATTTTAACTAAAATATAGCCCTTTATAACAATTTTGTTGTTTTAATATATCAAATATATGAATAAGAAACTATGTGCAAAGATATGTCTCATAAACAGTGATTGAAATTTGAGCAAATTCTTAAAAGTCTGAGAATGCTTTGTAAACTCGGGGCCAGATCATTTAACAATAATCTGCCTTTTTGGGTTTTTTTCCTTCCAGTGATAAGTCAGATTTTACGTTCGGACAAAGGGTCAAAAGAAAGTCATATGACAACAATACATGCATTTGTGAAGAGTACTGAAATTGAAAATCCAGAAGATTCTGTTATGTTTGGTCCTTCGATGGTGGGATTTCTGTATTAGGTTTAAGTTGTAACCATATCACAAGAGTAGCCATAATCAGTTTAAAACAAACAGAAAGACAGAATGGAATATCCAAGAAGAGCCCCTATTGAAACTTCATAACTCGACCTGTCCCTCAATCTACATGTAATTATCTTTTAAAATGCAACCGGGTACAGACTGTTTTCAGCACAGTTGTTTCGACGTTTTGGGAATTATACAACAGATGAGGTTATAATACAATAGCGAGGCTGGATGGCCGAATGGTTAGCACGTGCGCGCTGCATCATAAGGTCTGTCATTGTATTGTGACAACCTCGGTCCGTATCCTCCCACTGAACCATCTTAGTGCCAAAATGACCTAGTTTGTGTTGCCATGCGAGTACAATATTTTGTCTAGTATAATTAATGTAGGTTTGGCACATTTTCTATACCACTGTTTGAAGTGATGGTGTCCCATGTGTATTTTAAATATAGCTATATATAATGCAGATGATAGACTGCATTTTACAATTATATGGAAACCATGCTTTAGAAAAAAGGTCTGCGTAAAGGATTGCTGGGGAACCAAAGTCTCCACGACTATCACAGTTCCGATGAAAGTCATAGATTCAAGAATTATTGACTTATGTTGCAGTTGCCATGACAGTTGGCAAGTTTTTGGATTGTGTTTTCCGGTTCAAAAATACCTGGAGCAGAGTTAGAGGATGTTAAAATCTTAGCTGGCATATCATATGATGATGTTTTTGTTGATAAAGAAATTGAAAGGCGAAGCAGGAAACTATTGCTCAATCTGTCAGAACTAGAATTAACTGACGCCCTTGAAGCTATGTGAAATTATAGATTATTTATTATTTGTTCAATTCAGGTTCTCACCAGTGACAATGCATATAACCAAAACCTCTGTTCAGCAAATTGTTTCTTGATATTGTAATCATTATTATCTTGCATACTGTGGCATGGATGATTCGTGTTTTAAATTAGACTTATTTTTAAGTTAGCTTGCTTACTGAGATCAGTATGATTAGCTCCACTTGTAGACATGTAAAATCCTGTAGCATTTCAAATAAAGAATAAAATGTCTATGTAGTGAATGTTATTATATCTACAAACAATTGGCCAGGAGTTCAATGAAATGAAATGGAATTTAACGTTATACTGTTTTGCTCCGAGGGAAATTTTGCCCACACCGCTACAATACCACCTACTCTAAATTTTGTATTTCAATTGCTCTATAGTATCAATCTCCCAAACATAGTTGTCTTCCCTTGCAGTTCACACTAAGCTGGGTAGCTAGTATATGAAGGCCTTTGTTTACCAAGACACTTACATGTAGATTCAATCAATGTCAGGATGTATAAAATATCAGAAGTGAAGAATATGGATGCTCAGATATATAGTAGGCCTATTACTTAATTTGATATTGTTGTACTCGAGAAATCAATAATCAGAGTCTTCAGATAAGTGAATGCCTAAACAATACATAATTTTTTCATGATAAATTGTACAAAGGTGAAGATGAGTTCACACAACTCTTTGAATAGCACCAGAGGCTGAGAGCTTACATTTATTAGAGCCGACATGAAACAAAACACTTGTAAAAGTCAATGTGAGGGTAACACATCAGATCCATGTAGTGTTATAAACTTACTCTTGATACATTTAGAATTATATCATTCATATTCGCTTGAAAAGTCTTCAGCTTAAAATTAAAATTATAAGCTTCACGAAAGACATTATAAGCAAAACTTTCCTGTTCAATTAGAACTTCGCCATACATCCCCATCTTCCAAACTTCGTCATAAATGTTAAACCTTTCACTTTGTCAATGACAAAACTACCTAAATATACACGATGGCATCGCTAGTCTGCGATGTGTATTGGATCACGTTTCGATTTGCTGTTCGACTTCCATTATTAATTAAATAAACAAATTGGATAATCAAGACTTTTTTTTAACCTACCAAATTTAGTAATGATGATCGAGGCTAGCCCGAATATTCAATCGCAACCCTCTCAGTTCAGAGTCGATCAATTTGACCGAAGTATTAAGCAATTTACAATTCTGTCAAGTCTATAAATAAGTTCTGAATGGAAAATCAAGGTTTTGAATCAAATACATAGAAACAAATCACACTACGTTATGGGTACTAACTCTAAAATATAGCACCAGCTATCACACGCGGTGTGTGGAAAACATCCACATAATATACTTTCTTGAAGAAAAATTACCAAACTTACAGATAGGGATGCCCTATCCGAAAGCCAACCGGTAATCTCTAGATTATTGCATGTCTCACACTTTCCCTAGCATCAGATGGCTTAGATGTAAAAATCTCCCCAGTAAAATTTACTAGGAACTCCAACAATTTTTGTCCCCCGCCTTTCGAAGAAAGTTGGGGGACTATTAAAATGGGTTAGTCCCCAGGCTGTCTGTCTGTCACACTTTTTGGGACACAATAACTCTCTTCCTAATTGAGCTAGAATGTTCAAACTTGGTGTATGTGTTTATTAGGTCAATGCCTTGATGGAGTTCGAAGATGAGCAGAGATAAGCAATTTGATTGGTTGATGCTTTGGGACACGATAACTTTAGTTCTAATTAAGTGAGAGTGATGAAACTTGGTGTATAGTTTAATTGCAGTAATACCTCGACTAAGTTCGACAATGAGCATTTTCTGCTCAGGGTAAGCAGAGCGATACGCAATTTGATTGGTCGAGACTTTGGAACACAATAACTCTCCTTCTAATTGATTTAAAATGTTCAAACTTGGTGTATATGCTTATTAGGTCAATGCCTTGATGGAGTTCGAAGATGAGCATTTTCCGCTTAGGGTAAGCAGAGATAAGCAATTTGATTGGTTGATGCTTTGGGACACGATAACTTTAGTTCTAATTAAGTGAGAGTGGTGAAACTTTGTGTATAGTTTCATTACAGTAATACCTTGAATAAGTTCGATAATGATATTAAAATCTAAATTCCAGGTTATCTTATAACCGATGCAGTTGGGGTGAACGGGGTGGCGGAATGATTAGCGCTGTAACATAAGAGGTTTGACGTCCACTTGACACAAACTAGGTAATTTCGGAACATACATGGTTCAATTTTATTTCAATAATTCGCTTTCGATTCCTCGGTTGTGTGGGTCACCTGTCCATCCTTGTGGGTTTTCTCCGGACCCTCTTGGTTTCCACCCACTGCTAAGGACCCCTTTTCGCCAGCGAATAATTGAAATAAAACTTGAAACGAAATGACGTGGTTTGTTTCGAGTGGACGTTAAATCTCATCTCCTTCGCCCAATAATTTATTTGTGGGCAAGGGTCTTTAAAAGCAGTGGAAGTAAATCAAATCGGATGACCCGAGGTTGGACAGGCGACCAGATGTCTTTGACTCTCAAAAAAAAGAGAACTGCGAACGCCAAAAGATATAGTGATAATACGACTTCATGATCGGGATTCGTTTATTTCCCGCGTGTTTTTTACTTATTTATTTTTCTTATTAATTCTGTAAAAAATTAACAGCAACAAAGAAATATTCTGTGCTGATAATATTATCTTAAAGGGACAATAACATTCTTGCTGACTTGGAAACTCCAGAAAATAAATAATACCCTTATTCTAAGTACTAGATGTTTAAGTGTCCTACCTGTTGTGTAAATTATCCATTACAACCTATTGTACTTGTCCAGAGGGTTCGAAAATATTTTAAAATCCAAGTCACATTTGAAAAGGTTTACGTTAGACTTTTCAAATCAATTGGTTAAATTTTTCCAATTTTTTAAAATAGGTGTGTTAAGATGAAATTTATATCATCAATTAATTTGAATATTGTAAATAATACGATTTGTTGACCAGAATGAAGATTGGGACATATTATTCAGTTACAACAAGAGTGTTATTGGGGCTTTAAATGACTTTTAAAGACATGTCTATTTTTCACTTAATTCATTAATTATTCGATGTCTTCTTTTTTTTTATGAAAACATGCTCTTATTTTTATCTCGTTTTGATTAATTCAGAATCCCCCGGGTGTACGTAACAAGGATTAGGGCCGCCTGTCCAACCTCGTGGGTTTTCTGCGGGTCCTCCGTTTCTTCCGACTGATTAAAATAAAATTGAGCCATTTGTTAGTCCCGAAATAGCCTAATGTGTGTCGAGTGGAAGTTAAACCCTGTTTAATTCAGACATATTTTTTTCTATATTGTATTCATTGATCCCCAGTTTGTATGTATTTATATTTGTTCATTCGGATGGTACGAAAAACGGGGGACCCGGTGGAGAATCAAAGACCTCGCAGATCATCCAATTCCTCGCCAGGTACAACTGTATAATCGAAACAAAGCTGGTTGCAAGTAAAACAAACCTTAAAGTTACATTATGGGAGATAAGACAGTTCTCATTATAATAGTTAAAAACTAGATAGTGTAAAGGTAATTTGCTGAAAATTTCAGTCAAATTGGTCCACTATTAGCCGAGAAAAAAGCGTTTGAAACATTCACATTCACATCTCGATTATCCACTTGAATTTAGGAATTTAATCCGCCAACATCGACTTTAAGAGTTTATTATGGTCTGGATATGTTAATTAATGTCAAAATTGATTAATTAGATAACATCTCGGGCCTAAAGATAGACCTGTAATAAGCAGATTTTGCTCTTGCATAAAGCTATTTTAATAGTTAGAACTGCATATAAGAATTGTCCTAATTCCGCTGTCCAGGCGAAATTACAATGTTTATTTTTACCAAGACAACCCACAATTTCATTCAAACAGATTTCTTCACAAATACTTTAATTTAGCATTTTGTGTCCAGTGAGTGAAGAGATCCTCTATCTTTACAGAAACTACTTAATATATATCTAAATAATTGAAATAATGTTTATGTCCATGGAGTGAAGGAATCCCCCATCTTTACAGAAACTACGTGTTTTAAATCTTATAATGATCTGTAACAAATTAATATATGGTTTGAATAAGCTTTCTATATTGATTCTTTATATAAGGTCTGTCATTGAGTCCACAGGCGTGGTTTTGATTACCTGAGACAAGGAGTGGTGTCGCCTCTCCAATCTCGTGGTGTAGTAGATTGCTAGAATGTTTACGTTTTAAAGTGGTAGCATTGTATTATTTTTTTGCTATGTGAATTAGTAGCTTGCATAAATTAATATCGTTGGCTAATAATTATTAGCTTCACCGATTGTATAACAGTCATATTGTCTCATATACATTTAAATCAAAATAAGTGAAACATTCACGTCTGAAATTTCTGGTGTAAGTTTCCACTATCCATATGAGGGTGCATATCAGTCACTGTGCTACAAAACTGTTATATTTCTGAGCGTTCGACAGACAGCCGCATGAATTCCAGAAGGAAGGAGATCTCAGTGGTAGCAATCTCTGGCAAAAGACCCATTGTGCTTCAGAGGGTTTTTTTTCCGGAACACAGAATACTGGAGACATGTGATTAATGAGATATATAAGACAATATGAAATAGATATAAATGAGGTAATTAAGGTGGATTAAGATCCATTAAAATATGGTCTTCAAAATTAAGTAATACTCTTTGGATTAGCACGACGTATTTTAATACTTAAAAATATTTACTACTGGGCCGTAATGCACCCTACTACATTACCATAGTAACACTTCCTGGAACCCAGACAATAAAATAAAACCAAGCACGAACAATCCAAACCATTAGACAGAATTCGAAGTCCTAAAAAAACGTTATAGGCAAAATAGTGTAATCAGCAAATGGACTGCTTCCCGTGTACAAAATACAGGACAAACAGTGGTAACAGGTGCCCGGAAGAGTAAGCTTACCCTGCCTGGCGCGCCACACCCGCCATAGCTGCACCCAAACTATTAGACAAAATGTATCTTTAAACCGTTCACAACTAATAACCACAGATCACTAATTTGACATCAGGTGTGAAGATTGCCATGATTATACGGAACGATAGAATTCATCCATTCGATACTGAATTTAAATATGACCCCTGTCCACTTGTGTGAGGGGGAATTAGTATAATTATCAAATAATTAGAGATATTGGCTCAAATATTAAGTCTTCATCTATAATTATTTTTAATTAGCGTTTGATCAATATATGTTTACTCATTGTATTGTAGAAATCTGATATCTTTCAACGGGATTAAGTTTTTTTAAAAGGACAATGACACTCTTGCTGGCTTGGCAGTCCCAGAAAAAAATAAAAGCCTTATTTTAAGTACTATATGTTTAAGTGTCCTACTTGTTGTGTACATTAGCCATTACATCCTACTTTACATGCCAAGGGGGTTCGATAATATTTCACATTTGATAAGGTTTACATTAACCATTGCACATCATGTAGTTGGATTTTTCTAATTTTTTAAATTAGGTGTGTTAAGATGAAATTTGTATCATCAATAAATTGGAATATTGTAAAATAATACAATTTGTTGACTAGAATAAAGATTGAGACATATTATTCAGTTACAGTGGTATTGAGCCTTTAATTACTTTTCAAATATATGACGATTTGCAGATTCGCAGCATTTAGTATCCTCTGCAGACGAAAGACACGCACGGACGTAAAAAAAACCAGCCAAAAATAAGCAATTGTTTATTATTTTTTTTTACATATCTCTGGTTGGACATTAATTGATCGTTTTGATTCCCATTATGATGTAATTGGCTTATATATAGAAAATCTCCTACGAGTCTTTTTTGATAAAGTAAAAAAAAAAATACTCGGCAGAGTTGGAGGTTTAATTAATCACTCAATCCATTCTTTTTATTTAAAATAAGTGGCTTCTTTAAAATAAAAGAAAGTAGTTCCTTTTTGATTGACCCCAATCAAATTCACATGCAGATTATGTTATGTATCACACAAGCGATATCTACTGTCAAATGTATCAGTGGGTTATAATAAAGTAATATAGCAGGCACGAACTTGTTGATGTTTGTCGTCTAGCTTCTACTATATAGAAAATCTCCTACCGGGGTCATCCAACGCAACTGACAAGTGTACTAATTTTTTTTTGGTTCAAAAATGCATTTTAGCCCCCATAAACCACGTTGTTTTTAGTCATAAAACAATTCCTTGCAACTGCAGTTTATCGCAGTTCCCATACGTGCTAGCAGATATTAGTATTCTACGCTCCGTGGCACTCCGCCACTACACATGTCTGACAATAACATTGCTCTGTCAATGTTACCCCGCCCCTGTAAATGTCTGTCCAAGTGTTTTTGTAATACCTGAAGACATGAGGTACACTGATGTACTATTTTCATGTGGTAAACTTTTGAGATAATCTTGTCCAAGAATCCACTCCCAGAATCACAACCCTACCAGCAACACCCACCATCAGAAATCCAACGTTCTGATGATACCCGATATACATGCACCAATGCCATATATACGAGAAAATTAAATTGTCCACTTTTCAGCCAGGCTAACGCCCTGGGCCCGGTTGCTCAAAACTAAGTTATTTTAACGATCCGTTAAACTCTAACGGATCGTTATCTTTGTAACGTGTCGTTTGTTAACGGTCCGTTAAATTTCTGTTGATGGAAAGTCAATTTCATTATACGTTAGCTAACGGATTCATTAAAGTTAATCCAAGAGAAGACTGTTTGTTCATTGGTTGAATTTAAAATTTTTAATTTCAATGTACATGTATAACAACTTCATAGAAGTTACTATTAACAAGAAACTGAAGACAGCGAGACAACTGTGCAGTCTGTTCACAAAACTTGATTAAAGACAAAAAGATGACTGTAGAATTTACAACCGAAAAAACTATAAAATATTTTATTTTTTCCTTTAGAAATTTTAGCGTAAATCTGTTGGAAAAATTATGGAATTTGCACTACAGAATTATGGGGCCATTATTGCCTATAGTCCACCAAAATTCTGTAGAATAATATTGAATTTAATCCTATAGAAAATGGAATAGGCCCGCATCGCCCAACCCTCTAGAATGTTCTATAAAAAACTACATTGGTAATCTATGACTTTTTGCTACAGCCAACTAATGCCATCATTAAACAGATAACGGAGCCCCAAACCTCCGTTAAATATAACGCCAAGTTAACCACACATTAAAGTTAACGGGACTTCCAGCAACAGTCTTTCTCTCTGTTAAAGTTAACGATCCGTTAACATGGAGTTACCGGATCGTTAAAAGACAACGGAGCTTTGAGCAACCGGCCCCTGGGCTCCCGCTTTATAACGCTGAGCTTCTACAATAGTAATACCACAGACAAGGACTAGTTGAATTAGAACCTTAATCCTGTATGTTAAAATATGATAATTAAATATGCCAATTTGTGGTCTATGGACATGGAGTAAGGTGGGTGGGAATGTCTTCCCCTTATTTATAAAGGTGTTGGATGGCCGTATGGTTAGTGTGCGCACGCTGTATCATACGACCTGTCATTGAGTCAACTGGCGTGGTTTCAAATCCCCGGTTGTTCGTGGCAAGGAGTATGGTCGCCTGTCCAACCTCGTGGATTTTCCCCAGGTACCCCGGTTTCCTCCCACTGCTAAAGACCCCTACGCGCATGCGAATTATTAAAATAAAATTAAACCATATGGTAGTCCCGAAATGACCTAGTTTGTGTCCAGTGGACGTTAAACCCCAGTATGCATGTCTATCTCTTTCTTATTTATAAATCATATGTTTTGATTATAAAATGTGCCCGTTCGCCCTTCACTTTTGGGGCATTGTAGTTTAGGTGGTATTTCCGCCCCTTCACTATATAATGTCTAAAATATTAGTTTTGACTAAAAGTTGTGCCCGCCTTTAATATTCGCAGTCTTTTATAACTATACGGACAAATATATAATGTATAATCATAATGGCGCGCTAATAAGCGAAAAAAATAATAATCAGTATATCGATTTCTACAAACTATTTAAGTGGATGTCCTCCCGGACAGCGAATTAGAAGCTAACTTTGGCCGCTGGAGTTATAGCCGCATAAAAAAGCGAGGTTTGGCTGAAAAGATTTTAAAGTTTGGAATTAAATTTTCGGTTTTTCCATCTGTAGTTAACGGACAAGCTATTGAAGACATGAATTCCACAACCAACGTCACCGTATTGAATAAAGCAGCACCAAGACAGAAAATATCGTTAATAGATAGCGGTTTGGTATCTAAAGAAATATTTCAAGCTCTACATAGTAACATCAACTATTCCATGTATCCTTTGACCTTTGTCGGTTTTGTTTTCTGTGTTTTTGGAGCCGTCGTTTATTCAACAAAATCCATGAGAAGTCCGACCAGTCTTTATCTTGTAGCATTGAATCTCTCAGAACTGGGTAATGTTGTAATATCCATACTACTGGAAACGTTAGGAGTTATCTACGGTCAGAACGCAACCTCCACTTATGTCTATCTTACAGTCCAGTTATATTTCAGTATATATCTTGGTTCCGCCATTAGACGAACAACTTATTGTCTTACGTGTTTACTCTCAGCTGAAAGATGCATTGCTGTCGTCTTTCCTCTAAAATCAAAACATTTCAAAATTGTTAAAAATCCAGTTATAACAGTGATCTGTGTAACGACAGCCTCCATTATTTTCCATGTGTTCGTTGCGTTCAAGTTCAACGTTGTATCGTACCAGTCTCTCATTACCAACGAAACTTTGTGGAAATTTCAATTTACTGACTTCTATTTGACGAACAAACGTGAATATGAAGCATGGAGTATATCCAGCAAGGTGGTGTTTGTCTACACGTCTTTATTAGGTTGTTTGATTCTAAACTTCATCGTCGTCATCACCCTAAGACGACATTCCAAGGCTCGTAAAGATATGGTTGCTACCAACATTCCAAGAAATAACGATCTGCGTATAACCATAACCGTACTCGTATCCACGTTTCTTCTCGTGATATTCGCACTGCCATCAAATGTAAGCTCACTTTTACAAAACACGTTGTCAGGCTTCGGTACAAACACCAAAGAACATTATCTCTATCATACCATAATGCGAATTGGGAAATTATGTGAGCTCATCAGCAACTGTGTGGGCTTTATTGTCTACATGACTCTCAGTTCTCAGTTCCGCAAAGCGTTCCTCAAAATATTCTGTCAGTGCTGTGGCCGGAAGTCACCTGACAATGACATGAAAACATCGTCGTTGCACTCGGAAAACACCAACCTATCAATCGTTTCAAAATTCTGAACAGAATACCGAGGAAGATTTAACATTTTTCTGTGGACGGTTTTATTTTCCCAGGTGACTTTGAGTTGCCAGTTCCGGATGTTTAATTCAATAATGGACCAAAGAAGAAACAATTTACCAGAAACAAACTAGTAAAAGTAACTTGTATAATTGGGTAATGTTATCTGCAGAGGGTTTATTTGGTATATCATCCACTTGTATTTGCCGTCACGAATTATCACCCGAGAAACTGTCAGACCGTTGCAGACTACAATATAGTGAAAGTGAATAGGAATATCGGGTCAGGTACAAAACTCGGAAAATATTTTCCGACTGTTCTCCTCTCCGAGTTTTATGAATTGAATCGATTGAAAACACAAAACTCGGAAAAAATTGTCCGACTTTTTGCTTCAGACTGAAAAGTCGGAAAATATTTTCCGAGTTTTCTATTCAAACAAAAAAGTCGGACAATTTTTTCCGAGTTTTGTATTTTCGTATAGGCCAAAATACAAAACTCGGATATTTAATTATACATGTAACTGCCATATTGCATTATTTTGTTAAAATCTAACTGAAAAGGTTATAGATCATGTCCAACTTATTAAATAGATGTGTTACTGTCATAATCATCCAATGAAAAATAGTTTATTTTGATATCTTTTTGCCATTTTCCGAGTTTTGTATTTTCGTATATGCCAAAATACAAAACTCGGAAAACTCGGATATTTAATTATAACTGCCATATTGCATTATTTTGGTTAAAATCTAACTGAAAAGGTTATAGATCATGTCCAACTTATTAAATAGATGTGTTACTGTCATAATCATAATTATCCAATGAAAAATGGTTTATTTTGATATCTTTTTGCCACTTTCCGAGTTTTGTATTTTCGTATAGGCCAAAATACAAAACTCGGATATTTAATTATAACTGCCATATTGCATTATTTTGGTTAAAATCTAACTGAAAAGGTTATAGATCATGTCCAACTTATTAAATAGATGTGTTACTGTCACTCCTTTTGCCAATTTTATTTCTAGAAGTTTGGTAGGCCTATTCGCGACACGACGTATATAGTATGGGAGAACAGGGCAGGTTCGGCCATGTGTCAAATTAAAATTATATACACACTTCGTTTTAATCATTTCATCTTTTGGATGTCCGAGTTTTCGATCTCACCCAAGTTATCTCCGTTACACGCCATATCCAAAAAAAAATTTTTAATTTTGATACCTTTTGACCACTTTCCGAGTTTTGTGTTTTCGTATAGGCCAAAATACAAAACTCGGATATTCGATTATAACTGCCATATTGCATTATTTTGGTTAAAATATAACTGAAAAGTTACAGATTATGTGCAACTTATTAAATAGATATATTACTACAACTACACTGTAACAAAAATATCCGTGAAAAAACGGAAAAAATTCCGGAAAAAAAAATTACCAGGAAAATTTTATCCGTATTTGTTTTTCCTGTAATTTACAGAAATTCCCTCAATTAACATAAATTCCATTTTCAAATACAGAAAAATAAATCCTGGTAATTTTTGTTTCCTTATAGACTCGAAAATGATAAAAAAAAATCATTGAATTAACCATTGACTTTATATGCGTGTGCGAAATAGCTTTATTTAACGTCGGTTTCCGCCGAAGTGCTATCGCTGTCGATATTTTTACGTTACCTCTTACCGCTAATATAAGAATACCCTCATCGAGAAAAGGGTGTGTCGAACAACTATTAATGGTCAGTGTTAGGACCGTTTAGAGGCTTTCAGATGTAAGTTTGCGGTAGTATCAATTTGCAGATATGTTCACTCTTCCATAGAACGAACCGGCTTACACTGGCCAATCAGTTATATTACCCAGATTTAAGCGTGCTTGGTTACTAGAAAATACAACCTATCCTTGTTTTTACACATGTATGAAAATACTTACAATCTGATTACCGTATGATGAATGGAAATACACTTTATAGATCTTATAAATAATGGAAATTAGCAATACATGACTATTAATATACCAAACTTTACACAATATGATCCTTCATATTATGGTTGATAAATTGAAATGAATACTATAAAATGATAATTATAAGGAATGATTATATATGTATACGCTTTCTTATCGTTGCATTTGAAAACAGAAATAGTACGTTATATAATGGAATAAAACATTTCATCCCTAAATTTCACGCAACTTTTCTCTCATTCCACAGTTTATTCCGTAAAATAACAGAATTTAGTCCGTTATAGAAGAGAATAAAATATTTTATCCCTAAATTCGACGGAAATTTCCTGTTTAACACTTTATATTCCACAGTATTACATAAAACACATAAATTTAAGAAATAATTCACTCTTTTAACACAATTTCTCAAAAAAATCCATCAATTAACAGAAAAAAGGTGTTAAACTATGAAATTTTTTACAGTGTAGCCTACTTTCGCCAATTTAAAAAAAAATAATATTTTTAATAATTTTCCAAATTTTTCTCTTTCGGAGTTTTATGATTTGACTCGATTGAAAACAAAAAAGTCGGAAAAAATTGTCCGACTTTTTTGTTTGAATAGAAAACTCGGAAAATTTTCTATTCAAACAAAAAAGTCGGACAATTTTTTTCCGAGTTTTCCGTTCTCAATCGAGTCAATTCATAAAAGTCGGAGAGGAGAACAGTGGGAAAATATTTTCCGAGTTTTGTACCTGACCGGAATATCGGTATAAAACTGGTCCCATTCAGTTCAGGGTTCACAAGGATGCGATGAATTAAAATTTGTCAACAAAATTTCTGAAATGATGCAAGTCCGTATAGAAAAACTTGAAAATTTACAATATTCAGCATCCGTTGAGAACGACATAAACAAGCCAGCGCCACTTATAAATGTTAGAAAAATCTTTTGACGGACCTCTTGTTAATCCGATTAAATCCAATGCCATTGGATTATTTCCCTTAGATATTCTGTTATTCCGATTAATTCCAATGCCAGTGGATTATCAACAGTTGATATTTTTCTTAAAGATGCCTTATGTAAGAATCGAATCCACCTATTAGAGGTATTTACCGTGGCTTCAAAATGTTATATAAATTATTGCCTATAATCAGCTCTCTAGAGTATCGGGTGTTCGAGATTTTAATGGATTAGACCACGCGACTAGTTGCTACTATAACGAACAATCTACACCACATCGTGTATTCCATATAATTGTGTCATTTGATATCTTGTCAAAAAAACTCCAACGATTCCTTTGTTTTCGGTATATTTATTTATCATTATTATTTGAAGTTTGCTCTTTACCTGTATTTTACATAATTAAATGATAATTTATTAAGTGCAATTTGTGTGAATTAAGCGGTTAAAATTGGATATGGTCCGCCTATAAATCATGTATTTATATCCTTAAATTATATTGTTGGGACTCATCTTGTACTAAATTAACGTTCTTAAATCGTTGGGGAGAATTGACCGAATGGTTAAATGGTTACATAAACGGCACAGTGAATTTGATATTTGTTTACTTTTTGCAATGTCTGTTTTCTGTCTTGTCCACAGGTTTATCTTGTAGGTTTTTGTTTTTTGTGGTTTTTGCGTGTAGCGCGGTCCGCGGTCCTCCTGCACTTACTTTTAGATGTCAATATACGAGACGTGGCAGGTAAGGATTCTTAACACAATCGCCGTAGCTGTAATGGAATTGTTCTGATTAGCGTAGGCTATTTCGATAATCACGAGATATGTTAATTGGTATGTTGGCCCACAGCCCCAAATATCTGTGCTAATAAAAAAACTTCACGTACTGTCTGTATGTATGCTGCATCTCTAAAGACAATTCCACAATTAATGAGCAAAGTTCAGTGATGCACATGTGCGTTCACGGAGCGCTGCATCCACTCGCCCAAGATAGGTTTTCATGTGATAATAGTAATATCCTAACTTATCTTCGGTGCCCTTAGAATTAACTTCTTACGCGTTGGACTCAATTGATCAAAACATTTGATAAAACTCGGCGATTTCATTTATTTAACAAGTAGAGATTAACCCAGCGTTGCACGGGTATAGCCAGGAACGTAAAGTAGAATAACTGTGAGTCTGGGAGTGGTAGGCCATCGCCATTGGGTCTATGTAACTTTCAGGTCCGAGCTACCCTTAATCCCTTGATCATCATAAATAATAACAAGACGGTGACTATTTGGAAGAGATAACATCTTAGTTGATAGCTGCGTTTGATATATGTTTTTGGAACGATAATACTAGACTTTCTGATACAGAAAATTACTTTGCGTTTCTACGTTCTTGTGTAAACATTTGAAGAAAAAATTGTGTAAACAAAGTAAGAAAAAATTGGTTGATGTTGTCAGTTTTTCTGTTATTTTAGAGCAAAGGAGCTTCGTTGTTGACTTATTTCGTGTAATTAGTAAAATAGTATGTACCTAACCTGACATAATAATTGTGTAGCAATAATATTTTCATTTAGCTGGAAAAAACGTCAATCAGTCAGAAGGTTTATAGGTAGTTGAATAGCTAGCCCTATGTAGACATTTGTGATTGACAAGGTATATACAGGTGCGCATTGGGGCCGGAAACCGGTTCGGGCTTCCGTGTCGGAGCGGCCCCTTTTACTGACCGAGGAGCCCGGAGGGGAGGGGGTCCAGGAGCATTTGGTGCAATATCTGATTATAATCTCTGTCAAATAATATATTTCATTAATCGATTAACTTAGACCAAAACCACGACCTGCAAGTAATTTACAACCATCAAACTGTGAAATTATCACATCATCATATTATTAATTAACGAGACGAAAATGAAAATCATAAAAAGCTGCTTTTTAATTATCATTTTTAGAGTCTAACGTATCCCCACAAACAATAAATTTGCGGGAGTCAGTGTCGGGTGAATCTGATGAAATTTTCGGTTGAAATTCATATCCCCATTGAAGGATTCCGAATTCTGACCCACACCCAGCACACCTGGTCTAGAAAGTCTATTATATCAGTCCATTCCAGACTCCAGTGATGGCGTAGCGGCCCGTTAAAGCCACCGGCCACATACAATATGATCATCATGGCTCCATATACCCCCTCTCCCATATAATGTTCAGCAGAAAAAGGTTGTTTTGCTAGACGAATTGGACAAAAATATTTTTCTTATTTTTTGTCCGACCGGCCCTTCGAGCGATCGCCCCAATCCACCTCTGGGCATATACTGGAAGTTTTGCGGCCTTGGACGGAATCGCCATGTTTGTTTTGCAAATTTAAAACAAGTATGACGGTTGTTTAGGGCGTTAACTATTTTTTTGTTTTTCATTATTTCTGTAATCGGAGCTCAATTTTAAGCTACAAACAATAAACTTTAATTAGTGTTTAATTAAATTGGTTGCTATGATATTGTTTCCAAATCAACCAAAGTTTCCGCTATTAAACGGTTGGCTAACGAACTGATTTCTGGCACTGCACATCAACTTATTTAAATATTATGTCTTTAATACTTTATATTATTGTACCCTGCCTTTCGTAGAAATGGGTTTGTCCGTCTGTCTGTCGCCCTGTCCACCCTTCACACTTGTTGGGACACAATGACTTGAGCTAGAATGTTCAAACTTGGTGTATGTGTCTATTAGGTTAATGCCTTGCTGAAGTTCGAAGATGAACATTTTCTTCTTGGGGTAAACAGAGATAAGCCATTTGATTAATTGATGCTTTTGGACACGATAACTTTAGTTCTAATTAAGTGATGGTGGTGAAACTTGTTGTATAGTTTTATTACATCAATGCCTTGACTATGTTAGATAATGAGCATTTACTGATAAGGGTAAGTAGAGCGATAAGTAATTTGATCCGCTGAGACTTTGAAACACAATAACACTCCTTCTAATTGAGTTAGAATGTTCAAACCTGGTGAAGGCGTTTATTGGGTCGCTGTCGTGATGTAGTTCGACGATGAGCATTTTCTGCTGAGGGTAAGGGGAGAATTTAATTGGTTGATGCTTTGGAAAACGAAAATTTTGGTTCCAATTACCTGAGATTCATGATACCTCGACTAAGTTCGATTGTGCGAATTTTCGGCTTAGGCTAAGGAGCGATAACCAATTTGATTGGTCAAGTCTTTGGAACACAACATCTCTGGTTTTAATTGAGGTAGACTGTTTAAACTTGATGTAGATGTTCATGACCGAGCTAAATGATTAACATTTCGAGCTGAAGCTAAGCATAGCTAATCAATTGCATTGGTCGATGATATTTATCATATCTGATAAGAGATTGATGAAACTTCGTGTATAGTTTGATTGCTCGATACTTTATGTGTCATCTATTTATTTTGGGATTTCAGCGGGGGACATTTATATAGCCTCACTGTAGGCTTGTTTAATTGTATTTTAATTGTCTGGTATAAATGTTGTCATGATATGATAGATATAAACTTGCTATACATCTATTAAAGTGTCTGTTTTATTTAAGACTTATAACCATTGCAATACTACAAGACTTTCGTTGAATCGTTTAAGATGTTGTTTACGTGGCGTGTTCGTGAGTTTTGCTAGCACTAAATACGTAGTAAATGTTAGAGATCGGAAAATAATCGGAAAAAAAATCTTGTATTCACGGCCTTCATTTTTCAGGCAGGTATTTGTTTTATATTCGTGTAAATGATTTTCACCGATTTTGAAATTGTATTTATATTTTGGCTTTGTCCAACTGACTTTTTATTTTTCTCCTCGAAATGATATACAAGTCTATATTTCGTTTCTGTTTTTAAAATAAATATATTTCTAGGGTCTCTATTACATGGAAATCTGGCAGGTCGCGGCTTATGACCCTATGACGTCAAAAATTTTATTAACCAATCACCGTTGACGTTTCTTGTGGACTACCCACAGTTCCTTGCAATTCACGACAAAATCTCACCGCATAACAGACCGTTTCATTAGCTAATCTCTCACATCATCCAGGACACGTCAATGATAACTCTTCAAGATCCTAATGTAGTCAAGACAAGTAAAACAAAATTTTGAACTAGATATGTGTTTTAATCATAGTGTTCTCCTTGTCCTTGTAGATCTTGGAGCCTGAGCCAGCTGGATGTCATCCATCGCCGATTCGTTATCCAGTACGGAACATCATTCTATCAATCTGGGGTTTTGCCATGCCTTATATGACAAATATCCCGAAAGCGTGCTGAACTATCTTGATAGATTAATGTAATCCGGCAGAACTATGGCTGAACCTGGAAATTATATACAAAGTTTTTTATGGTTGATTTTAGTAGCCCAGGGTATCCCCGTTCAGAATCTACAATGCGAATCTCGGTCACCCTTGAGCGTTTTGAGAAATTCAAGATGGCGTCCATGACGGCCACCACACCAAATAATCCTCTATACCTCCCATAGTATTTATTCTAGGATGATAATTTTGGTGTTTAACCTCGTGTTTCTGGGGTCAAGGAATACACTGAAATCATTTATTATGTTGTTGGGTAATTAGATGATAGTAAAATCAAACATGCCAGACAATATGGCCATTTAACTAGTTAGCGGCGTTTGGGGGTGATTATTCACCGAACCAAACTATATATTTCCGGACATAGGAGCGTATAAGTGATATAATTTACATCACATACATCCCTATCAGGAGTTTCTAGGGTCACATGGGTCGGTCCTGCAAAGGGAGACACAAGCTGATTGTTTAACATTTAAAAAACCAAATTCCACCCACAAAACAGGAACACAAACTCAACAAAACTAGACAATATCTAGTTTAATCCTTTAGTCGTGTTTCTTGCTGCAAATTGTGACAGCACAAGCGCCAAATATTGTATATTCTAAGCCACCCCTAGTGTAGCTACAAGCACACGTATTACATGAGCTGTCACTTTTGCATCCACATCTGATGAGCCACATCTGATGAGCCACTCCGGAGCAAGTTTACCGGTTATAATGTTTTCAATTTAGTGTCCTTCTCCCAAATAAAATACAATTAATAAAATAGACAGTTCTCTTTACGTATACAAAATATATTTTAAAACATTATCTGTCTAGGTACAATTATTAAAATAAATATTTCTCTGTCTATATACACAGTTAATATTACAAACAAATATCTATATACAGTTCATTAACTCTCATTATCTTGTCCAGGGGAGGTAACTGTATCATACACAGCCAGTTCTTTATCTACATACAATTAATATAATACACCATGATCAACTCTATGCAGTTAATTAAATATTGGTATTTGTATGTGTATTGCAGTTCTGGACATCTTGGTCTACAGGGGAGGCAACTGTATCATAAGATGGTGGTGGATCAGATGGTGAATTATTAGCTTCCAGTGAATAATATGGTGGAGGGGTCAATACGGTTGGCGGATGCAACGTGCTTGGTCCAACAGTATCTGTAATATAAGAGAGTAATATAAGAGATGCATCCATTAAGGGAGATAATCCAAATGTTAGTTTATCAGAATCCAAATTTAAAGATCCTACCCACGCAGGAGGAAATATTAACCGCATTGACAAGAATTACAAGTTTCTTTAGTAAAATAAACGTATCTGCTGTTTAACTGGGCTAATGAAGACGGGCATACACCATACTGTGTGCTATGAGGGACATTTTGCTCGGGCAGTGGTGCTGCGGCCTATGTTATATAGAATTCCAACTGCCAAGGGATCCTTTACGTGTACGCCAATGTGTACACGGGACCTCGGTTTATCGTCCCAGCTGTCCCTGTCGGGCCCTTCGTCCTGCATCACCGACAAGGGGAAACCACACCGGAAAATAAGTAAATTAAGAACCTGAACCGCTCACATAATAACTAAATAATGATAATAATCTTTATTCGAAATCTTCCTCAAACGATATATATATTTCTGAAATAACCACGCAACCATCTACTTTTCTTTCTTCAACGCACAGTGGCGCTACGGTCTTCTCTCATTCCGTAACCCAACTGTCAAGCGTACGTGTACATGCACGGGATCTGGTTTCTCTTACCGTCCGAACGACAATACATACTCTTCCTAGTTAAGCCCCCGTCCGTTCATAACGATGGAGTGGGATGAGCGATGGAAAATCTCAGATACTTTCTGTTAGCCCGGTGCTACCAGTAGAGATAAAGGGGTCAATGTCTCGTATACTCATCACTTTAAACGCAAGGGTGGTTGTAGTGGGACCGCATCCACGTGTGGGCCGACTAAAAAATGTACGAGTCACACATCGAAATGTAGAATGTCAGTTTTGAATGTCAGTTCTTGTTGTGCCGTCACACCAAAACCCGTATCTATGGTCTCTGGATCCACTCTTGTAAACGGAAACGATCTCATTAATGTCAGGGTTAGAGGCAAATAATACAAGCAGTCTGTGATATTGTTTTAAGAAAGAACCGCGCCTCTTTCGTTTGTCATATGCAATTTGAAAATTATGCAACCCAAATCACTTTCATGATAATGGTCCCATTCCAACTACATTCCAGGCTTGGTGTTAATCACAAGGCGAATAGTAAGTGCAGGGGAACTGCACCACACATGATTTACACAAAAACAAATATATGGACAAAACATCGTTCTCAGAGACCACGAAGGCATTGTCTAAGAATAAGGCAAGTATTGTAAAACTAAAATCGCATCTATTTGAATCAAAATAAAAATAGTAAACTATAAAACTGTTTTGAACTGCATAGCTACACAAACCAGCGCGACGAGCAAACTGTTTGTATTGAATGCCCGCAATGTAAGTAAAATCAAATACTTACTAGAGTATACCACTGGCGTTTCAAGAACCAGACCCCGAGTTGCTTGTCGTTTACGACAACAGCAACATGTGACAATAGTAATCACTAATATGAAAATGGCTGCAAATATCAATGAGCCAACAATTATGTCAGAGGTTGAATTGGTATTAGAGGGATAGTAGGTGTCGCTGAAAAAAAAACCAAATAATGTTATTCCACACTTTAAAACGAGAAATAACGAATATTCATGTCGCGTCAGATAGAGAGAGTGTGTGAGGGAGGGTGATGAATGGGGTCTAACGTTCTACTTCGACTGGGCTTATGAAGACGTTGGAGAGATAGTCTCGGTCACCCAGACCCCCCCCCCCCCTAGTCTTCAACGCACGGAGGGTCTGGGTCGGTTCTCAATTTTTGACGAAAATTACTGGATAATCTACCACATAAAAAAACAAACATTTGGTTACGCATGGGCAATGGAACCTTTAGGCTAAAGTCTCGGTAAGTGCTAGGTCTTATGAAGCCGGGCCTATTTTGCTAGATTCTATAAAGCGTGGTTGAAATATATCCCACAATTCACTTCGCGAAGAAGAATTAAGAAGATTGTGAGAAGCCTTACGTCTGATTCATGACGAGAGAAAATTACCATTTCAATTGAAACCTTTACAAACAAAATTTTAAAGAGTGTCATCGTTGACAAGCGAGCTGTTTTGATAGATTCAGTACGTGATACCTTATAAGACTGGATAATCCAGACAATAACCTATTTTCCGTCAAATTTTGAGGACCCATCCAGACTAATATTCGTAGAATATTTGTATGGATGATAGAGACTAGTGGAGAGAGTGACATGGAGTTTAATGCACAATCGATACAAACTAGGTCATTTCTAGACTAACATATGGTTCAATTTTATATTAATTATTTGCTTGTGTGTAAGGATTTTAGCAGTGGGAGGAAATCGGAGGACCCGGAAAAAAACCACGCGATTTGTTGGTGTGAACTAAAGTAATACCATTTGTATTGCTTGTTTATCTGAAGTAATGTATCTGAAGGAATGTATCTGAAATAAAGTAATATAACTTGCATTATTTAATTCGAGTAAAACTTAACAAAACTATTTTACCCAGGTCCGTCATAGAGAAAGCAGCATACGTTGTCTAACGTCGCGTTGATGGCAGGAAAACAACATCCATAGTAACAATACTTTGATCTGGTGATACCATGATCACCGCCATCAACATAGTCACAATAATCGGCTTTAATAACTGGAAATAAAACATTAAGAGACAAATGTGAACACTCTTCATGGATATGACAGGTGTCTGTATTGATATCTTATAACTCCCGAGAAGCGGGATACCTCACCCCTACGGTTCCATCGGGATAATACCCCTGACTTACAGAAGATTTTCGATTGTAGTACATGTATCTTTTCTGGAACGGAGTCGCCCTTTTATCCCTAGAAAAATATCCAAACCGAATGATGATACTATCACAACTAAGCACCATAGCTGAAATGTTTGATTACCACAGGATTCTACCCGAGCAGTAACTACCTCATGGCAACGAGGGTAGGGGTGGGAGGCTGCAAAATTGACCGACATATATTACATGTTCAGTGACATCAATCGACCTGAGGAAATGAGGAAAGACAAATTCTCGTATTTAGACATTTCAGTTCCAGGAAATTCCTAAGCAGATTATTGTTATGGACGAAACCCTTGAAAGCAAATGTAGGGAATCGACTTTCCCAAGATTATTATGTTGGTAACATTGTGACTTGTATTGACTCACTGCCCTGCACAGACATTTGTCCATAATCAAACGTTTTTATATTGTCTATAGCTATCCTAAAGATCGCATGACAATAGTAGCAGATACCAACGTTGGAGGGTGGGTGGGGGTCTTTTTACGGCAACATAAAATCTTTACAAATGAAATATAATCGAAGAACATGTATCTCAAAGTTTTTAGAAGGCCTACTTCGTAAAGTTGGGAATGTGGTTTAAAATGGCATCTAATTAAATGAGGGTGGTGCTATGTCCTACTCTTATATACAAAAATTCCCGATAAACATTTGCGGTCAACACCATAATCGAACAGCGGACTTCCCGGTTAGCACGCCAACGACTTACTCAATAAAACTGTGCATCCGTTAGTAAGGCGAGTAAGATCAGATCGTTGTATAATTGAGTGACCTTCGGTGAAAACACGTATTGTTTCTGTGGGGAGGGGGGCTTGTGCAGTCACGTAGATGTGATTGGCCTCCGTGCATCTGTTTTTTTTTATATATAACTTGGGTCATTTTTGACAAGAAGGAAATGTGTTTTGCGGATAATATTATAAATAATCTCAGATTCCCCATATCTCCGTTCTTTATCAACGGATCTTCTTCGGCATTTCATTTTTGAATTTATCGGACGAAACCAATAGGGGCTCTGACTGATGGATTTTCGACATTCGGAAGTTCGTTCGTTTAATAATACTATTAAAGTTTTTTCGATGTTCAAGGTGGCGTATTTCCGTCACTTTTTGATGTATCAAGTTGAAAGAGGGAGAGAAATTGTGTTTTAACGTCCAGTCGACACAAACTAGATCATTTCTGGACTAACATATGGTTTAATTTTATTTCAATAATTCGCTTGTGCGTGCGGGGTCTTTATCAGACGACAAGACTCCTAGTCACGTACAACCGGGGATTCGAAAGTACGTCTGTTGACTCAAAGACAGGCTTTAAGAACGTGCTTCCGGAAGTTTTTCCCGAACATGAATAGTACTCTCCATTTTAAAAATAAACCCCCAAAAATGACATATTATCTTTCATTGTCAAAGACCTTATCCAATAACATTTTCAACCGCTTGGTCGCCATATGGGATTTTACAAAAATACATTCAAACCGATATTTAGCCGCCATTTTATTTCCGATTTTCGGAAACATTTTATTCTATTGAACCAACTTCAAATGACAACAATTTTTAAAGAACCTTGTTTGGAATTTTGATTCTGTTTACTTCCGGGTTCACTTTGAATTTTGTTCGACTTCCAACCTTCTAGATGGTGACCTAGCCATTCAATAATCATTGATCTTTATATGTATGATGACCATGATGTCTACTAACTATTAGATTACTACCAAAGAGCACGGTCTTGAAGTATAACTACCGGTTTTATTTAGAGTTCAAAGTGACAGGTTTTTCCAATTTTATAGGTATTGGATTTTATTATACTCAATAGTTCATGGTGTAACTTGATTGTTGACGTGACAACGCGTGACGTGACATAACTAAATACATCAGTACACTGGTGGAGTTTTAGTCTAAAATATGGGGTAGACCATATCCTGACAGATCGTAATATTGTCAAACTAAGGTTACCATGTTGGTTATATACATATATCCTTGTCAGTACATGACGTGTACGTATATTAAATACTATATACGCCTACCATAGTCAATACAATACGTACAAGTTTAATGAACCTACCCAGTCTACTTTGAGTAAATATGAAACTTTACCTTGTATACACGACCATAAACAGAACAGATGGAACGTTATATTGAACGCCACAGCCATTACTAACTTTTGATTACAAAGGTTATGATTTAACTTGAATTTAATAATCAACAAATTCATAAAATATTTACCCCTTTGTGTTAAATGAAACGCACAATAATCGGCCCAGTGATTTTGAATGAAGATACGTCATGTTGATACAATATAGTATAACATATAAAGGTGTATAACAATACACATATTCTTCACGTGATCGCATTCTATTCAAGTTAAAACTGCATTTCGTTTGATATGCTATGACATACGCTCCCAAAGCGGATGTTTCCCACGCGTGTAGAAATGTAGTCATTGCATACTGAATATCTTTTTTAAGTTGTAGTTGCTGGTTACGGTATTTTTTTATGCAGTCGATGCATCCGATCTAGCCCGAAATCTCCCTTTTCACTGGATTCCAACTATTATTTTTAAAGATGTAGAAACTTTTCTTTTTTACGTGAAGGAGCATTTATGCCCCACGTTACTGTCGTATTTTGAGACACACCAATCTGTTAGCCTCACCGCTGTTACTGTAAGATTGTTATAGAATTTTTTAAATAACCGAATGAGTGGCCGATTGTTACATAAAAAAGAGTCATAATGTGGTAAACATCAAACTCTACCTTGATAACAGGTATCCTGTGGGAAATTTCTTTGGATTAATTTCCATTGTCCTTATAAGTGTGGGCTTATAAGGACGCCATTAGGAAAATTGACTAATCTTTCAAATTATTTTCATCATATTTGACCAATTAGATATTTGAAGGCCCAGAACCGAAAGCTACATAAAAATCATATTTGTGCGAATTCGACAGACAGCAGCTTGATTCTGGAAGGGAAAAGATGTAGCAATTTGAGTCAGCAGACACGCTCCAAGCGATTCTGATGGGCTAGGGTTTGCAGGCTAATGGGGCTGGCTGTTTGAGGGCGCCGATGTACCTATGCGACCAGTTCATTCGTGATCACGTAACCAATCTCATTGTGGGCACCCCAACGATTATATTATGGGCGCCCATGATGTCGTCGTGGGCGAATCACTAATCGCAGCATTAGGGCACCATGGTAACCATGCCGTTTTGGATGCCACATATATCGAGTCGTGGGCGCCCAACCAATCGGAATTATGCATTATTTACGGGCCAGCAATCATATATATTCTTTTTAAGATGCCCCACAAATCATGTTATCATGGGCGCCCCCCCCCCCCCGGGATAAGACACCCCACAGATCAAGCCGTTGTGGGCGCCCCATCAATCATATATAACTACATTGCTTAAGCGTCCCATCAATCTCGTGGGCACCCAACCAATGTCACTCGGCTTTATGTGGCGCCAATACGGAAACGGGCGTGTTGGCCGTTGGTTTCGTATTGCGTCCAATGGAAATGGCGCTTATCGGGGGAGTCGATTTTTTCCCCAATAGCAAAGGTCGCCGAAAATCGGGACGTCGAATTTTTCCAGGTAGGGGGAGGGGCTACCCCCGTGCCCCCCCCCCCCCGCCCAGCTAGCTGGGGTTTGAAAATGACTTTAGTGTTGTAATCTCTGCTTGTATCTATGTATCCAGCTATAATATATATATATATAATGTAAAGATAGGTTGCCAGGCAACGAAACATACGTCCACAGCAACTAAGTTGCCCGAGCAGTGAACAAGAGTTATCGCATTTTATTTTTCTATTGTCGGCAATGAAATGTTTATAATAGACTAAAATCTGATCAAGAATGACAACTTATTAAGCAATTATTAGAAAATCATTAGAATATGTTTGGCATTTAGTTCTGTCCCATGCTAACTTTTAATATACGAAACATTTAATATCATGGATTTAGCTGTTCAAGTTATCAAAATTCATTCAAAATCAATATACCTTTTCATCTTAAGACCTTATATTGTCTATGAATCTTAAGTTACAAGAGCGTTCACCAGATATTTCTAAGTGAACAAGGTCCATAATTTCTGGCAGTTATCGGTTATCGTTGAAAATCAATAGGCTGATCTTTTCAAACTAATCAAGGGTCATAACTCTAGAGATTGATTAATGGAAATCGCTGAAAATCAATGTACGGACGGGGCGACGGCAATATACAACCATATTTCCAATGTGGGCGTATAAATATGATCTGTTATATTCGTTATTCCTGGAAATTACTTAGAAGACAAAGGTCTTAACTATTCAGATAAGAAAAAGAGAATAAACGACGTGAAGAGACGATCTCAGGGCTGTTTTTAAATATATTTCAGTAAAAGAGAAGGTATGCGTCACACCTTGGATGTTGGGAGTTTTCCCGGCAAATTTTCCACATCTAACAAGCGACTGCATAGCACCAGGCCACCGATTCTCAACCAGCGTGCCGCAAGATCTTCCTAAGTGTGCCGCGAAAATTTCTCACTACATAAGCATGCTATTCGGCTGATCAAATTCGAAACACTGCAACAAAGTCAGTTCATAACTGTGTTTTTCTTTATTTAGTTTGAATCATTCGATGTGTTTATGTGTCGTCGATGTTTTTTTTTTCATATATATTTAGCCAGGTGTGCCGCTATTTTTTCATGTGTTCAAAGGTGTGCCATTGTCAAAAAAGGTTGAGAACCACTGCACTAAGCATATTGTTGGAGTCGAACAATCTAACGCGTTCGATTTCGGGCCTAGGAAATGTCATTAAGTCACGTGGTCTTCGACGCCACACTTGTACGTGGCAATGAGCAGGGATCTCCTTCCTATCTGCCCAAGGCGTTTTCTCCAGTTCCCTTCCATTGGTAAAAGACCCCACCGAAAATTGAGCTTGACGGAAAGTGATTTTTAAAAATGCACTCTATTTTTCTTCTGTAATCTTAGTAAGACGCTGACTGGCTAATAAGGTCTCCTGTGCGCTTCCGGTGGGATTAAGCCTTGCCAGTGGTGCAGAACATACGGCCTGTCTAGGAATAGTGCCTAGTCCTATGGATGGTACAAACAACGTCTTGGATGTTTGAATTCGAAATAAAGAGTAGGCGGTAGAGCTGCTATCCGGACATATTATTTCTTACAGCATACAGAATGGCGTATCCCCGTATTCATTAGGTCAGTCGGTGCAGAGCGCAGGACGCTAAACCCCAGCGACCGAATTAATTTACATAAAAATGAAAACCCAACGAAATTTGAATGTAGTTTATTTTCTTCAGTGTAAGAAAAATGTACAAGTTAAATAATTTACATATAAACATGTATATATACAGGATGATGAACAATACAGACAGGTTTTATTTCAAGGGAGATAACTCTTCATCGTACAAACAACCACCTTACCATATGTCTTATGAAACAAGAAATTCACTAACACTTCACGTGCAAACCAACAATTCAAAGTGGATGGATAACCCTCTTTTGTTAATAATGATTAAAGTAAGAAAAATAGAACGATCGGTGCCATTTTACAGGAAATCCTCTTTGCTATTTTATGGTTTAGACCACCTTCGTCTTGTACAAAATAAGAAGCATAATATAACTCGACGTATACACGTATACACGAAGCTCAATGAAGTCGGTGCTACTACAATCATGGGCCCTGTTTCTCGAAATCTTAACTAAAGACAAAATCCAAATTTTAGTAGATACTTCAATTGTGATTGGCTAAGCACCAAATCAATCTAATATTATCCTATCAAATTACTAAAATTTGTATTTTATCTTAGTTACAATTTCGTGAAACAGGCCCCTGATAATCAATAATTATTTATGGTTGACCAACACCTTGTTTTAAATATTCGCTGAAATGGATATTTACAAATAATGGCATCATAATAACGGGGCCTATAATAACAGCTCGTCGACCGAGTCACTCGTTCCGGACCGTCTGAATGACATCCATTAACACCTATTACTTTAACCTCAGAAGAATGATTAAAGGCAGTTTCAGCTTTGGTTATCACATAAATATCACTTTCTCCTTAGAAGGTCCTTTGTGCCAATTTTCAGACTCCATTAAACCAATTCAAGAATCCGTGTGTAAGATAGTATATTTGGCATTTTAGATCCACAATCAAATGTATTTGTATGGAAAACTGAACGGGATATAATTTGGCCTCAAGAAAGTTTAAGAAATGAAATGAAATGGGGTTTAACGTCCTACTCATGGTTTAAGAAGTTTACTATCGTTCCAGTGGATTAGATAAGTGACAATTGGTTTTAATAGATTTATCTGTTGCAAATGACCCCACGATACCGTTTCAAAAAGTAGATATATTATAGCACTGTTATCACGTTTCTTGAAACGGGCCCCTGACAAGAAACATGACATGTATGATAAAACTATATACACTATAATACAAATTTCAAAATCAACAAATAATGCTGGTCAAATCCACCATATGACTAAGGGACGGTTCATATGACATTACTGAGTGAATCAGCCAGCCTTCGAATGATGCTTCAGTGGAAATTATTGTTTTTATATTTTTTTTACAATAACAGTTAATGTCGATTTGTCTTGAGTTAACTATTTTATGGCGAGTTTGTTCGATGTGATAATCGCGTATATGTTCGATCTACAGAAGTAAATTAGGCGACAATTTGTAGGAACAGAGGTCGCCATGTTTGTGATAGGGCTGTTCATTGCACGCTGTAGTGTAACAAGGGGAGGGGGAGGGTACTGTAAATAGGTTTTAAAAATGGCTGCATAAAGTAGATGAATGAAGAGTGCATTCTCGATATCCCAAGTGATACTGTTGTGATCTACTCCACTAATCACTTGTTTCATCCACGGAGTTTGCACGAATTCAGATTATCTGCCCTTGGTCGTAGCTTGATTATACGAACCAATCAAAAAACAGTTTACATCCCGCTGTAGCGTCACTGCTTATGTTCACCACAATAATTGTAGTTGAAATCGCAATAAAATGTGAGTTTCTACCTTTCGTCCGCGCGATTTGTCGATACCATAGAAGAAATATCAAGAGCGGATAATTTGACTACATGTCTCAGCGGGAGTATCAAGGGCAAATAATTTGACTATATGTCTCCCCCGTGGATGAAGCCAGGGGTTAGTGGATAAGAACGGAAGGAAATCACTTTAGATATCGAGAATGTTTATAACTATAGACAGCAAATAAACAGGCAAATATATAAATATCTTTCTCTCAGGGTTAAGTCTAAGCTGTATTTAGCAATATTCTCCACTTTTGGCCAATTGTCTTTTGGGAGAATTATTCAAATGTGATCTAATTGCTGAATTTGTACAAGACCTAAATAACAAAATAATAAAACTTAGTCCAACATATTTTCAGCGAGATAGTCCGATGTTGTCTTGGGGCGGATAAAACACAGACAAGGCTAACAAACAACATTAACAAAAAATCACCAGAATAGCACACGATACAAACATCGCGGAGAATGATATGTTAGGTACATCCGAGTTGGACGTGGCACTGCCCCAATAAGGATCACAGATAGGAGGCATGAAGGATTGGACCACTCCGGTCATAACATCTTTTACATCAGCTGGACAATAATAAGATAATGGACTCCTCATACACTCCACTATTCTATCAGCAAATCTGAAAAAAAACAACCAAACATTTTTAAACTACATTTTTAAACTAAACTAAATGCAATATCTCTTTGATTGATTGGGATTATTGTGGAGGTCGAGTGTTCGATCCTTGTATAGGACGTTAAACCCCATTTCTTTTTATTTCTTTGATTGATGTCAGTATCTCGTCGTCGTTACATGCAGTCGTGTATATCAAGAGTTCTGTTGAGAGGAATACTGGACTATATCTTGCTTGATTACTCCTATTAATTCCGAGATATGATAATGTCGTGTTTACGATAATAACGAGTTAATGACGTCAGCTTGTATTTAGGATTTGGGGACTTGGTGTTTAATGTCATATTTGTGTCTTTACAAGCAATCAGATTAAAACCCGGTTGTACGTGACAAGGAGTAAGGTCGCCTGTCCAACCTCGTGGGTTTCCTCCGGATACTCCGGTTTCCTCCCACTGCTAAAGACCCCTACGCACATGCGAATTATTGAAATAAAATTAAACCATATGTTAGTCCCGAAATGACCTAGTTTGTGTCGAATGGGCGTTAAACCCCAATTTTCTCTCTCTCTTTCTCTCTCTCCCTCTGGTTGAAACACGGATCCTATTTCGTTTGGTTTTAATAGTGTCGTTCTTCTTGTATTTAGTACACTAGGATCTGTAAGAGTTTTTATCATTGACATGTTCTGAATGATGTGAGAAAGGCCAATTAAAAGGACTAGCTTTAGGCATGTTTTGCACGGAATTGTGGGTAATCCACTAGTAACAACAATGCTGATTGGTTAATCAAATGTCTTACGTCATAGGGTAATGATCGCTCGTTTGACCGTGATCTCTGACGCGACCTATCGCTAGAATCGGCCAGGCCTTCGTTTAGCGGTGGGCCATCGAAAGTATAAAAACATTGATGTGTATTTTAATTAATAGCTTTACAAGCCAGGTATTTTACCAATCAACTTACATGCAGCTAAATGTCATAATTTCATCCGGACTCGTTTCACCTCCCATAACTTTAACCTTCAGCTTGCTTCGAAATTCTGTCGATTCTCGATTTACACAAACTTGACTCTGTACATTAGCATCGCGGATACATTTATCATTTATGACCAAAGCTGAAATTATAAACATGTATATTATCTTATCATTTATATACTTTCATTTTAAAGTCCCCCAGTTAACAGCAGGGGGGATTGGTTAGCACGTGCGTGCTGTATCATAAAGCCTGTTATTGAGTCAACTGGCGTGGTTTCGAATCCCCGGTTGTACTTGACAAGGAGTAGGACCGCCTGTCCAGCCTCGTGGGTTTTCTCCGGGTGGTCCGGTCCCCCACCCACTGCTAAAGACCTCTACGCGCAAGCGAATTATTGAAATAAAATGAAGCCGTATGTTAGTCCCAAAATGACCTAGTTTAACATGAATTAAGTAAAAGTTATACAAGCATACGCCATACAGTGTGCTATAAGGGACATTTTGTCCGGGTAGCTGCACTATTGCCTAATCTTATATCAAATTCCAACTGCTAAGGGATCGTTGACGTACACGCCAATACATAAACGGGACTTCGTTATTTCGTCCCACCCGAACGGCTAGACAGCTGTCCTCGTCATGGCCTTCGCCCTGAACAACTGATTTAGATACAGAACTGACCACTCTTGTTATAATGGTTCAAAAATAGTTAATGAAAAATAAATATATTGGAAATTGGCATTCCAATTACTTTATCGTTAGTGACGTTTGAATTGGTCGTTATTATGACGAATCGTGGTGAAAAATAATCAAAATTCAAAGATAGCCTTAGAACAAAGGTGGTGTTAAAGCGTTTAATAAGGACAAATGGGAACGGTGAGGGGACATCGTCCGATCGGACATTGTTCCTGAAGGAACTACTCAGAATCTTGTATCCGAGTCTTCCTATGCACCTATCCAAAGCTTAGTGACACTTTGTCATTATACATATGAGGTCATAACTCTCTAATTCCACGTCAATTAGTGTCTGGTGGAACCATTCAATATTTTGATCCGAACATTTTGACCCGGAAATCTCCGATGTCTACCAGAGCATGGTTTGATCCACACACAGTGGTGATGGGAAGGGAGGGGGTGATGGTCGCACACTCTCTTTCCACTTTCTGTCAAATACAGTTATGTTAATGCCTATTATGGGTTTAGACCGAAATGTTACACAAATCCTACATGATTGTGCCGTGTTTCTCGAGACCAGGCCTAGTTACAGGAGAATTAACGATTAACCCCTTTTCTCCCGTACGAATTGTCACGAAACACAATCCAGTCCATGTCGAGAGTTACCAAGCTAACTTTACATTGGTTCATTGTTTCTAAAGTAGAGTTAACATCGTTCCATCAGTAATACTACAGTTTAACTATCCCAATGCCTCATTCACAATATTTAATGTACGTGTAAGACGGGGACGCGGGCACGTGATTAGAGACTCCATCTTGACATAACTGACACAGTAAATAAAAAAATAATGACAACATGATTAAGCTGGAATGTCTACATTGATAAATTACAGAATTGCAAAATCATCAGACATGTATGGCTATAACACAACCAAGGACCGTAAAACTGAAATAAAAACGTCGCATTCTTCAATTCAGATCTACACTTGCAGAAACACATCTAATTTCAAAATGGAAATTAGCTTCTACTTTGGGTGAGGTCAGAACAAAAAGTTCGTGATGACGTTAGCAAAAGGTTACATTTTGGAATCTGAAAATTGAAACTCACGTTCCATACTTCCATAAAACTTTGTATTTATCTTTTTGAACTCTATAAACTAAACACTGATTCGCTGTTTTGACCTCTACCAAATTTGTACGATTATCTTGGCTTTTAATTGCTCAAGTGAAGTGAATCTAACACTAGTGTCGCGCTTGTGTTTCCATATTCTCATCTCACTGGAGTTCTCCTATTTTTTAACATGAGCTACAAAAGTGTTACCTAATTTTTTATTTACTTCTAATATCATTATTCAAAATTGAAAGTCCCTCGGTGTGTGTACAAAACACAAAAACTATGCGCAAGCCAAATTTATTCACAGTTAAATGAAAATAAAGCTGTAATTATCTATTTTTTGGCATAACACTTAAATTGGGATCAAGAGTTACTTGTGTTACATTACGTCATATCTATTGACTTCATCCAATGTTCGGTAATCATCAATTATTCCCACAATCAGCTTGACAGGAGAGTTACTTCCCTTTGGGAATATGAGATACGACTATCCACAACCTAATCTACTATTGCATCAACTTTAAGTGCAGTTTAATGGTCGAGTGCGAGACATCAAGTAATGTATTGATATTGTACGAGTGCGATATCTATATACTTCACAATGTCCTGCACCAGACAAGTAAACAACTTTAAATACAGACACTATCCGGCACGTGCATTTCAATATTGCAACTAGTATAAATAATGTACGCTTGGCTTTGCACATTGCCCATACCATTATTTAAATTAACGGTGCACCAACATCAAAGGATGTCGTCACATCTGGATTTGTTATATGCATATCTTCCGTGGGCTGTTGTTTAAAATAATCAGAATACAATAATACTCTAATTATCCTAAATGGATGTAAAAATATCATTAAATATTAAATAATACCGTTTATATTATCACATAAAAGATTCATGCCGGTCCTCCATCTTTCAATATTGACAAGTTTTTCGAGACTGCTTGTTTGTTTGTGTTGTATACAGGCCGTGAAGACGTTTTCCATACATCTTATAGCTTCATCAAGTGTACCATCACTGAAATAGGTAACACGACACGTGTATATATAGTTTATTTAAGTGTACCATCCCTGAAATAGGTAACCATATACATGTACATATAAAGCATATCAGATTTGTTGTTATTGTTTGTCTTATATATAATGGCCACTCACATGTGTTACCGTACCTGCTTGAAAACGTATTAGAATCGGTGGCAAAATAAATTAAAGATACACTATGCCATGTTTAGATAAATAAATGGCTTTTCTTGCTGTAATAGTTCGAAAACAGATAAAGCAAAATGAATATGTGGAAAATTTCATTCAAATTACCAAGATATCAGACTTTGAAGGTTAGACACGATTTTGGCATTTAATTGAAACCACCGTACTGGTTCCTCGAAGCTAAGCTAAGCTGCTCCATTTAAATCAACATATCATTGAACTGTTCTAATCTACTTAATATCGAAGGTATCGGATGCCACCGAGAGCTGAGTATGGTCTTGTCATTTAACAGTTTATATAACACTGAAGGCCTGAAGTAAGACCTGCAATATGCAGATTTACCTCTTACACAACGTATTTTTAAACAATGGTTCTTCGGTAAGTATGTGTTTTAGTTTACTGCTATACCTAGTCGTTAACTGTATGTGATGGATTACTATTCAACACTAACGCTTAAACACTTTGTTGTCTACTTTATTTGACTTGTGTAAAATGTGTGATCTCATCACGAAATACAGACTGAACTGTTTCTGGTTGAAACGATATTGGTAAAATAAATGATAGCGATATCACATCATAGGTTACCGCCGGGGGTAAATTCTCGCGATAAAGTAGTGTTGTACAATCGACATAACTTGTGTTCAATAAATTGATTAATTGGTCTAGTCTAGTGTATTCTATTGGTATTGAGAAAGTGTACGAGTTGCAATAAAGTGAGACGCGGGCTACCATCTACCCTTAGTAGGACACCCCGTCTGTCCTGAAATACAGTAGGCTACCATATACCCTGACATATAACAGGCTACCATGTACCCTTAGTAGGGCATCCCGTCTACCCTAAAATACAGTAGGCTACCATCTACCCTAAAATATAACAGGCTACCACCCACCCTACAGTTTCTAAATATATAATGGCAAATTATTGCGAATCGGAATTCAAACTTGTCTTGTATCATATCTCCATTTTAATTACTCTAATGTGGCACTGTTCTAGGTGGCTGATTTTCCCGATCAAATGTCAGGCAATCCACACGATTAAGTAACATATCATATAAATCAATTATAATCACAGTGTTTATTAAATGGTGCGTAATTATTTGTGTTTACCGACGGGAAAATGTCACGGCAATATAGATGTTTGGTTTAAAGGGTAATGAAATGATAAATATCGTCCCATTTTCATCCATCAACCGGGATAATAAAGGCAGGGGTTGGGGTTTCAATATTAATTAAAGGAGCATATTGGCAAAGTAAATTATTTATTTAGTTTCTATTGTTTGCTATATATGCCAATAATTGTACTATTATAAAGTCAATGAATGGGGCAAATAGTCTTTATTTGTGATAAATAAACAAGACCGAACTACGTCACCGAATAATTGAATTCTAATTAGTCTGAGTAAGTTAGCCTACACATGCGCATTCAGACATGACTTAGACGTTGAAACACGATTGCGTACTGCTGTCCGACTTGAGGACTTTTTCTCAGTGTTAACTGCGCACAGGGTGCATCCACAATGCGATTATTATGGTTAAGTTTCAATGGATTAATCTCAATGGATTATACTATTCATGTACATGTGATCAAATAACCATATGTTAGTCTCAAAATGAACGCGGGTATGATGTATACACGACCTTGAACTCACTGTCATGCTTCTAATCTGCTGTCCGACTTGAGGACTTTTTCTCAGTGTTAACTGCGCACAGGGTGCATCCACAATGCGATTATTATGGTTAAGTTTCAATGGATTAATCTCAATGGATTATACTATTCATGTACATGTGATCAAATAACCATATGTTAGTCTCAAAATGAACGCGGGTATGATGTATACACGACCTTGAACTCACTGTCATGCTTCTAATCATTATTTGGATAAATAATTGCCGCGGGTTCAGATGTTTAAATTAATTATTGGTCATGATGACGACGTATAATCAACGCCCATCCGAATTTTATGATTAATGGCGAATGTAAATGTCGTGATCAAGAAGTGTTTACTTGTAATCAAGATAAAACAAAATTTTTTATTGTTACTGATTCTATTCAGACCATTCGAACGATATTTTTTTTCCTGTCACACCACAATACATGTAATAACAAACTAGGTCTACAACTCTCCGATATGCGCGATAAATGAAGATATTATAGCGCCATTAATTAACGTCATATCTCTCCGATTGGTTAAATATTCGAAGTCACAGCGACATCACGTCTACAAGAATATATCTGGCATTGAGTTCCATATCGGCGACATAAATCATGCACACTTTCGTTGAATTTCAACTATCACGTGCTCCTTTATGTGCACGCCAACCTCGGGTTTTTAACCCATCCGAACGACAAGACGTTTTTCCAGAATTATGACAGCTAATAGTGACAATAATGTAATCAACTGCGTGGTATGGCTAATCCGGGCCCTTATATAAAAAAATAAATTGAAAGTAGTCTATTTTTAGTAATTAGGCTATTGCCTGATCGCGACACGTTCCGATGCTCAAGCGGAAAAGGTGTTTTTGTCTTATTCAAATTGTGTTATCATGAATGTACCGGGGAATAATTAATCAATTTAAAGAGCGATGGAAAAAATATATTTACATACCCACTAAAAGATCAAAGTTGCACGGTACTAAACTTTATTAAGTGAGCGGGTTGGAGAGTATATATAGCATTTCAAATATATTTCTTAACACAGCGATATGCATACGGTAGATGTATAACAAGTGATGTTAAAAAATTGGAATACACGTGTTATCATTCTGTATAATTGACTGAAGGAACGAGTTTTAACATATACGCGGTCGAATTTCAGTATGAAAAGTTGTTATATGACACTGTGAGAGAATATCCGATAATTTAAAAAATAATTGATTGCCACTATATAAGAGAAAACGAGAGATATAGAAAGAAATAGTCCGTACATTCCCCTGTTTTTATTCATTCTATACTTAATAAAAACATGATAATGCCGGGACTTTTTCTATCATTTTCCTTCAAGGCGACGGTGTTTGTATTAAATTTGCGGCTCATTACCCAGGGTCTATATCCGGTAGTGACGTAGAAGGCGTAATTCTTCTTCCTGTTATTATTGAATACAATAATCATTTTTCCAATTAGACAACATGGCGGCTATAATACCCTACCCGGTCTTCATGGGACAGTATAACCAGATATATTCACTCAATCAAAATGGATATGAAACGAGGTTTAACGTCCCATCGTTCTGCACTGGACTAGCTACTAAATATTACCACACGCCATGGATACAGTGTGCTATAAGGGACGATTTGCTTGTCTTGCTCTACTGACAACCTGATCCGCACCGATGAACTTTCCCAGACAACATGGGGGGGGGGGCTGATTAAAGATCCAGCGTCTTACTCTCTGAGCAACCGCGGTCCCTATCACTAAACACAAGCGAATTATGTCAAGATGTTCAATTCCGATCATTGTAAGCCCCCCCCCCCCCACACACACACACTTTAGAACCTATAAAACATATCATGATCCCCTACAACCATTTGGTTAGTGCGCCTGCAGAAGAAAAGTAATAAACACGTGACCCGATCAACTACTGTCTGCATTGCCACCCCTGGCACCAACAGAATGGAACTTCAGCAAACTAACGCGAACAACCGAGCTGGGTCTTTCTAACCATAATATCTTAATATCAAACATGATTAGCTTTAGATCATCGCTGAGTCTTCTTGAATCGGAATTGAAGGGGATTTATTACGACATTTAGATTGTATTGACATAACACAAGGGGAAAAACAAGGAAGGATTTTATTTTGACAGATTCATTTTATCGTAAATGTGTTTCTGTTTGATCGAGCGATCATGTTTATCACACATTATTGATCCATAAAGAAGAAGTTTACGTTAAATTTAACACCAACATTTTATGAATGTTTCTGTTTGGCTAATCTTCGACAAGATTAAATAGGCTAAAAAGAAATGTTATTCATGGGACCCATTCGTGGGTCGGCAATATGTTTCATTTATTTTGGACAGTGGTATTGGACATTTTGAATTCCAATCACTAAGTTGGGGAGGGGGGAATAATTCCCGCAACATTGAAATACATTTCTCTTCGGGACAAATATTTATGATTGAGGGCAATGTAAATATCGTCAGATTAGGGTAAGGCGCGAAGAACATTCTGAAATGCATGGCCACGCCCGTTTCCACGTTGGGTGACGCGACACAATTGTCACAGTGATACTGGTGGGGTGTGAAAATCGTATTTCCCCAATGTGCAAACGGCCCTGCACAGAGTATATATTAAAATAGGGTTGTGTTAGTCCTTCGTGTCTCGGCGTTTTGTCTCTTTAATCAATCCGAAATGGATATAAAGATATACATTGTATGATTACCTTTACACAAAGAAAAATACATTTTATCCTCCGGTCTTGTTAAACATGAAATCCATTTGACTGTTGCGATTTATTCAATCCTCTTACTGGACATATTGAATGGAAGTGTCTGTAAGCGTTAAAGACCCCGATATAAATTGGTATACCGGGGCATGAATGGAAGATCATACCAATTCGTTTATGTATTTTGACGAGATTGCTTGTAATAGACAGACCCAATATATTACCATATAAATAATCCTAGGCGTCAGACATCGCCATAAAAAGTCTTTGAATCTATTCCGACGTTAATACATTTATCCGATTGAGTTTAAGAATCCTTTTCAAACCATAATATTGATGGGAAAGTTGAATCTCTACAAGGAATACAGGTCGACAAATGGGTCAGTTCCCATCGGTATTTACAGATATATGACAATTTTCTCAAGATACAGGGCAATTTTTATTATTCTGTGTTTATTAATGTTAAAATTGTCAAGCTTAAAGCGGAAATTTCATATTTTTTTTTTTTTTTGTTTTTTTTTTGCGCAAATCAAAAGGCTGTCAACTCACTATTATACGATCCTGGGCAATATTTCACAGGCATAAAAATCCCTGACACAGAAAATAATATCACAATTACTTGAATTACCTCCCTTGCCCCCCCCCTCCCCAATGCAATGGCGATCTTCAAACGTTTGAAAATGATATTTTTACCAATTTCTCAACTGGCAATAGTGAATTATAGGATTAATTGGATTATTCTTTAAGTGGGACTGTTTATAGATACAATCTATTTTAGGGCTTTATTTTGATATATTTTAAAAATATAACTAAAAAATATGAAATTGCCGTTTTAAGGGTCTCCATTCTGGCTTCACTACGTTTCAGAATATGGATGGGTCCTCAAATCTAGTTTACATGTAAATTGTTTGAGTGACATTAATTTTAGTAACCGGATGAGAATTACACATGACACAATACTATGGAATACACGTTACTTGAACGATTGAAATAATTGTGTTCCGTATAATTATGTCATGTGTTATGGAATATAGATTGGTTCTTGAAGAAGTTACATAGCCCTAAAATATTATTATCGATCTATAGCCAATGGATGTGTTCTCAAAACAGTTGGATTTGGTATGATGAACACAATAATCACTCCGACTGATCCCATAACAAACAGACTATTATTATTTCTATCATTTAGCTTCTCTGTCCCAACTCCCGACTATATACAGACATAACAACTTACTTGCAGACTTTTTTGGCCCTGTCCGTATCTGTGACCAGAGTGCTTCCGCCCGCCATTTCGGGGTTCAATCCCATATTAGTCAAACACGTGGAGATTTCTGATTGTGGATTTTGCGGACATGATTGTTCCAAGGTGAGACTGACTGAAATAAAAATATAAAGAAACATTTTAATACAGATGTAAGGTAATTAATTTATTGCTCATCTGGAGAAAAGTTCCATCAAAAATCTTTGTTATCACCTTTCCTTACTTCTGGGGGATGGCCGAATGGTTAGCACGTGTGCGTTGTTTCATAAGGTCTGTTATTTAGTCTATTGGCGTAGTGTTGATACCCCCGGTTGTACGTGAAAATGAGTAGGGCTGTCTGTAGGATTATCCAGTTTTTACGATAAGCTATCCATCACAAAATGTATTCAAATCCACTAAATATCACAGGCTAGCGATGTCATCGAGTGTGGATTAGGATGTTGATAAGTTACTTAATATCTAAGTAATATTTATATAACATTTTAGGCCCCGAAGACTTAGCTATTGCATAATGCCTGTATAACTATACATGAAATACGCTTGAGCTTGACACAATGCTACGGAATGTAATTACGGCTTACCGCTGAGTGGCGTTTTGATTCGACTGAATAAGATACAATTAGTTAATAATCACCAATAAGTCACTTAATTTTAGAATTATGTATCTTGATGCCTGACATTTGCTAATATGTATTGGGTGATATCTCAAACCTTTGATGGACCGTCCGTACGTAAACTTTTATTTGAATACCGATGATCACAAATGAACATTACGCGCTTTCTGAGAGCAAGAGCAGAAAAGCTGACTATTTAAGTAAAAGGGAGGGGGGGGGTGTTAACATCACCAAACTTTCGCCCTCGGTGTGGACAACCTCCCCTGGCCCTCTTTAACCCCAGTGCTTCAGATTCCTTAACACAAAATGTAAACACTTGTACCGAAATGGTAGCCTCTCCTGTAGTACATTGGACCTTTTGTCAGACGTGGAAAGCGAGATGAGCAAATCCAGTCGCCACATTCTACGTAGTACCCATGCACTATTTTCTTATTACATATCTTGTGATCGTCTAGTATATTCAAATGGCTTCCTATTCACGTTGTGTACTTTCTTCTTACTCTCGCGTTATAACGTTTATCTTCTCATTAGTTATGGCGTCTGTCTTACCAGGAATAGTAATTTAAAAGTTCAGTTCTACATTTTTATCTCAAGCTGGATAGATATGGTACAATGCATAATAGATTACAATAAAACCATTCTCTCAATCCCATTCCATCCATTCCAGCGTGTCAAGGAGCTCAGATACAAATTTTTACATTTTGTGTTAGGGAATCCGAAGCACTAGGAGTAGAAAGGGTCAGGGAGGTTTTCCACCCCATTTCCACTCCAGATATTAATCTCTCCTGAACCCAATGATATTCGAATCTTATATTGCTGGTTTAGGCTTATGTCATGACTTAAGATTCTGCAAATAATGAATTTAATTGGTTACAGTGTATTATGCAATTAGTAAAGTTTCAATCACGTGTTAAACATGATATTCTGATTCCCACGGAACTAGCTAGGGTTCTTAGTGCATATGGGACATGACTTCTTGTGAACCCAATAACTAGATACAATATGGTCGCATGAAGACAGTACAACACTCTCCCCGACCAGACCCCAACCGACCCGACCATCACATCCATAGCCAATGATAGACATATAACATGATCATGTAAACATTCAGTAAAGATACTTGTGGCCACGGTTTAATGCTGTTGAGTGTGAAAGACGTATTGTATTCACTGACATATTTTCTATGTTACTGACTTGTCCTATTAACTTGAGTCTCATGAGCTGGTTATATTTAATTAAAGCATGTCTGTTGAGATTTAAGCTATGATTAATCCATTACACGAGTAACAGTTCACGTGTTTCTAATTTCATCTCCACTTGTAACGTCTACAAGGGCTTCATTAACATTTAAAAGTCGAGTAGGAGAGCATATTTTTTTCCTGTGAATTGAAACTACAAGAAAAGCTCCCAGATGAGCGAAAAATACTGTAACAATGGCAAAAGTTTATTAAATTAGTTTGTGTCGGCACACATTTTATATTTATGTAGTTCAGCTTTACGACTGGGCTAATACTTTTGGATATACTTTTGAAAGGAATGAAATAGGTTTGCGTCTGTATGATAAGCAGGGGCGTTTTAAGGTTTATCATGGCGGGGGCTATACTATTTAGCGGGCCCTCTTTCGCGGGAAGGGGTGATCTTGATTGATGATTTTTATTCCAATGCAATGACTGCATTCTGCATTCTCATTCAGTAATGGATTCGACAGTAACAGTGTATAGTAAACGATTGACTCGGACTCGGGGGGGGGGGGGGCTTTCGCTTGGCCAGAGGGGCCCTTTTGTCTGCCTTTAGGGCCCCTCTAACTAGGGTACATTTTCATTTTTCTCATCGGTTTTAGCATTTTCTCCCGTTTTATTTTTCCAACTTCTTTGACTTTTTTTTCGCGAGGAGGCTGGCGCCTCCAGTGCCTCAGCTATAAAACGCCTTTGATGATAAGGATTGTATTGTTTAATACAGGCTTACCAGGGGGAATAAATCCAAGCAACGTGATAAATTAGTTACTTGAACATTTAATAAATCGTGTATGTTTTGTGGTACTTTTCCAATTTAATAGAAAAAAAGGGTGTTGTGTTTGTTAATTTACGAAATATGTTTAAGCACACATGCTTAAGTAGTCCTCTGCTTCCTTATATAATTAAATTACAGTCAGTAAAGATATAAAACAACTTATATATTTTTTTTTCCAAATTTTTAGTTTATAGAGAATCTGGCTGGGCATAATTATAAAGCTCGGTTGTTTCATAACGTTTAGATCAAAGAAAAGGACTGGGCATACGGGCCTTGTTTTATCGTTTCCCCGCGGTGCTGGAACCAGTCACCGCCTATTCTATGTTTTGTCTCACGCCATCTCTCGCCTTATTGTCAATAGTTCGTCTGTGACCAGAAACAACCGTTTGTTATCTTATTTATTTCCAATGGCACATGCGCAATGTGAGTTAGGGGTAGGTGCCTAGGGAGAGATATTTCCACCTATCCTCTTCCAACTATTTTACGGACTCGCAATTGATACACGGAACCTGGGTTTTAACAGGTGGGGAACGAAGCACTTTTTTTATAAGCAATATTTTTATTCAGATTTCTATCTGAAAAGGGATTGGGGAACAGGCATAGCCTATATTAAACCCTTCTACGAATCACTTTTCTTGATAGTCGTTTGATCTGAAAGTCAACAAAACCTTGATATAAGAAGGCTATATTAAGAGATTTTACACAACAAGTAGCTACAAGTGTTGATATACATGTTAAGATTAATAACACATGCCTCTCGACCATCCAATATATTTTACCAATTTAACATTAATGTTGTTCAAATATGCAACATGTTTTATGAGTAGAAGATAGATAGAATGATAATTTAGAAAAATGACCGTCTGGGTGGCCTTTCTTATAGCATTTTAACATTTAGAAAGATCTAGATAAGATGTATTAAAACAACTGTTACGATGTAATAAACAGGTCGGTTCTAATGAATAAGTTTAAATACAAAATAAAGATAGGTGTTTATATTCTAATAAATAAAGATAGGTTTTTATTCTAATAAATAAAGATAAGTGTTTATATTCTAACGATAGGGTTTTTTATTCTAAATAACGATAGGGTTTTGCCAACTATTCGCTCAGCTCTGTCTAACTACCCGAACAGCCAAACGCCAGGGTGACAACGTAACGACGGGTGAAACACGGTAGTAATTTCATTAGGCCAACAATTGTTTATGAGTTTTTAAAATCAAAATTTGGGTAGTCCAAAACAGTTAAAATTCAAGTATCACATTACAAAATACTGAATTCTAATGTTGTGTGGATTAAATCTGCCCTGTTTCTGTTGAAAGATGTTTTGGAATGAGTTAATGTCCCTTGAATGAATGAAACATATAATTGGCGTTCTCTCGTCTTACTATTGACACTGATCTAGGTTGAAGAAAGGGTTGACCAGAGACATCCATGTTGATTAAATCCTGCTTATTCCAGGAGCTCATCAAAATATCTATCTAATTCTATACACATGACAGAGAATGTGATTAGTCACTCGGCTGGATACATTCATTCAAAGTTAATAACGTCCTGTTCAGTTTCAAATCTTTAATCTCGTGTGCATTGGATCAATACGTAGAACGATTAAACCATTATCATGTATTGTTAGAATGGCTGAAGATTAACTTGTAGTTAACTCAACACTTTAGTCATGGATCTTATTCAATTGAGCAGCGGTGCGAGACGGATTTCGACAAGGGAGTGCCATCTCCGACTACACTTCTTGGAAATCCAATAGCAAAAAATTGTTTAATGGGTAGATCACCGAATGACTGTCGAATAACCTACAGTCAGAATGAGACTAACGTGTGGTTCTTATTCTTACTATTATTATTGGGTGTGCACTTTCAGGCGAATTTCGTCAGGGAAATGCAGTCGTCACGCATTTTCGTCAGTGGATCTTTTCAGTGCATACCAATGTGCATATTATACTCTGACTGTCGACAATTAACTCCGCTTGGGAAGAGACTTAAGCTAGATAGCCGAACTAAATGGACGATTTTAGTCGAAAAAACTAAGCATATTTCAAGAATTTTGAGAATTAATTGACCTGGTTTAACTCAGATTTTTGGATATGGCGGACATTTAGGACAGCCATCTATTCTTGTATTAGAGTAGATATTTTTCTGTGCGCAGAATGACCAATGTGACATGCGTGGACTTCGTCTCTATCATTCAGAAATATATTCTTCGAAATTTACTGGATAATCAACCAGATGAAAATGAAAAAAAAACTTCCGGTTACACATGGACATTGGAACCGTTTAGCTAATTTTGACAAGAAGGTTCTGGGTGACGTAGAGACAAGCATGGACTGCGTGGACTGCTCAAACCACAAGACGTATCTTGTACCTCCGTACGGTTTCCTTGATCACCGAAAACCCATGATTTCTCAGTGGTGAGTCCAGGGGCCTATTTCACGAAATTTTAACTAAGATAAGATCCCAATTTTAGTAATTTGATTGGATAATATTAGATTGATTTTAGTGCTTAGCCAATCAAAATTGAAGTATCTACTAAAATCGGATTTTATCTTAAGTTATCTTTAAATTTATTCATCTACTTCTTACCGTCCCGCCAGTATCAGTTTTTGATCCAGTATCCAGATAGATGCCGAAGCCTGTCCAGCTTTTACAGTCTTTAAGGGAGTGTTCGCCGTCCACCTCTTTTCCGTCTAAGTTAAAATTTCGTGAAACAGGGCCCAGTGTCCTAACTTAGCTACAGTGGTGTACAATAAACTTTATATCTCCGCTCATTTTAAAATGCTTTATCTCGAACAGATACTAATTTGCCATACTGGCCCCCATACTCCTTCCTCCCCGACACATTGGCTTGGTATAGTTGGAGTAATACATCAATTAGTTATTATTGTATATTATGATTTGTATCATGGAAGTTAATTGCTCTAGGTGGGATCGATAGTATTTGATATATAGCACGTGTTACCCCATTCGACCCACCCCCACCTTTCTGTACTATAATAATGACTATATTTTAATTATTTATGTTATATTCCACGTTAAAAGTTGATCAATCAGTGAATATCGAAGACGAACCTTGATAAATTGACCAACGATGACCAAGTCTGATTAACAAGCAGCATCGTATATTTAAAGGGTTTATCGAGTAAAGATGTCCGACCTTGATTAAACGACTTGGTCTGTTTATTGAGGATTTACAGGAATAATTCTTCCAGTTAAACTCACTTCCATGCCATCAATTCTAATCAGACGTCGTTTATTTTTTGATTGACGTCTATGCGTATGTTGTTGTATCACGCCGCCATGACAGCTAGGTCATCTACATAGATCTACATCAACATGAATATGCAATTTGTTGTTTTGATAATGGAATCCATTTAATTTATACCCCTTATCTTTTAACACATTTTATCCAAAAATCGTGCATCCACCAGAAGTTATTGACGTTTCACACGCATTACTCCGCCAAGGTCATAATGTCCGATTTGTATCCCGATAATGGAGAATTGTGCCTTCGTGCCATGCATATATATAACATCACGAATTTGATTTATTTCATCTTATCTCTAAACACATAAAACTATGTGTATATTAAATCATATCTAGTAGTTTCATGCTTGCTTCCATTAGACTGTAATTATACTCCACGTCTCCATGGTTCTCAGTTCAAAGCCGTGTTAATCCTTGTCCTGTGCCATTATTATCTGATTTCAGCCTATTTATCCAGGCCTTTTACGATAATTACTATCCGACCCACGAAATTAATACGCACAGCCGCCAGGATATACAACTTCTGAATGACGATTGAATATTTCAATGATTTTTACGATATTTAATATCTGACCAGCGAAATTAATGCGCAACGTCGCTAGACTATACTGCATCTAAATGACGAATGCATATTTCAAGTTGCATGTTTGAGAGTTAAACCTTAATATTATAAATGTCTCACATTTATGTTAAAGAAAACAATTTTAAACTGTCCATTTAATTTCGAATTGGTTTTATTTTTGTGTGATTCAGATCTACCCTACAGAGAACCGTGATCGCCGGAGCAGCCATTTGGACGTGTGAATGACTAATCAATCAAACATATGCGTCCAGGTCAACTTCTGACTCTAGGACTAATTAGACAGAACACCCGACCTCTGTAAACCCTCCGTATATAGAAGATGAGATTAGTGGAGTCAGCCCACTTCTTTGATCTACAATCTGTGTTGTTTTTTCTCATAATAATTTTGGTTTTACTGTTTGTATAGGATTCGAAGTAGAAATGTTTGGTGCGTTATTGTTGTTTTTACGAGAACTAAAACTAATACTGGGGTCGTTTCGTCTTGTCAAAGGAAACTGTTGATGTTTAACGTCGTTTCAATACAACTTTGGGCATTTTAAGACTAACGTATATTTAAGACTAGCACATGTTTAAGTGGGCTTCGACTAACGGAAACAGTGTTTTATGGGTGAACCAGTGTCTTACTAACTGAACCACCGTGTAAAAAGAAATGAAATGAAATGAGGTTTAAGTCCTACTGGTCTGTTCCGACTGGACTAATGAGGACATACACCATCCAGCACGCTATGCGCACAAGTGTGTCCGGACAGCGGCGCTACGCCCTACTCTTTCATCGAATTCCAAATGTCAAAGGATCCAATGAACTTTCCCGGCCAACGCAGTGATCTAATATCGGACTCGGTTTTTCAGTAAACTCCCACGCGTATTTTACTCGTTAGACCCCTATAAGAAGTGAGAAACGATTATTTAAAAAAAAACCATTTTTTCTTCTTCGACTTTACCTGTCATCCCCGAAGGCGCCACCACTAACTGAGGTTGTTTTTATTAAGAAGCATGGTCTCTTCGACTTGTTGTTGATGTTTTATTTTGATTAATGACGGGAAACAATGTCAACGATTAGTGGCGAAACATTCTCTATTACAATCGATTTTTGATTTAATCATGTAAACTATTGTTGATCAAGCGTAGTTACATCGACATTTCCTATTTCCAGCCTAGAGGCGTCATAATCTTGTTAAATACCAGGAAGGCAAGAGGCCACCACGCGACTTGTGACTTTGAAAAGTTTCCCAAAGCCCCGAACGTACAGGAATAGCAGTTGGACTTTGTGAGTATCCACAATGGAAAACACTCGCGATTGATCAATCAATTTATCTACGTCGCCTTACATTGATTTCACACTCATAGCTAAATATAGTTATCCCATTCAACATGGAGGTGTTTTTTTTATAGCCCGTGATTAATTACAACATAATGATCTATCCAAGAATAGTGCGGCGACTACAACCTGATCAATATACAGATCGCCCAAATAAATAAGTAGTTGTTTTTTCATCATCTTATTAAAATACAAATCTATATAATTTCGTTTGGTTGTTTATAAATGTAATTGCCTTCACTGCATGAATATCGGACCAGTTGTGATGAAAGGTCGCGCCAATGGTCGTACGAGCTGCTTTTGGCCCTATGACGTCAGACATTGATTAAAAAATCCGTGTTGACGTTTCTAGGGGTTTAACCACAGTTCGGTGCATCGCACGCTAAAAACTCGTCGTAAGAGACCGGTTTATTGGCTAATCGCTTAGTTCAACTAGAACGTCGGTAATATAACAACTCTTCCAAATCTTAGTGTAGTAAAGACAAGTTAAACAAAGTTATGGGCTTTCGAAAAAGAACAAAACAGGATCAGCGTTTAGTAATATAATAAGACCCTTTCTATACTGTGTTTATTTATTTAGAATAGTACATATTTCTGACTTATGGGATACCCGAACCGACGGTCTGCCTTGTTGTGAATTTAATGAAATATATTATTAAACCAATCTCACGTCTCTCAAAATTATGAAGTCGACTTATTGTTGTGTGAAAGATATAGAAAGCTGAACAGGCGACTTATTTATTGTTGTCGGAAATCTGAGATTCCCTCAAAACAACTTATTTATACATTCCAAACCACAAAGTTAAAACGAATCTATCAGCATAATTAGAATTAATTATAATATTACTGTCAATAACATGATACTTTGTAGCAGTGATTAAAACTGTTACCATGACAACACACACTTCTTTATTCCTAACAACCTGATGATTACAGGTGTTGTAATAGTCAGTACAGGAGCACCGTACATAAACGTAATGAGTTTGAACGCCATACTGTTTTTCTCCAACTGGGCTAATGGAGACGCACATTCGCCATACAGTGTGCTATTACGGATATATCATCCGGACAGCGACGCCAATGTGTACACGGTACATGTACATGTACCTCGGTTTTTCTTCCCATCGCACGACCAGACAGTGTGCTATGACGGACATATTGTCCGGACAGCGACGCCAATGTGTACACGGTACCTCGGTTTTTGGTCCCATCTCACGACCAGACAGCTGTCCTTGTTAGCCCCCCCCCCCGCATCCTACATCACTGATGAGGGGAACTCATGCCGGACAGTACATAAAACTAACTGACACGACACACAATCTACATCAAGAGAGAAAGCAAATGCGTTTACCGTCTGCTCGACACCAACTAGCTCATTTCGGGACTAACATAATATGGTTCAATTTTACCTCAAGGATTAGCAGGGTGGGGGGAGCTCACCTTAATCCTTGTCGTGTGTAAGAGAGGAATGGACACCACGGCATCTGACTCAATGACAAATAATACGTTACCCTCACACCCACCCCAACCTCCCACAATCTACAGTCATTGCACGAAATAACCAACAAGCGCATATTAACTCAATTGAATGAGCCCGCGGGATCTAGCACCATTTTTAATTTGTTTTTTTTGATATCTATTTCTAAAATTCTTTGCATGCCAATCAAAAGGCAATGTGGGAAGGGCAGAGTAAAAGAGAAATGAACTTCAGATTGTAGGTGCGAAATAATTATCTGGTGATTTTAAAGCCACGGAGAGACAGTTAACTGGTACTGAACATTAACAATAAAATTAGACGGCTGACCCTGACACACGCGCATGTACCTGCCACAGTTAGCTAGGAGAAGTGTACTTGAATTGGCACGGTTCGGCGAGCATAATAATAGCCTAATACATGTGACGTTGGATGGTCGAATGATTAACGTGTGCGCGTTGCATCAAAAGGTCTGTCATTTGGTCAAGTGGCGTGGTTTCGATTCCCCTATTGTACGTGGTACCTGTCCAACCTCGTGGGTTTTCTCCGGTTTCCTCCAACTGTTAAAGACGCCTACGCGCAGGCTAATTAACGAAATTAAATTGAACCATATGACGCAGTGAACGTTTACCCCTCTCTCTCTCTCTCTCTCTCTCACACACACACACACGATTGAAACCTTAACTTCTTGTACCATCCGCCTAAAGCTGCATCATCCTTGTGATCAAAGAAACCAGTCGATAAATAAATGAATTTGCCAAAATTCTTATCGTGTGCATATGTTGAACATAAGAATAAGCATCATTTCATTTGTAAACGGGTACAACATACCACATTGACTTTCTATTATCAGAGATATTTTCCCCTTTACAGCTTGCTGTGGGGATCTGGAGAAAACCCAAGTGGTTGGACAACCGAGGAATAGCAACCACGCCAATTAATCAATGAGATACCTTATGATACAGCGCACACGGCATCGACACCACATTATGAGATATTAATCTAATATTTGAATCAATATTTGTTCATCCATTAAACTATGATGTTACGTAATTTGACGTGGGACATTTCGATACAGCCAGGGAAAGGAACATCTAGTCAGTCTGCAAGGCACCCAGACTTTAATGTCGTCTCCGAGGGAATTAAATTAATTATATTTCCTTGAATCATAGAAGATAACCGGAACCAATTGATGCAAGACATGTGCGCCACCACACGGGGACCTATTAATCAAAGAAAAGAATAGACAATAACGTATTTTGGCAATAGCACCGGAAGTATTGCAAAATTAAATTAATGAGATCATTTGAATTTTGGATATAGAATATGATGTGTCGAATATACAAATCGATAAAATACCTTTCCTTGTCGGTATATTTTTTGCACTACTTTGTCCGCTATTGTCGGTGATTTGTAGGGATCATTACACGGAACTATATCCATCAATTGCCACATGTAACGGCCCAATCACTACTACCGGCCTTACGCCATAATGGTTTCTAGCACACGATAGGTCGGACAAGCGGCACTATACCAGCAAATTACAGTCGTAGCCAGGTCATAATTTAAATTAACTGTCCAATCACTACTTCCGGTCTTACGCCATAATGATTTCTAGCACACGATAGGTCGGACAAGCGGTACTATACCAACAAATTAAACTCGTATTCAGATAATAATTTAAATTAACTGTCCAATAACTACCTCCGGTCTTACGCCATAATTGTTTCTAGCAGACGATATCCTTTGTTCTAATCGACTGTTGTTGATGTTTAGCATGCAATGAATATGGCATTGAAATATGTCTAACGTCCTACTGTTCTGCTCCTACTGGACCTATGAAGGCGGAAATACGTCATACAGTGTGCTAGAAATTTTGCCCAGCAGCGGCACTATGGCTTTATCAATCTCCAACTGTCAAGGGTCTTTTACGTGCATGCCAATATGTACACGGAACCTCGATATTTCGTGTCATCCGAACAACCATACCACTGACAAGAGAAACCACACCAGAAAATCCCGGTGAATTTTCTCGGCCAACGCAACGATCAAACAAGGTAACTCCAGATTAGCGAGCCATCGTCCTACTCACTGAGCCACCCTGGCTCCCAACAATGGATGTAAATCAGTGAGGTAGAAACCTATTTGCCACATGAATTGACTACTAACTGGTTAACACAATGTACAATTTTATGGATACACAATTACTGAGTTTGATACTAAGCGACGTTTCGCGGAGGATACTCTCCTCTTTATCAAACAAATGTATTTGATTCTTATCTTTGTTGCATATTCTGTATATATTTGCCTACTAATCACATTTTTGTATCATTTGCTTGATAAAGACGAGAGCATCCACGTCGAAACGTCACTTAGTATCAAACCCATTAATTGTGTGTCCATAAAATTGTACCTTGTGTTAATATGTTCAATTACTAAATGCCAATCAAAGAAGTTACTAACTGATCATTGGTAGAATCTGATTGATTTTGTTTCTGTAATAGGACGACGTCTAGTTGTTCGGATGGACAAAAAGTCGGATTCCGTATATAAGTTAGTGTGCACGTAAAAGAACCCTTGATAAATGGATTTGGATGAAGAGTAGGCGGAAGCATTGCATGATATATGTGTGTATTCAAGGGTCGAGCATTAAAACCCCATTTTATTTCACTTCGTTTCTATTTTTGGGCCTTTGTAGAGAATTTGTGGTAATTGCAATCTTTATGATACATTTGACGTGTTTTGATGACATCGCGTGGTTTATTTGTTTCTGTCCTCCGGTTAATTATTGAAAGTAACAACATGTTCTGGTGTATGACGACAGAAAGAAAGCAGATTTAATTTAGCTGTTTTGATTTAATTAATGAATAAATGAAAAACATTTACTGTAATGACAACAGGTGCCCATGACAACGGTTGGTGAGTTTATATCATACATCTATAATTCGTTCATTTATTGTGATAGAATCTGTATGATCCAACAACATCCAAATATAACATGTCATGAATATGCTAAATGGTTGTAAATGGTCGTTTATCTGGTCGCTCATCAAATGTGGAATGGGAGCGACCCAAGAGTCTTTGAAACGGGACAGTGTATTGAACATAGAGCCAAATGAGTCATTACGTCCACTTGACACAAACTAAGTAATTCCGGGACTAACATATAGTTCAAATTCATTTCAATAATTCGCTTGCGCGTATTGAGAAACCCCAGAGAACCCCAGAAAACACATTGGGCTGTGCAGGCGGCCCTACTAGTCACGTACAAGCGTCTGTGTCCATTTTAAAATGCAGGTTGTCGCAGACAAGTCTTGTTTCAGCGCATGGGAGGAAATCGGAGTACCAGGAGAAGATGCCCGTATCGCCTGGACACTAAGGGCGATCTGCCAGATATAGGTCTGCACTCCAGGGGCCGGTTGCTCAAAACTAAGTTATTTTAACGATCCGTTAAACTAACGGATCGTTATCTTTCATGTGTCCTTTGTTAACGGTCCGTTAAATTCTGTTGCCGGAAAGTCAATTTCATTATCCATTAAAGTTAATGTGGCTTCCAGCAACAACCTTTCTCTCCGTTAAAGTTAACGATCCGTTTACTCCATGTTAACGGATTGTTAAAAGTTAACGGAGCTTTGAGCAACCGGCCCCCGATCATTGGGTCATCCCAACCCCACTCCATATCCTTCGAACTATGTAACAATAAATGGTCTATTTATATCATGGCTATTGATCACATGGCATGTATTCATCCGCTCATAATTAATATCATCCGTCAAAATAAAGAATTATTTGTGTATTCTAGCTGTACCCGTGTTAATGTTATCAATATCCAGACTAGCGAAACTTTGTTCAAAACATTTAAATAATTGGTCTGATACAGGTCTTATAAACGACGTCTGTGGAAAGTTGAAGCTCGCTGAATCAATACAAATTTATGAAAAGCGTGAAAAGAAAAAAAAAGTGGTTTGCATGGAAATAGAAAATTAAAATATTTTGCGTTTTTATACTAAATCGATAACCCCAATTTGTCGACAACCAAATGTCCGCATTTATAAGTAAAGAAATAATTTAAACATGGAGCTGTTGATTTACATCAATTGACAGGTGCCCGTTTCACTCAAACAAAAAGCTATACTACCAATTGAGACTCGTATAGAATTCAAAGTTGTTTGTATCCTTTTCAAGATTATCAATAACTATTAGAAATGAAATAGGTTTTAACATCTTACTGCTCTGCTCTGAACTGGGCTATGAAATGAAATGAATTGGGGTTTAACGTCCTACTCTTTTGCTACTAAACTGGGTTAATGAAGACGGGTATACGCCATACAGTGTGCTGTGAGGGAAATTTTGCACGGACAGCGGCGCTACGGCCTAATCTTATACCAACTGCCAAGAGATCTTTTACGTACACGCCAATGTGTACACGGGACTTAAGGTAATGACGACGGCAATAACTTAGAAAATAGTTATTGTGAATATTTTGACATTAGTGCCATTTTTAATAGTTTAAAAGTTGACTTTGTATTAGTTTTTATTCTTAATTAGATTTACAAAAGTTCTGAGTTTGAGCCAGGCTTTCATTTGCCTCGTGTTCAATAGAAGGTTTGGCCTCGTTTTAACTCTGTACATTTCTTACGTAATACCCTGCATATTTTTCGACATTAATTTTGGTTGGCTACTGACCTAGCTGGAGATCCAATCAGATTCCTCGATCATCGCGAATACTAAGTCGGAGCAGGACAGTAGGACGTTATACCCCAATTCATTTTATCATTCAAAATGGCGTTATAATCGATAAACAATACAATATTGCGATGGTGACACAGACACATACTAGGTCATTTCGGGACTAACATATGGTTCAATTTTATTTCAATAAATTTCTTGCGCGCAGGGGTCTTAAGCAGTGGGAGGAAGCACAGGCGACCATACTCTTTGTCACGCACAACGGGGAATCGAAACCACGCCAGTTGACGCAATGACAGACCTTATGATACAGCGCGCATGTGCTAACCATTCTACCCCCCCTTAGTTAATTTTATTCGAAAAATGAAATAATTATTAGTATTTAAATACAGTCGAATACAACATAATATATCATGGGAGTGCATCTTTAATGTGTCTATGTCTGAGAGAATAACGCCATATGTTATCTCAATAACCCTTTTATCACTGCCTCATATAATGTTATTTTTGTTTATATACACGTCGTGAAAAATGCGTAAGAGTAAATATTTCAGAAGAATTATCTAAATCAAAGATGCAAAATTATGACCTCAGTAAAAAAATGGCACCGGTTAACTTTTAGAAGATAATCTAGGAATGATCATGTATCTATTGAAACGTTACAACATGCACGTGTAAAATATGTAATCCTTCACGACCAGTAATCCTATACTAGCTGACGTCGACGATGAAATGGGGCTCAACGTCTTAAAGTTCTTCTACATAGTGTCTTATGAGGAAAAAGGCGACCGGACAGCCGTGCTACGGCCTACTCTTATATCGAATTCAAACTGCCAACGGAGCTTTAAAGTGCACACCAATATGTACAGGGACCTCGGATTTTCCGAACGATTAGGTAGCTGTCCTTATGTGTCCTTCTACCCGCACCACTGACAAGGGGACACCATGTCGTAAAATTCCGATAAAATGACGATGATGGTAGTCTGGCGTGTGATGATGATTAGCGGTGCACTATAACTAACGATGATGTCAACCCGGTATTCGACGATGTTTAGATAAGAACCAGCGGTATGAGTGTGGTATAAGTTGGCGAGTTTGTTCAATAAATATAGAAGGAGTTGGCTGGAAGATTAAACGATCAGCCAGATCTTCACATTGTTTGTTTTTCAACATCTGAATGAAGATAGAAATACTCAAGGCCAGCTCAATAATTAAACCTATGTCAACGATCTTTTTTATCTAACGTACCAGCCAAAGGAATGGATAAAATTGAGCATGTCGTCCGTCGCATGATCACAATGAGCTGGCCAAAGGATTGGAAAGTTTAAATACTATGTGCGCATTACGTCAACCGGAAAACAGAGTTTGGCATCTCGACCATTACACGCGGCTCACATTATAAAAGGCGTTTGAGATAGAGTTAGCGAATTTTAAATATTTTAAACCAAGTTCGATATTCGACATCATAGAAGGTTTACATCATAGGAGAAGTTGGCTAAAGACATAAAGATTTTAGAGCATGTTATGGAGATTACGGCGTGGCAAGATCTAAAGCCGAAGTATTAAAAATCAGTTTACATTTTCGATAGCCTACATATTACACTTTCAAACCTAGCCAAGTTTTCATTTTTTTAAAAAGGAATATTCCTCCCGGTGTCTTCAAAGGGATTACATCCTTTACAATATTCAATATATGGCTAGAGCTGCCGTATTTATCTCTGAAACAACAATCTGGAATTCAAACGGCTGCACGCGATTAGTTACATAGTGCCAGATGAAAGCTAATGCTTTTTTTTTACATAAAACGAGTAGCGATTGTGTCCCTCCTTTAAACTGTAATGTACGTCATCAGATAATACATGGATTATTGCCTTTAATATGGCGAGTCCTCGTCTTCTCTTTTTTCGAATTCAAAATTATTCGACTCGAACCCATGCAATTTAACTCAATGACAGACCTATTTTTTCAAACAAATACCAATCCATAGACTTAAAATAACCTTGTCTCTAGCTAATAAACCTGTCCATTATTCAGACGATTATAAAAGAACAACTTCAAACTCCACTTTCGTTTTGGTTGTTGTCCAGTGAAGATCAGAATTTGACGGTTATTGTTTGTAGAGTATTCATGCGGTATAAAATAATCTCGCTTATCAAGTTCATCAATGAGGCATTGGAGGAGAGATCACTAAAATAGTTACGTAACAACATATATAAATTGAGTAAAAAGTTGCAAGAACAAAATTCTCTGCTACAAGTCTGCGATCTTCTACGGTGCCCTCCCGTCTTCCATTAGCCCAGGTTAGGTGCAGTAGAGTAGGACGTTAAACCCCATTTCATTTCATTTCATCATTTCTACGGTGCCCAACACACGCTAAAAAAAACCTTTCCTTAATATTGTTTCAATGGCATTTAGTAATTGAACTGGAGTGTATGGGTCACAGTTCTATGGGACACAATTACTGTTACTGGGTGACGTCTCGACTAGGCTTCCCCAGGCATTATCAAGCCTAGTCGAAACGTCGTTCAATAGTAAGCAACGTTTATAGACTTAAAATGTTTAATTTGGGTCTGTTGTTTCCGTCTAAATGTAATTCTAGTAATCAGGTTACTCCGCCATTACCCAAACAGTTGTTTTTGTATTAAGTAATATAGCGGTGGTTCGACAATCTAACTGAACTAGCAGACCTTTACCTTTGAAGTACAAGTAAACATGGCCGTTAGAACAATACCAGTTGATCTGTATAGTCTTCGTTTATCGATTGATATATCAGATAGTTGTATATATCCCCATATCGTACCGTCATATCGTACAGTCATCTCGTACAGTCATATCGTCATATCTCACAGTCATATCGTACCGTCATATCGTACAGTCATACCTTAATTTCGTACAGTCATATTGTACAGTCATATCGTAATATCGTACAGTCATATCGTACAGTCATATCTACGGTCATATCGTACATCATATATTTTATTATATCGTCATATCACACTATCGTATATAGTTTTATCGTTATATCTTACATCAGATCCGTATATCCTACATATATCTCAGTGTAACATATTAACTTAACGAACGACACAGTCATTTTAATACAATATCGTCACTCTTTACATACTGTCATTTTAATACAATATCGACACTCCTTACATACAGCCATTTTAATACAATATCGGCACTCCTTACATACAGTCATTTTAATACAATATCGGTACTCCTTGCATACAGTCATTTTAATACAATATCGTCACTCCTTACATACAGATATGTAGGGTATATATAATAAAATATAGACATTTGAAAATACTTTGTTTTGAAGAAAGTATTCTCAAAATGTTAAATGTATATATTTATCAATTAGCACAAATCTATAAGGAAATCACGTTATTGATCCGTCGTGAATTTATTGACAGATTAAAGGAGTAGCCTATTTTCACCACGCGTTAAAACCTGACATGTACATGTAAATAGATCATCCATGCGAGTTAAAAATCCCCTGTGGCAATCAAATCATTGGTTCATTTACATTCCTATTGTTCTGATATACATATACTGTTCTCACTACACCGGGGTTTCGAATTCCATGTTGTACGTGACAAGGAGTGGGGTCGCCTGTCCAACCTCGTGGATTTATTCGGGTCCTCCGCAGTTTCCTCAGACTGCTAAAAACGTCATCACACCTCTCCCCCCCCCCCTCTCTCTACACCGGTTATTTATAGAAACGGTAAAAAACAACATCATCTATCAGGACCGAATGGGACAAATATATTATCACGTATTAAAATTTATAAACCTATATGTGTAAAACTCTTTGATAGAGTCTTTGCCCGGAATAGTTTGACGTCTGTATGATTATACATGTATAGAGTGGCATCTGAGGTTATTCACCTGAAAGTTTTTCTTTAAACCTGTATCGGGTTATCATTCCGGGGTAAAGGGTTTTTTTTCTATAAGAAAACATGATATAAGGTTTTTCTTACGGCCTATTGGACAGGGATTTTCTTGTTCTCTGGTTATTTTGTTCAGTCTTTCTTTCCCAAGCATAACCCCAGTCTCGTGCTTTATCCTACACATATTATATATCACGAGAATATTCCCTCGAGATTTCATAACATGGGTAATTGATAGACAGAACATTATACCTATATCAGAGTCTTCTGCTGACACTCAGTATATATATATCAGTCTTAGGCCATTAGATTCCCAACATAAAGCCATCAATTTGTCATTAGTTTTCTGATTTGAACACGACCTAATGTTGCGCATTTTAAGTTATTTTAGAATGGTTCGCTTTTTAAAATATTTGAGAATAGTATTTTAGAATGGTGCGCGTTTTATCGTATTTGAGAATGGTGTATAATTTATAGTGTTCTAGAATAGTGCGTATTTTAGAATGGTACGCATTTGAAAATACTATAGTATTTGAGAATGGTGCTCAAATTAAAGTATTTTAGATTGCATTCTAATACAATATACAGGAATAGTTTTAGCTTGTTTTATCTGTTTAATATTATTAAGTGGTAGTGACAGATGAGCCATTCTACATATATATATTACCATTTAATCTCTCCTATCCGCATATCTTCCTATTAATACATTCATGCATTAGACATGTCAGAAACACGTGTAACGATAAGAGATCTTATAAACACCTGTTCTGGGACATCAGTTATCTTTCATGGCATCAATCTCAGGTAAGAGCTACTTCAGATATCGCTTTAACCTGGAGATATACATAACTAGATCTTCCAGGATAGATATATATCGCGATCTTGTAATCATCAATGTTTCATTAACCCATGGCATTCTGGGCTTGATAGAACAGCTGTTAAAATAGAACCCACTTTCACCACAGCATTACTTCAAAGATCGCGTCGAGAGAAAGATGTTTTGGCCATCGTACATGGGGTGTCTTCAGCATTGGCTGTTAACCATGTATTTTAATCATGGCAAATTCATTTACAATGCAACGTAAATGATGCGAGTTACTGGACAACGTTGCTGTTACGATCAGTTGCTGATTTAGGGAGACGACGAGCGGTACAATTAGAGTCATTAGCGGGGCACGAGAAAGCAATCAGTAGCTATCATCGTTATAGATTGATTTTAGTAATGACCAATTGATATATACCACAGGTTACTGGGTGCAGTTGACCGGGTGGGGGTGGGGGATATGGCATTACCATAGTACGAAGTACTGCGTGAAGAGGTGTAAAAAACTAAGCATCGAAAAAATGGTAAATCTCGCACCCAATGGTCTCGAGCAGTAAAATAAGCAAGGTAATTTATCTGTCAAATTATAAATACAAAGATTTCAATACATTTATTGTACCACAAAAAGACTGGGTGTTCGGTAGATTCATCATAACTCGCAGCTGTCTGTCTATGAGACCTCACAGTTTCTGTAGTCCAATTTGTTTAATAACAATTTAACGTCCAATACATTAAATATGCTATTATGGATAAGTTGATTTAATTATTAAACTGAATGGTTTGAAAATTGGTAAAATAAAATTGGTATTCCAATGGCCTACAGTATTTTAATCCGGTCCTGCTGTCGGAGAATGGCAAATGGCAGATGTTCCGGAAATAGCGATTTAGGTAAGAACACACACTGTGTCTGGTTAATATACACAGCCATCTTGAAATAAACATACTTAATGGGGTTCATGGCACCTGTTTAGTTTACTGCGATGATGTACCATTTACATATAGTTATACCACGATCAGGGTGGTGGTGGCAAGGGGCGGTGGTTTCTGATGTAGCGCTTGTGGTCGATGATTCAATCCCTTGCGTGGACGTATGTGGCTGTGGGATAGTGGCGCCTTCTAAACCCTGTGGGTTGACCCCCGGTACACTGTTACCTCCCTCACCAAAACCCCTTGCGCATGGATGGAAATGTTTTCAAATTTGAGTGAAGTTTGTGTCACTACAGACGCGGGACGTTTACAACTATCCCCCGCACCCATTCACTTTATTTGAAATGTTCGCTTGTTTGTGATTTCTGAGTATGATGTCTTGTTCATATATCTGTTTTTGCATAAATTGTGAGTGGTTCTGTCCACTGTATTTACTATTAAATAAGACAAAAGCTGTATCCATTGTTCTTCTTTTGTGAAGATTAAAATTAAAATTATCGATGTTATTAAAATTGATTCATTTGTATTTGTGAAGTAGTTATTTGTCTACATTAAAATGTCCACAGATCAATCAAAGGTTTTATTCTTATCAGGGGCGGGTCCGCTTTTAACCCTAAGGGACCAGACATTAACCAATCAGCGTTAATGTTGCTAATGTCATACACCTAGTTCCGTGCGATTTACGTCATTGGCTTATCCCTCGGATGAGTCAGAATGTGGGTTATATAACACTCTCCCGGGTCATAGTGTGGTACAGACAAGTTAAACGAAATTGTGAACTACAAAAAACGAATCGAAATTGAATCTGTGTTTCAGTCAGACGTTACAAATTGAATTGATCTAAGATATTTCCTTTCATACAATTCAATTTCTTGTTCACGCTCAGCCGATCATGTACATTGTAAAAATACAGGGGGGGGGGGTACAACAGGGCTTGGGATTCCGGACTTATTCTGTCCGATTGTTATGTTTCCGGTTCGCGGGTTTGTCGTCCTTGTTGTTATGTGTGGTCTTACTATAAAAGTGTTTTGATGTTTTGCCATGTTTCAAGTCACGATACAAGTTGTGTTGTTTGATTTATAAATGTTTTGGATACGAGACAAGATTCCGAATCACCAACAGGATTAGACTAACACCAACACGTGACAAAACTATCCACCATCTATGGACATCAAATACTACTCTCATTGAAGATCGTTCACGAAGACATTGTCTAGTACTGTAATACAGCTTATCATCATGGTTATCTTGTCGTGTTCCTCAAAACCATGACCATTTCTTCACAACTAAAATTATTCTAACCTACCACTGCCTCATTTTCCTTGTTAAGATATTGATCGTAAATAAAATGTAGTCAATGGAGATGGGCATACGCCATACAATGTGTTATTAGGGGAATTTTGCCCAGACAGCGGCGCTACGGTCTACGCTGAAATCGAATTCAAACTACCAAGGGAACTTTTACGAGCACACCAATGTGCACACGGGACCACTGTCTTTACCAGCCCCTCCGTCCTGCAACACTGACAAAGGGAAATCACGCCTGAAAATCTCTATGAACTTTCTCGACCCTTAGCGGGAGCGAAATCAATATATACCCTGCCTCGTATACAACATATAAAGACTACTTTCTCAATAATTTCTACCCATTAAACTATTTATAAAAACATATCTCATTAATATCTATTTTATATATTCTATATATATATTTAATTATGGTAATCTGTTTTCTACAAATGTAAATATGAACGGCTAACGTGTAATTATTTATACCGTATGCATTAAAACATATGATGACGTTCGATAAAGAGCAGACGGTTAGCTTATGATGTAATGTAGAATTGGAATTAGCCTGGACGTATTTTTTTACATCTAAAGGAGCTAAATCGCTAATATTTGGGACCTAGAAATTGAGACAAATGGATCGCAACGCCTATAATAATGTAATATGCATGTATATAAACTGATTTACATTCAATCGTTTCTGTTTTACTGTAATTTCAAATCAGTTCTGTTCAGAATCTAATGGCAATCTCTAGCACCCGTCTAGCCTCGTTTTTCGAGTTCCCTGTTACAAATGGTGTTGAAACGCATTATGGTACTCGATTCGTGTACCAATGTTAAAATGTGCATTTTGTCTTAAATATTGAATATCAGGCGCCAATCTTTCCCGGTAAGATTACAACATCAATGTTGATTTGAATTGACAAATATAATTCATGTTTTCGTTGTCGACGACTTTGAATGATATTGAGTTAGAGACATAACTCCTTCAAATATGTGTTTGTCTACCGTAAATATGGCGGTATCTGTACTTTATCTTCTTTAATATATATATACGTATGTATGTATATATAAATACTGTATATATTTATATTTTTTGCGCATACAATGTGTATGTATATATAATCCAAATTAAGATATTTAAGATAGTTGTGCTGATGACTTACATGTCCTGTATTTCTAATGATTTCCTGCTTTACCAGGATTAGAACTTGAGATTTTTATCGGTTGATATTCAAACATAATTTCCTCTTTTACGTGATTTGACGTGACTTGACTTCGGGGACATTCAAATTAGAATTAATGAAACAGACATATCGGTAGAGTCATCGCAGTGACAAGAATTTTGACTTTCAATTACTAACTGTCATTCATTTCAATTCAAGAGATATACAAATACTTTACTGGTTCTCGAGGAGTCTCATTAGTTTCCATAATATGCGAACTTCAAAACACGATTTAGAATTCAATATCGAACAGTTTCAATCAATATTGAAGTTAATATCTTGCCTTGAAAATATGGGATCCTAATATCTACTATTTAAAACACAAGGGATATTTTAAAATCAGCACACCAGTCGGGGAACACTACGGGTGTTTTCGAGGGCCATTCTAATGAACAAAGAAAAACGGAATATTTATTAATTCGTGTTACAATAATGAAATTAAAAATCGCTAGATTAAATTAAAACTTCAGATAATGTAAATAGTAACCGCACTCTAACTCGCTCGAAGCAATAAACTATAACACGGAAAACAGCTACTTACTTATTAAGTTAGTTGGGCGACGTTTCGAAGAGTATTCTTTTAACGTTATCAAGGTATCAAGTGATTAGTTTGATAACGTTGAGAGAATACTCTTCGAAACGTCGCACAACTTAACAAGTAGTTTTTTTTCCCCACAAGTACGTGTAATAGTTTATTGCTCAAAGATATCACAAGAAGAAATATATAAGTAATACCTAATTAAACGATTGTCAAAAACTAAATTCTAAAATAATAATATTTACAAAGAGTCGTGACGTTTGGAATCTGAAATTCCAAATCTACAGAGTAAAACTTCAGAAAATGTAGTGAGTGCTGACATTCACACTTATAATTCTCGCATAATAATTTATAACTCTGAGACGATGTAGACATATGAATGATCTCTTTCTCATTGTGTATAAGTAAATTGAACTTACCATAAAGAACCAATATCTGGAGGACAGCTAGTAAATTCCACATGTTGTAATGATGTATTGCCTGTTATTCACCGATTTATAAACCTGGATACCCACAATACGCTACTAACACACACACACGAGTCGACTGCTCACTTCAAACATGCGCTAATATCTAGTTCGGCTGAGAACCTGTGGCAAGTATAAGAATGTAAATCGCTTTTCGTTTACTCAGTAACAAGCACTTCACAGACCCCGACGATTTCTACTCTCCTCTCCTAGATCTTTTTTCTCTCTTTGATTCGGTGGCTATGGGATTTTTTTTGTGTGTGTGCGTTGCGAGGATTAGTGGTATACCGTCTCTCTCTGTATCTGTACCCAGTCTAAAATAGACAAAAAACATTAGAAATTAAACATGATAGCTGGTTAACCGCCTGTCCTTGGCTTTTGTCTTGGCTTTTTGTCATCGCCTCACCCGTTAAATCATTCGCTAGCTAATATTAACTTTCTCTGATAATACACGTAGTTCCACCAATCAGGTATAATGTCTCGTCGGAGGGATAGAATTACCAAGCGTTTTATTCTCGTTTCTAATATTAAGAGGCATTATGCAAGAGCTTAATCTGCCTATTGAGGGTCTTTCTTTAGGCCTTAAATGTTAAATTAATTAGACATTTTATTAACATGACAAGACCTTAATCAACTCTCGATGCCACCGAATGTGTTCGATTTTCACTGGATTTGAATTCAACGCTCATTGGTGATTAAATGCAAAATGGATAATCGAGACTTTTTTTTCTCTATCGTACCGAGTTTAGTAATGATGATCGAGGCAAGGCCTAAAATTCAATCACTAATATCTCGGTGCAGAGTGGGGCAATTTGACTGAAATTTTCGATTGGTCCCCGAATCCATTCACTTGGTTTGATATTTGTTTATTTTTTTGCAATGTCTATTTTCTGTCTTGTCCGCAGGTTTATCTTGTAGATTTATGTTTTGTGAGTAGTGCGGTCCTCCTGCACTTACTAATAGAAATAAAGATTTCGAGTTTTTCTTTAAACATGATTCAATCCAAATTTTTTGCCTCATTTGACGATGTAATAATATGGAAATATGTACATATTTAACATTTGGTGACAGAAACCCGAGATTGAAATTTGATTAAAGCAAACGTTGATAAAACAGTGGTCTGATATCTATAAGGGTAGAAAATGATGTTTCTCACTATTTCTAACCTGAATTGTTGTTGTAGAGCTAGTTCGATCGGGTGGGACCAAAATAACGCAGACCCACGAATTCACGTGCACATACAAGAACACCCTGACCCTCGATGACCAGTAATTTGATAGTCGCTGCCCAGGCCATTTTACCTAAACCCACCCCCTTCGCCTTGGTCCCGAACTTTGGTAAACTAACAATAGAAAATCCTTAACCGTATCTTTGGCACAAAATAACTGATGTATTGCGTTCCATGAGTTGGCGGGTTCGCTCCCGGTGTTGACCGAGAAAATTCATCGGGAATTTCCTGATTGGTGTATCCTTGGCAGTGGTTCACGACAGATTGTCTGAAAAGGGCAGCTGTTTAGTCGTTATGATGGGACGAAAACCCGAGATCCCGTAAAAGATCACCTGGCAGTTGGAAATCGAAATAAGTGTAGGTCGTAGCGCTGCCATCCAGGCAAAATTTCCCCTGGCACACTATATGGCATCACAGTTTTAACCGAAAAGTAGGACGTTTAACCCCATTTCATTTCATTCATTTTGAGCTATGCGGACGTGCAGCCCCATTCCATAGACACTCGACACAAACTAGGTCCTTTCGGGACTAACATATGGTTTAATTTAATTTCAATAATTCGCTTGCGCATAGGGGTCTTAAGCAATGGGAGGAAACCGGGGTACTCGGAGAAATCTCACGAGGTTGGACAGGCGACCCTACTCCTTGCCACGTACAACCGGGGATTCGAAACCAGCTTCTTTAAAACAAAGTTAAATATACAAGAAGGAATAAATGGTGAAGATAAGTGCAGCGTCTGTCTTCATAAATCTGACATGACAAAAGATATAAATTCGTATTGTCTCCTTAAATAATATAATATGGTGTATTAAAATGGCGTCATGCCTCTTCAGATGAATAATCTCCGCTGTTTCCTTTGAATAAGGAAATGATTTTGGTGAATAATGTTTCCGTTACTGTTGAATGTGTGATTGTTACAAATTTTTCTATATTTAGCTGTGGTTAAACTGGTGGTTATTGTTAAACACAATCTTACATTATTCTAATATTTTACTTCAATTTCCTTATTTAACTCCGCAAATGTTTGTATGAAATGAAACTTTGGTTTTGTGGGTTTTAGAAACACAATCTGTGAAAAATTTTCAATGTCATTAAGTTCTAATGTTTTTTGTTTGTTTGTCGTTTTTTGTTTTAGTTGTTTTTGTGAGTTTTTTTTAAGATAAAACAGAACTTGTTTACAAAATATAAGATATGAACTTGATATTATTAATTGCTATTTGAATTTATTTATATTTTAACTTGCCGTTATAAAATGAATGAGCAACGTACGTAATGCGACCTACGTGTTTCTACTTTTCTTCTTTTTTTTTTTGCAAATACGACAAGGTCACGTAAACAATGGTTCGCATTGCAAACTGTTTTTTTGTTTTGTTTTGTTTTTTGGTATTTAAGTTCACGTTATATTGTATACTATAGACCTAAATGTCAACCCCAATGTCGGTCGTGTCTTAAACAAAGGAAGGCTTCTTAAACGAGGCTCCAATCTGATCACAATACATGTATACATTTCGTTTCGTAATGTTGTAATTTAATTTTTATACGCTCTATGGCCTTCATCCTCTTGTGTAGACACATAAATAAAAGTAATTTTCGAAAACTACAAAGCCTAGCAGGATCTGTAGACTTTAAACCCCTCTGTAGGTCGCCATGTTTAATACACAAACTAAATGAAATAGGGTTTAATGTCCTACTGTTCTGCTCCGATTGGGTAAATAAAGACGAAACGCGTGCGCACTGTTTCCTAAGGTTGGGTCAGCTGGCGTGGTTTCTTAAGCACGTGCGGGCTGTATCATAAAGCCTGTCATTGAGTCAACTGGCGTGGTTTCGAATCCCTGGTTGTACGTGACCAGTAGTAGGGTCGCCTGCCCAAACTCCAGTTTCTCCCAACCGCTAAAGACCCCTACGCGTAAGGGAATTATTGAAATAAAATTGAACCATATGTTAGTCCCGAAATGATCTAGTTGGTGTCAAGTGGACGTTAAACATGCGAGAATGCTTCTGAACTCGACTTATTCAACGACTAGTTTCCAAAGCTATCCTTTAACGTGGCTTTATTTTTTTGTTAATTCTCGATAAATCTGTATCGCGGTTGGATGTGAAAATCATTACTATATAAAACCCAAACCGGAGATTTGTTTTTCGTGAAGGTTTAGGAAGAGAGATGGAAAGGTGAATATTTAAATGTCAGGTGCTATTTTATATCGTTTACCGATAAAACTGTTCATACCATAAATACCAAATATAATGTCGGCTGTACTTTATACCATCTTACACTATTTCAATGTCAATCTTACTACTGCACTGTTAAAATCCTGTAGTGTTATGCATGTATTACAGTGAATTCGTTCTTAAAATGGCGTTTAATGTCCTACTGTTCTGCTCCGACTGGGCTAATGAAGACAGGAATACGCAATACAATGTGCCATAAGGGAATTCCAACTTCCATGGGATCTTTTACGTGCACGTCAATGTGTACACTGGGTCTCGGTTTTTCGTCCTACCCGAACGACTAGACGGCTGCCCATTCAGACCCTCGGCCCTGCACCCACTGATCTAACATAGTGATCAGTGCCTGCACCGCTAACAAAGGGAAACCATTGGGGTTTAACGTCCACTCGACACAAACTAGGTCATTTCGGGACAAACATATGGTTTCATTTTATTTCAATAATTCGCTTGAGCGTAGGTGTCTTTATCAGTGGGAGGAACCACGAAGTTGAGAAGGCACCCCTATCTCCATGCCACATACGCTCACACCAGGTATCGAAACCACAGCCGCAAGCCAGAGGTGACCGGCCAGCTAGAAGTCGAAGTGCGGCGTTCTAGACTACTAGGCCATCCCAACCCCCATAAATTAAATGTAGTTTAACGTCTTACGGAGACGATACGTCCTACCCATATTTCGAACCAAATCTCAATGAACTATCGAACCCACAATCTCCTATTGTAAAAGTAAAATGAGTCATATTAGTCTCCAATACATGTATGTCGTGTTTTCTCGATATACATGTATAAATTCTCTTCTTCAACCACAGAGAGAATGGTGGGGGATATGTTGTAACCAACCCTTATAAAAGTTACAAACAACTTGAAAAAAAAATCTCTTTTACATTTTATCTTTGAACTTTCTAAAGAAATATATAGTCGTTTAAGAATGTCACGTATGTTGTTATTATGAAGCTGACTGGGTTTCTTTAAAACACAAACTAAATATTAGAGATAGAAAGTCGAGTTTATTAGAGGGTTAAAATTCTACTGTCAGCTGTTTATTAGACAAAGGTCAACAAAAACCAATCACAAGATCAAACATAAACAAAACATCAACCTAGCAACATTCCCTGTTTCAGATACAACTTATGATTACGCTAAGTCCATGTTTCAGATACAAATTAAAGTAGCTAAGTCTCTAACTCAGTATCGTCAAAAGACTGTCACATTGAAAACTCAAATTATTTGCCAATTTAAACCAACATTGATGCTGTGGTCTTACTGGGGAAGATGGGCTTCTGATATCCAATATTTAAAACAAAATAAACCATGTACCACTGGTACACGAAACGTGTACCACTATGCGTTTCAGCGCCATTTGTAACAATGGACTAGAGATATTCCAAACGGCATGTCGAACGGTGATGTCAAATCTATTCTGGGAAGCTTAGACTGGAATAACCAGACGCTAGAGACTGCCATTCGATTGAGACTTCTGACGTATTTCGCTGAACATAACTGATTTGAAATCAAGAATCAAAATGCAAACTGTTGAATGTAAATCGGTTTATATACATTCCGCTTACAATATCATTTGCGTTGCGACCCATTTGTGTCAATTTAGGTCCCAAATATTAACGATTTAGCTACTTTAGGTTTACACAAAGCCCATGTTCAGATACACATTAGGCTTACGCCAAGTCCATTGTTCAGATATAACTTTTAAAAAAGTTCACATCAAGTCCGTGTTTCAGATGCAAATTCAGTTTACCGTAAGTTAAGTTAAAATATGCAATTGAAAACGTCATCATACATATCATATAGCTTTGAGCACAGTACATAAGTAAAGTTAAAATAAGATGGAATCTATTTGATATATATAAATATATAATATCAACCTAAGTTATTTATTGTACAAAGCCTAATGTAAGTATAAAATACGTATATCGTCTAGAGAGATACGCGGGCACCAGTCGCGTCGTTTATTTCAAAGTCTAATAATCTTATCGGGTGCCATTTATTTAAATATATATACGATAAATTTGACAATATTCATATTTCGTCTTTCAATAAATCTTAACTGAAGTGAAGAATGTTTATAAGATAAATCCAAACAACATTTACAAATACGACATTCTCCGTGTAAAGTGAGCCAAAATCTAAGAGATTTAGTTGTTGGCTGATTCTCTCAGAATATTATGAAACCAGTTGCCAAGCACTATACGCTCACAATTAGCAAGAGGTGGGCAGAGAACATGTTCTTCGAAAAGCGATTTTTCGTATAATCAGATGTCAGAATCTAATATGTTACGGTCCGATATGCGTCAATATCGATACGTTAGAAACATAAAAGTATTAGAAAATGAAAGTAAACTAATCTCCAAACATCGTTGTAGAATTATCGCCATGGATTCTATTATAATAATTTAATACCAACCGTTTTGATAATCATATTGTCTATGTTATATATTACCTGAGTTGCATTTAATAAAATCATTATAGATCACGCATAAGTAGATTACATACTTTTTCATTTGCTAGGGGAGATGAACTTATATAAGTTCTTTTTGAGAGAGAGAGAGAGAGAAATGGGGTTAAACGACCTACTCTTTTGCACCTAACCTGGGCTAATAATGGAAGACGGGCATATATACAGTGTGCTATGGCCTACTCTTATATCGAATTCCAACTGCCAAGGGATCTTTTACGTGCACTCCAATGTGTACACGGGACCTCGGTTTTTTGTCCCATCCGAACGACTAGGCAGCGGCCCTTTTCAGGCCCTCCTTCTGCATCACTGACAAGGGGAAATAACGCCATTATAACACGTTATCCCATTATAACACGTTATACTCATTTAATAAGTAGATATAACAATATATTAAACAGAGAGAAGAATATAGTTAATATCCACTCCACACAAACTAGGTCATTTTTGGACTAACATATGGTTCAATTTCATTTCTTTACTTGGCGGGAACGTAGGGGTCTTTATTAGTGGTGGGGCGGAGAAAAACACATGATGAGAGGCCGGCGATCCCACTTCTTGTCACGTACAAGCGGAAATCGAAATCACGTCACTTGACAGTCCGTATCCGTTTATTGTTAGACATAATTACATAATGGTTTTGTGTTATGATATTAATGTGTAGGTTGCCTCTGAATAATATTAAAACAATATCAGATCCTAATGTGTAGGTTGCCTCTGAATAATATTAAAACAATATCAGATCTTATCCGATGTAATTTTTTTCTGAGTTTCAAAGTCAGTTGTTTAATGTCATTCAGATTCCACTGATACGAAAACAAAGGAGTTTAATAATAACATGATTAATAAACCAGGAGAACGAGGGGCAGGTCATATTGGGTATTCAAAACAGAAAGATATTTCTTGATAAGGTGCCTTCAATAACACGACTCATAGCTCGTATCCTCGTCTTCTTTTCTATTCACAATCTAGTATTTTGGTGTAAAATTAACAATAATATATGTATCCAGTTCAGCAGTATAATTGTTATTAGCAGATTATTTGAACCAACAAGTAATACATTTATTAGTATAGTAAATGTCAATTTGTGCTAGACCGTCTCCGATCTATATCGTTCTCCGATTAAATCATAGACGTGTAAATCCGTTACAGCGAAATATGTAAAATTTAGTATGGATATATTGAAATATCCAGGATGACTTATGTACATTACAGACGGAACAAAGCGACTCAAGACCATACTAACAATTTGATAAATACGGTCAAAGTAAATTTTGGTCGTTATGGTTTATGACCATGAAGCTCAGATATATACAAGAAATATTTGAACATCACTTACCAGTTTCGATATTAAATCCTACTGAACTCCGATGTGCTCTTTACCACTCAATCCCAATGTTCCAAAATAATATATGACTACTCAAACGGAAATCGCATAATATATGTTTCTGAATTAAACTCCAACCAATGAGAAGCGGTGTAACTAATGTATATGTATAAAAGATTAATTAATGAAGGCCATGGTAATTAGTGGAGAGTTGTTTTAGCGGATTAACTAGGTACTTAGTTTTTAGGGGGTATCAGGTATTACAAAAGATTATCTAATGATTAACAACGTAATGGCCCACAAATGGGTTTTATTTGCCGGTCGCGAAAAACAGCCTAACATCTCGATCAACCAGGATCACTGTTAATTGCCAATCATTAAACCATTGTCTCAAAGATCAGAACGTTTGCCTTTCCAGTCACAAAGTTTCCTTTTAAAAGATATTGGCTTAAACATCCAATATAAATTACAATATGATATTACAAAAAACGTAAAAGCTTATATAAAAATTCATTATTATAGTGAGTATTAATGCGTACATTCCATTCGTGAATACTCATTGCGCAATCTTGTCAGTGATGCAGGACGGAAGGCATGACAAGGACAGTTGCCTGGTTGTTCGGATGGTACGTTAAACAGAGGTCCCGTGTACACATTGGCGTGTACGTAAAAAGATCCCTTGGCAGTTGAAATTCTATATAAGGGTAGGCCTTAGAGCTGCTGCCCAGGCAAAATTTATGCCTAAAGGAAGAGAGAGTTTCATAGGGTTGGTACTATGTAGGAGAAAGTTCTGATTTAAGTTTATAAGTATGTACAGTTAAAATATTTTCATTCAGCGATCTGAGGGTTCTTTGTGGTTTATAGCCTGCTTATAGCATAGGCGGTGTTTCACCGGTTTGTATATTATGACGTATACACATGAAATATCACATATAACATAACAGATATAATAATGTCACAAAAAAAGACAAGCCGAAAATGTATCTAAACATGCATAATACAAGAAATAAAAATTCCTATTGCAGGTCTTTCTTAAGGCATGAAATGTTATCTAAATTATTAATTAAACATTAATTAATATATTCAGACCATAACCAACTCTCAATGCCATCGTTAGCCTGTGATATCTGGTGGATTTAAATAATTTAATGTAAAATTAATCGAGAGTTTGTTTGTTATCATACCAACGTTAGTATTGATGATCGAGGTTAGCCTAAACTTAAATCTCTAATATCACGATTCAGAGTGATGCAATTCGAATAAAATTTTCAGTATATTCTGATTTCATTATCTCGTCGGCAAAGAAAGGTCAATGGTACGAGAAGAAAAAAAAATTGTATTTCAAGAATCTAAAAATATACCACAATCGGGAATAGACAGACAGACAGACAGAAATGGGGTTTAACGTCCACTCGACACAAACTAGGTTATTTTTGGACTAACATAGTTTCAATTTTATTTCAATAATTCTTTTGCGGGTAGGGGTCTTTAGCAGTGGGAGGGGGGACCCGGGTGCCCGGAGGAAACCCACAAGGTTGAGAAGGTGCCCCTATCTCCATGCCACATACGCTCACACCAGGGATCGAAACCACAGTCGCAAGCCAGAGGTGACCGGCCAGCTAGAGGTCGAAATGGGTTCCATTACACTGATAGACGCTTGTTACCGATGAGCATTTAGATACGTTGGTTTAATTTCTCACCAAACAATAAATAACATTTTGATTTAACGTTTTATTTTATTTCCGTGCCCTGTTTCACGAAATCTTAACTAAAGATAAAATCCAAATTTGAGTAGATACTTCAGTTTTGATTGGCTAAGCACTAAAATCAATCTAATAATATCCAATCAAATAACTGAAATTTGGATTTTATCTCAGTTAGAATTTCGTGAATAAGGTACAGGGCCCAAGACTTAATTTTATTCGTCTAATACAATGTATTTTAATAATGTTTCACTCGTTAATAAGTTTCTGGTTGACAAAGGCTAAACCACGATCAATTAACAAGTCTTTTTGTTTTACTTTGACCAATGTGTGGCCTGCTAATAAGTCACTGGTGGGATGTGACTACACATCAATTAGCAAGTCATTTGTTCTAAAAAACGTACATTGTATTAAAACCAATTATCAATAAGTAACTGGTCGACCGAGTCTATCTGTCAATTAACAAGTCTATTATTCCAATAAGATCATTGTATTCATATCAATCAGATAAATCATTAGGATATCGATGACCACATGTGGGTTAGATTAACAGATTAAATATTCAACAATAGCGATACCTGACAGGTGCGAAGAGCAACCCAGGTAACGTCAACAGTCTGCTCTAGTTCAAACAAGGGTCGTAATATGGTGAGAAAATAAGAAGTTGTAATAATAATTCAGGAATTGTATTTGGTAAATAAATGGAGGGTGGGAACAAAGAACGGTGACCCTGGGTTAATTATTATAAGACCGTGTCAGTATTAATTTACTCATTTTCTAAGATGTTAAAAAACAATTAAAACTGAAAAGGATTCTTCACGTATCTGTACCTTTCGCTGTCTGTATAATGGAGAGAGAGAGAGGGGGGAGAGGGGGAGAGAGAGAGGGATAGATGGGGGTTTAACGTCTACTCAACGCAAACTAGGTCATTTCGGGACTAATATTTGGTTCTAGTTATTTCAATAATTTGCTTGCACGTATGGAGTGTTTAGCAGTGGGAGGAAACCGTGGGACCCGGAGAAAACTCACGAGGTTAGACAGACAACCCTATTCCTTGTCACATACAGCCGAGGGATTGAAACCACGACAGTAAACTCAGTGACAGACCTTATGTCATGATACGCGGACGCGCTAACCGTTCGGCCATCCAACCCCTGTGTGTATATTGGACACAAAGCCACCGTGGGTCAGTGAGTGAGACATTGTTCGATCCCTGGGTTGACCAAGAAAGTTTTCAGTGATGTAGGACGGACTTCTTGGCAGGGGTAGATGTCTAGTCATTCGGATGGGAGGATAAAATGAGGTCAATGCAATGCAGCCATCCAACATGCGACCTCACCCGCTTAGCCACTGTAGCCCCCCCCCCCCCCGGATAGGAACAGTATGACGTTCGACCACATATCACATCATTTGAAAAATAGAAGTGAACGAACCTTTAATTTTGTTTATAGAACATTTACTGCCAAACGTTCATTAAACACCAAGTATATGTAGTATATTTCAACTTTTCAGGTAAGATGTCTAATTGTAGCTCTGTATCTGTAATTATACATCTGAAGGAGATCATTGTTCTAACACTACAACTAGTAACAGGTATTCGTTAATCCTCTTAATGGTGGAAATGAAATGAAATAAGGTTTAACGTCCTACTGTTCTGCTTCTACTGGGCTAATGAAGACGGGTATACACCATACAGTGTGATATGAGGGAAATTATGGGGGGGGGGGGCAGCAGCGATACCGCCTACTCTTATATCGAATACCATCTGCCAATGGATCTTTTACGTACACGCCAATGTGTGTACGAGACCTAGGTTTTTCGTATCGTCCGAACGACTAGACAACTGTCCCTGTCAAAACCTTCGTCGTGCGCCATTGACAAAGAGAAACAACACGAAAAATCTCGATGAACATTATCGACCAACACCGGGAGGGAACTCGCGACCTCCAGGATACCGAGCTGGCGTCTTACTCATATAGCCACCGCGGCATCCTTTAATGGCGGAAAACTGTGAGATATAGCAGATCAATCATCACCATATCTAAATCTTAACTTCTTCACCGACTACACTCAAATTTGTTCATACATGTACGAACCATCTAAAGAGTAAGGGCGGGTGGAGTCTAGTCAACTTGGGAACCATGTAAAGATAGAGTGTGGGGTGGAGACTAGTCAATCTGGGAACCATGTAATGTGAGAGGGTGGGGTGGAGTCAACTTGGGAACCATGTGACGAGATAGAGGGTGGGTGGAGACAAGTCAATCTGGGAACCATATGAAAAAAGAGGGCGCTAATATTTCGAACCTAGAAATGTACTCTAATGGGTCGCAACACATATATAATCATGTAACATGATTGTATATAAACTGATTTACATTTAATCGTTTCTGCTTAACGATAATTTCAAAACAGTTATGTTGTGTTACTATTATGTTAAATCGCTAAATGCTATTTAAAAAGGGGGGGGCTAGTGGTCTAGAGTGCCGCGCTTCGACCTCTAGCTGGCCGGTCACCTCTGGCTTGCGACTGTGGTTTCGATCCCTGGTGTGAGCGTATGTGGCATGGAGATAGGGGCGCCTTCTCAACCTCGTGGGTTTCCTCCCGCTGCTAAACACCCCTACGCGCAAGCGAATTATAGAAAAAAAAGTTAAACCATATGTTAGTCCCGAAATGACCCAGTTTATATCGAGTGGACGTTAAACTCCATTTCTCTCTCCCTCTCTCTCTCGCAATTTAAAAGATTATACACCAGAAGTTTCAATCGAATGGAATTATCTAACGTCTGGTTATTCGAGTCTACATCGATAGTATTCATTGCGAGCCCCTTGTTACAAATGGAGCTGAGACGCATTATGGTACATTAATGGTGATCTTAAATTGACAAACAATTCGTGTTTTCGATGGTGAAACATTGAATGATACCGAGTTAGAGACTTAACTACTTTAGGACGTCTAAGCAAATGAATGCTACTATTGAACAATTAGGATGATTAAAAGGTCATAAATGGCGACAAATTGTTCTCGTTTTCCAGTAATGTATGTAATTTATTAAGCTAATCATCTAAATAATATTAATTTGATAAAGAGGAAAAACAGAAATAAATACTTAAAGTAGCATGTTTCCATTTAATTATGTCATATGTTATTCTCATTCAAAGGGGTAGATGACTGAATGGTTGACAAGTGCGCGTTGTCTCACAGATCTGTCACTGAGTCAATTGGACAAGGAGTAGGCTCGCCTGTCATCCGCACCCGGCCCCCACTGCTAAAGACGGCTACACACAAGCGTATTAAAGATACATTATGGGAGATAAGATAACGAGTTGGTAGTTCTCTCTATAAAAGTTAAAAACTAGCTAATGTAAAGGTAATTTGCTGAACATTTCAGTCAAATTGATCCTCTATGAACTTAGAACTAAGCGAATGAAAGTTCCGATTAGCCTCGGACATCATTACTAAAGTCGGTAAGACAAAACCAGTAGTCTCGGTGATCCATTTTTATTGGTAAATCATGTAGGAAAATATTTCAACGAATCGAACTACAATCCCCCAAAAATCTCATGCTAGCCTCGACATCGAGAGTTGATTATGGTCTGAATAAGTTAATTTATGTCTAATTAATAGTTTTATAACATTTGAGGCCTAAAGAAAGACTTACAATAGGCAGATTTTGCTCTTGCATGTTTAGTGAAATAGAAATGAACCATATGCCAGTATAGAAATGGAGAGAGAGAGAGAAATGGGGTTTAACGTCCACACAAACTAGGCCATTCTGTTACTAACATATGGTTTCATTTTATTTCAATAATTAGCTTGCGCGTAGGGGTCTTTAGCAGTGGGAGAGAACCGTACAGTCTAGAAATGACCTACATGTAGTTTGAGTCGAGTGGATATTAAACGTATTTATTTTGTTTATAAGAAACACATGAACGATGTGGTTAATTTCCTTATAAGGTATATCTATTTAACTGTATTATAATTCCCTTTCTGATTGTTCAATTTCCGTTTACGTCAGTCAGGAAGCCATGTGAAGAGTGTTATGGCTTCTATGATTGGCTGACGGTATAAAGTTAAATTAATCACTGTCTTGGCGCTGACTACATTGTGGAAGTTTAAATTATCTGGCTATTATCTCAATCTTTAACATAAAACACATCGATAACACGTTGACATGCAACGGAAACATACAATTTATGTTTATCTCGTAGGTTTCAACACACCAACTGTTTACCAGAGAGAGTAAGTCCTACAGTTCTGCTCCGATCCGGCTAATGAAGACGGGCAAACGCCATACCGTCTCGCAATGACCTACTCTTATATCGAATTTAATCTGCCAAGGATTCTTTTACGTGCATGTCAAGACCTCGTCTTATATCGCTTACCGAGAGAGAGAGGGGGGGGGAGAGAAAGAGAGAGGGGATAGGGATTTCGAGACTAACACTTGCAGGTATGGGTCTGCATGCCGCAGTGTGAAGGGGGGGGGGTACAAAACGCACACGCTTGGAAATTCCCGAACCTCTTTTATGTCAAGATATAAATCAATAGATATACATGTACACTGTTTTATTTCCAACAGATATAAACCTTGCCATTTTTACCAATGAATTGACCGGTCTACATGTACTTATGATTAGATAAATCATAAACAATTGTAGTTGTAGTCGATTGGTTTCCTTGTAGGCAAGGGGTTCAATTAAAGACAAGGCTGGCTATGTTAGTTAATGTCCAATTAATACATGTAAGTTAGACAAGACAACATTTCGGGCTTAAAGTAAGGCCTGCAATAGGCAGATTTAGCTCTTGCATAATGTATGATTAATCTCAACCCAAAAAGTACAACACATAGCTTAACCTTTGATTAATTAATCCACATTGACAAATTCAATGGCTACTCTTGATTGTACGTGGATATAACGCCATGACCATAACCCACAATCAATCAGATAATGACTTGCTTTTATGTAAATTAGACATTGTACATGACGTTAGTGAAATCAGCAAGAAGACATGACGTCATTAAATCAATAATAACTACCAATCAACTGCCATCTTTAATGGACGTTTGTGTTTCCAAATTAATTACGTCATCGGTTGACATATAACAAATAGAATCTCCTGCTATGGATACCCTTATACTCCATGTCTGATAAACATGGCAGATACATGACACGTATGTAGACATTTACTCCAGATATACCTGGCGTTATGTAAAGAAATGAAATGGGGTTTAATGTACTACTGTACTGCTCCGACCACTCCTCAATCCTCGACAGATTCCGTAACCTACATCTAATCTCGGCTGTATGACGAATGCCGCCATATTGGAACTACTTTAAAGGTCCACGATGAAACATGGCTGCGCTCATGATGTCTTGGATTTACTTTAAAGGTCCCGGATGAAACATGGCTGCGTCCGTGGTGTCTTGTTTGTTTGTAATAGCGTCAAGTTTTCCAGTTAAAGTAAACCGGTAGCCGCGTCGCAAATGTATGGGCGTAGGTACATATCACTTACTGTCATACAGCCGAGACTAGATGTAGGTTACGGAACGTTCCGGAATCTGTCGAGATTTTCCGACTGGGCTCCGACTGCACAAATGAAGACGGGCATACGCCATACAGTGTGCTATGAGGGAAATTTTGCCCAAGCAGAGACAATACTCTTATATAGAATTCCAACTGCCAAGGGACTGTTTACGTACACGCCAATGTGTACAGGGGACATCCTCGGTTTTTCGTACCATTCGAACGATTAAACAGTCCTTTCTTGTCAGCCCCCCTCCCCCCGTCCTGCACCTCTGTCATGGGGAAAACACGTCGGAAAATCCCATGAACATTCTCGACTACGTTGTTTCCTATAAAGAATACTCAATATCAGATGTTATATTAAATGATTTTATTTAAGAAGGTTTGAAGGTTAGGCTATACGATTATCCTTTCTAACTTCTTGTCGTTCATGGTAAAAACAATACAAAAGATAGAGCGTGATAAATAAGGGGACCCGGCGAAAACCCACGAGGTTGGACAGACGACACTTCTGGTCACGTACAACCGGTAAATCAAAACCACGCCAGTTGATTCAATGACAGATATTATGATGCAACGCGCACACGCTAACCATTCATCCCCCCACCCTCGTGATAAATAAGATAACACACCACAATAATAGGAGAAAACAAACTAAACAACAATGTGATAGAAAGTTTGAATACATAGATATAACATGTATTAACAAATATACAATGTATACAAACTTATAATATGGAGATACATAGAATATACAACGTGTACAAGCTTATAATATAATATGGAGATACACAGAATATACAACATATAAAAGCTTATAATACGGAGATACACAGAATATACAACATATACAAGCTTATAATACGGAGAAACACACAGAATATACAATGTGTACAAGCTTATAATATAGATACACATAATATGCAATGTGTACAAGCTTATAATAAGCGATACAGAAGAATTTTTTACAGAAAGATAAGATTACCACACACCATAATAAGAGATATAGAAGAAATTTTATAGAAAGATATCCCCCACCCCCCAAAAATAGAAAAAAATACCTTTTATTAAGGTAAGATGTTTGAGTAGATTTAAAATAAAGAGGATGTTTTTTTCCTGAAAAGATTCTAGTTTTTTTAAAGCAGTGAATTCCATAATTTGGGTCATTTGAAACGTATACCGCTTTTAACTACATGTATATTAAAATATTGTGCTTGAGAGTAGTGTTTTAAGATGATTAAAAGGAGTTTGATAAAAAGGTAAGAGGTCAAATCAGTAATCATGGAATTGTTTTAACAGAATTTCATCAACGAATGTACACGGATTAGAGGTGATATGTCGATTTACTATTGTCCGAATTTTTAATTTGTCAAATTTGTAGGTTTAACATCAAATATTAATTATAAACCGTTATTTGCTGTCGAGAAAGCGGTCAAGAGATATAGTACGATAACGTTCCCATACTGAATAATAATCTATACGTGGTTAAACGATTATATAAAAGGATTCGGAATGGAGCAAGAATATATTTTTTAATTTCTCGGAGTTGAAATAAATTCTGATTTAATTTTGTTTAAAATATACTCAATATGATCTTTTCAAGTTAGATTATGAATGACAAAAACATCAAATTTTAATAGTTTTATCGAGGAGATGGTTCATGACGTAGTTTAATATTCAAAGCAGCAGGATATTTCGTTTTTGTTGAGTCATGATAAGTATAGTTTTTGTTTTCGATATATTTAATCCCGTGTGGTTTTTATCACATCATGCTATAATATGTTTGGCACCAAGTTGAAATTTGTGTTTCTATTCGTTAACAGTCGACATAGAAGTATAGACGGGGGGTTGGGATGGCCTAGTGGTCTAGAGTGCCGCGCTTCGACCTCTAGCTGGCCGGTCACCTCTGGCTTGCGGCTGTGGTTTCGAGCCCTGGTGTGAGCGTATGTGGCATGGAGATAGGGGCGCCTTCTCAACCTCGTGGGTTTCCTCCGGGCACTCCGGTTTCCTCCCACTGCTAAAGACCCCTACGCGCAAGCGAATTATTGAAATAAAATTAAACCATATGTTAGTCCCGAAATGACCTAGTTGTGTTGAGTGGACGTTAAACCCCATTTCTCTCTCTCTCTCTCTAGAAGTATAGACTGTTGTGTCATCCGCAAAGAGGTCCGTTTTAGAGGGTAGGTATAAAGGTAAACCACTTAATAATATGGGTCCCAATATTGGCCCTTGGGGCACACCACGATAGGTTTATTATCAGATACTATGCCACTGACTTCTGTTTCTTTAAATATTTTTCTAGAAAAAGAATTGATTTTCTAGAAATTTTAAAGTTTAAATTTGTCAATACAAATATAATGATTTAATAATTTCGACGCGTTTTAAAGTCAAAGGTTATGTTCGGTAATGTTTTAAGGGTGTTTGACAAGAGCCAGATGAAGGGAAACCGGGCTAATTACTATATTTAAATAACCGTTAAGATGTGTTTGAACATGTCTTTCAAGACGTTTATATATATTTAGACGTATCAATCTGTTTATAATCATTGGGGACGTGTATTTGATACCTCCTTTATGACGTGGAATAATTTAGCTTGTTTAAATAAAGAAGGGTACGTGTCACGCTTTATTATTGAATGCAATGTGCGCGAGTCAGGCAGAAAGTTGAACAGCATCTAATCTTGGAAATAGTGGATTTACTGCGAAACTAACAACTCTTATTTCAATCGGGATAAAACACAGATCTTTTTTCGTTTTGCTTTCTGTAGTTCAAAATTTAGTTTCGCATTCTATAGTTCACAGTTTCGTTTCACAACATTAGGATCTACAGTTGTCGTTTAACGCGCGTTCTGATTGAAGTGAGGGATTAGCCAATTATACAGTATGTTACGACGGGTTCTTGTCGTGGGATGCGCGGAACTGTGGATAAACAGCTAGAAACGTCAATGCTGATTAGTTGATCATTGTCTGACGCCATAGGGTCTAAAGCCGCTGATACGCCCCCCTCCCTCCACTAGTACATGCCAGATCTTCACTTAGTGTAAGCCTTCAAAAGTATAATAAATATGTATTTTCATCAGATTGCTATTATAACTGACCTTAAATGTCTCCCATAGGAAAAGATTGCAGTTGTTTGAATAAGTAGGCCGAACATGATCGGCCATGGGTTTAATGGCCAAAGCCAGATATGGGTAAGAATTGGGTCGGACATTGGTTCGCTTAAAGCAAGAATTTCATATTTTCTAAGAAACTCAAAACAGCGTCTGATACGACAACGTCATGTCGTTGACGAATAGTTTATCAATATTTAACTTTCCCGTCTTTAAAACTATTGGAAATATTTTTGATAATCGTCTTTCTCAATACGCATTGTTCTCATCTCGGACATTTTCTCAATACGTCTTGTTCCCGTCGTCCATTCTTGATATTTCACAAAGAAATAATTTAATGTACAACCCATGACGAGGCTTAGTGTAAATCCTACCAAAGACTTCCATGTTGACCAGAAACTTCAGAAAGAAAAACTGCCGCCTATTTTTTATTGTTTTGAAACTTAAGTTTAATCCTCGTGTCAGTTTTTCTATGGATTGTCTCCTAATCGACAGTCAACATCTTCTACATATTATCGGATTGTTCTTAACAATGGCGGTAAACTGAGTTGACCTCTTTAATAAAGGTCACTTCCGGTAAAACAAACAAACAAACATCGTGTTAATATTATTACACAAACGTTAACTCTTCACATGTACAATACGGACTCAGACTAGTAATTATTTGCCCATTACAATGTTAAATGCCTGTAACATCACAGGCTGTAGTTTTTTTCTCAACATTCCGTTGTTTCCAATCTTTTTAGGCACAATGGGGACCACATTTGGCAATCTCCTCAACATAAATTTGTAGGGGGTTGACCATTTAGATTTTTTGCTTCGGGGATTTTAAGTTGATTGGGGTGAAAATCTCACTTCCGACACAATGATTGCCCCGCAGAAAGACATTTTACACCCCCTATCCCTCCGCTGTAATATCCTCAGTATTACCCAAAACTGCTATGAAATTGAAAATTTGATGCCTTTTGTCCAATTCTAGACCAAAAAGTCAACCCAAAAATGCAGGAAGAGGGGAGAAAAAAAATAAGGGAAAAATTGTCTATTTATAAATCGCACTATAATTAATAGTCTTAGTCCTGTATACGCTGTATCGTAGAAACTGTTACCATGACACCATACCATGCCAATACAAAACAATCATACGATACATACAGCGCCAATGATTTATATATTATTTTGAGCTGATTGCTTTCAATGTTCGTGAGTTATATTAAGTGATGTGTGGTATGTCCGTGGGTTTGTTTTCTAATAATCCGTTTATGTGTGGCGCGGTAGTACTGCACTTGCTACTGCCATTTATTTAGGAAAATAAATTGCTTTAAAGTTTCTGCTACTTAATATTAAGTTCATGAGGACCGCATCACACACCTACGATTGCACAAGACAACCATACGGACCGGGCACAACACAACATTTAATCGATAGTAAGGGAGGCAACATACACAATTAGAAATGACAAACCAACAGAAGAACACGATATATAATATTGTCTCCCGTTCACAACCTCGGCTTTACTTGACAACACAAATATACCAAACATCTCTAATGTACTGTATTCTCCCGTAATCTGGAAAAAATTAGCAAGACAAATGTTGGTGAAAATTGAGTTAGACCCATATTTGGACTCAGTACACATGTATATAATGATATGTTTTTTCTCCTTCACCAAAAGGGCTTCCAATTTTCTCCATCTAAAAAGACAAAATAAAATTGGTTATATATTCAGTAGCTTAACAAAACAGTTTTCCTTTGTTTACTCAAAACTACATTCAACAGAGTTACTAGGTTTTTTTCCAAATTACGGGAGTATTGTTTTATACCATTTACAATTCTCTTAATATATTACAGTGATTTGGCCGAATTTGAACGAATTTTGGTCTGATTTCTTGTTCCTTCTCTACTTTGGGATTATTTCACATATAGAAAATAGGTTACTGACTTCACCCGAACAAACCAACAAGCAATAATATGTATATATACATATCAGTCCAATGGAAGTATTCGCTGAAAACAAAAAAAAAACACCACTAAATCATCAGCAACGTGAGAAAACGTTCATGGAATTCAATATTTAACAATCTTTCTTATGATTGATAATATTACCAGTTGTCTAGACTAATAGACGGCACTGTATCCTTAACACTGAAGGGCTCCATTTCAACATGTATTTAATGTATCAGGCTTTTTATAGACTTTATGTTGACAACGAATCAATATTGCTTGAATGGTAAAAAATGTGTATATGTCTTGTCTAGGTTCAAATAACACCTGTACTATAAATATTTATTTTATAATGAAAGTTCTCTTATTGTTACGCCATTGCACTTTTATTGCTAAAATATCAAATTTCCCACGACTTAATCCACGCCATCATGCATTCAGAATGATTATTTGTTGTTTTAAATTTTAAAAAATCAAAATACAAATGCTTGGAGTCAATCGGATTTAAAACATGCCTATCGCTAACAACAAACAGGTGGCGACGGGTTTATTGTTTAGCGAGTCGTATAGATGGATGTAATAGTAATTCCATACATCTTTGTAAATACTGTACGGAATGAATCATTCTTTCATCATGAACTCTTATATATTAAACCCAAGTTTACTAAATGTCATTGTGCTTGATAAAGATAAGAGGATACGTGTCGAAACGTCGTGCGTCTAGAATAAAACCAGTTATTGTTTCCCATAAAAATTGTGTTCTGTTAATGTGTTCCCCAATCACTAAATGCCACTTAAAGGGCCAATCCCGATAACTTTTTGGGGAATAAAACTGCTTAATTTTGGGTTAAAATCCCTTAAAACCTAAGGCCTACCAACTAACCCGATATTTGTGATATGCTTGTACCGGTAAATAACTTAAACCTGACAGTCTTCATCTGGAAATGGAGACCGTTGTATTATACAGTATAGGGATAAAACCAGACTTTTTTCTATAAAAATAATATATAGGTGAAATTTACCTTTTGTTATCAAGGGCAGTACATGGGTCATTCACTGTATAGACCTCTCAAGAAACGGGAATCGATTATCAGGTCACCCAATGAAAAAAATGACCCGAAACGTAAAAGGGTTACGTGTCCGGATAAGCAGTGTTGACGTTAACGTCAAAACGACTCAATATTTTGAGCTGAAACTTTGAGACAAGGTAAATACACCATGCCTCTATATTTTGGTCCATAAATTTCATAAATGCTCAGACTTTAATTTTTGAGACTCTGTTCTTATCGGGATTGTCCCTTTAAAGATTATTTTCTATTAGAGATTCATCTTTACATTACAAGTGATTCATATTGCTCACAATCACGAACCAATCTGATTGAAATTCACATCTATATTTCCTTTCGTCTATTTATACTTTCGATGGTTTCTAATACATGAAGATTTGACCGATTGTAGTGGAGTGTGTTAGGGAATGTAGGACCTATTACGTCAGACATTGATTAATCAGTGTTTCTAGTGGTTTACCTGCAGATTCGTGTCCCCCACGCCAAGGGAGTTGGGATGGCCTAGTGGCCTAGAGTGCCGCGCTTCGACCTCTAGCTGTCCGGTCACCTCTGGCTTGCGGCTGTGGTTTCGAGCCCTGGTGTGAGCGTATGTGGCATGGAGATAGGGGCACCTTCTCAACCTCGTGGGTTTCCTTCGGGCACTCCGGTTTCCTCCCACTGCTTAAGACCCCTACGCGCAAGCGAATTATTGAAATAAAATTAAACCATATGTTAGTCCCGAAATGACCTAGTTTGTGTCGAGTGGACGTTAAACGCCATTTCTCTCTCTCTCTCCCTCCCCCACGCCAACATACCGTTTCATTTGCTAACCCCTCACTCCAACAATATAACAACTCTTCCAGATCCTAGTGTCGTAAAGACAAATTAAATGAGATATTGAACTATAAAAAACGAAACGAAATAGGACGTGTGTTTTAATCAGATTGAACGATGATGATGATGAGCTTAAATACATCAGATAAACCCTCTGTTATTCCATGATGAATTTAAACAACTACAGGACATTTATCAAACTGTCCCCGCCCCCTCTCCCATCTCAAGATGGAATGACAAGATGTATTATTCGGATATTAACCTCCATTAATCTCCATCTGTTTAATCTACCCACTGATAGAAACAAGGACCGTATTATATACAGACAAACCAGACATACAAGACGTATTCTTCAGATATTAACCTTCATTAATCTTCATACGTAAAATCTACCCATTATTAGAAACTACAGTAGGACAGGACCGTATTATATTTAAACAAACCAGACATACAACCTATATATATATATATATATACACCATGTAATAGGGCACACGACAGGGCCTGAAGGGCAGGAGGAGAGGTTCTCTCTGTCCCGGGCTCGAAACATTTTTGAAAAATATACACAGTCTCTAGTGTCATTTCGGCGTTATCTGTGGTAACTGGAGGTCACTTTGCTTAAACAGAGAGATTTAACAGATGACGTACCAAATGTGTAATACGTTTTAGTTTTACTGGTGTTATAGGGACCGTTTGCATCGGTAAGAAAACGAATGTTTGCTTACTTTTTCGTTTTTTTTATTCTCTAACACTACGTAAGATAATAGCTAGGTGGCCTTAATGTCCACTTTACGAATTTCTAGGTCCAAGCAGGGTTTTCAGTCGATTTCTGGCAGATATACAACAACAAGCAGAATATTGCATTGGAGTACATTCTACGCAATCAACAATGTGAGCAAGGCATCGAAAAAACGTGGTGTATTCAATATATGAGACAATAAACATTTTCGTTTGCCTAACGTTCTTCACCAGCCGAACACTCGTGTACGAGTTGACGTCACAAGAACACAGGAATCGATGACGTTTTCGTATTCGTTTTTGTACCGATGCGAAAGGTCCCTAATAATAATCAGATGTACACGATGTTCAATCCCGGTCCTGTCATGAATGATACAGACAGGCGATATACAAAGACGTAGCCGCGATAATTAGACCGGTCTGGATGGTGGTGGTGTAAGATATCTTGGGTGAGAGGTGGAAACTGTGTAAGAATCTACAATTATATAACACTAATATGATTACACAAGAAAATCAAACATTATTTTCCATGTAATCTATTGCTATCTGGGGGGTGGGATGGCCTAGTGGTCTAGAGTGCCGCGCTTCGACCTCTAGCTGGCCGGTCACCTCTGGCTTGCGGCTGTGGTTTCGAGCCCTGGTGTGAGCGTATGTGGCATGGAGATAGGGGCGCCTTCTCAACCTCGTGGGTTTCCTCCGGGCACTCCGGTTTCCTCCCACGGCTAAAGACCCCTACGCGCAAGCGAATTATTGAAATAAAATTGAAACCATATGTTAGTCCCGAAATGACCTGGCTGTGTTGAGTGGACGTTAAACCCCATTTCTCTCTCTCTCTCTCTATTGCTATCTTAAAAAGTCGAGGTCTTATTCTAAAATACCCTGCACGTTTATTACTACTAATGAAAAAAGTATCAAATAATTCGATTGGCTCTGATTCCATAAAAAAAACTTGTCTGAGTGTTGAATTATCACGTGACAGGAATACGGTACAGTTCAATAACGTGATACATGTAGTGTAAAAGCGATCGCAAGTAGTGTTTAACTTAATAAAGAGAAAATAGTTTTAATATTCCAGATAATAAATCAATTTTTGTTTAACCCGAGGCCTGAGATTATCAAGATCTCCAATCCTATTGACGTAATCAAGGCAAGTCAAACACAAATATCATTATTTAATTCGATATAGAATATTTACAATGGTTTGATTGCACTGTCCATATCTGGAACATATATTAAAGGGATCCTACGTCAGATGGTTATTAGTAAGTACAGGAGGACCGCACTACACACAATTACACACGACAAACCTACGGACACGACACAAATACATACAAACAACAAACGCACATATAAGATTACGTAGATGGATCCGGGGGGAGGGGCGATATCATTCAGTGATTAAAAATGAGGCTTTAAATCGTGGAATCACCCGAACGACTACAAAGTCTCAAACTCTGTAGGCTTTTGGATGTTCATGTTTTTCTTGGCTTATTGTCCCGTTAAGAGAATAAAACGATAAAAACGAGTTTGCAGTACATGTGATAAAAATTAATTACGCCATGTTTCTCTTTGAGTACTAATATATTTGGCGTTTATTGAATAAATAAATGATAATACTGGCTGTTCAGTCGTTTTATTAACAGTTATAATTTCTCCTGCTTTCTAATTTCAGCGTTATAGGTTTATATCCACCCCGTGGTTGAATCACCGCTCCCGTTCTCTTCTCTCTCATGTATGCTTGCGGGGAGTTTGATGGCCGAATGGTTAGCGTGTGTGAATGGCATCATTGAGTCAACTGGCGTGGTTGTATATGACAAGGAGTCGGTCGCCTGTCGAGCTTCGTGGGTTTTCTCCGGTTTCCTCCAACTACTAAACACCTCTACGTTCTCTCGTCCTTTCTCGGCTTATTGACATTTAGTTTCTGGCCGAAACCAGCCATTCAACCTGAGCAACTTAACGACTCTATTGTTTGCCGTTCATTACCGCATCTCAACGAAACGCGGTTGCCGTCCATTACCTCAACTTAACGAATCTCGGTTGCCGTCCATTCCTGCATCTTAGCGAATCTCTTTTGCCGTTCATTACTTCAACTTTACGAATCTCGGCTGCCTTTCATTACCGCATGTTAGCGAATCTCGCTGGGGTCGGGCCCAATTATAGCTCATAAGAAACAATCTACTTATATTTAAAAACATTTTTCTTTTTGATATGATTTCTGAATTTGTGTGTTTACTGTCTAGTAGATAACCCTAGCTGCCTGGTAGATAACTGAGCGCGTATGTTAACATGCATGCGGCAATCGTATGTCATATATAAACTTGGCTAGGTGAGTAAGACGCTGACTCGCTATATCTGGACAGTCTTTGGGTGTGCTTGTATTGTCACGACTAAACCTTCACTGAGCGTATACCAGACAAAAATGTAAGGGTTCCCCTAATCGACAGCCCGACGATTAGGGCTATACCCACGCGTGACGTCGAAGGCTGCACGAGCACATTGAGCGATTGTGTACATGTTGATAAACTCTATAAAGAGTTAGATTTACAACGTTTTCTGAGATAAAAATCACGGAAAAGGACGCAGGCAGTGGATAATCCGAGAATTTAATTAGGATTCGATATTTGTAATAAATAGTCAGCGATTACAGGCAACAACGTCTTGTGTATGCAATAAATTCTCCCCCGTCTCCGCCCGCGGTTGCCATAGGGACGGAGAAGGGTAATCCCCTGACGCAAACATCGTCTCTTTTGATCGATTTTAATAGCGGGATATACTTGGCAATTACAGTGTTTTGAGAAGGATTTGAAGCAAAATTATGATAATTTAATAAGTTTGAATATGTTTTTAGTCCTAACATATAATCAAATCACCTAGTTTGTACCCGGGAAAGCAACTTTAACGAAAACGCAAGTGCGCTGTATGAAAACTTTGATATGCCCACATCATTCTTTGGAGACAAATTTCAGGAACGTTTGCCTGTGCTGAAAAAGCTGTACTAGAGGCACAAAATGATAACGACGATTCCAAGAAATCTACTCACAGTTGAGTTAGTGACCAAGTTATCCCCAGACAAAGTTTTTTTTACAGTTACATAATTTATATTTACAAAGTATATCAAACTGATTTATTTACTGAACAAAATCGTTTGTTTGTGTTACTGTTTTTCTAAATAAAATTCATAAATAGATGAAATATTTTTACTATAATACTGTCACCTTCACAATTTCAGTCTGACATCAGCCTTGGTCGAATCGATTGACAAAACATGATTATCCACTTTATGTTATATAACCTGGAAACGATCTAAATATGTTATGTGAATTTAAATAAGTTTCTCGAGTTCTGGGGCAACATAGGTGGTATAGGTTATATTATCTTCAAATATCAATTCCAACACAACATATGTTTTGTCGCGGACCGCCATTTTCAATCTGACTTGACCAGCCTCAACCGACATCGAAAGGTTGGTCAACCATGGTCGCAACTATAGCCTAACAGCGCTCCCGAACTTGAAATAGTTAGACTCTAGTTGAACTATGGTTGAACATTTGGACGAGCCGAAGGCGGCCCTAGAGGTCGGGTGTTCGATCCCTGCATTGGCCGAGAAAGTTGCGCCAGATTTTCCGGCGTGGTTGTCCCTTGTCAGTGATGCAGGATAGAGGGGCTGGCAAGGACAGTTGTCTAGTTTTTGGTGGGGACGAAAAACCGGGGACACACTCAATGAACAACCGGAACTTCAAATCTGAAGATGTTTGAGTTGGAAAAGCAAATATCGTCCCTTTGCTTATTCATTACATCTACTTGGGTTTAATGCCGGTTTGAACACCGGATGATAACACTCCTCATCTGTGATGTCATCAAACTGCAATGTCGTGTATCCCTGGTGTCAGAAACTATTTCATCAAACCGTTATGTCGTCTATTCCTGATTTTAGATACCTTTCCATCATGCCGTAAAGTAAATAAACGACTATCATTTAATTTAAAAGGCGAGAGGGAGGGAGGACGGGGATTTACCTTCTTCGATACACTACGTGACACGGTGACTGATTATATGATTTAAAATGCAGACTTTAGACCAATTGATCACGACTGCGCCCCCCCCTTCTCCAACGGCTAATTCACAATACACGCAACATAATTATTGACATAAGATGGTACGATATGTTACTCCCGAAATGACCTAGTCAGTGTCGAGTGAGAGCTAAATCCTATCTCTCAGAAAATGTTACATAAAATTGAACCATAATATGTTAGTTGGGAAATGACCTTATTCTGTCAAGTCGGACAGCAACATTTCCGCCCACTTTACATGTATATGGAATTCCGAACAAGAAGGATTCAAGCCCGGGCAATACTGACTTGAAATTTGTCTAAAATAGAAATCGACTACTTAACCTGGACTAAAGAGCTTTATAAATATCTTCCAGTCAATTAAGAGTTATTCTTGTACACTTAAACAAGATTACAGCATTTGTAGAACAAATATAACATTGGCGTGTCTCCAAGTCACAAAAATATGGAATAATTTTGTATGGTCGTGAGTAAAGTTTATGTGAATAAACATAAAATGAATAACGCTTCACGATTTTCAAATCAATTGGCCGCAAACACAGCCCCATTAAATTCATATTTAGACAGAACGTAACTGCTTTGAAGTTGCTTTGAACTGTACAAATTGAATGATTCCCAGTCTAACGACATGTACTACGAATGTTTTTTCCGAAGTGTCTAAAATCTAAATTTGTAGTAGAAATCGATTTTACCGGTGAATTTAGTTAAGTTTGCCTCGTAGTCTTAAAGTAGCTAAGTCTCTAACTCAAAATCATCCAAAATCTTCAACAGTGAAAACACGAATTATTGGTCAATTTAAATCACCATTGATGTTGTGATCTTACCGGAAAAAGATGGGCTTCTGATATCCAATATTTAAGACAAAATAAACATTTGCTCATTGGTACACGAATCGTGTACCATAATGCGTTTCAGTCCCAGTTCTAGCACGAGACTCGATAAACGAGGCTAGAAACATTGCACCAAGTCAAATGGCGTAACCAGATACTAGAAATTTGCACCCGATTGAAACTGCTGGCTTATTGCGCGGAACAAAACTGATTTGAAATGTAATTGGAGTAAAAACGGAAACCATTGAATGTAAATCAGTTTATATACATTCATATTACAGTATTATATGAGTTACTACCCACTTGTGTCAATTTCTAGGTCCCAAATGTTAGCGATTTAGCTCCTTTAATCCTTGGATGACTGACAATCACATGGACTTCCCACTCGGCAAATCTCGGCAGATTTCGGAACCTACATTTAGTCTCGGCTGTATGACAGTAAGTTATATGCAACTACGCCCTTACATTAGCGATGCGGCTGCCGGTTTACTTCAACAGGAAAACTTGACGGTATTACAAACAAACAAAACACCACGGGCGCAGCCATGTTTCATCCGGGACCTTTAGAGTAGTTCCAAGACACCATGGGCGCAGCCATGTTTCATCCGGGACCTTTAAAGTAATTCCATTATGGCGGGATTCGTCATACAGCCGCGACTAGATGTAGGTTCCGAAATCTGTCGAGATTTGCCGCGTGATGGACTTTCATACAAAATCTGTTTGTCATCTCAGGAAAGTGAAACCACGTTTAACACTCTGCTGCTCCTTCTGGGTAAATGGAGAAGGGCATATGCTATGCAGTGTGCTATGAGGTACATCTTGTCCAGACAGCTGCACTACTGTTCGCACAGCAATGGAGGACGTTAGAGTCCATTTCATTTGTTTTGTGTGTGGTTTTAAGTTAAACTAATCTAGCTGCAATGTTGTCAAGTGTGTCTTATATTTATCTAGACTATGCCAGTAGGGCACACGCAACAGGTGATGGAGTAGAATATAAAGGCGTATTAATCGAGTCTATTAATGGACGACAAAATAAATCGAGATTTTCAAATAAGTCATGCGTCATTCGTCATCAGATAAACTGTCAAAGTTTGTCTGGATAATATATCTACTTATTTTCTTGAGTCTTAATTCGATTCCTAGATCTGTCATGTTCTGTTCCATAATACGTCAATAGAAGTTTCCATGTCTCGAGACATGGCAGGATAACAAGATTTATAGTTCACGTGCACACATTCTCTCAATATTATTACTTCTGAACATATGACTGGATAATCTACTAATTGTTTTCTTGGTTTATTGAGTCTTAATCTGACATATCCTTCATCAGACAAACTGGATAATTGACTGGATAATCTAACCACCCATTTTCTTCGTGTATAAAGTCTTAACCTAATTCTTATATCTGTCAACATTTGTGTTTGAAAAATGACTGGATAATCTACTTACCATATTTTATGGGAGTCTGGATAATCTCCCCACTCAAATCCAATTTTGTAATATGCGAAAAAATAAAAGCGAGTAATGTTGGTCGAGCCAGTGTTTTCTGGGATAACCCTTTACACATCACTTAAGCCTAGCGCAGACGATCTTTATGTCGACGAACAAAAACACCGAACAAATATTTTTTTTTGTTTTTTTTGTTTTGTTTTTGTTGTCTGCAGACGAAGAACATGATCCCACAGATGAACGAATACTTTAGCTCGAACAATGCACTACCGCCCAATGACGTACATATTATATTAACACCCGTCATTGCTATTGATATTTAAAATCACGTGATTTCAAAATGGTATGTATATCACATGATATTTGAATGAATGTAGGGTCGGCTGTCCAATCTCGCGAGTTTCACCCGGTTCCTCCTGCTTTCTCCCACTGCTAAATACCCCTACGTGCAAACGAATTAATGAAATAAAATTGAACCATATGTTAGTCCCTAAATGGCATAGATTTTGCCAAGTGGACGTTAACCGCCCTCTCTCTCTACCCCCCTCCTCTCTCTCTCTCTCCCTCTCTCTCTCTCTCTCTCCAAATTTAATTACTATCCGACTAAAATGTCCCTCATTAGCCTCGGTTTGTGTAGAACAGTATGTGGGCAAAACATTATTTCATAAGACTTAAGGGAATCGATTTAATACTGATGTACATGTGTCCTCGAATGATCACGGAGACTTCGTCAAACAGAACGAATAATATTAGTTAATGTAATATTTATATGGAATCACTCAGCTTATTCTAATGGGGTATATATTTTAACAGCGGATTTTATTAGATACAAGAATCCGAGTGAAGTCAGTAGGGGAATAACATACTTCTACACATCAAAGGCTGTTATCGTCGTGATTATAGGGGGGGGGGGCGAATGGTTATCATAAAACTTGTCATTGAGTCAACTGGCATGGTTTCGAATCCCAGATTGTACGTGACAAGGAGTGGGGTCGCCTATCCAACTTCGTGAGTTTTCTCCAGGTCCTCCGGTTTCCCATCACTGCTAAAGACCCCTACGCGCATGCGAATTATTGAATTAAATTAAACCTTAAGTTAGTCCCAAATGGACGTTAAACCCCATTTCTCTCTCTCTCTCTCTCTCTCTCTCTCTCTCTCGTCTTGATTATAGTATTTATTGTAAAACCCTACTCTTTGTCACGTACAACCGGAAATTCGAAACCACGCCAGTTGACCCAATGACCATAATATGATACAAGTGAACAAATACCATGACTATCACTGAACACATTTATATCTTTCAAACGAGTGTTCAGTATCACCAAGTCACGCTGTTCACTTGTATTCACTTTATCTTCTGTATTATTATGCATATCGACATAACCGCACTCTACAAGCCGTGCGTTCACATGAATTAACATTATCTCAACGCGTTTTATGTTCAGTCTACAGAGACTGAACGATATTACCACGATTGTGTTCAGACCGAAGGTGACATGAGAGGCCGAATGTTAACGTTATTGTGTTCACATAAAACTGTTCCGTGAAATTTATAAGAAAGAAGAATTTGAACGCTTCAACAAATTGTAAGTAAACTCATACGATTGTAAATTCTGAAGTCACAAAACACAAGAAAACTGAAAAGATTACAATTATAAACTCTGTTATTTAATTAGTAATACTGCGCCCTTCGATGGTTTAACGCCCAGGGCCCTGTTTCACGAAATTTTCACTTAAGATAAAATCCAATTTTAGTAGATACTTCAATTTTGATTGGCTAAGCACTAAAATCAAAATAATATTATCCAATCAAATTACTAAAATTGGGATCTTATCTTAGTTAAAATTTCGTGAAATAGGCCCCTGGTACTATTTGTAACATTGATCCCCCACCCCTGGGGTTTATTAACGTACGTGTACCATTCGTACTACTGATCCTAGTTTATATGGTCTTCAACACGCTATACATCTCGAGTGGTTTATTAACGAGTCAATTACCTCTACTTTAGATCAGAAGGTCTTCATTCACTTAAGGTCCTTGATTTTAATTCTGCACATTAGTCCCAAAATGACCTAGTATGTGTCGAGTGGACGTTAAACTCCAATTCTCTCCCTCTCTCTCTCCCTCTCTCTCTCTCTCTCTCTCTCTCTCTCTCTCTCTCTAATTCTGCACACGCATGTGACGAGTCTTTTCTCGGGGTCCCGTGGTTTCGACCTCACCAAAAAACCCCGGACGTACAAGCCAATAGTTGAAATAAAACAACGTATGTTAGTCTCAAAATGCCACAATCTCTGTCTCCACCAGTGCAATTTGGTTGACATTTGAATCTACATTATAGCGAACCCGAGCGATACCGAAAGGACGATATTTACTGAATGTCGAGATATTAAAGAGAATGGACCACAGGAATGATTTGTAAACTACAATTTATTGTGCAGGCTGAATCGCTAATAAGGATATCAGTCCAAACTTTCTTCGTTCGATTCCGTTCAGCACAGTGTGCTATGAGGGGAATTTTGCCGGGGCAGCGGCGCTACAACCTACTCTTATATCGAATTCCAACTGCCAAGGGATCTTAACGTTCACGCCGATGTGTACGCGGGACTAGGTTTTTTCATCCCATCCGAACGACTAGACAACTGTTCTTCACCACTGAAAAGGGGGAAGCCCAATGAACTTTCTCGGCCAACTCCGGGATCGAACCCGCGACCTCCGAGCTGGTGAGCCAACTTGCTTGTCACTGAGCCACAGTGGCTCCCATTGTGTACCAAATTGATGGGCCTATTTTACATCTCATTGAATCCATGCTTGGTGATTATCTAGTGTTTGGGGCCACCGTGGCTTGCCAGCCGGGGGGTCGCGTATTCGATCCCTGTATTGGCCAAGAAAGTTCATCCAGATTTTCCGACGTGGTTTCCTCTTGCCAGTGATGCAGTTCGGAGGGCCTGACAAGGACAGCTGTATAGTCGTTCGGATAGGACGAAAAACCGAGGTCCCGTGTACACATAAACGTGCACGTAAAATATCAGAGAGAGAGAGAGAGAGAGAGAGAGAGAGAGGCGAGAGAAATGGGGTTAACGTCCACCCGACACAAACTAGGTCATTTCGGGGCTAACATATGGTTTAATTTTATTTTAATAGTTCGCATGCGCGTAGGGGTCTTTACCAGTTTTAACCGTAGGACGTTAAACCCCATTTCATTTTATTTCATTTATCTAGCGTTGATTTGTGTCATATTCAAACTAACTACATAATATTACCTTAGATGAAGTCAGCTTTGAGAAATTTGATACATTCCGACAAATATTCACGCATGGTTATAACTGTTACAAACAATTGTGAAGCGATTCAGAAAAACAGAATATCGTAAAATTACAACGCTCTTGAAAATCGGTCTAGTTCCTATAATGACTATGATGCGTGCTATTACATTTGCTACGAATTTAAACGCGTGAAGGAATTTATTGGTGACACAATATTATTATCATTAACAGATTAAACATGGTAATCTATACATGTAACTTGATAGCCGTTCATGATATGTGGACATGATATAGACCAGTAAACAAGAAACTCGCTCCTTTTTATCTGCGGGGTTGGGATGACCTACTGGTCTAGAGTGCCGCGCTTCGATCTCTAGCTGGCCGGTCACCTCTGGCTTGCGGCTTTGGTTTCGATCCCTGGTGTGAGCGTATGTGGCATGGAGATAGGGGCGCCTTCTCAACCTCGTGGGTTTCCTCCGGGCACCCCGGTTTCCTCACACTGCTAAAGACCCCTACGCGCGAGCGAATTATTGAAATAAAATTAAACCAAATGTTAGTCCCGAAATGACCTAGCTTGTGTCGAGTGGACGTTAAACCCCATTTCTCTCTCTCTCTCTCTCCTTTTTATGTGGTAGACGGAGCAATCTTAAAGCGATACCGTATAGCCAAGAGATAAACACGGGCATCCTTAATGCCTTGGACATACTATGAGAAGTTTATGATCTATGGCACCCTGGTACCCTTTACGATATATAGTATTCTTTCGGATATATGGTATGCTATAGAATATGTGGTGTGCGTCAGGATGTATGGTGTGCGTCAGTATCTGTGGTATGCTTTATGATCTGTGGTATGCTTTATGATGTGCTTCACTTTAAAATGTATGATGTGCTTTAGAATATACGGAATGCGCCAGGATATGTGGTATGCTTTATGATCTATGCTACAATTTACAATATAAAGTGTGCTTTAGGACTTATGGTATGCTTTACGATCTATGGTACACTTTAGGGTGTATGATGTGCTTTAGTATCTATGGCACACTTTAGGATGTAAGGTATGCTTTAGAATATATGGTACATTTTAGGATCTATGGTACACTTTAGGCCCTGGGGGTCTATGGTACACTTTAGGGTGTATGGTATATGGTACACTTTGGGATCTATGGCACATATATGGTTGCTTTAGGATTTATGGTAGAGTTTAGAATATATGGTGTGATTTGGGATTTAAGGTACACATTAGGATATAAGGTATGATTTAGAATATATAGTATGATTAAAATATATGATACACTCTAGAATATGTGGATTTATGGTATGATTTAGAATATATGGTGTGCTTTAGGGTTTGTGGTATGCTTTAAGATCTATGGTATACTTTAGGACTTATGGTACACTTTAAGATATATGGTATGATTTAGAATATATGGTATACTTTGGGATCTATAATACACTTTAGGATATATGGTATGATTTAGAATATATGGCGTGCTTTGGGATTTATGGTATGCTTTACAAGTTTTGGTATGTTTTATGATTTATGGTACACTTTAGGGTTTGTATTATGCTTTAGGATATATGGAATGCTTTAGGATACATGTTGGTCAGACGTGGAAAGCGGACATGCACCAAAGCCGTGTCACCACATCTGGCTTATGACCCATGTATCTTTTTTACTACATATTCGGTAACATTCGTTGATCGTCTAGCACTGACTATGGTTGCAATTGTAATTCTTTAACTGGTTAGGACGTCCCTTTAAATGTTTCCTTTACATGTCAAGTTGTGCGTCTTTAAATGTTATTCTGACTTTCTACATTAATGACAGCTCCCTGTTGTGATTATATATACTGCATCTTATAGATTATGATTAACCGGAACAACATATTCAAGAATTTCTTGATTACAGCTTGATATTCAGAATCGATACATAGGATACAAGCAGAGATTATAATGTCATTCTGTATAACCTTGCTAATTTATTCCCTTTAAGAACTGTATACCTGTGTAAAAAAGATAGCATATGACAAATAGCGTAACCTATGGGTATGTTATTGAGTCAACTGGCGTTATAGTTTCGAATTCTCAGTTGTACGTGACAAGGAGTAGGGTGACCTGTCCAACCTTGTAGGTTTTCTCTCGGTCTTCTGATTTCTTTCAGTACGCGCTAGCGAATTCTTGAAATAAAATAATTTGAACCATGTGCCATGTGGTACAGTCCTAATGTTTTTCAACAAACATTCAGGCAATAATTTCAAAACGCTAAGGTTTGTTCTCACATGGCCCAAAATATTTCAATAAAATCTGTTAAAGATAGGTTGCCGGACATAGACACTTCTGAGCACCTAAATCGTCCGTGATGTCGACAACTTCATACTGAAAGGAGCATTAGGGTTAACAAACTACGGACGATAACATGTATGACTGACAAACGCATCAACAAGAGGTAAACAAAAACACCAACAAACTGAGGACGATAACATGAATGCAGGGGGGAGGGGGTTCTTCCATTAGCCCAGGTTAGGTGGTGAAGGAAGAGTAGGACGTTAAACCCCATTTCATTTTGGATGCAGGGTGTAAATGGGGGGGGGGGGGGGGTCTCCCAGCTAAAAAAAAAAAAAGACTGTCGCAAAATAAAGGCAGTCGGTCGCAAAATAAGTTCAGTCGATCTCAAAATAAGCGCTCACTGAATTAATGAGGTAAACATACAATGTCAAAATTGAAGAAAAAATCCCAAATTTTTAGGTTATTGTGTAAATCCGAAATCCTAAATTGCACACATCACGCTTCTCGCCTAAAACTTTAGTATAAAATAACCTGCATGCACACCAAAAAAGGCGAAAAAAACAACTTGACAACCGTGCGCCAGACCATTTGGACACAGATCACCAAATATTCACGAAACAAGGGCCAAAGTTATTTTTAACCTTTCTCTCCCTTTCCCTTTTCCCCTTTTGCATGGCGATTTTTGATGACTTTTTGGTGTAGAATCGAAAAAAAAAAGGTTCGAAAATACATTTTCTGCCAGGTTTTGGTGAATATTCACGATTTTGAGGCGGAAGGATACAGGAGTTGTGAAGTTGGCTACCTTGAAAGGCAGGGCCGAAAATTGCTTGTTTAGCTGTCTCTACTTCCAGCTTGTGTGTCTCAAGTTTTTCATGATGAACCTCATACATGCTTTTGGACAAGAGTTTGCCACATGTTGCTCCATCTATGGCAGAAAGCGTTCTACCCAACGAATATTTGAGGAAAAGTTACAACCGGCGCAAGAGACGGGAAGTAACATTAAAGTCAATGGGGGAAATAATTAGTGATCAGTGGCCATATTAGCTGTTTTAGTTTCCGACACACTCGGCAAACCTCGGCAGATTCCAGTACAATCTAACCTCGACTGTATGACGAATTTCGCCACATTTGAACTACTTTAAAGGTCCCGAATCCGAATGAAAATGGCTGCGCCCATGGTGTCAAGAGATACAATTTTGACAATTGTACATAATTTTCAATGTCTGAAGCTGTTTGTCTTTCAAGTTTATCCGATTTTAAACAAAGGACAATTTTGCAACGAAACTCTACACACTCTACAATAGAAGCCGTCTTTAGAACTTCTTTGTAAAAGCGACAAGTTTTCTGGAATCTGTTGGGGTTTGCCGAGTGGTTTCCGGCAGTATAAACTCACTTTTCAAAGAGTGAAACAAGGGAGGTAATTAGGTCGAAATCAATGATGATTCAGACTAGTAATTATTTGCCCATTTTTGCTCAACATTCCGTTGGTTCCAATCTTTATAGGCACAATGGGCACCACATTTGACAATCTCCTCATCATTAATCTGTAGCGGTGGACCGTTTTTAGATTTTTTGCTACGGGGATTTGAAGTTGACATGGGATTGTAATTGCATATGCATGCACTTAATCTTTCCTTAAACTACCCCCCTGAAATGACTAAATATTGGGGTGATTTAGTCAATGATTAAATACAAGTCATCGTTCGAGAATACCACGTTTTATGGTATTCTCGAACAATGATTAACTCAATAATTAGGCTAATAAAAGTTTATAAAAATCTTAGCTTAAAATTTAATCGACCTTTCAGAATATGGCTGGTCGAAAAGTCAGAGATTAAATCTATGATTAGCACTAAACCACTTTCGAAAATACGGGCCTTAATGTCTAATTAATAATTTTGATAAAATTCAAGGCCTCAAGAACAACCTGTAATCGGTAGGTTTAGATCTTGCATCATGCATGTTTAAGAGTTTTGAAATCTTCTGTGTAGACGTTTGTAAGATTTCCGCCTTCATTAGCCAAGTAGGACGTTAAACCCCGTTTTATTTCATTCCCTTTGTAAGATTTAATAAGTTTAAAGATGACCATAATATATAGAAATGCAATGGGGTTTAACGTCCTATTTGTCTTCTCACAGTGTGCTATGAGGGACATTTCGTCCGGGCAGCGACGCTACGGCTCATTCTTGCATCGGTGTCCAACTGCCAAGGAATCTTTTACATGTATGCCAATGTGTAAACGGGACCTCGATTTTTCATCCGAACCACTGTATGTTGGCCTCTTCTCCTGCGTCTGGTTGGCCTCTTCTCCTGCGCCTCTGAGAAAGAGGAGCAATGCCGGAAAATTTCGATGAACTTTCCCGACCAAAGCTGGGATCGAACTCGGAACGTCTAGGTTATCAAGCTCACATCTTACTCACCGATTCACTGTGACTCACCTATAATAAATAGCCTACTAGGCGTGGACATGCGCGATGTGTATGTTAATAACAATGTAGTGACTTTAACCTGCATTAAAACGGTTACATGTCTTTCTAACATAAATATCTGAACTTAGATTGGGAGACTGGGACCACTGCAGAATGCTTTCGTTTTTGGGCCTTGCTCCCGTTGCTCACTACACTATTATTTTAGCGTTGTCCGAGATTCTATCCAGATTATCGCCCTTATTGTTAAAATTGTTTGACCTTCTAACTCATGACGTCAAGTGACAGAGTATCGCCATTGAAGAAACGACCACTGTCAAGATTATTCGCATTATTTCTCTTACGTCTTCTTTGTTAATCGTTGTTTTGTTTTTTTTTAATTTTTAGTGAAGCCTGTACCATAACACGCCCGGGACTGCACCGCGCAGTTAACGCTTACAGTTGGTCCCCGGATCCACTCACTTGATATGACATTTGTTCACTCTGGCATTGTCTATTTTCTGTCTTGTCCGCAGGTCTATCTTGTAGATTTATGTTTTGTGTCTGGCGCTGTCCTCCTGCACTTACTTATAGTCACTTGAAAAAAACACATGCAAATATAGACAGACATGTAGTATAGTACTATCATTGTATATCTCTGCCCCTCCCAGTTGATTTACAATCTGTATATCTATTGATATTTATTAGTTAATGTACATATATGTCACATATTTACAATGTATCTATTGATTTTTAGATAATACCAAACGCTGGAATGCAAAATGGTAAAAAATATTTAAACATATCATCTACTGAAAATTTGTGAAAGCAATATATCAGAAACTAACAATCTGTGATCAATGACATGATGACTGTACAGTTAACTCAGGTAAAATATGTATTGCTCTTGACTAGGGGGAGTGGGGACTAACTTTAGGATCTATGGTACACTTTAGGATCTACGGTACTCTTTAGGATCTATGGTACTCTTTAGGATCTATGGTACACTTTAGGATATATGGTATACTTTGGGATATATGGTACACTTTAGGATCTGTGGTACACTTTAGGATCTGTGGTACACTTTGGGGTATATGGTACACTTAAGGATCTGTGGTATACTTTAGGATCTGTGGTACACTTTGGGGTATATGGTACACTTTAGGATATGTGGTACTCTTTAGGATCTATGGTACACTTTATGATCTATGGTATACTGTAGGATCTACGGTACTCTTTGGGATATATGGTAAACTTTAGGATATATGGTATACATTAGGATATATGGTATATTTTGGGATATATGGTACACTTTAGGATCTGTGGTACACTTTAGGATATATGGTACTTTTTAGGGTATATGGTACACTTTGAGAAATGTGGTATACTTTGGGATATATGGTACACTTTAGGATATATCGTATCATTTGGATCTACAGTACCCTTTAGGATCGACGATATTATATGCTTTCTTTTTTTCTTTTTATTTATAGTATTTAAGGATTTGAATCTTGGAGGAATTTTACTACTAAATAATCTAGCATGGACAATCAACATGACATGCCCCAACCTGGCGGTGACGTCAAACCTGGTATGACGATGGGTCCATCAACGGTACGTCCATTATACATTTTCCATGGTTATCAAGGGCGTATAATGTGATTCTGTGTCTTCCCTGTGACTGAACCCAGGATATAGTGGAAATGAAATGAAATGGGGGTTTAACATCCTACTGTTCTGTTCATACTAGGCTATTGAAGACGGGCATACGCCATACAGTGTGCTTTGAGTGAACTTTTGCTCGGGCAGCGGCATTATGGCCTACTCTTGTATCGAATTTCCATTGCCAAGGAAGCTTTTACGTGCACGTCAATGTGTACGCGAGAACTAGGTTTTTCGCCCCCTCCGAAAGAAGAGACAGCTGCCATGCCCTCCATCCTGAACCACTGATGAGGCGCAACCTTTTATTTATCTCGACGATCAATGTCTGAAATATTGCCAGACTGCATTTCGGGCAGCTTACTTTTCAAATTATTGGGGACTTCGTGGAGGTTCGCAAGTCTGTTGATTTCACAAAATATAGTGGTTAGATTTATTTATCTCGACGATCGGTGCCTGAATGAATACTGTCAGACATCATTTCCGACTGTCTATTTTTCAAAAGTTTCTGGGGAGGTCCCCCATACTCTCCATAAGGATACCCTACTTTGGCGCTTGTGAGTGGGTTTCTTCGAGATTCGCACGTCCGTTCGTGTGACACGTAACGATCATTGCCTGATATACTGCCTGGCTGCATTTCCGGAAACCTGTTTTTCAAAATTTTCTGGGGGGAGGCCCCTCTTCCCCTAGTTGAATCTAGTGCCCCCGTAACCTTGGACTTTGCCCCAGCTTTGCACCTCCATCATCCGACGTCTGGCTCCGCCACTGTTTCGAATCCCCGATTATACGTGACAAGGAGTAGGGTCGCCTGTCCAACCTCGTGGGTTTTCTCCGCGTCCTCCAGTTTCCCCACACTGCTAAAGACCCGTAAACGAAAGCGAATTATTGAAATAAAGAATTAAACCATATGTTAGTCCTGAAGTGACCTAGTTTGTGTCGAGTGGACGTTAAACCTCATTTCTCTCTCTCTCCGCTAGGGTAGAAAAGTAGGATGTAACCCAGTAATCTATTTATGAAAGCAACTCGTGAGTACAATATATTCCGCCGTCTTGTATAAACATTATACGATTGACACAGTGTCCATATGCTCTTTTGAAATACGTCGCTACATGTAGAGAAAGATAAAGCGAACTGAAAGAGGCTAATGTACACCGGAAATTCAATTAGAACTGTGTCTTCAATCCTGTGTGTCAATCGTCCTGGTAACCGAGACTACATCACGAATCTAGCTTCCGGTACACATCGGAAGTTATCAAGAGAATGTGACGTAACAATTGTTAGAAAGGGTTATAAACGATCCTAGCTTCTATTAGTGGTGTTTCAACAGCTGCCCGGGGAAAGTTGTCGTTATAGCGACACTTTGTATGACATCCACTCGTCTTCACTATCCTGCTGGTGAAGAAAAGTGGGCCGTTCTGTCCCACTTTATTTGTTCAGTTGTGATGGGTGAGAAGCCGAAAAGGTTAACGCATGCACGATGGATCATAAGATCTACAGTCATTGAACCACGTGGTGTGGTTTCGATTACCCTCTTGATGGTCACGCGAAGTAGGATCGCCTGTCCGACCTCATGGGTTTTCTTCGGGCCCTTCGTTTCCTCCCAGTGCTAAAGAGCCCGTCGCACAAGCGTATGATTGAAATACAATTGAACCATGTGTCCCGAAATGACCTAATTTGTGTCGAGTTGACTGTTCAAGTTATCAATTAGAAAGATGGTGTTATTTTGGGTTAGTCCGGTGCGTGTTATTTTTGTCTTTAATATTACCGCGTTCTTGATTTGCAGGTGTTGGGGCAGGTCGTGTTTTTTTTTTCTTTTAGGCTGCCCGAGTATTAAAATTACCATTTTCTTGATTTACAGGTATTGAGTCATAGAACCTTTTCTTACATGTTAACAGACACTTGGTTGACGTCAGATATCACAGGTAAGTACAGATCATCAGTATTCTGGTCTCCATGGAGATTAAAGATCTGGGAAGTATTCCGTTAAAAAACGCTTTAGAAATACGATTGTCGGGACAAAATCGTTTCAACACGAAAATATAATTCAACACAACGACATACCCCTCCGCAAGTAAGGAATTTAGTGAGGAGTGTTTGTAGATTATGTGACACTTCCGGCACAGGTTTTAGTTGAACTGAGTCGGCGTACACTTGTCACGTGATGTAGTTGTAGATCAGTGTTGAGCTGAGTCGGCGTCTTGTCACGCGAAGTAGTTCTAAAGCAGTATCAAAATTTAATGACAGTTTATGGCGTTGAGCGGCAAGCGAGCAACTATGTCGGTGAAAGGTTGCACGCTGTTTTTGTTTTGTTTTAATTTTTTTATTATTATTATTGTTTTTGATTTCTGTCGGTCGGGCTGTAAATAGCTAAGCACACGTTACTACAAGTACACCACACCACACGTGTTTTGTTAATTGGGAAGGATATGAAATGGAGTTTAACGTCCTACTGTTCTGCTCCTAAACTGGCTAATGAAGACGGGCATGCACCATACAGTGTGCTGTGAGGGACATTTTGCCGAGGGAGGGATCTTTAACGTGCACGCCAATGTGTACACGGGACCTTGGTTTTTCGTCCCATCCGAACGACTAGACAGCTGTCCTTGTCAGGCCCTCCGTTCTGCATCACTGACAAGGGGAACCACGTCTTACCCACTTAACCACGTGATTCCAAAATTGGGAAGGGAAGGGATGTCCAGAGTTGATCAACAAAATGGGATAAAGAAAGTGTGATCCAAGGTAGATAATTCATTTTTAAACAAAATTAATGGTTGGAAGAAGACCACATTTATTTTCGACGTTAATTCCACGAACTCTGACAACTTGCACCACAGCTAGTATTACCACAGGAGCTCAGTTGAATCACCCATAGTAGGAAGCTATCCGTCGGTACCATAAATTCGTGGAATTTAACATCCAATCCCACCAAACATGTTGCCCTTCATGTGAGAGGAAACCGGAATACCCGAAGTAAACCCATAAGGTTATAAGAAGGGCCTCCTATGTCCAAGCCCCAGACAATCACATCAGGGATCGAAACCACAACCGTAAGTCAGAGGTGACCGGTTAACTAGAAGGCGATGCGTGACACTCTAGACCACCAGCCCCTCCCCTCCCCCTGAAACCACAACAGCACATGGGAAGATATATATGTGGGAACGCTATAAAGGGAAGTAACTGTAGTTTATGCTATGTAATGATTTCTTCAGGTATTGGCACTGCTTTGGTTTTTTCCTTCAGCTTGGCATTATTTTTAGAATGTGTTAAGTTTTACCTGCATCTCTCAGATTATTATAAATCAGACCGAGGTATAAATAATAGGTAAGCTAGAGTCAGTCGCTCTATTTATAGTAACTGTCAAAAGCCTTATTCAATGGCGTCATTGTTATGATAAAGCATAACTTGTATTTGGATTATCGAGACTATATGTTTTTTTATGTACTTTTATTGTACTGGCTGGGCGGAAATTTCAATCTCTTAATTCTCGGTTCATAGTCGATTAATTTCACTGATATTTTTAGCAAATTGCCTTTACATTATCTAGTTTTTAACTACTATAATGAAAACTGCCAACACGTTATCTAATCTCCCATAATGTATCTTGAACTGAAGTCTGAGAATACTTTGTGAACTACAACGCCATTTCAAACATGAATGCCACTTGCGTCGTGTTTAATTAACCAAAGTATGGATATATCTTCACAAGACAGCCCACTATATGTAAATATTCTACTTCAATCTTGCTGCCACTACTGGTGTATGTTGCATTCGCTGCTTGTTTATACAAATTCACTGATAAGATACTAAACGGGGGAACAGAGCTAATCCGACTTCATTTACTTATTGTTTCAGATCAGGTGTTAGAAGACGAATAAGAAAAGTAATAGATCATTTTATCCGGGGTTGCTGGCATGGAGGACAAGTTTTACTGGCTAATGTCACCATGCTGTGTGTCATGACCTACAATATCTGGATTTTAGCATGTGTGTGTCTTGGATCTGGAGTAGGATTTTTTCTAGCTAGGCCTATCATATACGACATTTATTACCATCGTGCATCAGACTGCCGCGGAGGGGAACGTATTAGCTCTGTTCGATCGCCATCTTGTTCACAGAAAGAAGATTGGTCTGATTTATATATATATAAAGCAACAACGAATGAGCGTCAAATTAATAAAGGGGTTGCAAGCATCGTTACAGGATTGGGAGATCAAAATGGCGAGACTGCAGTGTAAATATAATATACTATAAACAGTGGTAGACTGAAGTTTAGTTTTTGTGGCCAAGGCATTGCTGTTGGTCATCAACCTTAAAGCCAGGGGGGGGGGGGGGCGAATGGTTAACGTGCGCGCGGTGCATCATATTGGTGTTGCATTAGTTATTAACAACAACAGCCAGACTAATACAATAATACCACATATTTGATATACATGTCTAATAAATATTGGAACCGCGCTACTTAATTTGACATTTCATAACATTTAAGTTTATAAGTACCAGCTTGTGTTTATTTGTCTTTGGCGGGGAGTGGGGGGTCGAGTTGGGTTTAATATCCACTGTCATTTGTTTTAATGTCATTTATAAAATATTCTTACACTGCCCTGTGTAATTCTCTGCTAGTTTTAAAACCCACACACACTGTGTATTCCAATGTCGTGTATATCATCCATCCACTGCAATGTGTAATCCAGCGTCATATATAATACTCACCCACTGTACTGTGTAATCCAATTTCATTTATAATACCCATCTACTACACTTTGTAATCCAGTGCCATTTCTAATACCAACCCACTGCACTGTGTAATCCACTGCCGTGTATACCATCCGTCCACTATAATGTGTTATCCTCCGCCATGTATAATACTCTCCCACTACACTGTGTGTTTCAATGTCATTTATAATACCCACCCACTGCACTGTGTAATCCAAAAGTAATATATATCACCCACCCACCCACCCACTGTAATGTGTAATCCAGTGTCATAATACCCACTCACTACACTGTGTAATCCTCCGCCATTTATAATATCCACCCACTGCACTGTGTAGTCCATTGTTTAGTACTAACATATTATGCTGTACAACCCCAAATCTTTTCCAGGGATCATCTGCAGATCTCTGACAAAACTCCGGTTAATTGTGTTCTAAAAGTCGGTTCCAATAGATTCACGGTTCACCTACTGAAACTACAGACCCAAAATCAATTTCACCTAAACTTAACGTTGCCGTGTCCATATCCGCGTATACGATTATGGAACATGGGTGATAACTCCATTAAAACACTTCTTATCGGAAACAAATTATTTATTTACTAAAATGAATGTACATATTTAGTTACATCTGAGTGTTCACATTTAGCTGTTTTGAACAAATCGAAGTTATTATGAAACATGGACAAGTGAGTTATAAACGTCTACTAGAAAACCGGGACAATAAAACTGTTTGTATTTACATTGAAAACTGGAAAATTTAAAAATGAATGTACAAACTATTTGTTGTTTTTACTACGTATAATAACATACATTTATTGTTTTTAATAACGCACATTTATTATATTGCAATTATAAAATTAAACCTTTCATTACTGACTCATACTTTTATATTTACTCAGGTTGCCGGTGGCTGTAAAATGCCGACAACCATATTGTCTGAAACTACTCAGATTAATGGTGGCTGTAAAATGCCGACTACCATAAATGTACGTGAACACCCAGTCATTCATTGACTTCAAATAGAGGGCATGCGATTATCAAGCGACTGGAGGTCATACATGACCAACCCTAAATCTAAGCACGCGCTTTCTCAATAACCAATAGGGAAATCAGAGCAGGAAACCCATCTCTTCATATTTCCCTAGGTATAGAAAATTCTGTCACCACATTTATTGTTCTGAATGGTGGCCATGTTGTCTTCGGTATCCAAGAACAATAACTCTTGCAAACTTACATTCGTGCAGTGCCACAGATATTGTGAACTCTAAATCAATAAAGTTGGCCATTCCTAGAACACCAAGTGTCACTTCCAATTTATACAATATACTTAACAAAGCTAACAGTTGTATCACGTGATTCCAGATTATATCACGTGATTCCAGAAGGTATCATGTGATCCAGATTGTATCACGTCAATACACGTACGTGTATCTATTTGTCGATTTAATGACACAGATTACGTCACGGTAAAAGCAACTTAAGCGACATTCAACAACAGGAGTGGCAAGAAATTATTTATCAAAGCTCTAGGCCTGTCAAAATAGATTATATAATATGGTCCTTCATCTATGCAAGTCGTGAGGACGTTCCCACGACAGTGACAACAAATAGGGTTCTCCGGTTTCTTCCTACAAATACGGAGACCTACGCACCAAGCGAATTACAGAAAAAACGAATTACGACCTGGTCATGTTGTGTTTCATCTCCATTTGTACACAAAACTATTCGTCATACCTGATTATTATGTGTCTATATTACACTAGTGTTATGTCCAAAAACAAAATGATCAAACTTTAGAAAAAATAGGCAATAATTATTATAAGGAAGATCGTGACCTAATATTTGAATGAAATACAAGAAATGTAGGCGTCATAAAATGAATGCGACCTAAAGTTAAATTAATACAGACCAAAGTTTACCGGTTGTTATCCTCACGATAGAAATCTTGAACCGATGTATCCAATATTATTATTTTAAATTGAAATAATTACTGTACATATTTCTAAACGTTTAATGATCCGACATATACCAGATAACTTTCAAAACTTTAGTTGGAACTCAGTATGTACAAATCTATTATAAGCAAAAACGATCCGGTAGATGACATTTACCCCGTCTCGTGAAACCCTGATTAACACGTTGGTGCTTCATGAAATAATCACCATCCTTTATGTTAGATTTACGTTAAGACACATTTTAAGACGCATTCATTTCATGTTGTCTAGGAATTCACTGACGTCAGTCTTATTATTAATATCAAAATGCAAACTATCGCCGAAACCAATTGTCTGTAACTTTAGTCGGTCATCACATCGACCTTAAACGAACATATAATTCTTAAACATGGCAGCGTAAAAAAGCACAAAGAATGATAATCAAAAACATAAACGACACAATTTACAACATTCTAAACAAAATAAAACTCGATAAAATAACAGTTAAACTCGTAAAAGATACCAAACTAGATCCTACATTTTTTGGGTCGGTTTTGTCGTCGGAGACGGTGTCGTAACCGGCCACATCTTTTGATCCTGAGTCTGGCGTCGGTTTACACGGAGGAGGTAGTAGCAATCGGAAGACATCCAGGACGAGCGATTTGAGATTGTCAGGACAATTCTTCACCAATGGTTTCTTGATACACTTCATGATATTAGTGCTATACCTGAAACACAGACAGTAAAAGGATTTAAAGCAATGCAAATTGGAATTTCTTTGAATGACATGAAATACGCCATACAATGTGCTATTTTGCCCGGACAACGACACTACATTTTACTCTTACATCGAATTCCAATTGTCAAGGGGTTTGCCACGAGCATGCCAATTTGTATTCGGGACCTCGGATTTTTGTCCTATCCGTACGACTGTACGTTGTCCATTACCAGACCCTACGTCCTGCACCACTGGCAAGAAGGAATCACGCCGGACATTTGAGCGGTTTTTGCGATGATCGATGAATCTGATAGCCTCACAAACTGGGTGAATACCAAATTGAAATTAGTGTTGAAGTATACAGGATATGACGTGAAGGCCTTGATAAGATGTGCGGGGTGAAAGAAAGATCAAGCCTTTTTTGAAGATGGGTAACACCAATGCCATCTGGGGTAATAAAAGACGGGCAACAATACAAGGGCTTGTACGTTCTCGGGCAGCTCCTGGACAGAATCAATGCTTTACATAATTGAATGTCACCCTCAACATAATTTCTTGAATTTAATATCAGACAAAGCAGTAACTTACGAGCATGCCACGCCCATCAAGGCATTCTTATCATTATGTGACGTCAACACCTTGGCGTTCATTTCTCCTTCAAAAGCTGTTTTTTGGGTAGATACACAAAGACTGGTCGCTTCTTGATCTTTATTTAAACATCCCCCACTCTCCTTAATAACTACAAAAAACAAACAATAAATGTACTAGGTCAAGGCTGGTATTATCCCACTGTGAATGAGGCCCCTTATACATGCAAGGTCAATTGATGAATTATTGAAATTATACAAAAATGAATTGATAGTAAAATGGGTTTATGGTCCTACTGTTCTGTTCTGACTGAGCTAATGGAGATGGGATAAATGAATGAATGGACGAATGAATGAATGGATGGATGAATGAATGAATTGTAGCCACTGGGGTAATGAAGACATACAGCAATAGAATTCCAACTGTCAAGCGATCTTTTACGCGAACCACTGGAAAGACCCATATCCTTACTCACTATGCCTAATGGATTTGCACAACTGAAATAAGAAATTAGACGCAAGGTGTTTCGATGACATAAATTTTATAGAGATGGGTGATGATGGGTGCGTGCGCGCGTGTGTGTGTGTGGGTTTCGTGACTAAGAATAACACAGCTTACCATTTACATTATCACAGAGTTTTGTAGAGGCTGTTTTCCAATCCGAAACACTGGCTTCCATACTCAGTACATTCATAGCTTCCATGTCATTGGCACAAGCTTTATAAATTTTACCCATACAGTCCACAGCTCTCTGTAGCTTCCCAGTACTATAACATAAATATATGACATTTATCAAAATCAATAAATTACATCTCAGTAGTATAGTATTAATATATGAAATTTATAAATATCAATGAATTACATCCCAGTAGCATAACGTATTAGCATACAAACACCGAAACGTTTAACAAGATCGTCAGAAGCTATCAGACTCAACGTATCAAAGGCTTGGAATGAATTCCCCGTTACAATAAGAAATATTGAAACATATGAGTCTAACAAATAACCAATTTTTGCTGAGTTGTTCATATTTTTACTCAAGTCAGATCACATTTTAATCACGTGTAAAATACAATCAACAAATACCCATTATGAAGTTTGTTGTAAACATTTAAATTTTCAAAATTTGGTACCTAATATATGCGTTGATTTATCGAAAATCAAAAAAGATAAAGCACAGTAGCTATATAATAATATGCGTCCTGTATCCGACTATGTCAAATATATCATACGTTAAAATCCGACGATGGAATATATCGCAAGAATTGTCAGAATAACCACCATGAATTGTTCAGTTGATAGGAATAGCACATACCCCAGGAAGTGTCCAAAGGGATAATGAAGGGCGCGGTCGCCACATGAAGGTACTGGAAAATTACATCAGCCAGACTAGAACGGGCAGGATGTCAAATATATCCAACTTGTTAATATGTGGAATGTGTGTCGAACAACTCAAAACGGTTGACATGTGACATAGCGAATATCTCGAAACGGGCAGTATTGGCCAATCGATGCCCTCCACTACCGTAACGTACACGTGTGACAGGACTTTATTTGTCTTGATAAAATCAAATCTGACACAATTGGATTAAAATACAGATCTATATTTCGTTCCGTTTTTTATACTTTCGATGGCTTAAACGATATGAAGATCTGACAAGTTATAGTGGAAGTTCACGTCAGGGGTCAAACGAGCGGTTTTTGATCTATGACGTCAGACATTGATTAATCAATCAGCAGTGACTTTCTGAGGCGTTTACACATAGTTCCGTGTATCAAAAGGCCCAAAACTCGCCGTAACAGACGCTGTATTGTCTAATCCCTCACATTATCCACGTTTCGAGTTATTTATCAATTCTTCCGGATCCTAGTGTAGTAAAGACAAGAAAACCTATATTTTGAACTATAAAAACGAAACGAAATAGGGTCTGTGTTTGAATCAGGTTGAATGAAAGAAGAACTAACCTGCACAAATCCATTGTAACTTCTGCATCTAAAGCTAGAGCATGGGGTTTACCGTCTGTTATACCTAGATTCGTTTCACTTAAACATTGCTTTACTTGTTCCGCACTGTCCTTTGGACATTCCTCCGTTTCTCCGGCTTGACACACACCCAAAACAAACACTGTAATCAAAATAATAATAATAATCAAATCTATTGAATAATCATAATAATTATCCTAATTTTTAACAGGACTAAAACAATTTAATTACGATTGTCAAAAGAGGTGACGATGATCATAAATGATGATGACGAAGACGGCGATGACGATGAGGATGGTGATGAGGATGTCGACGGCGATTATGACAATGATGATAATGATAATGAGGATGATGAGAATGCTGAGGATGTCGACGGCTATGATGAGAATGATGTCGATGAGGATGGAAATGAGGAGGAGGAAGCAGATGGATGACAATGGATGATGACAATGATGATGAAGATGGTCATGTGGTGGAGGAGGAGGAGGAGGGAGACCACGACGGCGATGTTGAGGATGATAATGAGGGGGATGATGATGACGACGGAGATGATGAGGATGACAATGATGATGAGGAAGAAGAGGATGACAACGGTAACTAATGAGATTAAAGATTTAATGCTCGTGAAAATGGTGATGTGAAATGAATAGAGATTAATCTCTGCTTCAAGTGCAGGGGTTGAATGGTCGAATGGTTAGCATGTGCGCGCTGTATCATACGGTCAGTCATTGAGTCAACAGGTGTGGTTTCGATTCCCTGGTTGTACGCGACAAGGAGTAGGGTCGCCTGTCCAATCTTGTGGGGTTCCTCCTGGTTTTCCGGTTTCATCCCACTGCTAAAAACCCCTACGCGTATACGCGCAAGCGAATTATTGAAATATAATTCAACCATGTGTTAGTCCCGGAATGACCTAGTTGGTGTCGAGTGGGCTTTAATCTCTCTCTCTCCTTCCTCTCCCCCTCCCTCCTCTCTCTCTCTCATCTCTATCTCTCTCACTCTCTCTGGGATCTTAAAAAAATAAAGTCTCCCTGCTTTAAGTGGTAAGAACTTATGTTTTGAACTAAATAATTGTTGGATGCTATAACATATAATTCAAAATAATTGTGCACTTGGCACCATTCCACGGAATGCAATTAGTTTTTATTGCTGATTTATATTCTCTAGTTGTTTGCTAGAAGCTTGGGTGTAGTCTATCGCGTGTACAGTAATATCTGATCTCCGTGAACATCATCGATTCGATCCATCGTTGATTATGACGAGGTTTAATTATTACGGTATTTTAACAAACCTTGTGGGATCTGTTAAAGTACTTAATAAAATCCCCACTACTACAGACTAGATTGTAGTTAACAGTGATCTCTCTGTAAAATATTATTGACAGATATTTTCAATCGTATATCGATTAAAACGCCATGATGATTCACTACCACCCGGCATCATTTACATCGCCTGTAGAGAGAGAATTTATCAAGTATGTACTACAGACTACAGAATAGCTATTGCTTGACGATATGAACGAATCTGGATCATTTCGTTACCTACAGCTATCAGAACAAACTTGGTACATTTCGTAACCGTCAGTTTTCAGATCAAACTTGGTACATTACGTAACCCACAGCTATCAGAACAAATCGTGTACATTCCCTCACCTACAGCTTTTATACTTGGTACATTTGGAAACCCACGGGTGTCAGAAAAAAAACTTGGTACATTTCGTAACCCACAGTTTCAGAACAAACGGTGTACACTTCGTAACCTACAGCTATCTGATCCAACTTTGTACATTTCTTGACAAATGCGACATACTTTTAGATATACGTGATTAATTCATCAATTTTCTCTCACCACAACAGACCAGTACGCACAAACGAATCATTGAAATAAAACTATACATTTTAGTCCCGAAATGACGTTAATTAAACAACCTTCCTTCAATAAAATAAAATATAACGTTCTGCTTTTCTATAGACGCGTATTATGTATACTAAACAGTTTAATCACGGCCTGTTGAGTTCACCAGAAATTGTACCAGGAAGATATTTGTGCAACAAATCTTCGAATGATTCTGGCTATAAGCGAACATAAATAGATCTGTTAGTCGCTATCTTGATCATCTACAGTATATCTAGATATATAAATACCATTTCATCAAGTGTATTTCATACGTGCTACTGTTCTGCGCGGACTGGGCTAATATGTAGACGAGAGAGAGAGAGAGAAATGGGGTTTAACGTCCACTCAACACAAACTAGGTCATTTCGGGACTAACATATTAATATGTAGACGAGCATACCCATTGCAGTATTCTATTTAGGACATTTTGCCTGGACAGCGGAGCCCCCACCCACTTTTATCGAATTCCAACTGCCAAAGGTTCTCGTAAGTGAACTTATTGTGTTAAAACTCGACATGCTTTTCCTTGGACAATTGTGCATCCATTGACGTCATAATTCGAAGACGGGGGGGGGGGTAGCACGTGCGCACTGTGTCAAAAAGTCTGTCATTGAGTCAATCGGTGTGGTTTCGAATCCCCTTTTATACATGACAGGAGTCCAACCTCGTGGGTTTCCTCCTGTTTCCCCCCACTGCTAAAGACCCCTACGCGCAAGCCAATTATTGAAATAAAATTGAACCATACTATGTTAGTCCCGAAATGACAGAGTTGGTGTCGAGTGGACGTTAAACCCCATTCTCACTCTCTCCATATAATCCACCAACCGCCCAGGTCTGTCTCTCCCGCCCTCTCCCTCGTTATACACTGAGCCTATTCCACTGTGTATACAACTGGCAACGCGTAAAAGACACAGTTGGAAATCGAGATAAACGTGTGCCACCGCTGCCAGGTCAAAACGCCCCAGTTATCCCTCTTGGCGAAGGATGTAAGACAATATCATTTTATACAGATGCAATCTACGCCATATTCAACATGTATAGTTGATTACCCTGCACACATTAATAATCAACTAATAACTCGTCTTTCTGTGTTTAAATCGATTTTTACTATAGAATATCCTCCACACACACATTCATGTAGAAAATAAACATGAATTATTTAAATTGACAAGCGGCCATTACGATCGATGTTAAGTAGAGTAAAATACATACGACATACATGTATACTTCATAACTGCTGACAGATGGAAACCTTCAGTCATGTGTTACTCCATAGAAATTATATAGGTTTTGGTTAGTGATTACGGCTCTGCGTGTCTCATGTGGGATTGGAAACCTGACGTGGAATAGTGTCTAGACTTATGCCTCTGGCAGACCAGTGTGGTACGTATCCTTACAGCGCTGCTGTGGCCCTACGGCGACCAAGAATTACACAAAATCACCGGAAAACGTGCACACAACGCGCCAAAATGTTCCTCAAAATTTACAAACTTACTTGAAAATGCCGTGTTCTATATACATTTCCTGGTCAGATCGCAGAACCTTGGCGTTTGTTTTAAATATGGTCATTACCAACGCCGTGGCTCGGCGATCATTTGTGACTATGGGGACCTAAGAAAGATATCTGTCGTTTCCACCACGCTATTACCAGGCTATTTTCCGTCGCCGTAGAAGCAAAACAACGAAGCCACCACTAGGTCATTTCAGGACTAACATATGGTTTAATTTTCATTTCAATAATTCGCATGCGTGTAGGGGATTTTAGCAATGAGAGGAACCGGAGATAATCCATGAAGTTGGAGAGGCGAACCCACCCCTGGTCACGTTCAAGTAGGGAATCGAAACCACGTCAGTTGATTCAATGACAATTCTTCTGATTTTACGCGGACGCCTTACACCACCAGACCACCTAATCCCGCAGTATTCGATGAAGCGAGGGCAGATTTGTTTCGCAGAATACAATATAATGCTTTTAGTGCCATACATTTCTGAAAACCAGGGCGTCTGATTGTCTGGTAGTCATGGTGCTTAACATGAATGAACAACATTAAATTCATATATTCATTTGTCATATTTGTATTATTCACTGAAGACTGATTGAACAAGTGTATGTATTATATTATTTCATTAGGCTTAATCCCCGTGGGTCTAATAAATCATACATAATACAATTTGCCACAATATTTTATCGTTCGGGAGGGTGGGGGGGTGGATGGCCTAGAGGTCTAGAGTGCCGCGCTTCGACCTCTAGCTGGTCGATCAACACTGGCTTGCGGCTGTGGTTTCGATCCCTGGTCTGAGCGTATGTGGCATGGAGATAGGGGCGCCTTCTCAACTTCGTTGGTTTCCTCCGGGCACTCCGGTTTCCTCCCACTGCTAAAGACCCCTACGCGCAAGCGAATAATTGAAATAAAATTAAACCATATGTTATTCCTGAAATGACCTAGTTTGTGTCGAGTGGACGTTAAACCCCATTTCTCTCTCTCTCTCTCTTTTTTATCGTTACCCATTTATATGCCTTTGTGTATTAACTTCATTGTTAATAACATACAAATAAATCGTAGAATAAAATGCTGGGTGTAGAATATTTGACCACCGCAAAGAAATTCTAGCACCCAGTAACTATTCATTCACAGTGAGTCGCCCTGGAAGTTGAAAGGACCGTTAAACTCATTCGACTCCACTTTTTGACTAATTATAATCCAATAGATTCCATATTTGTCTACGATATCAACTAGTTTCAAAATAGATAATTTAAAATTAATATACTGAAAGTTTCAATTAAATTACTAATCAGGAGCAAAGTAATAACTGTTTTGTCAAGACTTAATATAAATAGCCTCGATTGCCAAGAACTATTGGTGTGATAATAAACATAGTCCAGATTATCCACCTTAATGATGGGTTCCCAGCAAAGTATTTATCGGGTGGTTATTGCCAATAAAAGTATGGTAATTTTGGTATATATGGAAAGTAGAGATATTGGATGTATACGTGACAAAAATGTAAGGGTTCCCCTAATCAACAGCCCGACGATTAAGGATATGCCCACGCGTGACGTCGAAGGCTGCACAAGTACATTGAGCGATTTGTGTACATGTTGATAAACTCTATAAAGAGTTAGGCGTACAACACTTTCTGGGATAAAAATCATGGAAAAAACCCGGGCAGTGGATAATCCGAAAATTTAATTAGGATTCGATATTTTTAATAAATAGTCAGCGATTACAGACAACATTGTCTTGTGTATGCAATGAATTCTCACCCGTCTCCGCCCTCGGTTGCCATAGGGACGGAGAGGCGTAATCCCCTGACGCAAACATGGCCTGTTTTGATCGATTTTCATGGCAGGATATACTTGGCAATTAAAGCGTTTTGAGAAGGATTTGAAGCAAAATTATGATAAATTAATTAGTTTGAAAATGTTTTTAGTCCTAATATATCATCAAATCACCCAGTTTGTACCCGGGAGAGCAACATTAACGTTTTAAACATTACTAAATGGCACGAAAGTTTTAATCCATAGATTATCTAGGTTATCCTACTATGGAAGGGGATCGACGCCACATTAAAAGACATGTAAACACGAGTAGAACTTACTATGTCAGCATATGAAAGTGTTGTTTTGATGATTTTTCCATGTTCGATTTTACAAAATAGAAAAGTATTGTCCACTAACGAAAAAACCATGTACAAATGCGCCTTGTAACGTTTGTACTTTCTACATCTGGGGCCTATTTCACGAAATTTTAACTAAGATAAGATCCCAATTTTAGTAATTTGATTGGATAATATTAAGTTGATTTTAGTGCTTGGCCAATCAAAATTGAAGTATCTACTAAAATTGGATTTTATCTTAAGTTAAAATTTCGTGAAACAGGGCCCTGATCTTTCAACTGTTGTAATTTCTACTAGTGCATAATCAACATATGTAACTTCGACATCGGTATTTTCTTCCAATGTAATTTCTCCACATGTCACATCCATCAAGGCGTGGTTCCGATTTTAGCCGAAGCTTGCGTCATAAAAACAAAACCTCCCTCAAGTAGTCTCGGTCATCCAGACAATATGGCTCCTCCGCGATAGCTCCCTCGACTAACGGGCTTGGATGACCGAACCTACCCTTCGAGGAAAGTCATTCCTACTACCAGAAAGTTGCATGGGGAGCATCAATAATTTTTAACGGAAGTTAACACTAACATATTGTTTTATGCTAAATTTTAATACAACTCTTAATAGTTTGCTTTCTTTGTTATCCCCTTCCATACTTTATATGCCAGTTATCGCCCTTTCCCGGGAGACTTTATTATTGAGATAGCGATATTTTAAAAGGGGGCGGTACAAGACGTGCATTCGGAACCACGCCTTGATGGATGTGACATGTGAAGAAATTACATTGGAAGAAAATACCGATGTCGAATTTACCGATGTTGATTATGCACTGGTAGAAATTACAACAGTTGAAAGATCAGATGTAGAAAATACAAACGTTACAAGGCGCATTTGTACATGTGTTTTTTCGTTAGTGGACAATACTTTTCTATTTTGTAAAATCGAACATGGAAAAATCATCAAAACAACACTTTCATATGCTGACATAGTAACTTCTACTAGTGTTTACATGTCTTTTAATGTGGCGTCGATCCACTTCCATATCCTACTGCCAAGCGAGTTGTATATGGTCTATTATATAACATTTGAAGTCAGTAAAAGACCTGCAATGCCTCTTTAAATAATTAACAGACTGTGGCGTGGCGCCAATTTGTTGTTGTAGAAATTTTACGTATGCCGTTTACAAGACAAATATAGTCTAAAGAGATAACTGCAAGTATAATAATGAACAAATCAAATAGGTAAATAAATATCAACAATAAAAAAAAATAAACTTAACGGTAAACATCCTATTTTTAAGCACAACCCAGGCTATGGACAACGGGCACAAGACATGCACTGTGCTATTAAGGATATTAAATTCCGGAAATCAAGGGTTCTTTTACGTGCACACGAGACTAAACTAATAGGATACTCCCAAAAATACTCTAAGAGAGAGAGAGAGAGAGAGAGAGGGAGAGAGAGGGAGAGATAGAGTTTAACGCCCACTAGGTGATTTCGGGACTAACGTATGGTTCAATTTTATTTCAATAATTCGCTTGCGCGTAGGGTTCTTTAGGGGTGTGAGGAAACCGGAGAACCCAGGGAAAAACCACTAGGTAGGACAGGCGAACCCAACCGAACCCAACCCTTGTGACGTAAAACCAGGGAAATGAAACCACACCAGCTGACTCAATGGCTGACAAAACCTCATAAAAAAACATTATTATGTCAACAATTTTCTTCGAGCTGTACAAAAGAAATGTACTCTTTTTTTCTATTAATTATACTTAAAGCCCCAATAACACTCTTGTTGTAACTGAATAATATGTCCCAATCTTCATTCTGGTCAACAAATCGTATTATTTTACAATATTCCAATTAATTGATGATATAAATTTCATCTTAACACACCTTTTTTAAAAAATTGGAAAAATTCAACCAATTGATTTGAAAAGTCTAACGTAAACCTTTTCAAATGTGACTTGGATTTTAAAATATTTTCGAACCCTCTGGACAAGTAAAATAGGTTGTAATGGATAATTTACACAACAGGTAGGACACTTAAACATCTAGTACTTAGAATAAGGGTATTATTTATTTTCTGGAGCTTTCAAGCCAGCAAGAATGTTATTGTCCCTTTAAGGACGCCATTTTATTGAACAAGTCCCATTAGACAAAGCCTCATTGAATCATTATTACATCATATTAAAATGGATTTTATCCGCTAATTTACAATTTACCCTTTTAGTAGCCTTGACTACACGCCGAACCCAAAGAAAATCGATAGCCTTGACCCGGTCACTATAGCGACTGTACCGAAGGTCAATAAAGTACAGATTTAGAGACGGTCTATTCTGTCTCGATCAATGAGATTATTCTTCTCGCAAATAAATCCGCGGGAAATTTTCTTTCATCTGTGTCAAAATGTTTTCACGAGAATTTATCGGAACCGAGAGTGTGGCACACGTGACATGCGTCCTTAACACGGACATTGTATACACGTGTAAATTCAATAATTTTTCTCATGAATAGAACACGCCTTGTCGAACAGTCTGTGTTGCAATTACTTTAAGCAAAATAAAAACATTCCGTTTGAAATACAATAAATGAAATGGGGTTTAACGTCCTAATGTTTATCTCAACCAGACTGACGTAAACATACGTCATGCGGTGTACTGTGAAAGACATTTTGCCCAGTCAGTGGCGGTATGATCTACTCTTATTTCGAATTCCAAATGTCAAAGGTTTTTTATTTAGGTGCACGCCAATGTGTACAGGGCCATCTGAACGACTACAAATTGTCCCCTTCCGTCCTAAACCACTGACACATAAATTGTTTAAAGGTTTATTTTTAGGCGACTTTCTTTGCGGGCATGTTATCATGGATAGTCCCGGTCAGTGTCAGCGAGAACCACGTCAAGACTGCAATTCAGCTCAGTCAAAATGTCGTCTTGACCAAAAAGCTGCTAATAAAACTTTTAGAGGGAATTCGGCTCAGTAACCTTTGTCACTTCCGGTAACCGAGGAAGTAGAATCGTGACGTAATTCAACATATTGACCGAGTAGGCTTTAGTTTAGATCGTGGATGAACGATTGACGCGTACGCGTTGCATCAGAAGGTCCGTCATTGAGTCAGGTACGTGACAAAGAAAAGGTTTTTTTTTCCGGGGCCTCCTGTTTCCTCCCACTGCACTGTTAAAACAACTACGTGCAAGCGAATTATTGAAATACAATTAAACCATTTGTTAGTCCTAAAATGACCTAGTTTGTGTCTAATGTACAGTAAGCTCCCTCCTTCGGGACCGACAAAAGCATGACAGAATTTCAATTGCAGTTCTCTCAGTTGTGTACCTTCTCGGCTTACAATTGAGAGTCTTGATCATTTGACACATGCGTTGTAGCCCCAACATCCCCACCCCACCCCACAGTTTCAGTTTTCGTAATAGGCTAATGAGACGATTGAGTTCCGGACAATTGACTGGAGTATCTCAATTATCAACAATATGTATAAATATTGATAATTAAATGTCAGTATCACGTGATGATGACTGATTAGATCTTATCGTGATATTATTATAATATTACCATATCTCGGTAATCAAACGTTTCCGGCCATTGAGGTTTTTTTTACTACAGAGAGAGAAAGGAAACCACAGGTGGAGAAGCGGAGTAGAGAGGAGGGCGGGGGGAGATAGGCGGGGAGGGAAGAGAGGGAACGAGATAAAGGGTGTGGGTACCGTCCACTCGACACAAACGGTTCGTTTCTAGGCTAGCAAATATGCTTTAATTTTATTTCGGTAATTCGCCTGAGCGTAGGGGTCTTTAGCAGTGGAGAGAACCAGAGACCCCGGAAAAGAAACCCACGAAGGTTGGACTGACGACCTCGCTACTGGCCACGTACAAGCTAGGAATCAAAATCACACCGTTTGATTCAAATACAGACAACGAGCACCTTTTATTTATTTCACGACAGGGTGAAATAAATGCTAATAAAAACTACATGTACATGGCAAGGGTAAGGGTTCGTTCATCGCAATTCACACGTAACATTTAATAATGCGATAGGGAAAACTGCACATCATAATATAAACATAAACAAACAGACAGGAATCGTGTCTATACTATTGGTTTGATGTTCCCGTACAATCAGCTAGATTATTACTGAACAGCAATTATCCCAAATACAAGAGCATCTTCTATCCTCGCAAAATTAAGCGGATATAGTTAATTTGTTAATGGCTCAAGAAGACTTTGGCGGTCGTGTGTTCGATTCTTGCGGTGGCCGAGCAAATCCATCGTGATTTTCTGGCGTGGTTCCCCAGGACAGAGGGCCTGGCAAGGGAAAACGTAGAGCTATTTGGGTGTGACGAACGATTCAGGTCCTGTGGATACATTGGGGTGGATGTAAAAGATCCATTGGCAGTGTAAATCGACATAAGGCCGCGCGGGCAGTAGTGCCGCTGTTCAGGCAAAATGTCTCTCATAGCACACTGCATGATATATGCCCATCTTCATCAGTCCAGTTGCAGCAGAACAGTAAGACATTAAAGCTCATTTCATATCATTCCTCTCAATGATAGTAGTGGCCAAACGAATAGTAGTAGTACGTTAAACCCTATTTTATTTCATTTTGTAGAATGTATTAGATCGCTTGTAAAGTCAGATCGCTTGTTAATATTGATCAGTAATAAGTACGCGGTCTATTCTGTTGAACACACCACACACTATCACCAGATATTGGACTGGTAGAAAGAGAATAGACCCATATTGTAATAATTAACCGGTATCTCCCGGGATTTCAATAGTTGACCTGTGTGGAGTTCAAGGCTATTTCTAAAAGTATTATTTAATCCCTTGGAGACTTTCGTGTAGCATATCACACTATAACAATGGGCATCTTGTCGACTAGTAGTGATGTATTGGGCTATTGGAGAGCAAGGATACGCTATACAGTGTTATATGAGGGGAATTCTGCCAGGACAGCGCCACTACCACCTACTCTTATATCGAATTCCGACAGCAAAGGATTCTTTTACGTAGATGTCAACGTCTACACGACAAAACGATACGTCGCGGATTCTGTATTAGGGTGGTGTCGTACACGAGGCAGTGTGTGCCTGTCGATTCTATAACATCCGATATCACTTCCACCTACTTTTCTGCTCCAAACTGGGCTAATGAAGATGGCCATACGCCATACAGTGTGCTATGAGGGAAATTTTGCCCGAGTCTTATATCGAATCCCAACTGTCAAGGGATCTTTTACGCCAGTGTGTATACGCGAGGTCGGTTTTTCGTACCATCCGAACGACTAGACAGCTGTCTTTGTCGAGGCCTCTGTACTGCATCACTGACAAGTGAGAACCACATCCTATTTGAAAGATTTGCATAGATAACACTATCTGAGTAAATGTCAAATCCGGTTCTTATAATACTGCAATGAATGATCGGTATCCAAACATCATCTATCAAGGTGAAGGACGAATTTGCCAGGAATAGCCTTGTGTTGATCTGGTGAGAATACTAATCCTATTATAAATAGAGAGAGAGAGAGGCAGAGTGAGAGAGGCAGAGACAGGAGGGAGAGAGAAAGAGGTGGAGAGGGTGAGAGAGATGGAGAGAGAGAGGGAGGGAGAGGGAGAGGGAAGGGCGAGAGGGGAGAGAGAGAGAGAGGGGTGGAGAGGGGTGTAGAGGGAGAGAGAGAGGGGAGAGAGAGGGAGGAGGGAGAGAGAGGGGAGAGAGAGAAAGAGAGAGAGAGAGAGATTTAACGTCCACTCGACACAAACTAGGTCATTTTGGGACTAACATATGGTTTGATGTTATTTCAATAATTCTCTTTTGCTGAGGGGTCTTTAGCCATGGGAGGAACCCGGAAAACCTCCAGGTTGGACATGCGACTCTATCCCTTGTCACGTACAACCAGGGAATCGAAACCACGCCAATTGACTCAATGGCAGACCGTATGATACAGCGCGCACGTGCTAACCATTCGCCCATCCAACCCCCCAATTTATAAATATAGAGATCAATGGGTGTTTAAGATGACTTCTCGCATATAAAGAGTTGGTTTTGATGATCTAGTTGCACTGAAAACATGTTCAAATGAACTTATCTATCAAAAGATGTCTTCAAATCTCAAAACAATTTAATCCCTGGAAAATTACACGATGTCCCAAGAATCTATTCAAAGCCGTTTTGTTTGCTTCGTGAAAAATTTTTATTTTCAAACAACGATTGATTATTGATATTTATTCCATTTTCACATCGAAAACTTGGGGGCATGCAGGGCTTTGGTTCGGTTGGAGTGGTTCCGGAATATCTCTTGGTAAATTGGACCGAAGTTGCGTCCACAATGGCCGTTTTATATAAATGAGTATTGTGGGGAATACCAACAATAACCCTGACCCTTTTGAGAGGAGTAAAGGGTAAATTGGGTCAAAGTGCAGTCTTCTAAAAAGGGTTAGCGTTGTATTCCCCAAACAATCAATTATGAGAATGGATTCGGCAGTCATCTGATATTCCTAAACCTCTTAAACCGGCCTACAATTAACATCTCCCGATGGCCTCGACCAACCTCTTGGTCGTTCTTATTTAATCTATTGTCATAATATCAAAATATTAGCGCAGTTTGTGCTACACAATGGACTGTATCCCCCCCCCCCATTTCACTCTCAACAGTAATTAGAGTACAATTTACAGGTCATACACCCCTAGCTTTTATCTGTTTAGATTTTATTTAATTAAACTAATCCAATAAAACACGATTCCTTGGCTTGTAAGCTGCCTGGCTTGACTGACCATACAAAACGCCAGAAATACAGCATGTCCATCGTTAGCTCTCTGGGGTGGGACCTATACGAACTTTCGCCTCACCGGGCGCCTGTCTGGTGACAGAGAAAAGCTCTGGGAAATTTTACCCGGGCAGTGGCCTTTTGTACTAATCAAATTCCAACTGCCAAGGGGTCTTTTACGTGTACTTAGGAGCTCGGGTTTCCATTTCCAAACGGCAATACACTGCTCATTTCCCGATCATTCACCCTACACCACCAACCAGTGTGAAACCAGGCTAGAAAATCCGTAACAAAGTTTTCGGCCAGCAACGGGGTTGAACATGTGACCTCCTTGTTAGTGAACCAGCACCTTACTCATTGTGCCACCATGGTTCTGAGTGGCTAGGTATCGTCTCTTTGAGAACCACTAGATTCTTGCTACAACCAGGCCGGCGTCTGTGATGTTTCAACACCGATCAATAATACTGTTGAAAGACGAACGATTTAAAAGAAAAATGGACGAGACGGGATTAATAGGACCTATTTATAATTGAAATACGCTCGGTTGAAAATCATGCACATAATAAAACGAATATAAAACACGTGCAGCCTACCTGTTACCAAAATAAAACCTAGTTCAAATTGTCTTGACTCCATCACGCTGACTGCCCGGGTAATGGTATTCACTGCACACGCCGTCTGCTTCCTCGCTTTCCACTCGTTTTATTATTATTACGGCGATTCTTCATAGACTTTTCGTTCAGTCGATTCGACTGCCTGATCGATCGGCAATCATACTCTCGTATTACCAGACTGTTGATTAGTGGGACATGCACGCGCTCGATGGTGTTTTGTTTACCGTGACGTGAAGTGGTCTTTGTATTTCTTTTGTCTGGATTTCCTGTGAGTCAAACCCATTTAGCGTGCACGTCAGGAAACAATTGATGGAAGATGCGCGAGATATGCCATTATGTCTGAAGAGAAAATAATTTAATTCAAACACTCGTGCGGCGTGGGATTTAGGTCAAAACAGGCCCTGAGCTATTCTATGTATAAAGCCCCACTCATTCCCTCACTCTCACGACAAGAGGAGGGTGAAAGGGTGATTGAAACTCAATTGAGCAACGCCGAGGATTACGATAGATGTTACAGAATACAGTGTGAAATAAGGGCTTATGGCAGCTGCAAATGTATTAACCACAGAGATCAGACCTCCGCATCCCCACCCACAATCTTCGGGACAGGACACCCTGTACTTCAGAATGTCAAGCCTGTAAATAAATTAGACTCTGGCTTCGTGCTTATGAAATGGAGTTTAACGGCTTACTATCCTGCACCAACCGGGAGAATAGAGAAATAAAATGGGGTTTAACGTCCTACTTCGCTACTCCAACCGGGATACTGACGATTTGCATAGCCACACAATGTGCAGTGGGATAACTTCAACTCTTGGGTTCTTTAACGTACACGTGACCTCGGTTTATCGTCTAGTCCAAATGACTAGACACTGTTCCTTGTCAGCCCATCCATCCTCCTCCGTCCTGGGGGAACTGTCCGGCTGCATATAGATTATTTTGGATAGCGAACTGATGTATTATGGAGATGTGATCTAGTTGAGTTGTAATCATCTAGCTGTAGAGATAGACTGACATAAATCGATAGAGAATAATAATTGAACTGATTGTCTGATTGATGGTCTGGTCCTAATTACTCACGTTAACAGACTATAGAACCAGGATTCAAAACGCATTCTATCTTATCTACGATATCGGGGGAGGGGTGGGGTGGATGGCCGAATGGTTACCACGTGCGCGCTGTATCATAAAACCTGTCATTGAGTCAACTGGTGTGGTTTCGAACCCCGGTTGTGCGTGACAAGGAGTAGGGTTGCCTGTCCAACCTCGTGGGTTTTCTCCGAGTCTTCCGGTTTCCTCTCACTGCTAAAGACCCCTACGCGCAAGCGAATTATAGAAATCAAATTGAACCATGTGTTAGTCCCGAAATGACCGAGTTTGTGTCGAGTGGACAGTTGGAGTTCGATATAAGAGTAGGCCGTGCCGCTGACCGGGCAAAATTTCCCTCATAGCACACTGTATGAAGTATGTCCGTCTTCCATTAGCCCACTATATATAGGAACAGTTAGAACGAAGGACGTTAAACCCCATTTCATGTCATTTCTTTTCATTTTGTTTTCATTTCATACCCACGCAGGCAATCAAAGGAGTATTTGACGTGATCCTATGTTTAAACACCCCTAAATCTGACTCTGACTCTATTTGACAGCCCATCAATCTAACCACCGCCATGTTCAAGAAGCGGTCAGTTCGATAGTCACGTGACCGAATTATTTCAACGTAGATCTATCGACAAAGTGACCTACTCATCAGCCGAACACATAGAAGGCTATTATAGAGAGACTTCTGGATGCACGGTTAACCAGGTGGATAAAATCATGTTCCCGCCAGGAAACTCTTTCACTTTGGGCGGAAATGAAATTAAATGGGCTAGGGTTTTAACGGCCGATTGTTCTGCACTGACCGAGATCATCAAGATGGGCATGCGCCATACTGTGTGCCACGGGGGACATTTTGCCTACTCCTAACTGCGACATTTCTGCATACTCCTAACTGAATTCCAACTGCCATGGATTCTCTTTCAGGGGGTTGGATGGCCAAATGGTTAGCACGTACGCGTTGTATCATAAGGTCTGCCATTGAGTCACTGGCGTGGTTTCGAATCCCTGGTTGTACGTGACAAGACGTAGGGTCACATGTCCAACTTCGTTGGTTTTCTACGGGTCTGTCCTTCCACTGCTAAAGACCCACCCATACGTGGAATTATTGAAATAAAATTGAACCATTTTTTTATGTTAGTTCCGAAATGACCAAGTTTGTGTCGAGTGGACATTAAAACTCATTTCTCTCTTGGATTCTCTTTTTGTTTGGTCCCACAAGAACAACTACGTGACACCCCGCTGGCAAACCCCGATCAGGCTTTTTCAGGCGAACACCTGATTGAATCCTTGATCTCTTGGTTAGTGAGCCAGTCCCTTATTCAATGGACCATTTGACCCCACCTGGCCTCCTCACATTTAAATAATATAAACCCCTCAAAAAACCAAATGAACCATTTAATTCTTACCCCATATCAGCCATTTTTTTTCTTCAAGGTGGATAAGTGGGTAAGACGTTGGCTCGCTAGCCTGGAGGGCGGGTGTTTGATCCATGAATTGGCCGAGAAAGTTCATCCAGATTTTCAGGCGTGGTTTGCCCTAGTTAGTGATACATGACACTGTCTAGTTGTTCGGATGGGACGAAAACCCGAGATCCTGTGTACACATCGGCGTGTACGTAAAAGATTCCTTAGCGAGAGAGAGAGAGCGAAATGGGTTTAACGTCCACTCAACACAAACTAGGTCATTTCGGGACTAACATATGGTTTAATTTTATTTCAATAATTCGCTTGCGCGTAGGGGTCTTTAGCAGTGGGAGGAAACCGGAGTGCCCGGAGGAAACCCACGAGGTTGAGAAGGCGCCCCTATCTCCATGCCACATACGCTCACACCGGGGCTCGAAACCACAGCCGCAAGCCAGAGGTGACCGGCCAGCTAGAGTTCGAAGCGTGGCACTCTAGACCACTAGGCCATCCCAACCCCCCCAGATTCCTTAGCAGTTGGAATTAGATATAAGAGTAGGCCGTAGCACCGCTGCCCGGGCACAATTTCCCTTATAGCACATTGTATGGCGTATGCCGGTCTTCATTAGCCCATTTTAGGAGCAGATCACTAGGAAGTTAAACCCCATTTCATTTCATTTCTTCCCCCAAATGAAAGGAAGTGTAGCCTATATTGTAATGACCTTGACACGGTTCTCGATGATATAGTTTATTGATTATGGTGCGAAAGGGAATCAGCAGACGACAACTCAGGATACCCGTGGTGTCTCCATTACTGGTTTACTAGCTTGATACACGCATTGATTGGCTTCCTTGATTACACGTTACTTCTTCCAACAAGAATCGTCGGCTGGTGTTACTCATCTAATGTATTTTATGTGTAACTGAGAAATTAAATAGCACGATGCTTCTAGAAAACCAAACAGCTCTTTATTCAGTCTTCTTAATTCTAATCGTAGTTAAGTATAAAGATAAATTAATTATTTTGTATAAATAGGCTGACTAGATGGATATTTATCATTAACTTGAAAACGTGACCTGTATGTGTTACGAAACGTCGTTTTTAAATTATAGGGAAGTAGTTATATCCATATATACCTTGTGTTGTGTTTTGTTATGAAAAGTTAACCGTGCTTCTAGATGGTATTTAAAGAATTAAATCTTCAACAACAAATTTCCAAAAACAAATCTCCAAATACAAGTCTTGCGAACCGACTGTCAAAAAAAAATCTCAAGAAAAATATCTCCAAATTCATCTGGGCCATTCCCAGATCGACAGTTGACCTTTCGGGATTTCCTAGATTTGGAATTTGTGTTGACTTCGTCCGTTGTCTAGAATTGATCAAAAGAGTGTTTGAATTTCCATTTCTGTCCGGTTTTGTTTAATTTCCATGATAGCCGAAAAGTGAATTAATATACAGAAAAAAACATTTCGGATAATTGTGTCATGGGGTCTCACTGTAAGAATGCTATAATAAATGTTAGAGGTGGAGAAATTAGATCATTTGTCATGAGGGATAGAATTATTGGTCTGATTCCTGCTGCTCAGTTTTTAGTTGGGGGAGTTGTCTCCCTGAAGTCAGAGTTATACAGCAAACTTATCCACAGCAAAATCGTCCCGGTCTATGCAAACACTCGTGTCAATGATATCTTTGTAAATAAATAAAATGAAATGAAATGGGGTTTAACGTCCTACTGTTCTGCTCCGACCGGGCTAATGAAGACAAGCATACGCCATACAGTGTGTCATGAGGGGGGGGGGATTTTGCCCGGGCAGAGGCGCTAAGCGCCAGAATACTCTTATATGGAATTCTAAGGGATCTTTTACGTGCATCCCAATGTGTACACGGGACCTCGGTTTCTCGTTTCCATTGCCAGACCCTCTGTGATTCACTACAGACAACGGGGGGGGGGGACACCCCGGAAAATCCTGATTGATTTTTTCAGGAATCGTACACGGGACCTCCAACGTCTTAGCCTACTAACTGACTCACCATGACTTTAAGGGCTATATAAGAATGACTAAGGGTGTTTTTGTAATACATGTATATCCCTTTAAGTCTGTTGACCTTTCCCCTATCTGATCCCTGACTTTAAGTGATCATAAACCGTAGTTGGCTATAAATACCTACTTATATATCCAGGAGTGACTGACCGTATACAATAAGTAATAGGATAGGGTTTAAGGTCCGCAATAAACCGGGGACGTCTGTATTTTTATTAGTGATCGGGATATATAATGACACTGTAGCCCGTAAAAATGTTTACGAATATTGGCTACGCTAGAGTGCCCAAAATAAAAACAGTGGCGAAAACTATCAAATTATGTCGCGACCACATGGTCGACCCTAAATGTGACGAGGTTCCAGGAGATGACAAGACGTAGGATCGCGTGCCGAAGTCTGTGGGTTTTCTTTGCATCATCGTAGATCATGGAATCGCGTATAATTCCCCATGCCGTACCTCGCGAATCGACGATTTCCAGGCTGGCGAGACAGCGTCTTACCATTTTTTACAAGGAGTTTAAAATCTTACTTTGCACGGACAGGACTTAGGAAGTAGATGATTGTAGAATTTTAACACGGTATATTTACATGTATTATTTGTTTGAAGTGATAAATGTTGTTTTAAAATTGATGCAGTGACTGGTATAATGTGTAAACTGTTTACAGGAAGGTGGTACATTATATAATACGAGTTGTTACAGTGAGATTAATTTTATAAAATTATATTATTTTTACAATGTTGGTGAATATATGACCTGAGGTGTTTTAATCACGTGTTGTGAGTTACACCTGTTGGTTAGAGGTCACAGGTAATCCGAAAAAAAAAAAAACATTTAAACTAATTTGACAATTTCATTATACAAGTTTATAATATATCTATTTCAATGTATTTATTCTCTGGGATAAATAAAAGTTAAGAGAATCTAACAAATTATCAAAGTATATATTTATACTTATCAATAGGGTATTACTATATATAATATATCATTCAAATACTCATCAATACTCGAATCAGTCCCAATATCACAAATACCCGAATAACATCTCACACTGACTTGCAGTGCATAGTCGCTAGGCCGCTACAATATACCTACACTGGCCTTTTATACCAACATTCATCTTTTTTACATATACCTACACTGGCCTTTTTTTTTTACATATAACAACACTGGCCTTTTTATTTATACCTACAGCGGCCTTTTTATGTATACTTACACTGGCCTTTTTTACAATGCATACGCTGGGCGTTTCCCACATGCATACACTGGCCTTCGAGAGTCAACATCTCTGTTGCATTAGAAAAAAAACCAAATGTGTTTAGAGTGAATAAATGATGCGTCACAAATTTCAATTGAATATTGTGCAATATCATGTTGTTTGTGGGATATCGCCAGAAATTCGACCCCGACTGTCGAGGGGTTGATCTATTACTTTCTATAAATTAGTCATTATGATTCAAATAAGTATTGCGCCACCGTATTCATCGTTATATTATGTCTCTCACATGGTGATCACTGAATAATCATCGAAATAAATCTAGTCATCTGACTTGGATAATAAAGACGTCATGCAAGGGGGATAATCCCGATAAATTTTCTCGGCTTACACCGGGATAGGAAGGAGAAAGAGAGAAATGGGGTTTAACGTCCACTCGACACAAACTAGGTCATTTCGGGACTAACATATGGTTTTAAATTTTATTTCAATATTTCGCTTGCGCGTAGGGGTCTTTAGCAGTGGGAGGAAATTGGAGTGCCCGGAGGAAACCCACGAGGTTGAGAAAGCACCCCATCTCCATGCCACATACGCTCACACCGGTGACCGGCCAGCTAGAGGTCGAAGCGCGGCACTCTAGACCACTAGGCCCTCCACCGAGATAGGACATTGGACCTACAGGTTAGCTAGCCAACGTCTTACTCACCTTGACAGTTAGAATTTGATATAGGAGTAGGCCATAGTGCCCCTGTCCAAGCAAAATGTTCGCCATAGCACGCAGGTTAGGAGCAGAACAGTAATATCGCGTCATTTTACGGTTATAGGTCACCTCCCGCAATGCGATAAGAAAATAATATAAACATAGAAATATATGAATAAATATTGTTTTACGTCATCATACGTTACGTCATGGTATGATAGTTCATGTTTAAATGTTTATAACCATTACGTCATTATAATTTATATAAGGTTAAGGTAACACCACTGGTACAAGAATACGAAATTTATAAATTTCATAAGGTTTTGCACAATGTTAAATATATATAACATTGGCGAGTTATGGATGATGTGAAGGATTAGCCAATGAAACAGCCTGTTACGGCGACCGTCGGCGTTCTTTGCGCGGAACTGTGGGTAAACCCCTAGAAACGCCAACGCTGATTGATTAATCAATGTCTAACGTCATAGGGTCAAAAGCATCTTCTTTGACCCCTATCGTGAACTCCCATTATAACTTGTCAGATCTCCATGAAGTGTAGGCCATCAAAAGTATAAAAAAAAACAAAATCAGGTTGCCCAAAGTTAGAATTAAGACAGATTGAAACGTCGCCCTCAAACATTTTGGATTTTAGATGGCACCAGCTTGTTTTGATTATGTTCAGTATAGATGGCTCGTCGTAGCTTTGTTAAAGTTCCAATAGCATTTTTTCAAGTTATATTTTTAAAATTTATGAAAATAAAGCCCCAAAATAGATTGAACCTATAAACAGTCCTACCTTGTTAAAGAATAATCCTATTAATCCTATAATTCACTATTGCCAGTTGAGAAATTGGCAAAAATATCATTTTCAACTTCAAATTCAAACGTTTGAAGATGGCCGTCCATGTAGAAGAATGGGAAAACAAGGGAGGTAATTGAGTAACTATTTCCTCAATCAACCAGTGTCACCCTTTTTAACCCCCCAAAAATTTTATCCATGATCGTATAATAGTGAGTTGACAACCTTTTGAGCAAAAAACATAGAAATAATTATATTTTGACTTTCTTAGAAAAAGTGAAATTGGAACTTTAAATACTGCTAGCGATTTGTCGTAGGCGGAATTTCCTGCCCCGTCATTTGTGCAAAGGGGACGTAAAACCCCATTTCATTTCTGTTTGACAGATTAACCCCTGTTGTGCATTATGGGTTCCTGGGATGATGTGGGTAGTCTAATGGTTACACGGGCGGATCCAGGAATTTTTGCAGGGGGGGGGGGGGGCGGGGGTTGCCAGGCTTCGGTTACGGAAATCTGCCACAATCGTCTCTTAATTACATAAGCATACATACAAATTGAGCTTTTTAAACAGAGAAATCGTTTTTATACTGATGTAGGATCACTTTGTGATGTAATTTCATTGATGCAAAGCATAATTTTTTTTTGTAGCTGAGGAGGGGGGGGGGCCCTGGATCCACCCCTGGGTTAGTACGTGGGCGTTGTATTTCAAGGTCTGTCACTGAGTCAACAGACATGGTTTCGATTCCCCAGGTGTACGTGACAAGGAGTAGAATCGCCAGTCCAACCTCTTGGGTTTTCTCCGTGCCCTCCGGTTTCCTCCTACTACTAACGACCAGTCCTGTGGGTTTTCTCCGGGTCCTCCTGTTTTCCTCCCACTGCTGATATGTTAGTCCCGAAATGACCTAGTTTGTGCCCTATTTCCTACCTCCTATACTAGAATCGTGTGGGAATATAATTGGTAATTGGGGGATTGACCCCGAGAACCTCGGAACGCGATTAGGGTTCTGATTTAACGAAGGACGCGCAGGCCAGGTATATATAATGTGAGGGTGGGCCTTTGACCCCTCTAGTTAATTTATGATGTTGACTAGTGACGAATTTTACTTATATTATTATCTACGCTTGATCAACAAACAGTCCATTAATATACTTAGACACATACTTTATATATATATATACTTACACACCGCAGGTCACGTGATATCTTATACAGCCATGGACGATAACAGACCAACTTTAGTGGAGTAGTTTCCATTTTGGAAATATTTTATAAGATCATATTTATGTAAGTATTTTTCAATTCATTAATTCAAACTTTAGAAATTTTCTTTTCTTTTTCTTTTTTTCTCTTTCTTGATAAGAAAACAGGTTGAATAGTTTCCCCCCCAGTGACTTAGTGTCACAAATCTGAACTAGTGGTTATAAACTATCAGGTTGTTATAGTGACTAAAAATGTTTCATATAACCCAGAATCGGAACGAATAACCGAGACCCGCGCACGTAAAAGAACCCGTGACAGCTGTAATTTGGGCACGATTTCGCTCATATCATACTGTATGACGTATGCCCATCTTCATGAGCCCAGTCGGCGCAGAACAGTAGGACATTAAACATCTTTGTATTTCACATAATCCAGAATCAAAGCCTTATATAATGTATTGTTTATTGAAGAACTTTACAATAAAGTGAACTTTTGGATTTCTGTTGTTAGAACTATATTAAAGATAGGTAGATGTATGTTTAGAATTAAATTAAGTTGAACGTCCTACTGTTCTGCTCCGACTGGGCTAATGAATACAGATATTATACAGTATACGATGTGCTACCAGGGGAATTTACCAGGACAAAGGCGCTACGGACTTCTCTTTTTTCAAATTCCAACTGGTAGGGGTTCGATTTTTCGTCCCACCTGAAGGCAGCGAGTGGGTGACATACTTTTTGAATCACCGTGGTTGACTATCTTATGTTTCAGTGTACATTAATTGTCTGTTACTTGAGAATCACTCTGTTATCAACTTGAGCTAAATGTTTAAATAATGTGCGTTCCGAACTAGGGGTGGTCGTGGGGGCAATAGTTAGCACGTGCGCGCTGTATCTTAAGGTCTGACATTGAGTCAACTGGCGTGGTTTCGATTCTGCGCTTTTACGTGACAAGGAATAGGGTCGCCTGTCCAACCTCCTAGGTTTTCTCCGGGTCATCCCGTTTCCTCCTTCTGCTAAAGATCCCTACGCGCTAGCTACTTATTGAAATAAAATTGAATCATAAGTTAGTCCCCAATAAATTTGTTTCTGTCGAGTGGACGTTAAACTCTCTCTCTCTCTCTCTCTCTCTCTCTCTCTCTCTCTCTCTCTCTCTCTCTCTCTACTGTTCTGCTCCGACTGGGGTAATGGAGACGGGGCAAACAAATAAATTGCTCGTCTACATGTGAAGTATTCTTTCATTGAGACATTTGATTGTGATAAATGTTTGAGGAATGCCGTCATAGTTGGTGATTACATTAATACTCATAAATATCTCTATTTCTGGTGGAAATGACAATACATAACACTAACAGCCAGGGTCCTGTTTCTCGAAATATTAACTAAAGATAAAATCCTAATTTTAGTCAATACTTTCTTTCTTAAATCAATCCAACATTATCCAATCAAAATACTACAATTTATATTTTTTTCTTAGTTAAAATTTCGTGAAGCAGGCCTCTGGTGGGCAAATATCGAGTTTAGAATTGTTTTTAAGTTGTTATGGAAATGACTTGTAAAACTACCATCCCGGACGTAAAATTATTGTCCGCGACAGTTGATTTCTCATGTCCGGTTACTATACAACCTCTGAGGGAGTCACGGTGGCGCAGTGAGGAAGATGTTGACTCCCTAACCCGAAAGTTCCGTGTTCGACCCCGGTGTTGGTCGAGAAAGTCCATTGGGATTTTTCCGGCATGGTTCCCTCTTGTCAGTGGTGCGTGACACAGATCCTGGCAGTGTTTAGGCGAAAAACCGACATCCCCTGACGTGCACGTAAAAGATCCATTGACAATCAGAATTCGATACAATGGAGGGTGATAGTGCCGCTACCCGGGCAAAATGTCTCAGACAACAGACTTCTTTTAACGGGGTTTCGACTTCACCTTGTCGACAAAACGACATACAGACCGTGTATGGCTAGTAAAATTGGCAATTGACCCGTTCAGGGGGCCAATGGCCGAATTCATGTGTTTTAGATCATAAGGTCAGTGATTGAGTTAACATGCCTCGTTTTGGTCCCACACTTGTACCTGCCTAACCTCGTGGGATTTCCCCCGGATCCATCAAATTCTTCCCACTGATTAAGACCCCAACACGCAAACGAATAATTGAAATAAAACTGAATCATATGTTAATCTTGAAATGACCTAGTTTAACCCCATTTCTCTCTATATAATGACTAGACGTAATAAAGTTTTAAAAATGTAATGAATTGAAATTTTCTGCTCTTAACCCGGGCTAATGGAAGACGGGCATACACCATACAGTGGGCTATGAGGAAAATTTTGCCCGAGCAGCGGCTCTACGGCCTACTCTTATATCGAATTCCAACTACCAAGGGATATTTTACGCGCACGCCAATCTGTACACGGGACCTTGGTTTTTTGTCCCATCCGAACGACTAGACAGCTGTTCTTGTCAGGCCCTCCGCCCTGCATCACCGACAAGAGGAAACCACGCCACAATAAAGCTTTAAGATAATACCACAAGCTTTTATCATTTTGATATTATAACAGCTAGGGATGGACGTCACATTCACAAATTAAATTAACATTGTTTAACTATTCAGTCATTTCATTAGTTAAGTAGGCTTAGTACAGATCCGTGTACAAATGTGAGCCCAGTCAGTGTAAAGGTTTTGATCTTTATAAAGTAGGAGTCTAGCCATCTATGGCAATGGTCACCAATAGATCAGCATTAAATTTAAATGGGGTTTAACGTCCTACTGTTCTGCTCCTAAACTGGGCTAATGAAGACGGGCATACGCCATACAGTGTGCTATGAGGGTAATTTTGCCCGGACAGCCGCGTTATACAGCCTACTCTCATATCGAATTCCAACTGCCAAAGAGATATTTAACGTGCACGCCAATGTCACTGCGACCATGTTTATACATCAACCCGACAAATTAATAATTTAACCTTACAGTGGATAAACGGGGCTTTGCTTTACAGGAGGCCGAATGGTTAGTGGCGTTGCTTCCCCTACATGATCAACTGGCGTAGTTTTGATTCCCCGCTTGTACGTGATAAGGAGTAGGACCGTCTGTCCAACATCGTGGGTTTTGTCCGGGTCCTTCGGTTTCCCCCATTGCTAAAGACCCAACGCGCAAGCGAATGATTGAAATAAAATTAAACCATATGTTAGTCCCGAAATGACCTAGTTTGTGTTGAGCTCTCGCCCCTCTCTCCCTCTCTCTCCCTCTCTCTCTCTCTTCCGGTGTGAGTTACCCCTTGTCAGTGTTGCAGGACGGAGGGCCTGGCAAGGACAGCTGTCTAGTCGTTCGTATGGAACGAAAAACCGCGATCCCGTGTACACATTGGCGTGAACGTTAAAGATCCCCTGGCAGTTGGAATTCGATACAAGAAAAGGCCACAGAGCCGCTGCCCAGGCAAATATAGTACACTGTATGGCATATGTCTGTCTTCATTAGTCCAGTCGGGGCAGAACATTTAGCCTCAGTTCATCTGTCTCTCTCTTTAAATGGTGTACGCCTATATTAAAACTGATAAGATATTTGATTGATTGATGTAAAACTAGATTTAAACAAATGCCGATATCAATTGTAAATCTATACGCCCTATAGTACTACAATATAAAACCACAGCGGATTATTTGATATAGGTTAAAATCAAAATATATTGTTGAAATTCTTTTAAAATGACTTTAAATAAAGTCACTAAATTAGACCACGTGTATGGATAAAACAAAAAAAAACAACATTAAACACTGCCAGTATAGTTTGTTTATGTAAAGTGCAGTCGGAATATAATTTCACTACTAAATAGAACACTCTTGTTTACAGGACCGTATGTAGGATTTTAAAAGTGGGGATGCAGCAGAGTGGTGGGGCGCCATAGCCTCCACATAAGTTTTGATCAGGGCAAACAAACCCATAGTCGTGTGGGCGCCCTTTAAACCGACAGACGGATCAGTGCCTTGAGAGCATTACTGTGTGATCATATTATTATTTTATCATTGAAAGATTGTTAAATTATTTTTTTATGGGGTGGGGGGTGCATTTCTCGAAGCGCCTTATTTTTCTGGGAGTACAATATGCACCCCTGTGCCCCCCGCTAGATACGGCCCTGATTATTTAGTTACTGGTACCGAAAAGTAGGAGTTAAATCTCAAATCTTAAATTTTTTTGTTATCTTCTGGGTTGAGGTGTGTACTAGAAGCGGGGCTCTTGCTTACGACCGGCCCCTGGGTCCATTCACTTGATTTGATATTTGTTTATTCATTGCAATGTCAATTTTCTGTCTTGTCCGCAGGTTTATCTTGTATATTTTTGTTTGCGTGTAGTGTGGTCCTCCTGCGCTTACTATTAAAGTGATATATAATATTATATATCCACTACACGTACATTTCCGGTCATTTCTCATTCATATGATCGATCTATCTATATCCATCTAATTCTATTTGAAGATACGTACATACTATTACAGGTATATTATGGGAGATAAGATAACGAGTTAGCAGTTCTCACTGTAATAGATAAAAAAAATAGATAATGTGAAGGCAATTTGCTGAAAATATCAGTCAAATTGATCCACTGTGAACCGAAATTTTAGCGATTGGATATTAAATAATTGGGGCTAGCCTTGATCATCATTACTAAAGTCGGTACGATAAAAAGCATTGTTGCGATTATCCAATTATTGATTTATTCGTGAAGGGAAGTTATATAGTAAATCTGGTCACAATCCACTCAGATCGCAGGCTAGCGATGCCATCGAGAGCTGATTATGGTCTGGATAAGTTAATTAATGTGTAATTAATAATTTAGATAACATTTCAGGCATAAAGATATACCTACAATAGGCAGATTAGCTCTTGTATACCATGATAATAACTTCCATCTGTTTCGTTGTTTTCAGATGAACAGAAGCTACGGCAATGTTGCGATATGACGACATAGATGGTGTATTTACAAGTAAGACTGAAGCTGTTTATAAATTAAATGTTCAGCTACAATAATCCTTGTGGACGTCTCAGATATTTGATAAGTGAAATTGGATGTTCCGTATACACCATTTATCCATAACGACTACATACACACAGTAGCTATATACACTCGGCGCTTATCTAATATGGCGGGGGAAAGCGGCAAAAACCTAATGCTATGTAGAAATGTCTAATTCAAAACACACATGTAACATAATGCCATACCAAATACCTAAAACGTCTAATGCAAAAAACAAAATACAAGAATCCTCTAATACAAAATACCTCATACGTCTATTGCAAAAGACAAAATACAAGAAACCTCTAATACAAAATACATATAACCTCTTATGCACAATTGATTTTACAATCTGAAACATCTACCATAAGCATTAGATGACATATCTCGTTGTCATTACTTACATTTCTCCACTGAATTATCTTTATTTAGGTCAATGTCAAGGTCACCGAACACAACTTGGCGACCTATTCGGCTAGCGAGCTATTCGACCGGTCCAGCTGGCAACCTGTTCGTTGGCAACCTATTCAGAATTAAGACAACAGTCGCCCAAACTCATCTATTTTTAACAACCAATGAAATCCAACGTTACGTCTATCAAATGAAAGTAGAATAATATATTATTTTTATCAATTCCTTTAGCTCAGAATAGAGATGTAATTTCGCATTATCGTACAAAATTCTAGACATCCAACTAAATATATTCCGAAAGGTAATAAAATAGGCTTTCTAAGTATTATCAGTAAAAATTGGCACATTCATATTAAAGGGGTGCACTCTCTTCCTAGACATGACCAATTTTTTAAAAATTTTAAAGGGAAAAACTGTTAATATCCCGTGTCAAAATTCGGACCATCGTACAAAATTCTGATGATCCAACTAAATGTATTCTAAAAGGTAATTGAATAAGCTTTCCAAATATTATTAGTAAAAGTTGGCACAATCATATTAAAGGGGTGCGCTCTCAACCTGAACATAGCCAATTTTTCAATATTCTATATGTAAAGATAGACCGGTATTTTTTTTTGAATAAGCTTTCCAAATATTATTAGTAAAAGTTGGCACAATCATATTAAAGGGGCGCGCTCTCAACCTGAACATAGCCAATTTTTCACCATTTTAAAGTGAAAGAACGGTAATATTCCGAGTCGAAATTAGGACCATCGTACAAAATTCTGAACATCCAGCTATATATATTCTTAAAGGTAATTGGATAAGCATTCCAAATATCATTAGTAAAAGTTGGACTTCGAAAAAAATTCCGGTCTATCTTTACATATAGAATATTGAAAAATTGGCTATGTTCAGGTTGAGAGCGCACCCCTTTAATATGATTGTGTCAACTTTTACTAATAATATTTGGAAAGCTTATTCAGATACCTTTCCGAATTTATATAGCTGGATGCTCAGAATTTTGTACGATGGTCCGAATTTTGACTCGGAATATTACCGTTCTTTCACTTTAGAATATTAAAAAAGTGGCGATGTTCAGGTTGAGAGCTCACCCCTTTAATATGATTGTGCCAACTTTTACTAATAATATTTGGAAAGCTTATTCAGATACCTTTCAGAATTTTGTACGATGGTTCGAATTTGTACTTCAAAAAAAATACCGGTCTATCTTCACATATAGAATATTGAAAAATTGGATATGTTCAGGTTGAGGACGCGCCCCTTTAATATGATTGTGCCAACTTTTACTAATAATATTTGGAAAGCTTATCCAATTACCTTTCAGAATATATATAGCTCGATGCTCCAAATTTTGCACGATGGTCCGAATTCGGACTTCGAAAAAAATACCGGTCTATCTTTACATATAGAATATTGAAAAATTGGCTATGTTCAGGTTGAGAGAGCACCCCTTTAATATGATTGTGCCAACTTTTACTACTAATATTTGGAAAGCTTATTCAAATACCTTTCCGAATTTATATAGCTGGATGCTCAGAATTTTGTACGATCGTCCGAGTTTTAACTCGGAATATTACCGTTCTTTCACTTTAAAATATTAAAAAATTGGCGACGTTTAGGTTGAGAGCGCGCCCCTTTAATATGATTCTGCCAACTTTTACTATTAATATTTGGAAAGCTCATTCAGATACCTTTCCGAATTTATATAGCTGAATGCTCAGAATTTTGTACGATGGTTCGAAATTCGGACTTCGAAAAAAATTCCGGTCTATCTTTACATATAGAATATTGAAAAATTGACTATGTTCAGGTTGAAAGCGCGCCCCTTTAATATGATTGTGCCTACTTTTACTAATAATATTTAGAAAGCTTATTGAATTACCATTCAGAAAATATATAGCTGGATGCTAAGAATTTTGTACGATGGTCCGAATTTCGACTCGAAATATTACCGCTCTTTCACTTTAAAATATTGAAAAATTGGCTATGTTCAGGTTGAGAGCGCACCCCTTTAATATGATTGTGCCAACTTTTACTAATAATATTTGGAAAGCTTATTCAATTACCTTGTAGAATATATTTAGTTGGATCATCAGAATTCTGTACGATGGTCCGAATTTTGACACGGGATATTAACAGTTTTTCCCTTTAAATTTTTTTTAAAAAATTGGTCATGTTTAGGAATAGAGTGCACCCCTTTAATATGAATGTGCCAATTTTTACTGATAATACTTAGAAAGCCTATTTAATTACCTTTCGGAATATATTTAGTTGGATGTCTAGAATTTTGTACGATAATGCGAAATTACATCTCTATTCTGAGCTAAAGGAATTGATAAAAATAATATATCATTCTACTTTCATTTGATAGACGTAACGTTTAATTAGCTCGCTAGACGAATAGGTCGCCAAGTTGTGTTCGGTGATCTTGACATTGACCTAAATAAAGATAATTCAGTGGAGAAATGCAAGTAATGACAACGAGATATGTCATCTAATGCTTATGGTAGATGTTTCAGATTGTAAAATCAATTGTGCATAAGAGGTTATATGTATTTTGTATTAGAGGTTTCTTGTATTTTGTCTTTTGCAATAGACGTATGAGGTATATTGTATTAGAGGTTTCTTGTATTTTGTTTTTTGCATTAGACGTTTTAGGTATTTGGTATGGCATTATGTTACATGTGTGTTTTGAATCAGACATTTCTACATAGCATTAGGTTTTTGCCGCTTTCCCCCGCCATTATCTAAAATGCCTGTAGACCTTGTGTGAATTTTAACGTTATTGGTGTTGTTTTTTTTTGTGGTTTTTTTTTTTTGGGGGGGGGGGGGGGGTGATAATCTGGATAGTACAGTGTATTTTGAGATTTGCAGGTAGTTATAGAATAAAACAGAACGCAATGATCATTGCATACCGCTCTGGGTATTCCATGGTTCAGGAGAGTGTATCCCTGCGCAAGTATTCCACGAGCCCGTCTTCGTTAACCTGTTCGGAACAAAACAGTACGGCGTTGAACCCCAGTTCATATTTTCTTATTTATTTATTTCAGATAGCTGTATTCCCATTGATTTACCCTGTACTGTAGGCACATTTTATATTAATCCATGTGACTGTACGTCATATTACCAATGTCATCAGAAATATCGTCCGCCATTATTACGTCATTGTGGACCTGGTACAGCATGGGATGACACCATTATTAACTGTAATGATGAAAATTTAATCCATCAAGCAGACATATGTTCACGTGATAAACCATGGCAACGTTGTTCTAGAAGTGAGTATCATGGCGGGTAGGTGTAGAATAAAGATTTAAACATCAGCTTAAATTCCTGTTTCAATATTAGAAAGGGGGACACAGTGGATCAGGAAGTAGGCACTGACTGACTATCCGGGAGTTGGATCCTGAGTCTGCGTGTTGGCCGAGAAAGTTCCCCGGGATTTTCCAGCGTGGTGTCAGTGATAAGAGAGAGAGAGAAATGGGGTTTATTTCGCTTGCGCGTAGGGGTCTTTAGCAGTGGAAGGAAACCGGAAGACCCGGATAGAACCCACGAGGTTGGACAGGCGACCCTACTCCTTGTCACGTACAACCGTGGATTCGAAACCACGCCAGTTGACTCATTTGGCCATCCAACACCCTGTGTCAATGATACATAGTGGGGGGGGGGGGGGCTTGCAAGAAAAGGTGTATATTCATTCGGACGGGGCAAAAATTCCAAGGCCCCCTGTAGACGTAAAAAAAATCCTTGACAGCTGTAATAGAGCGCCTTCTCGAGCACACTGTATTGCTTATGCTTATTTTCATTATCCCGGTTAATGCCATTCAGTGGGACGTTAAACCACACTCAATTCATTTCTTATCTAGAGATCTTAATTAAAGACACCCAAACTACTTTCGTTTTAATTTCCAGTTTTTGATTTATCGAATGACGACATTGACAAGTTACGTCATCATTGTTTGAGTGAGAATACGACACCTAGTGGATTAAATGGGAAGGGAGATAATACGGGTGGTATAGTTGGTGGAGTGGTTGGCAGTGTTATAGTTATTATACTTGTGGTACTCTTACTGTATTATCTCAAGTCGAAAGGGTTCTTTATGATGGGACTTCCAAAAGGGTATGTATGACGTGTAACCAATATAACCATTCCAATATGAAAATGACACATCATCTTCTTTCAATTAAAGTAACTGCAATTAAAATATCCACAGTACCCTCTAAACATAATACCCCCCCCCCCTTAAAGGGCAATATTGGTGTTGGCCTGGTTAAACACATTCCAAATTTAATTTTAACGCAGATATCATGGCTTCGATAGATGTGTAACGAAGATTTTAAGAAACTGACTGAAGTAACGAGCGACAACAGACACACAGTCGAATTTCTGCTCACTGATAATTCCTTCGACGTCCAAAAGTTGTTATATGAAACTGTTATCTGGCAATTCAAAAAAGTAATCGAATGTCACTAGATAAGAGAACATGAAAAAAAATAATAGAAAAGGCCCATACATTCCCTTCTTTCTATACTTAATAAAAACCATAGTGATGATACACGGCCCTCCCTTTATGTAAATTAAAATACGTCATGAAGTTCCCCTTTAAGTTATTGAATATACCTGCCGTCCCCTTTATCCAAATTGAAATACCCCACCCCACCACCGCTCCATTTAAACAGATAAAAATAGCTGACGTTCCCCTTTAAACAAATTAAAATACCAATATAAGAAAATTAGATGCAGTATGGAATTCATATACCATTTTAATTTGATTTGCGGTTCAATATATTAGAATTCCCGCAAACCTAATGTGGTGTTTCTCATGCTACCAACAACCGCTATTGCCCCCTTGACAACACGTGTTATCTCAGCAACCCTCAGATGTACCAGATCGTTTCCACATATACTCTCCCAAAAAAGAAACGCAAAGTTACATTTCGTCGTCGGTATATCCTCGCTCTACCATCGCCTTGTTGCAACAAGAACCGCGACACATCGCTGAACCAAACGGCTCTCCAGTGTTGCTGTGTCCATACCGTCAGTGTCTGATCCATTAAAGTTGGATTTCAAGGTGTTGGCGTATTTCAAAACAGAAGGTCTAACGGGGACGTCTGCCTCGTTATTCGGTTTCACGTAGGCGTTTACCTACTGTCTGGTACGAGATTCTACGCCGTCCGGGAATTGCTGCTGCAGTAGAGGTCGATGTTGAAAACCATTTACGCCTATGACGTAACCGGAAGTGACGATCCAGGACAGGTGGGGTCACTCTTGTTTGGCCTGAGCTAGGGCGGTAACGTGTTGAACTTTGTTGTCGGTACCCATCCCAAAGGCGAGAAATGGAACCAAGAGAAACATTCAGCAGCCTGGCTACATCTGTCTTGGATTCACCTGCTTGTAATCGTCCAATACCTTTGTTGTGTTGGTCTTCGTTCAGATGTGGCATCCTTTGGTTCGTTGAGTGTTTACATGTGCATCTGATTTGGAAACCGAGAACCCCGGGATTTTAAAGACCTTAGATCTATGTTCCATGCGAAAAACTCGCGAAGTTGTTAAATTCATGTTTCTTTGTGCAATCAAGAGATAACAAATTTCGACAAAAAGGATGACCAGTCACAATTAGTGACCCTACCTTTAAAATCAATAATGAATTTCTTTTATCCTTACATAATGGCATTGAAAACAAGTAAGATTTACCGAAACAACGACCTCGTTCAAACAAAAAATTGATGAAAAATGGGTTGTGCGTTTCTTTTTTTGAAGAGTATATATTCCTTGGGCCTAGTACACAGAACATCGATTTTGCGTGTGGAGATAATTTAGCTCTATCTTTGGCCGAATGTTAGTCAATGTTATGTAATAGTTTTAAGAGTTAAGAATAATTATATTGATTGTGTATATTTTTCAGATTAAGACGGCCATCACATCCGGATTATAAAACCTCCGTCAATAATCCAGGTTATAGTGTTACAGATGAAGAGTATGCTACTATTGATGATATCATGGTTAGTACGATCTACATACAACCTTGTTCTCGACGCCGTGTTGTGCATTTACCGTGAACAAAGCGGGGCCGCTATGGTCAATCCGTAGGGTACTGACCTCTCGACCGCGATTGTCGAGCGGTAGGGTACAATTCTCCTGGCTACCGGAGTAGCACCATATGTTCGTCTCCATGAGGACACTGCGATAACGAGCCCCCAAGGTCATCAAATTTGGGCGGAAAACAATGGTCACTAGACAATATTTTGAGATTTAGTTTTTACAAGGGGGATGATAAAGGCGGGCGACTTTTAATAACCTAACCTGACAAATTCTCATCCATTTGCTTTATTTCAGGATGATCCCAATTACAATTCTTCTGAACAACGGAGGTCCGGCATCAAACCGCCCGTTCCTAAGCGACCACTAAAGACGTTATCAGTTCCCGATATAATAACATCAAGCGAATCGTCCACCACGGATCAAAATGGCTACAATAAAGAAAACGGATTGAAACAATCGTACTATTCACCGCTTACTGAACGACGGGATCTGAAACACCTCCCCTCAGGTTATTCCACGCCATATCTACTGGAGGGATCCGTAACAGCGACTTCATCGAATTCAGACATTACCGAGAGAGAACCGGGGACAAAACGCCTGAGTGATCCAAGTGAACGCCCGAGACTACCCGAACCTGTGAATTTGAGATCCGTGAAGCCGCCTGTAGTAAATCAAAGACCGATTCCCGATTATGTTGATTTTGGTGACATGGATGGAGATTATAACCTGCCAACCACACCGGCTAGATTTTATATGGGACGAACTGAAAACAGATAAATAGTTTACAGGGGGGTAGAAAGGCGGTCGACATTCATTAAAGGGAGACTACTCTAGGCGCGGATCCAGAGGTGGCGAACAATTTTTAGCTCCATATATTCTCGCGGGAACGGAGAACAAAGATAGTTTAGGTTGGAAATCGTAATTTGAAATTAGTCCTTGTGGGCATTTTTTCTACACAAAAATCTCGGGCCGGGCTTCGCACTCCCAAGTTAAAATCCTGGATCCGCCCCTGTACTATATTGGACAATGTAGGATTGAGAATAGTAATTACTTTACCCTGATGTTTTTTTCTCTCTCTCACTCAGTGTATATATAAATGACTTGTTTAACCAACGAAATGAGGGTGGGGTCTAGCGCCACTCTCTGGATATGTCGTGGAAAAGTGTGACGAGTATTGTGCGTAAATTTATGAGTTGTACATATCTTGTTTAAATGATTAAAATATTTATGTCAATATTTCATTGTCATCTCCAAATTATACCATCTTTCTTTCTTTACAAAGCAAAAATTTTACAACTGCATCAATACAATATTACATTATTTTTCTACAGGTAGATTGCATAAAGTCGTTCTTAGTGACAATAACACTAAAATCGCCGGACCTCATTGTGATATAATTGGGAATTGAATCTTAACAACATAAATTGATTTGTTATAACAACAGACGTTCATTAAAGAAACCCAGCGGGCTTCACCCTGCGCACCTTTGCGAATTTTGTACTTTTAAAAAAATCCCCGCCCATTGGCGAATACATTTTTATACGCCCACATTTTCATGTGGACGTATATTGTCGTCGCCCCTGTTCGTCCGTTCGTCCGGACGTCCGTCCGTCCGTCCGTCCACAATTGTTTGTGAACAGTCTACAGGTCACAATTTTTATCCGATTTCAATGAAACTTAAAACATAGGTTTATCACCCTAAGATCTCGGTTCCTTTCGATATTGGCATGTACCGGACTGTAACTTCATGGGTTATGGCCCCTGATTGTACGAAAAATCACGTTGTTTAGCTTGTGAACAGTGTAGAGGTCACAATTTTGAACCGATTTGGATGAAACTTGAAATGCATGTTTATAACCCAAAGATCTTGGTTCCTTTCGATATTTGCATCAATCGGATCGTAACTTCCTGAATTATGGCCCCTGATTGTCCGAAAAATCGCCCTTTTTAGCTTGTGGTCCCTCGGGAGGTCAAAATTGTCATCCGATTTAAAAAAAACGTTTGATTATATCACCATTCCATGGTTATGAAGGTCGAGTTCGAATTTCGTGAAAATCGGACCAAAATTGACGGACAAAATGGCCGCCATTTGTACGCGAATAGTGTGAAAATATGTTATATCAAGGCTGTGAACAGTGTAGAGGACACAATTTTGAACCGATTTGGATGAAACTTGAAATGCATGTTTATAACCCAAAGATCTTGGTTCCTTTCGATATTTGCGCCAATCGGAATGTAACTTCCTGAATTATGGCCCCTGATTGTCCGAAAAATTGCCCTTTTTAGCTTGTGGTCCCTCTGGAGGTCAAAATTGTTATCCGATTTAAAAAAACGTTTGATTATATCATTGTTCCATGGTTATGAAGGTCGAGTTCGAGTTTCGTGAATATCGGACCAAAATTGACGGACAAAATGGCCGCCATTTGTACGCGAATAGTGTGAAAATATGTTATATCAAGGTTGTGAACAGTGTAGAGGACACAATTTTGAACCGATTTGGATGAAACTTGAAATGCATGTTTATAACCCAAAGATCTTGGTTCCTTTCGATATTTGCGCCAATCGGAATGTAACTTCCTGAATTATGGCCCCTGATTGTCCGAAAAATTGCCCTTTTTAGCTTGTGGTCCCTCTGGAGGTCAAAATTGTTATCCGATTTAAAAAAACGTTTGATTATATCACCGTTCCATGGTTATGAAGGTTGAGTATGAATTTTGTGAAAATCGGACCAAAATTGGCGGACAAAATGGCCGTCGTTTGTACGCGAATATTGTGAAAATATGTTATATAAAGGTTGTGGACCTTATAGAGGTCACAATTTTGAACCGATTTTGATGAAACTTGACATGTATGTTTATAACCCAAAGATCTTGGTTCCTTTCGATATTTGCGCCCATTGGATCATAACTTCCTGAATTATGTCCCCGGATTGTCCGAAAAATCGCTTTTGTTCGCTTTTGGTCCCTCTGGATGTCAAAATTATTATCCGATTTAAAAAAACGTTTGACTATATCACCGTTACATGGTAATAAAGAGAGAGTTTGAATTACGTGAAAACCGGACTAGAATTGGCGGACAAAATGGCCGCCGTTTGTACACGAATAGTGTGAAAATATGTTATATCAAGATTGTGGACCCTATAGAGGTCACAATTTTGAATCGATTTTGATGAAACTTGACAGGTATGTTTATAACCCAAAGATCTTGGTTCCTTTCGATATTTGCGCCCATCGGGTCATTACTTCCTGAATTATGCCCCCTGATTGTAAGAAAAATCACCCTTTTTCGCTTGTGGTGCCTCTGGAGGTCACAATTATTATCTGATTTAAAAAAAACCGTTTGATTATAAAAACCAAACAAATTCTAATGATTTTCTGATAATTCCTTAATATGCGACAACTCTTGTTGACTGCCCGGACGATTTGGCTGCTGTGTGGGCGTATGTTTCGTTGCCTGGCAACCTTTTTTTTTTTAACGTACATATATCTTTTTTTTTTATTGTAACACTATTTATTCAGTAAATAGTTAGCCTACACATAAAATACAATATAATTGCTGGATTTAAAAACAAGCTGGAGATTATAGAAATGGCGTAAGGTGATATCCGTCGGCTATCTTTGATGGCATTAAGAAACCCTTTTTTCTACCATCGAAAAAACGACTATGCGATGTAATCTTTGAATCTACAGAGTAAAACAGTAGGACGTTAAACCCAACTTTATTCCATTTCACCAATTACCACCTCTTTGTGCCCGTATCAATGTTTAAAAGACTGGATATGAAAGATAATTACCTGTGGAGGGAGTTGAAGCAAACTTTTGATAACTAAATTAGTTTGAATAGATTTTAGTCCAATAATCCACACAGTTTGTACGTGGGAAGACATCTTAAAAGTAGCCAACTCTCTAACTCAGTATCACCCAAAGTCTTCGACATTGAAAACACGAATTATTTGTCAATTTCAATCAACATTGATGTTGTGACCTTACCGGGAACATATGGCATTTCAGCGCCATTTGAAACAAGGGACGCGAAGAACGAGGCTAGACACATTCTACAAATCATGTCAAACGGTGGTGGCATCTGGAGAGAACGTTACCGTTGTAGACTGGAATAACTAAAAGCTAGAGATTGCCATTCGAGTGAGACTTCTGGCTTACATAACTAATTAGACATTACACTAAAACAGTAACAGTAACGAAGGAATGTAAATCAGTTTATATACATTCATATTACATTATTATATGCGTGTGACCAATTTGTGTTCATTTCGAGGTCCCAAATACTAGCGATTTAGCTACATTAAAATATGTTTTATCCCTGGAAGATTTCTCAACAACGAACATCAATACGCGGCCTGTTTACGAGACATTGAGGACGGATTCTGAAGATATACGACATACGTGGACTTAAAAAACATAGTCAAGACTTTAAAGACCGACTCTGGCGACACGTGGACTGAAAAACATACTGAGACTTTAAGGACGGAATAGGATGACACCGGTGGACTAAAAAAAAAAAAAATTAAAATCGGAGTTGCGTTGTTTTTCAGATTTTTATATCTTTAATTTATACATTTATATATGAATGGCAACCATACAAGTTATATAAGTATACATGAATGGCAACCATATACAAGTTATCTGTTCAATGAATAATATTTCTACGTGGGGATATGGTCGATGTTGTCAAGATGAAAAGGTACTGGCTGAAAAAGTTCCTCTGAATTCTCCCGCGTAGTTTCTCCTTGTCAGTGTCTAGTCCTACGGATAGTGCGAAAAACCGTGGACCCTACTATCTGATGTAATTGTCAAGAGTTTAAACTTGTGTTTATATGAGAATATGGGGAGAGTGAAATTGTGTTTAACGTCCACTCAACTGGATCATTTTGGGACTAACATATGGTACATTTTCATTCCAATAATTGGCTTGCGAGCGTAGGGGTCTTTATCAGTGGGAGGAAACTGTTGTGTTACAACCCTGAGAAAACTCACGAGGTTAGGCAGGCGACCCTACCCCATGTCAAGTGCAGGCATGGAAACCACACCACTTGTGACCGTGACAGTCAGATCAAATACAGTTTAGTGTAAACTATGTTATTTTGGGACTAACACAAATATTTATCTGTTACAAGCTGTAACATTTCTAGCTTAGGTGCCCTACCTCCTACATCTGGGCACGTGCATGAATGAGATTTTGATACTTGAGATGAGTAAAAACACAATAATTATCAGTAATCAGAAACAATCAACAATTTATCATAATTAAAGCTTTACGTTACAAGTCAGAAGCAGTCAACATTATCATAATTAAAGCCTTATGTTACAAAAAGTCAGAAGCAATCACCATTTATTTGATAATAATCAAAGCCTTAAAGCAGGAATTTCATATTTTCTAAGAAAGTCAAAACATAATTATTTCTATGTCTTTTGCTCAAAAGGTTGTCAACTCACTATTATAGGATCAAGGGCAATATTTCACAGGCATTTAAATCATTGACACGGGAAATAATAACACAATTACCTCCCTCCCTTGTTTTTCTATTGCCCCCTCCATGTAATAGCTATCTTCAAACGTTTGAATTTGAAGTTGAAAATGATATATTTGCCAATTTCCCAACTGGCAATAGTGAATTACAGGATTAATAGGATTATTCTTTAACAGGGTAGGACTGAGGACTGTTTATAGATACAATCTATTTTAAGGCTTTATTTTTATATATTTTAAATATTTAACTTAAAAATATGAAATTGTAGCTTTAAGTTACAAGTCAGAAGCTATCAACATTTTATGATAATATGGGAGTTTTGTTACACTACAAATTACATGATGATATGTTTGTCAATCTCTAAACAAAACTCTCCAGTGGATTATCTCCTAGGGCCTCTCTTCATCTAAATCTGGTACTAGATGTTGTCATGGTGATTTATTATCTATTCCAATATACTACATGAATACAGGTAGGCAGGTAGGTATAATTTATTGTATTTAAACTACTTCCATTCAGGTGCTCCATAAATTGTAAGTAAAGGATTGTGGTGGGAGTCTACACAGCCTTTATGTTATAATTCACTGGATGTTCCGGCCTTCACGTCACAATTCACTAGATGTTCTGGCCTTCACGTTATAATTCACTGGATGTTCCGACCTTCACATTATAATTCACTGGACGTTCCGGCCTTCACATCATAATTCACTGGATGTTCCGTGTGTAAGATGGCGACAGTTGATATGAGAATCGAAAGCATGTTCTGTGTGTAACGTGTCTACAATTGACACCAGTTAACATACAGCTACCATTAGAAGAGATTTAAATAAAAAAAAATTGATCAACCTCCTTATTCTCTATTTTCTTTTAACCCAGAGGCTTTATTCAACAATACGTCATCTTTTCAGTGGCCAGAAACTCAAATCTAAAATTGGAATTCACCGCTTACCATATTAAATGTCTAAGTACTTACAATAATAGATAGTTTCAAGGGTTTTTTTTTAATAAAGCCCAATAATTTTAAAATGTTCACTTGGAGTATGTATGAATTCAGCTAGTCCTCAGTTTGTATGAATTCAGCTAGTCCACAGTTCTCCTGAATTCAGCTAGTTCGCCTGAATTCAGATAATTTGACAACCAATACTACTCAAGGTCTTTCCCATCCACAACAAAATCAATAACGTAAGTATGAAATGAAATCAGATGAAATGGTGTTTAAAGCCCTATCCAAGATTGAGATCTGAGCTTGGCTTAACAAATATTTACATATCTTTTCATTTCATTGGAATAAGGATCGTGATCCATAAAATCAAAAATATATAAAATATAAAATGTATTATTTCTTACATAACAATAAGCTGAGTAAATAGAACTTGGCACATGAAAATATGTCAGATCATCTTTCATTTATTACAACATTATTTTATTCACAAAAACAAAAATCATGAATTTCACATTACCATCAGCAGGGAGAGGTGCAGCGCTGGTGATGGCACAGAGCATCCATTTGCCAGGGGGGAATCTACTCAAAAGAGTGAAATAAAAAATGTTTCTTTTTTTTAAATTTGAAATTATTGTTATGAACTTTTTTGTACAATTAAAGCTGTCATACTTCATTTGAACAACAAGTTTATTCCATCTAGTATTTAAGAGTATATTATTACATATGAAGAGAGTTCAGGGGAAGAACGATCTAAGTCACATCTTTGTCTTTTTGCATCAAACGCAAAACAGACTTTTGGACGAGAATGTTTAACACGAACAGAACAACGAGTTGCTTTAATTACAACTTCAAAATGATGTTTAACACGAACCATAATTACCAGTACAACTGACTTCATCTTTTCAGGCATGTTAACGTTAAATAAGGGATCTGATAGACTTGTATTTGTGTGGGAGGCCATTTCAGAAATTGATTGTTCCACAAAAGGCTAATACAATTTTTTACCAGATGGCGCCATTAACTGGGATTTGTGTGATTAGGATCGATCTTCCCCCCGGACTCTCTTTTTTACTTGTGATGACGATCAACAAACGTCTGCTCACCGCTGACTAGTGAGTTTGGGGGATTTTGAAGAGGTCTACTTACTTTCAAGATGGCCATCACAAATAAAAAGAGCTTATTTGATTGGACACGATTTTAAAATAATATCAATGAATTGGTTATGTACGGAGAGAGAGAAATGGGTTTAACGTCCACTCGGCACAAACTAGTTAATTTCGGGACTAACATATGATTCAATTTTATTTCTATAATTCGCCCGCGTGTAAGGGTCTTCAGCAGTTGGAGGAAACCGGAGGACCCAGAGAAAACCCATGAGGTTGGACAGGCGACCCTCCTCACTGTCACATACAACCGGTATATATATATGTTTGAGACTTTTATTCAGAAGTTTGTTGGTTATGAGCTGTTTTGGTCCTCGTTCTTGGCACAGAATTTTGTGTACTAATTACACAAGGCTAGCATATGAATTGTTTTACGTTTATATCATCTCAAACAAAATTTTCTGTAATATCAATCGGTCGTGTTTTTAATTTGTTCTCTGTTATCCAGTATTTTATACTTGAGCAATAACAATTAGAAGATTCTTGCTGTCCAATAAACTTTAGACACAATCATTTCACCGTATTGATGGTATTGAGAGTGTAATTTCGACCCTGCTATTATCTTTGAGTTTTGTTGAGCGTATTACCAGCATTGCGAACTTTATTGATGACAGCATCAGCAATACTGAGGGTCATCTGGGTTATAGGAAAACTTGAAGGCAGTTTTTTGGCAACATTTTTATGGTGGATATAGTATCTGAAATATAAAATATTTATGTGATATTTATGGAGTATTTGTCCTGCTGCATCATCCGGGCTAATTTTGCCCAGGCAGTGGTGTCACAACCTACCAGTGATCAAATTCAAACTGGCAAGGGATCTTTAACATGCCCACCAAAGAATACACTAATGGATCTGTTAATTCCCCACTACAATGTCTACGGTTTTATCCAAACCTTGCCAGATCTTCGATCCTGCACCACTGTCAAGGGGAACTTTTATGACTATGAAATCACTGGTGGATGCTGTTTTCATTCCCACCCGAAAAACTAGAAACTTTTTCTATGTTGGGTCCTGCATCCTGCACAACAACATGGACCATCTTGATTCGATCCCATTCTGACTATTAAGAGTATGTTGCCAAACGCTTTCTGACTTTTAAGAGAGTGTTGCCAAACACTTTCTGACTTTTAAGAGAGTGTTGCCGACCGCCTTCTCACTTTTGAGAATGGGTTGCCGAATGCCTTCTCACTTTTGAGAGTGTGTTGTCGAATGCCTTCTCACTTTTAAGCGAGTGTTTCCGAACACCTCACTTTTAAGCGAGTGTTGCCGAACCCCCTTCTCACTTTTAATTAAGATAGTGTTGCTAATCACCCCCCCCCCTCCTGTATTTCTGTTAGTAAATAAATCAAACTTACTTGAATTCTTCTATATAACTATTATATATAAAGGCTGTAACACGTGGACTGTATTCGAGGAACGTCAACAACACAGTAAAATGTTGATATAAACAGATCGATTCCTCTGGACTCAAGGTATCATACTGGGATGGACCAATCACATCCAATACTTGACGGATTACACGATCTACAAACTTCTCCTGTTTATATAAACCAAACAACATGTTTTACACCAGTTGTCTCCCTTTATCTTGTCTCCCTTTATCTTTAAATAGTTACACACATAGGGGATGTTCGATTGACAGTCCGGAACATTCAAATTGCAATCGACTGACAGTCCGGAATGTTCAAATTGCAATCAACGGACAGTCCGGAACGTTTGAATTGCAATCAATTGACAGTCCAGAATGTTAGAATTGCAATCGATTGACAGTCCGAATTTTGAATTGCAATCAATTGTCACAGAATTCAATCCTGTCACAGTTCTGTCAGTCCTGACTACAGATGTGGTGTAAGCAAAGTCGTGACACAATTAAATACCATTAAAATCCACCTTTTCATTTCATTGAGACTATTTGGGTGTTCAAGATGATAACATCAAGTATCCCCTTAATTTGTATGGGAAGCCACAGTGGCTACACTAACCAGGAGATTCTGGGTTCAATCTCAAGTCTGGTTTCTCTTTCTCGGTCATGTAGATGGAAGGGTACTTGTTGGTGTGCAGATAAAAGATCCCCTGGCGATTGAATTGCTATGAAGAGTGGTTAGCCATGTTGCAGTTGAGGCAAATGCTAAACCCCATTTGCTTTCATTCTTTAAGACTATTAGGGGCAAGCTTTACGAACACTACACACATAGAATATGATATATAGAGAGAATGTTTCAGGCTTTCCGGCCCTTTAATTAAGGCCTATTTGTTGCTGGTTGCTCGTACAACCAGATGGTGAATAAGAAAATGTATAAATTACCGTAGTTCTGTAATCTTCTAATATTCGCACCATCCAACTAATGTTGAAGAAATTATCTTCGGTATATCCCCATGATGCCTGAAAAACAGAACGTGAGAATAACTATACAGTATTGTACAACAGAGAGAGAGAGAGAGAGAGAGACAAATGGGGTTTAACGTCCACTCGAGATAAACTAGGTCATTTCAGAACTAACATATGGTTTAATTTTTTTCAATAATTCGCTTGCGCGTAGGGGTCTTTAGCAGTAGGAGGAAACCTGGAGGACCCGGAGAAAATACGAGGTTGGACAGGCGATCCTAATCCTTGTCACATACAACCGGAGAATCTAAACCATGACAGTTGACTCAATGACAGGCATTATGTGACAATGCGCACATACTAATCATTCAGCCATCCACCCCCCCAAATAACTATATAGATAGACAGTACTGCACAACAAATCAATTCGCCGGAATATCTGACTTCTGCTAAATGATTCAGGAATTCCGAGCAATAAAATTTAATTATTCATTGATCCAACCTCTATTTTCAAAAGATAATGGAGTTCGAACAAGCAGAAGCATTCTTACAATTATGCAATCTTTAATTTTTTTGGAAAAATTGAGTTTTTTTTTAAAATCCATGTAATACATAGCTGGTAAATGAGTTCCATAATTCATATGGCAGAGAAAACTGCTAAAATGAGTTCAATAATTCACATGGTGGATCACATTATATGGTGAAGAGTGGATAAATTGAGTTTTATAATACATGTGGTGGAGAAAGTTGGTAAATTGGGTTTTACAATAATGCAGACATATTTGAATTTTTATATTAAAAGATGATCAGCCACTTATTTGTTTAGTTAAACAATGTCATTGACAGCTATACTCAAATCCCTTTGTAACTGATTTCTTGGTACCTTGGTTCAGATGCCACCTGTAGTAAACAAATGCTTTTTTCTAAGAACAATTTTGATACTGTGCTTCACAATATGGTGTCCTGCTTCCTGAACGAAATAGTCAGGATATACAATTGTTAATCATCTATTTACACTTTACAGTGGAAAGTTTATCAATGACTTACTTGTCTCGCCATCAGGAACAACTCGAACACGGCTGTGACAGAAACCTGAGTATACTCATCTAATAACTTGGTAAACTGTAAATATAATACCATAAAACATTTTAACTTATAACAACTTGTAATATTAATAACTATAACATCTTGTAACATTATTTTTGATTAGTCAATGAAATAAAATGGGGATTTACGTTCTACTGTTCTGCACGAACTGGGCTAATGAAGACAGGCATACACCAATTTTACCTTGACAGAAGTGCTACAGCTTACTCTGATATTGAATTCCAACTGTCAATGAATCTTTTACGTTACAGATTTTAAAAAAACCTTCCTGCATCAATTGGGCCAAGACCAGCATACACCATACAGTTAGATTTGAAGGGAATTTTGTCTGCGAATTTCAAGCAATCGTTTTTATGTGCACGCAACAATATCTTGTTTTTTCGCACCCCCTCCACAGAATTAAATTGCTGATCCTTGCTAAGCTCTGCATCAAATACCAAAGACAAGAAGATAACCTTTTTGGAAAATAGTGGGAAACTTTCTTGGTCAACACCAGAAATGAAACCCAGATCTTCTGGTTAGTGAGCCAGTGCCTTACTCATTGTGCCACCGTGGACAAACTAGGCCTATATTCTACTGATTAAAACCCAATCCTTTTTATGCTAAACCATGCGATACCACTTATTCAAATATTCCTACCTCTTCATCAGTTGGCTTTATTTTGGAAAGTTTACTGGATTTATTTGGTATTTCAGGTAAACAGGTCAAGGTCATCAACATGTCTAATACAGCTTTACCTCTGGAAATACAAACATTAACAGCTTAACAAGAGAATGTATACATTGTGTTTGTAAATTTGAAAAGGCTAGACGGCCTGGGCCCTGTTTCCCGATAAAAACCGCATTTTTGTAGATACTTCAATTTTGATTGACTAAGCACTAAAATCAGTCTAATATTATCCAATCAAAATACTTGTATTTGGATTTTATTAAAGTTAAAATTAAGTGAAACAGGCCCCTGTATTGTGGAATTTTGGTTTCACTCATACCCAAGTTGTCCACCATTTGATAGTATAGAGCATCTGTATATATTTACTTACCTTTCAGCTTTTAATGTTTGAATTCTATCAGGAATAATTTCGGATTCTCGGAACATTAAACTTAAAATCTCGGCCATTAATATCACAATTCTGAAACAGAACCAATTATATTCAAACAAAAATAGGACTGACATCAAATTCTGATCAACCAGCTACGATAAAAATCACTAATAAAACAAAACAATCTGACATATTTTGTATGGGCAACAACACCATAGACTTTTGCATTGGCAACAACACCATATATGGACTTTCAACACAAGGTTTGTTAACTGGGCAATGGTTACCCAATGGTAAATATTTTTTTCAGAATACAATTTTCAAAGTAAATCATGCTTATTAACATTATATCTCCACACTTTTGCGGATATCTAATCTTTTTGTCTGCTTGTTTTTTTTTTAAGCATGGGCAATTTTTTATGGTTACTTGTTATAGATAACTTCCTAGGTTATTTGTTATAGATATATGGGGGGCCTGACAAGGATAGCTTTCTAGTTGTTCGGATGGACTGAAAACCGAGGTCCTGTGTACACATTGGTGTGCACGTAAAAGATCCCTGGGCAGTTGGAATTCAATATAAGGGTAGGCCGTAGCGCCGCTGCCCGGGCAAAATTTCCCTCATAGCACACTGTATGGTGTATGCCCGTCTTCGATTAGCCCAGGTTAGGAGCCGAACATTAGGACATTAAACCCCATTTCATTTAATTTGTTATATAGATAACTTCTGGATGAAAGAGACGTCTGCTATACACACTGATTTCATGAATAACTGTATGTATATAATGTTTCTATGGTAACTGACCACTATATAATGTTTCTATGGTAACTGTATAACTTACTCAAATTCATCCACTCTCTCTCGTCTACCATCTATACTGTCTAAATTAACAGCTGATTTCGGTAAATATTTCTGTAGATTCCGCACCAAAAATAAAAACATATCAGAATTCTGAAAAAAAAATATACATATAATTGATTACAACTAATTCCTTTTAATAAAAGTCAGCCATCCATAATTTGACCTGTTTAAAATGAACCTGATATATAATAACAGACAGCTTTAGGTTTCTTAACTGCAACTTTTCAATGCTTGATAATGGTGAGAGTGTCCTCATTGAAACGTTGCAGTTAATAAACCTGGTTTCAATGAGGAGACTAGCGATTACAGATGTAACTAGCGATTACAGGTGTCACTAGTGATTACAGATTACTGGTGTCACTAGCGATTACAGGTGTCACTAGCAATCAATCTGTTTATAGCGACTGCCTAGAACAGGCAAAAAAAGTTGACAAATTAGCAATTCATCATATCTTTATAAATACTGAACTTAACAATTTTACACTGATATCACTTTCAATAGTGTTGTTTGCAGGAAAACAGCAAAATGGGGTTAAACGTCCACTCGACACAAACTAGGTCATTTTGGGAATAACATATTGTTCAATTTTATTTTAATAATTCGCTTGCACGTAGGGGTCTTTAGCAGTGGGAGGAAACCGGAGAAAACCTGCGAGGTTGGACAAGCGACCCTACTCCTTGTCATGTACAACTGGGTATTCAAAACCACGCCAGTTGACTCAATGACAGTCCCTATGATACAGCGTGCACGTGCTAACCATTCAGCCATCCACAACCCCCCTCACACAACGTAAACTACATGTATACTAACATGTATGACTTTAGACTACAACCAGTGTCCATATGATGTATAAATTGAACTCACCCTCCAGAATAATTTCTTTAAGATAAAGTTTTTTTCTGTGGCTACTTTCAGTTCATTCATCAGCCTGTAGTTATCATCGATGTTATTTTTAGGGTTGAGTAATTCTCTCTTCAGTTGATTAAACAGCAGATCCGTCTTCTCTCTACAAGATATAAAACAATAGAAATAAATTAAAATGGTAAAGTCTTGCATTTCGACATCAGCCAAGGCAGTGTGCTAGGAAGGAAAATTTTGGCTTACCCTTATTTTTGCCCATCCATTTGGTATTCACAGAAACATGTCCCATCCGAAGGACTAGATGTTTCCCTTGTTAGGCCCCCAATTCTGCTCCACTGACAAAGGGATCAACCATCAGACTTTTAATTCAATCTGTCACAAAAGGATTTTACTCATGTATACACTTCAATCTGATGCCCTGGTGGCGGAACAGTAGAACACTCTTCAGTGTAGGGCTGTGGTGGTGTAAGAGTAAGATACTCTTTATTAAAGGGAACTGGTGGTCGAACAGCAGGACACTCCTCACTGTGGGGCCCTGGTGGTCAAACAGTGGGACACTCTTCAGTGTAGGGCCCCAGCGGTCGAACATTAGGACACTCTTCAGTGTAGGGCCCCAGCGGTCGAACATTAGGACACTCTTCAGTGTAGGGCCCCAGCGGTCGAACATTAGGACACTCTTCAGTGTAGGGCCCTGGTGGTCGAACAGTAGGACACTCCTCATCGTGGGGCTGTGGTGGTCAAACAGTAGGACACTCTTCACTGTTGGCCCTGGTGGTTGAAGAGTAGCCCAGTGAAGAAGATGTTGGCTTGCTAACCTGGAGGTCCTGAGTTCAATCGCGGTGTTATCTCCCATATTTCGTTGGGATTTTCCAGCATGATTCCCCCTTATCAGCAGTGCAGGACAGGGCCTGGCAAGGGACATGTACATGTACATGTATAGTCGTTTGGATGAAATGAAAAAGGTCAGGTGAACACATTGACATGCACATAAAAGATCCCTTGGCAGTAGATGTATATATAGTCATTTGGATGAGATGAAAAAGCAAAGGTACTGTGTACATATTGTCATGCACGTAAAATACCCCTTGGCAGTAGTTGTAGTTTCCACCTACCTGAGGTTCTGTGATGCCCGGATAGCAGCTGACTTCTGGTGAATATCATTGATAGTTTCTATCTGTAGAGTTGATCTCTGTAATAATAAAACAGTTTATAAATATACATGTAGTCTGAATCCTTAAACTTAAACAATTTGAGGGTTGTCTCCCTTCTCATGCTACATTGACTTGTTTTGTAGAAAGTAGAATGTTCATTTCTATGTTTTATAATTTATATGACATAACTGGCCAACTGACAGGGTCAGAGATGACGAAGCTGGTAAACGAAATGAAATGAAAATGAAATGGGGTTTAACTTCCTACCTTTCTGCTCCTAAACTGGGCTAATGGCGACCGGGCATAAGCCATACAGTGTGCTATGAGGGAATTTTGTAAGAGCAGCAGCGCTACTCCCTACTCTTATCGAATTCCAACTGCCAAGGAATCTTTAACGTGCACACCAATATGTAAACGAGACCTCAGTTTTCTGTCTCATCTGAACTACTAGACAACTGTCCTTGTCAGACCCTGCATCAAACAGGTAAACGGAAAAAAACTGGTTAATTAATTAACACCTTGCATAACAATAACAATAATTAACAGTACTTATATTAACAACGGCAGTGTATGAATACTTACAATAAGATAGTTACTCCAGGCACTTCTTACTAACATTAATATCGGAGACGTGAGATTCAACAGATATATATGGAGAACAGTTTTACGTTTATCGGTTACACCGTCAGCGGATAGAAGATGGAGACCAGTTATTGATCCTCCGAACTCGGACGCTAACCCAGATGTACTGAAATCATAAAAACACACATTGTGAAAAAATGAAATAAATGAAAGGGGATTTAAAATAACGTACTACTTTTCTGCACCAACTGGGCTAGACATTGTGAAAATCGTGAACACAGACTAGGGGCCGTTTAGTTTGACATCAGTTGTCTAGTTTATGAAACTACATGTAAAACGTCATATAAACTGGATGACCAATATCAAAACTAAACTCAATGGTCATAAACTAGATGACCAATGTCAAAACTAAACAGTGTTTCTTAAACTAAATGGTGTTTCTTAAACTAAACGGTTGTACAAACTGGGCGATATTTGATGAATCTTGATGGTATTTAACACTTGTTGGATGACAATCTATTAACTGAATATGTGTATTAGATTCTAGATGGTAATTAAGCTTAGTTTCTTTCCTTTTTTCATCAAATCTGAATGATACTTAGTCCTTAGTGTAATATGGGCAACCATTACTCCTGAGGCAGTTTTTTCGTCACTGGCTTTGTCTATGCTGACAGACCTGATCCCCCAACCACAACAGTTGCACTGATGACAACCTGATCCCCCAACCCTCTGTAGAAAACCAATTCAATCTTACCTCCGATGTCGTTCACCAGGTGTGCTCAACCTTGACCCCCGACCTGTTGAAACATCTGATGATCTGCGGATTCCGTGCTGGAGAAGATGAAACGAGGGAGCTGGAGAAGATGGTTGTATCAGGGTCGCTTGTCTTTCGATGGAAATATCCGGAGGTTTACGTATTTCATTGACACTTTCACTTTTTGATAAATTACTTTTAGGTCTATAAGAGTTTTCGGTCTTAACGCCAGGATTTATGCGATTTTTACGAAATTTTTTCCACAATTTAACAAAACAACAACCAGTTTGAATTTCATCATCCTCTTTCTCCAACGAGCCATTTTTAGCAGGGGGTTCAGAAGTTTCAAAAGCACCTTTTCTAGGATTCGGAGGTAATTGCCTTACAGACGTTTGCGATGTACACACGCTGTCTCTGTCTATATTATTCAACGTTCGACTTCCTGTTTGAATTGTTGATAAACGATCCTCTTCGATTTCCTCAACCTGATCCTCAATCTCCTCCTTTAATGATTGTAAAATGCTATCATGTTCCAAACTATCATTCAAACTCAATGTTTTTTTCTTTTTCTTCGCATGGCCATTCCTCGTATCTCTCGATGAGGAGACAGAATTTCGACTATTGGGGCGACTCGTCGAACTATTTGTAACATACCCATAATCCTCTGAACCGTCTAAAGAGGATGTGCAACTGACCGGTGTCGAGACTTCCGACCTGTCGATATTAAGCTCTGTTAACGAACCATTCCGTTGGGATTTTTTAGATCGTCGAAAAGATCGCCTCTTAGCCTCGGAAGTTAAATGTGTGATCGCTAGATGTTGCGTATTTTCTCGTTCACTTCCACTGAGAAATTCAGGATAATCGTTGACCTGAAGCAGAAAATAAACAATTGAATTAATTGTAATATTTGAAGTCACCTGATCACCAATAATTAAATTTAATCCATGCTAAAATGTACATAATTGAAGAAACTATTTGATATAACACAGTTTGCAAGGGATTTATACATGTATAGTTGAAGTTCCCTCAATTAGACATACATTGTATCAATAATCTTTGAATGGCATTCAGCAATTGAATATAACATGAAATCAAATGACGTCCTACTGTTTTGCACAGACTAGGCTAATGAAGACAGACATGCGTTCAGTACAAGGTTACATATGTATATGTAACGTTCAGTACAGGGTTATATATAACATTCAGTACAAGGTTATATATAACGTTCAGTACAAGGGTATATATAATGTTCAGTGCAAAGTTAAATATATAACGTTCAGTACAGGGTTATATATAACGTTCAGTACAGGGTTATATATAACGTTAGGTACAGGGTTATATATAACAATAACATTCAGTACAAGGTTTATTTGCTTTAAAACTGTTCAAACATTGGATTGTAATTGCATCTATACCAAGTATTGTAGTGTTAAATAATATATTTATAAAAGGTTATCCAGTCCTTCCAGTTCTTTATTTCTAGTGGTTTATAATTTATTTATACACCAGACTTTCCTTTTATACATGACGGATTCAGTGGGCTAATTGTTGAATGTGTGCAGTGTGCACATGAAATCGTTAGAGGTGTGGTTTCGTTTCTCCACTTGTACGTGAAATTGGGTTTTGACTGGGTTCTCCCACTGATTAAGACCCCTACGCACAAGCAAATTATTGAAGAAATAAAACTGAACCATATATTAGTCTGGAAATGACCTTAATTTGTCTTGAGTGGACATTTAACCCCATTCTCACTCACCCTCTTTCTCCGTCACACTCGTAAAATTAGTTGAACTGGTGCTTTAAATCATAAACCATAAATCAGTTGCGTGGATACAGGAGCATTTTTGATAATTTCGCATAAAGAATTCTACAAACAATTGCGTTGTTGTCCAATCAGAGGTGACATAAACAATAATAAACATCCTCAAATCAAACATTGCGACCTCTATGGAAACCTTGACATTGAACGAACCTTGAAATTTGGAACTCGAATAACCAAAGGTAGACATGTAAGCTGGAATCTGAGAGATCTCCAGTTGGATCAGTAGCCAATGAAATTAGTGACGAAATATGAAGTGTGATTATAACCTGTTCAGAGTTAAAGCAAAATCGAGCCTGCTCGGAAGCCTGGAGGTCGGGTGGCCGATCTATGCATTGGGTGAGAAAGTTCATCCAGATTTTCCAGTGATGCAAGATGGCGACCCTTACAAGGACAGCTAACTAGTTATTTGGATGGGGTGTACGTAAAAGATCCCTTGACAGTTGGAATTCTGTATAAGACTATTAAGAGTAGGCTGTAGTGCCACTGCCCGGGCAATAGTTCTCTCATAGCACACTGTATGGCATATGGCCATCTTTATTAGCCCAGTTTAGGAGCAGAACAGTAGGACGTTAAACCCATTTCATTTCATATTGTAGATGCATAAACCCCCACTCTATAGGCTACCTCAGCACTGTATACATATAGATTAGATATGCAATATCAGATTAGTTATTCATACAACAGGTAAAAACACTTGACAAATCAGATTACAGTAGACAATAAAATTTTACGATCTCGTTAAACTATATTATAAACGTTTTGTTTGATGGTTTTTGTAAATCAAATATGGATGTTTGAAGAAGGTTATAACTTTGATGGTTGTTGTTTGTCTATCAATACAGTTCGTGCCTATGACAACTTTATTTATACATGAAAATATTGCCATGTGACCTACTTGTGATGATTCAAGTTTTAAACTGTAATGTCTATTATTGATTTATGCATGTATCAAACTCTCATAAAACTTAGGATTGCGAATTTATAAATTCTGTAAACTCAAGTGTTGTAGCTAAATGGAAATGACAGGTAACAACCTTCCGACAATCGACACCATGTCATTAAACTTGAGAATTTCATATTCTTAAGTTATGTTTTTAAAAGCATTCAAATAAAGCCTTAAAATAGATAGTATCTATAAACAGTCCTACCTTGCTAAAGAATAATCCCATTAATCCTATAATTCACTATTCAACTATTGCCAGTTGAGAAATTGGCAAAATATGATTTTCAACTTTAAATTCGAACATTTAAAGATGGCTATTCCATAGGGGGAAATAGAAAAACCAGGGAGGTATTTGTAGTATTATTTCCAGTGTGAATGATTTTTAAGCGTGGGAATAATGCCTATGATCGTATAATAGTGAGTTGACAATCTTTTGAGCGAAGGACGTAGAAATAATTATGCTTTGACTTTTTTAGAAAATATGAAATTCCAGCTTTAAACTTGAGACTGAATTATCAAATTTAGTAAACTAAGTGGTGTATATAGCTAAATGGATATCATGAGTCGTATCGCCCCCACTGACCATCATCCCTGTCATTAAAGAGAGAGAGAGAGATGGGGTTTAACATTCACTCGACACAAACTAGGTCATTTTGGGACTAACAATTTTGTTTCAATAATTCGCTTGCGCGTAGGAGTCTTTAGCAGTGGAGTACCCAGAGGAAACCCACGAGGCTGGACAGGCAACCCTACTCCTTGCCACACACAACCGGGGATTCGAAACCTCGCCAGTTGACTCATTCGACCATCCAACCCCCTCCCCCCTGTCATTAAACTGAGAACTGTAATTCTTTAAAGATGCATTATGGGAGATTAGATAAAGAGTTGGCAGTTCTCACTACAATAGTTATAAACTAGATAATGTGAAAGGAATTTCCTGAAAATTCAGTCAAATTGAATCACTTTGAACCAAGATTTTAACGATTGAATTTTGAGCCTTGTCTGGATCATCATCACTAAAGCCAGAACGATAAAAAAACATAGTCTGGGTTATCCATTTTTTGATTTAATTATTAATGGACGTAAAGCAGCAGTAAATATCACAGGCTAGCGATGACACTGAGGGTTGATTAGGGTTAATTAACGTTGAATTAATGATTTAGATAAGATGTGCAATTGGCAGATTTAGCAATTGATTTAAACTTTAATAAATATTATAAAAACACCCACAACCGAAACCTGCGCCTGATAAGATGACAAACACTGGAATGGTATATGACAAACATTTATTTGTGCTTGACATTGCCTGTAACTTCGGTACTGTAGTATTTATGACGTAAATGTATATAACTACAAGTACCTACATGTATAGCTTGGTACATCAGCACACAGATCATTAAATAACTAAACTTGACATCGATATTATCTTTAAAAAAATCAATCACCTCTGTAAAACCTACTTAAAAATTATGAGGATAGATTTATTGTGTCAACAGACATTAAAATTAAAGTGACTATATTTTTTAGAATGACAGTTAAATATAGAGTTTAAAATCATATGCAGTCATATCTACACTTAGATTCGCCTTCTATGCACACATTTCTGCAACGATAAAGTGGTCTAATGATGTAAATGTAATGGGACTGTTTGCGCTTCCATGAGTTTTTGTAGCTCTGGCAGAAATGTTTAACCAAAAAACATTCGGCTGATAATTATCAGAAGTTATTTAAATTGATGTTTACAACAATTTTTAGCAAATTACATACGGACATACTCTAATTTATTTAATTTTGAATCAAGAAAATATGTAACATATATTAAGAGCATGTGTATATATACAATATTTAACAATTAACGGCCGGTCCGTCACAGTGGCTTGTTAAACAATCAACACCTTATAATCGTAGAATCATACCATACACCGAACGTCTGCTTCAATAAATCTTCTATTTTAAGTTGTTTATTGTTTACTATTATCACTTAGCAACCAGGTATATCATTCGATATTTACTTTAGTATTTTCTTTGTTTACAGTTTACAAAAAAAATTGAATATCATGCGTTACATTTGGGATTAATAAATTAAATATAGATGACATAAAATAGCTTTAATTACCAATTGAGTTTGTCAATGTCATTATCACTCAGTCCTTTATTGTAAAGTTCCCTGTTGGGCTTCGAGATCATTTTGGACAATACCACACACCCTGGGACGGATTAAGGAATGAACTGCAGGGGTCCAGATACAGATCCGCAGGCCTTCGTCAGCTGTATTGAAAATAGAAAAGTCTTTTTTCCATTGAAGAATGCTGAATTATAAATTTACCTCTCTAAATTATCTATCTTAAAGAACGAATGTAACAGCTAAATATGCCTATTGCAGGTCTTTATTCTGGCAATAATAGCTTATTACAAACTATTATTTAAACATTCATTCTTATGGCCAACCTATAATATCATCAATCTAGATCATCAGATGGCTGAGATTATGAATGGAATAAAACACAGTTGCCATTTAATGATTTAATTTAAAACTGGTTAATCAAGATTTAGTCTTGATTGGCAAGTACCGCTGTTACAATAACAAACAATCAACTCTTATAAATTCTTTCAGAATTAAGTAATTATTTTAACATTATCTATTTTTGAACTACACGTATTTTTAAGCTATATAGCAAGAATGACCAGCTCTTTATAGAAATCTTATAATATAATGTATCTTTAAGTTGGATTAAATTAATATACACATGTAGGCCTACTACAGCAAAAAAAAAACGTATCTGCCCGTCTGGTGTATTTACCTTGTGTCAAAATTTCAGCTCAAAATATTGAGTCGTTTGACGTGTACGTCAACACTCAGACACTGCTTATCCGGACACGTAACCCTTTTAAGATTTCGGGTCAATTTTTTCATTGGGTGACCTGATAATCGAATATTGTTTCTTTAGAGGTCTATACAGTGAATGGAATGACCCATGCACTGTACTTGATAACAAAAGGTAAATTTCACCTACATATTATTTTTATAGAAAAAAGTCTGGTTTTATCCAGATACTGTTTAATACAACGGTCTCCATTTCCAGATGAAGACTGTCAGGTTTAATCTTTAAGTGGCATTTAGCGATCGGTAAACACATTAACAGAACACAGTTTTTATGGGTTACAATCACTAGTTTTATTCTAAAAGCACGACGTTTCGACAAGTATCTTAACGATAAGAGGATACTTGTCGAAACGTCGTGCTTTTAGAATAAAACTAGTGATTGTAACCCATAAAAACTGTGTTCTGTTAATGTCAGGTTTAAGTTCTTTACAAGCGTATCACAAATATCGGGTTAGTAGGTGGGCCTTAGACTACGGATTTTAAAGGATTTTAACACAAAATTAAGCAGTTTTATTCCTCAAAAAGTTATCGGGATTGGCCCTTTAACATAAGGTAAACAATTTTGAGTAAATTCTTGACTTAAGTCTGAGAATGCTTTGTGAACTCAGGGCCAGAATTCTGAATCAAATAATATCTCACTTAATTGCAGATGGCCAGCCATAATATATTAACCTGAAGCCTAATCAATGGCAACTGTGTAATTTTATTAATACAAGATTTATAATTTACTGTAGTTCATTCATCAGACATTGATCTTGTTATAGGTTTTAGCCAATCTATATTTCACTTTGGTTTTTTATAACTTTGATGCCATCGATGGCCTACACTACATGAAGATCTGACAAATTCTAGTGGGAGTTACGTCAGCGGTCAAACAAGCGGATTTGACCCTAAGACGTCATAAGGCATTGATAAATCAATCAGCGTTGACGTTTCTAGTGCTTTATCATTTTTCCACAGTTTTCCTGTTATCTGGAAAAACCTAGTAACACTTGAGAAAACAAAGGAAAACTGTTTTGTTTCAGAATTAAGCTACTGAATATAAAACCAATTTTATTTTGTCTTTTTAGATGAAGATAATAAGAAAGCCTCTTAAGTGAAGGAGAAAAAACCCTATTATTATACATGTGTACTATGTCCAAATGTGGGTCTAACTCAATTTTCACCAAAATTTGACTTGCTAGGTTTTTCCAGATTACGGGAGAGTTCTGTGCATCAAAAGACCAAGAACCTGTCGTAATAGACTGTTTCAATCATTGGCTAATCCCTTATATCATCCAGAACATGTCAATGCTGACAACTCTTTCAGATCCTAGTGTAGTACTAGTAGACAAGTATAACGAAATTTGAAAAAGAAAACGAAACAAAATAGGATATGTGTTTTAATCAGGCTGGGTTTTGGCATGCCTTCAGTTGTGGTGTAAAGTGAAAGTGTCTTCAGTCGAGGCGTAGAGTAGAAGGGCTTTCGGTCGAGGCATAGAGTAGAAGGGCCTTGGGTAGAGACATAGAGTAGAAGGGCCTTGGGTAGAGACATAGAGTAGAAGGGCCTTCGGTAGAGACATAGAGTAGAAGGGCCTTCGGTAGAGACATAGAGTAGAAGGGCCTTCAGTCATGGCGTTGAGTAGAGGGCCTTCGGTAGAGACATAGAGTAGAAGGGTCTTCAGTCATGGCATTGAGTAGAAGGGCCTTCGGTCGTGGCATAGAGTTGAAGGGCCTTCAGTCGTCGCGTAGAGTGGAAGGGCCTTCAGTCGTGGCGTTGAGTGGAAGGGCCTGGTAACTGGCAAGATAAAAGATGATTAACAGAAGTTGCATGTAAACTAACCTTGGTGTGTGCACTTAGAAGAGACAAAGAAATCAAGTTTATCCTCCGTTCGACACAAACTAGGTCATTTCGGACGTAACATTGTATCTGTATACTATAAATTAGTATAAAATAACCAGAAAGACATGCTATATCACACTATCATACTACTAGAAGGACATATTATATAACACTATCATACAACCATGTTATATCACACTGTCATACAACCAGAAGGACATGTTATATCACACTATCATACAACGAGAAGGACATGTTATATATCTGTACACTGCATACAACCAGAAAGACATATTATATATCTGTACACTTGTTTCCTTTTTAATTATAGCAGAAATCAATAAACAGATGGACTAATCTATGACTTTAACTACATATTGCATGTCAGCCTCGTATTTACACTACACAGTCTTTACACTACACAGTCGTAATGAAAGAAACCAGAAAAAAAACTGTGCGAGGTTTTAATATGTATGACACGAGACCCGATTGTGGTTTTATTATTAATGAAGAAATCACATCACACACACATACTGTACGGTAGAGAGCTTATTCTAAATCAGTGCTCCTGTTTACTCATCACACTTACATGTACTTAGTTTGGGGGGTTGGATGCCCGCTGTCACATTGATCAGCAGTGAATATTCGCTAGGCCGCTAGTCACTGATAAGAATGACATCGACACAACTTAACGAGTCCCCCATATTAACTTTTTTCTTCCAACAAATTAAATTCTAAAACATTTTTTGTATGTATTAGAAAAATAAGTAAAGTTAAAAAGTATTTCCTATTTAGCCTACGTGTTGAAGACGGTCATCTGTGATAATTCGTATGTAAGTCTCTGTGAAACAGTTTGGCGCGCTGTATCATAAAGCTTGACATTGAGTCAACTGGCGTGGTTTCGAATCCCTGATTGTACGTGACAAGGAGAAGGGTCACCTGTCCAACCTCATGGGTTTTCTCCGGGTCCTCTGGTTTCCACCTACTGCTAAAGGCCTCTACGTGCGAGTGAATTATTGAAATAAAATTAATTAAACTGTGAAATGACCTAGTTTGTGTCGAGTTGATGTTAAACCGCTTTTCTCTCTCACTTAAAATTAGTTTAATTGAATCCATTTATTTTATTCCCAAATTATTCATTTTTGGCGTTTTCCAAAATTCTACATGTATCTCTAGCTGGAATAACACATTTATATTGAAAATGTTTTGACATTATATATATAATCTATTTATAACGCCAACTGGCAGACCTTCACAATCAACAAACGCCAGTTGATGACCACCTTAGTGCTCATTTTTTTTTTGATATTTTATGAAATCTGTATAATTACAGGCTCGGGACTGTACAGTACAGTGCAAGGGTGGTGGGGGGAGATGGGATGGCTGAATGTTTAGTGCATGCATGCTGTATCATAAGGTCTGTCATTGAGTTCACTGGTGTGCTTTCTATTCCCGTGTCATTACTACTACCAATTTTAGGATAATAAATAAAGTCTCAATTATCCAGACGCCGTGATGAAGGCATCTTGCTTTGTAAAAATCAAAAAAAAAACTGATAGAAACCTTCAAAAATAATTTTTGGTCTAAAGCACAGGGAGAGAACAACTCCACACATCATGCTCAGAGTCAGAGATTAAAACTCATGCAGCTTGACCTGTACATGTACATGAACACCTCTCGACTCCACTCCCTAGGGAACTAGCACCCAAGTCTCCACACACTAACCAGAGACAAGCACAAGATAGAATCTCCCCCACCCCCACATTACGTAAACAAGTACCGGTAGCCTACCATTAATGGTCGAACACTTCAATTGTTAAAATCGGTGAAGAGTTGAAGTGATGGTCAGTCAATCTCATTGATGGTGTAAACTTACGTTACGAAAAGCATTTTAAAGGACAGTCCACAATAGGGCAGCTGGGCAATTGCCCCTTGTTTTTTGGTGCCCCTGATTAGTTTTCCCTAATCGCAGTTTCGTAAATTTTTATTTTTTACCATATGTCAAAGAACTTGATAGCTAACGGTTCTTTCTATTTTACGATGTTGATTAATGGAACTGATCATTTAATCTACCATACACCACTCAAAAGAGCCTTATTCATTGATTATCGTTTACAATATCTTACTAGCCTAATAAAGTCGCACCGGTTCTTCAGTTCGGGCATTTCTCAAACTCAAAACGTACTAATGTACACTGAATTATGAATGAATAATAAATACTCACCAATTCCACCGAAATAACATCTTTCAGATGAACAGCTTCTTGTATGGCTTTTGGAGGATTTTCTGCAAGAAATATACTGTCGTCTCCAAGAATCACAAACTTGAAGGATTTGTTGTCTTTCTCCGATACGACAATACAAGACTCGTAAGCTCGTATTCTTTCATATTTCTCTTCGGTTATGGCTCGTTTTAAAAAACTTTCTAGCTTACTGTTCTTCTTAACAAGAAGGTCTTGATTCCCGCGAGCCATTAACGATATTGATGTACGCCATGGAACAGAAATAGAATGATTCTTTTTGATGTGTTACTACGTTCGGTCCATCTTGAATGTTATAACGGTATTCCCTACCGCACAGCTGAAACACTACTATCGTTCATAGCCTGACGACCGTGTACACAATGCTTAAATAATAGACTCGATTATCTAGACGGTCATTGAATACTGATCCCGTTATGAGTTCTTGTTTACCTTGCGGCTTGACCTGGTTATATTTTTATAATTAAGGGCATACAAAACACGATTTAACTATGCCTTGGAATATGTCTATCGCATACGCAATCCGGATACTGACAATGCACAATTTTCCACCGCTTTAGTGTTTGGAGATACTAACGAACCATAATAAGCTTTGTTATAATTTTGCAAAGATTCGCTTGACTTGTCATTCGGTCTTGTCGAGGCATTGTATTCTCATTGTGCGCCTGGATAATGTGGACTCTTGTAATACAAAAGGCAGCCGATCACTAAGGTAATCGAATAAAAGATAGCCGAACAGTTCGGCAGGTAGAGTGATTAATCTCTCAATGGCTAATCAAGATGATTAAAGAAAGTCCACAAGTCCTTTTGATTTTACTGATAGACGAATAGATTGAACGTTTATTACAGATTATTATTTCATTTAACACCTCCGAGAAACAAGGGCCACCGATCAAGTTAGGGTATCTGCCCAGCTGTTCATGGTATCATATTAGACGTTAAATTTGTAATAAACAAAAAAACAAAGCCATCGCTGCTTGATAAAGTCGGAACTATAACAGTAGGTCAAATTTCCCCGTATTTGAAATTTAAATCTCATGGGTTTCTTTGTGTGTGTTGGTTTTTTTTTGGTTTTTGTTGGGGGTTTTTTTTGGGGGGGAGGGTAGAAATAACATCCAACAAGGAAGACAATAGTCCTTTTTAGATAAAATTATTTGAACCTATCGGGAATACATTGTCCCTCAGCGGTATTTCCCGAGAAAATTCCCAAGGACTGTACAGAATAGTTTCTCCTTTTCGGTGCATGGCGCAAAGGTGGCCTGGGAAGAATATGTGTCTTCTTTTTTCGTACGATACCAGAGGCTACGGTGGCTCTGTGAGTACTAGGGCACTGGCTCGCAAACTATGGTGTCCATTGTTGACCTAGAATCTTCCCCAGAATTTTCCAACTTGATTTCTTCGGATCAGTGGTGCAGAGCGGATGGCCTGGCAAGGACAGTGTCTAGTCCTACTTCGGATTGGATGGTATCAAAAACTGTAAACGTTGGTATGCACGTGAAAGAAACCCAGAAAGTTGGAATTTGAAATAAGAGAAGCCCGCAGAAACGCTGCCCGCCCAAAATGTCTTTCCTCTTACCTCGCATATCGTACACCTATCTGCATACTATCCCATTCGGTGCAGTAAAGTAGGATGATGTATCTCATTTGATTGCCGGGTTAAAATTTAGAGTGGTGTTGTGACAAAGCGCAGGGAAGGGCCATAACACTTTTCTTTACCGTCAAATCGGTGTGCTCATAGACCTACATCATCTCACCCCAGTCGCGGTGCTCCCCTTCCTCTGTTCCCTTCCTTCCAATAAGGGCGCTCCCAGACCTAGTTACTATAATGTAACGATAACTATAGCTGGTTATGCCTGAAGTATGACGGAAGGCACCAGTAGTGGAACCATTTCTATCCCAGACCCACAACCTCACACTCCAGTCGAGGAGCTCCCCTTCCCTTGCTCTGTTCCTCACCTTTCAATCGGAACGCTATCCCCTTCTCATGCCCCTACTTTCTAATCAGAGAACTCCAAGACTCCTAGTTTTGAGCTGAAGTATATTCTATTAAAAATATTCAACATCTGTATAGGCCTACTATTATTTATGACTATGTTCTGTCTTCTGGATACGTCACCAGACTCTGCGCTGGATGAAACCGCAGAACGCACTACTTGATTTTCGCATACTCCAGGCCCTATAACACGGTCGCCCTTGATGTGGTTTTCTCACACTCCAGGACGTATATAACTCGGTCCTGGGGTTATATATGGACATTTTGGTTGTTTTGGAAATAGATATAATAAACCGTACGGAAAACAGAAATTAAAAGATTTTCCGACCGACCCTATTTTGGGGTCCAAGTAATCGGAAACACGGATATTTTCTTTTGCTGGCCTAAGCAAAACAAATATATGTTAACGGTCAAATATTTCCTCAGGGTCACAGGGTTACTGCACGTGATTGTTGTCGAGGATTGTGGGTTAAGGTTAGGATAAGGCGTAGTGCTAGGTCTTGGCTTATGGTTAAAGTTAGGGTTAGCACGAGCCCTGTTTACATCTTGTGCCTTTGCATCCTCAAATTGATCGAACCATAATATATATGTTGACTATTGATTAAATTGCCTTATTTTATTCATAAATCACCTTCTATTATTACATTCAAATCGCATTTGAAAACTCATTTTGATACAAACATGCGTTTTGCTCATTCGTGGTGGTCTGTATCCAGTTACACAGGTCAAGCAGATTTACCTCCCTTCCATCATAAATATTTTGATTAGTCTCTGTCATCCAAAACCTCCACTGCCAGCCATCAAGATTGAATGATAGACTTTTATTTTGATCAGTGATAGCGGATCTGAAACATTCCGTGTCTTTAATTGTTAGATGGCCCTTGATTCTCAATTCAACCCCAGTTGACATATTTGTCAAAACCCGTGTCTTTCTAATCCTAAAACTGTCTTTTAAAGTGAGAATTTCATATTTTCTAAGAAATTCAAAACATAATTATTTCCATGGCTTTTGCTCAATAGGTTGTCAACTCACTATTATACATTATTCCCCCACGTAAAAATCACTGACATCGAAATAATAATACCATTACCCCCTTTGTTCTATTCCTCCCATGGAATAGCTATCTTCAAACGTTTGAATTTGAAGTTGAAAATGATATTTTTGCCAATTTCTCAACTGGCAATAGTGAATTATAGGATTATTCAACGACAGGACTGTTTATAGATACCATCTATTTTAAGGCTTTATTTTAATACATTTTAAAAATATAACTTAAAAATATGAAATCGCGTTAAATATATTCCAATTGTCGTAATGTGTATTACCACAAACAGTTCAACATGTCTCAAGCACACGATAATAATATTAAAGAGCCGACTGAGCGTCTCGATTTTATTCTATGCCAGATCAAATGATACCATGGGCTGTGAGGTCATTTTCTCAAGTGATTCCCGTACTCCCTCATCTAACGATTCTATCCCATTCGCATGACTAGACACTTGTTATCCATTCTACTTCCAAGATACCACAGACTGGCTCCCCCTGTTAGTGACAACTAACTGTCTAACTCATTTCTTGACACCATAGAAATATATAACGACATTAATTTAGTTCTAAAATATTTTATTGAAACAAAATTAAAATAAAAAAATATAAAACGTTATTTCACTAATACAATTATAAACGTTCATTATATACATGTTAGTTAATTATCACCTGATGACCACGACTACAACATTGTTCTATGCTAGTTAGTTATCACATGATTACATGATAATCGTGACTATTGAAAAGAGAGAGAGAGAAATGGGGTTTAACGTCCACTCAACACAAACTAGGTCATTTCGGGACTTACATATGGTTTAATTTTATTTCAATAATTCGCTTGCGCGTAGGGGTCTTTAGCAGTGGGAGGAAACCGGAGTGCCCGAAGGAAACCCACGAGGTTGAGAAGGCGCCCCATCTCCATGTCACATACGCTCACACCAGGGCTCGAAACCACAGCCGCAAGCTAGAGGTGACCGGCCAGCTAGAGGTCGAAGCGCGGCACTCTAGACCACTAGGCCATCCCAACCCCCCGTGACTATTGAATGAACCACAGCTTTATACATGTATACCGTATTATTATTATACAAAGATTTCCATAGCGCTACTCACACAACAGTGTTTAGACGTATTTTACAATATGATATACACAAAGATGTAATAACATTCAAAAAATAGAAATAACAAAAGTTAACATCTGTTAAAATATAAAAATAAATTTGATCTAAAATATAGAAATAACAAAAGTTATAATCTGTTAAATATAGAATATAAAATAAATTTGATCTAAAGATATGTATACATAACAACAGGCAGCATCAGGATCGAGTTTTTAAAAAAAACTTTCTTAAACAAAACAGTTTTAAGTTAAACGGGTAAGGACTCACTGCTGCGAATAATATTTTTTTTTAGTAGGAAGTGTATTCCATAGTTTAGGTGAAGCAATTGAAAAGGCTCTATCACCAAAAGACACAAGATTTGCTTTTTTCTCAACAAGGAGGTAACAATCTTCAGACGATCTGGTAAATAGGAAGGGATTAAATTATTTAAACACTTGCAGGGTAAAGGTATATTGTCGTCGCCCCTGTCCGTGGGGGTTGTGATGGGTGGACTAGAGTGCCGCGCTTCGACCTCTAGAGTGCCGCGCTTCATCTTTCTCAATTATTTTAGCGAAGTAGATAAATCAAAGACAGAATAATTCATTCTTACTATTACGTGAATATTAATCCGATCGTGAAATCTTATCTGGTAGCCATCAGTGAGTGGAAATGAGGACCGGGTTAAGCCAGCTTGGGTTCCTTGTCGGCCATAAAGCCTTTAAAAGTTTAGTGGACAAATACCCTTTTAGTCGCCGAAACCTATATTGATGACATTTTTATCGATCTATTTAAAAAATTCAGAATAAAAGGAACAAGCTCTTGCGTATCGCATTAACTGAGACACAAACACTCTGTTAGCAGGTGATTTTAATACTAATAAACCAACAGTTGAAAATCATCGGAAAATCAAGGTCATCAAGTTTATCGCATAATTTAAAACTAAGGTTATGACAATTTTAAAAATCGAAGCGCACATCCAAGTAGGAATCACAGAAAATATAGTTTGTACCATAATCATGAAAGTAGATACTATATTTTATCTAAACAGTTCAAATATCTAGTAAGGGAAAGTAGTTTGAATTCAGTAGTATTCGGTGGTAATAGAAGATATGGTTATTAAAATCCTTATCATACTTTCATTAATATTTGTTTGAAATTAAACACATCACATTGTTATTTGATGTCTAGAGATGAAGTTGTTTCGACGTTTTCTGATTTTTTGTATTTTTAATGCAATATTAGTAACAGGTATGCTAACGTTATGTTATATTTTTGTACTGTTAAATAATTTGAAGCCGAGTAAAATGTCAATCAATCACTTGCATTCCATTTATGTTTTTGCCAAGTAATGTAGGCTACTATTAAACATTGAAAATAGACCGTGGGCTAAAGTGTCTAAAATATAGAAATAACAAAAGTTATAATCTGTTAAATATAGAATATAAAATAAATTTGATCTAAAGATATGTATACATAACAACAGGCAGCATCAGGATCGAGTTTTTAAAAAAAACTTTCTTAAACAAAACAGTTTTAAGTTAAACGGGTAAGGACTCACTGCTGCGAATAATATTTTTTTTTAGTAGGAAGTGTATTCCATAGTTTAGGTGAAGCAATTGAAAAGGCTCTATCACCAAAAGACACAAGATTTGCTTTTTTCTCAACAAGGAGGTAACAATCTTCAGACGATCTGGTAAATAGGAAGGGATTAAATTATTTAAACACTTGCAGGGTAAAGGTATATTGTCGTCGCCCCTGTCCGTGGGGGTTGTGATGGGTGGACTAGAGTGCCGCGCTTCGACCTCTAGAGTGCCGCGCTTCATCTTTCTCAATTATTTTAGCGAAGTAAATAAATCAAAGACAGAATAATTCATTCTTACTATTACGTGAATATTAATCCGATCGTGAAATCTTATCTGGTAGCCATCAGTGAGTGGAAATGAGGACCGGGTTAAGCCAGCTTGGGTTCCTTGTCGGCCATAAAGCCTTTAAAAGTTTAGTGGACAAATACCCTTTTAGTCGCCGAAACCTATATTGATGACATTTTTATCGATCTATTTAAAAAATTCAGAATAAAAGGAACAAGCTCTTGCGTATCGCATTAACTGAGACACAAACACTCTGTTAGCAGGTGATTTTAATACTAATAAACCAACAGTTGAAAATCATCGGAAAATCAAGGTCATCAAGTTTATCGCATAATTTAAAACTAAGGTTATGACAATTTTAAAAATCGAAGCGCACATCCAAGTAGGAATCACAGAAAATATAGTTTGTACCATAATCATGAAAGTAGATACTATATTTTATCTAAACAGTTCAAATATCTAGTAAGGGAAAGTAGTTTGAATTCAGTAGTATTCGGTGGTAATAGAAGATATGGTTATTAAAATCCTTATCATACTTTCATTAATATTTGTTTGAAATTAAACACATCACATTGTTATTTGATGTCTAGAGATGAAGTTGTTTCGACGTTTTCTGATTTTTTGTATTTTTAATGCAATATTAGTAACAGGTATGCTAACGTTATGTTATATTTTTGTACTGTTAAATAATTTGAAGCCGAGTAAAATGTCAATCAATCACTTGCATTCCATTTATGTTTTTGCCAAGTAATGTAGGCTACTATTAAACATTGAAAATAGACCGTGGGCTAAAGTGTCCACGGCACCGAGGAATCTACCCCCCCCCCCAAACCCAGATAATACACCATCAGTGTTTGGTTGCCACATCTTGAAGAATTAAGATTTATGTTTCACCAGGTAACCAAATTTTAATCTTTGTGTACATATTATCATAATTCATATTCGGTGAAGAAGGTCGTTTGATGTCGCCAGTCCAGGCGGTGCACAAAAGTAGGATGTTAAAACCATTTCATTTTATGTCCCACCAGCTCACAAGACGGCGAGTCAACTGGCAGGGTTTCGAATCCCTGGTTGTACGTGACAAGGTGTAGGGTCGCCTGTCTAACCTCGTTGACTTTCTCTGGGTCCCCCGGTTTTCTCCTACTGCTACATAAAATTAAACCATATGTTAGTCCCGTAATTACATAGTTTGTGTCGAGTGGACGTTAAACCCCATTTCTCTCTCACACACAGGGTGGCGTTGTAAAATAGATCTAGAGAAAACATACTCAATTTTGTTTTTCCAATTTAATGTTTATAAATAACACAAATTTATATGGAAAACAATCACTGAGTTTATTTCACACTACGTTTCAACAAGTCCCTCTTGTCACTTGAGAACGACAAGAGGAACTTGTTGAAACGTAGTGTGAAATAAACTCAGTGATTGTTTTCCAATTTAATGTTTAGTGAGTTCATATTTAGCGAGTATTAAGCCATGAAATATTTGATATTTAGCGAGTATTAAGCCATGAAATAGTTGATATTTAGCGAGCATTAATCTACGAAATATTTGATATTTAGCAAGTATTAAGCCATGAAATATTTGATATTTAGTGAGTATTAAGCCATGAGATATTTTGATATTTTAGCGAAATATGCAAATCGAGGATCACATAAATTGAAAGTCTACATGGGTTGCCATCAAATTACCTTGTCTCAAAATATCGAAAAAAAGATATAATTGTTTATCTGTGGCTAAGTAGAAAATATCTTTTATCATACTTATTCTAGATATTGAAGTTTCAACACTCGCTCTCAGATAGGTTTTGGGAGAATAAAATGAAACCTAAAACTTTAATTGAAAACAAAATTGGAAAAAAAAAACAAATTTGGGACAGATATTTTGTTGACAGCCCTGGACTGGGCGTCGACGCTCTATGGACACGTATTACAGTGTCCGTCTTCATTGGCCCAGGGGGTCACGGCGGCTAAGTGGATAAGGCGCTGGTTCGCTAGCCTGGAGGTCGGGTGTTCGATCCCTGCATTGGCCGAGAAAGTTCATCTCGATTTTCCGGCGTGATTTCCTCTTGTCAGTGATGCAGAAGGAGGGCCTGACAAGGACAGCTGCCTAGTCGTTGGGATGAGAAGAAAAACCGAGGTCCCGTGTACACATTGGAGTGCACGTAAAAGATCCCTTGGCAGTTGGGTTCGATATAAGAGTAGGTCACAGCGCCGCTGCCCGGGCAAAATTTCCCTCATTGCACACTGTATGGCGTATGTCCGTCTTCCATTAGCCCAGTGTAGGACGTTAAACCCCATTTCATATCATTAGCCCAATTCGGGGCAGAACAGTAGGATGTTAAACACCATTTCATTTTATTTCATTTTATCGTGGACATTCCCATTTTCTAAACATTGTTAACAGTATTTCACGATCAATCAACGCAGTCCCATCTTTGTATCAAATTTTTCGTATTTGTTCAATCTTTGTTGTTTATGTCGACATCGCCGAATGTAACAGCCTTCACTCGCCATAGTCCAGTTGCCAAGCCCCATTTTAAGCCTAACCTGGAAATATGTGTAGATTAAGAATCCGGATGATGCCACCCTGGAATCTTTGGGGAAATTTAAATATTCAAGATGGCCGCCATGAGACATTTTTTGGTTATTTAGTGGGGGTAAATTATGTGACAGATTCTCTCGTACCACGAGTTGAAGATGCGTTTTACTAGAATTCGACCCACTGAATCCCATGAGCATAGGTATTCCTCCTAAAAGTGAATTTGGCCTCCTAGCGGAATTAGCCGTCATTTTTAGGAGGAATACCTATGCTCATGGGATTCAGTGGTTCGAATTCTTATAAAACCCATCTTCAAACCGAGGTCCGAGAGAATCTGTCACATAATTAACCCCACTAAATAATCAGAAAATGACTCATGGCAGCCATATTGAATATTTAAATTCCCCCAAAGGTGACATCATCCGGATTCTTAATCTACACATACTAAAGATATATAATCGGTAAAAACATTACATGGACTATATTTCCAGGTTTGTCGATCTGCTGTCGGACTACCACACATCATTAGCTTGTGACATACAAGATATAATGGCCTTCAAGCACTCTGTTAATGTATTAGTCCCATGGGAAACTTCTCCCGTACACTAGTATCGGATGTTTACCATAATAAATATAAACTGTAAGGTTGCATCCACAGGCACTTGAAGGGATTAAAATAAATTAAAATAAAACTTCTTACCACTGCTTAATAAATACAAGAAGGTAAGTCACTACGCCATCTTTGGTTTGACTGAGATACCATGAATCGTCTGAATTCATCTCACAATACTCACTAGTTCTAACACTTCATGTCATTTTTATTGTTAACGAGACTTTATTTGATTATTATTCACCTTCCGATGTAATTAAATTGGTCATTTAACACTGTTATTGATAACAAATCAAACTTGAACCGCTATCATTTATCCACAATCAACTTGCCGAGACCGGAAGTAATCCGAAAATAGGTCAAAAGAAGTCTGTATCACCCAGTTCCTTTATAAACCTATCATTACTCTATATGTGTATAGGAATGGGTGATCGAGTCTCGCCTAACAGCGGCCTCGCTTCGTAGGCTTTATCACGTGATAGAACTTACGAAGCCAGGCCGCTGTTGAGTGAGACTTGATCACCCAGTTCCTATGCACATATCGAGTAATGATAGGTTTATAAAGGGACTGAGTGATACAGACTTCTTTTGACCTTATTTCGGGTTTCTTCCGGGCTCGGCAAGTTGAATATCGGTAAATGATAGCTTTTTAAGTTTGATTTGTTATTAATAACGCTGTAAAAGGACAAATTTAATTACATCGGAAGGTGAATAATGATCAAATAAAGTCTCGTTGGCAATAAAAATGACATGAAGTGTCAGAACTAGTGAGTATTGTGAGATGACACCAGACAATATATCATAAAAAAGTCAGAACAAAGATGGCGTCTGCCATCCCTTTATCATATAGTTATAGTCATGCAGTAGTAAGAAGTTTTATTTTAATCCCTTCAAGTCCCTGTGGTTGCATCGTGTGTTAGAAGTGAAGCATGCCTTCATTACTGGGCTTTATATTTGATAAGCAATTAGACCCGACTTTCTCTGTTTCACACTTTATTTATAAATAGATCAAATCTTCATCATAACACAACTTTATGGATTTACTACGCAACGTTTCAATAGTCTTACAGGTATCTTTGTCAAGCAATGAGCAATAATGAAGTAGTAAATCCATAAAGTTGTGTTATGATGAATATTATACCTCTACTTCTAAATGTCATTCAAGGAACAGATCAAATCTTATTTCAAACACAGCAACTATCATCCATTCGCTCTGTTCCATTCCATCCCACAGTCATCATTCCACCTAACCATCTACGTAAAATTGTATTTTAGGAGATGAACTGCTTTTGTCAACTGACAAGGATAATGTCTATAGGTACAACACGAAGACCAAAGAGACAAAGAAAATTGCCGAGAAAGGTACACGTCAATATTGTTTATAAGACATTTAGTGAAAAAACACGAACACAACTTAATGGATAACAATCACTAACAACCTTTAACAGTGCACTCACTCATTTACTTTTGTAAAATTATAAGGATATTCCAAACCGGATTATAAATAATATTCAGGGGTGGATCCAGGAATTTTTGCAGGAGGGGGTTTGCCAGGTTTCTGTCACGGAAATCTGCCATCATCATCTCAAATTTACATAGGCATACATACAAATTGAGCTTTTTAAATCATTTTATACTGATGTAGGATCACTTTGTGATGTAATTTCATTGATGCAAGGCATTATTTTTTTTATGTAGCTGAGAGCAGTTGGGGGGGGGGGGGGGGAGGTGGACCGCGTGAGTTACAAAGTTGATTATAGGCTTGTCATGTTAATACATTATCTAAAAAATAGTTTATATAACATTCGAAGCCAAAAAAATAGGCTATATAACATTCGAACCAAAAAAAATAAAGACGTGCAATATGCGTATTTGCGGTAACGTAATTATTATTAGTAGTAGTATTGTCGTTTCATTTATATAGCGCTACATTACATATCAAAATGTCCCTAACATACTCCGCGCAGCGTTTCGTTTGATTTGAGGTAATCCCACTACACACTGCTATTATGAGTGGCTACTGTTGTTTTAAAATTTGATTGGTCAGTAGTCCGACTACCAACCAATCACTAACTGCCCTACAAAAACTTTATATTTAAAACGAGTGCCAATATTGGACCAAATATGTTTACATAACGTTACGTCATGGCTCACGATTTTATTATGCCTAATTAATCCGTGCATAGCAGAATACTGCAGTAAAATTAATTGCGTGACAAACGAGGCTATCAAGTCCAATGAAATGTAAACAATACTGTTTGGAAACGAACATACTTTTACCGTTTTTAATACCTTAAATCACTGTCCAAAGTTTTAGGGAAGACCCAGATTAAACGAAGGACTGTCATGTTGCTGTATTTAAGTGAACGGAAAGAATAGACACACTCCCGCATAAGTTCAAGAAACAGACGTTATTCCAGCAATGGCCAGAGAGGGATTTCTCGGGCCATTGCATCAGGAATATGCTAATCATAACGCTGTCCAAAAAGATGAGTTTTCAGTTTACGCTTAAATATATCATATGAATATGACTGTCAGTCAGTTAAATTTGTTCCAGAATTACAGGCGTGTGAGAATTGGCCTACTCGTTTGTTAAATTTTGGGATCGAAAGGTGAGTTCTGTTATCGGCTGATCTCAACATTTGTATTGAGCGACGTTTCGGTTAGGTTCCTCTCACGATAAGTACTCGACTGTGCCTAGTTTTAAAAAACTAGGTCATTTCGCGACTAACACATGACTCAATTTTATTTCAATAATTCGCTTGTATGTAGGGGTCTTTAGCAGTGGGAGGAATCCGGAGAAATCCAACGAAAATGGACAAACGACCCTATTTCTTGTCAAGTACCATGCTCCAATATTGCCTACCTGGCTGACCCAAATTCCAAACAACCAATCAATCGTCGCGGGCTATGGGGGCCTCAACCTCTCGGAGAAAATTTTGAAAATTTAACCACCGCAAATGCGTTTTCTGCTATTCTGCAATGTATCAAATGGTTTTGGAACCGAAATCCAACACTAATTTCCAGCCATCCAATTAGACTTTTGCAGCTGTAATCAAAAATAATAATCGATGCCTGAAAAATGTCGCACAAAGTAGAGTGGCTCCGGGTTTAACGTCCACTCAACACAAACTAGGCCATTTCGGGACTAACATATGTTTTAAATTTATTTCAATAATTCGCTTGCGCGTAGGGGTCTTTAGCAGTGGGAGGAAACCGGAGTGCCCGGAGGAAACCCACGAGGTTGAGAAGGCGCCCCTATCTCCATGCCACATACGCTCACACCAGGGCTCGAAACCACAGTCTCAAGCTAGAGGTGACCGGCCAGCTAGAGGTCGAAGCGCGGCACTCTAGACCACTAGGCCATCCCAACCCCCCTCAATTAAAAGAAAAGTGAAATTAGTGTTGCATTTATTAGGGCTCGATGACAGTTTGGGAAGCGAAACTAGAAATGATCGAAATAAATGCAGGTTTAGAGACAACGGTTCCCCCCCCCCCCGCTTGGCTCGTACATCTATGTCACGTACAACTGGGAAATCGAATCCACGCCAATTGACTCAATAGCAGACCCCGTGATACAATGCGAAGGTGTCTGTGGTCGATTACAACAATGAGTTAAAACGTATTTCGTAATCAGATAATTTAATTCTCTCAATTAACAATGATTGACTTATATTTACGTATAAATAATTGTATCGTAATTAGATAATTCGACTAATTGACAATGACTGACTTATATTTACAGCTGCATACATGGCATGTGATTATGAAAGAAAGTTTTTATACTATACACATCCATGGATCAGAAATGAAAACTTCACCCAGATTAACCGCATGGATCCGGGCAGTGATAATATAAGAACCATATCGTATATAGGTAACGGTAAAACTAATAAATTTATTCGATTTTTTTTTAATTACAATTTATTGCAACAAGAAAACGTGTACCCGCCGTCCAGCTGCCCCCCCCCCCCCCCACGGGCCCTAGATCCCCCTTGACTTACTAGTCTGAGATTACTAGGCTTACTACAGATGTAGACCCAGACGACACCAGATCGATCGATGTAGATCAAACCCTGGTGTGGACGAAGACGACGTTAGAATGAATGGAGATCAAAACCCGCTGTAGCAAACGACAACCCCACAACGCTACTTAGAGGTTTACGGGGGGGGGGGGGGGTGTATATATGATTCAATTCCAGTTGGGGGAAACGGAGGTTAAATAGGCGACCCTTGTCACGCGCAACCGGGAAATCGAAACCACGTCAGTCGATTCAATGAGAGACCTGATGATACAACACGTACGCGCTAACTATTCGACCACTCCCCCATCCCGTTTCGGAACAGATAAACATGTTATAAAGTCCATTATACATCGATATTTCCTAGATAAAATTCATTATGTATCATGTATCTGTTTGCAACATTATTTCTTACAAGGATAGATTCATTATTAATACAAATACGCGAATCTTTGTTATTTGTTTGTCGAATCTCAGATAATTTGTTTATTTCACAATAAATATAGTAGGATACACTTCAATGAAGTTATTTCCAACAATAAAATTAATTTTGTTTTTGTCTTTTATATTAGTTAACCGCACAATTGAAGCTATTAGCGTCGACCAAGAAACCGGAAACGTCTACTATGTATCACCAAACGGAGTTGGGTTTCTTTCTTACACTCAGAATTATATCAATACGATTATTTCTACTACCCGGATATATGACGATGAATATGTATATGGTATAGGTTTCCATGGCAACAGTTCTAGTAAAAGGTAATATGCCTTGATGTAAATGAAATGAAACGGTATTATCACCCTAGTGATATATATATATATAATTTACATTTGTCAATAGATGGATTCAGTTTAACGCCCTACTGTTCTGTGCCCCCACCCCACCCCCCGACTGGGCCAATGAGGGAGAGAGATGGGGTTTAACGTCCACTCAACCCAAACTAGGTCATTTTGGGACTAACATATGGTTTCAATTTTATTTAAATAATTCGCTTCCGCGTAGGGGTCTTTAGCAGTGGGAGGAAACCGGAGTGCTCGGAGGAAACACACGAGGTTGAGAAGACGCCCCTATCTCCACGCCGCATACGATCACACCAGGGATCGAAACCGCAGCCGCAAGCCAGAGGTGATCGGCCAGCTACAGGCCAAAGCGCGTCACTCTAGACCACTAGACCAAATTGTCCAACTCATATATAAAATTATAACTGTGAAGGGTTCACAAGACCTTATTTTCTTAGAGAAACCCTAAATTTTAAAACTAGTTGTTAAACTGTGTAGTATCATCCCCGAGATGCGGAATGAAATATTTCAAACCTCAACATATCATAGGGCTATTAATAAGGTTCCGTAATCCTAATGATAGATATCGGTGGACTAATGAAATGAAATAAAATGGGGTTTAACGTCCTACTCTTCTGCACCTTACCTAGGCTAATGGAAGACGGGCATACGCCATACAGTGTGCTATGAGGTAAATTTTTCCCGGGCAGCGGCGCTACGACCTACTCATATGTCGAATTCCAAAGGGATCTTTTACGTGCACGCCAATGTGTACACGGGACAATGTGTAGACAGCTGTCCTTGTCAGTCCCTCAGTTCTGCATCACTGACAAGGGGAAACCACGCCGGAAAATCTAGATGAACTTTCTCGGCCAATGCAGGGATCGAACACCCGACCTCCAGGCTAGCCATCCAGCGCCTTATCCACTTAGCCACCGTGATCCCTTGTAGACTAGTGAACTTGTGGGCTAGTGATGAACCCGCGGACTAGTGAATACATGGACTTGTGAGCATTCCTCGGGCGAAGGTGTTGCAGGGAATCGGAGTCCAGTCGAAGTGTTGGTAAGGAAAAGGCGTCCAGTTTGGTGTGGCGGTGTACGGTGAGTGTGACCAAGTACCCATTTAATAGAGTGTCCACCCTTTTCATCCGTAAACAGTTCTGCACAATATGATATCGGAAAATATTTTCGGTATTTTTCAATGTTTTTTCGGTATTTTGACCGCTTTTGATTCGTTGAGAAACTGTTCCGTTACTTGATAATACCTTTAAATAATTACTCGATTCATATTGTTTTTCAGTATTTGTGGGGGGGGGGGGGGCGGTGCCGTCGTTTTTCGGAATTTTTCAGTAGATAGTACAATTGTTTTTATTTTATAATTACAGAGTGTACTGGTCTACACTATTTAGTTTGTACAGGTTACAAATAAGCACGTCCGATTTTATAGATCTTAAAGGCGTGTGTACATATATTAGTATTTTAGGTAAGTTGTGTGTCTTTAGGTTAAGTTGTGGGTCTTTTGGATAAGTTGTGGGTCTTTTGGATAAATTGTTTGTCTTTAGGTTAAGTTGTGTGTTTTTAGGTAAGTTGTGTGATTGTGTGTTTTTAGGTAAGTTGTGTGTTTTTAGGTAAGTTGTGAGTTTTTAGGTAAGTTGTGTGTTTTTAGGTAAGTGTAGAGTATTTGGACTAACAATCTGTACATCCTTTAAAGCAGTAAGTAGTCTAGAACTACGAGCATATTATGAATTTGGGAGCAGATTTTCGGTATATTAACGATGTTTTGAGTGTTTGGACGAAAATATTGGGTATATTGTTCAGCAATAACGGAAAGTGGTCTCGACGTACCTCTGTTCTCCCCCAACATGGCAAATGAAGACAGCCATGCGCCGAACAGGATGTTATGAAATAGGGTCTAATGTCGCACTGCTTTGTTTCGATGGGCTAATCCAGTCGGGGATAGCGTATACATTGTGCCTTAAGTAGATTTTTTTTTCGGAAAGCGGCATTACGTTTTAATCTTACAAGTAATTTTAACTGCCAAGGGTTCTTTTATGCGTCGAACACTGAACTTCCAGCTCACCAAGGCAAAGTCTTACCCAAAAGACAACTTATTCTAATTAATTGATTGTTTAACGGGTTTTAATAACAGATAATGGTATGGTGTGTGATTCACCGGATGGGTTGTTTCTAGCAAATCTGGATGGCGTGAAGATTGAATCCCTAGCGAATACTGCAATCACATCATCAATACTAGAAGATATCAATCCAACGTGTGATATAGACAATACTGAAACAGTTTATGGAAATATGTATATCGTTTGTTCGAAGCGGTTAGTAGTTGATATATCTTAAAACATGACGGCTATATAGGGCGTAGCAATACACGTCGTCGGTGGGTCCGATATGGAAAGCTGAAAACCTTGAAAAAGATCACAGATTTTTTTAGCCTTTGGTCGTCTAGTTTAATCTCTGGCTCGAATATTGTTGTAATTCTCACACAGAAAAATTGACAAAACCATTTTATGTGCACTTTAAGGACTTTACCAATGTGTTTGCTTACGATACCGAAAATAAAATATTATTGTTGTTTTGCTTCCTATTCGTTTTATGTCACAACAGTTACACACTAGTCTAAATTACAATACATAAAATTAACATATCTTTCTCGCAACCCCAACAGTCGCTAACTCCTGTAAAGTTCTAACCAGCGTGATTAGATTCCGAAAACTACTACATCATAAGATCGTCTAACGAACCAAGGCGAGTTTAACACTACGAATTTACGCGAGGTCTGACTATTCTAGCACTCGGCAATCCTCGACAGATTCCGCAACCTACATCTAGTCTCGGCTGTATGACAGTAAAGGATATGTACCTACGCCCTGACATTTGCGATGCGGCTACCGGTTTACTTTAACAGGAAAACTTGACGCTATTACAAACAAGAAACCATGGGCGCAGCCATGTTTCATCCGGGTCCTTTAGAGTAGTTTCAATATGGCGGAATTCGTCATACAGCCAGACTAGATGTAGGTTCCGGAATCTGTCGAGATTTGCCTAGTAACTATTCTAGCCTTCATCCCATCTTTCATAGGTGCTTACCCCTAACTGGTTACGTCATCGACTGATAACAGTTAAATTCTAAATATGGAATAGATATTCACCTTACATGGATATCGGCAGTAATTATTACCCGATTTAATCAACAAATATGATATTATATGTTTTATAACCCCCAAAAACATATAATGCACTTATATTCGCCTAATGCTGTCTCGTATAAATATTTTACATTACAGGATTTTAAAATTGGATTTAAAAACCGGTGTCCTGTATGACTTGATTCCTGAGATGCCCAGTATTTTAGCAGGGGAGAAATGGTATTCTGTATGTCCATTGCCCATTGGTGTATTACATGTATCGTCAGGTAAGCCGTTGATTGCCTAGTCTGAATTTTAGACTGTGCTCTCCTAATGACTACAATGGATTATGTTGATTAGGAACGTAAATCAACAATTACAAATTCCATCCCAACCCGTTTTGTAACGTGGGGGCCACGTTAGCCTAATAAGTAAGACTGGAGCTCGCTAACGAGGAGGTCCCGTGTTCGATCACTACGTTGGCAAAGGAAGTTCACCTGGATTTTCCGATGTAATCCCCCACTGTCATTGATATTCGTTCGGATGGGCAGAAACCGATGTCCCCTATACATTTTGGCTAAAAGATACCTTGCAGCTTGATAGTTGGAATTCGATATAAGTGTAGGCCATAGCGCCGCAGGAGGGTTGAGATGGCCTAGTGGTCTAGAGTGCCGCGCATCGACCTCTAGCTGGCCGGTTACCTCTGGCTTGCGGCTGTGGTTTCGATCCCCAGTGTGAGTGTATGTAAAGACCCCTACGCGCAAGCGAATTATTGAAATAAAATTAAACCATATGTTAGTCCCGAAATGACCTAGTTTGTGTCGACGGGACGTTAAACCCCATTTCTCCCCCCCCCCCCCAAGCCCAGTCGGAGCAGAGCAGCAGGACGCTAAACCACATTTCATTTAATTCATGGACTGGTTAAAAACATTGGCGCATTCAATTGCAACGAATGGAAAGGGATATTTACCAGTTTCAAATATAATCTGTAATTTTATTATTATATATGCCGAGCACTTTAATCACGAAGCATATGTGGATATTGATAACGGTTCAATATATACTAATGGATTCCGTATTCTATTTTTAGCAACAATACTTCCAGTTTCTACAATTGCAATGATAGTCTCAGGTGCGGTTATTGCAATTGTCCTGGTTGTAATTCTGGCAGTCACCATTCTAAAATGTAGGAAGAAACATGAAAATATGCCTATGTCAAGAATATCTAACACAGATCAAAGTGAAGAGCCTAGATATGACATTGGCCCTGGGAAGAGTCAAGATGATTTTCACGTGTACGACACAGTAGCACCCCATACAGAATACTTGGAATTAAACACACTGGCATTTTCTAAATAGGCAGTGATTTCGCCATCATCCGGTTACGCAGGAATTTTGTAACATGCTTTATGATAGTTTTCCTGAATTTTTTCTCTTTGTGATAAAAGGGTCCTTTCGCATCGGTAAGCGTTTTTTTCCATCCACTGGAGCCAGGTGTTATGACGTCATATGTGGATTGTGGGTTAGGATAAGGGTTAGGATAACGGCTGTGGCCTGCAGATTTCGTCAGTCGCGAGATGTAGACAGGGCTAGCCCTAACCCTAACCCTGGGCCAAGCCTAGCCCTTATACTAACCCACAATCCACATATGACGTGGATGGAAAAAACGCTTACCTTTCGCATTGGTACGAACATGAAATTGAAAACGAAAACGTCATCGATTCGTGTGTACTTGAGACGTCATCCCGTAATGAGTGTTCGGCGTTGGAATCACGTAGGTATGCAAACGAAAATATTTCCCTGTTTCTTACATTGAATTGTCCACAATTTGTCGAGGCCTTGTCTATATTTTTGATTGTGTAGGGTGTGTAGAATGTGCTCAAAAGCTATTATTTGCTTGATTTGTTGTACATTTGCCAAAAATTGATTGAAAACTTTGGAGTGGAAATTAACGTCATAGCTAGCAAAATCACATCGGTTGGAGGATACAACAACGTGTTCTTTTTCGTACCCATCCGAAATTCCGACTAGACCGAACACAAACCCTTCCATATTTACGCCCCTGCTACCCGTTCGCGCTGAGTGGCACTGTCACGTTTGGTATTCACAGTTAAATAAGTGAGTCTTCAGGGATAATTTAAAGGACTCTAATGTTCTGGCTACCTTAAATGTTGCTGGGAGTTTAGATTTTTAATACATCAGTATTGTATGTATATTTTATTTGTAATATTCTGTATATTGTATATATTGTTAAGTATTTAAATATTGTATATTTTTTAATTGAATAATACACCAGTTTCTTTTTTTAACTTATCGCAGTTGCATATAGCTTTTCTTTCATATTTACAGTTTTTATTTTTGTTATACATTACTACGTTTGTTAACATATGCAACAGAGATAGAAAAGTAAGGTATAACGTCCAATCGACATGTTATTTGGAGCCAAACACATAGTTCCATAATATTTACAGCGTACATTTTGTATGCTAAAGTACCACCCTACGGCACTCTCTAAATGTGTAACTAGAAACAGCAGAGGTGGATCAAGGCTCTGATGGGCCCTAGACAGCTCGATCTGCTGGACCCTTTGCGGGACTGGTTTGAAGTAGTAAAACTAAGACTGCTGTAAGAGAAACGAAATTTCCGAGGATATGCGTCTATACATTTCTTTTCCTACGATCTTCTTAGAAGTGGTTAGGGCACTTGTTATATTCTGACAAGCTGTAATTTTTTCACTTGTAGTAAATTACTGTCTCATTTCATCGCTTGCATGTGATGGCCATAGACCCACATCAACAGGAAAGGCATTTCTAACACCTACCCTTTCTTCGTCAATATAGGTATATGCCCATACCCACCTTCATTTTCATAAAATTTAAAAAGGTCGTCAAACTTATATGGGCCCTATTTATTCTTGGCCCTAGGCAACTGCCTACACTGCCTATAGGGTAATCCGCCTCTGAGAAACAAACTTGTCAAATTACATAGAGAATATGAATACATCATATCACATGACCGAATGGCTATAACATATTAGTATGATACTTGAGACAAGCTTGTCATATTACACAGAGAATATGATATATCATATCACATGGTAAATACAGCTACATCATTTTATTATGGTACCAGAATATGAATACATATCATATTTGTCGGGTATCATATCTTTATTATTCTATTATTTATTGATTAGTATACGACACTTTTCAATTTCTGCTGAACTCTAATGTTATCGACGTTCCGGATATAAAGCCCATTTTAACGACCTAATGTTATCATTCGGTTGACTTTAAAATCTCTGTTTTGGTCGGAGAACAATCGGTTACCATACAAGATACGCTCAAATTTGATTAGACAGAGATCAAACTAATCAAAAGCGAATTTTCGTACAATCTGGGACCATAATTCAAGAGCGCACAGGTTGATCAGGTAGCTACGACCGATCAGTTCCAGTCTCCGATTTCGAGTCCTGTCGTAGGGCGACATAATCCATGAGCGCTCAGGTTGACCAGGTAGCTACGACTGATCAGTTCCTCTTGATCGCAAACCAGTCGCCAATTTCGGACTGTTTCCTTCATAATCCGACAATTTGCAAGAACCCGGCATCGCATTGCTAATTATAATCAACGTATCATACAAGCGTCAGATCATGGTGAAAAAATAGAAATTAAGAATTCCAAAATAGCTCGAGAACTAAGGTGGGGAAGAACGGTATTTTACCGCATTTTCTTTTTGAAGCTATATAGCAAGCGGTAGGAACAGTCAAGGGACACAACCCGCTCAAAGACAGTTCCTAAAAGTATTAGCATCAATCTATTTAGACTCAATTGTTTTAGCGATATTCATTACTTTAGGTAGACAGTCGCCATCTTGTATTTGACCCTATCTCCTGATCCACTTTCGACCCCGATTTTGGTCAACTTTATAACGAGTCGATCCCGGTGGTACGTGACAAGGAGTAGGGTCGCCTGTCCAACCTCGTAGGTTTTCTCCGGATTCTCTGGTTTCCTCCCACTGCTTAAGACCCCTACCCGCAAGCGAATTATTGAAGTAAAATTAAACCCTATGTTAGTCCCGAAATCACCTAGTTTGTGTGTCGAGAGGACGTTAAACCCTAACATTAAGGCGGTTGTAATAACAACTATTTCTATCGCAAGGCCTCACTGATGTGCACGAACAAGATAAATAGTCAGAGCTTTTATGCGCCTATACAATGTCACATGTAAAGGAATTAGATATTTTAAACTTAATTTTTGGAAAGGTGTGCCAATAATAATATATGATATAAAGAAGTCAGTGTATGAAATTCCACCTCATTTGGATTTTATCTTTAGGTAAAATTTCGAGAAAGGGGGTCCAGAAGCCTTTTAAGAATTCTAGTATTATCAGTTTACCATGGACCGTATATACGGTCCATGGTTCTACGTAGCTATAGTTCTACGGGTGACGTCACATCATAATTGATGGTCACACGTGCATTGTTTACATCCAACGTAGTAATATGAACTGGTAAGGGCAGAATTATATTTTTTTTACACGTTTTACGCGTACTATTTTTTGTACATTTATGCTTAATATGGAATACTTTTTATCAGATATATTTCAAATACCTTTATGCCTGACTCATTAAGTCTCGTCGATGTCATCTACATCAGTGATTGTAGCGGCCAAGCGAATATTCACTAAGGCTCCGTGTGGCATGTTAGGGGAGGAGTGGTGATGGGAAATCCTGCAATGCATGAAAACATTTCGGGTTACAGACGGTGGTGTCGGGCATCTGCGATAGGTGAAGGAGTGGGTGGCCACAAACGCGTTTTCCTGCTAGCTCAGCCAGTGAATGCAGCAACTTAAAAGAGGCACAACAATCGTTTATTAGTGAAACGTAGTGGAATTTTAGTTTAAGAAGATTTCAAAGACATTGAAATTTTGGTGAAACAGGGCCCTTTTAAGCATTTTATTCAAAATACACAAAAATATAATCCTAAGTTAAAATTGTATCTTACTTAAAATAAAGGCGTTTCACAAAACTATTTTAGGAACAATTTTAAATAAAAACAATTTTAAACTTAAAACATTATTGTGGAATTATATATTATATTATTATAAGCTTCACCACCCTACGCATAGTATTATTTTTAAGAAACGATAATATTATAATATTGGATTTCTCTTTCATTTCAAGATACATAAAAGAACTACGACACTTTATTGATATATTTGGAATAATGGTTATATTGCCAATTATCCGGGTCACCTAATCTTAACATACCATGATTCACAAAAACAATTCTCATTCAATTTCTTTTCATAGCACAGGAAATATCTGCGGCTCAACTGTTTTATTTTAAGCGCAATATAAGCATTTAGATGATGCCTCAAACTAGAACCCCAAGAACAAAAAACACTCAAATCCCGGGTAAATATTGATTCAAGTATAAATTATACCATTTTCAAGTAATTAACAGACAAATAAAACCCCCAAAACCTAAAATCTCATGTCGTCAGGCCCAGAATGGTTTAAAATTGACAATTTTTGGAATTAGAAGGACTGCAGGCCTATAATACTAGACATGTCATATACAAATTATATACTTATGGTTTTACGCCCCTTGCCACAAATAAAGTGCAAGGCTTGATTTGATATACGGCAAAATCCCGCGGTCTGCCTTGTTTGTGACTGCCAACTACCCCACCTCCACAAACTCTAGCTACGGGCCTGTTCACAAGCGTGGATACATGAATTTTCAAAAAGGATTGGGGTTCGGGTTAAGCCAAACCAAAGTCTCCTTGAGCTTACCGTGGACAGAATACTTGGTGACACTTTCAAGCAATTATGTAGAGAAAAACACACACACACCAACTGTAGCTACGGGCCTGTTCACAAGGGTGGATACATGAATTTTCAAAAAGAATTTGGGTGTGGGTTAAGCCAAACCAAAATCTTGTCGAGTGTATCAAAAACAGCATATTTGGTGATATTTTAAAGCGATTCTGTGGATGTCTTTTTCTCCCTTTCTTACACCCTACTGATCCCTTTGAACCCAAGTTTGGGAAACACAGTTTTCAAACACAATATCTACTTTCTGTAACTGGTCCCGTTTGTCTATGATAAACAAAAAATCTTTAATGTATGATTATATGAAATCAGTGTTTCAAATTGTAAAACTTAGTTCTAATCGTTCATGAAGATAAATTCTAGATTAATTAATCATTCTCTCTTTTAAGAATAACAAACAAGGGGTCTTTTAACAGTGGGAGGAAACCGGGGGACAGGCGCCACTGGTCCTTGTCACGTAGGTCGGGGAATCGAAACCACCTCTGGACACACTGACAGACCTTGTAATACACCGCACATGCATTAACCCTTCGGCCATCCAACACCATCTACAAACACAAAGACAGAAAAACATGCGGTATAGTACTATCATCGTATATATTTCTGCCTCGCCGAACTAATCAGCAGTCTACTGTGAAATATTGATATTTATGTTGACTGTACATAGCGAGTGACATATTTACAGTATATCTAATGATTTTAAGGGAATAATTCAACACTACAATTCTTAAAATGGCTGACCCTCTCTCTCTCTCTCTCTCTCTCTCTCTCTCTCTCTCCGTGTTTACCCCATCACATGATATAACTCTTTCATTATACTCGGTTTACAGGGAATTATACCAGTATGATTTCTCAACAAACAGAACGTGTCCTCATCCTTTCCTCGAACATAGGCTGCCATTCGACTAAATCCACTAAAACTAATCATTAAAACATCACATTTCATTAATATTTGTTGATCAACCAAAACCTTTCTAAATCCTTCACAATTCTTCTGACCACTGGCCTTTTCAAAGTGAATAACCTGTCCCTTATTCTCCACCATTTGATCAGGAAATAAGTTTCTCGCGTGTGTTATGTCCCTTTCTGAATCTGACGTAAAAAATATCCTGTATATATCGCTGTTGTTATAATGACGTAAAAACTTCCACACGTGCAAAACGTCCTCGTCAGATACTCTCACTTGAGAATCATTGGGTACAGTAGGGTTACGTCCCCTTCTCACGTGAGCACAAACCAATTTGTGTTTTTCAGATGGTAACGCTGTTTTCATAAACGTATCCATTAATTTCTGGGAATCCGGAGCTAGGGTGAATAATTCTTTTACAATCTTAGCATAAACTTGATCACGTGACAGGTTTTTCATCCAGGAAAGTTGTGTGCTGTACAATTTGTTTTGTTTCAATCCATCGACGTGATCTAAGTTAGTCCTAAAATAAACAATGGGCTTTTTAAACTCCATGTTAAAATCCATTTCTTTTATATTTTTGTAGAATGGAGTGGAGCCGACGTAGAAATGTTTTGAAATACTTGAATTCTTTAACGCGAGATTGTAATCCCAATTTATGATATTAGGTTGTATTAAGGAACTCAAATTACACGGAATGTCGGTTATCCGGATACCAAATTTACGGTTTGTGAGAGTAGATAAAATGTAGCCGGTTACAATCCCCTTTAAACGATCCGTCCAACCGCCGCATGAACTACGTCCATCACAATGATATATCAAATAGCGGTTCGTGCTGTTCGTTTCCACAATATGTTTATCGGGACTATTTTCTTGGACATTAATATCCCGTTTCTTCTGCTTATCGTTGCTTGTGTCATCTTCGGTGTTCCTTACATTTGGAAAACTACTAAGGTTGATTAGAATCACACAGAGACACACTGAACCAGCCAACATCAAACATCGCTGTAATATATATATGTTATGAATTAATTATAACCTGTTATCACGCGAATCTAGCTTATTCAATATTCAGATAAGTAACTGGCCTAAAGCATCTAAAGTCATGAATAATTTGTTATGGAGTCTTTGCTGCAGGCGGTGTATGTTGGATATGAGAAACCAGCGTTGAGGTGAACGGATTGTTTGAGAGAGAGAGAGAGGGGGTAAAATGGGGTTTAATGTCCACTCGAGGATACCCACGAGGTTGAGAAGGCGCCCCTATCTCCATGCCACCTATGCTCACACCGGGGATCGAAACCACAGCCGCAAGCCAGAGGTGACCAGCCAGCCAGAGGACGAAGCGCGGCACTCTAAACCACTAGGCCATCCCAACCCCACTAACGGATTGTTTGTGTTACTAGGCAACTCTGAAATAATTCACATCAACATTTAAAATAAATAGCAATATTGTTTTAATAAAGAGAAAATGAAATGGGGTTTAACGTCTTTAGCTGTGGGAGGAAACCTGAGGACCCGGAGAAAACCCACGAGGTTGGACAGGCGACCCTACTCAATGTACGTACAACCGGGGACTCGAAATTACGCCATTGACCCAATGACAGACTTTATGATACAGCACGCACGTGCTAACCATTCAGCGATTTAATCCCCCGTTTTTAATAAATATATTTTGTTTTATAACAAATACGGCGTCCAGTGGAGATTAGGAACGTCTACAAACTTTTAAATTGTACAAATGTACACATTTTGTGAAAACGACATTTGAAAACCCTAATTCTTAAAATACATTATACAAGAGCGAAATCTGCCGATTGTGGGTTTTCTTTAGGACTGAAATGTTATCTAAATTATTAATTAAACATTAATTAACTGAAAAATGCCACAATCAACTCTCGATGGCATCGGATTTCTCCGATATTAAATGGATTAGAGCGGTTCAGCCATATTTTGATTTAATCTAAAATGGAGGAGCGAGACTTAGCTTCAAACAACCAGTACGGTGGTTGAAATTATTGCACACATCTTGTCAAACCTCCAAAAGCTTATATCTTAGCTCGCAAAAGAGAAATTTGAATGAAATTTTCAAATTATTCATTTTACATTATATTTTTTTGAATTATTATAGCCAAAATGGCTTCCAATATTAGTAGACTACCAAAGTAACGTTTGCTAATATGTGAAACCCGTAAATTTTTAAAATAATATACATGCAGATATTTCAACAATTAGTTTGTTTGAAGGTTGGCATGAATAGAAGCATTTTCGATTTAATATGTCTAATTCATTCGTCTCATTTATAGTTTACGACAAATCGTAGAACTTTACTTCCTTTCGGAACGCTCCACTTCCTGTCGGATTGCTCTCTGCATTATTCAAGATTTTCCGTTTCACTTCATATGCTACATATATCTCCAACCTCCTGTTTCCTCCCACTGCTAAAGACACTACGCGCAAGCAAATTATTGAAATAAAATTGAAACATATGTTAGTCCCGAAATGACTTAGTTTGTGTTGAGTGAACGTTAAACCCCATTTCTCTCTCTCTCTCTCTCTGTTTAGTGGCTTTATATATAATCTTATTTTCCTCCGTAATTCTTCTTTGCACAAATTAAAAAAATATATTATTTATGAAACTAATATTCGCGTTGCCTGTTCTTTATTTAAAACCATTTAATCAAATAAAGGTGAAAAGGGGTTTACTGTCCTACTTTTTGGAAGGAATTAATTAAATATTAAATAAATTATGACTTAAAACAATTAAAAACGAAATCCGGAAAAACAAAAATCATACAAATAAACTTTCCACTAACCTTTATTTTCATTTTCAGATTTTTATTCCTCAATTTTCAGATTTTTACTCCTCAATGTTCGTTTCAGGATCGTGTCTAAAATGTAAATAAAAGATGCTTGGTTTAAATGTAGTCGTCTGCCCAAGTCGTCAAACACCCGAGACTCGCTGTTGATTGGATGTGCACTGATATCGAGTAACGGCCTTCGGGGAAATTACAATGTTTGCTTTCGTGTCTCATTTTTTCTGTAACGTATGTAGGCTTCCTCGTTTCAAATAGTCAGATAAAATAACACTTTGATTTACCCGGCGGCCATAACAACACGGGAGTAAAATATGACATTAATATAGAACGATGCATACATGCACTTTGTCCCAAAAATCGCTCCACCCTGGACTGTTTTATGTGATGTTTTATATGTCTATTACAAAGGAGGTGTATGTACACATTAAGTATTTTCTCTTCAAATAACATACTTGTCCTTATTATGTAATAAATGAAACGAAATGGGGTTTAACGTCCTACTCTTTTGTACTTAATTAACCTGGGCTAATGGAAGGCGGGCATACGCCATACAGTGTGATATGAGGGAAATTTTGCCCGGGCAGCGGCGCTACGGCCTACTCTTATATCGAATTCCAACTGCCAAGGGATCTTTTACGTGCACTCCAATGTGTACATGGGGCCTCGGTTTTTCGTCCCATCCGAACGATTGGGCAGCTGTCCTTGTCAGGCCCCCCTTCTGCATCACTGACAAGAGGAAATCATGCCGGAAAATCGAGATGAACATTCTCGGCCAAAGCAGGGATCGAACACTCGACCTCCAGGCTAGCGAACCAGCGCCTTATCCACTTAGCCACCGTGACCCCTAAATTATGTAATAAGTACAATATTGGGTATCACATTTTGGAATGAAACGACTCGCTCTCTGGCAAATGTTCACCACGTATAAATGTCAAGTAAAAAAAAGGTGAGCAAAAAAATATACACATCGATTGTATTGATATCTCGGGGGTTTGGATGCCCCAATGGTTAGCACACGCGCGCCGTATCATTGCGTCAACTGGCGTGGTTTCGAATCCCCGGTTGTTCGTGTCAAGGAGTAGGATCGCCTGTCCAACCTCGTGGGTTTTCGCCGGGGCCTCTGCCCCCCCCCCCCACTGCTAAAGACCCCTACGCGCAAGCGAATTATTGAAATAAAATTAAAAAACATATTTTAGTCCCGAAATGACCTGGTTTGTGTCGAGTGGACGTTAAACCCCATTTCTCTCCCTCTTCCTCTCTTGATTTCACGCTCGCATAATGCAAAGTGGTATTTACTCTACCAATAATATTGTCTCTTACGGAACAAAATCGTAGAAATAAAAGAGAGAGAGAAAAAACAAAATGGCGTTTGAATACACCATACAATAATATTGTTTCTTACGAAAGAAATAGTGAAAATTAAAGAGAGAGAGAGAGAGAGGGAGAGAGAGAGAGAGAGAGAGAGAGAGAGAGAGAGAGTAACTGAGCTAATGAAGACGGGTATACACATGATAGTGAACTATGGCATCCATTCGGGGAGGGGGTGGGGTACATTCACAATTGGAATTTATCGATGTAAACGCTGTTGCTGTACTTATTTGAATAAAGTTTATTTCAAGTCTTAAAACTATTTTAGTTACGGCATTTGTCGAGGGCACCACCTAACCCCTGGGAATGCAACCAGTCAAACATGCATTATACAAGAGCAAAATCTGCTTTTTACAAGTTTTTCTTTAGGCCTGAAATGTTATCTATATTATCAATTAGAGATTAATTAACTTATCCAGACCATAATAAACTCTCGATGTCTAGGCTAGCCTTCGATGTTGGTTAGATTAAATTCCTATATGCCACTTAACGGCCATTGATAATTATATCAAAAAAGAGGATAATCGAGACTATGTTGTTTATATTAATAATTTTAGTAATGATTACCGAGGCTATGCGAATATTTCACTCGCTTCGTTCTCGGCTTATAGTGGATCATTTTGACTGAAATTTTCAGCAAATTACCATTATACTATCTAGTTTTTAACTATTTATTGAGAACAGCCATCTCTTTATCTTATCTCCCATAATCTATATTTAATAATGAGATTTATACTACATGTTACCTCTATCGTTAATATCCGACGTTTCCCTGCAAGAACCGGAACCGTGTAGGCTACCATTTACAATCCCATTATAATCCCCGGATAGTCCACAATGGAATTTCCAAGGGTGGTGATTTATCGTCCAGGTTTCAAGAGATCGACACAAGTTCAACGAAAACTATCAACAATTTGGATCCGGTATGTGTACTCTCTTCTAAAAATCAGCGGAATTTCCACGCCTAATCAGAGTTGCCACTTCCGTCAGATATCTCCTAGATTTCATTTAACAGAGTAAGGTTTAGATTACAGTCTGTTACTCTAGATGTGTTTTTAAATCGTCATTAAATTTGTTTTCAAATTATTATAATTATTTCGCGATTAGCCTGTTGGTAGTCGCACCTGTCACCAACAGGGAGGGTAAATCCGACCAGGGAATAATATGATTGTCAATGTAGCTAGGCGTAAACGAATTAAGGTTAAAGGAGGCACGCCTCTAACTCAATATCATTCAAGATTTTCCGTTTCACCTCATATGCTACATATATCTCCAACCTCTGGTTTCCTCCCACTGCTAAAGACACTACGCGCAAGCAAATTATTGAAATAAAATTGAAACATATGTTAGTCCCGAAATGACTTAGTTTGTGTTGAGTGAACGTTAAACCCCATTTCTCTCTCTCTCTCTCTCTCTCTCTCTCTCTCTCTCTCTCTCTCTCTCTCTGTTTAGTGGCTTTATATATAATCTTATTTTCCTCCGTAATTCTTCTTTGCATAAATTAAAAAAATATATTATTTATGAAACTAATATTCGCGTTGCCTGTTCTTTATTTAAAACCATTTAATTAAATAAAAGTGAAAAGGGGTTTACTGTCCTACTTTTTGGAAGGAATTAATTAAATATTAAATAAATTATGACTTAAAACAATTAAAAACGAAATCCGGAAAAACAAAAATCATACAAATAAACTTTCCACTAACCACGCAAATTGACTCAATGACAAACCTTATGATAGAGCGCGTTTATTTATTCGAAGCCCCCCCCCCCCACTCCTCTTTGCTCAAACGAAAGAATGTTTACCTCTTCTGGAGACTTAGATGCAGAATTAAATATTGCCTCCCAACTATCAGAGTCCTTAGACGACGTTAAAATCTGGATGCTACACAATCGACTAAAAATGAATGACGACAAAACTGAGGTTATTACCTTCGGTGCCAACCGCCAGCTCCAAAAGTCTACCATCCACAAATTAAGAGTTGGGGACTCTATATAGTTAAGTCTTCGTCCCGAATTAAATTCTTGGGAATGCATATGGACGAAAACTTAAATTTCAAGCATCACATTGCCCAAAAAACTCGTTCCGCTGCCTTGGCAATGTTTAACTTGCGAAAATTGAGACCATTTCTGTCCAGAGAATTATCTCTTCAAATTGCGAGCTCTCTAGTTTTTTCCCATATGGATTATGGAAATAGTCTGCTCTGTGATCTACCAGCATCCACTGTTAAACCTCTTCAACGAATTCAAAATTTTACAGCAAAACTTATTCTTGGAGTTAGTTACGACCATAGCTCCACTGCTGCTCTAAAAGAGCTTCATATATTACCTATTGAAGCCCGATGTCAATTTAAGCTTCTGGTACTTGTTTATAAATGTATCAACAATATTGCCCCTTCCTACCTAACTGAATTATTACAGTTCCAAACTTCATCTTACAATACAAGATCTTCATCACAAAACATGTTATTAATACCCAAGACTAAATATAAAACATTTGCAGACAGATCATTTAGTGTGATGGGACCGCGACTATGGAATACTCTTCCAGAAAGTGTAAAACAATGCAAAACTGTCACTGATTTCAAAAAGAAACTCAAAACATACTTTTTTCGAAAAACATTTATTTGACATTTTTGTGACAGATATTGTAAAGCGCCATAGAATGCATGGCAGTTATGTGCGCTATATCAAATGTAATGTGTTATGTTATGTTATGTGTTAAATCATGTTTTCATGAATGTACCTGGGAATAAGTTCATACAGATTTTTTCGGCGTGATTCCCCCTTGTCTGTGATGCAGGACCGAGGGCCTAACAGGGACAGCTGCGTAGTCGTTCGGATGGGACGAAAAACCGAGGCCCCGTGTACACATTCGCGTCACGTAAAAGTTATCTTGACAGGTGGGATTTCATATAAGAGTAGGCCGTAGTGTCGCTGTCCGGACAAAATTTCGCTGATATGACAAATGTCTGATTTCTGAAACAAATATTGATTTTAAGATGCAAATGTTAATTTTAGTTTACAAATGTCGAAATACGACAACAAATGAAGAAGTAAGAATTAAGGACTTTGAATTAAGAACTAAGAACTAAGAACACTGAATAAAGAGCTGTTTGGTCTTCCATATGGATGTGCACTGATATCAAGTAACGGCCTTCGGGGAAATTACAATGTTTGCTTTGGTGTCGCATTTTATCTGTAACGTATGTAGGCTTCCTCGTTTCAAACAGTCAGATAAAATAACACTTTGATTTACCCGGCGGCCATAACAACACGGGAGTAAAATATGACATTAATATAGAACGATGCATACATGCACTTTGTCCCAAAAACCGCTTCACCCTGGACTGTTTTATATGATGTTTTATATGTTTATTACAAAGGAGGTGTATGTACACATTAAGTATTTTCTCTTCAAATAACATACTTGCCCATATTATGTAATAAATGAAATGAAATGGGGTTTAACGTCCTACTCTTTTGCACCTAACCTGGTCTAATAAAAGGCGGACATACGCCATACAGTGTGATATGAGGGAAATTTTGCCCGGGCAGCGGCGCTACGGCCTACTCTTATATCGAATTCCAACTGCCAAGGGATCTTTTACGTGCACTCCAATGTGTACACGGGACCTTGGTTTTCGTCCCATCCGAACGATAAGGCAGCTGTCCTTGTCACGCCCTCCTTCTGCATCACTGACAAGGGGAAATCGAGATGAACTTTCTCGGCCAATGCAGGGATCAAACACTCGACCTCCAGGCTAGCGAACCAGCGCCTTATCCACTTAGCCACCGTGACCCCTAAATTATGTAATAAGTACAATATTGGGTATCACATTTTGGAATGAAACCACTCGCTCTCTGGCCAATGTTCACCACGTATAAATGTCAAGTAAAAAAAAAGTGAGCAAAAAATATACACATCGATTGTATTGATATCTCGTTGGTTTGGATGCCCCAATGGTTAGCACACGCGCGCCGTATCATTGCGTCAACTGGCGTGGTTTCGAATCCCCGGTTGTTCGTGTCAAGGAGTAGGATCGCCTGTCCAACCTCGTGGGTTTTCGCCGGGGCCTCTGCCCCCCCCCACTGCTAAAGACCCCTACGCGCAAGCGAATTATTGAAATAAAATTAAAAACCATATTTTAGTCCCGAAATGACCAGGTTTGTGTCGAGTGGACGTTAAACCCCATTTCTCTCCCTCTTCCTCTCTTGATTTCACGCTCGCATAATGCAAAGTGGTATTTACTCTACAGTTACAAAACAAAATCGTAGAAATAAAAGAGAGAGAGAAAAAAAACAAAATGGCGTTTGAATACACCATACAATAATATTGTTTCCTTATCTTATCTCCCATAATCTATATTTAATAATGAATACACCATACAATAATATTGTTTCTTTATCTTATCTCCCATAATCTATATTTAATAATGAGATTTATACTACATGTTACCTCTATCGTTAATATCGTTGGTAGTCGCACCTGTCACAAACAGGGAGAGTAAATCCGAGCAGGGAATAATATGATTGTCAATGTAGCTAGGCTTAAACGAATTAAGGTTAAAGGAGACACGCCTCTAACTCAATATCATCCACAATCTTCGCTATTTGTTAATTTAAAACGACATCGATGTTTTTATTTTACCGTGAAACAATGTGCTGTCGATATTCAATATTTCAGACAAAATGAACATATAAAAATTGGCACACGAATCGCGTGCCAGAATGCTTTCAAGGGCGACTTTTAATGAAGCGATTCGACGAAAGAGGCTAAACAGAGGCTTAACATATCCCACATGAGCAATGAACTTGTGTAGACAAGAATAACCTGACGCCAAAGTCTGCCATTCAAATCACTTTATATAAATTCATATCATAACCCATGCGTTGCGACCCAGTTGTGCCAATTTCTAGGTCCCGGAGAAGAGAGAGAGAGAGAGAGAGGGAGAGATGGGGTTTAACTCCACTCGACACAAACTAGGTCATTTCGGGACTAACAGATGGTTTAATTTTATTTCAATATTTCGCTTGCGCATAGGGGTCTTTAGCAGTGGGATGAAACCGGAGTGCCCAGAGGAAACCCAGGAGGTTGAGAAGGCGCCCCTATCTCCATGCCACATACGCTCAGACCAGGGATCGAAACCACAGCCGCAAGCCAGAGGTGACCGGCCAGCTAGAGGTCGAAGCGCGGCACTCTAGACCCCCACCCCAGGAGAATAGTGATTTAGCGCCTTTAAACATCAAACCTGCACTGCATAGTTGCTCATATAAATTTTATTGTTCACGGTGAACGAAGCGTTACACGATAAGAGAGGTACTATAGTAATTATCAGCGGTGTAAGATTCATCGGATATTTCTATTATTGTAACAGACCGTGTTATCTTGGATTATAACGGATTATTTTTTTAAACAAGGTCTGCATAATATGATTGCAGAACAGGCTTAGTCTATATATATATATATATATATATATAACCGGGGCAATAGGCAGACCATAAATACATATATATAGCCATTAAGCAGACCGATGGATTAGGCAGACAAAAATCGGTCTGCCTAATATTTTAACCGATGAATTCCACAAGTTAAAAAGTGAGAAACCACATTTCTATAATTGGAATGGATTTTAGTTGTCCCTCGCAGTAATTTTAGGCATCTGGATTTTAAAAATACAAAACAATGAAATTTATTTTATTACCTTAAGTTTTGACCCGAGTATATTTCTTTATCTATTATTATAGGCATTAGGCAGACAGGCTTTGACCCTAAACAGCTTTCTTAAAACATATGAATGTCTATATTTTTTTTTCATTTTTTCATTCAGGAAACGCTGCTTTTAATTTTAAAAACAAATTTGTTTCGTGGTTTTAATTCATTTCGAAAATAATATTTTGTCATTTTTTTACCGCCTAAATTTCGTTTTGACGTGAGCGGTCATTATTTAACGGATCGCCAGTGCGGACGTAGCCACGCCCCTTAAAATGAAGGGAGATAACCCAATTTAAGCCCGTCAGCGAGGCAAACAATAATGGCGCCAGTTTTAAGTTTAAGCGATGTACCAAGCGATTTTTCCTCGAGGTATTTGCCGTATATACCTTCGCTAAGGCAGAAACAGCGATCTACAGCTTTTTCCAAGGGGTCATACATCAAATCCATGTCCATATCGGCCGGGATTGACGTAACATCCATTCATGTTTTCGCTCGAATTTATCGAAGCATGAAAAAATCGGACGAACCGCACCAGATGTCAACATAGAAGACCGAACTATAACAGATGCTCTTTGTAGCTGTAAAGCAGGGTAAATATCAGCCTCAGCTTATTTATTTTTTTATAGAAATATCATTGATTTCTTAAACGTTTTCCAAAATGATAATTTTTCATTTTATTCTTTTGACTCGATCGTCTGGCTTTATTTATATTATCCTCGTCACAGGCCTATTAATATTAGCCTATCGGTACTAGGCTAGTACTACTAGGCCTATTCATATTTGATTGGTAGTATGCTTTTTTACTGCATGTAGAAATTGTAACATTATTTTATCATTTCTGTGGTTTAATTTTCATGATGAAAAATAGGAGAGGCTAAAAACTATAAAATTGCATAGGCCTAGATCAGATCTAGGCCCTGCCCAGCATTACTTTTGTTTTTTATTATTTCTATTGTGCTTTTTTTCAGTTTAACATTTTCTGTTTACCGGTTTAGTTTCTTTTTTTTACATTTTTTATCCTGTAAGTATGTCCCAGCTACTTTTGTGTAGATGTTAAATTACCTGCTTATATTCGTAGATCATGAAAAAATATTCAGGTGTCAATTTTTGGGATAAATTGAATTGTATTGACTGAATTATTTAGTTTTATTTATCACTAATAAATAGTTAACTTGAAAATGTTAATAAATTTGTCTATTATCTAAAATATGAGCCCTTTTAACCTAGAAAAATAATTGTATTTTTAGAATGGGAGGAAGGTGTGCTCATGTGTTGGCAATAATCATAATGATTGAAGAATGGAAGATTGCAGGATATAAAGATGTTCCTTCTCAACCGTCGTCAACAAGTTTACCACAGCAGTGGGATAAGCCAAGGGGGTCAAAAATTGAACCAGACCCCGTTTCACACATAATAATTTCAAGGCCTGGGAATGTAAACAGAAAAAGAAAGCCTGTGATGGCTAATTTTAACGACAACAGGTAAGTGTTCCGGTGACAAAGGCAACCACTGCATTAGAAAAAAGTTCTTAGGGTGTGATGTTATTATCGTGACAGTGATGCGAAAAATATTTTAAAATACAAGGAGTGTCACATGCATGCCATTTCTATAAATATGCTTGTTTAATAGATTGATACTTTCTTTTCCAGAAAAATTCAAGTATCAGATGCTGATATTTTACATCTTCAAACCTTGAAGGATAGTCAAATCTCATACTTGGTGAGGAGCACAGCAGATTCCATTACAACACCCATTGGCCCACAACTTATTAGAAAATGTATATTCCCAATGTTGCAATATTATATCGGACATATCGTAGTTTAAGTACAAAGGGGGGTTAATACAGAAAGTAATGTAATGTAATATAATGTGGTGTAATGTGGTTAGCGAAGCAATTATTTGATGATGTTGATTGTAGTGGGGAGGTGTGCGAACCCAAAAATGTGGATGGGGGGGGGAGAGAGAGAGAATATTTTGAAGTCTAATATCTAAAACGAGAAATGAAAAGCACCCGAGGGTAACACCGCAATCAAAAAGACGGTAGGGAAAGACCGGCATAATACGATAACGAACATTAATCAGTAGACAAAACCAAATCAAAACGATAAGTATCATCATTCAAAAGGCGGTTAATAGAAGAACCAGCAGGACATATTAAATATCACCATTTCATCAAGATGGTGTTAGTAGGATCAGCAGGACACGATAAGTATCAACAGTCAAGAGACAGTAAGTGAATACAACGGGGTGCTGTACATAAGACCAGCAGAACAGGATGAGTATCGTCAGTCGATAAGTATCAACACATGGACGGATCATCAATCAAGGAACAACAAATAAAATAAAAATAAAAACTCACCATGACACGCAATGCATAATTAATGAGGAAACGACAATTTAAACCAGCAGGACACGATAAGTGTCACCAATCTAGAGACCCAAAATAAACAAAGCGTCACACAATACGTATCAGGACAGGATATGTATCATCAGTTATATAACAGTAACTAAACCCACCATAACGCGATAGGTATTGTCAATAAAAGGTTGTAAATCAAACCAGTAGTACACGGTAATCTATGGTGGCTGTTAGCGGCCATTCTACATCGTCGACTTGTCGGGTTGTGAAGTCGACAAAATCAACCCGACAACGCGACAAACTAACCCGACAATCGTCACCCTCATTTTGTCGACTTGTCGGGTCAATTTTGTCGACTTGTCGCTTTGTCGCCTTCGACTTATTCACAACCCGACAAAGCGACAAGTCGCCGAAATGCAATTATTTCGCTTTGTCGACTTGTCGCCTTCACAACCCGACAAAGCGACAAGTCGACGAAATGCAATTATTTCGCTTTGTCGACTTGTCGCCTTGGAAGTCAATCATTGCGCATTGGCGAGCATTCTTCGGTTAAGTATGGAAGCCCAATCTTGACGAGGCGAGGGTGCGTTTATTCAACATTTGGTTTAGTTTTGCTACACCTGACCATTACACAGATAGGATTGAACAATTCATGTGGTTAAATTTGCATTTAACGATTGCATTTAACGACCCATAAAATTACATGTTGATATGTATTTTATGCTTTCAAAATACCTATCGTAATTGAGAATAGAATATGCTAGCTTTGCTACATTAAAAAATATTTAAAATTTAAATCCTTTCTTCTTAGGATGTTTATAGGCAAGTTTCCTTTACAGAATGCACTAAAGCTTTTTCTTGGCCACATTTGGTTTAGTTTTGCTACACCTGACCATTACACAGATAGGATTGAAAAATTCATGTGGTTAAATTTGCATTTAACGATTGCATTTAACGACCCATAAAATTACATGTTGATATGTATTTTATGCTTTCAAAATACCTATCGTAATTGAGAATAGAATATGCTAGCTTTGCTACATTAAAAAATATTTAAAATTTAAATCCTTTCTTCTTAGGATGTTTATAGGCAAGTTTCCTTTACAGAATGCACTAAAGCTTTTTCTTGGCCACATTCCAATTTCAAATCTGCTTGACAGTAACTGTATGACTGGCTCACTAACCAGAAGGTCTGCGTCCAGCATGGCTTCCCCAATGTCTAATGTACTACTACTACTACTACTACTACTACCTGATGTTTTAACGTCCACTTCCACATAAGTGATATCGCAGACAAGACATAGGAGAGCCGAGGCTTCTTCCTGTTTTTAGAATATGATTTTGCAATCTTTCCATTTGCGGCCTTGAACCATGGAATAGGTTTAGTGAGAATTTCTTCCCTTTATTTAATAAAACACATATTGTTTGGTAGTTGATCTGTAGGGACAGCATTTATGCAGACATATATGTGTCTCGTCTCTGGATTGGTAGAAGTCATCTTTTGAGGTATAGTGTTTAGGTGCCAGGCCCGTCTTATCGTGGCCTCCCCTTACTCCACTTATCCCACTTTGTAGGTTTGGTGTTTTTCTAGTGGATTAGTGTTTAGATGCCGAGTCCGTCTTACCGTGACCCTCCCTTACTCCACTAGCCCGCTACTTTGGTGTATATCCCCTATGTAGTTTAGTGTTTAGATGCCGAGCTCGTCTTATCGTAGCCCCCTCTTACTTCACTATTCTACTTAATCCAACGGTGTTCATTAAATCGTAGATTAGTTCGAAGATTTGCAGCTTCAGATCGGGTCTTGGAAAGAGTAGGTTCTTAGTGTTGAGCGGTATGTTGTTGGTCTCCATCATCTCCACTAGTTCCGTTCTCTCTTCCTTGAATACCTCGCAGTCTACCAGGACATGGTTGGTGGTACATTCTTCTCCGCACTCACAGACGATGACTTGGTGTTTGTAGTCTCGCAGCCGCTCTTTCACCCTTAGTTTCGATATAAGTTTGCATATATCTCTTCTAGGGTGATTGATAGCTGTCTTCGTGTAGATCTTGTCATCCAGCCGAAATCTGTATGTGTCAAGTTCAACGAGCTTTAATTCCCAGAGTGAATTGACCTGTCTTTTTACCATACTGTAGATTTCCGTGGTGCTGTATTCTATTGTGCGGAGTGGTGCTGTGTCCCCGAGACCTTCATTTGCGAGTCGATCTGCTTCCTCGTTTCCTCTAATGTTCACATGTGATGGAATCCACACGAGCTCTAATTTGCTTCCCTTCTCTAGGACCCTCTGGTACAGCTGCCTGATTTCCAAAATAACTTCTGGTCTTGAGTCCGAGTTGTCATTTTGGATTGAAATCAGACTGCTCAGAGAGTCGCTTGGGATGACGAACTTACTAGTCTTTTGATAAGAGATCCATGATATAGCATCACGGATGGCCACAATCTCTGCAGTGTACACCGAACAGTTATTGGGCAGTTTCCTGCTTATTCCCTGTTCCCCGTTTGGCAGGTATATTCCAAACGAGCTGGTGCCCCTTTCAGGATTGCGTGAGCCATCCATATAAACATGTTCCCAGTCATCCGACGGCCAGTTGTCTTCCAGGTGTTCCAGAGAGAGAGCCCGTGCTGCAGTGGGGTTGTTTTTCTTGTCGGTTTTCTGTAGCAGATCTAGATTGACCGTGGTATTGGGAGTGTCCAAGGAGCGATCGATGGTGGTTCGTGTTCGTTTATCACGAGCTCCTCCAGTCGTAGTTCCTTGACTGTTTCCCTGATACCCTGGCCGAAGCTTTTCTTTCTAGGATCTCTTACATATCTTGTCTTCTTTAGGCTGACAAAGGCCGGGGATCTCTCGCCCAATTGCGAGATCTTAGCCCAATACCTTGTTGCTAGTTCTTTTCTTCTTAGGGATAGGGGCAACTCTCCGGCTTCCTGTAGTAATGCCTCTCTCCTGGTCCCAAGCCCTACGCCAGTCGCAATACACAGAGCTTTGTATTGGATGGTGTCAAGCTTACTTAAGAGTGTTGGCGCGCAGTTCATGAAGACCAAAGGTCCGTAGTCTAATACAGAGCGTATTAGAGCACGATACACCATTATAAGTGTAACTCTATTGGCTCCCCAGGTGCTACCCGTTATTTTTCTCATTAAGTTTAGGACTTTGGAGCATCTATCTACAGTCCAGTCGATGTGCGTCTAATGTACGGTGACGTGCAGGTAATGGAACCTTTGTCCGTTGGAATTGTTTCAAATAAGCGTAGGCAGTGGAGTTGCTGTCTGGGCAAACTTTCCTTAATAGCACACTGCATTGGTGTCGAAAAATAGTTTAAAATAATATGTTGGCAGAAAAAAGTACCCCGGCCGTATCGCCGCTGTCTTGACAGAATTTACCCCGTAATAGGCCTACACGGCACAACATATGCCTATCTTCATTGATGCAGAAAAGTACATTGGTTGATAAACTAAGTCATAGTTTAAATAAACGTGGTCTGTCCCCAAAATGTTTGTTTTTGTATATAGTATATAAGTTTTAACTATAAACAATATGGTTTGTAATTAACAAAATAGTATATTAAGTAGGTAAGTAATTCTTTATTACTGAAAGTTACTTCAGGGGCGTTTTAAGGTTTATCATGGCGGAGGCTATACTATTTTAGAGGCCCTCTTTCGGAGGGTGGGGTTGGTCTTGATTGATGATTTTTATGCCAATGTAATGGCTGCATTCACATTCAGTAATGGATTCGACAGTAACAGTGTATAGAAAACGATTGACTCGGGGGCCCCTTTCCCTTGGCCAGAGGGGCCCTTTTGTCAGAAGTGGGGCCCTTTTGTCTGCATTAGGGCCCCCTAAACTAGGGTACATTTTATTTTTTCTCATCGGTTTTAGCATTTTTCTCTCGTTTTATTTTTCCAATTTCTTTGATTTTTTTCGCGAGGAGGCTTGCGCCTCCAGCGCCTCAGCTATAAAACGCCTTTGAGTTACTTATAGCAAATACAATGAATAAATTTGTAAATATGTAAAGGTGTTAATGATACAAATAGTACAAAATAAGTTAGAAAAGAATGAAAGTTCTAGGGAAGAATAGCGCCAAGAAAAGAATGACGTTTAATAAATTATAAATGTATATATTTTGCTAACGAGTTTAAAATAACTGGTGATGTGGAAGACATAATGTCTATAAATTTTTGGAGTGAAGGGTGATTTCTATAATAAAAAGGAATAAGCTGTTCTTTATATAATGGACAGCAAAGTAAAAAAATGATATTCGTCTTCAACGTTATTTAAATTGCATAATTTACAAATTCTATCATTTCTGTTAATTGTATCGTATGTGATAAGCTATGTGATACACATCTAAATTTGGATAGAGATACACAGTAATTATGATTTGAGATATTTGATAAATATTCTTTTTGTGATAAGGAAATGTTGAAAAGGTTATAATAATTTAGTTTTGAATATTTCAACCGATCTTCATTCCATTCCTGTGAATACTGATCGCTTATTCTATATTTAAGTTCATCATATACATGTACAGGTAAAACAACATATTGATCATCAAAAGCGTACACGGGACGTCGGTTTTCGTCCCATCCGAACGACTAAAAACTGGCCTTATCAGGTCGACCTTCGTGCACCTTTAGGTCAATTGGTTGATCTGGATCGCATGTCTTGGATACTCACCATAAACAATATATTCACTTGAAATGAAATGCGGTTAAACGTCCTACTCTTCTGCACCTAACCTGGGCTAATGGAAGACGGGCATTATGCCATACAGTGTGCTATGAGCGAATTTTTGTCTGGAAAGGGCGCTACGACCTACTTTAATATCGAATTTCAACTGCCAATAGATCTTTTATGTGCACGCAAATGTGTACACGGGACGTCGGTTTTCGTCCCATCACTGACAAAGGGAAAACACGACGAAAAACATATATGATTTGAGTTGGGATATTAGTAGATTGATTATTATTATGTATTTTGGTAAATTGTGCTGTTGATGGTAATCAGTGAAGATGCGAAGGAATTCTAAATTACGATAGATATATTGAAAGCATACATTAACATACATATCAACATATAAAACTGACACTCCTCTGAAATATAGATTCTTAATTTTATGGGTCCTTAAATGCAAATCTAACCAAATGAATTTTTCAATCCTATGTATGTAATGGTCAGGTGTAGCAAAACAAAACCACATGCTGAAAAAGCACCCTCGCCTCGTCGAGATTAGGCTTCCATACTTTTCCGAAGACTGCTCGATCATGCGCAGTGATTGACTTCCAAGGCGACAAGTCGACAAAGCGAAATAATTGCATTTCGGCGGCTTGTCGACTTGTCGGGTTGTGAAGGCGACAAAGCGACAAGTCGACAAAGCGAAATAATTGCATTTCGGCGACTTGTCGACTTGTCGCTTTGTCGGGTTGTGAATAAGTCGAAAGCGACAAGTCGACAAAATTGACCCGACAAGTCGACAAAATGAGGGCGACGATTGTCGGGTTAGTTTGTCGCGTTGTCGGGTTGATTTTGTCGACTTGTCGCTTTGTCGCCTTCACAACCCGACAAAGCGACAATTCGACGAAATGCAATTATTTCGCTTTGTCGTGCCGCGACTTGTCGCCTTCACAACCCGACAAGTCGACGATGTAGAATGGCCGCTAACAGCCACCATAGTAATCAGCAAGATACCGTAAGTAGAAAATGTCGGGATACGATATGTAAATGGGTGTGGTAAGTATTATAGTAGGGTGAATTACGGCCCAATAGTAAATGTTTTATACGTCGTGCTAATTCGCACAGTATTACTTAATTTTGAAGGCCATATTTTAATGGATCTTAATTCACCTTAATTACTCCTATTTATATCTATTTCATATTGTCTTATATATCTCATTAATCACATGTCTCCAGTATTCTTTGTTTTACACTTTAAATCTATTTTATTAATTGTAATTAACGTCTACGGGCTATAGGATTTTAGTTGCCACCGTGTACTGTTTGTAGACAATAGATTTATAAGATTAATGCCCTAGGCAATGCATGGGTATATATAGACCCAATTGGCAGAATTAGCAGAGACCTTGCTACAACGTGTCTTGGGAGATCAGCTTAGATCGCATGCCTAAGAACAGACCTATATTTGGAGACATAAGTTTATGTCATTTCCCATATCCATATTGGAGCTTATGAAGCAGTCAAGTGCCAGGATATTCGCGACTACTTTGTTTGTTTTTACTAATACTATCATATTTCATTATTTTGTTAGAGTAGGACATCGTCATTTATATATATATTAAACATGTATTTTATATCTTATTATAGAAGTCTATAGTAGTATATTCTCTTTTAATCATTTCTTTAAATACCTTAATATTCCATACCTTTCTAACCAGGGTAATTATTTTTAGATTAGGGTAATGGATAACTCCTACCTCTTAACATGGTTTATATAATTAGTAAATAATTATTATTGTCTAATGATTGATGTTTTGTCATACATTTTGTGTAACCAATATATACATTGTACTGTTATAATTGATATAATACTGTGTATTAGTCGTGTTTATATTCTTATGATTTGATCTTTCTAATGCAACATTTGTAAACAGCCAGTAGAAATAAATGTCCCTTATAGATACATTTAGACGGCTGGAATTGGCACTGCAGGCAAGGCAACGGGACTGCGGCCGATAGTCAGCGATCAAATCGCTGATAACGGCAAGCTACGTTCCGAAGGCTTAGAACCTGCTCTCGTAAACGAGGTCCCTCCCTTTTCATATTCAGAGAGTAAGGCAATCTAGGATTGCCCGAAAAAGACAAGTTGCAGATTCAAGAACAAGTACGGTCAATGCTACTCACCCGAAAAAGGAAAACTTCAAGTAAAGTACGGCGAATGCTATTCGCCCGAAAAAGGAAAGGTTTCAAGACAGTACGGCAAATGCTATTTGCCCGAAAAAGGAAAGACTCTTTTCATAGTACGGTGAACGCTGTTCACCCGAAAAAGGACAGTTAACAGAAATAATCATATTGAAGCTGTAAATACTTATTATATATTTTGAAAGTTTTTGTTACATAAAGGTTTGAAAACTGAACGACTCTGACTTATTCCTACGGTGAAACTTATAACATTAATATAAGCAAAACACCGTTAATGACCACTTTTTAACTGGTCCTTACACACCCTTCCGAAGTTCCGTTTTACCGGTGGCTCGTGATCAGCCAGGAATTGATCACTGGTGGCAGAGATATCAAGCTCCCCCTACCCCAAACGTGGTTATCCCGTCAAGGAAACGTTACACGTTTTTGGTGGCAGAGGTGGGATAATTATAAGGAATAAGTATAGACGTTCAGTAGTAAAACCATTTGACAATCTTTCAAAATGGCAGAACTCCCAGAAACACCAACAAGTTTGGCGGACAAGGCAGGAAAAAAGAAACTAGAAGAAATCACAAGTGAACTAAAAACCCTGAGTAAAAGCTTGGGTTTGGGGGATGATGCTGATGAACGTAAAGAGAGAAGAGGACAGCCTGGCTTTCGCAGCTTTAATCCAGTTGACGAGAACACAGCTAGAAGACCTTCATCCTTTATCACCCAGCAGACTAGGCGGTTACTTGATGACTTCGAAGTGCCACAAGAGACACAATTTCTGACACGTACAGCACCTTTAAAGAAAGAGTCGAGTAGACGACGGTTGCCAACTCCTCCATTATTTGAAAACCCGGAGTTCAGGACTTCATTGTCCCCGCCTGTGCTAAACCCAATGGTTCCTAGATATCAAGCAAATGCTGAAGCTGTGAGTATGGTACGTAATCAACCATTGGTACAACCAGTATATAAAAAGCCAATTTTGGTTGCATCAAAATTTGATGGTAGCACGCCCTTAATGGACTACATGGTTCACTTCGAGACGTGTATCAAGTTAAATGGATGGACACCAGAAGAACAGGGTCTATATCTAGCTGGAAGTTTAACAGGACCAGCTCAGCAAGTGTTGAGTTCACTCCAGTCTACAGAGAGGTACAAGTACACAGTTTTGGTGAACGCAATGAAGAGGCGATTCCAGCCAAAGAATCAGACAGAACTGTACCGTACAGAGTTGAAATTCCGTCGAAGACATCCACGAGAAAAACTCTCAGAGTTAGGCCAGTCGATCAAACGCCTGGTGTATATGGCATATCCAACGGCGGAGCAAGGTTTACAAGACATTCTTGCAAGAGATGCTTTTCTGGACGCACTGCAAGAAGACAGTGATATGGTATGGAAAGTGCAACAAACTAGACCATGCAACATTTAGCAAAGTATTCAAGTGGCCATCGAGCTCGAATCTTTCAGATCTTCACATGAAGCTAAACTTCCGAAGGAGAAGTATACCAGAGGTTTACAGAGTAACCCTAAAATAGAACCTCAAGAAGTATAGGTGTTCAGATGATGGAGTTAAGGCTGGATTTATACATCGAGGACGAGTAAGAAGATACGAAGGCGTGGGTAGTGAAGCAGTCAAGTGCCAGGATATTCGCGACTACTTTGTTTGTTTTTACTAATGCTATCATATTTCATTATTTTGTTAGAGTAGGACATCGTCATTTATATATATATTAAACATGTATTTTATATCTTATTATAGAAGTCTATAGTAGTATATTCTCTTTTAATCATTTCTTTAAATACCTTAATATTCCATACCTTTCTAACCAGGGTAATTATTTTTAGATTAGGGTAATGGATAACTCCTACCTCTTAACATGATTTATATAATTAGTAAATAATTATTATTGTCTAATGATTGATGTTTTGTCATACATTTTGTGTAACCAATATATACATTGTACTGTTATAATTGATATAATACTGTGTATTAGTCGTGTTTATATTCTTATGATTTGATCTTTCTAATGCAACATTTGTAAACAGCCAGTAGAAATAAATGTCCCTTATAGATACATTTAGACGGCTGGAATTTGCACTGTAGGCTAGTCAACGGGACTGCGGCCGACAGTCAGCGATCAAATCGCTGATAACGGCAAGCTGCGTTCCGAAGGCTTAGAACCTCCTCTCGTGAAAGAGGTCCCTCCCCTTTCATTTTCAGAGAGTACGGCAATCTAGAATTGCCCGAAAAAGACAAGTTGCAGATTCAAGAACAAGTACGGTGAATGTTATTCACCCGAAAAAGGAAAACTTCAAGTAAAGTACGGCGAATGTTATTCGCCCGAAAAAGGAAAGGTTTCAAGACAGTACGGCAAATGCTACTTGCCCGAAAAAGGCAAGACTCTTTTCATAGTACGGTGAACGCTGTTCACCCGAAAAAGGACAGTTAACAGAAATAATCATATTGAAGCTGTAAATACTTATTATATATTTTGAAAGTTTTTGTTACATAAAGGTTTGAAAACTGAACGACTCTGACTTATTCCTACGGTGAAACTTATAACATTAATTTAAGCAAAACACCGTTAATGACCACTTTTTAGCTGGTCCTTACACACCCTTTCGAAGTTCCGTTTTACCGGTGGCTCGTGATCAGCCAGGAATTGATCACTGGTGGCAGAGATATCAAGCTCCCCCTACCCCAAACGTGGTTATCCCGTCAAGGAAACGTTACACTTATGTACTGTTAAGCATTTAGCCAATAATTGTTATAATAATTGTTATATTAATTATCTGCTATTAAGTATTGTTCACTAAAGAATATATCGAATTATTAACAAACAACAAGAGTCCTGTCTTCATTTAATCTACAACGAGATTCCAGAAAATACACGAGAAACGCACTTCTACAGTATCATTTAAGCGGTGGGTACAAACAACACGGCACGATAAGCACCGACAGTCGGGATACAGTGGGTAAAAACCAACATGGCGCAATAGGTATCATCAGTCAAGAAAACAGGTAAGTATCATCAATCAAGACAACAGGTAAGTAGCATCAATCAAGAGATGGTAAGTAGAACCAGCCTGAAGTGACAAGTATCATCAACCAAGAGACAGTAAGCAAAAACAGTTGGAAGCGATAAGTATCAAAAATCAGTAGACGGTAAGTACTTTGTTTAATTTTTACTTAAATCTATTGGATCGGTTTATGAATAACTGAACTGCGGTAAAGATTGCTATATTTGTTTAAGACGTCAAGATGTTGTTTCCATATAACAACGTTCTAATCTCCCGGTGTGTATATGGTAATAGTAATATAGTTTCTTGTCTTTGTCTAGTAAAGTTGGAGCAGTAAAAAAAAAATAATGTTCGCTGTCCTCCATAGTGTGACCGCATGTACACGATGGATTGTCGGAAATATTCATTAAGAACTTGTGGTAGTTCAAACCACTTTTATGACATTTAAGTCTAGTGTGAATAATTTCGAGTCTTCGATCTCCTTGGTAGTAGTGTTTAGGGGTCGTTTGGTCGCTTTTGTTTAGGTGACCTTTGAACTCTTGCAAAGTTGAACTTTTCCTTACATCTTCGGGGAGGTTATTCCAGAGTGAGATCGTAGAAGGGAGAAAAGACCGTTTATATGTAGTTGTTGATGCATATATGTTTCGGTAATGTGATTGGTTACGTGTAGCGTGTGGATTCAGGGCTGCGACTCTAGGTGGAACGAGTAATGATAGGTAGCTGGGTGTGTGTTTGTGTTTCATCTTGTCAAATACAATAAGTTTGTGTCTATGCCGTCTCTCTTTTAATGGGATAAATCCAGATTCTGCATATATGACTATATGTGATGTACCTCGAATAAGTCCGGTTACTGTTCTCAATGCATCAAGCTGACGTTTCTCAAGTTCAAAAGTTTCCTGGCCTGTACAATTATCCCATAGGACATCTGCGTAATCAAATAAGAGGAGAATAAAAGACTTGTATATTGTTTCGAGTGAATTTCTGGAGAGTCTATACTTAAAATTTCGAAATTAGTCGACAGTTTTAGAGATTTTGGATGTGATGTAATTCACATGATCTGTCCAGTTGCAGTTTTTTTGAAGATAGACGCCCAAATGTTTATGAGAAGAGACTTCACTTAGAGCAGTGTTGTTGAATGTTAATTGGAAGAACGAAGGGTTTTGTTTTCTGGAGAAAGTGATACTGGTGGTTTTATTGGGATTAAAAGCGACTTTCCAAGTAGAAGCCCATTTGCTAATGATACAAAGGTCCGAATTTAGAATTGTTTGAGATGAAGCGGGGTCTTCAATGACAAGATAGAGCGACATATCGTCTGCAAAAAGTCGTATGTTTGATGTTATATCATTCACAAGATCATTTATGTAGGCGACAAAGAGTAAAGGGCCTAATACTGATCCCTGTGGTACTCGTGCATGAATCGTTGACGAATTTGAAGATATTCCGTCGATCACAACAAACTGTTGTCTATTTTGACAACTCTCTAAAAGCCTATGAATATTTCCACGGATCCCAACAGCGTGAAGCTTAGACAGAAGACCTCGATGCCAAACCCTGTCAAAGGCTTTACTTATATCGAAATATACTGATCGCACTTCTTTGCCTTTATCAAGGGCTTTACAGATTTGGTCATATAGATCTAGAAGTTGGTAAACTGTGGAATCGTTCTTAATAAAACCAGATTGGAGTGGTGTTAGTATCTTGTGATCGAGAAAAAAGTTGTATATGTATTTGTAAAGACATCTTTCGAAGATTTTACCAATGCAGCTTAATAGAGATATTGGACGGTAGTTGTTGATTGACGATGGTGTACCCTTTTTTAATTTGGGCCTCTTTCCATTGTTATCACCTCTTGCAACTAGTGCTAAGTCCTATATTAAAGATTCTGCAGAATTCTGTGAAAAACTCAAACGAAATAATAAGAATGGCCAGTTAGTAAGTTATGACGTCGTAGATTTATTCACTAATATACCAAGGGAAGAAGCCGTGCAGATATTAAGAAAAAGAATAGAATCTATTTACCAGGAATTATCCACTAACCTAACTATTGACAGCATTATCAAACTTGTAGAAGAATGTATTAACTCAACATATTTCTCATGGCAGGCCGATATATACGAACAGATACATGGGTTACCTATGGGTTCTCCAATAAGTCCTCTAATAACAGAAGTGTACATGACCTACTTCGATGAAACCGCCCTCTTAACCGCACCGTTTGAGCCATTAACATGGATGCGAAAAGTGGACGATACCTTTGTTATAATGGAACCAAACCAGAATCCACAGAACCTTCTAGATCATCTCAACAGTGTCCACCCCCGAATGAAATTTACTGCAGAATTAGAAAACGACAACAGATTACCCTTCCTTGATGTATTAGTAAACAATTCAGCGCAGAACCTAACAACTACTGTTTACCGAAAACCCACCCACACAGACCAATACGTCCACAACAGTTCAAACCACCCCACTAAAGTGAAAACCGGCATAATAGGCGCACTGACAAGACGCGCTAAATTAATATGTGACGATGAACTCCTTGAAGAAGAACTACAACATATCAACCACGTCCTAACAGAATATAATGATTACCCTAGCAGCATAGTTGAATCTACGATGAAGAAGACCTTAACGCATACCTGTAAACCACCTTCAGCTATAAAACAGAACTACCCCATATTTATTTCCATCCCGTACATAGGACCAGCCAGTTACCAAATTAAACGTATTTTAAAAGAACAGTTAGGGGCAGATATAGTTTTTAGTAGCGGAACCACACTGAAAACAGTCTTAAAAGCAAATGGGAGAATACAACAACCAAAAGAAGACCCAAAGGGCGTTATCTACAAAATAAATTGTGACTGCAATAAGGAATATGTAGGAGAAACATCACGGCCGATTTCAGTAAGGATAAAGGAGCACGCAACTGCAGTAAGAAAACAAGAAATTAACAAATCAGCAATAGCAGAACATATTTCGGAAAACCCACGGCACAAAATAGAATGGGACAACACAAAAATCCTAGCTAGAAACATTCCTGAATGGAAAAGCCGAGTCCTCAGAGAAGCCCTAGAAATCCAAAAACATCAACCAAAATTGAACAGAGACACAGGTCATTATCTCCCAAATCTTTGGGTGGATTTACTAGACAATCAGTGAACACTAATAATTTCCTATGATCATCATAAATGGTTTCTTAATCATAGTAAGGTTTCATATCATTGTTTATTTTGTTAACTATATTGTTAAAAATTGAACAGGTCATTATCTCCCAAATCGTTGGGTGGATTTACTAGACAATCAGTGAACACTAATTACTCTAATCAGACAATAATTTCCTATGATCTTCATAAATGGTGTCTTAATCATAGCAAGGTTTCATATCATTGTTTATTTTGTTAACTATATATTGTACCACATTTTTGTTATTAGTCCTATGATCATCATAAAAGGTTTCTTAATCATAGTAAGGGTAGATTTACTAGACAATCAGTGAACACTAATTACTCTAATCAGACAATAATTTCCTATGATCTTCATAAATGGTTTCTTAATCATAGTAAGGTTTCATATCATTGTTTATTTTGTTAACTATATATTGTACCACATTTTTGTTATTAGTCATTATTTGCTTGAGAACGATACCTGTATGAGTATCGAAACGTAGCTTGTTAATAAATTCAGAAGTAGTATATCCATATAAGTGTTTTATTTGTAATTTCTATTTCTATATGTCTTACAAGGATTATGTTAAACATCATTATGGAGATGAGACGTTAAAAGTGATTAATCAACTAAAGTGTGTACAATCAAAATTGTGTAAATCATCATCTAGTTTAATTTTCTTGTTACGCTGTCGTGATAATAATTTTGTGCCAAAAGGACTTCGACTAAAGTCACCTGTTAATACTTCAAAGGCCAGTCAAATACTTAAAGTTGCAAGTCAAAGATTAGTTAAAGAACGTATATCGCACCATAGGAGAATAAAGCATCTACAGCAAATTACTGAAACAGATATATTGAATAAATTATCGGATAAGTTGTCACCTACGGATTATACTAAATTCATTAACCTAAACCAAAAAGCAATAGATAAACGTAAGTCAGAAACTAAGCAGAGGCAAACCAAAAAGTTCCACCATCTACAAGAAGAAGACAAAAAAGCAATCAAATCCAAAGGCTCGACCAAGAAAGAATATCTGAAGAAAACAGTAGTTAACCTATCCTCCCACACACTCACAGACGATCAGACAAGCCTTTTGTCGAAAGGATTAAAATTCATACCCACCAACAACAAACCACCAATTGAAACATTCGTAACCAATATTGAAAAAGGTCTACAACAACTAGCCCCAAATGGTAAGATAGATTACATCAGACATCAAATTAAGAAGATTCTAGAAAAACCAGTTGTTACCAAGCCCAACTTAACTAAAGAAGAGACGAAGGCAATAAAAGAGTTAAGAGACAACAAAGACATTTCCATAGTAGCAGCCGATAAAGGAAAAGCCACAGTCATCATAGACACTAGTCACCTAAATGAATTAGTAAATACCACCTTGTCAGATAGTTCCACCTACAAAGTACTAAAGAAGGATCCTACAGCTAAACTTGACAGACAACTCAAATCAACTCTAAAATCCCTCCGCGAATGTAATGAAATAGATAAGCAAATTTACGATAAACTGAACATATCCCATCCAACGCCACCCTATGCTAGAGTACAGGTTAAAATACATAAAAATCCTATCAAAATCCGACTGTTAACGTGTTCGCGTGGATCAGTGTACTATAATACAGCGCAGTATATAACCAAATTGTTATCACCTCTTGCAACTAGTGCTAAGTCCTATATTAAAGATTCTGCAGAATTCTGTGAAAAACTCAAACGAAATAATAAGAATGGCCAGTTAGTAAGTTATGACGTCGTAGATTTATTCACTAATATACCAAGGGAAGAAGCCGTGCAGATATTAAGAAAAAGAATAGAATCTATTTACCAGGAATTATCCACTAACCTAACTATTGACAGCATTATCAAACTTGTAGAAGAATGTATTAACTCAACATATTTCTCATGGCAGGCCGATATATACGAACAGATACATGGGTTACCTATGGGCTCTCCAATAAGTCCTCTAATAACAGAAGTGTACATGACCTACTTCGAAGAAACCGCCCTCTTAACCGCACCGTTTGAGCCATTAACATGGATGCGAAAAGTGGACGATACCTTTGTTATAATGGAACCAAACCAGAATCCACAGAACCTTCTAGATCATCTCAACAGTGTCCACCCCCGAATGAAATTTACTGCAGAATTAGAAAACGACAACAGATTACCCTTCCTTGATGTATTAGTAAACAATTCAGCGCAGAACCTAACAACTACTGTTTACCGAAAACCCACCCACACAGACCAATACGTCCACAACAGTTCAAACCACCCCACTAAAGTGAAAACCGGCATAATAGGCGCACTGACAAGACGCGCTAAATTAATATGTGACGATGAACTCCTTGAAGAAGAACTACAACATATCAACCACGTCCTAACAGAATATAATGATTACCCTAGCAGCATAGTTGAATCTACGATGAAGAAGACCTTAACGCATACCTGTAAACCACCTTCAGCTATAAAACAGAACTACCCCATATTTATTTCCATCCCGTACATAGGACCAGCCAGTTACCAAATTAAACGTATTTTAAAAGAACAGTTAGGGGCAGATATAGTTTTTAGTAGCGGAACCACACTGAAAACAGTCTTAAAAGCAAATGGGAGAATACAACAACCAAAAGAAGACCCAAAGGGCGTTATCTACAAAATAAATTGTGACTGCAATAAGGAATATGTAGGAGAAACATCACGGCCGATTTCAGTAAGGATAAAGGAGCACGCAACTGCAGTAAGAAAACAAGAAATTAACAAATCAGCAATAGCAGAACATATTTCGGAAAACCCACGGCACAAAATAGAATGGGACAACACAAAAATCCTAGCTAGAAACATTCCTGAATGGAAAAGCCGAGTCCTCAGAGAAGCCCTAGAAATCCAAAAACATCAACCAAAATTGAACAGAGACACAGGTCATTATCTCCCAAATCTTTGGGTGGATTTACTAGACAATCAGTGAACACTAATAATTTCCTATGATCATCATAAATGGTTTCTTAATCATAGTAAGGTTTCATATCATTGTTTATTTTGTTAACTATATTGTTAAAAATTGAACAGGTCATTATCTCCCAAATCGTTGGGTGGATTTACTAGACAATCAGTGAACACTAATTACTCTAATCAGACAATAATTTCCTATGATCTTCATAAATGGTGTCTTAATCATAGCAAGGTTTCATATCATTGTTTATTTTGTTAACTATATATTGTACCACATTTTTGTTATTAGTCCTATGATCATCATAAATGGTTTCTTAATCATAGTAAGGGTGGATTTACTAGACAATCAGTGAACACTAATTACTCTAATCAGACAATAATTTCCTATGATCTTCATAAATGGTTTCTTAATCATAGTAAGGTTTCATATCATTGTTTATTTTGTTAACTATATATTGTACCACATTTTTGTTATTAGTCATTATTTGCTTGAGAACGATACCTGTATGAGTATCGAAACGTAGCTTGTTAATAAATTCAGAAGTAGTATATCCATATAAGTGTTTTATTTGTAATTTCTATTTCTATATGTCTTACAAGGATTATGTTAAACATCATTATGGAGATGAGACGTTAAAAGTGATTAATCAACTAAAGTGTGTACAATCAAAATTGTGTAAATCATCATCTAGTTTAATTTTCTTGTTACGCTGTCGTGATAATAATTTTGTGCCAAAAGGACTTCGACTAAAGTTACCTGTTAATACTTCAAAGGCCAGTCAAATACTTAAAGTTGCAAGTCAAAGATTAGTTAAAGAACGTATATCGCACCATAGGAGAATAAAGCATCTACAGCAAATTACTGAAACAGATATATTGAATAAATTATCGGATAAGTTGTCATCTACGGATTATACTAAATTCATTAACCTAAACCAAAAAGCAATAGATAAACGTAAGTCAGAAACTAAGCAGAGGCAAACCAAAAAGTTCCACCATCTACAAGAAGAAGACAAAAAAGCAATCAAATCCAAAGGCTCGACCAAGAATGAATATCTGAAGAAAACAGTAGTTAACCTATCCTCCCACACACTCACAGACGATCAGACAAGCCTTTTGTCGAAAGGATTAAAATTCATACCCACCAACAACAAACCACCAATTGAAACATTCGTAACCAATATTGAAAAAGGTCTACAACAACTAGCCCCAAATGGTAAGATAGATTACATCAGACATCAAATTAAGAAGATTCTAGAAAAACCAGTTGTTACCAAGCCCAACTTAACTAAAGAAGAGACGAAGGCAATAAAAGAGTTAAGAGACAACAAAGACATTTCCATAGTAGCAGCCGATAAAGGAAAAGCCACAGTCATCATAGACACTAGTCACCTAAATGAATTAGTAAATACCACCTTGTCAGATAGTTCCACCTACAAAGTACTAAAGAAGGATCCTACAGCTAAACTTGACAGACAACTCAATTCAACTCTAAAATCCCTCCGCGAATGTAATGAAATAGATAAGCAAATTTACGATAAACTGAACATATCCCATCCAACGCCACCCTATGCTAGAGTACAGGTTAAAATACATAAAAATCCTATCAAAATCCGACTGTTAACGTGTTCGCGTGGATCAGTGTACTATAATACAGTGCAGTATATAACCAAATTGTTATCACCTCTTGCAACTAGTGCTAAGTCCTATATTAAAGATTCTGCAGAATTCTGTGAAAAACTCAAACGAAATAATAAGAATGGCCAGTTAGTAAGTTATGACGTCGTAGATTTATTCACTAATATACCAAGGGAAGAAGCCGTGCAGATATTAAGAAAAAGAATAGAATCTATTTACCAGGAATTATCCACTAACCTAACTATTGACAGCATTATCAAACTTGTAGAAGAATGTATTAACTCAACATATTTCTCATGGCAGGCCGATATATACGAACAGATACATGGGTTACCTATGGGTTCTCCAATAAGTCCTCTAATAACAGAAGTGTACATGACCTACTTCGAAGAAACCGCCCTCTTAACCGCACCGTTTGAGCCATTAACATGGATGCGAAAAGTGGACGATACCTTTGTTATAATGGAACCAAACCAGAATCCACAGAACCTTCTAGATCATCTCAACAGTGTCCACCCCCGAATGAAATTTACTGCAGAATTAGAAAACGACAACAGATTACCCTTCCTTGATGTATTAGTAAACAATTCAGCGCAGAACCTAACAACTACTGTTTACCGAAAACCCACCCACACAGACCAATACGTCCACAACAGTTCAAACCACCCCACTAAAGTGAAAACCGGCATAATAGGCGCACTGACAAGACGCGCTAAATTAATATGTGACGATGAACTCCTTGAAGAAGAACTACAACATATCAACCACGTCCTAACAGAATATAATGATTACCCTAGCAGCATAGTTGAATTTACGATGAAGAAGACCTTAACGCATACCTGTAAACCACCTTCAGCTATAAAACAGAACTACCCCATATTTATTTCCATCCCGTACATAGGACCAGCCAGTTACCAAATTAAACGTATTTTAAAAGAACAGTTAGGGGCAGATATAGTTTTTAGTAGCGGAACCACACTGAAAACAGTCTTAAAAGCAAATGGGAGAATACAACAACCAAAAGAAGACCCAAAGGGCGTTATCTACAAAATAAATTGTGACTGCAATAAGGAATATGTAGGAGAAACATCACGGCCGATTTCAGTAAGGATAAAGGAGCACGCAACTGCAGTAAGAAAACAAGAAATTAACAAATCAGCAATAGCAGAACATATTTCGGAAAACCCACGGCACAAAATAGAATGGGACAACACAAAAATCCTAGCTAGAAACATTCCTGAATGGAAAAGCCGAGTCCTCAGAGAAGCCCTAGAAATCCAAAAACATCAACCAAAATTGAACAGAGACACAGGTCATTATCTCCCAAATCTTTGGGTGGATTTACTAGACAATCAGTGAACACTAATAATTTCCTATGATCATCATAAATGGTTTCTTAATCATAGTAAGGTTTCATATCATTGTTTATTTTGTTAACTATATTGTTAAAAATTGAACAGGTCATTATCTCCCAAATCGTTGGGTGGATTTACTAGACAATCAGTGAACACTAATTACTCTAATCAGACAATAATTTCCTATGATCTTCATAAATGGTGTCTTAATCATAGCAAGGTTTCATATCATTGTTTATTTTGTTAACTATATATTGTACCACATTTTTGTTATTAGTCCTATGATCATCATAAATGGTTTCTTAATTATAGTAAGGGTGGATTTACTAGACAATCAGTGAACACTAATTACTCTAATCAGACAATAATTTCCTATGATCTTCATAAATGGTTTCTTAATCATAGTAAGGTTTCATATCATTGTTTATTTTGTTAACTATATATTGTACCACATTTTTGTTATTAGTCATTATTTGCTTGAGAACGATACCTGTATGAGTATCGAAACGTAGCTTGTTAATAAATTCAGAAGTAGTATATCCATATAAGTGTTTTATTTGTAATTTCTATTTCTATATGTCTTACAAGGATTAGAAATGTTGTTTACTAAAACATTTGGAAGTACGTCTTTTTCAACGTATAATTGATTCCAGTTAAAATTGTTATAAAACCGATTAATATTTTCAATCTCCATAAATTCATAGTTCCAGATTGTACGAGAATATGCATGACCATGCGGTTTTTCTCTACATATTTCAATTTCTAACCACAATTAAGCTTTTCTACTTGCTTGGAGGATTTTCTAACGCAGAAGCCCATTACTAAAAGCTCTGACGACATGTCTACACACTATGCATCTTGCAGTGAGAGAGTGAGGGGGAAATGGGGCTTAACGTCCAGACGACACAAACTAGGCCATTTCGGGACTAACATATTGTTTAATTCGCTTGCGCGTAGGGGTCTTTAGCAGTGGGAGGAAACCCACGAGGCTGAGAAGGCGCCTCTATCTCCATGCCACATACGCTCACACTGAGGATCGAAACCACACCTGGCCTGGGCTAATGGAAGACGAGCATACGCCATACAGTGTGCTATGAGGGTAATTTTGTCCGGGCAGCGGCGCTACGGCCTACTCTTATATCGAATTGCAACTGCCAAGGAATCTTTTACGTGCATGCTAATGTGTACACAGGACCTCAGTTTTTCGTCCCATCCCAATGACTAGACAGCTGTCCTTGTCAGGCCCTCCTTCTGCTTCACTGACAAGGGGAAACCACACCGTAAATTATCGAGACAAAGTGGCATTCTCATCACAAGGTACAACACTTATTTACACCAATGGCATACCAGAATCATCAACTAAACGAGAGATGATGGAACCATCAACATCCAAACTGACAGGAAACTACCCAACATAGATCTAACATCACTCGAACATTCGTAAAAAAAGCAAGTGGCAAATACGCGGCAATGCTAACACAAAAAAAAATATAAAAAACGTATCGTCATAAGAGTATCACCCCATAGAAAATCGAACAGCTGATTGTTACTAACTACATTGAACATATTATTGGACATGGCTGAAACCAGTAAACACCTCTGACTGATAATTCCAACAGGGTCAGTAGCATGCATTCACGTTTATCCAGACACACGGTAATGTCGTTGTGGACAAGGGGGAAGAGTTGCTTCCGTACTATAGAATTTTCTATTTGCGCTCTGCTATTCTTCCATAATAGTGGAGCAGATAAGAGCAATTGGTGATACAAGCATCAAATTTGGCACGATTGTTCTTCAAGGGATACTAATCAAATCTGCCCGATTGGCCAATTGAAAGTCCAAGATGGTGGCAATTTTTCAAGATGGCCACCAAAAGGTACAGCCGAAGTTGATGTTTTGCTTAGAAATATTTGTAGTTGTGAGATTTGTGTGATCTAAGTGTCGATTCCTATGTTTTAAAGCCTGCTGAACTACATTTTCCTGTTCAAAATGCACTCAAAAGACCTATTTTCACAGGAAAAGCACTCTGAGACATATTTCATATATATGTATATATACACAATATACATATCTATTTTAATTTCTATAAACAATTTACATTAAAAACACGACTTTCTGTCTTTTCTTCACACTCCGAGACATATTTTTCTCACGTCGCATGTTTATTCATGAGTTTCATACGTTTGCATGTCTTTGAAATGTATGGGGTCTAGTGTTAGATGTAGTACCTTTGTTTCAGCAGTCAGCCACATCCATTGGTTGGACTACTGACAATGATCCTCGCCACTGGCCGAACTCTCATCTATGACTTCAAGTAAACCGCTTTGACTGGCGGGCTAAACTAGATGAGTACATTTGCCCGAAAATTCCAAGTGCACATTGATGATGGTCTTGAACTTCTCAGGTGTGATTGTCGGGTGAAAATTCCCGACAATTCCCAACTCTGAAAGTTTCCCACCCTTTGCAACCCTAGATGTTACACATCTTAAAACCTTCTGCTGCTGTCATAAAAACAAGCGGACCTTTTCAAAGATGTTTAACGATGTGTGACTGCAGCTAACACGGTATAACAGATTATGTGAGAGAAATGCGGTTTATCGTCCACTCGACACAAACTAACATGCTTCAATTTTATTTCAATCGCGTGTGCCTAAGGGTCTTTAACAGTGCCAGGGGAAACCGGAGGACCCGGGGGAAACACACTAGGTTGGACAGGCGACCCTACCCCTTGTCACGTACAACCGGGAATCTGAGGCACGGAAAACGTTGTGTAGCCGTTTATGATTAAGGGGGAATAACTGCTGTCAGTAGCTTTATTTTGCTCAATCGTTGAATTGGAAATGAAATGGAGTTTTAGGTCCTGATTTTCTACACCGACTGGCCGTTAATGAAGCCGGCGTTTAATTGGAACATTGTGTAATTCGATCATTTTCAACTAATTGTTGTTGCAACCAACTGTAAGATACATCACGTCCAAGTTTACAAAGCATTCCGATATTTAAGTTCAGAATTTTCTCAAAATGGTTCGCCTTATTTTAACTAAAATATAGACCCTTATAAAACTGTTTTAATGTATCAAATACATCAATAAAGAAACTATGTGTAACTTATTGTTATTCTGGATCTAATAAACAATGATTGAAAGTTGAGTAAATTCTTAAACAGGGAATTTCATATTTTCTACGAAAGTCAAAAAATAATTATTTCTATGTTTTTTGCTCAAAAGGTTGTCAACTCACTATTGTACGATTATGGGCATTATTTCCCAGGCATAAAAATCATTGACACAGGAAATAATAACACAATTACCTCCCTTGCCCCCCTCCCCTCGAATGGCTATCTTCAAACGTTTGAATTTGAAGTTGAAAATGATATTTTTGCCAGTTTCTCAGCTGGCAATAGTGAATTTATAGGATTAATAGGATTATTCTTTAACAAGGTAGGACTGTTTATAGATACAATCTATTTTAATACATTTTAAAACTTTAACTTAAAAATATGGAATTGCAACTTTAACTTAAGTCTGGGAATGCTTTGTGAACTCTGGGCCACAACTGTTGGCGAAGAAACCGACAATTTATAGATAGATATGATTTCTACTCAATTTATGGTGATAAGTATACAGCCGAGTCGGGCACCGCGGTAGCTCGGTGTTGACCAAGACAGTTTCTCGGGATTTTCTTTAGGCGTGGTGCAGGATGGGGCGTAAAAACGACGTGCCATGTACACATCAGCGTACAAGAAAGAGAACCCGACACTGGTAAGCAGTGAATATTCGCTAGGCCGCTACAATCACTGATAAGGATGACATCGATGCGACTTAATTAGTCCCCCATATTAACTTTTTTCTTTCGACATATTAAATTGTAAAACATTTTTTGTATGTATTAGAAAAATAGGTAAAGACATTTGAAGTATTTGTAGTTGAAAAGTATTTCCTATTTAGTGTAAATGGGTATTAAAATAAGTAAAAGTCATCATTTTGCCCGGAGCAGTTACGTCTTATGTAAACAATGCAGAGCCTTTGAGCCAATGATTGTCGGCACGTGATGGCATTGCACGCGTTGAAGACAGTCATCTGTGACAGATATAATTTGTAAGTAATTCTCGGTGAATCAGATTGGGAGAACCGTTGTTAGGGTATTGGCCATAGCGATGCTATCTGGGATAAATCAAATTTCCCTCATAGCTCACTGTATCGCGTATGCCCGTCATCACTGGCCCAACAGGAGCAGAACAGTATATTTTCTATCATTTCAATCAAAGATAAAAGAAAATTTGAATTTTATAAATGATAAGAGTTGGTGTCAAAATATACGTTTTAGAGGTGCATATAATTATAACAGAATACATTTTCGGCGCATCCGCCGAGACAATGAAGGAGGAAATCCAATTAGGGATTTAGTTATCCGATTAGGGATTGGGGATGATCTAATACGATTCCATTCATTTACACCCGTTGGCCTACGACTAGCGTCATTGCCATCTCAGTGTTAAAGCCGCATAGCGGTTATTGACGCGAAAATACCTCAAAATGTTCCACTAGTGCAGCCGGAATGCGTGGCATGGGACGTTCGGATGTGACAATAACATTGTATACATTGCCGTGCACGTAAAAGAACCTCAGTCCTTCCCAGGTTACGAAAAACCGAGGTCCCATTCATGTAAAAGTTCTTTTTTACAGTATGAATTCGATATAAGAGTAGGCCGCTGTACTGGCAGTCTGCGTGAAATTTCCTTCATAGCACACTGTATGACGTATGCCCGTCTTCTTCATTAGCCCACTCGAAGCAGAACAGTAGGGAGAGAGAGAGAAATGGGGTTTAACGTCCACTCGACACAAACTAGGTCATTTCGGGACTAACATATGGTTTATTTTTTTTCAATAATACGCTTGCGCGTAGGGTTATTTAACAGTGGGGGGAAAGCGGAGTGCCCGGAGGAAACCCACGAGGTTGAGAAGGCGCCCCTATCTCCATGCCACCTACACTCACACCAGGGCTCGAAACCACAGCCGCAAGCCAGAGGTGACCGGTCAGCTAGAGGTCGAAGCGCGGCACTCTAGACCACTAGGCCACCCCCCCCCCCGAACAGTATAGCACATTAAACCCATTCATTTAATTTCACAGTTTGAATCCGAAATAAGAGTAGCTCGTAAGCGCCTCTGTCCCGCTAAACCGTTAAAGTCTTTCATAAAGATACATTAAGGGAGATTAGATAAATAGCTGACAGTTCTCACTATAATAGTTAAAAATTAGAGGACGTGAAGGGGATACTCTGAAAATTTCAGTTAAACTGATCCACTACTAATGAAGTGAGTGAATTTTGGACCAAGCATCAATACAAAAGTCAGTGCGATAAAAAAAACAGTCTCGATTATCCATTTCTTGATTTAGTCATGAATGATCGTTGAGCAACCGATCGGATCCTTATCCAGTAAATATCGCAGGTTATTAATGACATCGAGAGTTAATTATGGTCTGAATAAGTTAATTATAATGATTTTGATAGCATTTCAAGCCTGGAGAAAGATCTGCAATAGGTAGATTGATCACCTGCATAATGAATGTTTAACAGACATTGCATGGCGTATGAAAGTGTGAATGCCTTGGTTTTACGTCCACTTCCACAACGGGTGATATCGTTGACAGTGTGTGAACACTACTATGGTGGTGTTTCAATTCTATACGCGCCTGAACGACAGAACATTATATTGACTGATAAAAACAAAAGTTGATAAATGATCGATTTGGAAAGCACTTGACGTCCTTGAAGTTATTCAATGACAATGTTCATATACAAACAAAAAATCACCCCGAAATCTATAAAAGAACTGTAAACATACATACTCGAGACATATTAATTATATTATTACAAATTGCACGTTGGTTGAAATTCTGGGGAATGCTCAGTAGTCCGCGAGATCATTAGTCCATCGATATCTAGTATTAGGGTTAGGGTTGGGTATACCGATATCTATTAGTATTAGGGTTAGGGTTGGGTATACCGATATCTATTATTAGGGTTAGGTTAGGGTTCATTAGTCCACTGATATCTGATATTAGGGTTAGGACTGATATTTATTGTTAGGGTTGGGCTTAGTCCACCATATTATCTATTATTAGAGTTAGGGTTGGGTTAGCTTTATTGATACCCATATTTATAGTAATTCTAGTGAGCCCCTCTCGAATTTCTATTTTTCCTCTTGGCTGTTGTTTACGTAATAAAATGATGTCAATTAATTAAGACATCGATCAAGTAGAATAACTAGTTTTAATAATAAACATTCTCATATTTATATTTCACACCGCTTTCCTCTTCTTGAAAGGCACGGCGAGTCACGTGATCTAGTCACTAGAGCTCTTTCATCCTGTACGATTCTGTGGGACCTTTGTTTGAATAACTACTGACAGCGTGCAGGAGTTGGCGTTATACGTCTTCAGAGTTTAATATTTAAAGTTTATATAATTTGTTTGTTGTCGTGGATATGCTGGTGTTTATCATGGTTTCTTCATTCTAAGAGACAGACATTATTTATAAAGGTAGGTATTATAATAGTATTTTTTTTCTCTTGTGGTTGGAGGGCTGAATGGTTAACAAGTACACGCCGTATCATAGGGCCTGTCATTGAGTCAACTGGCGTGGTTTCGATTCCACGGTGGTACGTGACAAGGAATATGGTGGCCTGCCCAGCCTCGTGGGTTTTCTCCGGGTCCTCCTGCTTCTTCGCACTGCTAAAGACCCCTACGCGCAATCGAATTACTGAAATAAAATTGAACCATATGTTAGTTCCGAAATTACCTAGTTAGTGTCGAGTGGACGTTAAACCCATCTCTCTCTCTCTCTCTCTCTCTCTCTCTCTCTCGCCAAATAAATTTTCGTTCTTGTATTTTTCACCATAAATAGTTTAAGTAGAAAAAGGCTGGTACTGAAATTGTTGAAGTTGTCAAGGGGGTCGAATACAGAGATTTTAGGACCCTTAAGAAGTCTTCCTTCTGTTAGGGGTGGGGTGACCTGGGATTCCGAGCCCGGGACCCATTGTTAGGGTACATAGTAATGCTGTATGAATGTAAGAGGGAGAGAGAGAGAGAGAGAGAGAGAGAGATAAATTGGGTTTAACGTTCACTCGACACAAACTAGGTCATTTTGAGACTAACATATGGTTTCATTTTATTTTAATAATTCGCTTGCGCGTAGGGGTCTTCAGCAGTGGGAGGAAACCGGAGTGCCCGGAGGAAACCCGCGAGGTTGAGAAGGCGCCCCTATCTCCATGCCACATACGCTCACACCAGAGTTCGAAACCACAGCCGCAAGCCAGAGGTGACCGGCCAGCTAGAGGTCGAAGCGCGACACTCTAGACCACTAGGCCATCCCAACCCCCATGTATGTAAGTAAAGTGATTTATATTCAATACTTTTTAAACAAAAAAATTATAATTTCTTATCAATAAAGTTCGATGAAATTCATGAAAATTCTGAACGGAACGACAGTCGTTTATGCATGCTCCGCCCGTTCTTAACGCATTTTTATTATTGTTTTATTTGTGAATTAGTCATTCTATTTACTGTTGCAGTGTAATTTTAAAACATTCATTGTGTCTTAAATATTAGATATTAGGATCTCATATTTTTACGGCAAGATAACAACATCAATATTGATTGAAATGGGTCAATATTGAATTCTTATTTGTGTTTTTAATTTCGAATATTGTTGAAAATATTGAATAAAGAGATTTGGCTCCTTTAAATTGGCCTATTACAAAAAAGGAAGCAAAGCGTATTTTAAAAATATCGAAATTGGCGTCTAATCATTCTGATACATCGAATATTTAGTAGCGTGCACGTAAAAGAAGCATTGACAGTCGGTGTACACGGCACCGCCACTGTCTTATATCAAAGTAGGACGTTAAGCCCCATTTCAGTCCCTTTATCAGCTCAATTTGCAAGGCTCAGATTCAATCCATTAAATAAAGGAATTCAGCGAAGATCTCAGACGGTGCTGGGTTTTTGTTGACTATGTCCAAAATATTTTTTATTGATTATGTCCCAATTATCGCCCTCAGTGAATGCCGAATGTTGCCAATATTTAAATTCATCAGATCTGAGTAAATATTGAAAAGGAACCGGGACTATTTTGGACTGATATTCGTTTTGGAGATTCATCTTTTCTACATTAATGTTTAATCCCTAACTACTAGCAAATTGAGAGAGACAGAGAGAGACAGAGAGCGAGAAAATGGGGTTTAACTAGGTCATTTAGGGACTAACATTTGGTTTTAATTTTATTTCAATAACTCGCTTGTGCGCAGGGGTCTTTAGCAGTGGGAGGAAACTGGAGTACCCGGAGAAAACCCACGAATTTGGACGGGCGACCCTACTCCTTGCCACGTACAAACGGGGATTTGAAACCACGCCAGTTGATTCAATGGTAGGCCGTATGATATAGCGCGCTAACCATCCAACCCCTCAACTAGCAAATTGAAGTGGGCTGTTATTATTTACATCGAATACAATCCGCGAGTGGGATTTACTGATTAAGCACATTACAAAAACACAACATAATTTATTTGAAACACAATCTCTGATTTATATAGAGAATCTCCAACTCGTCTTTTTTGATATTAAAAAAGACGAGTTGGAGATTTTATTTATCTCCCAATTCTTTCTTACATGCACAAATAAATAAATATAATTCTTTGGTATAGATTTCACTTTTACTGAATCTGATTACATTACAGCGTAGTGATACATCAGTTTTTGACAGCAATTTACCTATTGCAAAGTCCTATATATTGACCCAGTGTCTCCTTCAAGATGAATTCAATAAAAACAGTTTCTTGTTAACAAAAAAGGAAGTTACCTTTTTATTTAAAATAAGTGGTTTCTTTAAAATAAAAGAAAGTAGTTCCGTTTTGATTGACCAATCATATTCATGTAAAGCGATATCTCCTTAATTATGTAATTTATCACACAAGCGATATTTACTGTCAAATGTTTTATTGGGTCATAAATACTTATAGCACAACGTTTCGAAAGTATTTTTTTTTTTGTTATCAAGTAAAAATGCTTACAATAAACGCCGTGCCATATATGTATAAACCAGTGATTGTTTCTACATAAATTGTGTTGTTATTTTATTTGGCGTAAAGAAATCAGAGCTTATCAGCTTAGCCCAGATGTAACTATTAGTCTATTTATATATAATAACATTCTGTCTGTTTATCAATCATCTCAGAATCAAACACACAGACGGTTTGTGTGGGGGTTTAATTTATTCTCAATAACCGAGTATATGTTGATTTGGATGAGGCCGAGGATAATTTTTAATATTCGGCAATTTATCAAGCCCGATTTTCAAGAAATGTAGGCCTAGTCTGTCGGATGTGACGAACTCTCGGTCTACCCTATATCTCAGTTGATCGCAATGAAATGGGATTTAAGGCCCTACTATCCTCCGGTTGGGCTAAGACTGAAGACGGGCCTATGCCATGCAATGTTACATGATTGAAATGTGCTCCGGACAGCAGCGTTACGGTCGGTCTACTCTTTTATCGAATTTCAACTGCCAAGGGATCTCTTTGTGCACGCTAATGTGTACACAGTTTTTCGTCTCTCCCGAAAGACTAAAAGTTGACCTGCACAGAAGGAACCACGCCTGGAAACCCCGATGAACTTTCTCGGTCAAAGCAGGGATCGAACACGGGGCCTCCAGGTTAGCGAGCTAACGTCTTACCCACCGAGTCACCGTGTCTCCCGTGGTTGATGGAACACAAGCAGAACGTTAATAAGCTCCATTTGATCTCATTGCCCATTTGACGAGCGACTGGTTCAATAAATATAGCGATATATATTACATACACGAAAGACTGTTAGGAAATATCTCTTGACCTCCGACATAATCAGTTTGATCTGCATAATATTTATATATTCTGGTCACACACGCTATCATAATATTATATTCAATTAGAGACAATAATAGTCGGATATAATCTAGGCTCTGGAGAGTAGTCGCTACGTCAATATTGTTTATGATAAAGATACATTATATAAGAGATAAATGTGCTTGTTACAGGTGGTTAATGTGGATGACGTGTCATAAACTATTGTTTAGACATTTATCCACATCTGATATACACGCAAAGACTGGGGAATGCTCAGCGAGTTCACTAGTCCACGAGTTTATTAGTCCACCGATATCTATTATAAGGGTTCGCGTTGGGTTAGGGTTAGGTTTATTGATACCCATATTAATAGCTTTTCTTACAGCGGCGCACTAGTGCACCCGCGAACTAGTGAACCCATCTCCAAAGACTATACGGTCTGAACCGTGGTAAATTATAAATGCATTTCGTCGATTGTGAACAAACTACTGAATAATTGTTATTAAAATTTTACCTATGTTTTTGAAATCATCTCCCGTCAAATAAAATCCATTGGACAATTAAATATCCCAACGAAAAATTGTCTCTTGAAAAGTCGATGTTGCACCTGTCACGTGATGAGCTAAACCATCGTATGATGAAGGAGGGCAAAGGCATCCCAAACTTAGGCTGCCTGCTAGCTGCACCAGAGAAAAAGTCCTAACCTAAGTAACCGAAATTTTAATTCCTGCATCCACGATTTTAGTCGAAAACACTGAGTACGTTTTTGTTTTTTTTAGAATTTTTTTACAAGTATTTATTTCATATTGGATGAAATTAAATTTGTTTATTTAGCTGTTGTGTGTATGAAATATGTCAAACTAATCAGAGCCGAATCACGAAATAGTTCACTAATTATTCAATATGGCGGTGCCCATGAAAGATAATTTCACAGAAGCGGATTTGTTTGCGAAGACAAATTTGGGAGTATCTAACCTTGTTTTGAAAGATAAATAGATTGAAACTGTAAAGACAGTTTACAATAGTGAAGACTGTATTGCAATATTATCCACTAGCACATATAATATATTGCTTTTACCGGATTGACAGAAGTCGACGTTTTGCCTCTTGGCGCATTTAACGGGAGGTAATTTCAGCCACAAGTTTATAATAACCAATATTAAGTAATTTGTTTATAATCGAAGGAATCCGTTTAACATTTACAACGGTTCAGACAGCTACAAACTTTTTCAGTTTATTAAATGGAAACAGAATAAAAATTCTCGAAGTATATAAACTTATTAGTGTTTTGGACTAAAATCGTTGATTTAGGACTTAAAATGTCGGTCACCTAGCGTTATGTTTGTTCTCAAGCGGAGCTAACTGCAGACCGACAGCTTAAGTTCAGTATGTTCTTGTGGGTACTTTGCTGTGCGAATCGGTCCCTTAAAATCGTACATAAGCAATATAATGAGCAGGCCAGCCGAATATAGCGTTATGTTTGTTCTCAAGCGGAGCTAACTGCAGACCGACAGCTTAAGTTCAGTATAATCTTGTGGGTACTTTGCTGTGCGAATCGGTCCCTTAAAATCGTACATAAGCAATATAATGAGCAGGCCAGCCGAATATATTGAAAATTTTATTCAAATTACTTTATCCTAAGCGAATATATTAGCCTTGAAGATTTGACAAGATTGGTGCACTGGTTGTTCAATGCTTTGTTTCGCTTCACCACTTGTAAATTAAATCATTAATGGCCGAATCGTTGTATCGGGCCTATCCGATGGTATCGCATCTTCAATAGAAGGCTTGATCTCGCCTTAACTAAATTCATCTTATCTTAGATGTTTGTAAAACTCGCGGACGTTGCTTAAGGAACACGATGGTATCGAGACTAGATTATGACCCTGTCATGTTAAGGCCTAGAAAAGGCCCGCGTTACGCAGAATAATGTCGCTTTAAGTGCACGTCAGTGTGTAAACGGATCCCCGGTTTTTTTATACCATCCGAACGACTAGATGATGACCTTCTGAATAGCAAACCTACGTCATACTGAGCTACTACTCAATATTGTTCATTTGGGTTGCATCCCAATACATATGAGATTGCCTTTCTTGCGGTTCCTAAGCGATACTCGATGTTCTGGTCCAAAAGGACATACCCTGCATCGTGTATAGCACCGGTCAAATACACTTTGTAAAAAATCACCAGTGTATGTTCAACGTCAACTTAACACCAATTATGGCCTTTTATGATTAACATACTGTACACAAATTATTCTAGTAATGCACATGCTTGCCATTAAATGTATGATCTAATTATTATTTAATATCTACCTGTACCTGGAATCATACGGAGCGTCAAAGAAGCGCGATTCCTGAGCGAAATGCACAAATAGGCAAGCAGGGGTCCTCCGATAAATCAGTCGACCTTGGGCCAATGGACCGACGTTTGTGTCGAACACTGGCCATATATCGTTTATATTGGGTCCCAAATGTCGTTTGTGTTGAGTCCCAAATGACGCCAATGAAGTCCCAAACGTCGTCAACTGGGTCCCAAATGTCGTTTGTGTTGAGTTCCAAATGACGTGATACCCTTTTTAACACAGAGGGAAACTCACGATGTTGGGCAAGCCATCGTACTCACGAACCAGCTTGGGGTCGAAACCACGCTACCTGACACAATGATAGACCTTATTATCTAAAGTGAGAACTACCCAACACCCCGAAATTCTTCTAGAACAATGTCGTCTGTCTGAACATTGATCGATTTGTTTTCACTAATGGTTGAGCAGATTTTATCAACTGTTCACGAAGACCAAAACTTGAAACTGCCCAACATCTCTCGTCTCGATTCACATCAATACAGATATCCCTAGAGATTATTTTAATTGATGTTATCTAGATGAAGACGTGACGAAGCATTTTCACAATTAGACACCAAATAAAGTATATCCTATCTCTTCCACATACTGTGGTAAAAACTGTCGCCGTGCGCATCTTTTTTTAGCCCATCGGGTCAAGGAGCCACGGCTGTTCAATGGAAACGGCACTGGCTCTCTAATTAGTGTAATACTATAGGGGGTATTTTAGTTTTAGGAAAGGTGCTCTGTTTAAGATATTGAAGTGGCTAAACAAATGGGTGACAACGAGAAATAGGCTAAGTAGGTATTTTTTTAAGTTTGATCATGACTCATGCTGACATTATACAATTATTTCTTTGGGTTGTATTCCTAATTGTTTTCAAATATGAGTGAAGTCTGTGTCACCACAGGCCCGGGACTGTACAGCGCAGTGGACGCTTACGGCTAGCCCCCGGACCCATTCACTCTTTTTGAAATGTTTTGTTTGTGGTCCTTGAGTACGATGTCTTGTCCATATATTTGTTTTTGTGTAAAGTTGTGTGTGGTGCAGCCCCTCAGCGCTTCAGATATTGTTTGGCACCAATTAGTCCAATTAAATAGATTTAAAACGGTGCCGATACGAATCACATACCCACAAATGGCAATTCCCCACCCCAATAGCCAACGCATCTATTCTTTCCAGATAAGAATGAGTGGGTTTAAATTTTCCTGCAGATATCATCCGGTGTTCCTAGCCATAAGACTGGTCGCCTTGCTTTTACAGGCCAGAATACCGACAGCATGTGGAGGTTCTTTGGACGCACTCTCACCCTCTGGTTCGAGGCTATAGTTAGAGACAATGTATGTCTGAGTTCTAGGCTAGGGTATAAAAACTCCTGAGTTGTATTTTCCCGTATTTGATACATGAACATAGTTTTAACAATAACAACACAGCGTTCTAGAGTCAATTGATCCTTTGAAATAGTTTATACACAAAGTGGAGGCCAGAGTTCGTTCATCTGTTTCAAAACACTGTAGTGTCACACCAGGAGGTCCGGTTTTCGAAAGTTCTCTACAATTTTCAAGCGTGGATTCCACTTGCCGGTAGTGCAGAACTATGGATAGGCTAGTCCCCGTGTGCCCATTGGCATGCACGTAGACGAATGTCACTCTTGGCCTATTATTGACAGTGACAGGCCTTTTTTCAACGTCACAGTATTGGGAGTGGCAGGTACCCGCTTAACGCCACAGTATTGAAAGTGACAGGTACTCTTTAAAAGTCACAGTATTGAAAATGACAGGAACCTTTTAAACGTCATAATATTAAATACCTTATAAATATTTTATTTGGGTTCGATATGAAAGCTTTTATCAGTTTCCTGTAACAATATTTTCATTGTTTAAAACATAACTTTAATCAATACACAAGACACTTACCGTGGGTAGTATTATTGCATTATTATTCCCATTGAAGGTGTTATGTAAGGCCAAACAAATACATGTATTTATCGTAACCGGACCCAGAACGACCCCATATTTTGTATTACCTAAATCCCCATTCGCCGTTTTGTTCTTTTCATATTTCCAAGGTTCTATCTGATTAAAACACATATCCTATTTCGTTTCGTTTTTATAGTTCAAAATTTGTTTGTCTTTACAAGGACCTGTAAGAGTTGTTATCATTGATGTACATGTATACTGGATGATGTAAGGGATTAGCCAATGAAACTGTCTGTTACAGCGATTCTTTGACCGTTTGATGCACGGAATTGTGGATAAACTAGTAGAAACGTCAACGCTGATTGATTAATCAATGTCTCACGTCATAGGATCAAACGCCGTTTGTTGGACCCCTGACGTGAACTCTCACTATAACTTGTCCGATCTTCATGTATTGTGTAGGCAATCAAAATTATAAAAAACGAAACGAAATATAGATCTGTATTTTAATCAGATTGGGGTTCTATAAAACATCCATCGTGTTGTTGTTTTTTCGGGGGTTTTTGTCGATAATTCCAAAAGTCGGAAAAGATTTTCCGACCTACCCCGTCCATCGACCCTATGTCAACTCCTCCTAAACACGAGTATTATTTCGGGGGCCTAATAGACTGTGATCGCTGTTAATGTATAACATCGATTCTACGCTACAAAGGGATCGTTTTACAAATCAATAAAACGACTTCGAATTGAAAGTTTCTGTAGTGATTATTTACATTGAAAACAGGGAGTGGCTATTTCCGATCACGACAAGAATCAGTATTTTGAATCAACGTCCTGGTGAGAAATCGCTGTTTAACCAGGAGCAAAATTAGATCCCTACAGACGAACAAAACGATCGTGTTTTCATTTGAGGAGTATCCAAACTATCTCATTTTAAGAGAGAGAGAGAGATAGAAATGGGGTTTAACTTCCACTCGACACAAACTAGGTCATTTCGGGACTAACATATGGTTTTAATTTTATTTCAATTATTCGCTTGCGCGTATAGGTCTTTAGCAGTGGGAGGAAACCGTAGTGCCCGGAGGAAACCCACGAGGTTGAGAAGGCGCCCCTATCTCCATGCCACATACGCTCACACCAGGGATCGAAACCACAGCTACAAGCCAGAGGTGACCGGCCAGCTAGAGGTCGAAGCGCGGCACTCTAGACCACTAGGCCATCCCAACCCCCCATCTCATTTTAAAGGAGTCACGATGTCTGAATGGGTAAGGCCGAGTTAGCCCCCGAGTTCGGATTGGGCGAAAGACCGAGGTAACGTGTTCGTAAAATGACCCTTTGACATTTGAAATTCGATATAAGAGTAGGCCATAGCGCCGGCGTGCAGGCAAAAGTCACCTCGTAGCGCACTGTATGTCGTATGCTCGTATTCACTACCTCAGATGGAGCAGAACAGTAGGACGTTAAATCTCATTTCATGTCATTTCGTATAATCACTGACGCGCTTTGTTTATTTTTTAGTGGCAGATGTCGTGCAGGAAATGGGTGATTTCTAGAACACCTGACACCACCTATCGTTTGAGATGTTTAAATGTCATATTATACTATGCGGAGGTGTTGAATGGGGTTCAAGCCTAGCTCACAAAGCGCCTTTTACGTGATTCTATGGGCAGCCTACGGTTGAAATGTTAGTAAACCAGGGCGCAATACTTACGCGCACGGTTTCATGATCGTAGAGATCCTTGGTCCTGTTTCTTGCGGCTGGTCTGCGAGCGGCCAAACCCGATTACCCTTGCGTGTCAAAGCGCTACGGTTGGTTGTGAGCTAAGCTTTAGACACACACAACTTGCAGAGACAATACAACCGCTGAATTTAGTTTTCGGGTGATAGTTCTTTTAAAATACAACCCATTGCAAAATTAAAAGTTACCCAGAGGGGCCAAACAAGGCTTGGATATGTATGTAATTTGCGTCGGAGTTGCTTGCCCATAGTAATGGCTGACTGAAACACGGGGCATTAAGATTTAGCGTGGCCTACGCCCAAGGTGTATAATATTTTGGACACTGTCATCAGACTTTCTTTTACACATGGACTTTCTTCAACTGTTTATGTCCCTGTAGCCGTGGAAATTTTTAGGCAAATTGAAAGGAGCAACGCCGTCGTCAACTAAATCCGGCATTAAGAAAGTCGATAATGAATTAATTAATATCCTGCGCTAATTAAACTGTTTAAGACTTAATTATCCTTCTGAGATAAGCTATACATCTTACCATGATATTTAATAAAAACCATACCTTGGTTGCCAGGCAGAATCTTTACTTTACACGGTCTTGATATTGATCTTACTGCTGATGCGGATTCTGTTTTTAAAAGATAAATTGGGTCAGAATAGATTTTATAATAGATTGACAATAAGCTTCAGCAGGTGGCTATGGATTATTCGACTTTTTTAAGATGGAGAACTCGACAAACAAGACACGGAATGGAATTGGGTTTACCGCCTTACTTTTCAACACCAGACAATGAAATAAAATGTAATGGGTTTTAACGCCCAGCTGGTGTTCTGCATTGACCGGGGTACGCCATACATTGACTAAAATTTTGCCCGCCCAAAGGATCTTGTAGGTGCACACCAATGTGTTCATGTGACCTCAATTTTTCGTACCATCCAAGCAACCAGAAAACGTTTCTTGCCATAGAAAAGTTGTTTCCGTCAATTTTTTCAATGTCTGCAGGTTGAAAAACACGAAGAACAAAAGTGTTTCGACAAAATCCCACGCAGCACCAATCAACGATCACATTCATATCACATGACATTCAAATGCCATATGTATGCTAGATTTCGCCAAGGTCACGAGATGTGTTTCCTCTTGTCATAATAGACCACGTGACCCTACCCTTTACGTTACAACGTGATGTCCTATTAGACCATGTGACCCCACCCCTTCGCGTTACAACATATCTTATTAGACACCACCCCTTCGCGCGTTACATGATATCCTATTAAGAAACATTTTTAGAAATAAACTATTAATAATTTTTTTATGAAGGCAAATTAATTGGCGCCTGTGATCTGAGGTGTAATATCAAGTTAGTAAATCCACCCTAGACTGGATGTTTTATATCAACCATTAAACCCCGGTGGGTCTGTTGGACCTACTTTCGTTTTATCTGGGATCCATGTCAGTGTTCTATAATCTTTAGAGATTAGTTATATGCATCAAAATATCATCAGCTTTAAATATCTATAAAGGTTAAACATATTTCTGCTTTTCTGAAATAATTCATGTTTTAAATAGGCCAAATCCATTAGATGGGTATATATGTACGCAAATATATATATCTAGAATAATAAAATGCTTTTATTTGCGGATTGTTGGTTGTCCGTTTATTTTCTTATTGTATCTGTACAAGTTGAAGACAGTGCAGTGAAAGTTACTGGTGCCCCCACCCCCATCCCCGGAAACCACCCTGGAACATCCCGATGATATATTTTGAACAACACCAGGCTAGAACCACAAGTCATTGCCACACCTACTAAGCCAAGTTAGGGGGGGGGGGGCGTACTACAATACTCATATCTACGATCATTACTGTATAGGTAGGGTTAGATCTATGTACCAATGCCACCTGCGGATGCCCCCAATGTTACGAGATGACCGTTATGTGCGGCGAATTCTAGATTAAGCTCGACCTCATCACTTCTGGGACAGCAGCCCTTTGAATTAAAAGTAAGACCTTGCTACTCTTTAGGGATAATACAGTATATCTGGTTGTATTTATAACGCCTGTCAAACCTCGTGGGTTTTCTGTGGGTTCTACGGGTTTCTCCCACTTCTAAAAACCTTTACGCGCAAGTGAATTATTGAAATAAATTGAACCACATGTTAGTCCCGAAAGGTTTCTGGCGTGATTTCTCCTTGTCGATGATGCAGGACAGTGGGCCAGACAAGGACAGCTGCCTAGTCGTTCGGATGGGAAGAAAAATCGAGGTTCCGTGTTCACATTGGCGTGCACGTAAAAGAACCCTTGGCCAAATGTCCTTCATAGCACACGGATAACGTATGCCCGTCTTCCATTAGCCCGGTTGCAGAGCAGAACAGTAGGACGTTAAACCCCATTTCATTTCATTTAGCCCCGAAAGGATTTGATTTCTGTCGAGTCTCTCTCTCTCTCTCTCTCTCTCTCTCTCTCTCTCTTTGTGATAATCTATAATCGGGTTGTATATCATGTGATGAGTAAATATCATATATTAATGTCGATATGTTCTACTAGTTTTTATCAATGGATGAAAGGCGAACCAATATGATAAGTAGGAGGGTACCTCCTCAAATCAATTCTTCAGTTTAGGTGGAAACTTAACCCTTGTATTTTCCTACTAATGAAGCGGTTCTATTGATTAAGGTCTAGTAAACTCGGTTCTATTAAGGGGTTCGATCTATGTAGGTACTTGACGACACTAACTACAATCTTATCTCCATTCTTCAATGGACTTGAAAGACACCGCCACTATCACATGTTCTAAAGTATTTGGGCGCATGATCAAAATATTATCGTTTTATATATTGGTCAAGGTTTCTGGGTCAAGTGATGACGGATCGATCGATCTATCATAGCGATGGTTTTGATTGGAACTTCTAGTGCCAAGTTTGACCATTAATTGACACATAGAATGGATTTTTTGCCATTCAAAATGACATTTCCAATTTGATTAGCAGTAATATTGATGTGGATGTACTGTATTTTTATGAGACAGCGAAAGTAAAGGCGACATTTCAGCATTAATCAGAGAGAGGAGTGAGTGGGGGGATAACGTCGACTGTACCTACTCACGCTAGGTAATTTCGGGACTAACACATGGTTGAATCATATTTCAATAATTCGCTTACGCTTAGGCGTCTTTAGCAGTGGGAGAAAATCGGAGGAATAGAAATCACGCCAGTTGACTCAATGACGAACCTTTTGATACAAAACGCACACGCTAGCCATTCAGCCCCCCCCCCCCCCCGGTTTCAGCTTCAGTATTTAAATTGACGAATGGCAGAACAGTTTAAGGTTTATCTCTGATGTTTGATTTTTTTAATTGATAATTGATATAGAACGATTGTGACGGATTTAATTCAATGAGTTTTTTCATAGCAAAACATTGAAATAAAATAGCATATTATAGTCGTTCGTGTGGTACAAAAAACGGGACCCCGTGTACACATTGAGTTGCACGTAAATGAACCTTTAACAGTTGGAATTCGATATAAGAGTAGACCGTTGCGCCATAGTCCAGGAAAATATTCCGTATAGCACACTGCATGTATGGCATGTGTCAGTCCCGTTTTCACCAGCCGTCGGAGCAGAGCAGACGTTAAACCCCATTTCATTTAACCAACAGGGACAATAAGCGGTGTTTGCCAGTGTGGGGTCATTACCTACAGAGTGCAATAAGATTGGACTTGTCATGGTAATACTACATTGCTATAATATCGAGAGACAGCTTAATGGTGTCTGTCTGGATTGTCAATATGATTTGTTGTAATTGGTGAAATGGAACTACATCGAGTCAGTAACGTCCAGTGTCTGGTACTCCATTCTACCTATTTTTAGCTATTTTTAGTCCCCTTTTTTCAAATTCTTGTTCGCTAGCCTGGAGGACAGGTGTTCGATACCTGCATTGACAAAGAAAGTTCATTCGGATTTTCAGACGTGTTTTTCCCTTGTCAGTGATGCAGGACGGAGGTCTCGTGTACACACTGGCATGCGCGTAAAGATCCCTGGTCTGTTGGAATTCAATATATGAGTAGGCCACAGTGCCACTTTATGGGCAAAATTTCCCTCATGGCACACCACTGTATGGCGTCTTCATTAACCTAGACGTTAAACCCTAATTCTGTTCCAAATTGATCAATCAAGCAAACAAAATGCCTCGCCAAACTCGGGGGAAGTCTTTGACAGATCCAAGTGGGCTTAGATTTCTCCGACATCATTTCTGAGAGATCTTTAAACTTGCTTCCAATCTAGCCTCCTAGAAACGACGCTGGATAATCCGGAGAATCTCTGTGAACTCCTTGGTTATTGAGTCATTACCCACAGAGCCACCGTGTAACCAATCTTCTAGTAGTTATCTATCGGATCACCAGTTTCGTGTCATCTTTCCCTTTATGACGTATTGATTCTGCCACGTGACGGTTAACTGATATTATTGAGATCTGTCATACAACTAGACGTTAATTATAATACGTCAAGGAATACTACCCAGCCAATATCCACTCGATCAACAAACAGTGTGTACAATAGATTCCTTTTTAACACTGATTCATAAACACCGCCATCCCCCCGTGAATAAAACACATTGGTTGAGAATCACCGAGCTAGGGTTACTGTCAATCAAACTTCTGGACTAAGACTAGTAAATAATTATGTAGTGCGAGTTATAAATAGACAAGTTTTCCCTTATTTTTTTTCTCCCCTATTCCTCCATTTTTGGGTTGACTTTTTGGTCTAGAATTGGAGAAAAAGGCATCAAATTTTCAATTTCATAGCAGTTTTGGGTAATACTGAGGATATTACAGCGGAGGGATAGGGGTGTAAAATGTCTTTATGCGGAACAATCATTGTGTCGGAAGTGAGATTTTCGCCCCAATCAACTTCAAATCCCTGTAGCAAAAAATCTAAACGGTCAAATTTATGATGAGGAGATTGACAAATGTGGTCTCCATTGTGCCTAAAAAGATTAGAAGCAACGGAATGTTGAGAAAAAAAACTACAGCCTGTGATGTTACAGGTATTTAACATTGAAGTCAATGGGCAAATAATTATTAGTCTGAGTCATACTACGGGACACAGAGTAATTTCCCCTGTCTAACCTTATGTGTTTCCTTGTGTTACGTGCTACTTTCTTCATAGTCATCGTTATAAATTACAGTCGGTTGGTTTCCTCCCACTTCTAGAGACTTCTGCACACACGTTAATCATTGAATGAACATTAAACTGTCTATTGGCAGTGGTTCGGGATAGAGTACCAAGGGACAGCGTATAATCGCTCGGCCCCGTGTTTTTCTTGATTTTCATAAATAACAGATAAATGGTTTTAGGAATTTTCTGAGAAATGTCTGTTGATTGACCAATGGTTGTTATGTAGGGTTGCCACGATTAGCTGGTAGGTGGTATATATTTAGATTGGTCCCCTAGGGTCTTTCTATTTCTGGATCCTGTTATCACTGTCAAGGTTTCATATTTTTTTTTTAATCCCAGACGATGAACAATCTTGTATAAGTGAAGGCCAAAGACTAGCGGGCAGAGCTTTCGGCTACGTTACCAATGTTCTACATGCTATCACACCACTTGATATAATAAACAATAAAAAGAGAGAGAGAGAGAGAGAGAGAGAGAGAGAGAAAGAGAGAGGGGAGAGAAGGGGGGAGGGGGTAATTTCCACTCGATTAAAACTAGACAAACATATTGTTCAACTTTATTTCAATAACTCGTATGCGCGTAGAGGAGAAACCTCTCGAGGTTAAACAGGCGACACTATTCCCTGGTATGTACAACCGGGGAAGCGAAAGAGAGAGATGGAGTTTATCATCCACTTGACACAAACTACGTCATTTCAGGATGAACGTATGGTTTAATTTTATTTCAATAATTCGCTTGCGCGTAGGGGTCTTTAGCAGTGGGAAGAAACCTGAGGAACCGGAGAAAACCCACGAGGTTGGGCAGGCGACCCTACTCCTTGTCACGTACAACCTGGGTTTCGAAACCACGCCAGTTGAGTCGATGACAGGCTTTATGATACAGCACGCAAGTGCTAAGCATTCGGCCATACACAAACACAAAAAAAAAAAAAAAATGTGGATGAACACCCGACTTCCAGACTAGCGACCCAGTGTCTTACCCACTTAGCCACGTGATACCTAGTTTCCCACCATATGTTTAATTATACTAATTGTTTTAAAAAGGGTTTATAAATGGCACCAGGAGTACACGGCTATATAAAATAACACTCAACAATACTTGATTTTTATAGAAGGCTTTTTGTGGTTTAATCTGTTAACGAATAAATGACTTGTAACGTTCACTCCTACCCAACATACGATTTGTTATTGCACAATAACCAATCCACTCAGCTGTATATAATTTCTACCCAAACCGACGTAAAGCAGAAAAATTGTGCAATAATATTGAAAATATCTAGTTATTGTACGGTTAAGCTACAGTCAGTCTGAGGAAAAACAGTCAGTTTATTTTTCAACGAAAACAACAAAGGGAGATCACCCCGTCCAAATTTAAAACCAAGCTCCTTTATCAATATACAGAATTATGTTTTAAAGTGTAGCGTAGGAGGTTATCAATATAGATAAACAAAATGGCGTCTTATCTTAAAAGATTTCCTGAAATTCCATGTTTGTTAAGTGGTGTCTCATGTATTGTTCCTGATAATAATACGTAATCATCGACTACTCGTGATAAATTCATGTTCTATGATTGCTTTGGTTTGTTTCCGGTCAAGGCCAAATATATTACCTAAAGGGACAGGCATCTGGGACGATTTTCTATTCTTTGGTATGATGTGTGTGTGTGAGAGAGGGGGAGAGAGAGATAGAGAGAGAGAGGGAGGGGAGAAGAAATGGGGTTTAACGTCCACACGACATAAACCAGGTCATTTCGGGGCTAACACATGGTACAACTGTATTTCAATAATTCGCTTGCGCCTAAGGGTCTTAAGCGGGGGGGGGGGGGGTGGACCCGGAGAAGACCCATGAGGATGAACAGGCAATCGAAACACACCAGTTGACTCAATGACAAACCTTTTGATACACGCGCACACACTGATTTTGTATCTAATACCCCCGTCAAACCAGGGTGACACCCTTACAGCGCTGGTACGGCGACGGAAAATGATCTCGGAGCCATGACCTCCATAAGCGTGGTAAAAGCAGGGTGGAAACGTCAGATATTGGGCTTTGGTCTCTATGGATGTCAATACTAAACTTAGGCGGCCTGAAACGGTGTAGTACCGCATTAGAAAACAAAATACTAAGTTTTGTATATGGCAACCATTCAGGACAGAGAATTATTATCGGGGTATGAAGTAGATGGATCTCTGCGTGTAGCCTGGAAAGCTGTGATAACATTTTCTCGCGATGTGTTCACATTTGCCGGAGATCTTGCGCATTTTCTGGTCGCCGTACGGTCGCGCCAGAAGAATAAGGTTGCCATCCTGCTCTGACGGGGGCATTAAAGGGACAATCCCGATAAGAGCAGAGTCTCAAAAATTAAAGTCCGAGCATTTACGAAATTTATGGACCAAAATATAGAGACATAGTGTATTTACCTTGGCTCAAAGTTTAAGCTCAAAATATTGAGTCGTTTTGACGTTAACGTCAACACTGCTTATCCGGACACGTAACCCTTTTAAGATTTTGGGTCAATTTTTTGATTGGGTGACCTAATAATCGATTCCCGTTTCTTGAGAGGTCTATACAGTGAATGACCCATGTACTGTACTTGATAACAAAAGGTAAATTTCACCTACATATCATTTTTATAGAAAAAAGTCTGGCTTTATCCAGATAATGTATAATACAACGGTCTCCGTTTCCAGATGAAGACTGTCAGGTTTAAGTTATTTACAAGCATATCACAAATATCGGGTTAGTTGGTCGGCCTTAGGTAATGGGATATAAGGGATTTTAACACAAAATTAAGCAGTTTTATTCCCCAAAAAGTTATCGGGATTGGCCCTTTAATCTTACTTAATGTATCTTTAAAAGTACGCACGATTTGTAATTTAGTTGTTGATTGTAATTGTATCTGGAAACTTTTAACAGAAATTGTCTTTCATATGAATCAGCCGTACTCGTAATACTTTTATATTGGTTTGTCATTATTATCAATGTTTGTAAAGAATCACCTTTACCCGCCATATCGTTAAACATTTATTGTTTTTAGTTGATAATATGGACATACAAATCTGATTCAATATAGTTTTTTTGTGTTTTCTGTTACACTTTCCATTTCCAACTATAAAAATCGAAACGAAATAGGATCGGTGTTTTAATTATATTGTTGATCTACGCACGTGCTGTCCTAACGTGGGGGCTTGGAAGGCGGAATGGTTAGCGTACGCGCGCTGTATAATACGACCTGCCATTGAGTCAACTGGCGTGATTTCAAATCACGTGGCAAAGAGTAGGGTCGCCTGTCCAACTTCGTTGTTTTCTCGGGGTACTCCGGTTTCCTCCCACTGCTAAAGACCCCTACGCGCAAGCGAATTATTGAAATAAAATTAAACCATATGTTGGTCCCGAAATGACCTAGTTTGTGTCGAGTGGACATTAAACTCCATTTCTCTCTTTCGCCCTGTCCTAACGTCCAATTTGGTCTTCCTCTATTTTACGACCACAGCTGATAGACAGAAACTGTGTTATCATTAGAGTAGACATTTCAAGCTCATGTGGTCATTTGTCTCTACTTGCTTTCATTTTGTTTCCAAGTCACGTTCGCCGTGCACTAATTTTTACATCAATACCGTTTCACACATCTCTGTAAACATCGTAGGTTTACATATGTTAAAGGTTAGCACCATCATTAATAAGATTTGGTGGCTCAGCGGTCAAGGGGCTGGTGCACTGAAATGAAATGAAACGAAATGGGGTTTAACGTCCTACTGTTCTGCTCCGAACTAGGCTAATAAATACAGGCATACGTCGTACAGTGGGCTATGCTGGACATTTTGCCCGGACGGCGGCACTGATACTTACTCTTATATCGAATTACAATTGCCAAGGAATCCTTTATGTGCACGCCAAAGTGTACGCCTGACCTTGGTTGTTTCTCCTCCGTACGAGTAGACAGCTGGCTTTATCAGGCCTTTCATCATGAACCACTTACAAGGAAAACCACTCAGGAAAATCCCGAAGAGAGATAGAGAAATGAGGTTTAACTAGGGCATTTCGGGACGAACATATGGTTCAATTATTATTTCACAGCCCACAAGATTGCAGACGGGCGACCCAACTCATCGTCGTGTACAACCGGGTAATCGAAACCAAGCCAGTTGGGTTAATGACAGACGTCACGATGCAACGCCAATCACCCCCACCCCCACCTCTCCGCCATCACCACCACCAAATTCCCTATGAACTCAATATTATCCATAATACACGAAAATAAAAAAAAATTATTAAACCACGCGTATAATCGATAAAGCGGGCGGGCGGGAAAGAGAAACGAATTTCGTTCAGTTTGGGGTGTTCGCGTGATTCAACAAACATATGATTAGAAATTTACAATAAATATTTGGTTTTTAAATTGAATGTAAGTCGGCTTATTTACTTTCAGATTACATTAATATGTGTTTTACATCCAGTTTTGTCTACTTTGATCTAAGTTCTAAACAAATACAGATGTGACGTCATCCTTTGATGTTGGCGAACCATTATTTCCAATAATATACGGGACACTTGCCAATCGCAAATTATCTAAACTAGATGAAATATTGGATTCGCGTGACGTATTTCATTGAAAAGCACGTACTGTATAGTGTCTGTATTTTAAATTGTTTAATGTTCTCGAGCTAAAGACAACACATTCGTACAGTATCAATGTATTACTCAATGTCTCGCTCTCGACCATTAAACTTTACATAATTGAAATACATGTAATGGAATTTTATATTGACACGTCTAATTGCCAATGTTGCCATTAAAGCTAATAATAGCCTGACATCTTCTGATATGCCATTGTTGTTAGGAATCATGATCTTTAAACAGTAAGTTCCGTGTTGGGGCCACCTGAGTATTGACACTATTGACATTTTGAAATTCACTGTGACATGACTGACGCTCAACAGACTCTAGCGTCGTCTGTTGTAAATGTTATAAGTGCATGAGCCAGCACGTGGGCCATGACCCAGCTCGTGGGCCATATAGGACAGTAGGATTGTCCGTCTACAGTGCAAAGCTGATATTCTTATTATTCCTATTACACCATGGCTTCCAGACACGCAAACTTTCAAACCAATCATAACAACGATTAGAGATAATAGAGGTAATTCCAAGTATTGCTTCCTATAATTGGATGACATTGTATAGGTTACCCATAGTTATAAGACAATATGCTGACTAAAGATGGCTGAATTGGCACCGAGGGGATATCAATGTTGAATATTGAGCACTTCAGATCAAAGGTCAGATTTATTTCAATGACGTCACTGGTGATTAGCGGAGAGTAACGGAAACGTGTTGTTTGGAACGTCCAAGGTTTTCACTGACGTCATAATGTCTAAATTTGTTGTTGTTCTATGAATGGGGTTAAAACACGGTAATTTGTTTTCGTTGCTTGGTATTTAATAGAAATCGGGGTTGGTTTTTTTCTTTTTTTCTTTTTTTTGTTTTTTGGGGTTTTTTTGGTGTTTGTGCCTTATTTTTGTTATATGGCTTCCTGGTTTAATTGATTGATCGTGACACATTTTACACAGACCCTTGACTTAAGCTACAAATCATGAAAAAAAACTATCATTTATCTTGAAACATGCTAAACAGTCTAACTTAAAACTAGCAACACAAGACAATTCACATACATTTAAATTTTTTATATTGTCTTACAAAATCATTAACGCTAAATTATAGGACATAAAATGGCAATTGCCTTTTATTATTTTGTTAAAGGAACTATCTGAATTTGAGGAATGTCGATGTGCTCTGTCTCAAAATTTCAGCTCAAAATAACCAGTCGTTTGGACGTGAACGTCGAGACGGCTTATCCGGACGCGTAACTCTTTTAACATTTCAGGTCATTTTTTCGTTGGGTGACCTGATAATCGACCCCTTTCCTTTAGGGATCTATACAGTGCATGGCCCACGTACTGTACTTGATAACGAAAGGTGATTTCCACCTAAACATTATTTTTATAAAATAAAAGTCATGTTTTATCCATTTTCAGATTACGACTGACGGGTTTAATTTGTTTGAAAACGTCTCACATATATTGAGTAAGTTGCTCGGCTATCAGGATTGGCCCTTTAACTGATTGTCTCACAGAAACCATAAACTGATCGCCAGTCACACATCAATTCATGATTTCAAATATATTAACTGGTAGCACCAAATAAATCCTTTAATTGACAATACAAAATAAATTTATTGATCTATGTTTTTTAATCTACTAATATTCTTAAATGAATATATTAACTAATTGTCTTAAATAAATCTATTAACTAGTAGTCTTAAATGAATATATTAACTAATAGTCTGAAATAAATTTATTAACTAATAGCTTTAAATGAATTTATTAACTAATAGTCTTAAATTAATCTATTAACTAATATTCTTAAATTAATCTATTAACTAATAGTCTCAAACGAATCTATTAACTAATATTCTTAAACGAATCTATTAACTAATAAGCTTAAATAAATCTATTAACTAATAGTCTTAAATGAATCTATTAACTAATAGTCTGAAAAAAATCTATTAACTAATAGTCTGAAATAAATATATTGACTAATAAATCTATCAACTAAATCTATTAACTAATAGTCTTAAATAAATCTATTAACTAACAGGCTCACATATATATATTAACTAACACTCTCAAATAAATCTATTAACTAATAGTCTTAAGTAAATCTATTAACTAATAGTCTCAAGCAAATCCATTAAAATAAATTCATTAACTAACAGTCTGAAATATATATGTGTGTACTAAGTGATAGTCTTGAAGAAATCTATTAATGATTTGAGCCTGGTTTTTAAATTAAATAGAATGTTGTTACAGTGATCAATATATGTATCAATATTTACCTGTAAGATAATTAACACGTGTTAATAAAGGAAGATATTGATAATCATCGATAATCAATCAACCGAAAAACACAAAGTGTTCTTGATACATGTAACCATTGATCATAACAGCCCAACCAGACAATACTTCTGATAAATAAATAATGGCGACGGGAAGAAACAGTATAGAAAGTTTCGGTGCTCGTGGCCCACAATGCTTATTCAGATGGCATTTCATTGGTTCACACATACAATTTTCGTCCAAATTTTAGTTCTTGGTGCTCGTGGCCTACACTGCTTATTCAGGTGGTAGCGACGGTTGTATCAATGTATTTCGTTGACTGAGACTTGAAATTCCGGTCCAAATTTTAGTTCTTGGTTAATCAATTGACTACATGGTTACAATATTTTAATTAATGTTTGAATGAATTACGTTGTTACAATATTGTAATTAAGGTTTACAAAAATTGCGAACTATTATATGTACATATATCTATTCGACCGGAAAACGTGGTACAAGTGGGAAATTTGTTGAAAACGTAATCTGTGAGTGTTACGAAGCGTTGTTATCTAATAAAGGAGACATGAAATGAAATGAAATTGAGTTTAACGTTCCAGGATTCGTCATCGATTGGTCTGATGATGAAAAGGGGGCATACGCCATGCAATGTGCTAAAAGGGACTTTTTGCCCGGAGACGGTGGCGCTACCACCTCTGTTTTTTCATCCCATCTAAACTGCCAGGCCCGTCCTGCACCCCTGACCGAGGGTTGGGTGGGAGAGGGGGGGGGGGGCGGAAAATCCAGATAACTTAAATAACTTTTCGGAAAAAAATGTCTGAAATGCTACCTGGCTGCATTCTAATTTACAAAATATAGTGGCGAAAATATTCATTCACTTTGAGTCACGCTTACTCCGCCCGCTCGACACTTTCTTCTCTGGTCGGATAAATCTAGTGATTTGGCGATAGGCGGTATCTGTTAAGCTCTATTTATCTCGACGATCAATGCCTGAAATACTGCCAGACTGCATTTCAGCCGTCTACTTTTCAAATTTTCGTTGAGGTTCGCAAGTCCGTTCATTTCACAAAATATAGTGGCGAAAATATTCATTTACTTTGAGCCACTCACTCCGCCCGTTTGTCACTTTCTTCTCTGGTCGGATAAACTAGTAATTTGGCGACAGGCGGTATTTTTATCTCGAAGATCAATGCCTGAAATACTGCCAGACTGTATTTCGTGCAGTCTACTTTTCAAATTATTGGGGACTTCATTGAGTTTCATGTGACACTTTCCTCTCTGGGGTCGGAAAGACTAGTGATCAGGCCACAGGTGACATCCGATCAGTTCTATTTATCTCTACGATCGGTGCCCGAATACTGTCAGTCAGCATTTCCAACAGTCTATTTTTCAAAAGTTTCTTGTGGAGGTCCCCCAAACCTCCACAAGGACTCGCTACTTTAGCGCTCACAAAGGTACTTCGTTGAGGTTCGCAAGTCCGTACGTTTGCCATTTTGGTCTCTGATCGTATAAACTAGTGATCAGGCTACGGACAGAATGTGGTCAGATTTATTTATCTCGACGATCGGTGCCTGACTGAATACGCTGTCAGAGAGCATTTCCGAGTGTCTATTTTACAAATATTTCTGGGGGAGGTCCCCCACACTCTCTATAAATACTCCCGAGAGTGGGATTCGTCGAGGTTCGCAAGTCCGTTCGTTTGACACTTTACCTCAACGATCATTACCTGAAATACTGCCAGGCTGCATTTCCGGCAGCCTGTTTTTCAAAATTTTCTGGGGGAGACCCCCCCCCCTTAGTTGATACTCGTGCCTTTGCCCCCTTAACCCTGGACTTTGCCCCAGCTTTGCCCCTCCAACCACCGACGTTATACAGTCAAAAGCAATTTTATTTTTCAATGTCATCAATTTGAATAATGTTCGATCCAATATCCGTAATGATGGGAGTACTGTCGAATGTGTATGCATGGTAACTTTTCTTTTTCTTATACTTTAAACGCAATTTTTAACCTATTTTTGTCTGATTTGTTTATGTTTTAAACAACAAACTGATAACCGACATATTATCTATACATTTACAAATCGTTTTGTTTTATTCATAATCTTACTTAAGCTATCGATACAAAATAATGTAATCGATGCCTCTTTCCTAATCGATTTTCCGATAGCGGGTTTACCTAATACAATGATGACTACACAACGAAGGCAACCTTTGTGGGGCAATATTGTTATTAATTAATAAAATAAATGTAACATTTCACAACATTATGTCATATGGTGTATTTTTCATACCCGTGTAGCGAGGTCGTGGCCTATCAAGCTCTTCAAGTTCCTACCATGGACCAAAGCACGATCAAAGGCGTTTCCACCACGTTTATGGCGATCTTGACGCACTCTGAGAAATTTTCCGTCTCCGTAGCAGCACAGTAAGAACACCATTCCAGTCTCACGGAGGTATTAATACGCAGATATATAGATCTGTGAGACGCGTGGCGAAGTTATGAGCTATGTGGGAAGGGGTTTGATTTATAGCTTTCTTGGTGGCGCAGTACCTCCCCTTTATACAAACAATCATTGTAACAGCGTAACAGCCACCCACGTAGAAGGGGGGGTGTGTGCGCTGTGGACGCTGTGGAGTTCGTGCAGGTATGTGGGGAGGGAGTCTGGTAAGCGAGGCTATATTATGAGGCGGGTGTATCCGGCATTCAACGCAACCTTACATCACTCTGTAGAATATTTGCGCGTAGTAAGCGCATACCGAGGATATCGTTATGTATGAAAGGGGTAATACAAACTTTCATATTTCGCAAGTACAGCTTTTAAAATTTTTGACAGTAACTGGTGTTATAGAGGAAGGGAAGGAGAAAGGGAGAGAGAGAGAGAGAGAGCGATAAGCAATGGACATTATTCCAAAATCTTGAAACCAGTTAGAATTACTTTGTTAATTTGCATATTTAACGAATAAAACCTGATTTATGAGATCAAATTATCCTGGCGTGCAACACACCTATGGTGATCTAAGACGCAGCATTCAACCACCAAACCCACTTTAACGCTATCAGAGCTTGGTGATCGAGTTTATCCATGCTGATGTAAAAGAGATTTGTTTGCCAGACTATAATCCTGCACATCACAGATAACTGATAATTGAATAAAGAGGACAAAAAGATTGGTCGAGTTCATATTAAAGTCACCCATCGCTTCGTGGCGTGATAATGCTTGAGCAACATTCTGGAACATGGCAACAGATCAGTTGATTGATGAATTAACTTCCTTTTGTTCAAAGATCAGAGAATTATATTTTTTATCTAAGGTTCTCATGTCATCGAGAAAAGTTTTGTACTTTTTTGTACTTTCATTGGGTTAGCTAGCGTGGTTTCGATTCCCCAGTTGCACGTGACAAGGAGTAGGGTCGCCTGTCCAACATCGTGGGTTTTCTCAGGGTCCTCCGGTTTCTTCCCACTGCTTAACCACCACCCCCCCACGCGCAAGCGAATTATTGAAATAAAATTAAAACCATGTGTTGGTCCCGAAATGACATAGTTTTTGTCGAGTGGACGTTATACCTCTCTCTCTCTCGCTCCCTCTCTCTCTCTCTTACTCTTATGCAAGTATTAGCCTGTATGTGGAGCCCTGGCGTCGAGGGGTTTATCGCCTGGGCCTTAGATAAGGCCCCGAGTTCACAAAGCATTCTCAGACTTAAGTTAAGAATTTACTCAACTTTCAATCATTGTTTGTGAGAAATATCGTTCATCCAGAAACACAAAACTTTGCACATGGTTTCTTATTGGTGTATTTGATACATTAAAACAGCAAATGTTTTCCAAAGGTCTATATTTTTAGAATAAGGTGAACGATTTTAAGTAAAGTCGCGGAATGTTTTGTGAACTAGTGGCAAGGACTTTTCTTGTCGGTACTTGAAATTGGTCATCTACTTAACCTCGTGGGATTTCTCTGGGTCTCCCGATCTCCTGTCAGTACTATATACCCGTACACGCAACAAATGAATTAATAACGTAATAATACGCTATGTGTTAGTCCTATTATAATCTTCTTTGTGTTAACCCTAAATCTCTTTCTCGCTCTATGTATTTTATATTTGAATCTACGCGTTTTATATCCCCATCATTCAATCTTAGATGTCAACCTTTATCCTTCAAACTGTGCTGTATGTCATCATGGAATAATCCCTCAATAGTTTCTACGTATTTCGGCTGATTTTAATACCAGGCGGTTCTATTAATCTCCAGTGGGGGATAACACCATGGATTATTGACAGTCCAGGCTATTTATATAACTAGAACGATCCTGATTGACACACGAGGTGTGAAGGATTCTGGCGATTAGTATATATCTTATCTTATACAAGAACACACTTCTTGTTGGTTGTCTGTCCATTCCTGTCGTTTCCTCCCACAGTTTATTGAAATAAAATTGAACCATATTATGTAAGTCCCACCACCCCACCCCCCTGTGAGAGAATATCTGATAATTCAAAACTATAATTGAACAGGGATCTAGTCGTACCGATCGTACGAAAAAACTGAGATCATGTGTACACGTGGGCCAACACGTAAACAATCCTTAATAGTAGGCTGTATCGCGACTCCTGCCACTATTAACCGGACATTTTTGTCGCGGCCCAGACATTATCGCGAGTCCGGTAACTATCGCCATAGTCAGTATTTTGTTGTTGGCTGTATCATTATTAACCGGACATGTTTGTAGCGACTCGGAAATTTTTTTCGCGACCCCAGACTTTGTTTTCGCGACCTCGGACATTTTTGTCGCCATACCGGACATTATCGCGAGTCCGGTATACTATGGCCATAGTCAGTGTTTTGTTGTATTTTAATATTGTGTTGTATACTCAGCTGCTACGATCTTATTATCATGAAAGATTATCGCAAATCAATACGAACCGGAAGTTGAAGGCAACGATATAAAGACTCCTCGAGATTACCTCTTAATGAAGTTTAATATCTGTCGTCAATATTTGCATATATCAATTAAATAAATATTTAGTAATTTGATCGAATATTTCACAATAAGAACTAAATATTGATAATGGGTAAAGAATATGAATTAACCAGTTAGTCGAATACGCGATAGGATACCGAGTGAGCACGCTGTTTATGTTCCACTCTTGGTAAATCTCTCGATACGGACAGATGTGTTAGTTCTTGTATCGGAGTAATCGTTATAAAAGAATTAGGAATATTACTTCAGTGTCTGGCAATGATGATCTATCAATATTTGACAATATCTGGTTTGGTAACAAATTAGAGAAACTTGTCTTTGGAATTAAGTAAGTTATGTCTTTAATATTATAGTTATATATATGTTTCTGGGCGATGATTTTGCAGTATATGGCCAATGTTTTAATAGTAAGAAATAAAATTGGTTAGATCTTGAAATTTGATTTTAAAATACGTTTCTTTACGTTTTTCCAATCTTTCTTAACATCGATTAACATGATATTGGGACTTTTTTAATAACTTGCATTACATGATATTGGAACTTTTTTAATAACTTGCATTAAGAATGCATAACATTAATGCATAGGGAAAAGGAGGGAGAGTGAGAGAGATGGAGGTTAACGTCTACGCAACCCAAACTAGGTCATTCTGGGACAAGTATATGGTTCAATTTTATTTCAATAATTCCCCTTCAGCAGTGGGAGGAAACATACAAGTGGGGAATCAACAAACCTTCTGATCCAACGAGCACGCGTTTACCTTTTGCTCCCCCCCCCCCAAAAAAAAACCCCTCTGCAGACGATATAAAAAAAAGTCACCTATGATGTTAAATCGCAAGGATGGCCCTTTTGTTTTAATCTGGGGAATTAATTGACGTTGATATATTGGGTTACTTTTTTTAATTAAATTTTAATTACTAAATTGCGTACCTTTTAGCGTGGATATGTCGTTGAAAATTTAATATTATTCTGAAATGCAAACAAAAATCAGTGGCTCGATAAGGCGTGTCCCGCCTTTCTAGACGACTCCATTATACTGACACACGGAATTAAATTTCAGAACGAATTGGCGAAAATATCAGTGTTCATGCAGAAGCGTCTAGTCGATGGGATGGGACCACAAACCAAAGTCCCGTGGCATTCGCAACAAGGAAAAGCGTTAACGCGTTCTTTAACTAATAGTGCATCAACCGGACCATAAGAGTTCTGAATAGCTGTCATTATTGCGTAACTATCGTTTACAGACTGGACAAAGATCGGCCGCAATTTGTAACGTGAAAGAAACAGCTTGAATACATATCTTATGTAACCCGTTGCGGTTTATGGCTTGGTCCCCCACACCTCCGCCACCCTCCTGCCCCCCCCCCCCCTGTATCCCACAGTGGAGATAAGAAACCTTTTGGAAACTGGCAAATTTTATTTTTTGGAGTCTACGATAGCACATTGTGTTTTACGGACGATTAACACCCCCCTACGCGAATCGGGCATGAATTAGTTTGTTGCTGGTTGTCAAGATATTCAACTGAAGGAGTCTGTTATGAGCTGTCAGAGAGATGATATGGATATAGATTCCTCGGTTCGGTCAGAGCGGCGATATGGATATAGATTCCTCCTACATGTCAGCACTGGGACGTAAATAAAACAATTACCATGAAAGCAAATTACAATTCCATGTACTCGAAACACAGTTATATAACAGACATTTACAAAAACAGCCTGATAATGTTTTACACGGTGTAGTGAATGGATAACATACAGTTAACCCGAGGTCTCGTGTACACATTGTCGTGTACGTGAAAGATCCCTTGGCTGTTGAAATATAACACTAGGCCGTACCGCATATCCTATTTCGTTTCGCTTTTCATAGTTAAAAATTTCATTTTTCTTGTCTTGACTACACTGCGATCTGGAGAGTTGATATCGTTTTCTGTATAATGTGAGGGATACGCAAATGCAACGGTCTGCTACGGTGAGCTTTAGGCGTGTTTTGCACGGAACTGTGGGTAATCATTAGAACATTTATGCTGATTGGTTAATCAAATGCCTGTCGTCATATGGTCAAAAGCCGCTCGTATGACCTCTGACGCGACCTATCGCTACAACTGGTCAAATCGTCATGTGGTGGTCATCGGAAGTATAAAAAAACGAAATGAAATATTGATCTGCATTCTATAATCTGATTGATTCGAAGCAGATCTATAGAACGTTAAATTCCAGCTTGTTTCGTTTTAGACAGTACGACAATACTAGGCAGTAGGATACACGGTATTGTCAGGTCCTACGTCCTGCACCACTGACAAGGAAACTGCACTGGAATCGCACCCCGTACTTCTTGGTTAGCTAGCCTCACCGGTCCATCTCGACTCCAGATGTTTCTGACGATGTATGTCAAGCCTGGAGGATTTATTTAACTATTTCAGTATTCTGGTATTAAATCTGTTGTTGACTTCAAACATTTGTCTTGGAATGTCTGGTAATAAACGGAGGTGCCCGCAAGACAAACAATTACTCTTTGAATTAACAATTATTATTTGGTGCCTGAGAATCCGATTATTCCAGTCCGACCTTAATAAGTTATTTATTTCTGCCACGTAGGAATTAAAGGTCATACATTTGACGAAAATAATATAATCATTTGGACTGCTGAACCATCGGAATATCAAAATATTCGCTTACCGAGATCCAGTTGTGCCACTGAGTCAAGCGATTCAGTTTCGACCCCACGCCTGTACGTGACCAAAACACGTACGCAAAACACGTACGCAAATAGTATTGTACCATAAACTGTTAGTTACTGAAATCCAACCTCCTGGCTTTTCTCCAAATCCTCCTGTATCCTCCCACTACCAAAGACCCCTACGCGCAAGTGACAGATTGGAATGAAATTTAACCATATGTTAGTCCCTTGTTTGTGTCGATGGTGGTCCTCTCTCTCTCTCTCTCTCTCTCTCTCTCTCTCTCTCTCTCTCTCTCTCTCTGGCAAGGACAGTTGGAATTCGATATACAAGTAGACCGTAGTGCCGCTGTCCTGGCAAAATATTACTCATAGCACACAGTATGGCGTATGCCCGTCTTCTTTAGCCCAGTTTAGAACAGAACAGTAGGACGTTAAACGCCATCCATTTCCAATTCAAGCTTGCAAGGAAGAGAGCACCCGGTCGCTCAGATCGTGAAAAAATGAAGTTTTAGTCGTGTGCACGTAAACAATTTTAAACTTGGAATTAGATTGAAGAGTATGACGAAATGCCACTGCCCAGGCAATATGTCCATTGTCTTTATTGAGTCTATAATCTTTATGAGGTTTTTTTAATCCTTCTATTAAATTTGTTTTTCGCTGTCCCCTTTATCAGCGGTGCTGGACAGAGGGCCGAGCAAGGGACAAGATATGGTCGTTCGGATTGGACGAAAACACTAAGCCACATGTTCCCATTGGCGTGCACGTTTAAGATCCTTTAGCAATTTAGCCCATTCGAAGCAGAACAGTAGGATTTTTCATTTTAATAGCGTCCCATATAATACTGCCCCCCTTAATGCACGCCACGTGTAGGGTGTTAAAAGATTAAATACGATTTAAAAGGATCATTTAAAACCCACGAAAACAGTGAGAAATGATTAAAGCTTTTAAGACAGAGACTGATCGGATGAAACCCCCAATAAATGTCGAATCCTGTAATTAATTGCTGGTGGATATATCTTCACGTCGTCAGATCAATCACAGAAACCAACAACGACAAATTAATCGTTGACTTGAAACCTCGTCATTCTATTGGAAATGTTATTAACGACTCTATTTGGTTGTAATTTTAACGTGTCATATATATCCTCACCCTGCCGACCTCATCAACTGTCAACTCTCCAATGATGTAACATTCCATTTATTGGCTGTATAAAACCCCACATTTGATAGAAATAAATGTGGTTTTGCGTCCCACTGTTCTGTTGCTACTCAGCTAATGAAGACGGATATACGCCATACAGTGATCTATGGGAGAAGTATTTCCGTGGCAGCCGCTGTGGCATCGTCTTTATATTGAACTCCAGTTGTCAATGGTTCTATTACGTACACGCTAACGTGTACAGGGGATTGGTGTTTTTCGTGCTTTCCGAACAACCAGATAATGTCTCTGTCGTGCGTGTTTAAATGACAAATAATCTAACAGGTACATTTTAAGGCAAAATTAAGCCGTGCAAAATGACATTTATTTCTTAAAATGACGATAAGTGAAGTACTTGTCTGGAGAAGAAGGGGGTTGAATGGCCGAATGGTTAGCACGTGCGCGTTGTATCATTAAGCCTGTCATTAAGTGGGTGGTTTCGAATCTCCGGCTGCACGTGACAAGTAGAAGGGTCGCCTGCCCAACCTCGTGGGTTTACTTCGGTTCCTCCGGTTTCCTGCCACTATTAAAGACTCCTACGCGCATGCGAATTATTGAAATAAAATTAAACAGCATGTTAGTCCCGAAATGACTTAGTTTTTGTCGACTGGACGTTAAACCCCATTTCTCTCTCCCCCTCTCTTTCTCTCCCTCTCTCTGGGGAAGACTGGGGCTGTGGTGGCTTAGTGAGTAAGACGTTGGCTCGTTAACCTATACGTCTCGTATTCGATTACCGCGTTGCCCGAGCAAGTTCATCGGGTATTGTCCGAAATGCTTCCTGCTCGTCAGAAATGCAGGACAGAGGGTCTAGCAATAAAGGACGAGTAGAGTCGTTCGGATGGGCTCGTTTATATAGTGATCAGTTGGAATTCGAAATAAGAGTATAGGTCGTAATGCCTCTGTCGCTTAACGTTCAACAGTAGAATGTTAAACCCCATGTTATTTCACATCCCTCATAGAATACTGTATGGCGTATGTCCGTCTTCATTAGCCCAGTCAGAGCAGAACAGTAGGAAGTTACACCCTGCTTCATTTACCTCACAGTACAATGTATGGATATCTTTCTTCATTAGCCCAGTCGGAGCAGAACAGTAGGACGTTAAACCCTTTTTCATTTCACTCATAGCACACTGTATGACGTATGTCCGCCTCCAGTATCCCAGTCGCAGCAGAAGAGTAGGACGTTAAACCCCTTTTCATCTCATTCGTCTCGAGAAGTTTATGGTATTTAAAACAAACTTGGTGTATATGTCGCTTCTAACAAGTAATTTACTGATGCCTGCAAGAATAATAATAATAATATTTGTCTTCTTTGAGAGAACCTTTCCTTCGGCTACAAGGCATTCTCTAAAAGTATTAATTATTGCTTGGGGACTATCATGGTGCACACATAGAACTGTCTTCTCTACTTCGAGAATAGATCTCTGATCTAACTGGCCGCCATATTCAAAAATTAGTATGCTGTTTTGTAATGCGGTCCTACATAGTTATACACAAAAATATTATTTAAACCTTTTAAATTTTATTAAATAAAAGCAGAATACATACTTCCCAATATTCTCGAAATAAACGTAGTGTTTTGGACTTAGAACTCAAAATGTCGGTCAACTAGCTTAGTGTCTGTTTTTCAAGTGAAGTTAGTTGTAGACAGAAAGCGAGGGTTTAGTATGTGACCCTATGTGATATAATGCCATGAGTAAACAACATCTTGTAGTTTCTTGTATTGTCGTGCTGGTGGATGTAGCACTCCTCTTGTATAAAATGTTGACAAGCAATATGTTTTAATCGTCATTCTGTCGGTAAAATAGTAATACACTGCCATGATCTATCACCAACTGTAAGTTCTATTCGGTTGTTTTGTCGTCTCTTTTATTATATAATTTTTATTTTGATTGAAATTCTGGTTTGTTTTTTACCTTATATTTTGTCTGAAGTATTTTACAAGCTATAATTATGATATTGAGGACGATGAGTTTAATGAGATACTAGATCAATGTATTGTATACCATTCTTCATCTAGATTTTAAATTGATGAAATAAAATGTTTTTAATAACGTCCTCCTTTCCTTGCCACGATGTAAGCTATGGGTTCAATATGGCCGGGACATCGGCCCTACGATTCATTTCGAACGTCAACGTATAATAAAGTTGTGAGACCTTCTATCGTAAAGGAACAATGTGTAAAATTTCACCTACAAACACACGAAGATAATACAACCTCATTACACTTGCTACCCATTCGGTTACCCCACCCCCCACCCCCACTCCCAAATCCTCGAACATTACTATAAACGGAATACGTGTAAATTAGTTTATATACACCCATAACACACATTGATATACTCGTGCGCCCATTTTCCGGTGAGGGGTGGGGTCATTGTCATTGAGTCAACTAGCGTGTCGATTACCCGGCTGTACGTGACAAGTAGTAGGGCCGCCTGCCTCTAACCTCGTGAGATTTTTTATAGTCACCTGGTTTCCTTCCACTGCTAAAGACTCGTAGTGGACGTTAAACCCCACTTTTCTATATCCCATTTTCGTCCATGTTAGACTTCGGACATTTCTCTCCCTATGATTATTGTGTTTATGTCTGACGTCATTTTTTTTGTAATTTTCAGATCGCTGAGATTCATTGAAGAGGTCGTCAAGATGATGGATAATAATACAAGAACGATGGAAATAACTACACCAAGCTTTGAGATGAGATCCATCAACGTCGTCGCCAATCTCACGGCACAAGATTTAAAAGAATTTAAAATCGCCGATATAGTCAATCTTTATGTTCCGCCCATAATTATTATAGTGGGAAACATCTGTAATATCCTCGCCATTCTAGTTATGAGAAGTCCCCACTTTCGGTGTCTTTCCACATCTGTGTATATGATTGCGTGTGCCGCCAACGACGCTGTTAGTCTTATTATTTCTCTCACCGCCCATTGGGTCGGAGTTAACTTCCCCGATGCCATAATTCGGAATGAATATTCTCATTACATGTGTAAATTTTTTAACTTTTATGGATGGGGGAATTGTGATTATACCATCTTGCTAACAGCGGCCATGACAGCAGATAGAGCGTATGCCATCATGAAACCTCTGAAAGCATCAACAATGAACTTGGTGAAACGCGCCAAAATAATTGTGACCTTGTTGATAGTGATCGTTATAATCAAGGAATTCCATTTTTTGTTCTCTTCCGACCTTGTTCCACCCGAGAGAACCGAACGATTGTGTGACGTCGTACCGATAAACGAGGCTTACAGTTTTTTCTGGAATAAGGTTTGGCCAGGCATCCATCTATCATTCCTGACCGTATGTTTCATCATCATTATCAGCAGTAATATCATCATAATACGTAATGTCCGACGATCCGCCAATATGGCTGACTTCAAAAACCGGAAACTCAGCACCGGAAATTTATCATTAACCGGAAATGAATTCAGTTCTAGTAACCACTCGGCACAGGGAAGATGGCGGCAAATGACGACCATGTTGCTAGCCGAATCATTTGCCTTAATTCTGTTAACGTATCCATTTTCCATGCAATTATCCGTGGTGGCAAACATTCCAGACGTTTATTCGAATCCAGTGAAAAATGCTGCCAACCAGCTGAGTTTCTCTGTTGTATTCTATTTGTTGTATTCCAATAAATGTGTTAATTTCTGTCTTTACTGTGTCACGGGGTCACGGTTTAGACTCGCTCTCCGGGAGATCCTAAGCTGCAAATCGATTTCGATTTTTTTAAAATCTCTCCGCTCAACAGACAGATTTTCATTATCCGGGTCTCAGACCGCCATCTCAATGATATCAGCGACCAGCTTAGAACAGCGAAGGCCATCTACGATATCAAATACACCTACTTAAATTAAATGGATTCACGTGTGAGGAATAATGATATTTATCTCTTACGACGGGTGACAATCAATATAACTCGACAAAGACAAAGAGTTTCAAATATAAAAAAACAATTTTCATGACATTGAAAAACAAGTACATTATGGACCAGAAACAAGACATTATGCTATCGGCACCATCTTGCCTCATTCTACGACACAGCGCCATCTTGGAATATCGACGTCACGTCTATCGACGCGCAATTATCAAGTTAAATGTCGATCGTAGTTAGGGATTTTTTCGGAAAGTGTTGCCCCAAGATGAACAAAATAATAAGTAGCGTTGGGTGACTACTTTTCTGAAAGTTTCACGGTAATAGATCTAGCGGCGCGAGGGCTAATACTGGGCTATCCCTCAACCTTCTCTGGGAAGTTCCAACTCGATGATGATCGGTCCAGGCTTTTAGCGGAGATTTCACTTGTTATAACAGTTCCCCGCCGTTATATGTCATTTCCGCGTATTGTATGCCATTGGTAACTGACATGTAATTTGTCTTGCATTACAGACCGTGTAATTATGTGTTACGCATGCGTACCATTAAAAAGTGTATGAAATAATCTTTTCGTCGCGTTAGGGGGCCCGCGATTCTAGTCATGCCCAGGGTCACGCTCCGGTTAAGCTGGGCTTTAAGAAGCAGTGATGTGTATATACACAGTGAGTGTTGTCAACTGAACGAGTAGCCATGGTGAATTATTTGGCTAATAACTTTACATCAAGTCTGTGTATCATTTCGAGGAACTGAATGTTATGTGATTGGTCTAGGAAATTATCTCCCATAACTGTCACATTAATTTCCTCAATATTTGTAACCAATCGTGCATCATTGTGTAACTTGTTATCCTAAAATACATTCAGACATTGATTAACCTACTGAATGCTGTATTTTGTTTAAATAATTTCACAATACCAAAATGGATCATTTTCGTGCCTCATTTTAGGACACGGTAGCTATGGTTTCTCAGTAAGGAAGGCGTTGGTTCGCTATCCAGATTGTCCTCCGTTCTATTTCACAGTCTTCCAGAGTTTTCAGTGGTGCAGGAAGGATGAGACGAAAACCCAAGATCCAATGGGCGTGCATGTTAAAGTGCCATTGGTAGCTGGACCGCGACGATTGAATAGACACGCCCACATAGCACAGAGGTCAACTAGATCTTAAGGCCTATATCTAAATCCGAAACTACATGTGTGTTTAGTTTATCCGATTGTCTATGGACTATTTGAGGTTTTTCATTTATTATGGTCAAGATTAATCTTGCTGTTTCTGAAATATTTACTGTTGAGTTTTGAAATTACGGTCCATGTTAATCTGGAGACTGTATAAGACTGTTGTTAACGGATCATGTTAATTGGCGACTTATAAGGCCATTATTGACGGTCCATATAAGACTTGTTAACGGTCCACATTAGCTTGGGGAATATTGTTATTAATGGTTCATGTTAACCCGAAGACTGTATAAGACCGATTTCAACCATCCAGTGGTCCCGCTTAACCCACAGACTATGTGAAGCCGTTATTAGCGGCCCGTGTTTACTTGAAGGGGTTATACAAGAATACAAGAATTTTATTAACGTCAAACATTAACTTGGAGATATTACAAGATTGTTATTAATAGTCCGGCAGAATTATGGCTGAACCTTGAAATTTGTGATTGATTGTAGTTGCCAAGGGTAAACCTCGGCCACATCAAATAATCCCCTATAGCTCCCATAGTATGTATTCTAGGATGATAATTTTTGTTTCTAACCGTATGTTTCTGGTGTCAAGGAAATCATTTATTGTGTTGTGAGGTGATTAGATGATACTAAAATGAAACAAGCCAAAGATATGGCCCTTTAATTCGACTATTTCACCCGACCAAACTAAATCTAGAGACAACCTATATATTTCTGGACATTGGAGCGTATGAGTGATATGATAACACCACATACAAATCAGGGGCTTCTGTGCCATATGGATGCAGCCAGAAACACCTTATAGAGTCGCCATCAACGCTGGATTAACCACGGGACACGATGGGGCTAAGGCCCCAGGGCTCCCCGCTTTAGGGTGCCCCCCCCCCCCACAAAAATCACAGTTGCGCGCCTCGAGCATGGTCGGACCGAGGACTCCAACGGCTCCGCTCACTTACAGTGGCAGATTTAACGGGCTTAATGGGCTCCAGCCCTCTCCTCTAGAAATGCCCTCATTTCATAGCACTCGCATGGCTTGGTACACTGAAATAACGCCAGAATGTGCTGGCAGAATTTTATTTCTATTTTTTTTTGGAGGGGGGGGGGCAGGTACTTCTAAATGGCTCCGACACAAGTGCCTGAAATGCCAGGAAATCACGTTTCAGGCTTCCAATTTCTGAAAATTTCCTACGGGAAGACGCCCCCCCCCCCATTACGGGGCCTCGCGCCTTCGGCGTTGCCACAGTTCAACAGTCGTTGATCAAGGGACCCCCACACGTTCCAGGCCCCCACCATGGTTAATCCTGCGTTGATCGCCATAAGTGGTTCGTGTTAATTTGAAGAGGCTATAGATTGTTATTAACTTGTTTACATGAAGTCTTTATAAGAGTGTTATTACCAGACCATTTTAACTTGGAGACTGTATAAAATTAGTGGATCATGGAGACCTTATAAGACTGCTGTTAACGGATCATGTTAACCTAGAGACTATTAGATAAAGAACTGACCGTTCTTGCCATAGTAGTTCAATAATAGATAAAACATAATGAATCTATTGAACATTTCATTCAATTGATTTTATTCTGAATGAAATTATCCGTGTGTTGATTGTTTATTAACGTAATGTTCTAACCTAGATAAAATCTCCAGTATCCGAAGGTATCGAGGGTTGGTTATGATCTTGTCATGTTGATAATTGTCTAGTTGATATTTAAGGCCTAAAAAAGACCCACACCGATTGAGGCCGATTAAGCTCTTGAAGTGTTGAAGGACGTTATGTACATAATTATGTTATGTATATAATTACGTTATGTATATAATGACGTTATGTGTATATAATTACGTTATATATAAATATGTTATGTATATATAATTATGTTATGTGTATATAATTACGTTATGTGTATATAATTACGTTATGTATATATAACTATGTTATTTATATTGTTTAATATTTTATTTATTTATTTATACACATGTATATATGTTATGGTTAAGAAGTAAAATCTTCTAATAAACCATCTTTCTTGTCTGTCTTATTTTATTTAAGTGGACTAGTGGTTTTAAATCACTGACTGACCGTACTACATATACTTAACCCGTAACAGGCATTGGGGGGGGGGGGGGGTCATCATAAGACAGAGTGTCACAAACTAGGTAATTTCGGGACTACTCATTCGGCCATCCAAACCCCTGTATCAGTAGGTCTGTCATTGAGTCAACAGGCACGTTTCAATTCTCCGGTTATACGTGACGAGGAATAGGGTCACCTGTCCAACCTCGTTGGTTTTCTCTGGGTCCCCCGGTTTCCTCCCACTGCTAAATACCCCTGGTTTGTGTTTTGTGGACATTAAACCCCATTTCTCTCTCTTTCTCTCGTAAAGCCGTAAGACAAAACCGGGTAGATTAAATGAAATTTGGTTTAACGTCCTACTCCACTGCTCTGACTGAGCTAATGAAGGTGGGGCACTCCAGACAGTGTACTATGAGGACAATTGTTACTACGACAACATCGCTACCGAATTCCAGCTGCCAAGGGTTCTTTTACGTACACGCCAATGTGTACCCTAGCTCTCCGTCTTACATCACTGACAAGAGAGAGAGAGAGAGAAAAATGGGGTTTAATGTCCACTCAACACAAACTATGTCATTTCGGGACTAACATATGGTTTAATTTATTTCAATAATTCGCTTGCGCGTAGGGGTCTTTTGCAGTGGGAGGAAACCGGAGTGCCTGGAGGAAACCCACGAGGTTGAGAAGGCGCCCCTATCTTCATGCCACATACGCTCACACCAGGGCTCGAAACCACAGCCACAAGCCAGAGCTAGATGTCGAAGCGCGGCCCTCTAGATCACTAGGCCCTCCCAACCCCTCCTACATCACTGACAAGAAGGATCCCGTCTGCAAATCCCACAGAATATCTCGGTCCACACCGGGATCTAACACAAACATTGACCGTAAACATAGGCGGCCTTTATTTAACCCCATTGGAGTGTGTTCACCCGGCGTACCAATAAATCCAGTTCGTAACATTTCACTGCGGTACTTACAAGTAACATGTACAAATCAGAAGTACGGAGGGGGAGGGGCTGGGGAAAACTCACGAGGTTGGACAGGCAACTCAATGTTAGACCTCATGATACAACGCGCGCTAACCATCTGATTCAAGAAATGAGCATGACGTCATCGTAGCCACGTGAAATTTTCACGTGTTATTACAAATTGAAGATCGTCATTCTATGCAACATAGTTCAAAGAAAATGCGTGTCCAGTTTTATGATGAACATGCATCAAGAAGACAACGAGATCCTAGTTCACAACAAACACATGTCGCGTACAAATGTTGTATTGTCGTGTGGTGTCGGGTTATCGGCCATATTCCTCCCAATACTATGATTATATATATATATACACTGATCCGATGGCCCGTGTTCACATTGGCGTGCGCAGTTGGAATTGGATATAAGAGTAGGCCGTAGCACAGTTGCCCGGGCACAATTTCCTTCATAGCACACTGTATGGTGTATGCCTGTCATCATTAGCCCAGATTAAGGAGTAGAACAGTAGGACGTTAAACCCAGCTTTATTTCAACAAAGTGCCCCGGGATTTCGCAGCGTAGTTTCTCCATGTGGGTAGTACAGGATAAAGAGTCTGACAAAGAACAGTGTCCAATATTGCAGATGGGACAAAGCAAACAAGCTCCCTGTACACGTTGGCGTGCTTATTAACGAATCATTCGATGTAATAATAATAATAATAATTTATTTATAGAGCGCCTATAATCCAATATATTGATTGCTCTATGGCGCTATTACATTATGGTAAAGATACAAAATATAAAACATCTCAAGAATAAGGTTTAAAAAGAAATAAAAGAAACACATATTGATATTGCACTATCAATTAAAATGGGTTTTAAAAAGGTGGGTCTTTAGCTTTTTCTTAAAAACAGACAAGGAAGGGGAATCTTTAACTTCAGAAGGTAACTTATTCCATAGTTTAAAAGCAGCAAAACTAAAAGATCTTTCACCAAATGAGGATTTTGCATGATAGCATTAGCAAGTTTTTGTTTTGGGATCTAAGTGTTCTTGTAGGAATATATGGAGTGACTAGATGTTTGAGGTAGCCAGGTGAGTCTTCAATATTGATGATAGAGTACGTTAGAGAGAGTATTTTAAATTCAATTCTGCTAGTAACTGGTAGCCAATGTAGTTGATGTAAAATAGGGGTTATATGTTCACAAAGTTTAGTTCTGGTTATGATTCGGGCGGCTTTGTTTTGAATTTTTTGTAGTCTATTTAGCTGAAGAGAAGGCAAATTAAACAATAAAGAATTAAAATAATCAAGTCGAGAAGTTACAAGTGAGTTGACAAGCAATTAAGAAGTATCAGTATCAATAAAGTTTCTAATGCGGCCTATATTATACAATTGAAAATTGGCGGATTTACACATATTCGACACATGTTCTTTCATGTCAAAGTTTTTATCAAATTTAACACCGAGGTTCCGTACACTGTTACTTGGATGTATAACAGCACCACCCACTTTAACGCAATTTGTGCTAATTGCCGAGAGTCTATGATCAGTTCCTATTTTTAATAGTTCAGTTTTATCATCGTTCAGATTCAAAAAGTTGTTTTTCACGGTCCATTGTAAATTTCCGTCATATCACTCTGCATAGCGTATGACAGATTAGTGCAGAAAAATTAGAAAATGAAATGAAATGTGGTTTAAGGCCCGGCATAGCCCACTGTATGGTGTATTTCTATCTTTAATAGCCCAGAAGGACTTTAAACCTCATTCCACCTCATTTGGGGGTTGGGATGGCCTAGTGGTCTAGAGTGCCGCGCTTCGACCTCTAGCTGGCCGATCACCTCTGGCTTGCGGCTGTGGTTTCGAGCCCTGGTGTGAGCGTATGTGGCATGGAGATAGGGGCGCCTTCTCAACCTCGTGGGTTTCCTCCGGGCACTCCGGTTTCCTCCCACTGCTAAAGACCCCTACGCGCAAGCGAATTATTGAAATAAAATTAAACCATATGTTAGTCCCAAAATGACCTAGTTTGTGTCGAGTGGACGTTAAACCCCATTCTCTCTCTCTCTCTCTCCACCTCATTTCATTTCATTTATTGTACCGATCGTTAAACCCATTTTGGGGGGTTGGATTGCCGAATGGTTAGCGTGTGCGCGCTGTATCATACAGCCTGCCATTGAGTCAACTGACGTGGTTTCGAATACCCGGTTGTACGTGGCAAGGAGTGGGATTGCCTGTCCAACTTCGTGGGATTTCTCCGGGTACTCCGGTTTCCTTCCACTGTTAAAGACCCTACGCGCAAGCGAATTATTGAAATAAAATAAAAAACATATGTTAGTCCCGAAATGACTTTGTTTGTTTCGAGTGGACGTTAAATCCCATTTCTCACTCTCTAAACCCTTTTTTAATTCTTTTTAATTTGAAACCACTGTAAACTAGCATTTCTATTATACTATAACATGACCAATGATTAACGGCGTATCTTTTGTTCATAAATAGTCAATAAATAGTTCAAGGAGACCGGAAGTCTGCATAATAAACATGGTCAACACCTAATCTTCTACTTCCGATGTAATTGGCGGGAAGGGTTGACCAGTTTCAGATAACGTGCTGAAAGTCATGAATCTCGCGTGATTCATGGAAGGACACAGCGTGGACAGGAAGCAGACGGATACACAAACATTTACTCCAAGATGGAGGAAGATAATAAAACCCGCGAGTTCTCAAATAACCACCATTTAATTAGAAACGGGTAATTGAGGCTATCAACGAGATTATCAGTTTTGTGATTATTAACAATACGAGTATAATACTACACATTGTTTGGGTTTATTAAGTTGATAGAGTCAACACGGATAATCGATCTCTGCCTGACTCCATTACATTCGGATTTTCGTCCGGCGTGATTTCCGCTTGTCGGTGATGCAGAAGGAGGGCCTGAAAAGGACAGCTGCCTAGTCGTTCGGATGGGACGAAAAACCGAGGTCCCATGTACACATTGGCAGTTGGAATTCGATATAAGAGTAGGCCGTAGCGACGCTGCCCGGGCAAAATTCCCCTCATAGCACACTGTATGGCGTATGCTCGTCTTCCATTAGCCCAGGTTAGGTGCAAAACAGTAGGACGTTAAACCCCATTTCATTTCATTTCTGATTTTCGTTTTCGAGTTTGTAGTAATGTAAGTAGAAATCAAATAAAATGGAGTTTAACATCTGTTTGTCTCGTACAACGCATATTATATCAAGACGAGCACTGTGCTTTGTTTCGAAGCAAACGCGTGGGTTCTACATCGGTGAGTCTTTCAGCCCCGCACTACTGACAAGGTGAATCCCGGGGATCTTTTTTGGACAACACCAGGATCGAACCCTGGGTCGCATGGTAGGCAAGCCAGCGACATACTCCAATCTGTGCCGGATTCAGATAAAGAGAGTTCCTAGGCTATTCCCCCCCCCCCCCCAACTAGATGAAGCAGCCACAGTGACATAGTTTTATTTTCAGTTTCGTTTGCTTTGTTGCTGTTGTAGTTCGCATATCTTTTCTTTAATAGATGATATAACATGATTTTACGCAGTCTACCCCAAGCAATCCAAGGTTTCAAGGTATTACCCTTTGCTCCAATGTATCCCCCCCCCCACCGACAAAGTCCTGGATCCGCGCCATGTGAAGATGAAAGTGTGTTAAAGTTTGTTTATAAACCAGACGTGTGCAAAACTTATTGTAGTATCCGAAATAGCATACACCTGACTCGAGGTCTCATTGATTTTGCGATCTGAAAAATTAATGGAGTTTACCCCCCCCCCCACACACACACACACAAATCAGGCCCGCAACTAAAGGAGATGGGGGCCTGGAAAAAGTACCCCACTCACCAACGTGTGAAAAATATTGTCGATCGTAATACAATCGATATACATTTTCCATCAATTTTACAGCATCCCCGAGAACACTTTCCGCCCCCTGGTTGCTCTGAGCTAGTTACGGCATTGTCTCCAATATAAGAAGCCACAATGGTGTTTGATTTTTTCATTGTTGTTTGTTTGTTCAGAATGTGAATATAACAAATAAAGATATAGATAAAATAACAAAGGAAGAAACTGGAATTTAATCGCACGCCAGCAGTCACTGGCCAAGCGTGAGTAAACATGGTAAAACGCTTCTCATCTTCATAGTTTCTGGTGGGCGTATGAATCAAAATCCGCCTTGCTCGGAGGTAAGTATCATCACAATGAACGTATGTAATCATTTTTTTTCATTTTGGGTGACGCCTATACCGTATCAGGCCCGGGACTGTACAGCGCTTGTGACAGCCCCGGGTCCATTCACTTGATTTGATATTTGTTTATTTTTTTGCAATGTCTATTTTCTGTCTTGTCCGCAGGTTTATCTTGTAGATTTTTCTTTTGCGTGTAGTGCATTACTCCTGCACGTACTATTTAATGCGAATTACGCTAACGCAAGAGGTAAACCTACCTATTGCTGTTTTTAGGTCTAAAATGTGATCTAAATTTTTAATTAGACATTAATTAACTTATGCAGACTACAATCAACTCGTGATGCCGTCTTATCTGCCCGATTTTCATTGGATTAAAATCTGATCTGCTGTTCAACGTCCGTTGATGATGGAACGCAAAAATGGATAATGGAGATTTTACTAGTTATCGTGTCAGTGCTTATAATGACAATCGAGGTCTTCTCGGCTTAGAGTGAAACCATTTGACTGGAATTCCAGTATATTCCCTTTACATTATCTAGTTGTTGATTATTACAGTGAGAACTGCAGCTATTTATCTCATCTTTCCTAATTTATCTTTCACTAGCACAATACCTCATTTCTCATAAATCAGTTACTGTATCTAAATTATAAGTAATTTGAAACCAGAAGAAAATAAAATAGATATTCCTGGACCTCGCATCATCAGTTGGAAACCATATAACTAGGTAAACATGTAATATTCTCTAGTTTGGAGCTCGCGGATTTACTCCTTGTGTTGGCTGAGAAACTTTATCGGGATTTTCAGGCGTGGTTTCTCGTTGTCTGTGGTCGTTCGGATTGAACGCAACCCGAGATGCCATGTAGACCGTGGCGGTTGGAATTCGATATAAGAGTAGGCAATAGCGCGGCTGTCTAGGCAAAATATCCGCCATAGCACACTGTATGACGTATGGTCATCTCCATAGGTCTGATTGGAGCAGAAAAATAGAACTCGATTTCATTTTGCAATCACAGTCTCACTTTCTCGATGCAGTTTTCTGGGTCCTTGGTATTGATGTGAGGAAAGAAGTCATGTTCTATATAAAGGTGCCTGTCGTCCGCATAGAGGCAGTAATTGGGGCTTATTTCGCAAACGGTGTCACTGATTGGAACAGTGTCGACTGTGAATAGGACAGGACAAGGAACTAATCTTTGGGGAACACCGTATTCAAGAATCGTAGGACTTGACTGTTCGGAATCAATCTGAATCCTTTGTGTTCGGTCATTTAAATACGACTGGAAGCCGCTGTGTGTGGTCCTTGATATGCCGTAGCGATTTTCAAGTCGGTTATTTGATCTCCTCAAAAAAGCACTCGGATCTAATAAGATCAATTGAACTGGTTTTGTCTGTCCAAACTAAACACGATATCATCATGAACACAAATGTGAGCAGATTCCGTACCGTGTTGTTTCTTATGAGCTGGAATTTTTCATTTAGATTATTCTCGGATAGGTTATTTTAAATCGACGCAGCACAATCTTTCGATTATTTTTGATAAATTATATGATAAATTAGATACCGGTCTATGTTTTTTTTTTACAAGCAAGATCAGTTCGAGATTAACAGATAATTCCTTTATACAAATGATTTTTTAGCAGTGTGGGGGTGGGAGACGAGGATCCTAAAAAAACCTATAATGACGTTAGCTTCAAGTCCAAACTATTTTATGTGGTTAATCATGTACGATAGTTCTATTTTGCAAACAACCAACAGGAATAAATCACACCGTGCTTTCGCAAACCGTCGAGTTACCCCTTGCGTTTACGGTTAGGTTATAGCTGCTTCAAAGACACGTGGGACCAAACAAACTGATTTTACACTAATTTACATTGATATTTCAAAAACTAAGAATCCCGAATATTCGCGATCAAGGCACATCTAAATCTGAATATTGTTGGGATCCATTTGAGAGGTTTAGTGCAACTATATTTGGGTTAACATATATTTTAGCTTATTTTGACTACCAACTCAAAATAATTTAGTTTGAATACGCTAAGCAATTCGGGAAAGGAAGTCAATAAAGCATGAAAGTAACTTATTACTTAATTTGAGAAGTTTTTTCCGTTTCGCACAGCCTCTCAATATGCATTATACAAGCAACATACATTTCAAATTCTTTTCAAATCCTATATGTAAGTTTGAGACAAATCTAAATAATTAAAGCGGAGATCTATAAAACGACTTGGAAAAAATATGCATATGGGGCCGAGTACCTTTATTTCCATAAGTCGAACCTAGAAAGCATGAGAGAGAGAGAGAAATGGGGTTTAACGTCCACTCGACACAAACTAGGTCATTTTGGGACTAACATATGGTTTCATTTTATTTCTAAAATTCACTTGCGCGTAGGGGTCTTAGCAGTGGGAGGAAACCGGAGTGCCCGGAGGAAACCCACGAGGTTGAGAAGGCGCCCCTATCTCCATGCCACATACGCTCACACTAGGGCTCGAAACCACAGCCGCAAGCCAGAGGTGACCGCCCCCCCCCCCCCCCAGAAAGCATGGCTACCAAGTACAGTTGCATTCTACACAGTAAAACGAAAATCAACAGACAGACATGTTGATCCCATTGCCTAGCAACGATTAAAAGGTGTGGTTAAATGGGTTCGAACCGAAGAATTCAAGGTAAATTGGTTTTTGTCTAAAGACCGGAATTAAGACAATAGAGTTAGGGTGCATTAATATAATCTTGTTAAAGGAAAAGGACTTGTCTGATCAGTATGTCTACCATTGTTCTGTGTTAAGTGGCTATTTTAACGGTAAGTGTCTTTGTTTGGTTTTTTTTTTTTTGATATAACACAAACCAATACTTTCCATAACCCTCTACGGGTCTGTACCAAGATAACAAAATAATTAATAGATTATAACTCGACTAAGATATATTATTATTTTCTCCACATTTTTAAAACTTTATTAAATTTGTCGCGCTTAACAACAGCATACATTCAAAATTAACAATATGGCTATTATAAGAAAGGAGTGATTACGCATTGACAAGGCGTGGTCAGGTGCATTTGTCCCGATTAAAAGTTTTGTGTACAGGTGCGTGTGTGTGTGTGTTGGGGGGGGGGGGGGGTTGTATGAGATATTTGTTACTCGCCATGGCACTTTATGGGCCTGAGTTATCTGCCCCTGATTTTTATTATTAAAAACAACCCGTAGCAAAGTGCTACCATATGTTTTAAAAATACTAAAAAAAAACCTACCAAAATAAAGCACGTGCAATATTCAATATTATAATTCTGAGATTAGACCGAAAATACTGGCGACTCACAAAGCGGATAACAAGTGGCGATTGTACAGTTCGTTGGTGAAATCCTGCCATATTGTCTTACAGTTAAACATTTCCCAGGTGTCATATAATTGAGTACCTCAACATCAACTTCAACAAATTGACCATCAAACCAGAACCATTCTCCAGTCGAGATAAAACTGAATCTTCTCGATCCAAGACAAACTGGTTCACTTACACCTAAATTAAAATATAAGAAAAACACGCAATGATACAACCACATTGGACTGAGGGCACTAACAATAGGTCAATTGTTTTTTTTTTTCAAACCCGCACCTAACCAACGCCTTCCTTTTCACATAAATACTTTAGCACAAACCGGCGCACTAACAGTTGGTCAATTGGTTTTTGCCTCAAACCATGTACATGTAATTTGAAAATTTCATTCAAATTACCCTATTGCGAGCGAAGATATTAGCCTTTATTTAAAGGTTTGATAAGACATGTGCAGTAATTTCAACTGTTCTTATCTATTTAAAGGAGCTAAGTCTCTAACTCAATACCATCCAAAATCGTCAACATTGAAAACACGAATTATTTGTCAATTTAAATCAACATTGATGCCGTGTTCTTACCGGGAAAAGATGGGCTTCTGATATCCATTATTTAAGACAAAATAAACATTTTACCATTGGTACACGAATCGTGTACCACAATGCGTTTCAGCCTCAGTTCTAGCAAGAGACTCGTGGAACGAGGCTAGAAACATTGCACCAAATCAAACGGCATATGGAAACTGGAATAAACGGACACTCGAAATATCCACTCGATTGACACTGTTGGCTTATTTCGCTGAACATTACTGATTTGAAATAAGAGTAAAAACGGAAACAATTGAATGTAAATCGGTTAAGATACATTCATATTACAGTATTTAATGCGTTGCGACCCACTTGTGTCGATTTCTATGTCCTAAATGTTAGCGATTTAACTCCTTTAATATCGGAGAAATCGGATGTCGTCGAGGGTTAATTATGGCCTAGATAATGTCTAATTAATAATTTAGAAAGACTTGCAATAGACAGATTTAGCTCTTGCATAATGTATGTTGAATTTTAAAAACAATTCAGTTATCATCTCTATTTTAATTTGACACTAATGAAATTTTAGTGTCATGCCATAGATATAATAAAAGATAGGCTGGCACTGCCAGGCAGGATACGCCCACATTTTGAGAGAGGGATAGAGAACAAGCAATACCGAAAGTGATTTTTCCTACATCATTAAGTTACAATTGTTTGTGAGATAGACAGAGAACAAGCAATACCGAAAGTGATTTTTCCTACAATCAAAGGCCATAATTCATTAAGTTACAATTTGATATGCGCAAATATCGAAAAGAATAAAGATCTTTAGGGAATAAACAAGCATTTCAGGTTTCATCAAAATTGAATTAAAATTGTGACCGCTACAGGGTCCACAACTTTGATATACCATATTTTTACACTGTTCGCGTACAAACGGCGGCCATTTTTTCTGGCAATTATGATCCGATTTTCTAGAAATTCAAACTCTCTCTTCATTACCATGTAACGGTGATAGAGTCAAACGTTTTTTTTAATCGGATAATAATTGTGACCTCCAGAGGGACCATAGGCGATTATTCGGACAATCAGGGGCCATAATTCAGGAAGTTACGATCCGATATGCGCAATTAACGAAAGGAACCAAGATCTGTGGGTTATAACCATGCATTTCAAGTTTCATCAAAATCGAATTAAAATTGTGACCTCTACAGGGTCCACAGCCATGATATACAATTTTTTAACAGTATTCGCGTACAAACGGAGGCCATTTTGTATGGTAATTTTGGTCCGATTTTCCCGAAATTCGAACTCAACCTTCCTTACGGTGTAACGGTAATATTATCAACCGTTTTATTAAATCAGATAATAATTGTGACCACCAGAGGGACCACAAGCTAAAATAAGGCGATTTTGCGTATAATCAGGGGCCATAATTCAGGCAGTTACGTTCCGATATGCGCAAATATCGAAAGGAACCAAGATCTTTGGGTTATAACCATGAATTTCAAGTCTCATCAAAATCGAATTAAAAATGTGACTTCTACAGGGTCCACAACCTTGATATACCATTTTTAACAGTATTTGCGTACAAACGATGGCCATTTTGTATGGCAATTTTCGTCCGATTTTCCCAAAATTCGAACTCAACCTCCCTTAGGGTGTAACGGTGATATAATCAAACGGTTTTTTAAATCAGATAATAATAGTGACCTCCAGAGTGACCACAAGCTAAAAAGGGTCATTTTTCGGACAATCAGGGGCCATAATTCAGGAAATTACATTCCGATAGGCGCAAATACCGAAAGGAACCAAGATCTTTGGGTTATAAACATGCATGTCAAGTTCCATCAAAATCGGTTCAAAATTGTGACCTCTATAGGGTCCACAAGCTAAAAACGTGATTTTTCGTACAATCAGGGGTCATAATCCATGAAGTTTTCATCCGATACATGCCAATATCGAAAGCAGCCGAGATCTTTTGGGGATAAACCTATATTTCAAGTTTCGTCAAAATCGGATAAGAATTGTGACCTGTAGAGAGTCCACAAACAAATTGTGGACGGACGGACGTCCGGACGGACAGAAGCGACGACAATATACGTCCACATAAAAATGTGGGCGTATAAAAAAGGCGCAAGGATGGTATAGAGGCTGTTGTCTCGTCAACACAATTTTTCGATCATTGTGAGACGAATTTAACCCGAGCACCTTCGTCTCCGTTTTCTATTGGTCGATATCCATTTATCAAGGGTTCCGTTGGGTAATTCAATCCGCGGCGACACTTATTTGTCAGTCCGAAAACCCACTCCGTTTACTTGGCAACGATTCTGTAAACATCTCGAGAATTTCTACACACTTCCCCCTACACACTCGCGTAATTAATAAACCGTAAGCAGAAACGTTAATTATCTAACTCAAGTTTGAACACAGTACCTTGAGATCAACTAGCAGCATAGTTGTTATGGTCCGAAGTTTAAATGTATACTATTTGTTCTATATTTGTGTAATTATGTATATATTTTTATAATGTGTACATGTATCTAAATCAGAGAGAGGGGTTGCACATAAGCATAGCCTGTCCCCCAATCCAAATTCAGGTTTAATGAATAAACTTAATGTGTACGAAGTTTTTATGGCTATATAGCCTAAACAGATAATTCATACCATCGATGAAATGAATGGGCCCGGGGTTTAATGCTCCACTTGTCTACTGGGCTGATGAAATAAAGACGAGTTTCACCATCGAACTCATTCAAGGTTTTTAATGTAATGAAACTATAACATACTCTGAGTTTTACCATTCTTGGCTAATTCAAATCAAAGTTGACGTGTTCTAAAGTCTCAACCAATCACATTGTTTTTCTTATCAGAAAATGTCCATCTACCTCAGTTAGAAGAATAGTTACTTTGTTCCGACGAAGTGTCAACCATTCAAATTGAATTCTCTATCTAGCCTAAGTAGGAAATGTTATAAGTCGGGCTTTGTCAAGGTATTGGTGTACTGAAAATACACAGGCCTATTTAATAGCACTCTTCATTCTTCGAATGACGGGAAAAGATAATAACTCAAATATCACTACTTTACCTTGGGATTCTAGAAACAAGCGTAGGCCATTATATTTCTCAATCGTATCCACCATAAACAGAAGGCCATTTTCCTGTTGACACGTGACCCGGGCATCGTCCCATGATGATAGGTCAGTATGCAACTTAATACAGGAACTGACGTCACCTTTAGTTTCATATCCTCGACTGGTGTCACACTTATCTGTAATTGAAATCAACGATGACCAACTTACTTACACCCGATGCCAATTCTCGGGACAGGCTCGTGAGTAAATGAAAAATGCTTTTAGGTGTCCGAGAAAGTAATTCTCTGATAGACCTCAACAATCAGCAACTGCAAGGTCTGAAATTCAGACCATTATTTCTTTCTAGAAGTGTAATTTCTCCGGGCATTAGGAAGCATGCAGGGAAGCCGCTAAATCAGCAGCAGGAGGAGGGGACACTTACCAAATCCAAACGATTTAGACGAAATGATTACAATATTTGATAAATATATATGTCATTTATGGCAAATCTATTACATATTTGTTCATGGGTTGTGTGTGCATTACGAGGAAGACAGGTTTCCGGAACAACATTGTATTGCTCTATCCCCGTTTTACATACATACCAATGTATCAGTCACGAAGTCGATTAAAAATGGAACACTTTCTTACCTTCGGTTTTCCAGTGACTAAAAATGGAACAATTTCTTACCTTCGGTTTTCCAGTAGTAAACCGCTGTCGTATCAGTTGACGGGGCCCCAGAGCCAATGTGGACGACTCTTTCCGCGTAAAGATGGCATGTTTTAGTTACTAATTCAAACTCAACCGACAAGCAACTTGATTCAACTAAACACGATTCACAGCATGTATACACGTCATGGGTATGAACCGAGTACAGAATTACCAACGATGATTCGGGAGTGATGTCAACCTTCTTGAAAACACGTGGTCCACTGCAACTGACAGTACCAGCCAATCCCTGAGGTTGCCCTTTGACTAGATTGATATTGATCAATGGTGTTATCAATAACGTTAGTAGAATCACCATCTTTTTCTATAAGGACATACAGAAAAAAAATGGAGTTAAATGGCAAGTCAGCATCAATATTTTTATATCAGATGTTCGTCTCCGTAAAAGAATAATTGGCTGGTTGATGAAACGACGATTTTACCGTGTCAGAAAAAATATTAAGACAAAAAGGCCTCAAGTCCGCCAGATCATTCACGATCTAGATGAAACGTAACATGATAATAGTTCCTTAGAAGACTGCCACCGATTGTGTTGTTCAAAGATAGTGGTGATGACGTTATACTCACTTCCTGGAATCTAGTGGAGTTGCACTTGTTCATTATAAATACATCGTCCGATTTTACACAAAGAAACAGTCCACCATTTATTACACACAGAATACAAACTCAAATATCTTGACGAATTTCAAGTAAAGTAATTCAGCTTCACTGCACCTACATCTGCTTTATACGACTATGTAAATGTTTCCAAGGAGAAGTGACATCAACCTCGAGAACACAGTTTAGTTTATCTCTTTTGTACAATTCTTCGCAATTCAGTAGAAATGTCAACGTTAGGATTAAAGAGAAATATCAGTTGAAATATTGATTATCGTCTATTTAAGATGAACGTATGAGGAAGCATCATTGTCATTCACAGTTAATGTGGTCGTAACAATAAAAGAATCTCATATCAACTTAATCGGCCTATTGCAGGTTTTCGTTAGGCTTGAAAATTTATATAAAGTATTTTAAAGCTACAATTTCATATTTTTAAGCCTGAAATAGTTTGCATCTATAAACCATCCTACCCTGTTAACGAATAATCCTATAATTCACTATTGCCAGTTAAGAAATTGTAAATTAAATATCATTTTCAACTTTAAATTCAAACGTTTGAAGAGAGCAATTACATGGGAGAATAGAATTGTTTTATGATTTCCGGGGTTAAAATGTGGGAAATAATGTCTATGTTCGTATAATAGTGAGTTGACAACATATTGAGCATAAGGCATAGAAATAAATATCTTTTGATTTTCTTAGAAATTATGAAATTTTCGCTTTAATAGTTTCGATATTTATTAAAAAAACAAGGCCATAATCAACTCTAAATACCATAGGATAGAATAATGAGATATAAGCGGTTCGCCATTTAAAAATTTAATTTAAAAATGGAAAGTGTCAAATAAATGCCCTGCTTATCACAATGCACACATCTTATCAAAACTACAGTGATAACTATTTTTTTACTAATATAACAGGAAAGGTCAGCTCTTTATGTTTTATAATGTATCCATAACTTTTGAATACGTATTATATTAGTATGCTGCAGTATGGCCATGCATCGAATTATCAGAATATAGGTATAGGCGAATACATGAACAGTATATATGTACATTATAGACAACCTGCATGTAATTCACGATCGATGGAGGGTTGTCTTATAAACAACCACTATTGACTATGGGCGAGAGAGAAATCAGTCACACAGAGAGGGGAGGGGGTGTAGACGCCCATTTGACACAACCTGAGTCATTTCGAGACTATTATATGATTTAATTGTACTTCAATGCTCCGCTTGCATCTACTGAAGACGCAGGAAATCCATGGACTCGAAGAAAACCGATGAAGTTGTACATGCGACGCTACTGATGGTCGCTAATTGGACATTGAAACCACGCCACTAAATAGTAGACCTGGTGATCTAAAGTGCATTTCTTATCCCCATCCTGCTTGGTTGAAGGTAAACAATAATTCTCATTTCTTAATTTGTTTTGGAGAAATGTTTTTGAAGATTTGTATTTAGAAATTTGTTCTTCCAGATTTGATTTTCGTTGCATGTCTACGATGAAATGTAAATGTAGATTATTGTTTTGATTTACTAAAATAAATGTTCTCTTTATATTAAAATAAAATCTAATTTAACAAAAATACATTTTACAAATCTGATATGACAAATGTCTGGTTTGTAAAACAAATATTGATTTTAAGATATAAATTTTAATTTTGTTGTAGAAATGTCGAAATACGACAACAAATAAAGAAATAGGGACTGTGAACTAAGAAATAAGGACTAAGAACACTGAATAAAGAGCTGTTTCCATATAAAAATGCTAATAAAATCTTACTGGATACAAGTGCGATGAAACAAAGTACATGAACTAACGGTAAAACTTGCATGATAACCAACAACAGTTGTTTACGATCTGTATCGTCAATAGGACAGACAGACATATTTATAGGACTAGAAAACCATTATCAATTATGTAATTATCCAACAACTGAAGGGCACAGATCACCCCAACATATATTAAACTAATAATTATCACCAGTACAACACCGATATAAAATTATCCGACCACTGAAAGACACAGGCAGAACACACCCAGGATATATTTATCCAACGCCAGCAGAACAACACCGGTATAAAATTGATTTTGAATGTCTGTATATTTACTGTTCGGTTAGCCGTAAACATTTAGTTATCATCTTATAGTCAAGTAAGTATGTTTTCATAAATATATTTCGTCTATTTTGTTTTTAAAAAATTGATATTTTATGTGCGAATAATGGCCCTGATGATTTGTTGTCTAGACAACATGTCGAGATGTATTTAAATAAGCAACAAATCAACGATCGTCGATTCTGGTAATGATAAAAGCAGTCGATGAGAGGAACAAACTGGTGGCCGGGTTGTGGGGTTGGAAAAATTCTTTCTCCCAAAGAAACTAGCAAATTACTACGAAACATGGTTTAGATGCTATGGTCTATGCCGATGTGGTCAATTGTATTTTACGCGCAAGGATCCATCCAATCGAAGCAAATTACTACCAAACATGGTTTGGGTGCTATGGTCTATGTCAATGATAGTCAATTGTATTTGACGGACAAGGACCCGGGAGGGAGAGCGAGAGAGGGGAAAAAAATTGGGTTTAACGTCCACTCGACACAAACCAGGTCATTTTGGGACTAACATATGGTTTCATTTTATTTCAATAATTCGCTTGCGCGTAGGGGTCTTTAGCAGTGGGAGGAAACCGGAGTGCCCGGAGGAAACCCACGAGGTTGAGAAAGCGCCCCTTTCTCCATGCCACATACGCTCACACCAGAGCTCGAAACCACAGCCGCAAGTCAGAGGTGACCGGCCAGCTAGAGGCCGAAGCGCGGCACTCTAGACAAACTCTACCAAAGTCCTAAAACTTTTGATCCATGACACACAGTTTAAGATTCACCGTGAAAGGTTCACAATCTTCATTCATGTATCATACTCTTGCGCAGTGTTTCGTTTGATTAGAACTAATCCACTTCACACTGCTATCTTGAGTGAACATTGTTGTGCTAAATTATTATTGGTCAGTAGTGCCATTACCAACCAATGACCTACATTGTAACAAACAATAGCGGGGTTAACCAGACCTCAAAATATGTTACCGCAATGTATCTGGTGACAATCGCGACTTGTTTACGTCATAACCCGCGAAATTTATTATGCTCGATTATCCAATGCCAACATGTTTTCTTCGTCGGCCATTTTGAAAATTATGCCGAATGCGAGAAGAGAGGAGGGATTTGATTGGACGTTAAAAAGAGACACGCCCCGCCCAATTTCAAGAATATGACTTCTATCCAGCAATGTTAAGAGAGGGATTTCTCGCGCCATTGCTTTAGGGATATGAAGAACTAGTGATACTCGTGTTTAGTTTCACCTAAACCGAGTATATAATTATGACCTCTAGATTGTCCACAACCTGGGTATTACATGTTTTTATTATACTTTTTTCGTTTGGGGGCGGGGGCTATTTGTCGGGAGAGTTTTGGTCCAAATTTTGACGTCCCATGGGCTAAAGACATGATCAATTGTGCAATCGGGAGGTCATAATCCTGAAATTTACGACCCCATACGCGCCAATATTAAGAGGAACCCAGATCTTTGGATTGTAAAACCATTCTCTGCAAGCGTCATTTCACTTAACGTCCTGTTGTTCTGCTACGGGACTAATGAAGTCGAAGGGAAACTTCAGCCCATTTGACCCCCTCCCACCCGTTCTTAACACATGGTATACAGAAAATCACGATTTCCATCGCAAGCGGTAAATGACTCACCCTCCACATCAATTCTAATATCCGCTTTACATAAAAAATAACATTAAAATATACAAAATAATTTGAAATGCAATGATATGAAAATTAATTAAATGAAGAATTAATTTGAAATACAGTGATATGAAATGCCGTACAATATTAAAAGTGGGCAGGAAAATAATTGTTTTAAGATGCAATGAGTTGAAATGCTGTATCATAATGAAATTGATAAGAACATTAATTTAGAATGATACGAATACATTTGAAAAGCAGGGATATGAAATGAATTAAACCTAAACGGTCCCAGTTTATTCTGCGAAATAAAGCCCCCTTCACCATAACGAAGACCTTGTTAATCGCTTATAGAGCACGGTGATGAAATGCGAGAGAGAGAGAAACACAAACTAGGTCATTTCGGGACTTACATATGGTTTAATTTTATTTCAATAATTCGCTTGCGCGTAGGGGTCTTTAGCAGTGGGAGGAAACCGGAGTACCCGGTTTGAGCTCTTGCATAATGTATGTTTATCATAATACCAAGTGAAAATGGCGGCGTGTAATGGTGAACTGAAAACAACACACATAGCTGTGTAATGGTATATTATGTAACTATATAACTAGCCTGGATGTTAAAGTAGTACACGTGTGTTCAAATTCTTAACAGAACTTATACCACCGAAAAATATCTCCCGCGAAAGACGGGCATCCACGAAAGTTTTTAAAAAGTATTTGAGAAATGACAGATGTAAACAATTAACTGACAATGATAAAAATAATATCATAATAATTCAATTGTCAGGGATATTTCTAGTTTAGTCTATAGCTAAGCTTAAGCTGCATTTCCTTTAGTGCGGGTCCAGTCCGGCTCCGGTATGGGAGCAGACATGACACACGGCAGGTTGTGTATCCTTATATGCGGTTTTTCAAGCGGAATGGCACTCTTTTCAACATGGCACGTGTCTAAGAAAGGGCGAAAATTGTAATTTCCCTACCTATTTTTTAGCTTTTTGCCGTGCGGGCTACCTAAACTGTGTTTCCTTATGTGTGTTTACCGACGTTTCCGTACCGAACGCGACATGGTCCGTTTCTAAAATCCGTACCGGACGCCGCATAGAGAACGTATCCACACCGGCACATAAGGAAACACTCTTACTAATTAAAAATCCTATGAAAGTGGTTTTTTTCCGTATCCGCAACTGGACCGGAGCCGGACCGGATCCGTACTAAAGGAAATGCAGCTTAAGACGAAGAATTTTAATTAACTTCACGAGGGAAGAAGGAGCGAATAAATGAGGCCATCAGAATGGAGAATTATAACGAACAATATTCTCGTAAAAACAACATCAGATTGTTAGGCTTAAATTTTCCTGAAAACAATGACAAATCTATACTGAGCGCCATAGTTTTTCGTATAACAAAATGTTCCTGTAAACATATCTTATTTATTTTGCTTCTTATTGTGAACAATATTCAAATGGGAACACATCAATAACAACACAGTTGTACACTTATTGATGTTTAATCTGTAATCAACAGTACAAAGTCAGAGGGGTCAAAACCAAAAGTACGTGCGTAAGAGCCAGTGGGGGACACACCCGCTACTGACATGTGTGTCGTACTTTTGGTTTTGACCCCTCTGGATCATTTTGTTATACGAAAAACTAAGTATATCACAGAAGCATTCTAATCGGGTCAATTTATAAAAAAAAGGGGGTCAACCCCTTAAAACACGTATTGTTGGGTGTACAGAATGACATCCTGAACTAAAGGTTTGCCCAAACTTGGACTACGGGAAAGTCCTATGTTTTGAGTTAAAGTTCTGGGTTTTAAGCCATGTTGCTTTAAAAGTTACAACTTTCAGTAAACATAAAGTCGCCAATTTTGAAAAGAAACACGTGAAACCGACGCCACATCAGTCATCTGAAGGCACTAATAACCAGATACATACAGTGCTACGCAACATATTATACAGACTAGTCTCTGTCACCCAGAATCTCCTTGTCTTCAACGTACGGGGGATGATAGAGTCTATATATATAGACTGGAATTGAATGAAATGGAATGGGGTTTAACGTCCTACTCTTTTGCACCTAACCTGGGCTAATGGAAGCCGGGCATAGGCCATACAGTGTTCTATGAGGGAAATTTTGCCCGGGCAGTGGCGCTACGGCTTACTCTTTATATCGAATTCCACGAGATCTTTTACGTGCATTCCAATGTGTACACGGGACCTCGGTTTTTCGTCCCATCCGAACCACTAGGCAGCTGTCCTTGTCAGGCCGGCTGGAATTAAAGACTAAGATATAATTCGTGATTAACACCTAACGCATATTTAATTAAATCGGGCGCGCTTTTCGGGGATGGAAGGGGGCACGGCATGACATCCAATTGTCTTTTTAGGAGACATCGCTTCCGCACTTCTTCACCAGTCGTATTAGAATGAGTAAATGCTTAATAATGTTAAAGTTCCAATTTCACATTTTCTAAGAAAGTCAAAACATAATTATTTCTATGTCTTTTGCTCAAAAGGTTGTCAACTCACTATTATACGGTCCTGGGCAAAATTTTTTGGGCATTATAAAGGGTGACACAGGGTGATTGAGGAAATAGTTACTCAATTACCTCCCTTGTTTTCCCATTCCTCTCCATGGACGACCATCTTCAAACGTTTGAATTTGAAGTTGAAAATGATATTTTTGCCAATTTCTCAACTGGCAGTACTGAATTATAGGATTAATAGGATTATTCTTTAACAAGGTAGGACTGTTTATAGGTTCAATCTATTTTGGGGCTTTATTTTAATACATTTTAAAAATATAACTTAAAAAAATGCTATTGGAGCTTTAAGTAATCATTTGGTATACTTATTTAGAGCAATAATAGTTGTGACAATTTAAGCTGTTCTATAACTTTCATCAAATTGAACGATCATTTCGTTCGTTCGTTCGTGGGGTTTAACGTCCACTTCCACCTAAGGTGATATCGTAGACATTTAGGTGCATAGATCTTATAAACCCCAGCTGTTTCTGTAATCCAATATGTTATTTACAACCTACATATGACCTGTGTTCAAGCTCCTTGGCTTCAAAGGAAACTCGCATCGGTCAGTTAATCATACCACGATGTGATAACAGACAATATGTAATTATGACTCGTATCCATTGTCCCTAATTGTTGGGGGATATAACCAAGAGTTTAATGACAGTTGGAGATAGAATAGGGGCAGGAGACGGGCGGAGATCGGAGAGCGAGATATGGAATCTCACCCGAGTTCAGCCGCTGCCTAGACAGAAGAGCGAGATGGTTGTCTTAATGTACCATTTTAATGTTATCGTTTATTTCCTGTTCTGATGTAAATAAACTCTATGTACGAAACTCATCATCTCTGTTGTATTACAGAGGCTAATTAGTCATGGTGCATCGACCGGGACGATCCCGAAGTGGGTTATCAGTTATGGTGCTTACGCATCGATGGTGGCAGAACAGCTGGGAACATATTTTGTGTTATATTGTGGTTTTAACGGTGAGTCATATTGCTTTTAAAGAATGTAAATATAATTATTTGTTTTTGAACACATATTTCGGCTTTTTAAAAGAGTATTATATTTAGAAGTAAAATATTTTGTAATTGTTTGGCTGAAATTTAAATAAGATTCTCCTAATTTGGAATTCTTGAACAGACGGGTGAATATATTTTTCATTTTTTATCATTGATTTCAAGTAAAAAAACAAAATGGCAAAATCCTATGTTAAATTTTTCTATACATGTACGTTTTCTATTACAGGCAAGTAGCTGACACCAAATAATGGTATCAGAAAAAAAACCATTTTGCTCTAGGATCAGGAAATGTAAAAGATCTTTTTTTTGACTGATACAGATATGTATTCTGAATAAAAATATCGATAGTTCTGGGGTTTTGTTTAGCGCTCACAGGTTGGCGGCTAATTTTACTGTGGGAGCGTACTCTTAAAACCATATTTGGACATACAGTAGCTACTGAACACGTTAACAAACGATAACACGTGGTTTATTATTTGCTACACACGCAGTCCTAATTACACTCATTTTCTAGAAACATTCTAAGATAAATAGAACCACGCAACGTGAGTTTAGTCAGTCTAAATAGTCCGGCAGCAGGTCGACGAACCTGGAAATATAGTTCATCTAATGTTTTGTGATGGATTATATATCTTCAGTATGTGTAGATTAAGAATCCGGATGATGGCACCCTGACATCTTTGGGGAAATTTAAATATTCAAGATGGCCGCCATGAGGCATTTTCTGGTTATTTACTGTAATTTAGTGGGATACAAGTCGGGACAAATTCTCTCGGACCTCGGTATGAGGGTTGTTTCTGTAAGAATTTGATCCGCGGAATCTAATGAAGTTGGGTATTCATCTTAAAAAGTGACGACTAATTCCGCTAGGGGGGGGGGGGGCAAATTCATAATGGCAGCTCCTTTTTTGAGGTACACTCATAGTGTTCCCTTATACGGTGTGTAATATATTGAAATATAGGTTTTCATTGTCAATTTCTTCAGATATAAACATTAATACATGTTCAAGCAAAAAGTGTTCCAATCCGATGATATTCTTCCCCTAATATTCTTATAGGGACACAAAGTGTACACTCTTATATAAGGATTATTGTCTTATAAGGATTAAAGTGTACACAGTCAAACACAATCAACTATCGGACCATCGTGAGTTGAAAGCAAATTTGTCACATATTTGTCTTGTGCAAGATCAGGAATTTGTCTAACTCACCCTCTCTTGAATCACGGGAATACTCGCAATCAGTAGAACATTCTGATTCTTCCAATGTCATCCATGTTATGCAAGGGAGATGACATTTGTCTTGCAAGTTATTTGGTCATTCATACGCGGCGGTAAAGCTGGAGTTTGTATTTAAATTTCCCCAAAGGTGCCAGGGTGGCATCATCCGGATTCTGCATCTACACATACTGGAGATATATAATCCACCAAAAACATTAGGTGGGCTATATATCCAGGTTAAGGCTTAAAATGAGGTTTCGCTGCCGGATTAAAAGAGCAAAATATGAACGAAACTAGTCACAATTTATCTCTTATAAATGTATAAGTGTGAACCAATTTTATAAATGCATGAGATCTGTCGTAGGCCTAACCCTGTTATCCCATCATCAATACCAGTATAAAATTCACGAATTATTGTGTTTCAACGAAACATGTAAATTTTAATTTTTTGTTGCCTAACCTTGGGGATGAATGTCAGATGCCCCTCCCCCCTAACAAAATATTCTGTGCCCGTCACTCAGACAGTAGCCCAATATTCCTAGTTCCACCCCTATTATCAGTATCACATGACATCCACTCACTATTGTGTTGCTGCGAAACGTGAATTTGAATTTTTGTGTTGCTTGGTGTGATGTGGGGATCCGCCACCCAATTCCCGATCAACATATTCTACATCCAGCCAGTCAGGTATGGAACATAAAAGAACACTAAACAGTTGGTATTCAAAATAATAAAAGTAGGTCGTATTACCGCTGTACAGGCAAAATTTCTTCATAGCACATTGCACAGCATGTGTATTGATAAGTATCTCTTTTGCTGTTTCTTGCCTTCACGCAGCTTTGTTCTTGAGCTTTAACTCAAAGGCAAAAATTAACCTGTCACATTTTGCTTCGCTTTATTTTTTGCTGACGACTTACTTTGACATGAAATAACACCGCGAAAAGCAGAAATCAATAAGGTGAATTGGCTTCGTATTGATTATTTCCTGAGCATTGTATTGAACCTCACAGGTAGGTGAAACAACACACGAATGGGACGGACCACTTGTCGCAGCTTCTCGGCTTAGCATGTGGCGTCCAGAACGAGCTAAAGAGTACCCACGGGCTTCCATACGTATGTCTATCTTCATCAGCCTGGTTGGTACAGAAATCAAGAAAGTGCGTAAGGATTTTCCAGCGTTGGTTCTCGTGCAAGATGGAGGGCCGGACAACGAACTGTGTCTTATATTCGGAAAGGGCTGAAAGCTTGTACTACGCATTGTCTTTCACGTACTTCTGAAGAACCTTTTAACATAATTTGAAAGAAGATTAGGCCATAGCGCTGCTGTTCATCAGAAGTACCCCATAAGAGTAGGCCTGGCCAAATTTCCCCCATAGCACACTGTATGGCGTATGTCCGTCTTCCATTAGCCCAGGTTAGGTGCAAAATAGTGGGCGTTAAATCCCATATCATTTCATTTCATTTCTTCATTAAAGGGACTACCCCGATTTGAACCGGAGCTCGAGTGTTTATCTAACTTGACCCCGAGGTCAAGGTCGATAATTGATTTACCCACTGTATTCGTTGAATTTCTAAGAAGTAGAATGAATGAATGAAAATGGGCGGATACGAGACGCATGATTATTGCAGGCACTTTCACTCGGCAATCCTCGACAGATTCCGGAACCTACATCTAATCTCGGCTGTATGACGAATTCCGCCATACTGGAACTATTTAAAGGTCCCGGATGAAACATGGCTGCGCCCATGTTGTCTTGTTTGTTTGTAATAGCGTCAAGTTTTCCTGTTAAAGTAAACCGGTAGCCGCATCGCAAATATATGGGCGTAGGTACATATCACTTACTGTCATACAGCCGAGACTAGAGGCTAAACGATTGATGTCAGGAGAAGAAGAATCCTATTGATATATTTAATGATTTCCGATAATTACTTCCAGATTCATGGCCCCTTATATTTAATGTGTTGTGTACTATATGTTGGTATAAGGCAGAACCTAGAAGCCAAACAAACCTGACTGTCTGGACGACTTAGCTACAGTGGGCGTATGTGGGGGAGATTGGGTGGCCGAATGGTAAGAACACGTGCGCTGTATCATAAGCTCTTTCATTGAGTCAACTGGCGTTGTTTCAATTCCCCGGTTGTACGTGACAAGGAGTAGGGTCGCCTCTCCAACATCGTGAGTTTTCTCCGGTTTTCTCCCACTGCTAAAGACCCATAAGCGCAAGCAAATTATTGAAATAAAATTGAACCATGTTAGTCCCGAAATGATCTAGTTTGGGTCGAGTAGACGTTAAACAACATTTCTCCCTCTCTCTGTGGGCATTTGTTTTTAAAATCCACAACAGGCCTATGAATAATGAATAAATTGTGAATTTGTAGAGCGCAATTGTTTCCAGTATACTGTTCATGAGCGCTATTCATATATTTGCCTGAAGATTGATATCTTTGGCTGTGGTTTAAAATGCATGGTCTGTTTAAGTTTTTCCACAACCAGAAGGTTAGTATGTTCGGGTGTTTATTAGGGTGTTTTGCCAAAAACGGCTGCCGACAGCCATATTTTCCAAAATTACGACTATTTAAAAGATTTTCGAAGATTTTGATCACTGATAAAGGTCAGTTATGGCTTGTAATGTGTCTATTTTATGCTTTTCAGGTATGTAGGGTTCATTCCCACTATCTTAAATGAGATTGTCAGAATCCAAGATGGCGACCCAAATCGTCTATGTCATTCTGAACATCATTTTGGCCCTGATAATGAACTTTTGCACTCATAAAATTCATTATCGGGGCCAAAATGATGTTCAGAATGACACTTATATTTGAGTGAAGGTAAAGCTCCGATGGAGTATATTCACCACACTATTAATATGGCCAAAATATGCTTGAACCTGGAAATTATTTACAAAGATTTTTTTATGATTGATTTTAGTAGTCTAAGGTGTCCTCTTTCAGAATGTGCCAGGTGAACCTCGGTAATCCTTGAGCATTTTCAGAAATTCAAGATGACACCCAAGACGGCTGGCATACACTAAAATAGTTCATTATTGGATGATAGCAAAATCCTAAATGCCAGATAACATGACCCTTTAACTCGTTATAGGCGGTTTGGGGCGATTATTTCACCAAACCAAATTATATCGAGAGACAAACTATATATTTCTGGACATATGAGCATATGAGTGATAAAATAAAACTACATACACTTACATGCCTAAGGAAGCTCGAATCCTGTACCAGTGATATTCGGGCATGGATGAATCAAAAAAACTTAAAGCTGAACGATGAAAAGACAGAATTCCTGATGATATTACCGAGATCAAAACTGAACAGTTTCAACTTTTCACCAAAGCTAAACATTCGGTGATACCGAAATTTCACAATCATGTAAAGCACGAAATCTTGGTTTCATCATGGACAAGACAATGTCTCTCATCCCACAGGTTAACAATACTATGTGTAAAATGTACATGAGATTAAAGCCAATATCCAGAATCAGGAGGTATTTTATTAAAGACTCATGTGCTAGAGTTGTATTAGCCCTGGTCATATCTCAGTTTGAATATGGAAAGGGGCTCCTGGCTGGCGTTCCAGATTTCTCCCTCAACCGCCTTCAAGTTGTACAAAATAACAGTGCTCGACTAGTTGCCAAGTCATCTTCTAGAGATCATGTATCAGAAACTTCATTGGCTGCCTGTGAAAGCCCGATCGACTTTAAAGTGTTATCAAATGTGTATAAAGCTTTGTTTTCATATACTGCTCCCTCCTACATGAAACAATAATAATTATTCACATTCTACAAACAAGAGACTCAGGAAAATAATCTTTCCCTATAAATGGTGCCCATACGAGGAATAAGCTACCAAGATCAATTTGAGAAAGTTCAACTTTTGTTAAATTCACTTGTTTGAATATTATTACAATCTGTGATGTTACATTTGTTAAGCGCTTAGAAATATCACCGGATATAATGAAGCTCTATAGAAGGTGAATATTAATAATAAATAGTTATTCACAGTGTTGTTGTAATATTCCATCTATTTATGGTGAATTATTAATAAATTGGTTTGCCGTAGTCGAAGGTATGAAGTAGAAATATACAATAACAATAATATTTAATAACTTGTTTATCTTTTCATAACGCTATTTACTTCAATTAAAATAAACCAATTTTCTCTCACAAAAGCTGTTGCCATTTATTTGGTTTAAAAGAGATCGCCACCACAATACTTTTTACTTGCTTTTGATTTCAGGTTAAAAATTCATCAAGATGTGTACTTTGTTGTTGATTTCCGTTGCTGCTGGACTTGTGGTCATGTTGCCGAGTTGTACGGCAAGCAAGTATTACTATTCTATAGCTGAAATGGTTTCAGACCATATTAATAATTTTCATAAATCAAAACTTGGAATGTTTTGTACAAGTATCAAGTAGTTGACATTTCTACTTATACGGTTAAAATTTGGAATGTATATGTAAGTCGGAAATTCTGTTCGAATATTCCCATACATAATTTTCTTGAGTTCTTCTGTTTAGCTTCTTTTCTTGTCAAAGAAGTGAGTTTATACATAAAAATAGTTTATTTGGACACTCCCAGAGATATCTATATTTTAAGTGGCCCACAAGAAAAAAACGAGTACGCTATTTCACGCGTAGTACCACATCGACGTTTAAAAACTACATTGAAAGCAAATTGGAGCAAAGGTTTGATAGATAAATTAGTTTGAATATGTTTTTATTCCAATAGATCATCAAACCACACCGTTTGTAAGTGGGGAGAGGTTTTATTAATGATAGATCGCGATGAAAACGAACGAGGGATATCTCAGATTTTTCATGGCACAATGATTTCTTGAATCGGGAATATATCACATATCTAAATAAGTATTTATTTACGATATTACCAATGTCATAATTATTTTTCAGAGAGAGTGTGTAACGTGACGGAGTGTGAAAAGAGCGATGGGTACTATTGTTCCGGAATACAATGTACGGTCGATGGTAAGATACCCAGTCTTCTAGCAGCTACATTTATAAATAATTCAGTTATTATCTTCACCTAAAAAATGTATGTTTATATTTCAGGTGGGGGGGTTGGGATGGCCTAGTGGTCTAGAGTGTCGCGCTTCGACCTCTAGCTGGCCGGTCACCTCTGGCTTGCGGCTATGGTTTCGAGCCCTGATGTGAGCGTATGAGATAGGGCCGTCTTCTCAACCTCGTGGGTTTCCTCCGGGTACTCCGGTTTCCTCCCACTGCTAAAGACCCCTACGTGCAAGCGAATTATTGAAATAAAATTAAACCATATGTTAGTCCAGAAATGACCTAGTTTGTGTTGAGTGGACGTTAAACCCCATTTCTCTCTCTCTCTCTCTTTATATTTCAGGTAAGAATTGTGATCTGGATAAAAACATTTTCGAGTGTGAACGTAGAGGTATGTATTTGATTTGACTAAATTAAGATAACCAGTTTAAGATGGCATGTTAGGAATTGTACGATCAAATGACTTCTGATATACATTGATTATTTAATATCTATATAACAACACATAGCTATATTCATATTTAAACCTACGTAAGAGTAACTATAAATAAGTCAGAAATATATTGTTATAGCTTCCAACACTTGTTTCAGTCGAAAAATGCGGGAAAGACGGATTCTGTGGCAGTGGTTATGATATTGAAAGTAAATGTGTTAATGACGTCTGTCGGGGTAAGTATAATCTATATATAACTGTATATATATCATTCATCCTGTTCTACGTGATCATATATGTTTGTGTTTAGCGGCATATACTTAATGCATAAACAGGCGTATGGGCCGATTTTCCGACTTTAGCGCCCATTTGTCAGAATTTGTAGTTTGTCAACCTGTTCACATTATTTTATTAGAGTATCATAAACACAAATGTATATTGTAAATTATATTTATTATAGTTATAAATGGCTGTGATGGGAAACCTGATGATACCCCTTGCAAATATTTTGGTCCTGGCACTTGTATGTGCGGTGTTTGTTGGAGTAAATATGATTTACATTATAAGACAGCTAGTAATTTATACAAACCCGGTGTATTTATTTATTTTATATTAACTATTTCTAGAATTCTGTAAATCTTAACTCATTTCTTGAGGAGTGGAACTTTTGGTCTGTTATAACCCTGGGGGGTTGGGATGGCCTAGTGGTCTAGAGTGCAGCGCTTCGACCTCTAGCTGGCCGGTCACCTCTGGCTTGCGGCTGTGGTTTTAGATCCCTTGTGTGAGCGTATGTGGCATGGAGAGAGGGGCGCCTTCTCAACCTCGTGGGTTTCCTCCGGGCACTCCGGTTTCCTCCCACTGCTAAAGACCCCTACGCGCAAGCGAATTATTGAAATAAAATTAAAAACCATATGTTAGTCGCGAAATGACCTAGTTTGTGTTGAGTGGACGTTAAACCCCATTTCTCTCTCTCTCTCTCTCTCCACATCTAGACCTCATCTGTTTGTCGGTAGATAGTTTTGTGTATTATTAATTACTTATTTTTTATAGAGAAATGTAAAAGTAGCAAGGATTGTAAGGATTATCCGTGTGTCCGTGGATACTGTGCAGGTAAATATTCAATATTCTATTTATAATCAAGCGTCATATGACCCGAGTTGGATATAATAACATGGTTTACGTCTTTATTTCAGTAGTACAAAAGACTCGAGCATCCATGTGTCATGACGTAAAACAAGTTATATTGAGTATATTCGCCCAGCAATGTTATTAATCGTCTACCTTGGTGTACTATAGGTTTTACTCTGTCTCTTTACAATATCATGGGGGGGGGGGGGGGTCACGGTGGCTAAGTGGATAAGGCGCTGGTTCGCTAGCCAGCAGGTCGGGTGTTCGATCCCTTCATTGGCCGAGAAAGTTCACCTCGATTTTCCGGCGTGATTTCGCCTTGTCAGTGATGCCGAAGGAGGGCCTAGCAAGGACAGCTGCCTGGTCGTTCGGATGGGACGAAAAACCGAGGTCCCGTGTACACATTGGAGTGAACGTAAAAGATCCCTTGGCGGTTGGAATTAGATGTAAGAGTAGGCTGTAGCACCGCTGCTCGGGCAAAATTTCCCTCATAGCACACTATATGGCGTATGCTCGTCTTCCATTAGGTTAGGTGCAAAAGAGTAGGACGTTAAACTCCATTTCATTTCTTTACGATATCGTTATTAATCGTCTACCATGACGTACTATAGGTTTACTCTGTCTCTTTACAACACATTCGTTACTTTAATGCACTTGGTACAAATCATGGGGGGGGGGGGGCGCAGATTTGATTTGAAAGAAATAATACAGAGAATCTTGTTAGCTGTTTTACATCTGGTAAACTCAAAATCACAGAAACTTACTTTAAAACAAAATGATGTAATAACGTGTAGCAAATCTGTTTTTCTGACCCGGATTTGCGATGGAATCAGTTCCTTGATTATTTATTAATGCTCTAAAACCCCTGTTTTGTACTTTTCAGATATTAAATGTGGAGATTCAATTTGTCTCTCAAACTAATTTTTTTTATGTTTAACCATTGTACCGTAAACAACAATTGCTGAATTAGATAAAATAAATTGTGACTTTTAACCACTGACAAAAAGGTTTAATTCAATAAACTATTTTGTAATATTTAACCACTTCTTTAAAATAATTGAATAATATTTAGTTTTTGATTTATAAATTATAATTCTAATTTGACAATGTATTTATGTAAATCAACAACTACAAATAATCATCTGTACCTCGTTATAAAAAACAGATAAACTATCAAGTACAAGATACCTAGATTGAAAAATAAACAGTTAGTTCTTTCTTTGCTGTTTATTTTTTTGTTGTTGTTTACTTCATGTTCCGTGTTGTCCGCGAACAGTTAAGTTACAACTGTTATTTTTTTTACGGAAATCGGGTTTAATCCCCACTTGACACAAACTAGGTCATTTCGGGACTAACATCCGGTTTAATTTTATTTCAATAATTCGCTTGCGCGTAGGGGTCTTTAGCAGTGGAGGAAACCGGAGGACCCAGAGAAAACCCACGAGGTTGGACATGCGACCCTACGCCTTGTCACGGACAACCGGGGATTCGAAACCTCGCCAGTTGACTCAATGACATGCTTTAGGATACAGCACGCACGTGCTAACCATTGCCCCCCCCCCAAAAAAGCTATCCTTTAAGCTACATAAAGATGACACAAATAAATCTCCCCGGCACATTACTATATTGTTACGTATTCCAGGCCCGTAGGTTGCTCAAAATTGTTTTGGTTTTTTTCGGGGGGGGGGGGGAAGACCTCTAGGGCCCCCGATGTACCTACAACTAACGGTCTGCGGCGAACGGTAACATGGAGACGCCTCGCTTCCAGGGTGCTCCCCCCTTACGAAATGAAATGAAATGATATTGGGTTTAAAGTTCTATTGTCCTGGTCCGAACTTGGCTAATAAGAATGAGAGGGGGGAGCTCTGTCCCAAGAAAATGAAATGATATGAGGTTTAAAGTCCTACCTACTGTTCTGGTCCGAACTGGGCTAATGAAGGACAGCGACAATACGGCCTAATCTTATATCGAATTTCAACTGTCAAGGGATCTTTTGCGTGCACGGCAATGTGTACACAGAGTCTCGGTTTTTCGTCCCATCCGAATGACTATAGATAGCTGATCTTGCCAGGTCCCTGTCCTGTAATACTGACAAGGGGGGGACCACGCTGGGAAATCTGGATCGAACACCCTACTTCGGCTACCGACCCAGCGTCGTAACCACATAGCTACAGTAATCCACTCTCCAAGAAAATTTGGGGAAATAGAGTTTGCACGGATAATTTCAATTTTGAGGCTGAATTTGGGATATTGTGTTATGATATTTAGATATGAACATCATAAACATTTGAAGGAAAGAATTGAAGAGAAAAATGAAAAGTTTATATAGTCATCGGGTTACGGGCGACCTATTTGAATTTTGATAATTATCACGCCTATTCGGTGCCCAATTCATCCGTAGGCGCCTAACCAATCTCGCTCGACATAGGGGGCGCTGCCAATTATATTATGGGCGCCCATGATGTCGTCGTCGGTATTATGGGCAAAACCTCCGGGTTAAGGCATGCCGTGTTGGGTACCCCATTGATGAAGTCATGGGTCCCCAACCAATCTTACTCGGTATTATCATTATGGGCGCCCCTCAGGGATAAGGCACCTTGAAGAAAAACCATTTTGGGCGCCCCGTCAATCAGGTTGTGATATGAATCGCGTGAGTCATTATGAGGCGCCTCAGACTTTCGGGGGGCACCCCAAATATAGCGTACTGGTTGGCGAGGCGCCCATAAAACCAAGTGACATTGGGCGGGCGCCCCCGCCAGTGTCGTCACTCGGCTTTATGTGGCACACATATTAATATGTGCACGTTGGTCGTTGGCTTCGTATTGCGTCCAGTGGAAAGGGTGTCTTCAGTTCCCATTGGGCAGCCAATTTGTCCCCAGACAATGGGCGTCGAATTTTGGCCGTGAGAATTGTTTTCATAGTGAGCTCCGCCGTGGCATCAATTTCAGTCTTCTGTTGCATTGCTGTTAAACCACATATTCCATTGTTAGAATTGGTAAAGTTTGCCCGAAGATGTTTAATGCAGCAGAAAGTACTTGCAAAAAACCTAGTTTTCTTTCCTAAAACACCTTTATTTCTAATATCTAATAACTGAGAGTAGCTTTAACTATAACCTATGTACATGTATATACGGGGCATTCATACTGAGTGCGTACGCGACCCCGGTTATATTATCTGAATGTCATCGTTAATACTAACGTTGATTTTTTTATTTACACCTGATGGTTGAATTTTTCAAGCAGTTCACGCGAATGCAGCAGTGCGAATTTCCGCGAGTATCGCAGACAAGTCTTATTTTTTTATTTTCATTATCTTAGCGCACGCACAGGAGTCTTTGCTGTGGGAGGAAACCGGAGTGCCCGGAGGAAACCCACGAGGTTGAGGAGGAGCCGCTATCTCCATGCCACATACGCTCACACCGGGAATCGAAACCACAGCCGCAAGCCAGAGGTGACCGGCCAGCTAGAGGTCGAAGCGCGGCACTCTAGACCACTAGGCCATCCCAACCCCCCGCCAGTGTTCGCGTTCGTGCTCAGTATAAATAACCATGTCGGCGATATAACGTGGGTGGACGCGGGTTTTAAATAAAGCTATTGCACTCACATCTAATACAAATCTAGATTATTTCTTCACTAATCCAAACAAACAAATTTTTAAATACTAAAATAAATTTGACGAACCGGAGGCATCTTGATAAAGTTTTGATAAAATTATTGACCGATGTTCTTGAGTTACGTGTAATGTAAACATGTATTAATAAGATTATGTAATGATGTGTATTCTATAAATTGACTCAGCTGATAAAACAGGACAACTAACAAATGATTCCAGGACAAACATCAATAATCATATCATATTGTTTGTTTCATTAGAACACATTTTTCAAGTCGATAAATGAATTATCCCATCGATCTCGTGGGGGTCACGCTAGCCTGGACGTCGGTGTTCGATCCCTGCATTGACTGAGAAAGTTCATCCAGGTTTTCCGGCGTGGTTCACCTTGTCAGTGATGCAAGACGGAGGACATGGCCAGGACAGCTGTCTAGTCGTTCGGATGGGATGAAAACCCGAGGTCTTGAACTACTAGATTCAAGAGATTTTGTTTTTGGCTAATCAGATAAAGTAGAATGGGTTATTATGTGGCGTTTCAACTCGGTATAAACATCAGTTAAGGCACGATCTTGTTAAACATTTAATCAATTCAATATGTTCTTCACAAGCTATACATGATCTGTGTACAACACTCGGTAAACTTCAAAGAGAATTACAGATAGTTTTATAATCAGAGTTCAGCTTTAACCCTCCACAATGAACTAATAACTCATCGTCGACTCCAATTGAATTTGCTGCCTCGCCACCAGCTTATAATGCAGTTACCTCCCCTGGACAGGATAACACGGGCTTCGATACACATGTCAACGTGATTTATATAAATAAAAGTTTTATTTTTGATATTTGTTTTTAGTATTTTGTTGATATATAATTTTCGAAGCCTTCCCAGATACATTATTGCACAGAGACTTTGTAGCTACCTTTCCCAGAGAAATATTGAACCATGGCGTGTTATATCACTGGTAAGTTTATTTCATTGACTAATGAAGCAAGTCCTTTTAGTAATTACTATTCTGTCATTTAAGTGGGCATTATTATAAACTAATGTTTAATATGTATAGAAAGTGGTTAGAAAATATACAGTTGTGATTTATTAGCTGGCCCTTCACCTCTGGCTTGCGGCTGTGGTTTCGACCTCTAGCTGGCCGGTCACCTCTGGATTGCGGCTGTGGTTTCGATCCCTGGTGTGAGCGTATGTGACATGGAGATAGGGGCGCCTTCTCAACCTCGTGGGCTTTCCTCCGGGCACCCCGGTTTCCTCCCACTGCTAAAAACCCCTACACGCAAGCGAATTATTGAAATAAAATTGAAACCATATGTTAGTCCCGAAATGACCTAGTTTGTGTCGAGTGGACGTTGATCCCCATTTCTCTCTTTTAGCAGGTTTGTTATTACGTGTACCTGCAAAAACGTGACTATTTATAACACCCATCACTATTGAATACACCAACCTGGACACTAGTGGTATATATCATTCAATAGTCACAGTTTTAATACTCTACTGACATAACACCTAGTTAATGACTACTGTCTGATTACTAACAATTTCTACTAATTCACATTATTTATATAAACTGAAGATCTATTTATGTCGTTTACTTTTTATTTAGAACAGTTACTTGCTCCTTAGTCAACGATATCAACCTTACATTGATAGCTAAATATATATAAACAATTTAAATATGTATATATGTCACAATGTCACACTGAGTATCCAGACAACTCATCCCAAAGACAACTCATCCTAAGACAATTCATTCCAATATAAGACAACTCATTCCAATATAAGACGACTCATCCCAAGTTAGAAGATAACTCATCCCAAGTCAAAAGACAACTCATCCCAACTTTAAAACATGGGTAGAGATAGACTCAGGTTATAAGACAACTCATCCCAACAAATATAAGTGATAATTGTTTCAATACAATTGCTATCTTTAAAGACCAATCAGACAAAAACCAATCGGATTTGGTTATTGTAATGTACCACAAATAAAATCGTTTGTTTATTTGTAGTTTCTGAGTATGATCTCTTGTCCAGGTATTTGTTTTATGGAAATTATGTGCAGCCCCCCTGCACTTACTATTTAAGAACCCAGAAGACCGCTGATCGTCTGATTCGTCTTTGTCCACCGGTATTAACATGCAAAAGGAAATTAATGAATATATATAGAATCTCCTACGAGTCCTTTTTGATATTTTTTATATCAAAAAAGACATGCACCTATGAATAAATATAATTCTTTGGTATAGATTTCACTTTTACTGAATCTGATTACATTACAGCGTAGTGATACATCAGATTGACAGCAGTTTACCTATTGCAAAGTCCTATATATTGACCCAGTATTTCCTTCAAGGTCAATTAAATAAAAACTATTTCTTTTCCACAAAAAAAAGTTAATTTTTATTTAAAATAAGTGGTTTCTTCAAAATATAAGAAAGTAGTTCCTTTTTGATTGGCCAATCAAATTCATGTAAAGCGATAGCACACATATGTTCGTCTTCCATTAGCCCAGGTTAGGTGCAGAAGAGTAGGACGTGAAACTCCATTTCTAGAACACCCTTGTTGGTTTCGACCTGTTGACATCCGCCCACATACAGATTTACCCTGGATAATAAGTACACACTGTGTACATGTGATTTTGGGTTACCATGACAATAGGTATATTGTAAAATGTCCTTTGAAAACGTTTCTGAATGTACTGCCATCTGCTAAGCGTCCCATCACCCACCCTGTTTTTTCCATTTCCGCGTTTTGGCAGCACCCCCCAAAACTTGACAGTATTGTCCTCTCATGACACCAATACGTTTCACACATATTGACGGATGTACCAACGTTCAGCGTTTTGCCAACAAACCACATACTGAAGTACGGACCAACGCCATAAAATAACCACTTCTTAGTACAGTAATATGTATTTTTATTTTATGATCAGTAGTGGAATATCGCGTTTTATCAGTGAAATAAAAGTGTTATTCCACTGGCTAGCAAAGTAGTCCATGTTGTTTTACCTAAAATGATTGTAAAATCATAAAATAAATAGAACATTTGTTGTTTTGTCGTGAATAACATATTTTATTTCATCTCTAAGCAAGAAAACGTTTATATTTTCACGAAGTTTCCGTGCTTCTCGATGAAATAAAATATGTTATTCACTCTAAAACGACAAATATCCCCTTTATATGAAGGGAGTGTGACATGTATTTACTGTGTATTGTAACATACTCTATATACTAACCGACTTATTTAACAACATATAGACGTTTTTTGATTCAATAACTGATCACGTGGCTCTATTATGCAATAATCTAAATGGGGACTTTTAACAATATACAGTGGACTAGACCGATTAATGCAGGTTTTATTGAATACAACGGGTAGCCATTTTCAGAATTTGTTTAATTCAGCTGGATTGAGTATATTTGACGAGATCAATATTTAGTAATGGCGTCTGAATTAAATCTGATGTTTTACCTGCTGTGTTTAATGTCGTTTATACAAGGTAAAGTTTTGTTAATTTATAATGTAAGACGTTGTATATCTAGAAAGAGAGAGAGAGAGAGAAAGGGGGTTTAACGTTAATTGCTTGTCATTTCTTCAAATTCGAGAAATAGCTGGAATGGTAATCCTATTGCTTTCTGTCTTGTGAGAACTAAGTTCAGGTCAAGCTTAAAATCCTTTCTCCGATGAAAAATCTTGGTTTGTTGACATCTTACTACTGCAACATTGGCATAGTTATCTGGACGAGTCTAATTGAACAAGGGGTGCTGGGTTTGCGGTTAGTCGTTTTACCCTACTTGGACGTGTAGGTGGTTGTTTCGGCACAGTAGAACATAACTCTTTTGAAGTAGTTATTTACTGAGGCCCAGACCACGGCTGTTTGTCCCAAGAACTTGAATATTTAATTGCCCTTCGTCCGAGGGTTGTAATTTTTTGATATCGATATATGCCACATGCACATTTTAACCCGCTATCGTGCTGACATGTGATGGAATTGTGAAAGGAGGCTGCAAGACATACTCAAAAGTACCTGTCCTTATAGTCCTTTGGTAAAGGCGGTTTTCATTATTCAATGAATTAAAATTTGCCTTGAGAGCTTGAGCTAAGACTGGCATGGTATGGTGACTAACTGATTTTCTATGTAGCGCAATTCATAATGAAACATTCAACAAAAATACTACTACTATTATATAATATCATTTAGACAGTTATTAAATCAATAACACGCCATATGTGACTGATATCTAAAGATTGAGAGAGGGAGAGAGAGACTAACATATGGTTTAATTTTATTTCAATAATTCGCTTGCACTAGGGGTCTTTAGCAGTGGGAGGAAACCGGAGTACCCGGAGGAAACCCACGAGGTTGAGAAGGCGCCCCTATCTCCATGCCACATACGCTCACATTAGGGATCGAAACAACAGCCGCAAACCAGAGGTGACCGGTCAGCTAGAGGTCGAAGCGCGGTTCTCTAGGCCACCCCCCCCCCCCCCTCCTAAAGATTGAGATAAAGAGCAGATAGTTTAAATATTATAGTTTAAAAAAAAAATAGATAACGAAAGGGAATATATTGACACTTAAGTCACATTACATAATCCTGAGCGAAGCTATAAATGTTGGGAGTTTTGATATGAAAAGCGCTGTCTGGATTTCCATTGCTATCGTTTTTACGATAATAAAAATATTCTCGACTATCCATTTCCCTCCATTAAAAATCATAACCACCGATGCTTCATTGAGTTGATTATGTCGCTTTGTTGGCCATGAGAATAAATAATTGAAATAACATTGAGGGCATAAAGGAAGACACGCAATAGGCAAATGTAGCTCTTACATACTGTATATTTTAAAGAAATTCACTTACATAATAGTCATTACCGTGTAGATTGTGGATGGTCGCTAATTGGTGAGGTCAAATTTATCTAATTTGGTAAACAGGTTTTGTTAACCATCCTTAATTTGCTGTCCGGTTTTGTAGAGCCCCGTACATAGAAATTTACGTGCATATTTAGAATATGTTTTTAAAACTTTTAAAGATGGATTCCCAGCAAATTATTTATCGGGTGGTTATTGCCAATAAAAGTATGGCAGTTTTTGGTATATATAGAAAGTAGAAATATCCAATCTTACTAGAAAAATATTGGATTCCCTGAGAAACACTCATTAAGCGTATACAGGACAAAAATGTAAGGGTTCCCCTAATCGACAGCCCGACGATTAGGGCTATACCCACGCGTGACGTCGAAGGCTGCACGAGCACTTTGAGCGCTTTGTGTACATGTTGATAAACTTTATAAAGAGTTAGTCCTACAACACTTCCTGAGATAAAAATCACGGAAAAAGACGGAGGCAGTGGATAATCCGAGAATTTGATTAGGATTCGATATTTGTAATAGTCAGCGATTACAGACCACAACGTCTTGTGTATGCAATGAATTCCCACCGTCTCCGCCCGCGGTTGCCGTAGGGACGGAGAAAGGTAATCCCCTGACGCAAACATGGCCTCTTTTGATCGATTTTCACAGTGGGATATACTTGGCAATTACAGTGTTTTGAGAAGGATTTGAAGCAAAATTATGATAAATTAATTAGTTTGAATATGCTTTTAGTCCTAATATATCATCAAATTACCCAGTTTGTACCCGGGAAAGCAACTTTAATATGCTTATAATTCACTGTATTACGTTTCCCAAATAACTACTGTAATATATTGTTTGACACATTCCTTGACATCGCGTATTTTATTATCTTGAAATTGTGCATAACAATATTCCATTATTCAAGGGACTATATTTTCTTAACATTCGGGTTTTTTTTCTTTTCTACTAAACTACAAGATCAGAAACAAATCTTGTGTGCCGGAAGGTTTCTTTTGAAAGGAATAGCGATATGTGAAACTATTGTAAATCCAAAAATCAAAAAAAATGTTAAACATACATTATGGAAGAGCAAAAACTGACTTTTGTCGGTCTTCCTTTGAGCCTCAGATGTCATAGAAATTATAAATTAGATCTTTATTTAAACAACAAGCCCAAAATGAACACTGTAGACCCACGGATGCCTTGGATTGGGCTCGGATTAAAACAGGATTTCGTCGACTGATTTAATCACTATGGCGTCGTGGGTGGGGTTTCTCCGTGACGTTGACGTCATCATACTTCCGGAAATTATTCATAAAAGACAATGATGAACGAGGCTATACACAAGCTTCACTAGATACCGTTTAAACATTACTTGATGATCGAGACTATGTAGGTGGAGTTAACGCCTGTCAATCAACAATCGGCCATAGTGGGAAAAGGGTGTCGATGAATTTTAACTACCATTTCTAGTAAAAAATTATAGTGGTAACAACTTTGTTCAGGATAAAGTTATTTGACTGAAATTTTCAATATATTCTTGTTTCAACATCTATTTTTGAACTTTTATAGCAAGAATGGCTAACTCCTTGTCAAAATCTCCCATAATGTATCTTTAAGATATCTTACAAAATATTTTACACTTTATCCCAAAGGTTACTATTGCAATCTGATTAAAATAAAGATCTATATTTCGTTTGTTTTTCATACTTTCGATGGCCTACACAACATGAAGATCTGACAACGTTTATTCTTTTGTGGGCATAAAAAGTTGAACAGTGATTGCTACAAAATTGCTTATCCAAATGTGCGAAATAAGCAAGTTCGAAACAGGAAAAAACATATCATTCTGAACAAAAACACTTTTGTTTCACATAAGCTTCAAAGTGTGAAACCCTAATAAGTATTATTGTGGCGAAACACTCGGGCGAATTCTCCTTCACTAGACATTTCTAACCGAATGCATCAAATTTGTAAAGTCGCTATCGAAATATATGACATTTTTAAGGGAATGCTGGATTTTATCGGACTTTATTCTAAGGGCAGATATCAAAGGGGTGACAACTCCAGGTATGTCACAAAGTTTTGACCATTTTAATTAAAAAATGAAGGCATGGCAAGCATTGTTAGAGCTGGAGTAGCACCTGGAACAGACATTAGTAAATTCATAATGTTAAACCCAGTAGATTAATAATATTAGACCTAGAAGATTAATCGTATTAGACCTGGCAGGCTCATAATGTTACACGCATGATAATAGAGACTTTTGACAAGTGGCATTTTCCCTATCCGTATCACGTATCCGTATCGTATACCTCACACGTTGCGTCAGAGTAGTTTTAGAGTTTTGGCAGATTCTTGCGTTAAGCTAAGAAAATGCATTATTGAATAGCGCACTGTTTTATTTTACAGGATATTTTTGAACTTGTTATGCAGAGCTTTTAACATTAGTTATATAAAATAACGATTGCCATAAACTGAGTGTTAAATTGTACGACAAACGTGATGACTTTGACTTTCCAATTGTTAACTTTCCATTTATTAGTAGTAACATTCTAATATCACCTGCTTATGGAGTGTATGTGTCTCAGCCATATCGTTACGCGAGAGCTTGTTCCTTTTATTCTGGTGTTTTAAGTAGATTGGGGCATTTGTCATCTAAGCTTCAACTGCAAGGATACATGCGCACTGAACTTATAAATACCTTTAAAAAGTTTTATGGCCGTCATATTGACTTGATTGGTAAATATAACGTGTCTCTCTCGGCCATTATTCTAGATATATTTAATTGACACGTATATTATGACTATCTACCTGATTATGTCTACTACATCGTTAACACAGTTCATCACGTGCTTTTTGCATACCGATAGTTCATTGGCCAATCACGCTATTTTACAGACATTTTGCCTATTAGTTTGGATTTAGCTATGGCGGGTGTGGCGCACCAGGAAGGGTAAGCTTACTCTTCCGGACACCTGTTACCACTGTTTGTCGTGTATTTTGTACACGGGGAGCAGTCCATTTGCTGATTACACTATTTTGCCTATAACGTTTTATTAGGACTTCGAATTCTGTCTAATGGTTTGGATTGTTCGTACTTGGTTTTATTTTATTTTACAATCTTGATCCTTATAAATAATCTCATACTATAGTTAAGTATAACTATGAATTAAACAATAAACTTTAACCCAAATGACTAGAATCCATGCAATTAAACTAATTAGCATAATGATAACTTCTTACTTCTTACATAATGATAAAAATAGAGGTGAACTGTTAATTGGTAATTAAAATTAATGTTCATTCACAGATTGGTTTTAGTAACTGGTTTCACTGTTCTTCCAGATCTGCGTACATAGTTCTCTGATTTAACTGGTGTGAAGTTTTTCACTTGATCATTACTGATAGGCAGTGCTGCAGGAATTTCATAGTTTTGCACATGTTTTACACTTTTTACAGGAGTGTCCATCCGTCGTGGCGATTTGCATGGTTTAATCTGCTGTCTATTTCTTTGATATACACCACCATCATCCAAGTTTCTTTTGAACTGTTGCAGATTTCCATTCCTTTTCATCCAATCTAATCGGTTGCATTCTTACATGATATCCGATTGTAAGCGATAGAAATTTTTTACCAACGTTGTGTCTTGATTCAGCCAGTTCAGATTTACGTTGATCCATAATAGTGGTGATAGTTGTTATTGTATGTTGTTGCTGTAAACAACGACCAGCAACTCAGGGTCACTAAGGTGGCAACTAACCACAAGATTTATGGATTGAATAAAAGTATATTTCAGTCTTGCAGTGTCGATACCTTGCCGCGAGAGTGAGTTTAAAAGGTAGAAAAAATGACGAAACTACATGAGGTGGCTCTGAACCAAGAACCGTTATAATGTAAAGGTGCGTTTCTCGTGTATTTTCTGGAATCTTCTTGTTGATTAAATGAAGACAGGACTCTCGTTGGTTGTTAATATTCTTTAGTCAACAATACTTAATAGCAGATAAATATAACAATTATTAGAACAATTATTGGCTAAATGCTTAACAGTACATAAGCTCCAATATGGATATGGGAAATGCCATTGTTAATATTCTTTAGTCAACAATACTTAATAGCAGATAAATATAACAATTATTAGAACAATTATTGGCTAAATGCTTAACAGTACATAAGCTCCAATATGGATATGGGAAATGACATAAACTTATGTCTCCAAATATTCAAATACAGGTCTGTTCTTAGGCATGCGATCTAAGCTGATCTCCCAAGACACGTTGTAGCAAGGTCTCTCCTAATTCTGCCAATTGGGTCTATATATACACATGCATTGCCTAGGGCATTAATCCTATAAATCTATTGTCTACAAACAGTACACGGTGGCAACTACAATGTTATAGCCCGTAGACGTTAATACAATTAATAAGATAGATTTAAAGTGTAAAACAAAAAATACTGATTAATGAGATATATAAGACAATATAAATGTATATAAATGGGAGTAATTAAGGTGGATTAAGATCCATTAAAATATGGCCTTCAAAATTAAGTAATACTGTGCGGATTAGCACGACGTATTAAACATTTACTATTGGGCCGTAATCCACCCTACTATAATAATACAAACGTCATTGATTACAATCAACTAAATTAGAAATTAAATCGCCGAGGTTTAGCCAAAGCTTCACGTTCGAAACTCTGACTAAAAGTCCAACCAGTAAAGAATATTGTTTGTCGCAGTTTCATGGATGAATAAGCGAATGAATATTATCACGTCAATGTATATTTTGGACATAGTATAATGAGTGACCGGACACTCTTGGGGACACGAGGAGAAATCAATTAAAGAACGTTTAACAGAATGTCCATAACAAACTCTATATTCCCGAAGCAATTGCTCGATACCCCCGCTGAATTTAGAGCAAAAAAAGGGATTTTGTCTATTTTTATCGCCCAGTCAGTGTTGCAAGGCTTAGCTCTACTCAAGCTCTTTCAAGTGGGCGTTAAACTCCGCCTCTCTCCCCCCTCCTTTAAAACATCGATTAAATGTATTAAAAGATGATGAAAATATACAGTGATTACAAATCTAATTAGTATTTATTGTTTTATTTCAAGTTATTACAGCCGAATACTGTACCTATTATGAGGCATTCTACAATACAGATTCAAACACCCGGTATTGTTCGTATGGATGTTGTACTACCGGAACTGACGCCACTTTTTACAACGTGTGCTGCAATAGAAAAGTGTTGGTTTTTATTGTTGGATTTTTTTTTTTTTGGGGGGGGGGGGGGTCTTTTTTCTTAAATTAATAATAATTTTATTTACCTCTATTGATAGACGAACGCAGTTTCAATGCACTCCAATAGCATATCAATCTGTAGCAGGTTCTTTATGATCCGGTAAATTACCATAGAAAAGTCGATGTTATACATTTTACGGTGTTTTGTTACATGTATAAGGTAGTATTTCTGTAGTTTCCTTCCTTTACAGATAAATGTAATTTTAGTCCACGGCCGTAGCACCCCCTTCCACGGTTGTTACAAGTGACATATATGCTCTTGATTGTAGGCCTCTGGCAAATATTTATATACTTACTGAATACAATATGTCATAATATCGTGCATGGTACTATATATTGATTGGGTCAATGTTATATCATTTTCAGTTCTACCCGTTCTACCATTTCTACCCGCTTTTACACTTACAAGCCTCACAGTACCATCATCATAGGAATAATAGTAGGAGTAGTAGCGTTAATTATCACTATCATAGTAGTGATAGTTATTATTGTATGTTGTTGCTGTAAACGACAACCAGCAACACAGGGTCATGTTATTACAGCCCCCAATACAACTGTTGTATATTCTAGTAAGTATTTACTAACACATTACCTTTCTTTCAGATATACGAATACGCTTTATGTGATTTTGTATCCATAGTTAACGCCCTACTTTTCTGCCGCGACTGGGCTAATGTAAACGGGCGAACCCTACACAATGTGCCATGACGGACATTTTGCCCGGATTTTTATGTGTTCTTTTTCGTGCACGCCAACGTGTACACGACTAATGTCTTACTTACTGAGCCCTTCATCTCTCTGGGTAGCTTGACCCCTTCATCTCTCTGGGTAGCTATCAGTTTATTAAAACATGGCATCTCTCACATCAGTTTTTCAAATAAAAAATAACCATTATGTTAGTAGATCGTTAATGAATTATCTAGACGTATATCTTTTATCTTGCAGATAACACTCAAACAAGTTCGATGCCTCCAGGAGTTGGTTATCCTCCACCACATGGAACTAATAACTTACCGTCGCCTTCAACCGGATATTCCTCACCGCCACCACCTTATGATACAGTTACCTCCCCTGGACAAGATAACAAGGGCTTCGATACAAATGTCAACATGAATTAGTTACGATTTAGAGTTATTATCTGCAGTGGCGGATCTAGGAATTTTGAAAAGGGGGGGGGGGGCGCAAAATGAAGGCACTTACCGCTGAGACGGGGAATATCGCTAAGGGGGGGGGGGATCCCCAAGAAAATTATCCGTCATTTCCTTGCATCTGTAGCCATTCCAAGAGCAATTTGGCTGATATTTTCGTCTAAGTAAACGTTCGGAACGGACATATTTGGGTCTGAGAAAAGGCACTTTCAGCAGTAAAAAAGGGCACGCCCGTCGAGACCCCCATTGAATCCGCCTCTGAACTGTATAGAGATAAGTTATTATTTTTGATATTTATTTTATTTTCCGATGATATAGAATTTAATACACCTTCGCAAATACACTAGTGCATAGAAAACCTCCATTATCTGTAATTATGTACAGCTACTTTTCTAAGAAAAACACACACGATATGTTTTATATGCGTTTCCGAGGAATCCGGGTAGCTAGTGAAAATATATATTCAATTGTTTTTATACGCCCACATTTTTATGTGGACGTATATTGTCGTCGCCCCTGTCCGTCCGGACGTCCGTCCGTCCACAATTTGTTTGTGGACTCTCTACAGGTCACAATTCTTATCCGATTTTGAAATATAGGTTTATCCCCAAAAGATCTCGGCTGCTTTCGATATTGGCATGTATCGGATGAAAACTTCATGGATTATGGCCCCTGATTGTACGAAAAATCACGTTTTTAGCTTGTGGACCCTATAGAGGTCACAATTTTGAACCGATTTTGATGAAACTTGACATGCATGTTTATAACCCAAAGATCTTGGTTCCTTTCGATATTTGTGCCTATCGGAATGTAATTTCCTGAATTATGGCCCCTGATTGTCCGAAAAATCACCCTATTTAGCTTGTGGTCCCTCTGGAGGTCACAATTATTATCCGATTTAAAAAACCGTTTGATTATATCACCGTTACACCCTAAGGAAGGTTGAGTTCGAATTTCGGGAAAATCGGACGAAAATTGCCATACAAAATGGCCGCCGTTTGTACGCGAATACTGTTAAAAAATGGTATATCAAGGTTGTGGACCCTGTAGAAGTCACATTTTTTATTTGATTTTGATGAAACTTGAAATTCATGGTTATAACCCAAAGATCTTGGTTCCTTTCGATATTTGCGCATATCGGAACGTAACTTCCTGAATTATGGCCCCTGATTATACGCAAAATCGCCTTATTTTAGCTTGTGGTCCCTCTGGTGGTCACAATTATTATCCGATTTAATAAAACGGTTGATTATATTACCGTTACACCGTAAGGAAGGTTGAGTTCGAATTTCGGGAGAATCGGACCAAAATTGCCATACAAAATGGCCGCCGTTTGTACGCGAATATTGTTAAAAAATTGTATATCATGGTTGTGGACCCTGTAGAGGTCACAATTTTAATTCGATTTTGATGAAACTTGAAATGCATGGTTATAACCTAAAGATCTTGGTTCCTTTCGTTATTTGCGCATATCGGATCGTAACTTCCTGAATTATGGCCCCTGATTGTCCGAAAAATCGCTTATGGTCCCTCTGGAGGTCACAATTATTATCCGATTTGAAAAAACGTTTGACTCTATCACCGTTACACCCTACGAAAGGTTGAGTTCGAATTTCGAGAAAATTGGACCATAATTGCCAGAAAAAATGGCCGCCGTTTGTACGCGAACAGTGTAAAAATATGGTATGTCAAAGTTGTGGACCCTGTAGAGGTGACAATTTTAATTCGATTTTAATGAAACCTGAAATGCTTGTTTATAACCTAAAGATCTTTATTCTTTTCGATATTTGCGCATATCAAATTGTAACTTAATGAATTATGGCCTTTGATTCTAGGAAAAATCACTTTCGGTATTGCTTGTTCTCTGTCTATCTCTCGAACAATTGTTCTCTGATTTTAAAAAAAACTCTGATTATATTACTGTTGCACCCTAAGGAAGGTTGAGTTCGAATTTCGTGAAAATAGTACCAAAATTGCCAGACGAAATGGTCACCGTTTGTACGCGAATATCGTAAAAATATGGTATATCATGGTTGTGGACTCTCTACAGGTCACAATTTTTATCCGATTTTGACGAAAAGTAACATTTCTAGGTTGTGTACCGTCACACCATAATCATTGTCGGCTTCGAATTTCATGAATATCAGACTGGAACTGACCAACAAAATGGCTGCTCCCAATACAGTATGAAATACAGGACTTAATGATGTAGGAAAAATCACTTTCGGTATTGCTTGTTCTCTATCCATCTCTCAAAAATGTGGGCGTATCCTGCCTGGCAGTGCCAGCCTATCTTTGTTGTTTTTTTTGTATCATTATTTCTTACAACGTCTGTATAGTTGGTCTTGTCCCCAGCTTTGTCTTATCGGGTTTATTTTACCTGTATTGTGGTTCCCCAGCATTTTTAGTCCCCAGTCAGCTTTTTAAACTACATGTACTGTATCAGGTCTACAAATATTTATCGAACTAATTGCAAGTAGAATTCTTTGTTCTCTAGTGTCATTTCAAACTACATGTATTTGCAAGTGTAATTCTGTCATTCAAAAACATAAACAAACGACAAGCTGTTTACGCTATCTGGAATAATTCTAACGTGTTTTGTTTATGTTTTTGAAACGCACAATTCTGCTTGAAAATTGTATTGGATTTTTGTAAATTTGTGTCATTCAAAGACGATTTACTAGTAGAACAGAGATGGGGAAGATCATTATTTAAATTAATTTCATTTAGTATGTTACTAGGCTACTACCGGACAGGGACGATTACAAGACTTCTGGGTTCTATAAATAATATTTAACACTCTAGAATACCAATGTGTTTTATATTAAAACTGTTTATAGATATTTTTGTATATTCTTATATTACGTAATAATCATGATGTATATTCTTTGTAACTATGGTGACTATAACAAGTGAGTTAAAGCTGCAATTTCATATTTTTACGTTATATTTTTAAAATATATTAAAATAAAGCCTTAAAATATATGATATCTATAAACAGTCATACAAATGTACTTTGTTAAAGAAAATATAATTCACCATCCTCACGTGACATTTCCGACGTAGTATAATGTATTCAACCATTCTTCATTAAGACAGCGAGCTGGACAGACGTGTTCTTGTTTCATTAAAACGGCAATAGATTTTATTTTACTTAAAAATACCTTGGTGGTATATTGATTTTGGCGTAGGTAGCCAATAGCCTAGGTGGCTTATTGATTTTGGCTTAGGTAGCCAATTGCCTTGGTGGCATACGATATTGATTTTGGCTTGGTGGTTTTCAACTTTTACAAGTCCTGATGGAAGTAGGAAAGTGGCAAAATTAGTAATTTTAAGTGAAGAAAATTATTAAGAGAAATAGAGATACACAACAGACTACTAAGCGTCTTATTTGTGTGCAAATCGTTTTCATGCTTGATTGTGGATAAGTAGGTCAGCGCACGTGTTTGTATTGAATTGCAGTTTCGCCAGCCATGATCGGGGGGTTAAAATAAGTGAGTTGTGACAATGAGGCGTGATCACTTAGTCCGATTCTGTCGCATTTGTTTTGTTTAGATGTTGGGTGTAATGATTTGTATGTTTCTAGATGGGATTTTTCTTACCACTGACCCGTGGGACACTGATGCCTTTAGAGGATTTCTTATTCACGTGGGTCAGGGGTGAGGGAGTTCTGTCTCCTTGTGTGATTTGATCTGGTTTATTTCTAGCATTTTGATATGATTTATACAATGAAATTTATTATCACTTCATGGAAAGTATTTACAGTATCCGTGTTCATTTGTACCAGAATCGGAGAGAAGGTGTACCTGCGATCTTACTTTGATTTCAGCCCGAACTAAGCCAGAGTGGATTACACCGAGGACAGTACTCCCTCATCGTCTGACAGCTGAACAAGTTTTACTTAACAAATTTACTTCAGTTATTTGATTTTTCTGAATTTATTTGAGATGGAATAAAGAAAATTTTTGTAATGTTTTGATATTTTTGTTTTGAGTATTGGGAATCGATGGTGATGATATGCTGGCCTAATGTGTTTGAATGGGGGGTCGTGAGATAGAATATTTTATCGCATTATTGCTCCCCAAAACTTAATACTTGTGGAAGCTGGAGGAACTGACATGCTGAGGATTGGTGTACATCCTCACGTGACATTTACGATGATGACGTAGTATAATGTATTCAACCATTCTTCATTGAGACAATCTAATTAAAATTCAGATCTATATTTCGGTTTTATAATTTCGATGGCCTACACTACATGTAGATCTAACAAGTTATAGCGGGGGGTCACTTTCTATCAGTTCAGATGTCAAGCACGCGACATTTGACCCTATAACCCCAGTCATTCGATTAACCAATCAGAATCGTTGTTGCTGTGTTTTGATTTCTATCGCTGATCATGGCTACCCCACAACTCCACGCAAAAAGGGTCAAACCCTCTATTCGACAGACAATTTGATTGTAGTAAAGACAAGTAAAGCGAAATTTTGAACCATAAAAACGAAACGAAATATGCACACTATGATCCTACCTGTTTTCTGTCCCAAAACTGGCAAAACACACATCAACAATCACTGCGCATTTCTTAACAACGAATCTTCTTGTTCAAATTGGAATATTCGAGGCGAATGTAAGTACAGTAAGAACAAAGTTGATGTCTGCGAGGATTACATTGTTCCGCCACAATTTGCAGAGCTGAGATATTGTGATATTCGGAGATCGGAACCAATAATTTCTCAGTGCAATCCGACATTTCCAGCATTATACCAAACATATTCTGACAGTTGTACCAAATACTTTGTCCTCGTCCAAGGCTTAGTAGACGGTAAAATTTACAGGAACATTGATTGCGCTTTGTGCGCCGGTTATAGACTTAAAATATTTAATGGCCAACCATCTTATCCTGTAAAAACTCTAGTTGATTTTACAGATCAGTTTGTAAAATCGGTGAAATCATGCGACGGCAGAATGTCGTGGATGGATATTCGAGCGGTAAGTATAATAGTACACCATACCTCGTCTCCGGAATCTAGCCCGAAGCGTAGGTCTCGAGGTGCATGCACCCATATAAGTTCTGAAGATTAAATTTTCTAAAGACCTCATCCCTCTTTTTGATAAATTTTTTCCACCCAATCCACCCACGGTCTTTCACTTGTGTTGATCCTCTTGCTTTCAGATTTATCGCATTATTGCTCCCTAATACTTAATACTTCTGGAAGCTGGAGGAACTGACATGCTGAGGATTGGTGTATATTACCAGTTGAGAAATTGGCAAAAATATCATTTTCATCTTTAAATTCAAACGTTTGAAGATAGCTATTGCATGAGGGTAATGGAAAAACAAGGGAGGTAATAATATTGTGTTATTATTTCCGATGTGAAGGATTTGTAAGTGTGGAATATAATGCCTTTGATTGTATAATAGTGAGTTGACAACCTACAAGCAAAAGACAGAAATGAATATGTTTTGACTTTCTTGGAAAATATGAAATTCCCGCTTTAAGTTGCATTGTTATAATTAGTAAAATAAATATAAATTCAGTATTTCGTTTTACCCTCAAATTTAATTTAAATGCAGACATTATCAATCGACACAGACGGTCATCCTATTTTTATTACGTTTTTGTCCAAGTCCAGAAGGCTCTAGACATTTCAAAACAAAACATTGAGTTTTTGTTTGCCTCTGAATGTGAAGGAATGCTTAAAAGATATTGTGTGCTATCTTCAAAATCATAATCACAAGCTCACGTAGTGCTGTCAGAGGTGTTCCTTACATTTGTATGTCCAAAACAAAAGGAAAAGCGATAATGCATCACTTTTATGTCCTTCATTCAAGCAAATATACACCAGTTTCAACAAATGGTGCAAAAAAAAAATCCACTCGACCATTAAAAATGTTTATGGGGTTGGGCATAACAATTTTAACAAAAATGAAGGAACGCCATATGTGCAACTTTAAAATTTGAATGAATCCCGTCCTGGCAACATACATGCACCCAACAAATTTCGTTAAAAATCATAAAAATTACCCATGGTTTATACTGCATACTATGAATACATACCCCAAACAATATGTGAACATTGGATTTTTGTTACTAAACATCGAAATCTTCAAATTAAAGCTTGTTATACAGCATACTATGAAGATTTACCCAGAAAATGTCAACAAAAATTTGTGTTACTAAATGTCGAAATCTTCCCATGAAAGCTTGTTTCAGTATATTTTACAACCAATATAAAGGCTGTCCTGGTCGACAACACCAAGTTGTTCTTGTTGACATCACTGTGGTAGATACATGTCCAACTACCATCTCTATATCCCAATATCATCAATCTTCATATTTATCTTCTCTTCTATCAACTTCTTTAAATCATTAACACCGTCTTTCTTATTGATAGTTATTGTACCCATATCTTCAAATGTTAATCTATAAATACAATTTAATATATAATATCATTAACTGATATAAATGTAGGTTAATATATTGTATCTTTATCAACTGATATAAATACATCACAATGTTTCACTACTCAGTATATAATTCAGGTTGCGTGTATCTATACATCACATTATATTATATATTGGTTATTATTCAAGCCACGTGATATAGAAACTTTTCATTGTAACAACCCATCTTTCGATAGACGTCAAAAGTCAAGATTTTTTGTTACAGTTTGTAAGTTTAAATTCATCAGAATATTTTTAATGACATGTTTTGTTAGAAAATGCTTTTATTGACATGTACATGTATACATTTTACATTTGAATATATCAATTATTTCCTGGCACATTCAGGATTACGCACATTCGACTAAATAGTTTCTTATAGTGTGCCAGCTTGGTTGACTGTCATCGTGCGGTGAATACCCACTCGGCAAATCTCGACAGATTCCGGAACGTTACGGAACCTACATCTAGTCTCGGCTGTATGACAGTAAGTGATATGTACCTACGCCCATACATTTGCGATGCGGCTACCGGTTTACTTTAACAGGAAAACTTGACGCTATTACAAACAAACAAGACAATATGGGCGCAGCCAGGTTTCACCCGGGACCTTTAAAGTAGTTCCAAGACACCATGAGCGAAGCCATGTTTCATCCGGGACCTTTAAAGTAGTTCCAATATGGCGGCAATCGTCATACAGCCGAGATTAGATATAGGTTACGGAACCTGTCGAGGATTGCCGAGTGGTGAATACCCTTATACACACTGATCAGCAGTGAATATTCGCTAGGCCACTACAATCACTGATAAGGGTGACATCGACGCGACTTAATGAGTCCCCAGTATGAACATTTTTCCTCCGACAAAAAAATTCTAAAACATAAGAAAAATAAATAAAGACGTTTGAAGTATCTGAAGTTAAAAAAAATAGGTTGCCAGGCAACGAAACATACGCCCACACAGCAGCCAAATCGTCCGGGCAGTCAACAAGAGTTGTTGCATTTTAAGTAATCATCGGAAAATCATAATTCAAACTACGGTGTAACAGTGATATAATCAAATGGTTTTTTTTAAATCAGATAATAATTGTGACCTCCAGAGGGACCACAAGCTAAAATGGGTGATTTTTCGTACAATCAGGGGTCATAATTCAGGAAGTTACGATCCGATATGGGCAAATATGCAATGGAACCAAGATCATTAGGTTATAAACATGTATTTCAAGTTTCATCAAAATCAGTTCAAAATTGTGACCTCTATAGGGTCCACAACCTTGATATAACATATTTTCACACTATTCGCGTACAAACGGCGGCCATTTTGTCCGTCAATTTTGGTCCGACTTTCACGAAATTCGAACTCAACCTTCATAACCATGGAACGGTGATATAATAGAGCAGGAGCCCGGGGGGTTCAACCTAGCTGAAAAGCTAACCAATTTCTATATATGTCACTAGGTTCCCTATGGGTCATTGTCACGGGATATGAACGTCTGCCGCGCCCGTTATGGTGGGTGTGGTCAAAAGGGGCAAAATAAATGGACCCAAAAATAGGCTAGACTAGCTCGTTTTATTAACCACGTAAAACGTGTTGCAATATGTTAAGCATATCAAAATGTATTGGGAATGACCACCGCCAGACATTTTCGGTGGTGGGGCGTGTCTGCCAGACTAATTAAACGGGTACCCCAAAACTAGGCTAGACTAGCTCATTTGCTAACCGCTTGAAATTTGTTGCAAAATGTTTAGCATATCCACGTGTATCAAGAATGACCGATGCCAGACATTTTCAGTGGTGGGGTGCCCCTGCCAGACGTCCCTAAAGGCCCTATCCAAGTAGCTAAGCTAGACTAGCTCATTTACTAACCGCATAAAAATTGTTGCAAAATGTTCAGCATATCCACATGTATCAAGAATTACTGATGCCAGACATTTTCAGTGGTGGGGTACCCCCGCCAGACGCCCCCAATTGACCCACCCCAAAAGCTAAGCTAGACTAGCCCATTTACTAACCGCATGAAATTTGTTGCAAAATGTTCAGCTTATTCACTTGTATCAGGAATTACCGGTGCCAGACATTTTCAGTGGTGGGGAAACCCCGCCAGACACCCACAATTGCCCCACCCCCAAAAGCTAAGCTAGACTAGCTCATTTACTAACCGCATAAAACTGGTTGCAAATTGTTCAGCATATCCACATGTATCAAAAATCACCGATGCCAGACATTTTCAGTGGTGGGGAAACCCCGCCAGACATCCACAATTGCCCCACCCCCAAAAGCTAAGCTAGACTAGCTCATTTACTAACCGCATAAAACTGGTTGCAAATTTTTCAGCATATCCACATGTATCGAAAATTACCGATGCCAGACATTTTCAGTGGTGGGGTACCCCAGCCAAACGTCCGGAATTGCCCCACACCCCAAAAGCTAAGCTAAACTAGCTCATTCACTAACTGAATGAAATTTGTTGCAAAATACTCAGCACATTCACTTGTATCAAGAATCAGCGATGCCAGACATTTTCAGTGGTGGGGTACCCCTGTCAGATGTCCGCAATTGCCCCACCCCAAAAGCTAAGGGGGACTAGGTAAGTTTCTTTTTTTATCTAAACTGTTATGTTTAATGTTTTGACATTTTTACGTCATTGTGGGTGCATTATTATTAATAAAACGATTTTATACAGCGATTGTCTTCCATCGCAGAGCAATGCTAAGAGGCGCTTAACAACAGCCATTTAATTGTTGTTATTTTTTACTCTAGAAGGACGACACTTGGCGGCAAGCATGTTCACCTAGTTCAAGACCAGCAAATGTTCTAAGCTCTGTGACAGCCCCTGCCTTTTGTGTCATTGACAATGACCATCGTCGCATAGTATTCTCTGAATTGTGGAATGCAACTATGCCCTTCATCTGGGATGCAGCATCACGGTTGACGGACTGTTCCAATGACAGGTCGACAACTGGTGCGTTGAATTGAAAAAAGCACCCTGATCATTGCTAGTTTACACATCACTGCAACTATCTATGAAGGCGGTTGATAAGGAAGATGTATGTCGCACAGAATTGAGCAGTTGGTCCATGGCTCCCATGAATACCCCTGGATCAGCAAGATATGCCTCTACTTCCTTTGGGTTCAAGGGAACTGTGTTCACGACTTGTTGATAGGACTCGCATTCCTCTTGGTCTTTCCCAGAACTGTTGCAAGGAGCTCATGAATCCTTAAGCATCGCTTATAAAACATCTGCCTCTGAAAGAACATATTCAATTCCAGATTCATTGATCAGGGTACCAACAGCACCGTAGAAGGCGTGTCGTGTGCGTTCCTCCTGCACTTATTAATAGGTAACAGCTGCATAGTTTTGTCCTGTTTCTGTTGCTACGTGCATGGAACAGATCATGGTCTCTTTCACGACATCGTTGTTGGTTGGTGATCAGGGTATTTGATACATAAAACAGATTCGTTGAAGTGGTAAGGTGTCCTTGATATACAAGTAGAAAAATCAAGCATGCTTTGGATGCATTGGTGTCTCCAAAACCAGTAGATATTCAATATGTTGAATGGAAGTTTTATTTTGCTGTCTCCAAAAGTGAGCTCAGGAATACTTGCTGATTTGTCAGCGGTTTCAGTAGTTGCTGTATGTAGTACAGGCAAATTGAGCTTTGTTGGGTGGCTTTCTGAATGAAGATATACTACGATCTTGTCCCCGAAACAGTCATCGGTTTCTTCCATCTAGAAACTGTACTGGACGAAAACATAGCTGTCTGTCATCTTTTAATACATTTTGGTAAGTGTGACCTACAGTAGCATGTAAAGTTGTTTTGGGATCTAGAGTTTCAACATTCATGCCATTGTTGTCCTAGACAGTTGCTAAGGTGTATACCGTCAGGCCCATCACATTGCTCGGACTGTACTTAATATGCAAATTCAGTCTTTGTTTCACTGTAATTAATGCTCTATTCAAACTCTGGAGGGATAATTTTGGGCCAGTTAGTGAACCTAATTTGAGGTCTACAACAGTGTGCTTCCATGGCTTGACAATACCACGAGTAGCATTGTAAATGGCATCGGATGCCATTTCAGTCACCCTGTGGTCTATGGTTTCCTGGTACGCATCACATCCCCTTCGCGCTGAGTCACATAAAACGTTCTTAAAAAACAGGTCCAATTGTTGGGGAATGTCAGTGGCACATTCCTTCACTGCACTGCATTATTTGGGATCGAAGATGTAGAGCTACACACTGTAACGTGTCGTCCTATTTGTGTTGCTTGCATCATTGTGGAGACGTGCTACAGACTATTTGCTTGAAGTAGTCTCTGATATTTTGGTTTACAATTTGAGTCTGATAGAGATGATATCAACTTCAGCCTCTTTATGCGATCATTGGTTGATTCATTGGCCCGTTCAATCAGGGACTGACAACCTGCTAATGTAGCAATCTTCACTAAATTGTCTTCTTTTCTTGCATGTTTTTCCACAGAATATGCATTCGCCTATGAGCAATCCTCTGGTGGTTTGACTTCGGCAGAGAACTACCCTGCCTTGTCTCAATCCGGGCTTTTTGGAAAGCACATCACTGAATGGTGGTTCAGGATGTTTACGCCTCACCGCTGCATATCTCTTCTGACAAGCAGGATGGTAACTTAGAGCAGATTCATCATTACAACTTAAAATCCGACTTGTAGTATCAGAGTATATGTTGGACTTAAGGTCTGTACGTGAGGAAGCAGCATTATTTATTGTTGCCCATATGTTTTTGACAAATTTATATAGTCTTTTGTCCTCCTCAGTTGACTTCTGACAGATGTTAGGTTCGACATCCTTACCCTGGAATTACACAACAAGGCATATTACAGTGGATCGTTAATGGTGTATTTAAAATTAGACAGACCTTTTTACATATTGCATCATTATAATTTTTTAAAAAGCATACATCAAAAGCTTGACTTCATCAAGAATATTTTCTGTCACAGAGCTTAGAACATTTGCTGGTCTTGAACCAGGTGAACATGCTGCTGCCCAGTGCCGTCCTTCTAGAGTAAGAGATGACAACAATCAAATGGCTGCTGTATAGAGCCTCTGAGCATTGCTCTGCTATGGAAGACAATCGCTATATAAATATCGTTTTATAAATAATAATACCCCAACAATGACGTTAAAGTGTCAAAACATTAAACATAAGAGTTTAGATTAAAAAAAAGAAACTTACCCTGTGTCCAATATGTTTCTCAGCAGTGAAAATGTCTGGCATCGGTGATTCTCGATACAAGTGGATATGCTGAACAATTTGCAACCAGTTTTATGTGGTTAGTAAATGAGCTAGTCTAGCTTTGGGGTGGGGCAATTGTGGACGTCTGGCGGGGTCACCCCACCACTGAAAATGTCTGGCACCGGTGATTCCTGATATAAGTGAATATGCTGAACATTTTGCAACAAATTTCATGTGGTTAGTAAATGGGCTAGTCTAGCTTAGCTTTTGGGGTGGGACAACTGGGGACGTCTGGCGGGGGTACCCCACCACTGAAAATGTCTGGCATCGGTAATTTTCGATACATGTGGATATAATGAACATTTTGAAACAATTTTTAGGCGGTTAGTAAATGAGTTAGTCTAGCTTAGCTTTTTGGGGGTGGGGCAATTGTGGGTGTCTGGCGGGGTTACCCCACCACTGAAAATGTCTGGCATCGGTGATTCTAGATACATGTCGATATGCTGAACATTTTGCAACCAGTTTTATTCGGTTAGTAAATGAGCTAGTCTAGCTTAGCTTTTGGGGTGGGTCAATTGGGGGCGTCTGGCGGGGGTACCCCACCACTGAAAATGTCTGGCATCGGTAATTCTTGATACATGTGGATATGCTGAACATTTTGCAACAATTTTTATGCGGTTAGTAAATGAGCTAGTCTAGCTTAGCTACTTGGATAGGGCCTTTAGGGACGTCTGGCAGGGGCACCCCACCACTGAAAATGTCTGGCATCGGTCATTCTTGATACACGTGGATATGCTGAACATTTTGCAACAAATTTCAGGCGGTTAGCAAATGAGCTAGTCTAGCCTAGTTTTGGGGTACCCGTTTATTTAGTCTGGCAGACACGCCCCACCACCGAAAATGTCTGGCGGTGGTCATTCCCAATACATTTTGATATGCTTAACATATTGCAACAAGTTTTACGTGGTTAATAAAACGAGCTAGTCTAGCCTACTTTTGGGTCCGTTTATTTTGCCCCTCTTGACCACACCCACCACAACGGGCGCGGCAGACGTTCATATCCTGAGACAGTGACCCATAGGGAACCTAGTGACATATATAGAAATTGGTTAGCTTTTCAGCTAGGTTGAACCCCCCGGGCTCCTGGTCTATAATCAAACGGTATTTTAAATCGGATAACAATTTTGACCTCCAGAGGGACCACAAGCTAAAAAAGGCGATTTTTCGGACAATCAGGGGCCATAATTCAGGAAGTTACGATCCGATTGGCGCAAATATCGAAAGGAACCAAGATCTTTGGGTTATAAACATACATGTTAAGTGTCATCCAAATCGGTTCAAAATTGTGACCTCTACACTGTTCACAAGCTAAAAAACGTGATTTTTCGTACAATCAGGGGCCATAACCCATGAAGTTACAGTCTGATACATGCCAATATCGAAAGGAACCGAGATCTTAGGATGATAAACCTATATTTTAAGTTTCATTGAAATCGGATAAAAATTGTGACCTGTAGACTGTTCACAAACAATTGTGGACGGACGGACGGACGATCAGGGGCGACGACAATATACGTCCACATGAAAATGTGGGCGTATAAAAATATTTCGTATTTAGTGTAAATGGATATTAAAATGAGTAAAGGGCATCATTTTGCCCGAAACAGTTACGTGTTATGTAAACAATGCATAAGCCATCGAGCCAATGACTGACGCCGCTTGAAGTTAATGCACGTGTTCGAGACAGTCATCTGTGACAGATATAATTCGTAAGTAATTCTCTGTGAAACAGATTGACCCTTATAGTGTGCTGGTCTATAGTGTGTCAGGTTTCCGTATATGTTAATAAATCACTTGATATTCTAAATTTGCATATAAAAGTTGATGCTGTACGAAAGATGCTTTGTGCAAAACGTGTATGACAAATGGTGTTCCTTGGCAGGCCCTTCGTCTTTTTTTGCCACAAACGGTAGTTTTGTAATTTATTTATTAAGTACCAAAAAATATTTGTTTCTATCTTCAAACATATCCTTAGATTTCAAAGTAAATTTTAAATGGAAGAAATCTGAATAATGTAAATGGCAACTATATTTATATGGGGTTCTAACGGATATTGCACCGTCTGACACCTTAGATCTTACTGTTGAGTTTCACGGTCTGTCTAACACTGAATCGCATCACTACCCACGTGGCTCCCAACGGAAAGTACTTATTCGTATCGACTGCCACCGACTTTTATGTCGGCCCTAGCGATAAATCGTTGGCCACGAAGATCAAAAGCAGATTTTTAGAGACAATGGTTCAGTGCACAGTTGGCGTATAACCTGTTACAAAAAGAGCAACTTGTTGGTGTTGATAGTCTTTGATTTATTATACATCATACATATTTTAGACTACTGTATTTAAAAAATAACGCACTTTATGTCGGTTTCGTTTAAGGAGCTAATAATTTCCAGTTATGTTGTTTTATAGCTTAGTGGCAATCAGCGTGAATCTGTTCCTTTAACAATTTTGTTAATCAATCATTGATGATACACAGTTCATAGGAAAAGAACGAGTATGGAATGATTTCACTTTTAAGAATATTACCATGATTTAACAACTTGACAAAAACTGGTAACAATATTACTATAATTTCTACAATGGGTTCAAAAGGCGAAGTTATTTTCAAATGTTTGTTTTTGATTGTGGTCGCCACTGGTGTCCAAGTCGAGGGAAATGTGTGCTTAAAACAAGAATTGTATCCGAATATGCGGATTGGTAAAAAGTTATCAGGAGAACCAATGGTGTTTTATCAAGCTGAAGGACTTCTAGATTGTTATCGTCAATGTGGCTTGTATTCCTTATGTCAATCGTTCAATTATAATGTCGAAACACATCAATGTGAATTATTCGCGTTGAATAACACCATTACTGAACCAGTGGTTAACAATATCATAATGGACGTTCCCAATCGTCATTGTCAGCTTTTTGGATCTTGTGAAAATCACGTTTGTCCCCAAAACACAGTCTGTGAAACTGATGGTCCACGCCACAGAAATAATGTTAATGTTACGTCATTTGAGGCCAAATCTTTGTGGCTCCTTAACGAAACTGTTCTATATGCATGCGAGGCTGGCTACTACCCATCTCATAATGCCACGTGCTATACGAATGGTACCTGGTCGCCATTTCTGTGCCTGCCGTTTACTGGATGTAAAAGGAGAAGGTTTTGTGTTGATTTTATTGGTGTCGAAGGTGAATACTGGATTTTCAGTAGACAGCTGAATTCTTGGGTTAAAGTGTACTGTCCTTCGGAATTTAACGGAGAATTTGTAACTTTACACGACATTAATACGTTTTCTACTCCAACATCATTCAAGGATACAACAACGTGCACCCAAGTACCTACCGATTCGAAACTACCAAGTATGGGTTACACAGATTTTCAAAAAGTTCGTGTTTTCTTTATTTATGAGAAGATAAGTGTGGATAATTTTCGTTATTCCAATTCTACCTTTAACAAACAAAACTTTGGAAGTTCTGGTGATTGCGTTGATACTTATGTCAATGATACAAATAGTGATTGTGGGCTAATTGGAAGGTTTGTTATCAACACAAATGGTACAGGACTTCGTATAAAATCGTCTGTTACCTGGGAAACGTGGGGTGTTGGTGGGCGAGTGGGTAATATAACACGGTCACAAGATGGACATCGTATTGAAGGTTATTGTGGATCAGTTGTAGGATGCGGTGGTTGTCAACCTACAGAACTATTAATAGAACTGGATCCAGACTACACGCCACCACTTGATTCAGCAACTCGCGTTGCGTGTAAAGCACTTCACTCAAGTGAATAATTTGGAAGTAGTTACAAAGATGCATACAGGATATGAACATGATGTTTGTGTGCAGGGTTGAGCAGGAATCCTAGATCATGCTGAATTAAGGAAACCCTGCGATAGATCCAGGCTTTTGTTTTACAGAACATTTATTGATATGACTTATCTCACACTTGGGTCGTCTGAAAACAACTGTTAACAATGAAGAACTATTAACAATGTCCAGGTTTGCCAAGTGGCGTGTTTGTAGACTCGAAAAATGGCGAACTCTTAGTCACGTGACACCTGACAGCTCAATGTGTAGAATTTAAAGGGAAATTTTGTCGATATGCAACAATGTTTAAAGGACTACTGTCACAATCAATATTTGATCATCACCCAACTTGGTAAAAAGGTACATTTCGTAAACCGTAATGATGGCGGTGGTCTTTGGGAGCCGCGTAGAAGATGAATTTAAATTCTTTGTATATACTGAACGGAATTGAACTTTTCTTCGACTGATATTCCATTGTGGATTCATGCGTGAACTTTTGACCATACTGTCTGTAATTGACCCAAGTGTCAGGGTAAATGTGTGGTATGATAGTCAAAAACACTTGAAATGGCTTAAAACAATGCTTTATTTTCAACAATTTCGTGGTGGAGGATACCCCCACCCCCTACATTGGCGGCATGACGAATTTACATGTAACATTGAAACAAATGTTATTCCCGAAATGACCTAGTTTGTATCGAGTAAATGTTAATCCCCACTCTCTCTCGATCGATTTTGTTACGCTGTAATGTATTGGTTGTTGAAATTAGCGGCGACATGGAAATGCGGGCGTATAAAATCCTCCCAGTTGGTCCAGTATGTAGACTTATGTGACAGAAACAGCGACCATTGAAGTCTTCTTGGACAAGGGCAGCCAGTTTGGCAATTCAAGTGACTTACTTAATTTTTTTAATAAATGACCATGAACGAAGATTCACGGTACTATTTGGACCAGCAGGACGTTGGTTTTCTAACCTGGAAATCCTGTGATCGATCCCTGCATTGGCAAAGAAAGTTCATCGGGTTTTTGAGACGTGGTCCCCCTTGTCAGTGTTTCAGGACAGGGTGCCTGGCAAGGGACAACGTATAGTCGTTCGGATGGTACAAATAAGGTCCCGTGTACACATCGGTGTGCACGTAAAAAGATCGACATAAGAGACAAAGTGATCTCTACATAGAACTGCTAGATTAGATATTATATTATATTTGACGTTTTCAACTCAATACAACTTCTGCAAGGCACGGACTTATTAAAACATCTAATAATGTGCTCAATATGTTATTTACGGGCTACACACGGATGACCTCTGCTCGTTCTGACAAAAGGCATGATCTCATTAAACATATTATTTATTCAAAGGAAATATGCAGTGCAGTTACAGATACTATAATCTTATAAATATACAATACCAAATATGTACATCCGCTCGTGTATCACTTTTCTTAATTGATTGTATGCTTTATACGTCAAAGTTTACTGTTAGTTTCAGAAGACTTGGAATGGCGCTCCTCCCGGAGTATGCCTATTTCATGCTCTCAATAAAGGTCTATCAACTATGCTGATATTCTGTTATCTGTAGTGTTACATAGGTCGCAATGCCGCTGTCCGGGCAAAATTCTCCTCGTAGCACACTGTATGGCGTATGCCCGTCTTCATTAGCCCAGCCCGAGCGTAACAGTAGGAGGGTAAATCCAATTTCATTTCCTGGATTTACTCATAGATAAGGGAATATCTATCACTATAGTAACGACACGACCCGTTGGCCGGGTGGGGGCGGGGGTTATAAGATGGTAGCGTATGTAAAAGTTGATTGACCTGTCATTGGACACAGGGGCTGGGTGGGGGCGGGGTTATAACATGGTAGCGTATTTAAAAGATGATTGACCTGCCATTGGCCACAAGGGCTGGGTGGGGGCGGGGTTATAACATGGTAGCGTATGTAAAAGATGATTGACAGTTGGAATATGAAGAAGGGTAGACCTGCCATTGGACAAAGGACCATAAAGTACAGTGTCCCAGTTCCGATATGTCGGAGGGGTGGGGCTGGTGGTCTATGAGCGTATGTGGCTTGGAGATAGGGCGCCTTCTCAACTTCATGGGTTTACTCCGGGTACCCCGGTTTCCTCTCACAGGAAAGACCCCTGCGCGTGCGCTAAGATCATTAAAAAGAAATTAAGACAACTTGTCTGAGATATCAACTTCGGTGGAAGCGGACGTTAATCAACGTGTGATCAATCACTGACGTCAGAGTATTTGTGATGATACGATTGATGCAGGTCATATTTAGTTTGATCACCTTCTTCGCCTGACAATTATAAATGCTTTAAACATGCTTTATTACATATCAAGTAGTTATTGCTATTAACAAAATAATTAACAGAGCATATCCATATAACAATTTTATTCTACTTCCAGTTGAATATCCAGTCACCCTCACATCTTATCACAGCTTTGGCACCCTGCGGCCGGCAATGGCAATCGCTGTCATCAACTTTGTCGCCGATGTTGTACGTCTTTCCATCTCGGGAACATTGAGCCACACTACGTTCAACTAGTCTTTTTCCTGAAACATACATAAATATATAGACTACATTATCACTTGCTTACGTGTGCGCTTTAGATCATAAGGTTTGTAGTTCAAGCGGCGTGATGTCTATCACAAACTTCGTCGAACCTCCACCCTACCCCAGTGCTAAAGACCCCTCCATGCAAGCGATATATTGCCTAAATGTCATAGTTTGCCACAGTGGCGTTCACATTGAGGGAGAGGGAGAGAGAGATGGGGTTTAACGTCCACTCAACACAAACTAGGTAATTTCGGCTAGGTAATTTCGGGACTAACATATGGTTCAATTTTATTTCAATAATTCGCTTGCGCGTAGGGGTCTTTAGCAGTGGGAGGAAACAGGAGTGCCCGGAGGAAACCCACGAGGTTGAGAAGGCGCCCCTATCTCCATGCCACATACGCTCACACCAGGGCTCGAAACCACAGCCGCAAGCCAGAGGTGACCGGCAGCTAGAGGTCGAAGCGCGGCACTCTAGACCACTAGGCCATCCCAACCCCCTAACATTGAGGGCGATTTACCAGGATGGATAAAATAATGAATAACAATACCTGGCTTCAGTGATACAACATCTGGTATACTTGCACCTGTAATAGAAAACAAAACAACATTTCTTTTAAAGTTTATCTTAACGTATGAATAATGTTATTTAATTATAAAAACTAACCACCTCCAACCTTTGTATTGAGTTAAAACACACTATATTATGGTTATCTATAGACGTATAGAATCTTACCAAACCTACACATTCTCAAATACAACGTTTCAAAACTCTAATTCTAAAATAACCATTTTATAGTCGTTAAAGATACATTAGTTAAGAGTTTAATAAAGAGTTGGCCATTCTTGCTATAATAATTCAAAAACAGATGATAAAAAAAGAAAATATTGAAAATTTTAGTCAAATTATTTTATTCTGAACGGAGTTATCAGTGTTGGAAGTTTGGACAAGAAATGGGTACAAACTGCGCCTACACCTTCTACAATTGTCGATCGTTTGATTGACAGACGATAACTCCATCCACATATTCGTGATTACCCAGTAACGTGCTCCATGGCAATAGTACTCTCGCTTGACAGGCCTTTCATTACCAGTTTCCGGTAGCGACGTCACCGAGTAACAGTAAATGTTATCTTGGTCAGCCGACATTTCTGTTTATATCCGAGCTGTATCCAAGCCATCCGTGCGTCTACAGGGTTGATTTTGTGCTCGTTGTGTAAATAAAGGTCTAATTAATCATTTCTATAACATCTGAAGCCTAAATAAAGACTAAATATGTTGATTTTAAATCAAGAAGTCGAGAAATCGAGGATGAAGGCGCGAGAAAGTATAATTGTAGGTGTTCATAGTTTGTTAACAGTATTACTATTATACAGAGATAAACAACGGACATTATTCAAGAAGAATGCAAATCCATAGCTTAGACTGTTAAAATGTCTAAATTTATACATATTCAACAATAAGTAAGGTGACAAATACTGGCTTGCATAGATTTAGTACCGTTTTAAAGTTTAAGTTTGAAAACGGTCATCTTCATAGATTTCCAACTGTCAACGATTCTGAACACCAACGTGTCACGATTGATCTATCCAAACAATGTTCTTGTCGTCTGTCTTCACTAATCGGATAACCGACGGGGATCGAATCCGGGACCTACTGGTTAGTATGCCGGTGCCATAGTAACCAAGGTCCCGTGTATATACCGGTGTATACGTAAAGGAAGCCTTGGCAGTAGACAGATGCCCAGCTGTCCGAGACGACGACGCGCCACTGTCCTGACAGATGCAGAAAAGGTAGGTTGTTAACTCCCATTTCATTTCTAATGCATCTGTCGAGACTTGTTTTCTATATGATAGAAACAGTAGATTAAAAATAGGTTGCCAGGCAACGAAACATACGCCCACACAGCAGCCAAATCGTCCGGGCAGTCAACAAGAGTTGTCGCATATTAAGGAATTATCAGAAAATCATTAGAATTTGTTTGGTTTTTATAATCAAACGTTTTTTTTTAAATCAGATTTTTCGTACAATCAGGGGACATAATTCAGGAAGTAATGGCCCGATGGGCGCAAATATCGACAGGAACCAAGATCTTTGGGTTATAAACATACCTGTCAAGTTTCATCAAAATCGATTCAAAATTGTAACCTCTATAGGGTCCACAACCTTGATATAACATATTTTCACACTATTCGTGTACAAACAGCGGCCATTTTGTCCGTCAATTCCAGTCCGATTTTCACGAAATTCAAACTCTCTCTTCATTACCATGTAACGGTGATATAGTCAAACGTTTTTTTAAATCGGATAATAATTTTGACCTCCAGAGGGACCAAAAGTTATTTTTCGGACAATCCGGGGACATAATTCAGGAAGTTATGATCCAATGGGCGCAAATATCGAAAGGAACCAAGATCTTGGGGTTTTAAACATGTATTTCAAGTTTCATCCAAATCGGTTCAAAATTGTGTCCTCTACACTGTTCACAACCTTGATATAACATATTTTCACACTATTCGCGTACAAATGGCGGCCATTTTGTCCGTCAATTTTCGTCCGATTTTCACGAAATTCGAACTCAACCTTCATAACCATGTAACGGTGATATAATCAAACGGTTTTTTAAATCGGATAACAATTCTGACCTCCAGAGGGACCACAAGCTAAAAAGGGCGATTTTTCGGACAATCAGAGGCCATAATTCAGGAAGTTACGATCCGATTGGCGCAAATATCGAAAGGAACCAAGATCTTTGGGTTATAAACATGCATTTCAAGTTTCATCTAAATCGGTTCAAAATTGTGTCCTCTACACTGTTCACAACCTTGATATAACATAATTCGCGTACAAATGGCGGCCATTTTGTCCGTCAATTTTGGTCCGATTTTCACGAAATTCGAACTCAACCTTCAAAACCATGGAACGGTGATATAATCAAACGTTTTTTTAAATCGGATAACAATTTTGACCTCCAGAGGAACCACAAGCTAAAAAGGGCGATTTTTCGGACAATCAGGGGCCATAATTCAGGAAGTTATGATCCGATTGGCGCAAATATCGAAAGGAACCAAGATCTTTGGGTTATAAACATGCATTTTAAGTTTCATCCAAATCGGTTCAAAATTGTGACCTCTACACTGTTCACAAGCTAAAAAACGTGATTTTTCGTACAACCAGGGGTCATAACCCATGAAGTTACAGCCCGATACATGCCAATATCGAAAGGAACCGAGATCTTAGGGTGATAAACCTATGTTTTAAGTTTCATTGAAATCGGATAAAAATTGTGACCTGTAGACTGTTCACAAACAATTGTGGACGGACGGACGAACAGGGGCGACGACAATATACGTCCACATGAAAATGTGGGCGTATAAAAATGCTAATAATACTTACTGAATACAAGTGCGATGAAACAAAGTACAAGAACTAACGGTAAAACTTGCATGATGACCAACAACAGTTATTTACAATCTGTATCGTCAATAGGACAGACAGACATATTTATAGGACTAGAAAACCATTATCAATTTCGCAATTATTCAATCACTGAAAGACACAGAACACGCCCAGAATATATTTAATTAACAATTACACCACAGCACCGGTATAAAATAAAATTCAATAAAAACGAAAAGCAAAATTGTCATTACCTGTATTTAATAATCCAATAAATATTTAATAATCCAACAGGGTGACAGATGTTATTATTATCATATTACGTCTACATGAATTTGGTTTTTTTTTAATTTGATATCTCATGTGCAAATAATTATCCTAATGATTTGTTTTAGCTGGACAATAAGTCGAAATCTATATCCACGATCGCCGATTCTGGTAATTATCAATATATTCATGAAATAAGATATATACAGACGCGTTACTTTGTAAATTAAAATAAACCCAATTAACCCTCTGCATTAAATCACTAATTCATTTTCTGAATGAAATAAATCCGGAGCGAAAGGCTAAATATTATCCTTAAACGTAATATTAATATGACATTAAGTAAGCCAGAATAAATCCTTTTGGGTCTTCAGAAATAAACATGCGTCAGTTATACGAATAATATTTTTCTATATACATGTATTTAGATCGAAATTAGAATTCATCATGTCTCAATATTTGAATAACTACACCTTTAACGAACCCAGTCGCATACCCTTGGCATTTAAGTGCGAGGCCGTAAGAGCACCATGGGTCAGGGATTTGGACCAAATTTAAAACGAATATTAGATTATAATAATAATATTATCTTTATTTTCAAAGGTGAAAAATTAGGCTTAGAGTCTGTTTACAATTTTGCCCTTTATAACAAAGAAATGAAAAAAGACAGTAATAGAACAAGACACTTAACAAATACTCACAAACAAAGCATTGTAATATATATGATAATATGATAAGCTTCAAAACTAAAAGTAATATGATGGATAATATGTAGTAACTAGTAAGTAGTTGATATATTAAATATAGAATGATGGATAATATGTAGTAAGTAGTTGATATATTAAATATAGAATATAGGTTAAGAAGAAGAAATAACATGCTTAGTGATATTTTTCTTGAATAAATGAAGATTTTTAATATTCTTAAGCGAAAATGGGAGAGAATTCCAAAGGACTGTGCCTCTATATTGTAAACTACATTTAAATATTTCATTATTAGGTCTACAGATACAAAGTCTATTATTGAGAGATGAATATGGAGTGGTGTTATAATGAAAAATATTATGTAAATATGATGGACAGAGTTTATGGATAATTTTATAAACAAAAATATATTTGTTAATTAAAAGTCTTTGATAAATAGTTTGAATATTTAAAGATGAAGATAAAAAATGATAATTAGATGAGAAGGAATGCTCAGAGATAGGTCTATTGTAAATTAATTTAAAGGATAATTTTTGAACTCTCTCAAGTTTAGATATAGATGTAATCGAACAAGAGTCCCATATAGTGGAGCAATAATTAATATGAGATTGAATATGAGCAAAATAGAACAATTTAAGTACTTCAGTAGGAAGCAACTGTTTTAATTTGCGTAATTGAAAATTTTTCTGTCTAAGAAGCTTAGATAAATGATCAACATGTGGAGACCAAGTGAAATTTTCATCAAAAATGATGCCTAAAAGTTTAAATGTAGAGACATTTTCTAAAGGTGAATTATTTAGGTGAATTTGAAATTTTGTTGAAAGTAATTTACGCCTTGAAGAAGGTGTAATAATCATTGTTTTAGTTTTGATTTCATTAATTACCATGTCATTTGTGGAACACCAATTTTGAATAATAGACGTTTCATTTTGCAGTGTGGTAATTAATGAAGTAACATCAGAAGATGAGGAATAGACAGTAGTATCATCAGCAAATAACTCACTATTAACATGTAAATGTAAAGGTAGATCATTGATAAATAAATTAAATAACAAAGGACCAAGGATTGAACCTTGGGGAACACCTTGAGTTATCATAGCAGGGGGCAGAATAAGTTTGTCCAATACTGGTACATTGTTGTCTATTATATAAATAGGAAGTTAACAGTTTAATAAGAGTATAAGATAAATTATATAATTTCAGTTTTTGAAGTAGAAGATTATGATTTACTAAATCAAAGGCTTTGCGGAAATCAATAAGTACCATACCTGTATACAGATTATTATTAATAGCATGATAAATGTTATCAGAAATATTAGTTAATGCCGTTTGACAAGAGCTATTGGATCTAAATCCTGATTGATTTGAATAAAGCAAATTATATTTCTTAAGGAAAGAATTAATGGATTGAGAAATATGTTTTTCTAATGGTTTAGATAATGTAGGTAAAATAGATATTGGCCTATAATTACTAGGATCATTTTTAGCACCAGATTTGTAGAATGGTAGAATTTTAGCATGTTTGAGAGAAGAAGGAAATATATTTTTATCAATACACAAATTATAAATATAGGTTAATGAATCAGATAAAAAAAATAGGCTGCATGTTTGATAAAGAAGGGACCAAGTCCATCTAATCCTACAGATTTAGTTGGATCAAGAGAAAAGAGCAGTTTATATATATGGAACATGACAGAATGTCTTATTATCAATATGCTCAGATACAGAGTTAGAGATTTAAGTTAGAATTACTATTACTTAGTTGAGTAGTAGAATTCGGAATAATGGAAGATGCAGCATTAATAAAGAAAATATTAAAATCATCAGCACTAATATCTGAAATAGTATTGTTATTACCTCCTTCAGTTTTAGCTGTATTGATGGCTTTCCAGATAGATTTACTGTTTTTTCTATCCTTAATTAAAGATTCTAGACAGTTTTTCTTATTATCTCTTATTTTAGACTTAATCTTATTTCTTAATATCTTATAATTTACAATCTTATTTCTTAATATCTTATAATTTGTAATATCACCTATTTTCTTAAACTTATCCCTTCTATGAATTAATGTTAATATTTCAGAAGTTAGCCAATCAGGTTTATAATAATTTTTAACTCTCTGTTTCAATTGGAGCATGTTTGTCAATAATAGGTTGTAATGTAGAATAAAGACTTTGTAAGGCAAGTTCAGGATCATTAAATTCATAAACATAAAAATAAGCATTGTCTACATCCTGCAGGAAAGCCTCTTTATTAAATGATTTAAAAGAGCGATAAGTAATAAAAGTGTGACCAATTTAGTGATTTTAGTACCTTTGTTATTCCATGTACAGCATACTGGAAAGTGATCAGAAATTGAATAGGTTGGAACAGAGGTTTCTATAATATTTTCAGGGCAGGAAACAAAAATATGATCAATAATAGTAGAAGATGAATTGGTGATACGAGTTGGTGTAGTAATTATTGGATATAAACCATAAAGTGAAAGTAGATCAGGCCAAAATAGGTTTTGATTATTACTTATATCAATATTTATATCACCAAATAGTAAAATTTCATAGTCACAGTTCCAGGCATTTTCTAACATAATAGTAAAAGAATCTAGCCATTGTCTAGTGGAAGAGGGATTTCGGTATAAATTACACAATAATAGTGGTTTAGAATTAGTAAAATGTACTTCAAACCAAATAGCTTCAATATTACAGTTTTCTAAATCCTCCCTTCTTTTAGTTGAGAGGTGATTTTTAATATATACTAAAGTTCCGGAATGACTTGAGTTACATTCATCTTTTCTATAAGGTAAACTAAATCCAGATATAGCTAAATCAGAAGTATTAACAGCTAAGTTATGTAAATGAGATTCTGATATTCCAAAAATATCAAATTGTTGAATAAAAATGCTAAGTTCAGATATTTTGTTTACAAAGTGACAGACATTCAAATGAGAAACATGTAGTCCTTTCTTAGTAAGAACTGTATTCATAAATAACTAACTGTAAACTAAATAATATAACATATAAGGTTATACACAATAAGAACAGTTATGTGACTAGACACAGATAATACACTAATTAATATCAATTAAGACCAAATGCAAGCAATGAAAATTACAGTATTAGGACTGCTACATGGCTGTGACATGTTAAAAGAATCTTGAATAGTAACCACTATGGTGCTGAACTTTAGGAAGATTATTACGGATAAAAGCTCTTAATAATCTACAACCGGTGGCATTTAAATGTGTGGAACTTTGATACAAGTGAATTTTATAGAAGTGAGCAGGAAAATCATAAAATAGAGCATAATGATCTAAGAAGATAACATTGGTATATTGTTTACAAACATCATAAAGAATGTTGTTAATTCTGTTTATGACACTATTTACTTTGTTGGATTTTCTTGGTAGAAGTTTGACAAATTTGATGACTGCATTGGGGAATTTAAGATGACACTTTTCTATAAGGGAATTATATTGGAAGCAGTCATTATTGGTAATATGCGTTGATTCATTAATAGTAATTTCTTCATCTGTATTAATTTTGTTAACTTTTTCTTTTAAATTTTCTTGGGATTTGGTTAAAACTTGTAATTGACTGGATAAACGATCAATAGCCTCACCAATTTTGTTCAGTTGATCATGAAGATGACATGAATTATTTACACAAATGTCCTCATAATTAGGGGAGGGATTGTTATTTTGATCTGGGGATGATTTTGAATCTGTGAATGTTTTAACAACAGATGGTGTGATGGATTGCTTGAATTTACTCTGCTGGCTATCTTCACAGTTGGTGCTGTCAATAGTTGTATATAGTGAATTCGAAATAATTGGGGACAGTAAACTCAGTGGAGACAAAGTTAAGATAGTCGCAGTATCATGATCATTGGGAATAAGGGTGAGGTATCTGCTGCTGCCATTATTATGAGAGAAATTGTCTCCAAGTGAGGTTATAGGGTACTCGAGGTCAGGCCAATATTCTTTAAAGGGACAATAACATTCTGGCTGGCTGGATAGCTCCAGAAAATAAAAAATAGCCTTATTCTAAGTGCTAGATGTGTAAGTGTCTTACCTGATGTGTTATTTATCCATTAAATCCTATTTTACTTGTCCAGAGGGTTCGAAAGTATTTCTAAATCCAAATCACATTTGAACAGTCTAACGTAACTCGGTTCAAATTATTTTAGAGCCAAATTTTTCAAGGGAGGTAACTAGGTCCAGATTTGTTTGACTTCCTGTTCTAAGAATAGCATTTCCATGATGTCATCACTGGGATATCCCCATGTCAGTCAGTAGTGCCCCAATTAATATACATAAGATCGGTGTAAGTGGATATTAATATGACTTACTGAACAATTAATTTAAGTTGATAAATATCATTCTATAGACAGTCCGTCCGCGGATAATTTGCCTGTATTGTTAACAGATATATAGGCCATATTTCGCTCGTTTCGATATTATCTACTACCGTAGGTAGGCCTACTACACCGACTCGAGTTCGACATTGATTGACAAGTGTAGATTTTTTTCCGTCGATTGACAAGTAGTCACGCAATAATTAATAGTACAATGTCATTGTGCCCATTTATTCGGCTAAGACGCACAGGCAAGCAGACTGAGATGGTCGTTTACAAATGTGAATTTGGGAACAGAGCAGATTAGGTGGGAAGAATTGAAAGAGTAATAGGCCTACCTAAAGCCGAAGAATTGGCAACCACCAGGCAAAGCTGTTATTGTCCCCCGCCTTTCGAAGAAAGTTGGGGGACTATTAAAATGGGTTCGTCCGTCCGTCTGTCTGTCTGTCTGTCTGTCTGTCCGTCACACTTTTTGGGACACAATAACTCTCTTCCTAATTGAGCTAGAATGTTCAAACTTGGTGTATGTGTTTATTAGGTCAATGCCTTGATGGAGTTCAAAGATGAGCATTTTCTGCTTAGGGTAAGCAGAGATAAGCAATTTGATTGGTTGATGCTTTGGGACACGATAACTTTAGTTCTAATTAAGTGAGAGTGATGAAACTTAGTGTATAGTTTCATTACAGTAATACCTTGACTAAGTTCGATAATGAGCATTTTCCGCTCAGGGTAAGCAGAGCAATTTGACTTTGGAACATAATAACTCTCCTTCTAATTGAGTTAAAAGGTTCAAACTTGGTGTATATGCTTATTAGGTCAATGCCTTGATGGAGTTCGGAGATGAGCATTTTCCGCTTAGGGTAAGCAGAGCGATACGCAATTTGATTGGTCGAGACTTTGGAACACAATAACTCTTCTTCTAATTGAGTAAAAATGTTCAAACTTGGTGTATATGCTTATAAGGTCAATGCCTTGATGGAGTTCGAAGATGAGCATTTTCCACTTAGGGTAAGCAGAGATAAGCAATTTGATTGGTTGATGCTTTGGGACACGATAACTTTAGTTTTAATTAAGTGAGAGTGATGAAACTTGGTGTATAGTTTCATTACAGTAATACCTTGACTAAGTTCGATAATGAGCATTTTCTGCTCAAGGTAAGCAGAGCGATACGCAATTTGATTGGTCGAGAGTAGTCGAGACTTTGGAACACAATAACTCTCCTTCTAATTGAGTTAAAATGTTCAAACTTGGTGTATATGCTTATAAGGTCAATGCCTTGATGGAGTTCGAAGATGAGCATTTTCCGCTTAGGGTAAGCAGAGATAATCAATTTGATTGGTTGATACTTTGGGACAAGATAACTTAGGTTCATCTTGATTGATGATTTTTATGCCAATACAATGACTGCATTCTCATTTAGTAATCGATTCGACAGTAACAGTGTATAGAAACGATTGACTTGGACACGAGGGCCCTTTCCCTTGGCCAGAAGGGCCCTTTTGTCTGCCTTTAGGGTCCCCCTAACTAGGGTACATTTTCATTTTTCTCGTCGGTTTTAGCATTCTTCTTTATAAAGCACTTTTGGATGACACTTAGTGTACAGTTTGATTGCTCGATACATTGAAAAAAATAAATGTGCAATTAATTAATATGTGTCTTCTATTTATTTTGGGATTTCGGCGGGGGACATCAGCCTCACTGTTGGCTTGTTATATCTAATAATACAATACAGGTAATTTGAAAAAAAAAATGGTAACATTGAAAACCAAATTCAACCTATTCTTATAAGTATTCTTTGCTGTGGAAAAATATATTTTTTTAAAAAACATAATTAATTCTTTATGTTTGTAAAAGACACAAAATATTATTTCTATTCTTTTGCAATTAAGGGCTGATCTAGTGGGGCATGCACCAAATTCCACTGGAAATGGCTTCTAGTTTTTAGAAATTTTCTTGGGGAGGCAACCTGGCCTTCGTACTTGTAAAGTCTGACTTTGTCGTCTGTGTGCACCCTGTATCCATGATCTTTGAATCTGCCTTTGTAATTGTTTATTCTGCCTTTGTAATTGTTTATTCTCCATTTTTATTCCTTATTGTTAAGCATGTCGTACAATAATTTAGCCCCAAAACAATAATACTTTCACAATTTCAATCTTCCAGGTACCACAGAAAATACCTGCAAGAGGACACCAAACTGGGCTTTTGCACAAATGAAAAGGGCCAAGCATTATAGCTTCATGTTTCCTTGCTATATAAAATGGTGAAGGCCCCTGGGTCCAGGTACCAGTCAAATCAACAAACCTTAGCCTCGGCAGATCACAACGCGGACCAGACTGAGCACACTTGCCATAATACGGTTTCCCACACAAACCCCATGGATGCAACTCTGCAAAAGGCAGTGTGTCTTTATTTAAGGAAACCAAATCGAAAAGGCCTATCAATTATTGACCTTACATCTCCTACCCATACTGGTCTAGGCCTAATCTGCCAAATTCTACGGAAACACTGTCTGCGATATCGCCCTAATGGAAACAGGCATTAAACCTAAAGCCCCCACCCCACCCAATCCTCCCCATTTAGGATGGAGCATAAAGGCAAATAATGATGGGGCCCAACTTCAGAAATAGCCAATAAAGAGAACCAGAATTTGATGTAAGAATTTATTTATTTTTAATAATATTCATCTTGAATTAAAACATGTACACTGTCCATTTCTTCCAGAAACAATCTCCATATCTTCAGGAAACAAAATGAGGATTTTAGGACTCTATTCCCTATAGTACCAAGACGTCACATCACAAAGTGCCTGTAAGCCATGTGTCGTCTCCGCGACTAACATCTTCGTCCTTACCAATTGACATTGGCAAGAAACTGATCAAAACACAAATCTATATATCTTTTATTTTTTTTATATACTTTTGATGACCTACACTACATGAAGATCCTAGTGTAAGACAAGTAAAACAAAATTTTGAACTATAAAAAAATGAAACGAAATAGTATTTGTGTTTTAATCAGATTGCATTGACAAGATCCAGAACTCTTGGCTCTCTAAACCTGACCATACTCTTCAAACTCCTGAAAAATATTCAATTAAACATACATAATGCAAGTGCTAAATCTGCCTAATATAGGTCTTTCCTTAGGCCTGAAATAATATCTAAATTATTAATTTATTCATTCACACCATAGCCTCGATTGCTAACCTGCAATATTTACTGGATTGGAATCTGATCTGCGGCTCAACGCCCGTTAATGATTGAATAAAAAAATGAATAATCGAGACTATGTTTTTATCATAACCGACTTTATTCATGATGATCGAGGCTAGGCCTAAAATTCAATCGCTAAATTCTCGGTTCAGATTGGATCAATTTGACTGAAATATTCAGAAATGTCCCTTTACATTATCTAGTTATTAACTATTATAGTGAGAACAGTCAGCTCTTTATCTAATTTCCCATAATGCATGATGTATCTTTAACTATTTTTAAATTCTATTTGCAGTAAACCATATGTAATTTGAAAAGGTGCGAATGAAGGGGTTTTAACTACTGCTGTTCAACTACCTACGCCTATGACATTAGTCTTCCTTGATGAAATCTTTTGAAGGATATTATGACAGAAAAGAATCACTTACTGGTTGTAATGAAATAAAATTCTCTGGTCTGTAGGCATAACTCCACATCTGCCACAGGAATATATGATTTGGTGATTGGCTTAACTGTTGATTCGCAATTTCTTCCAAAAGTCAAACAAAATTAAAGGCATCATTTCAGCAAAACACAACAAGGCTCTGTCATCCATCTACATTTGTACTTCTGCATGTAGCTCATTTACCCTTTTCTGAAATTTGAAAATTGTGTAAGCAATTTATAAATAATTATCCCCCAACTCATATATTCTGTTTGAATATTTCATATGATTATTGTCAGAAATGATCATACATATTTTTGTATTTCTATTTAAATATATCAGCTTATATTTTTATACAATTAATTATAAGAAAATAGCTGTTCCTCTTGAGCTTATATTTGGGGGTTTTCATATAATAATAAGAATGTGTGTAAAAAATAATCCGTTGTGAGTTTACAAATTTTTTTTATGATAATATTTCTTTGTAAATATTCCTCTATACCAGTATGCTGTTTTCTTTCTGTGTAAATATATTTCGACTATTAAAAGAAGGGTTTGTTCTTACTTTTGAGTTCCTCTGTTCATTCCTTTCTGAGTTTTTCAACTCACCCCCTTATTGTGGCAGTTTTGCCTTTTTATGGACTAAAAGGGGTGGATGGAGGGGGTATTTTCATGACATGTTACATGTAATTGCAACTTCTGTCTAGATCTAATTGTCCTTGACGTAGATGGTGCTGTTACTTTTGAAGGTTGTTTTGCGTCAGTAGCTTCTGCCATAGTTGCTAAAGTAGGTGGGGGTGTCAATACCAGGTATAGTATTGAATTGAATAGTACGGTATTGATTCCACCTGGCATGTCCAACACAAAAACGCTAGATATCAATCCAGTTTTAACTGATCTCGTATTGACTGCTTTCGGAATACCTGTACTGTAAAACCAAAATGCAAATGTAAATAAATAAGGTTTTCAAGAATTCATATAAAATTCTAGTCAATATGTCTAATTAAAATAAATAATTATATGCAAGAAATTTTTCTGATCCGTCCCAACTTTAGAAATAAATCTTGTTTCACGAATGATATATTTAATATTTAGCTGAGTTAATATTAATTACTGTCTGAGGGTTCTATGATCCAATCAACAATAATTTAAAAATGGAGCTTGGTGAAGCAATGCCAAGATTAAACAAAATCCAGGGTAATAATGAAACAATCACATAATTTTAAAGATAATCAGACAGTTTGATCTGTCAATTAAGTAACTAGGCAAAGCCGGTGGTAATCCGTTTACTTGATTGAGACGAAGTATTATTATTATTACAAACCAAGTACCGAAATTCCAAACATTCACTGTGCAATTTGTCCCCGGTTTTGAAGGCTTGAGAGAATAAGTAAATAATATAAACTTACCGTAAAGAATGGAGTCGTCGTTTGGGATGCACCGTAGCAGTTTATGCTTTCTAAAAGTTAAACTGCCAGTCATGATCTATCATATCATAGCGATTTTGATGTTGAGAAGCGAGCTGTCAATACAATGTAGTGAGGTGACAGCTTACGCATGTGCGGCATTGGGATTTCCCCGTTTCCTGTCTGTAGACAGATTTTACAAGTCTCACTGATAGTGAAATTGTGAAAACGCTCAAGGCCTAGTTGAATTTCTCCAATTTTTTTAATTAGGCGTTTTAATATGAAATCTGTGTCATAAATTGATTGGAATATTGTAAAATAGCACAATTTGTTGACCAGAATGAAGATTGGGACATATTATTCAGTTACAGCAAGAGTGTTATTGTCCCTTTAAGGGTGATGTACTAGAGTAGTTAGTATTTATATTATTATACCCATGATCTTCTCTTGCCTTTTCTCTGATGACTTGGTTGAATTTTTCCCTGACACAAAGATTACGTTTTGTAGCCCCATCTTCATTAATTAAGTCTAATATGGTTAAAAGATGATCAGAAAGGAATAAAGAAATACATTGACCATTGAGTAGACCAGAGCATTGGGTGGAAAAAGGCTTAGGGTGTAGGATCGTTTCTGCAAATTCACTCTGTATATTCTTGCTGCTATGCTGCCTTCTTTATCCAATCGTTCAGTGATTTCAATGTTGACATAGTCCCGTTTAGAAAGAGTTCTGTAGTATATTTGAAGACATCTAATGAATATCAGGAAAAACCCAGAGTTGAAGTGAAAGACTATGCACTTTCCTTGTGCCTTACTAGTAATTTCAATATTGTCTCTAAATGTAGCCGAAATTAGTTTTTTATACGCCCCCATTTTCATGTGGACGTATATTGTCGTCGCCCCTGTTCGTCCGTCCGTCCGGACGTCCACAATTGTTTGTGAACAGTCTACAGGTCACAATTTTTATCCGATTTCAATGAAACTTAAAACATAGGTTTATCACCCTAAGATCTCGGTTCCTTTCGATATTGGCATGTATCGGACTGTAACTTCATGGGTTATGGCCCCTGATTGTACGAAAAATCGCGTTTTTTAGCCTGTGAACAGTGTAGAGGTCACAATTTTGAACCGATTTGGATGAAACTTGAAATGCATGTTTATAACCCAAAGATCTTGGTTCCTTTCGATATTTGCGCCAATCGGATCGTAACTTCCTGAATTATGGCCCCTGATTGTCCGAAAAATCGCCCTTTTTAGCTTGTGGTCCCTCTGGAGGTCAAAATTGTTATCCGATTTAAAAAACCGTTGATTATATCACCGTTCCATGGTTATGAAGGTCGAGTTCGAATTTCGTGAAAATCGGACCAAAATTGACGACAAAATGGCCGCCATTTGTACGCGAATAATGTGAAAATATGTTATATCAAGGTTGTGAACAGTTTAGAGGACACAATTTTGAACCGATTTGGATAAAACTTGAAATGCATGTTTATAACCCAAAGATCTTGGTTCCTTTAGATATTTGCGCCAATCGGATCGTAACTTCCTGAATTATGGCCCCTGATTGTCCGAAAAATTGCCCTTTTTAGCTTGTGGTCCCTCTGGAGGTCAAAATTGTTATCCGATTTAAAAAAAACGTTTGATTATATCACCGTTCCATGGTTATGAAGGTTGAGTATGAATTTTGTGAAAATCGGACCCAAATTGACGGACAAAATGGCCGCCGTTTGTACGCGAATATTGTGAAAATATGTTATATAAAAAGGTTGTGGACCTTATAGAGGTCACAATTTTGAACCGATTTTGATGAAACTTGACATGTATGTTTATAACCCAAAGATCTTGGTCCCTTTCGATATTTGCGCCCATTGGATCATAACTTCCTGAATTATGTCCCCGGATTGTCCGAAAAATCGCTTTTGGTCGCTTTTGGTGCCTCTGGAGGTCAAAATTATTATCCGATTTAAAAAAACGTTTGACTATATCACCGTTACATGGTAATGAAGAGAGAGTTTGAATTACGTGAAAACCGGACTAGAATTGACGGACAAAATGGCCGCCGTTTGTACACGAATAGTGTGAAAATATGTTATATCAAGGTTGTGAACCCTACTGAAATGCACTGTCCCATTACTAAATTTTTCTACAATACCAAAAATTTTATACTCTAATTTACTTGCATGTCCTTTTCTCCCTGCTTACACCCTCCTGGTCCTTTTAAACCCCAGGTTGGGAAACACGGTTCTCAAACGCAATGTCATGTTTATGTAATCTACTTCCTGTAACTGGTCTATGGTGGCCTACAGTCTGAATAACATTTTTTTCTAAATAGGCTAAAAAAAAATAAAATAAAATAAAATAAAATTTTAAATAGAAAAAAAAAAATAAATAAACTACATTTGCCTAGCGTCTTAATTGTGTCTTGATTAACCAGACGAAAGTAATATTCGTCGTAAAGTGTAAACTACTGATAGATCAGTGGTGTAAACAAGCCTAAATTAGAAAAACTGTGGCACTATTGCACTTTCGCACCTTTACCCAAAGTAATATTCGTCGTAAAGTGTAAACAAGTCTAAATTAGAAAAACTGCTACGCTATAGCACTTTCGCATCTGTACTAGTTCCCGTTGCATTTGTTGACTATTTAGACTCGGAATAACAAGACTCAGGCGGACTTCGACACTCTGCGCTACACGCTTAACGCTCGCAGTTCATAATAATAAAAATAATTTTCGTATATTTTAATTTTTGCGCCACCATTCTGTAAAATACTATTTGACGTTGACCATTCGGATTGGCGTTTACGTGTGAATAACGTTGTGACCTTGATGCTGACCCTGACTTGAAATTTTCCATCAATTTCGGGGTCTTTGCGTTTATGCTTGCCGTCGCCCTATTTCTTGCTGTATTATCAAATTCAATGTTCGAGCAGTTCGAGGTGAAAGCAGAGACAATGCCCGAAAAAGGTAACCGGGTCAAAGTCGTAGGTCATGTTACAGAAAACTGAACTCAAACTTTTCAAAGTTTGTTTTTGGACACTTGACCGGTTATCGGAGTCTCTGCTTTCACTTCGATCATTGAATTTATAATACAGCAAGAAATAGGGCGACGACAAGCGTAAACGCAAAGACTCCGAGATTGGTGGAGAATTTCAAGTCAGGGTCGGCATCGAGGTCACTATGTTATTCACACGTAAACGCCAATCAAATTGGTCATCGCCAAATAGTCGTTTACGGAAAATGGTGGCTTAGCGCAAAAATTAAAATAAACGAAAATTATTATTATTATTATGAACTGCTAGCGTCAGGCCAAACTGATCCGTAGTGAATATTCGTTTGGCCGCTACAATCACTGATAAGCATGACATCGACGAGACTTAATTAGTTCGGCATATTAACTTTTTTACTCCGACAAATTAAATTCTCAAACATTTTTTTGAAGTATAAGAAAAATAAATAAAGACGTTTGAAGTATTTGTAGTTAAAAATATTTCCTATTTAGAGTAAATGGGTATTGAAATGAGTAAAATGCATAATTTTGCCCGAAACAGTTAGGTGTGATGTAAACAATGCACGAGCCGTTGAGCCAATGACTACCGCCACACGAAGTCAACTCGCGTGTTGTAGACAGTCATCTGTGACAGAGGTATTCCGTAAGCAATTCTCTGTGAAACAGATTGGCGTTAGGCGCAGAGTGCCGGAGTCCGTCTGAGTGTCTTGTTATTCGAGTCTAAATAGTCAACAAATGCAAATGGCGTCGAACGGATAAATATATATCTCCTTGGAGAAGATAAAGGTCGATAAAATGAAAAGTTATTGATCGATTTGGCTGAAATTTGTGGTGAGATCATCGCTAGCCCACCTGGACAAGCTCTGGCAATTTCAAACCTCTACGACCACGGGAACTGGTACACTTTACGACGATTATTACTTTCGACAATGAGATATCTCACACTGAGCGTCTGGTTAATCAAGACACTATTAAGACGCTAGGCAAATGTAGTTTAATTTTTTTTTCTTTCAATTTAAAAAATCCCCTTTTTTTTTTTTTTTTTAGCCTATTTAGAAAAAAATGCTATTCAGACTGTAGGCCACCATACTGGTCCTTTCGTCAATGATAAAATAAATTTCTTTAATCAATGATTATATGAAAGCAGCGATTTAAATGTTCGATTGTAAATCGAGTTTTAAAACTTAATTTCAATCGTCGACAAAGAGAAATTCTAGTCTAAGATTGGCTAATAAAATAAAACCAAGTACGAACAATCCAAACCATTAGTCAAAATTCGAAGTCCTAAAAACCGGTCAAGGCAAAATAGCGTAATCAGCAAATGTACTGTTCACCGTGTACAAAATACACAACAAACAGTGGTAACAGGTGTCTAGAAGAGTAAGCTTACCCTGCCTGGCGCCACAACCGCCATAGCTGCATCCAAACTATTAGACGAAATTTAAATACAATAGCATGGTTGGCCAATGGACTATCGGTATGTAAAATAAACATGATGAACAGTGTTAAATATGTAGTATACATACATAAATAGGGAGGTAATATACGAATCAATTAAATATATCTTAAATAATGAAAGCTGTTCGATACGGGCTACCGTATCCGTGTGCCGTATCACGTATGAGAAATACACACACATTGATGACGTCACACACAAAATCCATACGGATACGCACAAAGAATTTACCCTTTATTTACCTTCAAAGAGGAGTATAAGACGAAGACCGGACTTCAGCGGAAATCGAAATTTTATTTTTTTTATTTTTTTTTACCTTCATCCGTCTAAAAGTCGAAACGGGGTATAAGACGAATGCCGGACTTCAGTGGAAAATCCGAGTATAACAAAAGTTAAAGACATTCAACCAGTTTTAATTTCCAGTTTCGTACAATTCAGCCATTCAGATATGACTGCCGAATAGTCCAGTCAATTTATGATTTTACCCCCAACAAATTGCAAGAAAAAGTTTTTATGCATTTTTGCTTTTATTTAGGTGTACTTTTTGAATCCCAAAAGTTAACCAAATTTTGCGCACCGGCAAAATCCAAGATGGCCGACATTTGTTTAATTAATGTTCAAGAAAACCCTAAACTGATGGTTTATAAATGTTTTATGGATACATAAATTTATGCTTTTGCGGTTATCTTTTCATTTAAAAATACAGTCAGTAGTGCTCACTGGTTCCTTGAAGCGGTAAAATAAGTAAAATCTAACATTACATTCGCCAAATCAATGTAGAAGAAAATCCTTTAATAAAATGAACATGTAAATTAATGTTTATGGGCCATTCCGTCATTTGAAGAAATGTCTGGTTAAATCCAAGATGGCTTCAATTTCCCTAGACAATGTACACACAAAATCTAAATGGTTGGTTTTTAAGACCCTAATAATGTATAATGAACATATACATTAATGCTCTTGGGGTCATTCTTTCATTTGAAGATATTGCAAGTAGCCTAGGGTTAACTGGTCCCTTGAAGCGGTAAAAAAAGGAAAATCCAAGATGGCCGACATTTGTCAAATCTATGTTCAAGAATATCCCAAATGTCCCGTTAATTAATATTGTGGGGTCATTCTTTCATTTGAAGATATAACCGTTGGGGGGGGGGGGGGGGCGACAGACTGTAGAAATGATCTTTCAACTCTTAACAAAACAGGTAGAATTAATCGGCAAGCCCAGAGATTCTGTCCCATTTCTTATCACCAGACCCAATCCAAAATACTGAACCACTCGACACAAACTAGGTCATTTCGGGACTAACATATGGTTTTAATTTTATTTCAATAATTCGCTTGCGCGTAGAGGTCTTTAGCAGTGGGAGGAAACCGGAGTGCCCGGAGGAAACCCAACTCTACACTAAGTTTCATCACTCTCAATCAGATATAATCAAGATTATATTGCCTCAAAGCATCGACCAATGATTAGCTCTGCGAGCTTCAGCTCGAATGTTAATCATTTAACTCAGTCAAGACATTCACTTGATGAACATTACATCAAGTTTAAACATTCTACCGCAATTAAAAGCGGAGTTGTTATGTTCCAAAGTCTTGACCAATCAAATTGCATATCACTCTTTAGCCGGAGTAAAAAAATCCTCAATATCGAAATTAGTCAAGGTAATGATGTAATGAATCTATATCACTTCTTTATAACCAATGTTAATGTGCCCCAAAGCATCAACCAATCAGATTGCTTATCACTGTTTACTGCAAGCATAACATGTTCATCATCGAACTCCATCCAGGCATTCATCTAATGAACGCCCACACCAAGGTCGAACATTCTAGCTGAGTTAGACGGAGAGTTATCGTGTTCCAATGTCTCGGCCAATCAAATTGCTTATCGCTCTGCTTACAATGAGCAGAAAATGCGCATTATCGAACTTAGTCAAGGTACCGATGCAATGAAACTATACACCAAGTTTCATTACTGTCGCTTAATTAGAACTAAAGTTGCTTACCCTAATCGGAAATTGCTCACCTTCGAACTCCATCAAGACATTGGCGTAACCAAGTTTGAGCATTATAGCTCAATTAGAAAAAGAATTAATGTGTCCCAAAAAGTGTGACAGACAGAGAGACAGACAGACGGACGAACCCATTTTATTAGTCCCCTGCTTTCTTCGAAAGGCGGGGGACAATAACCCATCCTTAAATCATCAACAAATAATTAATTTTTTATTGCTTGATGAAGTTGATGTCATAGTGCATTTATTCAATTTTATTTCATACCAGCATAAAACCAAAACATATTAAAAGGGGAGAGAGAAATGGGGTTTAACGTCCACTCGTCTCAAACTAGGTCATCTCGGGACTAACACAAGGTTTAATTTTATTCAATAATTCGCTTGTGCGTAGGGGTCTATAGCAGTGGGAGGGAACCGTAGGAAACCCACGAGGTTGAGAAGGCGCCCCTATTTCCGGGCCACATACGCTCGCACCAGGGATCGAAAACATATTTAAAGGAAGTTTTATGTGATGAAGTAGAGTTTTGTAATAAATGGATGTATTGTGAACAGATATTGTCAAATCTCCTGCCTTCAAACTGGATTTCCGACAACTTCTTTTGGCATATCTGCCAACGAGATTGTGTTCCTGCATCAGCATGAGTTTTGCTATGTCAATTCTTTCTACTAGAGAGGAAGTCTGTCGATAGAATATATCGTGTACCTTTTGCATGTGGCGTAAGTGATGACACATATTTTTCAACTGCTGTGCATCTAAGCTTAATGACAGAAAATTAAAGGATAGATAAATTTTATGCATTCGCTGATACTCAATAATACGTTTCGTATTACCCACTTGTTTATGCAGGGTCCACGACCTTTAAATACCATATTTTTACACCAATAGCGTACAAGCGGCGGCCATTTTGTTCAGCAGGTTCGGTTTAATTTTCAGGACATTCGAAGTAAACCTTCCCTTATGGCGAGGTATCAGGTTCAAAATGCCATCTGCAGTAGAAAGAAGAAAATAAAAAGCAAATGACATTTTTGTGTGGGAAACATTGCCGTAATATGCATGGAGAAAATCTCGAGTAGAAAATCTGAAGTTGAAAGTCGAATGTCAAAAGTTGATTATTGAAAGTAGAAATTCTGTTGTTGAAAGTAGAATATTTACAAATTTAAAGTTGAAAAGGTTGTAACTTTTCCCCAAATATTCGTTGGGTAGAACGTTTTTTGCCACAGATGGAGCAACATTTGGCAAACTCTTGCCTAAAAGCATGTATGAGATTCATGAAAAACTTGAGATACACAAGCTGGAAGTAGAGACAGCTAAATATGAAATGCCCGGTCCCCCCTTTCAACTTAACCAACTTCGCAACTCTTGTATCCCTCCGCCTCAAAATCATGAATATTCGCCTAAGCCTGTCAGACAATAAATGTATTTTCAAACCCTTTTCGTCGATTCTACACCAAAATCTCAACAAAAATCGCCATGCTAGTGGGGGAAAGGCAGAGAAAGACTAAAATTAACTTTCGCCCTACATTCAGGTGACGACATAGGAATATGCAGGAATATTTGGTGATCTGTGTCCAAATGGAAGAGCCACAACCGTTCCGTTAAATGATAGTTACTCCCCTTTAACAGTTCATTGCCTGTCTAAAAGTATCCTTCCAAATCAACATATCCGCTGTTCATTTGCATGACATAGATTTCAACGTCAGTACAACATCAATAAATAAAGCAGAAAATGATGGCAGTTAATCTCGATTGGTGAAGCTTTCTTTGATTCCCTACATATATAACAACAGAAGAGGAAATCATTAGAATATCATCACCAATAAACATATTTCCTCGTCAAATCTGGAACCTATAAACAGCCCCACCTTGTTAAAGAATAATCCTATTAATCCTATAATTCACTATTGCCAGTTGAGAAATTGGCAAAAATATCATTTTCAACTTCAAATTGAAACGTTTGAAGATGGCCGTCCATGGAGAAGAATGGGAAAACAAGGGAGGTAATTGAGTAACTATTTCCTCAATCAACCAGTGTCACCCTTTCTAACCCCCCCCCCCAAAAAAAAATTTTGTCCATGATCGTATAATAGTGAGTTGACAACCTTTTGAGCAAAAAACATAGAAATAATTATATTTTGACTTTCTTAGAAAAAGTGAAATTGGAACTTTAATGGCGCATGATTTGCTTTTTTCGGAAATATTAAATTTCTCACAGTTTAATCCACGCTGTTCTCATTAATTAATAACAAAAACCAAAACATCAACAATTGATCACCTTCCAACTGGGAAAAAGGCACATCAATTAAAGATGGTGGTAGTCTTACGGAGCCGCGTAGAAAGATGGAATTTTAATTCTTTGTATATACTGAACGGAATTGAATCTTTCCTAGACTGATATTCCATTTTGGATTCATGCTTGAACTTTATACCGTATGGTCTGTAATTGAACCAAGTGACGTATAGTTTTGATCCCACACTTGTACTTAACTGAGATTGGTGAACACTGAGATTATGGTCCCCTGTCCAACTTTGTAGGTTTTCGCCCGGTACTCCAATTTCCTCCCACTGCTAAAGACCCCTACGAGGATGCGCATTATTGAAATACATGTAACATTGAAACATGTTAGTCCAGTAATGACCTAGTTTGTTTCGAGTAAATGTTAATTCCCTCTCTCTCTCTCTCTGTTAATCGGTCATACATGTAATTTGAGATAGAAGTTAGCGACGACGTGGAAATGTAGGCGTATAAAATCCTCCCAAAAGGTCCAGTGTGTAAACTTCTGTGACAGAAAAAGCGACCATTGAAATCATCTTGGACAAGGGCAGCCAGTTTGGAAATCCAAGTGACTTACTTAATTTTTTAAATAAATTTAATGACCATGAACGAAGATTCACGGTACTATTTGGACCAGCAGGACGTTGGTTTTCCAACCTGGAAATCCTGTGTTGTGTAACAAAGTTGTCTATACCTTTCATAAACTGAACATTCATTTAGGTGCAAAGAACTGTATGACCTCTGTTAGTTTTGATATATATTGTACTGGACGTTTCTGTTACTCTCTAAACTTATTTTAGGCACGATCTTATTAACTATATAACTGATTCAATATGTTATCTATAAGCTGCATATGATCTGTGCAATACGCGGCATAACTTCCTTATTAGATGATCCCTCCTGTCAGGGGCGTACATAACGATTTTGTTTGGTGTGGGGGGGGGGGGTGTTTATCCAAAATGTGACCGACTGATGCAAATACCATCGCAGGCGCGAAAAAATTTCAGATATGTAAGCGAGTAGAAGAATGATGTTATAATTGAATTAAGATATGTAACAGAGTTTTTTAATTTTTGGGACTGGGCTTGAAAATTTGAATCAATGTCATGGCAAATGGAACCAAATTCTCGTTAACGAGAGGATAAGAAATGGGACAGAATCTTCAGGCCTATCTATCAATTTCGCCTGTTTTGTGATTGTTTGTTTATCCCATTAATTCATTTAGTCGGCGACCGACTGCGGTGAGTACTTTTTTTTGAGACCGACTATTTGTTGCCATGGTAGAAAACATTTCATAGAACAACATACTCACAACAGAATAAGAGTGACAAGCAGACATGGTTATTTTATACTATAGTTTTGTGTGACGTATGCAATTTAGGTACACGTATTCACGCAACTACTTAGTATTTGGGATCTATTCTGGCATTGTACAGTGAGCACTTATTTTGATACCGACTGTTCCTATTTTGCGACCGACTATTTTATAGTAAAGTTTTGCGTGATTAGCGTGACGTATACAGTGAGTTCGTATTTCGATACCGACTACTCTATTTTGCGACCGACTATTTTTTTTTGTTGGGGGGGGGGGGGTACCACCACCACCACCCACCCACACACATTTACGCCCCTGCCTCCTGTCTATCTTTCCTAAGTGTCGGAGGCTTTATATACAGTAGTTTACTTACAGTTAGCAGACAACCAGAGAGAGAGAGAGGAGACCGGCGTATGGACGCGCCCGAGTCTAGCCGCTGCACTGGCAGCGGGTTCCCCCTTGTCGCAAAGTCGTTCGGATGGGACAAAAACCGAGGTCCCTTGTACACACTGGCGTACACGATAAAGATCATTTAGTAGACAGAATTCGATATAAGAATAGGTCGTAGCTTAGCCTAGTCCAAACAGAACAGTAGGAGGTTTTAAACCACATTTGGACACAGATCACCAAATATTCATAGGCCGTTACCCACGAGTGTAGCGCGAAAGTTATTTTTAGTCTTCCTCTCCCTTTCTCTTTCTCCCCCTTTTGCATGGCGATTTTTGGTGTAGAATCGAAGAAAAGGGTTTGAAAATACATTGTCTGACAGATTTTGGTTATTAAACGAGTTGTGAGGTTGGTTACGTTGAAAGGCAGGGTCGAAAATTGCTTGTTTAGTTGTCTCTACTTCCAGCTTGTGTATCTCGAGTTTTTCATGGTGAACCTCATACATGCTTTTGGGCCAGAGTTTGCCACATGTTGCTCCATCTGTGGCAGAAAGCGTTCTACCCAACGAATATTTGGGAAAAAGTTACAGTCGGTCTAACAGACGAGAATTAAAATTAAAGTTAATGGGGAAATAATTAGTGATATGTGGCCATTTCATTTCATGGATAACCCATAGATAAGAGAATATATATCGCCTAGTAACGACACGACCAGTGGGCTTGATGGGGGCGGGTGTTATAACATGGTAGCGTATATAAAAGATGATTGGCAGTTGGAGTACGAAGAAGGGTAGACCTGTCATTCGATACAGGGGCTGGATTGGGGCGGGAGTATAAGATGGTAGCGTATATAAAAGATGATTAGCAGTTGGAATACGGAGAGGGATAGACCTGCCATTGGATACAACGGCGTGGGTGGTGGCGGGAGTTATAAAATGGTAGCGTATGTAAAAGATGATTGACAGTTGAAATACGAAGAAGAGTAGACCTGTCATGGGACACAATGGCTGGGTGGGGGCGGGGTAAAAGATGATTGAAAGCTGACATACGAAGAAGGATGGACCTGCCATTAGACACAAGGGCTAGGGGGGTGGGTGGCGGGGGTTATAAGATGAGTGACGGTTGTAATACAAAGAAGGGTAGACCTGCCATTGGACACATGACCATAAAGTACAGTGTCCCAGTTCCTATGACCATAAAGTACAGCGACCCAGTTCCGAAATGTCCATTCTATATCAATCAAAGTGTGATCAATCACTGACGTCAGAGTATTGATGATGATACGATCGATACACGCCATATTTAGTAGGATCGCCTTCCTCGCTTGATTTTAGTTTCTCCCGTTAAAACAATTTATTAACTAGTATAAATGCTTTAAACAGAATTTACAACATAATATCAAGTAGTTAATATGGGTACAAGTTTTGGAATTGACAAAATAACATAATAATATGCATGTAACAATTCTAATGGAATTCTGGTCCCATCTGACTTCACGACTACAAAGATCTATTTGACAGGTTAACAAACTTTCGATTTACATCTGAAATAAGCTATGTCCAAGGCCATGTCTACAATGCAAGTGCAATCTCTATGACAACCAAGTTCACCAAGTTTTGTGCCGACAAGGTGACCTATATTATATCTCCAACATGTAGAAGCAGCACGTTTTACTAGTCTTGTTCCTGAAACATAAATATATAGACTACATTATCACTTACCTGTCACGTGTGCGCTTTAGATCATAAGGTCTGACATTGGGTCAAGCGGCGGGATGTCAATCGCAAGCTTTATCGCATACTCTTGCGCAGTGTTTCGTTTGATTAGAACTAATCCACTTCACACTGCTATCTTGAGTGAACATTGTTGTGCTAAATTACTATTGGTCAGTAGTGCCATTACCAACCAATGACCCACATTGTAACAAACAATATCGGTGTTAACCAGACCTCAAAATATGTTACCGCAATGTATCTAGTGACAATCGCGACTTGTTTACGTCATAACCCGCGAAATTTATTATGCTCGATTATCCAGTGCCAACATGTTTTCTTTGTCAGCCATTTGAAAATTATGCCGAATGCGAGAAGAGAGGAGGGATTTGATTGGACGTTAAAAAGAGACACGCCCCGCCCAATTTCAAGAATATGACTTCTATCCAGCAATGGTAAGAGAGGGATTTCTCGCGCCATTGCTTCAGGAATATGGCTTTATCGTGACATGGAGTAAGATCGCCCATCTCCCATGCAAGCAAAATATTGAAATAATTCGGTTCCATTTCTAAGACCCGATTGATACAATTGATACCGGTTTTGGAATTGAGAGAATTTAATTCCGGAACTGTGAATCGAACATCCCCGAACACCACTGACGGGAGATAGCTCTTGATACCAAGCCCTGCGCCACTGACAGAAAATTATTACAGTTAATAACATTGGTTGGGAAACGGTATCGGGTGTTCCCGTCAACTTACGCTACAGTGGAGGGGTACCTTAATGAAGACGGGACATTGTCAAGGGCTATTTTACGTGCACACCAATATGTACACGGGATTTCTCATCCCATCCGAACGACTAGACAGCCGTCCTGTGCCATTGACAAGGGGAAACCACGCAATGAATTCATAAGGAACGTTATCATCCAACACCAGAATCGAACGCGAGATCTCCAGGGTTGCTAGCCAACGTCTTACTCACTGAGCCACTGCGACTCCCTACATTGAGACAGATTTACCAAGATGGATAAAACAGTGAATAACAATACCTGGCTCCAGTGATCCAACATCTGGTATACTTGCACCTGTAATAGAAAACAAAACAACATTTATTTTAAAGTTTATCTTAAAGTATGAATGTTGTTATTTAATTATAAAAACTAACCAGCTTCAACCTTTGTATTGACTTAAAACTTGCTATATTATGGTCAGCTACAGACTTATAGAATCTTACCAAATCTACACGTTTCTCAAATACAACGTTTGAAAACTCGAATTCTTAAATTGGTACCAAAATAACATTTGTTTAAATTACTACATACATATTCAACAATAGTCGGGGGGGGGGGGTAAGGATAATGAAACGCAAGAAAGAAAAAAAGTCGAGAAATCAAGGATGAAGGAGCGAGAAATTAAGATTGTGATGTGTCCATAGTGTGTTAACAGTAGTACTATTATACAGAGCTAAACAATGGACATTATTCAAGAAGAATGCAAGGACTGTTAGAATTTCTAAATTACTATAATATACATATTCAACAATAAGTATGATGATAAATACTGGCTTGCATAGATTCACTACCGTTTTAAAGTTCAAGTTTGAAAACGGTCATCTACATAGATTTCCAACTGTCGACGATTCTGAACACCAAGGCGTCCCGACCGGGCTATCCAAACAATTTTCTTGTCGTCTGTCCTGCACCAATCGGACCACCTACTGTAATCGAACACGGGACTTGTGATTCGTATGTCGGCGCCATAATAACTAAGATCAAGTGTATTTATTGGTGTATACGTAAAACTAATGACGCACCGCTGTCCTGGCAAATACAGAAAAGTGGGGTGTTAAATCCCATGTCATTTCTAGTGCATCTGTCGAGACTTGAACTGTTTCAATGGCATTTAGTAATTGAACTAGAGTATACATGTCACAATTCTATGGAATACTATTACTGCTTATTACTGAGCGACGTTTCGACTAGGCTTCTCTAGTCGTTATCAAGCAATGATAAAATCTAAAAAGAGACAAGTCAATATATACATGTACACAACAATACTTTTTTAATGCTGACAAACCAGCAGGGGGGGGGGTCCGGACCCCCTGGACCCCCCCCCCCCTCTGGATCCGCGCCTGATATATAAATAAGCGACAAATCGACGATTCTGGTAATTATAAAAGCGGTAAATGAGAGGACGGGGTTTTGGGTGGGAGGGGGCAATTCCAAAAATAACAATAAACCAAAAGGTTAGAATCATGGACTCGGTCGAACTCTACAGGCAATAGAGAAGTGAGGACCACTGGCGTGGGTGTACTCTTCAGGGCCATTGTGGTACTCTACGGACAGCACAGAGAGGGCCACAGCCTTCGGTGTACTCTACAGACAGTACAGAAGAGAGGACCAGACTTGGGTCTACTATAAAGACATCACAGAAGAGAGGACCAGACTTGGCGACTGTACGGCGTACGAAAACAGTGGTAGGCGACACCCACATCAAGTGTGTATCTTGTCTTTCAAACGTCTTAACTACTAAGAAAACAGACTACGAATTGCTCCTGGTTAACAAGCCAATATCTTACCCACTAAGCTACTTTTCTTTATTTTAAACACCCCCCCCCCCTTCTACAAAATTCACATATACACTCTTCGCATACTCAGCATTATATATTTTCGATTCAGCCCCCCCCCCCCCATCGGCCCGCATAACAAAGTACAAAAGTATTTTGAGCCGTAAAGGATACATGTTCTTGAAGCAACGACCGAGAGTTTACAACCTTGATAGGATGTACGAAAAAAAGCCCGTTGCCTTCCTTGTTTGTGGCACCCCCATCCCCACCAACTCTGGCTACGGGCCTGTTCACAAGGGTGGATACATGATTTTTCAAAAGGGGTGGGGGTTCAGCCAAACCAAAGTCTCGTCGAGCGAATCGTGGACAGCATATTTGGTGACACTTTCAAGCGATTATGTAGAGAAAAAAATACAAGGCAAAGTCGAATACAAATGGCATTCTTTGCATTAAAAGAGTTTGCTACATTCAGTTGCATATGTTCGCACAATATTTCCAACAGAGAGATGTAAGAAGTGAAAAACAGCCAAGTTCAAAGCGTCGGCAACACAATAATTGTATTTTAGGTCTTTGAAGTTTTATAATTACAAATATACTGTTCATGTTTTATATGATAAACGATATTATATTTAATATATTTTAAAGGGGCGTGTTCGTGTCATACGCCGTAGTAATTTGTTTTGTGCGTTCCTTGAATTTAAAACAGAAGAGAGCGTTTCAGTTCCAATACTGTATTGTGAAGAAGTCCAACGATAGCCGTGCCACATGAAATTTATGGTAACCTGATATCTCGAAAACCGCGAGCTGGAAGTGGCCGAAACTTTTCCTACTCTGAGATATTATTAATGGTATCATAGTCTTTATCATGGCTACCGGTTGATAATTGCCGTCTGCAGTCGTGCCACAATAAATGTGTGGTAACCTGATATCTCGAAATCTGCTGACCGGAAGTGGCCGAAACTTTGCCTACTCTTAGATAGTATTTATCATCTGCAAGTCTCATTGAAATCGGTTGGTAATTGCGGTCTGTAGCCGTGCCACATGAAATGTGTGGTAACATGAGATCTCGGAAAGCGCTAACCGGAAGTGGTCGGAATTTAGGCTACCCTGAGCTATTATTAGTGTTATCATATTTTGTAAGTTTCATTGAAATCGGTTAACAACTACCGTCTGTAGCCGGAAGTCTATTTTGAAATTCTTGCTTACCACATGTGGCAAATAGCCATGGCCTTCTTTTTTTCCCCGCGTATTTTTCATTCTGAGCTTAATGTTGTATTAAAATTACGTTTAAGGATATTTTTAAGCATTTCGCTCGAGATGATTGTTTTAGTTCAAAAAATGAATTGAGAGATTTATTGCAGGGGTGGATTGGGTTAATTTTAATTTACAAAGTAACGCGTCTGTATATTTTATTTTATGAATATATTGATATTGGAAATTTTGAGGATTGCTGTCTTTACGTATATTATGTGCAAGATTAAAGATCTTTCAGTTATTTCGTTTTCTAAATTTCACGAGCTTACAGGTTTTACAGTCTAAAGTCTGACCAGAAGACTTATTCTCATATAAATAAATACAAAAAGCAATTCGAAATAAAATTTTTAAAAAAGTAATTTCCAAAAGTATAGGAACCACCTCAGTTTCAATAAAATCATGCATTTTTATACGCTTACATTTTCATGTGGACGTATTATGTCGTCGCCCCTGTCCGTCCGGACGTCCACAATTTGTTTGTGGACTCTCTACAGGCTACAATTCTTATCCGATTTTGACAAAACTTGATATATAGGTTTATCCCCATAAGATCTCGGTTCCTTTCGATATTGGCATGTATCGGATCGGAACTTCATGGATTATGGCCCCTGATTGTACGAAATATCATGTTTTTAGCTTGTGGACCCTATAGAGGTCACAATTTTGAACCGATTGTGATGAAACTTGACATACATGTTTGGTTCCTTTCGATATTTGCGCCCATCGGATCGTAACTTCCTGAATTATGGCCCCTGATTGTCCGAAAAATCGCACTTTTTAGCTTGTGGTCCCTCTGGAGGTCAAAATTATTATCCGATTTAAAAAAAAACGTTTGATTATATCACCGTTACATGGTAATGAAGGCTGAGTTCGAATTTCGTGAATAGTGTGAAAATATGTTATATCAAGGATGTGGACCCTATAGAGGTCACAATTTTGAACCGATTTGATGAAACTTGACATGTAAGTTTACAACCCGAAGATCTTGGTTCCTTTCGATATTTGCGCTCATTGATTCCTAACTTCCTGAATTATGGCCCCTGATTGTACGAAAAATCACCCTTTTTAGCTTGTGGTCCCACTGGAGGTCAAAATTATTATCCGACTTAAAAAACCGTTTGATTATATCACCGTTACATGGTAATGAAAAGTGGGTAAAATTTCGTGAAAATCGGACCAAAATTGACAGACAAAATGGCCGCCGTTTGTACGCGATTAGTGTAAAAAAATGTTATATCAAGGTTGTGGACCCTATAGAGGTCACAATTTTGAACCGATTTTGATGAAACTTGACATGCATGTTTATAACCCAAAGATCTTGGTTCTTTTTGATATTTGCGCCCATTGGATCGTAACTTCCTGAATTATGGCCCCTGATTGTCCGAATAAATGACCTTTTTTTAGCTTGTGGTCCCTCTGGAGGTCAGAATTATTATCCCATTTACAAAATCGTTTGATTATATCACCGTTACATCGTAATGAAGGCTGAGGTCGAATTTCGTGAAAATCGGACTAAAATTGACTGAAAAAATGGCTGCCGCTTGTACGCGAAGAGTGTAAAAAATATGGTATATCAAGGTTGTGAACCCTGTAGAGGTCACAATCTTCATTCAGTTTTGATGAAACTTGAAACACATGTTTACAACTTATAAATCTTAGTTCCTTTCGATATTTGTGCATATCGGATTGTAACTTCCTGAATTATGGCCCCTGATTGTACGAAAAATGACTTTTTTTAGCTTGTGGTTCCTCTAGGGTCAGAATTATTATCCCATTTAAAAAAACGTTTGATTATATCACCGTTACATCGTAATGAAGGTTGAGGTCGAATTTCGTGAAAATCGCACCAAAATTGACAGCTGTTCTTGTCAGGCCATCCATCCTTCATCACGAACAAGGGGAAACCACGCTAGAAAATCTAGATGAACTCTGTCACCCAATGCAGGAATCAAACACCCAACCTCAAGGCTACCGAGCCAGCATCTTACCCACTTAGCAACATGAGCAGCATGATCCCCAGTCGAATTTGAAGCCTACTGAAATGATCCTTTATAACCCAAAGATCTTAATTCATTTCGATATTCTAACTTAATGATGTAGGAAAAATCACTTTCGGTATTGCTTGTTCTCTATCCATCTCTCGAAAATGTGGGCGTATCCTGCCTGGCAGTGCCAGCCTATCTTTATTTATTTATTTATCTTTGCTTCTTCAAATTTAATTTGGTTCTTTGGGTGTAACAAGTTATACATATTTATTTTATATAGAGTGCTAATTTTTAAATGAGGGAATACTTTAGATTATAGTTAGTTTTTATATGTATTTTTACCATAAATAATAGCCCGAGCATTTCACAGAATATGTGGATTTGAGTATAGTATTTTACGGGGTATAAGTCCTATTTTACTGTTTTCGACCTCCATCCATAGCGGTTTAAAGACGAATATTTTTCAACTCCACCGTAGCAATCTATTATCGAGTTTCGGGACTATTATCCTAGTCTAATATGGTGCCAGTGTACGCCAGGAAAAATTGGCCCATAATATTAATTACGATAAAATAATCACCAGCCCATATTTTCGAAAGTATTTTATAGACAAGACAAATTTATAGACAAGGAATCGAGAAATATGGTGGCTGAAACAATATGGTTATCTTTACAAATTATTCTCCATTGTCAGTATATTAGCTATGGTATGAGTTTATTAGAAACGCAAATTAAATTGTTTATGAAATAGTGTGAAAATAATAGGAAAGGGGGTCTAAGTTCTTGGATAGATTCTGTGTCTAAAAACACGTGATCGGAAAATTACGATTGCATCATTTGGCTTAATTAACCAATCTCTATAATTATTTACATCATATTTGACCAATTAGATAATTGGAGGCCCAAAGCTACAAAACTATCATATTTGTGATCATTCGTCAGACAGCAGCTTGATTCCAGAAGGGAATAGATGTAGCAATTTCTATCAGCAGCCTCGTCCTAGCGAGTCTGGCTGGATGAGGTTTGAGAGAATAACTTTACTGTAAATTACTATGCTTGTATCTATGTACCCAGCTATGATATATAACATGAGAAAAATCCCGAACTGTTGCATTATTATTCGTGGTAAAACATTCGTCTTAACTACTAAGAAGACAAACGTCTTAACTATTTAGATAAGAAGGGAATACACAACGTGACGACGAAGCAAAGACAAGTGAAAATACTAGACATCACACCGTTACTAAGGAATGTAGTAAGAAAATAATGCAATGGGTCCTACGTAGGAAATGGCGACCGGTTTTTATTGTTGTCCGCTGTCCACTTCTGATAGAAAGACCCTTGGTGCTACGCATAGATTTAATCTCCGATTTTCTGACCAGTCATATTCTTGAAAGCTGACTAAATTTTAAACTAAGATGATTTATAAACTGTGATTAGCCTATATTCATTGAGTAAATCCTTGTTCGTGAATACCATATGATATTCTGGAACGATGACTTGTACTTAATCCTTCACTAAGTCACCCCAAATATTTGTCATCTCGGGGGGGGGGGGGGTGAAGAAAGGATTAAGTGCATGGATATGCTATTATGGTGCATTCAGTTATGCATTTATGAACCAATTAAGCATGAAACGACATTTATTTTAAAATGAAAGGAAATGGGGTTGAACGCCCTTCTTATCTGATTCTGCTGGGCTAATACAGTTTGCCCAAGGACAGTAGCACTACGGACTACTCTTATTTCGAATTCCGATTGTAAGGGGTTCTTTTAGGTCAATATGACCTCGGTTTTTCGCACCTTCCGTTCTTTACCACTACGTTCTGTTCCTGGTTAGCGAGCCAACACCTTGCCAACTAAGCTACCTTTCTTTATTTTAACACCATACACCCCCTTTTCTACATAATTCACATACACTCTTCGCATACGCTGTTTGCCATTATTTTTATTTTATATATTTTCGATTTAGCCCCTCGGCCCGCAAAACGAAGTGCAAGAAATTTTCGAGCTGTAAAGGATGCATGTTCTTGAAGCAACGAACGAGAGTTTACAACCTTGATAGGATGTACGTAAAAAAGCTCGTGGCCTTCCTTGTTTGTGGCACCAACTCTGGCTACGGGCCTGATTATGTAGAGAAACAAAATATAAGGCAAAGTCGACTACAAATTGCATTCGTTGCATTAAAAGAGTTTGCTACATTCAGTTGCATATGTTCACACAATATTTCCAACAAAGAGATGTAAGAAGTGAAAAACAGCCAAGTTCAAAGCGTCGGCAAGTTTTATAATTACAAATATACTGTTCATGTTTTTATATAATAAATGATATTATATTTAATATATTTTAAAGAGCGTTTCAGTTCCAATACTGTATTGTGAAGAAGTTTTAACTTAAAAGTCCAACATTCGTATTTAAAGGAAGGTTAAGGATTAACTCATCGAAGACACCTGATAAGTCAGTTGCGGTCACATGGGGTTTAAACCTGCCGTGGTCCGAGTGCTTCAGACCTAATTGACATCCATTGTTTTAGTTAATCCTTTGGTTCTGCTTCATTTGGGAAATACACCAATAGATTATAGAAAGGGATATTAATCTGAAAAGGCTGCCAGGTGCATTTAGCCAATTCTAAATGACTGCCTATAATCTACCCCTCTATAATATCCCCAGTGTTCGTTTTTTTTGCTTTTGTCACCAAAAGCTAAGCAAGTAAAACAAAAATACAAGAAAATAGGATATACATGAAAATATGATAATAATGAAAAGTACTGTTCTCAACCCTGTGAAGGTTCCATATGCTCAAAGTTGTTACGGTACATAGGGTTTTTGTGAACTATGATCTAGGGCGTATAGATAATTTTTAATGCGCGACCAATATGTAGACATTAAATTGTTGTCTTAAGATTCGCGTCAACTTATACGCCTGGGATAAGGAACTAATTACGCGGTTAGTTACAGGGTGTGGCGTATTGGTGATGTTGTTAATATATTGGAGGTTCGGATAGTCGAGGGTTAGATAAAGCCAAAAGGAGTAGGAGACTCTTAGATTAGAAATGTATGAAGGGTGATTAAATGTGTAGTAGGAAGGGCAGAGTGGGAGGTGAATAATCGGGATGATAACACATTCTGAGCCTGATGTTACCTCTAAAAGTAATTTAAGGTGCGACTTACGTTTAAAATATAATTTATATAGATGCAACACAAAAGGATCGATACTATGCCAAAATGATTCAATGGTGTATACGAAGAGTTAGCTGTGTCTTCAGTAGTATCTGACGCATGGAATTTGTAATCAAATGACGGTAGCTCAGATGAAGCTTGGACTTTCTTGGCTAATACAAGTGCTGTTGTGATTGTGCGTATTTTACAAAATATGAAGATACATGCCAAAGAACAAAGTACAGATAATGTCATTGATGCGATAACAAGAATACTTTTATTATCAAAGAATGATGACTCGATTGGAACATCATTATTAATCATAGATTCCGAAAGTGATTTGAATATAATAGAATCATGGTGCTGATAAATGTGAAATTGTGGTAGATTAGTAACGTTAATAGGTGAGGGAAAAGTTGTATCTCCTGCCACAGAAAAAAGTTCTGCGTCGGAGAAGAAATATTGAAGTAAAGCAAGATTTACAGGATGGAGCCTTGTTGTTCCTTTTGTATTATCAACACAATTTCCAAGACTTTCGGCTAGAAAGAACTCCTGTGTAGACATTGAACATTTACATGGTATAGACATAACACAAAATTTACAACCCTTAACCATGCGTTGACCGGAAGCACAGTTTATGGACATGAGTGGGGTGTTATACAGTATAACTGAAGAGGGCGTTAACTCTAAGACAGTGCTAGGCAAAGAATTCATTCGAAATCTGAAGTTACACAAGTTTCTAATCCCATCTTATCGTCTAAAAAGAGCGAGAGCTCGCAAGATGACACAGTGCCAGCTGACAATGGCAGCTTGTTAACACAATATAGGTTGTCTATACGTTCACAATTCTGAATAATTTTGAAGTTAAAAGAAACAATGCTGGTGATCGTGAGATATGGCAAAATATTGTTGCAAGTCGAAGATTTGAGTCACATGGGAGGAGGAGGCGTTGATTGGTACAGGTAGAGACACAATTTCATATAAATTAAGATGATGAGTTTTGCTTATTATCGGTACTTTTAATGGTATGTATAGTTTACTATGGTTACGGGAAGTAATAAATTGGGCATTGGAATAATAATACTGAGTGTAACGGCAGCCGCTGTCAACGAATCGGAATCGTATTCATGGTAGCAGGCAGGACAGAGACTGTCATTAGGGGGGTTTTAACGAACGAACAAAACATGGAAGTCTCGACTAACTGTGACAGGTTGAAGTTTATTATTATTGACAAAAGTAACGGACGAGGTCAACAACAACAATACATTAGACAGGTCAATGGTAATGCATAAGAATCGAACATGTCATTCATTGCAGACGTAGATTATGCAATGGCCATCGTGGACCGTACTTTCTCTCACATCACAGACGTGAAAACTGAAAATATACGAATGAAAAAGCTACTTAATATCTAATACATATACAAAATGGATAATCGAACGTTATTGAAAGTATCGAATGCAATTCGATTTCATAAACTGGAGAAACATATCTCCATGCGCCTACACAAAGTAATATTCGACTAACATGCGTGTTTGCAGACTCGAAAAATGGCGAACAGTTCGTCACGTGACCCCTGACAGCCCAATGTGTAGAATTTAAAGGGAAATTCCGTCGATATGCAAAAACGTTTAAAAGACAACTGTCACAGTATAACATGTACACTTAACTATTTTTAATTATTTGTGATACATTGCTGTGATGGCTTAGTTATTAAATTTGTCTCCTAATGATGACCTGACGCGACCTTGACAACCTTGGACCCCAATGGAAATCAGCAATAGATGTTATTTACGTCAAGCTTTATGGGCTATATAAAGGTCTCTTCATGACATCATACCTATCATACTTCTCATTTCTCATTCCAATCATACAATGCTCCAGAACGTCTTTATTTCATATACACAACTTAATATATTGTTGCCAATTTCCCGAGGTGGGGTTGGGATGGCCCAGTGGTCTAGAGTGCCACGCTTCGACCTCTAGCTGACCTGTCACCTCTGGCTTGCGGCTGTGGTTTCGAGCCCTGGTGTGAGCGTATGTGGCATGGAGATAGGGGCGCCTTCTCAACCTCGTGGGTTTCCTCTGGGCACTCAGGTTTCCTCACACTGCTAAAGACCCCTACGCGCAAGCGAATTATTGAAATAAAATTAAACCATATGTTAGTCCCGAAATGACCTAGTTGTGTCGAGTGGACGTTAAACCCCATTTCTTTCTCTCCAATTTCCCGATCATACCATGCAACTCATAGTTTTTAGTACATGTACTTTAATTTATTGTTGTCATGTTGTAACCTTTACTTGAAGAAAAAATAAATAAATAAATAGGACGGTAAAGGGTATATGAACGTGTCTATCATATTTATCATGGTAATGAGCAATTTATTATTAAGTTTCACTGATTATGTCACTGATCAGTGGGAGGAAGGAGGTCAACGAGATGTCTGGAACTATTTCGCGACTACTGATCACCGCACAACAAACAACGTAGCTACGAGAACTAGCTAAAAACGTTGAGATGTTCTTGTTTTAGCTACGATTTGAGGCCTTTAGTTCCAAGTTAAAAATTCAGTTTCTTTATTAATGCATATAACATCTTTAAAATAAGATAAGTTAATACTATTATTACTAATTAAACTTACAGAGGCAAATGTGGTGGCACAACTATCGCTTAACTCTAAATATTCGCATTTAAATTACTGAAGCCATATTTTTGTTAGACATTCACTTCCATTGAAATCCACGTGGATGTCATTTAGTTTTTCCACATGAAATTGCGTTTTTGATTGGCTGTTTTAAAGCCGTATATTTAGCCCCCGCCTTCATTATGACAGCCGTAGACTTCACTGCTCTAAAAAAAAGATGGCGGTCTTAGTAACGGCTTAACGCCTCGATTTTAAATACGATGATTTATAGGCTTGCAAAATTATATTCTAGAATGATTGAAAATGTATGTTTAATATAAGAAAATGTTTGTAAGTGGATGGATCATGATTAAAAGAAATGTTGTATAGGAAGGATTAAAGGGTTATAGGAAGGATTAAAAATGTTGTATATTTTATAGGAAAATGTTTAGTAGTGCTTACATTACTGGTTGATTACCAGTACTGCTTGTACATTATGAAAAATTGTATTTTTGTATGATAAATTAAAATAGTGGATGTGAAATGGAATAAAATATCAAATTGATCTGTCTTATAATGAACTGTTTTAATCCTCTGGTTGGTCCTTATTTAATCCTAATTAACCCCCATTGTTGCATCATTAATTGTTAATTAATTCCCTAACAAAGGAACTGGCATACTGGTGTCAAATCCTTATACATCCGCATCAATAATGAGTCCAGTAAAGCCGTGGCAAATAAATATATGGTTTGAATAAGTTTCCCATATTCTTTTTAAAATGCGAGTTTCATGTCCGCTTTGCCACATGAAAAATGTCTGACGCCGATAGTATAATCAAGATGTCCGCCACAACATATTATGAGATTTTGCCCAGGCAACGGTACTACGGCCAATTGCAGGTGCATCGCAAGCTGGACTTAAAGGAAAAAGAACGATAAAAGGCAGCCGGTGTTCGTGACAAATCATATTATAAAGTAGTCCCGTCAACAGAATGGTTAACGCGTGCGAGTTTCATCATAAGGTCTGTCAAGTGACGTGGTTTTGATTCCTCACTTGTACGTGACAGGGAGTAGGGTCGTCTGTCCAACCACATGTGATTTATCCGGGTCCCCCGGTTTCCTCCCACTGCGTAAGACCCCTGTTCAAGCGAATTATTGAAATAAAATTGAACCCAATGTTACTCCCGAAATGACCTAGTTTGTGTTGAGCGGACATTCAATCGCATTTCCTGACACTACAATATAAAGCTTAGTGTTCGGAAGCCTCACCAGGCATACACAAAGTGTTCGGAAATATACACATACACCCATATAAAAGTAGTCCCGTCAATAGAGTGTAGTCCCGTAAATAGAGTGTATGGTATAAGGCTTATAGGATTTTCTAACACAAACATATATCCATATAAAGAGCGTCTTTCCTGCTTGTCCCACATTCCATAATTAACTATTTAGCTGCACTCTACAATGGCGAGATTTTTCACTTTCAAATTTGTAATGAATTAATTTCAAGCTTCGACCATGAATAACGATAAGATTAAACCCAACGGAAGAGCCCTCTAACCCTATCATTTAAAAATGATAGTTACACCCCTTTAACCATTTTAACCGTTCATTGCCTTTCTAAAAGTATCCTTTCAAATCAATATGTCCGCTATTCGTTTGTATGAGATAGATTTTAACATCCGTATAAACGTCTATAAATACAGTAGGAAAAGAAAGAAAATTATGGCAGTGAAGCTTTCTTTGATTCCCTACATATATAACAACAGAAGAGGAAATCATTAGAATATCATCATCATCTATAAACCTATTTCCTCGTCTAATCGGGACCTTTGGTGTTTGGAATATTTTGTTACATACCACACAACGGGGCGTGATTTGCATTTATCGGAAAATATCAAATTTCTCACGGGTTAATCCACGCTGTTTTAAGATTAACGGTTAATCCACGCTGTTTTAAGATTAACGGTTAGTCCACGCTTTTTCCAGATTACCATGAATTAATAAACAAAATCCAAAACATCAACAATTGATCATCCCCCAACTTGGAAAAAAGGTACATCAATTAAACCATAAAGATGGCGGTGGTCTTCGGGAGCCTCGTAGAATGGGGGAATTTCAATTCTTTGTGTATAGTGAACGGAATTGAACTTTTCCTGGACTGATATTCCATTTTGGATTCATGCGTGAACTTTTGACCGTACTGTCTGTCATTGCGTCACGTGACGTATATAGTTTTGATCCCATACGTGTACTTAACTGAGATTGGTCAACACTGAAATTATGGTCCCCTGTCCAACTTTGTAGGTTTTCGCCCGGTACTCCAATTTCCTCCAACTGCTAAAGACCCCATACGAGGATGCGAATTATTGAAATACATGTAACATTGAAACAAATGGTAATCCCGAAATGACCTAGTTTGTTTCGCGAAAATTTTAATCCTCTCTCTCATTGAAATATATGTTTGTCCCGAAATGACCTAGTTTGTTTCGAGTAAATATTAATCCTCTCTCTATCGATTGATTTTGTTATGCTGTAATGTATTGGTTGTTGACCCGACTGTTAACCAATCATAATTTGGGTTAGAAATTAGCGATGACATGGAAATTTGGGCGTATAAAATCCTCCCAATAGGTCCAGTATGTAAACTTCTGTGACAGAAAAAGCGACCATTAAAATCATCTTGGACAAGGCGGCCAGTTTGGAAATTCAAGTGACTAACTTAATTTCCTTTATAAATGACCATGAACGAAGATTCGCTGTAATAATTGGACCAACAGAACGATGGCTTTCTAAACTGGAAGTCCAGTGTTCGTTCGATCCCTGCATTGGCCGAGAAAGCTCATCGGGATTTTCAGGAGTGGTTCCTTCTTGTCAGTTTTTCAGAACAGGAGGCTAGGCAAGGGACAACGCATAGTCGTTCGGATGGGACAAAAACCGAGGTCCCTTGTACACACTGGCGTGCACGATAAAGATCATTTAGTAGACAGAATTCGATATAAGAGTAGGTCGTAGCTTAGCCTAGTCCAAACAAAACAGTAGGAGGTTAAACCACATTTGGACACAGATCACCAAATATTCATAGGCCGTTACCCACGAGTGTAGCGCGAAAGTTATTTTTAGTCTTCCTCTCCCTTTCTCTTTCTCCCCCTTTTGCATGGCGATTTTTGTTGACTTTTTCGTGTAGAATCGAAGAAAAGGGTTTGAAAATACATTTTCTGTCAGGTTTTGGTGAATAAAAGAGATGTGAGGTTGGTTACGTTGAAAGGGAGGGTCGAAAATTGCTTGTTTAGGTGTCTCTAATTCCAGCTTGTGTATCTCGAGTTTTTCATGGTGAACCTCATACATGCTTTTGGGCCAGAGTTTGCTCCATCTGTGGCAGAAAGCGTTCTACCCAACGAATATTTGGGAAGATGTTACAGCCGGTCTAAGAGACGAGAATTAACATTAAAGTTAATGGGGAAATAATTAGTGATCTGTGGCCATTTCATTTCCTGGATAACTCATAGATAAGAGAATATATATCGCCATAGTAACGACAGGAACCAGTGGGCTGGATGGGGACGGGTATATAAGATGGTAGCGTATATAAAAGATGATTGATAGTTGGAGTACGAAGAAGGGTAGACCTGTCATTCGATACAGGGGCTGGATTGGGCGGGAGTATAAGATGGTAGCGTATATAAAAGATGATATCACCTCGTTGGAAGCGGACGTTAAATAAAGCTATTTCACACATGGAATACGGATAGGGATAGACCTGCCATTGGATACAAGGGCGTGGGTGGTGGCGGGAGTTACAAAATGGTGGCGTATGTAAAAGATGATTGACAGTTGGAATACGAAGAAGCGTAGACCTGTCATGGGACACAATGGCTGGGTGGGGGTAAAAGGTGATTGAAAGCTGACATACGAAGAAGGATGGACCTGCCATTAGACACAAGGGCTGGGTGGGGGCGGGGTTTATAAGATGAGTGACAGTTGTAATACAAAGAAGGGTAGACCTGCCATTGGACACAGTGACCCAGTTCCGAAATGTCCATTCTATATCAATCAACGTGTGATCAATCACTGACGTCAGAGTATTGATGATGATACGATCGATACACGTCATATTTAGTAGGATCGCCTTCCTCGCTTGATTTTAGTTTCTCCCGTTAAAACAATTTATTAACTAGTATAAATGCTTTAAACAGAATTTACAACATAATATCAAGTAGTTAATATGGGTACAAGTTTTGGAATTGACAAAATAACATAATAATATGCATGTAACAATTCTAATGGAATTCTGGTCTCATCTGACTTCACGACTACAAAGATCTATTTGACAGGTTAACAAACTTTCGATTTACATCTGAAATAAGCTATGTCCAAGGCCATGTCTACAATACAAGTGCAATCTCTATGACAGTCAAGTTCAGCAAGTTTTGAGCCGACACGGTAACCAAAATTATAACCTATATTATATCTCCAACATGTAGAAGCAGCACGTTTTACTAGTCTTGTTCCTGAAACATAAATATATAGACTACATTATCACTTACCTGTCACGTGTGCGCTTTAGATCAAGGTCTGACATTGGGTCAAGCGGCGGGATGTCAATCGCAAGCTTTGTCGTGACAAGGAGTAGGGTCGCCAAACCTCCACCCCTACCCCCAACCCCAGTGCTAAAGATCCCTCCATGCAAGCGACATATTGAAATAAACCTGTACCAATTCTCAGTCCCTAAATGTCATAGTTTATGACAGTGGCGTTTACACCTACTGGTCTTTAAATTCCAGCTGCCAGGGGTTGATTTACGTGAACACCAGTGAAAATGTTTACAGTTATAAGGGCGATAACTCTTGATACCGAGCCACTGACAATCAATGATTACAGTTAATAACATTGGTTGAGAAACGGCATCGGGTGTTCTCGTCACCATACACTATATTAATAAAAAAAGGGAAATTTGGTTACGACCTTTTCCTATATCGAATTCCAATTTTTAAGGGTTATTTAACGTGAACGCCAATATATACATGGGACAATGTACGTTATCAGCCAACACCAGAAGCGAACACGAGATCTCCAGGGTTGCTAGCCAATGTCTTACTCACTGAGCCACTGCGACTCCCTCCATAGAGGGAGATTTACCAAGATGGATAAAACAATGAATAACAATACCTGGCTCCAGTGATCCAACATCTGGTATACTTGCACCTGTAATAGAAAACAAAACAACATTTATTTTAAAGTTTATCTTAAAGTATGAATATACCATCTCCAACCTTTGTATCGAGTTAAAACATGCTATATTATGGTCATCTATAGACTTAAAGAAACTTACCAAACCTACACACTCCTCAATTACAATGATTGCATAGGCGTACGAAGCCGAAATTGTTTGGGGGGGTGGGAGCATATTTTCCCGACAAACATATTTCTTTAGAGTCCGCGGAGCGGCGGGAGACAAAGTCGTCCGCCTGCGAGCGCCGGAGGCGCTAAGCGTCCAACGTGGGGTCTGTGGGGCCCCCCCCCCCCCACGAAAATTTTGAAAAACAGACGGCCGTAGACGCGATTTCCAGGCATTTCGAATACTTTCTAGTAATTTGGAGTGGGTAGTAAATTATGTCAGTTGCAGCATAAAAACTGGTAAAAAGTCATCAATTGAACTTGAAATTGATTAAGAGAAACTAATCAAATTTAATAACAATTTAGTAAAATTGGATTCAATAGGCCTCGTACGTCTATGAATGTTCGAAATCTCTAATTCTTAAAATGGTTAGTATGTCGGCGCCATGGTAACCTAGGTCAGGTGGAGATATTGGTGTATACGCAAACGAGATGACGAGCCGCTGTCCTGGCAAATACAGAAAAGTGGGGTGTTAAATCCCATGTCATTTCTAGTGCATCGGTCGAGACTTGTTTTCTATATGATAAAATCAGTAGATTAAATATGCTAATAATACTTACTGGATACAAGTGCGATAAAACAAAGTACACGAACTAACGGTAAAACGTGCATGATGACCAACAACAGTTGTTTACAATCTGTATCGTCAATAGGACAGACAGATATATTTATAGGACTAGAGAACCATTATCAATAATGTACAGATCATTAAGCAATTATCCGACCAATGAAAGACACAGAACACACCCAGAATATATTAAACTAACGTCGGCAGAACAATACCGACGATGTCTGTGATTCTCACAAACACGGCGAGGGGCGAACGCCAAAAAATAGGAATAATACGACTTTGATGATCGAGATTTCTTTATTTCCCGCGTGTTTTTCATTCTGCGCTAAAATGTAGAATTGTCGGAGAATTTATAACGAATCGAAGAAATACTCTGTGCTGATAATACGAGAAGGCGTCTATTTTAAATGACATTTATTAAAGACGTGCCCTCTATTGACTTAATTCATTAAATATTTGCTTATCGGTGTTAATAAATCTACGATAGTAATTATCTTTTACGGTTTTTCGACCAAAATTAGATTTCAAGGTAATTTGATTTCTGAGTTTTCTCTTAATTCAAATGTATGGGTAGCAAAAATAAATAAATAAATAAACCTCACGCAGAATAAAACACATTCGTCGCAAGCCGTTAAATTTTGTTAAGTATTAAATTTCTGTCATTAACAAATATTATTTATAATAGGCCTAATACAGCAATAAGGCAAACAAAAGTTTAAACGTTCTTCTACTATTCTAAAATAGAAATAGTAGAAAACCACCGAGATTAGATATTTAATTTTCAGGCCCGGCGGAGTGGGGGGGGGGCAATAATTTGGCCGCATGTACTCCAGGGTATTGCGGCCCCTGGACCCTCGCCTATAAGGACCTATGATGGAAGCCCCCCCCCCCTAATCCAGAATTGCTTCCGCCGGCTCTGATTTTGATAGAAAGACTGAAAATAACAAATTAATAAATGGCATTTAAACCAGACACCTTCTCGTGTTATCAGCACACGGTATTTATTCGTTTCGTTTAGCGCAGAATAAGAAGTACGTGGAAAATAAGATAATCTCGATGATCCAGTCGCATTATTTCTATTTGATGGCGTTCGATATTCGCCGTTTTTGAGACAATCACAGACACCGCAACGCCGGTATAAAATTGATTTTGAAATAAATAACATCGACTGCTATAAAAACGAAAAGCAAAATTGTCATTATCTGTATATATTTACTGTTCGGTTAACCGTAAATTTTGCAGTTTTCATCATAGTCAAATAAGTATTTAATATTCCAACGGAGTTGCCATAAATATATTTCGTCTGTTTGTTTTAAAATTTGATATGTTATGTGCGAAATATATATCAATACGCGACAAATTCACGATCGCCGATTCTGGTAATTTTAAAAGCAGTAAATAAGAGGAACAAACTGGTTGCCGGGTTGGGGGTGGGGGGCAATTCTTTCTCACAAAGAAAGCAAAATGGCGTCAATTTCAAAACCAATCATAAACCAAGAAGTTAGAATCATGGGCGTGTTCTACAGGAACATTGTAGTACTCTACAGAAATGAAATGAAGTTGGATTTTACGTCCTACTATTCTGCTTAACCTGGGCTAATGGAAGGCGAGCATACACCATACAGTGTGCTATGAGGGCAATTATGTACGGGCAGCGGCACCAAGGCCTACTCTTATATCAAATGCCAACTGTCAAGGAAAATAACGGGCAGCACATGGGGGGCCAACAGAGTTACACTAATGATGGTGTATCGTGCTCTAATACGATCTGTATTAGACTACGGCTCTCTGGCCTTCATGAACTGCGCGCCATTACTCTTAAGGAAGCTTGACACCATCCAATACAAAGCTCTGTGTATTGCGACTGGCGTAGGGCAAGGGACTAGGAGAGAGGCACTGTTACAACCTCTATTGTAATATCAACCCCTATTGTAATAAATGTAATAATTGTAATAAAATTTCAATTAACCCCTATTGTAATATTAACCCCTATTGTAATAAATGTAATAATTGTAATAGAATTTCAATCAACCCCTATTGTTATATCAACCATACAAAATAATCGACAGTCTATGGCTTTTGATAACCGTTTGAATATCAATATATAGGAGTAATCGTATGCGTTTATACTGCATATGGTATTTCAAAACAGCACAACCGAAAACATCATTAAAAGCCGTTAACGAGTTTGGAGAAATTATTAAAAAGGAATGTCAATAACTGTTGTTACAATAGGGGTTGATATTACAACATGGGTTACATGGCATAACCCCTATTGTAATAAAATTTCAGTCAACCCCTATTGTAATAATTGTAATAAATTTGTCTTGCCGTACCAATAAAATCGACACCTAACTTTAAAAGTGTATGGATTTGGATCACCATTTCCGTAAGGTTTGCTCTCTGAAATTTCTGTCGTCTGATTATTTTATATGATATGCAGACGGAGAAGATGTTCAAAATCCCAAGAAGACAGAATTTTCAGGGAACATACTTGGCGTTAAATTTGATATCATTGGTTACAACAGAGGTTGATATTCCATTTTAATAATTCTCCAAATAGCCTTGTTTTGGGGGGTTTTGTTTCATAATATTCTATACAGTATAAGGGCATACCTGTACACTTATTTCGGGACTAACATATTATTTTTTTATTTCAATAAAATAACCCTTTAGCAGTGGGAGGAAAATGGAAAAGCCAGAGAAAACCCACGAGTTTGGACGGGCGATCCCACTCCTTGTCATGTACAACCGAAGATTCGAAACCAAGCCAGTTGACCCAATTACAGGCTCTATGATACAGCGCGCACGTGCTAACAATTCGGCCATCCATCCCCACCCCCATATCCACTCGTAAATGGTGATCAAAATCAATGGAGATAACTCTTAAATATTGATACGGACATGGTGATCAAAATCCATACACTTTTAAAGATAGGTGTCGATTTTATTGGCCTGGCAAAACACATTTATTACAATAGGGGTTGACAGAAATTTTATTACAATAGGGGTTATAACGCGTAACCCCTATTGTAATATCAACCCCTATTGTAATAAATGAATCTAACTGTAGAGGAGAAATTTAAAAAGACGATCAGGAGGATTATTTCATCTGACAGGGAAAAAAAGTTCAAAATCCTTAGACGACAGATATTTCAGAGAACATACTTTACGTTTATTTAAATATCATTAATACCAATTGCCGTTTGACATTCCAGACGGTTTCAAAACATGTTTTCAGAGGTGCTGTTACATTATACGGTATAAAGACATACCATTTTGTTATATATTGATCAAAATCCATACACATTTTAAGTTAGGTGTCCATTTTATTGGCACGGCAAAATACATTTATTACAATTATTACAATAGGGGTTGACAGAAATTTTATTACAATAGGGGCTGTATCGTGTAACCCCTATTTTCATATCAACCCCTATTGTAATAAATGTTCCTACCTGTAAATGAGAATATTAAAAAATGCAATCAGATGGATTATTTTATTTTATTTGCATATTTATGTATGGTTAAATGGTCATAGCTTATTAAGTACAACATGGTCGTTTATTTAGTGACTATAAATGTGTGAAACAGATTTAAAACTTGGTAAATATTAGTTTTGTGGTGTAATTGTCGAAATATTTGGAGGTATTCATTTGGGGTGGGGCACCCTATCTATGGTCCCCTCTTCTGTTCTGTCCGTATATAGAGTACTACAATGGCCCTGTAGAGTACACCCACGTCAGTGGTTCTCTCTTCTCTATTGTCTGTAGAGTACGACCGAGTCCATGATTCTAACTTCTTGCTTTATTTTTGTTTTTGGAATTGCCACTCCCACCCCAACACCCCGTCCACCAGTTTGTTCCTCTTATTTACTGCTTTTATAATTACCAGAATCAGCGATCGTGGATTTGCTGCTTATTCATTTATATTTCGACATTTTGTCCAGCTAAAACAAATCATCAGGATAATTATTCGCACATAACATATCAAATTAAAAAAAACAAACAGACGAAATATATTTATGACAACATCTGTCACCCTGTTGGGTTATTAAATACCTATTAGACTATGATACAGATAATGACAATTTTAATTTTCGTTTTTATTGAATTTTATTTCAAAATCAATTTTATACCGGTGTTGTGGTGTCTGGTAATTGTTAATTAAATATATTCTGGGCGTGTTCTGTGCCTTGCAGTGGTTGGATTATTGTACAATTGATAATGGTTGTCTAGTCCTATAAATATGTCTGTCTGTCCTATTGAAGATACAGATTGTAAATAACTGCTGTTGGTAATCATGCAAGTTTTACCGTTAGTTCTTGTACTTTGTTTCATCGCACTTGTATCCAGTAAGTATTATTATCATTTTTAATCTACTGATTTTATCATATAGAAAACAAGTCTCGACAGATGCACCAGAAATTAAATGGGATTTAACACCCTAATTGTCTGCATTGACCAGGACAGCGGCGCGTCGTCTGGGACTGCTTGGCATCTGTCTACTGTCAAGGGTTCGTTTACGTATACACCAATATGTACACGTGACCTTGGTTACTATGGCGCCAGTAGCTAACCAGTAGGTCCCGGGCTCCATTCCAGTCGGTTGTCCGATTGGTGCAGGACAAACGGCTAGAAAATTGTTTGGATCGCCTGGTCGTGACACGTTGGTGTTCAGAATCGTTGACAGTTGGAAATATATGAAGTTGACCGTTTTCAAACTTTAACATTAAAACGGTAGTGAATCCATGCAAGCCTGTATTTATCATCATACTTATTGTTGAATATGTATATTATAGTAATTTAGAAATTCTAACAGTCCTTGCATTCTTCTTGAATAATGTCCATTGTTTATCTCTGTATAATAGTACTACTGTTAAAAAACTATGGACACATTGCAATCTTAGTTTCTTGCTCCTTTATCCTTGATTTCTCGACTTTTTGCTTTCTTGCGTTTAATAATCCTAACCTTAGCGACTATAAAATAGCTACAATTGGCTTCCATACTACCACAGTAAACAAATATTATTTTGGTAGTATACCAATTTAAGAATTAGAGTTTTCAAACGTTGTATTTGAGAAAAACATGTTGTTTTTAAAATAAATGTCGTTTTGTTTTCTATTACAGGTGCAAGTATATCAGATGTTGGATCACTGAAGTCAGGTATTGTTATTCATTGTTTTATCCATCTTGGTAAATCTGTCTCAATGTAGGGAGTCGCAGTGGCTCAGGGAGTAAGACGTTGGCTAGCAACCATGGAGATCTTATGGTGATAACGTTCCTTAAGATTTTATTGAGTGGTTTCCACTTGTCAATGGCACAGGACGGAGGATCTGACAAGGACAGCTGTCTAGTCGTTCGGATGGGATGAGAAATCCCGTGTACATATTGGCGTGTACGTAAAATAACCCTTGACGATTGGAATTCGATATATGAGTATAGGCCGCAAGAATATTTCGCGCCTTCATTAAGGTAGAAACCCCCCTCAATGTAGTCTATGTTGACGAGAACACCCGATGCCGTTTCTCAACCAATGTTATTAACTGTAATCATTGTCTGTCAGTGGCGCAGGGCTTGGTATCAAGAGCTATCTCCCTAGTAACTGTACCCATTGTCACTGGTGTTCACGTAAATCAACCCCTGGCAGCTGGAATTTAAAGACCAGTAGGTGTAAACGCCACTGTCACAAACTATGACATTTAGGGACTGAGAATTGGTACAGATTTATTTCATTATGTCGCTTGCAGGGATCGTTAGCACTGGCGGTGTGTGTGTAGGGAAGGGGGGGGGCGACCCCACTCTTTTCATGGAGGGATCTTTGGCACTGGGGTTGGGGGTAGGGCTGGAATTTCGGCGACCCTACTCACACCGCTTGACCTAATTACAGATCTTATGATCTAAAGCATACACGTGACAGGTAAGTGATAATGTAGTCTATATATTTATGTTTCAGGAAAAAGACTCGTTGAACGTAGCACGAATACGTGTCCATTACTTTGGTACCAGCACAAACCCGGCGCATTAGTGTTCTACCAAGGTTGTTTATTACGATGCAATTGCGAGAGCGAGTGTCAATTCCAAAAGGTGGACAGAACGTGTTAACTACTTGATATCATATAATAAATTCTGTTTAAAGCATTTATACTAGTTGACAAATTGTTTTAACGGGAACAGTTGGGAGGAGCTGAAATCAGGCAAGGAAGGCGATCCTAGTAAATGCGACCTGCATCGATCGTATGATCACAAATATTCGTTAGTGATTGATCACACGTTGATTAGTGGAATGGAACTTGGATACTGTACTTGACCCTGTGTCCAATGGCAAATCTATCCTACTTCGTATTCCAACTGTCAATCATCTTTGACATACGCTACCATCCTGTAACCCCGCCTCCACCCAGCCCGTGTGGCCAATGGCAGGTCAATCATCTTTTTCATACGCTACCGTCTTATAACTCCCGTCCCCATCCAGCCCACGGGTCGTGTCGTTACTATGGTGATATATATTCCCTTATCCAGGAAATGAAATCAGGTTTAAACTCCTACTGTTCTGCTCTGACTGGGCTAATGAAGACGGGCACACGCCATACAATGTGCAACGAGGGAAATTTTGCCAGGACAGCGGCGCTACGACCTGCTCTTATATCGAATTCCGTCTACTAAATGATCTTTTACGTGAACACCGATGTGTACACGGGACCTCGTTTTTTTTTGTCCCATCCGAACGACTATACGTTGTCCCTTGCTAGGCACCCTGTCCTTAAACACTGACAAGGAGGAACCACTCCTGAAAATCCCGATGAGCTTTCTCGGCCAATGCAGGGATCGGACGAACACTGGACTTCCAGTTTAGAAAGCCATCGTTCTGCTGGTCCAAGTATTACAGCGAATCTTTATAAAGGAAATTAAGTTAGTCACTTGAATTTCCAAACTGGCCGCCTTGTCCAAGATGATTTTAATGGTCGCTTTTTCTGTCACAGAAGTTTACATACTGGACCTATTGGGAGGATTTTATACGCCCGCGTTTTCATGTCGCCACTAATTTCTATCCCAAATTATGACTGGCCAACAGTCGGGTCAACAACCAATACATTACAGCGTAACAAAATCAGTCGAGAAAGAGAGGATTAACATTTACTCAACACAAACTAGGTCATTTCGGGACTAACATATGTTTCAATGTATTTCACTAATTCGCATCCTCGTAGGTTCTTTGGCAGTGGAGGGAAATTGGAGGCGAAGACCCACAAAGTTGGACAGGGGACATAACCTTTGTGACGTAGGCTACAAGTGTGGGATCAAAACTATTACGTCACTTGGCGCAATGACAGACCATATGGTCTAAAGTACACGCATGAATCTGAAAGCGAATATCAGTCCAAGAAAGGTTAAATTCCATTCAGTATATATAAAGAATTGAAATTCCATCATTCTACGCGGCTCCCTAAGACCACCGCCATCTTTATGGTTAGCGCAATTTAATTGGTGTGTCTTTTTTCCAAGTTGGGAGATGGTCAATAATTGATGTTTTGGTTTTTGTGTTATTAATTTATGGTAATCTGAAAACAGCGTGGATTACGCCGTGAGAAATTTTATATTTTCCGGTAAATGCAAATCACACCCGTTGTATGGTATGTAACAAAATATTACAAACACCAAAGGTCCAGATTAGACGAGGAAATCGGTTTATAGATGATGATGATATTCTAATGATTTCCTCTTCTGTTGTTATATATGTAGGGAATCAAAGAAAGCTTCACTGCCATAATTTTCTTTCTTTTCCTACTGTATTTATAGACGTTTATACGGATGTTGAAATCAATTTCATACAAACGAATAGCGGACATATTGATTTGAAAGGATACTTTTAGAAAGGCAATGAACGGTTAAAATGGTTAAAGGGAAGTAACTATCATTCAACGGTACGGTTGTGGCGCTTCCATTTGGTATCAGACTAGTAATAATTACCCCGAATGTAGTGCAAGTTATAAATAGACAATTTTTCCCTTAATTTTTTTCTCCCCTCTTCCTACATTTTTGGTTGACTTTTTGATCTAAATTGGAGAAAAGGGGTCAAATTTGCAATTCCATAGCAGTTTTGGGTAATATTGATGATATTACTGCGGAGGGATAGGGGGTGTAACTGTAAAGTGTCTTTCGGAAGTGAGATTTTCACCCCAGTCAACATCAAATCCCCGTAGCAAAAAATCTAAATGGTCACCCCCCGCCCCTACAAATTTATGATGAGGAGATTGCCAAATGTGGTCCCCATTGTGCCTATAAAGATTGCAACCGACGAAATGTTGAGCAAAAAGCTACTGTCTGTGATGTTACAGCCATTTAACATTGAAGTCAATCGGGAAATAATTGCTAATCTGAGCTCTGATATGGCGACAGGCTTGGAATGTAGCATCTTCAATAGAAGGCTTGATCTCGCCTTAACTACATACATCTTATCAAGCCCTTCATTTTTGTTCTTTCTTATTTTCTCACTCCATTTGGTTTAAACTTATCGTTATTGATGGTCGGAACTCGAAATTAATTCATTCTAAAAAAAATTTAAAAGTGGAAAACTTCGCTATTCCAGACTAGAGTTATATACAACTGTAGTTAATTGAATGTGGGACAAGCAGAGATGACGCTCTTTATATGGATATCTGTTTACAAAACACTATAAGCTTTATACTTAAAGTGTCAGGAATATCTCAGGTAACGGGACTACTTTATCGTCACGAACATCGGTTGCCCTTTATCGTTCTTTACGTCCAGCTTGAGATGCGCCTGCAATTGGCCGTAGTGTCGCTGTATGGGCAAAATCCCACGTACAGGATGTTAACCGCCATGTTGTGGCGGACATCTTGATTATACTATCGGCGCCAGACATTTTTCGTGTGGCAAAGCGGAGATGAAACTCGCATTTTAAAAGAATATGGGAAACTTATTCAAACCTATATTTATTTGTCACGGCTTTCCTTAACTCATTATTGGTGCGGATTTTTAAGATTTATAACAAGTAGTTTCGATAAAGATGGCGGATTCTGCAATGATTAATCGCCCACTTCGCAGATAGTAATTCAAAAAAATGTTGCTGAACCTGGATGATATATTTATATATAAAAAACAGTGATTTTGGGTAAAATCTTAACCAATGCCATCAAATTCTGTATGTTTATTGACCAATGCTAGGTAGACCAAATAAGGTAATGTCCCCCCCCCCCCCCGGTCTTGAGAAATAAAGAGGTTTATTCCATATTTGGGATGGAAATTAACGTCAAGGCTAATCTTGGACGTGCAGAAATTAGGGGGTTATAAAAGAGGGTGTTGAGCGAGACTGGTCAGAGATCACCCAGATATTCCAAGCAGCTATTATCTATTGAGAACGAGGTACCTTCGGAGTTAATCCAGATTAGCATTAAAGTGTAGAAACCATTTAACCTGTAGTGTTATCTCTTACGATCACGAAGAAAACACAAACAAGAAGTCCGGTATTACTACAGGACACAACATTAACAAATTATAAATTTAGTACAATTATAAATGCTGAATTTATGCGATTTTATTTTCGACAAGGATTCAATAGGACTGTTTCTGAACGTACAGGGCGAGTGTATAATGAGACCTACGTTCAGAGCTGAAATAGGGTAACTGGAGGTCACTTTGCTAAATCACAGAAACAACATAATATGACATAGTAAATACATGGATACTGTGTTTAAGTTTTACTAATTTAATAAAAGTCAACTGTATATAATTTTGACAGGAAATTTTAAAAAGGCAAACAAATTCAGAAAAATAAACAGGAACATCAGACGCCAAAATATCAAAAAGGAATTTGTTTTTTGAACTAGTTTCAAACGGAACTTTTCGTGCACACCTAGAAGCCTCACCAATAGCCTCATCAAAATTAATAATGTTATAGATGGTAAAAGTAAAATAGAAAATATTTTACTATTTCTGTGTATAGTAATTTTAATGTTTTTAGTTTAGCACATGTTAGTAAGCACTTTTAAATCTCCACTTCAAAGCTCTAAACTTCATTTGTCAGTATCTTTAATCTATTGTTGCTTTAACAATAGTGAGTACATGTAACTGAGTTTCATTTGTTTCTATGGCATGTGATGTATTTGTTGGTGGATACATTCAGTTGATAGCTAGCCGTCTTTCTGTCAAAAAGGTGGTTTAGAGAAGTTGTGTATAAGTTTAGTTTTTGTGATTGATTTCTTGAAGTTTTGGAATAAAGGATTGTAGCTATTTACCAGGGCCCTGTTTCACGAAATTTTAACTTAAGATAAAATCCAATTTTAGTAGATACTTCAATTTTGATTGGCTAAGCACTAAAATCAATCTAATATTATCCAATCAAATTACTAAAATTGGGATCTTATCTTAGTTAAAATTTCGTGAAATAGGCCCCTGATATGTTGTATTATATTTTACTGATTGTATGAGCTGTATAAGTTAAGCTCTGTAGATTTTTATATTTTAATACTGAAGTTCTTAGTTTTTTATGGATAAAGTTCATAAAGTTAATTTACATACATACATACATACATGCACACATTATATATATATATATATATACATCATCCTATTTCAGGTTGTTAGATTAATAAGTTAAGCTAACAGGGTATATTTAAAACCCCACTTCGGGTAAGTTAGTTTAAATTTAGAGTAGATAGAGTAGTTTAGCTAAAGTACCGGTACAATGTTTGCTATTTTGTTGCAAACAGTGATTTGCTTTGTACAACAGTAGATATGTGTTAATGATGTTTGTATTTCTGTTTTTTCCCTTTTGTTTGTGAACTTTATATTATTATTTTGAATTGTATATTTGCAGGGTTTTATTTACTTGCCTGGTTTATACAGTAATAAAGTTTTGAACCCGTTCTGGATTGTTTATTTTGACGACCCCAGATCCCCTCTACAACAATAATACTCGGCAAAGCTGCCCCCACCCACTGTCGCGGGCCATGACTGGGCTAATGAAGACAGGCATACGTCATACAGTTATTTTACAAACAGGCCAATTGAACCATTTCTCTTATTCGGGGGCTCCTTTCATGGATTTCGGGGCTCTTATATTGTACTGGGGGGGGGGGGGTCATATAAAAATTAAAATTCTCTCCACAGATACGTTGTTTTCTTTCCGGTACTACGTTAAACTCCATTATTCATTTGATAATATGGCCACAGATCACTAATTATTTCCCCATTGACTTTAATGTTAATTCTCGTCTCTTAGACGCCTCCAACTTTTCCCCAAATTTTCGTTGTGAAGTTTCGTAAGTTTGAGGCAGGAGGATACGAGAGTTGAGAGGTTGGTGGGCTGGGGTGAAATGTATGGTCGAAAATTGCATGTTTAGTGATCTTTACTTCCAGTTTCTGTTTCTCAAGTTTTCCATGATGAACCTCATACGTGCTTTTGGGCAATTGGTTGCCAGATGTTGCTCCATCTGTTGTAGAAATCTTTATGCCCAACGAAAATTTGCGACAAAATGTGGCTCATACTGGTTTTCTCACTAAGATGTTCATATACATTGTTCCGGCGTTCACAGGGACTATTTAGCTCGTTAGCAGTATAAAGTTGCCCAGTAAATTTGACTAGGAATCCAAACTTTTTCGACAGGGATTCAAGTTAAGTTTCAAAGATATATTTACTGAAGTATTGAATTATGTTGCTCCTTTTAAACACATCAGATTAAAACAAAGGACTGAACCATGGATAAACAGTGAAATTTTAGACTTAATATCAAAAGGAGATTGGCATCTAAACATTTTCAGAAAAACTGAAAATCCAAATGATTACAAAAGCTTTTGTAAAATTAGAAACAAAACACAGAGAGTAATAAAGAAAGTTAAATCGACATATTTAGCAAACAAATTAGAAGAAAACAAAACTAATTAAAAAAAACTCTGGCAAAATCTTAAAAATCTTGGATATAAAAACAATAAAAATGATAAAGCAAACATTGTCTTAAATGTTAATGACACTAATATCCATGACCCAAAGTCTGTTTCAAACCATTTTAATAACTTCTTCACAACGGTTGCGTCAACTCTTGTGCAAAAGTTAACCCCCCTAGCAATCGTTTTAACTTTAAATCACTTCTGTTACAGAAGTTTTACACCAATAAGAACGAAATGATAGCACTTTTAATTTACATTATGTAACTGAGGATTTTATTTTCAAGCAACTTTGTTCTCTTTATCCAAAAAAAGTACAGGTCTTGATGAGATTCCGGCAAGATTCTTAAAAGACGGCTGACGTCTTAAAAGTTCACATTCAATTTCTTATCAATTTATTTATATCAGAAAACTTACTACCTGGTGATTTGAAACTAGCTAGAGTTAAACCTGTGTACAAGAAGAATAGCTCTTTGGATGCAGGTAACTATCGACCTGTAAGTGTCTTGAGTATTGTGTCAAAATTGCTTGAAAAATCTATATACATTCAATTAGATTCTTATCTATGGGTATCAATCAAGTTTTCGTGGCAGATACTCAACAGACTCATGTCTGATCCACCTTTTAGACCACTTGAAAGGCCAAAATGCAAAAGGTCTATTTACAGGAAGGATAATGCTTGACCTCCAGAAAGCATTTGACACATTCGATCCTGTTGTATTATGTGAAAAACTAAAACTGATGGGCGTTCAGTCCATTGATTGGTTCTACTCATATCTGCCATGCAGGAAACAAGTAGTCAACATTGGTGATACATTATCAGAACCTGTCCCCATAAGGTGTGGTATGCCCCAGGGTAGTATCCTTGGACCGTTGCTATTTCTTTGTTATGTAAACGATATGGTTATTAGCACCCCACCCCCCCCGAATGTAAACTTATCTTATACGCTGATGACAGTACAATTTTATTTATCGACCAAAATTCTGAAGTCGTCTCACAAGCACTTAGTTGTGCTCTTGATTCCTGCTCAGAATGGATCATCGACAATAAACTGTCACTCCACCTCGGTAAAACCGAATGTATTCTCTTTGGGCCTAAACGTAAATTAAGACATTAAACAGTTCACAATAAACTGCAATAACTATAACGTAAGGGCAACGGAAAGCCTAAAATATTTGGGTGTATATTTTGACAAATACTTGTCTGGTGACGACAGTGTTAACAATATTGTTAAAAAAGCAAACTCAAGATTAAAATTTTTGTTTTGCTACAATAAATGCCTAAGTAAAAAATGCAAAAATTTACTTTGTTCTGCACTTATTCAGTGCCACTTTGATTATGCCTGCTCAGCCTGGTATTCTGGTGTGAATCAATCACTTAAAAATAAACTACAAGTTGTTCAAAATAAGGTTCTTAGATTTATACATGAGCTTGGACGTAGAGATCATGTTTCATATTCAGATTTCAAAGTACTAAACGACGAAAACCGAGTTAAACAGTTAAAACTTAACAATGTACATAAGAATTTTCATAATAATTGTCCATCATACCTTAAATCAAAATTCAAGTGTGTTAAAGATACTCATCAATACGGCCCAAGATCTAGTTTATTCAATTTTTCTGTTCCAAAATGCGCGGGTAGAGTTCAGTTCACATCATTTTATTACACTGCCATAAGTATCTGGAACGATTTACAGAATGATATTAAGTCTTTAGCATCACTTTACAGCTTTAAAGCTGCAGCCAAGAAGTATTTATTGTTAACCGAAAATTAATCTGTGATAGGCCTACATGCTTGATTATCTACTATTAGTAAAATTGGTTGATGTATAACATGTAGACTTAATTATTTTTAATTATTTGTGATACATTGCTGTGATGGCTTAGTTATTAAATTTGTCTCCTAATAATGACCTGACGCGACCTTGACAACCTTGGACCCCAATGGAAATAAGCAATACGTCAAGCTTTATGGGCTACCCTAAGTAGAGGTCTCTTCATGACACCATGCCTACCATACTTCTCATTTCTCATATCAATCATGCAATGCTCCAGAACGTCTTTATTTCATATACACAACTTAATATATTGTAGCCACTTTCCCGATCATACCATGCAACTCATAGTTTTTAGTACATGTACTTTAATTTATTGTTGTCATGTTGTAACCTTTACTTGAAGAAAAAATAAATAAATAAATAGGACGGTAAAAGGCATATGAACGTGTTTATCATATGTATCATGGTAATGAGCAATTTATTATTAAGTTTCACTGATTATGTCACTGATCAGTGGGTGGAAGGAGGTCAGCGAGATGTCTGGAACCATTTCGCGACTACTGATCACCGCACAACCAACAACGTAGCTACGAGAACGTAGCTAAAAACGTTGAGATATACTGATGTTCTTGTTTTAGCTACGAGTTGAGGCCTTTAGTTCCAAGTTAAAAATTCAATTTCTTTATTAATGCATATAACATCTTTAAAATAAGATAAGTTAATACTAGTATCACTAATTAAAAAGAATCTTGGTTATGTCATGGATGTCACTATGTCTGCAACTCCCCAAATAAGCAATATTATTAGAAAAATGTACTTTAAATTGAAACCAATAGCAAGTATCCGAGGTTATTTGAGCAAATCAGTCTGTGTAAGGACTGTGACTTCATTAGTTATTTCCCAACTTGACTATGACAATGCTCTTCTAGCCGGAGCACCTAAATACTCTCTGGATAGGTTGCACAAAACAATGCGGCCAGACTGGTGACTAAAACACCGAGACGTGAACACATCAGTGACAAACTAAAGGAACTGCATTGGTTGCCAGTCAGAGCACGAATTGAATATAAAATCCTTACGACTGTATATAAAAGTCTCTTCTCTATATCCGCTCCCAGCTATATGAAACAGATGTTTACACTGTATAGTGATGTACAGATACGCCACAACCTCAGATCCTGGAACGATAACACATTACTATCTGTGCCGAAATATAATAAGTTATGTGAAAAATATTCCTTCCCTGTTAATGGCGCAATTCTCTGGAATGATCTTCCAAAAACAATGTTGGAACTGTAGCTATATAGTCGTGGTAACATTGTTTTAGAGATTATAGACAAGGAATGAGGAGATAAGATATAGTTTGATGTTTCTAAACATATTCACATATATGCAGGTGTGTACTGATATCAACTAACATTTGATTGACATATTGGTATATGACAAAGGGTTATAGAAACAAAACATACTGGTTCTATATGTCAACAACATGATAACAGATATCTCATGCGCAATTTCTAGAGTAAATTTCCATAACCATATAAGGGTGGGTTTTGACGTCATTGGGCTCAATTAACCAATCTCTCTTATTATTTACATCATGTTTGACCAATTAGATAATTGAATGTCCAAATCCAGTTGATACAAAATTAGAATACCTATTTGTAGACGTTCAGCGAAGAAAAATCACCCGTACCATCCGTACCAAACTTGATGATGATATTCGGAAAAAATCTTGGTAAATAAATTTTGTTTGTTAAATTAGATATGTTACATTTGTTAAAAGACCAATTAATATTAATTTAAGTTTAAAAATCTTATTAGAAACAAAATTGTAAAAATTTAACTGTTAGAGGATAAAGGATGTTCATTCATAAGTTTTGATGGACAGGTTTGGTAAACAATATAATATCACTGGTTATCGGGTTAACATAACCTGTAGTAAATTCGAGTAATTAAAGTTAAAGAGAGTCTTTGATATAACTACGAATTAATAAAAATAAAGAAACGGAGTAGGGAATATTACCAAGGAATAATAAATAATGATAAAGAAACGGAATAGGAATAAAATAGGAACTAATGTTGTCTCCGGATTGCAGTGGTAAGACGGCAGATCTAAGCATGACGTTTGTGAGTGTTTAACTCTAGTTTTCAAGATGGCCGTGCTCTCTACTGTAATTCGTTAATATGTGTTATTTGTTGTTTCGAAATATAGTATAATTTTTGAGATCCTTGTCCAAAGTCTCGAGAATTAGGATTTTAGTTGAGTTAGGCTAAATGTGGGTAATTCAGCTTTTGACGGAATTCTAAAACCCAAACGGAAATTACATAATGAAAACGCAATTACAAAATTATAAACTATTCACCTACTCAGTTCAGGTCACGAGGTCAAAGTTAATTTGGAGATTTATAATTAAAAAGACACATCAAAGTTTATTAATAGTTAAATAAAGTTTAATTCTAATTAAGAGTAAGGTTTGCTAATAAGTGTTCGAAATAATATATTAATAATAATGTTGGGTTAATACTTAAACTAAAGTTTTAAAAAGAATTAGGAATAGTTAGTTCTTGGTCTGATGGCAATGACATGTTTGATTGACGAATAAGATTGTACAAGCCAATCTTAGAAGAAAAAAAGAAAGTGTTCAATTTGACACTATGGTAGCTGAAAAGGACAACTACAGAGGCAAGAAAAAATGATTTACCAGATTATAAGATTGAGATTTCCTGAGACTGAATTTAAAGTGAAACTGAACTTTAAAAATTTGAAGTGATGTGCTATAGTGTTTTGAAATTAGGACACTTGAAGATTTTAAAAAGACAATTTGTGTTTTTTGAATTTAGGTTTCGGCTTAGTGAATTTTCATAGGACTTTGAGATAGTTTTTGCGTGCGGTTTTTGATTTTTGCTTATTTGTGTTTTTCTTTCACGGCTCTGTTTTATAGTATAGTAATCATTTATATTTTCCTGATGCGTGCATTGTTATAACTGAAGAAGACAAACGTCTTAAGAAAACATTAGGAAGAAATACACAACGTGAAGGAGAAGAAAAGACGATCAGATATAAATCCTAGACGATCACAAGGCTAACGGTAATATGTAGCAACAAACAAGATGCATGGGTCATACGTAGGATGTGGCGACCGGACCGACAACGCACGCTCTCCACGTCAGACAAAAAGACTCATGGTGCTACAGAACTATCTACATTTACAGAATTTAAATCTGCTTTAAAAACTTATCTGTTTAATAAAGTGTACTAGTGGTGTGATCATAAATATACTCCAGAGATACTTTCCACGTGATATTGTGACAGTATTACGTTCTTTAATCAGGTTCTTGGATGACAACACTGGTATATACATCTAATAATAGTTTTATTCTTCTTCTTACATATTAGGTACAAACATCGTAATGTAAACGACCGTAGAACTAACTATATGGAAGGAGTCATGACTTAATTGGCTTGGCTTAGCACGAGTGTGCTAACTCCAGAAGCTCTCGTCTCGTCTCCGACTCCTAGACCTGACTATAGTACTCCTGAGGTACCTTAACTAGGCGCCCGCCTAGCATGGCCTCCTGGACCTGCCTAAAGATTCGTTTCTGTTCTGAGTTTATAAACGTATTCCAGACAAAGGAGCTCATTAGACATCTGTCTAATGTATCAAGCATCATATGAAGGTTTAACATTCAATATAGTTTATCAGATAAAGAAAGCTAGATAAGACATGCCAACAACAAATTATAGTTACGCAATGACATAAGGAATACTACCAAGATCTCCAGCCGGGTATTGATAGCGACAGGTTTATGTTACAATCACTAACACGTATTTTAATATGGCAGGACGCCTCTATGACATATGTCATTATGTTATATACCTATCCCTCTTTTTAGAAAAAAATATGAAATATTTTTTTAAAGCCTTTACAAATTTGAATATAACTGGGATCGATAATATCTACCCTAATCTTAAAAGATAAAAATAACAATAAGAATGAAAAGACATATAAATACAAACAACACTTGTAAAATGTCGTATACAAAAATGTCTATAAACAAAAAGAAAAGGTAAATGAAACACACACGAATTTAAAAGTTATATATACTTGTAAAATGTCATAATATCCAAAAATGTCTTTAAACAAAATGAAAAGGTCAATGAAAAACACACGAACTTAAAAGTTATATACACACAATCGGTCACACACGCGAGTCAATAAAAAAAACAAACGAGATCCTGGAATCACAAACACAGACTACTCTTATTATTCATATAAATGGTGGAATCGCGAACACAAACTACTAGTACTAAAATTATCTTCTTAGACCGATTATTTGGTGGAATCGCGAACACAAACTACTGTAATTATCTTCTTAGACCGATTATTTGGTGGAATCGCGAACACAAACTACTGTAATTATCTTCTTAGACCGCTACTGCACTGTCGTAGCCAACTGTAGGGGTGGGGTACATATGATGCCCTTCCTCGTTCCAGTAATGTTGAGGGGTCAGAATTTTCCCTGCTCCGTTTAGTTCAACTATTGTTGTTGACCGGTAGTCTTTTCATTTTCCATACCGTCTGGCAAAACGGCGTGTTATGACATGTGCTATGAAGAGTATTAACTGCCACGTGCCGAAGTTTGATCATCTGTTTATCATATCATGGAGTGAACTTAATTAATAGTTAATCAAATTAGCAAGTGGAACAGACTTGACTTTAGATAACGATCTAACGATATTTACAGTATTATTTACATGGATACAATTGAAATTAGGGAGTCATATTGTTTTATCTCAAGAATAATGAATGATCTGAACACATTTAACCAATCTTAAATAAGATATTTTTGATAGAACTAACGGTTTATCTCTATAATTTTTAAACACAACACAAAACAAGACAATACGTTCGCTCTAAATCCGAGCACAACCCTCCTGGGGTTAAACCACTTAACATAAACTTCCCCCGTTACATATCGGGGCATTTCCCATTAAAACTTTGGGGTATTACAAATAAAACTCTCTACCGTAAATAACGGGTCTTCCCATTAACATTTGGGGCACTACATCACAAATAATAATCCCGTAAACCTCGGTAATCCCGTAAACCTCGGGGCATAAGTATATATATATATGCACAAAACAACACAACACAAAAACTTATAAGAGACAAAACCGTTAATACCGTGTGAATGTTTAAAGAGTTATATCTCTCAATTAGGATACGCTTATAAAACTCAATTCCAGATAACTAAACAATCATAAAACATTTCACTTCGCAGTTATTAGCCTGATAATACTTAGCTACTACTCACTTTAAAAGCCAAAATATGTGTTCAAAACAAACAATTATAATTCATAATCTTTTTAAAAACAACATGACGCATTTTAAAACAAATAATATATATACAATTTTGTTTTAGCCATTTTCCTGTTCCACTACTAGCCAATATTAAATTTAGTAACCACACCATGATATTTAATGACGCGTGATGATAAACTGCAGATTTCCAGTTAAATTATAATACATAGCACTAATGTCATTTATGAACCGTCGCCATGGTAGGATTTAGAAAAGACTTACCCGTGAATACTAAAATCTGTAGCCTGTGGTCGTCTAGTGGTATAAGACTTCAAGCGTTGCTCTGGTCTACGGCATCAATTTATATGTGACAGTATTACGTTCTTTAATCAGGTTCTTGGATGACAACACTGGTATATACATCTAATAATAGTTTTATTCTTCTTCTTACATATTAGGTACAAACATCGTAATGTAAACGACCGTAGAACTAACTATATGGAAGGAGTCATGACTTAATTGGCTTGGCTTAGCACGAGTGTGCTAACTCCAGAAGCTCTCGTCTCGTCTCCGACTCCTAGACCTGACTATAGTACTCCTGAGGTACCTTAACTAGGCGCCCGCCTAGCATGGCCTCCTGGACCTGCCTAAAGATTCGTTTCTGTTCTGAGTTTATAAACGTATTCCAGACAAAGGAGCTCATTAGACATCTGTCTAATGTATCAAGCATCATATGAAGGTTTAACATTCAATATAGTTTATCAGATAAAGAAAGCTAGATAAGACATGCCAACAACAAATTATAGTTACGCAATGACATAAGGAATACTACCAAGATCTCCAGCCGGGTATTGATAGCGACAGGTTTATGTTACAATCACTAACACGTATTTTAATATGGCAGGACGCCTCTATGACATATGTCATTATGTTATAATATACAGTGTGGCTGAACAGCGCTTAGAAATGACCATTGGACATAATGTAGCGCTATACAAGACAATTATTATTATTATTATTATTAAACTTAACAGAGGCAAATGTGGTGGCACAACTATCGCTTAACTCCAAATATTCGCATTTAAATTACTGAAGCCATATTTTTGTTAAACATTCACCTCCATTGAAATCCACGTGGATGTCATTTAGTAGGAGGTTAAACCACATTTGGACACAGATCACCAAATATTCATAGGCCGTTACCCACGAGTGTAGCGCGAAAGTTATTTTTAGTCTTCCTCTCCCTTTCTCTTTTGCCCCCTTTTGCATGGCGATTTTTGTTGACTTTTTGGTGTAGAATCGAAGAAAAGGGTTTGAAAATACATTTTCTGCCAGGTTTTGGTGAATAAAAGAGTTGGTTACGTTGAAAGGGAGGGTCGAAAATTGCTTGTTTAGTTGTCTCTACTTCCAGCTTGTGTATCTTGAGTTTTTCATTTTGAACCTCATACATGCTTTTGGGCCAGAGTTTGCCACATGTTGCTCCATCTGTGGCAGAAAGCGTTCTACCCAACAAATATTTGGGAAAAAGTTACAGCCGGTCTAAGAGACGAGAATTAACATTAAAGTTAATGGGGAAATAATTAGTGATCTGTGGCCATTCCATTTCCTGGATAACCCATACATAAGGGAATATATATCGCCTAGTAACGACACGACCAGTGGGCTTGATGGGGCGGGTGTTATAACATGGTAGCGTATATAAAAGATGATTGACAGTTGGAGTACGAAGAAGGGTAGACCTGTCATTCGATACAGGTGCTGGATTGGGGCGGGCGTATAAGATGGTAGCGTATATAAAAGATGATTAGCAGTTGGAATACGGAGAGGGATAGACCTGCCATTGGATACAAGGGCGTGAGTGGTGGCGGGAGTTATTAAATGGTAGCGTATGTGATTGATGATTGACAGTTCGAATACGAAGAAGAGTAGACCTGCCATGGGACACAATGGCTGGGTGGGGGCGGGGTAAAGATGATTGAAAGCTGACATACGAAAAAGGATGGACCTGCCATTGGACACAAGGGCTGGGTGGGGGCGGGGGTTATAAGATGAGTGACGGTTGTAATGCAAAGAAGGGTAGACCTGCCATTGGACACATGACCATAAAGTACAGTGTCCTATAGTTCCGACACATGACCATAAAGTATAGTGACCCAGTTTCGAAATGTCCATTCTATATCAATCAACGTGTGATTAATCACTGACGTCAGAGTATTTTTGATGATACGATCGGTGCAGGTCATATTTAGTAGGATCTCCTTCATCGCCTGATTTAAGCTCCTCCCAACTGTTCCCGTTAAAACAATTTATTAACTAGTATAAATGCTTTAAACAGAATTTACAACATAATATCAAGTAGTTAATATGGGTACAAGTTTTGGAATTGACAAAATAACATAATAATATGCATGTAACAATTCTAATGGAATTCTCGTCCCATCTGACTTCACGACTACAAAGATCTATTTGACAGGTTAACAAACTCTCGATTTACATTTGAAATAAGCTATGTTCAAGCCCGTGTCTACAATACAAGTGCAATCTCTATGACAGTCAAGTTTAGCAAGTTTTGTGCCGGCAGGGTGACCTATACCATGTCTCCAACATGTAGAAGCAGCACGTTTTACTAGTCTTGTTCCTGAAACATAAATATATAGACTACATTATCACTTACTTGTCACGTGTGCACTTTAGAGGTCAGTCATTGGGTCAAGCGGCGGGATGTCAATCGCAAGCTTTGTCGTGACAAGGAGTAAGATCGCCCACCTCCCAAGCAAACGAAATATTGAAATAATTCGGTTCCATTTCTAAGACCCTAAATGTCATAGTTTGTTACAGTGTCGTTTACGTTTATTCGTCTTTAAATTCCAACTGCCAAATATTTATTATAGGGGATGCTCGATTCACAGCCCAGGACGTCCCGAATTGACAGAATTGCAATCGAATAACGCGGAATTCAGTCCAGTCACAATTCTGCCAGTCCCGACAGCTGAGATGGAGTGAGTAGAATCGTGACGTATCCCAAGCAAAAAATATGTCTCAGCTGGCATGATTTTTCGAGATATTTTTTTTTTGTAGTCGACACATGCGTTGTACTCCGAAATTCTCCCTTTCACTCGATTGATACCAGTTTTGGAATTGAGAGAATTTAATTCCGGAACTGTGAATCGAACATCCCCGAACACCACTGACAGGAGATAGCTCTTGATACCAAGCCCTGCGCCACTGACAGACAATGATTACAGTTAATAACATTGGTTGAGAAACGGCATCGGGTGTTCTCGTCAACATAGACTACATTGAGGGGGGTTTCTACCTTAATGAAGGCGCGAAATATTCTTGCGGCCTATACTCATATATCGAATTCCAATCGTCAAGGGTTATTTTACGTACACGCCAATATGTACACAGGATTTCTCATCCCATCCGAACGACTAGACAGCTGTCCTTGTCAGATCCTCCGTCCTGTGCTATTGACAAGGGGAAACCACTCAATAAAATCTTAAGGAACGTTATCACCATAAGATCTCCATGGTTGCTAGCCAACGTCTTACTCCCTGAGCCATTGCGACTTCCTACATTGAGGTAGATTTACCAAGATGGATAAAACCATGAATAACAATACCTGGCTCCAGTGATCCAACATCTGGTATACTTGCACCTGTAATAGAAAACAAAACAACATTTATTTTATAAAGTTTATCTTAAAGTATGAATATTGTTATTTAATTATAAAAACTAACCAGCTCCAAACTTTGTATTGAGTTAAAACTTGCTATATTATGGACATCTATAAATTTATATAAAAACTAACCAGCTCCAACCTTTGTGTTGAGTTAAAACAAACTATATTATGGTCATCTGTAGACTTATAGAATCTTACCAAACTTACACATTCCTCAAATACAATGTTTGAAAACTCGAATTCTTAAATTGGTACCAAAAAAACGTTTGCTTAAAGCTGAACTCCGATTACAAAACTACAGAAATGATTAAAGGACAATATTGGTGCCAGTCATTATCACATATGTGATAGAACTGATTAAACACTTTCCAAATATAATATTAACACAGAGATCATCGCTACCATAGAGGAGTAATAAAGGATTCATGAATCGGAAGTGACGAACGCCAAAGGAAAACACGAGTTATCTCTCTATGTGAATGACTGAAGTGATGAGTGATGACAGATAAACGGCCGAATTTCTGCTCACTAATAATTCCTTCGAAGACAAAAAGTTGTTATATGGGACCGCAAGAGGTTATCTGACGATACTATAAAGTAATTAAGTGTCGTAGATAAGAGAACACGGGAAAAATAGAAATACTCCGTACAGCCCCTTGTTTTTATTCATTCTATAGGGGAGACCGGGGCACATTGATCCACTTTGTTCACATGCATGTCTCTTTATTTCATGATCAACATTTAAAAAAAAATCAATATGCCCTCTTATATGCCCTCTAAGAAAATAATTGACAGCGTGTGGCTTATTGATTAAGAAATGGGTCTAAGAAGTTATCTCACTTCTGTATAGTGTTGGGTTGTATAGTATTATTTATAAAGGATATATCCATTGTGGTCCAATGTGTCCCGGTCTCCCCTACCTTATAAAAACATGGTAATGCACGGACTTTTAATCAGTTTTTCTTTCCTGTTCTCTTATCTAGTGGCAGTCAATTCTTTTTATGAATTGTAAGATATTCTCTCACAGTGTCACACAGCAACTTTAGGTCTTCGAGGAAATTATTAGTGAGCAGATATACGCTCATTTATCTGTTATCACTAGTCACTCCAGTTAGTTATATAGAGGAATAACTCGTGTTTTCCTTTGGCGTTCGTCACTTCCGATTTATGAATCCTTTATTACTCCTCTATGGTAGCGATGATCTCTGTGATAATATTATATTTGGAAAGTGTTTAATCAGGTCTACCTCATATGTGATAATGACTGGCACCAATATTGTCCTTTAAATAAAAAAATACCGCCGTACATAATCGCCATACTTGTTTTCAATTTGTAGAAGAAGTATGGCGGCTGTACGGTGTAAGAAAACAGTGGCAGGGCACGCCCACATACAGTGTGTCTCTTGTCAGCCACACTGTCAACATCCGGCTAGCTACATTTCAACTACCAATTACCTCCTGACTGTGGGACATGTTTTACACTATCAGTTTGATGAAAATATCATTGCTACACAATTATTATGTCTGATCAGGTACATATTAGTTTACTAATTAGACGAAATAAGTCAACCACGAAATACTTTGCTCTAAAAACAAGGGAAAACTGCCTTACCCCATAGAATAACAATACTATCAACATCAATCATTTTTTTCTTATTTCTTGAAAAATTTTGCACAACAGCGTGTAAACACCCGATAATTTGTAGTATTATAAAGTCTAGTATTATCGTTCCAAAATTTATCCAAAGCGGCATAAAACCATTGTTCTCTCCATCAAAGAAGTATGTTTCACTTCAAAATATTCTTCATCTTGTCGTTATTTATGAGGATCAAGGGACATAAGTGGTTATGTCCCTTGAAGTTATGTCAACAACAAAAAGCATTTGTTGCAATGGTGTTCATAGATTTGTAATTCTTTCGGGTAAGGCAGTTTACCTTGTTTTTGGATCAAAAGTATTTCGTGGCTGACTTATTTCGTCTAATTAGTAAACTAATATGTACCTGATCAGACATAATAACTGTGTAGCAATGATATTTTCATCAAACTGATAGTGTAAACACGTTCCACAGTCAGGAGGTAATTGGTAGCTGAAATGTTACTAGCCGGATGTGGACAGTGTGGCTGATAAGAGATACACTGGATGTGGGCGTGGCCTGCCACTGTTTTAGTACACCGTACAGCCGCAATACTTCTTCTACGAATTGAAAACAAGTATGGCGATTATGTACGGTGATATTTTTTTTATTTAATCATTTCTGTAGTTTTGTAATCGGAGTTCAGCTTTAAATTACTATATACAAATTCAACAATAGTCGGGGAGGTAAGGATAATCAAACGCAAGAAAGCAAAAAGTTGAGAAATCAAGGATGAAGGAGCGAGAAATTAAGATTGTGACGTGTCCATAGTTTGTTAACAGTAGTACTATTATACAGAGCTAAACAATGGACATTATTCAAGAAGAATGCAAGGACTGTTAGAATTTCTAAATTACTATAATATACATATTCAACAATAAGTATGATGATAAATACTGGCTTGCATGGATTCACTACCGTTTTAAAGTTCAAGTTTGAAAACGGTCATCTTCATAGATTTCCAACTGTCGACGATTCTGAACACCAACGCGTCACGACCGGGATATCCAAACAATTTTCTTGTCGTCTGTCCTGCGCCAATCGGACCACCTACTGGAATCGAACACGGGACTTGTGATTCGTATGTCGGCGCCATAGTAACAAGATCACGTGTATTTATTGGTGTATACCTAAAACTAATGACGCACCGCTGTCCTGGCAAATACAGAAAAATGGGTAGTTTAATCCCATTTAATTTCTGTCGAGACTTGTTTTCTATATGATAGAAACAGTAGATTAAATATGATAATAATACTTACTGGATACAAGTGCGATGAAACAAAGTACAAGAACTAACGGTAAAACTTGCATGATGACCAACAACAGTTGTTTACAATCTGTATCGCCAATAGAACAGACAGACATATTTATAGGACTCGAAAACCATTATCAATAATGTACACATAATTAAACAATTATCCGACCACTGAAAGACACAAAACACACAAAGAATATATTAAACTAATAATTATCACCTTTATAAAATGTATTTTGAAAAAACATTCAATAAACACGAAAATTAAAATTTTCAGTATCTGTATCATAGTCCAATAGATATTTAATAATCCAACAGGGTGACAGACGCTGTCATAATTATATTTCATATTTTTTCTTTTTTTTTAAATTTGATATGCTATGTGCGAACAATTATACCGATGATTTGTTTTAGCTGGACAAAATGTCGAAATATATATTAATAAGCGACAAATCCACGATCGACGATTCTGGTAATTATAAAAGCGGTAAATAAGAGGACGGGTTTTTGGGTGAGAGTGGGGATTCCGAAAATAACAATAAACCAAAAGGTTAGAATCATGGAATCGGTCGAACTCTACAGGCAATACAGAAGGGAAGACCACTGGCGTGAGTGTTCTCGTCAGGGCCATTGTAATACACTTACTGAGTCTTTATCAATCAAATGATAAAGTTATGTGAATAGTAGGCAAATATATACCGAATATGCAACAAAGATAACAGTCAAATACAATTAAAATTTTGATTAGAGGGTCGGGCCAGTGTGGGGGGGGGGGGGCTGAGGATGTGGCCGACTAAGAACACTCATAAGAAATCATTATTGTTGGGGAAATATTTGGGGGGGGGGCTAATTGGCGATTTTTTGTTTTTGTTTGGAGGGGGGGGGTATCCCCACACCCTAGACCCCCACACCCACAGTGGCTAAGGGGCCGTAGGGGGGGCATTTACAACTAAACCTTCACAACGGAAAACTCTTACAGGGATTAAAAGGGGTTGTCGATGACGCTGGCTTAATTTTTTATCTCAAATATCAATTTCGAGAATCCATGACGGCAGAAAATCAAAATGAAATCCAAAATAGATGAATATTCCATTTAGTGATTAGTTGTTTCCGTTGGATATGGCTTGTAATAATTATGTCTTATGTAAGGGTTTTGAGATTGCTGATTTCTGTTTCTACTCAAACATCTACGACAACCAACAGGTACACTGTCAAACATTTATGTAAAATTACAATAGTACAAGTGGTTTTTGTACCCCAATTGTCGGTATGGTTTACAACATACACTACTTTTACCAAGTCTGAAGTATTTTTTTTCGGGTAAGTTTATCGAGTTTCATGTTTCATGGGCGGCGATGAAATCAAAGACATATTCAAATTCCGGCAAAAATACATTCTTACATATTAGGTAATAAAACTGAACTGAAAGTAACGAACCAAGCATGTGACTTTACAGATTTTACATTTATTCACATTATTTTGTAATTTACTTTTAGGCAAGAAATATAAGTAAAATTACAGCAGTTACAGTGTTTGTTTTTAACTTAAAACATTAGGAATATTTACTAATATTCAATAGGCACATTCAAAATTCGGTAAAATATATGCTTATTATGTAATATTTCACAATTGAACGGAAAATAACATAGACAGCATGTCATTTTACAGATTTACCTTTATTTATATTATTTCGTAAATTTACTTATTGTGAGTTTTCGTAATCGGTAAATTTACTATCTCTTATTTTATTCTATTATTCCATATAGCAACGAAACATTCCTAATAATTATCTTCTTATAGTATTCATTTCAATTTGTTAACCACCACGTGGGCAATCACATTTTGCTAAAATTGGTGTATTGTATGGCATGTATACCTGTTTCTATTATTTTTAAGATCTATAAAGTGTATTGATATTTATCGTACGTTAATCAGTAAGTATTTTCTTAAATGTATAAGAATTTATTTTTTTTTTTTTTTACTTTCAGGCTGTAGGTTGCATTATCTCGTTTTCGTGTTCGCTTGTAGACCGTTAAATAAACCGATTGGAAAGTAGGTTTTATAAGTGTGACTTTTTAATATACAAAAACTTTTTTTTTGGGGGGGGGGGGGGGTGTTATCAATTTTAAGAAGACTTTATACAAACACGGACATCTGAATTTTATTTTTTTACCAACTTTCAACCCATGAAGTGTAAATGATTTAATTAAATCTACCTGTCCATAATATCATATATTGTATTGGACGTTAAATCTTTTAAAAAGTGTTTCTTGGACCGGGCTGTCTGTGAAATTACCAATATTTAGTATTTTTGACAAAAGTGTAAATTAACATTGTGATGTATTTTTACAAGAAATGTAAATTAACATTGTGATGTATTTTTTACTAGAAAATTAATGAACATATATGTCCTTCTACAGTAAAATGTTAAATAACTAGCGGTGTAATTTTACCTATATGATTTATTGGCAACTTTTATTGCCCGTAATTTTAGGGTAAAATAACCAAAATATAAAATGATAAGTCGTATATTATTTTACAGTTTTGAAATAAAAATCTTTCCGTTTTAGTCAATACATTTCCATATCACACGGTAGACCTCATCTTATCATATAAACAATTGCTATTCACGTTTCCATTTTATCCAATGAACAGTTATAGTTAATTCGTGTAGAAAGATATGCTGTAAAACATCTCATAAATTAACAATTGGTACATTAGTCATACATGGAAGTTTCCGTTTAATTGAAAATTCCAATAAACAATTTATTTTTATATTGAAAGGAAAGTGCTACAGGTGGTAGGCAATATTTAAACGTTGTTTAAAGGAGCCAAGTCGGTATCATTCACAGTCTTTGACATTGCCAACACGACTCATTTGTAAGTTTAAATCAACATTGATATTGTTATATTAGCGAAAAAAGATGGATTTAAAACAAAATAAACATTATAAAACTGACACACGATTCACGTGCAATAATGCTTTTGAGCGCCATTTGTACGAAGCGACGCGATAAACGAGACTAAACATATCCCATGTAGGGAAATACTACCGATGTAGACTGGAATAACAAGACGCCAAAGTCTGCCATTCAATTCGAACTCTTCGCTTTTTTCGCTGAATATAATTGATTACAAATTGCAGTAACAACAGAAACGATTTAATGTAAATAAGTTTATATACATTCATATTACATTTCTAGGTACCAAAGAATGGTGATTTAGCTCCTTTGGTGTGTATTTTCGTAACTAACCTGTCGTTTTACTATCGGTCTTTAAGATACCAGGGGATTGACTAGGGATCCCGATCGTTGCTCCGTTAAAGGTCTTCACACTGTGTTGGGATGTCGGGGTGCAAGGAGGTGTCGCTCCAACCGGGCGCGAAATGTGTTTTAAAATTGTACTTTCTACGGTATATCATGGTGTTTCTCGCTTATGCGCATATTTAACCCTATCATTCTAAACAGTTCATCAATAACAACGTAATTGCATGAGTAACAGGTTGGGGGGCTAAGCGACGCAATATAATTAATATAAATTACGTTAGAGACCCTAAATTCTTAACAACTAGATATGTTACACTATAGACTATATGTACTGTAGAGGTTACCTTAGTTTGTAAAATATCTTTATTCCCTGGGGTGAGCTTATGTGGCATGGAGATAGGATCGCCTTTTCAACCTCGTGGGTTTCCTCTGTGCACTCTGGTTTCCTCCCACTGCTAAAGACCCCTAAGCGCAAGTGAATTATTGAAATAAAATTAAAAACCATATATTATGTTAGTCCCGAAATGACCTAGTTTGTGTCGAGTGGACGTTAAACCCCATCTCTCTCTCTCTCTCTCTCTCTCTCTCTCTCTCTCTCTTCTGGTTTATGTATTGAAGTTGTTAGCTAGTACCAGTGACAACAAGAACTAGGCCAACAAGAATATGTCTGGTGGTTAAAAACAGGGGCAATGACATCATTGTCTGATAATCCATACAAGGTTATCCCATGAGTTAGAAACCCTCCTATGTGCCCATAATACACTGTCTTGAAATCCAGGGTAGCGTCTGTGCAGTTGACCAATCCGGTAAAGGAAGCACATGGTCAATTTCCCGGGGCTCAATCATGACTCGTGCGCGTAACCTCTTTATAAACAAGTGTAAGATTGAAGTTTCTTTAGACATCATAGAGATCCCGAGCATTATAGCCTCCTAGGCCTAGAGCCTAGACCGAAGGCACTATCCTAGAACCATCTAGAAGTATGTGGCTCTTGACACATTTAAGCAGATACGTCTGAGTTAGAAAGGATATTAACCCCAGTCCGTGGGTATTTTAATAACTGCTCAAGTAACTATCATAGATATTGTAGGTTCCTGTATGTAACCTTTGTAGCTTCCCATATATAAACATAGTAACAACATCAAAGGTGTTTTAGACTTAATTGATCATTGGATATAATCCGTGAAATCCGACGAAAAACCCTAGACGACAGTCACATCAGACACCGTAGTGTCACAGTCCCTGCTTTTTGGTCTCGCGACACGGGATAGTGTCACAGATATATAAAAACGTTCAACTCCAGTGAAGATAGTACAAAGACATACAAAATGAAGAACATTGCATGTGAAAAGGTAACTCTAATATGTTTGGAATTTAATTTAGAACCCAAAATAGAATTCAGTAGCCATGAAAACCTTATTAGATATATTTTGGATTAGATAGTATGGATTCTGTTTCGATTGTCCTTTTACATTTATACCAACTGGGTAATTCGAATTTAGTTTTAGGAGTCAGAGTTTAACCCAGTAGCCCCAAAGCCCTTATACAATACGAATTACAAGCCATATCAAACAGCAGAAAATAACGATTAATGAAAAATCCATTTTTAAAGATGGGTTCCCAGCAAATGATTTATCGGGTGGTTATTGCCAATAAAAGTATGGCAATTTTGGTCAGGGGCGGATCCAGAGGGGGGGGGGAGTCCAAACCCCACCCTGCTCAGCTACATAAAAAAATTGAATGCCTTGCGTCAATGAAATTAAATTACAATATGATCCTACATCATTACAGAAATGATCTCCCACTTTAAAAAGCTCAATTTGTATATATGCCTATGTAAGACGATGATGACAGAATTATTTAACAGGAACATGGCAAACCCCCTCCTGCGAAAATTTCTGGGTCCGCCCCTGTTGGTATATATGGAAAGTAGAGATATTCAATGTTACTACAAAAGTATTGGATTCCCTGAAAAACACTCATTTCATAGCGGGGTATACTTGGCAATTACAGTGATTTGAGAAGGATTTGAAGCAAAATTATGATATATTAATTAGTTTGAATATGTTTTTAGTCCTAATATATCATCAAATCACCCAGTTTGTAACCGGGAGGGAGCGACTGGTAAACACCTGCGTGCAGTGCTGTATCGTACGATCTGTCATTGAGTCAGCTGGCGTGATTTCGATTCCCCGGTGTAAGGTCGCTTGTCCAACCTCATAAGCCACGTATGTTGTATTATATTCAGAACGCGTAGTTCATACAAAATATACTATTCAAAAAAAGTAGGGGATATTTGATTTTGGGGGCATAATACTAAAATATGCAAATGACTACGAAAAAAGTCACTATAGAACCTAACAAAAGAAACATTTCCAGTTACATGTGACGCCCAAACGCACCAATAGCTACCGCATGGAATGCAGGTGATGCGTGAGATCATCATGGGGGTCCAACCTAAGATTTGCACGACTCTGACTTTGAATGTTACAGTCATTGTGGCATTGAATTCCAGGGTGGAAACATCAGTTTAATTGTTTTAGTGACCAGAAAACAAATTTTGATATGCGTCGGCTTACCCAAAATGAAAGGTTACGTGCCCTTGGCATGCTACAGATGGGCACAACACAGGCGGTTGTGGCGCGGGGGATGAATGTTTCTCAGTCTGTCATAAGCAGGCTATGGTCCAGATACCGTGATACACAATCTGTACAGGACAGACCACGCTCAGGTCGACCAAGGGCGACAACTCAAGCCCAGGATCGATTTATCCGTACCTTGGCCTTGAGAAATCGTGTAATCACAGCAAATCAGATCAGCGCTCGTCTTCAAACAGACACTGGTGTGAGAGTGAGTGGCCAGACGATTCGGAATCGACTGTATAGTGGTCACCTTCGCGCCCGACGTCTCCCTTGTTTGAGAGATCATCACATTCAGGCAAGACGTCGTTGGTGTAGGGATCGTCAACCCTGGGATAATCGACGCTGGAGCAATGTGATGTTTTCAGATGAGTCATGGTTCACTGTTGATTTTTTGGACAGACGTAGGAGGGTGTGGCATCGTCGAAACGAGCGCTTCCAAGACGTTAACGTCATCAGACATGATCGATTTGGGGGTGATTCTGTTATGGTGTGGGGAGGCATCACTGTTGCTGGAAGAACGGCTTTACATGTTGTTGCAGGGCGTGTTACAGGCCAGTACTACCGGGACAACATCTTGCCAATCCATGTTGTGCCGTTCGCACGACGTCATGGCCGCCGTTTCATCTTCCAGGATGACAACGCAAGATGTCACAGGGCCAGGATCATTACAGGTTACCTCCAACAACAGAACATCACCACATTACCTTGGCCAGCACTGTGTCCCAACCTCTCCCCCATCGAGCATGCCTGGGACATGCTTGGACAGAGGTTACGTCAACGTCAACAACGTCCTGCCAATGTCCAAGAACTTGCTGCTGCGTTGCAACAGGAATGGGACAATCTGGACCAAAATGACCTTAGACGTCTCATTAGGAGTATGCCACGTCGGATCAATGCTTGTTTGGCAAACAAAGGGGGACTTACCCGTTACTGACTTTGTTGTGATGCTGTGGTAACTTTGCTGTTTGACCCCGGGTATCATTTTACCCTTATAATGGTCAGTCTGTGCCTTACTTAGTCTAACGATCATTTGGAATAAATCGATGAATGTGAACTTCATTTTATTTTGTCATTTGTTTCTTCGTCAGTTTCATAAGGTGACTTTAATAACACTTAAAAATCAAATATCCCCTACTTTTTTTGAATAGTATATTATTTCATATCCAACTTTCCCCTCGAACTAACAATAAATTGTTTATTGAAATTTTCTATTAAACGGAAACGTTCTTGTCGCTGTAAAACACTCGATCAAAATACGAAGTGTTAATTTATATGATAATTTAAGGCACACACGATTTAACACCATATCTTTCTGCATGAATTTGTATTCGAAGAATTTGAAAAAAGAGCCATTCCCTCATCACTAAAACACACTCAACCTTGTTGAAGACCGCCATATCGAATATTGTTATTTATATAATTTCACCGTGGCCGATTTGAGTATGGAGATGTCTGATATACGTATCATTGAAACAAACTTTATTGGTTTCTTTTGCAATTCGTGTTGGGTAAAACTTTATTGGTTTCTTTTGCAATTCGTTTGGGGTAAAACGCTATCCCACCCATCCTACGCATACAGGACAAAAATACAAGGGTTTCCCTGACCGGCAACCTGGCGATTAGGGATATCTGTTCGGGCGACGTCATAGGTTGCACGCGGTGGTGCTGCTTCAGCTAAGTCACGTAACGCAAAGTTACAAACATGACTTCTTTAATACATTTTTTTATTGCATGGGGTATTTCCTCGCGAATACAATGTTTTGAGAAGGATTTGAAGTACCATTTAGTTAGGGGATGTTTTTAGTCCAAATATATCATCAGATCACCCAGTTTGTTCCGCGGAAGGTATCGTTAATGTGTCTTAAAATGTTATTTCCTAATATAAAAGTAACAATTATTATCATGATAAATATAATACATGGCGCTAGGAATATGTTTGCTAACTTTCGAATCCGGGTGCTGGAATATGGGTGAGAGATACAGTTCGGTTGTTAAGATGATATTGCCTTGATAATGTCATCATTTATTTAGAACCAAGGGTCTGAAATATCCAAAAATGGTCTGGCTCCGCAATTCGATGTAGGAATGTATGTCGATGACTTTATTGGAGCTTGTGACTATGTAGGCTAACATATGCAAAGTCGTTCTGTATTTGAAGAGGCAATGAGGGGTTCAAAGGGATCAGTAGGGTGTAAGAAGGGAGAGAGGGACATCCAAGTAAATTCGAAATTTTTGGTATTGTAGAAATTTTTAGTATTGGAACAGTGAATTTCAATAGTTATTATCCGTCACATTTCCAAGAAGCGACCCGGTTGAGTTCACAAAGTAAATTAGAGTATGAAATTTTTTGTATTGTAGAATGTTTTAGTATTGGGACAGTGAATTTCAGTTGTGGTGTGGAAGCTGGTGATTGTTATTAATAATAACACTTTGAGACCGAACATTTACATATGATTCTAAAAGTAACAGGGCATTTCCCGAGATACCAAAGTCTGAGTTTAATCGATGCAGAATGATGTCCTGGTCTATGATATCGAATGCTGCAGATAGATTAATCTAAAAGAACTATTAACACACTTTTCCGGACGTCCAAACACATATTTAAATCGTTATGTACGCGAACCAAGGCAGTTTCGGTGCTGTGATGTTTCCTGTAAGCACTTTGGAATTCCTCCATTAAATTATGCGTGCCTATATGAGCTGTTAGTTGATCGACTAGTACACGGTCTAGTGTTTTGGAAATGAAGTTAAGATTCGAAACGGAGCGATATGAATAATATATGTATATGCATACTATAATTAACTTTATACGACATCTAAGTTTAGTATAAATTAGCTGAGTTTGAGACAAATGAGTGGAGCTTGGAAGCCCACCATAGGGTGTCTCTGTTTCGTAAAGACGGAGAGGGACTGAGCAGGTGTATGGGCCCACCGCAGTTCCACCACTGCCTTGGCAGAGAGGCGGAATGGTAGACTTAGTTTTATTATGCACCGTCCTGATGCGTATCTGTTTATAGTTTAAGTACCTGTATTGCTGTTGTATAGTTACGTGACAGAGAGATAGAAAGAGAGAGAGAGAGGGAGGACTAACATATGGTTTTGGGACTAACATATGGTTTAATTTTATTTCAATAATTCGCTTGCGCATAGGGATCTTTAGTGGGAGGAAACCGGAGTTCCCGGGGGAAACCCACGAGGTTGTGAAGGCGCCCCTATCTCCATGCCACATACGCTCACACCAGGGCTCGAAACCTGGGAGCGTATGTGACATGGGAGGAAACCGGAGTGCCCGGAGGAAACCCACGGGGTTGAGAAGGCGCTCCATCTCCATGCCACATACGCTGACGCCAGGGCTCGAAACCACAGCCGCAAGCCAGAGGTGACCGGCCAGCTAGAGGTCGAAGCGCGGCACTCTAGACCACTAGGCCATCCCACCCCCATGTATAGTTATGTAGATGTCTTGTATTTTGTTCCGATGTAAATAAACCATATATTTATGAAAGTAATCTCTGATTATCACTAAGATATACGACATTCTTCGGAGCTAACAATTATCAGCAGAACAACACTGGTTAGCAGTAAACTTTTCAGTTATAATCATAGTCAAATAAGTAATTAAACATACATTATGCAAAAGAAAAATATGCCTATTGTAGGTCTTTCTTTTGGCCTGAAATATTATAGAAACTATGAATTAGACATTAAGTAACTTATTCAGACCATAATCTCGATGTCAAGGATAACCTGCGATATTTCTTGGATTGCAGTTCGATTTGCTTCAGAATTTTCCATCGTGATTAACCGATTAAATGGATAACCGAGACAACTAGTTTTGTCTTACCGACTTTAGCAATGATGACCGAGGCTAAGCGGAACTTTCATTCGCTTAGTTTTCGGTTCATAGTGGATCGATTTGATTGAAATTTTCTGCAAATTACATTAGCTAGTTTTAACTTTTATAGCGAGCACTGCGAACTCGTTATCTAATCTCCCATAATGCATCTTTAATAATCCAATTGGATGACAGATGTTGTCATAAATATATTTCTCTATTTTTTTTAAAAACATGTAATATATTATATGCGAATAATCATTCCGATGATTTGGTTTAGCTGGACAACATGTCGAAATATAAACAAGCGACAAATCCACGATCGCCAAATTCTGGTAATTATAAAAGAAGTAAATAAGAGGGTATTGGGTTGGGAGTGGGGTAAATTCTTTCTCTCAAAGAAACCAACATGGCATCAATTCCAAAATCAAAAATAAATCAAGAAGTTAGAACCATGGACGTGGGTGTACTGTACATAAAGACTGCAGTACTCTACCGACAATACCAAAGCTACACAGGTCGTTGACCTGGGCGTACTCCACAGACAGTACAGAAGAAAGGACCATAGACTCTACAGACAGTACAGAGGTGGCGTGAAATATCAGGGTCTTAAAGACATGATTTAATTATCTTAACCACTGTTGATAAAACAATGTAATGATATATTTAACGTTAACCAAGATGGTAAATCTGTGTTAATTTCCCTCCTTACCCCTTCACATTTTACCATTTTACCCAATAGTTTCATAGTCCTACAATTCAAAACCAAAAAGAACATCCATTTGCTGAACCGAAACCAGCTCGATTTGAAATTTTTACAACAACTGATACATAGGTAACATTAGACACCAAATTACTCTTGTTACTTATAGACTTATTTTGATTCTCTTTATGGGCGTGTTAGATTAGGCACATTTTATTGGAGTTTGTCCATCTGAAACTATTTGGGGTTAGTAGAACTGAAACCAGTCAGATTCGACGATTCAGATCCCATGCTTCAGCATTACACGGAGTAGGATCGCCTGGCTAACCATGTATTGAGTGGACGTTAAACAAAACATTGACAAAATTGACAAAACAGTTTTAATCCTTGTATACCCTAGAGATTCGTACAATATAATGCTTCATAGTAGTATATGTACCAATAAAACTCTTATTCTAAATATCTAAACGCTTGGTTATCATACGAAACACGTTTGTCAGTTGTTGAGATGGTGGTTACATCTGGGACGTCAACATTTATTTCTACTGGAGATGCCTTTGCCCACTCTTGCTCCGTCCCGCTTCCAAAAAATAGGAAAAATATAGCACCACATATATTGATGCCGCCATTTATGAAGAAGATCGTCTGCCATTGTTCCAGAGTTCCCTGTAAAAAATACAAAATAATAAACACTTTATATCCGAATTACAATTAGTTATATCTATAAGATATCACCAGTTTTTAAAAATTACATACGCTTCCATTTTTCGTTCATTATCTAACTTTTAACGGCGTTATTCCAGCTAAGTTGTAATCAAAAAAAGCATAGAATCGATATATTTAATAAGCTGAATTTACAATCGCATTAATAGTTTTTCTTGTGAAGTTCTTTCCATTTCGTTTCGTATCGAGAATAATGAGAAGTTTATGAATGAAACTGTATAAAGTATAGTAATCACATCTGGTGTTAGAGCAGTTGTTATAATGGGAACACAGATGGCCACAACACAGGCACTGGTCAAAGTTAATCCTGCAATAGGTCCTGCAAATCTGTAACATAAAAACACACAATAGTAGGAATAAGTAATTATTTAGATGATATAAAAGCTCCTAAAAACATCTTTAATAAATTGTACAGAATTTTCTTGGAGGAGAGGGGGCTGGGTTTTTAAGAAAAAATCAGATAACAAATAAAATAATTACTTCTGTTCATATAGAAGTGTGACCACGTTATTCTGGTCTTATTAAATCAAGACTGATTCCAAGTAACTTCTAAGTAATTTATTAAACATAGATAAATCAACAAATATTTACAAGAAAGAGAGAGATCCGATTCATTCTAAACCGTAGCTCACTCTGTCTGAAATATAGTTCTTACAAAATATATAATAGACAAGTATGACACATTGACAATAACTATAAAATATGGCCTTTAAGTTGAAATCTAAAACAATAGTTTATTGACCAACTCTAAATCCTTTCATTGTTAGACTTCAATGCCTAGTCTAAATTATATCTGACGTAATAGCCCTTGGCTGGATTAAGAAGGGTCTATAGGCCAGGGGCCAGTTGGTATTGGAGTGTAAAGAGTTTTACTCTATCCGTTTTGATAAGGACAATATGTCACTCATGCCAATGTCTGTATAATTCAACACGTATTTTACATGAGATATAATTAGGTAAATAAAATAGATTTAAAATACATTAATGTTGTGAAAGATATGTTTAACAAAATGGGGAATATAATATTGAATTTTAATATATGTAGAACTCATATGAATTATGTCGGTCATAGAAGGTAAAATAAATAATGTGGCACAGGACAAATTATAAAGTTTTAGATGCCATCAAATCATAATATAACCTTCACGGCATTAAAAGCTTTTTGATAGAAAATACAAATTTTACATAACTTTTGAAAGAATCTGTAAGATACTTTACCAAACTCATAAAACATATAGTCTCACTAACTAACAGCCCTTGGGCTTCTTTCCGGTGGCTGTCAATAAAGGTCTCTAAGGTTTGTCAGGGGTAGCGAATGGCCTCCAAATTTAGACAAGTAGGTTATGCCCATGTCTGGGTAAACTTACTGACATATAACACAGCCTTATCATCCCGGTTGTTGTAGCGGGGCGTTAAACCCCAATTAGCTGACACCCCACCCCACCCTCGTGAATATTTAATAACGTCTACAGTCATATGTTTAAACTCTATCTCGTGTATATCCCAAACCCTCTACAGTCACATCGTAAGACTACATATTACCTTGGTGCTATATCCAAATGGTTAACCCTGAATGCTGCCATGGTTGCCGATTGAATACCAACAGCTAGTGTCATTAAGCCTACAACCAGATTTCTTTGCTCGGAATCGAGGAAACTCAAGCCTATTATTATCACTGACGGGAACACCATGCCTGTTGAAAAATACACAATTATTGTTTATGTCGATCATAGAACCGAAACTTTGGCACGGTTATTATTCCACCATTGACTCAAGCGGCGTGGTTTCGATTCCACTCTATCATTGATTTAATTTGCGTGGTTTTGTACGTGACAAGGCGCAGGGTCCCATGTCCATCCTCACCGGTTTCTCCCGAGCCTCCGGATTCCCCCCACTGATGAACGACTCTTTGCGTAAATGAAATAAAATCAAATGGGGTTTGACGTCCTACTCTTCTGCACTTAGACTGGCCTAATGGAAGACGGCATACGCCATACAGTGTGCTATGAGGGAAATTTTGCCCGGGCAGCGGCGCTACGGCCTACTCTTATATCGAATTCCAACTGCGAAGAGATCTTTTACGTGTACAACTATGTGTACACGGGACCTTGGTTTTTCGTCCCATCGGAATGACAAAGCAGCTGTCCTTGTCAGGCCCTCCGTTCTGCATCACTGACAAGAGGAAAATCGGGATGAACTTTCTTGGCCAATGCAGGGATTGAACACCCGACCTCCAGGCTAGCGAGCCAGCGCCTTGTCCACATACATGTAGCCACCGTACCCCCCCCCCACTTTGCGTAAGTGAATTATAGAAATATATTTGTACCAAAATGAATCAGTTTTTTTATTATCATTTAAATGTTATTACCATTTATTTAAATGTTATTACCAGTTATTTAAATGTTATTACCAGTTAGTTGAAAGTTATTACCAGTTAACTGAATGTTATTACCAGTTAATTGAATGTTATTACCAGTTATTTGAAAGAGTTTTCTGTTGTGTGATACTGGTAGCAGTTTTCTAGTTACAATGACGTCAGCTAAAACAGCGAACGCCAATCCCATGATAAATCTACTTATAAAAGGAAGGGATGACAGAACACCATTCTGAAAATAAAACATATTCAAAGATTATTATTGATAACTGTCGTGATTTGGTGGGTCAGTGAGTAAGGCGCTGGCTCGCCAGCCCGAAGGTCGCGGGTTCGCATCCGGTGTTGACCAAGAACGTTCATCGGAATTTTCCAGCGAGGTACCACCTTGTCAATGGCCAGGACAGGTAGGGCCTGACAAGGAGAGCTGTCTAGTGATTCGGATGGTACGAAGACTGAGGTCCCGTGTATACCTTTGGCGTACACATAAAATGTTCCTTACCAGTTGGCGTCTTTCGATATATGAGCAGGCCGTAGCGCCATTGTCCAGGAAATAGTTCCCCTACAGCACACTGTTTGTATGACGTATGCCCGTATTCATTAGCCCAGTCGGATTAGAACTGTGGTACATTACACCCCACTTCAATTTTACATTGTTTGTTTTTCCACAAAGCAATTGATCTAATCAATCACGAAAAAATGGCCAGGACAGGTAGGGCCTGACAAGGAGAGCTGTCTAGTGATTCGGATGGTACGAAGACTGAGGTCCCGTGTATACATTTGGCGTATACATAAAATGTTCCTTACCAGTTGGCGTCTTTCGATATATGAGCAGGCCGTAGCGCCATTGTCCAGGAAATAGTTCCCCTACAGCACACTGTTTGTATGACGTATGCCCGTATTCATTAGCCCAGTCGGATTAGAACTGTGGTACGTTACACCCCACTTCAATTTTACATTGTTTGTTTTTCCACAAAGCAATTGATCTAATCAATCACGAAAAAATGGCATGTTGAATTATAATAACGTCAAAATCCGAACCTATTTCAAAATCTTGGAAGCCGCCTTCCCTATCAAGTTAGTTATTCGATTCAAATAGGTTTCATGTTAGTAATAAATGATAATAATCATTTCTTTTACGATGGGTTTGGGGAATATCTAATCAATCACGAAAAAATGGCATGTTGAATTATAATAACGTCAAAATCCGAACCTATTTCAAAATCTTGGAAGCCGCCTTCCCTATCAAGTTAGTTATTCGATTCAAATAGGTTTCATGTTAGTAATAAATGATAATAATCATTTCTTTTATGATGGGTTTGGGGAATATCTTATTGTCGAGAGAGAGAGAGAGAGGGGGAGAGAGAGAGAGAGAGAAATGGCAGATCAATGATGTCAAGCGCACGCGTAAAATCACTGGATCACTCTTGGTCATTCATTAGAAGCAGATAAAACTTACGTCAGTTACATCATATTTGAGAACTTCATTCATGTAAATGGGTAAAAACGTGGAAATGAGTGTTAGTGTCCATGAATGGCACGCGTGACCAATTAAAATAGCCAAGAACGGTAAAGAAGTTAACACCTTTGACCATGGAACCCGTGGAATCTAAAAAAAACATAAAAGAGAAAAAAATATCAGTGTAAACAAAATGTTAAAATAAAATGAAATGAGGTTAAACGTCCTACTGGTCTGCTCCCTGACTGGGCTAATGAAGTAGGGCATACGTCATCGTCATACAGTGTGCTATGATGGAAATTTTGCACGTGCAGCGGCGCTACGGACTACTCTTATATCTAATTCCAACTGCCAAAGGAACTTTTACGTGTACGCCAATGTGTACACGGCAAATCGATATTTCGTCCCATCCGAACGACTATACAGCTGTCCCTGTCATCCCCTCCTCCTGCACCACTGACAAGGGGAAACCAAAAAATAATAAAATTAGCTAAGAATCATACGATGATTTGAATAGTTATGAAAGATCTACGTATAAACAGTACGAACATTAACATATAAGATCTAACCATTGGAACTAAAATTTTATGAAACCTGGGACCTCCTTTGTCCAAAGGTTTGAAATTGGAGATTAACAGAACCATCTGATACAATTTAATTTCAATAAATCGCTTGTCCATAGTAGTTCTAAGCAGTGATGGGAGATCGGTGGACCCGGAGAAACCTTACAATGTTTCACAGACATCCCTTCTCTTTGTCACGTTGAAGCTTGGGCTCGATTCCGCCCAACCACACACACCCTTTCCCCGCTCAATGACCCAATAAAAAATGAATGACTTTATAATCTAACTGGTAGAATGTTTAAATTGAATTACCTTTTTAGAGACAGATTTAACTTTCCCACTTTGAATATAGACCTTTTCTCTTTCCGATATTCTCGGGTGTTTATCGGGAGAATTATACACAACCCTCCACCAGAATATCATCCAGACAATTGTTCCTAGACCTACGTTTACATAGAAAATAAAATCTAATTCAATACGTCAACCGGACAATCCCCGGGATCAAACTCGCATACTGCACACTGACACCTATCTACGATATCTACGCCATTTCGAGGAGAGATCTCTGCCATAAATTGGGGGAGAACGCTAGATCGAAGACGGTCCTACGCATTTGAGCACATATGACGTCATATATAGATTGTGGGTTAGGATTAGGGTAGGGGCTAGGACCTGTAGATTTCGTCGTAGTCCCGAGATGTAAACAGAGCTAGCCCTAACCCTAACCCTGGGCCAAGCCTAGCTCCTTTCATAACCCACAATCCACATATGACGTCATAATATGCGTAGGACCGTCTCCGATCTAGCGTTCTCCTAAATTGGATGTATGCTAATTGTTGGCCGTATAACGGTATGACATCACAGAGACGTAATTTTTCCATGTTTTTCTGAGTGACCTGTACCACTTTCCTATCTACCCGTAAGACATTTACATCCTCCAGTAGCGGTCATGTTGGATTTATGCTAATTACTCGAAAACCTATCTTTTTATTTTGGGCGATTTTCGTTTGGGAGACCTTCAGGGACCTCCGACCAGATTCGTTCGAGAAAAATTCTATTTTAATTTGTTCTAGGTATTCACTTCATAATGGCTTATCTTTACGTCGAATATTTTTGATACTTCCATATACGCCTTTGTGACACGCATTGTATTCTTAAACACCCGTCGTTACCCTCGGCGTAGCCCAATTGTGCTTTTAAAAGGGAATTTAATCATCTGCCCAATCATGAATGAAAGTGTGGAAATGGTGAAAATGATTCCCCTGATCTCACGTAGAATAAACCAACCAATCAAAACCTACATGCGAAATACTTGTCGAATATTTAGAATATAACCGACCAATCAAAAACTACAGGTGAAATAATTACCAAATATGTAAAATATAAACGGCCAGCCATCGTCAACAGGAATCTTACAAAGAAATCCTGCAATCCCATTAGCAACAACGTTACCTAAATTAACACCTGAAATAATAATAGGACAATGAACTACCATACATCACAGTCAATACACAATTGACAAAGAAATTAAAGGACAATATTGGTGTCAGTCATTATCACATATGTGATAGAACTGGTTAAACACTTTCCAAATATAATTTAAAAATAGCTTGCCAGGCAACGAAACATACGCCCACACAGCAGCCAAATCGCCCGGGCAGTCAACAAGAGTTGTTGCATATTAAGGAATTATCAGAAAATCATTAGAATTTGTTTGGTTTTTATAATCAAACGGGTTTTTTTTAAATCAGATAATAATTGTGACCTCCAGAGGCACAACAAGCTAAAAAGGGTGATTTTTCGTACAAACAGGGGACATAATTCAGGAGTAATGACCCGATTGGCGCAAATATCGAAAGGAACCAAGATCTTTGGGTTATAAACGTACATGTCAAGTTTCATCAAAATCGATTCAAAATTGTGACCTCTATAGGGTCCACAACCTTGATATAACATATTTTCACACTATTCGTGTACAAATGGCGGCCATTTTGTCCGTCAATTCTAGTCCGATTTTCACGTAATTCACACTCTCTCTTCATTACCATGTAACGATGATATAGTTAAACGTTTTTTTAAATCGGATAATAATTTTGACCTCCAGAGGGACCAAAAGCGAACAAAGGCGATTTTTCGGACAATCCGGGGACATAATTCAGGAAGTTATGATCCAATGGGCGCAAATATCGAACGGAACCAAGATCTTTGGGTTATAAACATACATGTCAAGTTTCATCAAAATCGGTTCAAAATTGTGACCTCTATAAGGTCCACAACCTTTATATAAGATATTTTCACACTATTCGCGTACAAACGGCGGCCATTTTGTCCGTCAATTTTGGTCAGATTTTCACAAAATTTATGCTCTACCTTCATAACCATGAAATGGTGATATAATCAAACGGTTTTTTAAATCGGATAACAATTTTGACCTCCAGAGGGACCACAAGCTAAAAAGGGCGATTTTTTTGGACAATCAGGGGCCATAATTCAGGAAGTTACGATCCGATGGGCGCAAATATCGAAAGGAACAAAGATCTTTGGGTTACAAACATACATGTCAAGTTTCATCAAACTTGGTTCAAAATTGTGACCTGTATAAGGTCCACAACCTTGATATAACATATTTTCACACTATTCGCGTACAAACGGCGGCCATATTGTCCGTCAATTTTGGTCCGATTTTCACGAAATTCGAAATCAACCTTCATAACCATGTAACAGTGATATAATCAAACGTTTTTGTAAATCGGATAACAATTTTGACGTCCAGAGGGACCACAAGCTAAAAAGGGCAATTTTTCGGACTATCAGGGGCCATAATTCAGGAAGTTACGATCCGATGGGCGCAAATATCGAAAGGAACCAAGATCTTTCGGTTATAAACATACATGTCACGTTTCATCCAAATCGGTTCAAAATTGTGACCTCTATAAGGTCCACAACCTTGATATAACATATTTTCACACTATTCGCGTACAAATGGCGGCCATTTTGTCCGTCAATTTTGGTCAGATTTTCACGAAATTCGAATTCAACCTTCATAACCATGGAACGGTGATATAATCAAACGTTTTTTTAAATCGGATAACAATTTTGACCTCCAGAGAGACCACAAGCTAAAAAGGGTGATTTTTCGGACAATCAGGGGCCATAATTCAGGAAGTTACGATCCGATTGGCGCAAATATCGAAAGGAACCAAGATCGTTGGGTTATAAACATGCATTTCAAGTTTCATCCAAATCGGTTCAAAATTGTGACCTCTACACTGTTCACAAGCTAAAAAACGTGATTTTTCGTACAATCAGGGGCCATAACAAATGAAGTTACCGTCCGATACATGCCAATATCGAAAGGAACCGAGATCTTAGGGTGATAAACCTATATTTTAAGTTTCATTGAAATCGGATAAAAATTGTGACCTGTAGACTGTTCACAAACAATTGTGGACGGACGGACGGACGGACGAACAGGGGCGACGACAATATACGTCCACATGAAAATGTGGGCGTATAAAAACAGGGATCATTGGTACGATATATGAGTAATAAAGGTTTCAACAATTGGATAATGACTGACACCAATATTGTCCTTTAATATATCATCGACAATCTCTCAAGAGCACCGACTGAATCTTGCCTGTGAAAGAATCTTTGTCGTCAACTGCGCAAAAGGGCAATGGCTTGGGGCCAACAAAGAGTGTGGTACCTATCCTATAAAATTGCCAAAGGTTCCCTGTAAAAAAAAATGGATTTGGACAGAAACTGGGCATACCTGCCCCTCCCCGCCCCACACACACCCACACACACACCCCCACCGCCTTGAGACTAATTATAAGTAAGATCCCGCAGGTTTAACAATAATAAAATCAACACCAACCATAATAAGACATGGACTTTATGTCAATTTAAATAAAACTGCTTTCTGGCGACCGCCCTTGTCAATTATGCAGGGCAATTATACGTTGGCAACAGACATCGTATAGTCCTTCGGGTGGGACAAAAAACCAAGTACCCGTGTACACATTTATTGGCAGTTGGCACCCCTGGTCGGGAAAATGTCCCTCGTAGCATATTATATGGCTTATACCCATTCGGGGCAGAACAGTAGGACATTACACCCCCACCCCATTGATTTCCGGCGATGTGAAATGTGTACATGGCCCCCTCTCCCCTTTTTTGCACGGCTTCTAGATCCGCTAAACATTTGTAATTGATTGTAATATAGGACTAGGTTTAGGTCCTGCATCATGCACACTATCAACCGAAGGGCCTAGCACCGCCATTGTTAATTGAACTATCTTCTTACCTGAACTAGAAACCGCAAGTAGTCTCGCCTTTTCGTTTATTGGTGCCCAGTCCGCCCACAGAACTTGTAAAGATGGCATAATAACACCCTGCAGAATAAAAGGAAATGAAATGGGGTTTAACGTCCTACTTTTCTATGCAAACTGGACAATGCCCACGGGCACACGTAATTCTGTGTCGGAAATCCCTGACAACAACGTCGACCTTCCTGATTTCCAACTGCTATTGGATCTTTGACATATGAAATAAAAATTACCCCATCGAGGGTTGATATCTGAAAAAACCTGATATCAAAGACAATGGGTTATTTCACTTATCGACCGAGAATATTAGGGTAATATTTGTCTTAAACACAAGACATCAATGTTAAATCTATCTTATAAGATTTCACCTATAAGACAATGGTTTAGACCATATCGGTCCTGCGACTGATCTGACCAAATTAAGAAAACAAGTCGTAAGTTGCACGTACATTACATTTAGTAACCACGTGTTCACAAACTGGCATTTATTTTGTACAAAGTTGATCCGAGCAAGTCACTGACACTGTGTAGAAAATATGGCTGAAAAATAAAACGTAGATTCTGACAAAGAATTATTTAAAGCTAGACAAAGTGTAGAATTTATGCAAGAAATATTTCGGCAAGCGTAAAATACTTGTCTGTATGGCGTATCCGTGTCGATTTTGCGCGTGGCGTCATCAATGTTTGTGTATTTCTCATACGTGATGCAGGACACGGATACGGCAGCACGTGTCGAACAGCTTTCATACGGAAAAGGTCTTCTTTTTACCGTCTTTTGCTCAGACTGGTATGTAATCTGCTCTGTGATTGGTTCGCGGACACACCGTACGTGGTCTGTATATGCACCCTCAAGTGCAGGTAATAATTCTTGAATATCCCTTGAATGGTCCCAAGGGTTAGTGAGGTAGCACGGAACGATAAAACTGGGAATAGCCCCCCCCCCCCCCGTGCATACTACATAATAAAAACACTGTTATATTATATTACTGGCGATACAACCCGTATATACGATGCTAGCACCACATAATAAAAACACTGTTAATATCATATCCCTGGGGATATCCCATCCCGTGTATAAACGATGCTTGCACCACATAATAAAAACACTGTTAATATTATAACACATGTGATACCCCCATATAAACGATTTTAGCACCACATAATAAAAACACTGTTAATATTATAACGTTGGGGATTCCTCGTACATACGATGCTAACTCCACATAATAAGAACACCGTAATAGCATATCACTGGGGATTCCTCGTATATACGATGCTAACACCACATAATAAGAACACCGTAATATCATATCATTGGGGATTCCTCGTATATACGATGCTAACACCACATAATAAAAACACTATTAATAATATAACACTAGGGATACTCCCCGTACATACGATGCTAGCACCACATAATAAGCTAATATTATAACACTAGGGATACCCCCCGTGCATATGATGCTAGCACCACATAACAAAAACGCTGTTAATATTATAACGCTGGGGATTCCCCCGTACAAACGATGCTAATACCACATAATAAAAACACTATTATTATTAAAACATACCGTTGATATTCCCATTATTACTCTTAACGTAACAACAACCTCGATTCTATATCTCAGACTCAATGGTGTCAGTCCATTGGCTATAACGGCTATTCCCATGGCCAATAGGATGACCAGTTTAGGTCCACATCTTTGAGAAATCAATCCCCCGAGTAACGGCGTGATCAGGTAACCATAGAAATACGATGATAGTAAGATGCCACGCATTTCGTTTGGGACGATGCTGCTTGGTCTAACATGCTTAAATATATAATGTCAACTCTTTAAAGAAACTGCATGCTAAGCGAGAGAGAGAGGGGGGGGGGGGGGTAACGTCCACTCGACACAAACTAGGTCATTTCGGGACTAACATATGGTTTAATTTTATTTCAATAATTTGATTGCGCGAAGGGGTCTTTAGCAGTGGGAGGAAACTGGAGTGCCCGGAGGAAACCCACGAGGTTGAGAAGGCGCACTTATATCCATGCCACATACGCTCACACCAGGGATTGAAGCCACAGCCGCAAGCCAGAGGTGACCGGCCAGATAGAGGTCGAAGCGCGGCACTCTAGATCACTAGGCCATCCCAACCCCCATGCATGCTAAGATATTATATTGAAAGTAATTGAATATGATAGGGGTAAACCTTGAAACCACACAAGGGCGTAACTGGGAGTTAAAGTCAGAAAGGAGTGGGGCATGATAGAACCTGTGTGACACCAATAAGCAATGCACGTGTCACTTATATAACCGCTTTGATATGCTTAAAAAGCATTATAAAATGCCCAACTTGCAAATCAAGTCCATTGGATGTTATGGTGGAATCAATACAGTGCTCCGGGGCCTATCGGGCCAATTGTTAAGCTACTGGAAAATATTTTCACAAAGAGTACGCTGAGTTGCCAGGCAACGAAACATACCCCCACGGCAGCTAAATCGTCCTCGCCCACATGGCAATAAATTGTTTATTAGATAGAACGGAATCGTGTTTTGTTTGTGGCTGTAAAATAATGCTGGAGTCATCAGTGTGGAGTCATATAAGTCATCAAATAAAAGCTGTCCCCTCTCTTTTCAAGGCTAGACTTAAAAGGGGCGTGGGAATTAATGTTTGGTCATGAAATTACATCTTTTTTGATAAATTACTCAAATTGCCGCACGTTGAATATGTGCATAAGCTAGAAACAAAGGACATACTCTAGAAACATAGGCGCACGAGCCAGAGGGGGCTAACCCCTGACTTTCGGGCAGACGGATAAAGTGAAAAAAAATATTATTTCATCTAGTTGGCAAAATAAAGTTCCCGAAATCTAATAAAACGCTAATTTGAATACGACGAATTTGTACAGAATTGACTATAGATTAAAAAATTTCACTGGAGGCACTCTACTCATTTTTCGGGCATTATAATTTGTGAATACAGCTGCAACAGTTGCAACAGTGTGATTGGATGGTTGGAATTCAGGTCGACATAGAGTGAGATTTCTGTTACAAAACCATTAGAGAATTTTAGAGTTGCTTAACTCATGGACTAGTGAAGCAGAAAAACGCATTTGCGGTAGTTAAATTTTCCAAATTTTCTCCACGATTGATTAGTTGGAATTTTTATGCGCCCACATTTTCATGTGGACGTATATTGTCGTCGCCCCTGTTCGTCCGTCCGTCCACAATTGTTTGTGAACAGTCTACAGGTCACAATTTTTATCCGATTTCAATGAAACTTAAAATATAGGTTTATCACCTTAAGATCTCGGTTCCTTTCGATATTGGCATGTATCGGGTTATGGCCCCTGATTGTACGAAAAATCACGTTTTTTAGCTTGTGAACAGTGTTGAGGTCACAATTTTGAACCGATTTGGATGAAACCCAAAGATCTTGGTTCCTTTCGATATTTGCACCCATCGGATCATAACTTCCTGAATTATGTCCCCTGTTTGTCTGAAAAATCGCTTTTGTTAGCTTGTGGTCCCTCTGGAGGTCAAAATTGTTATCCGATTTTAAAAACCGTTTGATTATATCACCGTTCCATGGTTATGAAGGTTGAGTTCGAATTTCGTGAAAATCGGACCAAAATTGACAGACAAAATGGCCGCCGTTTATACGCGAATAGTGTGAAAATATGTTATATCAAGGTTGTGGACCCTATAGAGGTCACAATTTTGAACTGATTTTGATGAAACTTGAAATATATGTTTATAACCTGATAATATTGGTTCCATTGCATATTTGCCCATATCGGATCGTAACTTCCTGAATTATGGTCCCTGATTGTACGTAAAATCACCCTTTTTAGCTTGTGGTCCCTCTGGAGGTCACAATTATTATCTGATTTAAAAAAACGTTTGATTATATCACAGTTACACCGTAGTTATGGGTGAGTTTGAATTATGATTTTCTGATGATTACTTAAAATGCAACTTGTTGACTGCCCGGACGATTTGGTTGCTGTGTGGGCGTATGTTTCGTTGCCTGGCAACCTATATTTTTTTGTGGGGGGGGGGGGCAGGTCAACCACCAAAGGAAGGCTATATTGAACCACATTCAAGTTACTGTATTCACAGACTGCAATAGAGGAAAAGCGCGTTTGCTGCAGTTAAATTTTCAAAATTTTCTCCCGACGGTCCCGTCTCCGTGGACTGTAAACGATTGATTGGTTGATTGGAATTCGAGTCAGTCATCTTAATTAGGCTATATTAGACCACTTTGAAGTTACCTTATTCAGTGACAGAAATAGCAGAAAAACGCGTTTGCGGTCGTCAAATTTTCCAAAATTTTCTTGGGGGTGGGGGGGGGGGGTCCTACACGGTAAGCACCGCTCCTATGCTCTTGCAGAAGACCGGTGCCATCGTTTGTAAACCGAAAATTTTTCGGACATTTCGGATTCGGCCTAGTTGATACCAGAGATGGACCGTGGACCGGGGGTCCCTGAACCTGGCCTTGCGTTCACAAGGTTCAACAAAGTGAAACAAGGGTCATAACGACAGAAGAAATTATCGGAAATTATTGTAATTAAAAAAAACATATACCAATTTTAAAACAATTATTGAAATTAAAACGTAAACAACATACACCAATTTTAAAACAATCAGATGATAAATGTAGTCTGTAGAGTGTTCACAAGACATTATGCACCGGCAGGCGTACGTACGGACGAGGGCAGCGGCAATATACGACCACATTTCCATATGGGCGTATAAAAAAGCTTTTGGGTATTGGTGTGTCTAAAACTTTTAATGCAATCTAAATTTAACACCCCACGTCCCATGTACTTGTAGTCAATTGACAGACAATCGCAAAGTACTGGTACCTCTATAAAGTACTTTTACCGCTTTAAAGGAAGTACTGGTACCTCTTTAAAGGTCTGTTACCTCTTTAAAGAATTGTTACCTCTTTTAAGGACAATTGCCTTTTTTAAGGACTATTGCCTCTTCCGAGGACTGTTACCTCTTTAAAGGACTGTTACCCCTTTAAAGGACTGGTACCTCTTTAAAGTACTGGTACCTTTATAAATGATTGTTACCTCTTTAAAGGACTGACACCTCTTTAAAGCACTGTTATCTATTTACAGGATTGTTACCTCTTTAAAGGACTATTGCTTCTACTACGTCGCTTTGCTTTTAACTAAACAGAATGATGTTATAGTATACAACAAACTTACAATGGGATCTTACCACTTTTGTACTGTTGAATTCCTCTGAGAGTATACCGCTGTAATTTTGAGATGAGTTTTGAAGTCGTACCTCATTTTCAACGTTCTCTATACAAACCAACGCCATGGCGATACAAACTCTCAAGGCGAACATAGCCAAGGTACACGTGCCACAAAGAAACGCGAGCTGCCATCGACATGATAAGTAGAGTCGTAAACCTGTCTCTGGTGCCTTTATTGTATCAGTATCATGCACTGTATTCGAATTGTGTTGACCATCATCTGACTTTCCCAAAGCTAAAAGATGACATGTACAGAAAACAGAAGATTAAAGTCATGAATCTTTACCAAAGAAATGTGTACAGTCATATTGTTGGTGTGAGTGGTGGGTGGTCGGTGGTGGGGGTGTTTTATTGTTTTATATGGTGTGTGTGGAGCGGCAAAACAGGGGTCATAAACTTGAAGTTATGGTCTGATATGCGTGAATATCGAAAGGAACTGAGATCTTTGAGATTTAAAAAATAGCGGGGCCACAACCTTGGTATTACATACCTTTACACCATAATACCATTTGCTAAAGAGAGCGGCCATTTTATCCGGCAGTATAGTTCCGATTTTCACGACATTCGAATTCCATCATCATTATGATGTAACGGTGATAGGCTATATTCGAACGGGGTTTTTTGTATATTAGATACAAATTGTGACCTCTAGAGGCAGAGGCACCACGAGCTAAAAATGTGATTTTTCGTACATTACGTTACCGTCAGATGCATGTCAATATCGAAAGACATTGAGATCTTTTGGGAGAAAAACCAATAGTTAAAGTTTCTCCACATAGGATATAAAATGGTGATCCGTAGAGTGTTCACAAACAAATTGTGGACAGACAGGGGGCGATATATTTCATGTGAGTGCATAAAACACACTTATGGAAGAACAATTATTTATCATGGCCCTCACATGGGGGGGGGGGGGTACTGAGGAAGGCATATGCCCGGGGGCGTGTGACAGTATTGGTTCTTTTAAATCAGGTTCTTGAGGCAACACTGGTGTGACTTCAAATATAATATTTTTATTCTTCTTACATATTAGGTACAAACATCATAATGTAAACGACCGTAGAACTAACTTAAATGGAGGGAGTCGAATGTCTTAGCTTGGCTTAGCATGAGTGTGCTAACTCCAGAAGCTCTCGTCTCGTCTCCGACTCCTAGACCTGACTATAGTACTCCTGAGGTACCTTAACTAGGCGCCCGCCTAGCATGGCCTCCTGGACCTGCCTGAAGATTCGTTTCTGTTCTGAGTTTATAAACGTATTCGAGACAAAGGAGCCCATTAGACACCTGTCTAATGTATCAAGCATCATATGACGGTTTAACATTCAATATAGTTTATAAGACAAAGAAAGTTAGATAAGACATGCCAACAACAAGTTATAGTTACGCAATTACATAAGGAATACTACCAAGATCTCCAGCCGGGTATTGATAGCGACAGGTTTATGTTACAATCACTAACACGTATTTCAATATGGCAGGACGCCTCTATGACATAAGTCATTATGTTATAGGCGACACTTCTTGTGGGCGGCAAATTATCTAAGTGCATACCAGAAATATTCAAAGGGCGATAACAAATCACCGGCCTTCGCTTTCCCTAAACTACACTGTAAGTTTCATCCCTCTCTATCATATCAAATCATTTGTTATCATGTCCAAAGCATCGAAGGGAAAATAAACATAAACAAAATACATATAAGTTGATTTAATAAATACTTGTTTAGATAAAGTGTTCAGGGTACAAAAATTGTATTTGTAAAATCGTAAAAAAGCAACTGAGCGCAGAACCTGAACAAAGTAGTTACAGTATGCAAGGAGTTGGGGGGGGGGGTGTCATATAGGCTTGTGAGCGCCCTGTTATTTAAGCGATGTACAGCAACAAATGCGTAGGACAAATATATATAGACAAGCAATAAAACCGTCCAACTGTTCTGCTGGACTAATGGAGACGGGTATACGCCATACAGTGTGCTATGGGGAATAATTTTGCACGGACAGCGGCACTGCGACCTAATCTTATAATTAAACTACTTAGGGTTATTTTACGTACACGCCAATGTGTACTCCGGACTTCGGTTTTTCTTGCCATGGGAACGACTAGACAGCTTTCTTTGCAAGGGGGAATCTCGCCGGAAAACAAGATGAAGGATACATATAAAGGATAAGTGAGTCCTACCTTGTATGGGAAGTTGAAACGACTTTTTCCTCATGATATTTTATCATATGTAACAAGTAAATGTACTATAAATACCGTGTGTTAACTTTGTGCTGATTCATATACATATCTTAATTTGCGCGTGTACACGCATTTAATTAAAACGGGGATGGGGGAATTCTGAAAAACAAATTCATGTGACATCTTCCTACTAGGTGAGTATTGCGCTTGCTCACTAGAATAAGGAGTCCGGCGTCAGAGTTCGATCCTTGTACTCGATCGCGTGCATGTTGTAGAACGTTTCACAGGTGGATACGCCGCTCTCTGCATAAACTATCACCATAGCATACTGCGTTGCATAAACCTATCACCATAACATGCATAAACCCGTCTTCATCAGTTCGGTTGACTCCGAAACGTAATATTTAAAATCCCATTTACTTTTTTTTCTATCAAGCGACGTAATTGTTGAATTTATACATTCATCGGGAACAGATAGAGATGGCGCACCAGGCTTCCGTAAATGGCGTCGCATACCAGCTTGTAATCGAAGACATGGCGGACACAAACAGAACACTCGAATCAAAACGCAGAATAAATTGGTTCGGCTGGTTAGATTTCGGATCAAATATTATTTTAACAACAGTTCACGTTTCAGTGAAATGTGAAACTCGTAAACCTTTGCATTCGAACCACACAGAAGCAGCACTAGTTAGTTACTTGGTAGGCTGGAAAGAACTTAAAGAGAGGTTTGACAAACGTTTCCATGATCAACCGTAATGTCATAAGGGGGTTGCTTAATCCAAAAGGAATGCCGCTAAATTGTGTAAAGAATACATATCGGTTTGTTTTATGTATCGTTAAATAGGGGTGGGGGACACCTGTGAGTATCTTCACGTACGTTTAATCAAAAGACGACTTACCAAATGCTCTTGTTGTTGCAGTACATATTGAAGTGACGTGGAAGGTTAGAAACTCGCTGCCTTGAATGCGACGATCACCCGGGTAAATTAATAATTTCAGTTTGGATTGTTCGTACTTGGTTTTTATTTTATGTCACTCGGTAATAAACCGTTGATGCGTCTCTCTCTCTCTCTCTCTCTCTCTCTCTCTCTCACGGTGATGAATGAGTAAACAAATCAAACAAAACAAACAAAAATTACTTAAAACATAATTACAATCAAATCCTTGGAACATAATCTCACATAGGCCTAACTAATTTCCGTCTGAGCTTACTGTATGGCTTATGTCTGTCTACATTAGCCCAGTCGGTACGGAAAAGTAGAGCGTAAAATCCAATCTTATTTGTGTTAATACGAATGTTCTTCAAGGATCCAATATTATTCTTTCTAATTTCGAATTAAGAGAAAGCATGGTGTTAATCAGATCAACTTATTGTTTTTATTTTATCTTAAATATCAACAGTACATAACAGTATTGTCATATCCACAACACAAAACAATAAATAAAATAAAACGAAATCTGGACACATATAAAACGATATAAGGTATGTCTATATTATATACATATATATATGTTTATTTTCAACATGTTGAGCGTCAAGGATAATTGCGTTATGATGTGCATATATATAATAATATGTGCAGCCTTTAGGACTGTATAATTCGTACAGCCATAACCTGTTATCCAATGATTTTTCACAGAAATAACATCTACAATTTAAAATTTAAACGCAATTCTTAAAAAATGGCCAAATTTTGGCTGGGATACCGAGCAAAATGACCATTCATTGTATACGTGCGCGTGCGAAAAAAGAAGTCAGCTACCATTTAATTTTCGTAGGTTAGTTACGAACGGGGTTACTTCTGATAATCAGATAGGTTAAAGGTCTAGAGTTTATAGTTTTTATATCTACAAGTTCATATATCTATCATTCTGTAAGTTGGTTTTCTTCTTGAACTGCCTGGCCTTGTTGAACTTTCTGCCCGTTCTCAAGAAGTGTAACTAACCCAACATACCCCGCTTTACGCAAACACACCAAGAACTTGGAGAAAGCGTCCGCACCTGAATGGCGTAAAATCTCCATAATCTTTTTTGCACCCTCGATACGTCCATTTCTTTCTTGTTCTGCTCGAACTTGTTCCACGTCCCTTTCATCGAATAGAAAAGAGGAAAAAAGTTGGTCTATAATGAATTTAGGATCTATGTCTTTTATTATTTCTGTATGAAATCTCCGGACAAGAAAATAATCTTCCTCTCGCATTCTTCCTCTGTCCTTTTCGGCCATCCCTGAAACACAGAGCGAGAAATGTTAAAATGGGGTTTAACGTGGGGGACGGGGTCTATCTATCCATAAACCCAGGGTCCCGTGCACATATTGGCGAGCACGTAAAAGAACGTATGACAGTTGGAATTCGATATAAGAATCATGTTCCTTAAGCAACGTCCGGGAGTTTTACAAACATCTAACCGTTGTTTCAATACTTAGCAATTCCCGAACTTTTACGTCCGTTAATTGTGTTTACACGTGATTAATAAGCATTGTCCAATCAGAGGTCGTGGCACATTTACACACTGTAAATAAACATGGCGGCCTCCATAGAAAATAAACAGACAAGTCTACAGCCGTTGAAAGGTTTTTTTTTTTCAATTGAGAAACTCACGGACCCCCCCCCCCCCCCACACACACACACACACACACAAAAAAAACAATTGAAGCAGTTTTAGGAACTAAAGATGTGTTTATTTGCACGAAAACCGACAGTGGCAAGTCTCTTTGTTATGAATGTGTTCCGATAATTCTCCGATATTTTTAACGAAGGAATCCGATAGCCTCCCAAGCTGTGCTTGTGACCCAATCAAACTTAGTGCCGGAATAGGCGGGGTATTACGTGAAGGGCTTGATAAGATGTATGTAGTTAAGGCGAGATCAAGCCTTCTATTGAAGATGTATAAGAATGGGCATCAGGACCGCTGCCCATGTTCATTATCCCAGTCAGAGCAGAACTGTAGGACGTTAAACCCCGTTTCATTTCATCTTTCTCAATGATAGTAGCGGCCAAACGTATATTTACTGCGGATCAGTTTCACAATAAGTGGGTCAAGATAGTACACTTATACCCAGGCAATAATTAAGATATATGTTTGTTGTTTTTGGTGGTAAAGAAAACATTTGATTCGTGCAACTAATATCCAATAACTGAAATGAAAATGACGTCGTACAATATCCAAAAACAAGGCGGTTATAAATGTCATACATTGATTGAAGAAACACAAATAGCCGGTCCCCAAAATACTTCCTTGTTCGTTTATCACAGAAATAACTAACACCGGTAACAACCGTTAATTTAAGTTTTTGGATTATTCGGTGTGTTATGGCTTTCCTGTCATTTTATAAGCGAATTATTTGGTTGTTTGTTGCCGGAGAAAGACGAAGAATGACCAGCTGTTTTAATTCTCTTACCTTAGCTGATCTGTCGGCAAGGAGTCACAGTCTTTATTATGCGGTTATCCCCCCTTCCACATATAGATGGCCACAGATCACTAATTATTTCCCCATTGACTTCAATGTTAATTCTCGTATTCGTTGGGTAAAACGCTTTCTGCCACAGATGGAGCAACATATGGCAAACTCTTGCCCAAAAGCATGTATGAGGTTCTTCATGAAAAACTTGAGATAGACAAGCTGGAAGTAGAGACAGCTAACCTTGCAATTTTCAGCCCTCCCTTTCAACGTAACCAACCTCACAAATCTTGTATCCTTCCGCCTCAAAATCATGAATATTCACCAAAACCTGGCAGAAAATGTATTTTCAAACCCTTTTCGTCGATTCTACACCAAAAACTCAACAAGAAGCGCCATGCAAAAGGGGGAAAAGGGGAAAGGGAGAGAAAGCCTAAAAATAACTTTCGCCCTTGTTTCGGGTGACGGCCCTTGAATATTTGGTGATCTGTGTCCAGACCATGTTTGTAACACACTGATCAGCAGTGAATATTCGCTTGGCCGCTACAATCACTGATGGGGATGATATTGGTCTTGTAAGTCTTGTGACGATCTTGTCTCAACACGACACTGACACACCCACGAGAGAGAGAGAGTGAGAGAGAGAGAGACGGGGTTTAACGTCCACTCGACACAAACTAGATCATTTCGGGACTAACATATGAGGTCTTTAGCAGTGGGAGGAAGCCGGAGTACCTGGAGAAAACCCACGAGGTTAGACAGGCGGACGTACTCATAGCCACGTACAACCGGTGATTCGAAACCACGCCACTTAACTTCTATTTACAGAGAACCGACTATAGATTGAAACATTTTCTCTAAACGCCACTCTAGTTTCGGTAATAATTTTTTTATTCATTTCATCGCCATTTGATCAGCTGACTAATGGATTAATATTTAAAGATGCTGGATGTAAGAGATAAATCTGTCTTAAGCAGATCTTTCGTTTGGCATCAAATGTTATATAAATCATAATAAAGACGTTTATTCACAAGCCATTAATCAACGCCTAAAGGGAATCACGGTGGCTAAGTGGGTAAGGCGCTGGCTCGCTAGCCTGGAGGTCGGGTGTTCGATCCCTGCATTGGCAGAGAAAGTTCATCTCGATTTTCCGGCGTGGTTTCCCCTTGTCAGTGATGCAGAAAGAGGGCCTGACAAGGATAGCTGTCTAGTCGTTAGGATGGGACGAAAAACCGAGGTCCCGTATACACATTGGCGTGCACGTAAAAGATCCCTTGGCAGTTGGAATTCGATAAAAGAGTTGGCCGTAGTGCCGCTGCCCGGGAAAAATTTCCCTCATAGCACACTGTATGGCGTATGCCCGTCTTCCATTAGCCCAGGTCAGGGGCAGAAGAGTAGGACGTTAAACCCCATTTCATTTCAACGCCTAAATCATCAGATGCTTTTGATTTTCAACGGATTTATCATTTGTGCTTGAAAACGATAAGGGAATACTTGTCGAAACGTCGTGCTATATGTATTACCCAGTGATAGTTTTCCATATAAATTGTGCTGTGTTGTTTAATTGTGTTCAATCACTCACTTCCATTCAAAAATTCAAACACGATTGCTATTTAATAATTAAAGAATGGATAATCGAGACAAAGATAGCAATGATATTCTAGGCTACACTGTTCTACAAACGGCAATAACTTTGCTTTAAGTGAAGAACTTGACTGATATTTTCAACTCATTATCCAATAACACATTTGACAGTAGATATCGCTTGTATGATAAATTACATAATCTACTACGATATCTTCTTAGGAGATATCGCTTTACATGAATTTGATTGGTCAATCAAAAAGAAACCACTTATTTTAAATAAAAAGTGACTTTTTTTGTTAAAAAGAAACTGTTTTTACTTAATTGACCTTGATGGAAATACTGGGTCAATATATATGACTTTGCAATAGCTAAACTGCTGTGAAAAAACTGATGTATCACTACGCTGTAATGTAATTAGATTCAGTAAAAGTGAAAACATCTATACCAAAGAATTATATTTATTTATTTGTGCATGTAAGAAAGGATTGGGTGATAAATAAAATCTCCAACTCGTGTTTTTTGATATCAAAAAATATCAACACTTGTTGATAAAGTAAAAAAAAACTCGGCAGAGCCTAATCAACTTGTGTTGATATTTTTTGAGTTGGAGATTCTCTATATATACCCTTGTCATGATCTTTTTTACTATAATAGCGAGAACTGGGAGTTCTTTATCTAAAACTTACACGATACATGTTTAATAGGTCTTACAATAAATAGTGACCACTCGGCATACCTCAGCAGACTCCATTACCCTACATCTAATCTCGGCTGTAATGACTTGCGGAGTCCGCCATTGGAACTACTCTCAAGTTCCCGAATTACCAACGGCGTTGCCCATGACGACGCATTTTATCATACAAAGCTTTCAAAGTCTGAAGCTGTTTTTTCTTTCAAGTTTATCCGATTTTTTTTAAACAAGGACAACTTTGCAATGAAAATTCTACACTCTTCGGGAGGCGCAATTTTGAAAATTTCTTTCTGTAAGCGGCAAGTTTCCTAATGCGTACTGGTGCCGCATCGCAGTTTTATGGGTATTGGTACATATCACTCACTTACCGAGGCTAGATGTAGTGTGCTGGAATCTGCCGAAGTTTGCCGAGTGAAACAGTTTCTAGCGCCATTTTGTTTGGGGGGGGGGGGAATTAGCTAGACACATTCTATGTAATTTAGGGCCACAGAGGTATTGCAAAAGCCTTCGAGTATATCTTCTACATGTGACGTCACATAACACATCGTCATTGGCTCGATAGCATTGTTTACATAATAATCTCGATGCTAGAAAACGATCACAAACGAACCACTCCCTACCCTATCCCCTGATCTCACTGTTCCCCTTTCTATCTCCCACTACCCCCACTCCCCGACGTGATCTTGACCTGTGTTTTTCACTTCCTGTCTCTACACACACCCCCGCCCTTTCTCTCCCCCTCCCCCTCTCTCTTTCTCTCTAAATCAAGTACAAAGCCGTTTTTATATAAATTTATTGTGTTTTATCGTACATTGATATTGATAAATTTTATCACATCGATTTTAAAAACTTATTACCATTTTGTTACATGTATCTGGAGATCACCAACTTATAACTAACGCACAGTAATTACTTTCCGGGCCGAACTGGACAATTAACGGATGTGCACTAGTTATCATTTGGCACGCGCTAGTTAATTTCTGTGCCAAACTGGATAATTAACAAGTAGCCTAAGCGTATCTGGCATGGGCAAGTCATTATCTGGCACGCGCTATTTGCGGCGCCATTTTTGCCACCATATTGGATTGTTGCGGATCATTTTCAATGTCATATTTTGATACGCAGACCACGAAAACCTTTATTTGAATCTGTGAAAGGTATTCTAAACAAACTTGTTAGTAGTGAAATACCAGAAAAACTGATACTGTGGCTAATTTGAGGTACCCCATTTTCAGGGGGTATGTACATGGGGCTCAGGGGGGTTGGGGTCAATTTTTTTTTCGCATTATGGATTTTGATATTTTTCCACATATCCGCCACATGTAAGATGTATGGGTGGTACAAACTTGTATCATCGAAGTGTCTATTTGATATAAGATTTAAGCTTAACACTTGTTGTTTTAGAGCTAAGATGTGTGAATATATATAATTAGTTTTCATTGTTCTGATCTCTAATACTATTAACTATGGCGTGCCTTGGGATTTGACATTGCAGGCATTGCTGGATAGTATATATAAAGCCTAGTTTAGAGTTAGAGAGGGAGGACACCAGGGACCAGAGACCAGAGTGGGGTCTTAGGGAGATCTAGGGAGAAGTCGGTCCGTCCTGGACTATGGGGGTCTGCCCTCGGACCCCCGGGACGAGTTGGGTTTTCTGTGACCTAGGGAGAGCATCTTTAGTTAGATATCTCCTGATTCTACCACCATATGTATATAAATATGTTATGCAGTAATAAAACATCTGTTTAATAAAAAGAGTTTTGTATTCTATTACATACTCTTAAGTGGTGCCGTAGACCAGACCAACGTTTCCGAAGTCCTGACCACTAGAAGACCAACGAGGAGGTGAGTCTGTTTCTGATCCAAATCATGGCGAACGGTTAATGATTAATGTTATGTTTAATAATTTAACGGGTGAAATAAGCGGTTTGTCTTACACGCTTAAGCATTATGTAGTAACTCAATTAGCTCAACCATTTTCTACAAATCCCTTGAATATTTTAAGAAATATTCAAAAATTAAATATATTGCTAGTATTGAAACAGTATTCAAATATTTATAATATGTAAATTATACTTGTTTGTGTTTGAACACATATTTTGGCTTAAAATTAGTAGTAGGCCTATAACACAGAGTAAAAATAACCAGAGTGGCGACTCGCATTACTCCCTATAGAAACAACCCGACGCGCAATGCATGGTGGGATTCGTCTGTATACATACCTCCTATATCGATGAACTAAATCTCTTTAATTTCGTAGTTTATAGTATTTTCGTTAAAAAAAAATTACTGAGAATTATCACACACAATCATGTTCGGTGTGTGTGTGTTTCGGGAATTTATAAAACATGATTAATATTTTTGAAACATGCAGATGAATATGAAATGAAGTGGAAGACGGCAATTGTGGCGGTTTACGAATTGGTTTATAAGGCCGTAAACTATTGTTGATTTTATTTTTTTTTTTATTAACTTTAAAACTAATCAACCAAATACTTGTTGTTTCGATTCCTAGATTTGAAATATACATTCCCATAAACCTTAAAATGGCCCATTTGAAAATGTCAAAGAACCACGCCCTTTTTAATTTTTGGATAAGGCCTATTTTACTCAACATGATTTATTTTTTTCTCCCAAAGAAAAATACCCCTGTCTTCTAGATAGAGCGTATTACTTAATTAAGTATGCTTTCATTAAAATATTAAATAATAATTTAAGAATATTAAAATTGAATTTTTTAAATAGCCCTATAACATTTTCCAATAAACAGATTTGAGCCGTTGGTTGTTTTCCAAGAAAAAATACCTTCGGCTCCAATGTTGACTCCCTGTCTTCTTTTATGATTTTTGTTCTTTTAATTAATGTTGGCTTTAATTTTTAAAAAATGAAAAAAAAATAATTTGATATTTTATTTTCAATAGTATTACATTTTTCAATAAACATATTTGAGTTGATTAGTTTCTCTTTTTACAAAACCAAAAACAACTTGAAATTGAATATTTTGCATATTGCTCTGGGTGCCATGTAATGTTTTGACCGCCCACTGCATAAGAAGAATATATTAAATTATTATCAGTCTGAAGTGTGCTCTAGATATCATGCATTAGGTCTGATCTGTGTTCAGAGTTACTTTTATTTTTGTGATATTTTTGTCAATTGGTTATTTAGAAATAGAAAATTTAATTTATACTGTGTACTATAATGGAATTATTTAGAAATAGAAAATTTAATTTATACAGTGTTCTATTATGGAATTTATAGGTGGTCGGATTAAGGCCTACATTAAAACTATTAAAAGGGAAAATGTGATTTTGAATAGCATAACAGTATTAGGCTTACTGTTTTATTTAAAGTTTATTGCAACTGATAATTGAGCAAAACAGTATTTTTGTTAGGAAATTTGGAAAGGTGTATTACAGATACAATAAACTTAACACTTTGTTTACCACAAGTAATTGTAGGCCTATATAGAATCGCATATTTCGATACAGAATCTTGCCAGAATCCAATTCTTCAGAAAATATAGTTAGTTCCCTCACACACGATTCTTTTTCAATTTCTTTAAATGGTAGCATAGGCCTTTTATATTATGGAATGTGAAAAGAACATGTGCAGCTTGTGCAGACTTAATGGGTAAAGCTTACTATTTAAAATTTGATCCTTTAACTACATGTAATTCTAAAATTACGAAAATACTAGACAGCAATTAAGCGATGGTAAAGAATGCAAGGAATGGGTTTGGTTACATCGGAGCGCAACTACTTCTTGTCCTGCGTACGCGAAAGTATTAAAAAAAAGGCCTATAATTAAAATAACAGAATATTGATATTATTAATACTTTTATTAGACCTATGACATGTCATTGAGTCAGGTGGCACGGTTTCGATTATCCGCTTGTACGTGACAAGGGGTAGTGTCGTCTGTGGAACATCGTGGGTTTTCTCCGGGTCCTCTAGTTTTCCCTCACTGCTAAAAAAGACCCATACATACCTGTATTACTGTAAGTGAATTATTGAAATAAAAATTAACCATGTTAATCCCGATATTTCCTAGTTTATCATGAGACTAGGAGCATAGATCTACTTCTCGGGCAGTACTCGGTAGGCTACTGACAGTAGGCCTATAGACTGGTTCAAGTTGCCAATTTAAACTTGGAATAGGCCCCAGGAAAAATGCAATATAATGCCAATTAACCAATCAAATATGAAAACATCTTTCACCAAATATGTACTCTTACAAAATAACATTTTTGATAATATATATATTGCTGTTATTATAACCTATTATGTTATTATGGCTCAGTATTTATTATATATTTATATCACTAGGCCCACATAGTAAAACTCTGTGCTAGGCCTAGCACTCGACGATGACTCGTATCGTACTCATAGCAGACGACGCGACATAGACTGAGATGTTTTTCTTCGGGAAATCTAAAGAATTTTAATCCTTTAATAGTACCTTAAATTAAAACACCCTGCGTAGGACCTACTCTGGGTACCATATCCACCACTCTGATGTTTACATTTTCTTTTGTTCTACTGCGAAACGTCTTCTTTAGCCGCCATGTTTAGTGACATTACAGACGAGACCCAAGATGCAATGCGCGACCTCCTCCGTATGCAAATGAAGAAGTCTCCACTCTGGTTATTTTTACTCTGTGCCTATAATTCGTAGTGAAATGTTTCTAATTGTTCAATTAACTGGAATAGAGCTAGGCATATTCCCGCAGTATTAACGGTTTTATCTCTTATAATTTATGTTTCTATATAACATCTTTATGAAAACGTCGATATTGTTTTAATGGGCGACATGAATGCTAGAACGAGGTTGGACTTGGACTACGTGCAGTTTCATAAACCAGATCACATTCCGGGTCTAGAATCTTTTTACGGGATATTTGTAGAACAATATGTTGAAATAGACGTACCACGTAAAAACTCAGACAGAATTATTAATCCATTCGGAAAACATTTGCTAGAGATGTGCTGGGAAAATAATTTAGTGATATTGAATGGTAGAAAACCATCTGATAGTAGAGGTGATTTTACTTAAGTAACTTCAAGCGGTGCTAGTACTATAGATTATATTCTTGTTAGTAACAGCCTCTTTAAAAGTATTACTGACTTTTGTGTTCTGACACCTGATATTTCCAAACATTTTCCAATATCATTTACTCTACAAATATGTCTGGAAACGTAAACTGACAAAGTACATAACGCAATAACGAGATACAAGTGGAAAGGTGATTTTGCAGACAAATTTGACGCCTTCATAAATACAGATGATTTCATAGGTAAACTCGAATCTATAAGTGGCAATCTTGATTTGACAACTATTGATGATACCGTCCTTGACCTTAACAAATTATTACAATCCACTGGTGATAAATCCAATATGAAAACTGTGTCTACTTCGAGTACAGTATCCCGCCCATAACCACCGTGGTTTGACAGTAACTTACGGTCACTGAAACATGAAAGGTGCAATTTATTAAATACTTTTCGTATCACGAATAGCCAACGAGATCTAGAACGATACTTAGATGCCAAACATCCCTTTAAAGACGAGTATAAGCTTAAAGAAGAACTCTTTAAAAAAAATCTTTAATCGAGAAATTGTGCGATGAAAAAGACTCCAGTGTTTTTTGGTCAAATATCAAAACACATTTTAACACAAATAAAGCTCCGGCCGTCAATATAAGTATTGATGATTGGTATGATCATTTTAAAACGTTATTAAACCCGACTGTAGATATTATACATCCTTTACAAGAAAGGTTGATACTGATATTCCTAAAAATTACCGAGGAATTTCGCTTATTGATATCTCTTGTAAAATCCTATGTATAATTATCAACAAACGACTAGTTAAATGGTCAGACGAGAATAGCTTACTAGTGGAGGAACAGGCCGGCTTTCGTCGAGGGTATTCAACCATTGACAATATATTTACACTTAATTCTATTGTCCAAAAATATTTATCAAAACCCAAAGGTGGTGTGCTTTATTGCGCCTTTATTGATTTTTCTACGGCGTATGACTGTATCTCTAGAAGTAAGCTATTCTACGTGCTTCTTAAAAGAGGACTCAATGGACGAATTTATAATTTATTATGTAAATATTTATAAATCAGTCCAATCATACGTAAGAGCAAATGGTACTCTGTCGGATTCCTTTGACTGTCTCTCATGGGTAAAGCAGGGTTGTGTACTAAGGCCTTGGTTGTTTGGAATATTCATTAATGAACTGGCACTATAGTAACCAAAACGGAAAGTGGCTCTGGGATCTTTATTAACTCCAGCATTGATGATGTATTCTTGCTTCTCTTTGCGGATGACTTGTCTCTTTTGTCAGATACACCAGGTGGGCTTCAAAATAAACTAGATATTCTACAGAAATACTGCAGTAAGTGGAATATGAAAGTCAATATTAAAAAGTCTAAACTTTTAGTGTTCAAAAATGGAGGTGTTCTGTCCAAAATAGAAAAGTGGCATTATTAAAGTAATCCGATTGAAGTTGTAAATAGTTATAAGAATTTGGGTATTGTCTTTTCAAGCCGTTTAAAATGGAATGTGTGCTGCAAAACTCTATCAATGCAGGCATCTAAGGCACTAAACGTCATCAAGTTATGCATTTCAAAATTGGGTATAGTAGAAACGCTAATGGTTTCTCCTATTTTATTTTATGGTGCTGAAGTTTGGGGCACAGAAAAGATATCAGACTCGCCCCGCTGTATGTTTTAAAATCGGAAATATACAGGGAATCTTACTTAATAAACGATCTATCACACAAACTACGTTTTGCATTAGCAAACTTTAAATGTTCAACACATTTACTCGAAATTGAAGAAGGACGTCGGACTAAAATCCCAAGGGTAAACCGTGTTTGTAAAATATGTAATTTAAATCAAATCGGTGATGAGATTCACTTTATGTTAAAATGTCCAATTTTAAATGATATAAGAAATAATTTTTTACCTCGATGGCTAATTGCTTCCCCAAATGAATGTAATCTTATATCTTTATTTACTTCAAAGGGAATGGAAATCAGAAACGAAATACTTAAATATTAAAATGTATCTGATTGTGTAATATACTTTCGTACCAAATTGTTCTTTTTAGTTCTAGTTATATTATATATTTAAAATGTTTTATTAAATGGAATATTGACAGTTATGGAAAACAGTGATATAATTGTACACTATTATATTTTCTTGATTATTATATTGTATATGAACTAGTCAAAAGCCAAGACTTTATGATTGTATTTATATTGTATCATTATCAAATATATGTGATCGTACTATAGGCAAATGCCTTATAGTTGTAAATAAATTATTATTATTATTATTATTTAAGCTTAACACTTGTTGTTTTAGAGCTAAGATGTGTGAATATATATAATTAGTTTCCATTGTTCTGATCTCTAATACTATTAACTATGGCGTGCCTTGGGATTTGACAGGCATTGCTGGATAGTATATATAAAGCCTAGTTTAGAGTTAGAGAGGGAGGACACCAGGGACCAGAGTGAGGTCTTAGGGAGATCTAGGGAGAAGCTGGGTATTACACCGTGTCTACTGGCTGGGTATCACACCGGGTCTACTGCCTGGGTATTACACCGGGTCTACTGGCTGTCTATTACAAGAGGTATACTGGGTATAACACCGGGTCTACTCACTGGGTATTACACCGGGTCTACTGGCTGGGTATTACAAGAGGTATACTGGCTGGGTATTACACCGGGTCTACTGACTGGGTATTACAATAGATATATTGGCTATTACATCTGGTAATAGTAATAAGTGAGCAGATATCGCTGCCTTCTGATAAGCAGATAACTTTAAGGCCTACAGTTTATAGTCTTTTTGTATTTACAAGTTCACATCACTGGTAATAGTAGTAAGTGCGCAGATGTTGTTGCCTTCTGATAAGCAGATAAGTTTAAGTTCATATCATATGTGTCATTCGCTCAGTGAACGTTCTTTGCTTGCTTCCAGAATACCTTCCTCAAGACGTCTAACTAATTGAACATAACCCGCTTTACGCAAACATTCCAAGAATTTGGGAAAAGCGTCTGCACCTGAACGGTATAAAATCTCCATAATCGTCTGTGAACCAGCTCTACGTCCATTTTTATCATGTTCGGCTCGAACTCGTTCCAAGTCATCGGCATCAAATAGAAACGAGGAAAAAAGCCTGTCTAAAATCGATCTACTGTCGAGTTCTCTTATTATATCTGAATGAAATTTCCGAACAATAACATAATCTTCTTCTCGCATTGACCCTCTGTCCTTAGCGGCCATTCCTGAAACACAGAAAGAGTACAATGGAGTTTAACGCCCACTAATATTTGTATACCTATGAAATATAAAAAGTAAATAAAAGTAGTTTCTTTTTCAGTAAAAAAAAAGCAGTTCCTTTGTAATTGACCAATCAAATCCATATAAAGCGATATCGCTCAGAAGATGGTTACAGGGGCGGATCCAGGATTTTTTGCAGGAGGGGGGTTGACAAGTTTCTGTCAAGGAAATCTGTCATCATCGTCTCTAAATTACATAGGCATACATACAAATTGAGCTTTTCAAAAGCGAAATCATTTTATAATGATGTAGAATCACATTGTGATTTAATTTCATTGATGAAAGGCATTCATTTTTTTTATATGTAACTGAGCAGGGTGGGGTTTGGACCCACCACCCCACCCCACCCCACCCTGGATTCGCCCCTGGGTTAGATATATTTCTTAAGGCCACCTCCAGTGAGGAGGACGTTGGTTCGCTAACCCAGAGGCCCAGTGTTCGATCCTGGATCGGCCGGGAAAGGTGATCTGGATTTTCTGTCGTGGCCCACTCTTGTCAATGGTGACAAGGAATAGTCGCTCATATAGGACGAATAACCGAGGTCCCGTGTATTGGCGTGCACGTAAAATAAATGAAATGAAATGGGATTTAACGTCCTACTGTTTTACTCCAAAACTGGGCTAATGGGGATGGGCATACGCCATACAGTGTGCTATGAGGGAAACGCACGTAAAAGAACCCTTAAAAGTTGGAACACGATATAAGAGTAAGCCACAGCGCCGCAGTCAAGTCTAAAATTCCCTCATAACACACTGTATGGTGAATGCCTGTCTTCATTAGCCCAGTTTAGGAGCAGAACAGTAGGACGTTAAACCCCATTTCATTTCATTTCTCTCGATGATAGAAGCGGCCAAGCAAATATTCACTGCGGGATCAGTTTGGTATTATACATCAAACTAGTAAAAATAAAGATGTTTGTTGTTTATGAACAGTGTTAACAAGTTATTCCAAGACGATTATGAACCTCATATATTGAATATTAACAGATAGCCGGCGAAATCTATTTGTTCAGGCCAGCTCAATTTCTTTCATCTTCGTTGGGATGAAAATAAGGTTAGGTCTATAGGGCACGCGATTGTCGGCGTGGTTGTAGCAGGGTTCCCGCGGTCCTTGAAAATCCTTGAATATCCTTAAATTTAAAATTTCATTTTCAAGGTCTTGAATATCCTTGAATTTCGCGGAAATAGGAAAATATCCTTGAATTTCAGTTAAGATCCTTAATTTTGTTGGTAATACTAGTAAGTTGATCTGGAAATCCCGTTTAGATTATAAGTAATGCTGGTTATACTATAAACAATAACTGACGTATACCTGTCAATCAACTGATCTAAATAAACAGCCGTGTTTTGTCACGTAATAACAAGATAAGCCAATGACATTTACCGTAAGGCTACCAAATAGTCTCACGTGGCTCCATTGTCCAATTAACATACTAGAAGCCACTACACTGACTAATCAAAATCGGTATTAGTAATTACATTAAACAATGCATAATGACGAAAAGGGAAATAACTCTGTTTTAAAAATGGCGAGAGTTTTTCCCGGTGTGCCGAAAGTCAATCTGTAATAATAAAAAACAGTTTATGTCTTCAATTCCTTTTAAATATGAGATTTTAACGATAGTTGGTAATGTTTTGGTTGTTTTTCAGATGAAAAATTGTAACTTTAGGCTAAAAATGTCCTTGAAAATCCTGGAATTTGACGTATATTTATCCTTGAATATCCTTGAAAAAATGTTAGACGAAGCCGCGGGAACCCTGTGTAGGTTAGGGTTAGGGCAAGCATTAGGGCTAGTTCCACGGTTAGGGTTGGGTTTAGCGCTAGTCCTTTTTACATCTCATGACCTGTGACGACAAACTGAGCTGGCCTTATATAGTACTAACCTATCGTGTATAGCCGGTCTGTAATACTTCCCGATTCGTTGATCACATCAATAACCAACATGGATAATTCAACCTTCTTTTTCAGTATTTGGATTATTTGTTGGGTTATGGCTTTCCTGGCATTTATTAAGCGAATTATTCAGAGGTCAGTTACCGAAGAAATGTTCTAAGAACTTCCAGTTGTTCTAAATCTCTTACCTTAACGCAACGGTCGTTAAGGGTACACAGTCCTTAGTACGCGGTTATCTCCCCTTCTATATTTAGATCTTGTCTTGACACGACAATGACACGCCCACTTGACACGATAATGACACGCCCACTTGAGCAAGATTTAAAGAGATAAATACCCACAGACCAGATGAATTGATTATTGGTCGGCAAAATAATTAAGTTCCATCAATGACCTTATGGTTCCATTGTACAAGATTTTATATAATCTTTGGGTCAATTCGATGTCGACAATAACCAAAACGAAATGAAATGGGGTTTAACGCCCCCCCCCCCCCAAAATAAATAATTGACAACCTTTCATTAATAAAATAATTACACTTGACAATGATCACACAGTGATGCTCTTTAAGGCACTGGTCAGTCGGTCAGTTTTACAGACGCCTACACGCCAATATTGGGTTCATTTGCCCTGATCCAAACTTTCTTAATAACTTATGTGAAGGCTATGGGGCACCACCACATGCGCGGATCGAAGGGGCGGGGGTCACCAGGGGCAAATGCCTCTGCAGCGTTATTTTTCTAAATGCCGCCCCCATAGGCGAAGTACTCCTATCACCCCTTTCTGAGTCCGCACCTTCGGCACCACATGTGATTAATTCCACATTCCCGTCATAAACTGGCTTGTTGTAGTGAGCGAGTGATTTCTAATCAAACCTGTCCTGCTGTAAACCTTCTATAAATATACTAAACAGCAAAAAAGAAACGTCAGTGTGGATTAAAAATCAGGGGCACTTTAATCGAATCATTCTAGACAGTGCCGGACTGGGCCCACGGGTGCGAGTTTTCTGGGGAATATGGGGATGGGGAAGGGGCGGTTTCAAATCTAGGCCGTCATCCACAACCCCACGCCACAATGAAAGTAAACAAAATACCAATACCGGCTATAACATTAAGCTTCCCGGTAGAACATAGATAGCATTATATAATTATATAGTTGTTCGCCGATCGTTGTCTCGCTGGAAAATAGTTTTATTTAAGTTCACATATAGTTTATGTCATATTAATCATTGTGCCTATAACACTGAGTAATTTGCGAAAATTTTGAAAAATTGATTCAATATCCTGGCATTTGAGGTCATTGCTGTAGATGACTGGACCAGAAATGTCAGTCACTGGAACAGAATCTCGTGATCCAGGGGCGGATCTAGGAATTTTGAAAAGGGGGGGGGGCGCCGCAAAATGAGGGCACTGACCGCGGAGACGGGGCACGCCGCTAAGACGGGAGTTGGGGAGGGGGAGCCCACGAAACTTATCCTTCATTTCCTTGTATCTGTAGCCATTCCAAGAGCTATTTGACTGATATTTTCTTCTAAGTAAACGTTCGGAACGGACATATTTGGGTCTGAGAAAAGGCACTTTCAGCAGTAAAAAGGGCACTGTCGAAAATTAGGAGGAAAGGAGCGCCCTCCCCCCCCCCTAATTTACTCCGCCCCTGTGATCTGTACAATCTGACGCCAAACGACTCACACACCACTGGTACTACAAACTGGACAGTTCACTATAATCGTGAAAATAATAGTGCTGAGACATTATAAAACAACAGAAGAATGGTGTTATAATGGAATCGAGCGCCGCAGACACGAAAAAAATTCAGATATGTAACCGAATAGATGAATGATGTTATGATGGAATTTGGCAGACGCAAAAAAAAATCAGATATGTAACAGAGCTTATAAGTTTTTGGGACTGGGCTTGATAATTTGAATCAATGTCATGGAAAACGGAACCAAATTCGCGTTAACGAGATGATAAGAAATGAACAGAATTTTGAGGCTAATCTGTCAATTTTGCCTGTTTTGTTATTGTTTGTTTACCTCATTAATTCATTTAGTCTGTAGAGACCGACTGCGGTGAGTAATTTTTTTAAAACCGGCCATTTTTTTGCCATGGTAGAAAACATTTCATAGAACAACATACTCACAAAAGAATAAGATTGACAAACATGAAAAGCAGACATGGTTATTTTATACTATAGTTTTGTGTGGTGTATGTAATTTGCTCACGGATTCACGCAAATACATAGTATTTTAGGATCTATTCTCGTATTGTTTTTAAGACCGACTGCAGTGACTGCACTGATTTTGCGACCGGCTATTTTTTCCTAGGCGGGGGGTCCATCTCACGTTCGTTGTATCTATACACATTTAATAGGTAATTAGAAAAATCACGGGATATAGTTTTATTTATAGCCTTTCCATGCCTCCCTTATCCATCGAATATTTGGCTGCTATTAGTTATGACCAGTTAAAACAAGCGGTTGGCAAGCAAGATATGCCCACATTTTTCATGAAATGGATGGGGAAGAGGTAAAATCGATACGCCTTATTCTTTTGATCTTTAACATATTTAAGATTCAACAGAATGGGACAACAATGGTACCGCCCCCCTCCCCCGGAGGGCCTATAAAATCCGTACATGTTTCATATTTTGCGTGAAAAGCGGGGACTATATATAGCTCTAGAATGTCTGACGCTACCAACGTCGAACTCCTCCAAAAACTTTTGATCCTTAACACACAGTTTAAGTTTCATCGTGAAAGGTCCACATACTTTATTCATGTAAAGGGGACGTACAGATGCGCACAAAAATTAAACTCGCCAAAGAACTAGTGCTACTCGTGTACTGGGTCCTGTTTCACAAAATTTTAACTAAAGATAAAATCCAAATTTTAGTAGATACTTCAATTTTGATTGGCTAAGAACTAAAATCAATCTAATATTGTCCAATCAAATAACTAAAATTCAGGTCTTATCTTAATTAAAATTTTGTGAAATAGGCCCCAGGACTACTGGATATTACATGCGTTTATGGGAGCGACCATTTTGTCGGGTAGCTCGGTTCGACTTTCTGGAAATGTGAACATAACCGTATTTATGACCTAGAGTGTCTACAAGCTAGAAACGCGATTTTTCGTACAATCAGGGGCTATAAAGCAAGAAGTTGCAATCCAATATGCGCGGATGTCGAAAGGAATCAAATATATATTTCAAGTTTCGTCAACGTAAGCTAAAGACGTAATTTAAAACCGAGATCATATTTCGTCATTATCGGTTATAAATTATGATCTGATATAATTGAACGGTTTTATTATACAATCAAATAAAACCTGTTACTTCTACTTCTACAAGGTCAACAAACTAAAATGTGATTGGTCGTAGAAACAGGATCATATTCCAGAAAGTGACGGTCCGACAGGGAAGGATTGGGCCATCGGGCGATCGACCGAAGGGCCGGCCGGTCGCACAAAAAATGAAAAAAATAATTTTGTCCAATTCGTCTAAAACTCTTTTTCTGCTGAAATTATATGGGCGAGGGGGTGTATTGGACCGGCTATGGAGCGATGATGACTATGTTGTATGTGGCCGGTGGCTTTAACGGGCCGCCACACTATCACTGGAGTCTGGAATGACAATATGACAATTTCACAAGTTGATGGTTGTAAATTACTTGCAGGTCGGGGTTTTGGCCTAAATTAATCGATTTATGAGATATATTATTTGACAGAGATTATAATCAGATGTGCCTCTAAATATCGCATATTTGGGGCTCATTTTTCATAATTTTCCGGGCTCTGCGGTCAGTAAAAGGGGTCGCTCCGACACCGGAGCCCGGGCCGGCTCACGGCCTCAGTTCGCCCCCCGCGGTCCTATATTTCTTTGATATCGAAAGGAACCTAGATCTTTTGGTAATAAATATACATTGTAAGTTTAGTCAAACTCGGGGAAAAATAGTGACGTCTAGATTATCCACAACCTTGGTATTATTATGCATTTTTATTTTTGTCAAGTTCAGCATCACAGGATTTAACCGCCATAGAATGAGTTTTTATGGTAAGGAGTTCGAAAAGAAATAAAATTTCGCTTCATTGCTGAGTAATTCTATTAGCCAGAAATCGCCTCCGACAATCTACACCCACGTGTTTACTAGTCTCTATCATCCAAACAAATATCGTACGTTCAAGACTAGGGGGTTCTGGGTGACGGAGACTACGTGTTTACTAGCTGACGATGTTATATAACCCGTGACATATATATTTCTATGATCTAACCTATATCTTTGGCGTGGTTGACTTCACCACGCCCTTCCCTTGTCGTTAATACTGGGTGGGGATCTAACACGGACAGTGGCTAGTCGCTCGGATGGTATAAAGCAGCGTTTCCCAACCTCTGGGTCGCGACCCTAGCGAGCACTTTTCGTGGGGTCGCGGACTAGTCTGAGAACTTTAAATAAAAATGTTATCTTTTCATGTAATCTATCTATACATCTTCAATACATGGCAAAATAAAGTGCCCGAAATCAAAACACTAATTTTACGGACTGGAATTGCAGGAAAATGTGTTTGCGGTCGTCAAATATTCCGAAAGTTTCTTGGTGGTCCACACAAGGTCAGATCCACTTCTTCGCCTCTCGAAGAAGACCGGCGCCGCTATCAGTAAACCCCGAAATGTTTTCGAGTCTGTACTGGGTTGACTATGGATTAAAACATTTTGTCTCGAGCCACTCTATTTTGCGCGACTTTTTTCGGGTATCGATTATTATTTGTGAATGCAGCAGCAACAGTCAGTTTGGATGGGTGGAATTCAGAGTGGGATACTTTTGGAGTTGCTTACACGGGCTAGAATAGCAGGAAACGCATTTGAGGTGGTTAAATTTTCACAATTTTCTCGGAGAGGGTGAGGTCCCCATAACCTGCGACGATTGATTGGTTGATTGGTTGTTTGGAATTTGGGTCAGTCAGGTAGTAACATTGGACCACATTGAAGTATTCGCGTTTGGGAGCGTCAAATTTTCAAAATTTTCTCCCAACGGTCCCAGATTCGTGGACTGTAAACGATTGATTGGTTGATTGGAATTCGAATCAGCCACCTTAATTAGGCTGTATAGATCACGTTGAAGTTGCTTTGTTCTCGGACTGGAATAGCAGGAAAACGGGTTTGCAGACGTCAAATATTCCAAACTTTTCTTTGGGGTCCATACAAGGTAAGCCAAAGAGAGGTAAAGAACACCGACGCCGCTGTCTGTAAACCCATTTTTCTTTTTCGGACATTTGAGGTTCTGCCCTTAACTGTCATCGAGGCCGTACGCCTATGCTTGCCGCTGCCATTTTCGTGTAAATAAATACTTCTCTAGTCTCTAAATCAGTTTTGATTGCTTTTCCGTGAGTTTTTCAACTGAAATACAAAACCTTTTAACGGCTGTAAACTTATCTATTCATTTTTTGGTGGAGATCGCAATGTTTGTATTTGAATATGTGTTTGTATCACGACCTCTTATTGGACCTCTGCAGTAAAGGGAAATAACGTACCTAAAAATTCGGGAATTTCAGTTGTAAAACTGTGGCCGTTGCTTTGGGAACATGTGATCTACACAGCTCTTGTCACATTGCTAATCGATTTCCTCTCAATAATTACTTTAAATAAGTAAACAATAATAAAAGTGAATGATAATGACGTTTCGTAGTAAAATGTGACTTTGTTCTTTGAGGGGTCAGGATCTGATCCTGGGTCAGGAATTGGGTCGCCAAGAGACATTATTTTTCAGAGCAGTAAAAAAATGTAGACCAACACTACAGTATATAAATATTAATTGGCTCAACTGAAAAAAAATCAAATAAAATTCTCCAAATCCTGCACTTATCTTTTAAACAAAATGAACTCTGTTTAGCTTATATTTAAAATACCAGTAATATTTGCAAAACACAGGCACTTGAAGGGATTAAAGTAAAATTTCTTACTACTGCTGAACTATATAGTTTTATTTTAATCCCTTCACGTGCAGGTGTTGCAAACCATATCACGTTCGGTGTTGTTTTCAATTTTAACACACCGCTGTCTCTCTTCAGTCTTTAGTCGGACAGGGTAGCGATCAGGCGTGAGGCGGTATCTTTCGACGCTGTAAAGTCCCGGTGCCAATCTGTTTCACCGAGGTATTGCAAAATCCCTATTATACCTCTGTATAGGATGACTGACCCTTATAAGTTCAGGTATACTATCTACACGCAACGTCACATCATGCAATGGTTCGATATGGCGCGTGCAATGTTTAGTATAGAAGGTTAGTGCTACATAACCAACATATTCCTAAAGCAGTGGCCCGAGAAATCCCTCTCTGGCCATTGCTGGATTGGCTTCTGATACTTGAACTTTTGAGGGGTGTGTCTATTCTTCCCGTTCAATCAAATCTATCAGCAGCATGACAGTCCTACGTTTAATCTGGGTCTTCCCTAAAACTTTGGGCAGTGAATTAAGGTATTAAAATATTTAAAAACATTGAATGTATGCTCGTTTCCAAACAGTATTGTTTACATTTTATTCGATTTGATAGCCTCGTTTGTCACGCAATTAGTTTCACTACAATAGTCTGCTAATTGGGCATAATAAAATAGTGAGCAATGACGCAACGTTATGTAAACATATTTGAACCAGTTTGGCGCTCTGTTTTAAAAGCAAGGCTTTAGTAACGTAGTTAGCGATTGGTTGTTAATCGAACTATTGACCAATCATAATTTGGAACAAGAATTTCCACTCCTTACAGCAATGAGTAGTGGGATTAGCTCTAATCAAACGGAACACTGCGAGGAGTATGCATAACCAATGGAATTTTCTTTCCAGCATCCTGATTCGTCCCCACCCCGGCTTTCCGCTCACTCTCCCTTTCTGTCTTCCCTATTTTTGCAACTCTCACCCGATTTCTCTCCTCTGTTTGGGTGCCCCTCACACCCGATCGCTCTTCCCCTTTCTCTGTTTGCCTTTTCTTCCCCCCCCCCCACCGGGACTTGACGATCTAAAACGCACTCTGTGGGTATTTTCAGCATCATTTTCTGACAAACAATTATAATCTCCGCGGCAGAAAATGATACAAAATCTAATCTAAAGACAAATCTCCAAGTCACCATTCACGATTTATTCTCTCGTGTACACTACAAGAACTAGAAATATTTACACTCCGCCTCCATCCCCAGTAGTGTTAGAAGACTACGTAAAGTTTTTGAGAAAAATGTGTCTTTAATTGGATACACAAATGTACAGTCCTACAAAATCTTTTAATTTATATAAACTAAAACAAGCCACACACACAGCTAAACATATTAATATTCAATCCCAATTGAAATAAATGTAACATTGTACTGTATTATTCATTGGTGATTAAAAATCGGATGGCAAAGGCGAAATTTCCCACGTTAAAATTCAATGATAACTTTTCGCTTTTTTAAAAGTTAAATCTAGCTGTTTATATTGTTCCCATACGTTTATTTAGTATGGCAGCAAATCTAGCTGATATACAAACTAAATCTTTTAGTTAGGCGATTTATCACCCAGCTTACCAGATAGAAACATACTCTCAGTGTATCAGATATGCATACCTACATGATATACATTATAATCCCTGTGGAATATTTTAATTATTTACTGTTATAATATGAATTATCACTCATACGCGTACGGGCTCGATATCAGTTAGGGGGCAGAACCCGAAATGTCCGAGAAAAAAAAATCGGGTTTACAGACAGCGGCGCCGGTCTTCTTCGACAGGAGAGAAGCGGAGATTACCTTGTATGGAACCCCCAAGCTAATTTTTGAATATTTGACGGCTTCAAACGCGTTTTCCTGCTTTTTCAGCCCGTGGACAAAGCAACTTCAAAGTGGTCTAATAAGCCTAATTAAGATGGCTGACTCGAATTCCAATCAATAGAGCAATCGTTGACAGTCTTGTTTACAGTCCACGAAGACGGGACCGCTCGGAGAAAAGTTTGAAAATTTAACTGCCGCAAACATGTCTTCCTGCTATTCCATCCCGTGAATACAGCAACTTCAATATAGCCTGCCTGGCTGACCTGAATCCCAACCAACCAACCAATCGGCCTCGCCCTCCCGGAGAAAATTTAACCACCGCAAATGCGTTTATTGCTATTCTAGAACGTGTGAGCAACTCCCAAACTCCAAAAGTGTTCAATGGTTTTGTAACCGAAATTCCGGCTCTGAATTCCTCCCATTCAATCAGACTGTTGCATCTACATCCACAAATAATAATCGATGCAGGAAATAGAGTGGTTCCAGAAAAAATGTTTTAATCAATAGTCATATCATTACAAATTCGTGGTATTCACGCTCGATGACATTAAGTTCGGGGGCAGAAGCCGAAATGCCCGAAAACATTTCGTGTTTACAGACAGCGGCGCCGGTCTTCTTCGAGAGGCGAAAAAGCGGAGCTAATGCCCGGATCGAGGATTTTGTCGAGGGGGGGGGGGCATACTTTGGGCAAAGGGCTTGAGCTTACCTTGTAGTGATCCCCCAAGAAAATCTTGGCGTATTTGACGGCCGCAACACGTTTTCCTGCTGTTCCAGCCCGTAAAATTAGTATTTTATTACATTTCGGGCACTTCATTTTGTCAAATAAACAGGAAGCAAAACATCGGAAATAAGTGGTGGGGACACAGTATATCATGTCCCCACCAATAAAACTATTGGTGGGGACGCGTCCATGCCCTCTTTCACCCCCTTTCTCTCTCCCTCTAACACCCCTCCCTTTCTGATTTCCCCCTCTCCCCCTTTCCCTGTCCCCCCCTCTTCCTCTGGCTCTTCCCCACTATCTCTCTCAATAAAGTATAAAGTAGTTTTTACAGACGTTTAATTGTGTTCACCAGTACATTGATACATTGATATAGATAAATCATCAGTATTTAATACCTTTGAACATATTTTTAAAACACTTCATGAAATTGAGCTGGCCTTAGGAAATAGAATTAGCAAGGTATACTTTAGTCTTCAGGATCTACGATGAAACAGTTAGTACCAGGTATCAACAAATCTTCACACACTGATGGATTAAAATAGTCATTTCTTCGCCCATTTATCACAGTGCACCAGTCAAAATTATTCCACAAATTTACAAACACGATTCCAGTCTATTGTGGCACTATTACAGTGGGTGAGTCAAAATTTTTCCACAAATTTTCGAACATGATCCCAGTCTATTGTGGTACAATTATTACAGTTTCGCATAGCTGTCAATAATATTATTAATGTAGCCTTGCTTGCCTCTCTTTGTCTCCATTTGTTTAGACAGCTAAAAATTTGCATATGCGGGCTGTAAACATGATTCAGTTGTGACTGGCTTATTAATGCCTGAGTGATACATAGCTCAAGCATAATGGCCTGCCAGTTAGCCCCTATAAATCCTGCTATGGAATTTAGATCTTTTTCTTTTAACGGTTGTTTTTTCTTGTTATCTTCTATATTGTCAATCCAAGCAACTGAAATATACAGAATAAAGATTATTCAAGATAAAGATAAAGAGCTGACCATTCTCGCTATTATTTTTCTAAAATAGATAATGCAAAATATTATATTGCAAATTTCATTAAAATTACTTTGTTTTGAGTGAAGTTATCAGTTATCAATGGTTTTTAGTTTTGATAAGATGTGTGCAGTTGAGTCTTAGCCTCACTTCTCCATTTTAGAATCAAATCATTTAATGACGAAACTATTCTAATCTACACATACTTTAAATCAGAGCCACCCGATGGCATCAAGGGTTGATAAATGCCTAATTAATAATTTATTTAACATTTAAGGCCTAAAGAGAGAAATGGGTTTAACGTCCACTCGACATACATGTAAAGTAAGTCATTTTGGGACTAACATGTTTCAATTTTATTTCAATAATTCACTTGCTGGTACAGGTATTAAGCAATGGAGGGAAACCGAGGATCCAGAGAAAACGCATGTGGTTGGACAGGCGACCCTACTCCTTGCCACGTACAACCGGGGATTCGAAACCACGCCAGTTGACTCAATGACAGGCTTTATGAAATAGCACGGTGCTGTGTGTGTTAAGCCATTCGGCCATCCAATCTCTTTCTGATACCTACCGGGATCAGAAGGCAGGTTGACCACCGGCACCGTTTCCTCTAGAGTTTTCACTACTCCGTTAAATCCATATTTCTTTAAAGCTTCCAAGAACACTGGATACGCATTTTCACCAGAATGTGTCAGAACTTCTAAAAACTTTCTTGCTGCAGCTGAACGACCTTTATTGTTTTGTTCTGCCTGTATTTCCTCCAAATCACATTCATCAAATATGAATTTTGAAAAAAGGTAGTCTGTTAAAGAGTTTGGTATTAATTCACCGACTAAAACATCACGATTTGACTGCAGAATCTGATAATCTTTTTCGGGCATTCTTGTTCTATCTTTCTGTCGAGCCATTTCTGTAAAGAAGAAAAATGGGGTTTAAACATCCACTCAACACATACTAGGTCATTTTGACTAACATATGGTTTAACTTTATTTCATTAATTCGCTGGCACATATGGGTCTTTAGCAGTGGGGGAAACCGGAGGACCCAAAGAAAAACCATGAGGTTGGACAGAACGCCTACTCCTTGTCACGTACAACTGGGGATTCGAAACTACGCCAGTTGACTCAATGACAGGCTTTATGACACAGAGTGCACATGCCCCCTTTCTGTAAAGAATAAATGAAATTTAATGAAATGGGGTTTAAGGTCCAACCTATTGGACTCATGAAGACAGGCATATGCCATACAGTGAGTCGTGAAGTAAAGTTTGATCATCTTTTAATAGTAAGTGCAGGAGGACCGCACTACACGAAAAACAAAAACCTATAAAATTAACCTGCGAAAAAATATCAAATCAAGTTAATGGATCCGGGGGCCAGCTGTAAGCGTCCACTGTGCTGTACAGTCCAGGGCCTATTATGGTACAGGCTTCACTAAAAATGAAATCACTTAAGACTGAACTCTTTAAATCTGTTTACCCTTAGTGTTAATAACTGTTTCGTTTATGGTAATTTTACCACTTCAGACATTTATTCGGTTCATTCCATCACTGTGTTTAAATGTTTATCGTGTCAATTTCATCTTTTACCGATATCTTATGTAGATAGCGCACTTGAGCAACTACATGTAGTTACGTGTCGTTGTGTATTCAGCGCTTTATAAATAGATTATTATTATTAAAGGGACAATGCCGATAAGAACAGGGTCTAAAAAATTAAAGTCTAAGTATTTATGAAATTTATGGACCAAAATATAGAGGCATTGTATATTAACCTTGTCTCAAAATTTCAGCTCAAAATATTGAGTCGTTTGGACGTGAACGTCAACACTGCTTATCCGCGCGACACGTAACCCTTTTAAGATTTTGGGTCAATTTTTTCATTGAGTGGCCTGATAATCGATTCCAGTTTTTGAGAGGTCTATACAGTGAATGACCCATGTACTGTACTTGATAACAAAAGGTAAATTTCACCTACACATTATTTTTATAGAAAAAAGTCAGGTTTTATCCGAATACTGTATAATACAACGGTCTCCATTTCCAGATGAAAAGTGTCAGGATTAAGTTATTTACAAGCGTATCACAAATATCAGATCAGTTGGTTGGCCTTAGGTAATGGGTTTTAAGGGATCTTAACACAAAAATTAAGCAGTTTTATTCCCCAAAATGTTATCGGGATTGGCCCTTTAAGCCAACAGAACAATTGCTAAGTGGTACCAAGTGAGGGACTAGTGTACTTGTAGGCCTACACACAACACACACACAGTCTGTTGATAACTTAAAGGGGCTAAATCGCTAACATTTGGGACCTGGAAATTGCATACATGTATAATACTGTAATATGAATGTATATAAACTGATTTACATTCAATGGTTTCCGTTTTTACTCTAATTTCAAATCAGCGATGTTCGCCGAAATATGCCAGCAGTCTCATTCAAGTGCAAATATATAGCGTCTGGTTAGTGTACATACGCTGTTTGATTTGGTGCAATGTGTTTAGCCTCATCCCTCGACTCTCTTGTTAAAACTAGTGCTGAAACGCATTATGGTACACAATTCGTGTACCAATAGTAAAATGTTTAATTTGTCTTAAATATTGGATATTTGAAGCCCATCTTTTTCAGATAAGATCACAGCATCAATGTTGATTTAAATTGACAAATAATTCGTGTTGTCAATAATGTTGAAGATTTTTTTTATGATATTGAGTTAGAGACTTAGGTACTTTAAAGGGACAATAACATTCTTGCTGGCTTGGTAGCTCCAGAAAATAAATAATACCCTTATTCTAAGTACTAGATGTTTAAATGTCCTACCTGTTCTGTAAATTATCTATTACAACCTATTTTATTTGTCCAGAGAGTTCGAAAATATTTTAAAATCCAAGTCACATTTGAAAAGGTTTACGTTAGACTTTTCAAATCAATTGGTTGCATTTTTCCAATTTTTTAAATTAGGTGTGTTAAGATGAAATTTATATCATCATTTAATTGGAATATTCTAACATAACACGATTTGTTGACCAGAATGAAGATTGGGACATATTTTTCAGTTACAACAAGAGTGTTATTGGGGCTTTAAGACACTTACTGATAAAATTTAAAATCAAAGAGGGGGAACTGTTATAATTGTTTGCAGTTAACTAATCTACAAACCTAACAAACCACATAAAAATAAATAAATTCGCACCGAGTTTAGCCGGAATTGAATTCCCTAAGAAATTGCTATGCATGAACACAAAATTTTACGACCGGCGATATTGAGACGAAACGAAATAGTGAAAAAAAAAAAGCGTTTTAAGTTCATTTTCATAAATTCTAACTTACATGATTTTATCTATGGTTTCCTATCCAAATGGCAATGCATTACGTTAACCATAGCAACTTTTAAAAGTGATTTACGCGACATACACAGAAATTATTAGTAAATATTAGTCCTGTCTACTTTTAAAATCAATTCATGTAGGCCTATCTACAGTGGGTTAGCACAAACCCTAGACCTGGCCCTAAGCTTTACCCTAAACCCCCGACCCTAACCCTCAATCCTCAGGAACAATCACCTGCCCTTACTCTGTTTACAATTTTGTGACCGCGGAGAAATCTGTAGGTGCGCATGTAAAAAAGATCTAGTGTGCTCATAGAGCTGTATACCTTGAGTCACGACTTGACCTATGATACAGGGTTCAATATCGCTTCATTGTCATATTTTGGGGTATCAGTTCGAAATTATATAATATGTAGGAGAAAACAAGATCATTCCGCTAAAAATGTGATTTTATAAAAACCTCGACAATTTGTGACATCTGCTGTGTACAATTTTGACGTTGTCGTGGGTGTTAAATTTGGAAACAGGTAGACGAATGCATCAAATCTGCAATGAAATTTTCGAGATCACTCAATATTATTCGTCGTATTTCGTTTCATACCCTGTTCCAAAATTTTTATGTTCTGAACCTTCGTGTATCTATTTATAACTTTCTGGGAATTCCCACCCATGAGTAATCATTTCAATGATATACTTTTAATGGTAATATAAAGCTAAAATAATACAATATTTTATTTATGAAGATTTCATTTTGGACCATAAATAAAAATTAATAAGCGTGGAAGCATGGACCTAATAAGGTACATGGTGGAAATAAATTACAGAACAATAACCCCCCCCCCCCCTTGATGGTTAGGCTAAATAAGACTTCATACAAAAGCGTACTGCAAGTTCAAGAACTCTAAACATGTGCGCTGTCGACTTCGATCTGTGAACTTTGATCGTCGTTGTCTTTGAGAAATCTTACATTAGTGTCTTGTAGTTGTTGTTTATAGTTGGTGACGATGTTTCTAAGATCCAGAATTATCGGACAGTGGCATGTATGTTCTAAATACAGTCAACTACCTCAAATATCTCATTTAAGATGTTTCTCGTCAGAGGCCAGTTCAGTAAAAACTGAGAAGAGTGTGACCAAAACAGATAAACTACAAGTGAAGGGATCCAAAGAATCAGAGTTAGCTAAGAGGTACCCATCAGGCATCACAAATGAACCCTTTATAAAAAATTTATTTCTAGGAAAATTTGACAAGGTAAATATAAGTGCAATGTGTATGGTCTACCCAGCTATAAAGCCTATCGCCTTAATGTCTCCCAACTGATACTGATGGCGACTGGAAATCGACCTGAAATTGGCTACATGTTACATGGGCAACCTGACTGCTCTTACAACTGGTGTAAGTCAAACGGTAACCAGGCGCCGTCTAGTTGTCTCCAGATTCTCTGAGTCACACATGTTCTACTCCTACAAATTGTAACAAATGGAGACAACTAGTTGTCCTTATATAGCGACAGGATAACTAAAATCCACACCTCGTTGACGTAGCCAATATTCGGTTATTTAGTCACGTGGTACCTTAGGGGACAGTAACAACTCTTGGAGAACAAGTGGAATGAGGCCATTTTGAAGGTTATCATGTATCAGTCATGTGATCAGTATTGTGGCTCCGATTCTTCAACTGAAGCTGGGCAACACGAGCCCCCTTATTACGAGCATGATCAGATGGTTGCTCGTGATTGTGTTACGTCATGGATAAAATTACGTCATAGGGACATAAGCTGTCTGTTGCCGATTGTCGCGGTAACTTTTATCGTGTCGTGTCGTATGATAGTTTTTATATGTGTTATTACAGACAATTATGTTTTACTAATAATTTACTTGAAATATTTCAGGAATTTCTTGCGTATCCAGAAATAGAAGATGTAGATGAAGTGAATGAATTAAATCGAATGGTTCAGCAAGTTGAGAAATTTTTTACTGAAGAAGGTGGGCAGTGTTATATAGTCTTTAAATAATCAAGGGTGGCCGATTGGTCTTACCGGTGCGCTTTAGTTCTTAAATTCGAGTCGAGTTGCTCGGTTTCCATCCCACCTTTCTGAAGTATGTGACAAGGGTTGCTGCCTTACCTTGTGGGTACCCAAGGTGTCTATACGGGTTCCCTCCACAGCTAAACCCCTCTACGTTCAGACAAATTATTGAAATTGAAAGGGTCCTACATGTTAGTCTTGAAATGACCTAGTTTATATTATGGACAAGGTCCTTTAACTACCATACATATTACCCAAGAGCACAAGTTTATCATGTAGGTTATATCTGGTATACAGTTAAATCCATCTCCCTATTGTATGTTCTTTTTCTGGCTTAAAATGTTATATAAATTATGTGCAGTACGGAGGGCCTGACAAGGACAGCTGTCTGGTTGTTCGGATGGGACAAAAAACTGATGTCACATTGGGATGCGAGTAATAGATCCATTGGCAGTTGGTATTTGATATAAGAGAAGGGTGTAGTGCATCTGTCGGGGGCAAACTTTCCCTCATTGCACACTGCTTGGTATATGTCCATCTTCATTGATCCAGTCACTTTTTCATATCAATTATTATTTAGACCACTGATTCTCAACCAGTTTGCCACAAAATTTTGAACGGCACATTAAGAAAATGTGCAAAAACGTCTTGATCCCAATGGAACATTCACTGGTGTCTGTGTCTACGCTTGTATGTCGTCTTTGACCTGTTATGTTTTTATTTTGCAAAATTCAAATATTTGTCATGTATATTTAGCCAGATGTGCTGCTAATTTTACATGTGTACCAAGGAGTACCGTTGGTAAACAAAGGTTGAGAACCACTGATTTAGACATGTATTCACAGTTCTTAATCAACTCTGTATACCACTGGATGAAGGGGAGTAGATTACCCTGTTATTTAGTCTGAAATTTATTAGTCCCAAAATTACTTAGTTTGAGTCAATGTTAACTATATTTATCGTTCTGTCTCATTAATTAATTTTTGGGGATTTTTTACAGTTGATTCGAAAAGTATTGATGTAAATGCTAAGATACCAGATGATGTGCTACAGAAGATTAAAGATATGGGGCTTTTTGGACAACAAATCCCAGAAGAATATGGTAAGTTACGTGAATTCTCTCGCTAAATTCATAAATCTAGGAACAGTTGTTCTAATCAGGATCGGGTTCGATCCCATAGTTGGCAGAGAAATGGCGTTTAACGTCCTACTGTTCTGCTCCGACTGGGCTAATGAAGACAGGCATAGACCATACAGTGTGCTATGAAGGAAATCTGGGGCACTGGGGAATAGTCTTATATCGAATTCCAACTGTCAAGGGATTTTCTACATGCATGCCAATGTATATGGGAGTTCCGTTTTTCGTTCCATCCGAATGACTAGACAGCTGTCCATTCTGCAACACTGACAAGGGGAAACCACGTTCGCAAATCCCAATGAATCTTCTCGGCCAATGCATGAAATTGAACACGCAGCCTCCAACCTAGCTAGCCACCGTGACTCCTAGTTGTGTTCCAAGTTATGAGTACGCTGTAGCATTGCCGTCTGAAAGAGATTTCCCCTTAAAGTACACCTGTCTTCCAAGTAGTCTGATTGGTTGATTTAATTTTAATGTTAATGTTTATTTTTGTCAGGTGGATTAGGATTAAATGCTACTAAGTTTGCGAGAATAGCCGAGGCTACAGCTTTAGATGGCAGTATATCCGTAACCTTAGCAGGTCATCAATCTATTGGCCTTAAAGTAAGTAAAGAGAGAGAGAGAGAGCGAGAGAGAGAGAGAGAGATGGGGTTTATAGGGGTGATGATTTTCCGTTTCAGAAAATTGTAAATTCTGTTTTAAATGTTTTAAATTCCGTTAATGCTATAAAATGCTATTTCATAAATAAATGAATAAAACATCTCAAAATATAAAACTGGCCATTTTAAACTAATGACAATGATAACAAATTATGAATTGTGATTGACTTTTATTTTTAATTCAAATAATTGTCCATGACTAGCTGTTCTTCCATTTTAACACATTATATTTACTGGTAACGAAAAGTTAATTTTGAAATTCACATCCTTCCACATGACCATTGCCTGCCTAGCGAAGACGTTATTTTTGTGCCGGCCACTCGCTGACTTTTTTGTGTAGCTTGATGCTTTTTGGAATTAATGTGGTCTTTAATTTTATCAAAGCGTCAGAAATCTACGCTGTGACAATCTTCATAAAAGTCTGCAGGGAATTGCCGCGCCCTATTGGCGGCAGAAAGGCGTTTCATTTTTTAAGCAGACGACGCCATTATGATTTCGCTTGACCGCTTGTTGTAGTCGCGATGTATCCAGACAAGCTTCATAAATTCTACGGGAATAAAGGCTGGATGCACTAGACTACGATATATTTGTGATATCACTTGGTTAAAGCGGATAAACACGTGTGTGATTTCAAATTCCGTTTTGAGTGCCGAATTCCGCGATTTCCCCTAGGTTTAATGTCCATTCGACACAAACTAGGTTATTTTGGGACTAACATATGGTTTAATTTTATTTCAATAATTCGCTTGCCCATAGGTGTCTTTAGCCCAACCCCTCAAGTAAATAAAACAACCAGGGCCCTGTTTCTCAAAATCTTAACTAAAGATAAAATCCAAATTTTAGTAGACACTTCAATATGGATTTACTAAGCACTAAAATCAATCATATATTATTCAATCAAATTACTAAAATTTGGATTTTATCTTAGTTAAAATTTCATGAAACAGGCCCCTGATTCGTTTCTTTGGATAGAGAAAGAGAAATGAAGTTTAACATCTATTCAATCTGTTTAAAAAGAGGGGGTTGGATAGTTGAATGGTTAGGGTGTGCACACTACATCATAAGGTCTGCCATTGAGTCAACTGGTTGTACGTGACATTGGGTAGGATCGCTTGTCCAGCCTCGTCGGTTTTCTCTGGGTCCTCTAGCTTCCTCCCATTGCTAAAGAACCCATATGGGCAAGCGAATTATTGAAATAAAATTGAACCATATTTTAGTCCCGAAATGACCTATTTGTGTCGATTGGACGTTATACCTCATTTCTTTCTTTCTTTGTTTAAGACACAGATCCTATTTCGTTTCGTTTTTTAAAGTTCAAAATTTCGTTTTACTTGTCTTTACTACACTAGAGTTGTCATATTATCGGCGTTAAAGATGATGTAAGGGATTATCTAATCAAACAGTAATGACGATGAATTTTGGCGTGAGTTGCATGGAACTGTGGGTAACCCACTAGAAATAACAACAATGATTGGTTAATCAAATGGCTTGTTGTCATAGGGTTAAAAACCACTAATATGACCTCTGACACGACGTCTCACTACATATATATTAATCACATGGACATCCACTCACTATAAACTAGATTAATTTTACTTCGGGACTAACAAATAGTACAATTTCGTGTCAATGATTTGCAAGTGCATGTGGGTCTTAGCAAGTGGAAGGAAACCAGAGAATGCAAGGAATATCTACAAACTTGGCAAGCACATCTACTTCTTGTGAGAGAGAGAGAGAAATGGGGTTTAACGTCTACTCAACACAAACTAGGTCATTTCGGGACTAACGTGTGGTTTAATTTTATTTCAATAATACGCTTGTGCGTAGGGGTCTTTAGCAGTGGGAGGAAACCGGAGTGCCCAGAGGAAACCCACGAGGTTGAGAAGGTGCCCCTGTCTCCATGCCACATACGCTCACACCAGGGCTCGAAACCACAGCGGCAAGCCAGAGGTGACCGGCCAGCTAGAGGTCGAAGCGCGGCACTCTAGTCCACTAGGCCATCCCAACCCCCGTCTACTTCTTGTAAAGGGCAAGCTTGGAATCGAAACTACGCCTCTGTGACTCAATGACAGATCTTATCTTCTAAAGTTAGACAGTCAAAGAAAAAGGAAGCATTTAACATATTCACAAAGAAGAGAAACTCGTATCGATGAAGATCCCGGTGCCTCAGTGAGTAGGGCATTGGCTCGCTAACCATTAGGTCCTGTGATCAATACCATCGTTGTCCAGGTAACTTTAGCAGGATTTTCTGGCATGGTTCCACCATAGTCACTGGTTAGGACAACATATTGGTTTTTGGATTGGACAATAAACGGAGGTCCCTTGTAAACATTGACGAACACGTAAAAGAACCCTTGACAGTTGAAATCCTAACTAAGAGTTGCCTATAGCGCCGCTGTCCAGGCAAAATTTCCCTCATAGCACACTGCATGGTAGGACGTTAAAACCCATTTCATTTCTAATTGAGCAATATCCCTCGATTTAAAATGAATTTAATTTACATGAAGTATATGAATATTTACAGGGCCTATTAATAGCTGGTACAGAGGAACAGAAAGAGAAATATTTACCGAGATTAGCTACTGGTGAATTAGTGGCTGCCTTCTGTCTCACAGAACCATCAAGGTTTGAACTTTATGAAGTGGGATGTTTATTAAAAGGGAGTAAGAGCTGTTTCGTACCTAGTTCATTCATACCTCAAAATGATTTAAAGCTCCAATAGCATTTTTTTAAGTTATATTTTTAAAATGTATTAAAATAAAGCCCAAAAATAGATTGAACCTATAAACAGTCCTACCTTGTTAAAGAATAATCCTATTAATCCTATAATTCAGTACTGCCAGTAGAGAAATTGGCAAAAATATCATTTTCAACTTCAAATTCAAACGTTTGAAGATGGCCGTCCATGGAGAGGAATGGGAAAACAAGGGAGGTAATTGAGTAACTATTTCCTCAATCACCCTGTGTCACCCTTTATAATGCCCAAAAAATTTTGCCCAGGACTGTATAATAGTGAGTTGACAACCTTTTGAGCAAAAGACATAGAAATAATTATGTTTTGACTTTCTTAGAAAATGTGAAATCGGAACTTTAATATTTAATTGAAGTAAAGGTGAATCCTTATCACATAATTAAATGATTTGAATTAGAATTAGAACACGCATGTGATTTCCCCGTCACCTGGATTACTTCTACAACTGAGTTATAAAACATGCCGGGGGTCACGGTGGCTAAGTGGATAAGGCGCTGGTTCGCTATCCTTGAGGTCGGGTGTTCGATCCCTGCATTGGCCGAGAAAGTTCATTTCGATTTTCCGGCATGATTTCCCCATGTCAGTGATGCAGAAGGAGGGATGAAAAACCGAGGTCACGTGTACACATTGGAGTGCACGTAAAAGATCCCTTGGCAGTTGAAATTCGATATAAGACTAGGCTGTAGCGCCGCTGCCCGGGCAAAATTTCCCTCATAGCACACTGTATGGCGTATGTCTGTCTTCCATTAGCCCAGGTTAGGTGCAAAAGAGTAGGACGTTAAACCCCATTTCATTTCATTTCATTTATAAGACATGCCAGGCTACCATGTTGCAGATGATGAGCAAGTTGTGATTGTTGATGATATTTGAAAAAAAACAAATCCTGCTACTTGCCTTTTGTTCATATTTAATGTTGTGATTATGGAACCATTCTGAGGAGGCTATTTGGGATTATTGACGATAATTGATGAGTCAGTTGGGGTTATTGACCTAGGTACGAATGAACTAGGTACGAAACAGACAAAGGCATTTAGCCCAGTAATAATCATTTGGCACAAAAACCCACAAAAACAAAACTTCTACGTTCCACCTCAGATTTTTGTTACAGATTTTCTGAAAACCAGAATATGGCCTTAAAGAGCATATGTCTCTATTTTTGGGAACATCGAAATAGACAAAAATAGTTGTGAAAGCACATATTATTAATGTAATATGAATGTATGTAAAGTGATCTATATTCAGTTTTTGAACAAATGTTTTGTAATTTCTAACCAATAATGTTCAGTGAAATATCTGAACAGTTCAAATCGAGTGGTAGTCGTTTACATCTGCTTGGTGCATTCTACATGGTTTTTTATTTTGCATTAATATTTTGTCGTTTGTGAATCAGTAGAATTTTTTTTTTATTTGTTCATTATAAAATGGTACCCAAAACCATACTAGTTATAAAATGCTAATTGTGTTTTAAAATTTGGATATTTAGATCCTATTGTTTCACTGTTAGATAACGACATCAATATTGATTGACATTAATCAATGTGGAATTCTAATTCGTTTTTTTTTTTTAAAGTTGCTTCCTGGGTACAAACTGGGTGATTTGATGATATATTAGGACTAAAAACATATTCAAACTAATTAATTTATCATAATTTTGCTTCAAATCCTTCTCAAACCATTGTAATTGCCAAGTATACCCTGCTATGAAAATCAATCAAAAGAGGCCATGTTTGCGTCAGATGTTTACCCCTCTCCGTCCCTATGGCAACCGCGGGCGGAGATAGGTGAGAATTCATTGCATACACAAGACGATGTTGTCTGTAATTGCTGACTATTTATTACAAATATCGAATCCTAATTAAATTCTCGGATTATCCACTGCCTGTGTCTTTTCCCGTGATTTTTATCTCAGAAAGTGTTGTACGTCTAACTCTTTATAGAGTTTATCAACATGTACACAAAGCGCTCAATGTACTTGTGCAGCCTTCGACGTCACGCTTGTGGATGGCCCTAATCGTCAGCTGTTGATTAGGGGAACCCTTACATTTTTGTCCTGTATGCACTCAATGAGTGTTTTTCAGGGAATCCAGTATTTTTCTAGTAAGATTGGATATCTCTACTTTCCATATATACCAAAATTGCCATACTTTTATTGGCAATAACCACCCGATAAATACTTCGCTGGTAACCCATCTTTAAATTTTGAATATTATGGAAAAAATATATAGTTAGAGACTTCACTCCTTTAATGTATTTGCTGCGGTCTACTGATTTTAAGAAAAATATAATTTTCAGTGGCAGTGATGCGGCATCGATTCGAACTAGAGCAACTTTATCTCAAGATGGCCAGACGTATTATCTGAATGGTGGGAAACTTTGGATATCAAACGGCGGCATTGCTGATGTCTTTACTGTTATTGCCAAAACTGAAATCACCAACCAAGCAGTAAGTGAAAAGACATTTTTTTAGAAACAAAATTGGTTTGCACGTTACTTTACTTTGAGTAGAAACTAGCTAGAGAGAGGGAATGAAATGATCAAGGCTAGGCCTAAAATTCATCGAGGCCAAAAATTCATCGTGGATCAATTTCCAGCAAACTGTCTTTACATTATCTAGTTTATAACTATTATAGTTAGAACTGCCAGCTCTCTTATCTAATCTCCCATACTGTTTCTTTAAACACTTTTGGTTTTATTTGTTAGGGTGAGAAAGAAGATAAGATAACAGCATTTTTTGTTGAACGAGCGTTCGGGGGTGTAACTAATGGTAAACCAGAAGACAAACTTGGTATACGGGGATCAAATAGTAAGTACAGTATTTTCTCTGGGTCCTCCAGTTTCCTCCCACTTCTAAAGACCCCTAAGTGCAAGCGAATTATTAGAATATGATTCAACCATGTGTTAGTCCCAAAATGACCTAGTTTGTTTTTCTCTCTCTTTATCAACATCTGAAGTACCTGATAGTAGTGTATTTAATAATGTTTATTTTTCAAATCATTGTTGGAAAATTGTTCAAATTCATTGAGAATCATAGAAAACTATGGGATCTCTACAGTTTAAATTTGTCTTTCTAGATTTGAGTGTTGTGTAACTCTTTACTATCTCAAAAGGTAATTAATTACTGCAACATTCATTATCTATTTGAGACGAGGGGGGGGGGGCGGAATGGTTAAAGCTTGTGTATTGTATCAGATAGGCTGTCATTGAGTTAAGTGGCATGGTTTTTCAATTACAGCTTAAAACCAGTACATAGAATTATTGAAATAAAATTGAGCCAGAATTAGACTTTGTTTGGACTGATTTAAGATACCTTTTTTCACAATATTGTAGTTTTAAAAGAATTCAAAAACCCTCAAACCAAGAGTTTTAAGGTATAATGTATGAACATGTTATTATTGACGGTGTGTGAATTATATTTTGATAATACTGTATTACTATTATTGACAGTATTTGAAGTATATTTTGTTAATATTGTTATTATTATTGACAGCGTGTGAAGTACATTTTGATAATACACCAGTACCAGTAGATAATGTTATTGGGGAAGTAGGCGGGGGCTTTAAGGTAGGAATTTATTTGTACTTTTATTTTGTCGATTCTACAGTAGCTCTCCAATACTGCACACCTTTCTTACAGACAAGGGGGTTACTTCTGCTAGACATTCGGAGTATGCTTCCTTTTGACTATTAAGGATACAATTGTAAACATCAGCAAAATAGGTTTAGAAATGCAAAATATTTCAGGTGAAAAGCCCCCAACACATCCCGTAGTTGGAAGAACTCTGTCAATTAATAGAAAGAGCCATGTCTCCTGATTGGCAGGATTCTCTCACTCTCTCTCACTCTCTCTCTCTCTCTCTCTCTCTCTCTCTCTTCATTGGTAGAACTCAAACTGTCTCTTCATTGGTAGAACTCTTGTAGTTCTTAATTTTCTGTACTTACCATTGAATCTCTTCTAATTGATATGTTACGTAATATGTCACGTCTGCCTCGATAATAAAAAAATTCAAGTGACATATACAGTAGTCCAGTAGAAATATAAAATAACGATAGAATTGTCGATGTTTCAGGTAGCTATGAATATATTGAATAGTGGTAGATTTAGTATGGGAAGCTCATCGGCAGGTGCCCTGAAACGATTGTTAGGTTCGTTAAATTAAATACATTTAAAATACAAATGTGACGTCATCCTATGATGTTGGCGTATCATTATTTCAAATAATGGTATGGGCAATGTGCAAAGCTTAAATTATTTTTCAGGTTGAAATTTTGGACCAATGTGTTGTATTTCATTGTAAAGCACATGCGAGTGTCTGTATTTTAAGTTGTTTAATGGTCTCAAGCCTAAGACGTTGCATAATATGTTTCAATTTTACTTGATATTTAGCTCACGACCATTGAGGGGGTGGATGGCCAAATGGTTATAATCTGCACGCTGTATCATGAAGCCTGTCATTGCGTCAACTGGCGTGGTTTGGAATCCCTGGTTGTAAGGGACAAGGAGTATGGTCACCTGTCCAACCTCGTGTTTTCTCCGGGTCCTCCAGTTTCCTCCCACTGCTAAAGACCCCTATGCGCAAGTGAATTATTGAAATAAAATTAAAACCATCTGTTAGTCCCAAAATGACCTGGTTTGTGTCAAGTGGATGTTAAACCTCTCTCTCCTTCTCTCGACCATTAAACCACACATATTACCTTATATGAATATACATCGCGGTGTTCAGGGCAGGAAGAGGGACCTCCATCTTCAGGGTTTGGGAAGAGAACCTGGCATCGGCCTCCTGGTCAATAAAACAGTTTCTCTTCCAAATTTTACCAGTCCGTTATTATGCAGTTTAATGTAGAATATCATCAAGATAGTTTTTAGCACTGTCCCAATTTGGTTTTTATTTTTTAGTATTTTTATACATAAAAACTACTATTCTTTGAAATTCAAATTTCATTGGATTAAATTGATTAGTTCCCCAGCCAGTCAGTTGCACAGTCAGTCAAAACTGGAAAAATGATATTATTGAATTCAGAACCCTGCTGGCAAGTGAGAGAAATTCAATCATTTGTTATTTAGTATTTTTTTTAGATAAATTAGGAATTTAAGACTTAAGTCATTGAATAAGATTTAGATATATGAATATTATTTATTTGTGTGAACAGGTATGACAGCAGAACATGCTACAACAAGAACACAGTTTGGTAAAAAGATATCAGAATTTGGTTTGATCAAGGTAGGCATTATTACTTCAAATCAATTTACAAAAGATATCAAATGTTTATGAAATAAAATGGGGTTTAACGTTCTGTTTTCTGGGCTACTAAAGATAGGCATACTTATGAATAAGGTCTTTCATGTTAATAAATGTCTTCTTAATAGTATTTTGGGGGGTTGGGATGGCCTAGTGGTCTAGAGTGCCGCGCTTCGACCTCTAGCTGGCCGGTCACCTCTGGCTTGCGGCTGTGGTTTCGAGCCCTGGTGTGAGCGTATGTGGCATGGAGATAGGGGCACCTTCTCAACCTTGTGGATTTCCTCCGATCACTCCGGTTTCCTCCCACTGCTAAAGACCCCTACGCGCAAGCGAATTATTGAAATAAAATGAAACCATAGGTTAGTCCCAAAATGACCTGGTTTTTGTCCAGTGGATGTTAAACCCCATTTCTCTCCCTCTCTCTCTCTCTCCCTCTCTCTCTCTCTCTCTATTAATAGTTTATGTAATTTTTCAACCTAAAGAAAGACCTGCAATTGGCAGATTTAGCTTTTGCATATTGTATGTTTAAGAGAATGTACAATTTTATGTATACAAAATTACTGAGTTTAAAACAATAGTTTCTTTGTACAAATGTCACTTAGTAATAAACTCAGTAATTTTTTGTATCCATAAAATTGTACCTTGTGTAAGATATTGTTAGTTAAGGAATATCGTACAATATTTTAAGGAAAAATTTGCAAAGATGGCTCTCAAAATTTATGCTATGGAAAGTATGGCGTACCTTACTGCTGGTGTGATGGACTCGTATGAAAAACCAGATTTATCAATTGAAGCAGCCATGGTTAAAGTGAGTATATCATTAAAACCAAACTCAAATATTCCAATAACATTCCAACATGATTTAGAATATTCATAAAGATATTGAGGCATACTAATATAATACGTATCCAAAAGTTAAAGATACATTATGTAAGATTTAGATAAAGAGCTAACCTTTCCTGTTATTATAGTTCAAAAACAGATAATAAAAAATGAATATATTGAAATTTTCATTCAGATTACTTCATTCTGAGCCAAGTTATCACTGTTTGTAGTTTTGAAAAGATATGTGCATTGTGACAACCAGGTCACTGATATATTCGAGACTTAGCCTCGCTTTCCCATTTTAAAATTAAATTTAAAATGGTGAACCATTCGGATCTTGTTAAAATCTTGAGTCTCCAATGTTATCGGGAGTTGATTGTGGTCTTTTGTTAATAAATGTCTGATTAATAATTTAGATTTGTTAATAAATGTCTAATTAATAATTTAGATAACATATCAGGCCTAAAGAATGACCTGAAATAGGCAGATTCAGCTCTTGCATAACGTACATGTATGTTTTATTTACACATAAACTTACACGTCACATATATTGAAAATATCATTCAAGTTACCAAACTGTGTTTTCATCTCCGACATCCAATGTCTGATGTAATGCTGGCATGATGTACATGTGTCGTTGAATCAATGTATCGAAATTCATCTTGTCATGAATGGCGTATTGGATCATCAGACGCTGAATCGGTGTATCGCAATTCTTTTTTTTTATTGTCGCTTTTAAGAAAAGGCCACTCGTATTTATCCCAAGTGACACATTATCCATAGGTACACAAGCATGCTTAAATTATTTTGATCCACATCAATATTGTGATATAAAACACTTTTATTTCTTCGACATCAGCAGGACAAAAAATATCAATTATTCGTTTATCTTGTTCTTTTCTTGGTAAATATTAACCTAGTTATTTTTTGTTTGTACAGCGGTTTGAGATTTTTTGTGTTTATGTAAATCGCTTTATCAAAAATAAATTATTATTATTATTATTATAGTGATAGGAATTGTATCGTAGCGCGTGAATCGCAATAGATATAGTATCATGACTGCAGTGACAATACCCAGCATTAGCCTGATGTCATTATTTCCAAGATCTTCACATGTGATATTTTGTCGTTTTGTAATTATGTTTGAATTATTTTTTTGTTTTTAGATTTATAGTTCTGAAGGAACTTGGATGTGTGTTAGTGAATGTCTACAAATACTGGGTGGTCAAGGTTATATGAAAGATTATCCATATGAAAGATATTTACGCGATGCACGAATACTCTTGATATTTGAGGTATTTATTTATGGTGTCTCTGTGAGTAAGAAATGAAATGAAATAGAAATAAAATGGGGGTTTAACGTCCTACTGTTCTGCTCCTAAACTGGCCAATGAAGATGGGCATATGCCATACAGTGTGCTATGAGAGAAATTTTGCCCTTACAGCGGCACTACAGCCCACTGTTATATCAAATTCCAACTGTCAAGGGATCTTTTTCGAGCAGGCCTATGTGTATGCGGGACCGCAGTTTTTTGTTCCATCCGAATGACTAGACAGCTGTCCTTGTCAGGGCCTCCGTCCCGCATCACTGACAAAGAGAAACCATGCCTTAAACATCTGGATGAACTTTCTCGGCCAATGCAGGGATCGAACATCCGACCTCCAGGCTAGCGAACCAGCGCCTTATCCACTTAACCACCGTGATCCCCCTTAGTGAGTAAGACTTTGTCTCGGTAATCTGGATTGGCCGAGAAAGTTTCTGATGTGGTTCCCTCTTGTCAGTGATTCAGGGCGAGGGAAATGTGTAGTCGTTCGGATGGAACGAAAATTGAGGTCCTGTGTGCATGTTAACATCTCTAAGCAGTTGTAGGATTAGGCTGTAGCGCCGCTGTCCAGGCAAAATTGTCCTCATGGCACACTGCATGGCTTGTGTCCATCTTCATTAGCCCAGTTAGAGCAGAATAGTAGGACGTTAAACCCCATCTCATTTTATTAAAATATTCATGTTACTGCTCAAAGGGAATTAACTTTTAACACTAATCCCTTGCTGATTTTGTGGAATGTTGTAAATGATTAAATGGTGGTGACTGAAATAACGTGTAATTGTTTGTGTGTGGTGTGGTCCACCTGAACTTACTTATAATTTCATACAACGTGTAAATAAAACTCACGCTTCAACAGTGAATGAATTATTTATTTGATTTGTTTTACAGGGAACTAACGAGATTTTAAGGTTACTAGTAGCATTATCGGGTTGTCAACACGCTGGTAAAGAACTGAAGAATCTTGTTAAGTAAGTTATTAATCAAGAAAATAGGGATGATTGTCTTTATATACAGGTTAATCGAGGGGGCCACGGTGACTGACTCGGTAAGACACTGGTTCACTAGCCTGAAGGTCGGGTGTGCAATCCCTGCATTGGCAGAAAAAGTTCATCCAGATTTTCCGGCATGGTCGAAGGGCCTGACAAGGACAGCTGTCTAGTCATTCGGATTGAACAAAAAAAACAAGGCCCCATGTACACATTGGCGTGCAAGTAATAAAAGATCCCTTGACAGTTGGAATTCGATATAATAGTAAACCGTAGCGCCGCTGTCGGAGCAAAAGTTTCTTCATAAAACACTGTATGGCGTATGCCTTCTTTCATTAATCCAGTTTGGAGCCAATCTGATTAAAACACAGATCCAATTTCGTTTCGTTTTTTATAGTTCAAAATTTCGTTTTTACCTGTTTTACTACTCTTGGATCTGGAGGACTTGTTATTTAACTCGTGTTCTGTCTGAAATGAGGGGTCAGCCGATCAAATGGTCTGTCGAATCGACCGTTTGACCTTTTCATGCGTGGAACTGTGAGTAAATATTACCAGCGGATAGAAATCAAAACAAAACAAAATTAAATTTTAAAAAGCATGGCAGTCGCTAATTGGTTAATCAAATGACTGACGTTATCGGGTCAAATGTCCCGTGCTTGATACCTGACGTCATAGAACGTGAGCTCCCACTATAACTTGTTAGATCTACATGAGTGTAGGCCATCGAAAGTATAAAAAACGAAACGAAATATAGATCTATATTTTAATTAGATTGGTTTGGAGCAGAACAGTAGGACATTAAACCCAATTTCAATTCATTTCGTTTCTATTCACTGCTTAATCCACTCAAATTCATTATTTAACATTTAATTAAGTGAAAACAAAATCTAAATATCAACTTTGATAATCTCTGAGTTTGGAGTCAGATTAAAAAGAGGCCCATCATAAGATGGTGTGTTGCCCTGGCTTGTTTTAACCATCGTCTGCACAGGATGGTCAAATGTATCTAAGTATGAATACTATTATAAAAAAAAATGATCTGTGCCAATATTCAAACAATTTTTCCCTCATTAGTCAAGATAGAGCAGTTGGAAATCCAAACAATGTTAGACTGGAAAATTGAAACGCTAATATAGTCAGGCAAAATTTCCCTCCTTCGTCAAGGTGGAGCAGACAGACAAGATGTTAAACTGCCATTTTATTTCTAATATCTACTTTTTATATATGTCTCTCATTTTAAATTTAAAGAAAACTCCGCAACCCACTGATGAATCCAGACGTTTTGGTAAAAACAGCCTTCAGAAAAATAAGGGGCAAACACCTAGCAGGGGAGACAACACCTCTTTATTTGGACGGAGAAGTCCATCCTAGTTTAAAAGTAAGTTTTATGTACTGAGTCAGTATAAGGAGAAGTATTGTTTTGTAACCATTTTATTTCAATATGGAATTGGAATTCTTATAACCTGTGTAGGCTGTAGTGCCACTGGCAAAATTTTCCTTGTAGCACACTGTATGGCGTATGCCCGGGCAAAATTTTGTATGCCGTATGCCTGTCTTCATTAACTTAGTTGAGTCAACCTTCATCAGATATAAAGATTGGAAAAAGAAATAAATTGATCAGCAGAGTTTAACTTTTTATATACATGTGATATAGTTGTTGTGAGTGTATATTTTGTTGCCTGGCAAGCTATGTTATATATATATTACAGGAAGAAGCTGATAAAATAGAAGACTCAGTAAAAATGTTACAAAGTTCTTCAGATCATTTGTTAGTCCTACATGGTAATGTAAGTAACAAGTTTGTTTTATGGATTAGCTTATTGGTAGTATGCCCCACATTGTTATGGTGTTCTGACTTACACCCCCCCCCCCCCATATTGTTAAGACTGTTTTGACTGATACCCCATATTGTTAAGGCTGTTCTGACTTACACCCCATATTCTTAAGGCTGTTCTGACAGATACCTCATATTCTTAAGGCTGTTCTGACTATGGTAGTGTGCCCTATATTGTTAAGTCTGTTCTGACTATGGTAGTGTGCACCATATTGTTAAAGCAGTTCTGACTAATGTAGCATGCCTCACAATATGACGTCTATTCTGACTATGGTAGGATGTCTCACACTATGAAGGTTGTCCTGACTATGGTAGGATGTCTCACAATATGAAATCCATTCTGACTATGGTAGGATGTCTCACACTATGAAGGCTTTCATGTCTGTGATAGCATGCCCCATATTGTAACTTTGTTCTGACTATGTTAAGAAGCCCCACAATGTAAAGGCTATCCTGGCTATGGTTGCATGCCCCAGGCTATGAAGTCTGTTCTGGCTATCTTAGTATGGCCCACTCTCACATGACTCACTATTCAGTTCATTAAATTTACGCAGAAAATTATTTATCTATTTATTTAGAAAATTGTAGATGACCAGATGAATTTAAAACGACTGGCTGATATTGCTATAGATATCTACGCTATGACGGCTTGTATAGGCAGGGCATCAAGATCCAGATGTATCGGACTGCGGAATAATGACCACGAGGTAAATATTGTATATATTACTAATAATTATCATCATTGATATTCAAATAGATTTTCCACATTACAAGCGTGTATAGTGTTTATATGGTTAATTTTTATACACCCATATGGAAATGTGGTGATATATTGCCTTTGCCCCCGTCCGCACGTAGTCTGTCCATCAGTCTGTACATCGTTCTGTACATCAGTCCCTCCTCTAACCACAATTTCTTGTGACCACTCTACAGACTGATTGTTTAGGAACTGATATATGTTGTATGATTTCTGTTAATTTCTTCTGAAGTTATGGCCCTCGTTTCAATTTGTGGCACCTCGTGAACACTCAAACCTCAAACAACAAAATTTATCATCCAAAATATGTGTTGTTTATATGCATTGTTTAAATTAGTAAGACAAAGAAGCATGTTGAATTTCAAGGCCCATGCTTCATTGTGGAGAAATTTTTAACCCTCAGACGATGCAGAAAATTATAATCTGATCTGTATGAAATGGTTTTGTATTCCCCCCCCCCTCCATTACCTACAAAAGTATAAACATGCCACAATCCTTGTTGACCGCTGCTGTGGGGGGGGATCGTTGCCTGGCAGGCAACCTAACATTAAATGTGTATGTAGAAATTATAAACAAATTGTAATGCTTAGGATTTTTTGTTTTCCAGTTTTTATTAACCAAAACATTTTGTGAAGAAGCACATCGAAATATTAAACAATTATATCATCAAATAATCGACGGTAAGTCATTTTAATAAAATTTGATTTTAATAATGAGTAAGGTGTTGACTCGCTAACCTGAAGGTCCCATGTTGGATGAGAAATTTCATCAGGATTTTCTGTCATGGTTCCCCTTTGTCAGTGCTACAGGACAGAAGACCTGGCATGTAAAAGAACCTTGGCAGTTGTAAGGCGATAAAAATTATAAAGAGTATGCTGTTGTCCATGCAAAATTTCCCTCATACCAGTAGCCCGTCTAGAGTGCCACGCTTCGACCTCTAGCTGGCCGGTCACCTCTGGCTTGCGGCTGTGGTTTCGAGCCCTGGTGTGAGCGTATGTGGCATGGAGATAGGGGCGCCTTCTCAACCTTGTGGGTTTCCTCCGGGCACTCCGGTTTCCTCCCACTGCTAAAGACCCCTACGCACAAGCGAATTATTGAAATAAAATGAAACCATTATGTTGGTCCCAAAATGTGTTTGTGTCGAGTGGACGTTAAACCCCATTCTTCTCTCTCTCTCATTAGCCTGGATTCCATTAGCACAGAATAGTAGCAGAACCATGTGAAACCACATTCCATTTTATTGCATTTCGTTAAAAGCAGGGTTTTCACTTTAAAATTTCCCTGTCAACTTTTTTGACTTATTTAATCAAGGCAGATTAAGTTGTTAATCAGTAAAGTAGGTGTTTTAATACCACAATAGGGTTGATCACCAAATCAATCCTGCCTATTATCAACGAGATGAGTAGTAGTTACACGGTATAATCAATACATTTTGGCAAACTGTGTAGAACATGTCTGGAATATACATGTACAGGCGAAGTATTATTTGTGTTGAAGAGTCGTTGAACTCTATATTCAAGTCTTGTTAAATGGATCATTATCTGTTAAAATTGTGTCTGCTTTTTGTTACAGGTAAAGTAAAGAATTTGGACCAATCATATGAACATATAGCAGATACAATATTTAAAACGGGTGGTTACGCAGCAGAACATCCGTTGACACGGAACTGGTGAACATCAAATTAGTTAAAACGGGATTTTATAAATGAACAAATTGATATTGTGTATAAAATGGCTTCCTGCTTACAGATTAATCTCGTGGAGAAATTATTATAAATGAAAAGAAACAATATGTAAATATTATTTTAGTAAACCATCAAGATTGGAAAGATCGGTCCGTGACAGTACGAGATTCAGTGCTACATGACTTGACAACGAACGGCAGATATCATGTGTGTTATATACGAGGATATCAACCGTTTCCTGAATTCTGGGGATCAGAGAGGCAGAATGTTTTATATATAGTGACAATTGTTTGTGGATGGAATTCTTCTAGATTATGAATACAATCTCTTGTAATGAAAAAATGAATGCTGATACATGTAAATAAAAATACTAGCACAAGTGAAAAGATCTGCTAGGGCTTGTCAGTAAATCATCAGTATATCTCAGTCAGTTGTCAGTCCTGCTTCTTAATCCCAGAAATCATGTTTAGCACTTGAGAAAGTTTTGTATCAGAGATTTGGGTGATTTTAGCATGAGCATTTAAAATGGTTGCACACCCTAGCTAAATTTCTTTAAAGTATTTGTCCGATTATAAAAGCATTAGTCTAGGTCATCAAGATGTCTGCCTGGAATATTATCCAAGGCTAATCATCAAATTCAGTATTTGTTTGTGATCAGGACTAATGGGCTTAATGTCTAATTTAGATCCTTTCTTGTCCTAAAGCTTTTTTTTCAATGAAAGGAAGATATTATTTAAATGAGATCATCCGTGCACCTCAAGGTAACTCTGATTCTAAAGTAGAACATTTAAACTTCCTGTTGATAATCCTTAGGTGTGTATACCTTGACTGAGGTGGATGATGTGCATTAGGAGAATACGTGTAATGAGTTTATTGAATTTCATTAGGTGTAGTTTGCAGAGATACATGTAAGCAATTTTTTTTTGTGCTTTGATTGTAATTAAAAATGAGTGATGAAACTTGGTGTAGAGTTTCATAACATCAATACCAAGACGAAGATCAATAATGAAGATTTTCTACTCCGGTTGAGCAGATTGATCAACAAATTGATTTCTTGAGGTTTTATAAAAAGATGAATGTGCAAGTAATTAATGGTTTTTAGGATTGGGGCAGAGGATATTAGCCTTACTGTTGGCTTGTTTTCAATATTAAATCAGGGTCAGATCCAGAAGGAGGTAGGGGGGGGGGTGGCAGGGGGATCAAAAAAATTGACATCAAACAGTATTTTGCTTTTCTCTCTTTAAAAAGCTCAGTGGGAATGTATGCCTACATAATTTAGAGTAGATGATGGCATCCATAATGCATTGTCAAATTTCATTAACAGGAATCTGTAAAACTCCCTCCTGCAAAAATTCCAGGGTCCACCCCTTGAAATGTGTGTGTTGCTGTTATCCTATGAAATAATTTAGTGACATGAAAATTCACCTTATACTTCAGTTTGATTAAAAGATATGGACTTATTGATAGAGATATTTAGTAAGTTGTGGTGTATATTATGAAATAAATTTTATTTATTACATGTTAAATGAATAATTTATTTTTTGGGGGGAATGAAAACAGTCGCAGGAGGTAAATTATAACCAGGTTTTTATTTAAAATGTGAGGTTGTTGTCAGAATGTTTGAACAACTGTCTTCTTGAAATACACAAATCCTACGGGAAGAAAAAGGATTAAATCAGAGGCTTTGAGGATGCTCGATTCACTTTTCTGGAATTGAATTCCAAAACTGGTGTTTCGGAGTACAACGCATGTGTCGACTGTATAAAATATATCTCGACCAATCATGACAGCTGAAACATATTTTTTACCTAGGAATACGTCACGATTCTACTCACTCCACCTCAGCTGTCGGGACTGGCAGAACTGTGACAGGACTGAATTCTGCGTCACTCGATTGTAATGTCGATTCGGGACGTTCTGGACTGTGAATCGAGCATCCCCTTTGTGTCATGTGTTTGATGTTTTTGAGCCTTCCCCTAAAATGGAAAAGATCACATGGTTGCAATGAAGTTTTAATGCTATAATTATACGGCTCAACCAGTGTTAAACATGTGCAGTAGTTCAGAGAGAAAAGGGTTTGACATCCACTCGATACAAACTGGGTCATTTCGGGACTAATATATGGTTCAATTTTATTTCATTAATATTTAACAGTGCAAGGAAATCGGGGGACTCGGAGAAAACACATGAAATTGGACAGGCTACACTACTCTTTTTCAATAATTCGCTTGCATATATGGGTCTTTGGCTCTAGGACAATTCGTCCCAGGACAATTCATTGTGGGGTCAAATAGTCCTAAGGAACGAATTAGTAAGGGGCAAATTGGTAGGGTACTAACAGGTCTAGGGTCTTTAGCAGCGGGGCAAACTTCATGACGTTAGTCAGATGACAATAGTCCTGATCATGTACAAGGGTGGAATCGAAACCACACCACTTTAGTCAAATATAACCTTATGATCTAAAACACACCAGATTGTACATCAATAATAAACAATAAAAATATGAAAGTCTTTATTTTGGTGGGTCCTTGTATTTGTTAATCTGTAAACTGGGTTTGATATTCAAATGCTAATATTATACTGGCAGCAATTTCTTTAATTCCGATATTGTGCTTGGCTTGAGAGAATATTGTTGGACCCTTTTGTCTCATCAGCGCTGCATCTCTTTCCATAACCTGAAACAAGAGGTGAAAAGGGGTTTAACACCCTATTCCTGAAATAAGAGGGGGAAATGGGGTTTAACACCCTATTCCTGAAATATATCAAGTTAGGGGTTTAACGTCCTACTGTTCAACACCTACTGGCCTAATGAAATGGGGTTTAACGTCCGACTGTCTTACAGCAACTGGTCTAATAAAAACGGACATATGCCATGCCATGTGCTATGAGTGAGAGGGAACTTTTCCCCAAACAGTGGCACTACAGCATTTTAAATTCTAACAGCCAAAGTGCACGCCAATGTTGATTTTCATCCTATACAAACGACTAGACACTGTTTTCTGCTAGGCCTTTCATCTTGCTTCATTCACAAGGGGAAAACCGAGCTGAAAGATCCTGAGGTATTTTCTTGTCCAACCGGGGGATCAAACCCTGGTTAATGAATCAATGTCTTACAGACTGAGACTTTAGCCACTGAGACACTGCACCCACTGAGACTCTGCACCCATTGAGACACTGTACCCACTGAGTCACTGTACCCACTGAGTCACTGTACCCACTGAGCCACTGTACCCCTGAGACTACCCACTGAGAAACTGCACCCACTGAGACTCTGTCCTAAAGATATACTTGACATGACCGTGTATTTGTTAAAAATATCTTGTCAAACAACAGAATGATGATTCTTTCTGTGGTAATCAGAATTCATAAAATATTTACAAAAAATTACAGGAAAAGAAAAATTACTCTGACCTTAAGATCAGCACCAACAGCCTCAGCTAAATCTGTTTTATTTATAACCAGTAAATCACTCTGCGTTATACCTGGTCCTCCTTTACGTGGTATTTTATCACCACCTATAAATAAAGCAAATCATTTGTTACTCCTTTACGTGGTATTTTATCACCACCTTTAAAGGAAGCAAATCATTTGTTACTCCTTTACGTGGTATTTTATCACCACCTATAAATAAAGTAAATCATTTGTTACTCATTTACGTGGTATTTTACCACCACTTATAAATAAAGTAAATCATAAATAAAGTAAATCATTTTTTACTCCTTTACGTGGTATTTTGTCACCACCTATAAATAAAGCAAATTATTTGTTACACCTTTACGTGGTATTTTATCACCACCTATAAATAAAGTAAATCATTTGTTACTCCTTTACGTGGTACTTTATCACCACCTATAAATAAAGTAAATTATTTGTTTCTGCTTTACGTGGTAATTTAACACCATTTATAAATAAAGTAAATCATTTGTTTTTCATTTACATGGTATTTTATCACCACTTATGAATGTAGTTACTCATTATAAAAATAAAGTATACCATTTATTATTTGTAATACTATCAATATTATTTATAAATAGTATCAATATAATCTATAATAAGTATCAATATTATCTATAATTAGTATCAATATTATCTATAATTTGTATCAATATAATCTATAATTAGTAACATTATCAATATTATCTATAATTAGTATCAATATTATCTGTTAGTAACAATATCAATATTATCTCTAATTAGTATCAATATTATCTCTAATTAGTATCAATATTATCTATATTATCTATTATTAGTATCAATATTATTTATAATTAGTATCAATATTATCTATTATTAGTAGTACTATCAATATTAGTAACAATTTTATCTATAAATAAAATATCAATAGTTTAATAATACTAACCTGCAACATCTATAACATATATTATATAATCAGCCAGCTCGCGACTAAAATTAGCTGCTAAATTATCTCCCCCTGATTCAATAAACACTATTTCGGGTTTATATTTCACAGTCAGATCTTTTACCTCTTCCATATTTAATGAATAATCCTAAAATATAATCAATATGAATTAAATCGGAAGCTCGGGGCATAGGGTCAGAAATATATGTTTTTTGGTAATTAAACTTGCAAATATGGTAATAAAGGCATTTCTGATGGCTACTAAAACCTAGATGACGACACAGATGAACTTTCCATCATGAGCCTTCTCTGAAGCTGAATTAGCCAAAATCCCATATTTCAAAAGTGGCCATTTTGAATTCGAAATGGTGTCCGAAAATGACCGCTCTGCACCACTGACAAGGGGACACCACTACGTCCTGCACCACTGACAAGAGGCCACCATTCCGTCGTGCACCACTGATAAGGGGACACCACTGCGTCCTGCACCACGGACAAGAGGAAACCAGAACAGGAAATCTCAAGGAGCTTTCTCGGCAACACCTGCGACCTCCTGGATCGCTAGTCAGCGTGGCTCCTAAAGGCATATAATAACTGAGGTTAATTGTATTCCAGCACAAAGCAACGCTTACCTCTCTAATGGCGGCATGTGGACATCCTCCGGTTTCAACGGCTTTCATACGACATTCTGGTAACGCTTCGTTTCTCACTAAAAACTCCCAGTCTTCTCTACAATAAATTGAAAAAATGATCTCTTACTTAAATATATGTATTTATTGTTTTCATTATTTAGACGAAAAAAAGTAGATCACATTAACCTTAATGCCTCTGTTCTTTTTGTACGCTCATATTTGAATGAAAGGGAGAGAGAGAAATGGGGTTTAACGTCCACTCGACACAAACTAGGTCATTTCGGGACTAACATATGGTTTGATTTTATTTCAATAATTCGGTTGCGTGTAGGTGTCTTGAACAGTGGAAGGAAACTGGAATACCCGGAGAAAACCCACGAGGTGGACAGGCGACCCTACTCCTTGCCACGTACAACCGGGGATTTGAAACCACGCCAGTTGACTCAATGACAGATCGTATGATACAGCGCGCGCCTGCTAGCCATTCGATACCCAAACCCCTCCCACAATCTTTAACGGTCAGAGAGTTTTACAAGGATTGTTTAATGGGTAATAATAGAGCCACATATAAAAAGAGGGGGGGGGCGAATGGTTAACACGTGTGCGTTGTATCGTAAGGTCTATCATAAAGACAACTGGTGTGGTTTCAAATTCCCGGTTGTAGGTGACAAAGGGTGGGTTTCCTCCCACTGCTAGAGAGCCCTACGCGCAAGCGAATTATTGAAATAAAATTAAACCATATATATGTTGGTCCCCAAAAGACCCATTTCTCTCCTCCATGGTACCCTTAGATTCCGCTGCCTATGTCCATGTTATTAGGTTTAAATTTGAATTTTAAGAATAATTTAAATTCATGCCAGTTATACACCCACTTTATTTAAACTGGATGCCTTAGGCGTTTTAAAATATTCGCCTGTTGGTAAACAAAATATTCTAAATCTATACTTATTTAAAGGGTGTAAACCTTGTACTCCATAACAACAGTCTCTGGTCCATTCCCACTAGCAGTGCTGTAGGACGGGGGAGCCTGACAGTGACAAGGATAACTGTCTACTTGTTCGTTTAGGGCGAAAAACGAAGTCTCGTGTCTACATTGGCGGTGCTACGGCCTATTCTTATATCGAATTCCAACTGACATTTGAACACAGGGCATAGGTATTTCGCCCCATTCGAACAGCCAGACGCCAGTGACAAAGAGACACGGAACAAGAAAAATCAGAGCAACTTTCTCGGCCAATACCGGCAGCTTAGTCGAGAATTTCTTGTTAGAAAGTAAACGTCCTACGCGCTCGGCCGCCGCGACTCCCGTATTTAACGATGAACATTATCATATATTGTGTTATTAGAGAGGTTAGGAAAATTGAGATAGTTCACCCCATAAAACTCTGGGTAACTAAACTCGTTCTCTAAACAGACAGGGCTCGTGATTTATTGTGATAAACGACCTTTTTATTCACTATATTAAATTTCAAACCATGACTTATATGATCATTGTTGGAATATCATTAAATTATATCAACTAGGAGTATAATTTAATGTCCCAGCTGAATTTTAATATGTAAAGTATATAATACACTCGGAATAGTTAGCACGTGCGCGCTGTATCATAAGATCTGTCATTGAGTCAAATGGCGTGGTTTCGATTCTCCAGTTGTACGTGACAAGGAGTAGGGTCGCCTGGTCGCCTGTCCAATCTCGTGGGTTATTTCCGGGTCCTCCGGTTTCCTCCCACTGCTAAAGACCCCTACGCGCAAGCGAACTATGGAAATAAAATTAAACCATATCATCGGTTACAACACCTGTATAATTAACACACGTGTATTTACCTGGTAAATATATCATTGGTTACAACACATACACCACGTGATTCCCTCAAGTATTTACATAAAGCTAATACTAGAGCTGTTTTACCTGAACCCACCGGACCACCAATACCAACAGTAAAAGCTCTCTACAAATAAAAAAAACATTTAGTAAGATAGATGGTCTATATCATGTGATCCTTATTTATCATTTGGGGGAAAAAGAAAATATTCCTACTTGTCTATATTAAACCGACTAATGTAGACGGGCATACGTCGTGAAGTGTTCTATGTGGAAAAATTACAACTGCCAAAGAATGCCCAATGGGGCCTCGATTTATTGTTCAACCCGAGCGACTAGGCAGTTTCCTTGCCAGGTTAAGACCCAATCTCTTTCTCTCTTATGTGTTGAACGAAAACACCTTAAATCGATTGGGGATTAAAGCGTTTCTTTCTTGATGATGGGTCCGTTTTCACTCATCTAGTCGGTGCTGAAAGTAGATGATGCATACGTACCTGATCCCAGTCTGTTCTGTAGAGTGGTTTATCTCTGTCCATAAAGCTTCCAGGATTATCTAAAACTTCGTGGGTATGACCGTGGTCGTGGTCGTGTGAGTGGGAGTGGGAATGATCATGGGTGTGAGCACTGGTTTTTTCCTTTGTGGCACCGACTGTAACATAAACAATTAATTGAATCAACCAGCCACCATCATGTACTCAGTCTTTACAATATTATTATATTTCTTTTAAATCATCGTTACTGAATATGCTGGGATATACCAGATGAGGTCGGTAGAAATGGAATATAAAGTTTAGCCTTCCACTGTTCTGGGCCCTGTTTCACGAAAATTTAACTTAAGATAAAATCCAATTTTAGTAGATACTTCAATTTTGATTGGCTAAGCACTAAAATCAATCTAATATTATCCAATCAAATTACTAAAATTGGGATCTTAACTTAGTTAAAATTTCGTGAAACAGGCCCCTGGACTAGTCGGGCAGATAAGGTCGGCATTATTCCAGTGACTTTAAAATCTTGCGAACTCGACTTATTTGTCGTTTGCATTGACGCCTATCAAAGGATTAACTGGCATTGTTTGTTTAAAGGGGAAAAAAACCATTACATAAATTTTAAATATGTATTAAATAATCATCTCTGTAGCGCAAGCCAAAAAAATAATTATTTCACGTGTATAATAATGTATCAAAAAATAATCATCTCTGTAGCGCAAGCCAATAAAATAATAATTCCACGTGTATAATATCCTAATAGACAGTCAGTCCTATTGATTAGATTTTCGGGCAAATAAAGATGAATGAAAAATATATACGCCAAATTGGTATGCTTACTGTGTTACAGTGGGGATTATTTCGAATATATATTAAAGATTTATTGAAACCTTGCTGGTAATCGTTGGTCTTCCCCTTTAACGTTCAAAACATAGTAAAGCCGACACAATGCGTTTTATTCGGCGAATTCAGGTTTAAATACATAAATATTCAGATTAACAGAAAATTTATAAAAATTATTTCACGTTTGCTGTCAAATGATAAAAGTTAAAAAATGATATAAAATTCTAACCAACCTTGAAAAAAGTTACAGTTTTCGGACGTCATTCTGTTTGATGGAGTTATAATATCCTGAATAAATAAAACAAAGTATTTAATAAGATATTGACATAAATACGTATTTGTTGATACATGTATTATAAAATTGTAATAATAAATGAAATGGAATCGGTTTTAACGTCCCACTTTTCTGCACCTACCGGGCTAATGAGGACGGGCATAAACCTTACAATGTACTATGGTGGGGATATAATATTTTACTTGATTAACAGCGTTTCCGCCTATCCTTTGTCGGATCTCACCTGTCAACAATTATTTTATGTCCAGTCAGACGTATACCCTTTTTGCACCATCCAAAGGACTAGAAACTGTTCTCTGACCAGTGTAGTAATATGGATGGCGCAAGATTTGTACAAAAGAACCATACTTAAAAGCTTACATTAGCTTTTAATTCGTGCTCGAATAAATTTCAAATTATTAATTTTTGTTTTCAAAGCAATTCACAAATCTCGGCCCTGCAGTTTATTTTCAAGATTTGTTCTCTTTTTATCAACCACCGCGTGCTTTAAGATCAAGAACCAAATATGGGGATCGTGCTTTTCTGCGATGTGGTGTAGTTTTGTGGAACAGACTTCCCGTAGACATCAAAAGATCCGAAACATTGAAAACTTTCAAATCACAGCTAAAGACATCAATCTTCAAGCAAATATATGACTAGCGCTCTTGGGTGCAGTTCACTGGAAAGAATTGCGCTCTACAAATTTATAATTTATTATTATATTATTATCATTATGTATAATAATATTATGGTCTTGATTAATTATTCTCCATTGTCAAAATATTAGCTATGGTATGGTTATATTTGACACGTAAATTAAATTGGTTATGAAATATTGTGAGAAACACACCAGGGGTCTGTAGCCTATGGAAGCCTATTGCGGCCATTTCAGAATCTCGTCCCCTCGCCGCGAGAAGTCGAGGGCGAGAACACGAGAAGACGAGAAGTCGAGGGCGAGAACACGAGAAGACGAGAAGTCGAGGGAGCGAGAAGTCGAGGGCGAGGGAGCGAGAGAGCGAGAACGCGAGGAAACAGGGCGAGAATACGAGGATCTCGCCCCGAGAACACGAGATTACTTTCACCTCGACTTCTCGTCTTCTCGTCCCTCGACTTCTCGCTCCCTCGTGTTCTCGCCTTTGAAAAACCTCGTGTTCTCGCTCTCTCGCCCTCGACTTCTCGCTCCCTCGACTTCTCGCCCTCGATTTCTCGCCCTCGACTTCTCGCTCCCTCGTGTTCTCGCCTTTGAAAAACCTCGACTTCTCGCTCCCTCGCTCCCTCGCCTTTGAGTCAATCTCGTCTTCTCGTGTTCTCGCTCCCTCGCTTCGTCACAATCTCGTCTTCTCGTGTTCTCGCTCCCTCGCCTCGGAAGTGCAGTTATTACGCATGTCCACTGACTACCGTATCGGCATTTTTGTATTTTGACATGGATTATAATAAACGAAAATGTTTGAAGTTCTAGAAAATGTAATAGTCCTAAACAAGCTTAATTTCTTCTTGCACAGATAGTATTGTATTCTGTAATTGATTTTAAGTCTTCAGTCAAATCTTTCTTTGCTCTCTAAAAATATTCATCGGGTGTTTTCACTTGATGCGTGGTTTTGTCAGTGCTGCAGGATGGAGAGCCTGACAAGGGACAATGTATAGTTGTTCGAATGGGATTTTAAAAAACGATGTCCTGTGTCTGGAATCGCAAGGAAGTTGGTTCTACGGTGGCTCATTGGGTAGGACGTTTGCTCTGTAACTTCTTCAAAGTTCCTCGTGATTTTTGGCGATGTTCACTATTGTCAGTGGTGTAGGACGGAGAACTTAGCAAGAGACAAAGTATAATAGTTCGGATGGCATAAAAATAACCGAAGTCCTGTAGAACGGAGAGCTTAGCAAGAGACAAAGTATAATCGTTCGGAATGAATAAAAATAACCGAGGCCTCGTGTCCGGAATCTAATTGAAGTGGGAACTACGGTGGGTCAGTGAGTGGGACGTTTGCTCTCTTACTTCAGTGGTGTAGGAGGAAAGAATTGACAGGGGACCACGTAAAGTCGTCGGGTGGCATAGAAAAACAATGTCCCGTGTTCGGAATCAAAATGAAGTGGGAGCTGCGGTGGCTCAGTGAGTAGGACTTGAATGTTTGGAGCCACGGCTGCTAAGTGGGTAAGACGCTGGCTCACTAAACTGAAGGTCACGTGTTCGATCCTTGCATTGGACAAGAAAGTTTATCGGGTTTTCCGACGTGGTTTCCCCATGTCATTGTATTGGTGCAGGACGGAGGGTTTGGCAAGGACAGTTGTCTATTTGTTCGGATGGGATGAAAATCCTAGGCTGTAAATTGACGTACACGTAAAAGATCCCTTGGCAGCCTGGATCCGATATAAGAGGAGACCTAGGTGCCGCTTTCCGAGCACAATTTCCCTTATATAGTACAGTCGGAGCAGAACAGTAGGACGTTAAACCATATTTCATTTCATTTCATCAAAGTTTATCGGAAATATTCTAGCGGGTTTTTTCCATATCAGTGGAGAAGGAAGGGTTGGGTTAAATAATCGAGGTCATGTGTCCGGATTCGAAATAAGTTGGAGCTGCGGTGGCTCAATGCGTAGTCTAGCCTTTCTTGCGAGGTACCCTCTTATCAGTGTAGGTCGGAAGGCCTGGGGACAGCATGTCGTTCGGATGACATGGAACAGCGAGGTCTCGTATAGGCTACACATTGGCGTGGGTGTGTGTGTGTGTGTGTGGGGGGGGGGGGGCTCGGTTTCGATACCCGCTTCTTTCTATGATGCTAATATTATCAAATATTATCAAATAAACTACTCGTAGTTTACCCGCCTATACACGGGCCCAAATTCGCCCGGGGTCCAAGTTCGCCCATGGCCCAAATTTGCTAGGGGCCCATATTCGCCCAGTGCTCAAATTCCCACGGGACCTAAATTCTCCCGAGGTTTTATTCGTTCGTGGCCCAAATTTGCCTGTAGGACAGATTCGATGGCCTCAAATACATACGTGGTCGTTCTTTTCAATTTGATACGAGATATGTGGGGGCTAATCGCGGCGACGAAGCGTAATTCGACTTGGGCCCGAATTCACTGACCTAAAACATTCCTGTTGTGATGCTGGATAACACATTATAATAATGTGTAGGTGGAGAAAACAAACATACATAAACACACCCATACACACTTAGATTTTATTTATAATATATATATATTAAAGTAGATAAAGTACAAGTACTTCTTTGTTTACGGTAGACAATGCATAAAAAAATAGAAAAAATACGTCCTGGCAAAAAATTCTCCACTTTAGGCCTACATATATAGCCTATATATATGCCGTGGTGTGAAATTTCTAGCTTGCCTGCTTCTGTTTTCCGTCCTAGCAAGTTTCGGGTAAAAAAAGGTACATCATCTAATTCTTCTAGTATTACTTTATTGTCTCGCGACTTTTCTGTTATCCATTCTTTGACGTTTGACAGAAGCCGTAAAAAAAATACAGGCTTACTTAATGTGCGATGGTATTTGAATTTCGCGGTGATTTGGTTTTAACAAATCACGTGACATAGCTCGCCAATCAGACACACATAATGGAAGGTCGAGTAGAGTCAAAGGTTACCGTTCTGTTTTGATAGTAAATATGGCGGAAGGATAGCGAAAACTGAATACTTGTGAATATTTTGTTAAAAACACTAAGCTAAAACCGTTCAATGCGACAAGCTGGGAACAATTTTAGGTCCTGGCTAACCATTGGATCGAATTAGATGGAAATGGCAGGTTTGTGCCGGAGACAAATGCTGATTTGTAAGACAAAGAACTCCAGGAATGTGCAGACAAAGTTCTCAAAGACTCAATCATTGGGGTATACTACTAATAATACAGAGTTCTCACATTTCAACTTAAAAAAAAACCAAAACAACTGTGTATGAAACATTATCACGATTCCAAACTTGTTGACGAAAGTTAGAAAGTGATGTTAGAGAAGCAAGCAGCTAAAATTTTACCAACAAAAAAAGAATAATTGGTCTATGGGGATCATTTAACAAGTTGATTGATAAAGATAGATATTCTTATATTCCTAAATGCATGACAACTCGCAGTCACCAAGGAGTAAGGACTACTCGAATCAAGACCACTCAGACCAATAAGGACTAATATGGTGAAGACTGTGTCACCATTGAGGTGAAACACCATGCACAGTACTTTAAGAAATATACCCAAGATGTTATGGAGAAAAAGAGAACCAAAATAGATGAGTTGGTACAAGAGCACATGTTAGGCCCTATTGATGAAAAAAATATGTGTGAATTAATTCCACACCAGATTGACTTTGCATGTGTCCCCTGGATGAAAATGTTGCTTTGTCCCTTGCACCACCAATCAAAACAGGGGCCTATTCTGGCGCATTCCCCCCGCGTTGCCTTACTGTAGCTGCAAAATTTTTTGCCCCTTTTGTTAAACACTACTGTTTAAAATGACAGGGTTAGGGTGACTAGAGATCAAGCACCAAATAAAATTTTCACTGTGGATACAAATCAGGCTGCATTACAGATAGATGTACTTGTTACAAGTGAAAACTTTCTTGTATGGATTTGTGTAAATTGTTCGACAGTGACATTGATTTTAATACTGATGATGATATCTATGAAATTATGTGATTTTTTATGAGTAGGCTTAAACCTGTATTCATGTACATGTATTTTTTAAGCAGTTTTTAAATACATATTTTAAAAAATGTTTTAATTAAATGTACTGTACATGTCAATAAATTTTCATGTTATATTTTGTCACTATGCTGATTAATATTGTATGGTTTTGTTTTATTTTTATTCTATTTCATTTCCGAGGTGGTTTATCTTGTCAGTGGTGCAGGCCGTGGGGAGGGGGTGACTGACGAGGTACAAGGACAGCTGTCTAGTCGTTCTGATGTGATGAGAGTAGGCCGTAGCGCCGCTGCCTTGGTAAAATTTCCATGATAGCACACTGTATAGCATATGCCCATCTTCATTAGTCCAGCTTAGGAACACAGCAGGAGGCATTAAACAGCATTTTATTTTTTTGTTCTGTTTCATTTCCGACGTGGTTTCTCCTTGTCAGTGGTGCAAAAGGAGGGTCTAACAAGGTACTTTCCAGCTGTCTAGTTACGTAAAACCGAGGTCCCTTGTATTCATTGGTGTGCATGTAAAAAGGTACGATGACAGCCGTCTAGTTGTTTGGATGTGACGAAAAACCGAGGTCCCTTGTATACATTGGTGTGCACGTAAAAAGACCCCTTGGCAGTTGGAATTCGATAGCACACTGTATAGCATATGCCCATCTTCATTAGCCTAGCTTAGGAACAGAGCAGTAGGACGTTAAACCCCATTTTATTTTCTTATTCTGTTTCATTTCCGACGTGGTTTCTCCTTGTCAGTGGTGCAAAAGGAGGGTCTAACAAGGTACAAGGACAGCTGTCTAGTCGTTCGGAGAGAGAGAGAAATGGGGTTTAACGTCCACTCGACACAAACTAGGTCATTTCGGGACTAACATATGGTTCAATTTTATTTCAATAATTCGCTTGCGCGTAGGGGTCTTTAGCAGTGGGAGGAAACCGAAGTGCCCGGAGGAAACCCACGAGGTTGAGAAGGCGCCCCTATCTCCATGCCACATACGCTCACACCAGGGATCGAAACCACAGCCGCAAGCCAGAGGTGACCAGCCAGCTAGAGGCCGAAGCGCGGCACTCTAGACCACTAGGCCATCCCACCCCCCTAGTCGTTCGGATGTTACGTAAAACTGAGGTCCCTTGTATTCATTGGTGTGCCTGTAAAAAGGTACAAGGACATCCGTCTTGTTGATTGGATGTAACGAAAAACCGAGGTCCCTTGTATACATTGGTGTGCACGTAAAAAGACCCCTTGGCAGTTGGAATTCGATAGCACACTGTATAGCATATGCCCATCTTCATTAGTCTAGCTTAGGAACAGAGCAGTAGGACGTTAAACCCCATTTTATTTTTTTATTCTGTTTCATTTCCGACGTGGTTTCTCCTTGTCAGTGGTGCAAAAGGAGGGTCTAACAAGGTACAAGGACAGCTGTCTAGTCGTTTGGATGTGACGAAAAACTGAGGTCTCTTGTATACATTGGTGTGCATGTAAAAAGGTACAATTACAGCTGTCTAGTCGTCCGGATGTGATGAAAAACCGAGGTCCTTTGTTTACATTGGTGTGCACATAAAAAGATCCCTTGGCAGTTGGAATTCGAAAGAAGAGTAGGGAATAGTGCTGTACCCGGCCAAATTTCCCTCATAGCACACTGTATGGTGTATGCCTGTTTTCATTAGCCCAGGACATGTATAGGAACAAAACAGTAGGACGTTAAACTTCATTTCATTTCTAATTCATTTTACTGGAATCATTAAGATAACTATTTGCTTTTCTTTTATATATATATATTTATATACTGGTATATATCTTGTACAGTGTAAATGGGCACAAGACCTGATCTGTGTGTATTCTGTGAATATAACAATCTGAACAGCAGATTAGAAACCGTTCTCCAGAACAATGATATTATTATAATTATTATATACATTTTTCATCAATACTAGTGGTGTGTTAGATCCCTGCATTGGCCAAGAAAGTTCATCTCAATTTACCGGTGTGGTTTCCCCTTGTCAATGATGCAGAACTGAGGGGCCTGACAAGGACAGCTGTCTAGTCGTTAAGATGGTATGGGAAACCGTGGTCCAGTGTACACATTGGCGTGCACGTAAAAGATTCCTTGGCAGTTGGAATTCAATATAAGTGTAGGCTGTAGCGGTGCTGCCCGGGCAAAATTTCCTCATAGCACACTGTATAGCATATGCTTGTCTTCCATTAACCCAGGTTAGGTGCAGAAGAGTAGGACGTTAAAACCCATTTCATTTCATTTACTAGTAGTGGGGGGGGGGGGGGTGGGATGGCCTAGTGGTTTAGAGTGCCATGCTTCAACCTCTAGCTGGCCGGTCACCTCTGGCTTGCGGCTGTGGTTTCGATCCCTGTGTGAGCGTATGTGGCATGGAGATAGGTTGCCTTCTCAACCTTGTGGGTTTTAACCTCCGGGCACTCCAGTTTCCTCCCACTGCTAAAGACCCCTACGCGCAAGTGAATTATTGAAATAAAATTAAACCATGTTAGTCCGGAAATGACCAAATTTGTGTCGAGTGGACGTTAAACCTCATTTCTCTTACTAGTAGTATATGGTATTGTTGTGTATGCAGGTGCGGATCCAGGATTTTTTTGCAGGGGGGGGGTCTAGGTTTGATAACGCCCAGCGCCGAAGGAGCTCAACCAATTAAGGGGGGTTTGGGGTCCCTCCCCTAGAAAAATTTGGTAAATTAGATTCAATTTGGTGCATTCTGACGTATTTCCGGAAGGTAAATACCAAAATTACAGGTCTAAAAATCGCCAATAAAATCGCATAAAATTTTTCAAGCCTGGTATGAGGAAATTTATATTATTGCGTTTGTTTATTTTTGCCAAAATCGTTTTCATGTGTATTTAGTATGTATTTCTCTTGGATATTGTTTTACTGAAATAGTTTTTTATAAAAAATACTTGTTTCCAGTAAATAACAGATTCTTTCAATCATTGGTGCTATTTCTCTACTGTTGACCATATTTATTCCACAGACCTGGGATAAGTTGTTTTCATCGTGTCACTGCAACATTTAATATGTGGTATTATACAGTAATCCCGGCATATTTTCCACAGGTACATTGGGACAGGAACGCCCTTATTAGACTATGGCACACCTGATCTATACATCAGAAGGTATTTTTTTTTTAAATATGAATTACATGTTTGATAGTAAATATTATATTATTTAGCATCAAATATGGATAAAATAAGATCAAAAATTTGAAATATGTTCAGAAAAAAACAAAAACTAAAAAACTTTGAAAAATCACATTGACTCTATTAGTATTATTATATTATAGGTCTGGTGTGCGTGCCTTAGTCTAATAAGGGCGTTCCTGTCCCCATGTACCTGTGATATTTTCAGAAAAATTCTCTCTGACAAATGAAAACAAACCAACGTGTTCCGTCTCGTAAAAGGTATTCCGTGGTCTAATTATGGCTATTGACCCGTGACCCTATGACGTTGATTTTTGGTTTCTGATATTGTCTTAGAATTTGATTTTTTTCACCCCAGTATGGCTAAACTTGACAAATATAGTCCGAGGCTTAATTCTAGTGCTGATGTATTGTGCAATGCATCGGAAAAGAAATGTATGCGACAGTGGGAGAAACCGGAAAAACCCCACACGGCGAATCGAAACCGAACGACTACACGTTATCCCTTGCCAGGCCCTCCGTCCTCCATCCTACACAACTGACATGGGAGGACATCTCCAGAAGTTTAGCCCGATGCGCTTCGATGAAGCGAGAGAGCCATTGTAGCCACCACTTCATTACGATTTCGGACAAAGAACCTCGTATTTTATATATATACCGTTCAGGTCTTCAGTCCTATAGGCTACCACTATGACAAGCAGGAACCCGACCGAAAAATCCTGAAAAACTTTGATAAAGTAAAAGAGCAAACGTCGATCCTATTCACTGAGCCATCGTAGCTCCATTTGTATTCCGGCCACGGGATCTCGGTTATTTGTATTCCATCCGAACAACTATTCATTGTCCCTTCTCAGGCCCCCCGTCCCACACCACTTACACCACTTGGTATTCGATCCCTGCATTTGAAGAGAAAGTTCATCCAGATTTTATTTCGGGCGTGATTTCACTTTGTCAGTGATGCAAAACGTAGGGCCTGTCAAGGACACCTATTGGCGTGCACATAAAAGATCACTTGGAAGTTTAAATTCGATGTAAGAGTAGGCCTTAGCGACACTGCCCGGGCAAAATTTCCTTGATAGCACACTGTATTATTGTATCGTATGCCCGTCTTCATTAGCCCAATTTAGGAACAGAACAGTAGGACGTTAGATCCCATTTTATTTCATTTCATTTCATTTAGATTCCGGACACGTCACCTCGGTTATTTTTATTTCATCCGAACGATTATACGTTGTCTCTTGCTAGGCTCTCTGTTCTACACCACTGACAATAGTGAACATCGCCAAAAATCACGAGGAACTTTGAAGAAGTTACAGAGCAAACGTCCTACCCAGTGAGCCACCGTAGAACCAACTTCCTTGCGATTCCAGACACAGGACATCGTTTTTTAAAATCCCATTCGAACAACTATACATTGTCCCTTGTCAGGCTCTCCATCCTGCAGCACTGACAAAACCACGCATCAAGTGAAAACACCCGATGGATATTTTTAGAGAGCAAAGAAAGATTTGACTGAAGACTTAAAATCAATTACAGAATACAATACTATCTGTGCAAGAAGAAATTAAGCTTGTTTAGGACTATTACATTTTCTAGAACTTCAAACATTTTCGTTTATTATAATCCATGTCAAAATACAAAAATGCCGATACGGTAGTCAGTGGACATGCGTAATAACTGCACTTCCGAGGCGAGGGAGCGAGAACACGAGAAGACGAGATTGTGACGAAGCGAGGGAGCGAGAACACGAGAAGACGAGATTGACTCAAAGGCGAGGGAGCGAGGGAGCGAGAAGTCGAGGTTTTTCAAAGGCGAGAACACGAGGGAGCGAGAAGTCGAGGGCGAGAACTCGAGGGCGAGAAGTCGAGGGAGCGAGAAGTCGAGGGCGAGGGAGCGAGAACACGAGGTTTTTCAAAGGCGAGAACACGAGGGAGCGAGAAGTCGAGGGACGAGAAGACGAGAAGTCGAGGTGAAAGTAATCTCGTGTTCTCGGGGCGAGATCCTCGTATTCTCGCCCTGTTTCCTCGCGTTCTCGCTCTCTCGCTCCCTCGCCCTCGACTTCTCGCTCCCTCGACTTCTCGTCTTCTCGTGTTCTCGCCCTCGACTTCTCGTGTTCTCGTGTTCTCGCCCTCGACTTCTCGCGGCGAGGGGACGAGATTCTGAAATGGCCGCAATAGGCTTCCATAGTAGCCTACGTGGTGATATGATACATGTATTGAACTTTAGGTTAATAAACACATTTGTAATATGGTCAAGGATGGAATGCGTTTGTTGACCAAATTTGGTAATGCGTCCCTGTTGGTATGCAAGGCACTAGGCATGACGGTCCATATGATTAAATTACGTCACATTTGGCCATTAAGACGTGGGTAGCGAACATCCATGAAAAACTTTCGAGATGTGCGCGATTGTTAGAGAGCCATGTTATTCTTGAAGGGGGGGGGGGGGGATATTGCAATTTCCATCAGCAGACTTGCCGAGTCTGCATGGGGACGGCACAGAAAGAATGACTTTATTATAATCTATGCTTGTATCGTATGTATCGGAGCTTAATATGAAGCTGTATTCAAGAAATTCTTGTATTTGATGTTCCGGTTAATCATAATCTTTAAGATGCAGTATTTTCAATCTCAGTGTCATTAATGTGGAATTGCAGACTAAGGGGTGTTCCAAAATATGTAGTAAGGAAAGCTGCATGGGTCATACGCCGGGTGTTGCGATCGGTTTTGCGACATATCCCCCTTCCACGTCTGAGAGACGATCCATGGTGAGAGAGAAATGGGGTTTAACGTCCACTCGACACAAACTAGGTCATTTCGGGACTAACATACGGTTTAATTTATTTCAATAATTCGCTTGCGCGTAGGGGTCTTTAGCAGTGGGAGGAAACCGGAGTGCCAGGGGGAAACCCACGAGGTTGAGAAGGCGCCCCTATCTCCATGCCACATACGCTCACACCAGGGATCGAAACCACAGCCGCAAGCCAGAGGTGACCGGCCAGCTAGAGGTCGAAATGCGGCACACTAGACCACTAATATGTATATTAAGTCAACCAATGAGAGCATCGTTTTTAATATCTATATTAATTCCATTTAATATGTGTATTAAATCAACCAATCACTAGCAAAAAGAATATTTAATACACATATTAATTCGACATTTAATATACATATTAAATCGATTTAAAGCTCCAATAGCATTTTTTTAAGTTATATTTTTAAAATGTATTAAAATAAAGCCCAAAAATAGATTGAACCTATAAACAGTCCTACCTTGTTAAAGAATAATCCTATTAATCCTATGATTCGGTACTGCCAGTTGAGAAATTGGCAAAAATATCATTTTCAACTTCAAATTCAAACGTTTGAAGATGGCCGTCCATGGAGAGGAATGGGGAAAACAAGGGAGGTAATTGAGTAACTATTTCCTCAATCACCCTGTGTCACCCTTTATAATGCCCAAAAAATTTTGCCCAGGACCGTATAATAGTGAGTTGACAACCTTTTGAGCAAAAGAGATAGAAATAATTATGTTTTGACTTTCTTAGAAAATGTGAAATTGGAACTTTAATATGTATATTAAGTCAACCAATGAGACCATCGTTTTTAATATCTATATTAATTCCATTAAAAACGATGCTCCTATTGGTTGACTTAATATACATATTAAATCGATTTAATATGTATATTAAATGTCGAATTAATATGTGTATTAAATGATCTTTTTGTCCACATCCGCCAGCCATAAACGTCCAACTCTTTATCTAAACCTTTCATTCCTCTTTAATAGTTTTATTTTTTTAGAGTTTGTCCTTAATTTATTTATAGACAGTTCAAGATAAACCATGGACTAGTTTGAAAATTTCACCACAAGGTGTGTGCGTGGGTGTGTTTGTGTGTGTGTGAGAGAGAGAGAGAGAGAAGAGAGAGAGAGACAGAGAGAGGGAGAGATGGGGTTTAACATCCACTTGACACAAACTAGGTCTATTTGGGACTAACATATAGTTAATTTTATTTCAATAATTCGCTTGTGCATTAGGGGTCTTTAGCAGTGATAGGAAACTGGAGGACCCACTGACAATGGGGGGAGGCTTCCTAACTTGCAACAATGGCGCTGAACCCCGGACCTCCAGTAGGTTAGTGAGGAGAAAAGAGAGAGAGAGAGAAAAATGGGGTTTAACGTCCACTCGACACAAACTAGGTCATTTCGGGACTAACACATGGTTTAATTTTATTTAAATGATTCGTTTGCGCCTAGGGGTCTTTAGGGAGGAAACCGGGATGCCCAGAGGAAACCCACGAGGTTGGACAGGCGACCCTACTCCTTGCCACGTACAACCGGGGAGAATATCAAGCAGAGATAATTATTATAGACAGACATCGCAACTGTCGCATGATATATTATATAAAAAATTAATGAATTTATTGAAAGCTGTTGCACCGTTTGAATCTGATACGTTTAGTTAACCATGATATCCTGTTCAGGGTGAAATATAGGTTTTATTTAAACATGTGTTACAGAACACGAGTCGTGTAAAGTAATTCAAGTAACACATAACTCAGTTTATCATTAACATATATAGAATTGAATGTAACAGCTGATCTTTGATAGTATATAGTATATTATAAAGGGAATTGCCATTGTGTTTATTTGTACTATTCTATTCTGTTCACTTCATTGTAACATGCTTAACGGTGAATTTTGCGTTTTGATTGGTCAATTAAACACTGTCTATTGGACAATAACACAACTCAAAATGCGCGACAGGAAGTGTTTATCTCCAAACTACTGATGTGGTTTATTGTTTGTATTGTGTGGAGGTTTGTGTTTGTATTTTGTAGGTTTTTTGTTAATTGTTCGTTTTGTCTGTGAGTTTGTATTATATGTTTGTTTGTTTGTGTGGATGGCTTGTACTTACTAACAAGAAATGCACCCATAAGCAACAGGTAACGCCTATTAGCACCATATAACACCCAGTGGCACCATATAGCACCCAGTGCCACCATATAGCACCCAGTGCCACCATATAGCACCCAGTGCCACCATATAACCCATTGCACCATGTATCACCAAGACGCCCCATGTAGCACCCAGTGGCACTATATAGCACCCAGTGGCACAATATAGCACCCGGTGGCACAATGTAGCACCATATAGCACCCGATGGCACAATGTAGCACCACGTAGCATCCAGTGACACCATATAGCACCTATCATCAAGGGGGGCAAATGGTTAGCATGTGCGCGCTGTATCATGACCTCTATCATTGAGTCAGCTGGCTTGTTTTTGATTACCCGGTTGTAAGTAACAAAGAGTAGGGTCGCCTATCCAACCTCGTGGGTTTTCTCCGGGTCCTCCGATTTCCTTCCACTGATAAAGACCCCTAGGCACAAGCGAATTATTGAAATAAAATTAAACTATATGTTAGTCCCGAAATGACCTAGTTTGTGTCGAGTGGACGTTAAACCCCCATGCCTCTCTATATATTAGCAAGGGTGGCACCCGTTAGCAACCATTACAATCCGATGGTAACCATGTGAACCAGGTTACACTGTGGTTCCTCCTTGTCATTGGTGGAAGACAGGGGGCCTGGCAAGGGTGAACGTATAGTCGTTCGGGTGGGACAAAAAATGAGGTCCCGTTTACACATTGGCGTTAACGTAAAAGACCTTTGAATTCATATAAGAGTAGGCAGTTGTGCCAAAATCAGGGCGAAATTGCGCTCATAGAACAGTGTATGACGTATATCTGACTTAATTAGCCCGGTTTGGAGCAGAACAATAGCACGTTAAACTCTGCTTCATTTTACTCCATATCCGTTTCCCCCGACTGGAAACTAGTCTCAGCATTAACGTAATAAGATTTACCTCAGACACAAGAAAACGCCCAAGCAAGTAAGTTTATTTCCATTGAGTAATAGTTATTTTGAAAGCAACACAACTTACCTGAGTGATAATAACAACAAACTTACCTGGCTGTCACCTACTCGTTAACAATAATAATAACAATCCAGTGAATAGTTCACAATATCGGTGTATTAGTAGAGTGGTCAACAGGCCTGTCTAATATCTGGGACAATTATTGTCAACACTAGATTCATCAACTCAAGAATCCAAAAACACCGCCACGTTCAGGTATCGAGGTTTAACGTGGACTTGTGTCAGTCGACTAGTTTGAATCGATAGCCATTTTGCATAACGTACTTTAAAGTTTAAGTAATCTTTTAACGTGAACTAGTTTTAATCGACTGTTTCATCACGGACAAACCATTTAACTCAATAATGTACTTAACGTTTAAGTGAAATGTATACTGTAATCTTATGGCCTTGGCGTGTTGCTGTCGTGTATTGACTGACATTCCACTCAAGTCTCTCCTTACCTTGTTTCGTGAAGCCCTGTAAACACATAGGTTATAAATCACACTAGAGTGTTAATTTATCATGCATAATATGTTCTACTTGTATAGAACTTATTAATGTTTGTCGAGTAGTTAGTGTAGCTGTATCTTTGACTTGAGGAGACTGTGTATTATATTCTATCAAGCTTTCGTCACAAACAGAAGGTTCTCCAGGTAGGTTTTACTTGGATTAAATGGATTTACTACTCTTTGGTTTATTACATACAACGTTTCAATACTCTTCCAGGTACAATTGTAAAACTTTTGGACGCGAAATTCGATATAAGAGTTCTCCGTAGTGCAGCAGTCTGGGCAAACTTGCAGCTGGAATTCAATATAAGAGTAGGCCATCCCGCCGCTGCCCGGGCAAAATTTCCCTCTTAGCACACTGCGTGGCGTATGCCCGCCCATCTTCATTAACCCATTCGGAGCAGAACAATACAACGTTAAACTCCATTACATTTATATCAACACTAACGACGATAACTCGATAGTTAAAATTGTACTTTTAATAAACGAGTGTCCACACCTGGCTGACGGTCACAATAACGAGATAGGTATATCGCTAGGACGAGCCGGTTACCAGGCTAAATTTACAGTAGAATATAGAACATACATACAAGCTTAGGATTAAAATAATTAAATAAAAATATTTGATAAGAAATGTTAAAGGGTCAATCTCGATAATAAAACTACTTAAAGGTGCATTATGGCAGATTAGATAAAGAGCTGACAGTTCTCACTATAATAGTTAAAAAAAAACTAGATAACATAAAAGGAATTTGCTGAAAATTTCAGTCAAATCGATCCACTCTGAAGCGAGAGTGTAGCGATTTAATTTTCGGCCTAGCCTCGATCATCATTAAATTATGAATGAAAGTTTGGCAGGTAACTGGATCCTAATCCAGTAAATATCCCAGGCTAGCGATGACATCGAAAGTTGATTATGGTCGTGATAAGTTATTAGCTGACTAATGTTGGCATTCTCAAAAGTCAGATTAGCTAATCTTAGACTAGAATTTCTCTTCGTCAACGATTAAAAATGAGTTTTCAAACTTGATTTAAATCGGTTTGGCTGACCCCCCCCCCCCCCGAACCTTGTGTCTGACAGGGTAAGTTGAGTATGCAAAGAGTGTATGTGAATTATGGAGAAATGGGGAATGTATGGAGCTCTCATGTTCGCTCTCGTTGTGGGCTGGCGAGGTTCATCTAGATTTTCCTGTCTAGTTGGTTATCCTTTGTCAGTGGTGCAAAACGGAAGGTGCAAAAATCCGAGGTCCCATGGACCTAAAAGAAACCATTGCAGTCGGAATTTGAAATAAAAGTAGTCCGAAGTGCTGATAGCAAACTGTATTAGCCCAGCAGAAACAGATACGAAGGACGTTAAACCACATTTCATTTCATTTCAAAATAGCCACCATGATCCCCTGGGTCGAGTTGAGCCATTTGTTTAGTTATATTTCTATTACAGATTCCACTTTTACAACAATATACTTTACAAGTGATTCTATATCACCGATCATTATTAATTCGTTGTTCTATATCACTCCATCCTGGAAGGTTGTTTTGTGTCTTTCAGATTTACTAACGGTATTGAACCAAGATGCGTCTCGCACCACGGGAAATCGAGGGTCTGATGGTCTTCCAGGCAGGATCATTAGCACAGAGACGTCTGGCTCGTGGAATTCGTTTAAACCACCCCGAGGCAGTAGCGCTGATTGCTATACAGGTACATGTATATACTAGGTGTTTTGTATTTTTGGCAGCCACGGTGCCTGGTAGTCCTGTGTTCGATTCTTGCATTGGCCGAGAAAGTTCTTCGGGATTTGCAGGTGTGGTTGCTATTTGTCATTGGTGAAGATCGCAGGGCCCTGGCTAGCGACAACGTATATTCGCTGGTATGGGACGGAATTCCGAGGTCCCGCAAGCACATTGCTGTGTATTTTAAAGAACCCTTGGCAATTGGAACGAGTCTGCGATATCACGTATGTGGAAGCGGACGTTAAAGCGCCAGCTTAAGTAAGTAATTGGAATTAGATACATGAGTAGATCGAATAAGCGCCACTGTACGGGCAAAATGTCCCTCATAGCACATTGTATACCACAGAACGTATATACAATGTACACGATCCTGTCGTTTTATTACAGATGCAGGAATTAACACGAGATGGGTTGTCGGTTTCAGATTTGATGGATCTTGGCAGACATATGTTAGGTAGTATGAACGGATATTTTACTGGGGTACTCTTAAGGTATGGCCCTGTGTTACTGACCAAGACGCCACTGATTCGATTCCCGTGTTCTTCCAGATTTCCGAACCGGTCCCCTTGTCGGTGGGATGGAATGAAATTCCTGGCCCAATGTACACATTGACGTGCACTTAAAAGAACCCTTATAGTTGGAATTCGAAATAAAAGTAGGTCGTTGCGCGACTGTCCGGGCAAAATTTCTCCAGAGAAATGGGTTTAACGCCCATTCGACACAAACTAGGTCATTTCGGGACTAATCGCAACTTTGAGGCTAGAATTGTGATCTGGGGCCTGATTCTCCCAAACTCATATATATTTTCAGAAAGCACTCCTTCCAAATCTGTACAGAGATTCTAATTCCCAGCCAATGAAACGTATTCATTCTTAAACTTTGTAGATTAAGTTTTTATGAATCAAGCTTCGATCTTTTTTAAGTTTTCATTAACTGTTTAGCTCATAACTGGACGTATGTTTTGTTGCCTGGTAACCTATGTTTTAATATTTTTATGTAGGTAGGAATCAGGTACTACCTGGAGTTGGAGACATGTTGAATGAGATTCAAGTTGAGGCTACATTTCCGGATGGAACAAAATTAGTAAGATACTCTATCTACTTTATATTTTTATACACCCTCATTAAATATATTCGTAATGTAGTCACCTTCGTCGGACCCCCAGTTCGTCGGTCCATGCACAACTACTTGTGACCAAATGTTATCAGATTTTTTTCCTGCGCTGACTTAATGTAAGATTAGGCATTAGGCAATTGTGACTACTCATTTCGTAATAATCATTATTCAAATGAATGACAAAATATATGAGCTAGCGGTTCACCCGACGAAGCACGTGTATAGCCATGAACCGGCCTATGTTACTTCCAGGCCTATGTTACTCCTCTATCCGAACTATCCATATACACCAATTTCAGTCTCGGATCAGCCCCGGTACAACCATATTCCTGAAGCAATGGCCCGAGAAATCCCTCTCTGACCATTGCTGGAATAGCGTCTGTTTCTTGAACTTATGCGGGAGTGTGTCTATTCTTTCCGTTCAATGAAAGCTATCACTTAAGTACAGCAACATGACATCCCTTCGTTTAATCTGGGTCTTCCCTAAAACTTTGGACAGTGATTTAAGGTATTCAAAACGGTGAAAGTATGTTCGTTTCCAAACAGTATTGTTTACATTTCATTCGACTTGATAGCCTCGTTTGTCACGCAATTAGTTTTACTGCAGTATTCTGCTATGCACGGGTTAATTAGGCATAATAAAATCGTGAGTCATGACGTAACGTTATGTAAACATATTTGGTCCAATATTGGCAGCTAGTGATTGGTTGGTAGACGGACTACTGACAAATCAAAATTTAAAACAACAATATCCACTCATGATAGCAGTGTGTAGTTGGATTACCTCTAATCAAACGCAACACTGCGCGGAGTATGTGGTACAACCGAAAACCCCGAACAGACAGACTGACAAGCAGCCTAGGGACAGCTGTAGTGTATCTGCAAACCCTGATGGTCAGACAGATAGACAAACAAACGACAGTTACAAATATTGTTATAGAATATGAGTGATATTTTTATCTGTTACTGATAAATGGGTCATGTCACGTATTCGGACCAGTGATGGGGTCCCAAGGCTCCGTGTTACCCTGTCCGCTCGCTCCATGTACATATTTACTCCTTGCTCTGTGTTCTCCACCAAATGAATTTGGCTCTACTCATCTTGTAAGGTCAAAAAAAGCCCAGACTGCACCCAGACCTGCATAAAACTTGGCATTTTTTCCCTTGGACAATTGCCCATCGATTGTCAGAATTTGATCATTGACATAATGGCGGCCATGACGATTCCTAGTCAATATTACGCGCGTATTGTTTGTTGCAGTATTTTGGTGAATTATAATACAATGTCTATGTTTGTAGATAACGGTCCACACACCGATATGTCGAGATGATGGCGATCTCGAGTTGGCTTTATATGGAAGTTTTCTACCGGTTCCAGATAAAGCTGTTTTTGCAGAAGATAATCGGGTATCACTATTATATTATTTCACTTGTAACTAATCCTTGAATATATATGAATGGGCAAAAGAACAGGATCCTGCAAGTTATTCAAGATTTTTGTCATTTTGACTTGTGTAAATGAAAAGTAGGCAGTTAAACCCTATTTCATTTCAAGTTTCAACTTATCGCGGTGGTTCAGTGAGTAATAAATGAAACTGGATTTAATGTCCTACTGTTTTGCTACGATTGGGCTAATGAAGACGGGCATACCCCATAAATTGGGCTATGAGGGAAATTGAGCCGGGTAGTGCCAACCTAATGCCAACAACCAATTTTTCTTTTCGTGCACGCCAATCTATGTACGGAACCTCGGTTTTTCGTTCCATTCCCATGAACTTTCTCGGCCAGTTCATTGATTAAACCAGTGGGTAAGAAACCTGGACAGATAGAATTCCATATAAGAGTAGATCGTAGCACCCTTGTCGTGACCAAATTGCCCTCACAACACACTAGGGCAGTCATTCACAAACAGTGTGCCGCGGCACATAGGTGTGACGTGAGATCGTCCTAAGTGTGCCGCGAGATTTTGAACGGAACACTATGAAAATTTCTCACCGAGGAAGCCAGCTATTTGACTGATGAAATTCGAAACACTGCAATAAAATTAGTTCATAGCCGGGGTTCTGTTTCACGAAATTTTAACTTAAGATAAAATCCAATTTTAGTAGATACTTCAATTTTGATTGGCTAAGCACTAAAATCAATCTAATATTATCCAATCAAATTACTAAAATTGGGATCTTATCTTAGTTAGAATTTCGTGAAATAGGCCCCAGGTTTTTCTTTTTTGTTTGTTTGTCATTCTATGTGTTTTATGACTAGTCTGTGTGTAGGGCCGTATGCCGTTTACGATTTGCCCTGTTTTTACTTTGCAAAATTCAAATATATTTAGCTGGGTGTGCCGCTATTTTTTCATGTATTCCAAGGTGTGTCGTGTGCAAAAAAAGGTTGAGAGCCACTGCACAATGGTTTATATCGTCTTTCATCATTAGCCCAGTCGGAGCAGAACAGTAGAACGTTAAACCCCATTACATTTCACTTTATATATAATGCTGATCTCTCACATTCACTAACACAATTATTGAAATAAAATGTCTGATAATATCTTGTTCCCTTTCACTATTCATATTAGAGACATACTCAATGACTTTAGATATTTTATAGTCGGATAAACACGTGAAATAATAACCACGCGTGTAGAAAGGTAGTGAAAATAAACAATGAGTGATGTTGGATATTTGGTTATGGGGGAGGGGGCTCCTGTGCTCCAAACAATATTGAAACATCGGGATGTCATTATTGATTTGTGAGCATTTTTGGTGCTCGTTGAAGCAAGTGTTCGCTGATTAGGAGTGCACGCCAGAGCAAGTTCTAATGTACATGTATTTGGACCTGAATATAACACTCAAACTCATCAACAATATCACATCAACAATTAAACAAAACATCGAATTTAAATATTCCGTTGAAAGAAAATTATATAATAAATGTCGTCATGAGATTCGCCTCTGAATATAATGATGTATGGTATCTACAGTTTATATATAGATAGATAAAATCGACCATTATATCCATTAAACACATTGACACAGTTGAAAACACGATTCAGGCGGACATATATAGGCCCTACGCCACTTCACAAGTAGAACAAACACTTCGAGAGAGACAAATTGGCTTTGATGTCAACTGGACACAAACTAGGTCATTTCAGGACTAACATGTTATATTTTATTTCAACAATTCGCTCGACGTAGGGGTCTTTAGCTGTGAGAGGAAACCGGAGAACCCCGGAGAAAATCCAAGAGGTTGAGAGAGAGAGAGAGAAAAGGGGTTTAACGTCCACTCAACACAAACCAGGTCATTTCGGGACTAACATATGGTTTTTAATTTTATTTAAATAAGTCGCTTGCGCGTAGGGGTCTTTAGCAGTGGGAGGAAACCGGAGGAAACCCACGAGGTTGAGAAGGCGCCCCTATCTCCATGCCACATACGCTCACACAAGGGCTCGAAACCACAGCCGCAAGTCAGAGGTGACCGGCCAGCTAGAGGTCGAAGCGCGGCACTCTTGACCAGTAGGCCACCCCAAACCGCCCTCCAAGAGGTTGAACATGAGATCCTAATTCTTGTCATGTTTAAGCGGGGAATCGAAATCACGTCATTGCGCATGCGTTTAACTATACGACCAACTTCTGTTACCTATGTACTCGTATGACGATTCACAAAAGCGGACGCTGCACTTCAGTGAGTAAGGCACTGGCTCGCTTTACCTGGTGTCCAGAGTTCGACACTATTTCGCTATTATTATACATTTACACGCACTCCAATTCACCATTCTTTTATAAATACTCGCACGCCAATACGCCAACTCGCCATTTTTTATGTAATTACACGCACACTAATGTATTTGCCACTGTTTTAATTAAAATAAATAATTCAGGTATCGTTTATTTTCCAGACATCTTTAGCCAGAGTAACCCGATGTAAATATGCACCCGATTCTATATCTGCTAAAACATCTGGTACTGTTGTGGCTCCTGTTGATATTATTCCCGGGGAATTAATCACAAGATCTGGCGATATAATCCTCAACAAAAACAGAAAAATGGTGGCTTTAAAAGTTACCAGTGTATGCGATCGTCCCATACAGGTTTGATTCTTCTCTGTTTTATTGGCAGGGGAAATGTATATAGTCGTTCGGATGGGACGAAAAATCGAGATCGCGTGTACACATTAGCGTACACGTAAAACTTCGTCTTGACAGCTGGAATTGAAGCGGGAGGGGGATAGGGGCGGATGCTTCAGACTCCTCAATAATTTGAAATTATATATTCATTAGTTGACAAATTGTCCTTCGAACAAGTCCACTGAACCCCATTCTGACGCACTAGGCTGACAACCGCCATATACGAATTTCGTTCCGACGGGACTTTTTTCTACATATAGTCATAGATACATGTAACTATAAATAGTTGTTTTGTTATAGGTTGGATCCCATTATCATTTTATAGAAGTGAACAAGTTCCTGATATTTGACAGAAAACAGGCCTATGGTATGAGATTGGTAGGTTTTATTCTTTATACACTCTAAATATACATACATAGTTCGAAAACATAATGTAAAAAAATGATTATAGAGAAAACATCATTCAAATTGCTCTATTGCGAGCGAAGATATTAGCATTTGAATTAAATCAAAATATGGTTGAACCGATGACATCGGGAGTTGATTATGGTCTGTTCGTGTTAATAATAGTTTATATAATATTTCAGGCCTAAAGAAAGGCCTGCAATAGGCAGATTTAGCTCTAGCATAATGCATGAAAGCCTATCTGACATTTTGCTCATGGGTAAACACAGACAGAGAATGATTGAAAAATTCATTAATTCCCAGTATTGATATACAAAAAAAATAGGGTTTAACCATAAAGCTGTCTGTTATCATAGGGTGCTATGTATTACAATTTCCTGATGCTATTAACGAGTAATGAAATATAAATGTTACTGGATAATTGTGTCTCTACTTCAGAACATACCAGCCGGAACAGCTGTAAGATTCGAGCCTGGTGATACAAAGGTTGTAACGCTTGTAGCCATAGCAGGAAATCGGTAAATATTTATTATTTAACACAAATCTAGATATTGCATTAGAATATTATATTTACAAAGGTGGTGGCTATCGATTCATTGTGTCATCACCGGTTTTAAGTTTATTCTCTACTAGCGGATAACTAGGCGCTGTCCGGCTTGTGACCGTGACTCCGAAACAGGGAGCGGTAGGCCAACACCACCTAGCCAAAACACCGACCTACCCCTATGTACCAAATTGCAGCCCTACTGTTGCCACCGACGCTGAACAGACAGGTAAACGTCTAAACGACCGTCACAAATATTGGTACAGATGGTAAGCTGTGCAATGTCAGGTTGGCTAGCGGATTTGTCCAATTCAGAGAGGTTTCCTTGTTTTTCGTAGAATTTTAACTTCCAAGATATTTTTTAACCACATTTCCAATCTGTTCACCGGATATCAGGTTTCCATCAAATTCGAACTATCCAGACGATTGAGAAAAGGCAATATATTTACAATTATTATGTTTTAAGCGTCGTATATGGTGGTAATGATTTATGTAGTGGTCCAGTAAAAGAAGCCTCACTCTTGTCAATAGTAGATAAACTTGTAGAGAAACAGTTTGGACATCAAGAACAGGTAAATAATATACACGTAGATCTATATTACTATTATACACATCACCTCTTTAGAGGGGTGGGGGAGGGTCTAAGTGGGTAGGGTGCTGGCTCACTAGCCTGGAGGGGTTTTCCCACTGGTTCCCCCTTCTCAGTGATTGGTGTGCACCTAGAGAATCCTTTGACAGTTGGAATTCGGTATAAGAGTAGGCCGTAGTGCTGCTGTCCGGGCACAATTTCTCTGATAGCACACTGTATGGCGTATGACCGTTTCCATTAGCCTATTTGTATCATTTGTTCCATGGGCGTATGGCGTACTCTTTCTTGTTTCTTCATGGCGTCAACTGGCATATAAAAAGGTTGTTAATGAAGAATTTTAGTCAATTGAAAATACTTTTCCATCCTTAGCCATTCCTCTCTTCGGTCTTACTTGCTCCTTTTGCCCGAATCCACGAAAGCGCACTCCGCAGCCCCACCCCGCGCCTCTGGATGTTTCGTACAAGATTGGTTGCCCAGTGTGTGTACAATCCGTGTATTGTTGATCAAATATTTTGTTTATAGACAGATGTCCTTCCTGTTCGACCAGCTACCGTATCTCATGGTTTATATGCACGAACGTATGGTCCTACTACTGGTGATAAGGTAAGACTACATACAATAACCGTATTATTCTAACCACGTATAGTCCTACTACTGGTGATAAGGTAAGACTACATACAATAACCGTATTATTCTAACCACGTGTAGTCCTACTACTGGGGATAAGGTACAACAATCACAACAGTTTAATCACGTATATATGGTCCCCCGACAAGAGGTAAGATAACGCTTCATACAACAATCACAACATTTTAACCACGTGTGGTCCGACTACTAGAGGTCAGGTAACGCTTCATACAACAATCACAACATTTTAACCAGTACGGTCCTACTACTGGTGATAGTATTGTATAATATATATTTATTGCAAAAACAATCTGATAACTAGACCTGCATGCAGGAATGACGGGTTTCACTGGTGCCAAGTTACTCTTAAACATGTCACTTTCGGTGCCAAGTTACACTTGAACATATGTCACTTCCGGTACCAACGAAACCACTAAACAGGTTTCCAAATTAACATTGCACACAAATAAAATGGACGTAGAATCAACCAATCAATCCAGCAATATCAAGTCATTTTATACATTTGTTACTTGTAAATGATCTTGACAAAATTAAATTACTTCCGGTGTTAATGAAAGTGTTCAATTACTTTTATGAAATCAGAAATGGCATACGATATCATATAGTAAAAATTTTATGTAAATCGAATAATAATTGTCACTTTTAAAGACCAAAAAACTTAAAAAGTGACTTGTAGAAAATCGACTATTTCTCTGTAACCGTACAAGTTAGAAACCATTTTGTGGTATCTGTATGATCGTATGGGTTCATTTTATTTGTTGATTGGCATCAAATACCATAATTAGAAAAACCTTTCAAAACAGACTCATTTGAATAAAATATCTGTTTTGAAGGCTAAAAATACAGTTTTTGCCAAAATGATGTTACTTCCGGTGATAATGAAAATCTTAAATTACTTGTATGAAATCCTAAATGGCATTAGGTATAACATGGTGTAACGTTTATGAAAATCGAATAATAATTGACACTTTTATGGCCCAAAAACCTACAAAAGTGGCCTGTAGAAAACCGTCTATTTCTCGGCAACCGAACAAGTTAGAAACAATTTTATGATATGTATATGACCATATGAGTTGTGTTTATATGTGAATTTAAACCAAAAGTTAAAATTATTAATACATATTAAGTAATTCTTGGTTGAATAAAACATTGATTTAAAAAGTTTAAAATGCAGTTTTTGACAAAATGACGTCACTTCCGGTGTCAATTTTAAATTGTAATCAACTTGATATGACGCTACATGCTTTTTGAATCAAATGATGTCACTTTTATAAAAATCCAATCATAATTGACTATTTTACAGGCAAAATAACGAAAACAGTGACTTGTACAGAACTGTCCATTTCTTGGTAACTGCTTATATTACAAACTAATTTTAACATACATTTTCTTCGTATGGATTATAGCTACAAGTTTATAAAAGTTACGAAGAAATATTTTAAAATCTGAAAAGCCTGAATAGGTTGTAAATGGGTCAATTTTACACCATTTTTAGCCATTTAATCGAATTTGCTCGAAAATGAAATCGAAATTAAAAAAACTGCTTCCGCCATTTTTTGCGCCTTGAAAGGGCACACTCTTTGAGTCAAATAATTTTTCCAAAAAATAATATTTGTTTTCGAAAAATGGTACCTAACTGTCAAAATTGTAGTTTTTGGTAAAATTATGCCACTTTCGGTGCCGACAGATAACACTTCCGGTAACAAAAAAAATGACAATTGAGACAACGAAGCATATGAACTTTGTTTTATAGAAATCGAACAATAAAAAATTAATCTAGGACTGAAAAACTGAATTAGCCAATAGCGGCCAAGGAAAATTACTGAGACAAAAATTTTTAACATTTTTGCACTAGGCAGATGACTCTTTAATTCTGTGCACAATACGACTAAAAAATATTCATAAATAAAAAAGTTTTTTGTAAAATTTTAAATTTTCGAAATTTGGCGCCTAATATCTTCGAAGATTTGCCGAAAATCAAAAATCGAAAGTAGCGTAGCTATGTGCCCTGTCTCAGGCTATGCCAAAATGTATCGAAAGTTAAAATCCAATGATTATTGTTAAAATTACTGCAATATTTTCCAAAACGATAACTTCGGTGATTTCGGACATTTCGCATTGTCGCAGAACGTTCAAAATAGCTTTATCCTCTAAGTCACACCCACTTTCCCAGTAAAACCGAAGAAATCGCAACGATGCGACAAGCAGTTGCTGAGATCTACTCAAAACAAAAGAAGAATAATAATAATAATAAGAATAATAATTTTAACAAAAACAATAGTGTTTCACACAAGCTTCGCAGTGTGAAACCCTAATAACACAGATCCTATTTCGTTTCTTTTTTATGACTCTAAATTTTGTTTTACCTGTCCTTACTATACTAGGATCTTGAAGAGTTGGTTTGTTATCATTGATGTGTTCTGGGTGATGTGGGATTAGCCAATGAAACGGTCTGTTACGGCGAGTTCTTGGCGTGACCTGCCCTGATCTGCGGATAATCCCCTTGAAACGTCAACGCTAATTGAATAATCAATGTCTGACGTCATAGGGTCAAAAGACACTCATTTGACCCCAGACGTGAACTTCCACTATAACTTTATGTAGTGTAAGCCATCCAAGGTATAAAAACAGAGCGACATTTGATTGGATAATATTAGATTGATTTTAGTGCTTAGCCAATCAAAATTGAAGTCTCTGCTAAAATTGGATTTTATCTTAAGTTAAAATTTCGTGAAACAGGGCCCTGTATTTTAAACAGATTGCGCCGATACACGACAGAAATACGATGGTGATGTGCGATCACAGTATATTTATAGAGTATATCATATTGGTGCACCTTTAATGGGTTTTGTTTTTATGTAGATTAGGTTGGGAGATACGAGTTTGTTTATTGAAGTGGAGAAAGATTTTACAGTTTATGGCGATGAATGTACCTTCGGTGGTGGTAAGGTGAGTATCAAACAAATACGAATTAATAATCTATTAGAAATGAAATGGGGTTTGACGTCCCACCGTTCTCCTCCGAACTGAGCTAATGGAAGACGAGCATACGCCATACAGTGTGCTATGAAGGAGAATTTTCCCGACAAGCGGAGCAGAACAGGAGGACGTTAAACCCCATTTCATTTCATTTCATCTTTTCTCTAAACCCCTTCGTGTATGTGGCATGGAGATAGAGGCGCCTTCCCAACCTCGTGGGTTTCCTCCGGGCACTCCGGTTTCCTCCCACTGCTAAAGGCCCCTACGCGCAAGCGAATTATTGAAATAAAATTAAACCGTATGTTAGTCCCGAAATGACCAAGTTTGTGTTGAGTGGACGTTAAACCCAATTTTTCTCTCTCTAAACCCCTTCCATTTCAATAATCCAGACCACTTTCTGCTCCTGGTTTCACCCGACCTTGTCTATCAGATAGTGTTCTGTCCAAGTCCATCCATTGTTGAAGGAAAGGAACGAATGACTTGGATTTCTTGTGATTGTAGGTATTGCGAGAAGGAATGGGTCAAGCTGCTAACAGATCGAGTAAGGATGTATTAGATACGGTTATAACGAATGCTTTGATTATAGACGCCACAACTGGAATCATAAAAGCTGATGTTGGTATCAAGGTAAACCATTTTCTCATATAATAAATACCCCAACACTCTCTTGAAACTTCCTAGTGTCTAGTCTGCCGGAGCGAACAAAAATCTGCAAGGCAGATGCCTTAAATGTTGGAATTTGACGAGGAATACGGACGAAAAAGTTGGATGTTATATATTCCACCCGATTTTATAAATCTTCTATAAGATTGATGCCTCGTTAGCTTGTATTGTATTTTCAGTATAAATACCATTTAATGGATGACAATAAAAACCTGACTCACTAACCAGGATGGCCAGGGTCCGATCCCGGTGTCTAGTCGTTCGACTAGGACGACAGGCTTAGATCCCGTAAAGGAATTCGTTATGGTTGGAATTGGATGATAAAACGCATGTATGTGCTTGTCTCCGTTGGCAAAGTTGACATAAGAAATATGAAGTTAAACCTCATTTCATGTGGCTGTCAGTAGCTTTTGGGGTTTTATAACTGACGCGGCCATCATTCGCCCAAAGTTTACCCAGTGTGTTCCCAGTATGACCACTCCGCCCTGTTCGCTGTTTAATCAGAGATATTAAACAGGAGAATTCGATTCGGTGTTTTCTAGATTTTCAAAGGGTAATACTCTATTTGGTATTTTTATATATATTTACGTAGGATGGTCGAATTGTTGGAATTGGGAAAGCTGGAAATCCTGATGTGATGGAAGGTGTGGATAAAGTAAGCTTAGTATATAACATGTTGCAGACCTATCATTGGTTGATGTGTCCTGTGTCCGCTATATTTATTACAATGTCCGTGGTTGATGTGTGTGGTGCATACAGGTTTTGACTCTAGTATGTGGTGTGGCTCGCCTGTATGTTCTGCACAGGAGTTTAAACACGATATAGAAGGGGTCAAGAACAACCTTAAGAGTAGTTTAAGCCGTGTTCCCACGCACCAGGTGAAACGTGTATTGGGCTGACATGGAAAGTCTTACAATTCACTCAAATACTACGCAGAACCAACCATCATCTGTGAGCATTCCGACTTGACTTCATTGAAGTGCTGTGGGGGCTAAGTAACGAGCTTTGCGTCATGGTTTTGGGTTTTTGTGCCTCTTTAGTTTCTTTGTCTCCGCCTCCAATGGCAAAAAATTACGCGGTTTCATAGTGGTTTCAATATTATAATCATAATGACAATGCTTAACCAGTGTCAAACATATACCATGGATCAGATATGCTACAAATCGACTCCAGCATGTTCCACACAGCCCTATAATACCTAGCGACACTGGGACGGACATCCCCCACCCCCTAACACACATATAAATAGTGTTTTTTCATGGCCCCTGAAGTGCCATGGAAAATTATAGAGCTTTTTTGTTAACAATTTCTGTTCACAGAATCTAGTGATTGGTGCGTGTACAGAAGCCATAGCAGGTGAAGGTTTGATATTAACAGCCGGTGCTATTGATGCACATGTTCATTTTATATGTCCACAACTTGCTAAGGAAGCTCTAGCTGCTGGTATAACTACACTAGTCGGTGGAGGAACTGGTCCAGCTACTGGTACCTGTGCTACCACATGTACACCAGGTCCCAATCATATCAAGTAAGTTTAGTTTTTACTGTTATTGTCGTGATAAAACAAATTGGATGCCTTGATAAAATGTACATCATGATAAAACCATGTCGATTTCATGATAGAAACTTGCCAGTGTCATGATAAAAACTCGTGGATTTCATCATAACACCTTGTCGATGTCATGAAAACACCAGCAAGGTTGGGTGGTATGTGGGGGGTCACGGTGGGTAAGACGCTGGCTCTCTAGCCTTGAGTCTGGGTGTTCGGTCCTTCACTGACCGAGAAAGTTCATCCAGATTTTCCGGCGTTTGGTTTCCCCTTGTAAGTTATGCAGGACGGAGGGCCTGACAAGGACAGCTGTTTAGTCGTTCGGATGGGACGAAAATCGAGATATCGTGTACAAATTAGCGTGCACGTAAAAGATCCCTTGACAGTTGGAATTCGAGATAAGAGTAGGCCGTCGCTGTCGGGGACAACTTTCCTTTGTGGCACTCTAAATGACGCAAGCCTGTGTTCGTTCGTCCAGCTGGGACAGCAACGCAAAGTGCTTAACTACAATTTAATTTTCTAATTGATGTTTCAATTTCAGATACATGCTTCAAAGTACAGACGCCTTTCCGTTAAATTTTGGTTTCACTGGTAAAGGCAATACATCAGCATCGGGAATAGCTGTTGACTTAAAAGATCAGATTTTAGCTGGGGCGATTGGGTAAGTGACCAATTTATAATATTGACCGAAATAATCATTTTAGGTTAAACTAGGCTTGTGTCCTAAAACTGAAGCAGGAACTGGGGATGTCCTGTAATGGCATGGTTTTGATCTTGCGTCAATTGAAAATTTCACGGATTAAGCATCATGATTTTTCGAAGTATTATATAATAGGTATGAAAAAACCTATAAATTGTACTCTCTGGGGTATATCCTGGGGTTTCTGGATTGTATAAAAAATTAGCTTGTGGCCACCATCTGAATTAATCACCTGTTCATCACATAACACGTAAAAATGGACCTCCAATTTACAAAAGGGTAGAAAACTGCCTGATAACTTCTACAGGGGACCGGGCCCTCGAGCTTACCATTCTCACAGTTCTCAATTCCTGCCTGGTGCACATATACCTAATGTTTGGTGTGCACGTAAAAGATCCCTTGGCAGTTAGGATTCGATATAAGTTTCCGCCATAGACCTTAGTGGCGCTGTCCGGGCGAAATCTCCCCATATGCCCGTCTTCATTAACCCAGTCGTGGCAGAGCAGTAGGACATTGAACCCCATTTTGTTTTCTTTCATTTCATAATTATAGATAATGTAGCTCGAGTTTTGTATTCTAGATTGAAATTACATGAAGACTGGGGAACAACGCCGTCTGCTATCGACACGTGTTTACGTGTTGCAGAAAAATATGACGTCCAGGTAAAATCAACACGACCTCTAATTTATTCTCCTTAGTATACTCTTCAGATTCGTTCGTTCCTTACTGGAATTTAACCTCCACTCCCACCTGGGGTACTATCGTAGACAAGTCTTCAGATGGAAAGTTAACTCTATTTATCTATTGAACGTCCTTACATTAATTATCGTGCTGAAGAGGCGTCAACATAAAAAGTCTACCCTGTTCTCCAATCCAGTTTTAAATGAAATAAACTATTGTTTACAAAAACAAAACGTGGTGTAGGCCTACCACGGCGTCACCTAAAATTAGTTTGGACTGTAGAATGTTCCACACAGCCTAATATTACTCGATGGCACTGTAAGGACCCCCCCCCCTCCCCACATCACACAGATATAAATATTGTTTTAGGAGGCCCGGAAGGATGCTTGTTTTCCCAAAAATCATGGGCACCATGCCCCAGGTGTACATGACATTAGTTTGAATCACGACTGTCTCAATAAAGTCTCCACATGAAACCATTTAATGAAATAAATACGTAAATATTGTTTTGACAAGACGTTTAAAGATCTGATTTTATGTCTTTTCGTTAGGTTATGATCCATACAGATACGTTGAACGAGTCGTCGTGTGTTGAACAGAGTATAGAGGCCTTCAAGGGTCGTACAATACATGCTTACCATTCAGAAGGTGCTGGTGGTGGTCATGCACCTGATATTATTAGAGTTTGTGGTGTGAAGAATGTTCTGCCCTCAAGCACGAACCCCACCAGACCGTATACAATAAATACTATAGACGAACATCTAGATATGTTGATGGTCTGTCACCATTTGAACAAGTACGTATACCTATTGTCTGATTGGATGGTGGTGCAGTGGTGAACAGGCCCGGATCGGGGGGGGGGGTATACATCGGAGCAAAGGGTAATACGTTGTAACCTTGGATTGCTTGGACGAAGACAATGCGTAAACTTTGATTGCTTGGGCGGAGACAATGCGAAAATCATGTTTATATCATCTAATAAAGAGCAGACATATGAACTACAACAGTAACAAAGCAAACGAAAAGGAAAATCAAGTACATCGCTGGGGGCTGAAGGGGAGGGGCACGCCCCCTGCATGGCTAACTTACCTAGAGGCCAGTGTTGGCCGAGAAAGTTATCCAGGATATTTCAGTCTGATTCTCGCTTGTCAGTTGTACGGAGTGGATAGCACGTGGCAAGATAAACCTAGGTCCTACGCACGTAAAAGAACCCCTGTTGGTTCGACGAAGAATGGACGGAAACGTATCTGCCCTGACCAAATTCTCTTTATATGGCATTGTATGACTTATACAATGTCTTCGTTGTCCCGGTTGATGACCACAATGGGGTGTTAAACCACAGTTGACTTAATCATGGAGGAAAGCAGGCGGAAATACGTCAGAATGCACCAAATTGAATCTAATTTACCAAATTTTTCTGAGGGAGGGCCCCCAAACTCCCCGTTAATTGGTTGAGCGCCTTCGGCGCTACGCCCACCGCGATTTTTCAAACCTAGACCCCCCCCTGCAAAAAATCCTGGATCCGCGCCTGGAAAGCCAATATTGAAAAGTTGTCGGCGTAAACATCCCAGTGTTAAACAATATTAAAGAGTTTAGGAACCCTAGTCTTAAACATTATTTAGGGTTTTGGATCCCTAGTATTAAACTTTGTTAAAGGAATATAATGATATAGAATTGTTATCTCGACCTTTCCAGGAATCTGAAAGAAGATGTTGCGTTTGCTGAATCTCGTATTCGAGCTGAGACGATAGCGGCAGAAGACATTCTACATGATATGGGCGCTATTAGTATGATGGCGTCTGATTCTCAGGTATCTCGGTAGATTAAATCACCTTTTATATTATTCTGTTTTTAACACAATATTCTGTCGTTCACATATATCTCTAGCAGTTGTCCAACTAACTACGGTAACAGACCTGTATATATATTGCTATATCATTAGCAACACAACGTATAAGTTACCCTGATGATGAATATGTTGTGAAACCGGTTGGTAATGAACTTATATGAAGACCAATCTTTAGTTTGTTATTTTTAAAGACTATTGAAGACATAAACCATGAACATTTAACTTTTTCATCTGTATATTGCCTACTATTCACATACCTGTATCATTTGCTTGATAAAGACGAGAGTATCCACGTCGAAACATCGCTTAGTATCAAACTCAGTAATTGTATATTCATAGAGTTGTACCTTGTGTTAATATGTTCAATTACTAAATGCCAATCAAAGAAGATAACGGTATGTCGTTGACTTTGTAAATTGTGAGTTTTGCGAAACATGCTAGAATTAATTTCTCTTTGAAACTGGGTTATTAATATCATTTTGATTAGAGTGTTGAACCCCCGCATTCAAATACAGGGATTTGTCTCCGTTTGACAGCGGGAGCCAAGAACCGTGTCCACGTCATGTAGCTCCTGATTCCATAGAATATGTCACTGTTAAAAATCTTTATTTATGTCCGTCTTCATTATCTTGTTTGGTGCAAAAAAGTCAGGCGTTAAACCCCGTCCTCCTACCCTTTGTTGTTAGAATGTTGCGACCAGGTTCAACTATATTTATATGTGTATTAAATACAGGCTATGGGTAGAATAGGTGAGGTTGTGACCAGAAATTGGCAAACAGCTGATAAAATGAAATTATTCCGTGGTCAACTTAAAGAAGAAAAGGTAAGAAATAGCCCTTGCACGTGATCGTATGACACAGCCCTACACGTCACCGTGTGGCGTAGCCTTATACACGTCAATGTCAGACATGGCTCCTTTATACGTCAAGGTCAGACGTGGCCCCTTATACGTCAAGGTCGGGCATAGCCCCTAAACGTCAAGGTAACCCCTAGCCCATACCCGCAATGTACGACTTGGTCCATACACGTCAAAATTATCCTCACATTAAGGTAAGAACAAGCACCGGTGAGACCAAGTCCCTACACGCCAAGGTGAGACACGTCACGGTAAGACGTAGTTCTACATATTATTTGTTATAGGCAGACAGTGATAATGTGTCTACCATTTGTTATTATAGAGAGACAATGATACCGGGTCTACCATTTGTTGGTATGTTGGTATAGAGAGATATTGATAATGTGTCTACGATTTGTTATTATAGCAAGACAATGATAATGTGTCTACCATATGCTGCTACAGCAAGTAAATGATAATGTGTCTACCCTGTGTTGCTATGAGGAGACACTGATGATGATGTCATAGAGATATTATGTGTCTACCATTTGTTGCTATTGAGGGACACTGATAAATGTATCTACTGTTTTTTGGTATAGAGAGATGTTGGTAATTTGTTGCTATAACGAGACAATGATAATTGAGTCTACTATTTATGTTGTTATAGAGAAACAATGATAATTGAGTCTACTATTTTTGTTATTATAGGGAGACAATGATAATGAACGTGTAAAGAGATACATAGCCAAGTATACTATAAACCCAGCTCTAGCTCATGGTTTCGGCCATTTAATAGGATCTGTAGAGGTTAGTTTCAATTAATACAATATTTACCATTTTAACAATTGTGATAAAAATGTTTATAATATTACATACCGGTAAATTATTAAATGGATAAATATATTCCCGATATAATTTTATTTATGTGATAGAAATGGTTATAAACAGATTCCCATGACCTGATTAAATGGAATCATTTATTATTAGTGACTGGGGTTGGATGGCTGAATGGTTAGCGTGTGCGTGTTGTATCATAAGGTCTGTCATTGAGTCAACTGGAGTGGTTTCGATTCCTCGGTTGTATGTGACACGGAGTAGGGTCGCCTGTCCACCCTCGCCGGTTTCACCGCACTGTTAAAGACCTTTACGCGCAGGTTAATTATTGAAATAAATATGAACCATGTGTAAGTCCCGAAATGACCTAGTTTATGTTATGTCGAGTGGACGTTAAACCCTATTTCACTCTCGATAATTTAGCGACTTCAGAAGAGAGCGGTATCAGTTTATTAAGTACGGCCTATATTATTTCAGAAGAGAGCGGTATCAGTTTATTAAGTACGGCCTATAGTATCAACAACCACCGCTATAATAATTTAGAGACGTGATTGAAGAAACTCAAAAAATGTTTAACGTCCTACTTTTCTGCTTATAAAGACACACATACGCCATACAGTGCGTTATCAGGGACATTTTACCCGAACACCAGTTACACGCTGCTCCTTACCATGACATCTCCCATGAGAATGGTAAACCACGCGGGGTGCATTCAAGGCCAACACAGGGAAGGGGACCCGGACTCCCTTACTTACTGGGCCACTGTGGTTCCCTTGCCACAAGATCTGACCGGTTGTAGTGGAAGGTCGCATCAGGGGGTCATACGAGCGGCCTTTGATCCTGCGACGTTATTCATTAGATTAACCAATCAGTGTTAATGTCTTAAGATGCCCACAGTTTCGTGCATGGCACGTCAAAAATTTGCTGTAACAGACCGTTTCAGTGACTTATCCGTCGCGTAATCTCCAAATCAGCGGTAATTTAACAATTCTTCCAGATCCTAGTGTAGTGAAGACAATCAAAATGAAATTTTGAAGTATAAAAAACGAAACGAAATAGGATCTGTGTTTTAATCCGATTGTAAAATGAAATTTGACCTGAATGTCATGAATATATTGTAGACTGGAAAGTTAGCTGACTTAGTCCTTTGGAGTCCAGCATTTTTTGGTGCCAAGCCCAACATTATTATAAAAGGCGGACAGATAACTATGGCAGAAATGGGTAAGTTGTCATGAATAGATCTCTGAATTACAATTCTAACATATTTTTTGTATCTCAAGGTGGAAATAAAAAGTTGATCTGGAATACCAAATTATCGGGCTTAGATTCGGTTGCATTTTACCCAATATGTGGTGCTGGCTTGTTATTTCATCTGTAGAATACCATATGTTGAATAATTGTCAGTTTGTAAATACTAAATACTGATCGAACCATTCCTAATTCATCCTTATCTAATTCATGTCCTTATCAGTTAAATTCTAATAGATTATTATATTTTGTTGTATATTATAATAGATTATTATATTTTGTTGTATATTATAATAGGTTATTATAACAGGCTGTTATAGTTTAATAGGTTATTATAATCTGTTGTATAACAAAATAGGTTATTATAATCTGTCGTTATATTATAATAGGTTGTTATATTCTGTTGTTATATTATAATAGGTTATTATATTCTGTTTTATATTATTATAGGTTATTATATTCTGTTGTATATTATTATAGGTTATTATAAATATTATTATAGGTTATTATATATATTATTATAGGTATGCCGAATGCTTCCATACCAACACCAGAACCAGTAAAACAAAGAAAGATGTTTGGATCTTATGGTAAAGCTATCGGTGGACAATCTGTTGTTTTTATATCACAGGTAAAAACAATCAAACCAGGTCTATCAGGTTTAAAAAGCCGAATTTGAATTCGCTACAAAAAGAATGGGTGTTAAACTGAAACTGAATTCGATACCCCAAAACAAAATGGATTCTAATTCGTATTTAGGACAAACAGAATGGATTCCGGATTCAAATACATTCGGTGAAACTGTTGCTATAAAACGAATGAAATGGAATGATATTGAAATGCAGTTAACACCAATTGGATTATAGTGAAATATTTATTTAAACAATATTTTATTAATTTAAATTTACAAAATTTATATAATGAATATAGGATACGATAACAAGATTTATTAGCTTATATAAAATCGCTTCCTTATAGTGAAATATTTAGTCAGGCTAAATTATAAAACATTATTAGAAGCAAATATCACAGTTCAGAGTATTTAAAATATTAGCCTAAAAAGGATACATTTAATAAAAATTAAGTCTCTTTAAAATTGTCTAACATTTATCAATTGGCCAAATGAAAAAAAAAATGTGGAACGCTTGCCTGTAATGGTATATAATATAGTAAAATTGGAACCATACAGGGACAATTAGTATAGCCCCTTTTAGGTCCGGATTAAGACTCACAGAGGCCCTAATAAAAGAATAATAAACCACAGACAACCACAAAGCACGTGATCAGAATTATTCTGGGATAGTAAACACTCATTATTTATTGCAACAAAACAGGTAACAGTATGAAAAGGCAAAAACAATGAAAACTAATTAACAGTTCTTAATCAATTTTTAAATCAAATATTTTAAATTTGGTATCTAAGCAGACATTCTGTGATGTCCCATTACCATTATGTCCTAAGCATGTGCTTATTTTGCTTAATGGTATTTCCAACACTGGCTCCTGTGCAAGAATACTGGAAAATTAACAAACATTTTTCTATTGTATGACGGTGATTATTTATTTCCAGGCAGCGTTAGAGGAAGGATTAGTAGATGGATATGGATTAAGTAAATCAGCCGTTGCTGTTAAAGGATCGAGATCTCTTAATAAAAGTGATATGGTCAGAAATGACTACTGCCCTCACATAGAAGGTATGTACATCAGCCAGCTCATAAAATTTGGGGGGCTACGGAATTTTTTTTTTTTTGGGGGGGGGGGCTACTGAATGTGTTGGAGGGGCTGAGGAGGATGTGGCTGGCTAAGGACACTCCTAAGAAATCATAATTTTTGGCGAAATATTGGGGGGGGGGGGGGGTAATTCGTTTTTTTGGGGGGCCCGGTTGTCTTCCCTTGCAGTTCACACTGATGCTAGATAGCGGGGGTCAAGTGGTTTCCCCATATCACTGGAGCAGTGCCAAGGTACAGTGTCTATTCGTTCGGATGGGACGAGAAACACATGTAGTCGTTGTCATGCACGTAAAAAGAGCCCTGGACATTCGGAAATCGGTGACGAGTAGACGGAAACTGCACTGCCTGGGCCAAATTAAACACCTTAAAATTGCACGTTGGGAAATAGACAAACATATCAGAATGTTAGTCTCAAAATAACCACTGTATTGTGTTGACGAGACGTTAAACGCCATTCCTTTCCTGTATCTATTGTCCTACTTTCACTTTAATTATTGTACAACTTTTACTTTAGCTATATAGTATTACTTTTACTTTATTTATGTAATCTTTTACTGCATCTATACTACTTTTTCTACAGTACTACTTTTACTTTACCAATGGTACTTCTTTTACTTTATCAACAGCACGCACTACTTTTACTTTATGGTTGGGTACAATTGTACCTTTACAATAGCACTACTTTTACTTTGCCAATAGCACTACTTTTACTTACCAATAGCACTACTTTTACTTTATATATAGCACTACTTTTACTTTATATATAGCACTACCTTTACTTTATATATAGCACTACCTTTACCTCATATATATATATACTTACAGTTTAACATTATTATTTCTTGTTGTTTCAGTTAATCCACAAACATACAAAGTTCGTATATTGGAAGAGGGAAAAGAACCGGAAGTGCTAACATGTCCACCTTCTAGCAGATTGTCGCTTGCTCAAAGATACTTTCTTTATTAGATATGTGTAGCTAAATGAATACACAGTATTATTAACGTTATAAGTTAAAACTATTTAGAGGAGCCAAGTCTGTAACTCAGTATCATCCTCAGTCGTCAACATTATAAACAGTACTTACTGGTCATTTTAAATCAACATAGAAGCTGTTAACTACCGTGAAAAGTTGGGCTTCTGATATCCAATATTTAAGGCAAAATGAAACCTATAAAATTAGCACAGCAATGGCATGCCAGAATGTGGCTAAACATATCCTGTATTGGTGAATACTACCGGTGTCGAGACTGAAATAACCAGACTCCAAAGACGGCCATTCAATTCGTTCTTTATGATATTGGCATGTATCGGACCATAACGTTATAGATTATGGTCACTGATTGTACAAGACGTCGCGTTTTTAGCGCATGTGCAGTTTTAAACTTCCGAGACGACAAGTCGCGAGTCGATGATACGACAGTTTGACGTTTTGATAGCACGACATAATAAGCTCGATGATACGACAAAATCAGACGATCTTACGACAGTTTGTTCTGTCGTAAGATCGCCCGATTTTATCGTAAGATCGTGTGATTTTGTCGTGCCGTCGTATCATCGACTTCTGGTGGCGATACCAAACTGATCCCGCAGTGAATATTCGCTTGGCCGCTACAATCACTGATAAGCATGACATCGACGAGGCTTAATAAGTACGGCATATTAACTTTTTTACTCCGACAAATTAAATTCTCAAACATTTTTTTGAGGTAAAAGAAAAATAAATAAAGACGTTTGAAGTATTTGTAGTTAAAAAATATTTCCTATTTAGTGTAAATGGGTATTAAAATGAGTAAAATGCATCATTTTGCTCGAAGCAGTTAGGTGTTAAGTAAACATTGCACGAGCCGTTGAGCCAATGATGACGCTGCCTGCTGTCAACGCACGTGTTGTGGACAGTCATCTGTTACAGAGTTAATTCGTAAGTAATTCTCTGTGAAACAGATTGTGGCGATACGTCGATGATATGACGGCATGACAAAATTACTCGGAAGTTTAAAACTGCACATGCGCTATGGTCTTTATCTACCACTCGGCTAATCTCGACAGATTCCGTAAACTACATCTAGTCTCGGATGTATGACAGTAAGTGATATGTACCTACGCCCATACATTTGCGATGCGGCTACCGGTTTACTTTAACAGGAAAACTTGACGCTATTACACAAATTGGGAACCTATTCGGCTAGCGACCTATTCGACCGATCGAGCTGCAACCTGTTCGTTGGAAACCTATTTAGAGTAAAGACAACAGTCTCTATTTATCAACCAATAAAATCCAACGTTATGTCTATACAATGAAAGTAGAATATAATATTATTTATTATCCATTCCTTCAGCTCAGAATAGAAGTTTAATTTCGTCAGTATCTTACAGCTGGATCGGTCGAATAGGTCGCTAGCCAAATAGGTCGCCAACTTGTGTTTGGAATGGGCGCAGCCATGTTTCATCCGGGACCTTTAAAGTAGTTCCAATATGGCGGAATTCATCATACAGCCGAGTTTAGATTGTCCGAAATCTTCCGAGGTTTGCCGAGTGCTTTATCTACAAGACCCTTCTATAAATATTCGCTAAAACACTTAGCACATGTGAAAACAATATAATTTCAAGATTAAAAAAGTTTGAAAAATAAATTTTTGGGGGTGGGGGTGGGGGTGGGGGTGGGGTGGTTACATTTGATCTGTCATCTCTCTACCTACAGGCCGCGAATCTAGATGGAATTTGTTCAAATTTGGCACAATCATTGGGCCAACTTTCAAAGAAAGGATGAAACCGAAGCACTACTGTCATATTGAAACCTGTTTGTTTTAAATTTGTTTTTCTTCGATCGACTGCCTCCCTTGTTTCAAGTTAAACGATGATCCATTGGAAGGAACATATTAAATAAATGTACGTCATTACTGATACGGATTCAATATGTAATATTTCTCATGTTGTTTAATTAATTTTTGACATATTATTTTCCAATCCCATTAGTGATATCAAACTGGGGCCTATTTCACGAAATTTTAACTAAGATAAGATCCCAATTTTAGTAATTTGATTGGATAATATTAGATTGATTTTAGTGCTCAGCCAATCAAAATTGAAGTATCTACTAAAATTGGATTTTATCTTAAGTTAAAATTTCGTGAAACAGGGCCCTGATGTAGACCTATATGCGATAAGGTCCATAGCGGCTGCGAATTGTTTTCTCCACCTCATAAAAAAACTCCTGCAACTATTGGGGTGACGTGCTAAAGCGGTGATTGAAAGAATGTGGCCCGATTTGATTTTTCCCACAATCCCCTTCCCACCCTGTAATAAAACAAAAGTCTTCTGAAATCCCTTCTAAAGTATATTGCTCGAGTCATCTACAAATATTGGTGGGTGTCGTAAACGAAGCAATGAATGCTTACTTGTTCGATACCAGCACCACTTTTTATTCAAGGTATTAACTCACTTTGGTTCTGCTATTGTAATTCTAGATTTATTTAATATAATACCAAATATAATTCACTTGTAGGCATAAATTGTTTCATTATTTCGAGAAAACAAATAACGTTTTCCTACTCTCTATTTTACATTGATCTAATCTGCTACTTATACATGATGTAATGCGTACAGCTGTATTTTTGTGACTTGTAGAAAGAGACTAAGACATCTCGACGTTACGATAAAAATAACACGATGATACGACATAATAAAGTGTCGTATGATTGCGTCAATACTGTCGTGATGTCGTGTTGTCGCGTTATGAAAAAGGCGATATTTAACATGGCCACTATCAGCCACCATAATAAACTGTATGAAGAGTTAGACGTACAACACTTTCTGAGATAAAAAAAATGACGGAAAAAGACGCGGGCAGTGGATAATCCGAGAATTTAATTAGGATTCCATATTTGTAATGAAGAGTAAGCCATTAAACACAACATCGTCTTATGTATGCAATGAGGTAAGTCATGTGACATAAACAAGACCTGGTTTGATCGATTTTTTTTATATCAGGGCATTCCTTAGCAACTACAATGTTTGAGAAGGATTTGAAGCAAAATTATGACAAATTAATTAGTTTTTAGTCCATATATACCATTACATCACCTGGTTTGTACGAGGGAATGTATCTTTAACACTAGAGTTTATTACAATTAACAACGATAGACAATATATAATAGACGATATATAATAGACAATATATAATAGACGATATATAATGGATAATATATAACAGACAATATATAATATAGACGATATATAATAGACTATATAATATATCGGGAATATATAATAGACAATTTATAAATATAAAAGACAATATATACTATATAATAGACATATATTATAGACGATATTTAATATATAATAGACAATATATAATAGGCAATATATTATAGACGATATATAAAAGACAATATATCATTGACAATATATAATAGACATATATCATAGACGATATATAATATATAATAAACAATATATATTTACATGTAATGGAATTGACAAAGGGGAAAAAGATTATTATTTTGGTGATAATATACGTAATTACTTATTTTTATATTATTTTTTTGTCACCTGTCCATACCACACAAGGAAAATAATTAGTTAAATTGACAAAATGAGAAAGGTTACAAATAAATATACATGAAATAAAGTCTTCGGGGTGTTATTACAAATTATTTTTAAATGTCATATGCATGTACGTCATGGCTGTCTTCATTAGCCCAATTCGGATCATAACAGTAGCAGGGGCGGATCCAGAGGGCGTTTGGCCTGCTCAGCTACATAAAAAAAAATAATGCCTTGCATCAATGAAATTACATCACAAAGAGATCCTACATCAGTATAAAAATGATTTCTCTGTTTAAAAAGCTCAATTTGTATGTATGCCTATGTAATTTAGGGACGATGATGGCAGATTTCCTGACGCAAAATAAATAAGATATGTTTACAGGATCATTTTGTTATACGAAAAACCAAGTGATGCGTTTTCTATGGCGCTCAGTATATTAAAGTAGCTAATATTGCCTTTACATTATGTAGTTTTTAACTATTATAGTGAGAACTGCCAAATCTCCCATAATACATCTTTAAGTATGTCAACAATAGACGAAAACCCTGACTATGCTACAAGCTTGGGGCCTGTTTCACGAAATTTTAACTATGATAAAATCCAAATTTTAGTAATTTGACTTGATAATATTAGATTGACTATAGTGCTTAGCCATCAAAATTGAAGAATCTACTAAAATTTGGATTTTATCTTCAGGTAACATTTCGAGAAACATGGCTCTGATCTAAACTGAATTAACTTGGCTAGATTTTGTCGCCTGTTCACATGAACCAGATTCAGCCTCACGTAATAGTCTTCGCTTCCATTTAGAAAGCACATATTTATTTAATATAAAGGACCACAGAATGAAGACGCCTTGAGATGCATTAAAAATTACAGACAAATATTCTAAAGTCCAACTAGTGATAAAATTTGATAAAATAGCTAGCAACCAAAATAGACCCGTCAAAACAGAAAGTTTTATATAAATTACAATATTGTTTCGTTCTCCAGATTGTTTTCCGTGTTGTTTAACGCGAGAGATGGAGATAATTGTCCACAAAAAGAAAACAATATTTAGGATAATGACAAGACATAAGGGTAAAACAAAACAATAGCCCACAAGTTGTTTAGAGGATAGATAACAAACATTACCACCATAACCTATCTCCACCCCCCCTGACAACTGGAAACTTGTTATCACTATACAAACTATCAGAATCACTGGCAACCCATTGGCATAAGCTATGTATTTCAGTGTCTGAATAGCGTGAGACGGAGCAGAATTTCTTACCATTTTCTGCAAAACAAATACCTTGAACATGTGAAAGGTACACACATTCATCCATAGTGCCATACTGAGCCAGAAGTAATGGATGCTTATTCCAATACTTCTACACAATATTTTATCTTGTGTTTGATCCAGGCCCGTAATTAAAATTAACTGAGCAAGAAAAAGATTAAGCATTAACCCTATGTTGTTGATGCCTGGCTGTGTTCTCATTTCTCGGAACATACCATACGTTATTAAAGCAATGACAATAGAAACCAAAGAAAGGGAAATTAAAACAACAGTTAAATACCGAAGAATCCAATCTAACTTTATGTGGGAGTCATAGTACTGCACCGTTTCGTTACTGTGCGTCAAGTTGGTTTTATTGAGAAAAGTTTGAAAACATACCCTAAGGTCCTGATGAAACACCGAAAACTCGTCATCAGATAAGGTAAGATTGAGATGTTCAACAGATGCCAATGCATTATTGGCATCAAACTCTTTGTTATAAAATTCAATATATGAACAGGACATCTGGTGGCTTATTGGTTCATAGTTGTATTTAGCCGCTATCATTTCTCCGACCTCTGAAACAGGCTTTTCTGAACAACACAACTTCGCGGTTATGTTGGAAACAAAATGTCGCATAATAGGCCGCGTGTGAGATACGTGTGTATAATTTATTTCACGATAAAGTAATAAATCGGAAGCTTTAGAGTATCCACCACCACTCCTGGAGATGACAGTTTCAAGGTCCTTTAATGTCACATTACTGTTCACGATAAACCAAACATTGATATTAACACGGGAAGATCCCCCGACCAACACTTGTTTTGAAGTAGTGACTGTATAATCAGTAGAGTATATAAGTAACGATATTGATGTCATCAAATTTCCTATCATTTGTTTAAAGAATGGAACCCGAGCTCTGGTTGGTATCTTTAAATTGATCATCATTTGATAAGTATTACCTAATGATGTCATATTATCATACTCACAATATCCACCTCGTAGCACCTTATTAGAGTAACACTGAATAGGTCGACATTTGTTCTGAAAAATAAATAATATAGACCAATAAATGCACATACAGTTACTTAGTAATTTGTGGTACTACTACTACTTCTTCTACTACTGCTACTGGGGGATTGGATGGCCGAATTGTTAGCACGTGCGTGCTGTATCATAAAGTCTGTCATTGATCTATATTTCGTTTCGTTTTTTTTATACTTTCGATGGCCTACACGACATGGTGATCTGATCGGTTGTAGCGATAGGTCATGCCGGGGGTCATACGAGTGGCTGTTCCGTGAAGAACACGCCTAAAGCTCGCCGTAACAGACCGTTTCTTTGGCTTATTCCTCACATCAATAAGAACGCCTACTATATAACAACTCTTCCAGATCCTAGTGTAGTAGAGACAAGTAAAATGAAATTTTGAAGTGTAAAAAACGAAACGAAATCAGATATGTGTTTTGATCAGATTGACACTACTGATAGGAAACACGTATTCAATCGAATTTCATTTTGCAAACTTTATGGCTCAGACACACAGAAAGTCTTAAAGCACCAATAACACCCTTGTTGTAACTGAATAATATGTCCCAATCTTCATTCTGGTCAACAAATCGTATTATTTTAGAATATTCCAATTAAATGATGATATAAATTTCATCTTAACACACCTATTTTGAAAAATTGGAAAAATTCAACCAATTGATTTGAAAAGTCTAACGTGAACCTTTTCAAGTGTGACTTGGATTTTAAAATATTTTCGAACCCTCTGGACAAGTAAAATAGGTTGTAATGGATAATTTACATAACAGGTAGGACACTTAAACCTCTAGTACTTAGAATAAGGGTATTATTTATTTTCTGGAACTACCAAGCCAGCAAGAATGTTATTGTCCCTTTAAGAAAATTTAATCTTCAGAACTTATATCGTTGCATGCACCTCGAGACCTACGCTTCTGGCTGGATTCCGGAGACGAGGTACAGTGTACTATTATACTTACCGCTCGAATATCCATCCACGAAATTCTGCCGTCGCATGATTTCACCGATTTTTCAAACTGATCTGTAAAATCAACTAGAGTTTTCACAGGGTAAGATGGTTGGCCATTGAATATTCTAAGTCTATAACCGTTGCATATAGCGCAATCAATGTTCCTGTAAATTTTACCGTCTACTAAGCCTTGGACGAGGACAAAGTATTTGGGACAACTGTCAGAATATGTTTGGTATAATGCTGGAAATGTCGGATTGCACTGAGAAATTATTGGTTCCGATCTCCGAATATCACAATATCTCAGCTCTGCAAATTGTGGTGGAACAATGTAATCCTCGCAGACAGCAACATTGTTCTTACTGTATTTACATTCGCCCCGAATATTCCAATTAGAACACGAAGTTTCGTTGTTAAGAAATGCACAGTGATTGTTGATGTATGTTTTGCCAGTTTTTGGACAGGAAACAGGTAGGACCATATGATCACATTTTTCTAAAAACCCATCTTGGCTTTTATAGTTAGCAACCATATAGAAGCCATCACCCTGTGATAGGTCTTTAAACCGGAATTTTGAATCGCTGGTGGTCGAGATGCACGTGAAATCCGACTGTATTTCCTGTGTGTGAAGGCCGTTATTAAATTTTATATCAACACAACAGTCTCCGTAAAACAGACATTCCTCATCACACATACAACGAAGACATTCCATTCCTCCGAGCATGTAATAATCATTGTCCAGACAATGTGGACATCCACGGCGAAGATCCACGTCGAAACAAGAAACGATTCCTACGAAGATAACAACTGTTAGATAAACTAAAATTTGCACAGCTTTCTGAAATTAAAAATAAGATAAATATTTGTCTTAATAAACAGAAAATAAATAGAACTAATTTTCAAATAATATGATATTTCAAATAATTTTACCCCTCCCCACCCCTTCAGATTTAGAGCACCCGGATACTTAAGGGTGGAGTATTTAACCCAAACCCCTTAACATTTTCGTACCCAGGGATGGCTGGATAAAATTGTCTCAATTATTGCGTATACGTTATTTGTTTTATCAAGCGACCAGGTGCCAATAGTTGAGTATACAACATTTTTCCTGGACGAGCACCCATGATGCGTGAAAAGAACCCAAAGCGAAATAACAAAATATTGATAGGAAATCTGCTAGAAGGAACCTGAGGAGAAAGATCGCAGACCACGTACTCTGATTGGAGTTACAAAATATTACAACATTTATGTATAAGCACCATGTAGGTTATCTCAATAACACAAGTATATTCTTATGTTTTTTCATCATCGTGAAATAAAACAATTATATTCTTATGTTACTATAGTGCAATAGAACAATTATATTCTTATGTTTTCTTATTATAGTGAAATAAAACAATTATATTCTGATGAAATAAAACAATCATATTCTGATGAAATAAAACAATTATATTCTTATGTTATCTTATTATAGTGAAATAACACAATTATATTCTTATGAAGAGAACTGAAACCAACCTTCATGATTTTTATATTGAAGATATGGACATCCTTCCTTTAGTAATCGCCATTCCAAAACAAATATATATGATAGAAGAAAATGGTTTTATTCCCCCATAAAAATATTGATGAGCTTACATAAATATTAATAACCACCGATGGAGTGAATAAGATCCAGAGAATGTCCGTCACATTTTCAAATCAAACTTAGAATCTCTCGGTCATCCAGTCGAAATGAAGTGAAATGAAATGGGGTTTAACGTCCAACTGTTCTGCTCCGACTGGGCTAATGAAGATGGGCATACGCCATACAGTGTGCTATGAGAGAAATTCTGCCCGGGCAGTGGCCTTATATGGCCTATTCTTATATCGAATTCCAACTGTCAAGGGATCTTTTACATGCACGCGAATGTATACACGAGACCAGGTTTTTTGGTCCTATCCGAACGACTAGACAGCTGCCATTTTTTGTATATGTGTTCCTTTTAGGAACTTTCTTACCTCAACTTTAATGTATATAATTGATTGTTGGGGGGCGCGGGTGGTTAGCACGTGTGCGCTGTATCATAAGATCTGTCATTGAGTCAACTGTCGTGGTTTCGATTCCCCGGCTGTACGTGACAAGGAGTAGGGTCACCTGTCCAACCTCGTGGGGTTTTATCCGCCCCCCCCCCCCCCTGTGAATTACTGTAATAACCTAGTTTGTGTCAAGTGGCCGTTAAACCACATTCTTTCTCCCTATATAATTGAACTAATACGAACACCAGTAACACACTTCCAGAAATAGATAGTCGAAGAACTATCAGAGAGTTGGTCTGAGCAAGACGGAGAATAAAGCAAGATACCTTCTCATCCCGGTCCTCGCTCACACACATTTGTTTAACCACTTTAAAATATATTACACTAATAACTCGGACATATTATATAGTATTACAATTCCACGGGTCAATAACATACCATAGGGTAAAAACGACCTTTTTTTTAAATATAAAATTGAGCTCTGGAGGAGAAACCACTCCGTTGGGATATCTTTCATCGTGGTTCAAATAGCACTAATCAATCTAATGGACTTGACATTAAAACTAAATGTTGGACCAGAATATATGTAAATGTCACGCACTCCCATTGTGTTGTTGCGGTAGAGGTGATTATTACTAATTTAGCTCATCATATGAAACACTTTCACACAAATCGTGCTTTACAACAGAGAGAGAGAGAGAAATGGGGCTTAACGTCCACTCGACACAAATTAGACAAACTAGATCATTTCGGGACTAACATATGGTTTGATTTTTTTTCAATTGTCACCTACTACCGATGATTCGAAACCACGCCAGTTGGCTCAATGACAGGCTTTATGATACAGCACTTCAAGAGCTAACCATTCAGCCATCCATCCACCCCACCCCACCCCACTCGCCCGATTACCAACAGAAAAATATAATGAAATGGTGTTTAACGTCCTACTCTGCACCTGACCTGGGCTAATGGAAGACGGACATACGCCATACAGTGTGCTATGAGGGAAATTTTGCCCGGGCAGCGGCACTTTGGCCTGCTCTTATATCAAAGGGGGCGGGGATATAATTCGGATGTAAATTATTGAAAATAGTCGAGTCCTACCCGGCATGGCGTATTCCCGTCTCCGTTAGCCCAATCGGCGTCGAGCAGTAGGACGTTAAAGGCAGAGGCGTTTTATAGCTGAGGCGCTGGAGGCGCCAGCCTCCTCGCTAAAAAAATCAAAGAAGTTGAAAAAATAAAACGGGAGAAAAATGCTAAAACCGATCAGAAAAATGAAAATGTAGCCTACCCTAGTTAGGGGGGTCCCTAAAGACAGACAAAAGGGCCCTACGTCTGACAAAAGGGCCCCTCTAGCAAGGGAAGGGCTCCCAAGTCCGAGTTAATACACTACTGAATGCAGGGGCGGATCCAGGAATTTTTGCAGGCGGGGGTTTGCCAGGTTTCTGTCACGGAAATCTGCCATCATCGTCTCTAAATTACGTAGGCATACATACAAATTGAGCTTTTTAAAGAGAGAAATCATTTTTATGCTGATTTAGGATCACTTTGTGATGTAATTTCATGGATGCAAGGTATTATTTTTTTATGTAGCTGAGCAGGGGGGGGGATCACCTTTTCTGAAAACCTACTAATAAGCTATTCAGGAAAGAGATGGCTAGGCTGCCCAGTGTGGTCTGGCTTGGCGGGGAGATCATTTCTTTGCTGTGTAGATTTCAGGGATTACGCGTGCTGCTTGCAAAATAGACCCACTCCACCATATATTCCATTATTATTTGATTGAGCCCCCGATACGCCTACAAGTCATTTGTTTCGCATTCAGGCTTCAGACGAGTATCGAATTAGGCCCCCGCCCTCATATTAAACCGGCCTCGAAGGGCCTGAAGGATATGTCAGAATGCACCAAAATGATTTCTATTTTAAATTCTATTTTAAAGTATTTTGCAAAATTTCTCGACCTTCGGAGAAGCGAAAGAGGGTCCTCGAAATAGTATAGCCTCCGCCATGATAAACCTCAAAAACGCCCCTGGTTAAACAGGCGCGGATCCAGGATTTTTTGCAGGGAGGAGGGGTCTAGGTTTGATAAAAGGCACTCAACCAATTAACGGGGGGGGGTTTGGGGGCCCTCCCCCAGGACAATTTGGTAAATTAGATTCAATTTGGTGCATTCTGACGTATTTCCGGAAGGTAAATTCCAAAATTACAGGTCTAAAAGTCGCCAATAAAATCGCATAAAAAATTTTCAAGGCTGAGCAGGGGGGGGGGGGGGGGGGGGGTCCGGATCCCCTGGACCCCCCCCCCCCCCCCCCCCCTGGATCCGCGCCTGTTAAACGTCATTTCATTTTATTTCATTTCAATGATTCATATGACATTAACTCTGATGATACCAATCTGAATATCAAATAACTCTGTTGAATTTTGATTTGTAATATTCTGTTGCAAACAGTGCTTATTCAATTAGCTCAATATTTTTTTATGCTCTAACAAATTCCCACAAAACCATGTTATTCAATTAGATATATTTTGTTTTGTAGAGCCCTTTACTAAAGGAAGGATGTCCATATCTTCAATATAAAAATCATGAAGGTTGGTTTCAGTTCTCTTCATAAAAATATAATTGTGATAGTTCAATACGTTTATATTGTAAGTAATCTTAGTTCAATCTACAGGTCCATAAAACGAGAGACATAAAACTACTTAAATGAACTAAATCGCTATAATATCAGGGGCCTAGAAATTTACGAGTACAAATATTTTAGGGGGTTTGAAGTAAAGGGTTTGAAGTAAGAAGGAGGGTCAAGGCTTATTATATAATATTATTTCCATTTATTTTCTGGGTGACAGCGATAGCGCCCCTTGAACCATTGAAAACTACTTTATCTCATAATTAAACCAAATTTATTAATCTTATTTTTAACTTTTTAATTTCAGAAAGCTGTTACCTTGCCATGAATGTTTTTTTCTCACGAGGTGGTTCTTCTCTTCCAGTGTCCGGAGTGTCTTGAAAAGGATGGTACCAAATTCGGAAGACTGGAATGTGTTCGTTGTGTGTTTGATGGGGAAACTGTTGTATTGATATAAAATTTAACAGCGGGCTTCACACACAGGAAATATAGTCGGGTTTCACGTGTATCGTAACCCTCAGTGATTCAAAATAGGGCCTAAGACCTATCACGTGATTGTTTTTTGAAATGAAATTGGGTTTAAAGTCCTACTATTCTGCTCCGATCGTGATGGCTTAAAATTCTATGGTTGCTAACTATAAAAGCCAAAGTGGGTTTTTAGAAAACTGTGACCGTAAGGTCCTACCTGTTTCCTGTCCCAAAACTGGCAAAACATACATCAACAATCAGTGCGCATTTCTTAACAACGAAACTTCTTGTTCAAATTGGAATATTCGAGGCGAATGTAAATACAATAAGAACAAAGTTGATGTCTGCGAGGATTACATTGTTCCACCACAATTTGCAGAGCTGGGATATTGTCATATTCGAAAATCGGAACCAATAATTTAACAGTGCAATCCGACATTCCCAGCATTATACCAAAGATATTCTGACAGATGTACCAAATACTTTGTCCTCGTCCAGAACTTAAGAAACGTTAAAATTTACAGGGATATTTATTGCGCTATGTGTTACTCAGGCGCGGATCCCGAGGGGGGGGGGGGGTCCAACCCCCCCCCCCTGCTCAGCTACATAAAAAAAATAATGCCTTGCATCAATGAAATTACATCACAAAGTGATCCTACATCAGTATAAAAATGATTTCTCTGTTTAAAAAGCTCAATTTGTATGTATGCCTATGTAATTTAGAGACGATGATGGCAGATTTCCGTAACAGAAACCTGGCAAACCCCCTCCTGCAAAAATTCCTGGATCCGCCCCTGTTACTAACAGTTACCGAGTGTCTGTGATTAGCGATGCAGTCCTGTACCTTGTGATTTCACAGATTAGTTTGATAAATCGGTGAAATAATGCGACGGAAGGATTTCGTGGATTGATATTCGAGCGGTTAGTAACTTATAGTATAACATAACACTGTTTACTTCGCAGGGTCAGATCCAGCAATTTTTGCAGTAGGAGGTTTGGAAAGTTTTTTGTTAGGGAAATTTGACAGTTAATATATGCACTTGAACATGTATGTGTACATTGTGTCTTATCCGTGAGTTTGTTTTGTCTAATTGTGGGGTTGCTATACCATTTAAATACAAAAACTGCGACATAGTGGGACACAAAGTGATCCCGCAGTGAATATTCGCTTGGCCGCTACAATCACTGATAAGCATGACATCGACGAGGCTTAATGAGTACGGCATATTAACTTTTTTACTCCGACAAATTAAATTCTCAAACATTTTTTTGAGGTAAAAGAAAAATAAATAAAGACGTTTGAAGTATTTCCTATTTAGTGTAAATAGATATTAAAATGAGTAAGATAGGCTGGCATTGCCAGGCAGGATACGCCCCCTTTTTGGAGAGATGGATAGAGAACAAGCAATACCGAAAGTGATTTTTCCTACACCATTAAGTTAGATTTTGATATGTGCAAATATCGAAATGAATTAAGATCTTTGGGTTATAAAGGTTCATTTCAGTAGGCTTCAAATTCGACTGGGGATCATGTTGCTAAGTGGGTAAGATGCTGGCTCGGTAGCCTTGAGGTTGGGTGTTTGATCCCTGCATTGGGTGACAAAGTTCATCTAGATTTTCTAGCGTGGTTTCCCCTTGTTCGTGATGAAGGATGGATGGCCTGACAAGAACAGCTGTCAATTTTGGTCCGATTTTCACGAAATTCGACCTCAACCTTCTTTACGATGTAACGGTGATATAATCAAACGGTTTTTTAAATGGGATAATAATTCTGACCCCAGAGGGACCACAAGCTTAAAAAAAGGTCATTTTTCGTACAATCAGGGGCCATAATTCAGGAAGTTACAATCCGATATGCACAAATATCGAAGGGAACTAAGATTGTTAAGTTGTAAACATGTGTTTCAAGTTTCATCAAAATTGAATGAAGATTGTGACCTCTACAGGGTTCACAACCTTGATATACCATAATTTTTACACTCTTCGCGTACAAGTGGCAGCCATTTTTTCAGTCAATTTTGGTCCGATTTTCACGAAATTCGACCTCAACCTTCATTACGATGTAACGGTGATATAATCGAACGGTTTTTTGAATGGGATAATAATTCTGACCTCCAGAGGGACCACAAGCTAAAAAAGGTCATTTTTCGGACAATCAGGGGCCATAATTCAGGAAGTTACGATCCAATAGGCGCAAATATCGAAAAGAACCAAGATCTTTGGGTTATAAACATACATGTCAAGTTTCATCAAAATCGGTTCCAAATTGTGACCTCTATAGGGTCCACAACCTTGATATAACATATTTTCACACTAATCGCGTACAAATGGCGGCCATTTTGTCTGTCAATTTTGGTCCGATTTTCACGAAATTTTACCTCAATCTTCATTACCATGTAATGGTGATATAATCAAACGATTTTTTAAGTCGGATAATAATTTTGACCTCCAGTGGGACTACAAGCTAAAAAGGGTGATTTTTCGTACAATCAGGGGCCATAATTCAGGAAGTTACGAATCAATGAGCGCAAATATCGAAAGGAACCAAGATCTTCGGGTTATAAACATGCATGTCAAGTTTCATCAAAATCGGTTCAAAATTGTGATCTCTATAGGGTCCACTACCTTGATAGGTAAGCATTTTTTACCGTCCACCGGAGCCTGGTCTTATGACGTCATATAAGGATTGTGGGTTAGGATAAGGGTTAGGATAAGGGCTGTCGCCTGCAGATTTCGTCACAGTCTTGAGATGTAGACAGGGCTAGCCCTAACCCTAACCCTGGGCCAAGCCTAACCCTTATCCTAACCCACAATCCACATATGACGTCATAAGACCAGGCTCCGGTGGACGGTAAACTTGATATAACATATTTTCACACTATTCGCGTAAAACGGCGGCCATTTTGTCCGTCAATTTTGGTTCGATTTTCACGAAATTCGAACTCAGCCTTCATTACCATGTAACGATGATATAATCAAACGGTTTTTTAAATTGGATAATAATTTTGACCTCCAGAGGGACCACAAGCTAAAAAGGGAAATTTTTCGGACAATCAGGGGCCATAATTCAGGAAGTTACGATCCGATGGGTGCAAATATCGAAAGGAACCAAGATCTTTGGGTGATAAACATACATGTCAAGTATCATCAAAATCGGTTCAAAATTGTGACCTCGATAGGGTCCACAATCTTGATATAACATATTTTCACACTATTCGCGTACAAATGGCGGCCATTTTGTTTGTCAATTTTGGTCCAATTTTCACGAAATTTGAACTCAACCTTCATTACCATGTAACGGTGATATAATCAAACGGTTTTTTAAATCGGATAATAATTTTGACCTCCACAGGGACCACGAGCTAAAAAGTGCGATTTTTCGGACAATCAGGGGTCATAATTCATTAAGTTACGATCCGATGGGCGCAAATATCGAAAGGAACCAAGATTTTGGGGTTATAAACACGCATGTCAAGTTTCATCACAATCGGTTCAAAATTGTGACCTCTATAGGGTCCACAAGCTAAAAACATGATATTTGGTACAATCAGGGGCCATAATCCATGAAGTTCCGATCCGATACATGCCAATATCGAAAGTGGGGGGAGGGGGCAGGATACCACAGCAAGCACTAATCCACACGAGTTTAGGTCTGGGGGTTGCGAGTAAACCTGCTGGAGGTCTGTGGAGCAGTGTACGTTTACAAGCAGGTACGCCTACATCATTTACAATATTTTGAACAGTATTTTGCTGTTAAAATATTTCAAGTTACCATCGAGGTCTATAGATAGGGGGACATATGAAATGGAGCTCCACTTTGTACTTTTCTGCACCAACCAGAATAATAAAATGAAATGGGGTTTAACGTCCTACGGGCTTTCGACATACAGTATGCTAGTGCGGAAAGCGGTGCTACGGTCTACCATTATTTCAATTCCCAACAGTCGGGGGTTCTTTTGTATCGTACCATCCGAAGGACTATACAGCTGTCTTTATCAGGCCCTACGGCCGGCAATACTGAAACCGCTCCGGAAAATCCCAAGGAACGTTATCGGCCAACACAGGAGCGAACCCGAGACCTAGTCAGCAAGCAAACGTCTTACTTACTGAGCCTCCGCGGAACTTCCGGGCCATTGAAATGTTCTATGGTAGAACATGTAGCCTATACCCCGAAAGTGGGAGTGGGGGTGGATGGCCAAATGGTTAGTCCGTGCGCGTTGTATCATAAGGTCTGTCACTGAGTCAAACCGAACCGACTGTAGGCCTACGTCACAAGGAGTAGGGTCGGTCTATTGAAATAAAATTAAACAATATATATATGTTAATCCCGAAATTACCTAGTTTGTGTTGAGTTTGAGTGAATCTAATTTCTCTCACTGTGTCTGTCTCTCTTTCCCGAAAGCTATTGTTTCGTCTAGGCCTACTCTTCGCCCGTTAATGTTTTTTACGCGTACACTTGGCCTAGTTTTTTGTCCCATCCGAACGGCTAGACGGTGTTCCTTGCACCATTGAGAAACTGTCTCAACTAACACCTGTTCACCAATCCAAACATTATTTCCCATAGAATTGTCGTTGCAGTACCGTATTCTGGGCGTCGTACCATATATACGATAACTCGATAAATAGTTAAAATTGTGTTTTTAATAATGATTGTTCAGAACTGGCGAACGGTCGCTAGGGTGAACCAATCATTAGACTAAGCTACGTTAGATTGTCCATGGACCTTATAATATTAAGGTCCATCATGGTATAAACTTGACAGATTAGTGAGATATCGATTCGCAGGCGCGGATCCGGGGGGGGGGGGGGTCATGGAGCGCCGAGTCCTCCAAGATGCGCTCGAAACAGAAAAAAGAATTTTGACGCCCCTAGTTACACTCAAATAATTTTCGCTCGAGGAGTAAATTAATAATTAGTAAATATTTAATTATTTTCAATGTTGCGCCCGTGAATTTGAATTAGAAACGACTATTAAAAATAGGCCTAGCTGTTTTTTATGGACGAGTGTCTACAACCATGCCATAGAGAGAATTTTCACTGCAATAGACCCCTGTAAATAAAGTGGCGGGAATTGTGAAATTATCCAGTCTACAAACAGCGTGGAGAAACGCGATTATCGATGACGTAGAGCACATATTACCGATGGCTGTCAACAAACAAGTTCAATCAAATCGAAGAAAAATAAATCATGGAAACTAAGCCTACATAATTAGATTATATTGTACAGTTGTAGGTGTGATGTGAGGTTACTTCATGGATTATATCTTTATTTGTGTATCGACCTTGAATGACCGAAATACATAACAAGCCCGTATTTTAGTTCATACCAGACTTGGCCAAATTAATGACAGTTATGCGTTAGGCTAGCCGAAAAAGCTCTTCTTCTCCCCACCCTTTTATCTCTGGAACATTTATTGGTTCATTTTCCTGTTGTCCACAGTGTAGATCTAGGCCGACAAATTTGTATATTTTTGCCCCTGTATTCCACGGTACCATATTTAAAGTACCGTATTAAACAATCTATACGTGTACGGTGTAGGCCTATTTAAAATTATATAGAATATAGAATAGAAAAGGAAAACTACCATAAAGCTAAAAAATGTTTCAATACTCTTATAGGTATCTTTATCAAGCAATGATTAATAATGAATAACAAACTTACAACCATAGTACATCCATGAGTAAAACAATTTACCAATCAAAATATCTTTATAACAACAACCATTTTTCTGTGGATATGACTTCACAATCAGCATGTAATCAACCAAGAACTACCGGTAGCTAGCCAGTAAATCCATAAAGTTTTCGGTTGTACGTGACAAGGAGTATGGTCGCCTGTCCAACCTTGTGGGTTTTCTCCGGGTCCTCTGGTTTCCTCCCACTGCTAAAGACCCCTATGTGCAAGCGAATTATTGAAATAAAATTATGTTAGTCCCGAAATGACCTAGTTTGTGTTGAGTGGAGTTAAACCCCTCTCTCTCTCTCTCCCATAAAGTTTTATGTAATTACGAATAGTAGGGCTCTAGATATCATTCATTTGTCTATAATGATGTGTAATTGCAATAGGATTCATTATAAATAGTAATACCAAATACATAATACAATAATATTGAAATATTATTATTATTAACATAAGGTATATATATATATATCTATTTTTACAAGCATAAAATGTATTAAAATGTGTAATTAGCCGACATCATAAAACTAGGCCTTACATGTAGGCTTCTACAAAACAACAGCTTTGGACAAAACTTGGGAAAGATCAATTAAATGATCAAATTTTAAGGACAAAAAAGATGCCGATAAGTTTTTAAAATATTCCAAGACAACTTAAAAGATGGTTGCTAGGGTTAGATAAGGTCAAACTATAAATATTTGACCTGACTGATTGTTTATTTCAGAAAATGACACAAATTTTACGACCACAGACGGCCGCACAACTGAAGAACGATGACATTTCTCTTCAATTGGACACATTGAACATCCGTCCGTTGTCAGCTGGTCAAAATGGCACCTTTCTCACAGATGTTGGTGTACCTAATGGTGATAAAGATTATTCTGTCATAGAAAGACTTCGAATTGATCCCGTTTTAGATCAGTTTTCATTTCGTGTTAGATCAGCTAGAAGTAAGTGGGACTTCTGTTTAAATTAAAGTAAAATAAAATGAAATGGGATTTAACGTCCTACTGCGCTATGAAGACGGGCATAGCGTCTTACCCACTTAGCCACTGTGACCTCCTGTTTTATAGTCAGAGGGAGTGTATGGGCTAATGGTTAGCACATGTGTGCTGTCATTGAGTTTTGATTCCTCCCACTGCTAAAGACCCCTATGTGTAAACGAATTATTAAATAAGATAAAACCTTATGTTAGTCCCGAAATGACCTAATTTGTTCAAGTGCACATTAAACCCCATTTCTTTCTCTGTTTTGCGATAAGTATTTCAATAACAAAGTTGACGGATTTCGATTTTAGATATGATGTCTGGTGGTGTTGGCGTCTATTCTAGTATCGTACTTGTTTTTATCGTGGGGGGTTGGGATGGCCTAGTGGTCTAGAGTGCCGCGCTTCGACCTCTAGCTGGCCGGTCACCTCTGGCTTGCGGCTGTGGTTTCGAGCCCTGGTGTGAGCGTATGTGGCATGGAGATAGGGGCGCCTTCTCAACCTCGTGGGTTTCCTCCGGGCACTCCGGTTTCCTCCCACTGCTAAAGACCCTTACGCGCAAGCGAATTATTGAAATAAAATTAAACCATATGTTAGTCCCGAAATGATCTAGTTTGTGTTGAGTGGACGTTAAACCCCATTTCTCTCTCTGTCTCTGTTTTTATCGTTGTGCACTTTAAAGATACATTATGGAAAATCAGATAAAGAGCTGGCTGTTCTTGCTATAATACTATAGTTAAAAACTAGATAATGTATAGAGAACATGCTGAAAATTTCAGTCAAATTGCTGCATTCTGAACTGAGATATTAGCAATTGATTTTTCGTCCTAGCCTCGATCATTATTACTAAAGTCAGTATGATAAAAGACGTACCAGTAGCCTTGATTATCCATTTTTTGATTTAATCATCAATGAGCGTTGAGCTGCAGATTGGATTCAAATCCAGTGACAATCCAACAATCCAACACATAACATCGCATCAACAGTTGATGAAGGTCTTTCATAGTTTATGTAACTAGGCAAATTTAGCTCTTGCATAATGTATGATTAAACAATAGTCCCAAGAAACGTGGCGTTTTTAAATTGAAAATAGATATCATTAATCATTCACATTGTTTCTTCAGAAAAGAAAATAAATGTCAAGACGGTCACAGAAGCCTGGTTGAAAAAGACTAGGCCAGAAGTTGAAGAGATACATCCATTTATAGATCAAAGTTTAGATGGACTGGATAACTCGGACGAATATGATACAGATATTGAGGAAGATTTCCCTAAACCTAGTCCGTATATAATCTTTCGTTTTTATGTAACGTTTTTATGATAAAAATCAAAATTTAAGTAATTTGATTGGTTAATATCAGATTGGTGTTAGTGCTTAGTCAATCATAATTGAAGTATCTATCTAATAAAATTTGGATTGTATCTTTTTTTAAGATTTCGAGAAACAGGACTTTGGCTATTAAAGTTCAAATATAGATAAGGCAAAATGAAATTATTGCAAATTTTATTCAAATTTTATATGACTGTGAACAAATTCATCACTGTTGGCTTGTTTTCACTGATATTTTGGGATGGGGTCGAATGATTAGCCTATGTGCCTTGTATCACAAGGTATGACATTTAGTCAACTGGTAGGGTTTCGATTCCCCGGTTGTACTTGACAAGGAGTAGGGTCGTCTGTCCAGACTTGTGGGTTTTCTCCGGGTACTCCAATTTTCTCCCACTGCTAAAGACCCCTATACGTGCAATAGAATTATTGATAACCACTGAACCACATGTTAATCCTGAAATAAAAAATGAACTATGTTAGTCACGAAATGACCTGGTTTTTCTCGAGTGGATGTTAAACCCCTCTCTCTCTCCTCCTCCCTCCCCCACTCTCTCTTTCTCTGATATTCCTTGTACAGATTCAGATTCCACACTGTTTTAGTTTGTAAAGGATTAATTTAACAAATAATGATCTATGACTCTATATATTAAAGTACCTGTTTTTTCACGGGCTCGAAACCGCAATGTTGAAAGATGCAGATCATTTTTTAATTGCAGAATACAAATATCGTGCAGATCCAACTGGAATATATCGGTATGAGAAAAAGTGTATAAAATCAGGTTTGTGTCTTTCCGTTTTTATCTGCCTATACTATAAATAAACTCTACAATATGACCATGTGGGTTTTGTACATAATTTGTCGATGTAAATACTACATCATATTTATTAAAGAAGCTAACTCTCTAACTCAGTATCATCCAAAGTCTTTGACAATCAAAACACAAATTATTTGTTAATTTAAATCAAAATTGATGGTGTAATCTTACTGTGAAAAGATGAACTTCTGATATCCAATATTTAAGACAAAATAAAGATTTTACCATTGGTACATGTCGTGTACCATAGTGCATTTCAGCATCTTTTATAACAAGGGACTCGAAGAACAAGGTTAGAAATATTCCACAAGTCATGTCAAACGGTGACGCCATATTCTTATCTGGACAGCATGCGCAATAAATACTATATGTGTAGACTAGAATAACCAGACGCTACAGACTACCATTAAATTGAGAGTTCTGGCACATTTTTCGCTGTACAGAACAGATTTGAAATTAGAGTAAAAACGGAAACGATTAAATTTAAATCAGTTTGTATACATTCATATTACATGATTGTATGTGTTGCGACCCATTTGAGTCAATTTCTAGTTCCATGATATTAGCGATTTAGCTCTTTTAATAGCATCATATTTAATACTTCGGGTATCTTATCAATATCATATTTAATACTTCAGGTATCCTACCAGTATCATATTTAATACTTCAGGTATCCTACCGATACTTTATTTAATACTTCAGGTATCTTACCAATATCATATTTAATACTTCAGGTATCCTATCGATATCATATTTAATACTTCAGGTATCCTATCGATATCATATTTAATACTTCAGGTATCCTACCGATATCATATCTAATATTTCAGGTATCTTACCGATATCATATTTAAAAAGACAGATGGGTAGAAGGAATGTTAAAATGCGACATCGTTATCTAGGAAATGAGGCGATTAAAGCAATAGCAGAAGCTTTAAAGGTCAGGATTAGTTTTATTATCACCCCTCAATAATCTGTCCACAGAGAAAATGACCCAGAAAAACTCTTCTCAAAACTTCAAACACTCAAAACTTCGCTCCAACTAAAGTAAGAAATTTCCAATCTATTTTTGAACTATTAAGAATGGACATCTCTTTATCTAATGCATATTTAATTAGAGATGTTACATAAACTTACATAAAACATCATTCTTTCATTCATAAGTACATGAAATTATTCAAGATAAAAAAAAAAGGTGCCAAGAGAATTAAAATGGTGCTGAGGAATGCATCTCGAGATAGGCAAAAATCATGAAAAGAAATACGGTATTCATTAGCCCTGTTGTAGCAGAACTGTAGGACATTAAACCCCATTTCATCATAAGAAATAATATCTAAGAATTATTCCAATGAGTGCAAAAATGTTGAAATTTTTTAATTAGTGAAATGCTGGCTGTATTTAGTTGTGTTGATAGGAGATATGATTGTAATATTATATTGTTTGATTATTTTTATTAAGGTGAATACAGTAACAGAGAATTTAGATTTAAGTGATAATTATATACAATGTAATGGTGCCAGTTATATAGCAGAAATGATGTTAGATAATATGTTTATTATACATATGGTAGGTTCTATTAGTTATAGCAGAGATAGGGCACCTGTTACAGACAATGTCAGGAACTGATTCAGTCTTTGTCAGACACAAAACTGCTGGTGCCTGTCGGTTGTATGTGACAAGGAGTAGAGTTGTCTGTCCCACCTCTCTGGGTCCTCCGGTTTCCTCCCCGTGCTAAAGACCCCTACGCACAAGCGAATTATTTAAATAAAATTAAACCATATGTTAGTCCTGAAATGACCTAGTTTGTGTCAAGTGGATGTTAAACCCCATTTCTCTCTGTCTCTGTCTGGCACTAAGTTGAAAATATCAGGTACTATTTCATTAGTGCCTGACATTTTGTCGGGTACATCTAAAACCGTTATTTCCAGGCCTGCAGCTATGATGTTAGATAATATGTTAATAGTAAATTTGTTAATTTCAATTATGAAATGATATATTTTTATAGCATGGGGCCTACTAGTGCCCACATGTCCTCTACAAAATAAATTACACAATTAAAATGAATGAGGTAAAATAAATGGTAAGACATACATGTTGGGGTTGAAATCTACTTACCAGTATACTCTTACTAAATTTACTTATACATATCTCGGTGAAGATAGGATTGTTTGAATATGTAAAATACACCACATCAGGATATGCGATGCCTAGCTGAAAAGTTAGAACTATTGAGTAGCATCAAACTTTTGCCACCAACATAGACATAAGAACTGCAACTATAGTGTTATTATTGTCTTCGTACCAGACCATCTTTTGAATCAGTCCATTGAAATCATGTACTCCATGTACAGACGTAGACTAAATACATCTTGTATTTAATCTTGTATTTTTCAGAATTTATCAGATAATTTTATAGGAACACGAGGCGTGGAAGCTTTATCTGTCATGTTACAGAATAACACAACGTTAAAAACCCTGTCGTTATCAGGTATATACCAATACGATTTAAATACAGATCTATATTTATTTGGGGTATTGGATGGCCGAATGGTTAGCACGTTCGCGCATGCTGTCTAGTCATTCGAATGGGACGAAAACCAGAGGACCTGTTTATGTGAGACAAAATTTCCCTCATAGTACACTGTATGGCGTATGCTCGTCTTCATTAGCACAGTAGGAGCAGAACAGTAGGACGTTAAACCCCCATTCATTTCCCATCCATGTCACACAGAATGCGGACGTATCTCATCTGATATCAGGGGGGTTGGGATGGCCTAGTGATCTAGAGTGCCACACTTCGACCTCTAGCTGGCCGGTCACCTCTGGCCTGCGGCTGTGGTTCGATCCCTGGTGTAAGTATATGTGGCATGGAGATAGAGGCACCTTCTCAACCTCTCACTGCTAAAGACCCCTACGCACAAGCGAATTATTGAAATAAAATTAAAACCATATGTTAGTCCCGAAATGACCTAGTTTGTGTCAAGTGGACGTTAAACCCTATTTCTCTCTCTCTCATCTGTCATCAACTTGTTTTTGTTTTTTTTGCAGGTAATCAGTTATGTGATAGAGATGCTGGTATATTAGTCGAAGGTTTAAAGAACAACGATACCCTACAATCTCTCGATCTCAGTAATAATAATATCGGTGAATTAGGGGGTATTTATCTCGGAAAAGTTTTGGTAAGTTGGTCTCAGTTTTCTAACTTACAGTTATTAAAGGTTAAACAGAGATAAACAATTTGATTTGTTATTGCATAGGATGGTTTAACCATGTCAGTGATGCAGAAGGAGGGCCTGACAAGGACAGCTGTCTAATCATTTGGATGGGTTAAAAAAACTGAGGTCCCTTGTACACATTGGCAGTTGGAATTTGATATGAGTAGGTAGTAACGCCGCTGCCCATGCAAAATGTCTCTCATAGCACACTGTATGGTGTATGCCCATCTTCAATAAGACGTTAAACCCCATTTCATTTCATTTCTTTCGATGTGTAGGTCCACGAATATTCAGAGTCTAATTTGTGTATAGTTTCTTGTATCAATACCTTGACCTATTTCAATGATTAGCCTTTTTTCCGTAGAGCAGTCTCTCTCTCTCTCTCTGTCTCTCCTCTAAAGTCTGTAAATTGGTGGTATAGATACTTTCAACTGGGTCTACATACAAGATCATTACTATATTCGGAACCTTGGTAATTAATACATGTTGAATTCAAAGTCTTTAATTAGTGCGTACCCTTTTAGAACAAAGTGTAAGTTGAAAAGCCAATATCATATATTATCAAAACCAGCTGGGGTCAATAAGTTCACTGCATCTAAATAATAGTTGGTATTTTATAAAATAGACAATTGAGCACTTTGTCAATTGCTTGGTGTTTTGCCGTCGTCAATGACCCTGTTGGTGTAGGAAACCCCATATCATTTCGTTCCCTCAGTCTTTGTCAATCCTTCGTAGTTTTTATTTTTTATTTTAGGCCATCAATGAAGGTTTGTTTGACCTAGATCTAAGCTGGAATTGTATAAGAAGAAAAGGTGCTGTTGGTGTTGTACAGGCCTTGAAGGTAAATTCATTCAATTCTCGTACAAAGTTCGCACACTCCTTGAAACTCCTGGAAAAATGAAAATGTGATTTCCAGTACTTAGTAACTATGATCAAGGCAAGGCCTAAAATTTCATTGCTAAAATCTTGGTTCAGAGTGGAGCCATTGACTTCCCCTTAAAGAATTAATACTTTTAAAACTCTATTTTTTGTTACAGAGTAATGAAGTTTTAGAGGTATTAGATATATCATGGAATGGTATTGGTCTCGAAGGAGCTGCAGCACTACAAAAATGTTTACCTAGCAACACGAAATTACGCATATTAGATTTAACGTATGTTATTTTAAAATGAATAATTAAAAAAAAAACACATTGATTTCTTTGTAAATATATGAGTTGTTTAAATTTGATTTAAACTAATGGGAGTGGGAGTAGCTTGTTGTCACCCGTGTCCAACAACGGGTCAAGAGCTTTGTCAGATTTGTTCAGCTGGTCAGAAATCTCATAGTTACCTCCCTTGTCATCAATAAGCAGTCTGGGTTGTCGAATGGTATAGTATATATGCTTTAGATCATATAAGTTTTGTCGTTGAGATTTTTAATTTTTTTTTTTCTAAAAATGTCGAGATTGTTTAGGGACCCTATCAAAGTTAGGATTTGCAAATCGTATTTATGTTTACAATATACAGGCTAAAACAGTTTATGGAATAACAATTTATTCACATGCAACATTTAACCACTCTCTCTATCTCGCTCTCTCTCTCTCTCTCTCTCAACAGACACTCTGCCAACCCTAGGTGTGTATTTATTTCAGAAATAATCGATTAACAGAGGAGGCAGCCAAAAAACTAGCCATTGGCTTAAAGAAGAATAAAGTACTGGAAACTATCATTGTAAGTTTTTAATCGTATACGATTTCTCTTCTCCTTCAATTATAAAATGTAATACATCAGGGGTGGTACAGCAGGGGTGGTCAGTCTTTTAGGTTTGTTATTCCATGTGCAAAATGTACTACAGCAGGGGTGGTTAGTCTTTTAGATTCGTGGTTCCATGAACCAAATGTACTAGAGCAGGGGTGGTCAGTCTTGTAGATTCGTGATTCCATGTGCTAAATGTACTACAGCTTGGGAAACTTCATTTTGGGTTTGTGTAAGAATTAAAAGTAATTGAAGTAAAACATTTATTACTTTTCCATTATTCATTTGAAATTACATGAACGTTACTTCTAAATATATAATGATAACACTACCATTACCCTGGTCCTAATGAGAGACATTGGGTTTAGTTACCATTTCCCTGGTCCAGATGGGGGACAACAGATTTCTCTGCCATTTCCCTGACCCTGGTGGAAGACAATGCCCCCTCCCCTACCATTTCCCTGAGCATGGTGGGAGAAAGTAGGTTTCCCCCCCCCCCCCCCCAATTTCCTCTGTCCTGGTGAGAGACAATGGGTTTTCCTACTATTCCCCTGCCCCTGGTTCGTGGCAAAAGGATTACCTACTATTCCCCCGACACTGGGGGGAGACAATAGATTTACCAAGAATAAAGCTAGCACCATATTTATTTATCATAAATAATCTGTCTTTTGTAAATTTCAAGCTAAATCAGAATGCAATGAAAAATGAAGGTGTGGAAGCCATATTGAAAGCCGCTCAAGTTAATTTGGTATTAAAACTGATATCTTTAGAGGTAATAAACCATGTTTTTATTATTTTGTAATTTTAGTACCGGTAGAACATGTAATTGAAATGTTGAAAATACACCCAGGAATATAGACATTTCAATCTTGATTGACTGGCTGTGAAGAACTTACCTGTCCATCTTGATTGACTTACCTGTCAGACTTGATTGACTGGCAGTGGAGAACTTACCTGTTTGTAAATTTAAATCCAATAAAATTGTAATTCAAAAAGCTTAACCTTAAAACAAAATAATATTTTGAGTGGATGTAAAATCCCAGTTCTCTCTCTCTGTCTTAAAACACGATAAATACAGTTAAAAGTTACAGTTTCTATAGGTAAAATTGGCATATACTATTCTGTTAAAATACAGATCTATATTCGTTTCATTTTTTTTATACTTTTGATGACCTAAATAACATGAAGGTCTGACCTGTTGGATTGGAAGGTTGTGTCAGAGGTCATATGAACAACTTTTGACCTTGTTAAACCAATTAACGTTGAGGTTTCCAGTTGGTGACCCACAGTTGGCGCACAGACCATTTCATAGGCTAATCACTTACTTCAACCAGAACGCAGGTTATGTAACATTCTGCCAGATCGTAGTGTAGTAAAGCCAAGTAAAACGAAATTTTGACCTATAGAAAAACAAAACGAAATAGTTTCTGTCAGATTGAAATAATAATAAAATCTGCAATTATTCTTTAGCCAAAATTAGAAGACAAGGTCCTGAAATATGACATGACATAACATTTTGCCTTGAATAAAGAAATAAAGTAATAAACAGAATAATTGTATATAAAATCCTACTATATTCATTTTATCAAATTTACAGAGAATTCATCATTTTATTATCAGTAAGTAGGCATCCTGACTTTCAAACACAACATGCATGTTTATATATATACACCAATAACTAGAAGTTTTCATCTCTCTAGACTATGAATATGAGGGTTTGGGTTTCAATAGTGGAAGCTACTTTCAATTATACAACATTTGTTTTTAAGGTCCGGATGAACTGTGGTTGTATATTGTCGTCAAACATGCCTGTCTGTCCATCGTTATGGCTGCAACGATACGCCACGCCACGATACGATGTGCATCACGATTCATAGTCTACTATACGATTAATATCATGATAGGAAATAAATTTATAAATAGCTGTTAAATTTTCAGTCTTTCACTGTGAAATTCAAAGGCCTACTTTTATGATTTACTTTAAATATGGTATTTTCTCAGTCAACTAATAAGCCACTTCAAGTGTCAAAAACACCTTAACACTGCTGAAAGTAAAAAAGTTATTCTATTTGTGGACTTACAGGAATATTAGTCTATTTTTGTAAAATTATTATTTGGATAACGAATCGCAATACGGAGATTGATTGTATCATGCATCTTGGATTTTTAAAACATCGTGATTCATCGTCCATAACTTGTTGTAAGTGCTCGGGTGATTAGAGTATTGTTTTTCCGTGATTTTCTATAATTACTGGCAGGTTGTTGCCCTTGTAAGCTATACAAGATGAAAATTAGCTGCTGTAGGTGACAATGTTTTGTTGTGGGGCAACCTATCTTTAATCTATTGGTTTGGAGAATCTCTGTTTTTCTCTAACTTTTATATAATATTTATTGGTGTTTGTAGACTGATGAATCTCTCTATGCACGCTGATTTTTAACATCTTGACTTTTCACTGTAGCTGTTCATTGAATCTGACTGGTTATTGTTAATGATATTTAACATTTTATTTTTGAAGGAGCTGGCTATGATATATCTCTGTAAATACTAATCCCCAGTTGTATGTGACAAGGAGTAGGGTCGCTTGTCCAGCCTTGTGGGTTTTCTCCGGGTTTTCTGGTTTCCTCCCATTGTGCAAGTAGATATATTAAAATAGCTGGTCTGCATCCCTTGCAAACTTGTTGCAATCCCTTGCAAAGTTGAATCTCTAAAAGTAATATATGGAGGGGTGGATGACCAAATGTTTAGCATGCAGGTTTTATCATAAGACCTGTCATTGAGTCAACTGGCGTTGTTTCGATTCCCCGATTGTACGTGACAAGGAGTAGGTCGCCCATCCAACCTCATTGGTTTTCTCTGGGTCCTTCAGTTTCCTCCCACTGCTGCTAAAGACCCTCTATCTGCAAGCAAACTTTTGAATAAAATTGAACCATATGTTAGTCTCGTAATGACCCCTACGCGGAAACAAGTTATTGAAATAAAATTGAACTATATATTGTAGTACCAGAATGGCTTAGTTTGTATGAAGTGGGAGTTATACCCTATTTCTCTCTCTCTCCTTATGTGTTATGGACCAAATTTAAACATGCATTATGCAAGAGCTAAATCTGCCTATTGTAGGTCTTTCTTTATGCCTGTAATGTTATATGAATTATTAATTAGAAATTAAATAACTTATCCAGGCCATAATCAACTCTCGATGTCAACGCTAGTCTCTGAAATTTATTGGATTAGGATCCTATTTTCTGCTCAACTTTCATTTGTGATTTAATTATGAAATGGATAATCGTAGCGACTTTAGTAATGATAATCGAGGCTAGACCAAAAATTTGTATCGCTAAATTCTCGGTTCAGAGTGTATCAGTTTGACTGAAATTTTCAGTATACTCAATTTACATTATCTAATATTTAACCATTATAGTGAGAACCGCCAGCTCTTTATCTAAACTCCCATAATGCACCATAAATCGTTTGACGTATGTCAATTAGATGTGTGAATTGTATGCAGTGCATGTTGTGTAAAATGTAATATTATTGATGTGCCGAGGGAGATAACTCACATATTATAATTTCACAAACCTTTCAGAACTGTGGTGTAAGTAGCTTATTGAAGCATGTTTTGTTTTAATCTTTTATTAACAATTTATTAATTTTATGTTCAGCTGTGTTTGAGGTATTTTATTTTTCAAGGATCTGTCCCAGATGTATCTCTGTGAATAAACTAAAGAAAAGTTGTGTGAAGAATTGATTGTGTTGTATTTTAATTTTAACACCTTTCTTTTTGTTTGTTTGTTTCAATTCGATAGCTTGAATTATTTTAACCAATGGGACAGGGTTTAGATGGCTGAATGGTTAGCGGGAATGTGTGTCCGTTTTATCATACAGTCTGTCATAGAGTCAACTGGCATGGTTTCGATTCCCCGGTTGTACGTGACAAGGAGTAGGTTGCCTGTCCAACCTCGTGTGTTTTCTCCTACTGCTAAAGACCCCTACGTCAAAACTCTCTGTTAGTCCCGAAATGACCTAGTTTGTTTCGAGTGGACGTTAAACCCCATCTCTGTCCCTCTCACTTAACCAATTGATTTCCAATTTAATGGGAGCCATGATAGCTTTAGTTACCATGCTGTTTTCTCAATAACTCAAATCTTCTGGGTTTGATCCCGGTGTTCACCAAGAAACTTCCCTAGGCAGTTTGTGCAGAACAGAGGGCCTGTCAAGGAACAAAATCTAGTCGGATTGGCGTGCACATAAAAGAACTCATGACATTTGGAAATCAATGAAAAATAGGCAGAAACGCAAAATTTGCTGCATAGGCTCATCATATTAGCCCAGTTGGTGCATAAAAGTAGAACATTAAACCCCATTTTTATGAGGGGGGTTGGGATGGTCTAGTGGTCTTGTGTGCCGCGCTTCGACCTCTAGCTGGCCGGTCACCTCTGGCTTGCAGCTGTAGTTTCGAGCCCTGGTGTGAGCGTATGTGGCATGGAGATAGGGCGTCTTCTCAACCTTGTGGGTTTCCTCCGGGCACTCTGGTTTCCTCCCACTGCTAAAGACCCCTACGCGCAAGCAAATTATTGAAATAAAATGAAACCATATGTTAGTCCCAAAATGACCTAGTTTGTGTTGAGTGGACGTTAAACCCCATTTCTCTCTCTCTCTCACATGTTTTGTCATCACGCCTGTCCATCCGGATGTCCACATTTTGTTTATGAACACTTTACAGATCACAACTTTTATCGGATTTTGATGAAACTTGGTTCCTTTCGATATTAGCATGTATCGGACCAAAACTTCATGGATTATGGCCTTTGATTGTACGAAAAATCCTGTTTTTAGCTTGTGGACACTCTAGAGGTCATAATTGTTATCCAGTTGATGAAACTTTTTTTATAACCCCAAAGATTTTGTTTCTTTTCGATATTGGCACATAACGGGAAGTAAATTCCTTGATTAGGGCCCCTGATTGTTTTTTTCCTTGTTCTTCGTTCATCTCTTGCAAAATGTGGGTTTGTCATGCATGGCGCTTGCTTGTTTTGTTTCATTTCAAATTTGAAGTCATTTATCAATGTTTCCCTATATTTTAATGTTTAATTATTTAAGAATTCTTTAATAGCAGCATTTCAACAAAGAATGCTCTGAATAGTTTTACAATAAACATGATAAAATCATGGATAAATGAAAATAAACAGATCACAAATGTTGTCATAAAATGACAAAGACAAAGGTTAAAAACTTAACTAGGATAAAATCATGAAATGACCCAAATAAAAAAAAATCTTTGTTTATTTGTGATATTTTCATGTCAAAATTAGTAAAACAATTTTTGTACTCATGTATTTGTAATACCATGTATATGGGTTATCTCCGGGTACTCCGGTTTCCTCCCACTGCTAAAGACCCCTACGCGCAACCGAATTATTGAAAAATTAAACCATGTAAGTCCTGAAATGACATAATTTGTTTCAAGTGGATGTTAAACCCCATTTCTCTCTCTCTCTCTCTATTTATATATTTTTATACGCCCACATTTTCATGTGGACGTATTATGTCGTCGCCCCTGTCCGTCCGGACGTCCGTCCGTCCACAATTTGTTTGTGGACTCTCTACAGGTCACAATTCTTATCCGATTTTGACGAAACTTGAAATATAGGTTTATCCCCAAAAGATCTCGGTTCCTTTCGATATTGGCATGTATCGGATCAAAACTTCATGGATTATGGCCCCTGATTGTACGAAAAATCACGTTTTTAGCTTGTGGACCCTATAGAGGTCACAATTTTAAACCGATTTTGATGAAACTTGACATGCATGTTTGTAACCCAAAGATCTTGGTTCCTTTCGATATTTGGGGCTATCGGAATGTAATTTCCTGAATTATGGCCCCTGATTGTCCGAAAAATCACCCTTTTTAGCTTGTGGTCCCTCTGGAGGTCACAATTATTATTCGATTTAAAAAACCGTTTGATTATATCACCGTTACACCCTAAGGAAGGTTGAGTTCGAATTTCGGGAAAATCGGACGAAAATTGCCATACAAAATGGCCGCCGTTTGTACGCGAATACTGTTAAAAGATGGTATATCAAGGTTGTGGACCCTGTGGAGGTCACAATTTTGATTCGATTTTGATGAAACTTGAAATTCAAGGTTATAACCCAAAGATCTTGCTTCCTTTCGATATTTGCGCATATCGAATCGTAACTTCCTGAATTATGGCCCCTGATTATACGCAAAATCGCCTTTTTTTTAGCTTGGAGGTCACAATTATTATTCGATTTAAAAAACCGTTTGATTATATCACTGTTACACCCTAAGGAAGGTTGAGTTCGAATTTCGGGAAAATCGGACGAAAATTGCCATACAAAATGGCCGCCGTTTGTACGCGAATACTGTTAAAAAATGGTGTATCAAGGTTGTGGACCCTGTGGAGGTCACAATTTTGATTCGATTTTGATGAAACTTGAAATTCAAGGTTATAACCCAAAGATCTTGCTTCCTTTCGATATTTGCGCATATCGGATCGTAACTTCCTGAATTATGGCCCCTGATTATACGCAAAATCGCCTTTTTTTAGCTTGGAGGTCACAATTATTATCCGATTTAAAAAAACATTTGATTATATTACCGTTACACCGTAAGGAAGGTTGAGTTTGAATTTCGGGAAAATCAGACCAAAATTGCCATACAAAATGGCCGCCGTTTGTACGCGAATACTGTTAAAAATGGTATATCAAGGTTGTGGACCCTGTAACGGTCACAATTTTAATTCGATTTTGATGAAACTTGAAATTCATGGTTATAACCCAAAGATCTTGGTTCTTTTCGATATTTGCGCATATCGGATCGTAACTTCCTGAATTATGGCCCCTGGTTATACGCAAAATCCCCCTTTCTTTAGCTTGTGGTCCTTCTGGAGGTCACAATTATTATCCAATTTAAAAAAACGTTTGATTATATCACCGTTACACTGTAAGGAAGGTTGAGTTTGAATTTCGGGAAAATCAGACCAAAATTGACGGACAAAATGGCCGCCGTTTGTACGCGAATACTGTTAAAAAAATGATATATCATGGTTGTGGACCCTGTATAGGTCACAATTTTAATTCGATTTTGATGAGGAAGGTTGAGTTCTAATTTCGTGAAAATTGTACCAAAATTGCCGGACGAAATGGTCGCCATTTGTACGCGAATAGTGTAAAAATATGGTATATCATGGTTGTGGACTCTCTACAGGTCACAATTCTTATCCGCTTTTGATGAAAAGTCACATTTCTAGGTTGTGTACCGTCACACCATAATCATTGTCGGTTTCGAATTTCATTAATATCAGACTGGAACTGACCAACTTAAATGGCTGCTCCCAATACAGTATGAAATACAGGACTTAAAGATGTAGGAAAAATCACTTTCGGTATTGCTTGTTCTCTGTCCATCTCTCGAAAATGTGGGCGTATCCTGCCTGGCAGTGCCAGCCTATCTTTGTAATCTTGTGTTTATATATTTTTTTATGTTTAATTACAGGAAGTGGGATTAAATGCCAGTAATTATAATCTAATGCAGGAATTATGTGAAGATCGAGATTTAACAGTATTACACGGAGGAACAGGAGGATATAAACGACCTACTGTAAGAATTCATTCTTTTTTTATAAGATGGGTGGGAAAGGCCATATGGTCTAACTTGTGCAGAAGAGCAGATGTACTGTTTTTGAATTATGGAGAGCGGGGGTTGTTGGCCAAATGGTTAGCATGTCATTGTGTCAACTGCATGGCTTTGTTTCAATTCTTAAGGTTATAAACATACATTTCAAGTTTCATCATAATCAGATAAAATTTGTGTCCACAAGCCAAAAATAGTTATTTTTCGTACTATCAGGGGCCATAATACATGGAGTTGCATTCCAATGTTTTCTAACGATCAGGACCGAGATTTTTGTGAGATAAACCTATATTTCAAGTTTCGTCAAAATCAGATAAAAATTGTGACCAGTAGGGTGTCCACGATCAAATGTTAATGGATGGACAGGGTCGACGATAATATATGTCCATGTGAAAAATGTTTGTGTGTAAATCACAGTGTTGAAATTCACAGCGGAGAGAAGAGAGGACTTGTCACCTGCTTCCTTCGTCATAATAAAATCAGTTTAAAACAGAAGGTCCAGCTGATTAATTTTTGGTATCATCAATCACAAGTGCACTGATTATATGTCATGATGATTTATTTCTACATTTATAATTTATAGGCCATCAAAAGTACATTGAATATATTCCAAGATTTCTTGGAGAAAAATGGATCTGATCTAAAACGAGCCCTGGAACAAGAGGACAAAGCAGAAATCGGTGCTTTGTGCTCTGACGAAATCAAATTCTGTTTGAAAGATACAGGACTGCGACTGACCAATGTAAGTTGAGTTTTTCTTTGCGAAGAACATATTTGGTGAATTCAGAATAACATAGCATCCAACACCAGGGTTGTTTCCGGTACCTGCAAGTTAGTGAGCAATCACCGACTCCATAAATAAAATGAATATGAAGTTTTAGGGGTTTTTTTTATTTATTTAAACTATTAACAAAAATTATTCGTATACAATGCAGTTCAGCAGGAATCTATACTACAAGTTTACAAATGTATGAAGTATTTTATTACATTGATAATGTCAGTTTCAAAAATTAATTGTTTTGTAAATTTCAGAGACAATTAGATATGTTGATAGAAGAAATAGATGCTAGTACTGCAGGCAACTTTAAATACAGGTACAGTAATTAAACTTTCTTACCGGTTGATCATTTCAGAGATTTTGATCTTCAGAGATTTTGATCTGAGGCTGATCATTTGAGAGATTTTGATCTTAAGTTGATCATTTGAGGAATTTTATCTCAGGCTGATGATTTGAGAGTTTTTGAATCACATGCAAGGCTCAAACCTGTGAAAGTTGAATCTCTAAAAACCAAATTTGACGGAAGAATATTCAGGGGGCTTAAAGGGTTGGTTCAGGGCATAAAGAGTTGGTTCGGGCATAAAGGGTTGGTTCAGGGCATAACATTTCCATCTTTACACACAGCAGATATCCATTTTCATTGATGATGGCTCAGTTGGCCTACTTGTGAAAGACTCCTTGACTGTTGGAAATCAATACAAGAGTAGGCCTTAGTGCGCTGTCTGGGCAAAATTTCCCTTATAGCACACTGTATGACATATTCCCATCTTCATTAGCCCTGTTCGGAGCTGAACAGAAGGACGTTAAACCCCATTTCATTTAATTTAATTAAAGTTACATTACGGGAGATAAGATAAAGAGATGGCAGTTCTAACTATAATAGTTAAAAACTAGATAGTGTAAAGGTAATTTGCTGAGGCATATATCAATTTAATCCGCCAACATCGAAGGCTAGCCTTGACATGAAGAGTTTATTATGGTCTGGATATGTTAATTAATGTCTAATTGATTATTTAGATAACATCTCAGGCCTAAAGAGACATCCCATATTTTAGACATCCCAAAGTTCAGACCACCCATTTTTCAGACAAATCAGTCAGTCGTGACATGTGATTACAACCAGTGTTACCTACTTACACACATAATGAACCTGACCAAAAGGCTAACTAGATTATTTTATTAAAGCGACTAGAGGTATATTTTACCATTAAACATGTTTTCATAGCATTTATTTTAAACAATCAAGGATTATAATTTCTCTCACTGCTTTCACAGTATTCTTTTAGATCATGCAAGGATTTTAATAGAATATTTTTTTTACGTAGTATAAAACACTTATTTTAATATCATAAAAATCATAAAAGAAAGAAACAAACCCAACAATGTTTGCATTTACATGCAATAACAATAACTATAGTTTTTAGTGACACTAATTGAGTTACTTAGTTATATTGAGTTTTCCATGAAATGTAATAAAATGCAGTACTGGGGTCAGAGTCAACACAAACATGGCTGGACTTCAGCGAGTAGAATATGTGCAGTCGCAGACGGGTATTCAGGTGTTCATTCAAGAAAATACATACTCGAAGAACAAAGTCAGGGGACAGTTTGTTCACTGGAGATGTTCCGAGAAGAATTGCTCAGGAAAGTGTACTACTTCCGGTGATTTCATTGTAAATTTGACGGGAGTTCACTCCCACCCACCAAAAGACAGCTCTACCGTTAGATTTCTCAGCACCTTGAAACCTTTTGTGTTTTTTTTTGGTGTTTTTGGTTTTTGTTTATGTTTTGACAGTTAACGTTGATCCTTTTTATGAAAATAAACTCTTGTATGTTTTAATTGTCTCGATTGTTTATTTATCAATACCCAGAAAGTTTCTTAACCTGAACAAAAATCTTTAATTTTATCTTATCATGTTATCATGGCATTTGGAACAGTCCATAACTACAGAGAGGTAACAGTGTAATTAACTTGAGTGCAACCATCCATACCTTTTGTTGACTTAACGTGTCTAAAAAATGGGAGGTCTGAAAAATGGGAGGACACCTAAAGAAAGACCTGTAATAAGCAGATTTTGCTCTTGCATAATGCTATTCTAATATGTTGTTTTTATTACAGTGACATCTTGAGTATCAACGCTGTTACAGAACATTTTAAACGTAAATATTCAAATAGTTTATCTGATAATGAAAGCATTAATTCGATGACAAAACATATGGGAAGACAAGTCACAACGTTTACCTAAATATTACTGCTGAATATAGCCATAGTGATCGCTTTAACTTTGCAATAATTATTTTGTTCAACCGATGTTTTGATTTTAAAATATTATTGTATCCGTCCCTGTATAAATCTGATGTGTAAATAATTTACTGTGATTTATTTGATATTAAAGGAGCAAAAGTCAATCGGAATATTATTACTATGTCTTCAAACAATCACATGACTTCTTGCTATGTGTGGCGATTGGCTAACGAATTCTACATTCGGATGAATGCATCGTCGAAGCTGACACAAGATAATATTCCAGACTTAAGCTGTTTTAATATGAAAGTTATTTTGCCAAAATGACATGTTGCTCAGTATCTCTGTTATAAAATCTTATTTGACCTGTTGTTTGTTTTATTTTGATATTTATTATTTATTCAGGTTCTGATTTTGACATAAGCTAAATAAACCATTCCCAGACGATTATAAGGCTCAACACCACTCTTGTTTTAGGACCAGGGCCCTGTTTCACGAAATTTTAACTTAAGATAAAATCCAATTTTAGTAGATACTTCAATTTTGATTGGCTAAGCACTAAAATCAATCTAATATTATCCAATCAAATTACTATAATTGGGATCTTATCTTAGTTAAAATTTCGTGAAATAGGCCCCTGGCCGTTAGACGGGTCCTACTATCTGGAGGTTAATACTAATCTCCCACAACAGTGGTAATAATGGAATGATAATTTCAAATTTCAGCAAAATTAATTTGATTTAAAGCCCTACCCACCCCCTGAATTTCCGGAAACTCCAGGCTGTTGTCGGCTCTGCTCCCCACCCCCACCTGTATATGTCACTGTTGATCTGTGATAAGTCCTATTACTTTATACCTATATTCTATAACTGTAGTCTATACCTGTATTCCATTCATGGTTAATTTATTTCAATTAACGAATATTTATTTCATTTTACATAGGAAAAAAATTTAATTTTTAAGCGGCATTTAGCGATGGGTAAACACATTAAAACTGCAATTTCATATTTTTAAGTTATATTTTTAAAATTTATTAAAATAAAGCCTTAAAATAGGTGGTATCTATAAACAGTCCAACCTTGTTAAAGAATAATCCTATTAATCCTATAATTCACTATTGCCAATTATGAAATTGGCAAAAATTTCATTTCCAACTTCAAATTCAAACGTTTGAAGATAGCTATTGTATGGGGGCAATAGAAAAACAAGGGAGGTAATTGTGTTATCATTTCCTGTGTTAATGAGTTATAAGAGTAGGAAATAATGCCTATGATCGCATAATAGTGAGTTGACAACCTAATGAGCAAAAGACATAGAAATAATTATGTTTTGACTTTCTTTGAAAATATGAAATTATCGCTTTAACAAAACAGTTTTTATGGGATACAATCACTCGTTTCATTCTAAAAGCATGACGTTTCGACAAGTATCCTCTCATCGTTATAAATTAAATTGTTTATATGTGTTTTGATAGAAAGTATACCACCAATTACTTTACCTATCTCTCTGAACCAAGGAATATAGTTTCTTCTGAACATAACCTCTCACTCTCTCTCAAATTTATGTTTGTCAAAATGTCAATGATGAACCTCATACAAGCTTTTGAGTGAGATATGCCACATGTTGCTCTATCAATTAACTGATTCAACCTAATAAAACTTTCAGGGAAAGTTTCAGGAGAGCAAATAGGGCAATAATTGGTGGTCTGAATCCAAACCGTCAAAGTGATAATTAAGAGTCACCTCCCTTGAATCAATAATAAGTAGACCATAGCATATTTTTTAATGGGTTTCAACAAATGCTATTCCTAAACGCAATAATTGGACATCTCACAATATACAATCCAAAAATGTTAAGTGAAATAGAAAAATATGTTTATAAATATTTGAAACTGAACCCTTCATTACCTAGTTTAGTCAATTCGGGTCTTTAAACCTTCCATTAGTAATGAATGTAACAGTTTTTCTCAAATTCCTATCGTTCTTAGACGGTAATCCGATGGTTCCTTAAGTTCAGTACTGACCTATATCCCGGCGTTCCAAGTTCGATCCTGGTGTAGGTCGAGACAGTTCCCCTTGGATTTTCCAGCCTAGTTACGGGGTGTGTCTAGCAAGGAATGACGTCTCGTCGTTCGGATGGAACAAAAAGCCTTGACTCACTAGCTTGCACGTAAAAGAACTGATGACGAGTAGTCTGAAACGCCACTGTCCGGGCAAAATACCCCCTCAATGCTCTCTGCATGGAGTATACCCCTTGATCATTATTCTAGTTGAAGCGGGAAAATAAACCCATATTTCATTTCATATGGTAATCATGAGTCGCTCCTTTGTATAATATAAAATGGATGCTAAATATTCCCGGCATGATATCATTTATTTTATAACCCGGCTTTTATACACAATAATAGAAGTAAGTGGTTCGAGGGTAGGGAGTCCGACATTGAATATTCGTCTAGGATCAGCCCCGACGCGTTTTAATTTCAACGAGAAGAATGAAAGAAGTAAATGAATTGAGGGCAGGGATTCCGACATTGAATATTCGTCTAGGATCAGTGCGGACGCGTTTTATTTCAACGGAAAGAATAATAAATAGATATATTAGATTGTCTTTTTTTATTCACTGTTACTATAGAGTATATCTGCCTGTATCATATTTCAAAACCCGTTTATCATTTACAACTGCACGGACAGCACACCTACTGAGTCTTGATAACACGTGATTCAGAAAAAAGGACAAGAATTTAGATCGTCATTAGCATAACGACTTTCTAACCCCACCATCATTGAACAATAATATATAATACTTTAAAGTAAATGTATCGTATGACAATGACACTTCAGATATTTAATCGGAATGTTAGCTGGTTGCAGTGGTTCTCAACTTTTTTTTGCTTACGACACACCTTCGAACATAGACAGCGTACAATCGTAGACACCGGCAGATTCAAACTAAATAAAGAAAAACACAACTACAAACCCAGTAGACAACAGTGAATACTCAAATTGGGATCGTGTGGTTTTTCCCTATTTCTTAGTTTGCCGTTCAAAATTTCGCGGCACACTGGTTGAGAATCGCTGGCTCATTGAATATAAAAGTGCAAACATAAACCATATAAAAAGAAATACGGTACTCGTTTATACCACGCTTTAAATATTATTTGGTTGGCTCACAGTCCTACGTTGGCCAAGAAAATTCATAGGGTTTTGTGGCGTGGTTCCCCCGGCCTGGCAAGAGACGTATAGTCGTTTGGATGGGACGAAAACCCGGGGTCCCATGTACACATTGGCGTGAACGTAAAAGATTCCCCGGCAGTTGGAATTCGACATAAGAGTAGACCGTAGCGCCACTGCCCGGGCAAAATTTCCCTCATTGCACACTGTATGACGTCTGCCCGATTGCATTAGCCCGGTCGGAGCAGAACAGTCGGACGTTAAACCTCATTTCAATTCATGTGGTTTTCTGTTTTATGTAGCCCGAAGTAAGTAGTAATTAATATACCCCGAGACTTCAAAATGAAACACAGAACTCACTGTCTATTACATAAGAGAAAATGATTAAAGAAACTTATTTACTCGAGCTTACCATGTTTTTAATGACTTGTGGTTATGATTTATGACTATAACAAATAATTTTAGAAAAAAAAACGTCTTCATTAGCCCAGTCGGAGTAGAAAAGTAGGACGTTAAACCCCATTTCATTTTATGTTTAAAGTTTATCGAACAATTAATTATATTTTTCTCTTTTTTTATTCAGTTTGTCTAAATGGGATTGGGGAACAGACTTAGCCTATGTAAAACCCCTTTCAATTACTGCCCGGCGAACGATTATATTGCTGCGAATGAGAATTAAATGTTGAATACGTCACGACATCTACTTAATAGTATTTTGTTTTTGATGGAAATCAACATCCGTTAAACAAAGTTTTAAAAGTAAACGGACGGAAAAGATTAGTCGTTATGAAACATCGGACTTCATGTTTCCGCTGTATTTTGACGAATCTGTGTTAATTTGGTTGTCTGTGTGTTCGTAAGCGGTAAACTTATATACTTTAGAACTTCAAATCCAGGCTTTTTTGCAAGAAAATGAATGATACCGCGGTATACTTGGTACCGGGTTTTTAAAGCGAGAATTTCATATTTTCTAAGAAAGTCAAAACATAATTATTTCTATGTCTTTTGCCCAATTGGTTGTTAACTCACTATTATACGATCATAGGCTTTATTCCCCAACACTTAAAAATCATTGACCCCGGAAATAACACAATTACATCCCCCCCCCCCTCACGGAATAGCTATCTTCAAACGTTTGAATTTGAAGTTGAAAATGATATATTTGCCAAATTCTCAAATGGCAACGGTCGGTGAATATTATAGGATTAATAGGATTATCCTTCAACAAAGTAGGACTGTTTATAGATACAATCTATTTCAGGAGTTTATTTTAATACATTTTTAAAATATAACTTAAAAATGGGAAATTGTTGCTTTAAATGCTAGTTGCATTGAAGAAACAACATTCTACAATATACCATACATTCTAAACTACACGCTTTTTTTTTCCTTTAGCAGAGCTTTCTATATTTTCAGGCAAATCCTTAACTCAAATTCAGACCGTTATGAACAAAATGAAACGGGGTTTAATATTATACTGTTTTGCAACCATATACCAATGAAGACGGACCTGTGAGTTTTGGTCCCATCCGAACGACTAGGCGTTGTACTTATCCCCGTCCTTTATCAATGATAATTGGGAATCGTATACATGTATTGTAAAAACTATCGGACTATAGGCCCTTTCTGTGGTGTCAGGGCCTACTCTCGACTTTATAAATGTTCCCAGTAGTGGACTGAGGGGAATTCCGTTTTTTTTTCAACCCGTGTTCCCACTAGTGAGGGGTAGCGCATGTTCGGGCTTACAAACAAGACACTGCCTACTCTTTCGGATGGCACAGAAAACGACTTCTTCATGTTGGTGTACAGTAAACAAAAAACAACCCTTTAACAGTTGTAATTCGACAAAGTTTGTAGAGAAACGTAACTCAAACGTTAAACTCTGTGTCTGCCCTATTCAACGTTCCTGATATCTTATTTAGGAAAACATACCGCAATAAATTTCACATTATAAAAAGACAAGTTATAGATAATGTTCTCCTGCGAATGTACATCTTCTTTTTAAAACGGGGAATGGATGGCTGAATTGTTAGCACGAGATAGTTGTATCCTTAGGTCTGTCATTGAGTTAACTGGCGTTGTTTTGATTTCCCGGTTGTACGTGACAAGGAGTGGGGTCACCTTTCCAATCTCATGGGACTTCTCCGGTTCGTCCGGTTTCCTCCCACTGCTAAAGATCCCTACCAGCAAGCGAATTGTTTAATTAAAATCGAACCATATGTTAATCTCGAAATGACCTAATTTTTGTCGAGTGGAAGCGCGCAAGGTATATAATTATTTCATCCAAAGGAGAGGTTCCCGGTGTAGTCCAGAGAGAAATATTTTAATATTATAATTTTTATTTATGGGTTAACTTTAATGCGAGTCACGTAATTAAAACATTAATGTTTGTAATTAATATAATTAGTCTGTGTTTATGCACGAAATTAACATAATAGGCCTCAATAACAACAGGATTTAGACAGTTGTTGACATGCATTCCAAACAAAATAAAAACTAGGGATAGTGGTGTGACTAAGGCATTTAACTGTTCCCTGATATCACATTCGTCATAGTTATAAACCTATATGACGTGCACGTAAAATATCCCTTGGCAGCTGGAATTTGATATAAGAGTAGGCCGTAGCGCCGCTGCCCGGGAAAAATTTCCCTCATAGCACTGTATGGCGTATGTCCGTCTTCATTAGCCCAGTTTAGGAGTAGAACATTAGAACGTTAAACCCTATTTCATTTATAAACCTATAACGGTAAAACTCTTTGCTCTCTGAGATATATTCTATATCCCGGAATAACGTGGAATCTGAAAGACTGGAGCGGTTTTGGATATAATACAGGGGAATTTGGAGTTACTCTTTGGAAAGTTTTTTTTAAAACCTATATCGGCTTATGATGTAAGATTTTTCTTACTGGAATTATTTAAAAATACATTATGGGAGTTTAGATAAAGAGTTGGCAGTTCTCATTATAATAGTTAAAAACTACATAATGTAAAGAAAGTTTGCTGAAAATTTCAGTCAAATTGATCCACTGTGAACCGAGAATTAAGCGATTGAAAGTTCCGCTTAGCCTCGATCATCATTACTAAAGACGATACGACAAAAATCATAGTCTCGATTATCCATATAATGAATTAAATCGTGAAGGGAAGTTACACAGCAAATCGGATCATAATCCAACAAATATCACAGGCTAGCGGTGGCATCGAGCGTTGGTTAATTAATGTCTAAATAATTTAGATAACATTTCAGGCCTAAAGAAAGAGTTATACGATAGGCAGATTTAGCTCTTGCATAAAATATAGTATGGTTAAAAAATATTTCAACATTTGTATGGGTTGGGAAATTATTTTAAAACTTCAACATTAGTATGGTAATAGAAAGTATTTAAACGCATCAACATTAATGTGGCAAAATAATGTTTTTAAACATTTCAACATTGGTATGGTTGGATACATCATTTCAACATTAAAGCGATAATTTCACATTTTCAAAGAAAGTAAAAAAAATAATTATTTCTATGTCTTTTGCTCAATTAGGTTGTCAACTCACTATTATAAGATCATAGGCATTATTTCCCACACTTATAATTCATTAACACAGGAAATGATAACACAATTACCCCCCTTGTTTTTCTATTGCTTCCATGCAATAGTTATCTTCAAATGTTTGAATTTAAAGTTGAAAATGACGTTTTTGCCAATTTCTCAACTGGCAATATTGAATTATAGGATTATTCTTTAACGAGTTAGGACTGTTTATAGATGCCATCTATTTTAAGGCTTTATTTTAATAAATTTTAAAAATATAACTTAAAAATATGAAATTTCAGCTTTAAAGGGCCAATCCCGATAACTTTTTGGGGAATAAAACTGCTTAATTTTGTGTTAAAATCCTTTAAAATCCATAACCTAAGGCCCACCTACTAACCCGATATTTGTGATACGCTTGTAAATAACTTAAACCTGACAGTCTTCATCTGGAAATGGAGACCGTTGTATTATACAATATCTGGATAAAACCAGACTTTTTTCTATAAAAATAATATGTAGGTGAAATTTACCTTTTGTTATCAAGTACAGTGCATGGGTCATTCACTGTATAGACCTCTCAAGAAACGTTAATCGATTATCAGGTCACCAAATGAAAAAATTGACCCGAAATCTTAAAAGGGTTACGTGTCCGGATAAGCAGTGTTGACGTACACGCCCAAACGACTCAATATTTTGAGCTGAAATTTTGAGACAAGGTAAATACACCATGCCACTATATTTTGGTCCATAAATTTCATAAATACTCGGACTTTAATTTTTGAGACTCTGTTCTTATCGGGATTGTCCCTTTAATGTGGTAAATAAAAAAGGAATCTGTGAAATCATAACGTGGGCTACGTTTCTACTGTTAATAACTTCTTTAGATTGGCGGAAGATGGGTGTAGATGTCAGTAAAACACAGAAATTCTCTAATTTACTGAAATAAAAATCATGTGAGAACCTCAAGATGGTTATAAAAAAAGCATGTGAGAATATTTTTAACGCCGTGTACATGTAATCTGTCAGATTGGAGATGTTATCTCCGTGAGTGTGAGTCGAGAGCAGAGGGAGGGACATATAGTGTAATATACCACGGCGAAATATACACATATACCACAGTGGGATATAAACATCTATATGATATACAGGCTGAGTGTTTATAATAGGCAGACACTTCAAGAATTCTTCAGGTCTTATGATCTTTGTGTTTGAGTAAAAAGACATAAGATATTTTTTGTCTGTGGTTTGCTTCTAGGACGGATGTTGAAGCAGGTGGTTGGAGATAGAGGTCGAGGTTAAAAGACAAAACGCCAAAGTAAGTTTGTGTTTTGTTATTTCCTTATTCTCTTTTTTAGCTTGATATACATTCAAACTTATAAAACGAACTCGGAGTCAGACAAAATAAATTATTTACATATGATTGTACGGCCTAATCTGAGCTGATGGAGAAACGGGCAAGCACGGTATGCAATGTGCTATACCAAGCAAAAAAATTGCCTAATTCGTTTTCTAACTGTGATGGGGTTCTGGCAATTTTATACATATGACCTCGATTTTTGCTCTATCCAAATGACTGGGTGTGGCCATGTTGATATTTCGATTCCCAACTATCATGCGGTTCTTTAACGTACACTGTTGCAAATTGTATACATATATATGACCCAGATTATTGATCCATCCGAACGATTCAGCGCGGATCCAGGTGGGGGGGGGGTGCCTTGCATCAATGAAATTACATCACAGAGTGATCCTACATCAGTATAAAAATTGTTTCTCTGTTTAAAAAGCTCAATTTATATGTATGCCTATGTAATTTAGAGACGATGATGGCAGATTTCCGTAACAGAAACCTGGCAAACCCCCTCCTGCAAAAAATCCTGGAACCGCCCCTGACGATTGGGTGTGGCCATGTTAATAATCGTCTCTTTGCCCAGCTGTAGGCTAACCAAGTTCTTCGTTGGGTTGAATGCCACCTCTACCACAGATGGCAACATGTGGCCAGGTCTAGTCAAAAGAATAATATGTAAGCTTGACCATGGAAATCTTCAGAATCTCAAATTGAAAATAGAATTCTTGTGAAACATGTATTTTGCCAACTGGATTATATCACAATTTTCTTCCAATTTACCAGTCTGTCCGAAAGGTAAGATTGACCGAAAGTTATAGGCGGGGGAGGGGCTGCCTGCCTTACCCCCTTCCCCCACCCCCTTCCGAATTCCTCGAACACGTATGAACTCATGTCCAAGGAACAAGAAAGCCATGTCGATCTTTCTTGAATTAGAGGAGCTTAGATTTTTTCCGAAGGGCATTGTCCCCATGAGGAAATCTTGTACCATATAGCGTTTCAGTACCATTTGTAACAAGGGACTCGAAGAAAAAGGTTAGATATATTCCACAAGTCATGTCAAATGTTTACCAAATGTCAAACGATAAATTATTTTAGCGTAGATTAATGTAGTACTATGTATATGGTCTTTGCGACCATATTGTATCTTTGGATAGTTGGGTTCACATACACACATTGTATAGAAGTCATATGTAATACACTCAGATAAACGAGTGACGGATTTACACATAATTTGGTAAACATTGCTAGTTCCGTGGAAACCAGAATATCATGTTTAACACGTGATTGGGTATTTACTAATGGCATCATACACTGTAACCACCCAATCATAACAGCGCGATGTCCATATGAGCTCGGAGCCCCTAATAAAAGAGACGCTGCAAGGCATTTAAGAATAGATATCGTTGGGTTCCGGAAGGATTACCATCTGAGTTCCTAGAGCCATAAGCTACTACAGTGTTTTCCTGAATTTAGCCATACTGGTTAGACTTTTACAGGAGTTGAGGTTGAGAGGTTTTAATTTTAAGTATGCTAATGTACTCTATTATACATTGTACCATATGTATCCAGCTTGATATAAAATGTAAAAACGAACTGATGCATTGTTATTCCTGGAAAGACAAATGTATTAACTACTGAGAAGACAACGTCTTAACTATTAGATAAAAAGACGAGAATACACAACGCGAAGGGGAAGCAAAGACGACAAGTGAAAGTGATGTGGCGATATAAGTATATGGAAGGCCTGTTTGCTACGTCTGCCAAAAGACCCGTGGTACTACCGGGGCCAGGGTACCAAAGATAGGAGAACGTTGTTTAGAGCGCCTGTAGCATTTAAATTCCAACACAAAACCCTTTAAAATACATAATAATGAAAGAGACAGTGATGCATATAGACTTTACATGTGAATTCCGTGAATATATAAGATACCAAATGACGCAAGAAGATTTTAACATATGAATATATAAGATACCATAGATTCAACCCGCAATCCTCACAGTCATCGTTGGCACAAATCGCCATTTTCATCACGCCGAACATATTAAAGCGATAATAATCCAGGAATACACTGGCACCGATTCTCTAAAAATAATTAGTTTAAATTAAAAACAGACAGATGACTGTTTCACGTGATACAGATCAGATAATCCCTGGTTTCACCTGTTGTATGGGTTGTCATAACAACAGATTATATATAGTATATAGTATGTCATATATGATTTATTGTTATTATTAATCCATGTAAATAGATGATTCATCGAATACACCGGTTCTCACTGGATGGATCTAAATATCAAGGTCACTTGCAGATTTTTTATAAAGGTTATAACTGGGCTACGATTGGTTTCTCTAGCCTTCATCGATAATGACTAGCCGAGAGAGAGAGAGAGGGGGGGGAGAGAGAGAGAGGGAGGGAGAAATGGATTTAACGTCCACTCGACACAAACTAGGTCATTTCAATTTTATTTCACTAATACGCTTGCGCGAAGGGGTCTTTAGCATTGGGAGGGAACCGGAGGACCCGGAGAAAACCCACGAAGTTGGACAGGCGACCCTACCGGATTCGAAACCACGCCATTTGACTCATTAACACACTTTATGATACAGCGCGCACGTGCTAACACCCCCCCCCCCCGAGAGAGAATCCTATAGTGGAAATTGTATTCCATAGTATCGTCATCTGTACAGACTATAAATCAGGAAATCATGCAGACGTCCTTGAAAAAACACAGCTGTTTATGTTTAATTCACACGAATAGATAACTCGTATATCTATAATATATTTCTGAAGACCACAGAAAGGCACAAACATTGATTAAGTTTGGTAGTTCTTTATTCTCAAATAGTACCTTTATTACTTTATGATAACAAATATAAACTTCCAACGTCGGATTGGCGTTATGTGTGAGAACATTGACTTCTGTATAGGGGTTTCCGGAAATTTCATACTCTCAGGCCCCTGATTCTGCGTGTATGGCAATCAGATTTAAACACAGATCCTATTTCGTTTCGTTTTTATAGTTCCAAATATCGTTTTACTTGTCTTTACTACACTAGGATCTGGAAGAGTTGTTATCATTGGCGTGTCCTGGATGATTTGAGTGGATTAGCCAATCAAACGGTCTGTTACGGCGAGCTCTAGAGTTCTTTGATGCGCGAAACTGGGGGTAAGCCACTTGAAATGTCATCGCTGGTTGATTAATCAATGTCTGACGTCATAGGGCCAAAAGCCTTTCAATTGACTCCTAAACGTGAAATATAGGCCTGGGGCCTGTTTCACGAAATTTTAACTAAGATAAAATTCAAATTTTAGTAATTTGATTTGATAATATTAGATTGACTTTAGTGCTTAGCCAATCAAAATTGAAGTATTTACTTTAAGGCCCTGTATTTTAATCAGATTGATTCTATATAGAACCCGGGGACTGGTTGTAATTTACATGACACGGACAAACTATCAACATAAACAACGTGAGTATAGACTAGTGCTGACACCTGGAATATTTATACCAGAAGAAAGACATATTGATATAATTTGGTTGGAATATGTTTCCTGGTTATGTCACGATCCCCGTGAAATCATGTTTTCTCCACGAGTAACACCACGTGTTTGAAATATGTTTATTATATGATAATACACGATTCATATCTTAATATATTATAATACATCCAGAAATATTAGCAATAACGTAAAGCTCCACTATATAAACGTAAGCAGTTTATCAACAGTTAGCTCCGCTTGAGAGAGAGAGAGAGAGAGGGGGGTAGGGTGGGGTTTAACGTCCACTCAACACAAACTAGGTGATTGCGGGACCTGTCGGGACTAACACAAGGGTTTAATTTTATTTCAATAATTGGCTTGCGTGTAGGGGTCTTTACTCTTTAGCAGTGAGAGGAAGCCGAAGGCTCCGCTTGATAACAGACACTAAGCTAGTTGGTCGACATTTTGAGTCCCAAATCGACGATTTCAGTCGAAAACATACTCTATTTTTTGGAAGTATTTATTCCAGTGGGAGCCATAAGGCTACATCATTACTAAAACATTTTTGGGATAGAAATGAATACTAGATAACATATTTTGGAAACTTATTTGGCTTCATATACCCCCTGTTTAATCTGGTACCACGATATCCCGCCAAAAAATTATGTACCATAATTTTCTTTAAATTGCGAGCAATGTTTCTCATAGTTTTCGTTTGCTTTTACCAAGGTGGTATCGGAGGCAAAAGATATCTGTAAGTTATTTTATAGGGTAAACTCGAAAAATTAGAGCCAACTGCAGATTTCACCAAGGTCGCGAGATGTAAATAGGGCTTGGGTAAGAACAAGATAGGGTTTGATCGCGACCTTTGACCAAATCTGCAGTTGGCCTTAATTTTTTAGATCTAACCGATAGGCTCCAATCTTCAAATCCAGGGATATTTTCCCTCAGCGGAAACTACCACCATTCCAGAGAATAAGTTGGGGTTTAATGTTTAACATCTCTGCACCACCATGGCTATAATGAAATGCATCCTGTAGGCTACCACTGAGAGAGAGAGGGGGAGAGAGAGAGAGAGAGAGACCAATTCCTCTAATATATTGTTTAACACTTTAACATTAGGGATCCAAAACGCTTTAATAATGTTTAACACCGAGGTGTTTACCCCTGACAACTGTTCAATATTAGTTTTACCCCACCCTGTTTTGTTCAGTATGTGTGTTGAACGAATGGAATCGATTCCGTTATGGATTTTTTACTAGTTTGTCTTCGGTTTCTAGAGAAATTAAAGAGAGGGGGAAATGGGGTTTAACGTCGACTCGACACAATTTAGGTCATTAAAAGACTACCATTTCCAGGATTTTGTCGCGGGAGGGGCCATACATTGGAGCAAAGGGTAATAATCAGGTTTGGTGTAGTCCCCAGCGGAAATAATGCGAAAATCATGTTTATATCATCTATTAAAGAACAGATATGTGAACTACAACAGTAACAAAGCAAACGAAAACGAAAATCAACTATGTCACACTGGGGCTGACGACGGGGGGGGGGGGGGGGTGCTAGACAAACGGGGTAATGGACAGGCGATCCTACTCCTTGTCACGCATAACACGAGAATCGAAACCATGTCACTTAAATCAATGGCAAACCTTCTGACCCAACGTACATATCCCCCTCCCGCTTCCTCGGGATCGCACGCGGGTCCAGGTAACAGGAACTATAGCCTCCCTTTACAGTATAAAGTACTACGTAGGCCTACCTATAGGTTATAAGTCAGAAAAGATATCATTGGTTATACCTGAACATAAAGGTTATGTTTAATATTGAAACCTTTACCAGGAATTCTCCTACTTCACCTTTTCAATCTGGTTTCTATTGTATAAATAAATAAAGACTGACAGACGCGGCAAGAGAAGAGTATATTTGGCGGGAATTACCCTGTTGTGTCATAAGCAGACGAATTGGGATGCTGACACACTCGATTTAGAACGAGTTTGCCGTATTTTGCCAAATTCCTGTTGTTACACAAATCGTTATATAACTCGTGGATATGGAAATATTCAACTCGATTTGTTTGCGTTCTGATTTCTGACTTGTGATGATTTAAAGAGAAAAACAGAGTTAAAAGTCAGAAGTAAAAAATAATCGTTTTAGACGGTTGACATTCTGACTTGACATAAATTACAAATGTTCGCGCTTGTTCTTGCATAATCAAAATGAGTTAAGGTCTGTGACCGTTACGCTCGTTCTCTTTCTCCCATCTCCCCCCCCCCCCCCCGTCTCTCTCACTCTCAATGGGTCGTGTAGCCTGACGTTTCGATTTGCGTAACCTACGTGACATGGAGTAGGATGGGGTTCCTGTCGAACCACGTGGTTTTCTCTGGGTTTTGCGGGATTTAATATTTAGTTCCGAATTAACCCGGGTTGTGCTTACATGGGGGTCCCTTGCTGAAAATGCCACTAGGGCCCTTGCATCAATAGTGAAAAAGGGGCACATACCAGTAGAGTAGGCTATATAGAAAGATAGATTTATTTGGCATAAACGCAATTAAAAAAAACACCATAAAATTATAAATATTGATGTACATTGTATGGTGTATGTCCGTCTTCATTAGCCCGGTTTGATGCAAAGAGAGAGAGAAAAGAGAGGGAGAGAGATAGAGAGAGAGAGAGAGAGATGAGGATTAACGTCCACTCGACACAAACTAGGTCATTTCGGAACTAACATATGGTTTAATTTTATTTCAATTATTCGCTTGCGCGTAGGGATCTTTAGCGGTGGAAGGAAACCAGAGTACCCGGAGAAAACCCACGAGGTTGAACGGGCGACCTTACTCCTTGCCACGTACAACCGGGGATTTTATGCAAACAGAATGAAATGAAACGAAACGAAATGGGGTTCAACGTTCTAGTTTACTGCACCGACTGGGCCAATTATTACGACCTACTCGAATTCCAACTTTCAAGGGTCTCTTACATGTAAGCCAATGTGTAGGCCTACACGGCACAACGGTTTTTCGTCCCATCCGAACGACTAGACATTATTGCTTGCCAGACCTCCGTCTTGTGCCACTGACAAGAGGGTACCACGATGCAGTTTAAAATCCGGCGGAACTTTCAAGGTCAACACCGGTAGCGATCCCTAATTCTCAACGAACCATGCAGAAAAGCAGTTCGCTGTAAGGGGGTTGGATGGCCAAATGGTTAGCACGTGTGCGCTGTACCATAAGGCCCGTCATTGAGACAACTGACGTTGTTTCGATTGTTCGGTTGTACGTGACAAGGAGTAGAGTGGTCTTTCCTCCCTGCACTGCTAAAGACCCCTACGCGCAAGCGAATTGTTGAAATAAAATTAAGCCATATGTTAGTCCCGAAATCACCTAGTTTGTGGCGAGTAGACGTTAAACTCTCTCTCCCCCTCCTCTCTTTCTCTCTTTATAATTATTGATGCATGAAGAGACGGTTATAGTTTTCTTTTATCGTTGCCTACTAATTAATAGACATTTCCCCAATGCTGTGTTTATTATAAAACCATTTGCCTTTTTGTTAGGCCTAATCTGAGTCCAACTTACATGAATGTGCAATATACCTTCAATTATTTATGGTTGTACGTAAACGGTAGCTTAATCAATAGACTCTCGTGTCGCGTGGAAGCTATCTCACCTGCGCGTGCCACTGTGTCAAACTCGAGAGTGCAGGATCGTGTTACCTGAGACTCGTGTGGGTGTGTTCGTTTTTGTAGGTCAGACATATTTCAATACTCCATGTCGAAAACCAGACAGATTCACCGTGATAAAAAAAAGACAACTCTACAAAGATCCAGATTTTCCTTTGAGTGTCTATCTGGGGTCTGATGAAAAGGTCACAAAATACATATCTGAAACAGATACGAACTTCTTAAAACCGGCACGCACAGGCCGCAAAGCGTGAACACCCCTTATTACGCGTAATGGACTAACCCTTGTTTTGTAAACCATGCGTAAGGATAAGGTAGACTGAGCCTAATGGAAATTAGGCATGACTGTCGGTGCTAAGTTGAGGACAACATTCTTGGATCAAGTATTGTTTATGGATTAATCGAATTACGACAATGGGTCACATTTAACAAGGATAGACATATTTTCGTTTTCTGGTGAATGCATCATAATACATGTCATTCATTCATCGTTATTATAAATGAGTAGCGAACAGAATTCAAGTTACGAATGGACAGGCAGATGACAGTCGATGAACTCGATCACAATGCAAGGATGAGTTGTAGTTTGTTTTGAAAAGGGCGCTATTTTCGATAAATGACAGCTGGTCGCAGAATATTTTTTGTCATTACCTCATGAAATAAGTAAAATGGATACTTCGGAATATAGAATAAATTTGTGTAAAGGTAAGTTTAACTTATTTATCGAGTTATTTACTGTCCTTACATTCACAAAATCACAAAACAGCCACTTCTAAGTTGAGTGGGCTATGCTAGTATAGTTCTATCACTATCATTATCAGAAACTTTTCTGAATTTTGCTTGGTACGAGTAAAAAAGACCAATCACGGGGGAAATAGGCCTACCAAATACATGAACTACAATGGTATCTCATTAAAATTAAATATGCTAGGAACAGTAGCCTATCTAGTTGTTTGGATAGGATCAGGGATCGAATTTGACGGACGCAAACACGCAAAATGCGTGTTGATTTTGTAGACTGCGTGTTACAAAATATGTAACACGAAAAAAATTGCGTGTAACATTTTTTCGCTTGTTGGCAATTGTTACTGAATAACAAGATTTCTTTTACGCAAAATCAAGACAATGATTAGGATCAAAAACGGAAATTCTATTATTATTTTGCATCCTAGCAAAATGTAAACAAATCGATGTCTATATTCAGCGTATTGTGGCTTCTGCGCATGCGTGACGTATTCAGAATTCTTCGTCAGACATTCGGAGTTCATTAGTTTTTTGCCGAAATGATCGTTTTTATTGTGGTAAAAATCTTCAATTTTCTTGGCTAAGAGTTTACACTGTTCAATAAAAATAATACACAAATATCCTAATTCACCTTTTTTAGTGTTCGACTATAGTATCGGGGCCCTTGGACTATCTGTCCTTTCATTATTGTCGTTATCTTTCATCAAACAAATTCCGACATCGGGTCGGTCAAAAATATACGTTATTGGCGAATGGCTTTCACTTTCACGCGACAAAAAAACAAAAACATGTGCCGCGATATCGCAGTTTTGATTTTTCTGGAAGATATTTAAAATATTTGATGTTATTTACACTATTTTATTGTTTAATGATGAATAAATACTGTTATAAACTCATGAGTATTAATTCCACGATGTTTGCAAATGCTGATAAGGAGGTCTGTTTACGACGTCACGTGACTTCTCGCTCACTTTTCAACCAGTTACTTACTGGCGTTATCCCTGTTTCTGTTCAATTTCTATACATCTTGACAAATTGTTTATACCGATACTTTGATTTTCCAAAGGATCATTCATTTTCAGATTGAAATAAATTCTAATAAAGCAGAAATATAAATAATACTAAGATTGCCAACTATTGGGGGGGGGGGCCTCCATCATAAAATGTTAAATTGTAATGAACAACTTCTGCAAAAATATTATTGACTAGAAATAATATTGACTAGAAAGTTTCAATGAATACATGTTTAATTACATTTAAAAATGATAAACTGAAAGCATTGACATTTCATAAAACTTTGTGAGTTGAGGACAGGTTTTGGTGTTTGTTAAATTGTTGTGTTTTATTTGCCATTTATTAGTTTTTTAAATGAAATTGTAAGGAATATGTGTACACTCCAATGTATAACATAACTTAAGTATTTTCATCAAAGAAAAAATTGTCCCTTGAATTTCTTCAGAATCCTATTTTTGCTTGTACATTTGAAATCAACAAGCAAAATTTTGCTTGTGTGTTTTCGAGTAAAGTTCAATCCCTGATAGGATGAAAAGTCTGTGTACACATTTGGGTGTTCAAGCGGTTTGAAGTCGAGATAAGAATAGGCTGTGGTGCCGCTGTCTTTATGCTAGATGGAGCAGAAAATAGAATTATCGGCAGGCCTATGGCCGAATGTTTAGCCCATGCATGCTGTATCATGAGGTCTGTCATTGAGTCAACTGGCGTGGTTTCGATTCCCCGGTTGCACATGACAAGGAGTAGGTTTGCCTGTCAAACCTTGTGAGTTTTCTCCGGGTCCTCTGGTTTCCTTCCACTGCTAACGACCCCTAGTGAATTAATGAAATAAAACTGAACCTTAATGTTAGTCCCAAAAGGATACAGTTTATGTCAAGTGGACATTTAACCTCTCTCTCTCCCTCTCTCTCTCTCTCTCTCTCTCTCTCTCTCGCTCTCTCTCTAGACTGTTGAGGGTATCTGTGAAAACATGAAAGTAAAGCCAACCTATTATTACTAATACTGTATGATTATGATGATAAATAGACATTATATATCATTTTATTACAGTTGTTATTATATATACACCACAAGTAGGTTATCATAGTCGTATTAACAACACTATTTTACTTTTTCTATGAATTGTTATTATGATTATTACAGGTCAGTGAGCTCATGTAGCATTAAGTCCTCTAATGTAGTCAAAGTATAAAAAAAAAACTAATGAAGTCAAAGTAGAGACCATGTGTATTTATATTAATAATTCCTGGACACCTCCTCTGATCCATACAGCGTAGAGACTAGGTACCAAAAACGGGCTAAATTTTGGATGTTTGTCTTGTGTCCAGTTCACTGACATTTAATTCGCATATGAGGTTGGTGTGCATGTAAAAGAACCCTTGGCCTTGACATTTGGAATTCAATGTCCCTTATAGCACACTGTACGACTGATGGATGCCTGTCCTTCATTAGTCCAGTCGAAGCAGAAAATCAGTATTTTTCATTCAATCATACGTTCTGATCTATACTGAATAGAGGCAATCAAATGATTAAATTTAAATTACAATTATATTTGGTCAGTGGGAACTACCCACAAATTTGATGAATTCAGAAGCTTTAAGACAATATCTCAGCTCATGAACCAAAACAGGGTTATTTCCATGAATGAAGGAGAGAACAAATACTCTCGCCCCCACCGTTTCACACACACCTGATAATGTCATTATTAATATTTACTTAAATTATGATTATTTTTAGAATCCGAGTTGATTAATCTATTATGTTATTATTATCGATATTAAACACTTTTACTTCCACAAAAATCTTATTTACACAATAAAACAACATTCATGTAAGAAAGAGAATACTTGATAAAATACATAAATACAAACAAACAACAGTTATTCAGATGAAATTACAGATGATTAAGATAGATTAAGGATAATCTACCTATTAAAAGGATTACTGGGTAAAAGCTTTTTTTAGATATGTCTTAAGTTTTATAAATAATACACAATGATTCTATTGTCTTCATATACTGTCTGATTACAGGATTATTTGATATATAGTCTGCTCCTGAAACAAATCATGGATTAAAATAACTCTTTTTTAAAACTCAAGTTGTCATGTTCTTCTCTTAAGGATTATTAAACATGCATTAATATGTAAGAGCTGAATCAGCCTAATGCACGTCTTTCTTAATATGTACTCGCTAAATCTGTGTATTGTGAGTTTTTCTTTATGCGTTAATTGTTATATAAACTATTAATTAACTTATCTAGACCAACTGTCGATGCCATCGTTAGCCTGTGGTATTGACTGGATTAGAATCAAATTTGTGTTAAATTTTTTAACGTAAAAATGAATAATCCAGACTTTGTTTATCGTCGTAACAACGGTAGTAATGACGATCGAGGCTATCCTAAAATTGAATCGCTAATATATCTGTTCAGAGTGGTGCAATTTGACTGACAATTTCAGCATATTCTCTTTTCATTATCTATATCTTATCTAATATAGTTAGAATTATCAACTTACCTAATTACCCTTTTAAAAAGTTTGGGGGGTTGGGATGGCCTAGTGGTCTAGAGTGCCGCGCTTTGACCTCTAGCTGGCCAGTCACCTCTGGCTTGCGGCTGTGGTTTCAATCCCTGGTGTGAGTATACATGTATGTGGCATGGAGATAGGGGCGCCTTCTCAACTTCGTGGGTTTCCTCCAGCCACTCCAGTTTCATACAACTGCTAAAGACCCCTACACGCAAGCAAATTATTGAAATAAAATTGAACCATATGTTAGTCCCGAAATGACCTAGTTTGTGCTGAGTGGACCTTAAACCCCATTTCTCTCTCTCTCTTTAAAAAATTGGTTCATATACAGCATATATAAGAAATTTTATGTCAATACATGTTCAGTTAAAAATAGATATTGTATTATGATTTACAAGATATATTATATTTTATTGATATTTTCTGTTACCGATGACAACTCATAAAGTATTATGAGATTTGTATGGATTCTTGTAGACTGGGAAGTAATAAATAAGTAAGGTTTTTAACAGCATAGATTCTGATACAGATGTACATGTGTAGATTGAATTATGAGCTAAAGTCAGGTAATACCTGGTAATGTCAGTTTAACCTGTACAGATATACAGGTAATATAATGCAGGTAAACTGATTACCTCAAACCAGATCATAAAACACCTTCAACCTTCAAAATACTACTAACATACATACATACATGTCTGGTGTATATGCCAGATGTGTAACATGCCAAGGATAGTGAACTTATAGCAGAATAAAGTTTTTTATTGTCATAGAGCAGAACTAGAAAGGTTTTATCATGCTTGGAATAGAGAGAGAGAAATGGGGTCTTAATGAGACAACTCAACACAAACTATGTCATTCCGGGACCATTGGGTAGGTTCGCCTGTTAAACCTCATGGTTTTCTCCCGGTCCTCCGGCTTCCTGCCACTGCTAAAGACCCCAATGCACAAACAAATTGTTAAAATAAATTGAACCATGGGCTGGTCTCAAATGAACCTAGTTTGTGTCGAGTGGACATTAAACCACATTTCTCTCTGATTTTGGGACGAACCCGACGAACCTACGGTTCAGTTTTATTTTGATAATTCACTTTAACTGTGTGAGGATTCCGGAGGGACTCTACTCCTTGTCACATACAAGTACATTGTACAATTAGCGGGAAACAAAACTATGCCACTTGACTCAGTGACAGACCTTTTGATCTGTTCCTTGAAATCAGAAATCAAATTTGTCTTTTTTCAGTTATTTTTAATAAAACTATGGCACAAAATTCAAAATATCAGTTGTTAATCTTTAGGCCTTCTTATACATGTACAATTGAATTTTATATTTATGTTCTTGTTCATTTTGTCTTAAATTCAGAGATTAAAAGATTTGACCTCCTGACGGGCATAGGCCATGCAGTGTGCTATGAGGGAAATTTTGCCCAGGCAGCTGCCCCACCTGAGTACTTCTCAACATTCTATGATGCCTCTCACCCTCTTCTCTCCTCTCCCCTGCTCTCATCTCTCCATTCTTTAATGCCTATCACCCCTTCCCCTACTCTCATCTCTTCATTCTTTAATGCCTCTCACCCCTTCCCCTACTCTCATCTCTTCATTCTTTAATGCCTCTCACCCCTTCCCCTACTCTCATCTCTTCATTCTGTGAATGGAATGAAAGATTGTATGTAATGCAGACTTTATCGATTTATGATGCTCCTCAAACCCCTCTCCAACCCTCACCCCCCCCTCACCCCTTTCTCCTCTCTCCTCCCCACTCCTCTCATCTCTACTATCTGTGAATGGAAGATTGTGATGTTCCTCGCCCTTCTCCAATGGAATGCAAGATTGGATGTAAGGCGGATTTTATCTCTTAACTTTTTGTGATTAAAGTTCAGATTTCATATAATTCAAGTTTTGTTTTTTTGGAGATTTTTTTCCATCTTTTTAATAATCTTTTAAAATGGCTGCATCAAATTTAAACATAATCATTGATAATTTGATTTTGTTTCAATATTTATCCATAATTATAATTCCTGCAAAAATATGATAAAATGGAAAAGTGACAGTCATTTCTAATTTTCTCTTATCGAACCATTCCATCCATACGTTAATAAACACCTCTCATCAGATTCCAGCACACAATTCCCTGGTAACCAATGGTAACATGACAATAATGGAATCTGATTCATCACTACAAGTTGTCAATCATTTCATCTGTGTCTTCATCTCATTAATCTCTCCATCAATTACTCTAGCTGCTAGCGACTGGCCGTTAATGTTAACTAGGCATGCAATGGCCACCATTCTATTATTATCGCAAAGTCAATAAAAATCGGATTGATTTAACCCGGAGGAAAAAAAGGAACAATGATTCGTTGACCGAACAGCAGTATTGGAAATATGGCACCTGTTGTTCCAGGCGTTGTCAAGCATAAATTCAGGCGTTGTCAAGCACAAATTTAGACATTTGTCAGGCTGTCATCCACAAATTCAGACATTGTCAGACACAATCCCTCTAATCATTTTGTGTGAACTGGTTCCCCAAGTGCACCTCATCTTGTTGTTGTTATTATTGTTCTTGGGGGTGACACACTTTTCAAAGTTTCTAAAACATTCGCTTTAGATTATAAGGTCTGTCGTTGAGTCATGTGATGTGGTTTCGATTCCACACTTGTACATGTATATTATAAGGCGTAGTCCGTAGGGGTTATTTGTCTAACCTCCTGTGTCCTCCCACTGTGGTAGTAGACCCCCAATGTGTATGTGTACATGCAATCAATTATTAAAGACAGTTCATCACGTGCATTTTGCATACCGATAGTTCATTGGCCAAACATGCTATTATATTGAGATTTCGTCCAATAGTTTGGATGCAGCTATGGCGGGTGTGGCGCCAGGCAGGGTAAGCTTACTCTTCCGGACACCTGTTACCACTGTTTGTCGTGTATTTTCTACACGGAGAGCAGTCCATTTGCTGATTACACTATTTTGCCTAATAACGTTTTTAGGACTTCGAATTCTGTCTAATGGTTTGGATTGTTCGTACTTGGTTTTATTTTATTTTTATTAAAATAAAATTGTATCCCATATGTTAGTCCCAAAATAACCTACATGTAGTTGAGTGGACAATAAACCCGATTTCTTTAAAACTCTTTCTGATTTGTAATGTGTAATGATTTCATATATATAAGCCAGCAATAAATGCCTTTATTCCAGACTGGCAGGTATTTTTACATGTAGATACATGCATTTGACCAGAATTATGATTTTTCCAGACTGGCTTTTGTTCCTACATGTACATGTAGATGCATGCATTTGACCGGAATTACGCTTTCTAATTTGTAATGTGTATATAATGTAATATAAGCCAGCTATAGATGCTTTATTTTCATGCCAGCAAGGGTTCTAGAAGTGTGACAGGATTTACGCTTTCTAATTTGTAATGTGTGATAAAAAGCAGCAGCAGTCCACTATATTTCTTTTTAATAGAATTGGTCAAGCAGACGGCAAATCTGTAATCAATATATATAACCAGGTTATGATTGTCAATGGACAGCAACGACCATGACGTTTGGTTTAATACAATATTGACTGTGTTTGATTAATTTGTTGAGTTAGGATACCACCATATTGATTATATTTGTGACCAGAAATTGTTGATTGTCAGTCGTCATTTGTACTAGGAAGCATCAGTGGCTCAGTGAGTAAGGCGCTGGCTTACTAACTAGGATGTCCCGGGGTTGGTCCCAGTGTTTGTAGGTTGGCTCAGTGGTTAAGGTGCTAGCTTACTAACTAGGTTGGATCAACCTAGGTTGGCTCAGTGATTAAGGTGCCAGCTCACCAACCAAAATGTCCCAGGGTTGATCACAGTGTTGGTAGGTTGGCTCAGAGGGTAAAAGGTGCTGATGCCTTAACTAGGATGTCCCTGGGTTGATACCAGTATTGGTAGGTTGACTCAGTGATAAAGGTGCTAGCTCACTTACCAGGATGTCCCGTGGTTTATTCTACGGGTTGACCAAGAAATGTCCTCAGGATTTTATGTTGTTGGTTCTCCTTGTCAGTGGTGCTACATGTATATAAGAGGGCCTGGCAAGGACAGTATCAAAGTAAAATTTTCCATGTAGCACACTGTATGGTGTATGCTCGACTTCATTAGCCCAGTGAGGCACCAAAAAGACCCCTTTTCTGTGCGGCAATGTTTTGCATGTTTCTATTGATAATATTAATGCATGCCTTGTACAAAGTTCAAAGGCCTTACTGTGCCAGTTGGTAAATTCAGCACTGTACAGAATTTAATATTTTATTCATGTACATGTACATGCTGTTTTAATTCATGGCCTGTCCAACCTCGTGGGTTTTCACCAGGTCCTCTGTTTTTCTCCCACTGCTAAAGACCTCTACACACAAGCGAATTATTGAAATAAAATTGAAACTACCTGGTGTTCGATCCCTGCATTGGTCGAAAAAGTTCATCTCGATTTTTCGGCATGATTTCCCCTTGTCAGTGATGCAGAAGGAGGGCTTGACAAGGACAGTTGCCTAGTCGTTCGGATGGGACGAAAAACCGAGGTCCCGTGTACACATTGGAGTGCACGTAAAAGATCCCTGGGCAGTTGGAATTCGATATAAGAATAGTAGGCCGTAGCGCCGCTGTTCTGGCAAAATTTCCCTCATAGCACACTGTATGGTGTATGCCCGTCTTCCATTAGCTCAGGTCAGGTGCAAAAGAGTAGGACGTTAAACCCCATTTCATTTCACTTTATACATTGTATGTCTACGTGAATTAAAGTTGCTTAAATGTACATGTAGAAATAACAAAGGGATGATTATTTCTATGGCCGCTGTTTGCCCTGGTGTAGGATACAGGGCCTGATAAGGAACAGGTAGACTGTGTAATTAACATGATTATTTAACATGCTTATGCACAGTTTCGCTACTTGAATTAATGTTACGTTAAAATCAACAAACCTGATACAACACCTTAATGTAATAATAATATAAAGAGGAAATTACTTGTAGTCTGTGTACAGGTGACTAATAAAATAAATACCAACCAAGCCTGCTTAACTAGATATGAATAAGCGTAGTCAAAACTTTAATGCCTCAATAACGTATAATAAGTCGTCATAATTTATGTATGTATCCTTGTACAATGAAGTAATTTAAAAGTATCAAAAGGGCTGCAAGAGTAGGAGTCTCATTTCCTGCCCCCCCCTCTTCCTTCCCTTTTACTCATTTTCTGGCAGATCTGCCGTTAATTCTATTCTGATGTAACAAAATTATATTTTTTATCTCCAAATCCGTTTGACTTAATCTTCTTACATGTATATGTATAGGCATCTGATTGAATCCAAGCTGGGGCATTACCTTCTTTTTAAAATTACTAGGTTTTTTGTTATTAGCTTGCTCTCTGTCCATCTCATGCAAAATGTGGACGTATCTAACATGGCAACTGCTTGTTGTGTATTCTTACACTCTAAGGTGGATGAAGTCAACGGTTCATATTAAGAAATAATTTTATGTCTGTTGTGTTGCTGTAATAAACTGATTGGTGGCTCAGTGAGTAAGATGTTGGCTCGCTACCCTGGATGTCGCAGGTTCGATCTCTGCATTGGCTGAGAAAGTTCCCCAGACATGGTTCCCCCTTGTCAGTGCTGCAGGATGGAGGGCCTGACAAGGAACAATGTATAATCGTTTTGTTTACACATTGGCGTGCACTTAAAAGAAACCTTGGCAGTTGGAATTCGATATAAGAGTGGGTCGCTGTCTGGGCACAATGTCCATCATAGCACACTGTATGGAGAATGCCCATCTTTATTAGCCCAGTAGGATGAGAACAGTAGGCCGTTAATTATAAACCATATTTGATTGATGTCGAGAAGTCGGACAATGGTACAACAATATCATGTTGTAAACCAACACAGATGTCATCCTAGGACAAGCTTCAATCTTTTCACATTGTTAAATTCATTTCAACTTTTCACAAAATGAGAAGCTTCCTAGTCTCCTGCGGTGAAAATCAGAATTAATTGTAGGATAATAAGCGATTATTTTTATGTAGAATTTTTAAAAGATGACTCACAGTCTATAGGTGTGTGTCAACCCTTCAGTCAGACGTCCTCCAAGACTAGCCTACAGGGGTCGTTCTGACCCTCTATAAATGGAATGGAGTATTGTATATAATATTTTAAGGAGCAGTGTCATTGATTCCGTTCTTAGTTCCGATATTTATCTTTTCAGATCCTTTTTTTATGTAATTGCACGAGTTTACAAAAAAGAAAATGGATTTTACAGCCTGTAATTTTTGTTCAATAAAATAATTTATATATCTCGTCTTGTGCCTGGTCTTGCCTCCGTTTACCCTTAAACATGGTAGAAGACACAGCTGTGGGTTGGTTTTTATCACCTGGTTTTCTTTGGCGTAAACATCACAATAAATATGGCTTTCGAGTAATTATTGTTTGTGAAGATTAGAAGTCTAATCAACTGATTCCCAAATTTTTTCCACTACCTGGGTAAAATTCCTGTAATAGCACACTGTATTGTGCATTGATATCATGCCCAGGACAGTGGATACATATATGATGTACATGCAGTGTGTACATACATCATGCACGGGGGCATGGTGTACAAATATCATGTAGAGGGCAGTGTGTGCACATACATGTGTATCATGCACAGGGCAGTGTGTACATGTTTTCATGCACAAGGGCAGTGTGTACTGTACTGAACATATATCAATTTAAAACTTATTTTATCATACACTGTAATTCAAACTGTTAAATGTAAATCTGGGGCCTATTTCACGAAATTTTAACTAAGATAAGATCCCAATTTTAGTAATTTGATTGGATAATATTAGATTGATTTTAGTGCTTAGCCAATCAAAATTGAAGTATCTACTAAAATTGGATTTTATCTTAAGTTAAAATTTCGTGAAACAGGGCCCAGGTTTTTTGTATCATTTTTTTTTTCTTTGTAAATATTAAGCAATTTGTTTGCGATGTCAACTTTCTTTATACAAATAAAGTGAAATAAAATCTTGTCAGTGATATTCTGGAGGTAAATACCGTGGTTGACATTGTAGACAAGAAAAAGCTGTAATAACAATTATTGTATTGATACAGAAAACCTATCTCTTAGACCAGTCCATTTTAACACTTGAGGGGAAACAGGTGTCCATCTGCCAAAAAAGTAAAAGTGCAATGTAACATCTGGAGTTTTAAGTTCAAGGGTAAAAGGAATCGAATATGAATAAGTAGATTTTGATAAGTTTGTTTGTTTGTCAGATAATTTTTAGTCCATGCCTTTTCTGTAAATCTTTTAGTTGTTCAATAAAGGGAGCAGTGTAATGTTTACCACTTGATAGGGGAGCCCCTGGTGCTAAGTAATTAAGACACTGGGGCCTGTTTCACAAAATGTTACCTAAGATAAAATCACAATTTTAGTAATTTGATTGGACAATATTAGACTGATTTTAGTGCTTACCCAAACAAAATGAAAGTGAAAATTAGGATTTTATCTTTAGTTAAGATTTCGAGAAACAGGGCCCAGGCTTGCTTACCCGAAGGAGCCTCTGAGGGTTGGTCAAGCAAGTTCCTCTGGATTTTCCGATGGGCTTTCTCTTGTCATTGATGCATCATAGTGTCTAGTCATTGGGATGGGAAGAAAAACCAATATCCTGTTCACACAAACCTTGACAGTTAGAATTAAGTAAATAGTTATTTACCAAACTAAGGTTTTAGTTACTGTATTTGTTAAATTAGTACTTGCAGTGTAGAAACAGCAAAATTAAGCCTTTTGAATAAAACTATATTCAGCGAAATTAAGCTTTGTGAATAAAACTATACTTGGCAAAACGATGCCTTATGAAAAAGCTAGACAAGAGCTTAAGATAAAACTAGATACTATACTCGGCAAAATAAGTCCTTTAATTATACTTAGCCAAACAAGGCTTTTAATTGAAACTACATTTACTAAGAAGTAAAAACAGCCAAATGAACTATAATTAGATTCAAGAATATGTATATACTCAAGGAACAAAGTAAATAGCTAATTTTAAAACCAGATCTTTGCCTTGGTTGTGTTGGTTATTAGTCTATAATGAAGATAACGATAGGATGACGTGATATTATTGTTAATCAATATATTTGTACTTGTTACCATAGAAATATTTACCTGTATTATCTGTACAGGTATTATTGATTATAACCCAGGTTAACACCTGTCCTTAGGTACTCTCTAGTATTCTTAGTTCTAAATACCTGCCCATCTTCAGTAGGGAGGATTGACGAATGATTACCACAGTGTGCTGCATCATTGAGTCAACTGGCGTGGTTTCAAATTACCGGTTGTACATGACAAGGAGTAGGATGGCCTGTCCAACCTCGTGGGGTTTCTCTGAGTCCTCCTGTTTCCTCCATCTGCTAAAGACCCCTATGCACAAGCAAATTATTGAAATACAATTAAACCATATGTTAATCCCGAAATGACCTAGTTTTTGTCAAGTGGACATTAAACCCCATTTCTCTGTCTCTCTCTCATTAGCCAAGTCGGAGCAGAACACTAGGACGATGAAACACTTTTTATTTTCGTCTAATTATCGGTATCTGCCAGGAAGTAAAGGTTTTGTAGTTGCGCTAGACAAATTTTAAACATTAATGAACTATTATCTGACATTTTATACTTATGTGCTAGACTATGAATATCCATAAAAAACAGAAAAAACACAAAAAGACAAATGTGTGCCAGACGAAATGACAGAGAGATAGTGCCTAATAATGTCCCAGACAGGTAGATAATGTCGTGACTTGTCAGTATGTAACAAAAATATCAGGAATTATTTATCTGATATATTGAACTTTTGGCTGCAGACATAATAAATAATATCAGTAGAAAGACCTTACAAATGTATGTCGGAATAATGACTGGCATCAGGGAGGAGGGGGGGGATAGTTCCTGACAATGTGGTTGATTTCAAGACATGTATTTCACGGAGGAGTCATTATGGCTCAATTAGACATCTTGTGCTCAACCCTGGTGTTGAGGGGGGTGTTCGATGGTCGAATGGTTAGAGCGTATTCGTTGTATCATTATGTCTGCGATTGAGTCAACTGGTGTGGTATTGAATCCCTGGTTGTACGTGACAAGGAGTCGGCTCACCTGTCCAATCTCGTGGATTTTCTCCAGGTCCTCCGGTTTCCTCCCACTACTAAAGATCTCTTTATACAAGCGAATTATTGAAATAAATAAAATTTAACCGTATGTTAGTCCCAAAATGACCTAGTTTATGTCAAGTGGATGCTATTTTTATGTTATAGTAGATATACTATGACTTTCCTCGTTCTTTAAATTTCATTTGTTTAGTTCTCAGAGGAAGTAATTTTTTACACTCATCAAACTTTATAGACGGTATAATAGATTATTTTGTGATACCCATCACCTTCTATTTATATCATTGCCCATGACTTTTCTGTGGTTAGTTGTGTAGGGTGGAGGGCCTGGCAACTGGAAAAAAGCCTTTGGTCGTTTAGAAAAAGGTTGACTACTTTACTCGTAGAAGTGCTTGTAATAATAAAACCCATGATGGTTGAAATTTGTTGTAGAGTGACAGGAAACACCACTGTCTCATGCGACAAACCTCAACAGACTCCGGTACTCTGCATCCAACTTCAGAGTTTTCCTGAATGACCACTGTCTAGGCAAAATTTACCTAAAATTCCAATGCAGGGTTAGTACTAGAGTACTCTATCAGTGTTAGTGCTAGGGTACGCTTGCAGGGTTAGTGCTAGGATATGCTTGCGCTGTCAGTGCTAGGGTATGCTGCAGTGTTAGTGCTTGGGTTCTCTTTCAGCAATAGTGCTAGGGTATGCTTGGAGCGTTAGTGTTAGGGTATCCTTGCAATGACAGTTATAGGATTCTCTTTCAAAGTTAGTACTAGTTCTCATACAGCGTTAGTACTAGATTATGTTCGCAGCGTTAGTACCTGGGCATGCTTGCAGGGTTTGTACTAGGGTATACATGTACTTACTTCCATCAGCTTGTTTACAGCAGACAAATTGGCATGTTAAACCCTAGTTTTATTTCATTATGGTTAGCAAGAAAAGAGCGTCTGGCGTATATTAGATAGTGTAATTATATACATGACATGTAAATAATTTCACTAATGACTACATATACTGTAATTATATCCATAAACCTCTTAACCATTGTCCACGAATCGATGTAATCCATGACCTGGTCACAAATTAACCAGTATCTAATCCCTATATCTCTGTAAGCTCTTCCTGTAGATTCCATGTTATTCTAGAAGTCTATCTGGAAGCTCTTCAGCTAATTTTGAGGATATTCTAGAAGTCTATCAATATTTAAAGAGTAGAAACAATGATTAACTTGGTATCATATAAACCTGATTTCATTAAATTATTATTGATTTACGATTAGTTTTTCGTCAGTTTTTATAATGATTCCGTATCATTTATAGTCAGTATATCAATATATCAATATCATTAATAGTAGAATCAGAATTAGTTAGTCTGTTGTTTTTATAATGTTTCCATATCAATTATACCATTAAATTTCACCACTAACCACTACTAGTCTCTGTCTCTTGAGGGGGGGGGGGTTGCACTAAGGCCGAATGGTTAGCACGTGCTCGCTATATCATGAAGCCTGTCATTGTTGAGTCAGTAGGCGTGGCTTCGAAACTGGTTGTTCGTGATAAGGAGTAGGGTTGCCTGTCCAACCTCTTGGGTTTTTTCCGGATCTGCTCGTTTCCTCCAACATGCTAGCAAATTATTGAAATAAAATTAAACCATATGTTAGTCCCAAAATGACCTGTTTGTGTCCTGTGGCCTGAACATTAAACACACAAACTTAATTGGGTCTATTGATATTAAATTGAGCCAAGTTTGTGTTGAGTGGACCTCTCTCTCTCTGTTTCTCTCTCTATCTCTGTCTTATATTGTGGCCACTCTCTCTCTCTCTCTCTCCCCCCCACACTATATTGTGGAAGAACTATATTGCTATATATCGACAAGTGATGAAACCCCTGTATTAGATGATTAGAGAGGAGATCAATTCCTGTAGATGGTCTGGTATCAATCTATTAACCAAACACAGGAATCAAAGAGCTGGTGATTTGTTGGTTTTTACGATCAATAGTAACAGGAATATTTACTTGGTACCATATGGTTAATTTCTGCTACACATGTAAACATAAAGATATATATAAACACACCTTTGTATTTATTATTAATGGGATTTAACATGCACTCAACACAAATTAGGTCATTTTGGGACTAACATCTTTCAATTTATTTCAATAATTTGCTTGAAAGTAGGGGACTTTAGCAGTGGGAGGACTCCAGGATAGCCTATGAGTGTGGACAGACGATTCTACTCCTTGTCAGATATAACTGGAGAATCGAAGCTACGTCACTTCACTCAATAACAGACCTCATTATGAAGATGCATTATGCAAGAATAAGATAAAGAGCTGGCTGTATAGTCGTTCGGATGGGACAAAAAACCAAGGTCCTTTGTATATATTGGCATGGACATAAATTATCCCCTGGCAGTTGAAATTTCGATATAAGAGTAGGTGTACGGTGTATGCCCGTCTTCATTAGGCAAGTCGGAGCCGAACAGTATTTAATGGTGTTAACCCCATTTCTCTATCTCTCTCTTAATGATATAATATTGACATTTGGAAGAAGATTTGGATATAAACCAATCTGTACTTATATCTTCAGGATATAGTTTCTATCTGGCTAAAGGTTACAATAAGGTGAAATAATTCTATTTGAGGTACACTTTGATCACGTTTCATATTCAACATACTTATACACTACTATGGTATAGATAGTTGGGGGGTTGGGATGGCCTAGTGGTCTAGAGTGCCGCTCTTCGATCTCTAGCTGCCCGGTCACCTCTGGGTTGCGGCTGTGGTTTCGAGCCCTGGTGTGAGCGTATGTGGCATGGAGATTGGGTCGCCTTCTCAACCTCTTGGGTTTCCTCCAGGCACTCCGGTTTCCTCCCACTGCTAAAGACCCCTACGCGCAAGCGAATTATTGAAATAAAATTAAACCGTATGTTAGTCCCGAAATGACCTAGTTTGTGTCTAGTGGACGTTTAACCCCATTTTTCCCTCTCTCTGTATAGATACATGTAGTTACGATACTTGTTATTAAGAATCAGTCTTTTTTTTTACCATGCCAACAACTAGGCACAGTCAAAGGGAATCCTACCTGAAAACAGCCTGATGAGTTTTTCCAGGTAGCATCTCTTTTACGTTCACGTCATTGTGTACACAGGACGTCGGTTTTTCGTCCCATCCGAAAGACTAGACAGCTGTCCAAGCAAGGCCCTCCATCCTTTATCACTGACAAGGAAAAATCACACCGGAAAATCTGGATGAACTTTCTCGGCCAATGCCGGGTTGAAATAAATGACACAGAAGTTATATTAAAACCCATTGTAAACTTGTGAAATGTTTCAACAACTCTTTGTAATAAACAAAAATAATCAATATTAGATATATAATATGAGATAAAGTTTAAATCAATGAGTTTGAATTTGTCGATTACAATATATTTAAAATATAAAGCAGCATAATTTACATGGAAAACAGTCAGTGGTTTATACATATATTCTATTATTGTAGTCATTTGTACTTGAAAACGATAAGAGAATACTTGTCTAAAGTTGTGGGTGCTAGTTAACTCAATGATAAGAGAATACTTGTCGAAACGTTGCGCTATATATTTATAAACCATTCATTGTTTTCCAAAATTGTGTTGTGTTTTTAATGTGCTCAATCACTAAATGCCACTCAAAGATTATATTTGAAATAAATCCTGAACACTCAAGGGAGATAAATCTAGGAGAACTTGTTTGAACCAGATCAAGTACCGTTATAACATGTTAAAGATGAGTAGTTTTAAGATACAAGGTTGTTTTCATCATTTTTTTTATCAAGAATAAGATAAAGATGTTGACTGATTTTATATATTTATTCATATGTTGGCAAAAGATGTAAATAGACAGAGATATCAGGTTTAATGCCCACTCGACACAAACTAGATCATTTCGGGACTGTCATATGGTTTGATTTTATGTTCGCTTGCTCGTAGCAGGTCTTAGTTATAGAAGGAAGCTAGATGACTCAGGGAAAAACCTGGGGTTTTTGGGGGGGAGGGGGGGGGGGCGTGTTTAAACAATATTTTATTGAAAAATTGAAAGCGACTGAGGAGCAGGTATAACCTTTATGACCACACTTCTTGTCATATTCTGAATTGAAACCACGCCACACTGTGCTAACAGACCTTATGGTCTGAAGCACATCTCCCCATCCTCCCTCATCCTCCCCATCCTCCCCATTCTCCCCATTAAATGATCTACAGAAAATAATCTCTGTGTCAATATTTGGGTTATTATAAACTTTATCAAAGATATTTATTAAAACAAGGTATAATTTTATGGATATCCTATTACTGAGTTTATTACTAGGCAATGTTGCGATGAGGATACTCTCATCTTTATCAAACAAGCGTATAGTAATAAACTCAGGAATTGTGTATCCATAAAATTATACCTTGTGTTAATATGTTCAATTACTATTATTACAGACAGAAACATTAAAACATGTCAGGCCATAACTATAATGGATAGAATACCTCCACTCACCATCTCCTCCTCCCCTCCTGTGTACACATGTCAGGACATAACTATAATGGATAGAACACCTCCACTCACCATCTCCTCTTCTCCTCCTGTGTACACATTGATGTGCACGTTAAAGATCCCTTGACAGTTGGAATTCGATATAAAAGTAGGATGTAGCGCTGCTATCCGAACAAAATGTCCCTCATAGTCCACTGTATACCAGTCTTTATTAGCCCAGTCGGATGTTAACTGGTTAACCCCCATTATATTTCATTTCATTTCATTTCAAAATTTATCTTCTTTGCAGGCCTAGAAATAACGGTTTTAGATGTACCTGACAAAATGTCAGACTTATGAAATAGTACCTGACATTTTGAACTTAATACCGGACATGTATTAATAATATCATTAAAAAAGAAAAATCATTGCCGGACAAAATGACAGGCACCAGAGGTTTTGTGCCTGACAAAGTCTGAATCTGTGCCTGACATTGTCAGTGACAGGTGCCTTATTTCCGGGCTTGGTTCTTTGACAGGATAAATAGTTAGATCTCATTCTAGATTAGGACGGTAAATAATTTTGGACACAAATACACAGACATTACAAGTAGTAAACAAATATATAAATCAGATCGATCAACTGAATCAATCCATGGTCTAGCCGCACTTGTCCGCTTCGCTTCACAATCGAGTGTCTCAAAGGAGGGGGGGGGGATGGCCTAGTGGTCTAGAGTGCCACGCTTCGACCTCTAGCTGGCCGGTCACCTCTGCCTTACGGCTGTGGTTTTGATCCCTGGTGTGAGCGTATGTGGCATGGAGATAGGGGTGCCTTTTCAACCTCACATCCGAGCACTCCGGTTTCCTCCCACTGCTAAAGACCCCTACGCGCAAGCGAATTATTGAAATTAAATTAAACCATATGTTAGTCCCGAAATGACCTAATGGCAATAATCAATTTGTGGGCTAGCCGTGCGCGTCAACCTGCACTTTACAGTCGAGGGTCTCAATGGAAAGAAAAAACTAATGATACCATTCGATATCAGGACAGTGAATAATTGTATGTAGTCTTGTTATATCAACGAAACTTTTTCCTGAATTTAAAAACAAAGTTCTAATTTCACCTGTCATGAACTCGTATAATGGCAAGAAATAAATTGTGTTTATCAATTATTTAAAGTTAGACAGGGAGCCAGTGTTTTTTACCTTGTTATACAAACAACGTGAACGTTACCACAAACAACCCTTGTTGATCCTACAGGTTAATACAACATGAAAGGAAGTACCCTATTTACTTTGGCACCAAAAATACCTGTGAATTGTGGGTAATATGAGGACAAGTAGTTATTTAACTTTCTCGATTCGTGTTTGTTCCTAACAAATGGAGAGCAGGAAGATCTATTAATATCAGACATCTAATGACAAAACACAATTCAATGTTTTATTTCGTCAATAACTTCTTATAAAACCCAACGCTATCTACTCACAGTGAAAATGTCGTATTGAAGATGCATTATGTAAGATTTAGATAAAGAGCTTGGTATTCTCGCTATAATAGTTCGAAAATAGATAATGTAAAATAAATATTTTGAAAATCTCATTCAAATTACTCTATTGCTGTAGTTATTTTGGATAGCTTTGTTTGTCACACCATGGTCACACATATAGTTTTTTCTGCAATATTTTTCTTCATGTATGTGCTAGTTAATTGTTCATAATGAATTTTGCGCAGAGTGACGTAATATACTCGCAATTGTCATCATCTTAAACTTAGTTTGAGCTCTGGTTAATCCCGATTGATTTTGTTACGCTGTAATGTACATGTATTGGTTGTTGATCCAACTGCTAACCAGTCATAATTTGTGACAGGAATTAGCGATTTTTTTAGCAGTGGGATTAGTTATAATCAAACGAAACACAGCGAGGCGTATGTAGATCTCAAAGAAATACTGTCCTAAATTTGAAAACTACGGTCAAACTGCAGATCACATGTACCGTCATATGAAATATCTCAAATTAACTACCAGTACTAAAAAATTTGATATAAATAAATGCATAAATACTTCGATCTGTGATCTATGATGCGTATTGGGTGTACAGGACTGTTTGAGTCAGAAGGCCTCTAATTTTACCCCAATATCAGCAGACACTGATTTGAACTTTCAATTTTATTTTAAGGAGATGAATTTTGATAATTTTAGTGAGCTTTTTGGTACTATAAAGTGAGATGTCAATAGTCTTGTAGATTCTAATGTAAATAAAACCACTCCCCTTCCCCTTTCCTTTTACCCTCCCCTTTCCCTTCCCTTCCCCCCTCCCACCTCCTTTCCCACTTCCCTTTTCCACTTCCCGTTAACCCTTTATGTACCCCCTGGCTATAAATTACTGATGACACATACATGTATACCGGTAATAACATCCCACTGCTTTCGATGCCTGGAAACAGGATATTTAAAATTGAATTACATTCTCCACTGCTGTGTAACACAAATAGGACATTTATTATTTTTTTTCATTGTTTGCCGAGATAAACGTTAATTTTTCGCCACTTCACAGTGAAGTGACATAATGCCAAATAATTTAGTTTTCACTTTGTCCATCTTATTTTAATTCCCTTAATAAGCGATTCATCATGTTTGTCATGAAAGTGAAAGACAAAGCTTAGCATGTCACCCTAGATTATCCATTTTTTTCTAACCTAATTCAGCTAATGGAAGATTGGTTTCAATTATTTCAAATAAATCTAGGAAAATTAACAGTGCCTTTGTAATATGTGCAGTCGAGTGTAAATGCAGTACATGTGCGTAGTGCACCCGAGCACAATAGAGGGCGTACTTTGAGGTAATTAATGATGATCGAAGTATCGCAGAAAGGACATAAAAATAAAGGAGAGTATTTGATAATTTGAAAAGACAATAGAATTAAAAACAAATTTGAAGTCCTTCACTGGGTATCAAAGTGGCAAGAGTTGTCTTCATGGAGCGCTCGGGACGCGTTTTTAAAATCCTTTGCCACCTGCCATCTTTTGTTCTTAATAAAAATTAACTTTAAAAAAGATAAAGATAGGCCCCTAGCCTACATTTGTTTTTAAGGCATGTAGATGTTTGTCAGGAGCCGACACGGATGCATGTTTGATAACCATTATATTTGTTTCTGGTTTTTTTTTATGTTTAAAATTCATGTGATACACACTCAGTATTCATGTAATAAGTATAGATCTAAAAAAAAAACCGCAAAAAAAAAACAACACAATTTATATGGAAAACAATCACTGGTTTATACACATATAGCACGACGTTTTGACAAGTATTCTCTTATCGTTATCAAGTACAAATAATGAATAGATCTGTATTATTGCAAAAATAGATGGTTTTTATAATAGAAACACATTGATTTTATAGTAGGGACACATTGTTTTAAAATTAGGATACCTTGTTTTAAATAGGGACACATTGGGACACATTGTTGTAAAATAGTGACTCATTCTTTTATAATTGAGACACATTGTTTGAAAATAGAGACACATTGTTTTAAAATAGAGACACATTGTTTTAAAATAGAAACATATTGTTTTAAATTAGGATACATTGTTTTGAAATTAGGATACATTGTATTAAAATAGATATACATTGGGACACATTGTTTTAAAATTGAACTACATTGTTTCAAATTTGAACTACATTGTTTTGAAATGGGGATAAATTGGGATACATTGTTTTAAAATACAGACACATAATCTAATTAAAATATAGATGTACATTTCATTTCGTTTTTATACGCCCACATTGAAATGTGGTCGTATATTGTCGTCGCCCCCGTCCGTCCGTCGGTCCGTCCGTCGGTCCGTCGGTCCGTCCGTCGGTCCGGCGTCCACAATTGCTTGTGGACGCTCTACAGGCTAAAGTTAATATCTGATTGACTTTAAATTTATACACAGTGTTTAAGGTCATGAGACGAAGAAGCCTATTGTTTTTCAGCGATTTCCGATAATAACTACCAGAGTTATGGCCCTTGATCACTTCAAAAAATCTTGTGGACGCTCTAGAGGCCAAAGTTAATATCCGATTGACTTTAAATTTATACACAGCGTTTTAGGTCATAAGACAATGAAGCCTATTGATTTTCAGCGATTTCCGATAATTAGTGCCAGAGTTATGGCCCTTGATCTCTTTAAAAAATCTTGTGGACGCTCTAAAGGTCAAAGTTAATATCCGATTGACTTTAAATTTATACACAGTGTTTAAGGTCAAAAGACGAAGAAGCCTATTGATTTTCATCAATTTCCGATAATTAGTGCCAGAGTTATGGCCCTTGATCACTTCAAAAAATCTTGTGGACGCTCTAGAGGCCAAAGTTAATATCCGATTGACTTTAAATTTATACACAGTGTTTAAAGTTATAAGACAAAGACGCCTATTGATTTTCAGTGATTTCCGATAGTTAGTGCCAGAGTTATGGCCCTTGATCACCTCAAAAAATCTTGTGGACGCTCTGGAGGCCAAAGTTAATATCCGATTGACTTTAGATTTATACACAGTGTTTAAGGTCATGAGATGAAGAAGCCTATTGATTTTCAGCGATTTCAAATAATTACTGCCAGAGTTATCTCCCTTGATAACTTCAAAAATTCTTTTGACGCTATAGAGGCCAAAGTTACCATCCGATTGACTTCAGATTGATACATAGAGTTTAAGGTGTTGAAACAAACAAGTATTTTGATTTTCAATGAATTTAGATAACTGAACAGCTAAATCCATGATATTAAATGTTTCATGTATATACTAATTGTTAGCTTGGGGTAAAACTTTATAAAAAGCAATCGAATTCTAATGATTTTCTGATAATTACATACGAGTTGTTACTCTTAATCAGTTTTTAGTGTATTACAAATGTTTCATTACCGAAAAAAGTAAAAATATGCGACAACCCTTGTCGACTGCCCGGTCGATTTAGCTGCTGTGGGCGTATGTTTCGTTGCCTGGCAACCTATCTTTTACACTTTCGATGGCCTACACTTATGTAGATCTAACAAGTTATAGTGGGAATTCACGTTCTATGACGTCAGGTATCAAGCACAAGACATTTGACCCGATAACATCAATCATTGGATTAACCAATTAGTGACCGCCATGCTTTTTAAAATCTACTTTTGTTTTGTTTTGATTTCTATCCGCTGGTAATATTTACCCACAGTTCCACGCATGAAAAGGTCAAACGGTCAATTCAACAGACCATTTGATTGGCTGACCCCTCATTTCAGGCAGAACACGACTTAAATAACAAGTCTTCCAGATCCAAGAGTAGTAAAGACAAGTAAAAACGAAATTTTGAACTATAAAAAACGAAACGAAATTGGATCTGTGTTTTAAAGGGCCAATCCCGATAACTTTTTGGGGAATAAAACTGCTTAATTTTGTGTTAAAATCCTTTAAAACCCATTACCTAAGGCCGACCAACTAACATGATATTTGTGATACGCTTGTAAATAACTTAAACCTGACAGTCTTCATCTGGAAATGGAGACCGTTGTATTATACAGTATCTGGATAAAACCAGACTTTTTTCTACAAAAATAATATGTAGGTGGAAATTACCCTTTGTTATCAAGTACAGTACATAGATCATTCACTGTATAGACCTATCAAGAAACGGGAATCGATTATCAGGTCACCCAATGAAAAAATTGACCCGAAATCTTAAAAGGGTTACGTGTCCGGATAAGCAGTGTTGACGTTCACGTCCAAATGACTCAATATTTTGAGCTGAAATTTTGCGACACGGTAAATACACCACACCTCTATATTTTGGTCCATAAATTTCATAAATACTCGGACTTTAATTTTTGAGACTCTGTTCTTATCGGGAGGGTCCCTTTAATCAGATTGTTCTTAGTGTATACAGGATGTGGGGTTAGGTTGACTTAATCTAAGTATCTGTATAGAATCATATTCAATTATTAGTATTATTTATTTCACATTTTCATTTCCCTCTTCTCAAGGGGTCCACTTTATTTAATCCTTTTTGATGCATTAGTTTCCATTTAGATGCTTTTCAGAGAGATGCTGCTTCAGAATTGTAACTGACATTGTCCTGTAAGTTTTTTTTTATCAGATTTTGGGAGGGTTTGATAAGAGATTGGGGGGACTGATTAGAAAGTGAGGTAGGGGAGTTATTTAACATGTACAGTACATGCTTTCATTCTTTGAAATTTTGATGTCAGAATAATAGTATGTACACATGTATGTTTTTTTTACATTTTGTAAGCAAACTAATTGAATTATATCTTATGTTAGTCCCAAAATGACCTTGTTTGTGCCTAGTGGAGTTAAATGGTAACCATAACTAGTGTGTGTCAGTGGATGTTAAACCTCCTCTCTCTCTCTCTCTCTCTCTCTCTCTCTCTCTCAACCACACTTGATTGGGCCTATTGAAATAAAATTGAACATAGTTTGTTATGAGTCTCTCTCTCTCTCTCTCTGTCTCTCTCTCCTGGTGTATATTTTGATGGTTATATGTATAGTTTATATTAAATACTACATGTATACCTGATAAATGAATAACTGGATTAAACACTAGTACATGTTATACAACAGTGCAAACAATACCCCTAACTTGATTCATGTGCTTTATTAACACTGGCTACTATTTAAACATGATTCATGTATATTTGGGCTGCTGTCTATTGGAAATAGCCAATCAAATTATTGTTTATGAACTCTCAACCAATCAACAAGGAGTTTTTGAAACGTCTTGGGGTGTTGTGGCCTAAGGCTAATTGATTTTAATCACCTGTTGAAGGGAACTGACTTTCGGCTCATTTAGGTCCAGGTGACATTGTACATGTTGATTGGGTTGTCTGCTAGTCAGTCCGTCCATCTACAAGTTGATCTATTCAGACTCAATCAGACATAGTTCATACGAGGATAGACCAATACTCCTCACCCAGCTGAACGATATTATTGACATCGGTTGATGCCTGAACTATTATCAATGTAGCGTAATGTTTTGTGTAAGATGTAGGCGGGGCTTAATGTCAACAAAGTAACGACTGTGTGAAGTTGTATTAAACACCGACACAAAAAGATCATTGTGCTATATTGTATTGATGTATCTACTACTATCTTGACTTGCGATCTGAACAGAGTTACGTGGGATTCGTTGACTAAGCTGTTAAAATAGCAATTGTTGTTTTAGCTTCAGGAGAAATTGTTGGAATAAGCCGGAGGAGAAATTTTTTTTTTTTTTATTGATTGTTTGTGATAAATGATTTGTAGTTTATTATTTAATTCAAAATGATCAACCTCAGGCTGCAGAGAAATAAATCATTCAGTGAATTGTATTTAGCTGGGGAGGACCGTTAACAGAAGCATACAAATTTAGTGAATTTGAATTTTCTTTAAATGAACTCATTTCATTAATGGTGTGTAGTTTGTTAAGTGAACAGCTAGATCCAATATTAAATGAATAGAAGCATGCAAGTTTAGTGAATTTGAATTCTTCTTTTTAATTTTAATCATTGACGAAGAGAAATGCTAGTCTAAGATTAGCTAATCTGACTTTTGAGAATGCTAAACTATGTGAAGAACTAATCTCTATTAACTCATTCCATTAATGGTATTAAGTTTAAATGAATGGCTAAATTCAATCAAGTTTAGTGAATTTGAAGTTTTCTTTAAATTAACTCCTTTAGTTAATGATATTTAGTTTGTAGAGCATTGTTAAATGAAATCACATTCAAGTTAAGTGAATTTGATATTTGTGTTTAAATTAATGGAACTTTGAATCGTGGTGTTTAGTTGCGTGTTTTACGATGGATATTAACAACACAAATCTGATATTTCACGAAGGTAAAGTTGTAAACATCAATAACCACAACACCATGCATCGGCATAAATTCTCGGATGCTGTCCGCCAACAAAACACTGTCGCTTTAACAGGTAAGGAAGTATTTAGTATTTATTTTAGGGGATTGGGGATTGGGTTATTATAGAAGATCGTTGAATAACATTTGGTATAAGAAAACATAATCTACGCCCCTATTACCCCACCTGTGCATTCTGTCAAATCTACCTCTCTTATTTCTCTCTCTCTCTCCACCCTTACCCCCCCCCCCCCAAAGAAAACAACCCCCCTTTCCCAAATATGCTACCACCACATTCTACACATCCTCCCCGCCCCAAGTTAGCGACAACCACATCCACCCTACCCTGAGTCAGCTATCATCACATCCTCCCCAACCCAGCTAACTACCACCACATCCTTCCCATCCCAAATAAGCTACCACTACATCCTTCCCACACAGAGTAAGCGACAATCACATCCACCCCACCCTGAGTCAGCTACCATCATGTCCTCCCCAACCCAGCTAACTACCACCACATCCTCCCCACCTTGAGTAATTTACCACCACATCCTCCCCACCTTGAGTAATCTACGACCACATCCTCCCCACCCTGAATAAGCTAACCCACCCCACCTCGAGTAAGCTACCACCACATCCTCCCAAACCCAAATAGGCTTACCTCCACACCCCAAGTAAGCTACCACCACATCCTCCCTACCTTGAGTAATCTAACACCACATCCTCCCCACCCAGAATAAGCTAACCCAACCCACCTCGAGTATGCTACCACGACATCCTCCCCACCCCAAATAGGCTTACCTCAACACCCCAAATAAGCTACCACCACATCCACCCCACCCGAGTAAGCTACCACCACATCTTCCCCACCTTGAGTAATCTAACACCACATCTTCCCCACCCCGAGTAATCTAACACCACCCACCAGTCACCATTCCACTCCTCTGCAGAAGAGCATCCAAACATCAGAAATGAATTCCCTATTTAGTATAACGAAGTTTGTGTATTGAATTTGACTAGATGATATTAGAGTCGCATTACTATCAATAGCAATCTGATCACATTTCTGTTAGTTGTTGGACGTTAACATGTTGAGGATTATAAGATTCATGTAAAGAATACCTTAATCCCTTAATTTCTAACACCCCTAATATCTACATTGACATTGCATGTATGGGAAATGTTAAGGATAATAAGATTTCAGAAAAGGGGAGGAGAAACGGCTACACTCCTTTAAAAGAGTAGCCTTGGCTAGAGATTTTTATGTATCTGATTATAAGATTGAGGTGAAAGGTACCTTAATCCCTTAATTCCCTAACACCCCTAATGTGGGAACAACTGATATACATGTAGACCGTAGACATAATAAGACATCATGGTGTAAAGTTTTCATTTATAAAGTAAAGGAATGGGTTTAACGACCCTGAACTAACTCCACCTTTTTTATTTGCTTTCAAGTGTCTCTTTCATATACCCATCAATCATGTCATCAGATATGACCAAACATCAAATAAACTTGATCTGTTCGTCTTATATATCACCTGGGGTTTAAACTCTGGACGAATATACACCGGTCTGATAATAACGGGTAACATTAAAAAACACAACACAATTTATATGGAAAATATTCATTAGTTTTATACACATATAGCACAACGTTTCGACAAGTGTCCCCTCATCGTAATCATTTGTGCTTGAAAACAATAAAAGAATTCCCGTTGATTGTTTTCCATATAAATTGTCTTGTGTTTTTTAATTGCACTCAATCACTAAATGCCACTCAAGTGTTTTAAACGGGTAACATTGACTACAAGACCGCGTACACAGTACAGGCACAGATTTGGGTTTTTTAATCAGCCTTTTTGAATATTCATAACAGTACATGTCTGGCAATGATTTCCTCCGGGCACTCCGGTTTCCTCCCACTGCTAAAGACCCCTACGCGCAAGCGAATTATTGAAATAAAAATTAAACCATGTTAGTCCCAAAATGACCTAGTTTGTGTTGAGTGGACGTTAAACCCCATTTCTCTCTCTCTCTCATGTCTGGCAATGATTTATTTTTTATTGATTGAACCATATAGACGCAATATGATGTAGTTTGTGTCGAGTGGACATTGAATCCCATTTTTCTCTCTCTCCAGGAATCTTTGGTCCCACTTGTATGGATACCATTCCAGGTTAATGAGCAGTGCCTGACAATATCTTAGACAGGTGCCTTTATTGCTAGTTCAAATTCTCAGATAAACATTTTACCATTGGTACACGAATCATGCACCATAATGCGTTTCTGAGCCATTTGTAAGAAGGTACACAAAGAACGAGGCTAGACATATTCCACAAGTCATGACAAACAGTGACGCCATATTTTGATCTGTAGAGCATGCACAATAAATACTATCTGTATAGACTGGAATAACCATTCGATTGGTATTTCTGGCGTATTTCGCCGAATATAACTGATTAGAAATTACAGTAAAATCAGGAACGATTGAATGTGACTCAGTTTAACTACATTCAGCTTACATTATTCTATGCATTGCGACCCATTTGTGTCAATTTCTAGGCCCCAAATATTAGCGATTTAGCTCCTTTAAATAAAATCATGAAAAGAAAATTGATAGTACATGTGTATGTTCATGATAACTCTTGTTTGTTTCTTTTCCTTTATAAATACATTTCATCAGTTTTCTTTCCGCCACTGTCCCCACTTAACCTATTTGCAAACTTTATCATCGTTTATCAGAAATTTAGCATTCTTTTAGTTTATTTCACAAAAAAAAACCCTGTTCATTAATTGCCAAAAATGTATGCAGAAATTTAATTGATCGACAACAAATAGTTTTTTGCCAGTCATTTCTAACGAGATTTTGCGTTGGCATTTTGTTATTACGTTTTTTTTATTGCAGGAAGAAATGTCAACAAAAATCAATCGAATGCTATTTTATTCCGATTCTGTCGGAAAACTATTTTTTAGGCTTTACAAGTTTTCATTGTTTTGAAAGCCTGTCACGACTCCAGATATACAGAAGGAATATTTTACACAGACGACTTGACACGTTTCAACCTCGTCGTTACCTTTAACATTTTAAGACAAGAGATTTTTTTTTTTGGCAGAGTTTCTGGAAAAGTTCCAAGACGAGTTATTGAATTGTGTGGACCTAGACAAATTCTAATACCAGCGAAAAAAAATCAATAAACATTTTTATTTTGCGGACATTTTTGCGTGGTTGATAATTTGAGGTGTCAAGTAGAGTAGCGACCATTTTGTGAACAGATAATATAACGTTTGCAATTAATATCGCAAGATGCCCGCAAGTCTGAGCAATTTCGAGATTTTTTCTAATTTGATACTATCATTTCAAATTACAGTGTAGGGTGAAGTCTACGATTCTTGCATGAAATTAGCATTAGTGATTACCCAGGGACCACTAGCGCATTTCATATCTGGTGATCTAGGGAATAAAGTTACTCTTGATTGTTGCAATTTATTTGTTAAATATCAGGCTTGATTACCAAACGGCTTTTTTAATGTCACAGTTTCTGTTGGTGTAACACATGCGTCCGTTTTATAAGACTTGTTCATTTCTTGGCTGGATCCTGGCATGGGTCATTATGTTTTATGGATAGATAAAATATATGGATAAAAATTGCTACAATTGTTTTTTTTTTCTCTTCCTCTAATTTCAAAGATGCAGAATTACTTAAATTCCTACCTTGTGAGTTTTCTTCGGGCACTCCGGTTTCCTCACACTGTTAAAGACCCCTAAGCGCAAGAGAATCATTGAAATAAAATTAAACCATATGTTAGTTCTCAAATGACCCGGTTTGTGTCGAGTTGACGTTCAATCCCATTTCTCTCTCTCTAGTACTTAAAATAGTAAATTTCTCCACCTAATATGAACTCAGATTGTTTATTTAATATTTAATTACGAAAATAAAATAAAAATACCAACTTTAAATAATCTCCCTGCTTGGATTCAATTGGATTTAAATTATATTGACGAACAGCGACAGGGTAGTGGAATTACATGTACCACATAGCAAGGAGCATAAATCTATGAAATTTCAATTCAACATATCTATTTAAATATTGAATGAAAACTATTTTTTGTGACTTACATTATTTTTATTAGAGATATAACTTTCACAACTGTGTTCAATATGTGTCAAGGGGAAGTTAAACCTAGTGGATCTCTCTCTTTATGATAACTAACTATACAAATTGAACATATTTGTATCAACGAGACCCCCCCAGCAATTGTCTTGGGTTAACATGACATAACTGTACGCTATTGATAACTGTGTTCACTTTCTATAATCATTGTAAGAACATTTGTACAGGATTTTTTTTATATATATACATGTATATAGACCGCCCACGGACCTTTGGGATTTTACTGATCAAATTCAAGTCTAATTACAACGACATGTTTAGACAGATTTTCAGCAGATTTTTATGGCATGCATTATTTGCACACAGATTAAACTTGTTATACAAGCATGCGACAAAAACATGTACGAAGTACCGTATGTGAATAACAATATCAGGACCATAAAGGGCCTCATATAGGAAGTGGTATTAGGGTGTTCCATGTAAAGTAAACACAATATGATTTGTATTAGATAACAACTACAAGTGGATGTTAAACCCAAGCTTTCTCTCTCTCTCTCTCTCTCTCTCTCTCTCTCTCTCTCTCACACTCTCTCTCTCTCTCTCATGTAGATTTATTTGTTATTTATCAACTTCCTAGAGGAATAGTATGTAGTTTTTATCATCTCTCCAGCTGTCTTGCCCACCAATAATAGAAATAAAATGGAACAAAAGCTTCAAAGGAATATGATAATGAGGTGTAATGGGTTTGACAGACATCCAACAGATAGATTGACAGCTGGACACTCCATGTTTTTATAATAAAATATATAATAGACTAGTAGAACAATGGTGTATTTACATACATGTATATAAACCACATATTGACTAGACTGGTCAGATATAAACCACATATTAAATACATGTTATACTGGTAATATATAAACCACATATCGTCGCTTTGCTGGCGAACTGGCGAATCTGAAATCTTTAAGTATTGAGAATTTTGCGTTTGCAATTTGCGCTCTGTTGTTATCTCTGTAGCCATCAAATATTAACATTTATTTATGATTTAATATTTCATACATATACATCAGGAAACATGACGCCATTTACATATAACGTTATTATTGAATGGACATAGAGATAACAACGATATACACTACCGGGGTATATACATGACCACATATTAAATACATGTCTACTGGCCGTGTGTATGTTGGTCTACCAGGTTTATAGTCGTGTATATATATATAAACCACATATAGACTACCGGGGTATATATATGACCACATATTAAATACACGCTGTACTGGTCTACCGGGGTAAACACATGTTATACTGGTCTACCGGGGTATATGTTATACTGGTCTACTAAGGTATATATATATAGTTATACTGGTCTACCAGGGTACATACATGTTATACTGGTCTACCTGGGTACATGTTATACTGGTCTGCCAGGGTGTATAACATATGCAATTATTTCTCAGTAATTTAATTGCGCATAGAGGACCTAGAGAAAACTGTTGAGATTATGAAGACGACCCTACTCCTTTTCGTGTACAGGTACACGTACACGCTTTCCATCCAAACCATACCATGCGTTATGATTTAAAGCCACCTCGACCAACCAACATTCCGCATGTACAATAGAATATCTATATACAGGGTTTAAGCTATAAGTGGATAAGTGGATATATTTTACAATTATATGGTATTTGAATGTGCTATGATATAATTACTATATGATAATAAATCTTATACATTGTACATATCTTTGGTCAGTTCGAATTTATAATAGAAACTTGTTACACTTGACTGATTCCTGATTTATAAGCTTTTAAAATTTGTTCACATTGTGTCCTAATTTTATCAAATTTTCTGACAGATATTAAATTATTTATATTTGATAAGTAAAATACAACCTGTGTGTTGGAAAACTTTTTGTTTTGAAATGAAATGACATGTTGTTTTCTGCCATAATCTCAGAGTTGTTTTAATTCTTCTCCTAAAATAATGCTGATTAATATTAAAGATGCATAATGTAACAGCTAAATCTGCGAATTGCAGGTCTTTCGGCTTCAAATGTTATATAAATTATTATTTAGACATTTATTAACATGACTAGTCTATAATCTACACTCTAGATCATCGGGGGGTTGGGATGGCCTAGTGGTCTAGAGTGCCGCGCTTCGACCTCTAGCTGGCCGGTCACCTCTGGCTTGCGGCTGTGGTTTCAATCCCTAGTGTGAGCATATGTGGCATGGAGATAGGGGCGCCTTCTCAACCTCATTGGTTTCCTCCGGGCACTCCGCTTTCCTCCCACTGCTAAAGACCCCTATGCGCAAGCGAATTATTGAAATAAAATTGAAATCATAGGTTAGTCCCAAAATGACCTAGTTTGTGTTGAGTGGACGTTAAACCCCATTTCTCTCTCTCTCTCTCTAGATTATCAGATAGCCGAAATTTAAATGGATTTGAAGACCTGTGAAAATTTGAAATTTAGCAATAAAATTGACAATCAAGAAGTCTTTGTTGTCAAGTACCATTTCTCTGATGATAAACAATCTACGTGTATGCTACATTTATATCATCCAAACTATAATAACTTCTCTAAGAATAAAGTAAATTGAATGAAATTTTCAATATATTTCTTTACATTATCAATGTTTGAACTATACAACAAGAACTATCAACTCTTGAACTAATTCTTACATTATGGCTCTTTTGTGAAAGTTGGATCTCTACAAGGTATATTATCTATTATTGAACTGTAACAGCAAAACTGTCAGCTCTTTATCTAAATCTGACATAATGTAGCTTTAACATGATCGTATATTGACGCCCTGATGTGATCAGTGATTGACAGATATGATGGTAGATACTGACAGGTAAATTGATTGACCAGGTAAATTGATTAGTTTGTAATAATTACTGGTAAAACAGGTGTTTTTATATCACATAAGACGATCGTTTATTACAAGTAAATACAGGTGTAAATATACATATAACATATTCGTCTTTTCATACATATTTCAATAATTTGTATTTGTGAAATTATTAACTATTTGATTAAACACGCATTATTCAAGAGCAAAATTTGCCTATTTTAGGTCTTTCTTTAGGAATGAAATGTTATCTAAATTATTAATTAGACATCCTGACCATAATGAAGTCTTGATATCAATGCTAGCCCTGATATTTATTGGATTAGGATTCGATTTGCTGCTCAACTTTCATTCCTGATATAATCATGAAATGAATAATGGACACTACATGTATGGTTTTTATCGCACAGACTTTAGTAATGATGATCGACACTAGGCCGAAAATTCAATTGCTAAATTCTCGGTTCAAAGTGGATCAATTTGCCTGAAATTCTCAGCAAATCCCTTTTACATTTTTTAACTATTATAATGAGAACTGCCTGCTTTTTATCTAATCTCCCATAATGTATTTTTAATTAAGTATTATTAACTTCAATATATCTCCAACATTTATTGATTTTTTAAGGTTTTTTTTCTGGCTGATAAACAGTTTGTTGTTGAGGTCTTGCAGTCTTCGATTAGTTATAATATTATGAATGAATATTATTAAAACGACAGCTGGGAACACAAGGTTAAACTTGTATATATGATATACATGGGGACAGCTTGTTGCAACTACCAATAACTATTAATTCTGCTTCATTGATTTTTATGAGTTTTATGTCAAATTACTTTATTTTGGTTGTCGTTGGGAGTAGGGTGGTTTACTACAATGTTTCGTCAAAAACTTTCGAAGGAAGAGATGGTTCGTTCCCGATTTATTTGTAGGGGTAAGCAATTTAGATCAATGAATGAATTGATATACTAATTGATTTTGCTATTTAATGAAATCGTACAACAGGGTTTTTTAAAAATGGAGTATGATGCTTGTGCTGACAAAATACATTGAACTCGAACATCTTTGAAATGTTTACGTTTTATAATGATAGATAATAATGTCATTTAGAGAGAAAACTGAATTGGGTGAATTTTCATAAATGATTTCAGTATAAATAGAAATATCCAAGTCAATATACGGGGGTTTATACATAAAATAAAATAGAGTTTTGCATCCTTCCTTTCTGCGCTGACTGGGCTCATGAAGACAGGCATACGCTATTTATTTATTTATTTATTTATTTATTCTTCAAGTAAAGGTTACAACATGACAACAATAAATTAAAGTACATGTACTAAGAACTATGAGCTGCATTGTATGATCGGGAAAGTGGCAACAATATAATATATTAAGTTGTGCATATAAAATAAAGACGTTCTGATGCATTGTATGATTGGAATAAGAAATGAGAAGTATGATAGGTATGATGTCATGAAGAGACCTTTACTTAGGATAGCCCAAAAAGCTTGACGTAAATAACATCTATTGCTTATTTCCATTGGGGTCCAGGGTTGTCAAGGTCATCATTAGAAGACAAAATATAATAACTAAGCCATCACAGCAATGTATCACAAATAATTAAAAATAATTAAGTCTACATGTTATACATCAACCAATTTTACTAATAGTAGATAATCAAGCATGTAGGCCTATCACAGATTAATTTTGGGTTAACAATAAATACTTCTTGCCTGCAGCTTTAAAGCTGTATAGTGATTCTAAAGACTTAATATCATTCGGTAAATCGTTCCAGATACTTATGGCTGTGTAATAAAATGATGTGAACTGATCTCGACCCGCGCATTTTGGAACAGAAAAATTGAATAAACTAGATCTTGTGCCGTATTGATGAGTATCTCTAACACATTTGAATTTTGATTGAAGGTATGATGGACAATTATTATGAAAAATCTTATGTACATGGTTTAGTTTTAACTGTTTAACTCGGTTTTCGACATCTAGTACTTTGAAATCTGAATATGAAACATGATCTCTACGTCCAAGCTCATGTATAAATCTAAGGACCTTATTTTGAACGACTATACAGTGTGTGCTTAGTGAAATTTGGACATGACCCACTCTTGTTTGAATTTCAATGTCAAGGGATCTTTTATGTACACATCTAAGTTTACACAGGACCCCAGTTTTCGTCCTGCTTAAAAAACAAGACACTGTCCTTTTGAGGCCTTCCATCCTTCGCCAATGACAAGGGGAAACCATGCTGGAAAATCTAGAGGAAGTTTCTTGATCCACCCAGGGATCGAACCTCAGACTTCCTGTTTTGTGAACCATTGCTTTAATCAATGAGTCACTTCGACTCTCTGTATATCATCTAGGATATTAGAATATTGATTTTTATAATAAAACTGTAGTTTAACCTAATTTGCATATTGATATCCCTGGTTTAATTCTATCGTGCCGTGTAATGTGGATCGTATCATCTTTTTTTTACACAGAATAATTATATTCATGCTTTATAACCATTCTGTAATGAGGTAATAAATGTAGGGTTAGTATCGACTAGAGAACTATGGTTATTCCACGATAAAGGTGCTGGCTCATTATCAAGAAGGTTATGGGTTCGATCCTGGTGTGGGTGTAGAAAGTTTGCTCCTGTCAGTGGTGTGGAATGGGATGTGTGACTATTAGGGACAGTGTTTAGTCGTTCGGGTGGGACGAAATGTCCAGTCCTGTGTACACGTTGGTGTGGACGTTAAAGAAGCCTTGGTGAAGAATAAGTGGAAATACCATGTTCTGGGCAAAATTCTACTCAAAGGACACCTGCCTTCATTAACCTGGCTAGTATCAAAAAGTAGGATGTTAAACCCCATTTCATTTCATATTTCATCTCGCATTACATTTCACATTTCATTTAACATTTCATCTCATATTTCTTTACATATTTCATATTATCGTCCATATCCATGTGCTTGTTTATTAAAAAGAATAAAGATTTGTTTTAACGGAGAAGGTAATAGTATTATCTCACCACCTGCCATTATACTTGTAATAAACTACATGCTATTTTAATATCAAACACTAATTGGCATCCGTCACCCTTCTGACCTCCAATAACTAAACAAAGGTTTGAACGGCCAACGGACATCTTGTGAGTATAATTATAGAAATGACCAGTATTACCTGTCTTTATTCGTCATTGAAATCAGTTGACCTGTCAATAGTTGGGTTAGACCACAACACCAGCAGGACCGTGGAGTCCATCGCGCCCAGAAAACGCCAGTCGGACCAGCAGCATGTCAATTTTTGTTATATGAGAGCACTTATTCAAAATTTTGTGACTTAATTTGGAAACTAAAGTGATAAGTTGCTATTTTTAAAAGCATTTAGTTTCAGATTTTTAAGTTTTGAAATTGGAGTGGTTAATGATTTATGATTATACCCTAAGGAAGTTAAAATAAAATTAGTTTGTCCTTAGCCATTGATTCAAAAAAAACAAAAGAATGTCTGTTTAATTTGAATATGATGTAGAGAGTACAGGTATCATCATGGATATGATTTAATGGTCATATTATTATTATGACTCCGGTAATTTTATACAGGATGTCATATTTTGCTTTCATTATAGCCCAGGGAGATAGAGAAATTGGGTGTAACATCCACTTGACAAAATCTAGGTTCAATTTATATCACTAATACGCTTTTTTGTAGGACAGGCGACTCGACATACACACCATTTCTCTGATTATCGCAAGAGAGATCTTGAATCTCTTGCAAACTACAATATTAAGTTGAATCACTAAAACAAAATATCAGTCCGACAATTTTTCAGTTCTGTTTCGTATTTGTAAAGAGAATGCTGAATTGAAAATTTGTCATCATTCGACATCAACTACATGTATGAGTTCCCCTGAAATCTTTTGATGAACCCCTCTTATTCAATCTCAGTCATTTTTATTTTGATTTTGTTTTCTTAATTAAATTTTGAATAATCAATTTTAGTTAATTTTAAGGTGCATTAAAAAGCTAGGAATTTTTTTATATTTTCTGAAAAATTTAAATAACGTACAGAGGCCTGATCCAATCACCTATATTTGTAATTTATTTTATTCCTCTCGACACGTGTTTCGTTATAAATAATAAATAGGCCTACTCAATCAGATTGATTTAATCGTTTATTTAATGGTTCTCTCAATTTATATCAACTACTGATTTATTTATTTGTTGGAGATGGATTTTGTTTTAGCGTGTTGTGATAGGAAATGTATGAATAATTAAATATAATTACATAGATGTGCCTTAGTTTACGAAATCAAAAGGTGCCATGGTGGTGAAGTGGGTAAGACGCTGGCTCGCTAGCCTTGAGGTTGGATGTTTGATCCCTGCACTGGCCAAGAAAGTTTATCAGGATTTTCCGACATGGTTTCCCCCTTGTTAGTGGTGCAGGACAGAGGGTCTGACAAGAACAGCTGTCTAGTCATACGGATGGGACAAAATCTGAGGTCCCGTGTATAAAAGATCCCTTGGCAGTTCGAATTTGATATAAGTACATTGTGTGGCTGTCCCATTTCATTGATGCCCTACTGTTCAACACCAACTGTACTAATGAAGACAGGCATATAAAATTAAATAAACCCTTATCAAAACCCTTAACCCTTAGGTTTCTTTGTTATATATACAATGTGGTTCAGAGTACAATATGGCAGGGGGGTGGCCGCATGGTTAACATGTGCATGTTGTATTATAAGGTCTATCACCTGTCCAACCGTGTGGGTTTTCTCCAGGACCTCAAGTTTCCTCCCACTGCTAAAACACCCCTATGCACAAGCGAATTATTGAAATAAAAATTGAACCATGTGTTAGTCCCAAAATGACATACTCTCTCTCCCTCTCTCCCTCTCTCTCTATAAGTTCAATATGACCTGTTTCTTTGCTGCAACAAATGGAGTTTTCAAAATTAGCTTTTTATCATCAAAGACATGCATCAATATATTCTCTCATTAAAGGGGTATTCAATCCCCAATTTACTCAGCTTTGATGTACCGACATAAAGTTTCGCAGGTGTATAGAAATAACCGGTATATATCTCCAAGGTGTATAGCAACAACTAGTATTATAGCTAAGATCATCAAGTACACAATGGGGTTGATATTGCACCTAATGAACTCTGATACAGGTAGAAGGAACCCAGATCTCAGCTAATTCCCTGTTAAAGGTGAAAGGAACTAACATCTCGTCTAATGAACTCTGATACAGGTAGAAGGAACCCAGAAATCGTCTAATTCCCTGTTAATTAACTCTAATAATATTACCATTGATTCATTTGGTTTGACACACCTGGGATTAAGGCCCTGGGGATGAATTCTGCGGAAAAAGTTGCATTATTTATGTTGAAGTCGCTGTTACAGACGGATTATTTCGAACTAGAATAGTAAAACGGTTAATCCAGGTTAACAGATGGTCAGATATATCCACCGCTACTGTATTTTAAATGACGATATATTTATAACCAGATTAATGTCATGTACGGTGTTTTGGAAACAGGTAATGTAAAATATAATAATAATAGTTGATTCACAAATACATTTGTGATCAGTGTAGTGCATGAGTACGGCAGTTACAACAAACAAATTCAAATATAATTGTAAATTGTTATAAAATTTGGTATTGATATACGTTTGTTGTATTTGGATTATCTAGATATAATCTTTGAATATTGACTTGTGTGTCGACAGATTGGACTTGTGTGTCCACGTCCACAGATTTGTCTTGTGTGTCCTTATGTTTGTCTTGTGTGTCCACATGTTTGTCTTATGTGTCCATGGGTTTGTCTTGTGTGTCCACAGGTTTGTCTTGTGTGTCCACAGGTTTGTCTATTGTGTGCCCAAGTTTGTCTTGTGTGTCCATGTGTTTGTCTTTTGTTTCCAGATGTTTATAAATGTGTGTCCACATGTTTGTAAATTGTGTGTCTACATGTTTGTCTTGTGTGAACACGTTTGTCCTGTGTGTCCACCTGCTGGTCTTGCATGTCTGCATGTTTGTCCTGTGTGTCCACGGGTTTGTCTTGTTTGACCACATGTTTGTCTTGATTGTCTACGGGTTCGTTTTGTGTGATATTTATGGTCCTCCTATGATACTAGTTTGTCGTTTAGATTTGTAAATCTGTATAACTTTTTGTTATTTATTTATGAGATTATTATGAGACATGGGGTGTTGTGACTAATACATTGTTCAATTTTATTTCAATAAGTCGCTTGCGTGTTTGGGTCTTTAGCAGTAGGAGGAAACCGTGGGACCCGTGAGATTTGACGGTCGACCCTACTCCTTGTCACGCGTTCAACCAGGGTATGGAAACCAGTTGATCAGGATGTAAGATATTACAATGTTTAAATGAAATGAGATTATATATAAAGAGATTATAGAGTGTGTTGAGTATTAGATAGAGATTATATACATGTAAATAGAAACACAGATATGTCAACATATCAACTCTTTAACAAGATACAGTCTTAATACTCATCAACCATGATGACCCACAGAGGTCAAGATATACTGACCACAAAATAGCGTGGAACGGCTACTTGACACAAAGTAGGAGTAACATATATATAATGGTTCAGTTATATTTCAATATTTCTTCGGCAATGGTAGGAAACAACAGGACCCGGAGAAAACCCATGAGGTTGGACAGGCCACCATCTTATTAGAATCTAGGTAGACTATACTGATCACTGATTACTAATCACTGATTACTGATCACTGATTACTGTTCACTGATTACTGATCACTGGTGAAGAATAGAAATATTGTTTCTATTGAATATAAATAACTGGATTAAAAAAAATGACTATCACTGTTTTTTATTTTGAAGGACATAAATATGGATATAATTAGTAGTGTGAGACTTGAAAAAATTAGTCTTGTTTGAATTTCAATCTAAGCCATCAAAAAGTGTTCAAATAGAGAAATTGTTCAGTGGAATAGAGAGAAATGCAACACAGAATAAATTAATAGCCGATTTATTTTCTCTCCTTTTATCTGGCAGTGAGCAATGAAAGAGTAATTAACCAGACCCTATGTTGATTAAGTAGCCTTAGTCATCAAGATGTTTATATTATGATTGTAATATGATATGTTAGTAGAAGGATGGGGCTTGTTAACAAGTGATTAGTCATGGTTCATTGATACACGACTTTAATAGACCAGAACTGTTACTTTTACTGTTTTCATTCTACTGTTGTTATTCTTGTAATGTCGATACTCCTCCTCATGACTTATAGCTTTCAACCCCATGATTGCCCAGTGTTTTGAGAGTAAACCATCCTGTCTAGATAGATTAGTCGATTACTTGTGATGGAGAATTTGATCAGAATTTCTCATCATCTGATCATATTCCTGAAGCAATGGTCCGAGAAATCCCTCTCTGACCATTGCTGGAATAGCGTCTGTTTCTTGAACTTATGCGGGAGTGTGTCTATTCTTTCCGTTCAATGATAGCTATCACTAAAGTACAGCAACATGACAGTCCTTCGTTTAATCTGGGTCTTCCCTAAAACTTTGGACAGTGATTTAAGGTATTGATAGCCTCGTTTGTCACGCAATTAGTTTTACTGCAGTATTCTGCTATGCACGGGTTAATTAGGCATAATAAAATCGTGAGTCAGACGTAACGTTATGTAAACATATTTGGTCCAATATTGGCAGCTAGTGATTGGTTGGTAGACGGACTACTGACAAATCAAAGTTTAAAACAACAATATCCACTCATAATAGCAGTGTGTAGTAGGATTACCTCTAATCAGACGCAACACTGCGCAGAGTATGCATCTGATAGGTAAATGAATTTTTAAAGTGGCTACAAGTTCTATAAAAACCAGGATAATTTGTCATTAATCAGCTTTAATCATACTTATTGTTTAACATTTAATTAAACATGCATTATACAAGAGGTAAATCTGCCTGTTGCAGGTCTTTCTTTAGGCCTGAAATGTTCTCTAAATTATTAATTAGACATTAATTATCTTATCTTAATTATTAATTAATCTACATATATTAACAAAAAAAATCATAATCAATTCCTTGATGCAATCTGGTGGCTTCTATTTCAAGTAGATTAGATCATTTCTGCCATTTAATAATTTAATTCATTAATGGATAATCAAGACTATTTTTTATTATCGTAAAGAACAGTAGCAGTGACAATCTGAGCTACACGCTAATATCTTAACGATGTAACTCAGCTCAGGGTGAAGTAATTTGATTGAAATTTTCAGCATATTTTATTTACGTTATCCAGTTTTTAACTATTATAGTCAGTTCCCATAATGCTCCCTTTTATCTCGAGAAAATCTTGTTTATTGTAAACAAATATTATTTGGTTGAGAACTGATGTTGGAATTAGACTAACACATTGATTAGAGAAATGTGATTCAAGAAGTTTATAGAAATATTAATTCCACAGTCTAAACTTTGTAATGCCAATTGCTGGGTTTTGTTGGCATTGTATAAAAGAGGGAATTATTATTATTATGAATATTCAGATACAAAGCCAAGCTGAGGCATGAGCCTGAGGGGCCCAAAGCCAGGGCCTTGTGGTTTTGGAGGCCATGTCGTTCATGACAAAATGAGAAAAAAAACAATTTTCAAATGACAGTTTCATGGTAATCAATCTAGAAGCATATTGGATCAGATATTGTGTAATTATTCTTGAATTTACAGACCGTTTGATTGTGTGTTACGAATGTTTCATATTCCAAAGGATATGAAATAATCTTTTGGTTGTGTTAGGGGCCCCGCAATTTTAGTCAGGCCCAGGGCTTTGTTAAGATATTGGTGTCGGCATTATTACTAGTATTTCTCTTCTCATGACATTAACAATTGAAATGTAAACAAGAGATGGACTTGATTAATGACTGAAGGTTAATGGCTGGACCCATCTGCTGTTGGTATGTAACAAATCCAAGAACCAGGGGAACAAGAATTCCTGATTTTACGTAGAATTAATTTCACCTGCTGATTGTTTACATGATGGACAGGTAAACAAGGTAGGAATGTCCAGGTGGGTGGTCAGTGTAGGAATATAGACATCTTGGTTCTTGCTCTATACATACACGGAATGTTCCAACCATACACACACACACGCACACACGCACAAGATTTGTGATGAGGGACGGAGTTTAGATATTCCTTGAAAATTATCACAATTATGAATTGTTCGTGGTTACTTAGATGAGCCACTATTATTTGTGGACTGGATATGTTTTCTCCAGAAAATTGTGTTTTCTTAAGATAACTGCTAATATTGTAGGCTAATTATAGGATATCCATATAAATCCATTTCAGTAAGTAACAGTTTATCATACTTCGTTTTAGGGGTCATGGCTGTTGGATAGTCATGAAGGCACTCGGCAGTTAGAAATTTGCACTGTCAGTAATTTTTGATAGTACACAGAAGGTCAGAGTTTTAATTCTGATATGAAGCCAGGAATATTCACGTGTCAGGGGGATGTTTCCTACCACTGCTAAAGACCCCTACGAGCAGGGGAATTATTGAAATAAAATTGTACCATGTGTTAGTCCCAAAATGACCTTATTTGTGTTGAGTGGATGTTAAACCCTGTTTCTCTGTGGCTGGTTTAACATCTCATTGGCCCAGTAATATATTGATAGCGCCATAGAAAACGCCTCACTTAGTTTTTCGTATAACAAAATGACCCTGTAAACATATCTTATTTATTTTGCTTCTAATTGTGAACAATATTCAAATATTCATAAGTGTACAAATGTGTTGTTATTGATGGGAAGACATCAATAGCCACACATTTGTACACTTATGGATGTTTAATCTGTAATCAATGGTACAAAGTCAGAGGGGTCAAAACCAAAAGTACGGCAAAGATGGTTAATTGTGCTGCACAGCATGCATAAGAGCCAGTGGAGGACACACGTGCTACTGTGATTTTTATTCCAGACTCTACTATATATTGGTCTCTCTCTCTCTCTCTCTCTCTCTCTCAAAATGGGAGTGAATGAATGAATTAAAAGAACAAGAATTGCAGCATGTAATGAGATATTTGTAGAGTAAAAGGTAACCAGGTTTGTCTTAAGGACGAGGTATTAACTATGTTGACTGTCCACCGTTAGTTAGTACACAAACAGATTAGTTCGACTCGTAATTATCTCTTGGATTGGATTAACAAACTACTTCAAATATTGAACCGAGATGCTCCCAGTAAATACTTGACGAGATTACAAACGTCTCTAGGGGTATTTACTGTGGGAGACGAGAGAAATTAGTTTTACTTTCGCGATAAACTCAATAAACCTCTTTCGACATCAATTTTGCTGATTTGTAAATTGAACTACTATTACTTATAGATAAGTATTTGAAAAAATGTTTGATGTCTGAGAAAATTATAAAAAAAGAGAGATCTGAAATTCTGTGTTCTACATCTGTGAAATATTTTTTTAAAAAATTGGTGTCTGAGATTTTGTGTTTTTTATGGGGTTAAATGGAAGATAAGGTTTAATAGGTTAATTAAAGCTGCTTGAAAAATTGCTTAGGTCAGTAAAAAATTGCTTAGGTAAGTTAAAAAGATTTAAAGTTATGAAAATTTTTAAAAAAAATGTTAGAAATCTCATGTCTTTAGGAGTTTTAGGAAGCTTAGAGTTTAAAAGATAATGTTAAATAGATTTAATTAAAGTTATTTGAAAAAAATGTTTTAGGTTAGTAAAAAAGATGAATAAAAAGAGGATATAAGTGAAATTTGAGGTTAAATATAAAGTTGTATAAGGATTTTTTGTGTTTTTTTTTAAATGTTATTTTTTAGTGATTTAATTATGTAGTTTTATCTTATACCTGTACGATGATAATTAAAACTGTTGTAATTAATATTTACGGAAGATGATCAAGTCAGGTATCGGTACTAATTGATACAGAAAATAACACAGGTGTTGAAAAAAAGCTAATTACCTGACAGATTTAACAAATTATTATCTTATACCTGTTGATTATCATACATATGATGTAAAAAAATCTATAACGTTGATTTAGAATTAAACTTAGGAAAAAAAAAATACACAGTAATTAGCAAGAAATCTGGAGTGGTGATAACGACTAATACATCACATCTGTAGTGGTGATGACGACAGACACATGAAAAATGCATTGATACCAAAATGTGAGATTTGCAGTGATCCCAAAAAGAGAGGTCGAAAGTGATACCACAATGTGAGATCTGCATTGATATAAATTTACAGAGTTTAATTATGGTTTTTGCAGGTAAAACACTAAAATACAGTAAAACTTTATTTTAATAAATGTGGTAAAACAACCAAAATTTGTCACCTTTATCAGAAAAAATATATCTTGCTACTCTAACCGGCTGGGCAAAGTAAAAACCTTGTTTTAGACTATTAACTGTCTACTGTAAATCTTGTTTATTGCTGTTTGCATAGTCATTTAATAACGATATCATTCTTCGGTCTGGATAATAACAAGAAAATAGTGGCTGATTTATTAGGTTTTATTTTGATTTGAAGAGAAACACGTGAAGAATTAGTGACGCGTAAAATGATTTCTTACTCGATTAGTAAAATAGATTTACTTTGAAACGTAGTCATTATATATCCTAATTACATCTTGCTCTCATCTCCTCTCAACTAGATTAAAACCATCGAGAGAGTTAACAAGCCCGTGAAATAAACATGGAGAGAAATATAGTAAATAGTTTTGACCACTGGCCAGTCAACAGATAAATAACGAATTCCAGCGGTCAAGCTGTTGACCAGGTGGACTAAAAACTATCGAAGGAGGGAAGTTAAAGTTAAAACATTAAATGACAGCAGTTTTTCTCCCTTGATTGACAGATCAAAGCAGGTGTACTGACAGTTAAATATACTAGTTTTGTTGTTGAATTCATTCCGACATAGAAAATATTACTGTTAGTCGACTGGTCCATGTTTTTATTGACCGTTCTTGAGTTTGTATTGCTGGGGTAAAGATATGAAAAGTTGAACCTGTTCTTTTAAGAAGCACTGATCCTTAGAAGTAGATGCATCTTGGCTTTTGTTAAAGTCTGAGATTGGAATACCAGGAATTACAGAGCCAGTGGAATTAAGTATTTGTGCATGGTTTCTTTATGTATAGAAACTTCAAGCTGTGATTCTCTGGAGGGGTGTGGAATGCTCCCTGTTCTGCTGTAAATTTTATTCGACTTCAAAATCAAACAAAGGAGCATCGTGTCTATGGTGTAGATGAAAATGAGCAAAAAAATATTTGTGTACTTTGATGAAATTTTTTTAGCATCAAGTTGGAATAGATTTAGTTTAAAGTTTGTTTTTGGTGTTGCCAAGATTTGTCTCGGTTATCCAGTTTGAGACATGTGAGTTTGATTATGTGAACTAATAATTTCTTTGTAGCAGTTTGACTAGGTTATCCAGTTTGAGAGTAGTTTACATAAATCTAAAATTCCATTGGGTTTTTTTTTTAGTTTTTGTTTATTTAAATTGTGTAACTGGTGTATTGACCGTAATTCGTAGTATAAAACAGTAATATAATTCCGTTGACAGGGTTTGACTTGGTTATCCAGATGACGGTTGAATGTAGCTAACTTTCTGTTATTAGCGTAGATGCGGTTTGACTAGGTTATCCATAGTTTACATAAAATGAATAATGCAGTTTGACTTGGATATCAAGTTTAACCATAGTTTAGTAGGTAAAGGTATAGTTTCGCTGTTAGAGTTTGTTTTGGTTATCCAGTTGCCTGTGGAATACAGCTAACCTATTGATATTAGCATATCTGCGGTTTGACTAGGTTATCCAGTTTGTTCCTTAAACACATAATTCAGTAAGTTTACCTAATGGGTGATGATTGGACATTTATGTATTTTTTTTTACCGTAAGTCATGATTAATATTATAACTTGGTTATCCAAAGTAATTTAACGCAACACCAGTTTACTGCTTTCAATTATCCGGGAAACGCTCATTCCATTTTCACGACTTACTGGACACGTAAATCATTTAACTTAAGTTTCGAGCAGATTGTTTCACTGCTTGGAAGAGCACCATTGAAAGATTCGGTGATTCAGAATCCTTTTTAAAGTCGTGAATGACGACTGCAGTCACTTCAGAGAGGAAAAATACATGTGGAAATCGTATTAAGTGTTAAAAGATTTGGATGATTCTACAAAGAGGATGTTAACTTCCTTCTATCTGCTCATCTGAAGAAAATCTATTTTGGAATATTCTTCTCGGTATCGAAGTACAATTACGTTTCTAACCAGCCTTATGAGATGCTGAACGAGTATTGGAACATATGATTCAAATATAAAATGTAATTGTAGTCACATTCGATTCATTTAACAAAATAATTGAATAACAGTGATTGAATGTTCCTGTTAACGAAATATAGAGAATACATACTCGAGATTAAGCAATGGTAAATGAAATATGGTGAAACTGAGCAATGGTTGATGAAATATCATGATATCTTGCTTTGAGCAATGGTTAATGAGATATAGTCTGATTAAGCAATGGTAATTGAAATATAGCGAGATTGTCTATTGAACAGTGGTTAATGAAATACAGTGAAATCACATGTAAAGCAGTGGTTAATAAGACATAGATGTTGTATTAAGCATTGGTTTATGAAACAAAGTGAGATTGAGCAGTGGTTAATAAGTTATAGTGAAATCTTGTATAAAGCAATATATAGTTAACAAAATATAGTGAAATCTAACAATAAAATCTTATTTTATCTTAATTGTATAAAGGTGTAGTTAACAAAATATAACAAAATTTTGTATTGAAGCAGTGGTGAATGAGACATAATAAGATCTTGTATAAAACAGTAGTTAACAAAATATATCAAGATTTTGTATTGAAGCAGTGGTGAATGAGAAATATTGAGATCTTATATTAAGGAGTTTGACTATGATCTAATATGATGTAATATTTAGACTGGTCAAGTGGATGATAATTATTAACACATCTTTATCTACTAGACACGGGTATAATTCTACATAATCGTTGAATCTGGACATTTAGTATTCCACGATATCTATCAATATTATACAGTTATTATTACTGTATCTTTCAATATTATATATACTATAATCATTAGTTAATTTATCACTACATCAATTTGATCCAGGGGGGGAATACTTCATACTAGCTGAATTAACAAGGCCTGGTGTTCAGATCAACAGACAGACAGAATTCATTTTCTTTAGACAGTTTTGACAGGGAAAAAAGATACTGCTTGAAAACTTGTGTTGTTGAACATTTTTTAATGTCTTCGTCTGTAACTATTGTCTATGAGTTGTGTTTTTTTATACAAGTTGAAAATATTAATTCATTAATCATCCTTATTGTGTCGCTTTTCTCGATTTCTGGGAAAAATTTTAAGTATCGTGGAAGGAAAACAGATTTAGAATTCGAAATATCATATTTTACAAACCAGTAACAATTAAAAGGAAAAGGGTCTTAGTTTAAAAATGTGACTTCTGTATCGTGGAAGGAAAATAATATTTAGCATTAAAAAAATATTGATTTAAGAACAGACAAATTTAAATGAAATAGATCTTGGATTAAAAAGGGTGATATATTTATTAAAGTGATGGTTTTGTATAACGGAAGTAGGAGAACCCAAGTCCAGATGTTTTAAATTCGTTTACGCCTGTTAGCTGCTATTTCTGATGCCTGTGTTTTGAATAATGAACATAATGAAGTGAATCTTGGTGATATTAAACAGGAATTCCTGCAGACGGGCAACTAGAAGAAAAAAACAGACGGACAAAGTGTACTTGTACTTGGAATGCGGAGGTAGAACAAATGGACGCAGCTTTACTGGTTATTTCTGGTAGTAATCTGGGATATGAGGTTATTTGAAATACCATGTCAGGATTACATCTTCAGTGATTGGTGGTATCAGTTATCATTGTTGATGGGTCTTTTGGTTGGTTAGGACTTCAGAAACTTTCAGAGATTATTAAAAACTATTTTCAGAGCACAGGAAGGTCGACACATTTCAGACAACAACTTTCAGAGATTATAAAAAAATCTATTTTCAGCAGTTTGAAAGAGCATATACACATTTCAGACGTTACAATTACCTGGTGTGAATCAGAAAAAAAAATAATTGTGTGGTATCACGTCAGTTGGTGTCTGTTGAGCTTTGATAAAAACCATCCAGGTTTTCATTTAGCAGCTTTGTGAGTTCTTGTGACTTTATACAAAATTGAAATTGTTTTGTTTAAGTTAATCATTGTTGATAAATTCTTACGACAGATTTTAAAACAAAATTGAAGTGTTTGGATCTGATAAAATTGGGAAGTTTTATTTAATGAGCTGTTTGTAAAAGCTAGTCTCCGATGGAATGAAATTAAGAAGATTTATTTAATGAGCTGTTCGAAGTGAACTTTCTAGATAAATTCGTAACTAAGCAAGTTTATTGTGAAGTGGATGACTGGGGATGATTTAATATAACCTATACTCTTCATGGTTGCCTGATTCTTGTGTTCATTGATTTAAGAGATATTAAAATGGTGCATGCCTGCAGGTGTTCTGCTAATGCACACATCAGTGAATCGTAAATTTATAATTAAGCCGAACAATTTGAATTTAATGAGTAAAGTTATGAGGAATGAGAGCAAATCACCTTAACGGACTTTAAACTCCAAAAACAATGAATGGCATAACAATGGCTGAAATCAACAAAGGTAGGTTACTCTTAAAATGTGTTGATATTTTCTTTTCTGCCCCAAATTACCGTTTAATGACATGTCACAGGGTTTGATTTAAAGTCACAGATGTCATTATTCATGGCTTAATTCACACTAAAATATACTCGCGTTGATTTTTTGCCCCATCCCGATAGCTACTCAAAAATATAACGGCAGGGTGAAAATGTTATTTATTCAATTATTTCTCCTTTGATTGGCATTTAGTAATTGAACATATTAACACAAGGTAACACAATAATTTGCTTGATAAAGACGAGAGTATCCTCGTTGAAACTTCGCTTCGTATTAAACTCTAATTGTGTATCCATAAAATTGTACCTTGTGTAATCAATTATTATATAAATGATGTTGAATTTATAGACAAAGAATTTTCAATATAAGAACAAGATAACCCCCCAAAACATCAAATATTTATTGGGATTAATAATCCTCACCAAATAGTAAATGCAACAAAAAGTCTAGGATGTCAACTTTTTGCCTGAAATAGCAGTTTAATGACACTACATACAGTTTGATTAAAGTTACTTATTGTCATTTGTCAGCAATTAGCAAACTTATCACCACTCAAAGAACACTGACTTATACTCAAATTAATTATTAAACATTTAATTAAATATACATTAGGCAAGAGCTAAATCTGCCTGTTGCAGGTCTTTTGTTAGGCCTGAAGTGTTATCTAAATTATTAATTACACATTAATTAACTTATCCAGGCCATAATCAACTCTCGATGTCATCGCCAGCTTGTGATATTTATTGGATTAGGAGCCGATTTACTGCTCAACTTTTATTTGTGATTTAATTATGAAATGGATAATCGTAGCGACTTTAGTAATGATAATCAAGGCTAGACCAAAAATTTGTATCGCTAAATTCTCGGTTCAGAGTGGATCAGTTTGACTGAAATTTTCAGCAAATTCTCTTTACTTTATATAGTTTTTAACTATTTTAGTGAGAACTCACAGCTCTTTATCTAATCTCCCATAATGTATCTTGAAGAAAAATAGCAAAGTATGAAAGAGATAATCCCCAGACATGGCTTCCATGGGATTAATAAACGTCTGATCAAGCATAGATTACACGTGGTGCTGGTTTGTTCTGACAAATATTACGTTTGTAGTGGCTGCAGAGAATGCTAAGTGTTCATAATATAAAATTTTGCAAAGGATTTAAAATCTTTCAGTGGTTTTAAGCTGCTCAAGGGGGGTCATTGAGTCAAATGGCATCGTTTTGATTCCCCAGTTGTACGTGACAAGGAGTAGGGTCATCTGTCTAACCTGGTGGGTTTTCTCCGGGTCCTCCGGTTTCCTCCCACTGCTGAAGACCCCTAAGCACAAGCGAATTATTGAAATAAAATTGAATCATTTTTTAGTCCCAAAATTACCTAGTTTGTGTCAAGTGGATGTTAGACCCCATTTCTCTCCCTCTTTTTCTCTCTTTAAGCTGTTCATGTATACAGGTTTTATGCATGCAGGAAATATTGCTGAACTATGAGTTTTGTATTATGCGGTTATAACCTTCGCATGAATTTCTGAAATTGGCTCCAGTTCTATTAACCTGTATGGTCCTGCAATAAAACTTCTGAGAAAGAAGGCATTAAGAAGAAAGCCTTGACTCTCTTCTATTGTTAGCTATGTCAATATCAATCAGTTTTATAATTTAACTATAAATATTCTATGCATCTTTCTAAATATCATGTCTGTCGAGAATAAATCTTTAAAATTAAAAGTTTCCGATTATCTGCATGAAAACCATTTATACTTAACTTTGTTCCTTTGTGAACTCCAACGAAACAATACAAAAAACACAAAAACTTTTACGACAAAAGCATTTTACAAATTTTTAGAGTTGAAGTGAAAATGCGAAGTTATTTAGAATTCATTAGATTCTGTTGACACATGATGGCTTAAAACCTTGATTCAGAATTGACTCTAAGGAGCAAGAAATGTTGACACATTTTTTAAAAAACAATTTTCTTGCTGGACAACCAGCTGACCTTTTGGCCATGAAAAATGTTTTGATTAGAATTTGGTGTTTGTATTTAATCTGTTATGAGTAGATGAAGTGACTGGTGTCTTTAGATCATGAATTATCAAAGAAAAGGAAAAATGTTTGAAGTTTTTTCTTCCCATTAATAATTCATTATTGTGTAATATATTTTACAATCACACTATTATAAGATACATTATGGTAGATTAGATAACGAGTTGGCAGTTCTCACTATAATAGTTAAAAACTAGATAATGTCAAGGCAATTTGCTGGAAATTTCAGTCAAATTGATCCTTTATGAACTGAGAATTAAGCTATTAAAAGTTCCGCCTAGCCTCGATCATCATTGCTAACATTGGTAAGACAAAAATCATAGTCTTGATTATCCATTTAATCATTAAATCGGGAAGGGAAGTTATGCAGCAGAGCGGATCATAATCCAAAAAGTATCGCAGGCTAGCCTCGACATCGGGATTTGATAATGGACTGGATAAGTTAATTAATGTCTAATTAATTGTTTATATAACATTTCAGTTCTAAAGAAAGATTTACAATAGGCAGATGTAGCTCTTGCATAATGTATGTTTGATATCTTTTTAGGGGGGGGGGGTTAACGCGTGAAATCATAAGGTCTGTCATTGAGTCGACTAGCATGGTTTCGATTTCTTGCTTGTATATGACAGTGATAATCAAGACTATATTCCCATTTCATTATCTATTAACTATTACAGCTAAAACTGTCAGCTCTTTATCTAAATCTTACATAATGTATCTTTAAGTCTTGAAAAACAAGATATTGTCCCAAAAATCTAAATCAGGATCAGTGACTCAGATATTTTTATGTGAGATATCGTTTTATTCATGTGTTCCTGCTTCAAGTTCCAAAGTGTGTCAGAAGAAAGAATGGAGCTTTTGTTTAACAAAAGTAAAAAAAAAATAATTTAGCACTTCAGTAATAAATTCATTGAATGGGTTTGGCTCTTAGTAAAACATCTCTTCTTGATGTAGAGTAACAGGAGTCAGGTCTGTCATTCCAGTGTTCTTTATTACTACTGCACACAAATTCTCTAGTTTTAAATTAAAACGGGTTAAACATATATTATCCAAGAGCTAAATCTGCCGATTGCATGTCTTTCTTTAGGCCTGAAATGTTATAAAATTTGATCAGAGATTTAGACAGGTTGAGAGAAGTCAGGGCTGCCATTCCAGTACTACTCCACACAAATTCTCTATTTTAATTGTAAAAGGGTTTAAATAAGAAGCCATTAAGGAGATAAGGTTTTTATCTGGGATAAGAAAAGAAAGTTTGAAGTTTAAAGATTGTGGTGTTATTATAACTGATCAGTGAATACAATAGCTTCACACGTCCTCAATATCTCACCAATTAAACAGTAGTTAGAGCATTTAAGACTCTCATTGAAAACATTTGATCTGTCGAGTCCCCCTTGTGAGGGCTATTTTATTGTTGTCCTGGCTTTCATGATTTGGTGAAGGTGACCACTGACCAGTGGCCAGTATCTTGTGGTTAGTTGGAGTGAAAGGTTATCAGGGATTTAAAGGGCTCGTAGTTTTAAAGGATTTAATAGGAGAAATGAAGTACATAGAAAAGGAATTACAGGAGCTTACTGAAGGTATAGTGTATATTTTTATATATATTTATGTGGCAAGGTGTATTGTTTTCCGTACATTTGTTACCTTCAATAAGAAATTGTGAGCTATTATATGGTGTTTTAAAGTGTTTGGATGTATCTAAAAGGTTTTCAAGTATAACAGTTTTTACAGCTGTTATCTAAGTCTTGTCTTAGTCTGTCTTTAAATTTTTTAAGATACACAGAGTTTTCTCTGTATACAAGTTTTGTATTGTTTATGATAATTGTGTTAGTGTGAATTGGAGTTGTAAACAAAATGTATATTTTGATGCAATTATAAATATCTGAAATATACGAAGATCGTAGCCTTTAATGCTGACAGGGGGTTGGAGAGCTGTATTTTAGCGCCTGTTGTATCATTGAGTCAACTGGTGTGGTTTCAAATCCACGGTTGTTCGTGACAAGGAGAAGGGTCACTTGTCCAACCTTGTGGGTTTTCTCTGTATCTCCGGTTTCTTCCCACTGCTAAAGACCCAAATGTACAAGCAAATTATTGAAATAACATTGAACCATATGCTAGTCCCAAAATGACCTAGTTTGTGTCAAGTGAATGTTAGACCCAATTTCCCTTACTCTCTTCTTTAATTGATATTTATAATAGTATGTTGTATTATCGTTTACCCAGCCTTGTGGGTTTCCTCCAACAGCTAGACATATTTACAAGGAAAACTAATTGTTGACTTTTTAAAACATGTTAGTCCCAAAATGACCTATTTTGTATCAATTGAGATGGATGTTAAACCCCATTTCTTTCCTCTGCAAGTTGTATTAGGCTCCAGTGTTCCACCTGTAGAGTAATAATCACCTAATAAATACCTGGCTATATCTACCTAGTTATATATCTACCTGGTAATATCTACCTGTACTGTCCATATTTTATATACGATATATATAAACCCCATGTTGATACTATAACAATATCTTATCAGTTACACTTCATAAATTTTCATATTTCTTTAAGAAACAATTTTGGTGAGAATAAAAAATCTGGACAAAGATCACAAAGGTTTCTTTATTTGATTGTGGTAGACATTTTTTTGGGTAGATAGGCTTATTGTATCTTTCATGGTTGTGCTTTCATTGTCAATTTTTCAGGTAAATGTCGGTGTTTACGATCTGTCGGGGTAGATAATAGGGGGGAAATGTCCAGTTATCCAGCTGAGTTCCCCTATTGATGCATCATTAGGTCCAGATCCTTACAACTAGTTTTAACCTTTTCACTTAAAAAAACAGGGTCTCAATCCAAGCAAAATAATTTGTTTCTGGTTCAAGAAAAGATTATTTTAATGTGATGATCAAATGAAATTTAGTACTACCAGCTTTTTTTAAGGTTTACCACAGTTATTAGAGATGATTTAACCTTGCTTCATAAATGACAAGAGAAGAATAGTCGCTCAGTAATAAGCAGTAATTGTATTCATAGAATTGTGACTGATATATTCCAGTTCAATTACTAAATGCCATTGAAACAATTTCTAATTTATCCTGGACAGAAAATAAAAATCTCGTGAGGTTTATGATCCAATAGAGCTTACTATGGTTGATAAGGGTTTGAAAGATAATTAGTTTTCAATCTGTCCAACTCTCTGATGGAATAAATCATGTGTTTTTTTTATTATAAGCCATTGCGTAAATGCCAATTGAGTATTCGATCGGTGCATGATTGTAATACACTACAATTGTAAATTGTCATACCATTGTAAAAATATTTTCTCTTCGATGAGTTTATGTTGAATGTTAATGTATATGCAGCCAGTGTCCTACCAACGTGACTCCCAGGTTTTTAATGAGTCATCAGCATATACATGTCATTTTCATTTCTGTGGCTGTATGTGCAATACAAGTGGGAGGATTTTTGCCTGAACAGCAGTGTTTTATCTACCCTGCCCAGGCATCTTTTACTTCCCCTGAGAGCCTCGTTTTTTTTTTCTTTTTGTCCACTCCGAAAGACTACACACAATTTACATGTTAGGCCCACAGGCACACCTCTTAGAATCGGGCTTAACAAATCTGAAAGATTATGTATTTTTATTCCATGATGGAATTCAAATCGTTAACATGCTAATCGATAGATCAGTACCTTGCTGCTTGACGATGTCGACCCCTTTCTTGTTTATCATTTCACCATGGTTACGGTAACGACTACAACAAATCTATTCTAACTACATGTTTTTTGCAGAAAAAGAATTGTGTAAATGTATGTGGTGTGAAATGTTAATTTTTATTTTAAAATATGTTTTGTTGAATCGATTCTACCCCCCTGGCTGAATGTCAGAAGGTTGTCAATAAAGTATATTTTTATTATGTAAGAGAGTGGAGAGAGGTTTGTTTTTGCTGATACAGCAGTAATGTATAAACCTGTTATAAAGATCAAATAACTGCGTAAATAATGGTTATAACATTTGAGCAGACTGTCTATAGAACAGACGGCTACTTACAGCTTGTTTGTATGGGGGTGAAATCAGAGCCTTTAAGCGGTTATTTGTTATATACATTCAGTAATATAAAACCTTTCATATTTAACCTATCAACTATTAGAACCTTTACTTTAATTTACCTAATGAAACCATGTAGAACTCAATAGTTTTGAAACTAGATCTGTAGTTTGACATATTGTTGAAGTGTTCGGCTACACATTCTTAGAACCTTACTGAATGTTTTCTTTTATTCTTCACTGTTTTGTTTTCGATTCCCCAGTTGTAGGGTTCTCCAGTTTCCTCCTCCCATTGCTAAAGACCCCCATAGGCAAACGAATTATTGAAATAAAATTGAACCATACATGTATGTTACCAGAAATTACCTCTCTCTCTCTCTCTCTCTCTCTCTCTCTCTCTCTCTCTCTCTCTCGGGTTGTATAATATCTAAACATCTTGTTACTAGTTTAACCAGATGATATTTTAACAACGAAATAGGGTTTGACATCCTACTTTTCTGCAAATACAGGAACTGATATGTCATACCGTGTGCCTAGACAAATTTTGCTTTACTTGGACAGCGGTATTTCACTTCATGAAATTTCAACGGGTTAAAGATTTGTTTATGTGCACACCAGTTTAGAAAGGCTAAATATTTTTAAAGAAGGAAAGATTTGTTTTTCGATTGTATTTCTGATGAAAATTATAGTTGTTTTATGACGGTGGTTGTTTTTATATTCAACCCGTCATAAACATGTCAAAAGCTGATCTATTTTACAACCAATTTAAAGTTGGCAAGGATATGTTTACAAAACAAGACAAGCTTTTATTATAGAGGTTTTTTACTCCGTTTATTTTGTTAGAAGTTTAGACTTTAATAATTAAATTGTAAATCAAAGAGATAGTAAATAGTAGGCCATTAGGTTTTATGAATACAAGTATTGTCTGGTAAAGTAATGCCCTATCATGCCATATTGCTTGTTATATCACGGCTGTAGTCTGATAATGAGGCATCTCCCACACACAGACATTGTCAGGTATACATGTAAATTGAGGTTTTGTCACACAGAATACCTGTCAGTTTCTCTGTTTAGATTTTTCCTTTTTCAGTGTTTTTTCAATGATATTTTTAATGAAGTCCCGCGTGAATTTCATTAATAGATATATTATTTCCTGACATGTGGTCTCCTTCTTTAAAAACCTAGTTTCCTGACATGGCAATTGTTGTTTTAACTTATCACGTCAACTTTTCAACTTTACATGTATTTCTGTTCCTTCTTTCTTGTTTTTATTTTGAGTGTATCCAGGCCCAGAGCTGCAGAGCCTAGTGGATGCTTATGACTGACCCCCCCACCCTCTCCCCCGGATCCATTCCCTTGATTTGATATTAATTGATTATTTTCTTGCAGCGTCTATATTCTGTCTTGTCCGCAGGTTTACCTTGTAGGGTTTTTGTTTTTGTGTAGCTCAGCTTCTGTACTTACCATTAGAAATAAAATCTTCTGAAAACTTTTATATATTCTCAAATCTCAAGATTATTTGACAGAATTGAAATATATTTGTATTTTATTTCCATCACAATTGACAAAATTTTGGTAATCTTTAAGATCCAATTTTGTTTTAGAAAGTTTAGGAAAAGAAATGACGTTGAATAATTATTTCTCTGTTAGAATTGAGCGTAAAGACATTAACTGTTAAATGTTTAGCCTGTGTGTTTTCCCGGTCTTCAGGTTTCCTCCCACTGCTAAAGATCCCTAAGCGCAAGCGAATTATTAAAATAACATTGAACCATATGTTGGTGCCAAAATGCCCTAGTTTGTTTCAAGTAGATGTTAAACCCCATCTCTCTCTCTCTCATTAAGGTGAGTGCTACATGTCGGACATGTGTATGACTAGTACTTTACATGTGTCAATAAGATTTAACCAAGTCGCTAGTCATGGCCAGGGGTTTTAGCTGGTTGTGTGACCAGGTTAATTCCTTGGAGAATGTTTGAACTGTTGTTACAATTATTTATATACTGCATGGTTTGTATGTAAAACTTCCATACTCAGTTCAAAAGGTCAGATAGAAATACAAATGCCACTGTCTAGCGGAAGGAAACGAGATAAAGGTATAATAACTAAACTGATAATCGTCATTAATTAGTTTTCAAACAATATTTTATTTTTCACTAATTAATCCACTCTTCTCTAATCTGTACTTCAATTGCTTATTTGTCATTTTATTAAGAAATCAAAACAAAAAAAATTCATTATACATATATAATCTCGTGACTTGAATTCAATCCGTTTTAGAAGAGAACAATTTTATCCAACACCATGTGGCACTGGCTTTTTATTCCGTATGCAATTGATCCCGAAGATTGCGCTTATTTATTAACCAAGTGCGACATTTCTCATTATTTAGTCCAGGGTGTGTGTGTGTGTGTGTTACGGATTTCCGAACCATTAACATGTGCGTGTTGGATCACAGGGTCTATCTAGTAACTATACTTGTTACCTTAAACAGTTTAAGGTAACAATTGGTACAGTCTAAGACCCCTTACGCAAGTTAAAATAGGTTCAAACGCACAATTGTCAACACACATCATTACAGTTTGTATTAAAATAAGTAATTCTATCACAAATAGTGAAGACTGGACCATTAAAATAGTTACCGAACAGTTTTTCTCTGCATAGCGCTGTTTATGTTGTAGGCCTAATGACATATTACGCAACTTGCGGCCATATGTGACGGTCGGCCAGTTGAATTTTCGCGTAGGAGATGAGTTTCATCAAATCATATAAGGCCTCACCTTTATTTCAATAAGAATTGATTTATTATATGTTAAGCTGCGTGCAGTACTGTTTTGGGTCAGTTTATTTGTAAATTAAGCGAGCTATAGGCCGGTAAACTTTTTGTAGTCATTTGACTAGGAAAAACCACTACTGCGACTGGAGTAAGACGGAAGACAGCAGTAGTGGAACCATTTCTAAGGGTCTATCCAGATCCATTCCCTTGATTTGATATTTGTTTATTTTTTCTAATGTCTATTTTCTGTCTTGTCTTGTCTTGAGGTTTATCTTGTAGATTTTTGTTTTGTGTGTAGTGCAGTCCTCCTGCATTTACTATTGAGTCAAATGGTTTGAATTATTGAAATAAAATTGAACCATATGTTAGTCCCAAAATGACCTAGTTTGTGTCTCGCTCTTTTAATTAGGTCTGAATAATCTGCTTGGTTGAGTGAATGTTAAACTCCTCTCTGTTTGCATTATTTGGTGAATGTATTCTTTACGACGCCATAAAGATCTTCGATGATATCTTGTAGTGAATAAAAATGTAAGAGTATAGATTTAGCTTTTTAAAAAAAACCATCATCTTGCTATTAATTTCTTTATCATTCTACAATCTTGAGATTTCTATTCTTCCAAATTATTTGCGTGTGACAGTTTCTGAGTTTTAACACAACGACGTGTTTAGTGTACAAAAGCTGAAGTTTAACGTTGCCCGGGCTAGTTAGATAACATCCGTTTTGTTCATATAAATGATCAATAAGGCATGACATTTGAATAGCCGTCTGTCTCTACCCTAGCAACAATAATCTCTGTGTAATAGAAGAGAGCGTAACTTGCCCCCATTACAATGATTACTCCCTATATTGACACTTCAGATTCCTATTCACATGGGTTGATTGATCCGAATATAATGAAATTAAATATTACATAATGGTAGGCCACGAAAACCTTCCGTCTTTTGCAGACGGTCGACACAATACAGAACAGAAATAAATAAATGGCAAATCATGATGCAGACGTAGCCGACTTCAAATTTGATGTAATTGCAAACCCGGATTTAGCATTCGATGCTTCAAACAAAATGAATGATTAATGCGGGTTTTTTTTCAAACTTTGAATACAATGAAATGATTTGTTTTTGGCAGCCTTAGTCATGTAATTATTGTTTAAAAACCCAATATTTTGTTTTCCGTTGTAATTTGTTAAAACATTTCAAGTGACAAGTTGGTGTGGAGATTATTCTATTCTTGTGACATCATCACAAGATAAATGTGTATGCTTGCATGTGTTGAGTAGCATGCATAAGATCTCTTTATCAAGACAAAGAAGTTTTGAGACAAAAGATAAAAAAAAAATAGGCCTTCATTTTATTTTCTTGTTTAATTATCTCTCCTGTTGACTGACTACAAATATATTGTTTAATTGTTTTGTTAAGAATTTACTCGACTTTCAATCACTGTTTATGAGAAATATTTATCAATATGCAAATAAATATGTGCAATTACTTCAAGATCAAATAGGAAATTATTCTATGCCATGTTTTATTCCTGGAAGCTCTTAGAATAAATTCTTTCTTGCCCTTGATTTATTCCTGCAAGCTCAAAGAGGAAACAATATGCAAATTCAGGTCGCTAAAGAATTCCTGACATCATCAATTTTGTAGAATAATTATTTTAGAGTGTCGGTCTGTCACCAGATTCCAGATGCACATGTGTGCCATGAATAATGTGATGGCATGCATGAAATTCCTCATAATGCAAACATTTCATTATCTTCGGATTGATTTTGTCTCGGAATTTCGTTTTTTGGCACTTGAATCAATCAAACTGTTCCTTAAAATCGTGGGTCAGGAGACAATGTCTGCAACTAATGGAATGGAAGGCTTCTATCCAGAGACATAATCAATCCCACGTTAAATTTGGTGATTCAAAATTGGCAGCCATTAAATTTCTGTTAGATCTTGTCTTTTAATGTCGAGGTTTGATGCCCTGGGTAATTTGAAGAAAGTTCGAATAAAAGTTTAATTTTTCGGATTTTGAAAGATTTTACAGTTGCAAAGATAAATCAATCATAGAAGAACGTTTTTATTTTGTGAATTTAATATAAAAGATGAAAATATCTTTGAAAAGAATATGAGGTAAGTTAAATGATAATATATAAAATATTATTAGGAGTGTGATGTATTTTCATTTGAAAGTTAGCAAACATAGAATTTTGTACACAGTGAACAGTCCATTTGCTGATTACGCTATTTTGCCTATAATGTTTTTAAGACTTTGATTTTTGTCTAATGGTTTAGATTGTTCGTACTTGTTTTTTTTTATTATAGAAGACAATATTTACTTAAGTTCCATAGATAGAGCTGACCATTCTTGTTATTCAAATTTCAGTCAAATTAATTTATTCTGAGTAAAGTTATGAATGTTAGAGGATTTGGGACAAAAAAATTAGTATATAAAAATTACAAATCTAACTCATACAGAAATTTATTCAGAGAATAAAACTGTTATATGACGTAGTTATTATAATGTTTTCACCTGTATCTATAAAATAACATTGGATACAGGTTATAAAAAAACTTTGGTTTGCTTTAAGACGTTTAAAGGCTAATATTTATCTCATTGAATATATCTTCAGATATTTTATCCTTTTATATATGATAGCCACTGTATCTAGAAACAGACCCTGATAGCCTATAGAGTAGATATTTTACACATCTACTACGTGTGATGTCAGACATTATAATCATTGGCAGTGATAAATGTCTCTTAAAAAGTTTCTTTATCCATAATTTTTTCAATTCACCTACAGATTAAAGATGCATTATGTGAGAGCCAAATCTGCTTATGGCTGGTCTTTTTTATGGCTGGTCTTTTTTATGGTTTCAGATGTTATATAAATTATTATTTAGATATTTATTCACATGTGAAGGCCATATGAACTCTCTATACAATCGGATGGCTGAGATTATGAATGAATTGGAATACTTGTGCCATTTATTGATAAAATGGATAATCAAGACTTAAATTACTATCGAAGCCAATGTACGTGTACTTGACAATCCAGTCTATCCTAAATTTTTGTCAAAACTTTAAACACATTTGATATCTGTTTATTTTTTGCAATGTCTGTTTTCTGTCTTGTCCGCAGGTTAATCTTGTAGATTTTTGTTTTGGGTGTAGTGCGGTCCTCCTGCACTGACTATCAGAATAAAGTAATTTGACTGAAATTTTAACATATTTAATCAGTATCTAATTTTGAACAGTTATAGCCAAAATGTTCAGGTCTTTATCAAAATTTTACATAATGCACCTTTACCTTTTATGTGTTGATAGCTTTGCCCTTACGTTAAGAAACTTTGATTAGAATAGAACGTTTGTGGTATTTACCAGATATTCTCATGTACATCACCCGACAACTACTTTAATAATCCTCGTTGTTACACCACCGTAAGGGGAAATCATTTCAAGAGATTACGGAAATCAGAGAAGCCTGAGGAAAGGCGAGTAGTATTAGAGGCCAGAAGTGAAATCTTTAATAATCTCATAGAAAACTGATCAATGACACAAACCGTGAGTCATCGGATTCCTCTACACTGAGAGACTGGTCGTTGTTTTAACAAGAAGACAGATTTCTCACTTACAAAGACGAGACACTTGTATGATATTCACTGGACGATTGTTAATAATTGTACTGGTTATTATTGTCTATCATATTCTTGTAAGACTAGATAATCTGATATATATATCGCGTAGGATGTGTCGTACGTAATATCAAGAGTTAAATGTATTGAACATTACTAAAGGTCGTATTGAATACGGTTGTCTTGTGATTTCTGAAGATAAACGGGACGAATCAGAGCATTGTGTAAAAAGATTAAATATGTATTTGATGTCAAATTGAGATGAATTTTTAGAAGTGGACATTAGAAATATATACGTACCTATCGACTAGATATTTGTTATAGTTGCTGGGATATTAACAAATATTAAACATGTCTTCCATGCAGATTTTCGGTGAGTTTACTTTTCAATCAGAGTTTGTATTGTCATTGTTTTTTGTTTTTTTTGATTAAATGGAGGGGTTGCATGGCATTGGTCTAATTGAGTTATGCGACGGTTCCCTCACAATTGTAAGTGACAAGTCGTAGGGCGGACTGGAGCTAAATCGCTAACATTTGTTACCTAGAAATTGACACAAGTGGGTCGCAACGCATATAATACTGTAATATGAATGTATATAAACTGATTTACACACAGTTTGTTTCCGTTTTTACTCTAATTTCAAATCAGTTATGTTCGGCGAAATAAGCCAACAGTCTAAATCGAATGCAAAGTTCTAGCGTCTAGTTATTCCAGTCTACATGCGCCGTTTGATTCGGTGCAATGTTTCTAGCCTCGTTCCTCAAGTTCTTGCTAGAACTGGGGCTGAAAATCATTATGGTACACGATTCGTGCACCAATGGTAAAATGTTTATTTTGTCTTAATTATTGGATATCAGAAGCCCATCTTTTTACGGTAAGATCACAGCATCAATGTTGATTTAAATTGACAAATAATTTGTGTTTTCAATGTTAAAGATTGATATTGATAAATATTGAGTTAGAGACTTAGCTACTTTAAGCTTGAGTTTTATCTTTATCTGATTATCTTCTATCAGTTGTATGGAATTACGTGACATGGATCTATCATAATCTTTATTAATTTAATGATTGACAATCTTCAGGTATATGCAATCATGTGACATGGATCTATTTGTTTTTATACGCCCACATTTTTATGTGGACGTATATTGTCGTCGCCCCTGTCCGTCCGGACATCCGTCCGTCCGTCCACAATTTGTTTGTGGACTCTCTACAGGTCACAATTCTTATCCGATTTTGACGAAACTTGAAATATAGGTTTATCCCCAAAAGATCTCGGTTCCTTTCGATATTGGCATGTATCAGATGAAAACTTCATGGATTATGGCCCCTGATTGTACGAAAAATCACGTTTTTAGCTTGTGGACCCTATAGAGGTCACAATTTTGAACCGATTTTGATGAAACTTGACATGCATGTTTATAACCCAAAGATCTTGGTTCCTTTCGATATTTGCACCTATCGGAATGTAATTTCCTGAATTATGGCCCCTGATTGTCCGAAAAATCACCCTGTTTAGCTTGTGGTCCCTCTGGAGGTCACAATTATTATCCGATTTAAAAAAACATTTAATTATATCACCGTTACACCCTAAGGAAGGTTGAGTCCGAATTTCGGGAAAATCAGACGAAAATTGCCATACAAAATGGCCGCCGTTTGTACGCGAATACTGTTAAAAAATTATATATCATGGTTTGTGGACCTTGTAAAAGTCACATTTTTAAATCGATTTTGATGAAACTTGAAATTCATGGTTATAACCCAAAGATCTTGGTTCCATTCGATATTTGCACATATTGGAACGTAACTTCATGAATTATGGCCCCTGATTATACGCAAAATAGCCTTATTTTAGCTTGTGGTCCCTCTGGTGGTCACAATTATTATCCGATTTAATAAAACGGTTGATTATATTACCGTTACACCGTAAGGAAGGTTGAGTTCGAATTTCGGGAAAATCAGACCAAAATTGTCATACAAAATGGCCGCCGTTTGTACGCGAATACTGTTAAAAAATGGTATATCATGGTTGTGGACCCTGTAGAGGTCACAATTTTAATTCGATTTTGATGAAACTTGAAATGCATGGTTATAACCCAAAGATCTTGGTTCCTTTCGATATTTGCGCATATCGGATCGTAACTTCCTGAATTATGGCCCCTGATTGTCCGAAAAATCACCTATGGTCCCTCTGGAGGTCACAATTATTATCCGATTTGAAAAAACGTTTGACTCTATCACCGTTACACCCTACGGAAGGTTGAGTTAGAATTTCGAGAAAATTGGACCATAATTGCCAGAAAAAATGGCCGCCGTTTGTACGCGAACAGTGTAAAAATATGGTATGTCAAAGTTGTGGACCCTGTAGAGGTGACAATTTTAATTCGATTTTGATGAAACCTGAAATGCTTGTTTATAACCTAAAGATCTTTATTCTTTTCGATATTTGCGCATATCAAATTGTAACTTAATGAATTATGGCCTTTGATTGTAGGAAAAATCACTTTCGGTATTGCTTGTTCTCTGTCTATCTCTCGAACAATTATTATCTGATTTTAAAAAAAACTCTGATTATATTACTGTTGCACCGTAAGGAAGGTTGAGTTCGAATTTCGTGAAAATTGTACCAAAATTGCCGGACGAAATGGTCACCGTTTGTACGCGAATAGTGTAAAAATATGGTATATCATGGTTGTGGACTCTCTGCAGGTCACAATTCTTATCCGATTTTGACGAAAAGTAACATTTCTAGGTTGTGTACCGTCAAACCATAATCATTGTCGGCTTCGAATTTCATGAATATCAGACTGGAACTGACCAACAAAATGGCTGCTCCCAATACAGTATGAAATACAGGACTTAATGATGTAGGAAAAATCACTTTCGGTATTGCTTGTTCTCTATCCATCTCTCAAAAATGTGGGCGTATCCTGCCTGGCAGTGCCAGCCTATCTTTAAGTTAGTTGTAACTGGGATACTAATAAGATTTTTACCCCCCTGGCAGATGAGTCTGATGTTTTAATCTTATAGAAAAAACAAACTAGGGCTCATAAAAGCCAAATTATGCAAGATCATTACAAAGAATACTTTCACATATCTGTAAAAAAATGTTATTTAAATAATGATAAAGTAAAGAGGAAGATTAATTATTTACATTGATAAAAATGAGAAAGTAAATAATTACATTTAAAAAGACAGTAGTTATTTGCACGGTTCGAGAGGTTTGATCTTGTCTAGGGAGTAATGGTTTCCAGGGATACATCAGTATTACATATATCACGGTTCTCTAATATCCAATCATACTTTACACTTGGAGTATAGATCTCTGCCATAGACGGCCGTCATATTCAACATTAGTATACTGTTTTGTAATGCGTTTGTACTCCGTTTCACATCTAGCATACACACTAAGACTAAATAATAAACTTATTCAATTTTATTAATGGAAGCAGAATAGATACCTAACAAAATTATTAAAGTACGCTTAAGATGTTTCGACTGAAATCGTCGATTTAGGACTTAAAATGTCGGTCAACTAGCTTAGCGTCTGTTCTCATCCGGATCTAACTGTAGACAGACAGCATAAGTTTAGTATGGTGAACTGGGGTAGTCAATATTTACATGTACCAAAGGGTTAACAATTGCTCTTACATATCTGCAACTCAGTATGTCATCAAACACTCATCTCATTCATTTTACAACAAAAAAAAATAATAGGTGGGACTTTTGATAACAACAATAACTTGTTCAATCAACAAATTAGATGGTTTATTACGTCAATCGAGAATATCCGCCAATGAGAAAGGGTAAGATTGGTCGTACCTGATTTCCGACCAGTAAAATGGAAATCAACTTGTACTTAATGACCCCTTGTACTAGAATTACTTTGCTCAATCCAGAAATTAATCGTTTTGATACGACGTCGAGAATATATAAGCCAATAAGAAACAATTAAGAAATGGTAAGACAAGTCGTACCTGTTTTCCGACGTGTAAAATGATCAACTTGTACTAATCGACTTCATGTACCAGGAAAATCGTGATTATCAATGATTACACGATTTTACGTAAAACCATAACAACAAGGATGAACTTACAACCGACGGAAAGTTGTTAAGTACAATAGGATAATTAAAACTGGTCAATCAAGTTTGTAATTTGACACCGTCATTGGTTAATATTCTACCAATTGACCTATATCATCTTCATCATAAGTAAAACTACGTCCTCGTTTATTATAACACAGTCATTTTCACCCATTTTATCATATTTTTATAACATGTATGTTTTTGCCATTATAACTATGTATATACATCCATTTGCATTAATAATATTTATATACAAATTATTTAGGGAGAGGGGTTTTACATAGGCTAATCCTGTTCCCTAATCCCATTCAGGAAGCACGAATAAAAATATGGTTTATGAAAAAAAAAAGGAAACATAGTTATTGGTGTTATTCATAGTAAGATTTACTACAATTTGATGTAACACGGTCATTCGTTAATGTTCCCCAACTAATTGACCTATATCCTCTTCTCTATAATTAAAACTTCTTCCTCGATTAATTAAAGATACATTCCAATAAAAATATTAATAGGATAGTTATTTCCAATAAAAGTGTGGAAAGTAGATTGTTAATATTCTCCTACTACTTGACCCGTTTCATCGTCTTTATGATTAAAACAGAGTCCTTGATTAATTAATAAATAGGTTTTTAGGACAATATATAATTATTATTAATAAGATGGTCAGTAGAAAGTACTGGATAATTGGATGTCATATAAAAATTATGGTTTATGAAAGGTCCTCGATAAATGATTTAGATCAGCCTAAATGAAATATATTTTCGAGGTACGTTGTGAAAAGAGTTGTACCCAGCTCACTCACTAGTCAGAAAAGTTAGCCAAATTGATTATCAGAATGGTCTCTTCTGCTGTCAATATAACTAGATTCCTGTCCAGGCTTCCTTGCTGCTTTATGTTGAGTGGACGTTAAACCTCATTTCTCTCTCTCTTCCTTGCTGCAGAGGGGGATTGTGGGAATGAAATTGGATCAAATGGCGTGGTTTCGATTCCTCGGTTGTACGTGACATGGAGTAGGGTAGCCTGCCCAACCTCGTGCTTTTTCTCCAGCTCCCAGTTTACCTCCCGCTGCATGTAGGAAATTATTGAAACAAAATTGAACCATATGTTAGTCCCGAAATGACCTAGTTAGTATCAAGTGGACAATTAACCTCATCTCTCTATCTCTCTCTCTCTCTCTCTCTCCCACTCTCTCCTTCCTTGCTGGGTAGCCATTATTATGTAACAAATGTTCATGGAATTCTGTCAGAATCAGAGTTTATTTGATAAGTTAAATGGTTGTTTCCACTTATTACTGATGAATGTTGATGACAGTTAACTATTAACACTAGCTGTAGATAGTCTGAAACCCTGGGTAGTAGACAGGACTGCTCAGACATTGTAACTCCTATCAAAGGGAGAGTACAAAATGAATAAAATGTGTGTTTCCTAGTAATTATTAATGACAGTTGATGACAGATTGTCCTGGATTTTACCAAATCATGGGTAGTGTGTCTGTCTGTAGCCTAGCTTTACATCAGGTTTACATGTGGATTGTAAGACCGTGTATTTAGATAAGTGTTTATTGAAGTAGTTTACTGTACTCAAGTACAAGATAAAGTAGCCGGAAGAGCAGATCAATTAGAGCAGATCAATTAATCAATTGATTGATCAAAATGCAGAGATCAAATGGCAGCAATTGCCTGTGGGCTAATGGTTGGACTATTGTCCAGTAAAACTGACCATTGCATGTTGAATAATGGTTTGACTGTTGTCCAGTAAAACTAACCGTTGCCTGTGGGCTACTGTTGATTATTTATAAGGTGTTTATATCTGGTCCTATTATCTACTGGTCATTATAAGGACATTAAGGGTCAGTTTATTGACCACAACTGTCAACATTGAAATATGATACTCTAGATATTTATTACTCTTACTAATCACCACCTAAATTATCACCTTTAACCTGACATCATTTACATATTGTAATATAACCTTTAACCTGACCAGATTTACATATTATAATATAACCTTTAACCTGAACATATTAACATATTGTAATATAACCTTTAACCTGACATCATTTACATATTACCACCTTTAACCTAACCATAGTTACATATTATATTATAACCTTTAACCTGACCATATTTACATATTATAAGGAGATCCCGGGTGTTTGCGAAAGTTCCCCAGGGATTTTCCAGCTGGTTCCTCTTTGTCAGTGATACAAGATGGATGCACTGGCAAGTCCTACGGATGGAACGATAAACCTTGGTAAGGAAACTGTGACAGATAGAATTTAATTTCTTTCCAGCCAAAATTTCCCTCATAGCACACTGAATGGCAAATGTCCGTCTTCAGTAGGAGCAGAACAGTAGGATGTTAAACTCCATTTCATTTCAGCATTGCATGATCTATGCCCTTCTTCATAACCTGTCTTAATTGTATGAGAAATTGATTTAGAAGAGGGAGACTGTCTTTATATTACAAAAGTAAAACTTGTTTCCTTTGTGTGACCATCTTTACTGTAACTATGTTTGATAAATGAGTGTACTAGCCAACGAGTTATGTTTTTATTACATTCCAGAGTAATTGTTCATTTGGTAATAACCTCAGTCAGTTTTTTTATTTAACCTCATCGGTCGTCAGAAGTAAATATGATTTTATTTACCAGGCTTTTAGTAAGAAACTGGTGATATTGACAGTTATGTATTTACACCCAGGTGGAGATAACCTTCTATTATAGTCGTGGGTTAATACGGTCGTATCTATATTGGTTGTCAAAATTAAAGTTGTTTTGCAATGAATTGAACGGAGACTATGTTAATTATTTGTTTATTTAAAGGAAGATCTACGATTGTTTAACAGTAATATGTCACATGTTAAGTTAAGTGTATGATTTTTGCCCCTTTATTTGCATTTTATGGGTGGGTTGGTGATTTTTTGGTCTGATATGATTGATATACAGGGTATTCCAAGTGCAAAAAATCTAAAATATGAATGACATTTTGCCTGAATAAAATTAACTTTGAGAGTTATTGGTATATTTAGTGTTACTATACTCAAAAGAAAATACAGTTCTGTATTTTGTTTTTATTTTATACTTTCGATGGCCGCTATACTACATAACCTGTGACAAGTTATAGGGCTAAGGGAGTTCAGGTCAGGAAGAAAATGACCGGCTTTTGACCCTATGATGTCAGACATTGATTAATCAATCAGCATTGACTTTTCAAATGGGTTACCCACGTGCATCAAAAGTACAAAAACTCACTGTAACAGACCGTTTCATTGGCTAATTCCTCGCTTCATCCAGAACACTGGTTATATAACAACTCTTCCAGATACTAGTGTAGTGAAGACAAGTAAAACCAAATTTTGAACTATAATAAACGAAATGAAACAGGATCTGTGTTTTAATCTGATTGCTCTTTAATGTGTGGTATATAAACACTGTTTAATGTACATATTGATTAATGTATGATATATTGATATATTAATGTGTAATATATCAATATATTATCTGTGGTGTATCAGTATCTAGTATATAAATACAATGTATCAATATGGAGTATAGAAACATTGTTTAATGTTTAATATATCGATATATTATCCGTGGTGTATCAATATCTAGTATATAAACACTGTTTAATGTGTGATATATTGAGTATAAAAACATTGTTTAATGTGTAATATATCAATATCTAGTATATAAATATAACATATATCTATTAATATGGTGTAGATGAGTCAGATTCTGTATTTTATTTCCTCATCCTAATAAAGTATAGTACCAGATTATTGATAAAGTATATTTTATATGGAATCTGGGAATTCGATGCATGTAATGTATAATCTGTAGAGTTTTACCTCAATGATAACATGTTACTGTAGATATATATATATATATATATATACCCCAGTGATAACACGCTACAGGAAAGATCACATTAAAAAGATAAACTTAGAGTTATTTTACTTCTGGTGTTCACCAGACTAACCGTTAGCCAGCTTCCGTCCTGCCACAGTCTAAATATACAACCATAGGTCTGAGTGTCAGAAACAGTTTCTATAAACCTAGGAGTATCATTGTATTTGTTGCTTCTTGTAACAGAGTGTAAAACTAACAGCAATATTGTTTTTATAATAAAGGTGAGTTATTGTCACTGGTCGTATAAAAAAAAAGATTTACAATAGTTCTTTACAGAGAGACAGAACTTTCTATATCTATTTGGAGGAGCATGATTTAAACGGCCATAATTTAAAGGGGCTGATCATCATATGTTTTAAATCTCTTGTAAAAGTTGAACAAATCAAAATAGTTTGATGCCTTTCAAGCCTGGAAATAAGGCACTTGTCATTTTGTCTGACACTGGTTCTTTCCAGGTTATATTCCATTCAGTATTAATTTACCTAATGATGAATCTTCTGCAGATGATATTTGACTGTTGTAAAAGGTTAATCTATAAAAGTTGTCCAGTTATCTATAGGTATTTATATATATCACATCCATTGATAGAACAAGTTTTCTTTATACCTGTAGGTATTTTATCAACCAACAAAGACTATTGTAATATTTAACATACAGTTTGTATAGAATCACTTACATACTTGTCTTTTACTATCACCAGTTTTTTTCTTACTCTTTACTACTCGCTGTTGAAGAAAGGTTATTACTATTCTCTATCACCAGGTTTCTTCTTACTCGACTCAATGAACGCTGTTGAAGAAAGGTTAGTTTTCTTTTAGAATACTTTTACTGGGTTTTTTATTTAGGCTACATGTGAATATCTATGATTTTAAATGCTAAAAAGTTTGAAAGTATTCTTGCCTTTAAATGGAATTTAAAAACAGAACTTTCTTGTGATATTCTACTTGGTGTGGAAGGACAGCTTATTATTATTCTGTAAAAGATATTCAGGTTTCTTCTGGTATGTTACCTCTGTGTTTTTGATTATTTTTCCATTTTAAACGACCAATAAATTATGGACAGGTAGATATTTAATATAGATAATTCAAATATAAAACAGATAAAAAAAATGGTATCCTTAAATTGAAAATATTTATATATGTGAATGTTTGAATATAATATACTGATTATTTATTGGTCTTAAAGGACCGTGAGGAAATATTTATATGATCGTATATGTGAGGTAAACGAATATAGTGGAGGTCAAACATGATTTATAATAAGTATATTACATATCTAACTAGTTACAAATAAGTCTAGGGTCATAATTACTCCACTTTTGGCTCAACAAATTTTATTTGGCAAGACTGCTTGATTGTGTACATATCAGGTAGTGAAAACTACAAATTGGGCAGGTTGTCTTCATATGATTAAAACTGTGGTTACAGTTCGCTTGTCTTGGCATCAGGCGGTTAAAACTTTTATAAAGGTATAAACAGAAACTTGTTTACGATATCACCTGTGTTGGAAGTGGACGTTGAAATCCAGAAACGAACACAAACAAGTTTTTTTCAGTGTCATTTTGGAGATTTTCTGAATTTTTATCTACATCTTTTTATCAAAGTCTAAAGTCTTAGAATAAGTTTTGTAAAATATTCTACGTCACATGGAGAATTCTATTCTCAGTAATTCATATTTTAAATGTTTAGTTTTTACGACCCACATTTTAAAAAGGCAAGTGAGATAATAGCTGTGATATATTGTAAGTTAAATTTAATTTATTGAAATGGTTATTTGCGACTGACGGCCATGCTTTTAAGAATGTTATTTGAAACTCAGAAGCTGTGAGTAGAACCAGTGGGAGAGGTTTATTCTATATCTTGACGTGAGGCATCAACTGGCGGTAGAATTCAACACAAATAGCATTCGTGTGGGAAGAAGAAGTCTTGTGATGATGACAACTACTGCCAGAACTTCCAGGAATCGTTGGAATTGTATAAAAGTTGTTTAGAATAGTTCTGTGGGAATAAATCAAGGAGAAGAAACACGTTTTCTGTGTTATTTTGAATTTAAACTATTTTACATTTGACGTGTGATTATAATTTGTGTAACAGATTATTCAACAACGTTTGGATTAACGGAATTTGTCAGATTAAGAGGAGATATGAAACGAGGAATCTGATGTAGTTGATACACGGGATTATATCCGTAATATATATAAGTATGGTTTACCTTTGATTTTTCCTCGACCAAGTTGGTATATAAACCACCATTGGTCCACCATATGTATGGAATTCTTGCGACTGATTAACATTTCAAACCATCTCTCCTATCATCCTCAAATCTTATTGGTTAGTAAACTATCAAATGATCTTGAACTACTTCTGACGCTACTGAAAAAAAAACCTATACTTTTATCTAAGATCTGAACATTTTAATTTGATTCTGAATAAAGACTGGTCTTTATTCCTGTACTGATTGACTTGGCTTTATTCTTGTCACAGAAGAACTACAAATTGACGTGAAACTTGTAAGTTGTTTTTATTGTGCTGCCAGTATTGTCTGCGTTTTGTTGAGATTTTAAAGAATTTTGGGTGTGATATGGGAAATGTAACTGTTATTATATGGATACGATGATACAGTATGATTCGGTATGATGCTTAATGTAGTATAGTATTTATATTCATTGGTTGTAGTTTAGTTAAAGGGGAGTTAGTTGGCTGAATGGTTAGCCTGTGCGCGCTGTATCATAAGGTCCGTCATTGAGTCAGTTGGCGTGGTTTCGAATCCCCAGTTGTACATGGCAAGGAGAAGGGTCTCTTGTTCAACCTCGTGGGTTTTCTCTGAGTCTTCTGGTTTCTTTTCACTATTAAAGACCATTATGCGCAAGAGAATTATTGCAATAAAAAAACCTAGTTTAGGTCGAGTGGATGGACCTTAAACCAGAGATGGGATTTTGCCCCTATATTCCGGACTTGTCCGACGCCAATTTCCGAACGCACAAAATTGTCCGACCGGAAATATGCCCAATCGGACATCAAGACATGGTGAATAATATTCAAAATTCTAAAATTAATATAGTTTACTGAGTGTATAACAACCTCTCAACCCGATTATTGTTGATAACACGCTGGATTGATTAGGTAATTAAGTGATCAACATATTTATCGTGTTATACCACCTAACACCTACCTTGATTAACTAGTTAATCAGCCTTAATCCTTTATCGGACAATTCATTAATCCAATCCTGAACAGAAGTCATTGCTTCTCCTTTGTCGGGATATGTATCAATACAACAACAGTGATTATAAACTTAATCTACGTGATTGACCCATTGTCGGATGTATTACTATTATAATCTCCTTGATGTCGGGCGACAGCCGGTAGAAATTAGTCGTATATTTCACATATCCTAATCTGCGATATCACTATGGTGGAAGCGAGCGTTAAATAAAGCTATTTCTCACACACATATCTAAAAAAAACTAGACCTTGCGAACTCTGTTTCTGATCGCACGGTTATAGTTTCTGATCGCACGTGGTTATAGCACTCGGCAAACCTCGCTGAATTTCATAATTCTACATCTAGCCGCGGCTGTATGACGGTAAGTGATATGTAATGTACCTACGCCTATACAATTGCGATGCGGTAAGGGTTTACATATTGGGTAAACTTGCCGATTTTAAAAAGAAGTTATCAAAATTGGAAGCGTATTTAGAATTTTCAGAGCAAAGTTGTCCTTGTTTTAAACGGAAGTAGAAATCTCTCGTGAAACTATGAAATGAATACCACTCGGTAAACCTCGACAGATTCCGAATGAATACGTGACTAATTTCACGCGTCTAATGTCGAAGAAAAGATTCTATTTTCATGGCATATTGTCGGATGTATGATCATATTTTCAATGAGGTTTATGTTTTTAAATCAAGAAATAAGTACGGTAGGCAATGTTGACGAATATGTCGAATGGAATAGTGCTTGATTTGAGTGTTATTATTTAGCAGATGGTGTCACAACGAGTGAAGTTTACTGCCAAATGAATATGGGGATAACAAGCCGAAACAGATCATAAGACGAATGCCGAACTTCCGCTGAAGAATGTATCGAATTAAATGACCCGAAAATACGGTACTTTTCGAGGAATTTGAAACAGTACGGATCGACAGTAGTCGGCAGTCGGCTTTCATTCTATTGTATTACGTCATCACATAATGTTTTAGAAATATTATTACTGGCATAACTTTTAATACCGTACAGGAATTAGATATGAAAAATAACGAAGTGCACCTATTGTTTTTATTACGTACGAATTTGAATATTTTGTTGACACGTGATTTTATTGTTTGGTCTAAAAACTACATTCTTAAAAAAAAACGATAAGGAGTTATGTCCCTTTATTTTCGGTAAAAATGTCCGACAAGAAAAATTTTGAAATCCCAACCCTGCCTTAAACCCCATATCTCTCTCTCTCTAGTTTAGTTAAAACCCAAGACCCTGATTCTCGAAATCTTAACTAAAAATAAAATCCAAATTTTAATAGATACTTCAGTTTAGATTGGCTAAGCACTAAAATCAATCTAATATTATCCAATCAAAATACTAAAATTTGGATTTTATCTTAGTTAAAATTTTGTGAATAAGGCCCCAGGATCTATTAACTTGGTTTGTTAGTAATTTTTTCACACTGTATGGCATATGCCTGTCCTCACTAGCCCAGTTAGAGCAGAACAGTAGGACGTTAAACATCATTTTATTTTTACCTGTGAAAGATGCCTTATTATCCAGGCATGATGATGTTTATAGAAATATTTGACAGTTGATCCTAGGTACTTGTATTTAATTAGTGTGGGTTAATTTATAATTAAGTGTTGTATGATCGGTATGTGGCGAATCTCTTCCAAGCGAAAGGTTTTATTCCTTTGATGTGAATTCTGAAGTATGAGAAATTTGTCGTGAATTAACGAAACAAGATTCATCATGCCTCATCTATTTTTTTAGTCTTGTTTTTTGTTAATGAAAGAATAATCTAATCTAAACAGATTGTTTATAAATAAATTTTTTATGGCTAGATTATTTATTCTGTATCTTAGGGTGAATTGGCCGGACTTTGTCTTCAACAAAATGTTGGTAATAATTATGCTTAAATGGCATTACTGTCATAAATTAACACAACTTTATAAACTCAGAGAATTGTATCTTTTCTGCTTTTTTAGTTATTAAAGAACATCTAGATAAAGCAAACTTGAATGCATTAAACAATATGATCACTTATTGTTATAACCGATGACAAGGTCAAATCATAGAAGTTGGAAAAATCATGGAAAATCCTATAAAATCATGGAAAATCTTTTAAAATAATGAAAGTTGAAAAGTCATGGAAGATGGAAGTTATCGAAAATCTTACAAAATCCCAAAAGTTGGAAAATCGTGGAAGTTAGAAAATCATGGAAATCTTATGAAAACATTGAATTGGGAAAATCATGGAAAAGTAATGGAAGTTGGAAAATCATGTATTGAATTTAAATGTCAGTGGCAATAACCAAAGACAGGGTGTCTCTTTAAACTGTTAGTGTCTGTATGGTCTATATATATATATTTATAATACGAGATCTATTTTTGGTTGTATAAAGTGTTTATTTTAGACTATGATTAGCGGCATACCTATAATAACTTCTCTGTTTATTGTTTTTAACATGATTTATTATCTAGTTAGATGAGATCAGAATCCAGATAAATTCTTTACATGTTTCACGTCCCTAACTTAACATCTGTCATCTTTATATAGACAAAAAAATGTACTTAGGGTAAACAAAATTATAACAACAATTCTAATGTGAATTGGGAGAGAGGCTGGTCTAGCTCCCGTTTCCTCTCACTGCTAAAGACCCCTACGCGCAAACAAATTATTGAAATAAAATTAAACCATATGTTAGTCCCGAAATGACCTAGTATGTGCCAGGGGACATTAAACCCTCTCTCATTCTCTCTCTCTCTCTCTGTCTGTCTCTCTCTCTCATGTTATTTATGAACTTTGACGAGAGACAGTCTGGCAACTGAAATTCTATAATATTACTTAATATACTTGTATCTTATTTTAAGCAGAATAATGTAATAAATCAGCTAATAGCGTAACAAATTATTGCTGGAAAATTACCAGAAATTCATAACAAAGAACAGACACTATACATAAAACAGGAATTGTTCCTATTATTAATGGCATCAAGATTTGATTACCTATCATTTAAATTCTCTTATCATCATTTATTTTGTTTGCATGAGTTTTTATTAATTTTGTTATCAATATCGTAAAACATATCAGGAAGAACATCAATAAAGTTTGGCAGGTACAAGAAAAGTTGTTTTGAAAATAAAACAAAAGTTGATTATTTTCTGTGGGTATATCTGTTTAGAGGAATGTTATTTGGAAAGCTGGTTGTATCATATTAAATGAAGGGGGCTAATGATATTTGGCAGGCATGCCGCGGAGAATACCGTTCAGGCACTTATGTTAAATTGGTATTAAAATGTTGGCTATTGGCTATGGTTATTTTAACATAAACTTGTCAATGGAATCCGCATCTTCAATAAAAGGCTTGATCTTGCTTTAACTATGTACATGTTATCAAGGCCTTCATGTAATAACCTGCATATGTCGACACTAATTTTGATTGGGTACAAACCCAGCTTTTGAGCCTATCAGATTTCTCAGTCGCCGTGAATACCAAGTCTTGCGCTTTCAAGCTAAAATGTCTACCTGTGGTAATCAACATGCAACGTTAAAAATTTCTGTGGAGGTCGGTATTTCACAACCTCTGATTGGACGCTACTGTTCATGTGTTTGTAGATAACATAGTTTTAAGTATGGTAATTGTAAAGTAATCTATCAGCATCCAGATGTTTTAAATGTCGCAGTTGTTGCTTTAGGAACATCATTAATAGTTCAAAATGAGAACATAGTTGCACAATAAAACCAATATATCATTATTAAATTAGATTATGTTTGAATGTTATGTTCTGCTGGCTATAGTGGCCCCAAAACATAGACGTTTTGTAACTGGATTAACTCGACTGGCTGAACAAAACAATTAATATCAATACACCATCGACTTATATTTTGAGAGATATTTCATTACTTTTTATTTAATTACAAATCATCTAGCCTCATCTTCATGAAGACATTCCAACTGATGATTGTGGATATGAATCCCCCCAACTGAGAAAGGTCGAAGATTTTAATCAAATTTTGTACCATCAGTAGGAACTCATATGATAAATGACCCACTGGATAAGAAAGAAGTATTTTTTCTCACAACATCTTGTGTCTACAGTAAATGTTATGAGTGAAACGTGATAAGATTGGTCTAGGTACAGACAATTATCAAACTTAAAACATGACATATTCCGATGAATACTGATATCATCGTGGCTATCCCATCACGTATTCTGTCTCTATTACTAAATATATAAATATAGAATTTAGTTCCACTAAAACTGAATCATAACAGAATTCCATCTTGTTGGTGTTCACTGTAGAGTTAATGGTAGGATATAGAGCTAATGGTAGGCATATAGAAATACTACGGTTCTGTGTTTCTAACGTTTTTAAAGTTTCAATGGTCCTTCTCATAACAGGTAGTAAATGGAAAGTGGTCAGGACTTTCAGGTGTGGTTTATATTATGGGGTGGGTCTAAATAATCTTACCAAGTCTGACTGTGCACTACGTTTTTAAATGTGAATATTTAATATTTTTCAAGAAAATGTCACAGAAACATGGTGTTTTTATTGGTTACTGATAGTCTCCTTTTTTGTGACATGCTCATTGCTCAATCCATGCACCTCTTCACAGAATGAGTAACATTTTTTTTTATCCATCTTGTTTATAAGTGGTGCAGGACGCAGAGTTCTTGCAGTTAAAATGGTCTAGTTATTCAAATTTTGAACTTTGTGTTGGACATGTATTAATATATATATATGTTCAAAATTACTGATAGTAGACTATTAGAGGGACTAAGTCTGAATATGTGCCTGAAAGGATTTTTTGGTTAAGTGGCACCATACACAGCAGTTATTGATAACTCTTGGAAATTGTGTAGCCATGGAGATATTATTATTTATTTTTTTTACTAATGAGACGTTGTTTTTATCGTTACAGCTATACAGTCTCTGGACTCTCTCAATGATCAGATCGTACAATATATATTCTCTCAGAGCCATGTGGATATTGACTTGGAGAAAGACCTGTCACCACGAGAACAAGAGACTCTCCAATCGTCCATGGTGTTGATTCGTCGACTTCTCGTCGATGCTCAAGCCAAATTCCGTAAAATGGTGGAAGACAATAAACAACTAGCGGCCCGGATTGATGGTTCCATTCAGGCAGCCAATCAGGAAGTGAACGCATTGAGAGCAGAATTAGCCGATACAAATAAAAGACTTTCGGAAATCAGTGTTAATGATGATAAAAATGAAAATGATTCAGAATCAGATTTAAAGATTGAAAGTAAGTTGAAGTTAAAATATCTGTATTAGATAATGCCGAAACTCATTGAGACTATCGATTTAAGGGCTGAAAATATAGACTTGACAAGTACTTGATAATCAAGACTTGACAATTACTTTACAATCAAGAATATGAATTGTCCATTGGCAATATTAGGCAGAAACAAATTCGTTCTGTTTCTTCTGAAAACTTTAAGCATTTATTAATTTGCTCAAAATAAAGTAATTGGACTGAAATTTTCCATATATTCATACTTTTATTATCTACTTTTAACAGTAAGTGCAGGAGGACCGCACTACACAAAAAACAAAAAACCTATAAGATTAACCTTCGGAAAGTATCAAATCAAGTGAATGGATCCGGGGGCCAGCCGTAAGCGTCCACTGCGCTGTACAGTCCCGGGCCTATTATGATACAGGCTTCACTAAAAATGATTTGCAAAAAAAAAGAGGTAACAGAAATAATGCGACCGATCTTGACAGTGGTCGTCTCTTCAATTGCGATAGTCTGCCAGTAGACGTCAGATGTTAGAACGTCAAACAATTTCCACAATAAGGGCGATAATCTGGATAGAATCTCGGAAAACGCTAAATAAATAAGTGTAGTGAGCACACAGGAGCAAAACCCGACAACGAGAACATTCTGCAGTATGAAGGGCTAAATACTCTGATAGTAAGTGCAAGAACGGCTAGCTCTTTATCTAAATCTTTCATAATGCATCTGGAACGAATAGTATTTAGGTTCTTTGGGACAGGGAGTTAACTCTAGTTGAAACAATATTAAACCTTAATTCATGGTAATTGGTTCCTGTTTTTTTTGTTTTTACAGTCATCCCTTCAAATAAATCACAAGAAGATCTGGAGCTTGTGAAAGTGAAAGAAGATAATATGTGTCTGGAAAACGAAGTTAAAAGTTTGAAAAAAGAACTTGAGGAACTTCGTTCAAATAAAAAACCAACGAACAATGTGCACCATAGTAATGGTGAACTAAAACTTGAACTTATTCAAATGAAACAGGAATTTAATCGCGCTAAAGAAGCGTTACAAGGTTTGTATACAGCTTTTTTTTTTGTCTTAGTGCACTAATACACCATCCTCCTCCCCTGTACAACCATATTCCTGAAGCAATGGCCCGAGAAATCCCTCTCTGACCATTGCTGGAATAGCGTCTGTTTCTTGAACTTATGCGGGAGTGTGTCTATTCTTTCCGTTCAATGAAAGCTATCACTTATTTACAGCAACATGACAGTCCTTCGTTTCATCTGGGTCTTCCCTAAAACTTTAGACAGTGATTTAAGGTATTAAAACGGTAAAAGTATGTTCGTTTCCAAACAGTATTGTTTACATTTCAATTGACTTGATAGCCTCGTTTGTCACGCAATTAGTTTTACTGCAGTATTCTGCTATGCACGGGTTAATTAGGCATAATAAAATCGTGAGTCATGACGTATACGTTATGTAAACATATTTGGTCCAGTATTGGTAGCTCGTGATTGGTTGGTAGACAGACTACTGATCAATCAAAATTTAACACAACAATATCCACTCATAATAGCAGTGTGTAGTTGGATTACCTCTAATCAGACGCAACACTGCGCGGAGTATGTGTACACCCACACATGCACATCTACACAACTTTTGTTTTAACGTTTCTCAAATATACAAAGCAGGAAAAAAATAGCCATTAAATCTATTTTGAAAAATGATAAGATATAAATCTTGTACCAGTAATTATGAATATTTCTTGAATTTTGGATCACAAGGTAACCAACGAACATACCAAATTTAGGAAAATTTGTCGAGAAGCATCCGTCACCTACTCGACCCTTATATTCTTTTAGTTTGGTGCTCTCTGAGCAGAACAGTAGGACGTTAAACCCCATTTCATTTCGCTCTCTGACTCAAGAGATGTTCATTTTACACAAGGTATGATTAGATGCAGGATTTTCACTTTAATTGTGTTTTAAGGTTACCAGGTAATGTAAATTCTCTAAGTCAGTCAATAACACTGTCAATCAGTCAGTCATGACCGGTCATTAACACTGCCATTCAGTCAGTCATGACCAGTCAATATCACTGTCACTCAGTCATGACCGCTCAATATGTGTGAAACAAGACCCCATGTTATATGAACACACTACATCTTCATCCTGGTTCCATTTAAAACTTTTCTATAACAATTGTTGGAAATTTCCATCACACTATACAAATCTAGAATATCTGAATTCTATTTTGATTTTATTCTGAAGATGACGAGATCACTTTGAAAAATAAACACGACCACTTTGCATTGAATCAAACGGTGCAAACAACATATGCAAATGATATCACATCAGGTACATGCATTAGATATATCAAATTAGTTTCTTCATTTCAAGATTTAAAAAAATATTCATATGCCTTTCAGGCATTTCGCGTGCAAAATTTATTTTTATAATATTTTTAGAAAATGCAAGTTTTAATAGTTATGTACCGATATGTGAAGTGTTACTGTATTTAATATGTGAAAGCTGTTGAATTTGGCAGAAGTTGTGAAATGCTGTGTGCAATGAGCCTCCTTCATATAATGAATCAATTGAATTTTGATGAAATCAAGATGTTCATTTAAAAGATTTTAAATTTTCTATAAATAGTTTGTAGGAAACGATAAATTATCTCAACTTTACGTTTGTCTCTCTTCATGTTCCTTGATTACAAGCTGAAAAACATGTACACCAATCTTGTTAACAGTTATATTTAGATAGAAAATTAGGAACATCCTGAGTTTTACGTCAATAAAATGAGGCACTTATTGTGTTGATTTAGCCAGAATATTTATGTAAAACTGACTTGTAAAAGTTTCTAAATTGCACCCAATAATGAGTGACTACATGATAGGCAAACAATATGTTGATGAGTAGTGATATGGAGTTTAATATCTTACCTTCCTAAGGGGCTCCGGTGACTAAGTAGGTAAGATGCTCGCTATCCTGGAGGTTTGGATGGCCTGGTGGTCTAGAGTGCCACGCTTTGACCTCTAGCTGGCCGGTCACCTCTGGCTGGTCACCTCTGGTGTGAGCTTATGTGGCATGAAGATAGGGGCGCCTTCTCAACCTCGTGGGTTTTGTCCTAGCACTCTGGTTTCCTCCCACTGCTAAAGACCCTTACGCGCAAGTGAATTATTGAAATAGAATTTTAAAAAAAACATATGTTAGTCCCGAAATGACCTAGTTCATGTTGAGTGGACAATAAACCCCATTTCTCTCTCTAGCCTGGAGGTTGGGTGTTTGATCCCTGCATTGGCCGAGATAGTTCATCCAGATTCTCCAGCGTGGTTTTATCTTGTCAGTGATGCAGGACGGGGGATCTGACAAGGAAAGTTGTCTAGTTGTTCGGATGAGGTCCGGTGTACACATTAGCATGCACGTTAAAGATCCCTTGACAGTAGGAATTCGATATAAGAGCAGGACGTAGCGCTGCTGCCCGGGCAAAATTTCCCTGATAGCACACTGTATAACATATGCCCATCCATTAGATCCCTGCATTGGCCGAGAAAGTTCATCTCGATTTTCCAGTGTGGTTTTACCTTGTCAGTGATGCAGGCTGTTAAGTTGTTTGGATGGGATGAAAATACAAGGCCCTGTGTACACATTGGGGTACACGTTAAAGATCCCTTGGCAATTGGAATTAGAGTAGGCCGTAGTGCCACTGCTCGGGCAAAATTTCCCTGATAGCACACTGTATGACATATGCCTAAGTTTATTAGCCCATTCGGTGCAGAAAAGTAGGACGTTGAACCCTATTTCATTTCTTACCTTTCTAAACTTGTCATGGAGTGCTGTAAGTGAAATTTTGCATGAACAGCAATGTTTCTGCATCGTCTTCATCAATTACAGCAGTCAAGGGTTCTTTTACATGCGCACCAGCATGTACATATGACCTCATGTTTTTCATCCCATCTCAACCACTAGACAGCTTCTCCTTGTCCAGCCCCCCCCCCCTGTCCTGCTCATTAGAGAAATCTAACCCTTGGTGTAATGTACTGAGGAATTTTCAAAGGTCCACATGAGATTTTCATGGTAGTTAGCAAACACCATACGATACACATCACTGAGCTATGGGGGAAACCACAGCGTTTCATCCTATTTGAACCACTGGCCATACTTGCCGTGTCAACTAGTGTAAATGAAAATTAATTCATTTATTGAAGTTATATTTTTAAAATGTATTAAAATAAAGCCTTAGAATAGATGGTATCTATAAACAGTCCTACCTTGTTAAAGAATAATCCTATTAATTCAATAATTCACTATTGCCAGTTGAAAAATTGGCAAAAATATCATTTTCAACTTCTAATTCAAACGTTTGAAGATAGCTATTCCATTGGGGGTGGGGAATTGAAAAACAAGGGAGGTAATTGTGTTATTATTTCTGGTGTGAATGATTTTTAAGTGTGGGAAATAATGCCTATGATCATATGATAGTGAGTTGACTTAACCTAGAAATAATTATGTTTTGACTTAAAATTTCGTAGAACATGCGAAATTCTCGCTTTAAAGTTATCTTATTATATTTGATTGCAGCTATGAAAGCCGACAGAAAGAGATTAAAAGGTGAAAAGTTGGAACTGTTAAAACAGATAAAGCAACTTTACGATACTCTGGAGGAGAAAGAATCTGAACTACGTGATTTTATACGAAACTATGAACAAAGAGTGCAAGAAAGTGATGATACTATTAAACAGGTTGGTTATCGTCAATGTTATTACAAACATCTTGAAACATTCCTTCATTCGTTCGTTTGTTGCTGGAGTTCTACCAAGAGTAATTAAAGTTCTGGCTTAACATAAGCCCAGTTGATACTGGTGTGTCATTAACCACCATTTCATTCATTGTAAACTTTTTGATATAGCCCGGTTGGTGCTGGTGTGTCATTCATTGTAAAATTGTATAAATATCAACAAATTAAACAGAACAACATGATTGTATTTCTTGTTTTTTTATTTTCACAGCTTGTTTTAGAGAAAGAAGAATCTGAACGAGAGAAATGGGAGATAATCAAGAAAGCTAGAGAGTCTGCTGAAAGGGTTGTACTTCTACGAGCACAACTTGATTCTAAAGATCAACAAATCAAACAACTTGAAGCAGACATTGTTGAGGTCAGTTTCACAGATTTTAATTACTCTAATTAATGAATTCTGGTATGCAACATACACTGGCAAGGGTTGTCTTTCATGCACGCTAACGAAGGGCATGAGTGGACTTCAGATTTGTTTTTATCGCAAACTATGAGACATTCATTCGTCAATCGTCACCTCTGACAAGGAGGAAACAAGACAGGACAATTCTGAGAAACTTTCTCGGCTAACACTGGGATAAAGCCTGAGGCCTCCTTATTAGGGAGTCCGAGCTGTACTTAGGGACCCATTGTGGTCATAATTCCCATCATGAATTAAGTGCTTGAAAAGGAGGAAACAAGACAGGACAATTCTGAGAAACTTTCTCGGCTAACACTGGGATAAAGCCTGAGGCCTCCTTATTAGGGAGTGCGAGCTGTACTTAGGGACCCATTGTTGTGGTCATAATTCCCATCATGAATTAAGTGCTTGAAAAATTACAATTGCCTGTGAGATAAGATTTATTTGTTATTATTTAAATTTCAAAGCATTGCCTATGCTAAAATGTACACAATTGATTATTTAAGTAAGGAAACAAAACTCAAATTAATAATAGTACATAATCTGCTCGCTTGGATTAAATTGGATTAAAAAGAAATAGAGAGAGAGAGATGGGGTTTAACCTCCACTCGGAACAAACCAGGTCATTTCGGGACTAACAAATGGTTCAACTTTGTTTCAATAATTCGCTTGGGCAGAGGAGTCTTTATCAGTGCACAAGGTTGGACAGACGACAATATTCCTTGTCTTGTACAACCGGTGAATCAAAACCACACCAGTTGTCTAATAACAGATATTATGATACACTGCGCAGTCGCGCATGTGCTAAACATTTGGCCATCCAACCCTCCTGAATGAACAAGAAACCCATCAATACATTTTACTCGACACTGAAAGTTGTCGCTGTCTTGGTTATATCATCTGAATATATTATTCTATTTGTAGATAAAGGAAAGTACAGCAGCCAGTGTTAATAAATCAGTTAATCTATCTGATACAACCACAACGTTAGATAGTATTACCGTGGCAACTAATATAACAAATGATGATTTACCACCATATGAATCACCTCCACCTTCAACTAATAAAAACTTTACAGGTAAATAGTTTACTTTCTTACTTTTATTACAACATACCTGGACTTTACCTTTATTACACCTGGATTTTACCTTTAATACAACATACCTGGACTTTACTACCTTTATTATACGTGGACTTTACCTTCGTTATACCTGGACTTTACGTTTGTTATACATGTGATTTATTGTTAACAATATGTGATTTACTGTTAACAATATGTGATCTACATTTAATAACATGTGATTTACTTTTAATAACGGGTGATATACTGTTAATAACATGTGATTAACTGTTGATGATGTGATTTTTACTTTTTTTTTAGTTTCAACAAGTACGCCCAACACGGACCGTAAAGATTCACTGACACCGTTAATGAAATGGTTTAATACAAGTCATGACTATCATGAAGCAGACGTTAAAAATAAAAAGAAGCGGAAGAGTTTTGGTTCTTTATCGCGAGTTTTTACTCGTGGTCGTACACGGCGGTCTATAGCTATGACTAACAATGAAAGCTTAGATCCAGAAGGTAAGTTATTGTATTTTTTACTCCATCTAATATTCCCCACCAAGATCCAGTTGACGTTCGTGTTTAGATATCTTAATTAAACACACATTATGTTAGACAGGCTGGTTTTTGTGGGGTGGATGGCCGAATGGTTAGCATGTATCATAAAGCCTGTCACTGAGTCAACTGGTGTGGTATTGAATTCCTGGTTGTACGTGACAAGGAGTAGGGTCGTCTGTCCAACGTCGTGGGTTTTCTCTGGGTCCTCCAGTTTCCTCCCACTGCAAAAGACCCCTACTCACAAGCGAATCATTGAAATAAAATTAAACCATTTGTTAGTCCCCAAATTACATAGTTTGTGTAAAATAGACTTTAAAACCCGTTCCCCCCCCCTCTTTTTTTCGCTTCAAATGTTATATAAACATTTTTCTATTTTATAATTTGATAAGATGGCAAATCGATAGTCAATAATCTTCCAACCCTTGTAACTTCACTTTGACTGATATTTTCAATATAACAAAAACGGACAAACCTTAATCTAAATCTTATATAATGCTGAAATATACTAGAGTTATTGATTGATGGGTGGGCAGTAAATGCTCTCATAATTTTTGAATGGATGTTGGTGAATAGCATTATCCCATTTTTAACGCGGCCCAATATTTTCCTGTTGGCCATTAAAACAGAATCCATGCAGTGAATGCAAATAATAAACTGTGATTTTAATTATTATTTTTTTTCAGATTCAGGTCCTTGTCCCAAGTTAACTTTATTAAGTCAGGAAAATTACCAGGAAAAATTACAAATACTAGAACAAGTTAAAGGTGTCCATATGTCCAACTGGAAAGCTAATCATGTTTTAGCGTGGTTAGAAACGTCACTCAGTATGCCCATGTACGGTAAAATGTGTGCTGAAAATATTAAAAGTGGCAAGGTGAGTCTTATGTAGCCTGTTTGTTGTATTTCCTTTCTGTTTTCTGCTGACAGGAAAGTGTTCCTTGATGGTTGTGTGGAAAACTGTAGTCCAGTCATGAACACATTGGGGTGGGATGGTCTAGGTCAGAGGTGTCAAACTCATGTCAATTCAGGGGCCTCATGAACTAAAATTTTACATCAACAGGGTTGAAGATATACTAAAATATCAAGATAAAGAAAAATTGATTGATTTAATAAACTGGTTTCCAAATTGCCAAGACATAATACTGAACACAACGTTCTCTTGTATTACATACAACATAGATATCTATGACATACAGTACATGTTTGACACCTCAGGGGCCTTATTCTCAAAATTTTAACTAAGATAAAACCCAAATTTTAGTTGTATGATTGAATAATATTTGATTGATTTTAGTGCTTAGCCAATCAAAACTGAAGTATCTACTAAAATTTGGATTTTCTCTTAAGTTAAGATTTCGTGAATCAGGTCCCTGATCTAGAGTGCCGCACTGTCCCGTCACCTGGTGGGAAAGTATTTGGCTTGAAGAAAAAGGTGCACTGAATATACTAAAGATAACTTGTCTGAGATAAAATCTACGAACAACCACATTAAACCACGAAATAGAGTAGCATTGCTGTCTGGTAACCATAGTAACCATAATTACTATATGTCTGTTTCAAAAAGACATAAAACTCTATTCCTTGAATTTATTGTTTATAGAATGTTTGTGATATAAAGATGTCTTGTTTCTATTTGTAGGTATTACTTGGTTTGAGTGATTCTGAATTAAACAACGCTTTGAATGTTGTAAATATTTTACACAGACGCAAATTACGTCTGGCTATAGAAGAACAAAGAGACCCAGTTGAAGTGTAAGCTATCTTTTTACAACTTTCAAATGGCTCGTTGCATCAGGCGCTGGCTTACTAATCAGGAGGTCAGGATTTTTATCCAGTTCCTCACGATTTTTTATCTTCGTTTCCCCCATGTCAGTGATGTAGGACGGAGAGCCTTGAAAGGAACAGCGTAAGTAATGATGCTCGAGGATAGCTGGGGGCTGGGATGGCCTTGTGGACTAGAGTGCCGCGCTTCGACCTCTAGCTGGCCGGTCACGTCTGGCTTGCGGCTGTGGTTTCGATCCCTGGTGTGAGTGTATGTGGCATGGAGATAAGGGCGCTTTCTCAACCTTGTGGGTTTCCTTTGGGCACTCCGGTTTCCTCCAACTGCTAAAGACCCCTACGCGCAAGCAAATTATTGAAATGAAATTAAACCATATGTTAGTCCCGAAATGACCTAGTTTGTCTTGAGTGGACGTTAAACTCCATTTCTCTCTCTCTCTATCTCTCTCTCTCTCTCTCTCTCTCTCTCTCTTATGGTATAAAAAATTAAAGGTAACCTTGAAAGTTGAAATTTGGTGAAGAGGGGGTGAATTTGTCTAGGCAAAATTTCCCTTTTAGTATGAGGTAGAAACTTAAATTTGCCCTGTCATTTCGGAACTAACGTATGGAATTTGAAGAGTACGTGGAAACAGTGCTGCCTTGCCAAAATTGTTTTATATCATGACATATGCTTGTCTTTATTAGCTCGAGTGGTGCACAACAGTAAGACGTTTAAGTAACCTCATACATTTTCTTTTCTTATTTCCATTACAGGAGATTTCCTAAAGCTGATTCAGTAGATCACACATGGGTTTCACACAGATGGCTGCCTGACCTGGGATTACCACAATATACAGCCATATTTGAATCACATCTAGTCGATGGTCGTACACTCAACACGCTAAATAAAAAAGATTTAGAGAAATATTTTGACATGCATCGTAAATGTCATCAAGCGAGTATTCTTCATGGTGTAGAATTGTTGAGACGCCTTGGTTATGATAAAGAGGTAAGACCAATCAGGTGTCAAGCAGACGTTATTCATTGTATGATGGTAAACTAGGGGCTGGGTTGCAGAATATATTAGATTCCTTTATTTTCTGTCAGGAAGCCATAGTGGCTCGGTGAGCAACAGACTGTCTCGCTAACCAGGAGATCTCATGTTCTCTCCCCATATTCCCGCTGTTGGATGAGAAGTTCCTGGTCTTTCTGGGTGATTCTCCCTTAACCATGATGCCAGACAAAAGGTCTGAGAAACACCTTCTAGTGGTTCAAATAGTTGCCATGTACACATTGACAGACAGTAAAAGAATTCTTGACATTTGAAATAAATGTAGGCTAAAGTGTCGCTGTCTGGGGAAAATTTCCATATTCAGTGTCTCCGTTCTTGCAACTTATGATTATTTACTTTTGATTACTAGTTCAATAAAACCAACAGTTCTATTTTATAAAATCAGACAGAAATTACTAATTAATTGCCATTCTCCAATGTTTAAAGAGAAAAGATATTACTTCAATAATGTGTTTATATATTAAAGGTTTTATCAGAACGAAGAACGGCTTGTGAAGAAACGGCAGCAGATCCTTTAGTTTGGTCCAATAAAAGAATCATAAGTTGGATCAAATCCATAGATTTAGGGGTAGGTCATTGTAGAAAATAAATATATTAAGACAAATCAACAGCTAGTCCTTCCATTGACAGTGCCTTCACAAAAAATCAATCATGCCTGGCAATAAGACGTCTGTCACAGACATTTTCAGGCTTTGTCAGGCAGAGCCCCTCTAGCACGAAGGGTAGCACTCACTCAAATATTCCAATATTGGAATTAAAATAGATGCCGGATAATATTCGTTATTCATTGTCATGTGGTGGCGGCTGCAAAGCGTTATATGTGAACATACACACTTTTAATTTTCTCTCTATAAATTATATTTTCATGTTGTTTTTTTCTAGGAATATGCTGATAATTTAAAAGAGAGTGGTATCCATGGTGCTTTAATGGTTTTAGAGCCTTCATTTACATCAGACACCCTAGCAACAGCACTGGGCATTCCACCCGCTAAATCATTTATCCGTCGTCATCTCAATACTGAACTGGATTCTTTAATAAAACCAGCAAGGTAGATAACTCACTTCTGTCTTATTTACGTTGAACATCTACTTGACACAAACTAGGTTATTTTTGGACTAACATGGAACAATTTTAACAATTTTTTTTCAATAATTCGCTTGTAGTGGGAGGGAACAGGAGAAAACCCACAAGACTGGGCATGTGACCTCACTCCTTGTCATGTATAAGCTTGGGATTGCAACCACACCACTTGACTCAATGACAGACGTTATGATCTAAAGCGCACACATCTTATTCAATGGTAGTTGTACCTGCAGGATCTTATGCAGCAGCAGTACATGATCCAGATGCTTGCAACTCATACTTATTGTGAGGGGGGAAAAGGTCGGAACAACTAAAATGGATTATTTTTTTATTTTTTTTGACAGGAATGAAAATTTAATTAGGCTATTAAAGTTACATTGCATCATCTGCATTTTTCGCTTGGATATAAGATTTTGCATAAGATAGACCTGCAATAGGCAGATTTACAATGTATGTTTAATGATTCCTCTTGCCTAGATTCTTGTGTGCAGGAGATTTCGATTGCCCTAAAAATAACGCAATGAGACTTTAATATGTAGAAAGTTTAAATTACTAATATAACTAATTTTATCAACAGAGTGTATTTAGCTGGAATGAACATATTAAGGTAGAAATATCGTCATGACTATTTCATGTTAAACCTATATCTTGCTCCTTTATTTATAGTTTATTTTATGGTTCAGTTTTTGTACAGTAGATATCTATTTTAAGTTTTAGTTGTTCGTTATCGAAAAATTATAATTTGTATAATGGGTTTGTGAGGTTGTCCCCCCGCCTTTAGGAGATATCATAGGACTATTGAAATGGGCCTGTCTTGTCTGTCACACATTTTGGAAATATTTAACCATGGTGTTTATGTTAATTTGGCAAATGTCTTGCCTGTTCTACATTGGCAAAGGGGAGAGAGAGAAATAAGATATAAAGTTCACTTGACACAAACTAGGTCTTTTTGGGACTAACATATGGTTGAATCAAATTTCAATAATTTTTTCAGACAGGCGACCCTACTTATTGTCACATACAACTATAGGAATCAAAACCACGCCAGTTGACTCAATGACAGACCTTATGATAAAACATGCAAGTGTTAACCATTCGGCCATCCAATCTCTCTATAGGCAAATGGAGATGAACATTCTTTTTAATAGGGGGGTCACGGTGGCTAAGTGGATAAAGGCGCTGGTTCACTAGCCTGGAGGTCGGGTGTTCGATCCCTGCATTGGCCGAGAAAGTTCATCTCGATTTTCCGGCGTGATTTCCCCTTGTCAGTGATGCAGAAGGAGGGCCTGACAAGGACAGCTGCCTAGTCGTTCAGATGGGACGAAAAACCGAGGTCCCATGTACACATTGGAGTGCACGTAAAAGATCTCTTGGCAGTTGGAATTCGATATAAGAGTAGGCCGTAGTGCCGCTGCCCGGGCAAAATTTCCCTCATAGCACTCTGTATGGCGTATGCCCGTCTTCCATTAGCCCAGGTAAGGTGCAAAAGAGTAGGACGTTAAACCCCATTTCATTTCTTTCTAATAGATTGAGATCAATGAGACATTAATATATAATACGTGTCATCTATATATTTTGTGATAAAGGTGGGAGACATCAGCCTCATTGTTCGCTTGTTTTATTTGTTTTTCTGTCAATATGTTATTTATTTTAGTTGCTTCTATGTAAATTTGTTAGTAAAAGTATTCTCAGCCATAATTTAAGAATTTACTCAACCCTCAATCAATGTTTATGAGAAATATCTTTGATCCAGAAATGCAAAACTTTGCACACAGTTTCTTATTGGTGTATTTGGTACATTGAAACAACAAAAGTTTTATAAAGGGCTATATTTTAATTAAAATAAGCCGAACAATTTTGAGTAAATTCTTAACTTAAGTCTGAGAACGCTTTGTAAACTCAGGGTCAGATAACTCAAGATATTTGTGAATAAATTTATCTGTAATGTTTAGCTTTCTCTTGTTGAGTGAAAACCTGTTTGATTTTTTAAGTCAATAAAAGTAATTTACTAAAAAGATAATTAACTAATTATGCATTAATCTTTTAGATCCTTTAGTACTAGATAGAGTAATAAACTTTAACACATATGGAAAACAGCTTCTCACTTTTTGAGCGACATTTCAAAGAGGGATCTCTCACCGTTATAAGCTTAATAACTTTGAGAGAAAACTCCTCAAAACGTCACCCAAATAAATTAAAGTCTGTTTTCCATAAGTATATTAGAGAATCCTGATTCTCATTTACAAGATATTTTCAATATTTTTTTAAAACTTATTTCAGAGCGGCTCTTGACACACCAAATAATAACTCCAAGAAGTCTGATAACGGATCAGCTAACAAATCTTTTAATAGATCTTTTCGAAGCAGTTCAACTTCAGATGACACGTCACGGGGACGCTTGAGTTTTCGGGTGAGTTCTTTTACTCCATGAAGTTTTACTTTCTTCTTGATCTTGATGCATAAAAAGCCACCCAAAGGAGAGAAAGGGATTTAACATCCACTCAACACAAAGTATTTCATTTCCGGACTAACGCACAGTTCAATTTTATTTCAATACCTGGAGGTCGGGTGTTCGATCCCTGCATTGGGTGAGAAAGTTCATCCAGATTTTCTGGTGTGGTTTCCACTTGTCAGTGATGCAGGACGGAGGGCCTGAGAAGGACAGCTGTCTAGTCATTTGGATGGGACTAAAAACTGAATGTAAAAGATCCCTTGGCAGTTGGAATTCGATATAACAGTAGGCTGTAGTGCTGCTTCCCAGGCAAAATTTCCCTCATGCCCATCTTCATTAGCCCAGTTTAGGAGCAGAACAGTAGGACGTTAAACAACATATCATTTCATAAATTCGTTTGTTAAAATGAATACTAAAAACAAGATGGGGTTATATTAATTGTGCCTGTTTTTAATTTCAGGGTTCATTAAGTAGAGCGTTTGGTAAAAAGTTTAAAGACGATCTCAAATTAGCTTTTGATGACACACCAAAACGTAAAATATCGTCACCTATTCAAATTCAGCATAATTCATTAGATTCTGTGGCTGAACCAGATTCTACACCAGTATAGGTTAACAAATCTCTTCACGCAATTACTCGTCAAGACAGTCCATCAAAATAAACAGTAAAACCAAATTGGACAGTGGCGTCTCTTTTCTTAGTCCCGTAAATTGAATATCGAAGATTGATTGTTGAAAGTGGAGAAAAATAGGATTAATGCTAGTTTCGTTACCAATATGATGGTTGTACAGTTGTGTTAACATGAGATGTGATTTCTACTTGATGAGGATATGGAGGGGGAATCCCCTGTTTATCAGTCAAAGATGGTTGAACTTGACAGTAGAAATAATATAGCCTGCTCTTTACATAAGATAGATAATCCATATTACTCGTGGATTACATTTAAGGATTATACCTTTATTTCTCTCCATAATTTAGCATCAAGATCTGATCATACCATGGATTAATGTACTTTTAGTAATGTGTTAATTCATCGTGGATTTTATCATAAAGAAAGATAAATGGATTTGTTATACCTGTCTGGGAAATGTAGCTGGAATTATTCTAGTGTTGTCAATTGCAACTGACGCAAGATGTTCTAAATCAATCGTTTAAACTTGTTTAAAAAAGTGACGTGACTCAGAATTAAAATGGACCCCATTATATGGAATGTGAGTCGTTGTGTTTGTGTATTTTTACTTGTCAAAGATGAGAGAGAACCCCCCATCAAAACATGGCTAAAAATACCAACCAATTGATGAGTGAAGTCATGGTTTATACTATTACAACTAACTGTGTATTAGGCGTATATTTAATGTTTGTTATTCACAGAGTGATGTGTATTCAAATCTATATTTAGAACGAGAGAAAGAAGGTGTGTGAATTATTATAAACTATTTTATATTAAATATCAGATTAAAGAACAAATTGACAGTATTCATTCTATAATCAGGGTTCATGTAAACATCAAACAACTGTTTTTTTACATAAAGTTAATTCTAGAAATATATTTATTCTTTTTTTTAAACTCCTAGTTGCAGAAGTATTTTTCTTTTTTTTTGTGTAAAAGTGTTAATTCTAAAAACGAATTTTTTCAATTAAACTGTTAATTCTAAGAAAGATTTTTTCTCCAAACTGTAAATTCTAGAAAGATTTTATCTGTCTCTCCCTCATCAATATTACGTTATTTCACATATAATAAGTCATCTATCGGTTTTTAAATATTCATTATAATTAAATCTGTGCCTTTTATGTCCTATTAACTAAGGATGCTGAATTATATTTTTCACCGTTCACTGATAGGGAAAGCGTTCGCAGATTTACCAGTAGATGTATAAAGAAAGTTCAGACAATACAAGCTGTGACTCATTCATCATCAAAGAACATATTTTTCATTGTTCAATTACCAATTAGGCTTAGCTCTTAATTTCTCCATATTTCGTCTGTCAGACATCATTTTTATATCAAACACGCTCATCACCGATTTAGCATCTAGAAATTTAGCAATCTGATTAAAACATTTATAGTTCAAGATTTCGTTATAAGATTTCGTTTTACTTGTCTTCACTACAATACGATCAAGAAGAGTTGTGGAATAACCCACCTTCTGGTGAATATGAGGGGTCTGTTGGCTGAGTTCTTGTCGTCTCGAATGTGGAACAATGGATAGACATTCATAGCGATCGACAACAAATCAAAATTTGTATTTCTGATTACCCACTTGAAACATAGGCGCTGATTGGTTAATCCAATGCTTGACGTCATAGGATCTGTTTACCCCTGACACGACCTCTCAATACAACTGGTGAGATCTTCATGTAGTGAGGGCTTTCAAATGTATTAAAAATAAAACGGAATATAGATCTGTATTTTAATCAGATTGGAAATTTAATTTTTAATAAAAATTATAAATCACTACATGTATATACAATATATACATAAGGTAGATGCTTTGTGCAATAATTATCGTTGCCTTCTATATGTAAATACTGCAGTCATGTAATTTATTCTTTTATTAACCTTCCACTTTCTGCTCAATGAATTAGTACAATCTATCTAGGCACGTCGTCGTGACTGCTCGATTTTCAAAATTTCTCGGGAACCATCAGTCGGTTTACCCACCTTAAAACAAGCAGATTTTTCAAAACCCTTTTTTTCAAACATGGCTACGATCGATATTTGGACTGTATAACTATAATTAATGTCAACGGGCTGTATAATTTAACTGACACGTATAAAAGCCACATCAGCTCGTGATTGCACACGTAGAATTGTGATATAATTCAAACTAACCAATCATAATTAAACCTCCAAGTGTCCAAATTAATTTTATCAATTTTTACATTTTACACACTTTTATAAGATTTTTAAATAAATTCGACCAGCTTCATTATTTTAATCTTTGATAAACCACAATCAATTGCCAATTTTAGATGGACCACAATTTGAATCGGGTAGCGAGTAAAAAGCTTTAATGATCATTTGACGAGTGATGATGAAGGATACGGAACTTGGATCTACGATAGAATGGTAAACCCCAACATATTCTATAGTATCCCATAGTTCCTTTAAATCTAGTCGGTAGATATTAAAAATAAATCAACTTATCATCCGTCACGCATCACACACAGATGGTTTATATTTATACTAGTTTTAAAATAGCAACGTGTTTTTTTTTAAATTGTGAAATATGTAAATGTATTGTCATATATTATAATTTATTGTCTATTATTCAATGTGAATTGTGATATAAACAAAACACAAAACTAAATCTTGTAGAATTATTAACATTATTTTTGAGCAGAAGTTGTAAATATATTTTATCAGATTTTCAATAGATTTCTTCATTTTTACCAATTTGATAAATTTTAATTTCTTTTAGTTGTGAATGTTTATTATTATTTTAAAGGCAGCAAGTATTCCCAGATCTGGATATATTTAATCTAAGGATACTCACAATGCTAAAAAAACCCATGCTGGTCATTAACACAAATTCAAATGCTTTTTTTAAGAAATGTGCTTAACTTTAAAATAGAAATTAAATTTTAAAATTGACTCTTGAGAGTTAATTATTAAACTGGTATGATCAAGTCTGTCTTATTTGATCTTTCAAGGTTAATTAATTCACTGGTTTGATCATATCTACTTCCTGTCTAAATTGATTCTTCAACATTATCTAGCCATTGAGGTTGCTTGTCTAAATTGATCTTTCAACTTTAATTATTTAACTGATATGATCAAGCCTACTTAACGTCTTAATTGATCCTTCATCTTTTAATTAATTATGAAATTGTTATGATCAAGTCTACTTCCTGTCTAGTATGATCCTTCAATGTTAATTATTAAACTGCTATAAATGAAGAAATTACCCAGAAAGCACTATTTTACACTAATCTATATATTATATATGGTGTTGTTATGGTAACAGTTTTACCCTTGTTTTATATTCTGTTAAATATGTTCTATTTGTGATCATGTCAGTCTGTATATAAAACCTTTTTGTATATGTTGAACCAAATTATCTATTCCACAGAATAAATTTTTTTATTAAATGTATTTAAACAACCATCCTTTAGTTTTCTTTAAGGATACGATATACAATGGATAAATCTGCTAATTGCGGGCCCCCCCTCCCCCGAGTTCACAAAGCATTCTCAGACTTCAGTTAAGAATTTACTCAACTTTCAATCACCGTTTATGATAAATATCTTTGATCCAGAAACACAAAACTTTACACATAGTTTTTTATTGATGTATTTAATCTGTTAAAATGCCAAAAGTATTATAAAGGTCTATATTTTAGTTACAATAAGGTGAACAAATTCTTAACTTTAGTCTGATATTGTATTGTGAACTTGTTTTTCTGCCTTCAAATGTTACAGCTATTTTTAGACATTTTTACACACGACAAGCCCGTTAACAATTCTCTAGACCCTGTAGACAATCCCCCTCCATATCTGCATTGAATGAAGTCAATATTTTTCGGAATGTTGGGGATAACTACCAGATATTGTCGAGTAAAAGTCCTGCGTGATATAATAATCATATACAGATTTCTATTCGTTTAAATAATTTAATTACATCCACTGCCAACAAAGGTAACCATCTTGATAGCAATGGTACTTGCCAATCCAGAATATGAACTCCGCCACTTGGTGACATTGACCAATTTGGGATAAAAATGGTTTTGTGTGATCGGAGATCAGATCTAGTTCATCTTAAAATAACAACCGATGATGTCTCAATCAAATAAATTCCAGCAAGTGCATAAATTACACAACCCGTGTTGGTCCTTATGATTGACATTGTAGTCATTTATTTCAAAACGATACATTTTTAAAAAGTAAGTTTCAATACACTATAAGTCATCCTTATTTTAATAACGCAAATATTAGTCTGGTTATCTCCTCTTTGTCTTACACACACTCGCAAGAAATAGACAGTGATGACCGAGGCTATACACAAGCTTCACTAGATACCGTTTAAACATTACTTGATGATCGAGACTATGTAGGTGAAGTTAACGCCTGTCAATCAACAATCGGCCATAGTGGGAAAAGGGTGTCGATGAATTTAGCTACCATTTCTAGTAAAAAATTATAGTGGTAACAACTTTGTTCAGGATAAAGTTATTTGACTGAAATTTTCAATATATTCTTGTTTCAACATCTATTTTTGAACTTTTATAGCAAGAATGGCTAACTTCTTGTCAATATCTCCCATAATGTATCTTTAAGGATACGATATACAATGGATAAATCTGCTAATTGCCAGGCCCCCCGATTTTCACAAAGCATTCTCAGACGTCAGTTAAGAATTTACTCAACTTTCAAGCACCGTTTATGATAAATAACTTTGATCCAGAAACACAAAACTTTACACATAGTTTTTTATTGATGTATTTAATCTGTTAAAATGCCAAAAGTATTATAAAGGTCTATATTTTAGTTACAATAAGGTGAACAAATTCTTAACTTTAGTCTGATATTGTATTGTGAACTTGTTTTTCTGACTTCAAATGTTACAGCTATTTTTAGACATTTTTACACACTACAAGCCCGTTAACAATTCTCTAGACCCTGTAGACAATCCCCCTCCATATCTGCATTGAATGAAGTCAACATTTTTCGGAATGTTGGGCATAACTACCAGATATTGTCGAGTAAAAGTCTTGCGTGATATAATAATCATATACAGATTTCTATTCGTTTAAATAATTTAATTACATCCACTGCCAACAAAGGTAACCATCTTGATAGCAATGGTACTTGCCAATCCAGAATATGAACTCCGCCAATTGGTGACTGCAAAGGATACCTGTAACTAAATTCCTGCGCTATATGACATTGACCAATTTGGGATAAAAATGGTTTTGTGTGATCGGAGATCAGATCTAGTTCATCTTAAAATAACAACCGATGATGTCTCAATCAAATAAATTCCAGCAAGTGCATAAATTACACAACCCATGTTGGTCCTTATGATTGACATTGTAGTCATTTATTTCAAAACGATACATTTTTAAAAAGTCAGTTTCAATACACTATAAGTCATCCTTATTTTAATAACGCAAATATTAGTCTGGTTATCTCCTCTTTGTCTTACACACACTCGCAAGAAATAGACATGACTGTCTCACAACTTTAAAAAAATAGGGAGAACTATCACATTTGTGGTCTAAGGGGAGATAATAGGTAAATTATGGATTATCTCCCTTTATTTCAGAACTATTAGAATTCAACCACATTTCTTTTTCCCTTCCTATTATAAAACCATTTATTCCTTTAGAATTGATAAATACCATCCATGTCACTGACATCCATTCTGGACAAGACAATACACTAAAATAATCTATCTTGACAACTACAGCCGTTCCGACAACTTCTGTACGTGACATTAGCTTGTGTCCATATTCCAGTTGTAAGTTAAACTTCTATCTTCATCAACATGGATACTGATTATATGGTGACCTGGAATCATGGCTAATCCTAATATTCTTGGTTCTTCCTTTTCACCACTATCTTAAAATACAATTAAACAAATATACATTGTCAGGCAATTCAAATCACACTTAAAGCAAACAGAGAGAGAAAAATAAGGTTTAACACCCATTTGTCACAACCTACACGTAGGTCATTTTGGGATTTACATATGGTTCAATTTAATTTAAAACATTCGCTTGCAAGTAGGGTTCTTTACCAGTGGGAGGACGCAGAGAAAACCAATGAGTTTGGGCATACAATCCTATTCCTTGTCAATATGTACAACTGAGGAATCGAAGCCACGCCAGTTGACTTGATGACAGCTCACTCTTATATCAAATTCCAGCTGCCAGGGGCTCTTTTACCTGCATGGCAATGTTAACACAGGACCTCGGTTTTTGTTCCATTCAATCGAATAAACAGCTGTCCTTGTCAGGCCCTCACTGACACCGGGAAACCACATAGGAAAATCGGGATGAACTTTATAGGGATTTAACACCCAACGTCCAGGCTGGCAAAAACCAACGTCTTACCCATTATCCACTGTGACCCCCGAGGTGATGACAGAAAACAACCACATTTGGGCAAATAAATATTATAATACTATAATATGTGGGGTACCTATTCAAAGTATTCATAACCAACACTCAGACAGCCGACTATATTTAACAAGATAAGAGACAAAATTAAACTGGGTTAATAAATTAAGCTATGGATCAAAGTACCTAGATATCTCATGGTCTGTATAATCGAAAAAATATTACAAATATTTATTGGACGAGTAACTGAGCCCATCCACTAATTATTTTTTTGTTCTTGTTGTTTTTTGGGTCAAAAATCTTCTTGAAATGGCAAAACTCCTTGAAAAAAAACTAAGCCTTCACATGCAATATCGACATGAAACATGGCATGCATGTTCTTTGTACAATTGTGCTTTAATTGTGAGACTGCTGAGATACCCGTAGATGAAGTAGTAATATTTACCTGGTGATTTTAAATATTCTTCACAGGATCCTAGTATCACATTTCTATCTCGATCTGTACACAGAAATATTCCTGAAATAAAACGAAATATCATCATCTATACAATCTGATAAAAATACAGATCTCTATTTCTTTTCGTTTTTTATACTTTCCATGACCTACACTACATGAAGATCTGACAAGTTATAGCGGGAGTTCAGGTCATAGGTCAAACAAGCAGCTTTTGACCCTATGATGTCAGACATTGATCAATCAATCAGCATTGACTTTTCAAATGGGTTACCCACGTGCATCAAAAGTACAAAAACTCACTGTAACAGACTGTTTCACTGGCTTATCCCTCACATCATCCAAAACTCTTCCCGATCCTAGTGTAGAGATTTATCCCCATATCAATATTTACAAAATTACTAGTAGGCCTATTTCCATGCCAAGACTTACACTCACAATGGGTTTTTTTTTTTGTAAGGACACATCATTTCATATATTGTTGTCAACATTTTTAATCACTGGGATTGTTCAGCTAGTTCTATTTCAGTCTGCAAATAATTTTCCGCCTGTCTGATATCAAGTGATAGTTTCTGCATAATTTTATGTACCAGGTATCGGTTTCACATTAAAAACTTACCTGAAAGGGTCACACCATTTTCATTGCACAAATATCTTATTGAAACTGTATTACTACTTTAGAATTGCCAATAGTTTTGGTGTCTATCCAGGTAGAATATTTCATGGAATGTTTAGTGGCCATTACTTACCTATCAATGTTCTACCATCAGTCATGCATATTTTCATGCTTTTATTCAGCCATCTTTGTAGTTTTCTTCTTCCACTATTCAGCCCAGGATCATCTTTAGTTTCATTCTAAAAAGAAATTTTGTTTTCATTGTTAAATGGATACCTGAAGAGAAGTTTTAATTTTTTGTTAAATGACGGTTAAATTGTTTCAATGTTTTGTGATTGAGTTGTAGATACCGGTTCTCATAATGTAATTCCTTTGAAATACAACGACTGATGCTTGATATAAGCCTAGTTAAAACGTTGCGCAGTAATAAACCAGTAATTGCTTTGAATTCTTTTTTTTTTTTGATCGAATGACTGGTTTGTCATTGTGTAAAATTGCCTCAATGGAGAGAAAGAGAAAGAGAAAGAGAGAGAGAGAGAGAGAGAGAGAGAGAGAGAGAGAGAGAGAGAGAGACTAACATATGGTTCAATTTTATTTCAGGGAGGAAACCGGTAGTCCAGGAGAAAACTCACAAGGTTGGACATGCAAACCTACTCCTTGTCACATATTGTACAACTGGGGAATCGAAACCACGCCAGTTGACTCAATGACAGACGTTATACAATGTGTACATGCTAAAACAATTTGGCTATCCACCACCCCCATACTTCAATGGGATTTAGTACGTTAATTGGATTGGAAATACACAGGACACAATTCTATGTAATACAATTACTGATGCTTGATAATTATAAAGACTGTAATCAATCGAATAAATTGTTAGGCATATCAGTCCAGTAGTTCCTTTTGACACAAATTTATAATAATCAAACACTATTTTCAAGTGGACTCTTGTTACTTCGCGCTTCAAAAATATGGTGTTGGATTATTTTAAATTTGTGTCAAAAGAAATGATTCTCTTTGGTGAACAAAGAATACAGAGATTAATATTTTCATATTGCAACTATTAGGGACGTATAGGAACTCAGAGGAATTCCTTCTAATTCCATATATAATATATCTACACGGTACTAAAAAAGGAACAAGAAAAAGAATATTTTAGAATACCGGTAGTTTACATCCCAAATTATGGAAGTTTTATTTGAACGGAAGAATGAAAGTTGGCGTTATGTCGCAAAACTCTTATTTATATTACAACTACAACCCTACAAAGCTCTCATAAACATAGCTGTTTAGTTTTCTTTTAAAAAAGATAGTTTATAATATTAATATTCCTTCTCACACTTATTTCAGTAGCCATTTTGGATTCCAAAATTGATAAAAGCGGAACGAAATATCAGATCTTTTAATACAATTTTAGTTAACTATTAAATAATAGCTTATTATTTAAAGCTCATATGAAATGTAGACTATTTTTACTATTTAAATAACTATTCAGAAGAAAACAAAATTTTTCATTCATTTTATTTGTCCAATTTCGTTTACTTTTATAAAATAGTCTGACTTTTAAACAGCAAACAATACATGCGTAAAGACTCACTTCCGCTAAAAATCTTTTGTTGACATTGACAACAGTATATTTCAATATCAGTAATTTATTTCTTAATGCTCTAGTTTTCAGCCACTACACCGCAAAGATGGGACGACCTAAATATTTTACACCAAATGAAGTATCTGTGCACAATACAATAGATGATTTATGGGTGTCATTTCTGGGAAAAGTATATGATTTGACCCCTCTCTGTGAAAAATACAAAGGTAAACAAAATCTAAACCCGATGATGATGGCTTTGCTGAATATAATAGTAACAGGCCTTGCCTGAGTAGAGCGAAGCTGATTATTGTCAAATATAAGACCTTTATGATTAATTTTCTCAAGTGATACAAAATTTTAAAAATAATTTAGGTTTTCCAAATTGATTTTTATTTAGATCTAGATAGATCTAAACTCTATGGTTAATTTTCATTATATAAAACGTAGTGGCTATTGTTACGACGAGTAGTCCTCGGCCGATTGTTAAAACGATGCTTTCCGGGCCATCCATCGGCTATATTTGGGTTAGGGTAAGGTATAGATTGAGAGTTCTGTGTGTACAAATTTGCATTGCCACTTGATTCCTAAAGCTGGTGTTGGGGAGATTCGCTTCCTGAAGCTTGTGTTGGGGAGATTGGCAGCCATTTTGGAATTCCTTCTATTTAGCCAATCGAGTGCCTTGAAAGGCATTGTCGTAACAATAGCCTGAGGACTATTGTTACGACTCGTCGTAACAATAGCCACTGCCTTTATAAAAAAGAACAAATAAGTGCAAGAATCATTTGCATTGACGTCAAAAGTATGTAATAGTTATTAGCACACTTTCCTCGGTGTATCGGTGAATATCAGGACAGTTTTGGTCGGGGGCTCAGCCGAGGCGGAGCCGAGGCGGCCCACGACCAAAACTGTCCTGATATTCACCGATACACCGAGGAAAGGTGCTAATAAGTTACTTACATCACATTTCTATTGTATTGTGAAGCAAAATGTGAAAAATAGTATTTATTATCGAGTCGTTTCAACCGAAAAGTAACAAATAATTTCAGCTCTTTTATTTATCCCTTTCTGTGCCTCACGTTACATTTCATGGTAGTATTTACACGTGCGTCTTGTTGTGAAACCCCGAACGTGAAACAGCAACGTGTTTGTTTAGACCACATCGTCAAAACAATTTGTCTATGGCGTAGAGGACTGCGATGATATCAAATGTAGTGTAAAGGAAATTCGAAACGTGGGTCATTCCTGATGAAAGTATGCATCGGCGCATAGTTCGTCCGTTGAAATTTAATTATAATGAAATTTATAACTTTCTAGGCGTTTTTTTTTATATCCTGCTTATTTTCAAGGCTTGTGAAGTGTCTAGCAAGAGAATCACAATTAGTTAAAATAATTATTCAATATTCTAATTTATATGTTTTGCATAATAAATCAAACCAAATTATGGAATAGATGCCAATTGATATGTGTAATAGTTGTTTTTTGTAATATGTTGTTATGTTGATTTTATGTCATTGCATATATTTTTGCACTGCCATGTAGTTCCTACCGGTTTGTTTTGTTACTACGATTTTGATTAGTTGTCTCATGTACCTTAGCCTAGTGCAGTACGAAACAAGTAGTTATCATTGCGATCTGGGTCGGACTAAACGTCCGCTTCTTATAGCTTGATAAGTTTCTTAAACGGTATAAAAGTATCCGTGTATCAGAAATGAACAGTACTCTTTTTCGAAAGTGTACTGTTCATTTCTGATACACGGCTACTTTTACGCATGTATTGGAAATGAACAGGACAGTTTCATCAAAGGTTGCCATTGGCAACGAGTAGAAGTGGGATGTAAGTGATGTCATTGATAAGAAGGGACATCATAGAAATGGTTCTATGAGACGCGTAATCTCGCTTGAGTGAGATTTGGTAAGTTGACAGACGCATTGCCTGTTTTGCCCAGTGTATCCGGTTCCGGGGTATGTGAATAAGTCAAGAAGAAGAAGTCTGTGTCCGATACTCCATTCTTAAAAATATATAAAACATGTGGTTATTGTAGTTAGTTCTACATGTCCTGTAGTACTAAGAATGAATTTTATTTATATTTCCAATACAGGTGATGTTTTATTGAAACCCATTTTACAGACAGCTGGTAAAGATATTTCTAATTGGTTCAATCCTAAATTAAAAGATGTAAGTTTTTACTCTGTGTCTTTTCTACTTGTCCACAGTTTGTTGGTCAGTGTTTTTTCAACTGCCAAAATAACAAAACTTTATGTTGTGCCAAACATCCATTCAGACTCAATATCCAATATCTCGGTTCTGTTTGAGTTTAAAATGTAGATGGCTGGACAGGAGATGATACAACTTATAATTCATCATGCTCATTTGATGTTTTGGCTACTGACGGTGCCCAGACAGCAGACCTATGGCCTATTCTCATTTTCAATATTATTCCAACTGTGGTTGGTTTTGGTATGTGCACATAGCATATTGTTTTTTGTCCCATCCAAATGACTAGACATTGTTCCCCTTGCCAAGCCCATTCACCATGCACCACTGATCAAACCCTAGATCATCTGGTCAGTGATCCTGCACCTCAATCACTGAGCCAACCTATATTTAGATTTTTGTTGTATTTTATGGTTCTCAGACTTCATCTTGACACTTGTATTGGGTTTTCAGGAGTTGCCACATATTATTTTTATAAATTAAATTATATTTATAATCAGTGGATATACCCAAGCCTAGACATAAGGCATGTGTCACAAATATTTTCAGGTACAATTTCAGGATTTGTCAGTCACGTACAATCCCTCTGCTGTGTGGTAATTTGTTTCTGACAATGTCAGTGACTTTTGCTTTATATATCCAGACTTGCATGTTTATATATGATATTAATATTTTCAGATACGAACACACATAGATCCATTAACTGGTTGTGTAATACCGTATTGTCCAAACGGCCGTTTTATTCATATACCTCCACCCTACCCAGATAGCGATTGGGCAAATGATTTTGGTCGTCCCTGGTGGAAAGATGAATCATATGTTGTTGGAATTTTATCAAAAAAGACACGATTTATTAAAATTATCAACACTTTAACATCACAAGAACAAGTTATTGAGGTAAGTAAGCTATAGCTGAGTGTGAAGTATGCAGAGAAGGGGCGAGGGACATAGGCATCCATTTCAGGGTGCATGCATGGAGAAGGGTGGCCGTAATGGGGGCAGTGAACCTGGGCATCCATTTCAGAGGCATGCATGGAGCACGTGGGGGTAGAGGGGTTTGATTTACGTGTGCATTAATTACAGTGGCATGCATGGTTCGGGGTGAGGGTATAGGGGACAAGGGATTGGTGCACCTATTTCAGTTTATTCATTTTTGGGGAGTGTTCGGTGGTCAAATGGTTGGCACATGCACTCTGTATCATAGGGTCTGTCATTGAGTCAACTGGCGTGGTTTCGATTCCCTGGTTGTATATGACAAGGAGTCGAGATGCCTGTCCAATTTCATGGGTTTTCTACGGGTCCTCCGGTTTCCCTCCACTGCTTAAGACCCCTACATGCAAATGACCTAGTTTGTGTCGAGTGGACGTTCAACTCCATCTGACTCTCTCTTACACTTTTTTCAACTGCCAAGTGATCCTTTACTTACATTTGGTTATTATAAATAACGGAGTATATTCCTTAAAACAACTTGCTTTGAACATTTGAAACTTGTTCAGCATGATTTGTAATGTTGTATATAATATTATCACAGACAACTGCCGTCGCCAGTTATGAATTTACTCGGAGGCTCGACAAGCTCCACATCTATGCTCAATAATTATCAACCAAATAATTGTCTTTTATAATTTCAGGTCTGCTCAGAAGAAAACATGTTAGAGATATTAGATCGATATCTTAAATATAATCAACATGCGGCCAGTTACACATGGAAATATGATGGCCGAAATTTGGATATGAAGAAAAATCTAGAAGATAACGCTATACCGGATGAAGATGAAGATTTTTATACTCTGAGTATGAATGATGATACGTTTTTACAGGCCGTTCATCTTTATTTCAACGATGATTTAACAGAATCGTAATTTAAGGGATAAATTTACAAAAAGGAATATATTTGATATTTATTTAAAGATACATTATGTAAGAGTGAAATCTGCCTATTGCAGGTCTTTTGTTTGGCTTCAAATGTTATATAAACTATTATTTACACATTTATTAACGCAACAAGCCTATAATCAACTCTCTAGACCATTGGATGGCCTTGATTTTTAATGGATTAAAACACAGTAACCATTTAAAAATTTAACAATAAAATGGATAATTGAGTCATAGTTGTTAGGTTAATCATATCGATATACATCTTAAAACAGTCATAACTTCACCCAGAAAAAAGTAATTTTAATTTGAATGAAATTTTCAACATATGCATTTTGCATTATCTATTTTTTAACTATTATAGCAAAAACAGCGAGCTCTTTACCTAAATTTTACATAATGTATCTTTAAATTTGTTGATCCCCATTTGCATTTTTCGGGCAAAATCCACTCCGAAACGTACAACAGTTTAATTAAGAAAACAAGATCAAAATATCAATAGTCGATAATCTCCCAGTTTGGATTCAGTCGGATTAAAAAGAAGCCCATAAAAGTTTACAGGTGGCGCTGGCCTGTTTCGATTATGTTTGGTCGTCTACAGAATGTTGTCGTATTTTTATTATGTGAAAGTAAATGGATATAGAAAGCGATCTTTTAAAATTGTAAATAAAATGTATATTTATTGTTAAACTTATAGTAAATAAAAATACTTTGAAAATATACCAAATAATTGTCTTCGTTTTGTAGGATAGCAAGCCTCTAATTTCATCAGTCTTGGCCATCTTCAATAGAAGGTTTGATCTCACTTTAAGTCTGTAAGCCTTAACAAAACCCTGCATATTTCGCCACTATAAGATTCCTAGATCATCATGAATGATGTGATAATCGAGTTGCAAAGTTTAAGGTTTCCATGGAGATTGCCATGTTAGATTTGTGTGTGTTTGTGTCACAACCTCTGATTGGATGGACGCTACACTTCATGGTTCTACGGTAAAGGGAGATAACATAGCTATAAGTTCGTGTATTGTAAATACACATAATAATATATATAAAATTATGATAATACACTGACTGCCTGGTAAAACTTTGAAGTAACAGATAATAGGGTTTAATGTCCACTCAACACAAGCATGCACGTAGAGGACTTTAATAGTGCGAGTGCCCAGAGAAAAACCACAAGATTAGACGGGCAACCTTACTACTTGTCACATACAAGCTTATGATCGAAATTTTCAAAACACATGAGATCTAATGAATTAAAGGACGCTTATTAGATCACTTGATCACAGGCCCCCCACCCCCTGATGTGAAAGTTCTGGATGTAAATCATACATAATGTATGTTTAATTGAATTACAATTGTTCATTGCCAGTCTCTCTTCACCCGCACCACTGACATGGTGAAACCAAGTTGGAAAATACCAGAGGAACTTTCTCAGCCCAGACCTTTCTCAACTTACTTTAGAGACTATGAAAACAAACATAGGTCAGCTAATATGCCACTGTCTGGGTAGATTTCACTTCACATTAACATTATCCATTTATCCATGCCACTGTCAGGGCAGAATTCACTTCACATTAACAATATCCATTTATACTCATCAAATATTTCATATACCAGTGCTGATTGTTTGGTCAAAGATTCTGATCAGACCTGTGACTTGCCATCAGATTGGTCCATCAAGAAATAGGGGATGTAAATGAAATAAGCAGCCATGGGTTGGCATGGGTTAGATCTTTTTCTTCAGGTCACCTCCAGATTTCTCCAAGGTCACTGAGATGTAAATTAGATTAGGACACATCATTGTGGACAAGATTGTGGGTTTGGGTAAGGGTTAGGTCCAGGGTTAGTGTTGTTAGTGTTAGCCATGTTTACATTTCGTAACCTTTGACCAAATCTGAAGGTGGCTTTAAGAAATAGATCTAACCATTAGTATGGCTATCATACCCTAAATAATGTCCTTGACCTTGACAATATCTGAGACCTATGTGAGTTTTTAAGATACATTAACATAAACTAGTATAATTTGAGACTAACGTATTCTACAGTTTCATTTTAGTAATTCCCTTGTCCATGGGAGTCTAAGCAGTGAAAGGATACAAGTGGACCCGGAAAAACCCCACGAGATTGGTCAGGCAACCCTATTCCTTGTCTTCTACAAGCTTGGTATCAAACCCATATGACTCAATGACAGCCCTTTTGCTCTAAAGCGGACACGTTATACAACTCAAAAACCCATTCCCCCTGGAAAGAACAAATAAGACAATTGTTATGTTAAATTTATTGATAAAATGAATATTATGTGACAGTAGAAATATTGAAGAAAATGCTACAACAAAGTGTATTAACAATATTCACACATATCAGTTCTTTAGAGCTTTAATAAAAAGATAACTACTTGAATTTGGGTATCGTCAACAATTTATTTATTTAAATAAATAACTAAAAACCTTTGAGCAGAGCCAACAGTACATTTTTGATTTTCCTCCCACCGGAATGGTGTCAGAAGATGTCACCGTTGTAATATAACCCAATTTCAACAAAAATATATCCTGGTATTTTAATATGTAGAATGTCGTATTTTGAATAGGCTAATATATACATGTATATATATATCTATATGATTATCAAAAATAACCATAAATATGACTATGTACACCTGCTTTAAATTTTACATATCTAATTCATGAGTTACCTATTGGTGTGGAGAGATGGTCCTCAGTGTGTGATAACCATTTAGCAATGGCTAAATCTATTTTCGTCAAGGTCGCGGAGGTGTCAATATGTTTAGGGCACATGATTGTTGGCCATATATTGTAGTGTCATCAGATGTTTACTATAAAGTATGAATACCCTTAATGAATAGAATAATTCCTCACATACTGATATTGGCATCATGATACATGTAATTAGAGGAAATGTAGACTCAGGAATCACGATGTCTCATAAATATACCAGTCTGGGAAGCATGGCACCAGTTATATACGTACCAATATTTGAAATAATGATGATGTCACACGTGTAATTTAACATGAATAAATTATAATTCATTATATATGTAAAAGATAAAATGAATTGAATGATACACAGAATAATAAATGAACACTTTATCATAAATTTACAAATACAGGTCATTCTTTGATGTGTAATTTTTGAATTTTTTATGCATTTAGACTTTCAGAGGCTACAAGCTGTATACTGTTTTGAAGCCGTCTTGTTAAAGAGTTATACCAAACGGTCCCAACAAAGGTGCGTATCTTAAAACTACCCATAAGAAGTTATTAACCCAGTTCCCGACCATGACATCATTGGAATTCTGACCTCACATCATAAATCAAACTCCAACCATTAATGCACAATTGATGAAGAACAAGCATGTCCTGTCTCTTGTCGATTGTACTCAAACAGTTTGGGCCTTGTGCTTTTTTTTTAAATACCAAGTATATTGACCAATTTCCTGTTTCAAAAAATTGTTAAATTAATCTTTTTTAAAAATAAGGCAAAACAAATAAAAAGTCACATAAAATTTTAAGAGACGAATAAAAAAAACGAGTATGATGATAAAACTATATGGACCAAGAAATAAGTATGACATCATCGTAGTCATCTTCGAATTTTGACGTTTTATCAAAAATCAAAGGTTGTCAATCTATGGACAATTGCCTAAGGAACAATCATGTCAAGTTTAATTTCTATTGACTTTCTTTTTTTTCAAGGAGTGTCATCGTATGACGAACACGGTAATTTCTGGTCGAAGATAAGCAACACTAGGTGGGTCCCAGTTTTTGGTCCGAGATAAGCAACACTTGGGAGTTGGGATTCAGTTTCTGGTCCACCCCCAATATAATTTTGATGATACACTATATTAAAACAGTCTGTTGATTATTCCAAACATCATACTAGATTAATGAATTGTTTTCCAAGAGTATTTTAGGTCCACCAATGCCAGCGAATCCTGGAAACACAGATTCATTCCTACTGCTTTCTGGCATGGTTTCTAAATGAAAGGTCAAATTTTCGTGATTTTGAAAGAGAAACAAAACATTCTTAAACAAGGTTAATGGTGGTCTGGACAAAGACACACCTCGATACAGCCATAGTTACACATATATCAACTCGGCATCTTAAATCCATTTGTTTTTTTTTGTTTTTTTATAAAAAAATCTCTTTTTGATCATTTTCTTTTGAGTCTATCGACCTTGAGTATGAATATCCCTGGATTATTTACAAGAGTTCAAAGGTTATCACAGTATCACAAATTTACAATAATTCTGTTATTTAAAGATGAAGCACTAGGACTACAGATATTACGATGATTGTTAACACCAAAAATGGAAACCATGTCTTTAAAAATCCACATGGACTGAAATGAAATAACATAAGATATTACATTTGATATAGCGAACATTACTGCCATGCAATCAATGGCGTTTCACAAAGTCTTACACAAACGTTAAAGCCAGAATTTCATATTTTCTAAGAAAGTCAAAACATAATTATTTCTATGTCTTTTGTTCAATAGGTTGTCAACTCGCTATTATACAATTATAGGCATTATTTCCCACACTTAAAAATCATTTACACAGGTAATAATAACACAATATTTTTCTATCCTCCATGTGAATAGCTTTCTTCAAACGTTTGAATTTGAGATTGAAAATGATACTTTTGCAAATTTCTCAACTGGTAATAGTGAATTATAGGATTAATAGGATTATCCTTTAATTAGGTTGGATTGTTTATAGATACCATCTATTTTAAGGCTTTATTTTTCATACATTCTAAAAATATAGCTTTATGGGAATATTTTCCTGAAAAAATATTTTTTGCGTTTCGTTTTAAAGTCTGTGAAATAATAACAATTAAAGATGCACCTTAGTTAAAAATTTTGATGGGCCGCTTTTGAATCTGGTTGAACACAAGATCGGATATTATCTTTATTTGGTATCATTATTTTGTTTTTTTGATTTTATGTGAAATGATCAATTTGCCACGGACTAAGTTGTGAAACTTTAGCTATTGTCTGACAAATAAACCTCCGTTATTCTATTGTCCGTCCGAGGCCACAGTGGATCAGTGAATACATGATCCTAAGTCACTAGCCTGGAGGTGGTCCATAGATATATAAATTCATTATAAAATAATTAAGAGCCATTGCAGATCACGTCATCGGTCAGATGTAAACAGGTTAGGAAAAGAGCTAGGACTAAACCTAACCAACAATCTTGTCAACAATCACATGCCCTAACCCTATTAATATCTCATAGCGCAAGTCACAATCGGCAATTGGCGAATTTGGCGATCGACAGCGTGAGCGCTGGCAATGACTCTTGGCTTTTATCATTTACCATACAAAAGCTTTTTATGTTTTTACTCATTTTTTCTTTTATTACTTCTTTATATGTAAATAAATTAAAGAAACCTGTCCATATACTAAGTACAATGTATTGGACGTTAAATTTATAATAAATTAAAAACTTTTTATTTTTGAAGCACAAATTTTGATGACATTTTATTCGATGTCATGTCTTCAAGCATGGCCTGGGATGGCATAAGTAAATTTATTTTATTAAGTAAAAACATCAATTAAATTTAAAAGAAAATAATATTTACCTTACAAATTTTCCATATATCAGCATTAAAAAACATAACTTAATCATATTCCATGATGAACTGGAATCGTAATTCATTAAGTTCAACGCCATGGCAACATGTGAATGGCAGTTGTCACAACAAAGATTATGCTGGAGAAAGCAAAGAAAAGAAGAAAATCAATAACTGTATCTAGAAATTTATGCAGAAATCTTGTAAGATGAAGGTAGAGTGAAGCCCTATACAGTCTGTTACAAAATAAAACAATATTTCAGATCTTATGAGAGGGAGAAAACCCCTACAAGTCCAAAGCCAAATATGGGGTGGAGAGAGAAAGGGAGCTGCCCTTTATTGAAACAACTTTCTATCATAAGAAAATTCCTTCTGAATAAAACAAACACAAAATGAGTTAGACTAAATGACAATTAATGCCTTCTCCTTTCTTTATATTCATCAGGGCAAGTCTCTCCTCTTAGCCGACGGCATGGAACACGCCAACCTCCATTAGCCTACGCCTATTTCCATCATCCTACGCCTACCTCCTTTGGCATTAGCCTTCGCAACCTCCATTAATCTTCACCCACCTCCGTTACCCTACACCCACTTCCATTCTCCTTTAGCCTATGCCCACCTCCATTCTCCATTAGCCTACCCCCACCTCCATTAGCCTCCGCCCAGCTCCATTATTCTATGCCCACTCCATTACCCTATGCCCATTTCCATCAGCCTACACCCATCTTCATTAGCCTATGCCCATTTTCATATGCTCAATTGGTAAAAACAATACCTTAAAACTAAAACCCCATTTCCTTTACAGTTAATTTTCAATACTTCCCACCATGTCCCACTCTGTCCTAATATAATCATCAATCATCTTACCATTCTTTGTTTATATTCTTCCGAAGCTTCGTAAACACATCTATCCCAAGTTTCCCGCCCACCTTTTACCTTTGACAAATCTAATTGCCAGTATCTATTAAGTATAAATTATAATAGTAATAATTCATTTAAGTTGTATAGAACCAAAATCCAGTTTGCAAAGCTGATCTGTACAAAATAACAATATATAAAAGTACAAAATGTAAAAATATATTGATAAGATAGGCTGGCACTGCCAGGCAGGATACGCCCATATTTTTGAGGGATGAATAGAGAACAAGCAATACCGAAAGTGATTTTTCCTACATCATTAAGTCCTGTATTTCATACTGTATTGGGAGCAGCCATTTTGTTGGTCAGTTCCAGTCTGATATTCATGAAATTCGAAGCCGACAATGATTATGGTTTGACGGTACACAACCTAGAAATGTTACTTTTCGTCAAAATCGGATAAGAATTGTGACCTGCAGAGAGTCAACAACCATGATATACCATATTTTTACACTATTCGCGTAAAAACGGTGACCATTTCGTCCGGCAATTTTGGTACGATTTTCACGAAATTCGAACTCAACCTTCCTTACGGTGCAACAGTAATATAATCAGAGTTTTTTTTTAAATCAGATAATAATTGTTCGAGAGATAGACAGAGAACAAGCAATACCGAAAGTGATTTTTCCTACAATCAAAGGCCATAATTCATTAAGTTACAATTTGATATGCGCAAATATCGAAAAGAATAAAGATCTTTAGGTTATATACAAGCATTTCAGGTTTCATCAAAATCGAATTAAAATTGTCACCTCTACAGGGTCCACAACTTTGACATACCATATTTTTACACTGTTCGCGTACAAACGGCGGCCATTTTTTCTGGCAATTATGGTCCAATTTTCTTGAAATTCTAACTCAACCTTCCGTAGGGTGTAACGGTGATAGAGTCAAACGTTTTTTCAAATCGGATAATAATTGTGACCTCCAGAGGGACCATAGGTGATTTTTCGGACAATCAGGGGCCATAATTCAGGAAGTTACGATCCGATATGCGCAAATATCGAAAGGAACCAAGATCTTTGGGTTATAACCATGCATTTCAAGTTTCATCAAAATCAAATTAAAATTGTGACCTCTACAGGGTCCACACCCATGATATACAATTTTTTAACAGTATTCGCGTACAAACGGCGGCCATTTTGTATGACAATTTTGGTCCGATTTTCCCGAAATTCGGACTCAACCTTCCTTACGGTGTAACGGTAATATAATCAACCGTTTTATTAAATCGGATAATAATTGTGACCACCAGAGGGACCACAAGCTAAAATAAGGCGATTTTGCGTATAATCAGGGGCCATAATTCAGGAAGTTACGTTCCGATATGCGCAAATATCGAATAGAGCCAAGATCTTTGGGTTATAACCATGAATTTCAAGTTTCATCAAAATCGATTTAAAAATGTGACTTTTACAAGGTCCACAAACCATGATATACAATTTTTTAACAGTATTCGCGTACAAACGGCGGCCATTTTGTATGGCAATTTTCGTCTGATTTTCCCGAAATTCGAACTCAACCTTCCTTAGGGTGTAACGGTGATATAATCAAACGTTTTTTTAAATCGGATAATAATTGTGACCTCCAGAGGGACCACAAGCTAAACAGGGTGATTTTTCGGACAATCAGGGGCCATAATTCAGGAAATTACATTCCGATAGGTGCAAATATCGAAAGGAACCAAGATCTTTGGGTTATAAACATGCATGTCAAGTTTCATCAAAATCGGTTCAAAATTGTGACCTCTATAGGGTCCACAAGCTAAAAACGTGATTTTTCGTACAATCAGGGGCCATAATCCATGAAGTTTTCATCCGATACATGCCAATATCGAAAGGAACCGAGATCTTTTGGGGATAAACCTATATTTCAAGTTTCGTCAAAATCGGATAAGAATTGTGACCTGTAGAGAGTCCACAAACAAATTGTGGACGGACGGACGGACGGACGTCCGGACGGACAGGGGCGACGACAATATACGTCCACATAAAAATGTGGGCGTATAAAAATACCATAAAAAATTAAAATATTCAGTGTACAAGATATAATTTGGTAAATGAGATAATGAAAATGAAATGGGGTTTAACGTCCGACTCTTTTGCACCTAACCTAGGCTAATGGAAGATGGGCATACGCCATACAGTGTGCTATGAGGGAAATTTTGCCTGAGCAGCAGCGCAACGGCCTACGCTTATATCGAATTCCAACTGCCAAGGGATCTTTTACGTGCACTCAAATGTGTACACAGGACCTCGGTTTTTTGTCCCATCCAAAGACTAGGCAGCTGTCCCTGTCAGGCCCTCCTTCTGCATCACTGACAAGGGGAAATCACGCCGGAAAATCGAGATGAATGAGATAATGTTAGTTCAATAAGATCATAGACTTATAAATAATGGGTGCTTATAGAATATGTTTCACTGAATGTATAATACTACAATTGTTTGCATTATAAAACATTTTGCTATAAGTAAACGAAGAACAGAAAATTGAATAGTAAGGTCTGACAAGGGCAGCTGTCTAGTCGTTTGGATGCAAAGGAAAAAAAAGCGGTCCTGTGTACATGTATATATTGGCGTGCACCTAAAAGATCTTGTGGCAGTTAGAATTCGATGTAAGAGTAGGCCATAAAACCGCTGCCTGAGAAAAATTGCCCTCATTGCACAGTGTATGATGTGTACACTCGTCTTCATTAGCAGCCAAACCCACCCTTTGGATCCGCCCTCGTGATCTGTTTTACTTAACACTTTCCATATTTTCAAGTTATCTAAGCAAAATACAGTAAAAAACAAAGATTACCTGGTTGGAACGCCAAATGTCATATTATCTTCCTGAAAACAACAACAACATTGTAGATAAAAATCAACAACATTTATATCGTCTTTGGTCATACCATAAACTTTTCTTTTAAAGATTTAAATTATGAGATTACAAGAACTTTCATGCCATAAATTTTCTTTTGAAGTTTAATTGAAGGGGTCACAAGAACTTTTTTCATTTGAAAGTTTAATCACTGGCCATTTCTCATAGAGATATTGGCAACTGTCACACTAAACCTGCTTCTATTATAATTACTACAATCTGTATCTAAAATAATTTAACTTGTGAATATTATAAACAGTGACTTACTGCTACGTAGTATGGTCCCCCAAAATCTCTAATAACACCGGATGTTGACGCTATACCCATGTGACCTATAAATGGGAACAACCACCTGCAAAAATACAAACAATAAGGGTTTTTAACTAGTTTATTTACTTGGAAACAAATTTTGTTTTCATTAGCCCAGTCGAAGCAGAACAGTAGGACGTAAACCCTATTTCATTTCATTTGATTTCGCATATAAATTTTAACTAATCTCAATACACATGTTTCGAATCCCCAGTTGAACGTGACAAGGGGTAGGGTCGCCTGCCCAACCTCATGGGGTTTCTCCTGGTCCTTCGGTTTCCTCTCACTGCTCCTTCGGTTTTCTCTCACTGCTAAAATGTAACCATATGTTAGTCCAGAAATGACCTAGTTTATGCTGAGTGGACATTTGAAATAGCATACCTTATCTTTACAGCTCTACCATATGATTTCACTCTTTCAGATAGCTCATCCTCAAGATATAACCTACATCCAGATTACATTTGTGAGTTATTTTTGGACAGAAGAAAAATTCCCACATACAGTATGAAAAGTTCCTGGGGTTCAAGTTGGGTACTTAGTGTGATAGACTGACCCTGTCTGGAATCCAATTCACAACTTCAGGCATGGAATTCATGCAACTCTACTGAGTGTGTCAAAGGGAATTTACAACGAGTAGGGAATATATTTAACAACTCGAGCCACCACTGCCACAGCCAATACTCAAATATGTATACTAATCTACATGTATGTTTTCAAGATATACTAACAATATCATACCACATATCACATATTTATCTGGTAGGCTTACATGTGAAATAATAGGCCTAGATCTACATGTAGCCTACATGTGTACATGTAGCCTACATACCTGAATGCTACTTGGTAGGCTACATGTAGGTTAGTTCAGCTCTGAACTTAGGTCTCATTACACAGGCGAGTATAATGAGACCTACGTTCAAAGCTGAATGTACATGTATATGCCATGCACTTTAATCAAGGGTAGGACAAAAACGGTATGGTACGGTAGCCTACATGTAATTAAATGTAGCCTATAGATGTATGCTTCCACCGAAGTGATATCACAGATAAAAATTAAGGTAATTAAATAGTAGTTTACTACTACTGAAGCCATATCATCACTTATCATCATATCATCAGCTTAAGCTTTATCCAATAAATAATGGCAAGTAGGCCTTATAGGCTATAATTAAGCAAAGTGTTAATTATATTAATTAAATAGCCTAGTGGTGATTATGTCACTAATTTGATTCATTGTTAGACCTAATAAAGTGTGCTTCTACTACTAATAATAGACACGTTTCTTATGATACATCGTTGTTACTTTCACTCAGCAATACAAATAAATACAGGTCACCGTGATTCAACCAACTTCCGTATTTTGGGAGAAAACGCAACAAAAACATAACGGTACCAACTTTCATCTTGTTTTACTTACGTAATACATGGTAATGGTGTCCATACAACACAATGAGGGTATCTACTTCTGCCGTGATCAATTTTGTAACCACTATGCATACCATTTTGCGCCGACATATCTACTGATTCCTGCTCTAAATTACCCGACATTGAAATTCTTCTGTCAAATGATCCGTCCGCCATTTGTTTGACAGCTCGGGAGCATTTATTGATATTTACCAAATCATTTTATGAAACGGACAACATTTCACATGAATCAAATCAAATAAATACGAAAATAATTTTTTATGTATAATAGCCCTAATGCCGTTTAGAGAAAGTTGATACAAATGATTATTATTTTGCATTTTGGATATGAAACACTTGTCAGACAGAATACTGATGTGATGGTCCCGTTGAGTTTTCGTCAAAATTTTGCAATGGTGGAAATAGCGTACGTTCTAACTAGAAAAATTACATCAAATATACCGGAGCCTGGACATACTTTCATGGAATTCTTATATCTATATGGGCGCATTTGGTTTGTGATTTAGAAAATGCAAGAATTTTGTGTGTAACGTTTGTTTGTGCCGTGTAATCGACAAAAACAGACTCATTACAAAGGTCACTAATTTGGGTTATTCCCGCGCTCATGGCGGCTGATGGCACTACGAGGTGGCGATTACGCCGTCTAGGACCTTCGGCTTCTTGTGCTAACGTTTGTGATGTAATGAGGTAAGTAGAAATAGATTTGTAAAAATTACTTCATCTATGACCTGTAAAACATGACCCATATTCGCCCATTCTCATTGGTAAAATTTGACCTAGATTCTGTGCTTAAAATAGAACATGATAAACAAACAGTGCTGAAATTCTACTACACATGGTTGTAGACTACTACAATGTATACTGTGTTGTGTTATTTTTCACTACCGTTTCAACTGAATTAGGGAAACTGTCAAAAGTTGTATTACTGAATATTTTTATTGACATTTTTATTAGCAGACTTATTAAGGGATAACAATATCTCTGTTGGATGAGATCAAATCACTACAGTCTGCAATGCAGCAGCAATCAATTGAAACATAGAAAAGAGATCAATGTACATGTACGACTACAGACTGTACAGTCATTTACGGCAAGAGCAATTGTCAATTTATTACCTAGAGAAACTGATTAATCAATACCATGACCTTGGCAATGAATGACATTATTAAATCAATAATCTTGGTTTGGGATTGAAAACATCTTTACTGGCATTATAATTTATAAAATAAAAAAACATTAACCAAACACATGGTCTTACCACTACCAGGACCAAATAATTAATTACCGGTATATCGGTGCCTTTACCAATATGGATTCTAGATAGACTCTTTACTTTTATTTTTGAATTACTAAAATACTAGTTCGAGTAGAGTTGATTTTGTTTCTCATTTCTGAACCCTTTGTCAAATTTTTTCATATTCTAAATATTATAGAACTAGCATGTAAGCTTGATAAAATTAACTTTTACAAATGAGAGTATATGATGCTACAAAACAGATTTAAGTCTTTAAGTTCATTTTACATGTTTATTAGCCAATTAAAATTGTTTGGTAAATTAAGATACATGTAAACTATTATACTGGGTTTCTTCTTCAAAGTTTTGCCAGCCAGTCAAATGTTGACATAATTTGTTTCCATCAGATACTGTAAATGTTTTATCATTTTTCCAATTTGTGTACATACATTTATTGGAGTGTTTTTGCACATACATGTAAATTGTAAATCGCTAATATACATGTATGACACCTTAAAAATTGACACGAATGGTCGCTATGCATTAATTTTAATAATGTAATACAAATGTTTATAAAATGATCTACATAATTATACATGTTTATTCAATCATTTCCGTCTTTAGCTCTAATTTCAAATCAGTATGTTCTGTGAATACAGGAGAGGTCTCAAATCGATTTCAACCTGTAGTGTCTAGCTAAATTCCAGTCAACACCGGTCGTATTCATTACACATGCTCTCCAGATAAGAATACTTTAATATGTATAGTATTCTTATTTGGAGAGCATGTGCAATGATGAAATACATGTACATGTGACATGTGGAATACATGTGACATGTGGAATACATGTACATGTACATGTATGTCTAGCATGTTCTTCCAGTCCCTTGTTATAAATGGTGCAGGTACATACTGCCACTGGTACATACATGTACTGCCACTGGTACGTACATGATTCGTGTACCAATGGTAAAATGTTTATTTTGTCTTAAATATTGGATATCAGAAGCCCATCTTTTCATAGTAAGATAACCACATTGTTGTTGATTTAATTGACAACTAATTCATGTTTTCAATGTCGAGGACTGTGTGGATGATATTGATTTAAAGACTTAGCTCTATTAAATACATGTAGGTGTTACATCATGTCACTAAGGTGTTGACTCCCGGTTACAGGTGGGGACATCCTGTTATACCCCCTGCTATTGTTCTCATGATAGGAGCAGTCAAGCAAGGGGATTATTAAATACAAAATGATTAAATCTAGAAATATGGTTTAGTCCAAAAAAAGTAAACTTTACAAAAAAAAACAACTTTATATGTAACCTGTATAGTTTACTGCAAATACTACAAAAAATATTAAAACAAATCATAAAGCCAATTAAGCCACAAAATGTGAAATAGATTCGGCATGTCCAATACTACCTCCTACTCCTGCCAACAATTTGATACTTAGATTACTTATACAGTGTTCAACTCTTTTATATTTTCCCCTGAGAAATATATTGTAATTGTACACATCACACGAGCATTTCAAATTTTTAAAATGTAATAAATATCCTTAGTGACTGATAGTGAGTTTCTACATGTAGGCTAGTTATATATTTGATTGATTCATGACTACATGTAAATTTTGAATGTAAGTGATTAATATTTAAGATACTCGTTCACCGTATGATCTTGTCTAATATATTTTAATCATTAAGCTAGTTAACCTTTAACTTCATGTAGACCTATAGTAATAATAATGATACAGTCTATAATCTTTTGTTGACACCTCTCTGTCATACATGTAATACTATTTGATTGGGGACTGAAGTAAACCGGTTAGGTTTTCTATATTCAACTGTTTTGGGTATTGCAATTACATGTACATGTAGGGTAATCTTGCTTTTACAGCAACATTACTTGGTAGTTACACACTGCAAATTAATGACCACCAATTTCTAATACTGTACGTGTATTGTATGTAGGCCTACATGTACACATATATTAAACATAAGTTAGAGTAATGTCATAAAGGATGGGGTTAGCGCGTGTATGTTGCATCGTCCGGTCTGTCATTTGCGTCAAGTTACGTGATTTCAATTTCCCGCTTGTACGTGACCAGGAGTAAGGTAGCCTGTCCAATCTTGTGAGTTTTCTCTGAGTCCTCGGTTACCTCTTTCTGTTTAAAGACCCATACGCGCAAGCGAATTAATGAAATGATAATGAACCGTATGTTAGTCCCAAAATGACCTAGGTTACATTGAGTCGATGTTAAAAACCTTATTTCTCTTTCTTATAAAGGATGCCCTGTATCACCTACATTGTATAAGATTTAATGACAAAACATTTCATTAGTTGGCTTATGTACATTGTGGACATATACTGTAGGTCAGCCGTATCAGTTTAAAGCATTACTTTCTAAATTTACATGTACATGTATACTATTCCAAGCTTCGTGCTCATGGATGTCGGAAATTACATTTTTGATGAATGATGTTTTTGATATTCAATCAATATCTAAAAAGCTACATTGTCTATAATATTTAGCAATAATTCCACTCTTTGCCCATGGGTTTTAAAAACTGCAGACCATTGATCTTTTGTCTTGTGTTTGTATTATCACATCACAACCTCAATATATTTCATAATATGTGAAATTAAAAACACAAATTAGAATTCAATATTGGTTAATTCCAATTTATATTGATGTTGTTATCTTGACGTGAAAATATAGCATTCTGATATCCAATATTTACGACATACAGTAATAAACATTTTGTAACCAGTACACAAGTTAGTGTTCTATGGTTACGGATAATAACATGTCCCACAAGACAATTGGGAAGAACTTGTAATTAGTAAAGGCATATTCACAAGCAACAAAATAATCAAAAGCACTGAGATTTTGCAGCATCCCCTTGCATATACATGTGCATGTACATATATATACATGTATATTATGGTTTACTGTTTTACATATGGTATGAGTGTATACATTTATTACATGTGGTCAGAAATGACATGAACTGAATGGGGTTTAACGCCCTACTGTTCTACTCCATAACATGTCAGATTATATGCTTTTAATTTTATCAAGGCCTTTGAAAAGAAAATGAAGTAAAAATTAAGTTCAACGTCCTACACGTACTTGTCTGTATCATGTAATGAAGACAGGCAAACGCCATACTGTGTAGTGGGGGATGGGATGGTCTAGAGTGCAGCGTTTCAACCTCTAGCTGGCCGGTCACCTCTGGCTTGCAGCTGTGCTTTCGAGCCCTGGTGAGAGCGTATGTGGCATGGAGATAGGGGCACCTTATCAACCTCGTGGGTTTCCTCCGGTTTCCTCCCACTGCTAAAGACCCCTACTGTATGGGCATGCGAATTATTGAAATAAAATTAAACCATATGTTAGTCCTGAAATGACCTAGTTTGTGTCGAGAGGACGTTAAATACTATTTCTAAGAATTTCAAATTTTGTCTGGACAGTGACGCTACTTTTTTATACGCCCACATTTTCATGTGGACGTATATTGTCGTCGCCCCTGTCCGTCCGGACGTCTGTCCGTCCACAATTGTTTGTGAACAGTCTACAGGTCACAATTTTTATCCGATTTCAATGAAACTTATAATATAGGTTTATCACCCGAAGATCTTGGTTCCTTTCGATATTGGCATGTATCGGACGGTAACTTCATGGGTTATGGCCCCTGATTGTACGAAAAATCATGTTTTTTAGCTTGTGAACAGTGTAGAGGTCACAATTTTGAACCGATTTGGATGAAACTTGAAATGCATGTTTATAAACCAAAGATCTTGGTTCCTTTCGATATTTGCGCCAATTGGATCGTAACTTCCTGAATTATGGCCCCTGATTGTGCGAAAAATCGTCCTTTTTAGCTTGTGGTCCCTCTGGAGGTCAAAATTGTTATCCGATTTAAAAAAACGTTTGATTATATCACCGTTTCATAGTTATGAAGGTTGAGTTTGAATTTCGTGAAAATCGGACCTAAATTGACGGACAAAATGGCCGCCATTTGTACGCGAATAGTGTGAAAATATGTTTTATCAAGGTTGTGAACAGTGTAGAGGTCACAATTTTGAACCGATTTGGATGAAACTTGAAATGCATGTTTATAACCCAAAGATCTTGGTTCCTTTTAATATTTGCGCCAATAGGATCGTAACTTCCTGAATTATGGCCCCTGATTGTCCGAAAAATCGCCCTTTTTAGCTTGTGGTCTCTCTGGAGGTCAAAATTGTTATCCGATTTAAAAAAACGTTTGATTGTATCACCGTTCCATGGTTATGAAGGTTGAGTTCGAATTTCATGAAAATCGAACCAAAATTGACGGACAAAATGGCCGCCATTTGTACGCGAATAGTGTGAAAATATGTTATATCAAGGTTGTGGACCTTATAGAGGTCACAATTTTGAACCAATTTGGATGAAACGTGACATGTATGTTTATAACCGAAAGATCTTGGTTCCTTTCGATATTTGCGCCCATCGGATCGTAACTTCCTGAATTATGGCCCCTGATCGTCCGAAAAATTGCCCTTTTTAGCTTGTGGTCCCTCTGGAGGTCAAAATTGTTATCCGATTTAAAAAAACGTTTGATTATATCACCGTTACATGGTTATGAAGGTTGACTTAGAATTTCGTGAAAATCGGACTAAAACTGACGGACAAAATGGCCGCCGTTTGTACGCGAATAGTGTGAAAATATGTTATATCAAGGTTGTGGACCTTACATGTATAGAGGTCACAATTTTGAACCAATTTTGATGAAACTTGACATGTACATGTATGTTTATAACCCAAAGATCTTGGTTCCTTTCGATATTTGCGCCCATCGGATCATAACTTCCTGAATTATGGCCCCGGATTGTCTGAAAAATCGCTTTTGTTCGCTTTTGGTCCCTCTGGAGGTCAAAATTATTATCCGATTTAAAAAAAAGTTTAACTATATCATCCTTACATGGTAATGAAGAGAGAGTTTGAATTATGTGAAAATCGGACTAGAATTGACAGACAAAATGGCCGCCATTTGTACACGAATGGTGTGAAAATATGTTATATCAAGGTTGTGGACCCTATAGAGGTCACAATTTTGAATCGATTTTGATGAAACTTGACATGTATGTTTATAACCCAAAGATCTTGGTTCCTTTCGATATTTGCGCCCATCGGGTCATTACTCCTGAATTATGTCCCCTGATTGTATGAAAAATCACCCTTTTTAGCTTAGCTTGTTGTGCCTCTGGAGGTCACAATTAATATCTGATTTAAAAAAAAAACCGTTTGATTATAAAAACCAAACAAATTCTAATGATTTTCTGATAATTCCTTAATATTCGACAACTCTTGTTGACTGCCCGGACGATTTGGCTGCTGTGTGGGCGTATGTTTCGTTGCCTGGCAACCTATTTTTTTAATTCCAATTTTTTTTTGTTACTGGCATGTATACAAACCCTGTCCGACAACACTGGGGCCGAATGGTTGAACAAGTGTCCTTCGTAGGGTCTGTCATTGAGTCATGTGACATGGTTTTGATTCCACACTTCTATGCGCGTCTATCCTTGCAAGTTTTCTCTGACTCCTCCCACTGTACGTACATGTACATGTATAAAACCATGTACATGTACGGTACATATTAAAATAAAATTGTACCACAATATGACCTTTATCTCTGTTTATTAATATAAATCAGATACTCAATATTAATCTGTACATGTATATTATTTTATTCACAGGTTAAAGAATGGAATAACAAGATTTGGCAGAAGTTTAGATAATGATTTTTACCTGGATTCAAAAACCCACAAAAATTTCATATCCAGACATCATGCAGAAATCCGCTTTACCAAAATTAATGGAAAACCAGAATTTGTTCTTTATGACCACGGATTAAACGGCACATTCATTAATGATGTCCGAGTAAGTAAATTGATGATACATGTACATGTATATTAAACAGGTAAAAAAATAGGTCACGTGTCACAGCCATTATCAGGTACAAATTCAGGTACTGTATGTCAGACACAGTTCCTCTCTGTCCAGCAGAGATTTGTCTTTGATATATATCTGACACAAAATTACCATGTCTGCTACAACTCAAAAAGTTTATTTCCAGTCCTATGAAGCAACACTTGTATGTATCCAAAAATATAAATATTTAAAATATAAATATGTACATTGTACATGTATCGTGACTTTTTTATTTCAAGCATAACTCTTTAATGCTGCTAAACCCCTCCAAAACATACATGTATAACAAAGTTTGGGGATGTCAAAGCAAGCACATTGTCTAGGTACATTGTACGTGTACATGTATCCCACAAAATTCTCAGACTTAGACTTTTATGAGTTAAGAATTTACTTATTTTAAATAAAATATAACCCTTTATAAAAATTTTGTTATTTAATATATCAAATACACCAATAAGAAACTACATTGTACATGTATGTGCAAACTTTTGTGTTTCTGGATCAAAGATATTTTTCATAAACAGTGATTGATAATGTACATGTACATTGTATAATCTTTAAGTGGCATTTAGTGATTGGAGAACACAATAACAGAACACAATTTTTATGGGAAACAATCACTGGTTTATTCTAATATCACGACGTTTCGACAAGTATCCTCTTATCTTGTGCTTGATAACGATAAGAGGATACTTGTCGAAACGTCGTGATATTAGAATAAACCAGTGATTGTTTCCCATAAAAATTGTGTTCTGTTAATGTACATTGTAGCTGGATATTGATTATATTTTACAAAAATTAATTTACAATGTATCTACATGAATGTACTTTTACCGAGTTTCAACGCTTGTATTTGTATGTTGCTGTCTGACACCAGTATAATAAATTTATTATTGTTTTATTTTTTTTTACAGATGGAGAAATCTTGTGTTTTAAAAGAAGGAGATAAGATTACGTTTGGCCACACAAATGGTTTTAAAATAGATCCAGGACAGCATTCAAAACAACCGAATTCCGAGTTCCAGTTTACTGTAAATATTTTATCAATTATAAACTCAATTACTTCATTATTAATTTCCTATGATTGGACTGCGAACTCGGTCCTAACCGATATTCAAAACAATCCAGATCCTACTTCGTTTTGATTTTTATAGTTCAAATGTCCATAGCCCATGTTCTGGATGATGTGAGGGATTAGCCAACAAAACAGTTTGTTACACCTATTTCTTGGCATACGGTGGATATCTGTCAAGAAACATCAATGCTGATTGGTTAATCAAATGTCTGACATCATAGGGTCAAAAACCACTTATATGACCTGCCACTACAACCAGTCAGATCTTCATGTACATGTAGTAGAGGCCATCGAAACGAAAAAATAGATATAGGCCCGGGCCATGATTCACGAAATCTTAACTAAAGATAAAATCTAAATTTTAGTAGATACTTCAGTTTTGATTGGCTAAGCACTAAAATCAATCTAATATTATCCAATCAAATAACTAAAATTTGGATTTTATCTTAGTTAAAATTTCGTGAATTTTAGTCAGATTGAGTTAGATTGCGAGGAATTGAAAATCCTTCAAGACAAATGACCAAATGGTGATTAGAGTCTTTTATTTGATAATGTTTTATTCTTCTGTTTTTCAGTTTGAAAAATTAGATGACGATGATAATGATGATGATTCTGATGAAAGTTCAGATGATTCTGGACCAGAATCCGATTCAAATCCTCAAAATGATCATCTTTGTAATCGGAACTTATACAACTCCCCGGAATATGACCGGAGTCAGTGTTGGCAACAGGGACAAGTGCAAAAAAATAATCTAAATATTACAAAAAAGAGTGATTGTGATCAAGACGCTACCATTGAGTTTGCGAAAGGATCAATAAAAAACAATACAAAACCTCGTTCTCCGCGAGGGAAAAAGGGAAATAATATTTTACTAGGGGACATATGTGCTAATAATATCGGTAAAAACGATCATATGTTAAAGACTGGTTCTGTGTCCAAAAGACAGAATGGATTAAATAACGTTAAAGATGAGAATTTAGAGCCGCCAGTTTTAAAAAATCAGACGACTTTGTGTTATTCAGACAATGATAAAAGTGATGATTCGAGGGAATCTTCGAGTGGACAATCGAGTGAGTCGGAAACAAACACGAACAGTGATAAAAGCGAGGACAAATCGTCGTCGTCGGATTCAGAACCCGAATTAACAATTGATACAGGTGTGAAACAACCCGTGTCGTCGGCCCCAAAGACACGACGTAAAACTGCCAGTGCTAGAAAACGGAGACCCGCTCAAACAACGCCGAAAAGAACTGTTACTAAAAAAACACCTGTACCTATAAACTCTAAATCCAAAACAAAAACGAAGGCAGCAACAACACGAGTTGATAATTCACTGAACAACAAATTGAAAAATACTAAAGAACCTCCTCCCCCAGTCAATCATAATATAAACAGTCCTTCTCGGCGTATTCTTTTTAATAAAACATCCCCAGCTAATGGAAAAAGGTGAGTTTGATTAAATCCAGTTTTTGGTGCACTTACGTACACAAGGTTCTTTCGTATGGTTTTCACAAAGAAAATTCATATAGTACCTTATTTATTTTTTTTGTACTTTGTAAATTCGTGTGAACTCTACTGCTACAAAACTTATATCTCAAGTCAGTTACAGTATGCCTAAATAGATGCAAATGGTCACAGTGACTCGGTGAGTAAGACACTGGCATACTATCCAGCTGTTTTTCTACCAGACAATGCTTGTATCAGGGTGTCTGAATTCCAGGCCCGTGATATACAATGTACAATCTTGTTTGCACAAATCTGAAATTTGTTTGAATATTATCCTGGAAATAAGGCACTGTCACAGACATTATCAGGCACAAATTGAGTCTTTGTCTGGCACTGCCTGATAGTTTGTCATGAACAACTACATGTAAATCATTACATGTACATGTACATGTATCACATATTCAGGTCTAATTTTTTTAGCTTATTCTGTAACTTTCGGCTACAGATTTCTTGGATGTGAAGCATGGAGTCACAAAGGGACAAACTCTATCAATATTCAGCAATCTGATACGTTTCGTTTCAAGGTTATCTTCCTTGATAAAGGCTACAGATACATGTACATGTACATGTATTAACAGAGTTCTTTCAAATTTGGTATGGTCAATAGTAGAAGAACTCTAAAGATACTCAGTATTCTGTGGCCTTCAGTTTTAATTATATTTTTTAATATTATACATGTAATTATTTTTCAGTGATTCAATAAAATCTGATATATTTGGAGATCCGTATGATTTTAATAGTGATGAAGAAAGTGTGGAAGGTAAGATATCAATACATTTTACTCAGGAAGGGTTGGGAAGAGGGGGGCTGTATTTTAAAATGTTTACAAATATCGCTGTCTGTCTATCCGTCCCATTTCTTGCTAATTGTAGCACAGTAGATGCTGCAATAATCCATTTAAAGCTTTACAAAATTACTAGATTTTCACGAAAATTACTAGATTTTCATGAAAATTACAACATTTTCATGAAAATTACAACATTTTCACGAAAATTACAACATTTTCACGAAGATTTTCATGAAAATTACAACATTTTCAGAAAATTACAACATTTTAACGAAAACTACAAGTTCTTAATCAAAATTACAAAATCTTAACCAAAATTACAAAATCTTAACTAATGTTATAAAATCATAACCAAAATTACAAGATCTAACCTAGAATACCTATTGCCGACAGCGCTCGAAATTAACCACGGCAAACGGCAAAGCCGTGGTAAAAGCCGACGCAACTCCCATCTGCCACGGCATAATTCATTTTTTTTTTTGCCGTGGTAGATGTTTCGATCCTTAAAATTATAGTGACTAAATGTACCGGTTATAGAATAGTAACAGGAGGATGTCGATTGACCGTGTAATAACGTCATGTAAATTTATCATTTTGTATACGAAAGACTGACAAATATATTGCAATTACCAAATACCGGTACACTTTTAACCCATGTGCTGTAGGCATATCCATGCTTTACCGTTTACAGTGTTTTTTGTCAACGTTTATAATAAAATAAAATAGACATAGATGTACACGGACTGTTGCCAATACTGTATCGTTTGTCACATTCGATGGACCTGGACCGATTTACATCCTTTGTTTATAATTACTACGCCCTATGTAACGGAGCCTCAATGTACATGTACCGACTGATTGACAAAATAAATAGTATTTATTAACCTCGACACTCTACAAACCAAGTTTCAAAAGGAAACAGAATAATTTGATGTGATGAATAGACAGGACAGTAAAATCGTTTACATTGGCAGTCAAGCGATGCCATGTGGGGGTCAAAGTAGACGACCTACATACGGGCCATTGTACCAATGGCACCGTACAGCATGGCTATATCAGTGAAAGGAACACGTGTAGTAAATTATTTGGAAATATATAGATGATATGTTTAAATATTTATGGCACTACTAATCATTTAAAGAATTAAGGCTTGGGGCATTTTTAAATCAACCTGCTTACAACTGGTCAGTACCTGATGTCAAAAATACGTCAAATGTCAAAGTGAAAGTACATGTACCAGTAAGTCTGATGGAGAAATGAAATGGCAAGAATGAATGAATTGAGTTTATGGTATAATACTAATTATTTAGACCAGTGTCACAAAGTCATCCTGTATAAATATTGATAAAATGCGAATGAATTTGTTAACATAACTGATATTTCAATTTGCGTGACCAGGAAATCGTTCGCATGTTTTTTAGCTCACACGAACACATGTAACCGATTCGCGTCAAATTTTGTGACATGAATAATTAAATTTTATCCATCTTGAAAGGTTAAGAAAAGCATTGATCTTGAAATAAAAAAATGCTGTGGTGCCGTAGCAGTACCATTCTGCCACGGCATTTTTCATTTTTTTGTGCCGTGGTAGAAAATTCTTAATTTCGAGGACTGGCCGACAATGCCATAAGGTTGACAAACTTTCATTTCATCATATTCTTGTAAATTTATACTGAATGGAATTGAACCATTTTTGATACAATATTTCTTTGAGATAATCAACTTTCACATTATTATAGTTTACAGGTGAATCAAATTCCATGAGAAACTTTAATATAGATCTTTTAAATGAATAGTTTCAGTTGAACCTCCAAAGGGAAAAAATAATTCAAAGAAAATATCAAGCCAAAGTGATGTTATAGAAAGTACAAAAACAGGTACATGTATTACTATTTGATGTATACTTAACAAAGAGGGGAGTTGGGATGTCCTAGTGGTCTATAGTGCCACGCTTCGACCTCTAGCTGGCCAGTCACCTCTGACTTGCGGCTGTGGTTTCGATCCCTGGTGTGAGCGTATGTGGCATGGTGATAGGGGCGCCTTCTCAAACTCATTGGTTTCCTCCAGGCACTGCGGTTCCTCCCACTGCAAAAGACCCTTACGTGCAAGCGAATTATTAAAATAAAATTAAACCATATGTTAGTCCCGAAATGATCTAGTTTGTGTCGAGTGGACTTTAAACCCCATTTCTCTCTCTCTCTATTTAAAAAATATGTCATTTTATTTTTTACTAGGGGTCACGGTGGCTAAGTGGGTAAGATGCTGGCTCGCTAGGCTGAAGGTCGGGTGTTTGGATCCCTACATTGGCCGAGAAAGATCATCCCGATTTTTTAGCATGATTATCTCTTGTCCAGTCATTCAGATGATGCAGAAAACAGAGACACCATGTACACATTGGTGTGCACATAAAAGATCCCTTGACTGGAGGAATTCGATATGAGAATAGTCCTATAAATAAAAACGACCTGAAGATGTTAATTACAAACAGAAAGTGCTAGGCGGTTGAATTTGTATTTCGGGGGGTTGGGGTTGATGGCCGAATGGTTAGTGTGCACACGCTGTATGGCCGAATGGTTAGTGTGCGCACGCTGTATCATATGGCCTGCCATTGAGTAAAATGGCGTGATTTCCTTACATGGCAAGGAGTAGGGTCGCCTGTCCAATCTCATGGTTTTTCTCTGGGTACTCCCGAAATGACCTAGTTTGTGTCGAGTGGACGTTAAACCCCATTTCTCTCTCTTTTATTTTGGTGTCTTTCTTTAATTTAGTATATATATATTTTAGTGTAAATGTTAAAGTTATTGAAGTATCTTTCTCTTACAGCTGCCTCCATGAACAAGAATAGTAAAACAGCCATCAAAAATAATAAACCTGCCGTCAATAGTAAACGGAAAAAGCCTGCAGGTATGATTAGCACAGCTTATACGGCTATAATACAAGTAGATTATTGATTTAACATGGTGTAGGTGATGGTAGTCACGATACAGATTCTAGTATTGATCACCCACCATTCTTAATCTATTACAAACTTTATGGTTAATAAACTCAGGCCCTCAGTTCACAAAACATTCTCAGACTTAAGTTAAGAATTTATTCTAAACTGTTGGTCTTTTGTTAACTAAAATATAATCCTTTATAAAACTTTTGTTGTTTTAAAGTATCAAGTCAAAGATATTTCTCATAAACAGTGTTTGAAATTTGAGTAAATTCTTAACTTAAGTCTAAGAATGCTTTATGAACTTGGAACCAGATAATATATTATTATAATTAATGCTTATTATACAATGTATTTAATTACTCATAACAACAGAATTTAAATTTAAGTTTAATATTAAAGAGGCATTTATATGCAAGAGCTAAACAGAAAACACACAAATTAGTGTTGGACACTAGAAACATTTTACTTGGCATAACATCATTTTATACATGACTATATCGGTACCATGTGCTTTATGTATGGTTTAATGGTCGAGAGCGAGACATTACATAAGTAATATATTGTAACAACACTCGTGTTTACGTGAACTGTGTTGTTTCAATATATTACGAAATGCCTTAAGCTTGAGACCATTTAACAACTTAAAATACAGACACTCCCATGTGCTTTGCAATGAAACACGTCCAATATGTCCAAAAGTGTAAATAGTACAATAATGTATGCTTATCACTATTCCCGTACTATTATTTGAAATAATGATACGATACGCCAACATCAAAGGATGATGTCACATCTGTATTTTAATTATAACTCAATCAACAGGTCGTTACAGTTTCTGAGAATTAGATCTATATTTTTAGAGAAACAATAATATTTTTAAACTGTTGTGTATGTCACCATTAATTTCTGTGTATTTGTATTATTTTAGTAGCCCCTAAAAGAAATAATAAAAGAGCTAAGGCTAGTTCTGATGATTACGGAGATGAAATTATTTGGTATGAAGGTGAAACATGTACATCAGATAATTGTCTACGACCGTCAGATAAAACAGTAGAATGGGTGAGTTTATCGTGATATACTTCATGTTCAATAGGGGTTTAACGCTTGCATGTTAGGTCAGAAGGTCTGCCATTGGAATTAAATTCCAAAACTGCTGTCAATCGAGTGAAAAAGAGAATGTCGGAGTACAATGCATGTGTTGCCTGTATAAAAAATACCTCAACCAATCATGACAGCTGAAACATATTTTTTACCTAGGAATACGTCACGATTCTACTCACTCCACCCCAGCTGAATTCCGTGTCATTCGATTGTAATTCTGTCGATTCGGAACGTTCTTGTACGCCACAAGGAGTAGGGCCGTCTTCCCAACTCGTGGGTTTTCTCGGGTCCTCCGCTTTCCTCCCACTGCTAAAGACCCCTACGTGCAAGGGATTATTGGAATAAAATCAAAATCATATGTTAGTTCCGGAATGAGCTAGTTTGTGTCGAGTGAAGTTAAACCCCTCTCTCTCTCTCTCTCTCACTCTCTCTCTCTCTCTCTAGTGTTAGCACTAGACCTGTTTACATCTCAAGACTTTGACGAAATATGCAGATCCCAACCCTAACTCTTCCATAATCAGCATATGATGTCATATGTGCTATAATGTGAAAGAACGTCTTTGATCTAGCATTCTCCATCTTCTTCATGTACAGTTGGAATTTTATATACGAATAGGCCGTAGAGCCGCTGTCCGGGCAAAATATCCCTCATAGCACACAGCATGGTGTATGGCTGTCTTCAGTAGCCGAGTTCAGAACAGAAGAGTAGGATGTTAAACTTCATTTTATTTTTTGATTATTTTTATTTGCAGGTCCAGTGTGATGACTGTGATCAATGGTATCATACTATGTGTGTTGGAGCTATATATGCAGCCGTGAAAGACACCCAGATGGAATTCCATTGTGGGTGTTAAAATGTATATATATATAGTACAACAAACATGGTTATTATAGTTAGCTTCACCTCACAACATCCAATACCATCCCATATCGTTAGTGACGAGTCTTAAGGTCATATCTGGCATATTTTACAAAATTCACAATTTTGCCTATTCAGAATCAGAATTTTTGGCCATCTTTGCATCTAAGTGTCTTATTTCTAAGCTAATCTAAAGAGGTTTTATATACGTATAGATATTATTTTGGGGGATTATGTTTGGGTTGTTCTAAAAAAATATGAATATTAAGAACCAAAATGTTGTATTTTTACTTAAGAAAAAAGATCAACTTTTGTGTCATAGAAAAGTGCTACAAGCAAATTGAAAATATATAATATTAAGTTTTATGATTAGTTGAATACCTGTTGAAATTGTAATTGGGCCTGTACAACTTTGTTGTATAAAACTATAAATTAATAACTTTTACTTATTTCAACCCTGGAGGTTTTGCTGACTGAATATATGCGAATAAGTTATTAAAAGACAACACAAATTATTTTAAAGAAATATTTTACAGAATCTTAAGAAATAAGACATTTTAAGGGCTCTCATAAAAGACAACATATAAATTTTTTAAAGAAATATTTTACAGAATCTTAAGACATTTTAGGGGCTCTCATGACCTTGTTGACTGCGAAGCGGCGATATCTTACTTTCATTCTGCTCTGGAAGTTTAATTTTTCTGATAAAGGAATATAATTACAAACACAGTTTACGCACACACTGTTTAAATAGTGCTAATTTGCACTGTGGATCTTTCTTTCCTTTTTAATTTATTGAAATTTACAAGAGAATAGTGCTGTAGGTGGCGGCATTAATATCACGGAAGAACCATCAGAGACAGCCAGCACAATAAGTTTGATAGCTAGCACATAGTAACTAATATAAATAGATAGATATGAGAGAGAAAGATATAAAATATGTCCTTGGCATTTATTATTATTATTATATATATATATATACATATGTTTTAAAAGAAAAGATTTACCAATGACATAGCACCGTTACCCAATTGTTGATTGTTTACTGTCTTAATGAAATAATTCATCATAATTCATCATTTACTCATCAAATTAATTAGATTATGTAGCTTTTAACATAGTTAATATCTTCATATGAATGTAAATGTTTAAGTGTCCGCTTATTCGTGTTTTATTTTTTATAAAAGTCAATCACGTGAATAGTTAATCTTGTCAATTTCAACTTCATTCTTTTAATCTCAACGCTCTTCTGTTGCATGTATTATGAACATAATATTAACTGTTAATTGTGTCAATTTAAAACTTAATTTTCTGTCTTAATTATGTCAATTTATAGCTTAATTATGTCAATTTAAAACTTAATTATGTCAATTTAAAACTTAATTATGTCAATTTAACTCACTTTAAAACTTAATTATGTTAATCTAAAACTTAATTATGTTGATTTAAAACTTTATTCTGCTGTCAAATTATATTATATTTTGATAATGCTTAGGTTTAATGTTGGTGACTTCGTTACTGCATAGCAACCATTGACTTTAACATTTAGGGACTGGTTGCCTTTAGTAACATTAAAGTTCCAATAGCATATTTTCTAATAAAGTCAAAACATAATTATTTCTATTTCTTTTGCTCAAAATGTTGTCAACTCAATATTATACAATCATGGGCAAAATTTCATGGGGGTTAAAATGGTTGAGACAGGCTTATTGAGGAGATAGTAACTCAATTACCTCCCTTGTTTTCCCATTCCTCTCCATGGACGGCCATCTTCAAACGTTTGAATTTGAAGTTGAAAATGATATTTGTGCCAATTTCTCAACTGGCAATAGTGAATTATAGGATTAATAGGATTATTCTTTAACAAGGTAGGACTGTTTATAGGTACAATCTATTTTAGGGCTTTATTTTAATACATTTTAAAAATATAACCTAAAAATATGCTATTGGAGCTTTAAGGGACTTGTACACTCTAAAACTTCATCACCTCAACCTAGTTTTATTATAAAATTTTAAACAAATTTATAATTTAAAATGAAGATGATAATATAAAAAAATCTTTTGATTTTTTGAGATACATGGATATTAAATTTCGTTAAGTTCAGATATTTTTATCAATGTTGTCTATAGTGAAGTTTGAAATTGAGTTTGAAATTAGTTTTAACTAAATCATGCAATATCAAGCTGTAAGTCACACATGGTGACAAAATCAATCTATCGAGTCCGGTACAGGTATAATTAAACCCTTTATTTCAAGGTCTAATTTTCATCCAATTTTTTCTGGAATTAATGAACTAGTTTATATAATGTTACTTATATAGGTTTTCTAATAAAAAGAAATTTAAATGGTGAATAATGTTAATGAATTTTTAAAATAAATGATTTCAAATTTTTAAAAGCATAAATGAATATAAATAATGTTTGAAGGTCTTTCATAATACTAGTATTGTTATATAGTGAAAGTAGAATAAAATGAAAGTAGAATACTGGCATTATAATATGGACACAGATCACCAATGATGTCCCATTAACCTTAATGTTGATTCTCGTCTCTTAGACCGGCTCTAACATTTTCCCAAATTTTCGTGGGGTTGAATGCTATCTACCACAAATCTCCCGTAATCTGGAGAAACCTAGCAAGTCAAATTTTGGTGAAAATTGAGTTAGACCCATATTTGGACTTAGTACACATGTATATAAAAATAGTTTGTTTTCTCCTTCACCAAAAGGGCTTCTAATTATCTTCATCTAAAAAGACAAAATAAAATTAGTTTTACATTCAGTAACTTAACAAAACAGTTTTCCTTTGTTTACTCAAAACTACATTCAACAGTGTTACCAGGTTTTTCCAGATTACGGGAGAAATGGAGCAACATGTGAAAACCTCTTGCCCAAAAGCATGTATTAAGTTTACCATGGTAATCTTGAGATACACAAACTAGAAGTAGCGTTATACATGTTGCGGCCCACATGTCAACCATACCAACCTCTTAAAGGGCATTATGGGAGATTAGATAAAGAGCTGGTAGTTCTCACTATTAAAGGTAAAAATTAGATAATGTAAAGGGAATTTGCTGGAAATTTCAGTCAAATTGATTCACTCTAAACCGAGATATTAGCTTTTGAATTTTAGGCCTATCCTTAATCATCAGTACTAAAGTCGGTAAGATAAAAAACATAGCTTTGATTATCCATTTTGAATTAAATCATCAATGAGCGTTGAGCAGCAAATCAGATTCAAACTTAGTAAATATCGCAGGCTAGCGATGGCATCGAGAGTTGATTATGATTTGGATAAGTTAATTAATGTCTAATGAATAATTTAGATAACATTTCAGGGGTAAAGAAAGATCTGCAATAGGTAGATTTACCTCTTGAATGATGTATAGTTATCTCTCTTCTCCTCAACATCTTGAATATTCACCAAAACCAGGCAGAAAATGTATATTGAAACCAAAACAAAATTGGCCATGTAAAAGGGGAAAGTTTTAGTTGTTGGTAAGCAGCAGGGGACGGAGGGTAGGAATTATTGGTGAACTGTGTCCATACAGTTAAGTATAATAAACTAAGAAGAGTAAAAAATATTAAAAATAGCACATCTGTAAATTATCATAAACTATTTCATCAAAATATACTTACCTATTTCATTTTTTTGTTTTATTATATAAAAAAAAAAATCCAACAAAACAGCAATGCCCATATTTCATTTTCTAAATGTCCTTTGTAATATGTATACATCATTTTTGTACTTTGTTATTTTTGCATCTTCGATCTGTTATTCTCAATAGTGTGGCCAATTTCTTGTTTATTTAGCTCTTTAAATCAAAATTTTGGATAAACTGAACAGCCCTGCACTGTTGATACATGTATTAAATTATTGCGTATAATGACTAGCGATTTTTATTAATATTGTGAACACTTGATGCATCATATTGTTATATTCACATTATGTATATTTATAAAGATATATATGTGCTAGTATATTATATACTATGATATACTATATCCATTCTGTGTTTGTGTGGTTAGATTCTATATGCTACGACTAATTTTATAATTTATCTGATAAACAACTGGTACATTCACTATATGTACCATGGATTGTTTGGTCCCCGCCAACTTTTATACTCTTAAACATGTTAATTTCATTTATCAGTACACACCAACTAAAGTACTCCGGTAAATGCCTTGCATGCCCAGGGGTCCTATTCACACGAAAACTCAAACAGAAATACTTAAAGTTCAAAATGTGTAGTACGATTTTAAAATGTCTTTTTATTGGGAAATGTTTGACGGGGAATATGCCCTATCAGACATCAAGATCCATAGATTGGGAAATGTCCAACCGGGAATATGCCTTATTGGACATAAAGATACGGGGAAGCATATTCCAAATTTAAAAAAAAATCTAACTACTGTAATGTTAGTTATTGTGTATAATAGTGGAATTAATTAAAGGACAATATTGGTGTCAGTCATTGTCATTGTCATGTATATGATAGACTTTGTTAAATACGTTCCAATTATAATTTTAACACAGAGATCATTGCTATGATAGATGCGTATTGAAGATTTCAAGAAACAGAATTGATGAACGCTAAAGGAAAACATGAGTTATCCTTCTATATAACTGACTAAGGTGATGAGTGACGACAGATACATGGGGCGAATGTCTGTTCACTAATAATTCCTTCGAAGACCAAATTTTTTATATGAGACTGTGGCAGGATCTCTGACCATACAAAAGAATAATTGACTGTCATTTGATAAGACATTAGATAAAGATGGACGATTTGTCCCGTTATCCCAATTTAACCAGTTCTATCAAATATGTTACAATGACCGACACCAATATTGTCCTTTAAGCGATCAACCCTTTTATAGTGTTTACACCTACCTTGATTAACTACTTGATCCTTCCAATCTCGAGGGTTTTCTCCGGGTCCTCCGGTTTCCTCCAACTGCTAAAGACCCATACGCACAAGCGTATTATTGAAATAAAATTAAACCATGTTAGATCCCGAAATGACCTAGTTTGTGTCGAGTGGATTAATCCCATTTCTCTCTCTCTCTACTTGATGCTGAAAACAATTTGTCAGACATTTTAATCCCAGCATGCAAGGTATTCGGCCGAGTCAGTAAAGATCGATCAAGGATATTTTCATCTCATTCGACCAGCCATCTTAAATATTGATTATATTAAATCAAACAGATCTAATTCTTGTTGCAGCGATTTGCTTATATTTTCACCATCATTGTTAAAACACCATTTTTCCTTCTATTTCTGTATCCAATGTATAACACATGATCCTAGTTTGATAGATTTCATATACAATGTCACCATTTCACCTCTTCACTGTAATATATTCATACATGAAGCACTGGATGTTAATTATATAGTCAGACTTTCTTACTCAATACCTTACAGGTCTTATCAGATGCTTTTTCTTCAGTTGAAATAAGTAGTGACACTTTTAATTTGTAGAAATGAAATGATGTTTAATGTCCTGGTGTGAAATTTTTAATTTGCCAGACCCTTTGTCTTGTACATGTACCATTGAAAATTCCAAAGAATATACATGTAGGAATACATGTAGGAATCAAACCCTGGACCTCCTAGTTAAAAATCACAATGGTCCCCTGAATATTAACAGTAAGGAAAACATTGCCTAGTCAGTTGGATGGGACAAAAAATCATGGTCCACCTCATGTCCCCTGAAATGCACTTAAAAAAAAAAACTTTAACAGTTGGAATTTGATGAAGTGCAGGCAAAAATGCCACTGCTCAGGCAACAATAGAAAAAATGACTATATGTTGATCTTAACATGAACAAACTATTGTGATAATGTGACATTGAACTTCATTTCTATTCTATATTTTGAACGTTGTTCAAGCAACAAGATTTAAAATATAAGTGATCTATTGATAGCTGGATATTTATCTCACACTAAAGAACTAAAGAAATATCATATTGTCTCTAATACTAATCCAAACTGTTGTAATTACCCAAATTTCAGTGTCCAAATATGTCTGACAAAAAACATGCAAAGATCAATTTTTAGTCGATGTTGGTGAAAAAAAATACATTGTAAACACAGGTATTTTCTATATGGGCCTAACCGCTAGCACTGCAAATTATATGATGTAGGCCTATTTTATTGTCATTGTGATGCCTTGTCTTATAACTGGAGTTTTCATGCGTCATTCTTGATTACATCATTTCAGTCATAACTGATATTCAGATAAAGTGTCTGAAAAATTTACCTGTGAAAAAATTACATATTTTAGAAAATTTAACCCTAAAAATACACCAAAACTGATTTATAACAAAATTCCTCATTATTTAGTATAGTAAGCAAAATGTACAAAGAACTGACTGGTGTTAGAAAATTTTTAAAGTGGAATACTAACTGATACACCATGTTTGGGTCAACATTCGGTTGATTCACGCAAGTTTTACTATGTTAATGTTCCAAATTTTTAAGGGACAAAATATCCATATTAAGTTTGCTTGTATGCTAAACAATCAATTAATTTGAATATTTACATAGTTGTCATAGAAACGAGTATTAAGACAAGGTAGTTATATATTGTATTATGAGTAATATCATGGGTTATCTCCCCCTGTCCTGTTATCATTGTACTTAATAGTAATACTCATGTTTGTTTGATTAGCCTATCTTTAACGTTCATAGAAGTCTGTTTTCAGTATATTGTTGAATAAAATTGTTAAAGTCACCTTCTAATAATCTTCTTTTTATTTATTTTTCGGTTTTTATACGCCCACATTTCTTATCACTCCCGTTGGAAGGGTACATTAAACTCCAGAAACAAACAAACGACGAACACCCACATTGGTCTATATTATTGTCGCCCCCCATCCGTACATCCGGTCCATAATTGCTTATTTACGCTCTAGAGGCTAAAGTTAATATCTGATTGACTTTAAATTTATACACAGAGGTTAACGTCATGAGACGAAGATGCCTATTGATGTTCAACTCCTAATAACCTCTATGTACCAGCAAATTATTGAAAAAGTCCTGAATAAGTTTTTTTGTTGGTAGAATTCATCCATTGTGCATGTAACCATCGAAATGAAAAATACCATGTGACAGTCTGTATTGACCAGGCGTTAAACAACATTCCACTCAATATACCACATTATTTTGTCATTTTACAAAAAGTGATGTTATCTCCCTTTTGCCTATAAAGAGAGAGAGAGGGAGAAATGGGGTTTAACGTCCACTCAACACAAACTAGGTCATTTTGGGACTAACATATGGTTTCATTTTATTTCAATAATTCGCTTACGCGTAGGGGTCTTTAGCAGTGGGAGGAAACCGGAGTGCCCGGAGGAAACCCACGAGGTTGAGAAGGCGCCCCTATCTCCATGCCACATACGCTCACACCAGGGCTCGAAACCACAGCCGCAAGCCAGAGGTGACCGGCCAGCTAGAGGTCGAAGCGCGGCACTCTAGACCACTAGGCCATCCCAACCCCCCTTGCCTATAAAGACCTTTCAAGTTTAAAATGTCCCACTGTTCTGCTCCTTAACTAGGCTAATGAAGACGGGCTTACATCATTCAGTGTGCTATGATGGAAATTTTTGCCCGGACAGTGGCACGCTTCTCTGATACTGAATTCCAACTACCAAGAGAAATTTTATGTGCAGCCCATGTATACACAAGACCTCGGTTTTCCGTCCCATCTGAACGACCAGACAGCTATTCATTGTCAGGCCCTCCGTCATTGACAAGGGGGAACCACGCCAGAATTTTGGATGAACATTCTCGACCAATGCAGGGATCACCTATAGGACAGTAAACATCTCTATTTCTACTGCACATGACAGTAGTAGGCCTTAATATCCCTATTTCTACCACAGAACCCTAATCATCCCTATTTGTAGAAACATCTCTATTTCTACTATATGACAGTAAATGTCACCATTTCTATCTATCCTCCGCTATAGAATAAAATGTCAAAGTTACAATTTCCATACATTTACCAATCCGGAGGTTGGATGGCCGAATGGTTAGCGCATACACACTGCATCATAAGGTTTGTCATTGAGTCAACTGGCATGGTTTCGATTCCAAGAATTAGGGTGTTCTGTCCACCCTTGTGGGTTTTCTCCGGTTTCCTCCCACTGCAAGACCCAATATGCAAGCAAATTAATGAATCAAAATTAACCATATGTTAGTCCCGAATTGACCTAGTTTGTATCGAGTGGACGTTAAACCCCATCTCTCTCTCTCTCCATATGGATAGACATAGATGATAAGATCTACATCACAAGTGATAGGTTGATTTAAAAAAACAAAACAACTCATTGATTTACCACTGTTGCCTTGGTTATTTTAGTAATATCTACACCAAAACTGCAAACCAGAATTCAAATAATAACATCTTTCCTTTCATTTCCTTTTTTATTTAGATTTTATCTGGATAGTGTAATTATTTAGTTATTATCCAGTTAATTATAAGCCATTTGAAATTGTGTTAGTCCCAAACTAACCTTCTTGTTTAGTGAACAATCGTGTTTCATCACTCTGGGCCATTGACTGATTTTCTAATATTTGTACTGTATGCGAGTAGATCAATATTTATACACTGCATGGTATATGACTAACATTTCACAACAGCTAATGACCTCTACGACGGACCTCTGCAGTTATTTACCCTTCTTTACAGAATCAACAATACGTGTTTATATATTTATATTTTATTTTTAATTTATTTCATATTTATTTACTCTAAATGATAAATAATGAATTCTGATGATAAAACACCTCAAAATATAATACTCAAAAATAGAAACCAGAGGAAAATAAGTTGGGAATTAAGTCAACAATTGACTCCTTTCTTAATCAAGTAATTCAAACTAATATACTGTTTATTTTATGAGATACAAGTTACAGTACATAATGTCACAATACCCAATTATATTATATATGTGATGCCACAATACATAATGCCACATATTATTATGTCACAATACATAATGCCACATAATATTATGTCACAATACATAATGCCACATAATATTATGTCACAGTATGTAATTCCACATACTTAATGTCACAGTGCACAATGTTACAGGGTGTGATGTCGCACTGCATAATACCCCAATACATAATGTCAGAGTATGTAATGAAACAATAAGTGATATTTTGTTCTATGAGATTATACAAACCAATGTAAAACACATCATATATTCAGAGGTATATTTATCATATCACATATTACAATACTAGTATATACACATCATACATACCGGTGTATGTATACACTCAATACCGATGTATGCACATAACATAATACACCAATACCAGTGTATACACATAATGCACCAGTACTGGTGTATTTATCATAATAAACCAATACTGATGTATACACATAATGCACCAATACTGGTGTATATACATAATGCACCAATACTGGTGTATATATCATAATACACCAACACTGGTGTATACACATAATAAATTAATTCTGGTGTATGCATCATAAATCAACATTGAATTGGTACCCATTATAATTTTTTTGTAAATGTGATCTGCATCCCATATTTGGTTTGTGATTTTAAAAAAAAAAATGCCAAAAGGGATCAATGGGATCTCTAAGATTGCCAAACTATTCAGAAATAGAATTTGTGAAAATTTATTTGAAAACCAGTATCGGTATAATGAGGAATAATAGTTTTTGTACCCTTTCACCTAGAACAACATCCACTTAGAGGTAGGCCTACATCTTTATCATGCCTAGATATCAGGCACCAGTCAAAGACATTGTCAGACATAAATTATCACAGGTGTCATCCAAGCTTGGTCTTTGTGTATCTTTAGATCCAAGTCAAGTCCAAACATTTTGATGTATTTTCAAACATTACTCAAACTCAAAGATACCATTAACCATTATAATTACTTGATAACAGAAATCAATTCTCGTTTATTTTCTATATTCTTTCACAGAGTAGACACATGCATCAAAATCACAGAGTAGACACATGCATCACAATCTAATAATATTCATTATCAATACAGCAGCGGACCCATGGTGGGGGGGGAGTGAGTAACAAGGCTTAGAGAGATATCAGAGCTTAAGAACATTTCAACACAAACTTGGTCACTTGAGACCCAGTTTAATTGTTCACTTTAATATATCGTCTCTCTAACTAAACAATCTGAACACATTACTCCAGTACTTCAAAACCTCCATTGGCTACCAGTTTATCAACGAATTCATTTTAAGATTGGCCTTTTAACTTTTAATTGTTTAAATAATAGCTGTTCTCCGCAATATCTGAACGAACTTTTAACCCCATATAAACCATTTAGGAACCTGCGCTCTGCTGAAAAAAACTTACTTCATGTTCCTACAGTAAAAACTAAAATGGGTGAACGTGCTTTTGTTTACGCCTCTGCTAACGTGTGGAATGCATTACCTAGTAATGTAAAAAACTCTGCTAATGTTGCCGTTTTTAAAAGAAATCTTAAAACCGAACTTTTTAAACGAGCTTTTAAACCATGAACATGGTGACATTTTAAAGTTGTTTTAATGTGTTAGAACTATTTTGTTTTACTTTGTATGTATTTTAACTGTGAAGAGCGCCGTGGAGCAGCTGTTAGCTGGAGCATTCAGCGCTATACAAATTGATTATTATTATTATTATTATTATTAACAGTGGAAGGAAACTGGGGGACCTGAAGAAAATCCAAGAGATTGGGCAGGCAACCCAATTCCATATCACATGTAAGGTTTGGATGGAAATTATGCCACAATCTCAGATCTCGCATATAGCGAAACTTTAATATACCTTGAATATAACAACCCATGGCACAAATAAGTGTACAGCTAAAAAAGATTTTGAGGAAATAATAGTATCTAATGCCACGCCCCCCCCCTCCAACACCCCACCTCCCCCAAAAAATCTTGCTTACTGATTATTTTCCAAATATACCACTGCAATAGATAGATATTATATTCAAAATATAAAAACATTACATTTTCTTTTCCTTAAACTTTCTTAATAACAATAATATCAATCCAATAATATTAGATTCCTTAAATGTCCTTCATAACAATAATATCAACTGAAACTTCCAACCCGCTTGTTTAATTGTCAGGTAAACTCCAGGTGCTGTGTGAATAGATACAGTAAGGCAATACAAGAAAAATGTTCTGTTTCTTAGACGATCCTGCGGTCACTCAAAATGGGCCGTATGACCTGTTTTTATTTTAAAAAATGAAACCCAGTCTCACTTAATAAATCTTATGTAAACCTATAACTGTAAATCTCTTTCATCTTTTGAAGGTTTGTCTTTAAACCCGTAACGGGTTATTCTTCCAGGGTAGGAATTTTTTCCATTTGAAAACATGAAATAAGTTTTTCTAACTGCAATTCTGGGATATCATCATAGATGTAAACATAGACAGTTTATATATAAGCAAGATAAAGACCTCAATTTCGGTTATGCTGGGGCAGAAAGTCCCTATGTCTCATGCTTTATCCTACACGTTTAATTAAATAAAAACACAATACTATTTACCTCCCTACAGTATCATATTTTTGGGAAGAATTGTCTCAGAAACAGAATTTTCTTCTTGTATGGCAACAATTAACATGTGAAATTAATTTTATAATATACATCTATAATATATTTGGCACTGGACTGTCGCTTGACCTTATAATTCTACAAATATACAATAACATAAAAACATGGATAGATATTACAGAATTTATTCGGCATATCATCAATAATCTTTAACAATTTTAAAGCTTTATATTTTCAAAATGTTTTTTACATAAATGAATATCTTGTGAAGGCTATCTCGTCCATATTCCATTTTTTCCTGATCCGAAATAAATAAACGAAAGTTCCGAAACTATCAGGAAGAACGGGATGAGGACAAATTATAAGTCTTACGATGCCTTCGAAGGAGTAAATTCCAAAATGTATACATATTTCAACAGAAGAACTTTCCAATAGCATGTATACCCGGGGCCAGCTTGTCGATTGTTTACTCAGGGCCAGCTCGTTGATTGTACATGTATACCCCATCTGGGGCCAGTTCGTCGATTGTTTACCTAGGGCCAGCTCGTTGATTGTATACCCGGGCCTGGGCTAACTTGTCGATTGTACACCCAGGGCAAGCTTGTTGATAGTATACCCTGGCCAAGACCAGCTTGTCGATTGTTTACCCCAAAAAATCAAGTTTAGGGCCTAATATACATTAAAGATACATTATTGGAGAGCAAAAAATGACTTTTGTCAGTCTTCCTTTGGGCCTCAGAGGTCATAGAAATTATAAATTAGATCTTTATTTAAACAAACCAAAAATCAACTCCGTAGACCCACGGATGGCTTGGATTGTGCTCGGATTTAAACAGGATTTCGTTGAGTGATTTAATCACAATGGCGTCGTGGGCGGGGTTTCTTCGTGACGTTGACGTCATCATACTTCCGGAAATTATTCATAAAAGACAGCGATGACCGAGGCTATACACAAGCTTCACTAGATGCCGTTTAAACATGACTTGATAATCGAGACTGTGTAGGTGGAGTTAAGGCCTGTCAATCGAAGAACGGCCACACGAAGAATCGGTGAAGATGCAATTCAATCCCATTTCTAGTCAAACATTACACTGGTAGTAACTATGTTCAGAATGAAGTAATTTGACTGAAATTTTCAATATATTCTTGTTTCATCATCTATTTTTGAACTATTATAGCAAGAATGGCTAAATCCTTATAAAAATCTCCCATAATGTAACTTTAATATGAGAAAGGAAAATTTTTCAAATATGTCTTTTTTTTTTAATTAAACAGGGCAACAAAATCAACAGCGATAATTTCAAATAACTTAATTTGATTTCCCTTTTTGATTGGATTCCCCCACGAAAAGAGAAAAGGATACCCAGGGTCGTTGCCGCCTCTCTGCATGCTACTGGAACTTTTAGCCTATAAACATATTCACCTGTGTCATAATAAATATTGACAGTTACTTTGTGAAAGTAAAAATAACTTAATCATGAATTACACAAAATAAATGTCTATCAAAATAATCTATACGATATGTATTTGATATATTTGGATGGAATGAAGAAGAATAAATAAATAAAAATAACTAGTAATATCCACTAACAACAAATAATTCATATAAAATATTAAAAAAAAAAAACTGTTTAAAAAGTAAGAAAATGGTTTGGAATGTGGCATTGGACGGTAATATACATCTAAAACAAGAATCGTATCAAGCACTTTTTGTAATAATGACTAATAAATATAGGTATATAAATAAAACATGGAATGGACGACTGGAGGGAATAATTAAAATATCAATAAATAATGAAAAGACGATGATTAATTAATGCTCGTCTTAATCAATACTATCACAGTACTCATGTTAAAATTATACATATTATATACAATTCTAGTTTAGATAATTATAACTCTTATTTACAAATATAACCATTGGATAATACTAAAGAGATTCCTTCATATTGTCAGTCAATTAAAAAATTCAACAGATATTGGAAGTGCTATTACCAATATGATTTCTTTAAGGTTGCTGATTGCCATTGGTACTTTCGCAACAATATCTAAATTTTCACGCCTAGCGGCCTAATTCCCAATTCATATATACTTCAATGTTTTAGTATTTAAAATGAGAAATCCACATATCAACTGAAGATAATCTCCCACCAGGATTTAATTGGATTACAAAACGAGGCCCATCAAAATATTTTATCCATTACTTATTATAGGTCTTATTGCCCTTGTCAGGATATTTTCAACCAATTATATCTTTGTAAAAATTTTTTGGGTGTAAAATCCTTTTTACAGTTTCAACCTTCACAATATTATGTTTAACAAGGGGTCCTATAATCTCTGGAATGACGATCAGTGGCTTTAATTTATTTGTTCTTTGTTTCATGAATTAGTCAGTTTGTAACACCATAAGATAAAGCGGAGTTAATCTATCAGAACCAATGTCAATATCATTAAATATGCATGACCAATTCTGACAGTATCTGCGGATAGTTTTGTTCGATACTGAGAGTTGGTAAAGTCAGTGTCTTGTCGCCATTAGGAACCGTAATAACTTGTAATGTAGTCATACCACCACCTACACCACCTCCGCCATTTCTTCCATGTTCTAACGATAGTTGTGGAAACAATTTATCCGTGACATCTTCCACTAGATATGGATCATTTCCTGATAATAATCCTTTCATGTTGCTTTTACATCTAACAACGGTTCTCGGCGTCTTCATTCTGTAAAAACACAACAACAAAAATCAAATATTGAGTGCAGCAAGGTGCTGTGAATCAACCTGACAGAGACAGAGGGAAATGGGGTTTAATACTCAACAAACATAATATGGTTAAATTTTATTTCAATAATTGCTTGCACTTAGGCGTCATTAGCAGTGAGAGGAAACCGGGGGAACGAGAGAAAACCCACGCGGTTGATCAGGCAAAATTACTCCTTGTCACGTACAAGTCAGGAATTGAAATCACGCCACTAGACTCAATGACAGACCTTATGATACAATGTGCACGGCGCACAAACCATTCAGCCATCCACCCCCCCCTGAAAAATCAACCAGAGATCTGAAGGCATATTGCACAAAACTTTGCGAAAATGGTATAAATATATACAGTGGTGCAGAACAGAGGACCTGGTGTCTAGTTGTTCGGCAATGAATTAAAAAAAACCTGAAATATGTGAACATGTTGATGTGCATGTAAAAAAGAAATCTTGACAGTTGGAGTTAGAATTAATGAATTAGTGATAGGCTGTACATGTAGTGCCACTTTTCGTGCGAAAATTCCCCGATAGCACACTGCATGGAGTATACCTATTCATTAGTCTAGTTGGAGCAGAAAAGTAGTACGTTAAACCCATTTCACTTCATTGCAGAGGCCTTGAAATAATAATAATTGCCTCAATTCATATAAATAATATTGTCCTCTATTTTCAATCTATATTAACTTGCAGTATTGTAAATAAACACAACTAAACAAAAATACAACATTTGACTTCCATGCACATCCAGTCAGAGCAAAACAGAAGGACTAACTCATAGAATAATTACAGACATACATCTAGAATCTCTTGATCGATCTAATTTATTTATAACGATATTGAAAAACTTAATGAGGACAAAATACTTTGTTTTCTTTACAAAATTGTTCCTTTAAAAAAATACAAACTTCATGTTTTGCTTGCATTTAAAATATATTTGATCTATAAGGCTTGTTTTTACCAAAAAAAAAAAAATATATATAATATTTGTCCACATTACCTGGGTCGTTTATGTGATTTAGGATTTGGTTTCTTGTTCTGATTGACACTATCAAATAGACGAAACAATAAAGCAGTATCAGCCACCGAAACTTTCTGATCCGGTAAACAGGAAGTTTTCTTCGTCTCTTGATCAGTAGGTGGAGTCACAGGTCGAACTTCTACAATAAAAAATTGAAATAGAATGAATGAATTTGGTTTAAAGTCCTCAATAACCTGTACTTATTGAGCTAATAGCGGCAGGCAGATGCCATGATGTTGGACGACACAGGAACTAGATGCTGTTATTTTCCAGGGGCCTATTTCACGAAATTTTAACTAAGATAAGATCCCAATTTTAGTAATTTGATTGGATAATATTAGATTGATTTTAGTGCTTAGCCAATCAAAATTGAAGTATCTACTAAAATTGGATTTTATCTTAAGTTAAAATTTCTTGAAACAGGGCCCTGGTACGCAACGCCAACTAGCTCATTTTAGGACAACATATGGTTCATTTTTTTCAATAATTAGCAGTAGGAAAGAACCAGAGGACCTTGGAGAAGACTCACGAGGCTGGACAAGCCACACTACTCCTTGTCATGTACAACCGGGGAATCAAAAACATGCCATCGACTCAATGACAGAGATGCAACCCCGCCCCCCCCCCCAACAAGGAAAAACCACACTGGAAATACTCTCCCTCAATTAAGTTGTAACAACATGATTCTATAATATTAGTTGTTTGCGGCATGGAGTAGTTTTCTTATGATTAAAATGTTTTGAGAGATATTTGAAGGAAACTTTTCAAAGATAAATTGGTTTGAATTATGTTTTTAGTGTAAATAGGATTTGTGAAACCCTATAATAATACACAAGACATCTTCTTAGAGCAGCATTTAGCAATTGACATACGTAATAAACACAAAACCGTAACATGGAACACAGTTACTGTTTAAATAAAAGCAACGTTTCGTTGAGGGTTCTCTCAACGTTTTCAAGCAGATGATAATGAAAATAATGTACAGAGGGTTTATATACGTGGCATTTAAATTTTTTGTACAGATCCAGTTAGTAAAACATAACCCATGTGATAATAACCTTATTCAACCAGATAATTACGCGCTTCATGCTATATTGAATAGGGGTATTGCTAGTGTCATAATCTGTACATTACATAGCTAATTAGTTTATCAGGTAGTTGAGATATATTTCTATTATAATACATGAATATAAGACCGAAAGAGAATGATAGGCTTGATCAATTAACTGTAAACACACTCTGTTTGTTTTTTTTTGGCTAATGAAGTACGTTGATTATTTTCTAACTACGTTCAGTATAATAATGTTGATTTTAGAAATTAAATGAGGTTTAACATACTATTAAAGACAGGTATAAACTATGATGGACTTTCTGCCCAGACGGTAGACAGCGTCGCAATGGCCTACTCTTATTTCAAATTTCAATTGTCAAGGAGTCTTTTAACATCCACCCCCTCGTTCTTTCATACCAACCAAAGACTAGCAAAGGTCTGTCCATCCTGACCACAGACAAGGGGAAACAATGCCAGAAAATCCTGAGAAATTTTCCTAGACAACACCAGGATGGAACCATGGCTTCTGCTAATTTCACTGTCAACAGACTACATTCTCGTAGTCAGTCTCACAACTGGTCAATGAAACAAACAAATGTTTGATCAAATTATTATTCTAATATTTACCAGTACCTGGAATTCATACTCCACATGGTAATTTACTGGACCTGTTATGAATAATCAAGCTTGCTGTTCTGTTTTGTTTTTTTTACTAAATTATCAAAATTACGGCTGCTTGTGCTAACTACTGGGATTATAAACCACACGGACGATTCTCACTAAGACCTGACTGTTTTTTTATAGTCTTAATTAATAAGTATAATTCACTCGTTATAATATCATAATGGTCGATCATTGTTCTACCAATCTGATTGATTGATTGAGCTGACATAAAACGGTCAATTAACATCCATAAGTGAGGCCCTATGTAAAAAAAAAAGAATCACTATATAGTACTGCCCCCTCTTGTAAAGACATACATACTAGAAAACTGAACTCACATAGACTATAAAATTGGGCACTACAAAAATACCACAGAATTGACTAAAAAAATAAATATTATATGGCTTTAAAAAAAAACACCCTTTGTCAATATATTTTTAAAAATTTTGTATCATATAATTCATATTGAATTGCTATTTGGTCTCTTTGCGAAAGTACAAAAGAAAATATGTAATTTTCTTTTTTTCTGCAATTTCATTGTGTATTTGTATGCAGCCTTTTAAAAAATGCTTCAATACAATAAAACTTATCTTATTTCATTCATATTCCTAGTTACACTATAGACACTCAGTTATTCTCTGTATGTATTGTAATTTACGCGAGGCCTGATTGTATTTCTGTAAAAAGGTGTGTACTGCCACTAACGACAGGTTTGATTATACCTATCTCTATGTATCACCATTATTATACTTCCAATAAAAGAATCTAGCATTATCATAAAATGTATTCCTTTAATGTAAATGTCAAAGTTATTAATATTAATACTGTTTTACGATCACTACATTTTTATTTATTAAAGAACAATTCATATTGAATATAAAGCACCCAAACCATTTGCTTATAATCAGTGCTTGAACACATTTATGTATATTTATATGGGTTTTTTTTATGCATAGAAATAGCAAGCTTATATAAGTATGTTTGATATTTGTCAAGTCACTATATATGAGTATATTAATGACCTCTCTTGAAGACTAAGTTCTATTTAATAAGAAGATCTACATAGAAGTACTAAGATCCACCTATAACATTTAACACTTCAAAAGAAAGCTCTGAGATAATTGAGGTATAAACACCACTCAATACGAACCAGATCCAACCAAAACATTTAACACTTTAATAGTAAGTCCAGGAGGACCGCACTACACGCAGAACATAAATCTACAGGATAAACCTGCAGACAAGACAGAAAATAGTAAGTGCAGGAGGACCGCACTACACCCCAAACAAAAATCTACAAGATTTGCAGACAAGACAGAAAATAGACATTGCAAAAGATAAAACAAGTCAATGTGCTGTGCAGTCCCGGACCTGTTATGGTACAGGGTACAGATTTCACTATAAATGATTTACAAAAAAAGATGTAACAGAAATAATGCGACCAATTTTGTCAGTGGTCGTCCCTTCAATGGCAACAGTCTGCCAGTTGACTTCTGGTGTTAGAACATCAAACAATTTCAACAATAAGGGCGACAATCTGGATAGAATCTCGGAAAACGCTAAAATCACAACGAGAAAATTCTGCAGTACGATAAAAGAGAAGCATTCATTCATTTTAATATCAAATCACAACCATCTATCAGACATGACAAAACAAACCTTCCAAATCCACTCCAGTACTCGCAACCACATTATTCAAAAACTTATTCCTTGATAGGACTAAAATTAAATGGGGTTTAGCGTCCTACCTTCCTGCACGAATTGAGTTACGAAGATTGGAAAATGAAATAAAATGAAATGGGGTTTAACGTCCTACAGTTCTGGGGCCTATTTCACGAAATTTTAACTAAGATAAGATCCCAATTTTATTAATTTGATTGGATAATATTAGATTGATTTTAGTGCTTAGCCAATCAAAATTGAAGTATCTACTAAAATTGGATTTTATCTTAAGTTAAAATTTCGTGAAACAGGGCCATGCTCTGACTTGCTAAGTGAACACTTCGTGATGAGGGAAATTTTTCTCCCAAACGGCAACGCTATGGTCTACTCTTATATCTTATACAACCTCAGTTTTTCATCCCAACTGGAATGATTACGGTATATATTGCCCCTTCAGGAGTGGATTCAGGAATTTTTGCAGGAGGGGATTCGCCCTGTTCCTGTTGAGGAAATCTGTCATCAGCGTCTCTAAATTACAAAGGCATACATACGAATTGAGCTTTTTAAAAAGAGAAATCATTTTTATAATGATATAGGATCACATTGTGATTTAATTTCATTGATGCAAGGTATTCAATTTTTTATATGTTGCTGAGCAGGGTGGGGTTTGGACCCCCCAAACTCCTCCTCTGGATCCGCCCCTGTCCTTGCCTGACCCTCTTTCCTGCATCACTGAGCACTGACAAGGGGGGAACCCGCTGAAAAATCATGATGAACATTCTCGATCAATGTAGGGATCGAACACATTTTTTACCTTGACATAATTTAATAACACGGATGGGATTTCTAATTCAAACAACGTAGGTATCTCTGATGACATTTAATTAAATATTTATATAAAATTATCCCCTACAGTTATTTAGATTTTGTTTTCTTAATCAAACGTTAAATAAATAATCAATGCAAGTATTTTTCAGCATGTATTAAACATGCAATAAATTATGACACATACTTATAAAAGAACAATTACTTCATTTATTCGGGTACATTTCATAGAGTATTTTCTCAACGCTATCAAGCAAGTAATATGTTGTTATTGTTCCTGATGTTTAACATCTGCTTCCACTGAGGGTCATATCGCAGATAAGTTGTCTTATCTTACTTATCTTGGCAAACACACAGTGTCTTTCCCGCGGGAAGAAATTGGGGGACCCTGAGTAAACCACAAGGGTTGATACACTGCCCCTAACTATACGCTCACACCAGGAAGCAAAATTTTGACTGCACGAGCAGCTGTAGACCAATAAGTCACCCCCCGCCCCCAGTACAGTAACAAATGTGTAGGACAATTATATATAGGCAAGCAATTACAACAAATCAGACACCGTGCAAGAAGACAAAAGGCAAATGACATGAAATGAGGTTTAACGTCCTACTGTTCTACTCATAACAGGGCTTATGAAGACGGGTATACGCCATACAGTGTGCTATGAGGGAAATTTTGCCTGGCCTAATCTTATATCGAATTCCAACTGTCAAGGAATCTTTTAAGAGCACGTCGATGTGTGCACGGGACCTCAGTTTTTCATACCATCCGAACGACTTATAGACAGCTGTCCACGTATACTGTATATTATATTGAGGATTAGTGATGCAAATGACAATCAGCTTGTTTTATCATCCAATGTTTACTATATAGAGATAATAGTTCCAGGTATTATATCGGTAAAAATAATCAATACCTGTTCCTTAATCAATATTAATATAACACATCATAGAATACACTACTACAGATATAGATCTACCTACATTTGTATATTACCTTCAATAATGGCTATAGTCAAAGCCAACAAGGGGTTGGATGGCCAAATACAATACTCCCGTAATCTGGAAAAACCTAGTAACACTGTTGAATGTTTATTTGAGTAAACAAAGGAAAACTGTTTTGTTCTACTGAATATAAAACCAATTTTATTTTGTCTTTTTAGATGAAGATAATTGGGAACCCTTTCGGTGAAGGAGAAAAAAACCTATTATTATATACATGTGTACTAAGTCCAAATATGGGTCTAACTCAATTTTCACCAAAATTTGACTTGCTAGGTTTTTCAAGATTAAGGGAGAGTAGTTTAACACCTGCAATTTAGATCACAAGGTCTTTAATTGAGTCAAGTGGCTTACTTTCCAATCAGATTAAAATATACATGTAGATCTATATTTCGTTTTGTTTACACTAACTAGGTTAAGATGTGACCAGTTGTACTGGAAGATCATGTCATGGGTCATACGAGTGGCTTTTGACTCTATGACATCAGTCATTTGATTAACCAATCAGCATTGTTGTTACTAGTGGATTACCCACAGTTCTATGCAAAACACGCCTAAAGCTCGCAATAACAGATGGTTTCATTGGCTAATCGCTCACACCATTTAGAACATGTCAATGATAACAACTCTTCCAGATCCTAGTGTAGTAAAGACAAGTAAAATGAAAGTTTGAACTATAAAAATGAAACTAAATAGGATTCGTGATTTAATCAGATTGAGTTCAACAGGTGGGCTTTAGATCATAAGGTCCGCGATTGAGTCATATGACTTGCTTTCAATCCCACACTTGTACATGACTAGGAGTAAGGTTGCCTGTGTCCTCTGGTTTCCTTACACTACTAAAGATCCCTACACGCAAGTGAAATTTTGATATATTGTTAGTCCTGAAAATGAATTTCTTCATGACATCACAAAACGTATATGTGTTTGTTCATTAATTCATTATCTTGATAAGTCCAACCAAAGATTTACAACTTAAATGTGATGTGAGTTATTTTCTATTCTTAATTGCATAAAAATATTGTACATTGCTAAAATAATGTTTCATTTCCCTAGACATTCACCATCCGTTCTTTTGTTTGTTCTACTTGGGTTCTGGGGATATGGTATTAGTACAGAGAGGAAAACATAAATAAACATAATTATAGGTACAAATTATATACATATACAACATGTTGTCAACTCAATACAAGGAATTATAGCACTGATATGCAATATAGATATAAAAACATCAATCTTATAGCAAGCACCTGTCAAATCTTTTGTTCGTTCTTTGGATGCTGTTAAATTAGTATTAGTATATAGAGAGAATACTTTACCTGTAACATCTTCTCCTGTATCTTTGATAGATAACGGAGGTAAAATAGGAAATATACTGCCTGGTGATACTTGATGGGGAATATTGGGTTGCTGCCAGAACGATTGGGGTAAGGCTCTCAATTTCATTGGTAAAGGTTCTGTAAGATAAAAGGATTAATAAGGGTACAGAATCTATTCTATTATTGGTCAATTGCTAGTGTGTGATTTAGATCATAAGGACTGTCATTGAGTCAAGAGGCGTGCTTTCGATCCCAGACTTGTACATGACGCTTGCCCAACTTCGTGGGTTTTCTCTACTATCTAGGTTCTTCACTTTCCTCCCCCATCAAATGACCCCAATGCACAAGTGAATTATTATCATTGATATAAAATTGAACCATATGTTATTCCCAAAATGAACTAGTTTGTGTTGAGTGGATGTTAACCCTTTCTATCTCTATTATTAACTGCTTTAAAATTTTGGTGAATAGAAAAAATTTAACTCATACATTGTACATGTAAAAAAATTAGAAATCTCAGTCTGTTGGATTTATCAGTATTACCATTAAGATCTATTAATTAGACATAATAATCAAAACCTGCCCCTTCAAGGTGCCCCTGTCGAACACCCAGCCCCATATTGAATTTGATATACCTCATAGTCAAGACAATTCAATAGATGAACTGTAACAACTAGCGATGTCAGTATTCTGGCCGAACTCTCTATATTGATTCTCCGGTTGTATTGTTCTCAGATCAGATAAACAGCTCAATGTCAAGTTCATCACCTTGATCATATATTTCATCAATCAATCAGTCAACTACAACCTGCTTTATAATATCAATACGATGGACAGGGTTTGGTTTCCATATTGTATACGGCTTATTAAATATTAACCCATATTGTATTGAGGGTCTATTAAAAGTTATTTTATTGGCATTTTCTGGGTCTAATAAAGTCATTGACAATGAGGGCTTTTTAAAAGTCACTGACATTGAGGGCGTATAAAATGTTGTTTATTTACCCTTTGGCAAATGGTCTATTTCTGTATTAACAGTAACACATTAGCTTTATATCATAAGGTCTGTATTGCACATTGTACGTGTGAGCCCAGTAAACAGTTAAACATCATGTCGTCACAGCAACAAGACGTTAAACCCCTTTAAACAATATTCAGCAGTAAATATTTGCTTTGTCACTAGTATCATTGAGAGCGATGACATCGGGCAGAGTTAATTATGTCTCAATATTAAGACCCCTACACCCAAACAAATTATTGAAATATAATTAAAAACCATATGTTAGTCTCTAAATGACCTAGTTTTGTGTAGAGTGGACGTTAAACCATATTTCTCTCTCTATGTATATGGGTATATAAAATAGTATGTGAAGAAGCAAAATGAGTAAGACACCGATTCTGTCTGGATAAGTTTGTGTTACTACGTCCTAGGTAAGCAACGCACATGCTGTCAATGTTGTCTGAAGTGACGTCACTCGTAGACATATGACGCAATTTGAAGTTGGAGGTCAGGGATTTTGTACAGAGTTAAATGAAGGCTTTTGTATTACCCCTTTGAACCAGATTAGGGTCATGTCCTTGTTTTTATGTTACCAAAAATGTGTACTAAACATGAAATAAACACCCTGTAATATTTGATCAAGATAGCCTATACTTATATCTATATCCCGTGAAATATATAATTAAAAACACTGTGGGCCTACTATAAATCCTTTATCATTATATCATTGCTTGACTACATCATAATATTTATTCTTATAATCCATTATGTGCTATGATAATCCTATTGGTTGAGTTATTTTTAACAGATTAAATGTCCGATATAAATAGTAATTATTTCATAATGATCTACTTATATTACAAACAATAAATTAAACGACCACAAAAAATAGATTTAAATATAATCCAGAGGTTTAAGGTTATCGATTCTTGTTTCCTTCCACTGCTAAAAAACGTACGAATTATTGAAATAAAATTGAACCATATGTAAGTCCCAAAATGACCTAGTTTTGTGGAGTGGATTGGATGAAAAACACAATTTCTCTCACTCTCTCTCTTTGATTCTTTTTGTAAGAAAAGATTTTTGATATTAATGTTTTAAAGCAAGTTGTAGTAGTTTTCACGAAGAGTGAGTAAGCAGTTTTTTGACACACTTGAGTAATCAATTGATCCATGCTAATTTGTACTCAGATTCATTATTAAACAGGAATTATGTTAACAGCTAAATCTTCCTAATGCAGGTCTTACTACTGAAATATAAATAATTACTTAGACATTTGTAATTAATCAACTCTCGATGCCATCGATGGCTCCGATTTTAACTAGATTAGAACGGATTGGCCATTTAATGATTTAATTTAAAATTGTCAATCAAAACTACAACTATTGATAACTTGGCTCAGAATGAAGAAATTTGAATGCAATTTTCAAAATTCATGTTGCATTATTTATTTTTGAAATAATATAGAAAGAATGGCAACATGTATCTTTATCTAAATCTTACATAATGCTTATTTAAAGTTACATTATGGGAGATTAGATAAAGAGTTGGCAGTTCTCACTATAATAGTTAAAAACTACATAGTGTAAAGGTAATTTTGATCCACTATTAGCCGAGAAAAAAAGCGTTTGAAATATTCACATAGACTCGGTCATCATTACTCAAATCATTAATATAAACAGCATAGTCTCGATTATCCACTTGATTGATTTAATTATCAACGGCCATTAAGCGGCATATAGGATTTTAATCCGCCAACATCGAAGGCTAGCTTTGACATCAAGAGTTTATTATGGTCTGGAATCTGGATATGTTAATTAATGTCTAATTGATTATTTAGATAACATTTCAGGCCTAAAGAAAGACCTGTAATAAGCAGATTTTGCTCTTGCATAACGCTATTTTAAATTAGCTAAGTCTCTAACTCAATATCATCGAAAGTCTTCAACATTGCAAACACGAATTATTTGTCAATTTAAATCAACATTGATGGTGTGGTCTTACATGTACCAAGAAAAGATGGGCTTCTGATATCCAATATTTAAGACGAAATAAATTTTTTTTACCATTGGTACACGAATCGTGTACCATACGGCGTTTCAGACTCATTTTCAGCTAGGGACCCAAAGAACAAGGCTAGGTATACTCCACATTACATCTCAAACGGTGAGCATGCGCAATAAATACTATGTAGACTGGAATAACCAGACGCTATATATATTGTGCTTCAATTGAGACTTCTGGTGTACCTTGCCAAATATAACTGATTTGATTTTAGAGTAAAAACGGAAACAACTGAATGTAAATCAGTTTATATACATGTACATTCATATTACATTATTATATGCATTGAGCCCCACTTCTGACAATTTCTATGTCCCAAATGTTAGCGATTTGCTTCTTTAAATGGAGGTCTGTAAATTATGACTTGTAAAAACTTATTGAATTTTCTAATAGATTTCTCACATTTATATTTGTTTGGATTCTAAGAAATTTTGGCGTAAAAGATCCCTTGACAGTTGGAATTAAATATAAAAGTAGGCTGTAGAGCCGCTGAGTGAGCAAAATGTTCCTCACAGCGTAACAGTAGGACGTTAAACACCATTTCATTTCAGGAGATTATGGCAGCTTTTCTGGTTCCAGTAGATCTATAATTTAAAACTAAAAGGAATCAATTGATCTCGATATATCACAGTCAGTGTCACTTTAATCGATTAACTACCGGTATAGTTTATTACATGTAAAGTTTCTGTCCTGGCTTGGTAATAATCTTTCATTGTAACTGATCTCAGAACAAATATATTATATTATTTTATATGTGGAATTTTAGAAATAAGCCTTTATGAACAGACCAACTGCGTTATATTAGAACGCAAAGCAAGATGAAAAATTAGAAATTTCAAGAAGAAAATAATGCGAATGGTTTTGAAACGGACAAAAATTACATCATACTGATAGGTGCATAGGACCTTGATTTTTTGTCCCAACCGAATAACTAAACAGTTCTTGCTAAGCCTCTAGGCCTGCACCAATGCGTTAAAACTCACCCAAGGAACTTTCTCTGCCAAAACCGAACCTGAGACCTCCTGGTTAGCAAGTCAGCATATTGATAATTGCTGAAAAATGCATCTATATTTACATTTAAGATAATAAGTTTGAGAAATGGGGTTTAACATCCACTCAACACAAGTCATTTTAGGACTAACATATGGTAAAATTTTATTTCAATAATTTGGTTGTGTGTGTGAGTCTTTAGCAGTGGGAGGAAACCGGAGGAAACCGGAGGACCTGGAGAAAACCCACGAGGTTGGACAGGCAACCCTACTCCTTGTCACGTACAATGGGGGAATCGAAACCACACCAGCTGACTTAATGACAGACCTTATGTGTAAATAATAAGTTTGAGAAATGGGGTTTTACATCCACTCAAGCCAAGACTAACACATGGTACATTTTTATATCAATTATTTGATTGTGCATAGGGGTCTATAGCAGTGGTAGGAAACCCTTCTCCTTGGATCGTGCCATGGGGGATCTAAATGACACCGCTCGACTCAATGATCTAAAAACGCATGCATGAAATCCTTCAGCAACCCAACCCCCTAGGTAATAACAACTTGATATCCTTTCAACTCTTCTGACGAAGCAGTTTTCTATCAATAAGAATTTCTTCACATCTTCGTATCATACACGCTGATCAGCACTCAGCAGTGAATATTTGCTAGGCCGCTACAATCACTGATAAGGATGACATTGATGCGACTTAATGAGCAACAAATATTAACATTTTTCCTCTGACAAATTCAATTATAAAATATTTTTTTTATGTATTAGAAAAATAAATAAAGAAGTTTGAAGTATTTGTAGGTAAAATCATTTCCTATTTAGAGTAAATGGGTATTGAAATGAGTAAAAGTAAAAAAGGCACAATTACTGCCCGAATCAGTAACGTGTTATGTAAACAATGCACGCGCCATTGAGCCAATGATTGACACCGCGTGTTAAAGGCAGTCATCTTTTACAGAGATATTAGAAGACTTTCATAACCCTCTGTGTAACAGATTGCATATCATACTGACCTCTTTTTGGTTTAACTTTAGGAGGTGTTACTGTTTGTTCACGCTTTCTTAAATTTTCTCTGGACGGAAATAATGCTGTCTTTTTCTTCTTGATTTTGGAATTTGAGACAATTTCTTGAGCATGATGTTCGAAACCTGGCGGCCGCACATAAGTGGGTCCACTAGCGGTACTACTACACGGGGATGCTATATTTTCATAGTCATGATCATGTTCCGTCGCATAATTTGACACAGCTGAAGGGTTTCGGGACGAATCACTACAAGGGCTAGGGCTAGGGCTATCATGATCATTTTCAATTTTCTGAACATTTGAACGTGGACTAGATTTCAAATTTCCTAGATCGAGACTGATTCTAGGACTTGGTGTTTTTTCCATAGCAACGTTATTTTCTTCTTCATCACTTTCACTGGAACTTATTGACATTGCCAGGGGGCATGATGGCGCCCTTTTGCCTCCTGTTAATTTTGGTCTCGAAGGAGGCTGCGGTAGAAAGTTTCCGGGCATCATTTTATTTTAATATTCCGATAATAAGTAATTCTCCGAAATAATCATTGTTAATTAAATCCAATATTTTAGATCAAAATCTGAATTTTAAGAAACAAGACATTCACAAAAATTAATAACCGTTAATCAACACTTCTAAATTAACAGAACTTTAACAGATTTCACTGACTTGAAGGTTTCCCAACTATGATGGTTGATGAGTCATTCACTGACATAAACAAAACACAAGCTGCTGAAGTGAAACACCGAGTAGGCTAATAGTAATAAGTCGACGAACACTTAGTTAATTCCTTCCAAAAAAACAAACTATATTCCTTTACACTTTAACAACCTGTTACGCAGAAAGTCTTGATCGGGTTACAAGCATGAACTTGCACGATCACAAGAGTACCATAAAACAGAATAAAGGTCCTCCTTTACCGTTGACCACTTCCCCGGGCCTATAATACTATATTATGACTGCCAGCTAGCAGACGAAAAGGTTAGTTTAAAAAAACAAACGTACTTTCTCTTTTTAATGGGTTTGCAATCATTCGAAATCGAAATAAATTAAACGCAGATGTATTGGTATTACATTATACATTGTATAAATATATATCGCCAAAGCCAGGTACAGTTAATATTAATAGCATACATCAAGACATAAACAGGTGGTTTTTGGTCTTCTAACTCTTGTTGATCGTGTTGATACAACAACTGTGTCACTATGCAAGCCTAAACTTGAAGTAACGGAATAGTTAATTGGCTCAGAGTAAAGCACAGTGCCCGATTGGCTTAGTCATTTCTATTTTTAGAAATACATTTCGCTACTTGCGTTTTGTTGAATTTGTTCGTTGGTATTCTAACTTTGATGGCATGAAGCAAAATAAGCACGTGCTTATTAAAGGGACAATAACATTCTTGCTGGCTTGGTAGCTCCAGAGAATAAATAATACCCTTATTCTAAGTACTAGATGTTTAAGTGTCCTACCTGTTGTGTAAATTATCCATTACTACAACCTATTTTAAAATCCAAGTCACATTTGAAAAGGTTTACGTTAGACTTTTCAAATCAATTGGTTGAATGTTTCCATTTTTTCAAAATAGATGTGTTAAGATGAAATTTATATCATCATTTAATTGGAATATTCTAAAATAATACGATTTGTTGACCAGAATGAAGATTGGGACATATTTTTTAGTTACAACAAGAGTGTTATTGGGGCTTTAAAGATGCCATGGAAAGTTGCAGGTTTACCATTGTGCATATAAACTACAGAGCATTGAACCCGATCCCACAATATAGGCTAATTGAAAATAAAATGGACTTTACGTACTATCTTTTTAGGGTAATTTACTGCACGCAACCGGCTTGTTAATGAAGTCAGACAGAAAGAAGACGAACCATCCTATACTATACTATACTATACTATACGCCATTCAGCGTGCTATAGCTATACACGACCGAAATTTTTTGTCCGCACACGTGCGTTTTCGCCTATTTCAAGTGCCAATGTTTTTCTAGTTTTTTTTCAACGTGCATTCCAATGTGTACACCCGCCTCGGTTTTTATCGTTCCATATGAACGACTACGCACCGTTCTTTGCAGCCCTGCTTCTGACATGGGGAATCCAAGCTGGAAATCCGAAGAAACTTCTTTGGGGTGGGAGTGTGTTTGGGGTATAAACCATGGGTCTAAAATTTATTTTTTGGGACAAGAAATACCAGACCGAAACTTTAATTTTGGGTGACACAAACACCATGATGATTCCAAATTGGCCTGATATGGTATCTTGTTGTTTTGGTATTTTTTAAAAATATATGTAGGTCTATAAAAAGCAATTTATAAATCGGTTAAACATCACCAACTGTAAATCTACAAAATTGAAACCTTTTCAAACATCAACACATTCTCGCCTCTTTTAACGTTATAAAGTTGAAAAACTGACCAAAATCTGTAGTTATTTTAAATAAGAAATCTGATGACCTTTGCGTGTTAATAAAACACAAAGTTTAACCGAGAATTTGTAATATATATTGATCATGAATTACAACATTTTGTCTGCAGCTAATATTCTTTGTGCAGCTACGTATTTTTCGGGCATCGATAATTATTTCTTTCATCAACTTTTAGAGGATCGTAATTTCTATAAATTGACTAATGGATTAAAATTTGAAACATTTCAAATGAAAGCCACCTTCCACTTGTGGGTCCTCTTTGAAAAACCTTTTTTAAAAAAAATTCCGACTGGTATATCCACCCCCCCCCCCCCCCCCGCCCAACTCTTCGACATTGAAAATACGAATTATTTGTCGATTTTCATCAACCATGTTATTATGATGCTGTGAAATTACCGTGAATAATCGGGCTTTTGAAATTCAATATTTAAAAAAATGGCACACGAATCGATAATGCAGGAGTGATCGTCTGATATTATTGTGCTCGATATCAATTTTCAGCTTTCCTCGACCTAAAGCATTAATCAGTTTTTAATGTATTTTCTTCCCAACGTTGATGTGAAGGATTGGGACCGTGTGTGTATATATTATGAACCCTATTATATTTCAACCGGTTTCAAATTTGTTGTAAAGCATCCATCATGTGCCCGGAAAAGCTTATTTTAACACGATAGAGCCGATATGTATAGAGACTTGAGATATTTTCATTTACATACAATCATCTGAAGTATACGCTTCAACTCATGGACCAGAATTTTCCAGTTCGATTTCCTCATGTTAGTGGTGTAGGGGTGATCTGACAGGGAAGAGTGTATAGAGTTGTCCGGGTGGGACGGGAAACCAAGGTCCCGTGTACACCGTCCCATAAAGAAACCTTGGCAGTTTGAAATCAGTTGATGTTAATTGCGCCAAATTCCTCTCGTCGACCGATTGGGTGCAGAAAAGTCCGATGTTTATAAACAGCGTTTCATTTCAAAGCATGTTTGCCCAATCAGATCTATAAATGTTAACCATTTCGAATGTTTGTAAAAACTTTAACATGTTTTAGTTTAGGCCTATATAATCTAATTTAATTTTTTTTTTATATTTTAAATATATAAGTTAATAAGCTTTGTGGTATTATGGCAATTTAGTTTAATTTGTATTTACTGTCTGTCATATTTGTTTTTATTTATAATGTATGTTATGATTATTTATATTACAACAAGACTATATCTCGGTTGTTTGTGCTGGCGTGTGTAGGACTAGTACGACCGGGGCGTACATAACGATTTCGTTTGGGGGGGGGGGGTGTTTAGCCAAAATGCGACCGACTGATGCACATACCCCCGCCACACACACCAGTGGTACTACAAACTGGGCAGTTCACTATAATCGTGAATACGATAGTGTCGAGACAGTATAAGACAATTGAGGAGTAGAAGAATGATTTTAAAATGGAATCGAGCGCCGCAGGCGCGAAAAAATTTCAAATATGTAACCGAGTAGAGGAATGATGTTATAATTTCCGATATGTAACAGAGCTTTTAAATTTTGGGGACTGGGGTTGATAAGAAAAGGGACAGAATCTTGATATGAGGCTTATCTGTCAATTTCGCTTGTATGATTGTATGTTTATCTCATTAATTCATTTAGTCGGAGACCGACTGCGGTGAGTACTTTTTTTTGTGACCGACTATTTTTTGACGTGGTTATAGAAAACATTTCATAGAACAACATACTCACAACAGAATAAGAGTGACAAGCAGACATGGTTGTTCTATACTATAGTTTTGAATGACGTATTCAATTTAGGCACACGGATTCACGCAAATACAATACATAGCATTTGGGATCTATTCTGGCATTGTTTTTGAGACCGACTATTTTTCTCCCTTGGTGAAATTTTGTTGTTAGACCAACATACTTACAACAGAATAAGAGTGACGTATGCAATTTAGGCTCACGGATTCACGCAAATATATAGTATTTGGGATCTATTCTTGCATTGTGTTTGAGACCGACTGCAGTGACTGCATTTATTTTGAGACCGACTATTTTTCTCCCTGGGTTACATTTTGTTGTAAGACTAACATTATACTCACAACAGAATGAGAGTGAAACACAACATCTTTTCAAAAATGATAAGTTAACAAGGTTATTTTATACTAAGACTCCTCCTATTTTGCGACCGACTGCACTGATTTTGCAGCCGACTATTTTTATACTAACAAGTTTTGCGTGAGTAGCGTGACGTATACAGTGAGTAGGCCTACTTATGTTGATACCAACTACCTCTACTTTGCGACCGACTGCACTGATTTTGCGATCGACTATTTTTTTGCGTGAGTATAAGCGTGACGTATACAGTGAGTACTTATTTTGATACCGACTACCCTTACTTTGCAACCGACTGCTCCTAATTTGCGACCGACTGCACTGATTTTGCGACAGACTATTTTTATACTAAAGTTTTGCGTGAGTAGCGTGACGTATACTTATTTTGATACCGACTACCTCTACTTTGCGACCGACTGCACTGATTTTGCGACCAACTATTTTTGGGGCTGCCCCCACACACCCCCACATTTACGCCCCTGAGTACGACTGGACTTCTTTGGGCTTTTTTTCGTGATCCAAATTATAGCTATGCGCTATGGAATAAACACCCCACACCCCAAAGACCGGGAGGAGAACATGTCTTTATTTGGTCTACCAAACACAGATAGTATAATGATGGATGTCTTGACAATGGAAAGGACATAACCTGTGTTTTTATCAAATTATCACTGTTTTTATATAGGCTCCTATAGACCCTTGAGTCAATTGAATTTGAGTGTGCGAGATACTAGTTAAAGATACAAAGACCACCGTTGATGTGATGCAAATGCCCCCCCCCCCCTCCCCTCAAACATATATGAAGTCCACCTTTCCCATTAATCAAATTTAAAACAGAAATGTTCTCGATACCTGACTTCTATTTTTTAATAGTTACAGTGATATTGTAGCTAGTAGGCTACGCGAGCTAAGTGCAGAACTGCAGAACGTCGGTAGAACATCATTTTGGAAATGCACAATAACTTTTTTATATTACGATCTTATGCGAAGACTTTCGGCGCAACGCGCTTACACAGTCTCGATCATTCCAGCCTATCTTCGTTGTTGTTGGAGTTGACGAATATAGTCTGGAACGACCGAGACTAGTTTCTTACCGAATTTGGAATATTTTCCCGCGCTTATGCCAAATAAGGCTTATCGATGACGTCAAACGACAACCCCTGAAGCCAACAAAAGGCGCGAAGTTGGATGTAATCGCCGGGACAGGGCGACTGGTGATGAGGTTGGAGTGATAGAGAATGATGTTAAAACTACTATTAATTCTTCTGGTCACAGGTAGATTAGAGATATAAATGTTTATTAAGTTCTATGGTTGATATTTTCTAACCAAGGCTTGTCCAAAGTCTGTATCTACTCTGCCATATGACGATAATGATCCATGATAAATTATAGGGCCTAGTGCGGCTGCAAGATCGCCTTGCTACAATCCGAATGACACTGTCCATTGTGCCCAGAGAGTTCGCTCTGCAGGATTTCATTTAAAGACAATGATTTGAATATCTTGACTTATGTAAAGGATTTTTTGCTGATGCAAGCAGAGATGAGATAAGCAATTTGATTTGACGATGCTTTGGAATGGTTGGCAAGTCGATAACTCTGATTCTATAGAGATAGAGGGGCAGTGGTAAAACTTTTATTACATCGATCAATAATAGATCGACCTTGAACCTTGATTTAGTTTTTAAAAAATGAGCATTTTGTGCACAGGGTGATTAATTGAAATGGTTTTAGTAACTTTTAGCTTGGTTTCACAAAATGAATGATACAACTAGGCCTACCAAGTACCAGTTAACTGGTTATATTTGCCTAAATTGTCAAATAAACACCGCCTCTCTCTTCTCTCTCTCTCTCTCTCTAGTCTCTCTCTGCCATATGCCCTTATGTATGTATGTATGTAATTTGTATACATTCAAATTTACAGGAATACAATAACTTTGCAGTGCTGAAAATTCAGTTTGGCATTTATAGTTAATTTTATGTGTAGTATTTGTTGTTTTTCAGGATTGGCCAGTGGACAGATAACACTTGTGTGGAGAAGTGGATTTAATCCCCCTGCAACACCACCTGCTGACAAAGACCTCATATATTCAGTTTCCTTGGGACAAAGAATTAGTAAGCCGTTTGAAGCGTATGTGAAAAATGGCAGTGTTACTGTGACGACTGGTGATTTAGCCTCAATATATTTTGCAGTAACTACAGTCGACAAGAATGTACATAATAATGTTCCTGGTGCAGTAGATACATGGAAGACATCCGGTGGCAAACTTTGTCAGTGGGCTTACAATGTTGGTTACCCAAAAAGACGAGATCGACGAAAGGCTAGGTACGTTAAATATTTTATGGTCATTGATCATACAAAAAAATTATTTTGTTTTTCCGACCATCCCCCCAAAAAGAAATCAGAGGAAGAGTGGAGATTTTTATTTTGTTACAGACTCATGTTGCTGTTTAACATTGATCTTGAAACTGTTGATTCATGCTTTTGACAGGAATTCACTTTAAAAATCAAGCAGACAGCTCAGGGTTTGGTTCTGATATCAATTTATGATTATGATTTCCAATAAAAAAGACAAAGCATTGTTTAATAATGGTTCATTTTGTCTTAAATGCGTTGGATATATTTTTTATAGTCCAATATTTTAAATGATAAAGATACAGATCATCTGTGTACGCAGAGTTAGTTGTGCAGTGAATATCTGGGTTATACGATTACTGTAGGCCTCTACTATATAGCGTAAGAAAATTTGTTGGATGGATTCTTACATTGCTTTGATTTTCCTGGCCTGAGTGAGAGGTGGGTTTATTGACCTGACAATGATTTCAATGTATGTTTTTCTTTTCAGATTCTATTGTGGTCATACTACTACGCTGGGTGATCTGCAAGCTTTTAAAGGATTATTAACAGCGGAAGCTCTATATCATGAACATCCAAGTGATACGGTACCACCTAATGATCGGGTTATTGTCTTTAACGCTACACTAGGTTCAACAACTTATACCCTAGTATCTAATCCTATTAAAGTAGCAGGTTTGTTTCTCTTTATTCACAATAATATTTTCATTTTTATACGCCCACATTTTCATGTGGACGTATTATGTCGTCGCCCCTGTCCGTCCGGACGTCCGTCCGTCCGTCCGTCCGGACATCCGTCCGTCCGTCCGTCCACAATTTGTTTGTGGACTCTCTACAGGTCACAATTCTTATCCGATTTTGACGAAACTTGAAATATAGGTTTATCCCCAAAAGATCTCGGCTGCTTTCGATATTGGCATGTATCGGATCAAAACTTCATGGATTATGGCCCCTGATTGTACGAAAAATCACGTTTTTAGCTTGTGGACCCTATAGAGGTCACAATTTTGAACCGATTTTGATGAAACTTGACATGCATGTTTGTAACCCAAAGATCTTGGTTCCTTTCGATATTTGCGGCTATCGGAATGTAATTTCCTGAATTATGGCCCCTGATTGTCCGAAAAATCACCCTTTTTAGCTTGTGGTCCCTCTGGAGGTCACAATTATTATTCGATTTAAAAAACCGTTTGATTATATCACCGTTACACCCTAAGGAAGGTTCAGTTCAAATTTCGGGAAAATCGGACGAAAATTGCCATACAAAATGGCCGCCGTTTGTACGCGAATACTGTTAAAAAATGGTATATCAAGGTTGTGGACCCTGTGGAGGTCACAATTTTGATTCGATTTTGATGAAACTTGAAATTCATGGTTATAACCCAAAGATCTTGCTTCCTTTCGATATTTGCGCATATCAGATCGTAACTTCCTGAATTATGGCCCCTGATTATACTCAAAATCGCCTTTTTTTTTAGCTTGGAGGTCACAATTATTATTCGATTTAAAAAAACGTTTGATTATATCACCGTTACACCCTAAGGAAGGTTGAGTTCGAATTTCGGGAAAATCGGACAAAAATTGCCATACAAAATGGCCGCCGTTTGTACTCGAATACTGTTAAAAAATGGTATATCAAGGTTGTGGACCCTGTGGAGGTCACAATTTTGATTCGATATTGATGAAACTTGAAATTCATGCTTATAACCCAAAGATCTTGAATCCTTTCGATATTTGCGCATATCGGATTGTAACTTCCTGAATTATGGCCCCTGATTATACGCAAAATCGCCTTTTTTTTAGCTTGGAGGTCACAATTATTATTCGATTTAAAAAACCGTTTGATTAAATCACCGTTACACCCTAAGGAAGGTTGAGTTCGAATTTCGGGAAAATCAGATGAAAATTGCCATACAAAATGGCCGCCGTTTGTACGCGAATACTGTTAAAAAATGGTATATCAAGGTTGTGGACCCTGTGGAGGTCACAATTTTGATTCGATTTATATGAAACTTGAAATTCATGGTTATAACCCAAAGATCTTGCTTCCTTTCGATATTTGCGCTTATCGGATCGTAACTTCCTGAATTATGGCCCCTGATTATACGCAATATCGCCTTTTTTTTAGCTTGGAGGTCACAATTATTATCCGATTTAAAAAAACGTTTGATTATATTACCGTTACACCGTAAGGAAGGTTGAGTTCGAATTTCGGGAAAATCAGACCAAAATTGCCATACAAAATGGCCGCCGTTTGTACGCGAATACTGTTAAAAAATGGTATATCATGGTTGTGGACCCTGTAAAGGTCACAATTTTAATTCGATTTTGATTAAACTTGAAATTCATGGTTATAACCCAAAGATCTTGGTTCTTTTCGATATTTGCGCATATCGGATCGTAACTTCCTGAATTATGGCCCCTGGTTATACGCAAAATCCCAAAATCACAATTATTATCCAATTTAAAAAAACGTTTGATTATATCACCGTTACACTGTAAGGAAGGTTGAGTTTGAATTTCGAGAAAATCGGACCAAAATTGACAGACAAAATGGCCGCCGTTTGTACGCGAATACTGTTTAAAAAAATGATATATCATGGTTGTGGACCCTGTATAGGTCAAAATTTTAATTCGATTTTGATGAGGAAGGTTGAGTTCTAATTTCGTGAAAATCGTACCAAAATTGCCGAACGAAATGGTCGCCGTTTGTACGCGAATAGTGTAAAAATATGGTATATCATGGTTGTGGACTCTCTACAGGTCACAATTCTTATCCGATTTTGATGAAAAGTCACATTTCTAGGTTGTGTACCGTCACACCATAATCATTGTCGGTTTCGAATTTCATTAATATCAGACTGGAACTGACCAACTAAATGGCTGCTCCCAATACAGTATGAAATACAGGACTTAAAGATGTAGGAAAAATCACTTTCGGTATTGCTTGTTCTCTGTCCATCTCTCGAAAATGTGGGCGTATCCTGCCTGGCAGTGCCAGCCTATCTTTTAGCCTTCCAACCCTCTCACAGGTGTTACAATACCCCCTATATCTAATGTGTTACGCAAACATTATGTACCAATAACCTACTTGCCGTCATAGCAACCTCCTCCAAAACTAGATGGAAACCTGCCTTGAATGTGGAAAAATTCTTTCCAAACATGCCTGGAAAGGCACCATCCTGTATTCCAAGGTTGTGGAGACTGGAAAACAATTGAGAAGAAAAGAATACCTTAAGAAGCACCAAAGCAAAGGCACTATGAACCCGCTGAGGAAACGATTCATTCACTCATGGTAATTGATTCAAACCATTATAATAGATGATACCATTGGAGATCTAGAACAATCCACTCCAATCATCACCTGCTTGGCTATCACCGTCGCAGTCATGGAGGCTTCAACTATTTTAAACAACAATCCTAATAAGCCCCACTAAGTCACAGCCAAAGTGACGCAACATCAAGGGCTCACCGTTCCCATCCCTCTATGATTGAGATCAAAACCCTGGTAAAATCCCAAACCCCGGTTTTAGCAACCCCAGTAACCCTGCTACAACTAAAACTCCGGTGAAATTCTAGACTATATAGAACTTCACTAACTGAGGTAAATCCGTCTCCACCCATTCTATCTATACCTAAAACACAGTTGTACTTCATTATCAAGTCTCTTGTCAGTTATTACTATTCGGTATATTTAAACAAGACCTACAATGAGCGAGACTACCCCTAGAAATTTCTTGTTAAATTGATAATTCCTTGTTGCAAGGATATATTTTTAGCTGAATAAATGAACAGATAGCACATTAATTTGTGTTCCCTCTTTTCAATTTGTCAAATCTCAAGGCCTGCAGGTTGATCCGTGGTGTTAATTATCAAGGCGCATGTGACAGGAGCGGGATATATTAATGTTTTCTTTACGGTTTTATTATTAATTAAACTATCAAATCTTATAATCCTGTTGTCCAAGCCACATGGAGACATCAAAATTAAATTGAAATCCAAAGAAACGGTCGACTTGCTTTTATACATAAGTGACTTTTTAAATCTTTTCTATCATTTTGTTGGCTTTAATTCATTCTTAGACTTGATGTACCATTGAGTGAATTGCCATTCCAGTTTTGACCCAAAAATACCCCTAGAAAGCTCCATTGCAAAAATGTTTTTGGGTGGGGTTTGGGGAAATGTCCCTGGACCCCACATGGTATTTAATGAGTGTTATTCCGCTTCAATACAGCAAACTACAATAAATAAAATATCCTGTGTTCTTATTACCAAACTATAACAATGAAATGAAATAAAATGGGCTTTAAGGTCTGATTACATATTTTGTTGTATTTTTTCAGTCCCTGCAAGAACTCTGCAAATCCAGTCTGCTCCTCCAGCAACTGTCAAGGCGAACACACCATTCAGTGTGACTGTGAAGATTGTTGATGACAGTGGAAATGTTGTAGCAAGCGGACTAGATTCTACACTACACGTTACCATGTCGGTTGGCTATGAATATAAACAATTTTATCATCTTATTGGAAAAGAAATGTTTCTCAAAACAACTCAAGTAAGTAAATCAAATCTAACCGCACTAATCAGGCTGTTAGAGATGGGCCTAGCTAGGCCATGCACTGCCACGAGAAAAATTTTGTCTTAAGAGTGGTGCTACGGTCTGCTCTATTTTTTGACAATTTCCAACAGTCAATGAATCTTGAGCTTGATTGTTAATGCCAGACAACTCTATATAGTTCTAAATAAACACTAAACACTTTACTAAACACACTTAATTCTCTTCTTCCAATACAAAAATACACTCTAACCAACTCTCCAACTGGAGAGCTAAAACAAGGGCAAATGATTATCTCCCTTTAATTATAATATTAACATTAATTATGTTTACTTTTTTTTTAAAGGAGATAATGAAATAGAAATTAAACTAAAAATAATAAACGTTAAAATTTAAAAAAATGTCTATGGGATATATAAGATAATAAATGTTTATGGGAAATATAAGAGTCCTTGATGTAACACTTTAAGAAGGGTAAAACCATTGGCACCTCTCTTGGTCATGCAGTTAGCTAACTGATCATCCCCTTTAATCCATTTAATATGTTTTACTTCATGTTTTTGCACAGATTCCTGAATTGCAGCTATGTCTATTCGAAGACGTTTATCATCCACCAACTTAGTAGATGCAATTCCTTCAATCACACTTTTATTGTCAACATATGCAATAATATCGATATCACTTGGGTCAATTCCGAGCAAGTTTGTTAAAATACTTCGATAGTATACACATGATTCCAGTCCTTCTTGTAAACTTAGCATCTCAGCTGCTAATGTTGATCTAACCACACGTTTGATTTTTGCTGAATGCCAAGATATAGGACAGCTATTATGATTAGAGTCTACCAGCCATAAAATATGGGCAGCTGTACTTCCTAGACCATTGTTTAAATTCCCTAATGATGCATCTGTATATAACACTAATTTCAACTCTGATTTATCACATTGTAATTTGGGAAAGTTTAAAACACTGTCAACGTCCTTTAACCTGTTAATCTGCTTAATGGCTCTAATTAAATCAGACACAGTTGCACATTGAAGTTTTGTGCTAAGTGAGATGAGCTCAAATGCCATATCAGGCCTTGAACCCTGAACAGCCCAATTTAGTTGACCAATTAACTTTCTAAAACTTGTTTGTTCTCCTGGTGTTAAATTTTCTGTTTTCTCCAAAGCTCTTTCCGGGTCAATGTGGACTGTTTGTAAATTATTCATATAATCAGAATGGTCTAAAATTATTTGACCATCTTCTTGAATTATTTGGAAACCTATATACCGAAAATTTGTCTCTTCTATTTTTCCAGCTGAAAATCTTGATCTAAGTTTACACATTAACATTTCAAAATAGTCATTTCCAGCATGTAAGAAATCATCTACATGGCAACACAATAAACCACATAAGTTTCCTTTTACAGTTACAAAGAACATGGCTGGATCTAGTTCACATTGTGTAAATTGTAATTTTTCCAATTCTTCTTTTACACTTAAATAGAATTGTCTTGCTCCATCCTTTAAACCATAAAGTCCATGTTTAAGTTTCCAAAGCTTTCCGTTTGATTCACTTTCAATTGGTGGTATTAGGTAAATATCTCTTTTTATCTCCTTCCCTTGAAGAAAAGCAGACTTGATGTCGGTTGTTTTGACTTTCCAATTTTTCATTGCAGCTATACAAAGAAATATTCTCATTGCCCCTTTTCCGATGGTTGGACTATCACTCTGCAAATAAAACTTCTCCTCAAATCCTCTTACTACAAGACGTGCTTTGTACGATCCATCTTTCTCAGTGATAACCCACCTTGTTGAGATAGTGGGTTGCCCTTCATCTTTCACTTCCATGTAGGTTTGAAAATCTGTTAACTTTTTCAGTTCATCTTGTTTGGCTTCATATAGTTCTCTCTTTTCTTTTTCTGTAAGTTGTGCAATAACGGAGTTGCCTATTTCTAAAGAATCGGTTGTTTCTGATGTTTGTTCTTCACTAGAAGGTTGTTTCTCCCATTCAACACTGTTCAAATCCAATGACATAATATCATTACCACAGCTTTCATCATGTTTTATGTTAAACCAACTCCGATATTTTCCACTTGATTTTCCTGCCCGGCTAACAACTGTTCCGTTTTTCCATTCACCATCCATTTGGTATTTTATTTTATCATTGGCCCTTAATGAAATTTCTTTATCTCGAGCATTTGCCACCTGTCTAAATATATCAGTGTTTTTAGTAGAGGTTGGCTTTGGTAAAATCTCTGTAAGTTGTTTTGGTTCAGAGGATTTTAAATTATTACTCTCTTCTTTCTCTTCATTTTGTTGATCTTCTTTATTACTCTCTTCTTTCTCTTCATTTTGTTGATCTTCTTTGTTACTCTCTTCTTTCTCTTCACTTTGTTGATTTTCTTTATCTGGTAAATCAGTTTGTTTTTCTTCCCACTTCTTTTCCACCTTTAGTAAGCGATTAGGAGATACACGGACATACACCCCTCCATGTCTAACAAATACAACTTTTCCATCTTGGAAAATAATTTTCCCAGGTCCTAGCCACCTTTCGCTCTTTTCTCTTTTATAATATGCTAAGTCACCTGGGTTAAATGTTTGTTCCAAAACTCTCATTTTTGTCCTCAGTGCCCTCCTTATTCTTTCACTTGATTCTGATTGGATATAAGCTTTTCTCGTTTCATGTAATGCATTCAGGTGATCAGCAAATACTTTGCTTGTAGTGCTACCGTGTAGTGCTGGTGGTTGTTCATCCATCAGGCAAGGTATTCTTGGATTTCGTCCCATAACAAGTTGATAACTACTATAACCGCTGATCATTTGCAAAGAATTTCTGGCCATATTAGCCCAACTCAATAATGTTTGCTTGTTAAGGTTTTTATCTTCGTTTTCTGCTTCCAACTTATTGAGCATCCCATCTGTGATGGCATGTACACGTTCACATAGGCCATTTTGAAATGGACTCTCTCCAGCAGTAGTATGTACACGAACATTCAAAATGGATGTGATTTCCCGCATCTCTTCTGAGCTAAATTCTCCTCCGTTGTCTGTCAAAATTCCTCCCATAAGACCAAATACACATACCCAATATTTCATCATACCATCAATAACATCACATGGTCTTTTTCGTGGAATAAAAACAGAGATGGTAAATCTTGACCACATATCAATAATATGCAGAATCCATTGTCCCCTCCATAATTTTAAATCCATTGTTACCATTTCATTAAAGTCGGTTGACATTGGCATAGCTACAGATGGCCTAGGAGGAGTCTTGGAGTAAAATTTACAAATTTGACAATTATTAGAAATCCCCTGTAATATCTCTGTATAGTCTTCTTTCCAAACTCCAGCGTCTTTTAATAACGTAATCAATCTCTTCATTGGGGGATGGGCGAATTGTCTATGAAGCTTCAAAAGAATATTATATCTCTCTTTTGGTGAATTATTTTCAAGTTGAACACTGCATATTTCATGTACTGGAATAACCCCATTCCTGTCTATTGGTACACAATAATGACCTGAACTTGTAAGATCTAAATTTACTTTGTTTCCATATATAAGTGCAGTATCATTCTCAAGATCCAATTTCACCCCAGCTGATTTCATAGCAGTTTTTGACAGAAGGAGGGGTATATCAGAAGACACCACATCAGTTTTAAGTGAAACTTCCTTTCCAGCTATTAAAGCAGGTAATGTAAATTCACCCTCTGATTTTAATTTAGTACCTCCTCCAAATTTAAACACTTTATTTCCTTCTGATTCTATGACTTTTTCTCGATCCTGCATATTTAAAGATGCAATATATGATTTCAACCAACTTTTACCACATACTGTGCTGCTACAACCACTGTCCAATATTGCACAATTTTTGGCCTCTTGTCCCAACTCTTGATTGTCAATTTTACGATTTCCAGTAAATAATGCTACTTCATGTTGCTCATCTTCGACCATATTTACACTTTTTGACATATTCTCCCAACTATCCGGACATTGACTCATTAGATGCCTGTAAGACCCACAAGACCTACATATAATTGGCCTTCCATCTGCACCAATAGGATTAAGCTGTTTCGCCTGGCGCTGTTCTCTACGTTGACCACCCCCACGTCCGAAACTACCACGTGTATTCCAACTGATAGGATGATGGTTGAAATCTTGGACGTGCCCTAACATAACCAGCCGCTAGTAATGCTTCTTCATTTTCGGCGAGAAAAGCTGGTTCTAATTTGATGCTATCAGATGACTTGCTTGAGTTTCCAGAAGTTTCCCCCATAAATTTCTTCAGTGACTGTTTTGCATCTTTATATAAAGATTGTTTTTCATTATAGTTCATTCCAGTCAGTACAAGCAATTTCTGTTCCTTAGTGATTTTTGCTCTGCGCAATAATTTAAAGGCTAATATTTCACTTGGTAGCTTCATTTGTTTTTTTTCAATTTTTCTATACTTGGCATCAAAATTTGAAATGAAATCTGAGATTGACTGTCCATCTTCTCTAATGTAATCTTCAAATTCTTCGAATTTTTGAAGGCTGTCTTCGAGGTCTTCTTTTCCTAAATGTTTATCAAGAAATTCAATCAGTATATCCAAACCATCATCCCTTTTTAATTCAGTTAATGGTATTTGGTCAAAAACTTTTTGACGAATGCTATCATCTTCTGGCAATGTTAATGCAATAGCCACTCCTTGTTTAGATTTTGCCAATTCAGTTACTTCCTTCCAGGCTAACAATTCTTGTTTATAAAGTTCATACTCTTTTGATTTTAAACATGGGGGATTTATTTTGGTAGACATCTTGGAAAATTTTTTTATCACAATAAATGTCACTTTTCCTCTTTCTGTCACACTTGTACAATCTAAATGTTAATATCCTTCCCTAAAGAAAGGAACCACGCTCTGCTACCATTTGTTAATGCCAGACAACTCTATATAGTTCTAAATAAACACTAAACACTTTACTAAACACACTTAATTCTCTTCTTCCAATACAAAAATACACTCTAACCAACTCTCCAACTGGAGAGCTAAAACAAGGGCAAATGATTATCTCCCTTTAATTATAATATTAACAGATGACAATGGAAGAGAGATAGATATTCTAGAAAATACCTCAGTCTGTCAGTGTTATCTTCGTTTAAGAATCATGCAAGCACTTAAACAAGAGTTATAAATGGAATTTTGTTATACTGCATGTATTTTAGTAAAAGCAGGAATATGTATAGCTTTAATCGACAATTTATCACCTGTACACCAGCTTACAGTTGGTGGTTGCGTAAGACAACTCTCTATTTCATAATTGCCCTAATGACAAACTTGCCTGTGGATTAATTTTTTCATTTTCTTTTTTCAGTTTCGACTAGCCGGTAGTGAGTCTAGGTTACATGCAAGTTATTATGACACGATCATTCGAAAAAGAGCAGTCAATGGAGTTGTCACATTTTCAGACATTCGTATTTTGGATGTGGGATCATTAAAATTGAATTTCACAATGACAGTGCCAAGAGATCCGTGGATACGACAACCAAATATATATACAGATTTAAAATGTAAAACCATTGACAGTTCAAAAGTGACTTTTACTTACAACTCCACAGCAAGTTGTACCCCTAATCCTGCTGTTGTGATGTCTAATTTATTTACTGTTCAAGGTAAATTATAAAATAAGTTTAATAGTTAAATTTATGCCAAACTTTTATCCCATGTGGGGAAAGATATGGACCACTCAAGACATTTTTGGTGCGTTTCGGAAATGAAATGGGGTTTAATGTCCTACTCTTTTGCACCTAACCTGGGCTAATGGAAGACGGGCATCGCCATACAGTGTGCTATGAGGGAAATTTTGCGCTGACAGCGGCGCTACGGCCTACTCTTACATCGAATTCCAACTGCCAAGGGATCTTTTACGTGCACTCCAATGAGTACACGGGACCTCGTTTTTTTGTCAAGTAGTGTACAATACAAACGTTGGCATGCATGTAAAAGAACCCAGGGCAGCAGGAAAAATTTCCATCATAGCTCACGGCATTGTGTATTGCCGTCTGCATTGGCCCATTCAGGACCCTGTTTTGCAAAATCTTAACTAAAGATAAAATCCAAATTGTAGTAGATACTTTAATTTCGATTCGATAACCACTAAAATCCATCTAATATTGTCCAATCAAATTACTAAAATTTGGATTTATTCTTAGTAAAATTTTGTAAAACCGACCTCAGAGCAGAAATGCCTTCTTCACATGTCAATTGAATATGTAATAAATAAACTTTGTAATTTCAGAACAAACAGCCACCCGTCTGAAGTTTGAAACACCTGTTAGTTCTATAAAAACTAAACTTTGTGCCAATTCACCCATGGAGCCTGATCTAACATTAGTTGTACAAGATTCGGCAAATAACAGGATTTATTCTGGTAGAGATGCCACTCTTGTAAGAATCTTTTTTTTTATCAAATCACTCACTGTGAAATGCTTTTTGTGCTGTTGGACCTTTACTTAATTCTTTTACAGTGATTGTTTTTTTAAGGTACTTTTTGATAAATGATAAACCTATTCCTTGTGACTTACAACTAGGGAATCAAAACCACACCAGTTGACTCAATGACAGACCCAGAGGTCACAGTCACGCAAAAATCTGCGTATTTCACAGATTTTTTTCAAAATAAACACAAATATTGACGGAAGCTGCATAATTTACACGCAGAAAATTTCCCAACGTAAGAGAATAATTAGATTATTCGACTACGTCGTAGTTAGTACAATTTATGTGCAGCACGCCTCATTCACACACCTCTACTGCACGTAGTCTCCGTAGATTTTTATATTTCCTCTTATTTCATTCATAAGTTCATGGCAGTCGAAGCCTTCTATACGTAACTTTCCTGGGACACCCCTATTTTGCGGCATTAGAAGTAATAAAGTGCATTTCATACAAGACTTTGGATTGGCTAGAATACAATATACTGTTTCCAATGTTGGCTTTCATAGTGATAGTCTTCTCTTTACTTCCTGTCGAAATGAAAGATTGAAATGACTGTGCCGTCAACCATAGACAGACCTCGTCGGGAGGCGCGAGTCATTACTCGCGTGCACGCTATACTCGCCTGAAATGTTATTCGCGAGAGTAAGGCATTACTCGCGCAATCATTTCTGGAAACTTTTCTTTAATAAAAAATCAAAACCATCTAAGGCTATAGTCATTTGATTTTTAATTCAATTCAATATCCACGATAAAATACAAGACAGCAGACCAACAGGCGATAAGAATACGATTTCACAATGTTACTAAGAATAGAATAAAGTAAACATAGAAGGCGTCTATTGATTGGACAATAAGGAAGTTGTATTCCGGGCTTTTAATGTAGAATTTTTATGATTGGTTGATTTAACTGAAATCCAAAGTAGAATTCTCGCGAGAAATATTACGAGATATGAAGATTTGTAGAATGTTGTAACGTATTATATGTCATTTTCTAGTCTTTATGATTAAATTTTGAATGGTGGTTTCATATTAAAATAAATATTAAACAAGCTAGAATATAGTTAGAAATGCCGAGAAGTATTTGGATTGCCGCATTTACAAGTGCTAGTGCTTTTAAATTACTGTTATTACATAGCAGACAATGTCACGGTCAACATCGTGTGGCGACAGTTAGTTGAGTTAGTTGCATTCTACGATTTTTGAATATCAAATGCACGTTACAAATGCCGATGGGTAGGGACGTATTTTTGCTAAACAGGATAACGGAAAACATATATCATAAAGATGAATATGACCTCAAACGACAAGGTTTTTACATAAGACTTTACACACGGTTACACAATGACTACTTTTATTTTCACCGGTTCTCTTTTTTTTTCTAGTTTGATATTGGGTTATTATTTTCACATTAATCTAGAATAAATTGGACAAAATATTCCTTTATTATTTATTATTACTATTAAAATGGGTCTGTCCGTCTGTCTGTCTGTCCGCCCGTCACACTTTTTGGGACACAATAGCTCTCTTCCTAATTGAGCTAGAATGTTCAAACTTGGTGTATGTGTTTATTAGGTCAATGCCTTGATGGAGTTCGAAGATGAGCATTTTCCGCTAAGGGAAAGCAGAGATAAGCAATTTGATTGGTTGATGCTTTGGGACACGATAACTTTAGTTCTAATTAAGTGAAAGTGATGAAACTTGGTGTATAGTTTCATTACAATAATACCGTGACTAAGTTCGATAATGAGCATTTTCTGCTCAGGGTAAGCAGAGCAATTTGATTGGTCGAGACTTTGGAACACAATAACTCTCCTTCTAATTGAGCTAAAATGTTCAAACTTGGTGTATATGCTTATTAGGTCAATGCCTTGATGGAGTTCGAAGATGAGCATTTTCCGCTAAGGGTAAGCAGAGATAAGCAATTTGATTCGTTGATGCTTTGGGACACGATAACTTTAGTTCTAATTAAGTGAAAGTGACGAAACTTGGTGTATAGTTTCATTACAGTAATACCTTGACTAAGTTCGATAATGAGCATTTTCTGCTCAGGGTAAGCAGAGCGATACGCAATTTGATTGGTTGAGACTTTGGAACACAATAACTCTCCTTCTAATTGAGCTAAAATGTTCAAACTTGGTGTATATGCTTATTAGGTCAATGCCTTAATGGAGTTCGAAGATGAGCATTTTCCGCTTAGGGTAAGCAGAGATAAGCAATTTGATTGGTTGATGCTTTGGGACACGATAACTTTAGTTCTAATTAAGTGAGAGTGATGAAACTTGGTGTATAGTTTCATTAGGGTAAGCAGAGCGATGCGCAATTTGATTGGTCGAGACTTTGGAACACAATAACTCTCCTTCTAATTGAGCTAAAATGTTCAAACTTGGTGTATATGCTTATTAGGTCAATGCCTTGATGGAGTTCGAAGATGAGCATTTTCCGCTTAGGGTAAGCAGAGATAAGCAATTTGATTGGTTGACACGATAACTTATTAGGTCAATGCCTTGATGGAGTTCGAAGATGAGCATTTTCCGCTTAGGGTAAGCAGAGATAAGCAATTTGATTGGTTGATACTTTGGGACAAGATAACTTAGGTTCATCTTGATTGATGATTTTTATGCCAATACAATGACTGCATTCTCATTTAGTAATGGATTCGACAGTAACAGTGTATAGAAACGATTGACTTGGACACGAGGGCCCTTTCCCGTGGCCAGAGGGGCTCTTTTGTCTGCCTTTAGGGTCCCCCTAACTAGGGTACATTTTCATTTTTCTCGTCGGTTTTAGCATTTTTCTTTATAAAACACTTTTGGATGACACTTCGTGTACAGTTTGATTGCTCGATACATTGAAAAAAATAAATGTGCGATTAATTAATATGTGTCTTCTATTTATTTTGGGATTTGGGCGGGGGACATCAGCCTCACTGTTGGCTTGTTAAATTAATCTCACCCTACGCGAGTATGAATAATTCAAGTATTGAATTAATATTAGTAATTAGTGACAAGAAGGCTCACTTCTACTCTAGTGAAGAAGATTAGAAAACAGTCTTACATCTCTGGAATGGCAGTTAATTAATGCACTGTTATTTGCCAGAGTTCTTGGTCTCTATTATAATTTTACTCTCCTAGGAAAATTTTGCGTGAGTAAGTCAGTTACTCGCCTAACTCACGCAGAATCTTTTTTGCGTGAGTAATTGAGTACTCACGCAGAGATTCTTCGTGGCAAGCACTGATAGATCTAAGATATGTCGTTAACCTCCGCTCGTCATTAGACTAAATACAGTAATCCTATCAATGAATAATGGACTCTTAAAATAGGGTTGTTCACAAAATGACTTAACTTGCTTCTATTTGCGTATTTTGAGAGGCTCTAAGTCATGCATATGTAGATGGCAAAACCGAGAAATTTTGGAATGTCTGCGTATTTTTACTCAACTCGAAATTGATCCACTGCGGCCTCTGGACAGACCTAAATATACAACACACACAAGGTGGCCATTCAGACATCCAGTCAAATCTCACAGCTTTTTTATGAGAGTGATTTTTTATGTTGGCACTTTCAGCTAACCAGCCAAATATAGAAAACTGCTGTAAAAGGATAAACATTTTGTCCTTCGGAGCTGCTGATGTTTGAATGGATAATTCAACCTTGTCAAATGGACAATAAAACCACAGATTTCTTCAAGTCAACCACTGACTGGGTCTATGTGTTTTATGTCAACCTATTGGTGACTGGGTCTCTGATTTATTCATGTCAACCGATGACAAGGTCTATGTATTTTATGTCAATCTATCTTCTGTTATTTGTAGAATGTGACAACTAAAATCAGCCCAACATCAGAATGTCTATCAGTGGATGCTGATTTCCAGCTAGCAGATGGAAGTGGACGTTTTCCAGGATCGATCTGTGAACCAGGAAGTGGTATAACGCTCACATTTGAAACAAAAAGTATTGTAACTCCAGGAGCTGTTCTATCTGCTGGTCCTACACCAGCCTTTAATATCACTGGTGAGTAGAATCTATATTTCGTTTTTATACGCCCACATTTTCATGTGGACGTATATTGTCGTCGCCCCTGTTCGTCCGTCCGTCCGTCCGTCCACAATTGTTTGTGAACAGTCTATAGGTCACAATTTTTATCCGATTTCAATGAAACTTAAAATATAGGTTTATCACCCTAAGATATCGGTTCCTTTCGATATTGGCATGTATCGGACTGTAACTTCATGGGTTATGGCCCCTGATTATACGAAAAATCACGTTTTTTAGCTTGTGAACAGTGTAGAGGTCACAATTTTGAACCGATTTTGATGAAACTTGACATGTATGTTTATAACCCAAAGAGCTTGGTTCCTTTCGATATTTGCGCCCATCAGATCGTAACTTCCTGAATTATGGCCCCTGATTGTTCGAAAAATCGCCCTTTTTAGCTTGTGGTCCGTCTGGAGGTCAAAATTGTTATCCGATTTAAAAAACCGTTTATCACCATGCCATGGTTATGAAGGTTGAGTTCATATTTCGTGAAAATCAGACCAAAATTGACGGACAAAATGGCCGCCATTTGTACGCAAATAGCGTGAAAATATGTTATATCTAGGGTTGTGACGATACAGAGTTGGTTTGTATCACGATACAGAAGGGAAAATATCGCGATACAAGTTTGTATCGCGATACAATATCTTTACCAAATTAAGAAATAAAAAAAACCCATTAAATAATAGTTTTCAACCTTTTAATTTAAGATAACATTATTAATATTATAAATCTAATAACAGAATGATTTTAACAGATGAGTGACGTCATAATGGGTATTTTCCCTTCAGAATCGCTAGTACCAATTTTAAAACTAAAAGCCGCACGTTATTGTCAGCTTAGAGTTATTAAAATCGTAATAATTTGAATGATAATATGTCAAATATTTATGATCTTGATGATACCACAAAAAACGTAGGCTATATTTAGTCGAAATTTAGTAAATTTCAGTCATCAAAACAGATAAATCTCACTTTCTTCGGCTGTAATTGTCAGATCTCGTGGTATCGCGAACCATAATAATCACAAAAATGTTATCTGTCTATCCACCGGAAACTACGGTACGGAAATCGTAATAATTTGAATGATAATATGTCAAATATTTATGATCTTGATGATACCACAAAAAACGTAGGCTATATTTAGTCGAAATTTAGTAAATTTCAGTCATCAAAACAGATAAATCTCACTTTCTTCGGCTGTAATTGTCAGATCTCGTGGTATCGCGAACCATAATAATCACAAAAATGTTATCTGTCTATCCACCGGAAACTACGGTACGGAAATCCAACGAAGTGAGCCGTAGCAATAAAAAATTCCCAGTCACGTGACGTCAGAGCGGTATTTTCCTGCGGGCGTCGCTTACATTTCGATAATTTTTGAGTCCGAATCTTCGCAGATATTGAGATTAACATTAAACTATTACTATAATTGAACTCGCTTATAATTAATGAGGTTTAAAGCACGGACCGGGCACTACTTTGTTTTACGACTTAAATTGTACAAGAATATCCAGTCCGTAATGTTGTTAGACTGTGGTGTTCAATTTACGACTGGCTAAATTATCTAGACCGCGTGGCTGACATCATCACTCAGCTGATATTTATTTTTGATTACGCAGGTATATAACGCCGATATAATTGACCATACTGACATTGGTAAATTTATTACTACATACGATTTAATTATTATTTCTTTGCCGCCGATATCGTTGTGTTTTTTGATCATCATTTGTTGTATCACGGTATACCGATATTTCAATATTTTGACGATACAAATACCGTCAAATTTTTATATCGCGGTATATCTACATACCGGTTATCGTCACAACCCTAGTTATATCAAGGTTGTGGACCTTATAGAGGTCACAATTTTGAACCGATTTTGATGAAACTTGACATGTATGTTTATAACCCAAAGATCTTGGTTCCTTTTCATATTTGCGCCCATCGGATCATAACTTCCTGAATTATGTCCCCTGATTGTCCGAAAAATCGCTTTGGTTAGCTTGTGGTCCCTCTGGAGGTCAAAATTATTATCCGATTTAAAGAACCGTTTGATTATATCACGGTTTCATGGTAATGAAGAGAGAATTTGAATTTCGTGAAAATCAGACCAGAGTTGATGGATAAAATGGCCGCCATCTGTACGCGAATTGTGTGAAAATATGTTATATCAAGGTTGTGGACCCTATAGAGGTCACAATTTTGAACTGATTTTGATGAAACTTGAAATACATGTTTATAACCTAACTTCCTGAATTATGGCACCTGATTGTACGAAAATCACCCTTTTTAGCTTGTGGTCCCTCTGGTTGTCACAATTATTATCTGATTTAAAAAAATGTTTGATTATATCACAGTTACACTGTATTTATGGGTGAGTTTGAATTATGATTTTCTGATGATTACTTAAAATGCAACAACTCTTGTTGACTGCCTGGACGATTTGGCTGCTGTGTGGGCATATGTTTCGTGAACTACGGTGGCTAAGTGGATAAGATGTTGGCTCACTAGGTGGCGTTTTCGATCCCTGCATTAGCAGAGAATCAGAAAGTGCAAGACGGAGGGCCGGACAAGGACAGCTGTATAGTCCCATGTAAACTGAAGTCCTGTGTATACATGGCGTACATGTAAAAGATCCCTTGGCAGTTAGAATTTGATATAAGAGTTGGCCATAGTGCTCCTACCAAGCAAAATTTTCCACATTCCACATAGCACACTGTATGGCCTATGCCTGTCTTCATTAGCTTAACCGCAGCAGTACAGTACGACATTAACCCCGATTTCATTTCAATTCTCTTTCTTCAGGTGATATTTACATTGCTAATTATGTAGACTTATATAAATCTGGTTCTAGTTCGGATCCTCAACCTCATATTGAGACTTTTACGAAATTTGCTGCTAATGATATCAATAATGATGTTTATCCAGGTTTGCTGGAAAGTGAGTATTCGTTATAAATTACTTCATAAAAAAGTCCATTATATTGAATAAAAGACTAATTTAAAATGCAAAAAAAAAAACTGTTTTGTTAGAGATTTTGATTGTCTTTTGTAATTTATTTAATTTTTCACTTGTTAATTAATCCACCCTTCAGTGTACTTGTGTTGATATTGACCATTTATTTAGAAACCCAAAACCAAATATCAATGGTAGATAATTTCCCTGCTTAGATTTAAAATATTGTGTCGATTTCAGCTAACATATTTTAACCATACTCCACGATTATAAGCATTTTGTCTGGAAGAGGATGCGGGGTGTTAACATTTTCCATTTCATCAAATCTTTGTTAACGTTTAATTGCACACGTTTGTTAACGTTTAATTTTAAATCTTTGTTAGTACGGAAGGGAATGAAACAAACTTTGAACTGATATTTCTCTCAGTCATCCAGCTTTCACAATATTGTATGACAATCTGAGTTTTTAAAAGTATGTGGAAACTAGCAATTCTGCCAAATATTGAGTAATCTACTTATAATTTATTAAAGTAAGTTGTGGCTACATTGTTTACTAGAAAACATTTTGGTTTGTCTCCATGTTTATAGTCATACAGGATTATCTGGCTAATCGTGTTGGAACCAGAGGTCGCAGTGGATCAATTTCAAGTTGCGTAAAAATACGCAGACATTCCAAAATTTCGCGTTTTTGCCGTCCACATCGGCGTGACTTCGAGCATCTCAAAACACTCAATAGAATCAAGTCAAGTCGTTTTGTGAACAAACCTAGTATAAAGCGTCCTTATTTCATTGATAGGCCTACTGCATTTAATCTAATGACGACTGGAGGTTAACGGCATCGGCATTAATGATTAGATCTATAGTTGACGGAGCAACCATTTCAATCTTTCACTTCGACAGGAAGTAAAGAGAAGACTATCGCTATGAAAACAAAGATTTGATTGGCTGAATGTAAACAGGATACTGTGTCCTAGCCAATCCAAAGTCTTGTATGAAATGCGCTTTATTGCTTCCAATGCCGCAAAATAGGGGTGTCCCAGAATATAGAAGGCTTCGACTGCCGTCAACTTATGAATGAAATAAGCGGAAATATAAAAATCTACGGAGACTACGTGCAGTAGAGGTGTGTAAAAGAAGCGTGAAGCACATAAATTGTACAAACTACGACGTAGAATAATCTAAGTTTTATTCTCACGCCAGGAAATTTTCTGCGTGTAAATTACGCAGCGTCCGTCAATATTTGCGTTTATTTTGAAAAAAATGCGTGAAATACGCGGATTTTTGCGTGACTGCGACCTCTGGTTGGAACAATATCAAATTTCGAGTTGTGCATGCAACAGTTACCTCACTGAAACTTGCAATAGCTACTGATGAAGAGTTAAACTTGTTGCTTTCTGACTGACTGAGGAACCATATTGAAATTCCAGTTTGCTTGGAACTCAACTGACCAGTCATGGGAGACGGTCTCTGTGAAAATTCCGGTTTGCTTGGAACTCACCTGACTAGACCAGAAAGACGATCTCTATGTAAATTTAAGCTTGTTTATCATTTTGATTGTCCTTTTTCAGATAGAACATTGCATGTATCAGGTTTTAATACATGGGATGATGTCACAAAAACTGTTAAAATTTATAGACAGATGATTGATGATGGAAAGGTAATCCTATAATCTCCTAGATCCCAACAACAAGTTTATTGGTGGTTCAGGTTTCTATAATCTCTTAGATTCCAACAACAAGCTTATTGGTGGTTCAGCTTTCTATAAGACATATATTTATTCTCAACAACTGGTTGTCAATTAGATAAATTTTGAGAGACCATATTTTCAAAAGTAAAATTCTGATCCAGCTGAAATTTTCGACTATATTCTGTAATCTTTGTCAAGTCTTTATGGCTTGATTAAAACTAGAAAATCATAGTTGAAACATTGATTAGTAAAAATGATATGAGTAATTGTATTCCATTTAATTGTCACTTTAGTGTATTTCTACAAATGTGTTGAACATGTTTTTATTGCTTTACTGATAATAAAATGAATAATAATCAGGTATTTTATTTCTAATTTCTGTTTTTCAGAACGATCCTAGTAAGAAAATTCAAGCCATTATTGGGTTTGGTCACAACAAACTTACAGAAAAGTTAACTCCTCTAGTCAACGATAATCAGATGCCAGTTTTGGCTACTAGAGAAGACAAGACAGAATTTGGCCAAAAGGTGAGATATTTTTTCTAGATTGTATTTTATGTGAAAATATGATGTGAAATAAATGTTAGGAAATATGTGATAGATAACAGTTCATCTCTTCTGTGTTTATATATGGATACAATGACTATTTTTTTGGTATGGAGAGAGAGAAATGGGGTTTAATGTCCACTCGACACAAACTAGGTCATTTCTGGATTGACATATGGTTTTAATTTTATTTCAATAATGCGCTTGTGCGTAGGGGGAGGAAACCCACGAGGTTGAGGAAGCGCCCTTTTCTCCATGCCACATACGCTCACACCAGGGATCGAAACCACAGCCGCAAGCCATAGGTGACCGACCAGCTAGAGGTCGAAGCGCGGCACTCTAGACCACTAGGCCATCCCAACCCCTCGAATACTCTCAAGGTTAGACAGACAACACTACTCCTTGAAATCTACAAGTGGGGAATCAAAACCGCATGCCACTTGGCTTAAAGATCGCCCAACCCCTCTGTTTTTGTAGAAAGTTATCTATTTGGAAATTGTCTTTGTAGGTGACTCTGGGTTGTTTACGAATGATTGTCGATGTGGTGAAATTTATAGTGGAACTGATAATCCTTTCAGAGATTTAACCATTACCATATTGGAGCTCACAAGGGAGTCGAAATCGTTCAGATTCTGATTAGAAATGAAATGGGGGTTTAATGTCCTATGGTTCTGTTCCAACTTGGCTAATGTAGATGGGCATACTCCATATAGTGTGCTATGAGGGGAAATTTTGCCTGGGTAGCAGCACTACGCCAATGTATACATGAGACCTTGTTTTGTTTGTCTTATCTGAATGACTAGACAACTGTCCTTGTCAGGTCCTCCGTCCTGCACTACTCACAAGGGGGGAAACAACGTTGGAAAGTCCCAATGAACTTTCTCGGCCAATGCAGCAACCTCCAGGTTAGCGAGCCAGCATCTTACCCATCATGTCTCTGATTCTGATTAATTGTAATGTTTGTTATTTTATGTTTCAGACGTTATATCCATATTATAACAGATTATCGTGGCATGAAGGTGCCACCACACATAGTTTACTCTTGGCGTTTAAAGAGAGAAAATGGAAACATGTGGTATGTTATTTTATATAAATCATACATTTCATCTTTAGCTCATCAAGTTGTCGGCAATCATTTTTGGATCATTCTAAATGTGTTAGACCATCTGACCGCTCAACCCAGTCAGTATTATCTGGATGTGTTAGATCAGTCGACCACTCAAACCAACCAGTATCATCTTGATGTGTTATATCAATCGACCGCCCAACCCAGTCAGTATTATCTAGATGTGTTAGACCATCTGACCGCCCAACCCAGTCAGTATTATCTGGATGTGTTAGATCAATCGACCACTCAAACCAACCAGTATCATCTTGATGTGTTATATCAATCGACCGCCCAACCCAGTCAGTATTATCTAGATGTGTTAGACTATCTGACCACCCAACCCAGCCATGATAATCTAGATATTTTAGACCATTCAACCGCCCAACCCAGTCGGTATTACCTCACACACTGATATCTTGTGGTATTAACCAGATCAAAGTTCTGGTAGATTAGTTTTATCTAATATTGTTATATTTCAGACCATTATTCGTTCAGACTCCTATCAGATCAGTCAAGTTCTCTATCAAGAAGCAAAAATAAATGGAATCATTTTTACTGGAGAGGTAGGAAACAATTCCTGATGCAAACAATTAAATTGTTATAGTTTCTCTTATCTATGAGTAACCCAACTTAAATTGAGGATTAATTATATGAAAGATTATTTATATGAAAGATTATTTATATGAAAGATTATTTATATGAAAGATTATTTATGATTACTATATTAAAGATTATTTATGATTACTTATATTAAAGATTATTTATATTGAGGATTACTTATATTAAAGATTATTTATATTGCAGATTGATTATATTGAGGATTATGATTAATTATATTGAGTATTTATATGGAGGATTATTGAGGATTATGATTAATTATATTGATGATTAATTATGATTCATATTGCTGAATATTTATGATTATTTATATTGTAGGTGGTTATACCATCTCTTGCTGAATCGCAATGGGTACCTGGAGCACTGTCAGAAGAAATGAAAAAAATGAAAAAACTTGGATCTCGTATTATTCTAAATTATGTCCCAGCTCGATTAGCTTATTTAGTTTATAGAGAAGCTCACAAGTTAGTATTTTTCTTTCAAATATTTTTATTCAGTCTTTTCTATGATTAAAATAAATGTGAAATTAAAAACCACATTACTAATAGACTTTTCAACTGATAGGAAAATAATTGTACAGTTTTGGGAATAAAAGAGTTGATCCCGGTGTTGGTTCAAGAAAATTTGCGGGTTTTTTCATCATGGTTTCTTGTAATTGATGTAGGACTGAGGGTGTGGCAACTAATAGCACAGTCATTCTGATCAGTGGCGAAAAACTGAGACAATTGCATTGATGAAAAGAAGGCAGAAATGACGCTGCAATGACAAATTACCCTGTGTATACATTGGTGTACACGTAAAAGATCCCTTTGCATTTGAAATTCGATATGATAGTAGGCCATAGTGCCACTGTCTGGAAAACATTTCCCTCATAGCACACAGTATGGCGTATGCCCGTCTTCATTAACCCAGTAAAAGTGAAGAACAGTAAGATGTTAAACCCCATTTCATTTTATTTACATAAGAATTATAGAAACCTCAGAATTTCCATTGTAGAAGTCTAATTATAATTGATTCTATTTTTTCAGTGCCAATATGTCTTGTCTCCATGGATACCAATGGGTAACAACAGGAATCTTTACCTGGAGTTTTCCTTTTGCTAATCAGCATGTTATTTGTGCTACCCAGGTAAGATTCTTGTAATATTATATAACTTGAAAAAGAGTAGAATAAACTCGACAAGGTTGAGATATATAAGATTTAGATAAAAAAAACTGGCTGTTCTCACTATTATAATTCAATGGTAGATAATAAAAATTGAATTACTGCTGTCTGTTATTACCATTCTGTATAATTTATCAATCAGACCTGTGCGATTGAAACGTCTGTGTTTAAGATATAAACCAGTAGAAATTAGCATATATCTATAATACATTATTAATAATTATTAATCTCTTGACAACTGAATTTATTCCTATTTCAGATTCAACGTTTAAACGGAATTTGATCAATATCCATATTTAGTTATACACCCACATTTGCATGGATTATGGTCCCTGATTGTACGAAAAATCCTGTTTTTTGCTTGTTGACCTTCCAGAAGTCAGAATTTTTATCCAATTTTGACGAAACTTAAAAGTTCCTCGATTATTCCCCCGTGATTGTTCGTTATATCTGTCCATCTCTTGCAAATTGTGGTTGTATCTGGCATGACAACCGTTTGTTTTTATCTTTTCAGACACCTATCTGTACCGTGGCATATACTGGACTTCATGGTTTCTCACCAACTTACGATGTTTCTGCCTTTAGTACCGATGATTGGATACGGGTTATGGGATATCACATGTATTCGGATCGATCTATCTACAAAGGTCGTGTAAAATATGTCATTAATGAGGTATAGATTTTAGTACACCTACAATAAGATTTCCTGTTAGCTGACAATAATCATATAACTATCATGCGACAACTCTTGTTGACTGCCCGGATGATTTAGCTGGTGTGTGGGCATATGTTTCATTGCCTGGCAACCTATTTTTATCAGTTACATTTGAACATGATTGATGAAGTATATTTATGTGTGTATTTAGGTTGGTGCTGAATTTGGTTTAGGTTATGATGCTGTAAGAGTGTATGCTACAGCCATGCATAATATAGTAGAAGCAAAGAAGACTATGTCTGGAATGGCTATTGCTAAAGAAGTGCGAAATGTAAGTATTGTTTTTTATTGTCTTGTCCTCCTGTTTAGAAGAGTTGATTTATCTGTACGTGGAACCTTGGTTTTTTTTTTAACCCTATCCAAACAACTACATAAGCACGTCTGTCTTGCACTTCAAACAAGACGGACCCACACTAAAAAATCCTAAGGAAATTTCTCAGACAACATGTAGATGAAGCCCGGGTTAGCCATCCAGTACCTACCTGACAGAGTCGCTTGGCTTGACCCAATACCCATCAAAGTGAGCCACTGCGACTCGACCCAGTACCTACCCAACTGAGCCACTGTTGCTCGACCCAGTACCTACTCAACAGAGCCACAAGAGGCTCATCCCAAGTACTGTGGCTTGACCCAGTACTTGTCTGACTGATCGACTATGGTTTGACACAGTTTCTACTCGACTGAGCCACTATGACTCGTCCCAGTATCTATCTGCCTGAGCCACTGTGACTTGACCCATTACCTACCTGACTGAGCCACTATGGCTTGACATAGTACCCACCCAATTGAGCCACTGTGGCTTGACCCAGTACCTACCTGACTGAGCCACTGTTGCTCGACCAAGCACTGAGCAACTGTGGATGGACCCAGTACCTACCTGACAATAACAAATAGTCAGCAGATATATCATATACAGCTTTGAGGTCTGAGGTTGATTAGAATTCTCTATATAAAGATGGCAAGGAATAAATATAACTGGTCCTTACAAGACATATAGAAGTAGAGTTCACAAATTAAAAACACTTGTATGGATATACTACTTCTGTATTTATTAACATGCTACGTTTTGATACACATACAGATATTGTTTGCATGCAAGTGTTTTTAAAATATAACTGGTATATGTAATATATTATTCTACTAATAACTATGATATATATGTTTTAACTTCAGGTACAGTTTGATGGTTTGACGGGTAAAATTAAATTTGATGCGAATGGAAATCGTCCCGGTTATATAGGATTTATGATTACTGTAAATCCCATACCACCACAACTCAATATCATGCCTACAAATGTACGTTATTTATTTATTAGTATTTATCACTTACTCCATTCTTACATGCAAAAATAGATAAATATAATTCTTTGAAATGAAATGAAGGCCCCACCCACTCAATCGTATGAACATGTTGACGGAAAATCACACTTCAAGATGAATTGTGGGCCCACAAGTAAAGATGAATGTTTCCACCCGGAAAAGGATCATGCTGTCAAATTAGCTCTTCAAATTTAACTTTGAAAAAAATACCCTAACCTACCGCCCCTTCTCATTGATTGTGGTTCGGGATTGGTGAAACAAAGATATTTGTTTGGTCAGCCTAGGTTTATTCACTGCAACGTTTCAAATATTAACTTTGTTCCACCTACTTATACAGTTGTAAGTTGTTTGATCTGCTTATTTTTCAAGTGATAAAATATGTTTTAAATCAGCTCTTTACCAAAACCACTAATTAGTGACTTATCATGTAGTTAAAACTGTTAATAGGTCCAGATAATGATAATTTACCTTGTGTTCTAGGTTGCTATATTCGTCAGATCGTTTAGAATGGACAATGAAACGGCCACTACTCAGTTAGAGGTACCTATTGAGGCTTATTGGCCTCTCAATATATCACCATACAATTACGTTCTGGGACAAATTGCTTACCCAAATACAACGTTTGTCAACAGACGATAGTAAGTTTCTTTACTATTTCTCTTTTATACAATATGAATAATCATTCATTAGTAAATTGATTTCTGAATTTCAATTTTGGCGCATTAATTAAAATATGAAATAGAATTGTATGAGTCTATATTGATGTATTTAGATGACTGACCTATTCTAAATTTATTTATTTAAAGTGTTCAGATGTGTTCACATTGGCGTGCATGTAAAAGATCTCTTGGCAGCTGGAATTCGATACAAGAGAAGGCGGTAGCGCCGTTGCCTGGGCAAAATTTCCCTCATAGCACACTGTATGGTGTATGCCCGTCTTCATTAGCCAAGGATAGGAGCAGAACAGTAGGATGTTAAACCCCCGTTTCATTTCATTGCTATCCGTCAGACACACTTTTATAACATGCTCTTAATGTCATACATCAAACACTGACGACGTTTAAACATACATTATGGAAGAGCAAAAACTGACTTTTGTCGGTCTTCCTTTGAGCCTCAGATGTCATAGAAATTATAAATTAGATCTTTATTTAAACAACAAGCCCAAAATGAACACTGTAGACCCACGGATGGCTTTGATTGGGCTCGGATTAAAACAGGATTTCGTCGACTGATTTAATCACTATGGCGTCGTGGGTGGGGTTTCTCCGTGACGTTGACGTCATCATACTTCCGGAAATTATTCATAAAAGACAATGATGACCGAGGCTATACACAAGCTTCACTAGATACCGTTTAAACATTACTTGATGATCGAGACTATGTAGGTGGAGTTAACGCCTGTCAATCAACAATCGGCCATAGTGGGAAAAGGGTGTCGATGAATTTTAACTACCATTTCTAGTAAAAAATTATAGTGGTAACAACTTTGTTCAGGATAAAGTTATTTGACTGAAATTTTCAATATATTCTTGTTTCAACATCTATTTTTGAACTTTTATAGCAAGAATGGCTAACTCCTTGTCAAAATCTCCCATAATGTATTTTTAATCGTCTAACTGTAACTAAATCTACGAAACCTCGTTATTGTTGTGCCGTGTCTTATACGGTTAATCAGTAGAAAATGAAAGTGAAGGGTTTCTCTGATATAAAAAATAGATTCTTCGTTAGTTTAATTGACCATAATCATATATATAATTTGTCTAATCCATTTTTTTCTTATAGCTAAAATTCTACGACTGGTATGATTGGTAGTTGAGTTGACCATCATCAAACATATATATATATATATGATCTCATTCGTTTACATTTTATTCCACGTTTTTTATCCTACAGTTATAATTCTACCACTGGTATGATTGGTAGTGCATCCCAACAGATTGTACCGATACCTCCATCTACTGCTCCACCAGTCCCTACAGTTAGAGAAGAGATAGCTGTAGCACCATTTTACTGTACTCTGGGATGTGGAGGAAATATGACCACTGATACTGATATTACATTATACCAGTTTGGTACCTGTATCGGTCAAGAACAATGCCAGTACGCTTAATTACTAATTACCTTGTCAACCTGTTTACACAATATAGATAAAATGAAATGGGGTTTAACTTCCTAATGTTTATGGGCATTTGCCATACAGTGTGCCATGAGGGCTAATATGCCCACTCTTAATTTAAATTCTAAAGGATCTTTTACGTGCACACCAATGTGTACACAGGACCCTAATTTTTTGTCCCATTCAATTGATTGTATACAATCCGTGGTCGGCTAGGCCCTCTGTCCTGTTTCACTGATATAGTGGAAAATCTTGTTTTACAGATCCAATGCCTTGCTCAATGGGGGGAGGGGGGTGTAGATGGTTGAATGGTTAGCGTGTGCGTGCTGTATCATAAAACCTGTCAGTGAGTCAACTGACGTGGTTTCGAATCCCCTGATGTACATGGCAAGGAGTAGAGTCGCCTGTCCAACCTCGTGGGTTTTCTCCGGGTCCTCCGGTTTCCTCCCACTACTAAAGACCCCTAAAGACAAGCGAATTATTGAAATAAAATTAAACCATATGTTAGTCCCGAAATGACCTAGTTTGTGTCGAGTGGACCTTAATCCCATTTCTCTCTTTCTCTTACTCAATGAGTCACCATGGCTTTTTTATACTAAATAGACCCCCTATAATGAAACATTCATGACACACATACGGTTGTCATCCTCAACTTTGGTGCATAGATTGCGATGGAAATTTGTCAAATAAGGTTCTAGAATAAAAACTAAACCATTGCATACGATACTTTGCCATGCCAAATGGTAATTGTGTTGGGGTATGAAGAAATGTCAATCACATGAATTTTTTTCACGCCTGCGAGGGTGGCGCACTTGCAGGGCTTTAAAGGTATGTTGTCTAGTTGTTTATATAGAACCTAAAACCGAGATCTGCCCTTGTGGACATCGGCAATGCAAATAAAAATAACCCTTATATCAGTTTGTATTAGAGACAAGGGGATAGACGCAAATGCTGACTATGCGCCAACATAGTCATAAATAAAATATGCTGGTTTTACGATAGATCTAAAGTAGTTCTTTTCACACAGTTGGTCCAGAAGTATGCAATGAACATGAAGTTATTAATCAAAAATTTTTATAATTGTTACTGGATCTAGGACTATAGATATATCAACAGGTCTTGTAATAGTGACTAGATATATCAACCAGTCTTTGTTTATTACAGATGTGAGAGTGGTTACTATGGTGATGCGTGTGAGAATATGATTTGTTCGTGTAAAAATGGACATTGTGATCTACCTGGAGTTTGTATCTGTGATCCGGGATGGGAAGAAGATGATTGTAGTAGTGCTATTTGTATGTAAGTCAAAATCATCTTTAACTGTGTTCATTTCATCCCAGAAGATCCACTTAAAACAACATAATTACATTTCATGCAATCGTAATCCCACAGTTTGTTCAGGGGACAGCAGAAGACTTCTAGAGTTCTGGGTATGGTTGTTCAAGCCCTGGCTAGTGTGTCAGGTTTCAAGATCTATATCCAATAGCTTATAATGTTTATTAACGATATATTTATTATATGCCCACATTTTCACGTGGAAATATATTGTCATCGCCGTGTCTGTCCGTCCTGAAATCCGTCCACAATTTGCTTGTGGTCTCTCTACACGTCACAATTTTTATCTGATTTTAACAAAACAGGGATCATAGATTTATCTCCAAAATATCTCGGTTCTTTTCAATATTGGCATGTATCGGATCGAAACCTCATGTATCATGGCCCCTGATTATATGAAAAATCATGTTTGCAGCTTATGGACTCACTATTTTTATCCAGTTCTGATGAAACTTTAAATATCCTTAAGAACCCGGTTTGTGTAGATATTCTCGCATATTGAACTGTATCATCCTGGATTATGGCGTTTGATTGTATGAAATATTGCTTCTGGTTTTGAGCTGGTTCTCTGTTCATCTCTTGCAAAATATGGATGTATCTTGCATGGCAACCGCTTTTTGTATTTTTGTACAGACCAGGTTGTGTAAATGATGTATTTTGTGTATTTACAGACCAGCTTGTGTAAATGGTGTATGTAAAGGACCTAATGAATGTGAATGTCCAGGTGGTTATATAGGAGCTTTATGTGATACACCACTGGCTGTCGTAGTTGTTATACCGTTAATATTAGTTATTCTAATCGGTGTTGGTCTCTTCTTCCTCATTCGTTATGTCAGCAAAGTGTAAGTACAAATTATTACCTTTTAATAAACACTAGCAGAACATTCAGTTTGGTCTGTTGGCCAATTTTCCTGGATTAAAATATTTGCGGAGTCCTACTGGATGGACAAATATACACGCAGGCATCTTTGATGGTATTTATATAAGGTTTAGTTTTATGTGATACAAAACAGTTATTTTACTTGTATGTTAGTCCCAAAATGACTTAATTTGTGTCAAGTGAATGATAAACCCTCTCTCTCTCTCTCTCTCTCTCTCTCTCTCTCTCTCTCTCTCTCTGTCTCTCTCTCTCTCTCTCTTTACTTGTATGCTCCTGACAATGTTGTAAGTAGCGGTGATAATTCACCTGCAAGTATGGTCTTTAGCAGTCAAAGGGACTAAGAGAAAACCTACCATGTTCCAACCTCAATCGGGGATAAAAACTATACCTCTTCACATTGAGTCAATGACAGACCTTAAAATCTTAGGATTAGTCAAAAATTTCCTTCATAAATATTGAAATACTACACTCGTATGACCTCTTGATGCGATCTTCCACTACCACCGGTCAGATCTTTATGTAGTAGAGTCCATCGAAATTATAAAAATTGGAGGAATAGTTTATGTATAATTTCAGACAAGCTCGTAATGCTGCTATGAAGAGTTTAGATTGGTTAGTTAAATGGGATGAAGTCGAAGGAGCCGATCGTGCTATGAGTTTAATGTCGACCACCAGTAATCAAGGAGCATCTATGAGTACCAACTGTATTACATGGAGACATCAGAAATGTTACGCACAGGTCAGTCAGTAATCATCGTGTGACATATACGGTATATTGAATTAGATGTTGATAATGATGCTAGCTGATTGGTTGGTTTTATACCATCATACAGAATATATGCGTTTGAATATGGTTGCTCACTAATCAGGAACCTCGGGTATGAGCTTGCTCACTAATACCCCCGTCAGACCGGAGTTGCGTCCTTACTGCGCTTCCACTGCGACAAAAAATGGTCTCAGAGCGAGTTAAGAAGGCCATAAGCGTGGTAACAGCGCGGTGGAAACACTAGATATCGTGCTGTGGTCTCCATGGTCGCCAATGATCGCCGAGCCACGACGTTTGTTTTGAACATGCGCATATGATCTGGAAAGCTGCCAGAACGTGATGTGGTCGCAAAAGTCCTTATTGCGCTGCTACAGCGACAAAAAATGTTTTCAGAGCGTGCCAAGATCACACTGAGCGCTGTGGAAACGCGAGATATCGTTCTGTGGTCTCCATGGTCGCCAATGATCGCTGAGTCACTGCGTTTGTTTTGGGTATGTTCAAAGAAAACGCCAAGGTCCTGTCATATGACATTGAAAACCGAGAGAACGTGGTGGGTCGCGAGGGTCGCGCGATAAGCGTGGTAACATCTCTATGAACGTACCACACGCGCAGTACACACGTAGAAAAGGCGCTGCGAAAATTGTAACATTTGCAACGGTGCCTTCATGGCGTCTTCACCACAACCCTCACGCGTTGACCGGGACCCCACCAAGCGCTCTGAGACCTTATGGCGTTGTCATAGCGATGTTACGATGATTCCACCACTGTTGCACGACTGCATCACGACCTCATTGGGCTACCTCTAAAGCATATGGCGATTTTATGAGGTTCCCACAACGTGTATGGAGTTCTTAATACGACCATGGCGCGGTTACTAAGCTTGCATTATTTGCTTACAGCGACCATGCATTTCATGCACGACTTGCTTTGAAAACGGACGATTCAAAGGTCATCTTGAAAGTTCGAAAAAAAATCAAACCAGCTTGCAAAGTCGCCGTGATCACGTGGTGGAAACGCACGTGTAGTCCAGATAAGACGTGTGGTTGAGCGACGCGGGTTCGCGATGACCGCCATTGCCAAGCTTATAGATCTCAATTGAAACGCCATAAGCGCTGAGAGATCGTGACGAAACCGCCGCGAGAATGCTATATAAACGCACAGGTCGCAGTAAGAACGCGACTTTTTTAAGTTTGTAATTTTGGGACATTTTTCCACGTTGTGTTCACGCTTGCCGACGACCTTGTGTATTTTCAGGCCGCCGTTCGGTCGCAGAGCGCAGTAGGGTCACCACTCCGGTCTGACGGGGGCTTAAAGAGCTGCTATGGTTGCTTGTATGGCACATGCTCTCTAACGAGGAGTCTTGCTGGGTATATGGTGAATACTCATTAACAAAAGCTATAGTGGCTTGTATAATGCATGCTCACTAACAGGGAGCATTGTTGGGTCTGGCACGTGCTCACTAAGTGCTGGATTAAGATCCATGTATTTTAAAGTAAGGAGTGTCAATCGCTATTCTGAACTTTCTCAGGAGTGTATTTTATGCTTTCCATTAGATTTTTAAACGGCGAGAGTTCAGCAAGTGTCAATTCCCCTTGAAATTTAAGCAACTCTCTGGTTGTCGTGTTGGTTGTTTTGTTTCTGTTAATCCCTGATCAATGAAAGATACTTTATACTATTTTTTGTTTTTACAGCTTTTTAACATTGATTCATTAAATGTTGGAGATGACGAAATCCGATTAGAGATGGTTATATTGAAGGAAATTAGACACAACAATCTTATTACATTTGTTGGAGCTTGTCTTGATGCTCCTAATGTAGCACTTGTAACAGAACTTGCACCAAAGGTATGATATAGATACTATTTACATAGAAACATTTCTTGTAGAATTATATAACTTGGATAGAATTGCCTGCATTATAATCGTAGAGTGGCATTTAGTGATTAAACACATGAAAAACATTGTGGACTTGATTACTTGGATTCTAATTGATTTTAGCAATATCCGTCGGTCGAATATGGACAGTAGAGCTGAAAGCTTACTTTATAGAAGAAAAGAATACTTGAACAACCACCATTGCAAGGGTGCTGTAGCATTTAGTGGAGACCAGCTCAAAGAAGCCATCTCCACAACAGGAGATTTACCAACTACCAACTTTTCTGTTACTTTTTCTTTGAACACCCTGCGTGCCGAATCTCCCCCACAATGTCTACCACCAGCTACCAGAGCCCGCGCCACCTCACACCGTCAGGGACACCTTTCCCTAGGGACAACCCTAGCCAGCTAGTAGCAGAAACATGGGATATGGTACATTCAAGCTGAAGCGATATTTTGATAGACCGGAACCCATCTACAAACCAACTGTTTCAAATTAATATTCAAGAAAACCTACAAGAAGAACTTTTTCCTGCCTCCGGGCCCCAAACCCTACCCAGGCCTACTTTCTCCACTAAACCCCTCCCCCTTTTCCAGAAACCCCGGACATGTAAACCCGTAACCACACCAAACCCTGGCATTAGGGCACTCATGAACCCTGCTATAATACCAAAACCCTGGTATTAGGCAAACTCATTAAACCCCACCATAACTCCGAACCCCGGCATTTTGCAGACTCGTGAATCCCATAATATTTACCAAACCCTGGTAAAATACTAACTCCAGTAGACAATTTTACCGAAGTCCAAGAATAGTATTAAAAAAAATTAACCTTCTGAATTTAACCAGTCTAGTCACACAAATAATTGGGATAACTGGAAGCATTGCCTATTTCTACCTATTATTGGTATTGTTTGTTTGTTTTTAACAGGGAAGTCTGGAAGATTTATTGTCTAATGAATCCGTGAAGTTAGGATGGGATTTCCGTTATTCTATTTTAAAAGATATATGTCGTGGAATGGATTTCTTACAACGTTCTGAACTGGGTTCTCATGGTCGTCTGAAATCTACCAATTGTTTAGTTGATAATCGATGGACATGTAAAATAGCTGGTAGGTTTTATAATTACTTCTATTATTTATAGATATTGAATGCCAATCCCAAGAATATCTAGGAGATTAAAACTGTTTACTTTTGTGTTAAAATCCCTTAAAATCCTCTACCTTAGGGTCAAGCAACTAACACAACACACGTGATACACTTTTAAACAACTTCAACCAGACAGTCTTTAACTGGAAATGGAGAACTGTGTCCCAAGCTGCATTATGCGGTGTCTGGATAAAACCAGCATTTTATTTTATAAAAAGTAATGCATAGGTGAAATTTAACTTACATTATCAAGTACGGCACATGGGTCATTCATTGTATAGACCTCAAAAGGAAGGAGAATCGATTATTTATTCGAAGTCTTAAAAGGGTTACGTGTACGGATAAGCACTTTTGACGTTTACGCCCAAACTACTCCCCAAACTACTCAATATTTTGACAAGGTAAATACACCATTCCTCTATATTTTGGTGCTTAAATTTCATACATACTCAATTATTGAGACTCTGCTCAAATCGGGGATAGTCCCTTTAATAATGGATGTTGTTGAATATTTTCTCTTTCTGTAGTGATAAGATGAGAAAGTATTGATGATTCATGTTCAGTTTAACATCCAATAAGACCTGACTAGTGATGTTTAATACCTCTTGTCAGCCTGTATTTTATAATATCATTTATAGGTTTTGGTGTTCCAACATTAAGATATAAAGCCCCTAGATTAACAGGTGAAAACGAAGAACCATTTAAACCAAGGTAAGGTAATCAGACGGCCCTTTATGGCTGGAAACCAAGGTATGGAGAAATAAACTCATTTCTCCCTCTGCCAAGGAAATGGTTAACCCTTCAGTGCAGCAGGCCAGTTTTGGCAGATCAAATACTTTGGAATATTTTGGTCTACTCTTAACCTATGCTTGTAACCTGTGTATCCAGGCTTGATATATAAAATGTACGAACGAACTGATGCATTGTTTGATAAACATCTTAATGGCTGAGATAAAAATATATACACAACAAAAAGAATATAACCAGCAGACATGATTTTTTCCCGCTTTAAAGTGGATTTCCGTTTTTTGTCCCGTCTGGTTCTGATTTTTTTGCGGTCGGTTCCGATTTTTGACAATGCTTTTGTTATGATATTGTTCCGCTTTAATTAATTCAAGCACCTTGTTTGAAAAGGCTAATATCATAAAACAAACAATCATTTTTTCAGGACAAATTTCTAACTGCTGAACTCTAAAATATCTTTTCATAACTTTAAAATCTGCCGACCGGATGTCAGCGATGTAAACATTAACAATACCGTATCGTAGATTCGCGCGAGATTGAACAAGATGGCCTGTCATTGTGTACAAGTGACATAGAGTTTCTCTATCGTGCCTATGATGGTACGGTACGTAATCATCGTCAGTTCTTTCGCACTATGGCTAAGGTCGTATATCGAGACGTCGACACCAAACTATTCGACAAACGACTTTATAATGGTTGGAACAGAAGTTGGAAGGCGAGCTTGTGAGACATTCTATTCGTAAAGTAAATTCCCGAGAGAGTCGTGAATTATTATTATTAATTACGGTTGGAGGGAGGTAGAAGTTTATTCAATTTAAGCAACATATTTTCTAGTCTAGAAAATTATACAGGGTCAATGAAAAGATCGGATGCATAGTTCAAACATTATTTATTTATTTAAGTAATCTGTAAATGAATTAAATACAAGAAAAATAAGAAATTTGTAGTAAATTTGAAGACAAATAAATACAAGAATATTGAAATTCAGTATGAGACCCCCCCCCCCCTTACTTTAAAATTACCTTCCCCCCCCCCCCCAAAAAAAAAAAAAACAACAAACAAACAAAAAAAAAACCAAACTGGTGTTGCCACACTGGACACGCCCCCCCCCCTCCCCCGGATTTGTTCAGCTTTTTTTTGCAACAGCTAAAATCATGGTGTGGGACGTTATTGGCTTAGTGGCTTTCTACATCTAGCCAGCAGTATATATTGAATGTTTTGTTGCCTGGCAATCTATCTTTGAATTTTCATGTTTTTCAGTTCCTTGTACTGGACCGCCCCTGAATTTCTAGCTACGGCTAAAACAATTGCAGATGTTGGCTGTGGTTCTAAAGCTGGTGATGTTTATTCGTAAGGCAACTGATTTATATTTTGTATTTATTTCTTGGATAACAGATGATTAAAACACTATAATGTAGTTTGGGAGATTAAGGGCTAAAATCTATGATCAATTTGACTAAATGCTGAAATGTATATTAAGTATTAAAGAGTGTGATATATACCATAATACACAAAGATATAAATTATATTATTATTGTCCCCCGCCTTTCGAAGAAAGTTGGGGGACTATTAAAATGGGTTCGTCTGTCTGTCTGTCTGTCTGTCTGTCTGTCTGTCTGTCCGTCTGTCCGTCACACTTTTTGGGACACAATAACTCTCTTCCCAATTGAACTAGAATGTTCAAACTTGGTGTATGTGTTTATTAGGTCAATGCCTTGATGGAGTTCGAAGATGAGCATTTTCCGCTTAGGGTAAGCAGAGATAAGCAATTTGATTGGTTGATGATTTGGGACACGATAACTTTAGTTCTAATTAAGTGAGAGTGATGGAACTTGGTGTATAGTTTCATTACAGTATAATGCCTTGACTATAAGCAGTTTGATTTGCCGAGACTTTGGAACACAATAACTCTCCTTCTAATTGAGTTAAAATGTTCAAAATTGGTGTGTATGCTTATTAGGTCAATGCCTTGATGGAATTCAAAGATGAACATTTTCTGCTTAGGGTAGGCAGAGATAAGCAATTTGATTGGTTGATACTTTGGGACAAGATAATTTAGGTTCATCTTGATTGATGATTTTTATGCCAATACAATGACTGCATTCTCATTCAGTAATGGATTCGACAGTAACAGTGTATAGAAACGATTGACTCAGACACGAGGGCCCTTTCCCTTGGCCAGAGGGACCCTTTTGTCAAGCGTGGGGGCCCTTTTGTCTGCCTTTAGGGTCCCCCTCACTAGGGTACATTTTCATTTTTCTCGTCGGTTTTAGCATTTTTCTTTATAAAACACTTTGGGATGACACTTCGTGTACAGTTTGATTGCTTGATACGTTTGAAAAAAATAAATGTACGATTGATTGATATGTGTCATCTATTTATTTTGGGATTTCGGCGGGGGACATCAGCCTCACTGTTGGCTTGTATTCTAGTTGCAGTTATATTACTATCACATTATAACATGTTTTATTCTGGTTGTAGTTATGGTATTATTATAACACGTTATATTCTGGTTGTAGTTATGGTATTATTATAACAGAAATGTGTTCACGAGAACAACCCTATACAACCGAGTTACAGCACTTGGAACCAATGGATATATTACATCTTGTTCATGATAAAAATAACCCGAAATATGCCAAACAAAAACAGGTATTAATATTGTTCTAAACAAAATCATAGAATATATTATTCACTTTTTCAACAACAGTAATAAATTGGTGATCATATTAAAAATCCATTAAAATAAAATGTGAACAAAATCTTTGATTGATAAATTAAAATAAGTCATTATAATCTCACTTATCTATAGCGTACCCCCTATAGTTCACTTAAAGTTAAGTGGATTTTTCCCACTTAAGTGAAATCTAATAGTTAAGTGACTTTCTTAGACATAATATAGCATTTGAATACAGGCAATGGTATTTATGATATTAAAGACATAGGATTACTTGCAAACTAGCTACAATATTCTGATAAGAAATTCAATTGGTCTACGTTGCGCCCTATTTAACAAGAGGGCTGCCATCTTCATTTTCCCTTGAACCAAATTGAAAGAGTCTGTTTTAAATTCCGATTGAATCCAAGTTGGGATATTATGTAACTTCGGTATTTTTTGGTTTTGTTTTCTTAATTAGATGTTTAATTATCAATTTTGGCACATATTAGCTTGGATTAAGTAAGTTGTGAGAAGTTTGATATTTTCAGGAAAATTCAAATTAATCATCGTTACTTTAATATTGCAACGATATCTGTTAAATGTTTTTGTTTTGTGTAGATCTGGTCTGATATGGGTACAGATACCAATAAACCATTCCGACCTGCAGTTGACGATAAGACGATATCCGATGATTATGAAGTTGTACGTAAAATGAAATTGGTATGTACGATTCTATCCGATAAACTACGACGGCAAATATCCAATAGATGTATCTGACACATTCTTCTACATAAAATAGTCTTGATTATCCAGGTCTATTAATGAGTGGGTGAACGATCAATAGACTGGTTGACGATGATTTCATTGGAGTTTTACCGGTCAACCACACCTTTTTTGGAAGATCTGATAAAAACACAGATCCAATTTTGTTATATAACCTGCATTCTACATGGTGTGAGGGCTTAGATAATGAAACTTGAACTTCATGTTTATATCCAAAAGATCCCGGGTTCCTTTTCATACTGGTGCGTGGTAAATCGTAACTTCCTGGATTATAGTCCCTGATTTAACGTAAAATCTGTTTTAGCATGTTCTCTGTCAACAGTTGCAAAATATGGACGTATTATACCTGACAACTGTTGGTTATGACTGGGGTAAGGGCTTGCTGGTATTAAACATTACCCTATAAACCTCAGAATGCCTCGTTCGGCATTTCTGTCCAAACGAGGTAAAAAAAATGCCTCGTTGTCTGCAGTTCCAAAACGAGTTTTTTTTAAATTGCCCTGTTTTTGGTACGAGGTATTTCGTTCAGAACGAGGCTTGGTAAAATGACTCGATTACTAAACATGTTTTTTTCAAGATAGTTATTAGCGGTATTTGCTATCGGCGAATTTGTAAAAATTGAAATTTATGTTATTTAATATGAAAATAAAACCAATCCAAACTATGATATTATAATCAGAGAAATAGACAAGACAAAAATACACGCCATACCATAAATTATTTTCGCATTATTAATATCCATTTGTCTTCATAATTATACGTTTTAATTAAATTTTAATGTGTGAGATATGCTTTATTTCCCATTTAATTGACAATTGGTATAAGCCGACAAATTTATCGCTGTGCGTTTATATAACTTTGCTCCAATAATATAGTGTGCAATGTTATAGGGTTTCAAGAGAAACAGTCAGTGCTATGGTCAAGTTATTTTTTTTTTTACAATAAATATAAATTTGATGCTTTTTTGATTAATAACAATGGATAATTTGTTGTATTTAGATCAGATAAACACTAATTTGTTGTCTGCGATATCAGTTAGGTGGAGGTGTAAACACAAAGCTACCTTGATTAATTTACAACCCCAATTTAGTTTTCACAACACCTCAGTTGTTACTTAACACCTATACCTAATTGAGGTAATAAATCAATCAATCAAGGTAGCTGTGTCTGCAATAGTATTACACCTCCACCTATGGCGTGTATTCTTGTCTTGTCTATTTCTCTGATTAAAATATCATAGTTTGGACTGGTTTATTTTCGTATTAAAATAACATAAATTTAATTTTAACAAATTCGCTGATAGCAAATACAGCTAATAACTATCTTGAAAAAAAACACGTTTAATAAACGAGGCATTTTACCAAGCCTCGTTCTGAACAAAATACTTTGTTTCAAAAACAGGGCTATTTAAAAAAAAAGCGTTTTGCAACTGCAGACAACGAGGCATTTTTTTTTTACCTCGTTTGGACAGAAATGCCGAACGAGGCATTCTGAGGTTTGTAGTGTTGTATACATGTAAAACAGTGGACATGGTATGATTTATTATTGTAGTTAATGGATGAATGCTGGAATGATATACCTGAAAACCGACCAACTTTCAGACATATTTTAGAAAGTTTGAATATTATTCATCCTGTGAAAGGTGAACTTATCGATAATCTAGTCAATATGGTAAGTTATAAAATAAATCTTCTCTCTATAAATCACATAATTTATATCAGCTATAGGAGTGGAAGTATCCTTACATTGTTTCTGTTTCGTTTACAGTGTTCAAAGTCATGGATTTGGACAAAACAATCAAAGTTTCATGTACTCATTGGTGTGCATGTAAAAAAAAAAACAAACTAGACAATTTTTTGAAGAATAGGTGAAAATTTGATGTTAGTGCAAAATTTCACTCATTTTTTTATTGTATTGCTATTGTCCATCATTTGTCTGCATGGCGGGAAAAAAGTAGGACATTTCATTAATGGTTGGAATTCCAGAAGAGAGAGAAATAGGTTTGAACCTCCACTAGACACAAACTAGGTTATTTTGAGACTAGCATGTGGTTTAATTTTATTTCAATAATTAGCTTGTGTGTAGGGTCTTTAGCAGTGAGAGGACCCGGACAAAAACGCATAAGGTTCAAAATGCGACCCTACTTCTTGTAACGTACAACTGGCAAATTGTAACCACGCCGGTTGACTCAATAACCATTCAGTTACCGCCCCCCCCCCCCCCCCATGAAGAATGGGTGAAAAGATTTGATCTGGGAATAATTCCTACGCAAGGAACAGGTGGTCCAGAAAGAAGGATTTTAAATTTCATTTTTTTGCCTCTGTATTATTTCTTGTTATATACTTATCTTTTATAATGGAACCCATGAAAAAAAAAATTTTATAGTTAGAAAAGTATTCAAGTAATTTGGAAGCCATCGTTGCTGACCGAACTAAAGATTTAATGATAGAAAAGGCTAAAACAGAACAACTTATCAGTCAAATGTTACCAAAGAAAGTGGTTGAAGACTTGAAACATGGTAGGAAAGTTCTCCCGGAAGCCTTCGAGTGTGTCACCATCTTTTTCAGGTGAGTGTAGGGGTGGGGAGTAAGGGATTGGTAGGGATGGGTGTAAGGGATTTGTAAGTAAGAGTGGGGAGCAAGTAGTTAGTGGGGAGTATAAAGGGATTGGTAGGTAGGGGTGGGGAGTAAGGGATTGGTAGGTAGGGCTGGGCGTGGGTGGTAAGGAGTTAGTAGATTAGTCTGATTTATTACCAATCTTTTATTTTTATTAAAGCATCTGTTAATCTTGTTTTTTGTCATTGCCCCTGTCTGTCTGCTCACATAGTTACTGGTACATCACTGATTTTCAAGTACAGAAATTGAATTGACAACAGTTTATTTCGATTTTGGAAATATATTATCTGACCTAGCTTATCTAATTTATTGCCATGGGTGCACCACTTGGGCAGTTTGGGTCAGTCTGAGGAATGGACTATGAATTGTGTTAAAGGGTTATGAAACTGTTAGAATTTATGAATATCGTCTGATTATTATGATATAAATTTGTATTTTTCCAGTGATATTGTTGGTTTCACAGCTATTGCACGTGATAGTACACCATTCCAAGTTGTAGATTTATTGAATGATCTGTATACAACATTTGATGCTATTCTTGATAATTATGATGTATATAAAGTAGAAACTATTGGTGATGCTTGTAAGTCAATTATTATTTCAATGCTGAGTGAAATGAAATGAGTTTAACGTCCTACTCATTCTCCAACTGGGTTAAGGAAGATGGGCATATGCCATACAGTGTGCCAGAGGGAAATTTTACCCAGGCAGTGGCACTATGACCTACTCATATATCGAATTCCAACACCAATGTATATACAGGACCTTGTTTTTCTCTCCCATCCAAATGACTAGATAGCTGTCCTTATCAGGCCCGCCGTTTTGCACCACTGATAAGGTGAAATCACCCCGGAAAATCCTGATGAACTTTCTCGGCCAGTGCAGGGATCGAACACACATATTTGAATGATAAAAGTATCTGTTGTGATAATATAACACATTTTAACAAAGTCCTGTGTACAAGATGGCGTGCATGCAAAATAACACTTGAATTTGTAATAAGAGTAGCCCCTCATAGCACATTGTATGGTGTATGCCCATCTATATTAGCCCGTTTTGTGCAGATAAAAAGTTGGGTCCTACTGTTTGGCCCAGGAACAAAGTAAGACATCAGTACTGCCATCTTGAAATGGGATGTAATTCAAAAATTTGAAGCCCTTTAAACGCTCCCCTATTTGTCCAAGCATTCCAAGTTTTATGTTGGTTATATTTAAATTTTTGGAGCCATAACCTTCATCCTCAAGTAGAAGAACGGGATGAGTAGTTTCTGGAGCTGAATTTCTAAATGTAAACAATGATGTTGTAATAGTGGTATAGTGAATAATATTGTGGTCTGAAACCACACTTTCAAGTAGATATAAGTTGTCTCCCTTATTATGTAGTTCTGCCTTTTTAAGTAATAAATATAGAAATTGGAGAGAGAGAAATGGGGTTTAACGTCCACTCAACACAAACTAGGTCATTTCGGGACTAACATGGTTTAATTTTATTTCAATAATTGGCTTGCAGGTAGGGGTCTTTAGCAGTGGGAGGAAACAGAAGTGCCCGGAGGAAACCCACGAGGTTGAGAAGGCGCCCCTATCTCCATGCCACATACGCGCACACCAGGGCTCGAAACCACAGCCACAAGCCAGAGGTGACTGGCCAGCTAGAAATCGAAGCACGGCACTCTAGACCACTAGGCTATCCCAACCCCCCATGGAGAATGGTTGTTTTTAATTGTCACCCACAAGTTTAATAATATAATATGCGTATGTTTTAATATTAATCAAAACTGAGTAACAAGTGATGAATGTTGTTATGGTTGTTTTTGTAGATATGGTTGTAAGTGGTCTACCTATTAGAAATGGTAAATTACATGCAGGCGAAATAGCGACAATGTCTTTAGATTTACTGTCCTCCATGGTTGGTTTCAAGATTCGTCATTTAGAAAATACCATGTTACAGCTTCGTGTTGGAATGCATTCTGGTTTGTACTGGTTTTAATTTAACGATGATATTAATCTTCTTTTGACAAGATGAGAAACACTTGTAGAAACTGTTCAAATTTATTTTGAATATATAAGGTTTAATATAACTTCCTTTCTCAGATTTCTGAGTATAGAGGACTCTGTCACATCCAAACTCTTATCACTCCGGCACTCTGTGACATCCGACATGATTTTCTTGTCCCGATTTATTTCCTTACTACTTCAGCTATAAAATCTCTGGTAAATCCGGACTCTGTATGTTCCGGATTACAATGTCAATCAGCCATTCCATCACATGATTTCCATTGGATCGACTTTGTATAATCCGGCCTTCAATCGATAGGTGTGAAGCAAGCAATTATTACCAATCATGTGTGTGTGAAATAGCTTTATCGTCCGCTTCCACCGAGGTGATATCACAGACAATCAATTATCGGTGGGTTTATTGATATTACCAATCAATTATCGGTGGGTTTAAAACTCGACGGGCGTGAAGCCACAAACTCTCTTTTCATCACTGAATACAGGTGCTAAACATTTTCAATATTATATATTTTATATAATCTTGCCTACTTCAGGTCCATGTGTAGCTGGTGTAGTAGGTTTAAAGATGCCTAGGTATTGTTTGTTTGGTGATACTGTTAATACAGCATCTAGAATGGAATCAAGTTCTATAGGTGAGATTATTTACCTTTTATAAAATAAATATTCAGATTCTCAAACAAACCATACTAAATATCTGATAAAGAGAGTAACAGTTTATTTTTGTATTTTTATCCAAAACATCTTATAATTGGACTATTAAAGATGTTTCCGTCAAATTTCGACTGTCCAACGATCTATTACATAAACGCTATGTACACAGATTCCATACCGCCAGAACAACGAGATACTGTGCCTTGTCAGATCCTTTTTCCATAGTGGAATTTTGTACAACTCAAGTGAAATTGTTCATAGGGGAATGTTTTAACACCCCTCCATATGTGAATATTGTAAAGTCCTTTCAAACTCATGAAAATTTAGAATGCTGTATGAATGATTTATTTATATTCTACAGCTCTGAAGATTCATATGAGTAGTAAAACAGCTGATATCTTAATGGAGTTGGGCGGTTATATATTAGATTGTCGTGGTGAACGAGAAGTAAAGGTAGGATTCATTCTAAAACAATATAATTAATCAAGATACACAATCATATATCACACAATGGGGTAGTTGACTATACTCATGAACCTTGCTTCTAATAGAAGAAAGGGAATTGGTGTATAGTTTCATTATATTAATATATTGACTAAACTTAATTTATGAAAATTTTCTGCTCAGTTTAAGCATATTAAAAGATAAAAGTGCCATGCATCTATTTATGTTGGGATTGACTCTGGGAACATTAGCCTAGCAAGTGGCTTGTTTACCAAATCCCTCACCATCTTAAAACTATCATTTGCTCAGTCCAAATGTAGAAACACTGTTAGTCTCAAATAACAGCCACTCCACACAGACTACATCATTTCACAACTTACCTGGCTGAATTTTATACCAATAATTGGTTTGCGAGTAACCCTACTTCTTGTCACGCCATTTGACGTAATGATAGAAGTTATGACCTTGGCTTGTGCATAACCCTACTCTTTGCCACGCCCCTTCACTTAATGATTGAATATATGATCTAAAGTGCCTGCATTAGACCACTGGGCCAGCCAATCCCTTCTATAACTATAGTGTAATAACTCCATACAGTGACACGATGTAAATAAGTATATTAAACGATATTTTCACATTATATTATACAGGGTAAGGGAATGATGACAACGTACTGGTTAGATGGGAAAGAAGGCTACGATAAACCCCTTCCAACACGAGATATGGCTATTTCCATCTCTAAACACGAGTTCAAATAAATTATATGATTTTATTTTTATATTTATATTGAATTGTAAAATACTGGTAATTGTTGTTTTGAATCAGTTTTTGAAGAAAAGTGAAATATAATGTTTACAGGTCTTCATGTTGGTGGCAAACTTAGACTCACTTAAAGGGTTTTTTGTTTTTGAAAATGCTCAGTTAAAGCAGCTAAGTCTCTAATTAAATATAACACAAAGTCTTCGACATTAAAAACACAAATTATTTGTCAATATAAATCAACATAGATGTTGTAATCTTATCAGGAAAATACTAGCGATTCAACTCCTTTAAATTGCGAAATTAAAAAAAGAAAAGAAATTAACCTCTACAACTGATGCATTAAGTGCTAATACTGAACCGGAAATGTAGAATTAGTAGGTAGATTTACTGGGAAGGTAGAATGACTCAACCAGGTCAAATTACTGAACCGGAAAGGTAGAATTACTCAAACAAGAAAGTATATAGAATTACTCAAGCAGACAGGTAGAATTATTGAACCGGAAAGGTAGAATTACTTGAGATCAACTTAAAACCAAAATTAATTAATTTGTCTCCACTAAAGTTGTATGGAGATTGTCTGAAGCCTAAGTTCTGGTGAGCCAATTTAAACCATGATATTTGCCAACATGAAGGCCTGATGTTACCAGACAAATTATTCAGGTTTGTTTAAAGAATAAAGTATTGGGAACTCTCAGTAATAACAGAAAGAAAGACGAGGAATTCAATGAGAATAGAGCAGATGTTCCATAACAGTATTGACATTACAGAGTTCTGCTAATTATATATACACATTTTAAGGCCAGACATGTCAGGGGTTTGTCAAGGAAATCGATTGTTCAAAGGGACTCCACAAAATATATTGTGTCTTTTTCATTCAAATTATTTTATTGCCAGCGAAGATATTAGCCTTGCAAGGTTTGACAATATGTATTCATTTATTGCAACCACCATACTGGTTGTTCGAAGCTAAGACTCGCTTCTCCATGGCTGAACAGTTCTAATCTATACCATCAAGAGTTAATTAAGGTCAAATCATGTTTAGAAATCTCTAATTAATAATTTATAAACATTTCAGGCCTAAAAAGAGATCTGCAATAGGCAGATTTGGCTCTTGCATAATGTATATTTAAACATCATTTTATTTCTTCCAAAATGAGAAACTTGAACAGACTTAGTGGAGTCCCCTTTAACTAGCTTATTCTAGAATTTCTTATTACAAGTATTTTTAAACTGGAACTAAGTGACTGTCATATTGTAAAATACTTCATTAAGATATTGTAACCGTATTTAACCGGAAAACTTGGATTACATGCTCCTGACCGTGGTTTTCTCTTTTAAATTCAACCAGTTGGTCAATTTTTGACGTAGTTTTAACATGAGCTCATGGTTTCTAGGAGCCACAGCAGGTAAGATGCTGGCTCGCCAGCCTGGAGACCCCATGTGCCACCGAAATTATCTATTGACTTTTAAAAATTGTGATCGCTTAACAAAAAATTCTTGAGGACATGCGTAAGAATTCTATCAAAAACTATTATTCATGTAAAAGCAACATTCAAGTTTAGATATTAAAACTGCTTATACAGATGACTTTTACTCTCTGACTCTCTAATAGTTCCAGTTAGTTTATGGTCTACCATAAAGATCATGGGTCCAATTTATACCAATCTTCCTCATCAAAAATATATAAATATTGCATGGTTATATTGTTTTATCATTGTATCAAATCTGACGACAAACCCCTCGACTTATAAGATTATATCCATTCCATCTCATTTTTACTTCACCTATTTTATTTATATTTTAATTTTGTTGAGTTTCTCGTAAATAAAGAAAATATAATAAAGGTTAGTTTTTGTTCTATTGTCTAGTGCAGGGTTTAGTACATAATGCAATCTGGCTAGAATTTGGTCTCCGAGATGCCTAACAAGATCATAGTTCTGACCATGTTCCTGAAGCAATGACCACAATTTTTACAAGATCTAGCAACTGCTTTGCAATTCCCTAACTTATAGCTAGCTACGTTACAGTAGCTTCCAATCAGAGATGACATAAAAACACTCAAATCAAACATGGCAACCTCCACAAAAACTTTTGACATTGAACAAACCTTGACCTTGAACTTGTGCAACTCAATCACAAGTAGACATGATACCTTTAAAGCTTGAGAGTTGCTATTCACGATGATCAAGGAATCTTATAGGCTCCCAACTAGCTGGGTGAATATCCAATCGAAATATGTAGGGTATTACGTGAAGGCCTTGATTAAGTTGTACCTACAAGCCTTCTATTGAAGATGAGTTGTAACATCTAGACATTTAATCCATGAAATGGGCTGATGAGGGAAGCAAATTAAGAAAACAGCTTATAAACTTAATTTTTATTATAAAATATCAAATTTAATAATAAATATATATCACAGATTAAAGTTCTGACAGCTGCATGGATGAGGAAATCAGGTTGTTTAACGTCTAATGTCTCTTTCTTACATTATTATGACAGGATTCTGCTTTCTCAATTTCCTACAAAAATTCAAAATTCATTTTTGACAAGTGATATCGATGGGAATGGCATAATGTCTAGTGGAATAGATAAATGTTACATTTTCCCTGATAGAAACCCCACCATGTCAAATAGGTGGTGCTACTCGTTCCGGTAGAAAACCCTCCATTTTACCTAGATGATGCTACTCAGTAGAAACTCTGCCATGTTAGGTAGGTGATGCTACAATCTGTCACGTAGTGCTACTCATTGTCCAAGCAGAAACCCCATCATGTAGGTAGGTGATGCTACTCAATGTCCAGGTAAAAACCCCACCATGTTAGGTAGGAGATGCTACTCATCGTCACATACAAGTCTCAGATCCAAGTAATACTACTCATTGACAGATCTTATGATCCAATCTCATCTATTCAACCCCCTACGTACGTTCGATTCAACAGTACACAAGCAATGGACACTTGACTTGCTCATGAATATAATTATAATGATATTGTTCGATACACTGCTGAATGTGTGTAGTCTTGTACATAGGCGTACGGGGGAATTTTTGACTAGGGGGGCGGTGGTGGTTGGTGCCCAAAAAATATAGTTAGGTTCTTAGTATGTTACACAATAATAATCATAGGCATACGGACTCAATGGCAGTTAGGGGGGCAGGACCCAAATTGCCCGGAAAATTTTCGGGTTTACAGACGCATACCCCCCCCCCCCTCCCCTCAAGAAAATTTTGGAATATTGACGGCTGTTTTCCTTCTATTTCAACCCGTGAAAAAAGCAATTTCAAAGTGATCAAATTTAGCTTAATTAGGGTAACTTCAATTTGGTCAAATACAGTCCACCTGCTGACCCGAATTCTAAAAATAATCAATCGTCGCGGAGTATGTGGGCCTCACCCTCCGGAGAAAAATTTGAAAATTTAACCACCGCAATTGCGTTTTCTGCTATTCTAGCCCATGTCAGTAACTCCAAAAAGTATCCAATGGTTTTGTAACCGAAATCCCACTCCGAATTCCAACCAACCAACCAGACTGTTGTAGTTGCATTTACAAATACTAATCGATGCCCGAAAACTGTCGCACAAAGTAGAATGGCTCCAGACAAACTGTTTTAATCCATAGTCGACTCAGTACAAATTCATGGTTGTCAATTAAAAGAAAAGTAAAATTAGTGATTTAGGGCTCAAGGACAGTTAGGGAAGCAAACTAAACAGAAATTCAGGTTTACAGACGGCAGCGCCTGTTTTTTTCGATAGACGAAGAAGCGGAGTTGACCTTGATAGAACTCCCAAGAAATTTTGGAATATTTGACGAAACGCGTTTTACTGCTATTCCAGTCCGTAAAATTAGTGTTTTATTAGATTTCGGGCTAAGTAGGTGAATTTTTTTTTCACACTTTATCTGCCTGCCCGAAAAGTCAGCTTGCCCGAAAGTTAGGGGGTTAATGTTGATTTAAATTGACAAATTATTCGTGTTTTCAATGTTTAGGATTTTGGATGATATTGAGTTAGGGACTTAGCTACTTTAATATTATTAATACAAAATATAGGTTCACGTACCAGGCCTGTAGGATGGAAACGAAGTGTGCAGATTCTTTTACAAAGCTAACGGACCGAGTACCGACCATATTTCCGATCCGAATGCTGCTAAGGGTGTCTGTGTTTTTATTTAACCAAATCACGTATGAATAAATATGCATTTTAAGTGATTCTAAGGAGTTTTTACCAAATAAAAAAAAGTTCAATTTTTATTTGAAGGCCCATGACAGGTTCTACAATATCTCTTTTGCGATGAATAAGTTCTTGATTTCTAAATCATCAATAAAAGAGAACTAAATTTTATTTACTTGTAATATACACAACTAGAAACAGTTGTTTATGTAACTGTAACGCGTGGCTTACTGTACTGCAAACAAAAGAGGGTCCGAGTCATAAGATTTCTATTTAATTGCCTAACTATATAGACACTCTGAATTTAAATTCGCTGTTAAATTGGACACATTCAAAAACACAATATTTTTTTATACAACTTTTACAAAGTACAATTGTGTGCCCAAATTTTCCCAGCATTTGGTGCCCAAAATGGGGGGGCGGCCGCCCCCCCAGCCCCCCCAGCTCGTACGCCTATGGTCTTGTAACACATCTCCTGAACTTAATATTTCACAGATGCTCGATTCACTTCAAATTAATGCTTAAAACACAATTAATGGTAATTTTATGTAGATCAGAGGAAAATGGGGGTTTAATTCACTCAACACAACGTATTTTTGGGACTCGCATATCGTACAATTTTATATCAATAACTCATTTGCATGTAGGAGGGGTCTTTAACATTGTATTAAATAATCTTTATATTTTTTGATTTATACATACCTGTCGTGGAAATAACCATTCTAAAATCATAAACAATAAATAATTGATAGCAATAGCCATTACATAGACTTTACCAGCTACGATACCAAACTCATTATATCTGAAAATATATAAATCAATATTATTGAGGAGAGGGGTTGTGGGGGGGGGGGGGGTAACTGTCCCCTGTCCATGGATCTCTGGGTCCTGTACACATTGGATACAGGATGGAGTGCCAGGAAGGGAATGAGTTGGGACAGAAAATAGAGGTCCTTTGTACATCCTGGTATACATGTAAAACAACTTTCAACTTATCAAAGAATCAAAATTATTCAACGAAAATGTATGAGGATGCTAGTGCGCTAAGGTTGAAGAGTACCATTTCACAAAGTGGATACTCGATTCACAGTCCAGAACGTCTGGAATTGACAATTACAATCAAGTGAGGCGGAATTCAGTCCTGTCAAAGTTCTGCCAGTCCCGACAGCCAAGGTGGAGTGAGTAGAATTGTGACGTATTCCTAATAAAAAATATGTTTCAGCTATCATGATTGGTTGAGATATTTTTTATACTGTCGGCACATGCGTTGTACTCCAAAATTCTCCTTTTCACTCGATGGACACCAGTTTTTAGAATTTAAGTAAAATACATTGGATAAATGAAGTTGTTGAGGGGAAGGGATTGACAGTGGATAAGTGGGGAAGACGCTGGCCTGTAATAAAATCTACAAAACATGCCAACATCTTGAAGAAACAAAAAAAAAATATCAAAAATATATATTTACGTTTGAACTCTTTGTTTAAAGTTTTTAGTATTTTTATCAGAGATCTGATTGTAGACTGTTTCTGTTCTCTTGGCCACGTTTTGCCACGTATAAAGTTTTCTTATTCTATCATGTATTTCATCTGGCGGTATAACGTTGACGCCATCTTTTATTTCTTTTATTGATTCTTCCAAGGCTTCTACTAAAGCTATAACAAAAACAAAATCAAATGAAATAAATGCCAATCTTCGGCAGCTGGGTAGGTGCAAAAAAGTAGGATGTTAAACCCCATTATATTTTTTTTCAACCAGTGTAGACATGCCCCATACTATTACCTAATTTGGTCAACAATCACTGTTAGTGGTGTTTCATAAATAAGACAACCAAAAAGGTAAATAACCAATCATTGTGTTTAAGGTGAGAGAGAGAGAGAAATGGGGTTTAAAGTCCACTCGACACAAACTAGGTCATTTTGGGACTAACATATGGTTTAATTTTATTTCAATAATTCGCTTGCACGTAGGGGTCTTTAGCAGTGGGAGGAAACCCACGAGGTTGAGAAGGCGCCCCTATCTCCATGCCACAAGCGCTCACACCAGGGATGGAAACCACAGCTGCAAGCCAGAGGTGACCGGCCAGCTAGAGGTCGAAGTGCAGCAGTCTAGACCACTAGGCCATCCCAACCCCCGTGTTTAAGGTACCAAAACATCATACATTTCTGTAGAATTACTTGATGTTTTACTTGTTCATGAATTTGGAACCATATTAGGTCAAGGCCACAATATTGTTACACCAGGAACTGGTAGTACCTGATTGCTACCCATATTGTTGTTCTTCTTGGGAGAAATGCACCTCCAAAAAAGTCTAAAACTCCATCAATCTTACAAGAAAATTAGTATGTGGTTCCTTGGATAATTTTTAATTTCAAACGACGTCACAATTCAAAGACAGCAATGATGGCGTTGTTTTCGATTCCTTATCCTTATAGTACTCTTGGACATACAGTAGAATCTGCATTAAGCAGCCACCCATGGGAATTTTTACGATTGGCCGCTTAACGGGAGTGGGCTCTTAATAAAATCTCGTGGTTTTTTGTGCTGACATCAATTAGTATTAAGCTTGGGTACACTTGCATCGGTAAATTTGGCATTCGCTGAATCTCGGACATAACTTCCGTAAACTTGTCATTTTGTCCCAACCTTCAATACTACTGTCTATCATTGTGATGCATTCGATAATATTTATCCATTTTTGTAAAAATCTCATGCTTTTTTTTTGTGCTGACATCAATTAATATACGCTTGAATGCATTGGAAGCAAACACCAATACTTCACTTGCATCGGTAAATTTGGCCGTCGCTGGATCTCAGACATAACTTCTGTAAACTTGTCATTTTGTACCAACCTTCCATAATACTGTCTATTATTGTGATGCATTCGATAATGTAATCTATTTTTGTGAAGAAAATCGATGAATTAATCTTATGTTATCAAAAATAAGCACATGAACCAAAAAACATCGCTGATTTTGCTACCGATCCACAGGGGGTGTAACTCTGTATGTAATATTATAGGTGGCGCTAAAAACGTCTATTTAACAACATAGCGGCTTTTAGTAGGTACTTTCAATTTATTCAATCAGTATCAAATAATGTTCCGTTAAGTGTGAAAACAATGATCGGGTTAGTCGTTTAATAAAACAAAAGATTAATTAACAGATAATCCCGGGTTAATTGTTATTTTCATATTTCTTTTTACGTGATCAGTGGGAGTCCAGTTAATTGATTACTACTCACGATATTAGCAGGGGAGTTACGAAGAACGACAAGATGGTATCATTCAACAATGGCCGTTGAATGGGCGATGTTTTGTTAAATTTATTAGCAAAATAGTGACCGCTGGCCGCGTTAGAGGAGTGGCCTTTGAATAAAGAGATGAAACAATAGAATTTTTACGGGGGGAATTTATTGTGATTGCTTACAAGGAGATGTCGCTGAATAGGAGTGGCTGCTCATACGGATTCTACTGTATTACAATTATTTTTATATATTTATTAACCTGAATTACGTACCATTTACACTGGGGTCTGCTAGTCTAATTAAATCTGGTGGTAAAACTTCTGGTACGCCACCGACGTTTGTACTAACAACCTTTAACCTATATAAATATATAACATCATCATTACCTACATCAACATATACCAGTAGTACTACCTACCTTTAACCTATATAAATATATACCAACATTAGTATTAACTACCTTTAAAATACACATGTGATGTTGGCGTATCATTATTTCAAATAATGGTATGGACAATGTGCCAAGGGTACATTATTTATACACGTATGTCATTACAAAGCATGTGCAAGTGTCTGTATTTTAAGTTGTTTAATGGTCTCGAGCTTAAGACATTGCGTAATATATAGAAACAACATTTGTGACTAACATAAGAGTTTGGTGACACTGATATGTACAGCAGACAGTTAACATGTTTAATAGCACCTGTTCAGCACAATACAAAGAGACACGTAAATCAGAAAATCTTTAGTGGTCTGCTTCCTGAATCATTGCTAAATGCCATGAGTGGTCCCCCCTGGCACAGCAAATTTTTATCAAGAAGAATTTGTAAATTAAATTAGAAACCTAAGATGTAGGTATAATTATATAAGATGATATATATTAGAGACTGAAAAGAAACTTACCCACAACAAGCAGCTTCAACAATAGCTATACAAAATGCTTCTGTTAATGATGTATTTAATAATATATCACCTTGTACTAAAACCTGAAACAGAAAACATCACTAGCAGGTTACAGTCTAATACAATATAGTCTAATATATATAGTCTAATAATGGACACAATTTGTCAGTAATTTACACTAATTTATAACTTTATTCTAAAGCACAAGAGGAAAAAATGGGGTTTAATCTCAACTCAACACAAATTAGGTCAATTCGGGACTAACATATTGTTCGAGTTATTTCAATAATTCAGTTGCATGTAGGGGTCTTTAGCAGTAGGAAAAACATGGAGGACCTGAAGAAAACCCTTGAGGTTTGACAGGCAACCCAACTCCTTGTCCCTTGACTCAATAACACACTCTCCTAAAAATTACAGAGGTTGCATTAGATGACCTAATTACCATCAGGGAATATATCTTAAAAAATAAATTAAAATAAATCCTACATCTCTAACTTTACTGTGTTCTAAGGCACCTCGTAACTGGACTCGATCATGGAGTTGATATTGTTCTCGTACTTCTTCTAAAATTAATTCTTTAGGACCTGATCCTCCTGTTCAAATAAAAACATAAAATAAAACACAATATCTTTTCGTTTTCATTTATTCTGGAAAAAAACGATCAGCAAAAAACATCTGTCGAAATATATCTCACTTTAATACAATCTTATCGTTTTCATTTATGCTGAAAAAACAATCAGAAAAAAAACATCTGTCGAAATATCTCCTTTTATATATTATTAACTATTTACATGAAATACAGCCACTGGTGTTATTATTAATATATTTTGGGACCACTGAGTGCTTTCTGTGCCTTTCAGTGGTCGGATAATTACTTAATTATGTGTACATTATTGATAATGGTTCTCTAGTCCTATAAATTCTGTGTCTTTCAGTGATCGGATAATTGCTTAATTATGTGTACATTATTGATAATGGTTCTCTAGTCCTATAAATATGTCTGTCTGTCCTATTGACGATACAGATTGTAAACAACTGTTAATTATCATGCAAATTTTACCGTTAGTTCTTGTATTTTCTTTCATAGCACTGGTATCCAGTAATTATTGTTAGCGATCACTTATTATTTTTTCCAGTATCTTATTGTTTTTATTTGGGCTTGAGAAAAGAGAAAAAAGCTTGTGGAAGCGTAATAAATCTGTGACTGTATTCTTATAAATGGTCGTTGGGTTTTTAAGGTTGCATTAGACACCGTATCTCAAAAGGCAAGACAACACCTTTAACATACAGTGTACTAAACTTAGATTGTCCGTCTACAGATAGCTCCACGTGAGTCGTGAGAACAAACACGAAGCTAGCTGACCGACATTTTATGTTGTGAATTTCCATTTCCGTCTTCTCATTCCTACTGGTTCCACCTCAAACTGATCCCGCAGTGAATATTCGCTTGGCCGCTACAATCACTGATAAGCATGACATCAACGAGGCTTAATGCGTACGGCATATTAACTTTTTTACTCCGACAAATTAATTCTCAAACATTTTTTTGAGGTAAAAGAAAAATAAATAAAGACGTTTGAAGTATTTCTAGTTAAAAAATATTTCCTATTTAGTGTAAATGGGTATTAAAATGAGTAAAATGCATCATTTTGCCCAAAGCAGTTAGGTGTTAAGTAAACATTGCACGAGCGGTTGAGCCAATGACTACTGCCGTGTGCAGTCAACGCATGTGTTGTGGACAGTCATCTGTTACAGAGTTAATTCGTAAATAATTCTCTGTGAAACAGATTGGATCCACCTATAAAACACAACTAATTCTTCTGTTAAGTTTTTTCTTATTATACATTAGTCTGTGATATAACCCTTGTTGGAAGCCAAGACATATAGTCAAGCTATCGTATTAAAGCTACATTCAATGAATACCTACCTATGAGAAATTGCACATCTGGGTATTTTTGGGTTATTTTTGGAATAATACCAGCTAATAAGTCTATACCTTTCCTGTAGACTAATCGACTCACTAAAACAATTGTTACTGAAAAATACAAAATATTCATTGAATACAAATATCTTTTAACTTAAAATTGAAAATTACTTTGACTTCATCATAGCTCACGACGTGGCACATGTCTGTCAGAATTAGTTTGTTAAAATTCATCTCATTTCAGGATAAGTATTTACACTAACGGTAACAAACTTTAATTTTAATTTGTGTCCGTTGTCTAGTAGAATTAGTATTTAGACGATTACAAAAACGGTAACAAACTTTACTTAGTATTTACACTGTAACTATAATAATAAAGAAAGAGAGAGAGAAATGGGGTTTAACGTCCACTCGACACAAACCAGGTCATTTTGGGACTAACATATGGTTTCATTTTATTTCAATAATTCGCTTGCGCGTAGGGGTCTTTAGCAGTGGGAGGAAACTGGAGTACCCAGAGGTTGAGAAGGCGCCCCTATCTCCATGCAACATACGCTCACACCAGGGCTTGAAACCACAGCCGCAAGCCAGAGGTGACTGGCCAGCTAGAGTTCGAAGCGCGGCACTCTAGACCACTAGGCCATCCCAACCCCCCTATAATAATAAGAAACTTTTCTTTTATCTGCAGAACGTTAACTAGAATTAGTATTTATATTAACGATAACAAACGTTTCTTTTATGTTGTGTCCAGTATCTAGAATTAGGCCAAAAAAAAAAAGAGTTCTGTTTCCTGTAACGGATGGAAAATAGGGTAGGGTCGTTAGGTAGGGTTTTTTTTTTTTTTTTTTTTTTTTTTTTTAATATTATTATTAGATCTCCTCGACAGGGGGTTCAGGTCAAAGTTTCAAATGACAGAAACAATTTTTTTTAAAAATATTTTTTGAAAACATACATAAAAAGCTACCCATTTTTTTTTATTTCATCGAAATATTCCAATTAGATCCAAAATCATGGAATTTTAAAATCCGAGATCGAAGTCAAAAATGTAATCAAAACTGTCCGTATGTCGTATAATATTCTGTGCGAAAATCTTCAATTTTATGTTGGGTTGAGTCGGTGCCGTGAACATAAAATACGAATAGATTTGTGGTATTCTTGGATAATTGTTTAAAATGTATCAGAGACTCGATTACGATTTAAATATTATCTTTGGTGGCAAAAGAACTTTTAATCGTTTAATGATGATAAAAACAATAGCGTGGGGAGGCCATTTTGTTCAAGGGAAATAACTCGCGCTGAAAACTTATATCGTACCGTTGCACGAAATTGGTCCGTAATAAATTTATTTGTCTTCTTTTAAATACCAATCGAACAGATCCTATCCACCTGTTTGAAATATAGGTTCACGTGTTTATGTCCATCTGCGAGCCGTTGATAATTAGAACAAAAGTTGTGAGCTTCATAGTTTTTCGGAACTTGTGCATTATCTATACGAAACCCGTAGTCTCGTTTTTCACGTCAGTTAGCGATCTCGCGTCAAAAGTATGGCAGATCTTAATAAACGTTCGTTGTACCCGCTTATTCCGATCGATAAATGCCGATTCAAAGAACGATGACATTAATATTCATTTATAGCAACAAATAATATATATATTTTCACGAATCCGGTTGGGTTAGAGTATTCTGAACGGTCGCTTGGTGAAGAAATTTTTTTTTTTATTTCTCTTGACACTAAAAAAAAATTTGAGTCGGCAGGTTTTGTAATGGGTCGGTCGGGTTACCGGAAACATAACATTTTTTTTTTTTGGCCTTAGTATTTATATTAACAATAACAAAATTCTTGTTTACTTTGTGTTGGTAGAATTAGTATTATAATATAACAATTAGAAAGTTTACTTTTATTTGGAGTACGTTGACTAGGATCTGGTTTAAACATGGTAGCATCAACAGCATTTGGTATCACTGAAACATTCTCTGGTTTAATCTGTGCACGTAGAACGGTATTCTCCTTACTGAAATATACAATACAACGATAAATACATGTATATACAAAGATTAAACATTTATCTTTCTTCTCAACAACAATAAAATCAAAGACCAGAAACTTTAGGTTATATAATTAATTAGATATCATTAATTTTAACCGTGGCTAACTAGTTAGAGAGGTGGGGTATAATTACGCCACTTGACTCAATGACAGACCATGTAATTCAATGCGCATGAGTTAAACCACTGAGCAAAGATATTAATGATTCAATTTTCAACTAGGAGAGAGAGAGAGAGAGAGCGAGAGAGAGAGAGAGAGAGAGAGAGAGAGCGAGAGAGAGAGAAATGGGGTTTAACTCCACTCAACACAAACTAGGTCATTTTGGGACTAACATATGGTTTAATTTTATTCCAATAATTCGCTTGCGCGTAGGGGGGTCTTTAGCAGTGGGAGGAAACTGGGGTGCCCGGAGGAAATCCACGAGGTTGAGGGGGCGCCCCTATCTCCATGCCACATATGCCCACACCAGGGCTCGAAACCACAGCCGTAAGCCAGAGGTGACCGGCCAGCTAGAGGTCGAAGCGCAGCACTTTAGTCCACTAGGCCATCCCAACCCCCAGCTAGCCTCGAGGATCATTACTTACGTTGTTACTACAATTAACAAAGTCTCGATTATCCACTTTAGGTTAATTATCCATTACAAAATGTATTCAAATCCACTAAAGTTCACTAGCTAAAAGATTCCATCAAGAGTTGATTATGGTTTGCATCAGTTAATTAATGTCTAATTAATAGTTTAGATAACATTTAAGGCCTAAAGAAAGACCTGCAATAGGCAGATTTAACTTTTGCATAATGTATGTTTAACTGCATAGATAATAAACCAGTGAGAATCTTGTAATCTATACCTGGTATGAGAAACACAGATCACATGGGTACAATCACCCAAAGAAAAACGAAGAATCTCGTTGGTCACAATAGAACTTGCATCTGCAAATCCAAATAAGGAATGATCTGTAAAGACTGTAGGTATTCCCATTGTTCTAGCATGTAGCATTCCTTCATGGGCTAATGTGGAAAAGGACTGAAACAGAGGAGAAAATTGTAAGTTATTAAATATAGCAAATATCTTGATCGATCAGGCACTTAACTAGAAATGGTTCCACTACTGATGCCTTCCGTCATACTCCAGGCACAGCTATAGTTATCGTTACATTATAGTAACTAGCACTTAACTACCTTTGAAATTTCACTCGGAATAAAGTCATTAACTTGAACTGTCAGCTCTTTATCTAAATCTTACACAATGTAACTTTAATTGTCTCAAATGTTCTTAAATTCATACATCACTTAAAATAGCATTATGCATGAGCAAAATCTGGTTATTACAGGTCTTTCTTTTGGCCTGAAATGTTATCTTAATAATCAATTAGACATTAATTAACATATCCAGACCATAATAAACTCTTGACGTCAAGGCTAGCCTTCGATGTTGGCGGATTGAATTCATATATGCCACTTAATGGCCATTGATAATTAAATCAATCAAGTGGATAATCAAGACTATGCTCTTTATATTAATGATTTTAGTAATGATGACTAAGGCTATGTGAATATTTCACTCGCTTCGTGGATCAATTTGACTGAAATTCTCGCAAATTACTTTTCCACTATCTAGTTTTTAATTTTTATAGTGAGAACGGCCATCTCTTTATCATACATGTATCTCCCATAATGTATCTTTGAATCTAACACAATGCTCAGTGACTCAATCTAAAACAAGTACCAATGTATACAAACTTACCGAATGTCCGTGTACAATGGTGATTTCTTCTCTAATAAATATATTTCGTAACAATGGAAACGTAACATACACAGTGGGTAAAATACACTGATTATAAAATGGTGGGAAGGGTAAATAATAAACCTGAAATATAAATTACCATTGAATAAACATTAATTCATGATAAGACAGAGAGAGAAATGGGGTTTTAACGTTCACTTGAAACAAACTCGATCATATGAATCCAATTAAGCCTGGAGTTTTCTTAAAATCTTCCTATTCCATGTCTCCTATTGCAGGTCTTTCTTTGGGCCTGAAATATTATCTGAATTACTAATTGAACATTAATAAACTTATCCAGACCATAATTAACTCTTGATGCCATCTTTATTTTTCATTATCTATTTTTTTAACTATAAAGTAAAAACTGTCAGCTCTTCATCTAATCTTACGTAATTCCTCTAGCTAAATCATAGTAAGTACATTTTAGATTAAGCAAGGAAGATATATTCTCCCCCCCCCCCCCCAAAAAAAACCTGTTAAAATTACCTTTAAATTACCGGATAAATACCGAACACCTCTTCTTTTTTTGCCGTACTTATGAGTTACAACAATAACTTTATGACCCAGTTCTAGCAGGCACTGTGATAATTGATATATATGGCTTTCAACTCCACCCATATTTGGAAAAAAGAAATCAGATATCATACTGGAATAAAAAAAAAACATTTCATTAATGTGGAATGGGGTTTACCATCCCACTTTTCTACAACAATTTGACTGATGAAGATGGGCATACGCCATGCAGTGTGCTATGAGGGAAATTTTGCCAAGACAGCGAACCTACAGCCTACTCTTAAAGCCCCAATAACACTCTTGTTGTAACCAACACTCTTGTTCTGGTCAACAAATCGTATTATTTTAGAATATTCCAATTGAATGATGATATAAATTTCATCTTAACACACCTAATTTAAAAAAATGGAAAAATCCAACCAATTGATTTGAAGAGTCTAACGTAAACCTTTTCAAATGTGACTTGGATTTTAAAGGGACAATAACATTCTTGCTGGCTTGGTAGCTCCAGAAAATAAATAATACCCTTATTCTAAGTACTAGATGTTTAAATGTCCTACCTGTTGTGTAAATTATCCATTACAACCTATTTTATTTGTCCAGAGGGTTCGAAAATATTTTAAAATCCAAGTCACATTTAAAAAGGTTTACGTTAGATTTTTCAAATCAATTGGTTGCATTTTTCCAATTTTTTAAATTAGGTGTGTTAAGATGAATTTATATCATCATTTAATTGGAATATTCTAAAATAATACGATTTGTTGACCAGAATGAAGATTGGGACATATTTTTCAGTTACAACAAGAGTGTTATTGGGGCTTTAAAATATTTTCGAACCCTCTGGACAAATAAAATAGGTTGTAATGGATAATTTACACAACAGGTAGGACATTTATTTAAATATTTAGTACTTAGAATAAGGGTATTATTTATTTTCTGGAGCTACCAAGCCAGCAAGAATGTTATTGTCCCTTTAAATCAAATTCTAACTGTCAACAACTGTTTTATGGGCATACTCCAATGTGTAGCCTACACGGAACCTCTGCTGCAATCATGGGTTAAATATTGAAAGTTAAACAAGATTTTATCTGAACATGTGACTTATTGTAGGTAAGTCTGATTATTTAAAATTCTTAACTCACCATATTGAATGTTTCTTTTTGGATGTTTTCATGATGGTCGATCCTAAATAAAAATATAATAATAAGCTCAGTGTAAAATCAAAGAAACAAAAGATAGAAAAATTACTTTAATTACAGTACCCCAAAGTATCTGTATTTTGCATGAACTGCACTTTATCATATATTTTTTTTTATAGTTAGATTAGCCTATACAATACATATTGTCAGGCAATCATTAATTTGAATATTATTTTGTAGCAAGAGCATGTACTTATTCATAAATTAGCAATTGATTGACACCTCTAGAATGGAACTGTTATTGAGTCAACTGGCGTGGTTTTGTTTCTCTGCTTTTACGTGACAAGGAGTAGTATATGTAGGGTCGCCTGTCCAACCTTGAGGGGTTTCTCAGAGTCCTTTGATTTTCTTCTACAACTTAAGACCCCTCGACACAAGCCACTTATTCAAATCAAATTGAAATAAATGAAATGAAATGGCTTTTAAAGTACTACTATTCTGATCTGACCTACTCTTATATCAAATTTCAACTATCAAGGGTTCTTTTACATGCATATCAATATATCCACGGAACTTCGATTTTCCGTTCCATCCGCAAATGACTAGACAGCCATATTGCAACATTGACAAGAGGAAACTCCATGTACGTCGGAAAATCTGGTAATTGCGGTCTGTTGTGTGATAATCGATGCCTCGGAAACTGCGAACCAGAAGTGGACGAAACATTGCCAACTCTGAGATATTATTAATGTAATTATAATCTGCAAGTTTCATTGAAATTAGTTGGTAATTGCAGTCTGCTGTCGTGCCACATGGCATATCTGTGTTAATCCGATGTTTCAGAAACTGCTGACTGGAAGTGGTCGAAATTTTGGATATTCTGAGATATTACTAATGTTATCGTGATCTGTAAGTTTCATTGAAATCGGTTGCGGTACGGACACTTGTCACATCATGTGATGTGGTAACAGTCATTCGACATGTCCCATGCCATGATGTGGCAAATAGCCGCAGTCATAATTACCTCTTGGAAGACTATCATCTAAAAGATATATTATGTATATTTCAGAAACAGGAAGACGACTTCAATTGATTTATAATAGTACCAAATATACCCGTAATGAAAATGATAAATACTTTTCAAGAACAACAACTTTGGCACAGATCGTTGACCTGCCGACTGGTAAAGTACGGTATTCGTATTAGAAACTCGATATTCAGACTGCCGACGAGGATTTACATGTTTTGAATGTTTTAATAAAATTGACAATTCAAAAAAAATTCTATTAACAAATTAATTTATTATGAATAAATGTTTGAATAATTCCCGAAATAATATTACACTAAAAAAGAATAGACAGCCGATATTATTTTGTATTCGTAGACAATCTAATAATATTCTAGCTTCATGCAAACCGGAACTTAGACCTTTTGTGGTTTCACACATTGACATCGATGAAGAAGCACATCCGGTTATTGTGTTGATCGAAAGAAAGAAAGTGTTGAACATTGTGCCATTCTAGAAAATATTTTTCTCCGTAGTTAAATAATTATAAAGCCTCAAGTTTTCCAGACCAATATGTCTGAAGGTGAAAAGTGTGGTCTCGCTATGAATGGTGGTGATATCCCACCCCCAAATCTTGCGCTGGATGGCGATATTTTGCAGGTACACAATTATTGAATTCCACACATTTTTATGAGATCTGCAGATTTCTGCATGATCATGATGAATTTTTCTTTTGACTAATAACTAAACATAGATGCATGGCTAAGCTATTATCACTTTCAACCAGTAAATGAAATTAGAATATGTAACAGGCGAAGCTGATGTTATTGTTGTCAAATATAAAACCTTCATATTTCATAATAATTTAATAAATAATTCATAATTAAGTTTCCCAAATGATACAACTAGTGTTAAATAATTTCATTTTTCTGAATTGATTTTAATTTAAACAAAATTGTATGATTAATTTTCTTTAAAAAAAAAAAAGAACAAAAAAGTTTGAGAATTATTTTCATTGACATCATTGATTAGACGTGTCATAGAAATGTTTCTATGTGACGTGTAATATCGCTTGGGCGATATTTTGTTAGTTGACATGTGCATTGCCAGTTGTGCGGCAGTTGTGCCTAGTGTTTCCTTGCCTGGTTGATCAAAATATCATGCAGATGGAGGGAATAGAAGATGGAGTTGTCTTCCGTAAACCAAAGTACAACCCGCTCCTTTACAACAGGGAGCCACTGTGGCTAAGTGAGTAAGACGATGACTAACTAACCTGTCTGTTCTTTGCACGATCCCTGCATTGGCTGAGAAAGTTCATAAGAATTGTTTGGTATGGTTACCCCTTGTCAGTGGTGGCAAGGAACAATGTACAGTTGTTAGGATGGGATGGAAAACCAAGGTCCTACGTACACAATGGCATGCACAGAAAAGATCACTTGGCAGTTGTAATTTGATATAAAAGTTTGCAGAAGCACACTGTACATGTATATGGCGTATACACGTACTCGTCTGTCTTCATTACCACAGTCCAAGCAGAACAATTATTATTAACAGCATATTGTAACAACAGTACAATTGGTAATTTTAGATAATTTATAAAGGCTTATAACTTACTAATAAAGATAAATCTGCTGGTGCATAATAAATATTACTTGTTTTTTTTCATTTTTTTACAGCAAATATTGCAAGCTAAAACCGGGGCACCAAACAAATTTCAGAGTTTCTGGGAAATGGATGAAGAAGACATTGATGAATTTACAGAGGATGAAATTGAAAGTATGCTTGTTTGTTTTTTGATTTCTAAATTTTAAGTTGATCACAGAAACATTATTCTATTCATACTAGTTTACAGAAGAAAAATTAACATTTAAAATCTCGTCCAATCATCAAATCAGTTGCAAATTCTGACATTTTCATTCATAAATAATATACATGTTTTACTTACTGAAATGTAGAAATTTAAAAGTTATAATTAAAGAATCTAAAATGATTCAATTCTATACTGTGTTATTAAGTGTTGAGGGGTGGTGGTGAGAGGGGGGGGGGGTGTTGGTTGGATGCCAAATGTTGGTTGCTTGCCAACTAAAATATTGTCAAAGTTTAATCTTTATACTGGAACTTCAGCACCAAAATGATTCAATTCTGTACTGTGTTATTAAGTGCTGAGTGGTGGTGGTGAGAGGGGGGGGCGGGTGTTGGTTGGATGCCAAATGGTTAACAAGTGCGTTGTATCATAAGGTCTGTCATTGAGTCAACATGTGGTATGTAACATTGACATTCAGGATCATGTTATACTTGTGGATATATAATTACTTGCATTATTTGAAAAATCTATGAAGCTTTTCCGGTTATCTTAAAGTTCCAATAGCATTTTTTTAAGTTATATTTTTAAAATTTATTAAAATAAAGCCCCAAAATAGATTGAACCTATAAACAGTCCTACCTTGTTAAAGAATAATCCTATTAATCCTATAATTCACTATTGCCAGTTGAGAAATTGGCAAAAATATCATTTTCAACTTCAAATTCAAACGTTTGAAGATGGCCGTCCATGGAGAAGAATGGGAAAACAAGGGAGGTAATTGAGTAACTATTTCCTCAATCAACCAGTGTCACCCTTTCTAACCCCCCCAAAATTTTGTCCATGATCGTATAATAGTGAGTTGACAACCTTTTGAGCAAAAAACATAGAAATAATTATATTTTGACTTTCTTAGAAAAAGTGAAATTGGAACTTTAATAACAAATTTGATTTTCATTCATTATTCTTTATTTATCAGATGAACCAAAGAAAAGAATTTTATGGGCTGCTGAAAATAATAAATTAGAGATTGTTGGTTGTTTGTTGATAGAGGATCCAGACTTGGTTAATTCATGTGATAATGATCATTACACACCATTACATAGAGCTGCTTATAATGGTCATGAAGAAATGGTTAAAGTTAGTATAGAACTGGATGATTTTATATGATTGTAGTTGAACAGGACCAGGCGGGATGGTGGTTTAACACATGCACTTGAAATCATTGAGTCAAGTGGCATGGTTTCTGTTCCCCACGTGTGCATGGCAAGGAATAGAGAGAGAGATGGGTTTAACATCCACTCGACAAAAACTAGGTCATTTCGGTTGAGAAGGAGCCTCTATCTCCATGCCACATACGCTCACACCAGGGATCGAAACCACAGCCGCAAGCCAGAGGTGACCGGCAAGCTAGAGGCCAAAGCGCGGCACTCTAAACCACTAGGTCATCCCACGCCCCCGACAAGGAATAGGGTCTACTGTCTAACATCATGTATTTTAGTTAGCTTATGTACTTAATGAATGTTGGTTGATATATTATCATATTTTTTGAAAGAGTTTTATACAACAGAACTTAAATTGTCAGTATTTCTAATGTGTGAGAGAGTGAGAAAGAAATGGGGTTTAACATCCACTTGACACAAACAAGGTCATTTCGGGACTAGACTAAGGTTTAATTTCATTTCAATAATCCACTTGCGTGTAGAGGTCTTTAGCAGTGGAAGGAAACTGGAGGACACAGAGAAATCCAATGAATTTGGACAGGCGACCCTACTCCTTGCCAAATACAACCGGGGATTCGAAACCACACCAGTTGACTCAATGACAGTCAATCCCCAAACTAGTATGTATGTTTAGCATATGACTAAAGACTGATTTATAACAACAAGTTATTCTGATGTATTGCCACTTTATTAAAAGCTTGAATTTGATTCTTTTCTTACAAGAGTGAGAGCAGAACAGAAGGATATTATACACCATTTCATTGAGAGTAGAACAGTAGGATGCTATACACGATTTTATTTCTTGTCTTCCAGCTGTTGTTGTCTAAAGGTGCTGATGTTAAAGCTGAAACAGAAGATGGGTGGCATCCATTACACAGTGCATGTCGCTGGAATAGTACAAGCTGTGCAGAAATTCTCATTCAGAATGGAGCCGATATAAATGCTGTTACCCACGGTGGTCTGACCCCGTTACATCTTGCTGCATCACAACCAGAGAATCGCGAAACTATCGAAATGTTGCTCTCACAACCGTCCATTGATACCACCATTCGCAGTAAGATAGGAGAAACGGCCAGGGAGATTTGTTCAAGAGCCAGTGACCTACATAAGTTGTTTGAAGTCGCTGATAAAAATATCAACGAAATCAATTAAAAAGGTTGTGAACGAGATGAAAACAGATGATGATTCACCTGTTATACGGTTGTTTCATGTTATATTAGGATAGTTATTTTACATATAGACCCTTTTATCGGTACCTGACCTAGATTCCATGGGCGCTGCCATTAGGGTAGTTACTATAAATATATTAAGGTCAATCTACAGCCCATTATCTTATTAAATTATTTCAATGTAAAGCCGAGCTTACATATATGTCACCCTTGCAACGAGTAACAACTAGATTTAACTGGCATATCTGCGACTGGTGGAAAACTTTGTTGTTGGAACTAGTCTCAGATAGTTCGACTTTGTTTTTGTTCTACTTTTGCAACTGGTTGCGTACAGGTCTAACCCAGTCGCATATGTCATGAGTTCATTGATGGCTGCCAACTTTTGGCACAGATCGAACAAGCCAGTAGGAACTGCTTTAAAAGCCATTTGATGGTACTACAAAATGGGAAAAACCCTATTTCGACCGAAAGTTCTTTTACTTTAGTCAAAAATTCTGGTCAACCATGCCTCTGACATCTTGACAGTAGTTACAGCCATGATTAACCAGTTTTTTCAGTGTCAGTCATTGTCGGTGACATATGCTTGATGGTTTTACTTGTTGCTGATACAAGCACAGCGTAAGAGCTATAAAATTCCACTAGTTTTATTTTAAAGCTTGAAGTGCTTTATAAGTTTTTTCTATTTATGTTGCTCATTTTGATCAACATTCCTATAACTTCATATCTACATTAGGTTTTATCAATCATTTCTACATTAGTTTCTATCAATCATTTCTACATTAGTTTCTATCAATCATTTCTATCATTAGATTCAATCATAATATCATCTAGGATAATAAATCACCTGTCATAGACAATATCAGGAAATACAAGCACCTGTCATAGACAATATCAGGAAATAAAAGCAGCTGTCATAGATTGTCAGACACAAATTCAGGATTTATCAGCCACAATCCCTATGACGCCAGTAATTTTTAGACCTGCTCTGATTTTTTTTTTTTGTCAATTTTTTTATTGATGTATTTATCAGATGTCTGGCACCAAATTCAAAAAGTCAGGAACTAGTTCATTAGTGCCTGATATTATGTCAGGTACAACTAAATCATTATTTCCAGGGCTGATAAAGATTAATTATGACGCCTATAATAACACACCTATAATTAATTGTCTGCGATATCACCTCGGTGGAAGCGGACGTAAAATACAACTAACCCACACCTGCCATTAATAATTACACCTGCCAATGTTAAGTCTTGGAAAAAAATATTAAAAGAAATAAACCCTGATATTTAGGTACCATTTTATAGGAACATGCGTTGTGACGACAGTTATACTGTGTATGACTTTGTGTGGTAATTACTGAAATAAAAAATCCATTCAAAATATTTCCAATTGTATTCACCTCTCTTATTTTACTGACAGATGTGTATACAGTCCTAAGTTAAAGTTAGGTTGGTGTATACAGCCCTGTGCTAAAGTAATGGTGGTGTATACAGCCCTGAGTTATATAAAGTTATGGTGTATACAGCCTTGAGCTACAGTGATGGTGGTGTATACAGCCCTGAGCTATAGTTATGGTGGTGTATACAGCCTTGATCTATGGTAGTAGTGGTGTATACAGCCCTGAGCTATAGTACCTGTGGTGTATGCAGCCTTAAGTATCATCATGTCATCGAGATTACCACATGAAATGACTATGTACATATCTATATATATTTTATGTTTTGTTTTGAGTGTTTTTGTGTGTTTTAGTTTTTAGTTATCTATATATGAATTAACTCAGTCAGTATTTCCATCTTTATTTTCAAATTGAAGTGATGCTTAAATTTATTTAAGTTTGAGAAAACACCTACTTCCTACAACTTTTTCAGTCTATAATTATAGATGTGGTTCAAGCCCCAGACATGATACAGGAATCTCTAGACATTCACGTTTAATTTTGATTGTACGGTAATTGTATATCGTCAGTATTTAACAACATGATCTATATCAGATGATTAACGTATTATCGATTCACAATCTAGTCTTAATTTATATTTCTTTTCATGTGTAAAAAAACATTGAAAACTTGATTGATAAATTACAATGAAGCAAATGTTTTATAAATCTTTTTAGAAGTATGTGAAAATATGATCAAAATACGAGTCTTTCACTGTAGAAACCAAAGCCATCTCAATACCCTAACAAACGCCCCTTGATAAAACCGCACGCCTTGTAACAAACACTCCTTATATAGACATGGGACCCAGTTTAACAACATTATTTTCTAGTCATGTTTATTATAGTTTGACATCTCTTGTAATATTTTATTTGTATTTAATTTGCAATTTGTATGATATCAGTTAATGAGTTTGTATGTTTTTATTTTCTATTAAAGTTTGATTCAGGAGAAAACATAGAAATACATTCCATAGAAGATATCTCATTAAGCAATATATGCTGGGTTTGTTTCATGTTAGCCATGTTTGTATTAGCATGCATATTAGCTAAGCTTGTTAAAATCTAGGAAAAGCTTGTTAAATTTAGCTAAGCTTGTTACATTTAGCTGAGCTTGATAAATTTAGCTAAGCTTGTTACATTTAGCTGAGATTGTTGAATTTAACTAAGCTTGTTACATTTAGCTGAGATTGTTGAATTTAACTAAGCTTGTTGGATTTAACTAAGCTTGTTAAATTTAATTCAGCTTGTTAATTCAAGCTACATGTAAGATTGTTACATTTAGCTAAGCATGTTGAATTTAGCTGAGCTAGTTAAATTTAGCTGAGCTAGTTAAATTTAGCTGAGCTAAAATTTAGCTGAGTTAGTTAAATTCAAAAAAACCTTTGTTACATTTAGCTAAGCTTAGTTAAATTTAGCTAAGCTGGTTAAATTTAAATTTAGCTTGTTAATATTATTATGCAATTAGATAAGTTTATTTTATCATGCATATTTGATCTTGTTTTGATAGGAGAGAAATTCAGTCTAACTTTATTTTGTTAATTAATTGTAATATTATGTAAATGTTTTTTTAGACATGTTTTAATCGGGTAGCAATAAAGGATTATGTTTTTCAAATGTGGGATACAAATTTACAAGAAATCAATTTACCTAGAGAGCTTACCTATCACTCAAATTTTCAGCAAATTACCTTTACATTATCTAGTTTTTAACTATTATAGTGAGAACTGCCAACTCTTTATTAATCTCCCATAATGTATCTTTAATTGAATGTTAAATAATGAATTGGAGTACGTTTTAATAATTTTATCATTGATTAAGTATGAAAAAATGAGACATTCTATGAAAAATACATGGACTATGAATTTCTAGTTTTCTAGTAGATTTCTTGTGTAATATAGTTTTAATATTTCTTTTCTCTAATTATATCAAACAATATTCTTATAATCAAAATGTGTAAAATAGTTGATGAATGATCTTCTGTATTTACCCCGTTAGCACTCTACGATTCCCTGGGCTGTCCCTTAAAACGTCTGTGTCATGTGAAGATGAAAGATATTCTGTATTTATCCCGTTAGCGCTCTACTACTGTTCCTAAAACGTCTGTGTCATGTGACTACCCCCCAGTGTTTTTGTACAGTCCTGAAGGGTAAGGAAAAGTCGGTCATCTCGACACTAAACAACTAGTTAATGGCTTTTATATCTCATCAGTATTACTTACCATATATTACATGTTAATCCACCATTTTTATGTATATTTACTGTTGTCGACAATTACTCTGATTAAAGATGGGTTTGTCTGACTAGTATAGACTTACTACCACATTAAGGCTTTAACTTTTGATGGATAAGATTCCGTAGTTTTGCCATTAAGGACTATCCTTTCAGGTAGTTGAGCCATTGTAAATAAGTCTTTGTCATTGAATGAAGTAGTTGAGCCATTGTAAGGCCCATCCTTTTAGGTAGTGTTGAGCCATTATAAGGCCCATCCTAATAGGAAGTTGTGTCGTAAGAACAATCCTTTTGGGAAGTTTGCCATTGTAAGGCCCATCCTTATCAATAAATTGTTATCTATTGATGAGGTAGTTGTGCCATTGTAAGGCTCATCCTTCCATATAAATCCTCTATTGATAAGATACTTGTGACATTGTAAGGCCTATCCTTTTAGGTAGTTGTGCCATTGTAAGGCCCTTCCTTCCAGATAAACCACTGTTGTTTTACAACCTGTGTCTGTCCATATATGTACACCTTGTTACATTATGACCTTTAACCCTGGCTGAAGTGTTCCTTAAACTTGTGATGTTATAAAAGTATTTTTTTTTGTAATATTTATATATTAATGAAATGCCAAGTACTTTCTCAAACTGGTTTTAATTATTCTGATTTATTGTCTCATTTTTTTTACGTACCACGTGTTTAGATACCGTGGACAGAGTGCCAAATACTTTGTGTTGTGTATTATTTACATTGAATCAGTAACTGAATCCAGTCGCTCCGCATATACTTCTCCCCCTTCTTCTGGCCAATCATCAGGATTTTCCGGCGTGATGACACGGACAGCTGTCTAGTCATTCGGATGGTACGGAAAACAGAGGTCTTGTGTACACATTAGTGTGCACTTAAAAAGATGCCTTGGCAGTTGGAATTGATATAAGAGTAGGCGTAGCGCAGCTCTTCAAGGAAAATTTCCCTCAAAGCATACTGTATGGTGCATGCCTGTCTCCAGTAGGATGTTAAACCCCATTTCTTCTCAAAAAGAGCATAAAGCTCCACTTATTCAAGTACAATCATCATGAAATTTGGCATTTGTGTTCCTTGGACAATTCTGCTACGATTTGCGACAATGGCGTCAGTTTCTGGTCCATATAATACTATTATTATCAGGATGTTTTTAAGTTGCATACGACCATATTTATTAGAACTTATTTTGTAGATAAATGTTGAGATACATATCCAAGTTGCTACAAACATATCTATATTTCATCAATTAACTCTGTCGGTAGATTCTCCTGCCAGTCTGATTCCTGATATTCAGGTGGCTACATTACAGGCTAGTTTTAAATCCTGGGAGTTTTAAATCCTGGAGACAGTATCGTTCAAACATGAAACCAGCTTAACTCTTGTTGATAAATTGTTTCAATGGCATTAAGTAACTGAACTGGAGTATACAGGTCACAATTCTATGGAATACAATTACTGCTTATTATTGAGTCATGTTTTGTCTTGAGTTTTTCGTCTCAGTAATATGATTAATATGTACCATAGAATTGAGACCGGTATATTAACTCTTCTGACAGTCAGAATCATAGCATACATATATATATCCAACTTAAAACCACATTTTATCACATTGACCAATGAAATGTACATATGACTATGTACATAGCTAGCTGAAGTCTGCTGAAGCCAGCAATTTTAAGCCAACCTGATACATTGGCCTTATAAATAAAACCAGCGTCAATTGTAGTTAACAAGATGTTTATTTATATCTGGTTTGTTGTAAATTAACCTGATCAACATAAGCGTATGGACAGTGAAGCAACTGTTGTGACTCTTGTGGATCTAATATTAAATTAATCCTAGTTACCTATGTTTTTTTTTTTTATTTATAATTTAGTAATAATGTATTCCAATTTTTGTAAAATTTAGGAATATTGAATAATGGAAACAATGTTCTGCATTTATAACCATTAGTCAAGATGCATTATGTAAGGATTTTTGAAGGGCTTCAAATGTTATGTTCATTTTTATTTAGCCATTTGTTAACATTATAAGCCCATAATTAACTCTCTAGATCGTCGGATGGTTGAGATATTAAATGGATTAGAACTACCGTGCCATTTAATAATTTAATGTTTAAATGGATAATCAAGACTTTTTTTTTATCATTGTAGCAATCATACTTGATAATCAAGACTACATTGTCAAAACTTCCAGTACTCATAACTTTGCTCAGAATAAAGTCATTTGACTGAAATTCTTAATACATTCATATTTATTTTACATGATCGATTTTTAAACTATTAGAGCAAGAAATGTCAGCTTTTTATCTAAATCTTACACAATGCATCTGACGACCATAACAATCTCACTCACGTCATAAAATAACGACAATGAAAAGAGATATTCGCAAACTCTGTATTTAAAACTTACATTATGCATCCTTAGAATACAGATGTAACATCATCTGTGCAAATCGTACATTATCTATACTCGATGAAATATTGGACACATGTAACGTATTTCATTGAAAAGCACGTGCAGGATAGTGTCAGTATTTTAAGTTGTTTAATGGTCTCGAGTTAAAGACATTGCGTAATATATTGAAATGAAAGTCGGCTAACGCCTCGTGCAGTATCAATATATTACTTAATATCTCGCTCTCAACCATTAAACCACACTTATTATATTCAAGAGATGCTAATTGTAGGCCGGTTGGGGAAGTTCCGGTATTTCTGGAGTCCAAAATGGCAGCTTTATATAAATGACTATTTTGGGGAATACTAGCCCGAACCCTAAACCTAACCCTTTTAGAAGGGCTAAAATGTTAATTGGATTCATGTTCTTTCTTCTAAAAAGGGTTAGGGTAAGGAATAGGCCTAATATTCCCCAAAATTCTCATTAAAGAAAGCAGCCATTTTGGTCTCTAAATTATCCGAACCTCCCCAACCGACCTACAATAAGTTTCTCCCATTATATTCATTCATTGTTTTCATTGTTAAGTTTATAGAATCTGATCACCTGTTAGTATTCACCAAGTAAGAACTTTTTTTCTTTTTTGGTTTTTTTCTTTTGTAAAAAGGTCTATTTTTATGTCATTAATGTAGAAAAGTAGTCTTGTTCAACCAGTTTTTAATTGATGAAACAATACAAGTTTATGATATTAATTAAGTCTTGTTGAACAAGACTATTGTAATAGAAAAAGGCCCAACTTTTGCCAGAAAAAATATTTTTTCACCAATGATTTTGACTTTACAGTGTACGAAAATGATGGTTGCTTATATAATTTATATTTGACACGTAACCTTTTTACAGCTTAACAAATATTATAAACAAATGTTTTGCATGTATTTTAATAAATCTTTACCACAGCTTTATTTCACTCTTGTTTTTATTGTAGAGGGGTTCCCTCGACCGCTGCTGTACCGAACCCTAACCCAACCCTACTAATACATATCAGTGGACTAAACTAGCGGACTAGTGAACCTGTGGGACTAGTGAGCATTCCCCCAAATTTCGGTGGCCTAAAGCATTCACAGGGACATACAGCTTAAATTAATATCATGTCGGGCCCGGGACTAAAATACGATGGCCTGAAGCATTCACGGGGTCATGCGTGTTAATTTGATACCACCATATATATTTGGGGGTTGAGCGTTGCGACAACACATGTTAGGCAAACATACATGTTTGATTTTATTGTCACCCGCCTTTCGAAGAAAGCAGGGGACTATTAAAATGGGTTCGTCTGTCTGTGTGCACACTTTTTGGGACACAATAACTCTCTACCGGTATTTGAGCTAGAATGTTCAAACTTGGTGTAGGTCGGGATGGGATTTCAAAATTTTTAGTTGTCAGAAATTTCTTCCAGGAAGTAAAGGGACATAACTCTTATCATTATTTAAGCAGGCGTTTTGAAAGCAAGTGTCGACAAACTATTCAAATTCATGAAGCTTAGTGTAGGCCTATAGTTGATAATCAGTTTGATTCCTCGACACTTTTGAAAAAGATAACCCTGCAATTAATTAATATACGTCCTGTATTTATTTTGGGATTTCGGTGGGAGACATCTGCCTCACTGTAAGCTTATTTATATAGATTGAACTGTGGACATATGTGCAATAAAAGAGGAGAATTTTGCCGGAGCAGAGTTATATATCTCCATTTTGCCAGTTCCAACTACCCAGGCTTCTTTTAAGTGCTCCTAATCGGTACAAAGGTGGATTTTGTTTATTTGTCCCATCCAAACAACTAGACAGACTGCCTGACAAGTAATTAAGAGACAGACTATATACTAGATGTTTTGTATAACGTTGGTAGATGTCATCACAGAAATAAAAAAAATGAAATCGGTTTAAACATCCCACTTTTCTGCATCAATCCTGCTGTTGAAGATGGACATAACCCATACAGCTAGGGGGGTGGGGGACATTTCTCCCTGCAATTTCCTATGGTATACATCAGATTTGAGTTTTCACTCCCATACTAAGAACTTGTCACTTTCCTTCCAGGCCCTCTTGTCCTGCATCACTGTCATGGGGAAACCTGGACATTCCCAATCAACACTGGGATGGACGACGAGTAGGTGGAGCAATGCCATGCATGCTAGATCGTGCACAAGATTCTAGGGCAAGTCATCAAGGGTAATAACTCTATAGAGAGAGAGAGAAATGTGACTAACATATGGTTTCATTTTATTTCAATAATTCGCTTGCGCGTAGGGCTCTTTAGCAGTGGGAGGAAACCGGAGTGCCCGGAGGTTGAGAAGGCGCCCCTCTCATCCATGCCGCATACGCTCACACCAGGGATCGAAACCACAGCCGCAAGCCAGAGGTAACCGGCCAGCTAGAGGTTGAAGCGCAGCACTCTAGACCACTAGGCCATCCCAACCCCCCAAATAAGATATCAGGTTTCTTATATATGTCGACAGTCGACACTATCTATAATGTAAACGAAAAAAATCACAAGTCATTTTCTCCCCATATTATAAATATAAAACTAAATTCGATGTATATATGGACATATTAATTTTATTCAATTTATACACAGACATATTTATATATAGAAATAATATATGCACTAAATCACATGACTTAATCTTACCAAGATCAAAATCCTCTTCAAGTGATTTCAATATACATAAAATATTTATTTATAAACAGATTCGGTTTTTTCATCTTTTTAAAAACACATTTGAGGTGGAATTTTTTTGAAATTTATTTGAGATGTTTAATGATGACAAATATACAGCATGCAATTCCACTGAATACAACAACTGAATGATGTTTGTACTTGGATTCTCTAGGCTTTTATTAATAAAATGATGACGTAACAGATAAGGTTCTTTCATCTTTTTAAAAACAAATAGAAACACATTTGCCGTTGTCGTATTATTTTTTTTTACATGTTTCATGAACATACAAATGACGTATTTTCCTTCTATCAGCAAATAATTTTACTTTTTATTATTGAATGAGGTTCTCAATCAGATTCTCTCATCTTTATCCACGATAACTTTCAAATATCCCTCAGTTATAAACAGTAATTGTATTCAATAGAATCAAGTCCGTAAATACTTCTATTAATTTATCATCTGAAACATCCTTTAGAAAGATCGTTGATGAACTTATGGAGCATTGGTTCCATGTCGGATGTATACATCGGTCATGACCGAAGGCTATGGAAAATGACCACAACCAGAGCTCAAGATTGTATTTCAGTAATATAGTTTGATGGAACTTCTGGAGCATGGGTTCCATGTCAGCTGTATATGCCGGTCATGGCCAAGAACTATGGAAAATGACCGAAACTAGAGCTGGAGATTTCGTGTATAATGTTGTGAGAGAGAATACGTACGTACAATGAGTTTATTAATAAATCTGGATATAGTATTCACATGACTACAGGGAAAACGGTATAATATAATATATTATGATATGTACATAAATGCAGAATAGATACAAAAATATACAATGTTTATATAAAATAATCAAAAGAGAAGTTATTTTATTCCATCCTCTGATTTTAATAACATGGAACAAGAGTAATAAATTACCATAAAATGATAAAAATAATGCTTAAAAATTAAAATGAGCATTGATTTATGACTTATATTAAATGTTAAAATCATTAGAATGTAAAAACACTGAAATATTTATATATATTATTTTTATATCCATTATTCTAAGTCTCTTACTAGTGATTTGAGTGATACAGGAATCTCTTGTTAACTACGGTATAATAATATAAAGGTTGAATTTCTAACAGCAGTGCCAGTCCATAAATGGTTAAATTCTGTTTGGTTTTTACAAAGACATGGTGAACGAAAATTTAATTGATCTATTCTGCACCTTATGAAATGACCACCACTCTCTTTATGGTTTGCAAAATCTAATTCACAGGCCTTTTTATTAAAAATCTTACTGAATGTGAGTCGGGTGATTATCTATAGCATTGATAAATTGATTTAGGTTTTTTTATAAATTAAATGTCATAATATCAATATGAGTATGGTACATGTTTGCATTGTTTAAGCCAAGAAAAATTTGATATTTTCCCAAAAATGTAAACAGGACTTAAATGAGGCTCATCAAAAGATTTAACGAAACTCATAGATGGCCAGGTTTGTGTTGACTATATATTGTCTGCAGTGAATCTGATAAATACACAATGGAACTGAACAATTTTGGATTCAATTTTCATAATATCAAAGTTTACAATTGATTCCTCAATCTCTCAAATAACGATCAGAGTGTTTAATAGAATAATTACCGAAGGAAATAAGACATGATACGACAGTTGAGGTTGATTACCTCTAAACTGAATAATCTTTTGAAAGGAAACATCTTTTGACGTGAAAATTCGATTTTTATTGTATTATAAAGTTTTATTTTTTTCAGTGATTTCCTGAAAATATGTCACTGAATATCTCCATTAAATGATGGAACAAATGAAATCACATGTACACAATTATAGCACTAAAAACAATGATACAAATTAATAAAAAATAATAAACAATATTAAACAAATTCTCTCTTTGGGTAAACTTAAAGGAATAATCAGAAAAATCAGACTTGGACAGAGAAAAATAAGTTTTTCTGTAGCTTTTTTTTTTATTAAAACTCCTTAGAAATCGCATGCACAGCAAAATATTAATTTTTGTATAGAGAGTTTGAATTTTGTGCATTCAAAGAGGGGTAACTCTATCAAACATAATAATTGGATGGAGTAAATACATGTATTACTGAACAATCAACAAATAAAATTAAAAGGTTAAAATTAACAACAATTAAACGGACATAATAATAACATATTGCTCATGAAAGAATATCATACAAATAAAATACTAAAATCAAATACTAATTGTGTCCTACTTGCTTTTTAAAAAAAAAAAAAAAAATTCACGATGATTTAAAGCACATGTAAACACCATTGAAATTCTATAACGACATAAAATATGTGCTTGCTCTGACTATGTCTCTATTGCAGCTTAAAATTTTGGAGGAAGAGGCTTTCTTCTATTCTACATCAGAGATCAATGTAATAACCAGATCAAGTTGTTGGTAGTTATAATCAAGTTGTTGATAGTTATAATCAAGTTATTGAGATATACCGGTAGTTATAATCAAGTTGTAGATAGTTATAATTGAGTTGTTGATAGTTATAAACAAGTTATTGATATATACTGGTAGTTATAATCAAGTTGTTGATATATAACGGTAGTTATAATCAAGCTGTTGAGATATACCGTTATTTAAAATCAAGTTGTTGGTATATACCAGTAATTATAATCAAGTTGTTGGTATATACTGGTAGTTATAATCAAGCAATATACTTGATTTACAGGTCCTGATTCTACATATTTTAAAATACTGAAACCTCTAATTATTATATATATCTACTTTATAACAAATCTCTATTTTTTGATATAAAGTTATCAAGCTCTATACTCAATTTACAAGTTCTCAAACCTGGTACTACATCTTTAAAACACAGACATCTCTACTCGTGTTATAAAAGTATACATTGAGCGTGACAACCCTTAAGTAGACATGTTAAGTACATTGAGGGTGAGGACCCTTATGTACATATGTTAAGTACATTGAAGGTCAGGACCCTTAAGTAAACATATTAAGTATTTTTGTATAAAGGATCTCTAATTAATAATTACTGACTAATTAATTATATCATTTAACTGACTGAGGACTCATCCAACAAATATTTACATGTCGTGTTAAACTAACAATATCTAGAATCAGTTTCAAAATCACAACCTTGTACAAAAAATCAAAAGTGAAAGTTTAACTCTAAATTTGATTCTGCTAAATGATTGATGAATATTTTCACATCATTCAATACACATGATATCATCAAGCTAAAGCAAATACTGCCTTATCGATTTTTAATACATTTTACAAAAGATGGTAAACACTAATCCTTTACCAGTTTACAGGCATTCTATAATTGGATAGATACAGTGATGTTATCCAGCGTTGTTTTCCTGCATGATTTCTGATTTGTTACTATACTTGTATGAAAACATTAAGAGAATACTCTTCAAAATGTCAACAAAATATATTAGTAATCAATCTTTCATAGGTATGTGCAATAGTTTTATAACACAAAACACTGTGTACAGAAATCATATTTGAATTTCAATTGCATTTTTATTGAGCAACTAAACAAATTAGAATGTCTTCTTGAGATATGCATGACCAGATAGTCACTGAGGCTTACAATATAACCATGTGAGATAATTAATTATGTCTTCTAACGAATTTGTTTTTTTTTAAAATGACTCCAACAATTTCTGCTCTAGCCTGACGATGAACACGATAAAAGAATCAAGTTAGGAGTGAAGACGTTTGATTACAGTAAGCTTGTTTTGATGGACGATTACTAGAATGTAACGAAGTCTGTGGTATACTTACAGTTCACGTTTATAATATAGAAATAAATAGCCAACGGTACTAATAGATATTAATTGCATCATTTAGTTGCACGTTAAAATACACCAGTCAAATCTCTCGACTCACTTTTAACAAGAAGTGGTAAATTTCTCTACAATATCGGGGTGAAACTCTCCTTCTATCTATATGAACCCCTACCACCCACCCCCTCTCTCTTTCTCTCTCTCAATATATATATATTTTATATCATATTATGTTTTATGTTTATCACAATAGACAAGATTATGTACAGAAGGCGATTGTGCTACTTTCACTGCTGCGACTGTCCACCAGATGGAGTTCCTGTCTATTTATCGTCACATCGTCTAGGCAACCGTTAAAACCAGTGTAGTAAGGGTTTGGTAAACCAAATGGCAAGTTAGCTTTTCCACCTGTAAATATTACAATAAATAAAATGGCAGCAATAATCTTGTATAGAATTCCAACTGCCATGGAATCTTTTTAGGGTATGCCAATGTGTAATAATTAACATATAATTCAAGATGTGACTTACCTAACCAGAGTTGTCCATCTGTATCAAGTTGCTCGGCACCAAGTGTGGATACGTCTGTCACAGGTTCTTCATCGTCTATCTGTAAACTACCAGCACGTAATTCTCTGCAAAATACAGAAACATGTATATTATTAACCAAATAGACAAACATGTATATTATTAACAAACTAAGGTTATAACATTTATTATCTTGTTCGGGAAAGCGAGAGAAATGTAGTTTAACATACACTCAACACAAACTAGGTCATTTTGGGACTAACATATGGTTTAATTTTATTACAATAATTCAATTGTGCGTAGGGGTCTTTTGCAGTGGGAGGAAACCGGTGGCCCCGGAGTAAAACCATGAGGTTGGACAGGCGACCCTACTCCTTGTCACATACAATTAGGGATTCGAAACCATGCCAACTGACTCGATGAAAGGCTTGTTTGAAGGGATAATATAATTAACATTTGAAATAGACCCCACGTAGAGAGGTCAGCCCTGTAAAGGCAATCTATATTAAGGGCCTCGGGACAGCCCACTGATTGATAATCAGGTATAAATTAACGATCTGCAGTTTTTATCTTGAAATCCACTGAAGACAATCAAGGGAGACAAATCTGAAAGCTATAAAAATAACCATACCTTTTAGCCTCTAGCGTATGCCATTTACCATCGTCAATCTTCATGCGTGACTGTATAATATGTAAACTCTTCTCGCTCTGTTTCCCTAAATTATAACTCAGCTCAATCTTTCCACCGATAACAGCTATGGCAAGATAATCTCCAAGGACGGTTTCTCCCTTATTTTGGAAGGCTATTAATCCATCTTCTTTGTTGGTACGGAATTTAAATTTTATGTGATTGTTTCTTTGTCCTTCTTGTCTGAAATCAAAATATCATAAATAATTCAATAAATGAAGTTACACTTTGGTGTGTGCGTAAAAGAACCCTTGATACTTGTGCCCACAAACTAGGTCATTTGGGGCTAACTCTACTCCTTGTTATGAGCAGGGTTCTTCCAATAAATGAAGTTTTCTAGTCTTATTTTCCTTCGTACACGTCAGTGTGCACGTTAAAGAACCCATGACAATTGGAATTTGATGAAGAGTTGGTTTAAACACAAATGATGCATATTAGATATTATCATGGAATCCATGTGATAATGTCTAATTGTATCATGAATTCATCCTTTACAGCCTGGATTCTTCTCTTGTTAGTTGTGCAGTACAGACGGAAGGGTGTCTACAGAGTTACCCCAACATAGACACAAGGTTGTTCTGCACCACTGGCAACATGGAAAGCCATCTGATAAATATTAAGGAAATTCCTCAGCCAACACACAGGACCTACTGGTTAGAAGTGTGAGAGAGGGAAATGGAGATTAAGTAAGTCCATTCGACACAACCTAGATCATTTCTGGACTAAGTTTACTTCTCATCACATTCAAGCAGGGAACAGAAACCACGCCCCTTTATTCAATGACAGATCATGTGATTTCACGCATTACCCACTACACCATATCATTTCAATAAACGGACAGGAGCATTACCCACTACACCATATCATTTCAATAAACGGACAGGAGCATTAATTGTTACACACCAACTAGACAACTTAACATAATTTTTAATTTAGAAATATGTTTGACATATGAAAATACTTACATTTTTGAAACTTCATTAGGATAATTTAAGAATGTATGACCATCAAAACTAACGGGTTGATCTTTATCTACATGGTCAGCACCTAGAATAATATACAAATATACATTTTAACAACATGGTAGGATAGCTACAAACAAAACAGTGAAGACATGGCTCCAGAGATATATATGGTTCACAGCAGCTCCAATTATAGCATTTCCAAAGATGCATGGTTAACCATAGTAGTTCCAAAGATGTATGCTTCACCAGGCAGCTCCAGAGAATAGAGATACATGCTTCACAGCAGCTCCAACCATAACAGCTCCACAGATACATGGTTAACCATATAGCCACTCCATAGACACATAGTTTACTATAGTAGCCCAAAAAATGCATGATTCACCATAGCAGCTTTTGAGACAAATGGCTCACTACAGCAGTTCCATAGCACCATCAAAGATACAGGAGTCACAATAACAGTATGAAAGATAGAGTAAAGGATAAGCCGAGACACTGTGTGTGAATGTTGATTAGCCTGGTTGATAGTGAGAGTGATGAAGCTTGGAGTATTGTTTCATCGTATTCCACCACAATAAAAACCATACTGACAAATACTACAGGAAAATGTATCAAATGTTTCCTACATGTTTCAAAGGGATCAAACCATGACAAGAGTGCATAATACTTTTATGTAGATTTTAAAAAAATCCAAAAAAAAAGCCCAACTTACGTTTATTGCATTTTTCTCCCATAAAATTAATTGGACATTTACAATCAGCATTATTTAACATAGGTTGACAAACGCCGCCATTTTGACAGGGATTAACATTACAGGGGGCGCCATCATATTCCTCTATATTACGCATCTCTTCTGATGATTCCATTAAATTATCGATGACACGTCCATTTATAATTATCTGTAATATAAACAATAAGTTTATAATAACCTATAATACTAACAATACATTTATAATTACTAGGTCTATATCACTCCCGAGTTACAGCTGCCGAATTGCTCTAAATTTGAACCTCGGAGCAGACCTAGCATTGCCTCCGACAACGAACAGGCACGCAACTAGAGATAAAACGTGGTAACAAGAGAGAGAGAGATGGGGTTTGACATTAAGTTGACACAAACTAGGTTTTTTCAGGACTAAGATATTTTATTTCAATTATTGGCTTGCAAATAGAGATTTTAGCAGTGGGAGGAAACCCAGAGAAAAGGACAGACGACCCTACTCCTTGTCACATACAACGAGGAATCTAAACCACACCTGTTGACTCAATGTCAGACTTTATGATACAGCGTGCAAATGCTAACCATTCCGCCATCCAACCCCCTTAAATTCAAATCGATAAAATAATGAGGATACTTACTCTCTGTATTGAACCAGTAAAACCAGTTTCTATATTAGATGTAAAAGGTACGTCTAATTTATCCTTAAATCCACCAATATATAACGGTCTTCCTAAATTCAATTCTTTATGTTCACCCTAAACAAATACAAATTATACCATCATTATTTATAAACAGACTAGATCTACAAATTATACCATCATCATTTATAACATATACAATGATTATTTTCAAACTTTTAACACACACAACCAACAAAATATACCACCATTATTTACTAACTTTTAACAATACATGTATGTGTTCTTTTGCACAAATCTCTCCATTAATATTACTACAATTGCTTAAAATGGCACATAGGGGACTTTAACTAAACATGTGATAGAAAAATTAAGTTGAGCGAGAAAGTGCACTAGACCTACAACATATACCATCATTATTCACTAATTTTAATACACAGAGATTTATGGTTTTTTTTAAATATGTTTATTCTATATAAAGTGTTAGAATTGAATACTGGATGAAACCCAATTAATCAGTTTTCCGGGTAAAGACTGCAACAACTTAGCAGATGATCAAGGATGAGGTTTTTGTTTGTTTGAATTAACTGATTCCAAGGAACCCGACATCGGAGCTAACACATGGTTGAATTGTATTTCAATAATTCGTTTGCCTGTAGGGGTCTTTAGCAGTGGGAGGAAACCGAGGACCCGGAGAAAACCCACAAGACACAAGAAGTTGAAATGAAAATATTGAAATGCCTTTAACATCCTAATGTTCTGCTCCGAATTAGGCTGATGAAGACCGTAATGGGCTATAGAGTGTGCTATGAGGGAAACCTTGCCCAGGCAGCAGCACTATGGCCTACTGATACAACATGGAAGCAGAGTCCTTGTGGTGAGTGAGTCAGTGTTTTTAATAAAGAAAATGTATATTTACTGGAGCTGTTCCTGTTATAGTTGGTCTATCATCAACGGTCATCTCACCAACTTCATTATGTCTCTGGACAACAACTTTATGCCATTTATTTAAATGTATATGTTTTTTACTTCTGCAAATAAACATTCTTGTACAATTATATATCATATGTTTCTATTTATCCAAAGAATATCAAGTTAGAATTAGTATTCTCTCTGTGTTTTTCTCAACAAACAATGTCTGTCTTTCCAACAGAAAATGTGTGTCTTTTTTTTATTTCAATTCACCTAAACATAGAAAACAGTTCTAAAGACATGGCGATAAAACTTGACATGATACAAAAATACAATAGAATACGACAAACAATGTTATTCCAATGGATCAGGTGTTCCCCAACAAACAATGTTATTCCATTGGATTGGATGTTCCCCACCCAAAACAATGTTTTCCAATAGATTGGCTGTTCCCCAACTAACAATGTTTTTCACATGACAAGGGAAAGGAAATTTTATTATACTTACTCTATTTCGGCTGTACCAGTGCCCAAGAAGAATTTAAATTGCAATTTTCTTTTCTCCAAATTAAGAGATATAAAATCTCCTAGTCCACCAAGATATTGACTGGCAAAGAACAGGACACCTGAAATAAATAATAAATCATCATCTGAACCCTTAACTTGGCCCCTAGCCCTACTCATCTTGTTGTTCTACATCATGAAGACGACACTCTTAGAAAATAATATATGGTGCCGGCAATTATAATACAATTGACATAGATTTTTTAAACCCATAAAAGAGAGAGAGAGAGAGAAATGGGGTTTAACGTCCACTCAACACAAACTAGGTCATTTCGGGACTAACATATGGTTCAATTTTTATTTCAATAATTCGCTTGCGCGTAGGGGTCTTTAGCAGTGGGAGGAAACCGGAATGCACGGAGGAAACCCACGAGGTTGAGAAGGCGCCCCTATCTTCATGCCACATATGCTCACACCAGGTAATGAAACCACAGCCGCAAGCCAGAGGTGACCGGCCAGCTAGAGGTCGAAGCGCGGCACTCTAGACCACTAGGCCATCCCAACCCCCACCCATAAAAGAATCATTGACAACTGGAATTTGATGAAGTATAGGAAGTATTGCCACTGTCTGGGTAGAATTCCCTCATATAGGCAATAATTTCAATTCTGAGCTTTAGTCAATTGCATTGATTTCATACAAACAGGAACAAAGCCTGGGGCCTATTTCACGAAATTTTAACTAAGATAAGATCCCAATTTTAGTAATTTGATTGGATAATATTAGATTGATTTTAGTGCTTAGCCAATCAAAATTGAAGTATCTACTAAAATTGGATTTTATCTTAAGTTAAAATTTCGTGAAACAGGGCCCAGGTAATATGTTCAGATTAGAACATTACAATTAACACATCATTAATTCAAACTTATCATTAATTTCTTTGATTTATAAAACTTGGTAAAACTGGCTTCTTAATTGTCTTTCATTTAAATGTACTTAATATTTCAATCATAGTATTGTTAATATTCTTGTAAAAAACAGTCCTAGCTAGCACTCATCTTTTCATCTTGTGTACAGGGGATGAGTGGCCCAATGGCTTAAAGCATGCACATCAAATCACAAGGTCGGTCATTAAGTCAAGTGCAGTGGTTTCGATTCCCAGGTTATACGTGACAAGGAGTAGGGTCGAATGTCCAACCTTGTGGGTTTTCTCCTAGACCTCCGTTTTCATCCTACTGCCCGAGACACCTACGTGCAAGCATACGTTAGACCCGAAATGAGCTGGTTTGTGTCAAGTGGATGTTAAACCCCATATCACTCTCCCTCTTCTTGTGAAAAGTTCTTTAGTCAACAGAACTAACTGTTAATGACAGCAAATTGAAGAAACTCACTGGAAACTGTGGACATGTTTTGATTTATAAAGCAAAGTCGTTTGATCAAACTCTTACTACACGATATTGTTCAGAGTAAATTCAAGAAATAATCTATTAACAATAAATGTAATTGTTACCGTTTGGTTTTGTTGCTCGGAACCATATTTCAATGGACAGCTGTTTACCAACATTATCATCTACCGGTATCTTAATGTACGAATCACCAACAAATTGAGGTACATAAACTCTCTTTAATGCTTCTGTAACAAAATACGGTTCATCTATTTTAATATACATATGTGTTATTCCATTCTTGGATGTGGGAATATATAATTGTATTTCAGAAACACTGTTTTGAACCAGAAATTGGTTCCATAGGTCAAGTGTTCACCAATTCGTGTTGAATGAACACGATCAAAATGTGAACAATTGATGGAATTTAATTCTAGATTTGACATCACAATTCCAATATGGCTGCGATGAGGTCATGGTGGATTTATAGTTTCTACTTCATACAATACATTCTTAATTGTTTATCAACCCTGGAATGTAAAAAAATCAATAACTAACCTCGTTCACAGCGATTTCCCATTCTACTATCTGGACAAGTACAATAAAATCCTGTACGTTCCTCCGCACTACTACTACACGAACCTCCAAACTGACACGGTTGACTGGCACATGGATCTGTTAATTCTTCACAATTTAAACCTGCAAAATATCATCACACAATCTGAATGCACACGTTAAAGGTACAATAACATTCTTGCTGGCTTGGTAGCTCCAGAAAATAAATAATACCCTTATTCTAAGTACTAGATGTTTAAATGTCCTACCTGTTGTGTAAATTATCCATTACAACCTATTTTATTTGTCCAGAGGGTTCGAAAATATTTTAAAATCCAAGTCACATTTGAAAAGGTTTACGTTAGACTTTTCAAATCAATTGGTTGAATTTTTCCAATTTTTTAAATTAGGTGTGTTAAGATGAAATTTATATCATCATTTAAAGTTACATTATGGGAAATAAGATAAAGAGATGGCAGTTCTCACTACAATAGTTAAAAACTAGATAGTGTAAAGATAATTTGCTGAAAATTTCAGTCAAATTGATTCACTATTAGCCGAGAAAAAAGCTTTTGAAATATTCATAGCCTCGATCATCATTAGCCGAGAAAAAAAGCGTTTGAAATATTCACATAGACTCGGTCATCATTACTCAAATCATTAACATAAACAGCATAGTCTCGATTATCCACTTGATTGATTTAATTATCAACCGCCATTAAGCGGCATATACGATTTTAATCTGCCAACATCGAAGGCTAGTCTTGACATAAAGAGTTTATTATGGTCTGAATATGTTAATTAATGTCTAATTGATTATTTAGATAACATCTCAGGCTTAAAGAAAGACCTGTAAAAATCAGATTTTGCTCTTGCATAATGCTATTTTAATTAGAATATTCTAAAATAATACGATTTGTTGACCAGAATGAAGATTGGGACATATTTTTCAGTTACAACAAGAGTAGATGATTACTGTTTTAGAATCCATCTATCGAGAAGGAGTTAAGTGTTATCTCACTGTTTGATCAAACTGGCAACAAGAATGATTTCTCCACTAGAACTAGTCATTAATATTAATATACATGAAATGACAGCCCATGTTTGCCAGGGGCGGATCCAGAGGTTGGACCCCCCCCCCCCCCTCTGCTCAGCTACATGAAAAAAAAATAATGCCTTGCATCAGTGAAATTACATCACAAATTGATCCTACATCATTATAAAAATGATTTCTCTGTTTAAAAAGCTCAATTTGTATGTATGCCTATGTAATTTAGAGACGATGATGGCAGATTTCCGTAACAGAAACCTGGCAAACCCCCTCCTACAAAAATTCCTGGATCCGTCCCTGGTATCCGAGTCATACACAGATAAGAATCAGATAATTAAAGATACATTATGGGAGATAAGATAAAGAGCTGGTAGTTCTCACTATGATAGTTAAAAACTAGATAATGTAAATCTGACAATTTCTGTCCAATTGATCCCCTCTGATCTGTAATATTAGCTTTTGAATTTTAGGCCTTGCCTCCATCATCATTACTAAAGTCGATACGATAAAAAACATAGTTTTGATTATTCATTTTTCGATTAAATCATCAATGGGCGATGAGAAGCAAATCAGTAAATATCACAGACTAGCGATGTGATGGAGAGTTTATTATGGTCTGGACAAGTTCATAAATGTCAAATTAATAATTTCGGTAACATTTCAGGCCTACAGAAAGATGTGTGATAGGCAGACTTAGATCCTGTATTATATATGTTTAACTCACCTTTATAACCTTCTTTACATAAACATTGATAATTAACTGAATCTAACATGATACAGGTAGCTTCGTATTTACATGGCATACTTTTACACGGATTATTACCACACTCACCTGTAATCAGATATAAATAAAATAATACGAGAGAAAAAACGCAACACAAATTAGGTTTAATTCCATTACAATAATTCACTTTTGTGTGTGTGTTTAGGGGTCTTTAGCAGCAGAAGGAAACCAGATGAACCAGAGTGGCCAAATGAGGTCAACACAATTTTATTACAATGTGTTGGGGTCTTTAGCAGCAGGAGGAAAACAGATGAACTGAAGGAAACCTACAAGGTTGACTCAGTGACAGATCGCACAAACTATAGTGCATGTGTAAGACCATTTGGCAAAACAACCACCTCCTATAACAATAAAAATGGACATACGCTGTGACAGGAATGCTACAATAAACACTTTTATTTAAATTTCAAGAGGCTGCCAACAATTAGTTATAATGTGCCAAGGCATCGGCAAATCAAATGGACAGATGGCCATCTTAATATTCTTGACCGCAATGTGGGTTACAAAATAAATATCCACAAAAACTGAACATCCTAATCAATTTCGTCACTCCAACTGAGTTAGTTATCATGTTTCAAGATCATTTTTATAGTCTCCCTGTTCCTCCGCACATGGGTTACAAAAACAAAATAGTCCACAAATATAGAACTTACTTATATCAGCAGCACTCTTTATATCTGAGTTTGTATGAGGATGACGTAGGTTATATTCTCGGACATACTCTTCACTACCAGCTTTAAAGGAATGAATACATCCAACTAGGCCTAGATTAACACCAATTCTTTCATATACTCTGAAATAAACACACAATTAATGTAATGAATACATCCAACTAGGCCTAGATTAACACCGATTATATCATACACACTGAAATATGTCATAACATCACAAAATTAAACAGGCTACGACTCCACATTAAAATAATTGCTGATTGAGTCTGGGGTTTAACTTTCATTTGAGAAACTAGGTCTTATACGAAATAGCATAAGGTTTAACGATGTTTGGGGCCAATTCCTTGATTGTATACCTAAAAGACTTGAGAATTAATACTCAGAAAAGTGAGAGAGAGAGAGAGAAATGGGGTTTAACGTCCACTCGACACAAACTAGGTCATTTAGGGATTAACATATGGTTTAATTTTATTTCAATAATTTGCTTGCGCGTAGGGGTCTTTAGCAGTGGGAGGAAACCGGAGAAAACCCACGAGGTTGAGAAGGCGCCCCTATCTCCATGCCACATACGCTCACAACAGGGATGGAAACCACAGTCGCAAGCCAGAGGTGACTGGCCAGCTAGAGGTCGAAGCGCGGCACTCTAGATCACTAGGCCATCCCAACCCTCCCAGAAATGTGAGAAAGGCAGACATGTCAAATATGTCAAAACAGATAAAATAATTTTTTGTATTCAAATCAAGTTTATTATTAAAATTAATTTCACTCTTTGGGTGGATGTGCCCCCACCCCCACGCCCTGATATGCACTTCAATCCCCCCCCACCTCTGCTCCCTCCAACTCTTTGCACGCCACTGATAGTAGACAATATGTGGTTAACGATCGAGAGAAACTTTGCAATATACTCCAATAAAAATCTATTGATTTCCCCTGCATTTCCCATCCATCGTGTTTGTCATACCATATAAATTCTACTCACACGTCATCAGCATTGGGAACATATCCCAGATATAACGGATCTTTGAGATTTAATGATGTATGGGAAGGGGTACTGGCACCGTTAACAGGATTGTCCGAATCAACTATCAACAAACCAACTTCGTTCAATCTTCTCGCTATCACACGATGAGATTTCTTCAACGTCACTGGATTTCTACTTAGTAAAATGGCTTCACCTCCACCTAAGTCATATCTGTTTTAAAAAAAAATAATTTTGTAGCGATATGATTTTTTAAAGTTCAGTTTATTATATTTAATATAGCCCACATTATTGAAATAGATGAATTAAATTGTGCTGTACAAACAACAAAAATTTCTGAACCATTTGGTCTCGTGTGAAAGTTAACAAATTCTTTGTAAAAAACAAATTTTAAAGCAGTAAAAATTGTCCGGGTACATGTAATTGGTATATAATCGTCTGAATTTGTGCTTTTTAATAAAATTTACCTGAATTCAACGTGTCCATCTTTGATAGAAAGAGACACAAAGTCACCTGTACCATCAGGATTCTGAGCATTAAATAACAGAATACCATCTCTATTTAACGTGTGAAAAACGATCTCAATACTTAAATCTTTACTGGCGCCGTCTATTTTAGCAACTTTCAGGAAAGATTTGCCGCTGAAGGAAGGAATATTGAAGGAAAGTTCTGAAGTGAAGAAATTAAATCATTAATCACAGCATTTGACATGACCAACATTTCTGGCGTCACTCGACTATTCAGGGAATCAATCAATTTCTTTTATCTCTAAACAACGAAATAACCTACCCTGTAGGACCAAACATTCCAATTATTCTATATTGAACGGTCAGCTGTACATAACAAGATATTATATACTCTTCAAAAAAAGAAACGCACAACCCATTTTTCATCATTTTTTTATTTGAACGAGGTCGTTGTTTCGGTAAATCTTACTTGTTTTTAATGCCATTATGTAAGGATAAAAGAAATTCATTATTGATTTTAAAGGTAGGGTCACCAATTGTGACTAGTCATCCTTTTTGTCGAATTTTTTTATCGCTTGATTGCACCAAGAAACATGAATTTAACAACTTCGCGAGCTTCTCGAATGGAACCTACATCTAAGGTCTTTAAAATCCCGGGTTTCTCGGTTTCCAAATCAGTTGCACATGTAAACACACATACTCAAATGATGCCACATCTGAACGAAGACCAACGCAACAACACTATTGGTCGATTACAAGCAGGTGACTCCAAGACAGATGTAGCCAGGCTGCTGAATGTTTCCCTTAGTTCCATTTCTCACCTTTGGGATAGGTACCGATAGCGAAGTTCAACACGTGAACGCCCTAGCTCAGGCCAAACAAGTTTGGTCCCACTTGTCCTGGATCGTCACTTCCGGTTACGTCATTGGCGTAAATGGTTTTCAACTGCAGCAGCAATACCCGGACGACGTAGAATCTCGTACCAGACAGTAGGCAAACACCTACGTGAAACCGAATAACGAGGCAGACGTCCCCGTTAGAGCATCTGTTTTGAAATACGCCGACAACATGGAATCCAACTTAAATGGGTTCACACACTGAGGGTATGGCTTCAGCAACACCGAAGAGCAGTTTGGTTCAGCGACGTGACGCTGTTCTTGTTGCAACAAGGCGATAGTAGAGCGAGGATATACTGACGACGAAATGTAATGTTGCGTTTCTTTTTTGGGAGAGTATATATCATTACTCTGATTAAAACACAGATCCTATTTCGTTTCCTTTTAAATACTCCAAAATTTCACTTTACTTGTATTTACTACACTGGAAGATTATATTATAACAGGCATTCTAGTTCATGTGAGGAATGAGCCAATAAAACAGTCTGTTACGGCAAGTTTATGGAACTGTGGGTAAACCACTAGAAACATCCCCACTGATTGATTAATCAATTTCTGACGTCATAGGGTCAAAAGTCGATCAGATGACCCCTGACATGACCTTCCACTGCAATCGGAAACAACATATAGATCTGTTGTCTGCGTCAGAAAAGGTGACAGACAACAGAAAGACTGTGCCTGAAAAAATCCTGAATATATGCCTGATAATGTTTGTGACTGTTGCCTAAGTTACAGGCTCTCCTGTATTATTTCAAACACTCTTATTGACATATATAGAACAGAACTGTGTTGAATTAATGCTTTTATTCAACTACGATTCTCCAGTTATTAATCTTTCTCAAGCAACTGTTCCTTCATGATTTGTTTATTTTCATCATATTGTACAAAGCATTCAAACAATATCCATATCTTAAAACCCCAGGCAGAGGAATAATTATAACAAGAAGGAAGGCAGACAGCTTTTTTACATAATTAACGACAGCAGAAAACTATAATTGAGTGACAGAAAAATATTCTTTAGACAAAACATGCAAAAAATTGAAAATTATTCCTTATTTGCTGTCAATAATAAAACCTTTTGACTGGCACACAACTGCCATTACGAAAGGTTAATTTTTTGCCAGTAGATAATATAAATATAACCAGACAGGGTAGAAAAGAAACTGAAAGTAATAAATATCAAGGTCAACTGAAAACAAATAATAATGGAGTTGTCATTAAACTTGTTTTTTTTTTCTTGTCTTCAGAATTCTTGATGGTGTCAAAGAGTGCAACGCTAAAACTCATTTCATTTTATTTCAAATATTTTATTTTACATAAAATCCTTCAATTGTCATTTTCAAGATGAATCGTTAAAATCTTAACAGAATCTCACGAAACATGAATTTGATATTTAACTCTGCTATATACAGCAGGGTACTCAATTTCAACCAAACGTCTCATGATAAAATAATTTGGAAAACATAAAAAACAGATGGACAGACGGAGAAAAGGCCTACTTTGATTTCTGTGTTGGAGGAAATGTAATGAATTGAGATTTTGTTTTTACCTACTATGTTTAATACCATGGGAAGAGCTAGGTGATTTTTCTTTTGAGTCTCACATTAATACAACTAACAATGAAATTTGAAGACAAAGAAAAAAGATAAAATTCTAGATAAAAAGAAAGCAAATAAAGAAAGCAAAAGTATAAAAAAAGAGAAAATTAAAATATTCACAACAAACAAAAAAAAAAACATGGCAGCAAAATAAAGCTAAGCCCATACCCTGGTGACAGGATAAACTTTTTACCAGTTCTGCACATAACATCTTTATCATTATTTCAATTTTCCCAGGAGTTCGAACAGGTATAAATTCAAAATGACAGAATACAGCCTCGCTTACTGATTTCAGCACACATTTTTTAATAATTGATCAAAACTCTATCTTATTATCCCCCCTTAAATAGACTCAAAAGATGCTATGTGTGAACTTTGCGCTTACCGTCTTTGCATAATGAGCCTGTTTTGCCAAGAGGGCACAGACAGCGAAAGCCAAGCGATTCATCCAGCTCGCATGTACCAGAGTTGTGGCATGGGTTTATGGTGCAAGCATCTTCATTGGGGGAATTAGTCAATGATGATGGTGGTTTCGCTCTTATCACCTCTACACGAAAACAAAGTCAATAATATACGTGTAGGACACAATCCTATTATATCTGTATTCGTTGGAAATTATCAAAATAATTCTCTAAGTTTTCTACATTCTAACATAGTAAACCATAAAACATATTTATAGAAAAAAGCTATCAATATATTTAGTTAGTGTTGGATCGAGGTAGGGGCCTAAATGTCCCAGGTTCCCCTAAATAACATGATCAAAAATTCACTTTTATATTGCTCCTATGAAACATGTAAGTTTTGGTTGGATGAGGTTCAAGGAAGGAACACATCCCACTGGCCCCCTCCTGTCCCTGGGGATCCTTACCATCCCCCCCTACTGTGTATAATTAAATATACTGCACCCCAAACTGTATTTAGCCGAAGTTCTCTATCGTTGATAGAAAACTGTTTTCAAAAATGGTCTAAATAATCAATGACTGATAAATTGTTTGAATGGTATTTAGTAATTGATGTGGATATCAAGTAGCTGTTTTCTATGAATATGTAATATAGTTTATAGCTCTATTCACTTACTAATAGTATATCTAACTATATATTTACATCTCAAATAATAAAACTATATTTAGATCAATCACAGAGAAGACATGTTTTTCTGACTTGTGTTTCATTAATAAAAATTCATTTAGTAAAAAATTTCCAGATATTCTCAAATAAAAGATCATTTTTATTTCTTGTAGCTAAAATAATGCAATGAGGACAATTTGAGCATTAAATATTTATTGGCATCATTCTCTTAATCCATTCCGAAAATTCCAACTGAGCAAAAAAATCACCATGCTTAATTATTAATGCATCAAAAACTATGTGGTTTAGGCCATACAAAAAATATTCTGGCTCTCAGACAATCCTTATCAAAAACCTGGGCCCTGTTTCACGAAATTTTAACTTAAGATAAAATTCAATTTTAGCAGATACTTCAATTTTGATTGGCTAAGCACTAAAATCAATATTATCCAATCAAATTACTAAAATTGGGATCTTATCTTAGTTAAAATTTCGTGAAATAGGCCCCAGATGTGGGACCGAGGTTTTTATTTTTGTCAAAGCCTCACTACTCGACTAAATGCCTTATCATAAACATGTTTACAGGAAATTTTGATTATCCAGTAACATTCATTACTGTCAATGACATTTATATGGTTGTGTACTTGATAAATGAGTCTACAAAACATTTTCGGATTCATTCAGAATTTTTCATATACTTAATTTCTGTAATATCAACTACAGTAATTCTGAAATATAATTCCCAAGTAACACTGTGTTACAGCTTGGGATTTTTTATTTAAAAAGGACTGCCTCCTTTTCGCCCCCACTGCGTCACTGAGATCCATGCAGACCTGCACTGTTCTGGGGATTCTTCCACTCACTACTACTTTTAGTACGAATTTATACATGGCAGTCTTGAAATTATACTAAAGTAATTAACGAAACAGCTTTCATGCAGAGAGAGAGAGAGAAATGGGGTTTAACATCCACTCGACACAAACTAGGTCATTTCGGTACTAACATATGGTTTAATTTTATTTCAATTATTTGCTTGTGCATAGGGATCTTTAGCAGTGGGAGGAAACCGGAGTACCCGGGAAAAACCCACAAGGCTGGACAGGCAACTGTACTCCTTGCCACGTACAACCAGGTATTCTAAAATACACCAGTTGACTCAATGGCAGGCTGTATAATACAGCGCGCGCACGCTAACCATTCGGCCGTCCAACCCCCCGCTCTTTCATACAGAGGTTTTAAGTGATGCAGGATTGACGTGAGAAATAGAATATGTTATTTGTATGGCCTTCGTGAGAGGTATATATATATATAGATATATAAATATACAACTTACCTATACACTGTCTGTTGTCTATAGATGCTACAAACTGATCGTAACATTGACACAGACCTTGTCTACAACTACTGTTAGATACACAACAATCAGAATCAACGATACATAGTTCATCTATATTACCATCAGGTCCTGAAAAACATAAACACAAATATTACCATGGGGTCCTAATAAACAACATATACAATACACATAGTTTACCATCAGGCCCTGATAAACAACATATACAATACACATAGTTTACCATCAGGCCCTAATACCCAACATATACAAATAAACAGTACACATATTTTACCAACAGGTCCTGATTAACAAAATATCCAATACACATATGTTTTATCAACACAATTTTAAGGTAACTTTGGAGGCAGAAATAAGATTAAAGTTGGGCGATCTTTAATCCTATTGAAGTTGAATCTCTACAAGGAATAACAATCCACAATCAGTTCTATTCTGTTTAGTGGGAAATTGCATAACAATCAAAAGGAGGATAATAAATTTGCCACGTACCACATTCTTTTTCTGAATCACTGACTATAGGTCTTTCTGTACCATGTATCTGTGGTAGTTGTGGTGAGTACGTCTCATCTTGACCAGGATGGATATGACGAGTTGTTTTACGCGATCGTGATGTAGATAACGGGGGTGCTGTAGTTCTTGGAGACGGGGCAGCTATAAAAAAGGAAGGAAGAAGTGTTAGAGCCAAACAAAGAGAGGTTATTTTGGGACTGACATATAGATAACGGGGGGTGCTGTAGTTCTCGGAGATGGGGCAGCTATAAAAAAGGAAGGAAGAAGTATTAAAGCCAAACAAAGAGAGGTTATTTTAGGACTGACATATGGTTCAATTATATTTCAATAATTTGATAGTGCAAAGTGTTCTTTAGCAGTGGGAGGAAACTGGATGACCTGAATAAAACCCACGAACTCAATAACAGACCTTATAAAACAAACATGCACGTGTTAACTATTCGGCCACCCTATATCCCTAAAGCGAAACAGGATAATGAAATTGTGCTTTGATGGATATTATGCCTTGATAGAAGTGTTTCTGTCTACTCTTTTTCATCCCATTCGAATAACTAGACAATGTTTTTTTCCAGGCCATCTGTCCAGGCAACAGCACAAGTGCAATCCACGACTAAAAATCCAGTTTAGCAGGACAGCATATTACCCACTGAGTCACTGTGCTTCCCCTTTCAGAAAAGGAAATGTTCAAATTTTAAATTTTTGTTTTAAAAATCTAGAAGTAACAATCCATTTTTAATATCATTTATCAAACTTACCTCTACAAGGTCCTCTGTAAGCCACACTTATATCCTTTTGAAGACGGCAACCAAACATTTCCAGCTGACATTCCGATCCATAGTTTTGTCCGTCTGTTCCACAAACAATATCCTGTCTTACATCTCGATCGTCACAACTCTGATCACAAACACATTCAGGTCGGCCCTCAATATTCTCACAAATAGCTCCAAATTTACAAACCAGATCTCGACACGATGTAGGAGTATTTTTAGCTGAGAAATAAAACAAACAGCTAGTGATGGGCTGCTTTCAATAGCCAATGGAGGAGAGAGAGAGAGAGATGGGGTTTAACTTCATTTGACACAAACTAGGTCATTTCAGGACTAACATATGGTTTAATATTATTTCAATAATTTGCTTCTGATGGGGGTCTTTAGCAGTGGGAGGAAACCGGAGTACCCGGAGAAAACCCTACTCCTTGCCACGTACAAATGGGGATTCGAAACCATGCCAGTTGACTCGATGGCCCCAATGGAGGAGAAGAAAGGAATAGACTACCTGACAAATAGTAGCCAGTTTGATAAATCCAATTCTAATCGAGATGTTAGTCACCCTCATCAAATATTCAGAGAGTGAGCTAGAGAAGGAGGAGAGAGAAATGGAGTTTAATTCCATGCAATCCAAGCTATGTCATTTCGGAACTAAAATATCAGTTTTATTTCAGTAATTCACTTGTGTGTACGGGTCTTTAGCAGTGGGAGGAAACCGGAGGGGAGATTGGACAGGCAACCCTAACCCTTATAACATACAAGCAAGGAAATCGTAACCCTGCTACTTTTCACAGACAGTATCATAATATTATTATTAGAAATGTTATAAAAATTTACCTTCACATCCACCAGGTCCTAATAGATTACCATCACTACATAGATTACACTTCATACCGTTAATATACGGTCTACACATACATCGTCCCGTCATCTGATCACAGTCATCTCGTATAGAACCATACGAATTACAATTACACGCTAAAATAATATACACAATACACATATCATAGTGAGAGAGAGAGAAATGGGGTTTAACGTCCACTCAACACAAACCAGGTCATTTTGGGACTAACATATGGTTTTCATTTTATTTCAATAATTCACTTGTGCGTAGGGGTCTTTAGCAGTGGGAGGAAACCGGAGTGCCCGGAGGAAACCCACGAGGTTGAGAAGGCGCCCCTATCTCCATGCCACATACGCTCACACCAGGGCTCGAAACCACAGCCGCAAGCCAGAGGTGACCGGCCAGCTAGAGGTCGAAGCACGGCACTCTAGACCACTAGGCTATCCCAACCCCCCCACATATCATAGTAGGCCTACGTTCAGGCAAATCACATACAGAGACAGGGATTATGGTCCGAGAGGATAGATCAGTCACTGTGCGGAGGGGTTCTTCCTCTGGAAATTTTCAAGTTTGATGGTTCTCAACTTATGATAAATCAAACCCAGGACCTACAGGATAGATAGCCAGCACTTTGTACCATAGCTCGAGAGAGAGAGAGAGAGAGAAAGAGATTGGGTTTAATGTCCATTCAACATAAACAAGGTCATTTTGAGACTGACACATGGTTTAATTTCATCTCACTAATTCGCTTGTGTATAGGGGTCTTTAGCAGTAGGAGGAAACCGGAGGACCCGGAGAAAACCCATGAGATTGGACAGGCGATCTTACTCCTTGTCATGTACAACGGGGGAATCGAAACCACACCAGTTGACTCAATAACAGACCTTATGATACAACGCGCACGCCCTAAGAAGAAGATTAATGGTGTAAAGGATTGTCATAATCCTGTTTAATTTATTGTAAAGTAAAGGATTATCATAATCTTCTTTGATTAATTGTAAAATACGTACGTATACATCCTGGGTTGCCCATATCAACGATCTTGTGTAGTCCCCAATATCCAGGTTGACAACGATCACATCGTAGTCCTCCTACCCCAGGTTTACACGTACACTGACGAGTACTGGGATCGCAGTTATTCGTATACGCTCCAAGGGTATTACAGTGACAATATTCTATAGGAAAAAAAAAAAAAAAATATTAATTACATTTTATCTTGACTAGATTCTAATATCATTGTTACTTCCATTTCTCGTTAATTTACAAGAAAATTATTTAAATAAATTGTTTTTTTCTATTTCTTTTTTGTTTAGCAGAAGAAAAGAGAAGAACCAGAAAAAGAAGAAAATATCAGCTGCTCTAATTATGATAGACAAAAAATAATAGCTCTAGGAAATTAATTAATCTTTCTCTAAGAAAACTAATTAGCAACATCTCTAAAAAAAAATCAATTAGCAATTAAAAATAATAAAAGACAAGAAAACTTAAGGTATAAAATTCGTGCCGACAGCAGATTCTATCACCAAAGAACCAAACAAAGATGGCAGCAGTTTCCATAGAAATAAATAAAGAAGACAACCAATTAGATAGTTTCCATAGAAATAAATACAGAACACAATACTAAAATGATTAAAGGAAAAATATACAACCATAAAAACATAAGACACAATCTAATTAACATTCTAAATTAAAAGTACCACCTAAATCAATAACTTTTGACAAAACTGGGCAATGATTTAGGGACCTACCACTAAAACAAGTGCTTTCTCGATGACTTTGATATTAATTTTATCATTTAGAAATGTGACGAAATGAAATGGGGATTTAATGTCCTACTTTTATTCTCCAACTGGGATAATGAAGACAGTTACTATTTAGAAATGAGACGAGATGAAATGGAGTTTTATGTCCAGCTTTTCTGCTCCGATTGGGTTGAAGCAGACTTCACAATTTAGAAATGAGATGAGATGAAATGGGGATTAATGTCCTACTCCGACTGGGCTAATGAAGATGATTAACATTCACAAATGAGATGAAATGAAATCGGGTTTAACATCCTACTTTTGAGCATCAACTGGCATAACGAAGACGGGCCTATGTCGTACATTGTAGTAGTGACTGTGCTATGAGGGAAATTTTTCGCCAACTGCAGTTCAGCTTTTTTTTGCCTACTTTTTTTTTAACAAATCCAACCTGTTCTTTAACATGCACACCAACAAGTACAAAGGTGGACCACATTTTTTTGTCCTATCCAAACAACTAGATACTAACATCAGGATCGATTCTAGATGAGCCCACACTCAACACAATGAGCCCCTTATCAACCAGAACACCTACACAACGCCATTTAACAAATTTATTGAAAAAAAAAAAAACAGTAAGAGAGATAAAACAATGTTAAATCTATTCTGTCAGAAATTCATGAATTGTGGTCTATTAAGGAAAGATTTTTTTTTTAAAACATAAAAAGGAGAAACAAACTGAACACAAAATCGTAAAAAAAAAGAAGAGAAAATGCCCAAAGGAATAATTCAACAAATACATCATTCACATTTTATAGAAATCCTTATAAAACCTGTTAAATTTAGACAGATAAATGATTTACTTATTTTAAAAATTGTATAGAAAAATTCCTGAAATAAATCTCATTATTCATAAGTTATAATATATAAATATAGGTAAAAGGATTGTGAGGGGATGAATACATATACAAGCGGTGCATAGGAAGATAGTAGTACATTTAAATCATGGTGCTCAAGTCTGTATCCAAGAAAAAATATATCCAGATCAAGAAATAATCTGGTATTTTCTTGGCATAACTGAGAATTTATTTGTGATAAATGTCAGACAAATCGTGATAAAATATGTTTTCCGATTCTGAGAAAAAAATATTAGGTGTGTCTTAAGGCCAGACCAATCTTAATTTTTGTTCTTCGGAACACCGATCCTGGACCCATACTAAAATTTGGCAGCCTTTTTCTTGGGGAGAAAAAAAAAGTTAAAAAAATAATGTATGGCTGATTTTCTTAAAACCTTTCAATTAAACTTTTTTTAATTAATGAAATTTGAAATACAACATTGTTCCCAAAAATCGAATTTCTTTTTGTTGATCAAGGCAAGGAAGAACTAATTTAAAATTCAATTGGTTTGCCTGAAGTGTGCAGAGTCCGATAAGCAAAAACACGACGACTTTGAATTGACATATGGTAAAATAGATGACAATTAACATCAATGAAGAATGGTAGTCTGGATTGGAGGACATGCTAGTTTTCTATTATCTACGATTACGTTAAAACTAAAATACTCTCATGCTATATCTTATTATGTTATAAAATATCTATCATATATTAAAGCTATATATACATGCCAGCAATAAAAGGCACCCAAAACCACAATAATTGTTTGGCAGGCAGCCCATCAGAAATATCTTTAAATGGAGGGAAATCTGGGATGTTGAATAAAATAATTGTTTATTTGTTCTTAAAATCACATGTAAATCTTGAATCATATATAAGTGGAATAAAAAAAAAGATCTAATGTCAACCTTTGATGTTGGCATACTATTATCTCAAATAATGGTACGACATGCATCCTTTAATAAAGGCGTACCGTTATTCCAAATAAGGGTACATCATCCTTTGATATTGGCATACCGTTATTTCAGATAAGGGTATGTCATACTTTGATGTTGGTAAACCATTATCTCAAAGAAAGGTACGTCATCCTTTGATTTTGGCATACCGTTATTTCAGTTTAAGGTTTAGGCAAGTTCCAATCGTACAATATTTATGGAAGATTGGACTTGCGAGATGATTTCAGAGAGTTCACGTGTGTGAAAGTATAATCTGTATTTTACGTAGTTTAAAGGCAGAAAGCAAGATATTACATAATATACTGCTACAACACAAGAGGGGTAACTCACGTTCAATATCAATATATTACTCAATATCAAGCGCTCAAACTTTAAACCATACCAAATAATCAATGAAGAATAAAAATCCAGATTTAAAGTGGCAGTCTCTTTGAATTGCAGTTGCCGGACAAAATAGTCTATCCTGTGTAAATTTAAGACAAAGAGACTGGCACTTATGATAATCTCTAGTAATGATTTGTTGTTTAAATCAGGGTCTCTCTATCTCTTCAATCAATTCAGGTCCACAACCACGAATATAGAGTTGTTGTCAGGCAAAGGGTTTATCAACCACCAGCCTAAGGATATGAATATTTCTATGTAACAAGAGCAATAAATCAGTACAATTTGGTTATTTAACATGACTAGTTGCACAACAAATGGTATTTCAGAATCCTGAACTTATAGAAAGATTACAAAGTTCCTGTGACATGAGGAGTTACTCTGTAAATTGTTTTGAATATCTCTGAATTTAGGACCGGTCAAAAAATTCCAACATGTTTTCTTTTTAAATCTCAAAAAACTAGACCAACAGATGGACAGACAAACATGTGTGATGGCAAGATACACCCATAATACAACAGCACAAATGAGATAAAGAGACCCTGCATGAAAACTTTAAATATCATAATGTGACATATGAAAGGAAGCAAAGCTTGGATTGCATTTATAAAGCATCATTATTAATATCATATTTCATTCATCAAATCTATTTTTTACAACCAATATTTATATAAACATATAGACTATGATTAAAATACCTGGACATCCTGCCCCTTTAGGTCCAGGAGAACTTGTCTGACCATCACGACAACATCCATATTTTGTTTCTGAACATTTCTTTATCTGCTGTTCTGCAATATATAATTCAAATCTTTTAAATCTATAGTCATTTCTCCCTAAAAATTATATATAAGAAATCTAGAAGCGATTAATTAATCTGGTATATATTTATATGTCAATGAGCTGTGTAAATATAACCAATCAATATCATTATGATAAAGATACCTTTTGCTTTGAATTTTCTAATAAAATAACAATTCCTAACTAACATTTCAAGAAATGAAATGAAATAGGGTTTAACGTCCTACTCTTCTGCTTCTACTGGGCTAATAGAAGACGGGCATACGCCATACAGTGTGCTATGAGGGAAATTTTGCCCGGGCAGCGGCACTACGGTTGTTCCTTATATAGAATTACAACTGTCAAGGGATCTTTTATGTGCAAACCAATTTGTAAACTGGACCTTGGTTTTTCGTCCCATCCAAGTGACTAGACATCTGTCCATGTCAAGCCCTACATCCTGCATCACTGACAAGGGGGGACCAAGACGAAAAATCTGGATGAACTTTCTCAGCTAATGCAGGGATCAAACACCCGACCAGAAAGGAAACCAATCAACTTTAATGTTACAATATATTCCTTTTCCTATGTTGGAACTATGTTGGAACCATTATAGCAAGAAAAGTCAGCTGTTTATTTAAATCTTACATCATTCATCCTTACAAAAGTAAGATAAAAATACCTTGTGGACAGCATTTAGCGAAGAATGATCCCCGATGACAATAACTACCACTTGGACATCTATCACTGCCATCTTGACAATCATAATCTTTACCAGTTAGAGGACTAATCAAAGCTGGTAATCCATCACATGGTTCCTCCTCTCCAATATCTTAAATATAATTACAAATATAGATGAGAGAGAGGGAGAGAGAGAGAGAGAGAGAGAGAGAGAGAGAGAGAGGGAAATCTGGTATCAAAACGGGTAACCTATCGCACAGTTAATCCTCTTCAATATCTTAGCTTCAACACTTCAACACAGGTTAAGTCATTTTGAGAGTAACATATGGTACAAAATGATATAATTTTTAACATCCTATTTATCTGCTCTGACTGGGCTAACGAAGATGGGCATATGCCATACAGTTTTCTATTCAGAATTCAGATTGTGTACACAAGACCAGTTTTTGTCCCATCCAAATGACTAGACATTGTTCATTGTCAGGCCCTTCATCCCACACCATTGACAAGGGGACACCATGTATAAAAATCCTGAATTTAAAAAGATTTTCTAAAATACTGCCATAAAAAATGTATGCGTTGCTGCCTAAAGAACACCCAGCTGTTTAAGGAATAACAACATTCAAGTCAAGGTTTACTATGTTAAATATTTTTAAATAAATTCTAATGATATGTGAAAAACTATATTTACCATCACAATTATCGGAAGATGCGACCATTATTTCTCTTTGTTGCCTGCATGACTCGTATTTCAACTGACATTCATTACCATAGCTCTTCCCATCAGACCCACAAACTTGTGATCTACAACAAGATATTTTATTTTATTTTATATGTTTTGCTCTTTTAAACATTTGAAGCTGTTGTTGAAAATGCACAAGTTTAAATATCTCCCTGTTGAATTGGGTTTAGTGTAAATATCCTTAATATCTAAATGACCATTATTTATTATTCAACTTGACATTTGGATTTGGTGAATGTATATCAATGAATGTCTATCGGTTTCTTTGATCTATGTCTATTGGTATCAATGAGTAATACCTATTGGGATCAATGAACAATGTCTACTGGAATAAATGAATAGTTTTCTTGCAATGTCGACAGACATAAAACTGTGGGTGTGACATAACAAGACTTGGTATTTAGTTTAAAATATATGGGTCAAGAGATGTCTAAACAAATGGTCAAGAGATGTCTAAACAAATGGGCTTTTTGTTGAAAATGAAAACTTTCAATACCGAATGTAAATTGCTGGGTACTGATGTTCCTGAGTATTTAAAGATGTTGGGTACTGATGTTTCTGTGTTTTAAACATGTTGGGTACTGATATTCCTGTATTTTAAAGATGTTGGGTACTGATGTTTCTGGGTTTTAATGATGTTTCGCTGTTCTAAAGATGTTGGGAACTGATATCCACAAGTGGTAAAAATGTTGGGTACCAATTAATGTTTCTGTATTTCAAGAATGTTGTCATAGAAGTGCCATAAATACTACTGTTACTCACGTATAAAGATATTTGGTATTCTATTTTGTTTGTCAAAGAAAATGGGACAATTCTTACAAGTAGACAATTCCATCCTGCTTCAAGATAACATGATAAATAATGAATGTACATACCTGACGGCGTCACAGTTGTCTTTACAATAACATATACTACTGCCGTCTTCATCCTGAACACAAGAACCACCGAATCCACAGGTTTTCTCATCACAAGTACTTACAACCCCTACCCCTGAACCCTCAGATGATCCCTCTTGAATAATACAAATATCATATTACATATAAAACATTACCTTGTAACAAATAAAATATTATTAGAGCTGCAAGAAAGAATCAGTGTTAGTTGTTTGGTGATGATTTGTTGTTGAGAAGGGATGGGCCATTCTTATACAGTTTAAATGGTACGGTATAAGAATGTTTATTAGTAGAGGACTGTGTTTGTTTTGATTTTGTGGCCACCTGCCTGAATAAAACCAAAGAATTTAAAAATAAAAGTGCATTACAAGACAAATACGAGGATGAGTGAGAGAAGGATTAGAAACATTTAGAGAGATAATTGGATGAATAATGATTAAATATATAAACATTAACAATATACCACATGTATAAGTGTTACACAATCACATAATTCAACCATTTCAAATCGTGAAAATCACAACCTTCTGTATAATATTTTTTTCATCATCATTTGCTTGAAAACGTTGAGAGAATACTCAATGAAACGTCGCTTAAATTAAAACAGTAATTGTATTCCATATATGGTTTTGTGTTTATTAGGGCAGTTGTTTCATCAGGCATTTTCCTCGGCTGGGCACTAGACCTTTTACTTGTAAATCAGATTCACAAGAATATAAATTTTGTTTTAGCATTATTCCAAATTTTATCCAACATTTCCAACAGTTCTAAATAAGATTGGCAAGATATTTTTTTGCCAAAGAATATGAATTTTGTTATAGCATTATTCCAATTTGTTTTCAAACATATAAGCCATACCCATGAATTTAACTGTAATCATTGTGTCTAATGGTTTAATGGGATATCAGAATCATAGCATGTAAATTAACAATCACATTCTCCAGGTGCTGTGATTCATTGCCAGGCAAATGAGGCCACTACTGCAAACAATTTTCAACCTATAATTTTTAATCAATTTTCTCCGATAACACATTTGTTCAGTATTAAATCACAAAATTAAACTTCAGTTAGATAGTAGTCACCATCCATATAATTGTTAAAAAAATTGATAATTTGGGTTTGAAAAAGGTTTGAATAATGTGATTGCTTCTATTTAAATAGAATTAAGAAGACAAACTATTAATTGACTTGAAGATTTTATTGTCTTTAATGATCAACACTGATTGATAATATCTATCCATTATTGAGAAAAAAAATTAACTCAAATTGATAATTTAACATTTAAAAAATATCAACGGGTGATAAATAATCACCTGTCTTGGATTCAATCAAAATAAAAAGACGTCTATGAAAGTTTTTACAAGGTCTGTAGAGAATTAAGAATTTGAAAATTTTTTAATTCATCATATCTTTGAAAATACTGAATGGAATTGAACAGTTTGTAGACTGATATTCCTTTTACAGATTTAATTTTAACAATTTGTAGTTTACAAAGAATTAACAAGCTGTCAAATGACATTCAATAGTGTTAATATTTACTCCAGATCAACCAAACGTATCAATTTGGAATATCTCAATCAAGGTTGATAAATAAAGACAATGAATACAAGTCTATAGACTGGATCTACAGGTAAATTATGATATCATGTAACAACTAACTGTATTAAACAAAATACGACTAATACTGTCATGCCACTGGTTAAAAAAGACAACAACTGGATAATCACATCTACATGGTCAAAAGTAATTTGTTGCAACAGCGTGAAAGACTGTCATTCGGTGCTAATTGTGTTTTGAAACATCTAATGAGCACAAATTCTGGTAAGAGTTAGTAAGGGGGAGAGGGGTGGGGAAATACCATACCTCCTGAACCTGAAGAAATAATTTCGTCCTCGCATCGATCGTTAGGGAAGATCACCAGATTAATACTCAGACCACACGATGCTCTCCTCATCTCACATTCGTTAGAATACGTTACGCCATCGTTAGCACAGACAGGTTCTCGTATTGTTGGACACATGATCGGACAAACACATGCTCCATTTTCACATTTAGCTCCGTATTGACACACAACATCCGCACATTTATCTGTAATAAAATAAAATGAAATGAAATTGGGTTTAACATCCTGTTGTTTTTGCTCTGATTGGAGTAATGAGGATTGGCATACGCCATACAATGTTCTTTGCGGGACATTGTGCCCGGACAGCAGCGCTATGGCCTACTCTTATATCAAATGCCAACTTCAAGGGGATCTTTTATGTGCACGCCAATGTGTACACGGGACCGCATTTTTCCGTATCATCCAATCAACAAGACAGCTGTTCTTGTCAGGTCATCAGTATTGCAATGTTACGGCCTACTCTTATATCAAATGCCAACTGCAAGGGGATCTTTTATGTGCGTGCTAGTGTGTACACAGCTCATCCGAATGACTACACTGCTGTCCATTGTCAGGCCCCCCGTCCTGCACCACCGACAAGGGGAAACCATGGCGGGAAATCCTGATGGACTTTCTCGGCCAATGCAGGGATCGAATATCTGTGATAAATAGACATCATTTTTATATAACAAAAGTATAAAAAAAGGTGGGGAGCCTTCAGGACTAAATCTTATCGTTGATGTCATCAGATGTGAAAGTTCTTAAAGTGTGAATCAATCTTAATTCAAAGCCTTTTCCTAGTGGCATCATTATTGTCACTGTCAGGATCAGTCGTGAAAAGCTGAATTATTTTTATTTTATTTCTACTCGCGTGTGTCCTTCGAGATTAAAATATATTGCTATCAGTTTGTCAAGTGAAAAGACAAGCTTGCTCTCGGACACAGGCAGTTAAAATGAAATATAACGAAATGGGGTTTCACATCCTACTTTTTGGCACAGACTGGTTTAATCAAGACAGACATAGGCCACACAGTTTGCTATGAGGTAATTTTGCCGGGACAGTAGCGCTAAAGTCTACTCTTATACTGAGTAGAGTTCTTTTATGTACATGGGAATTCAGGTTTTTTTGTCCCATCCGATTGACTACACTGTTCTCGCCAGTTCCTCTGTCCTGCACAACTTACAAGGAGAAACCATGCTTGAGAATTCCGTAAAACCACTAGACCCCCAGGGCCGTAACTGGCTCAGAGCAACGAGAGGGACTGGAACATTGACGATTGACAGTCAATGTATATCTTTGCCACCGACCCACTAATTACAGGCCTAAGACAACCCCCCCCCCCCAATATTTTATATAATCATATATAACTTACTACAGGAGCCTGTTGAAGCTATTGATATAAACTGTTTCCTACGACAAGCTGCTACTTTCAGTTCACATTCATTAAGATAGGTCTGTCCATCACTTCCACACACTTCAGCTTCTACCTTTAAAACATATATCAACAAAACATTATAGGGTTGCAGGGTCTCGTTGCTTGGGTATTGAGGGGGCGGAACAGAGTATAGGAGAGATTGACAACATCAGGAAGGTGACCCTATTCCTCATCATGTACAAGCTTCAGATGGAAACCATGCCACTCAACTCAATGAAGTGTCCAACCCCCCAATCAGAAGAATTCAAGGATCTTGCTAAACCACAATACCTTTAATTCTTTATTACTGTCACGTAGAGGGTGGGTGGCCTAATGGTCCAACGTGTGTGCTTAAGATCAGAAAGTCTGTCATGGTGTGGCAAGGAGTAGAGTCACCTGTCCAACTTCATGTAGGGGGAGAGAGAGAGAGAAATGGGATTTAACGTCCACTCGACAACATTTTTTTTTCTCAATTCTATTTCAATAATTCGCTTGTGCGTAGGGGTCTTTAGCAGTCGAAGAAAACCCACGAGGTTGGACAGGCGACCCTACTCCTTGTCACATACAACCAGGGAACCCCTACGCGAAAGCATATTATTGAAATAAAATTGAACAATGTTTTTGTGTTGAGTGGACTTTAAACTCCATCTCTCTCTCACTCTCACTCTCCAACTTCATGTTTTTTTCTAGAACCATATATTAGTCCTGAAATAATCTTGTTTGTGCCGAGTAGTCAGTAAAACCCATTTCTCTCTCTATTAGAATCACAAAAATGTTGTCTGAACAGGTGGACTATGATTATAATTACAGATACGGGGGGTTAGATGGCGGAATAGGGGTTAGCATGTGTGCTCTGTATCATAGAGCCTGTCATTACGTCATCTGACGTGGTTTCGAAGGAGTAGGGTCGCCAGTCCAACCTCATGGGTTTTCTCCGGGTCCTCCCACTGTGCTAAAAACCCCTACGCGCAAGCAAATTATTGAAAAAAAATCAAACCATAGTCCCGAAATGACCTAGTTTGTGTTGAGTAGTTGTCAACACCATTTCCCTTTCTCTTCTCTCTCAATTACAGATTAGCATGACAAGGGACTGTTATACAGACAGGAAGTCCGAGAGTTTGGCTGGTGTACAGGATTGAAAACCTTTCTAATTTAAACATAGACAAATTACTTTACAAGTTAATTATGCTAGTCAATGATTGGTCTAATCACTCTTAACCTAATCAATACAACTTCCGTCTTTCAAATCACTTCCTTCTCCTGTATTTATTTTGCACGAAAGTAATTGTCTGACAATGGCCTTTATTTCTTGAATATTCTAAATACATATTTTATTTTTTTTGCGTGAAATATTAGTCTACCGAGACAAATGAATTGACATATAATGAGGTGACCATGATATATTGTTGTTAAAATAATCGGAGAAAACGTCATTTTCTAAACTAGTGTGGTTACTGAAGACTGGTTAAGGTCATGTGTGATATAAAACCCAGACATCTTTTTTTCTACTTATACTCCATATAATTCAAACTGTCGAGGGTTCTTTTATTCTAATGCCAACTACAACAGCAATCTGAGTAAAATACATTATATAGTTCGTTTCGTTTTTTTATACTTTCGATGGCCTACTCTACATGAAGATCTGATTCATTTGTAGTGAGAAGTCGAGTTAGATGTTATACAAGCAGCTTTTGACCCTGTGACAACAAGCAGTGGATTAACCAATCATTGTTGGTATTTCGAGTGGGTATTCAGAAATACCAATTTTGCTTTGCTTTGTTTTCTATTGTTCCAAATGTCTACCCATAGTTCGGCCAGCTAGACGACAAGATCTTGACTCGGCAGAACATAGGTTATTTAACAACTCTCCCGTTTTTAGGTTGGAAAATTGAGTGGTACCTTCGCACCCAACATAAAAACAGAGGATCTCCTTGTTGGTGAATAACCAACCATGGGGGTTCCTTTCTACAGAGATTTGAAATGAGCAAATTATTTACATACATCATGTATTCTAATCTCACAAAATAACGTCCACTCAACACAAACTAGGTCATTTGGGGACTAACATATGGTTCAAATGTATTGAAATAGTTCACTTGCATGCAGGAGTCGTTAAGAGGAGGAAAGACAGCTCACGAGGGTTACTCTAGGCAGACACACCTACAAGGTTGGGATTGAAACTACTCTACATTATTCAATGATAGACCTTATGAGCGGAAGCAGCTGTGTTAGACCACCTAACTCTTCTTAAACAACTGAAATAGAATTGCTTGCACGTATGGGTCTTTAGAAGTGGGAGGAGGAATACAGAGGATCTGGACAAGGCCATATTCCTGAAGCAATGGCCCGAGAAATCCCTCTCTGACCATTGCTGGAATAGCGTCTGTTTCTTGAACTTATGCGGGAGTGTGTCTATTCTTTCCATTCAATGAAAGCTATCACTTAAGTACAGCAACATGACAGTGCTTCGTTTAATCTGGCTCTTCAATAAAAATTTGGACAGTGATTTAAGGTATTCAAAACGGTGAAAGTATGTTCGTTTCCAAACAGTATTGTTTACATTTCATTCGACTTGATAGCCTCGTTTGTCACGCAATTAGTTTTACTGCAGTATTCTGCTATGCACAGGTTAATTAGGCATAATAAAATCGTGAGTCATGACGTAAAGTTATGTAAACATTATTTGGTCCAATATTGGCAGCTAGTGATTGGTTGGTAGACGGACTACTGACAAATCAAAATTTGCGCGGGAGTATGGGACAAGGCAGTCAACTGTATTTCTTGTCACGTACATTGTTGGGATCGAAACCCTGCAGCTTGACTCAATGACAGACCTTATGATCTTAAGTACTCATGTCAGTCAGACCACTGACCCTGGTCCCTTCCACGATGTATTAAAACTTACCGGTATACAAGATGTTGGACAAACACATCTCGCTTGAGTTCCATCACTTTCACAAATTGCATAAAATTCACATTTTACATTTTCACAACCATCTGTAAGTAAATGATTTTAAATAGTTGAAAGATTTTAATTTGTAAGTAAAATGATTTTAAACATTTCAAAGATTTTCAATTTGGAATTAAAATGGTTTAAAATATTTTAAAGATTTCCAATTTGGTATTAAAATGTTTTGAAATATTTCAAAGATTTTCAATTTGGAATTAAAATGTTTTGAAATATTTCAAAGATTTTCCATTTGGTATTAAAATGTTTTGAGATATTTCAAAGATAGCAGATATTGCCTGCATAATCTAGAGATAAAATTTTATAATGCAGTTTCATAATGCAGTATCAACTGAAAGGATTCTATAAATGGAGGTCTGAAGAAATTTATTAATTCTGAGCTATTCTAAAACACCGAAAGCCTCTGATGAAATTGACAACAGAAGCCCTTTGTGTCATTTTGAGACTAACATATGGTCATTTTAATTTTATTATGTGTACAATGTGAGAGGGGGAATTTAGTCGGGAAGAATTCTTTTATGTACATGCCAATATGTAAACAGATGGAACTCCGTTTTTATCCTAGTGCCTTCTTGTCGACCCCACACGCTGACCCCTTGATAAATAACATTACATATCTGTTGTGATATTGTCAATAATCAGTTTCCAAGGTAATGTATTTAGAATATTATTATATAATCTGTGACACTGTCAATAACCGGTTTCCCAGGTAACAAGTTTAGAATATTAACTTACTACAAGATTTCCGATGTTTTATCTGAACACTTTGTTTAAATTTACAATTTTCAAATCGTAATTTACATTCATTCTCGTATGTTATACCGTTATAGCCACAAACCTGAAAGAAACAATTAAAACAATATAATTCAATTATTGGGTTTTTTACAGAAAACCCAGATATGAATTTGGGTCTCTGCTCCATCCAGGATAATGAAGAGAGCTCTTTGTTTTTTGTCCCATCCAAATAACTAAACACAAGCAAAGTCATGAGATGATGATGATGATGATGAAGATGAGGATGATGTAAAAAATGTTGCCATCTGTGTCAACCATAAAACTTTAGGACCACAAAATGTCAAAAACTCTGAACTGAAAAGTGTTTTTAAGGTTTGGATGACAGGACTAATAAAACCCATTCATGACACTTAATTTCTATCATGTGTCATAGACTGCTGCTAGGGTTTACCGAGAGAAAGAGAGAAATGTGGTTTAACGTCCATTGACACAAGCTAGGTCATTTCAGGACTAACATATGGTTTTAATTTTTATTTCAATAATATGCTTGCGCATCAGGGTCTTTAGCAGAGATAGGAAATCACACGAGTTGACTCAATGACAGCCTTTATGATAAAGCAAGCACATGCTAACCATTCAGCCATCTACCCCTCCAGGGTTTACAGCTATCAATATTAATTATATGGTCGTATAAAATATCACTTACAGGTTCATATTGTTCTGTACAGATCTTACATTCACAAGATGGCTGACCTTCCCTCTCCACACACTCACCATCATATTCACATTTAAAATTTCTACATGGCACATCACCTCCTGAAATAATATGAACAATTTAAAAAATGTTAAAATAACGATCCACGTTCTTTAATCATAGAAGCAGAGATTATCTGGAAAATATGTGTAAACAATCACTGTCGTCAAGACACCAGGCTCCAAGTTCACAAAGCATTCTCAGACTTAAGTTGAGAATTTACTCAACTTTCAATCACTGTTTATAAGAAATATCTTTGATCCAGAAACACAAAACTTTGCATACAGTTTCTTATAAGGGTATTTGACACATTAAAATAACAAACGTTTTATAAAGGGCTATATTTTTCTTACAATAAGGCGAACAATTTTGAGTAAATTCTTGACTTAAGTCTGAGAATGCTTTGTGAACTTGGGGCCAGGAAGAAAACAGGATAAAGCCCACTATATATTGACTTAACATTTTTTCTTGACAAATAAACATTTCAGTCAGAGATTTCTGTTTATGTGTAACTCCAACCTCGATTTTGATCCTAATCCTGATAAATTAGCTCTTATTATAGTATTGGTAGTCGGGCCCGTATCTAGACACCATTAAGCGGGGTGGGGGGGGGGGGAGGGATTATTTTGAGGAAATTTTCGGAAAGGTCATTCTAACAGACTGTTAAATCATCATGCTATGTAATTACCTAGACGTCGAATAAGCATTTTAAAATAAGTATTCAAACTAAAAAAAATCGTGATTTTTTAAATTTATTTAAAACTATTTTAGATTAGTACAAAAAAATGATTTTTTTTAGGTTAATATAAAGAACTGTGTATACTTTAATGATTTTTTGGAATTTCGGAGCATTTGTGGGAACATTTCACCCAGGGGGGGGGGGGGGTAGATATGGGCCTGTTGGTAGTATAAGTAACTATATATGGTAACCCATTTGTTAAACTAGAACGTCCAAAAGATTTTTTGAAGTGATCAAGCGCCATAACTCTCGCAGTAATTAACGAAAATCACTGAAAATCACTAGGCTTCTTCTTGTGTATAAATTTAAATTCAATCGGATATTAATTTTAGCCTCTAGAGAATCCACAAGCAATTATGGATGCCGGATGGACAGACAGGGGAGACAACAATATACAACCACATTTCAATAAGGGCATATAAAAATAGCTGCGCATCGAACCTATAAAATCAAGAAAGTGGGAAGGAAATTCATATTTGGAAGCTGTCAATAGTTAGCCAAAAAGAGGAACAATGGAAAAAATATTTGCAAATTACTTGGGGGTTATGTACCACATAGGTTTTTTTTTTATTCAGACACGCTTTTATCCCTGGAGATTTTATCGACTAAGGTTTTTTTTTTTTATCCATAGGTGAATTAGTAGGCGGCTTAATAGTTCTCCCCAGTTTCTTTCATAAAGCAGTCAAATTTTTCAAAACCCAGTCTCCACTATTTCTATTCCAACATACAATATCGAGAGAGAGAAATGGGGTTTAACGCCCACTCAGTATAAACTATGTCATTTCGGGACTAACATATGTTTTTTAAATTTTATTTCAAAAATTCGCTTGCCCGTTGGGGTCTTTAGCATTAGGAGGAAACCGGAGGACCCGGAGAAAAACAACAAAGGTTGGACAGACAACCCTACTCCTTGTCACATACAACCGGGGATTCAAAACCATGCCAGTTGACTCAATGACAGGCTTTATGATACAGCACGCACGAGCTAACTATTCGGCCATCCAGCTCTCCTCTAACATACAATAAGATATCGTGATATTTAAATATATACTATAGCCGACTGATTTAAGCTGATAAAATTGTGTCTAGCAGACGACCCGAGAAAAAATAAACACAGTAGATTATTACATGTCTAGCTCCAACTTGAAACCTCTCCAAATTAAAAGTGATGTTTATTGTCTCGGACAATGGAGATCAGTAGTAGCTAAAGTATAAGTAATCTGTTACAGTAAACTTTAATTATGAGCTCCTGTATATATCTGTAATGAAGGGAGGAGATAACAGGAAAACGATGGCTGAGTTTTCGTCCAGACTCGATGATATACAATGGTTATACAATATCCTGAAGTCATCCACGCTAACATCAAATTCTAGTTTTATATATATCTGAACATTAGATTACGCTATTGTTTATTAACACAGGAACATTGAACAGATGAACCGTTTGCTATTTTAGGTTATTTAATAACAATCTGGTTTCTAACGGCTTGTCATAATCAATACTTATTTACGTACGATGTATAATCAGTTGTGTTTATCTACCCTGCGTGAGACGGACATGCATCTGTTACGTATCTCAGCTGGTTCTATTAGGAAGGTTGTCGTGGAAACATTTAGTGTCTAAATATGGCTAATACACCCACAGCCATCCATGCCAGCTTTAAGATCAATGTTAACAAAATCAAACTTTTAAAATATTATATTCACAGTTCACATGCTTCAGAAGTCAAATGTGTTTGTAGGGGGGGGGGGGAGGGATATGTCATTTCAGCTACAAGTCATTCATGCCCGTTTTAAAATCAATGTAAAAAAACTCTAAGTTTTAACAAATTCCATAGAGAACCATGTCCAGGATGACATTCACAAGCATTTGAAGTCAAAATGTAAAAGTCCACTCCACACAAAATTTGAAAATAGAAGTGATTAAAATATGATTAGAGTGTCATGCTTCAAGCTCGAGCTGGCTTAACCCTTAACCAGTCACGGTCGCATATTTGCACCACAACGTTATATCCAAAAGTGGTCACCGTCGCATTTTTGAGACCATAGCAAGAACCTTTTTTATAAGCCGCATTTGAGTATTTAGTTTCGTATTTAATTGATATCGCTACGCATGCATCTCAGACAAGAACTTGTCTTGTCAATAACATTGAGAAAAACATGTCTTTGTTCAACATTTTTGACAAAAAATGTAATTTAACGATGTTGGGAATGTTAGAGACCCTCAAAGTCATTGAAATGCCTATATATGATTCTGACTCGGATTATATCGATTATGCCGATTCTGAAGACGATATTTCTGATGAAAATGGTTTAAAATGATTTGCAAATTATAGATCAACTTATCCTCTTCAACTTTTTTATTGGTGTCAAGGAGCTATCACTTATAATTATCCGGCAGTAGTCGATTGTAATGCATACAAAAAATTTCACGTTTGTTTTTTTGGCCTGACCACTCGACGTCATAACGTCAAAATGACGTTGACCGGTTAAGGGTTAATAAACCAACGCCATACTCACTGTGCCACTGCAGCTTCCCCAATGAAAGAAGTATGACAGACATAATCTTCACATCCCTTCCTTATTTGGACATTTTAGAGATGTGCATTTCTCCTAATATCTATATATTAAATTTTAAACTTACCGCAGACTCCTGTATGGGCAACTGTGACAAATTTTTTCGTCAAACATGATTTTCTGCGTAATTCACATTCGTTATCGTAAGTGACACTGTCGTTACCACAGACCTGTCTCATCACCGGTTCACAGGGGGTGGGGCAGATACAAGACGCGGATCCCTGTCTATCTATACTACACTCCTCCTCGGGACCACACCGGATATCGTCACATGGATTATCACCTGAAATAATAATCATCAGGTTGAAACATGTGTACATCCCAGGACCACACGAGATGTCCTGTGTACACCTCAGGACCACACCTGATGGCATGTGTACACCTTGAGACCACACCTGTATGTAGTCATATGTGTACACCTCGGGACCACACCTGATGTCGTCACATGAGTACACCTTAGGACCACACCTGATGTAGTCATATCTGTACACCTCGGGACCACACCTGATGTCGTCACATGAGTACCCCTCGGGACCACACCTGATGTCGTCATAGGTGTAAACCTTGGGACCACACCTGATGTCGTCACATGAGTACCCCTCGGGACCACACCTGATGTTGTCATAGGTGTACACCTCGAGATCACACGTGTACACATTGAAGACGTTTATTCACAAATATTATTGACATGAACTTAAAGCTGGTGACCTATTTTTCCTCATTTTTTGTGGTACCATAAATCATAAATATTAGCAGAATTATGATGCGCTATATAACAAACTATTATCAAGAACTATTTTTCTTGACACCTTTTTTCTTGAAAGGGAATGGGAGGTTATATAATTAGAAATTATTTCCTACTGTTACAAAAGACACAATTCTGGCCAGTCGGTTTCAAAATAAACGATGAACCCTGCTCTAATACTGGCATTATATTGATATACAAACTCACCCTCGTCCACTTTATTGTGTGTGGAGCACCCTCCCTACCAGAGAACACATCGATTTTTTATCACATTTTTAACCAATTATATGCCCAATTCTAGTTTGCTGATATCAAAATTGTTGAAATCTAAAATCGTATAAATTTCATTCATATTTCATTTATGCATTCAGTCGATTTCTTCTTTTAAATACCAAACGGAAACAAATGTGACTTGCATTTACCATTAATCGAATACTTTGCTTCAATTTTCTCCAATCATATTGATTCCAGTATTAAAGAGATATTTATTACACAATCTGTTGAAACTTAACTGCCGAGAATTTATTTAGATTTACGTAAATTCGATAGCTGGCCAGTAACTGATTTGAATTTCTGATAAATGCTTCTATCTGATACATTAAGCCCTGATTGTCAAATATAATTGCTACGATAATAAACAAAGTCTTGATTATCCAATTTAATGATGAAGATACATTATCCTGAAATTATTTATCGGGTAGTTATTTCCAAAAAGGGTATGGCAAACATACATCCAATCTTACTAGAAAAATACTTGATCACTCAACAAACACCCATGGGGCAAACACCCATGGGGTATCACTAACTGTTGTCTACCAGCTTATACTGTATGCATATAGCTTTTGTGAGGGAGTGGGGAACATTGACGGGGGTCAGGCGGAAAAAGAAGTTGAAAGAAAATAATTAAGAATTTCCTTAGGCCTCAATTTGTATGGTAAATGCCGGACCCTTCCACATTCTGAAAAATGCTGGAACCTTCCACAATGAAGTAAGATGACAGCCATGGCCTCCTAACAACAGTTTATTTATAGCTATAGGTATCTCCCAGTGAATACAAAGTTTTGAGAGGGATTTGAAGCTAATTTTTCATAGATTAATTAGTTTGAATATATTTCTAACCCAGATATATCATCAAATCACCCAGTTTGTTTGCGGAAACGGATCTTTAAATTATTAAATGATCTAATCCAATATCATTGCCGTCTGATGATCTAGAGGGTTGATTGTGGGCATGGCTTGTGAATAAATGTCTTATTATTAAAATATAACATTTGAAGCCTAAAGAAAGATCTGCAATATGCAAATTTACCTCTTACATAATGTATCTTTGATAAAGAACCCATGTCATTATATTTTTCCTGCTTGTTAGGATTTCATGTTCAACCAAACTCATTCTCTCTCAGCAGCTATATTTATGTATCATTACTATCGCTAGGATTTACTTCATAAATAATTATATTTTGTTTTACAGTCTATTTACAATATTCCTAACAGTACATCTAGCTATATTCTTAAATCATGCAGTTTATCATAATCTATTGGAACACTATAATCATGCAAAAAAACTGAAACAAACAAGTGTTTAACAGAAAAAAACAATCTAAATAGTTTTTCTTCCAGATCATTTCTTTTTCCGAATGCCAGAGATATCTGCATTTATTGGTGCACCATTGCGTGACAATGAGACACGATGGCTATTCCTAAATTTGATTTAATTTGATAATGTTTCAACTTCTGAAATTTCCATGCTAAATTAATTATAACACTCTGAAATTCAAAGAAATCTATCTTTCATCAATTTACAGGACCCTGTTTCTCACATTCCTAACTAAAGATAAAATCCAAATTTTAGAAGATACTTCAATTTTGATTGGCTAAGCACTAAAATCAATCTTATATCATCCAATCCAATTTCTAAAATTTGGATTTTATCTTAGTTAAAATTTAGCGAAACAGGCTCCAGATCTGTAAAGAAAAATGCACACACAAAACAAAATACATAAAGATACTTGTAAAATATAATCTCTCTCATTTAACTATACAGCTTTACGATATCAAATCACTGAAATAATAAGCAATTGTAACTAAAAAACTGACAAAAACAACAACATTGAGAGTCCATCGGTGGGGGGTAGAGGGAGGGGAAGAGATAAAATCATAACACTACGAAACTGGACAAAACCTCTTTATTCAGGGGACAGACTTAGCTTATTACTATTAATGCCTGCTCTTGAAATGTTGAAAGTTAACTGATTTTACAATACAAGAAAATAATGAAGGTCCAGGGATTCAAAATCTGGAAAATTCTGCAAGAAACTTTTTTTTATTTGAATGTGTATGATTGTTCTATAGCTTTTCAATTTCATATGAAATCATATTATGTTCAAGGAGCCAATCAACAGTGAGCTCATTGGTTCCAAAACTACAAATTAAAGATAAAACGAATCATAATATTATGCAAATCAAAGGTGGGGAATAATATAGCATTTGTTCCAGATTTTGGGGGAACTAATTATAAGTGCACCGTTGATTTGGCCCTCTTTACTTTTCGTAAGTCTTAAAATGCAAAATATAACAGGAAATTCCACACAACGGGTCAAAAATTTACGATTCATATAGCTCTATGCCATTAAACTATTCTATTGGGGGTCTTTCTTGTCAACAATCCCTACAAATTCAAAAAATGTGACGACAGTGCATGTCCTAATCAAATAAAAGTGAATAAAAGGCCCCAAAAAATATCATTTTGCAACCTTTCTTTGTATTTCTACACATAGAAACATAATGAAACTTTTAAAAAATATCATAGATGTCAGATCTAATTCTAACGAAAATTTAGGTCATATGAATTTTTTTGAATGGATTTGCGTGACTTTAAGAAAACTGAGAATGGTGAAAAAAAAAAAAAAATATCATACTTATTTAATTTTGTGAAAAGTTGGAATATGTGAGTTTAAGAGTTTTTCATTTCTTATTGGTCTAAATTTAGCGCAAAGATATATATGTTTCTATGTTGATATCATTTCTTTTAAACAATTTACACGCCAATTTAAATAAATTAGGTGAGTCACTGAAAGTCATTCGACTTTTTACAACAATGTCTAATTTTTCACGGCTTAATTCACAGTGAAATTAACCCAAATTAATCACGTAACCTCTAATTAAGAAACCAAAACGGATATATCCAGGGTAGATAATCTAGTGGCTAAGATATTTTTTGTGAACGTAACAATTAATAAAGAAACCAGATTATGAAATTTCCAAGGTAGATTATCTCTTGCTAGGATTCAAAATATTTTAGGTGGCACTGGTTTGTTTTCACCTTATCCCATGTATATCGTCTGATGAGGATGCTGAGTGTTGCCAAATTTTCAATTCATCATATCTTTATAAATACTGATTTCGTATCAGAGATTCAACTTTCACAATATTGTAGTTTGCAAGAGATTAATAATTCGTGAAATGACAATCAGACAGATTCCTAATCCATGAAATGGCGATCAGAGACTCTAAATATAGATATAAATTATGTGAAGCGACCAATAAGAAAGGACTGGAAGAGATAACAGGAGAGAGGTATTTTACCGTGTTTGTTATTATACTCATCTTGAACCGTCCCAGTTAAAACTCGGAGAGCTAATATCAAAAATAAAATCTTTACATTTATCGCAAAAAACATAATAATATTCAAATGACAATATAAATGCAGACACAGTTCATAATCTACATCATTCAACAGACAATCGTCATTCCAAACACAATAATTTATTTTGTAATCAAAAAAATACGTAACTTAATAATCACAATATTTAACATTTCTCATAAATAAATTCATTGCGTTATTCCCCCACTCCCTTAAAAAAAATATTTTTAAATTTTCAACAAAAGAATAACAATTTTACAATAACGATTTTGAATCTCATTCAAATTAAATCATGCAAGCAATCAATAGCATCACTATCATGATATAAGATTGTCATATTACAGAGTTATCTCCCCACCTGTGAGAGTTATCTGCCCTTATATGCCGGTATTGTTTAAAGCGTTTAATTCCTATTCAGTGTTGATTTGATATAAGGAGCTAGAATTCCAATCAAGCGGCTTCTCATAGGAGCAAAGGTCATACTGAAACGATGGTTCCTGGTAGCAGATGCATGATATTTTGTTAGAGGGTGTCTATCTCCGAGAAGCTATTGAAAAATCGATGAGTCAGTACTGTTTTGTGGCACACCCCCCCTAACCAAACCAAATATCCTGCGTCTGCACCACTGCATGTAAAGGGTTAAATAAATACACACGTTTAATATCTCTGAGTACGCAAGTTCGGTATTATTCCTTAATATTTCTTCCCTAAACGAAGACTAAATCACAACGACTACACAGTCGAAACAATAATTAAAGTAACACAAAACAGACAGCATCTTAGTTTTTCTCGCAGGACATTAAACAAGAAGCAACCAAATCATCTATGAATATTCATTTCATTTCCCTACAGTAATAAAATGTTCAGATTTTTGGACGAGTACGCTTCAAATCTTCGATTGGATCATTCCAATTTGTGAGTCAATTTGACGCACTGCATACAAATATCCTGTAATAACGCTATCCGTATGGCAGATTTATGAATTGCCTCAAATATGGCATATCGGTAATAAAGCATATCAGTGCCGATTTATAGCCTCAAGCTGAATCAATCACGTTATTTAAGAGAGGAAGAAATATTTATTTACGACTTGAATTCATGAATTTCGTTATTAAGAGTTTTACTACAAACCTGTGCTGCATTTTCCTTTGTAAGTAAGATGTATTTCTTTGCGGGCCTTGCAGGCTTCTTTTTTAAGCATGCATTCGTTACTATACGTCCTACCATCACTACCACAGACGGGTTCAAAATCCTCGTAACATATAAAATTACATTTGCATATTGGTTTTCGGAGTTCGTCAAGTTGACAAACCTGAGGCTCTTTACATTTATTTTTCTCACAGGGATCTGAAAATAAAACCAATCACCATATAAATAAAAACCAATCACCAATTGTTAATTAAACAGAGAAAGGAGGGGTGATATTATTGAGAAAAAAAAACAACCAATCAGATTCATTATCATATAACTCTTTACAACTATGATTTTGTTCATGATTACACAAGATTATATATCATTCCACGTTAAAATTGAAAACGTTTTTATCCCATTTTAAAGATTAAAAATGAAAATCTAAAATTGAATTTGACCGAAAACTGTAGTTGAGCTGTGAAAATTCTATTCCGATTACCGTCTTTGTTATCCTGCCTAACACACATCTATTTTATCATATAACTTTGGGTTTCTATTAAAAAGAATTTGATTGGTCATTCACAAAAAAAGACAAAAGACCTATGGTTTCACAATCTACAAGGACACCACCATGCTACTGTAAACCACGCCACCAAGCAAAATCATTTAGACTTAGGATTCTATTTACAACATAGATTTACATATACTAAAATAATCTGATAAATGTTTGTCTTAAAGTTCGGTTTTAAAATTATTAATGTTCAAAGAGTTCGTTAAAGACTGGAGAATTTCATTCCAAAAATGTGACACAGTTGACTGAAAGAACTATTATATATAAGACTTCTACTGGGTTCATAGGGTTCTGTAAGTTCACAAGGGATTCAGAACATTAAGGGACAAAAAATTGAGAATCAAAGTCTAGCAGTTATTATTCAACTTAATGACCAAGATTCCCACTCTAGCCATTGCTGAACTTAATATTCAACTCAATGGTATATATATCTATAGCAATGACTCAATAAATCCATATCTAACCATTGCTGAACTAAGAGAGAAAACTTGGGGTTTTTTTACAGAGTGTGTCTATTTTTATCGTCCAAACAAATCTCTCTCGAGTACCATTGCTGGAAGTCATAGAACTATTCAGTTTCTCGTCTTTGACTGACATTTAGTAATTGAACATATTAACACAAGGTACAATTTTAAGGGTACACAATTACTGAGTTTAATACAAAGCGACCCTTTTGACGAGGATACTCTTGTCTATATCAAGAAAAGACGAGAGTATCCTTGTCGACACGTCGCTTAGTATTAAACTCAGTAATTGTGTATCTATAAAATCATACCTTGTTTTACTATTCAGTTTATTGAAACAAAATATGTATTATGCTGTAATGTATCCCTGTTGACCCGCCTATCAATCACACATAATTTGGGACAGCAATTAGCGACAAGTCCAGCAGTGTTTAGTAGAATTAGGTTTAATCCAACGAAACACTGTAGGTAGTGAAGAAATCATGGTCTTGTGCAGGTAACGGAGAGAGAAATGGGGTTTAATGTCCACCTGACAGAAACTAGGTCATTTCAAGACTAACATACAGTTTAATCATATTTCAATAATTGTTTGCACATGACGGTCTAACCCACGAGGTTGGACAGGTCGGAAATCGAAGCCTCGTAACTTGACTCGATGACAGACTTTATGATCTAACCCGACTGAGCAGGTAACTATCTGGTCAGCGTTGTTTTATACGTAAATAACGAAATACGATATATATATGTCAAAATTTATATTATCTCTACACAAATGATAAATGTCGTAAATGTTTTTTTTGTCAGAAGAGATTTATATGGTAACATATGAATACCATTAAGTTATTGTCTCAGGAGAGACATCAGCCGCCATTACATTTTATAACCATTATTTCACTCAATCAATCCTACTTAAAAAAGCAAAACTTGGTAATTGGAAGAAAATGATGTGAAATGATGTTTTTCAACTACAATTTATCTTTGCAAATGTATTGGTCATTAATTACTGATATGAAATGGAGTTTAACGTTTTACTTTGCTATGTTAAAACTGGCTATTGTCGTCCTTACGAAGTCTAAAAACGCACAAACAAAATGAGGAAATCTTGTGGATGGTGTTTGCTGAGGTTTAGAATTTTAAAGCTGCTATGGCATTAATTATCGGGATGATAGAGAATACAATTGTGAAATGATGAGCAGGCGAGCAATTAGTGAGAGAGAGAAATAGGGTTTAATGTCCACTCGACACAAACTAGGTCATTTCAGGACCAACTTTCTTTCAATAATTCGCTTGCGTGTAGGGGTCTTTAGCAGTGGGAGTAAACCGGAGGACTCAGAGAAAACCCATAAGATTGGAAAGGCGACCCTACTCCATGACACATACAAATGGGGAATCTACTATCCTACAACTCGCCTCTGACTGAAATAACCATTGAGTGTGCTATGAGGGCAATTTGCCCCTGATGTCAACTTTTCATTAAATACCAAGTACTCCAACATATATAAAGGACCTTATTTCTGTCTCATCCAAACAACTAAACACCTTTCCTGTTCAGGCCCTTAGGCCTGCAACATTGAAAAGTGGGGAAACCTTGCTGAAAAACTATGAGGTCAACACACTAAATGTTTTCTCCAACCATAATTAACAATTCCTGTATGCATTTATCTTCACAATTTGACAGAACAAACAAGAAAGGTTTGAATGTTTGGGGAGAAATTTAAGGAAACCTGTAAAAGTCACACCTCCTTAAAATAAAAGATCCATTCTGACATCTTAAATCGTCAGTTGAAAAATCGATTTGTCAATATTTTGTCAATGTGTAAAGAGGGAGCCCAGATGACATCATAAAGCAATTTTTATCTTAACAAGATCCCAAAATAAACATCCTGAGACCCTAATAACTCACGATCCTGACTTGATCATAGACATACGCAAGTCTTGGTATATCAGGAATTTACATCTACGGATCTGGAGATATCGGTAATTAGTCTACCATCTCCGGATATAAAGAAGTTAGGATCTGGAGATAAAAGGGGATCTGGAGATGTCAAGCCGTCTGCCGATAAGGATCTTGAAAAGGGAGACGGCTGTGACCTGTACACACTAAACGTAACTCTATACACTTCTGTACATGATGGAATAATCCAATTTCTGAACAGCCAGACATTTCTCTCCGAGGGTATGAATTCAAGTTATCTAATTATAGGATTAAACATCGAAAATGAAATGGAGATTTAACAGACAAGGATCAACGATATTTCACAATCGTAACCTTTTGGAAGAGAGAGGGAGAGAGAAATGGGGTTTAACGTCCACTCAACACAAACTAGGTCATCTCGGTTCAATTTTATTTCAATAATTAGCAGTGGGAGGAAACCGGAGTACCCAGGGAAAACCCACTAAGCTGGACAGGCGACCCTACTCCTTGCCACGTACAACGGGGGATTCGAAACCACGCCAGTTGACTCAATGGCAAGATGTATGATACAGCGCGCGCACGTCATGGGTTTACGCGCAAGCAAATTATTGAAATAAAGTTAAACCATATGTTAGTCCAAAAATGACCTAGTGTGTGTCGAGTGGACGTTTAACCCCATTTCTCTCCCTCTCTCTCGCTTGTTGTCCTTTAAACATGATATATCACAGTATAATAATATTATAGTCTATTAATATTATAGTTGTGTATATTGTTGAGAGGGTAAATGTGTTATATTATAGCATAATATTTAATAATATTGTAGTTGTGTATATTGTTGAGACGGTAAATATTTTATATTATAGTATAATATAGTTGTGTATAGTGTTGAAAAGGTAAATGTGTTATATTATAGTTGTGTATATTGTTGGGATGGTAAATTTAAATGTGTTATTTTACAGTATAACATAGTTGTGTATATTGTTGGGATGGTAAATGTGTAATTTTATAGTATAATATAGTTGTGTATATTGTTGAGATGGTATATTTATATACGTGATATATTATAGTTGTGTATTTCCATGATGTATAAATATATAGCCAGAGAGCTGGTATTTTAATTCTCATCCTCAATCAATAAAATACAGTTAATGTCTTCATTAGTTGAACTGATAATACATCAACGCTGAAATACGAGGGCAAATATTCAAACCTTTCTCTGTCAATTCAGAGAATTATTGGTGTGGAATATCATAAATAACAATCACTCTACTAACACTCCAAGTGAAAGGAAAAACCATTTAATATATCATCCACATTACAAGTAGGCTTATTTTCAGATCAAAGTTTATACACCACAGCTTTCCTTTCAGTTGGATTTGCCGGTCATGACAGATTGGCAGTAAAATTGACAGCCTGGCTGGAGAATTTACCTCCCAGTTAATATACATGCCATCAAATTAATTAGTCATTATGTAAAGCGCTTAATCTGCCAATTGCAGGCCTGCTTTTGGCCTGAAATATTTCATAAATCATTTATTAGATATTTATCAAGATGACAAGGCCATTATCAACTTTCGATACCGTTGGATGTCTCCTATTTTATGTAGATTAGACAGGTTTGGCCACTTAATGAATGACCAGTACCACAGTTATGATGAACGCACATGTCAAAATTACAAACATTGATAACTTTGCTCAAAATAAAATAATTTGAATGAAATTTATTATATATTCATTTTGTCTTATTATAGAGAGAACTGCCAGCTCTTAATCTAAATCTTATATAATGCCCCTGTAATTCAGTTTAATGTGTAAAAGTTGTGAAGCATTGAAAATGTTATATAAGAAAGGAACAGAGGAACAGTGGCAGAAGAGAGAGAGAGAGGGGAACAGTGAAACAGAGAGAGAGAGAGAGAGAGAGAAAAGAGACAGAGGGAGGTTTAACGGACACCAACACAAACTAGGCCATTTCAGGACTAACATATGGTTCAATTTTATTTCAATAATTTGCTTGTGCGTAGGGGTCTTTAGCAGTGAGAGGAAACCAGAGGACCTGGAGAAAACCCATGGGGTTGGACAGGCGACCCTACTCATTGTCATGTACAACCGGACAGACGACCCTACTACTTGTCACGCACAGTTTAATCTTTTCTCTTTTGTCGGAAAATAACCAAATAATCGTATTCTTTATAAACGATATCAAAAACTGAATCCCTCAGAAAAAAAAATAGCAGGATCCTTGAACAAAATAGACCCAGTAATCAAGATCTTTCATCCTTGTATTCCAAAATTTAAGTCAATTTTGTTGAATATTCAAATATGGGAAATTCGTAATGAGCAGACTGCACATCCACTACATTAGCTTGATGTGTGTACAAAGTTTCATAGATGCAAAGATATAATCAAAATAAAATTGGGCAGGAAGGAAAGGTGGACCAATGGACTGAAAGAGCATATTTCGATGTCCCTTACATAATTTAGCTCGGCACAACAAAGACTCAGCTTAATGGCCTTTGTTTAGTTGACTTTACGATCTATAACAATTTGTTTTCACCACACCATAACAAAATCCAACTTCCATTAAAAAATCTATTCTTTTATTTCTATTTTACGAGACACTAAACTGGAATCGGTATTCAGCCTCTCCGGAGATATAAAATCTATCGACTATAATAACAATAAAATAAACAATACATTTATATTGATGTCTGAAAAAATACGGGAGTAAAAAAAACAAAGTTATATAACCACAGATTTATTCTAGCAATCTCATCTTCTACCATTGGACACGTTTTGCTGAGTAAATCATTTCATAGACATTTAAGAAAATGGAAAACAACCATCTTTAATAGAATTTCACATGATTAAGAACTAGATATTGATCTCTGGAAGAATAAATAAAATGGCTGTGCGATAAAGCTGTTTAACTTGAGACCTGTAAATTATCTTGGCTGTGTTTGGTGTGTTCCGAGGTGGTTGTTGATGGAAACAGAATAATACGTTAAGGGCTTTAGATCATGCCTTGTTCTGATTAAAAGTTTTTATCTGGTCCGATCAAATCCCAGAGGGGAAGTTGGTTTGCTCACAACACTCGACCTTGCTCCTAGTCAACAATATGAAACAGTTGGATGATTAAACAGCCATTTAGTTGTCCTTTTTTAAAATTTGTAACATCAGAATAGATCTTATAATGTGATTTTATGATCAGATTGTCCACCAGGCAGATTATAGAGCATACAGGGAAAGGTTACATAACTTTAAATGTTTTGGAGAGAAAGAGAGAGATAGAGAGAAAGAGAGAGAAAGAGAGAGAGAGAGAGAGAGAGAGAGAGAGGTTTAAGTCCACTTGACACTTCCTAGGTCTCTTCGGGAGTAACATATGGTTCAATTTTATTTCACTACTTTGAGTTGGACCTGGATAAAACCCACGACGTCGGACATGTGAGACTACTTTTTGTCCCAAAATCTGGGAATCGAAACAACTGTTGGTCGAACCAATGATCAGAGCATATTTCAGAAGGTCAAAGAGTCCTACATTGAACTCAACTGAGCAACCTTTTTCAAATGATATGGAATGTATCAGGGTTTAAACGTAGAGTGTGTTAAAAAGAAAACTTTATTCAACTGTCAAACTCCAGCTGTCAAAGGTGTACATTGGATATATTTATTTTTGTGCAATCCAAACTATTATAGAAGATATCGCTTGCCAGGTCCTAGCCCTTGTACCATGAGGAAACCGTTCTAGAAAATCCTGAGCAACTTTCTTGGTGCCCTACACCTCTACCCACTGAGCCATCATGTCTCCAATCTGTTTTTTCATATAATTGCAACCATTTTGGTAAAGAAATAAATTCAGAACCTCATTTATTTGATCATCAGTTTGTCATCCACCCAACAAAATCGAATAAAAACGTACAATTTCATTTTGTCTGATATAGTGTACAAATTGATAATGATAGGAATGATAAGATTGGTCGATATCTACTCTAAAATTAGTTAAAAATCAATATGTGGAATAAAGCGGCATTTTACAACTAATTTGTCATAAAAGTAATAAGAGAGAGAGAGAGGTAAACAGTCTGTAAAAACCAATGATTCACGATAAACACACAGTCCCAGAAACTTCAAATCAATCGTCTCTAAAAACAAGTCTGAACCCCAATCACCTTGTTTCAATACAGGACATACAAGAATACTATGGAATTTCCACACTTCAATTCTATGTAAGTACTGGCAGACGCTGTTGGCAGACGGGCATTAGAGACGTTGAGGAAATAGCATTGAGGAAATTAAAGAATCCATGAATAAGCGTTTAAATATAGGAATCGACAGTACAGATGAATCAGAACACAGTTTCTAGCTGTCTGCATCCAACAACTTATTCATATTCTGAACAATAATCTCATAAAGAGGTTTTTAAACCCAACCCCTAACCCTACAGGGATATGCGATAGCTCAGTGGTGGAGCAAATGGATACTGTAATAAATTTGATTCCTGTTAGGTGCAAGGAAACTGTAGAAAACAGTCTGTGCTTTCTATGGGAATTACTTTAAGAACCGTGACCATCCCGCTAATCCTAACCAGTTACATTCTGGGATGATGAGAAGGGAATTATCAGGCCTCCAATGGGGCTGGTAAATATTAGGCCTATCTGTGGCTGGGGGGATGGAGGGAATATGGGTGGGAGGAGTTCACATGCAGTATTGGTTACCATAACAACATACACAAAAGATGGGGTTTATCGACCAATTGACTCAATCTAGGTCATTTTGGAACTAACATCAGTTAAATTCTATTCCAATAATTCGCTTGCACGTAGGGCTCTTTAGCAGTGGAAGTAAAATGGGGGACTTAGAGAAAATCCACGAGGTTGGACATAAAACAAAATAAAGATGGAAATAAAACAAAATACAAATTGAAATTGTAAGTCATATAAATTAGTATTTTTAGATATATTATAAATAGCTAATTTACACCAGTAACAAAGGAAATGAGGCTTATAGAGTGAGAATTACATTGTAAATTCGGCTCCATAGTTTACGATAATGACATCCCTTTGGGCGTGTCTGTAACCTTTTCTCACCGAAAACGTACATCAGATTAGCCCAAACCACTTGTCGGTTAATTGACTCAGCAGAATCTCTATCTAATCAAAGCCAATTTCACGATGTCTGACGTCTCATCCTGACGGAAACAGAAGTAAAATGAAGCAGACGTTAGATCAGAATTGAAACGCTTGTGGTCAAATCAACCAGCATTGATGAAAGCCTTCTGCGTATACTTTATCTCCTAATAATTGTTTTTATGAATCGTATGAAATACTTTTATTACGTCCAAACCCATAAATAAGCAGTTACAGCTCAGACGATAAACAGACCAAACTGAACAATAAAAAAAAAATCATGTTTTATCAAAACAACGAATTTAGACAATTTTATTCGCAACATCTCTGAAGGTAATGAAGCCAGTGAATTTGTGAAGTGGATGGATATATATTCTTGTGATGAATTCAGCTCTGGAGTAACACGGAAAACTACAAATTTCCACTCTCATGTCACCCTTGAAAACCATCTTGAAAAATACTCAAGTTGATGGCGATGTTGCCAAATACGACACAAAATCAATAAGAAAACAAGTTGCCTGATTTCTGGAATTTGTAGAAAAATCTGGAACTTGATGGAATGTAAATCAATAAAGACATCGGAGCAGGGGAAAAGGAAAAAGACCCGAGATGACCTGAAGAGCGAGAGGTCGGTCTTATTGTAGTAATAAGATGGTGGTCTATTTCCATATGATTTCGTTACCATCGGCGATGGTGGCCTTCAGGGTTATATGAACAAAATGAAGCCATTAAGAAGTCCTAGATGTTAAGTCCGCTGGCAATAAAAATTTACCCGAAATTGAAACAATTTCCTCTTATTTGGATGTTAGAACGATTGGTCGTCGTCCACAATCAAGATAATTAACAAATTATTGTTGATGGTTTTCATGATTGCGAAGATTTAGTTTTCTTCATCAACCAAACTAATGAAGACAATTAACAAATCAGTGGATCATTGTCACTATTACAAAGCTGAGGGGGAGAGAGAGAGAGAGACAGGGGGAGAGAGAGAGAGGGAGAGACTGTCAATTAGCTGTTATGAGTCAAGTTGGTTGGTTTTGACCCCAAATTTGTAGTGACAAGGATCGCTTACCCTATCTCATGAGTTTTCTGTGTCCTCGAATTTCATACCAGTAAATAAAATTGAACCCTGTTAGTCTCAAAATGACCCCTTACACATTATTCCAGACCCTGATCGCCCTCCCCCCCCAACACTCTCCCCTCCAATACCCCTTCAACCTCCCTTCTTTCCAACACCACATTTGTTCAATTCTCTCTTCCTCACTTACACCTCCCCTTCAATTCCCCTTCCATCTCCAACACCTTCCCCTCTCCAACACTGTATTTGTTAAAGTCTCTCTCCCGCACTCAAATTATTCTGGACCTATTGTCGATTTAATGATTTCAGTCAACTGAACATAATATTTCTTTATAAACGTGATTATCGCGTTAACTATGACGACATGCCAGACTTGATGAATCTTCCTTCCGGACATTATTCCATCGTTTATAGAAATGTAAATATAAATTGTTCTTGTCATCTAACAAATTGTTTATTCATGTGTCCTGTATGTAAAGAAAATAATTGACAAAAAGTCAAGTATTTCATTTAATCTGGAAGGTGTATTTAATCAGCGGGAACTACATGAATATTCCTCCGTCTTCCCAATGGAATATTTGAATTCATGCTAGTTATATTCAAATCTATTTAAATTTCCTCTCCCACGTAATAATCTTGGAATTCATAATAATAAATCATATGTTTAAAGATACTCGATGTTATTCGTGTATTTTGAATCCTTTTAAAGTTGAATCTCTAAAAAGAGAGATGTGGTTTAACGTCCACTTGACACAACCTAGGTCATTTCGGGACTAACATGTTTTAATTTTATTTCAATAATTCGCTTGCGCGTAGGGTGTTGTAGCAGTGGGAGGAAACCGGAGGACCCGGAGAAAACCCACGAGGATGGACAGGCAACCCTAATCCTTGTCATCAGGAATTTGAAACCACGCCAGTTGACTCAATTGACAGGCTTTATGATACAGCGCACACAAGCTAACCATTCGGCCATCCAAACCCCTATCTCTAAAAGGAATATAAATTCAAAAATGGTTCAACTCCATTCAGTATTTACAAAGATATGACGAATTAAAAATTTGGCAACATTGTGAATGGGATACAACAAAAATAAGTCACCTAGACACTTTGTTTGAAACTAGTGGTCGAACGCGTGAAATGATAAGCTTTGCCATATAGTCAAGTGGTGTGCCATTGATTCCCTGCTTGTACGTGACAGGAGTAAGGTCTTCTGCCCAAACCCCAGTTTCCTCCCACTTGAACAATGTGTTAGTCCTGAGATGATCTAGTTTGTGTTGAGTTGACCTCCTCTCTCTCTCTCTCTCTCTCCCTCCCTCCCGCTCTCTCACACACAGTGTAGACAGTTGAGTCCTTTCTATTAAACATACCTTATGCATGCAAGAGCTAAATCTGCCTATTGCAGGTCTTTCTTTAAATGTTATTTAAATTATTAATTGGACATTAACTTATCCAAACCATAATCAACTCTTGATGCCATTGTTAGCCTGCTATATTTAGTGGATTTGAATAAATTTTGTGACGTATAATTAAACTAAAATGGATAATCAAGACTTTGTTTATTATCATATCAGCGTTGGTAATGACGATCGAGGCTAGCCAGAAATTGAATCGCTAATATCTTTGTTCAGAGTGAAGCAATTTGATTGAAATGTCTATTTTTTAACTATTATAATGAGAACTGTCAGCTCTTTATGTTATCTTACCTAATGCTGTTTTAACGATTCTTGTAAAAAAAATATATTTCTCATTGCATTAAGTCGATAATGTAATTCTCAAATTAATGTTCCTATCCAATTATTTTAGCGAGTGGATAGTAAAATACAATACAGCCAGTCGAGGAAACATATAGATTTTAATTATTGTTTCGAAGGCTCGGAATAAATGAAACGGAAAAATTTATAGACTACAGGAAAATGTACTTAAATGTTAGAGTGAATAATATTGAATAATTAATCACGAAAGGAAATTGATATTTACCTACATTGATCGGAAAGGTTTCGTCTCGGATAAAAAAATAAATATGTACATTATGTGGTATCACGCCATGCATTCCAAGCATACCTCAATCAATTGTCAGACCGGTAGATAGTTAAAATCTATTTCATTTTATTTCATTTCAAATCAAATATTCCTATGTTGTATTTCATTTTCCGATTTAATTGACAGAAAATACACAATGGTCCAGATAAAACCGAAAATGAAGAGTTAAAAAAAAACAACCAAACACCTTTCAATATTATGCCACTAGATTCTATCTGATGTCTCGGGAGTCTATATGCATATTACATCTATGTTTGTCAGTAGCGGATCAAATATAACAGAAAAAGGCAGAATATTGGAAAGGGAAAGAGAGACCACAAATGCAAGGAACTACATTCTTGTGTAAGCAAATATAGGAATTTGTTGGAGCGAGAAAGAGAGAGAGAGAGAGAGAGAGAAATCACCAAATAAATACAAACCATAATAAAACCGAGAAAGAGGGGAATGGCGTTTAACTTCCACTCAACACAAACTGGGTCATTTTGGGACTAACACATAGTTCAATTTTATTTCAATAACTCACTTGCGTGAAGCGTGTACAGGTCTCTAACAGTGGGAGAAAACCAGAGGACCCTGAGGAAACCCATAAGGATGGACAGGTAACCCTACTCCTTGTCACACACAACCGGAGAATCGAAACCACGCCAGTCGACTCAATGACAGACCGCGTGATAACAAATTTTTTGATACCACAGTTCCTCACGCAAGAAACACGAGTAGATTATTAAGTATAGCACTTGAGGAACCTGGGCCCTGTTTCACAAAAATTTTAATCTCCCTAAAATCGTCTTAAACTAAAATTTTATCCTAACGATAGATGAGTTTCACAAAACGATTTTAAGCATTTTAGTTAAAATCCACTAAAATAATATTTTAAGTTAAAATCTAAATCTTAACTTAAAATAGTGGCGTTTCAGAAACCCATTTTAAGGACAATTTTAACTAAAATCAATTTTAACTTAGGATAGCCGTCACCCTGTCCTAACTTAAAATCAAGACATTAACAAACATTGATTAGAGCTACATTGTTATAGCAACATATAGATGTAATTGGAATAATGATAATATTGTGAACGGCCCTGGTCACATAATTTTAATAATCCAACCATCATTCACAAAAACAATTCTCATTCAAATCCTTTTCACCCCTTTATTTTATTGCAAGACATTTTAAGCATTTGGATGGCGCTCCATATTATTCGAACTCCAAGAAAAAAAACACTCAAAACCCCAGTAAACTAAACACTAAAAGAAAATCATTTATTCATATCCAATGTCTTGGAAAGAAGAGCCCTCTTATCTATATAGAAAACTAGGTTATTTTGGGACTAACATATGGTTTAATTTTATTCCAATAATTCGCTTGCATGTAGGACTCTTTATCAGTGGGAGGAAACTGGAGTACCTGGAGAAAACCCACGAGGTTGGACAGGCGACCCTACTCTTTGCCACGTACAACCGGGGATTTGAAACCACGCCAGTTGACTCAATGGCAGGCCGTATGATACAGCACGTGCATGCTTTCCATTCTGCCATCCAAACCCCTGCCTGGCATAGAACATTTCCTAGTTGATCAGTTGGCACGAAAATTTGATGTCCCATTGGCATGCTCATAAAAGAACCCTTGAAAGCTGAAGTTGTTTACATATACAGGCAAATTTTCAATTCAATTTTAGCTTGTCCAGTTTTAATTATTTTTTTGTACAAAAACTCAGCAACCAAATTCAGTTTAAAAACCTGAACGACTCAAAATAAGTATTAAAAAAATATAAATTTGGTCTCGCAAGACATTTTAAAGCTTTGGTTTCCACTTCATAATGTCAAAATTAATTGCTACTTTTTCGTTCTTTTTGATACAAAACAGAACATCTAGTTCTAATCCCCTAAAAAAAGATCATTTCTCTTTCTTGGTTTAGAACCTTCCTGGTATAAAATAATTATGAGAAAGTAAAAGAAAAGATGTGAATCTGCCTCGTATTTTGAACGTTGTGAAAAGTTTACAATCTGATGCCGGGAAGAAGATTAGAAAGGATAGCAGAACTAATGGAAGTTACAGCTCGGTTAATGGCCGGGATATTGAAACATATGTTTGGTCTGTGCAGACTTCACGCTAACTCTATTATCTATATAAGGTATTATAGACAATATCTCATGATGAACAGAATACAACCAGACGCTACTTAAATGATGATGTTCACAAATTTAATAACGGTGCATTACGCGTTTTTTCTATGATCACGATGATGGGATAGACACAGTGAAATTTTGTATACTCGTACAGTCATCAAGCGTGATGTAATAAAGTTAAGTGGGGAGTATGGATGCTTGAATTACAAAACCCTGTTTTCATAACCAGCACGAATTCTGTTTACATGATTCAATTTATTTGTTAGCATAAATGATAGATGGTTAAATATCGATGGCAGCCTTCTATGGCAGGCAGAAAAAAATGATTAAATAAATAAACAAGGTTACATGGTAGAAGCAGAATTAGAAATATTGGATTATTTGGCGCCAACTAACATACATTTTTTTTAGAAAATTTATTTTTGTTTCTGATCTTTGACTGAAAGAGTTCACAGAGTAAATGGAAAAATTAGACTAAGAAAATTTATTTTTGTTTCTGATCTTTTCACAGAGTAAATGGAAAATTAGACTTAAAAAACAAAATAATGCCTTTGTATCAAGTTTATTTCTCATTTTGGGTGAATCAGTGCTTCAATCTGATTAAAATACAGATCTATATTCGTTTCATTTTTTTTTTTTATACTTTTGATTGCCTGTACTTCATGAAGTTCTGACGAGTTATAGTAGAAGGTTGCTTCTCAGAGATCAAACAAACGGCTTTTGACCCTATGACGTCAGAAATTTGATTCATCAATCAGCGTTGATGTTTCTAGTGGGTTACCCACAATTCAAAGCACCATACGTCAAGAACTCGCTTCAACGGATTGTTTAATTAGCTAATCCCTAATATCAACCGGAACGCAGGTTATATAACAACTCTTCCAGATCGTAGAATAGTAAAGACAAGTAAAACGAAATTTGAACTATGAAAAAAACAAAAAACGAAATAGGATCTGGGTTTATATCAGGTTTCTCAGTGAGTATGATGGTGCTGCTTCACTTGTCTTGAAGCCCAGGTAACAATCCCAGGGGGAGCATAGAAAGTTCCTCGAGATTTTGCAGACTGAATTCTAGTCAAGGTTGCAGGGTGAAAGGCCTGGCAAGTGAACAATGGTGGAAGGTCTGGCACAATGTCTAGCCATCAGGTTGGGAAAAAAATTGCAAAGTCTCATGTAGATGTTGGCACAGTAACAGAAAATCTCGACAGTTGGAATTCGATGAATATTTGACATTGCTCTTCTTCCTTAGAGGCGTTAGTGTCGTAATGTTTTAGCCAATTTTATTTCATTGCTGTATTCATGCAGAATGATGAAGTTACAAGACAAGCAGAATGACAAATTTACCAGATTACAGGAACATTTAAGGTCAAACAAGGAATAAAAATAACTACTATTACGTCTCTGTCTTATCAATTAGAAAAGATAACTCCTTGAGAATAGCACATTAAATACAAAACTTCTGCCATTTGCAGTAACGAATGAGAATCTTAAAAAAAACATGAATGAAAACATCTCCATGAAAAATGAACAGAAGTCTTTCCACACAAAATAGTAAGAAAAAAAATAATCATCAACATAAGTCTACCGCAAAAAAAAAAAAAATTAATGAAAATATCTGCATGAGAAGTACACAATAAAATAATAACAAAAGCTATAAGATAAGTGCAGTAGCGGATTATCAGTGAGGCTGATGAGGCTGCAGCCTCGGGGCCCAAAGATTTTGTAAAAAAAACATTTTTTAGACTTGTCTGATACGATTAAAAACACATAGACAATGAATGTTAGGGGGTGGGGTTTAGGCCCAACGGGAGTCAACATAGGCCCTGACCCAAAATTTATTAGGCCCACGCCTTTTTAAATATGCCCTCCAGAAACTGCCGCCTCAGGCCTAATGGAGCTTAATCCGCCACTGGATAAGTGTATCTTGAAAAAAAACCCCTAATACCTTAAAGCTATCTCTCCACCATCATAGAGAGTCTTGGTAACAAAAATAAATCAATCAATATTATTTATTGATAAATGTGGTTTTTTAAATTGCTTTGTGTTCAGGCATGAAGAGATAGAATTATTAGACACAAAGATTAGAAGTTGTAATTGCATTTACAGTGTTTCAATTTCTCATATTACATGAATCGGAAGAAAATAGCTGCCCATATGAAATAGAAGTTAATTAACTTGGACTTTCATAACCCATAGAGAGAGAGAGAGAGAGGGAGAGAGAGAGAGGGAGATGGGGTTCACCCCCACTCGAAACAAACTAAGTCATTTTGGGACAAACACATGGTTCAATTTTATTTCAATAATTCACTTGCGAATAGGAATCTTTAGCTATGGCAGGAAATAGGAGGACTGAAGAAAAACTATGAGATTGGACAGGCGACCCTACTTCTTGAAGTGTTGAATCGAAACTACGCCAGTTGACTCAAAGGACAGACTTTATGATCTAACACTCAGAGAGAGAGAGAAATGGGGTTTGACGTCCACTCGACACAAACTAGGTCATTTTGGGACTAACATATTGTTTAATTTTATTTCAATAGGGTTCTTTAGCAGTGGAAGGTAACCAGAGGACCCAGAGAAAACCCACCAGGTTGGACAAGCCACTCTACTCCTTGTCACGTACAACCAGGGATTTAAAACCATGGCAGTTGACTCAATGACAGGCCTTATGATACAGCACCAAGTGGATCTAACACTCACATGTTAAACGAATACTGGACTCACAGATCGTTTGTAACTATTTTCATTGGTCGCTTAGACAATCTGATTAAAATACAGATCTATATTACATTTTGTTTATCTATACTTTCGATGGCGGACACTAGATGAAGATCGAGTGGAAGGTCGTGTCATAGGTCAAACAAGCAGCTTTTGAACCTATGTCATCAGAAATTTGATTAATCAATAAGGTTTGATGTTTCTAGAGTGATACCCACAATTCCGTGCACCATACGTCAAGAACTCGCTTCAACGGATTGTTTCATTAGTTAATTCCTCACATCAAACAGAACGTGGGTTATATATCAACTCTTCCAGATACTAGTGTAGTAAAGACAAGTAAAACAAAATTTTGAACTATAAAAAAAGAAACGAAATAAGATCTAAGTTTTAATCAGATTATTAAAGAGAAACATTTTAAACACAACTGTATCTTTTTCTTTTCATTGCGATGTGATAAATAAAACAGTGACATTTTTTTTATCTCTTTTTAAATAAAATTAAACTAAATACCTTCTACACCACCGGATGAGATCTTAGCAAAAAACGTGACGTCTGACTAAAAATGCATGTTCCAAATCTTATTGATTTCCTTGTAATGTCAATACGCAATCTTTCAAAAGACATATTTTATACATTATAAACCACTCGCTAAAAGCTCTCCAATTTTCTGATTACATGAATAAGCTACTGGTAACTAGAGCTTGAATAGATTGACAGAAAAAATTCCAAGCAACCATTTTGAAAGGAATCTAGACGTAGACTATATATAACACATCAAATTCAAGTCATGGATATAGAGCCAACTTAGCTAAGGTTTTAAGGTTAATGGAAATTCCTCAACATGTCCGACAGAATTGTCATTTATTGTATTTGATTAAACCAGAATGCCATGTGATAAAAGCTTTCCCCAGAAGATGTTAAAGTCAGCGCTGGGTAAACGTTGACCATTTCATGTTTTAACCTGGCAGTCTTGAAGTGTCAGAACTATATCACAAACGTCAGCTTGTGGTACACAGAGCCCATTAGGCAAAGAGCTTAAATCTCTTTCATCCATAAATGAATTAGAAAAAGTGCCACTATCATAAAATATGCATTCAGCCATTAGCAAATCACTCAAAGAACATTTATCGCAATCGAAATTGATAAACCTATTCATGCCAAAGAACGCCTCTAGGCATCCAGGAGGACTTGTGCCAAATCTCAAGCAGTTGTGATATCATTAAGAGAAACAGAGAGAGAGAGAGAGAGAGAGAGATGGGGTTTAATGTCCATTCCACACTAACTAGGTCTTTCTGACACTGTCATTGGGGTCTTTAGCAGTGGAAGGAAACCAGAAGACACGTATAGGTTGGAATCCGTGTTGTAAACTTTGACAATTTGGCCTTTAACCATAATAAAATACAATCTCACCCCCATTAATAAAAGATGGTCGATAATAAATTAATCATCTGATACTTCCGAACTTTTTAGCAGAAATTAGCGGAGTTATATAACAACATACATCATTCCAGTTAAAAATATTATTATCTGTATCATATAAAGATTACAGATCGTTTCCACAAATTATCGGAAGAACATACATCATTTCATTTGAAAATATAATCTACGACACGCCATATAGATCTTTCGAAATTATTTCAGAAAATAATAAACACCCCATAAATCCTTTTGGCAGCTTCTAATATTAAAAAAACATTTGATATAATTCATCGTGAAAATTACCTTCAACAAATGACTTACCTTTAGCATTTCTGTAGTAAATGGCTGATAATCGCTCTATTTTCATTTAAACGCAAGACAATTATCATCAATTTTGTGCAGATTCTAAAAGATTCATCATCATTAATGTCAACAAATAAGAAAAACTATAAAATCTTTTGGTGTAACTACCTTTTTACGGCAATTAAAGAATAAAAGAAAGGAGACAGGGAGAGAAATAATTCATCGATCAACAGCGTTTTAATATAATTTTATTTATCACACATTTAAAGTCACCAATTGACATTTGTATTTCGTGGATAATATCAAATTTTTAATGGCTGAATCAACGTTAAAATGTACTTAAAACTGATTACGGAACTTAATTTAATTAAATTAACAAAACCAAAATATGATCGGTGAATAATCGCCGGGTTTCGATTCAATCGGGTTAAAATTAGAACCATCAAAATATATTAACAAACATTTATAAGTCGATGTGTCTTTAATTGTTAACGAGCAATCAATATTTATGATGGATGGGAGCAATCATAATTCATACCAATAGATTATAGATTTATTATTCAGTTGATTCAATATGGAGCACTTTAATCGCAACAATCTAAAAAAAAAATCAGCAACAAAAAATCTTTCTTAATGTTAAGCTATCTTGTTTCACTCAACAAAGAATAAAACATGTAATTTGACGGAGAAAAATGAAGGAATACGACCTCACAAAGCTTTTAATCAAATTATGCCCAAAGCTCTTGCAATAAATCTGTATGCCGACTTCCTACACAATTGCTAGTTTAAACTGCGTTCGATACATATAGTGACATAATTAGAAAAGACAAGTTGAAAGCGACATCGACTCGCTACTTTAGGCTACAAGTTTTAGACCATAAGGCCATTATTAACTCCATTTTTCATGTCCGATTTTTGTTCAAGCTCAAAGCATCTTGACAGGAATATTCTTAACGATCGGATCAATTTCATTCCAGTGGTAAAAAAAATGACCAAAATTGTAGTTCTCGACATTAAAATTCATGCCCTTGGGGATTGAAGGTGAGATACAAATTGCCGTGGTTTGAGCTCAGATGATCTAAGATTTTTTACTCCAGAATTTCATGACAGGATATTAATGTATGTTAGAAAGAAAAGTGGAAGTGTTTTCGCCATTACGTGAAAAAAATCAATGTCTGATATTGTTCTTGTAATTACCACGATATTGTCTAACTGTAAATAGTCGTAATAATGGTAATCTATTTATTGTAATAATCGTATGGGAGGATGGTATCATTGGGCTAACGAAGATGAGAGAGAGAGAAATGGGGTTTAACGACCACTCAACACAAACTAGGTCATTTTGGGACTAACAAATATATGGATTAATTTTATTTCAATAATTTGCTAACGCCAAGGAGAATTAGCAGTGGGAGTAAACCGGCGGACCTGGAAAAAAACTCATGAGGTTGGACAGGCAACCCTACTCCTTCCCACATACAACCGGGGGTTCCAAACCACGTCAGCTGACTCAATGAAAGGTTTTATGATTCACCATGCACATGCTAACCATTCAGCCATCCCCTCCCCCCAAAAGGTTAAATACTAAAGAAACTACTGTAAAGATATTTAGCTATCTTTCAAGACAGAGTTTTAAATCAAAGTAAAACAATGCGAGATTCAGAAGAAACTGGTTTAATGGTATCTAGTTATTGTTATCCATAAAGACAGACAATCAAATCAAAATGAAACAACGTGAAGCAGTAATTACTGTTATCATCAGATATCAATTACACCTGAATCCAGGGATAAAATCAAATCATGTCATGATGAATGAACCATTACAGAATTACAATAATGATTACCAAGCGGGGGTCAGAATAGTTCCACTGGATAACAATATGACATATTTCTTCATTAATAATGGTCTCACACATAATATCACCCTACAGACATTTCCCAGTAGAGTACTCCACTATTCTAAGTACTGTTCATTTATCCCCGGAGATATGGCCCGCGGTAATCCAATCCCATCAATTTGCTGAACTACAGTAATTATATTTTGACTTCGAATTACCCGGGTAATACGGACGATGACTGGATATTCAATGTTTAAGATTATTGTATTTACAGAGAGACATAGAAATAATGGTTAGGCCATATAAAAAAATTATTTAGGTTCTATGTTTCCTTTTTTCGAATAAGTACATCCACATTTTCCGTCGTGATTCCAACTTTTCAGTGATGCAGGACGAAGAGTCTATAATAATATCTAAATAAATCCAGAAATGTGACAAGGAATATGGTTGTCCGTCCAACCTTGTATATTTACTCCAGGTTCTCCGGTTTCCTCCCACTGCTAAAGACTCCTATGTGCCAGTGAATTATTGAAATAAAATTGAACCATATGTTAGTCCTGAAATGACCGAGATTGTGTAAGAGGACTTGATGAATGAATAGTTTGATAAATTCAGCTTTCATAATACTGAAGTTTGCAACTGACTCAAAATCTCACAAATGATATAGTATGGATCGGTTTCTAATGTGTGGAGGACAATAATATCAGTATTATATTCCATGGTGTAATAACAGTAGAATACATCCAATAACTTGACACTCAAGATGTCTCTCTTCTCATTATTAAATGATAAATCGGACAAGATTAAAGCATCATGTTCATGTAATATGTCAATTAAATATCGGTAGTATCGTGTATGGAGTATATGTTGGCGTTGTAAGAGTTTGTTACGGAATGACGAGGGCTATCGTGTCATGTATTGTCTAGTTATCAAGAGCATTACTACATATCAATTAACATGCAACTACATCATTATCGTTTCCTTCCTGCAGCTGAGCTCTCCAACTATAATCTGATGGCTTATAATTATAGGTTTACATGAGGATTTCAAGTTCAATATTCCTGATACAGAGAACTACATTCATCTCAATAAAATTGGGTTTAAAGGGACACAAACTAGGTCATTTCGGGACTAACATAAGGTTTTATTTTACTTTAAAGGGGCAATATCACTCTTGCGGACTTGGCAGAACTACACGGAGAACTACATTCATCTCAACAAAACTAGGTTAAAAGGGCCACCACTAGGTCATTTCGGGACTAACATAAGGTTTTATTTTACTTTAAAGGGGCAATATCACTCTTGCTGGCTTGGTAGCTCCAGAAAATAAATAATAGCCTTATTCTAAGAACTAGATGTTTAAGTGTCCTAATTCACTTGTCCAGAGGGTTGGAAAAAATTTTAAAGACACATTTGAAAAGGTTTATGTTGACCTTTTCAAATCATTTAGTTGAATGTAACCAATTTTTTATATTAGGCATGTTAAGATGAAATTTGTATCATCAATTAATTGGAATATTGTAAAATAATACAATTTGTTGACCAAAATAAAGATTGGGACATATTATTCAGTTACAACAAGAGTTGTATTGAGCCTTTAACATCCAAGTTTTCTGCACCTGGCTAAAGAAAATGGACATATGCTATGAAATCATTTTGCTAAGTTATTGGTACTACAGCCTAATCTTATTTCAAATTACACTGTCCTAATGACTAGACACTGTTGCATGCCAGAATCTCCCTCCTGCACTTCCAATAACTTTATTGCAATAATTTGATTGCACGTGGGGATGGGGGACTTTTGCAGTAGGTAGAAAACAGTGAGAGAGAGAGAGAGAAATGGGGTTTAACGTCCACTTGACACAAACTAGGTTGTTTCGGGACTAATAAATGGTTTCATTTTATTTCAATAATTTGCTTGCGCATATGGGTCTTTGGCAGTGGGGGGAAACTGGAGTACCCAGAGAAAACCCACGAGGTTGGACAGGCGACATTATACTCTTTGTCAAGTACAACCAGGGATTCGAAACCACGCCAGTTGACTCAATGGCAGGCCGTATAAAATAGAGTACCCAGAGAAAACCTCAGCGGCTTTATAAGATTTCGACATGTCAGACTAAAACGATCTATCTGGTTTCTGTTATAACCAGATTTAAACCCACATTTTATTCACATAACAAACAGAGGGAGACAATAAATGAGAAATTTATGAAAACAAATTTACTTGCACCAGCTGTTCTATAAATCAGAGAGCATCTATAATATAAATTATATCGGAGACAATAAATGAGAAATTTATGAAAACAAACTTACTTAATCTGATTAAAACACAGATCCTATTTTGTTTGTTTTTTTATAATTCAAAATTTTGTTTTACTTGTCTTTGCTACACTAGGATCTGGAATAATTGTTATATAATCTACGTTCTGGTCGGGATGAGTGATCAGCTAATGAAATGGTTTGTTATGGCAAATTCTTGGCGCGTAGTGCACGAACCTGTGGTATCCCACTACAAACAACAACGGCGATTTGTTAATAAAATGTCCAATGTCATAAGCTAGTTGTATGGCCTCTGGGCTATACTATATACCGGAAAACATTGAATAGCAACCGGAAAACACTGGAAAACTACCGGAAAACACCATGTTATACTGAATACCAGAAAACACTGGAAAAACACTAAATACCAGAAAACATCTTAAATACCGGAAAAAAATAACCTTAATAGGCAACCGGGAGCCTGGTCCTTCGGAAAACACACAAAAAAACTAAACCTAACCCACAACGGAAAAACCTGACCCTAACCCCCACACACAGAGGACCAGGCTCTGGGTTACATATATGTTTTCTGGTATTTAGGTTTTTTTCTGGTATTTAGGGTTTTTCCGGTGTTTTCCGGTATTCAGTATAACATGGTGTTTTCCAGTGTTTTTTTTGTGTTTTCTGGTATATAGTATTGCAGTGGCCTCTGCCGTTCCTTTCCGCAACATCCAGACATCGAAAGTATAAAATAAATGAAATGAAATATAGATCTGTATTTTAATAATCAGATTGAAATTTATTTGAACAACGACGTATGATATAAGTCGAACAGTGTCTGTAATATCAATCATAAAACAACAAGTAATTTGTGCAATTCTACCTCATATACAACACCCAATTAAAAAATAATTCAGACATAAAAACAGATAATTGCCACAATATACATAATCTTGTTGTTTTAAAAAATAACTGACATTTCATTTAAAACCCATAATACCAAGTATCTGTGTTTTTAAGCCTTCACTAATAATATTTCCCCTGCGCCCAATAGAACCTGGTTAACAATGACATTTATTAATGACTAGCAAGACAAATATCTAATTTAATAAGAATAAAAAATAAACTGCTTTTAATGAGCATAACGATAGATGCAACAAAGAACAAATGAAATTAAATGTTGTTTAACGTCCTACTATTCAGCTTATAAACTGGGCTAATGAAGACGGGCATACGCTATACAGTGCGCTATGAGAGAAATTTTGCCCTGACAGCAACACTATGGCCTACTCTTTATATCGAGATCTTTTACATGCAAATGTGTACACAGGACCTCGTTTTTTTGTACCATCCGAACAACAATACAGCTGTTGGCCAATGCAGGGATCGAACATCCGACCTCCAGGCTACTGACCCAGTGTCTTACCCACTTAGCCCTCTAAAGCACCACTGATTGGATAAAACATGTACCAAATGAAAATAGGTTAAATTTCTCCGCTTCTAGGATACAGATGTTGAAAATGAAATAAACAAATATTATTAAATTATAAAGGGGGTAAACTGTTTTCTATCATCACCAGAAACCGTATGTATGGGCATTTATTGCTGTCTGTATTAACGGTACGAAACAAAAAAAAATCACTTTCACTAACAGAATAAATAGAATTATATCTTGCTCACACGATTTGATTACGCACCATGAAACAATATTTCTACGACTGAAATAACAGAATTCACAACGCAAACATCTGTAAATTAAATGCATGTAGCAATTACCGACAAGAAAAATACTGAGTACAACTTGACAATTTCAGCTTGCTTACTTTTATTGAACATGAACCAATCATTTCATTTGCTGTGAAAGTTGTATGAAAAATTCAGAATATAATTTGAGAAACTGTTGGAAAAATCGTCCCATTTGCTGTGAAAGTTGTGAAGACTTGGCAGGAAAATGTTCGAATAACTGTTGAAAATTATGGTTTTAAATGCCATGGAATTTTTTATAGATAGTAAATGATTAGTTTCAGAAGAATTTATTCGATAAATAAATATATGATACATGACCGAGATATAATTATAGTAAATATTACCATTTTTCGGAAAAAGATAATAGCAAGTCCAGAAATCATTAATAGATGGAGAAAACACATGAATACAACGCAATTGTGATTCTAGTCCAAAATATTTATACATCATCCATATTATTTGTTGTTCGATAAGCAGTGATTTTAGATTACTTTCCAACATTATATGAAATGTGCAGATTTTTTTACGAATTTATGAAATGAAATGGTGCAGATTTAACACCCTACTATTTCACCAACCGGCCTAATAACAAATATTAATTTAAAAATTGATCAAGACCTAAAGTGTGTGGAAAGGAGCGAAAGAGTGAGAGAGAAAGAAAGAGAGAGAGAGAGAAAGAGAGAGATGCACTTGACATTCTGGAAGCAGAATCCGATTTAATATTATTTCAATAATTATCTTGAAAAATCACCAGTTTGACAAGTGACCCTACTCCACATGACTCTATAATAGACCTTATGATCTAAGAGAGTCAATATCCATCTTTCCCACCTCTAGTGTGGAGAGAGAGAGAGAGAGAGGGAGAGAGAGAGGGAGAGAGAAATGGGGTTTAACGTCCACTCCACACAAACTAGGTCATATCATGACTAACATATACACGTAGGGGTCTTTAGCAGTGGGAGGAAACCAGAGAAACCCCACGAGGTTGGAAAGGCGATCCTTCTCCTTGTCACATAAAACCAGAGATTCAAAACCACATCAGTTGACTCAATGACATGCTTTATGATACAGCACGCCCGTGCTAACCATTCGGCCATCCACCTCCCAAGTAATACAATAGGTTCTATATTCAACACCAAGTATGGTTTATGTCAAATATGGTCAAGATTTGAGGAATAACAGATGGGCAAAAGAGATTGCAATATTATGATTGGACGGTTTTTATACTTAATAAGATATTCTCGTCTTCTAATTGACATTCACCAGATAATACCCAAGAAATGATTTAGATCATGTTTCAAATGTTTCAAATAAATAAATCCATACCAAATATCTGGTGAAAATATTTGTGCGAAAGACAGAGAAGAGAGAGTTAGTTAAACATCCACTCAATACAATCTTGGTCATTTTGGGACTAACATATGGTTCAATTTTATTTTAATAAATCGCTTGTGTGTAGTGGTCTTTAACAGTGGGAAAAAAATCCCTGACCTACGAGGCTGGACAGACAAACCTACTCGTTGTCACATATAAGTGGGGAATTAAAACGAAGCCAGTTGACTCAATGACAGATCTTATGATACCAAGCACATGCTAACTATTTGACCATTTACAATTCCATTCCTCCCCCACCTGAGAAAGAATAAAGTGGAAAATGAAAAGGTTATCTGCGCTCAATGACATTAGAAGAATATTTTGTTTTTATCTTATTAATCAGAATCATGTTTTTATATGTCAAGTTATGCTATCATTTGTAATCAATATTTTCTCTTTATTTTACCTACCACCATATCATCGACAGAAATTGAACCCCCAAAATATTCAAGTTGTTGCAATTTATTTGATAAAATTCTTAAAATAGCCAGTAAAATAACAAGTCTAGGGACAGGAATAGCTCTCTCTCTCTTCTTCAAATAGCAAGATAAAGCGTAAAGGAAGTAGTCGAACAATTAAGGGAGAAGGGTTTAATATAGGCTATGCCTGTTCCCCAATCCCTATTCAGATAGAAATCTGAATAAAAATATTGCTTATAAAAAAAAAGAACAATTAATCAGTCGTGTACGTAGCTTATAAGTGAAGTTCGACCATTTTTATTCATAAACAAGAGTCTCCACAGTTTAAGAGAGAGAAATGGGGTTTGACGTCCACTCGACACAAACTAGGTCATTTTGGGACCAATTTTATTTCAATAATTTGCTTGCGCACAGGGGTCTTTAGCAGTGGGAGGAAACCGGAGTGCCCGGAGGAAACCCTCGACGTTGAGAAGGCGCCCCTATCTCCATGCCACATACGCTCACACCAGGGCTCGAAACCACAGATGCAAGCCAGATGTGACTGGCCAACTAGAGGTCGAAGTGCGGCACTCTAGACCACTAGGCCATCCTAACCCCCACATAGTTTAAGAAATGGAATGGGTTTTAACATAGTCCTACATCTCAACTAACGAAGACAGGCATATGTCGTGAAGTGTGCTCATTCTACATAAAGAGATCCATTTACTTCATAAATGGCCGCCATATCAAAAAAGTATATTGTTTCGTAATGCATATCTACTCTGTTTCACATCTAGCATACACAAAAAGACTAAATATACTTTTCAGTTCTATTAAATAGAAGGAGGATAAAAACTCATCAAAGTTCTTGGACTATGATTTAGTACTTAAAATTTCGGTCAACTAGCTGACGGTAGACGATCAGCCTATGTGTAGTATGGCAGTGTGCAATGGCAAAAAATTCTTCCAGACTCCTGTGTCTTCACCTACTCTTCGTGAGTTCCAACTATAAAGGGATCTTTTACGTGCATGCCAACTTGTAGATAGGACCTTGATTTATCATTCCATTACACAAAAAGACCCTCTGCCTTGATCTCCATAAACAGCAAGCAACAATGCACGCAAAACCAGACTTTGATGGCTCTCTCCACAGTCAACGGTATATAACCATTAGATCATATGCAATTTGTACGTGCTCATTTTGTGAAATGAACAGAGGCTGTTCCTCAACAGATCCTTTGTCCTGCTCCATGATGATAAGAGGAGACCTCGCTAAAAAATCTCGTGGAACTTTCTTTTATAGCCATGACGAGAAGAACCATCCTGGAAAATCACAAGGACCTTTCTCATACACAGGAATGAAACACTCCCTCCATGGTTAATAATATACAAGTATTAAATACTACGCATATTTTTTCTCCCTCCAATAAATCAACGACAAATTACCATGTACAAACCAAGAAATAAATTCAAACTCAAATCAATGATTTTTCCGCATTTGAATAATTCTCACGCAACTCTTGTATGGAAGAAATTTATTGTGAATAATTGGACTTGTCATTTTCCAAAAGCTTTATACATCCAGACATGCAAAGTTTTCATTTCTAGCATCGACATACAATTGACATGACATGACACTTGGTTTGCCTGTTCATTGGAGAATTGACAGTCTTCGATTTTTGATATGAAGCCACAATTACAAAATTGGTGGGATGGCGTCATGCTCGGCTCTTGGGAAGGGATCTGGGAAGGGGCAAGGAGAGGAGTAGCGCTCCCCCCTACCCTCCTCAATAGTTTTTAAATGATCAAATTTTAAGCATCTCAAGCATCAAAATAGTCAACTAAAAATCAAATTTCCCTCCTATAGTTTGTCACATTTTGAAATCTGTGTTCTCGTCCCCAATCCAGTGTCATGGCTCTGATCCTACGCTTGTGCTCGTACCTGACAAGAAGTAGGGCTTCTGTCTAACGTCATGGGTTTCCTCCCACAGCCAAGTATTGAAATAAAATTGAACCATGTGTTAGTCCCAAAATGACACAGTTTGTGTTGAATGGATGTTAAACCCCATCTCTCTCTCTCTCTCTCTCAGATGAAAGAAGAGTGGTTATGTTTCATTGATTGATTGTGTAGGTTTATATTACCTGGAATCTACCTGAATAATCTATACAGGTGTTAATTAATTATTTACCGGTTTTCTATTTATACATGTCAACTCGTCAAGGTTATCATACAGGTCACATATCAATATTTACGCAAATACTGGAACAGAATTAATACACCAAAAAGCCATTCATAAAATTGGTTATCGGGGCACTCTAATTAATAAAGGGCCATCTGATTTTATGATCGACATACACGGGTTGTACGGGAACGTTAATTAAATTATGTCCCACTTTCTCAAGAGGTGATGCAGAGAAAGCATGACTTGATATAGAAAACTTGTGATTTTCTTTATTAATATCATCCAAAGTTCATTTATCATACCATATTTTTCAGCATGTCAACATCGGGAATAATAAAAGTGATTTACTGCGCAAGAACAAAAGAAAAAAAATACATACCTAAATCTGTTTAAAATCAATTGAAGTCATATGAACAAAGGGAATTATTTTTCCAGTGTGCTACAATTGTATATTTTAATGTGCTACAAATGTATAGTATATTTTGATGTGTAACAATTAAATATATTAATTAATGTGCTACAAATGTATATTCTAATGTGCTACAATGTATATTTTAATGTGGTACAATTGTATATTTGGATGTGCTACAATGTATATTCTAATGCGCTACAATGTATATTTTAATGTGCTACAATTGTATATTTGAATGTGCTACAATTGTATATTTTAATGCATTTACAAATGTATATTTTAATGTGCTACAATTGTATATTTTAATTTACTGTAATTGTATATTTTAATATGCTACAAATGTATATTTTAATGTGCTACAAATGTATATTTTAATGTGCTACACATGTATATTTTAATGTGCTACAAATGTAGATTTTGATGTAGATCTTAATGTGCTATCAAAGTAAAATGTATCTTTTAATATGGTATCGATGTAAAATGTTTTTTTTAATGTACTACAAATAAATTACAAAAGTAATATGAAAAAGTCTTTACAGGAAATACCAATCTTTTTAATAATATTACTTATTCTGTAATTAGGGTATCATTAATGGGCCAAGTTCAGTTCAAAGTTCACAAATCAAAATTCAATGCACAGAGTGCATACCTGACACTAGTAACCTGTCTCTTACACACATTCAAATATGTAGTAAAAAATAAAAAAAAATAATCAGTAAATAAATTTTAAAAAAACTAAAACAAAAATGGTTAACCTACCTGTTTCTTACCTGGTTCTAATATATAATTAGGAAATAATAAATAAATAAAATTAAAACAAAACAGACAAAAACCTTCTCTGCAACCTATTTCTCACCTGAGTTAAATTATTTTAATATAAAATAATAAAAACAAAACATAAATAATTTAATAGAAATAAAAAAACAAAAATAAACTAAAAGTATAAACACATACCACATTTTCCGTAGTATTTGACTCGGATTTCCTTCATACTGTTGCAAGCGGCTCTATGTAATTCACACATGTTATTATAATCTACTCCATTGCTGCCGCAGACGGGGGTACTGCCCAAACTGTCCCCAAACGTATCGCATCTATCTGGACAGACACACCGATGTGAAGAACCATCGATGGAAGGAATACATTTGGCACCAAAGGTACAGACTTCTCCCTCACATGGGTCTGGTATTCCTGGTGGAAATTCATAGCAGGCATTAGTTAAGTCACAGAAGATATACAAAATAATTCCTATATACAGCATAGTGGAAAAACCGCTACAAAATTTTCGCATTTGTTTAAGTGATGAAATGATGTTAAACGTTAGTAAGGTGAAAAATGGCATCTTGTTAGAAAAGTTACAACGCATCAGTGAAATATATGAGTTTAGAAATCTGAAAATATGTTCGGTGAATTAATATTTAGCGCCTATCACCTCTGATAAATCAAGAACTATCGAATGTTTTTATTCACTGGAAGTTTATCCGTCAACACAAACTATATAACAACTAATCTGACGCACGATTTCTCCCGATTCCATTTCACATGGTAGCTTGATCACGGGTTCTGTTTACAACTGACTACAGTCTCGCAGCACACTTTGATAAATGTATATCCTACATTAAGTTTTCTAGAGTCATTCAAATATACCTGCCCTACTACCATTACTGTAAATTGCAACAACGTTGCCACACGTGAATTAGTGAAATTGAATCATAGCGTCACGCCATTAAGTCATGCAAGTAATGGCAAATAATGGACGGACTGAACGGATCAATATGACTACACTTTAGTTGGTTATACGTCCTGCACGGCTGAGACTCTAGTATAAACAATCCAGACATTAACGCTCTTTCTGCTTTTCTAATGTCATAGTAATAATCACATTCTCGCGTCAAACCATTTTGATGATGTTGATATAAGGCTGTATTGGAATACTAGGCCCACATTAATCCCAGATATTTCCAATCTTCCTGATAAAATTAATAGCAGGAGGACTTGAGAAACAGTTCACCTTCATCACACTCGAGTCCTTATTTCTCCACAGCTCTAACCAATTACTATATCGGAGAGACTATGATAAGCAAGTCTACAAACTAGCTAATAAGAGTTGAAATAACAGAGGTTTGAGAGTCTGTCAGTAACACGATCATCTTATTCCACCATTCTCAACAAACCATTTTAAATATAGCGTAAAACAAATGTGAATCCACTGTCAATACTCGCTATTATAATCAATACTGTGCTAGCATCGTGTTTTTGGTTAGTGTAACGATTCGCTCCAATATCTGTCTCATTGTAGCAACGAGAGAATTTATAGTCAGTTTGCCAGAACCTTTCAGGCACTTTCGGGGGCAACTCGCTGACTTGCAGCAATAACTGACCGTTTAAAAGGTAATTTCAGCGTCCACTTGTAACCATGAATTCCGTTAATCGGCGGTCATTGTCTAGAGATTGTAGCTTGGAGATGTAACATACTGACCCTATCGTCATATCTCAGATTATATCCATGATTGCTGCTAGTAAAAACACTGACTGTAGGGATTTTCGACTTGAGTCGCTTCTAGCTTTTTCCTCTGCTAGTATAGCCAGATAAAATATTTATGAGTCAATTCCCGCTGGACTCTCATTCACCAGCGCTCACAACAAACAAGAAATGCTGTGTTTATATTCTGTGTGTGCATTATCGATAAATACTGGTTCAATATAATAACATTGGTCTTTTCCCTTTAGATTTCGAGAGAAAGATCCACTTAATGGTTTTCGTGAATAAACAATTTCTTTTGTACATATAAAAGAGTACAAATCATTTTTTTTCAAATCAAAATGTCTGAAATCAATACTTTTTGTCAATATATATTTTTAAAGATACACACTGAGAGAGAATTTGAATTTAACTTCCAGTCTACATAAACTAGGTCCTTTTGGGACTAACATGCTTGTGGTGGTCTTTGGCAGTGGAAGGAAACTCAAAGACTCAGAGAAATACAAAATATACTGCGGACAACCCTAAGCTCCCTCCCTCCCTTTCCCATTCTTCTATATCAGAATTTAGCTATTAATTACAGGGATTTTTCCATTAACTTTTGAAGCTTGTAGAATAAGAGTCTATCTCTTTTAAAACATTTTTTACGATCTTTCAACTATCATTATTTCCTTTAGGAAAACTAGAGTTCATTATTCTCAGCATGCAATGTGTGCTGGTATCGGATATAAAAAAAATATCTGTCTGAAAGCCTCATTCAAAACTCTTTTAATAAAAAAAAATACCAGCCATAAAATAATCACAAAAAGCATTACATTTTCATAGAATTAATTAAATTACATTAAAACATTCAGAAAATCCTTTTTCTTATAACAATCTATGAACAGTAAAAATTTGTAATCTTTTCAGGAAAAAGAGTTTTGTTTGATTTGCAATGTAATTAAATTCATAGTTAATTGATTATTTTCTCTGTTTACCTGAGCCTTTGTTGAAGTTTAAATCTGTCGAACACAAACTAGGTCATTTCGGGACTAACATATGGTTCAATTTCATTTCAATTAGTGTTTGCACGTAGGGGTCTTTAGAAGTTGGAGGAAACCAGAGTACCCGCAGTAAACACATGTAGTTGAACAGATGACCCAACTGGGGAATGGAAACCACGTCAACTGACAGAATGACCGACCTTAAGATATAACACGCATGCACTAACCATTCAGCCTGAAGTTAAATGAGATAGAGTTTAAAGTCCTACTCTTCTAAAGTCACCTCTGGCTGCGGCTGTGGTATCGAGCCCTGGTGTGAGCGCATGTGGCATGGTGATAGGGGCGTCTTCTCAACCTCGTGGGTTTCCTCTGGGCACTCAGGGTTCCTCCCACTGCTAAAGACCTCTACGCGCAAGCGAATTATTGAAATAAAATGAAACGGTATGTTAGTCCCAAAATGACCTAGTTTGTGTCGAGTGGACGTTAAACCCGATTTCTCTCTCTCTCCCTGCTCTTCTACACAACTGGGCTAATGTATAAAATGCCAACTGCAAGGAATTTTGCAAGGCACAGTTTTTCATGGTATGTATCAACCAAAGAATCTCTCATCGAAGGAAAAGTTTCTATGATAGACACGTACTTGAATCAGCTTTTATAAAAACTGACAATCACTTCAAAAAATATCTCATCTTATCTCATGGATGAAGTACGCATCAACCAAATAATTTCATCTCAAAACAGAAGACTGAACTTTGAAAATACAAGAATGACACTTAATGATGATGGCTGCTTGAATAAACTTTAAATAATTTCTAGATGCCTCATCTATCTTTACACAGGATTAAAGATGCCTTACGTAAGATTCAGATAAAAGAGCTGGCACTATAATAGTTAAAAACTAGATAATTCAGAGAGGATATGCAGAACATTTCAGTCAAATTGCTTTTTCTAAGCCAAGAAAAAAAAAACCCTTTATTTTAAAAAAATCACTGTGGCCTTGATTGGCAGTGTTACCGCTGTTGCGATAAGTCACAATGTCTCGATTATCCACTTTTGAGGGGGTCAAACAGCAAATCGAATTCAGATCCAATAAAAATTGGACATAGAGAATTGATTATGGTCTTTTCATGTTAATAAATATCTAATCAATAGTTTATATAACACTTCTGCCCGAAGAAAGACCTGCAATAAGCAGATTTAGCTCTTGCATAATGCATGTATAAAGATACATTATGTAAGATTTAGATAAAGAGCTGATAGATCTCCCTGTAGTAGGTACAAAATAGATAATGAAAAGGGAATATGTTGAAAATTTGTGTCAAATTAATTCATTCTGATCAGAGTTATTGCCATTTGAATTACAGCAGTCCTTCATGTTTATAAAATTGAGCGGGAGCCATAAAAAGCTCCTGGTACCTTGAATGTATGCAGTTTAAAAGTAAACAAAAACATAAAGTAGTTTATTAATCTCAATATTTAGGAGAGCGATTTAGCAAGTGTCTTTAATGACTCGAAGGAAAGCTGATGTGTGTTGAAAGGAGCAGGAGCAAAAGCTCCCCTTAAATGTGAAGGACGGGTACAGTGTAGTTATTTATTTATTTTTCCAATAATAAACAAAGTCTTGATCATCCATTTTTTTTAAATTCAATTATTATACAAGCAATTGTGTTTAAATCTGTTGAAAATCAAAAGCATCTGATTATGTAGAGATCTGAGTATGGGTTTCACATGTGAATCAATGTCTAAATAATGATTTATGGTATATATATCTTTAATAAAGATTATGTCTGGACTGTCACTTGCACACAGGACAGAATTTAGTACACAATTCTAGGGGATAAACAAGACACAACCATATGCAATGCACCGGACACAGCTCTAGGGGATACACAGGACACAATTCTAGGGGATGCATGGGCCACAGCAATATGAAATGCACAGGACACAATGCTTGGGGATAAACAGGACACAACCATATAAAATGCACAGGGGGATACACATGACACAACTCTAGGGGATACACATGACACAACTCTAGGGGATACACGGGGCATTCTTCAAAAGATACACGAGACACAATGCTAGGAAATACACTGGACACAACTTTAGGGGATACACTGGACACAACTCAAGGAAATAAAAAGGATAAATTCGAGAGGATATATGGGACACAACTTTTGGCAATACACAATTTTAGGATTTTTATTAAGATTCTCTGAAGACTAGCGAAATGAAACAAAATGGGGTTTAACGCCATACTTTTCTGCACTAACTGAGATAATGGAATATTCCAAATGTTATAATTCCCCATGTCTTGCTAACTACCCAGGGGTGGATCCAGAAATGTTTGTAGGAGGATGTTTGACAGGTTACTGTTTAGAAAATCTAACAATTGATAAGCATGATGCCATCATCGTCTCTAAAAGACGTAGGCATACATACACAATGAGCTTTGACGTCAATGTTAATAATAATAATATAGGATCACATTGTGATTCAATTTCATTGACGCAAGGCATTCAATTATTTTTATGTAGCTGATCAGGGTGGGGTTTGGCACTCCCCAACTTCCCATCAGGATCCGCCGCTGCTACCAATTGCCATTGAAACATTTTTATACTGATATTCCTTACAGAGAGAGATTCAGCTTTCACAATATTGCTGTCAATATGTGAATCAAAATCCTTAAATTGACGATAAGAGAATTTCATCTTTAGTTAAATCAACGTTTGGGAATATGATGATGTATATTTAAATGTCACCGAGTCTAGAAACGGAAAAATAAGATGAAATCTTTACTTTTTTTTTCTTAGATATTAATTATTCATGACAGACACTTTATAGATATTTAGTTTTGCTACTTATCAATGACCTTTAAGAAATAAAACTGTGTTTGAAATACAAGTAAAGCCCACATACTGACAACCGAATATCTGTGGCATGCTGTGAATTGATTAGGTGCATAAATCTCAAAACAAATCTCTTTATATTTAGTATTGGATTGTAGGATTCCATTACCAAAAATAGAAAATATGTTCGATTGCAATAGACAGGTAGGACGCTAAACCCCCATTTCCTTTCATTTCATTGACATCAGCGTAAATTTGGATCAATTTTTTAAAAGATTATTCATAAGAAAGGTATTCAGTATAGAAGGAATGTCTGTTAGCCTCTTGTTGATACAGGAACAAGTTATAAATGGGGCTAGACATCTCGTATTTAAAGGTCATTAGGCAAGATTAGATAAAAAAACTAAACCAGGAGAGACAGAGGGAGCTAGAGAGAGAGAGAGAGAGAGAGAAATGGGGTTTAACCTCCACTCATCACAAACTACTGTAGGTCACTTCAGGACTAACATACGTTTTAATTTTATTTCAATAATTCGCTTGCGCGTAGGTGTCTTTAGCAGAGGGAGGACCTGGACAAAACACCCGAGGTTGGAAGGGGATTCGAATAACGAAGACGGACATACGCCATGTGGTGTGGAATGAGGACAGTTTTTCCTGGACAACGGTGCTACTCTTCATCCAACCCTATTTTCAAACACATAGCCTACACAAGGGTATCTCAGCCTTCCTTACTACCCCAGCTTTGCCAGCCCCTCCTCCATCTTACACAATTGAAAAGGGGAAAACAGGTCCTCCGTCCTGCTGCCGTAGTCGGCACGCTTTCATTCTATTGTATTACGACATCACGTAATTTTTTAGAAATATTATTACTGGCATAAATATGAATACTGTACGGGAATTAAATATGAAAATAACAAAGTGCACCTATTGTTTTCATTATGTACGAATTTGAATATTTTGTTGACATGTGATTTTTGTGTATGGTCTAAAAATTGCCTTCTTTAAAAATGGTAAGAGTTATCTCCCTTTATTTTCGGTCAAAATGTCCGACAAGAAAAATTTTGAAATCCCATCACTGGTTCTGAACCATTGAAAAGGGGAAAACAGGCCCTCTGTCCTGCACCACTGACAAGGGGAAACCACGCTGGGAAAATTCCAATGCAGGGAACTGGGAGCTCCTGGTCTTACTCACAGACCGACCTTGGTCCCAACAGAATAATATTGTAAGTTGAGTGGTCTAACCAGTGTGTTTCAGATCATAAGGTTTGTCATTGAGTCAATTAGTGTGTTTTTGATCCATTCTTGTGGGTTTTCTACGGGTCCTATAGTAATCTACCACAGATAAAAACTTATGAATGTACCATATGTTAGTCCCAAAATGACCCAGATTGTTCCCATGAATGCTGTCTTAATTTCATTTTTCTATCAGAGAGAGACAGAGATGGGGTTTAACGTCCACTCAACACAAAATAGGTCATTTCGGGACTAACATATGGTTTAATTTTATTTCAATAATTCGCTTGCGCGTAGGGGTCTTTAGCAGAGGAAACCGGAGTGCCTGGAGGAAACCCACGAGGTTGAGAAGGCGCCCCTATCTCCATGCCACATACGCTCACACCAGGGCTCGAAACCACAGCCGCAAGCCAGAGGTGACAGATAAGCTAGAGGTCGAAGCGCGGCACTATAGACCACTAGGCCATCCCAACCCCCCCTTTTCTATCAGACATTTGGTATCAGATTTGGGATCATTGTCATTTGAAAAAAATAACAAAAAACCCTCATAAATAATTCACCATGCAAATTCTGTTATAATCTGTAAGTTTGTGTTGATGCATATTAATCCCCATTTCTACGAGGGGTTGGATGGTCGAATGGTTAGTGTACACATGCTGTATCATAAAGCCTGTCATTGAGTCGACTGGCGTGGTTTCGAATCCCTGGTTGTACGTGGCAAGGAGTAGGGTCGCCTGTCCAACCTCGGGGGTTTTCTCTGGGTACTCTGGTTTCCTCCCACTGCTAAAGACCCCTACGCGCAAGCCAATTATTGAAATAAAATTAAACCATATGTTAGTTTGTGTCAAGTGGACATTAAACCCCATTTCTCTATCTCCCCATCTCTATAATAAACCATACTCCGCACAGTGTTGCGTTTGATTAGAGGTAATCCTACTACACACAGCTATTATGAGTGGATATTGTTGTTTTACATTTTGATTGGTCAGCAGTTCGTATACCAACCAATCACTAGCTGCCCTACAAAAGCTTTACATTTAAAACGAGTGCCAATATTGGACCAAATATGTTTACGTAACGTTACGTCATGACTCACGATTTTATTATGCCTAATTAACCCGTGCATAGCAGAATACTGCAGTAAAACTTATTGCATGACAAACGAGGCTATCTAGTCGATTGAAATGTAAACAATACTGTTTGGAAACGAACACACTTTCACCGTTTTTAATACCTTAAATCAATGTCCAAAGTTTTAGGGAAGACCCAGATTAAACGAAGGACTGTCAAGTTGCTGTACTTAAGTGATAGCTTTCATTGAACAGAAAGAATAGACACACTACCGCATAAGTTCAAAAAAACAGACGCTATTCCAGCAATGGCCAGAGAGGGATTTCTCGGGCCATTGCTTCAGGAATATGTAATAAACAGCGGTCATAAAAACTTTGTGATAACTCTGATTGTCTTTTATCACTGATGATTTGCTGTCTCAATTTGTTTTTCTACCCGACATGTTAGAGCTCAGTGGGAATCATTGCCATTTGAAAAAAAAAAAAAAAAAAAAAATCATATGCAAATTCTTTTATAAGCTTTAGAAGTCAAGAAATTTCTAAAGCCGACATCTTCTGAGATACATAGTCTTAGTCTCGTATTTGTCATATCTGATATACACACGAGGTTTCCAACGAAAGCCTTTTGAAATGAGACAATCTTTTATTTAAGATATCACGGATGACGACCCCTAGAGACCATCACACAGACTGTTAAAAGGTACACCATAGGTTTAGAATTAGACGCCTGCTCGTTTTTATTATTCGTATATTTGACAGGTCGGATGATCAAATATGAACATTTCTTCATCACTTAACGTTGAAATGATTAACGGGCCTAAAAGTCCCTCAATTTGGTGCTATTCTTTCAACTCATTATAGATGCAAATTTAATAGAGTCAATTTGAATTCTCAAAGATGCATGATTCCAAGATAACAGGAAAATCTTCTGCCAGACAACTAAGCTATGTAACACAGTTAACACTTGTAAAAACACAAAGTTAAGACAAACAGAAATGTCCCGATTTAAAGGTTTTACATCAACTTTTTTAGTGGATTCCCTGAGAGGATAAAACATTTGAAATTAGACGTTTTCGATAAATATAATGCGATTTCAGAAAGTAAAAACAAATATTATTCAAATTGATGTGTCAGTTTGATTTCATTTTTTTCACCCTTCTTCGTTAGACTGGTCCAGGGACGTTTTAAGGATTATCATGACAGAGGCTATACAATCTTGAGGGCCCTCTTTCGCAAGGGAAGTCTTGATTGATGATTTTTATGCCAATGCAATGGCTGCATTCTCATTCAGTAATGGAGTCACGACAGTAACAGTGTATAGATAACGACTGACTCGGACCTGGGAGCCCTTTCCCTTGGCCAGAGGGGCCCTTTTGTCAGAAGTGGGGCCATTTTTTCTGCCTTTAAGGCCCCCTTAACTAGGGTACATTTTCATTTTTCTCATCGGTTTTAGCATTTTTCTCCCGTTTTATTTTTCCAATCTCTTTGATTTTTTTCTTGAGGAGGCTGGAGCCTCCAGCGCCCCTGCTATAAAACGCCTTTGGACTGGTTGGTGCACAACGGCAAAATGTTAACCTTCCAGAACTTATACCATCAAGATACAGGTTCCTGGAAGAGCTATAGAAATTTTATATCCCTGGACAGCCAACAACCATCTGTACCTTCTGTGTTGGTGTGAATGGTTCTGTATGTTGTAGGTCCGTTTTTACTCCGGGGAAGGGAGCGTCTAGTTATTTAACGTGAGTGCGCGAAAACCATAAGGTCTGCCATTGAGTCAAATGACATTTCGATTCCCCATTGGTCAATTGGTCACCTAGTGCGATTTAGGAGTTTTGGACGGGTCTAGATGATAAAGGCTTAAGTCCTGTTTCATTTCATTTCCATTGTACTTTATATGATATTTAAAAGTGGATCATGTCGTGGACTAGTAACTTCAGGATTTTCCTACCCATTGTCCAATTTCAGTGGTGCAAGATTGAGGGCTTGGCAAGGGGAAAATGTACTGAGATAATGTAGGGATAATGTATATGGATTATAGGGAGAATGTATAGGGATATTTTATAGAGAAAATAGGGTTCTGTGTTTACCATTTGCAGACCATTACAGCTTGAATTTATAATAATAGTAAAGTGTAGCACCGCTTTATGACAAAACACAGCATAGTCTGACCCCGTCATCATTCAAGACGTTGTTAAACACCATTACATTTCAATTTTTTAACAAAATATCCTTGATGAAACTACACCAGTTTTTATTTAATGTGTAACCAACAACCTTCAGACAATGGACTAAAATCAAAATTATAAAATTTCTCCGTGAACCACCAGTCTCTTCTAACTAATAACGGTCTGGCTGGTCAATTCTACAAGGCTTCACAAAGATCAAGTAGTCGGAAATCCAGATTTTCATTAAATGGTAGAATGGTAACAAGTACTATCATAGTACACGGACAACGATTAATACTACAATCACCCGATACCTAATTACTCTCACACAGATTCCTACGTCTTCAATAATCGTCAATAGTCCTACTCGTCGAATACTAATCACTCTCGGCTATAGATGTAGAGTCAATGAACATGTACTTCAATCCATCATCAACAATGTCAAATTATTGTCCCTGTCTGATATGCCATCATTCCATCTCAAGCAATTATTATTCAACGTTCGTTTTATAAAATATCAAAATATCAATAATAAGACCATGAGACTATTCATGGCACCTTGTTGAGCTAATCATCCTATATATATGCTGGGTTAATATGGGCTCTAATTTAGCCCCAACATGATTAATAGTAGAGGTGTGTGTGGGGTGAGGGTCGTGGGGGGGTGGGGTATGTAATTCAATTATTGCCTATTTTATTATTTCATTAACTCATGATCTGGGTGCAATTTCATGAGAGGGCCAGGAGAGAGAGAGAGAGATAGAGAAATGGGTTCAATATCCACTCCACACAAACTAGGTAATTTCAGGACTAATGGTTCAATGTTATTTCAATAATTTGTTTGCGTGTAGGGGACTTTAGCAGTGTAAGGAAACCGGGGGACCCGGAGCAAACCTACATGGTTGGACAGCCGAACCTTCTACTTGTCACTTACAACCGGGGAATCAAGGACAGACCTTATAATACAACTCGCATGACCTTTAACCCAAAATAGAGCAAGACAAAGAACAATGTCTAGTTATTCAGATAGGACAAAAAAAACCCCCACAGAACCTTGTCAGTTGCAATTTAAAGGAGGGTAGCTTTAAACGCTGTGTCCAGACGGCATGTAAAAGATACCTGTTTTAAATTTAATGAAAAGAAGGTGGAAATACCAAGCTCTGTTAAATGAAGGTAAACTATAATTATATATTCTTTATTAGCTATCAGACGTACGTCTGCCTTTCATGGTTACATACATTAAAGTGATGATCTACAAACACGCAAGGACCTGCACGTGCGCTATACTAATCTAATTAATATTCATGAGTCTGACAAGCTTTGCGTTAAAAGTTCCTCCACACATCAATGCATTGCACATGTCCATATTTTTAACAGACAGATGTTTAGGGGCAGAAATACAGAGTCTGAGTAACACTGTTTAACGTACCGGTAACAAAGAAGAAGTAAAATAAAATGGAAGAAAAAAAATCGTGATTTAGGAATCCTTTACGTCACGTTTTAGTTAAATAAATTTGACTTGTATTGTCTGCGTCGAAAATAGCTTAAGGATGTTACATTATTCAAGAGCTGAAGATATATCCCACAGAGATGTTATCCACAATAACATGATAATCTGTCTGTAAAATAATCTGAGAACTCTCACGTGAAGTGTGGGTTGATTTCTTTCCTCAAATACTTATTTCATTTGTCACCTAAAATATTTTTAAAGGTGCTTATTCTCTATTCTTTGAAACTTAAAATGCGCGAAAATGCGTCTAAAGGGACATATCAATATAAACTGAATTATAATCAATTTATATAGATTTTATTGTAAATTTTTATCATTTTAATTTTTTTGTCAAAGAAATTCAAATTCAATGGCAGTTGCTTGGGCTCATTTAGTCGCGTCTATATTGGAATTACAGATTGATATTTCACTTAAGGATTGACATTGTGCATGTACTGATTTTTTAAAGTGTAAAGTGTCCACAGAGTCTTAAATATTGGGTATTGGGATGCCATATTTTCACGGCAAGATAACATCACCAATGATTGAAATCGTCCAATAAATCTAGTTTATAATGTCGAAGATTCTGGATAATATTGAGTTAGAGCTTCACCCCCTTTAAAAATAATCTCTTTGTATCAATATATTATTATTAAGATGAGTCTTGGAACCCAAGTATTATTATTCTCAGATAAGCTGAACAATAGAGAATCTGACAATTCTTGTTTCAATAACAGATAGATATACACAGTTCTCGACCGACATGGATATACGATTTCATAAATATTACTGATAACGTAATGAGAGTCAAGGGGTATGGGAGGTTGTTAGTACGAAATATTAATCTGAACTTGTACATGTATAGAAATGAAGTGGTGTTTAACGGCCTACGGTTCTGTGAAATGCATAAATAAAATATTGTGAAAGTAAAAGGAATATCAATCCATTACCGTTAAATCCATAAAAGCTAATACAAATATTCCCCCATTGAAGGTTTATAATGTAAAACTTAAATCTGCCTATTGTATATCTTTCTTTAGGCCTGAAATGTTATCTAAATTATTTATTAGCCATTAATTAACTTATCTAGACCATAATCAACTCTTGATGCCGTCGCTAGCCTGCCAGTGATATTTAGCAAATTGGAATACATTTTGAGATGGATGATTAAACGTAAAAATGGATAATCGAGACCTTGTTTTTTATCATACCAACTTTAGTATTGACGATTGAGGGTAGCTTAAAATTCAAAAGTTAATAACTCGGTTCAGAGTGGATAAATTTGACTGAAACTTTCAGTTTATTCCCTTTACATTATCCCTTTTTAATTATTATATAGTGGGAACTGTAAACCCTTAATGTTATCTCCCATAAATCCCCTTTCAGTGCAAACACCTCAAAAAGTATAGATTACTTATTCTATATGTACAATCTTACTGAGCTTCAGAATATAAATATAAGATACTCCAATTTACGCAAGGTTTCATCGCTTAACAGTTCATGAGATACACCCATGAAACAAAACTAAGTAGGACTTACTGACGACAAAATGGGATTAATATACATATCACTACCTGAGGGAGAGAGAGAGACTAGATCCCTTAAGGACTAACATATGGTTCAAATTCATTTTAATAATTCGCTTGAGCGTACAGGTCTTTATCAGTGGGAGGAAACGAAAAAAAAACCACGAGTACAATGGTGGAATAGGAGAGAGATAGAGAGAGAGAAATGGGGTTTAACGTCCACTCAACACAGACTAGGTCATTTCGGGACTAACGTATGGTTTAATTTTATTTCAATAATTCGCTTGCGCGTAGGGGTCTTTAGCAGTGGGAGGAAACCGGAGTGCCCGGAGAAAACCCCCTAGGTTGAGAAGGCGCCCCTATCTCCATGCCACATACGCTCACACCAGGGCTCGAAACCACAGCTGCAAGCCAGAGGTGACCGGCCAGATAGAGGTCGAAGCGCGGCACTCTAGTCCACTAGGCCATCCCACCCCCCCCGGTGGAATAGGAACCACGCCAGTTGACTCAATGATAAACCTTAGTTGAAAGGCACTATATAAATTCATTTTTATTTTCATTATATTAGGGACCTTGAAAACCATTGTAAAAATGAATTGTAAAGGGGCTTAACGTCTTACTGTTCTGTGAAATCCTTTGTAAACTACACTACAGCTGAATCTCTAAAATAAATATTATTCTGTGAAAGTGGAACTCTCTAAAAGGAATAATCAATCCAGAAATTTATTAAACACAATTTAATTTCTAGGGAGTGGAAGCAGAAGCCAAACTACAGCATAAGATAACAAATCAGCATGCTGTATTTTGTAGAAAATTACTTTCTGAAAACCTATTTTCAACATTTAGGAAATTTGAATCAACATCCAATCACATACAAGGTGTTATTTTCAAATCTTGAGGCGACTGTGCCACTCCAAGCCATGGAGTTTTAGGAAATTGGAATCACTTTTCAATTGATGAAGATTTTGTCATTTTGAGAATCATTCCCTCAGAAGTGAATTAAACATTAAAATAAAAGGAAAAAAAATCAATAAAGTATGGGAGATTGAAGACGGAGGATCCGCGATCTGTGTCGGCTGAAAGCGTGTGACAACTTTTTGATTATCTATATGATAGGAAAAGCTTGTTTTCAATGTAAAGTGTCACACCATTTCCCTGCCGTCTGCCCCACGTTAATGAAATTAATCTACCATTAGATTAACATGATACACGGCTTTCCCATCAGATCAATCCCTAATTTAGAATTTTTCAGACAAAAACAGTTATTATGGCTTTTCCACAGGAAGTACGTGGGGATTAAATGCCTTGTAGGCACGCAGCTATAATTTAGCGGGATATATGTCGATACATTTTGCTGATTAGACAGATGATACAATGAACTTGGATGTCGGACTAACAAAGACAATTATACGAAATGCAAAAAGGGATATTTTGTCTGGACAGTGGTGATCCAGCCTAATTAGAATTACAACTGTTTACGATTTTTTTATGTGCATGCCAATGTTTACACATGACCTTGATTGAGTATACTGGGTTTTATTCCACTCCCACAGCAGTGTATGATAATTGTTTTTCTCTGGTATTAAATAGTTTTAAGGTTAAATTCAGCGTGTGTTTATCACTGAAGACTCTACAACATGTAGCAGGATTTCTAGGACAGGTCAGCCATTCTGTTAGTTGGATTTGATATACCCAGCACATATTTATCCCCGACGTGGGCGGTCACAGTGGCTGAGTGGGTAAGATGCTGGCTCGCTAGCCTGGAGGTTTGGTGTTCGATCCCTGCATTGGCTGAGAAAGTTCATTCAGATCTTCCAACGTGGTTTCCCCTTGTCAGTGATGCAGGACAGGACAGCTGTCGTTCGGTTGGGACGAAAAACAAGGTCCCAAGTGTACATTGTTGTGCACGTTAAAAAGATCCCCTGACAGAGTAGGCCGTAGTGCCACTGTCCGGGCAAAATTTTCCTCATAGCACACTGTATGGTGTATGCCCGTCTTCATTAGTTCAGTTCAGAGCAGAACAGCAGGACGATAAACCCAATTTCATTGCATTAATTACTGACCATTCTTACTGGAGATTCATAGATCATTTTCAGGACAGCTACTCTGCTGATTGGAAGTGTTGCTTCATATCATGGTTTCGAAACCCTGGTGGTACATGGCAAGGAGAAGGGCCGCCTGTCCAACCTTGTGGGTTTATTTCCGGGTACTCTTGTTTCCTCCCAATGCTAAAGACCCCCTATGCGCATGCGAATTATTGAAATAACATTAAAACATATGTAAGTCCCGAAATGACCTGGTTTGTGTCGAGTGGACGTTAAACCCCTCTGTCTCTCTCTCTCTGCTTCATACCTACAATAAATGTCTATTACCAGAAATTCTTACATCTACGTAATAAACCATAAGTAATAGATAGATAGAGTTTAGAGAATTTCCAACTGAAAGGTGGCTAATACATGATTCTCGCAGGAACCCATTCCAAATTGAAGTCAATGACAACTTTGACATTTTCATCAGTATCAAGACCTGAGCCAGTTAATGAAAATGTCACAAAAAGATAGATGTATCCCGTTGGTCGTGACCGACAAGTAACACATCTTTCACACAATATTGACCCATTTCAAAAGTTCAACCGCATTTTTTTATCTCCAGTAAGATGGAAAGGAACTAGGTTTAAAGATTCTTCACATAAAATGTTGGTCAATTTGGGTCTAATATTATGACTAATTTAATTTCCGTGGTCACTTGTGAAATTTGACAGGGATAATTCCAATAGTCAAAGAGCTTTTTGTGATTTCATGTGGAATGCCACAGGGATCTTACACATACTCCACAACAGAGTTGGGATTTCGCCCGTATATTCCGGACTTGTCCGAATTTTTTTTCCAAACGCACAATATTGTCCGACCGGGAATATGCCCAATCGGACATCAAGACATAGTGAATAATATTCAAAATTCCAAAATTAATATAGTGTACTGAAAGTATAACTACCACTCAACCCGATTATCGTTGACAATAGGCAGGATTGATTAGGTAATAAAGTGATCAACGTATTTATCGTGTTATACCGTCAATAAACCTACCTTGATTAACTACTTAATCCGTCTTGATTGATTGACTTAATCCTTTGTCGGACAATTCATCAATCTAATCTTAAACAGAAGTCATTGCTTTCCCTTTGTCGGACTATTCATCAATCCAATAAGAGTGATTATAATTTTAATCCACCTGTTTACCTCGTGGTCTTCAATTGTCGGGCATTTTAATCGTATTGATGTGAGACGACAGCATTTATAAACTATTCATAGATGTCACATATCGTAAGAGTATATTATTTTATAACACCCTACATGTAATTCATTTTGTCTACGATATCCTTTACGTCTTTTAAGAATCCATATATAAATTCTCATCCACAGTGGCACTTTCTCGTGATCTCGAGCGCCGCACGAATATTGCTTAACATGTTAGGCAGTGCTTACTATGAAGCTGTGCGCTGTAAGTCACGTACGCCATAGCGGCAATACGCTGAAGTCAGCTATGCCTTTTCTCATCACCACAAGTATTACTATTTCGAACGCTTTTCTTTCATTTGCTGCCGTGTTCTTATTTATATTACGCACGGATTTGAATATTTTGTTGACATTTTATAAAGAAAAAACGATGTTCTGACATCACAAACTATTCTTATTTCGGGAGTTCGGCATTCATTTGCTGTCGCGTAAATCTAAAGGAATATTACGGTTGTGAATTTTATGCCGAAGCAGGATCGGCAAGGTTTCATTCAATGTATTACGAAAATGCTTAATTTTGTACGACATTTACTGACATAATTTTGAATGCCGTACGGGAATTAGGTGTGAAAAATAGCGAGGTTCACCAATTTTATGACGTACGGGATTTGAATATTTTGTTGACATGTGATTTTTAATTGTGGTATGAATTGAATACCGTACGGGAATTAAATATGAAAAATAGCGAGGTTCACCTTATTTGTTATGTACGTGATTTGAATATTTTGACGACATGTGACTTTTAATTGTGGTATGAATTCGTCTGCTTAAAAAACGATAAGAGTTATGCCCCTTTATTTTCGGTAAAATGTCCGACACGAAAAATTTTGAAATCCCATCCCTGCTCCACAACATATATTTTCACAAATCAGAACCAGACTTGAGAAAAATCTCAAAAGTCAAAGAGAGAGAAAGAGAGAGAGAGAGGTTTAACATCCACTGGTAAAAACTAGGTTATTCCGGGACTATCGTGGTAAATTTTAGTTCAATAATTCACTTGGACGTATAGGAGTCTTTAGCAGGTGGAAACTGGAGAACCCAGAGAAGAAACATGAGGTTGGATGGGCATAACCCTTGTCCTTGTCACGCACAAACAGGGAATCAAACCCACGCCACCTGACTCAATGATAAGACTGTATTATATACAGGATATGTTGAACCATTTTAGTGGTCGAGAGTGCCACGCTTCAACCTCTTGCTGGCCGGTCACCTCTGGCTTACGGGTGTGGTTTCGAGCCCTGGGGTGAGCGTATGTGACATGGAGATAGGGGCGCCTTCTCAACCACGTGGGTTTCCTTCGGGCACTCTGGTTTCCTCCCACTGCTAAAGACCCCTACGTGCAAGCGAATTATTGGATGGGCATAACCCTTGTCCTTGTCACGCACAAACAGGGAATCAAACCCACGCCACCTGACTCAATGATAAGACTGTATTATATACAGGATATGTTGAACCATTTTAGTGGTCGAGAGTGCCACGCTTCAACCTCTTGCTGGCCGGTCACCTCTGGCTTACGGCTGTGGTTTCGAGCCCTGGGGTGAGCGTATGTGACATGATGATAGGGGCGCCTTCTCAACCACGTGGGTTTCCGTCGGGCACTCTGGTTTCCTCCCACTGCTAAAGACCCCTACGTGCAAGCGAATTATTGAAATAAAAGTGAAACCATATTTTACTCTCAAAATGACCTAGTTTGTGTCGAGTGGACTTTAAACCCCATTTCTCTCTCTCTCTCTGACAATCAGGGCTGAGGCCATTACATTGCCAATGTAATTATTGGTTGGCAACAATCCCCCCAACTCCTTCAACCTGCGAACATATGACATTCTAAATGGACCATCACAGACCACAATGGCCAAATTATTCACAATGTTGTAGGCAACAATATATTGGTAGTGTATTGCAAACTTTACAAGATGATGCCACAATGTCTTTGATCCAACTATTATGTCGATTTCAACAAATCAAACCAACATTTGGTATTACCTGGCAGTGTGGAGACAAATAAGTGAAGAAAAAAAACAAGAAAGATTTTTTGCCACAGAAGTAATTGCCAAAGCTAAATTCATTGCCAGCTTCTTAGCCATCTGCAAAGAATTTCTTGATTGAATTTGTTCATTTCTATGCAGGCATACACGTGCTTAATTAAGCAGATTATAGAAAGACCTAGACTATGTTTGTCTCCCTTTGCTAGGCTTTGATGTTTTGTGGCTTGTATAAAAGAAGATCGAATGATATGTGCCTGATTACACAATAATCTGGTGTCAATACCCCTCAAGATAAGCCAAGAAAATGAAATTCATTGATTCAGGAGGCGATTGGAGTGAAGAAGCCTTGTGTACAATAACACATAAGTCAACTAGTCTACGACAGAACTTAGTAAGACATCGCTACATGATATTTAATCCACAGACTATATATATAATCACTATATTACCATACCTTCAGGCTCTCAATATATAAACTTAATAACAAAAAAAAATATAATCTTGAAAATTTGCCGTACAAATCTTATGATATACGTAATATGGATTATAAATTTTTTTTCTTTAAAATTAAATCAATATAAGAGCATGTATATATAATAGGTCAAGTCAACAAGGCCCCTAAACTACATTAGAACATTAACATTAGGAGTCCCGAGAGAGAGAAAAATGGGGTTTAACGTCCACTCAACACAAACTAAGTCATTTCATGACTAACATATGGTTTAATTTTATTTCAATTATTCGCTTGCGCATAGAGGTCTTTAACAGTGGGAGAAAACCAGAGGACCCGGAGAAAACCCACAGGGGATTCAAAACCACGCTAGTTGACTCAATGACAGCCTTTATGATACAGCACGGCACATACTAACCATTGGGCCATCGAACCCCCGACAAGAGGTCCCCCACCCCCGACAAGATCATGGGTACTAAATGAGTAAAATCCATTATTTGGCACGAACCAGTACCGTCTTATGTTAACAATGCATGCGGCATTGAGCCAATGATTGACGAGGTATAATGTGATATCAGATGTTGAATGCAGTCATCTTTTTACAGAGAGAGAGAGAGAGAGAAATGGTGTTTAACGTACACACGACACAAACAAGGTCATTTTGGGACTAGCATATGGTTTAATTTTATTTCAATAAGATGCTTGCGTGTAGGTGTCTTTAGCATTAGGAGGAAAACGGAGGATCAAGAGAAAACCCACAAGGTTGGACAGGCGACCCTAATCCTTGTCACGTACAACCAGGGATTTGAAACTAAGCCAGTAGACTTTAACATACAGCGCTCACATTCTAACCATTCTGCCCCCCCCCTTCCAATCTTTTACAGAGAAATTAGAAGATTTTCGTAATTCTCTGTACAATATAAATGTTTAGATGTGATGAATTAGAAATCTAAAAAGATTCTTAAAAATAAGGAACAATTATTACTTGTATAAATACTATGACAAATCGCTTCAAACTTCCGCAAAAAAGATTGTATTCTGCAAAGAAAAGAGATTAGTTCTACAAATATTCCCAAGTCGAAAAAATCCACATCAAAGTAATTGCCTTTAAATTGGAAAACAAATGAATTGTCATTCAAAAAAATAATCGAGGCAGCTGTTGGTTCGTGACATCTCAACGTTGATGAATCTTTGAATTTTTTCGTCGCTTCAAAAAGAGAACAAGAACTGAACTTAAAAATATCAAAGTCGTTCACTGTGCAAAGTACAACATGGTGAATTAATTTGTCATTTTCTGCTGATGATGTAAGTTTCCACGTATAAAATCTTTTTTGTTGAACCTCTTTTTAAACCAATGAATCAAGCTGGGAAATAATGTAGTCATTAAAAAGAATTTTTTTTTTTTTTCAAAATTACATGTCCAATAACCAATTTGAGAAGTCTACATTTCAACATGTATTAAAATAGCATTATGCAAGAGCAAAATCTGCTTATTACAGGTCTTTCTTTAGGTCTGAGATGTTATATAAATAATCAATTAGACATTAATTAACATATCCAGACCATAATAAACTCTTGATGGCAAGGCTAGCCTTCGATGTTGGTGGATTAAATTCATATATGCTGCTTAATGATAATTAAATCAATCAAGTGGATAATCGAGACTATGCTGTTTATATTAATGATTTGAGTAATGATGACCGAGGCTATGTGAATATTTCAAAGGCTTTTTTCTCAGCTAATAGTGGATCAATTTGACTGAAATTTTCAGCAAATTATCTTTACACTATCTAGTTTTTAACTATTATAGTGAGAACTGCCATTTCTTTATCTTATCTCCCATAATGTAACTTTAAGCCGTGAAAACTTATAACCTGATTAACATACAGATCTATAATTTCGTTCCATTATTTCATACTTTCCATGGCCCCTACTAGATCTGACCGGTTGTAGTGGAAGATCGCGTCAGAGGTCATATGAGTGGCTTTTGACCCTACAATGTTGACGTTTCTTGTGGGTTACTTGTACTTCATGCCAAAAACTTGACCCTACAGATCGCTTCATTGGCTAATCCCTCACATCGAGAACGTGGGTCATATGACAACTCTTCAAGATCCTAGTGTAGTAAAGACAAGAAAAACAAAATTCTGAAGTGTAAAAAACAAACCGAAATAGGATGTGTGTTTTAATGTATTATTGTCTTTAAAACGAATGTGTCAATCAGCTGCTACAAAAGTATTATAAATTGCCTTAGGGACTATAACCAAGAATTCCACTTTAATATTGTATTTACGTTGCCAAGTAGACACAAGACCTGGTTAGTTGGTTCCCTTGAATCAATTTGACAACTAACAAAGCTTTTCAATCTGGACATAAAAGCGAAATCATAGAGGATAACAAATACCTCTTGTCACATGAATTATTTACTAAAATAATCTGATTTCTAAAAATATAATACAATTTATTTGAAAAAAAATTACAGATTTGTTACATACATACCAAATCGTTCTGACACTTTTCTCATTCTCAAGCACAAATGTAATGATTGTTTCCAACATAAAGTGTTGGTTTTTTTTGTGATCAATAGCTAAACGCCACGCAACCTCTACAAGGTAATTTCTATTTTGAAAAATAAATATAGCAAAAATAATATTTACTCAAGAGAAACAAAGCAAAATATGAAGTTTATAAATCTGTGATTTTTCTCAATGGAGTTGTTTCCCTTGACACAACATTCACTTCCATGGATAACAATACAAGATGATACTACATGTATCTGTAAATGAAATGGATTTAATATCCTACATTTCTGCACCAACAGTGCAGTAGGTTGTGAGGGAATTTAGCCAAGGCAGCAGGAAGTCTTTCTGGCTACTAGTCATTGAATTACAAATGTGCACACCAATGTGTATGCTAAACCTCGTTGTTTTTGTTCCATCAATATGACAAGACACGGTTCCTTGCAGGAGCCTCCATTTGTTTCACGGACAAAAATGAAATGAAATAGGGATTAACGTCCTATTATTCTGCTCCGAACTGAGCTCATGAAGACGGTTATATGCCATACTTTGTACTATAAGGGAGATTTTGCTCGGACAGCGGCACTATGACCTACTCTTATATCGAAAGGGTCTTGATTTTCCGTCCCATCTGAACAACTAGACAGCTGTCCTTGTCAGGCCCACAGTCCTGCATCAATGACAAGGGTGATCAAGCCACACCGGAAAATCTGGATAAACTTTCTCTGCCAATGCAGGGATCAAACACCAGTAGGGTGCCCCACCCTAAATGAATATCTCCAAATATCTCGACAATTACACCACAATACTATTTAGAAAGCCTTAAATCTGTTTCACACATTTATAGTCACGAAATAAACGACCATGTTGTACTTCATAAGCTATGATCATTAAACCATACATAAATAATACTGAAAAATGGTTTGGAGTGGCGTCCATAACATCCAGACACTTTTGAGTAAAAGATAGGTTACGTGCCCTTGTTTTGAAATTAGTCTCGCTTAACTAGTCTACCGATCATTCTACGTCTAATTGACGGGTCGGGATAATCAAGACTACTTTTTTTTACGAAACATGGAACAAGAAATTGAATTTAGAAGCACAAACATCAGGCAACTCAACAATATTTTTAAGAATCTTGTAAAAGTAAAATGAAACTAGTGCTAGTATCATATTCTTGCTTTACGGATGTTGAGTCAGAGATGTTATTTGGACTTAACCAAAATATGCAGCTTCTATGGTACAGTTAATTATAAGGCAATTTAAAAAATAAAACGAACGTAATTTCTAAAGATGCCGTAATAAGCAAAAAGTTATATATTATTGTTATTCAGAATCGTCAACAATAGATTTTTTACGACTGTAGTTGTTTGGTGTTTTGAACATTTCTGCATACTGTTGCTATTTATAGCCTCAACGAGTGTGCGAGACTGTCAGAAATCAGTAGTAAGTCATTTAACTAATACGTGCATGATCAATGTGTCAAGAACAACTTTTCAGTTGGCACGTGGGGCACCCTAACACCAGACCTCAAGACTAACGAGTCAGCATCTTACCCGGCAATTATCTCAGGCAACACAGGGAATCAAATTCTGACCATCCTCCATGTTAGCGTGCCACCATCTTCTTTTTAATATAGTTCATAAAGGCATGTTAATGGCTTCCTATATCGTACTAAAAAGAATTTCACAGGGATGGATAGATAACCAATATACATTTCAAAATTGCAGCCTTACAAAGTTTTAACAAGACCTATAACCAGGGGGTATAACTCTAGAGGTGATTATTGAAAATAGGCTTCTTTATTCAAATCAGAAAAAAAACCCATATATCAATTTCAAACAGATTATATAGATTACTGCAGCCGTTATAGTTGTAATTAACTGTGTGAACATCCAGCCGATGGCAATACATGACTGTGTAAAAGAAACTCATTGAAAAACAAAAGATGTTAACCTACTAACGATATATTACATGGTAAATGATTTTATAAAAGCAGCGTGTAAAAAAAAAAAAAAAAAAAATCTGCTCCAACAAGAAATGATTTCATTGAAAAAACAAAAAAGATGTTAACCATTATGCTACTACCAATGATATAATATTACATGGTAAATGATTTTTATTAAAACAGCATGTAAAAGAAAAAAAATAATTGATTCCGCTGTAGCAAGAAATGATCTGAAATTGACAACGTTTCTTGTTCTCAAAAAAAAAAAAAAAACATGTAAAAATTAAAAATTCTGCCGCTACAAGAAATAATCTGAGGTTGACAACATTTCTTGTTCTAGAAAAAAATCCTGATGTGTTCACACCATATTTAAATTCAAATCACATACTTGGTTAAACCATGATGGTCTGAGCTGGAAGGCAAGAGGTGATCAGAGCTATATATAGCACTCTCTACGACAATGACAAGTGAAAATATAACCTCTAGTGCACCATCTTGTCATCCGACTTAAGTGGAGCAAATTATATTAGTGAAAAACAGGAATTGGTAAGAATTCATTCTATATATAGATTGATCAGTGATAAACACACGCCTTTTTCCTTATTTTTCTTGATTTTAGACAACTGTAGCCTATTCCTTCCTCATGACAACCAAATTGTAAAAGGTCGTCCTTGTAATAAAATTTACACAATAAACTATATCAGGGTTTAGTCAGCAAAGAAACAGATCGTCATCCAAATGGGCCGAACATCTTCCACCTTTTTGAGATTTAATTCTTTTAGGTTTTTTGGATCTACTCTAGGAATTTTGTCCATACTGACACCATCTTAACTGTACTGTTTGTTCTGTGTTTGTTCGGTTTGTACAGTTTTCCTGTATTATACATGTATATACTCTAGGAATGGGTACCTAATGGTACCATCTCTACTGTACTGTTTGTTTTGTGTTTGTTCTGTGTCTACAGTTTTCCTGTATTATATTCACTCTGAGAATTGGTACCTAACTCTACAGTTTCTACTAAGTCGTTTGTTTTGTTCTTGCTCGACCCAACCATTTATAACAGAATCTCAATCCCATAGTTTATTACATTTTTCGTTGAAGTTTTTGTAAATAAACCGTCAAAAAAATAAAAGGTCCAATATGAGTTAAATCTCTAATTATTATCTAACACACGTTAACACATATTTTTCTTGCTATTGTTATGAAATGCAAATTGAAAATCTATTGGGCCATATTTTATTTTCTTATTTGTAAACAAAGCTTCCTTCAATAACACAACTTTCTCGTACTTTAATAATCTAATATAAATTCACTTGGACAAATATTTTTCGACCTCTGGCAATAAAACGCAAATTGAAAATCTATCCGGCCATATTTTATATTCTTGGGTTCTAGAACCATCGTGATTCTCATTTCAACAGACGTCAACATCAACTGTGTCATCATTGGTTTGAACAAAGTTAGGTTAGCACACAGCAGGTCCCTTATTACGTCTGTCTTGATATCGGGCTCGCTGAATGTAAACTACCTACATTTACTTTATCAATAATTGTCTCTTTGGAACAAAATCGTGAAAATAAAAGAGAGAGAGAAAATGAAAGGAGGTTTAATGTCCTAACAGTTCTGATCCGCAAGTGTGGGATCGAAAACAAGCCACTTTGATTCAAATATCTAATGCACCTGTCTAAAGGTAAAGACCATTTGACCACCCAACCCCCCAACTTGTCAAAGACCTGTTAAAATATTTCAGTATAATTTCTCATATCCCATTTGGTATGTTGGCCATTTGACTTGTATTAAATAAAGTTAAATTAAAGCTGCAATTTCATATCTATAAGTTACATTTTTAAAATTTATTAAAATAAAGCCTTATGATAGAGGGTATCCATAAACAGTAGGTAGCCGCCTTGTTAAAGAATAATCCTATAATTCAGTATTGCCAGTTGAGAAATTGGCTAAAATGTCATTTTCAACTTCAAATTCAAACGTTTGAAGATAGCTATTGCATGGGGGCAATAGAAAAACAAGGGAGGTAATTGTGTTATCATTTCCTGTGTTATTGAGTTATAAGAGTGGGGAATAATGCCTATGATTGTATAATAGTGAGTTAACAACCTATTGAGCAAAAGACATATAAATAAATATGTTTTGACTTTCTTAGAAAATATGAAATTATCGCTTTAAGGTTGAGAATTTTGTTTACTTATGTACTTCAAGACTTCTGACTGTGACCATCAGCTACATTACGAGAGACTCATATATAACTAAATTGACTTTCACAAAGATTTCTTCCAGCTGTTCTCGTCCAATCAATCTGTCTTTTACTTAAAGCCTCCCGAAGACAGTCAAATCTCTGATATTAAAAACAAGCCCCCACCTGAAGACAGTCATATCTACAATATTAAAAACAAGCCAACATGCATCACTTCTAAAATGAATAGATGACACTCGTTCATTACTTGCACATTTATTGTTTTATATAAAATGACATAAAATCAGGTTGAATGTCCTACTGTTCTGCTTAGACTCGGCTAATGAAAACGGCACTTCGGCCTACTTTTATATTGAATTACATCTGCCAAGGTATTTTTTACATGGATGCCAGTGTGTACACGGGACCTCAGTTTTTTTATCCCATCTGAAAGACTATACAGCTGCCTTATCAGGCCCTGCACCACTGACAAGGGGAAAGCACTTTAGAAAATCCTGACAAACTTTCGCGGCCAATGCAGGAATCGAACATGTGACCTTCAGGCTAGCAAGACAGCATCTTAACCACTTGGCAATATCTTTCTATACTTATCACAATGCTGTACCCAAGCAGACAACCTTATTTTCGAACTAAGTAAAAATATTGACGTAATAAAACACCAAGTTCCATCACACTCACTCAGAATATCTACTAATCAAATTGTTTTCCCGTCTTTCTTCCAAATCAGAAAATCAACAAATCACTTATGTTGGAAAATGCCATTTTTATAAAATGACGGTCATTCATTAAATTACTAAATTAGAATAAAATCACTTTATAAATGAAAATACAAAATTAATGAAACATATACAAAATGTTAAGGAAAATACTTAGCCTAAGCAGAAAATGTTCATCATCGAACTCAGATATTCACCATTGAACTCAGAAATCAGGGATATTTTGCACAGAAAGTGGCCCCTCTGCCTAATTAACGTCAAATTTCAACTTCCACACCACAACAACTGAACAGTGTTCCTTGTCAGGCCATCAGTCCCACAACACCGACAATGTGGAACCATGCTGAATAAACTCAAGGAACTTTGTCAGCCATCATCAAAATCAATCTGGGACTACTAACCCCCCGTTCCCTTATTCACTGAGCTACTGGGGTTCCTGACGTATTCTAAGGTGTTATAACGAAACACACAAATTAATTTTAAAGGATCTCATTTTGAGACTAACACAATTTGTTCTTGTTTACCATAAGATATTTGAGGGGTTTTGTGGCCAAAGGGTCTGAAGTGTCCACTATATCATCATAGGGGCCCTGAGGTCACAAAAGAATTTACTCAAAATTGCTCGCTTATTCTAAACATGCATTATATAAGAGCAAAATCTGCCTATTGCAGGTATGTCTTTTGGCCTGAAATGTTATAAAAACTATTAATTAGACATTAATTAACTTATCCAGATCATAATCAACACTCAATGACAAGGCTACTCTGCAATATTTGTTGGATTCTAGTTGGATTTGCTGCAAAATTTACCTTTGTGATTTAACGATTAAATGGATAACCGAGACTACTAGTTTTGTCTTACTGACTATAGTAATGATAATCGAAGCTAAGCTGAACTTTCATTCGCTTAGTTCTCGGTTCATAGTGGATCAATTTGACTGAAATTTTCAGCAAATTACCTTTACATTAGCTAGTTTTTAACTATTATAGTGAGAACTGCCAACTCGTTATCTAATCTCCCATAACGTCTCTTTAACTAAAATATATCCCTTTATAAAACATGTCCGTGTTAAACATGCCCTAATGATTTGTCTTTGCATATTCCAATGACTTTTAAAAGGATGAGTTAGCAGAAGTGAACCAAGGAAAGCTCCATGGCATCCATAATTTGTAATTAATGTCGAAACCGGAGAAGGTGAGAATGCATCAAGTCCAAGATGAAACATTGCGGCTACTAGATCAATGACATGGAGATATAATCTTCGATTCATTCATCCCCTAAATGGCAAGTAAACAGTTCAAATCAAACTGATAAATATTCTCGGCTATACAACATCAATCATACAACCATTGATTACCGTCATAAATCAATCTGATACCATCATAATCTTAATCAGATTAAAACACAGATCCTACTTCGTTCTGTTTCTTATAGTTCAAGATTTTGTTTTATTTGTCTTTACTACACTAGGATCTGAAAGAGTTGTTATATTACCAGCATATTGAATAGTTCAGTCAAATTACGGTATATTGAATAGTTCAGTCAAATTACGGTATTCTGTGCAAAGTTATGAGTATTTGAAGTTTTGACAAGTTAGCCTCGATTACAAATAATAAACAGAGAGGGAAAGATATGAGGTTTAACATCCACTCTACACAAACTAGGTCATTTCGGGATTAACATATGGTTTAATTTTATTTCAATAATTCGCTTGCACGTAGGGTTCTTTTGCAGTGGGAGGAATCCGGAGTACCCGGAGAAAACAAATGAGGCTGGACGGGCGACCCTACTCCTTATCACATACGACCGGGGATTCAAAACCACACCAATTGACTCAATGACGGGCTTTATGATACAATGCGCACGTGTTAACCATTTGGCCATCCAACCCCCTACAGTAATAAACAAATTTTATCTGCAGAAGAAGCTGATCATTGTTCTATTTTCAATTCATCATATCCTAGTCAGTATTGAACGAAACTGAAGCATCCCAGCAACTGCCATAAGATAACCCTGACGACTGGTTTCGATGCTTTTTCAGAAACGGTTTCAAATGAAGAGGTTTCAATGCTTTTACAAAAACAGTTTGAAATGAAGCTACATAATAACTGTTTTTACAGCACACATTAACAAGAGTGAAAAGTTGTTGATAACTTTTTATGATGCAGTCGTGGAACTTCACGATAAAATTGATATAGATGTCTTGGTATATAATCAATTTGTCTAACTAAATAAACCACAGAAGGAGATTTTGACATTTTTATGAAATTTGTGGAGATTGACAAGGTGTTATATAAAATACGTCAAATAATATTATACAGGATATTGATTTTCAGCAGAAACTTAATGGAAGGATGAAAACAAACCGGGAAGTAACCTCGGCTCCTAATTTAATAAACACAAATTTAATAGGAAAATCTACAATATGAAAGATCTTGAGCCATAAGAAAAAAGGGTGTCATGGTGTTCTTGTCGAAATAATATCCAAATGGGAAGCTCCATCTATTTAAGGCTGGTCATGTTTGTTATAATAGTTCAAAAATAGAGTATGAAAAAACAAACACATAGAAAATTTTATTCAAATTACTTGGGAGAAGTTATGACTGAGGATGTAGAGCATAGCATGTATCATTGTTAATTATAAATAATGATGATGATGATGATGATGATGATGATGATGATGATAATGATGACGACGATGATGGTATTTTAGTACTTGTGCCTATAATGATATTTTAGTTATTAAAAATTAGTATTTTTTACAATTGTTGTGTTAATTTGTTAGTCTGAGTAAGCCTGGAAATACCGCACCAGTCACTGATATTGTCAGGCACAAATTAAGGCGTCAGTCAACCCCGAGTTCACAAAGCATTGAGAATTTGCTCAACTTTCAATCACTGTTTATGAGATATATCTTTTAACCAGAAACACAAAACTTTGAACATATTTTCTTATTGATGTATTTGATACATTAAAACAGCAAAACTTTTATGAAGGGCAATATTTTATTTAAGGATAACAAATTTGAGTAAATTCTCAACTTAAGTCTGAGAATGCTTTGTGAACTTGGGGCTCTTTTTATCAGTGTATTTAATGATATCTTTAAAGGGGAAGTCCACCAATTTTCAACAAATCTTAAATATATATTCAGAAATAATCCCCCTCTGTAACACAAGCAACAAAATAATTGTACGCGAGAAATTCAATTTTATCAAAACCAGAAGTGATGTAATTGGCTGACAATGTATGGTGTATTATGAATGAATTTACCCAATGCATTTGTGTATTTAACGTTAAAAATAAGTTATTTCATGTTTATAACATCCTACAAAACAGTCTCTTTTATCAGATTTTTGGCCAAATGACGATGCTCGGACCACATAGAGTGCTCAACCTACGCCAATTCTATATGCTTGCTTTAGAGACCAGCAAAAAGTTTTCTGCTTGTGTTACAGGGTTTGTTTCTGAATACATATTTAAGATGTATGGAAACCTTGTTAAAAATCGTTGGTCCTCCCCTTTGATACATGTTCGGCACGTACGGCACATAGATTAAATGGTTAGGTACAAGATTCATCGTGCTTGCCATTTGTTAGGTGCAACTAGAATTATTATTTCCAGACTTGCGGAGTAATAATCATTTCATTAACGGTAACGACCTCAAGGTATGCATAAAAGCCACAATAAATCAAGAAACAAACCGCAGACTTCTGAACAGACCTGAAAACTCAAGTCACAGAAACTAAATGTGTTTCCATATTGTCTACAACCACCGAGATAATTTGTTAGATGTATCAGTGCAGGGAAAACAGTAAAGGGTGATTTAAATGGAAGCAAATAATAATGATATGATTATTCTGTCTAGACTGAAACATATATACACATAAAAACATGGATTCCATATCATCCGAAGACATTAATTTCAATATAATTTTTTTTTTTTTTTTTCATCTGCAAACCGAGGCATATTATTGGCAAGTGCATATCGATGATTCTGTAACAGTGATTATATGCCTTGAGGATGTATACTAGACTGGAACTGTATACAGTGTAAATATTATTAAAACAGATACAGCCCCTGTTCCTTCCTCCAAAGGTCATGCTCAGTTTAATACATTTAATAAAATATATATAGATAAGTCTAAGTCAGAAACAACAAATCATGATTTGGTCAAAACAAACATTATATACCTTCAATATATGTATGGTAATTATAATCTACCATGTTCTATTCGATAAATAAAGCAGGGCCTAGGAGGGGTTGTGGGGTGGGGGGTGGTGCATTGTGGAATGTAGCATGTATGTTAAGTACAAAATACCATACAACTGTCTCCTTGGGAACAGACCTTGATTTTAGTGAAAATGAGGAGGCATGGGGTTTGCTGAAGTATGTATGTAAGTACACTAAGTAAAACCTACAACATTCTCCTTGAGAAAAGGGGGGTGGGGGACTGGGGGTGGAGGTGGGACGAGGGGTGGCAGGTGGTATGTATATTAAGTAAACCTACCACATTCTCCTCGAGACTTGATCCGGATTCTACGTTGTGTCGTGCAGCTTGTTTTATGTAGAAGACATTCACTAGCGTAGGTGACGCCATTCGTACCACAAACAGGCGCAAATACTGGCTTACATTTCTGCTTACATTTACAGTACGCTGTATTGTTCTTCTCATTCACCATGCAGACGGCACCAAACGCACAGAAATATGCTCGACATGGAGCTGAAAAAATAAATAGAAAAGTTTATAAGATAAGTTTTTAACACCTTCATATAAGTCGATAACTTTTTTGACGCAGAAGTCAGTGTTTCATCAACTTATATCTGGATGACTGTAAAAAAAAAACAATGTTCTGGATTTGGTATTTCTTAGACAGTCAGTCTACACACTCCATCGGGAGATATCTTCTGCTAAATAAAGGTACTTGCAACGCTAAAGTCAAACCATATTTTTAGGCCTTTTCTCACCATCTAATATTACTAACACTATTTCAAATACTCGTTGATATTTGTTAATATAGTTTGTTTTTAAATTTTTCATTCAAAATATAATCATACAGGCCAGAAAATTCAGTCAAAGTACAATCTTTCACTCAAAACTTTCTGAGAGAAAAACACATTTCCCACTCAGATGGTTTACTTCCTGACAAGTCTACTTTAGGTTTCAGTTCAATTAACCAATCATAAAAATTCAATAGAATGTAGTAATTGTTTCCAAATTCTCACATCAATGGCCACCAACTATTTTCTTCTAGTTTGAAATGTTGCAAAGAAATAAACTGAAATGGGGTTTAACATCCTACTATTCTGCTCTGACTGGGCAGACGCCATACAGTGAACTATGAGCGAAATTTTGCACAGAAGTGCCATTATGGCCTACTCTTATATCAAATTCCAACTGCTAAGGGATCTTTTACCTGCATGCCAACACGAGACCTCAGTTTTGAATCCCATCCAAACGAAAAGATAATAAAATAAAACTAAGTACGAACAATCCAAACCATTAGACAGAATTCGAAGAGGCAAAATAGTGTAATCAGCAAATGGACTGCTCCGTCCTGCACCTCTGACAAAGGGACATAATGTCAGAAAATCCAGATGAACTTTCTCGACCAATGCAGGGATCGAACACCCGACAGCCAGCATCTTACCCATTTAGCCACCATGGCTCCCCCCAAAGAGAAAGACTTTACTATCAAATTTTTATAGGACACTATAAAAACTTGTTTAAATAAAATGGGGTTTAATTTCCTACTGATCTGTACCCACTGGGATAATGAAGACAGAGAGAGAGAGAAATGGGATTTAACGTCAACTCGACACAAACTAGGTCATTTCAGGTTTAACATATGGTTTCATTTTTATTTCAATAATTCACTTGCGCGTAGGGGTCTTTAGCAGTGGGAGGAAACCGGAGTGCATATAGGAAACCCACGAGGTTGAGAAGGCGCCCCTATCTCCATGCCACATACGCTTGCACCAGGGATTGAAACCACAGCCGCAAGCCAGAGGTGACTGACCAGCTAGAGGTCGAAGCGCAGCACTCTAGACCACTAGGCCATCCCCCCCCCCCCCAAATGAAGACGGACATACGAGTTGAAAATCATTTGTCTGATCTATGTTATTATGAATAAAAGGTCTGTAAAATTGGAAAATACTACAAAAACAACGGGTGCACACTTCCCAAACATTGACTGGCAAAATGTCACAATGGGAGCCTGGAGATGTTTGATCATCAAATTAAATCGTAATAGTTTTTAGATTGAAGTGTGTCACCAACAGTTTGATTCTCTATGTTTTAGATTGAAGTGTCATCAAGTCTGAGACTCTATGTTTTCTTTGTTTTTTCACTATAAACAAACTAATTGTATTTAGAGAGAGAGAGAGAGGGTTCAACATCCACTCAACACTAAATAGGTAATTTTGAGACTAACAAGACACCATTTTATGTCAATCATTAGCTTGCGCATATGGGGTCATTAATGGTGGGAGGGCACCGGAGGACCCAGAGATGTTGGAAAGAGAACCCTACTTCTTGCCACTACAAGTTTACGATCAAAACGGCGCTACTTATCTTTGTTCTCCGCTATAAATAAACAAACTGTATTTGGTATAAAGATATGTGCAAACCGATTCCACGATCTGACATGCGGTGATTACACCCTAATCTGGCCAGCTTTAACAAGTCACCCTCTTGTATGAATATATATTGAATTACCGATACCCGTCACATTATTCCGCCGTCTTCTTAGTTTCTCCTATTGATATTCTATCTGGGAATGGCAACTTTCTCCTTGTTTCAGTTCCTGTCCATCATATATTAGCTAAAAGGTCAGTGATTTCACCTCGAATCGCGGAAAAAAACAGAAGTTAACTTTCCTGTCCCCTGCACCAATTCAAGTAATCATTTAATATCAAAATAGTTACAGAGCGAAATGTGGTTATCTAGGTCATTTCGGGACTAACATGATTCAATTTCATTTCAATAATTTGCTTGGGTGTAGGGGTCTTTAACAGTGGGAGGAAACTGAAGGATACAATGAAAACCATCCCAGTTATGATAGAGCCCTAACCATTTGGCCATCAACGCCCCCTTTTCATAAAGCACCAAGAAATCAAATTGCTGAATACTCTGCTTAACTTAAGCTGATAATGCCCATTATTGAACTTAAAATCAAGGTATTGATTTAATGAGTCCCCCGCCCCCAGCTCAAAATAACCCTGGCCAAGGGACTCTAAACACTTACACCAAATCTGAACATTCTACCTTAATTAGAATCAAAGTAATCGTTTCCCACACAAAAATTGTTACAGACAACCGGTCGAAGCTATTTAATAATCTCCTGGTTTCACCAATAAACGCAGGACGGTAAAATTCAGCACGTTGATTAAACAATGGATATTATTCAATATTAAATGACAGCCGCTGGTAATAGACGGATATCATATTTAATATATCATTCAATATTAACCTAGACTGTCTAACTTACAATCAATCCCAGGGATTATCATATAAAGCACAGTTTAAGTAACTGGATACTTCTCAATTGAAAACTCACCCTACATGGAAGTCGGCCACTAATTAGACTTACAGACATAGGTAATATTATACTGGTAATATCTGTTACTCAGGCCAAAGCAATTCTAGTTTTAGTTTTCCGAGGTCTTGATAAGTACATAGCCACTCGTGTCTTTTAAACAATATTTGGTTTACGATCTGATCAATTAGCCTTTGTGTGAGAGGGAGAGAGAGAGAGAGAAATGGGGTTTAACGTCCACTCAACACAAACTAGGTCATTTCGGGACTAACATATGGTTTAATTTTATTTCAATAATTTGCTTGCGCGTAGGGGTCTTTAGCAGTGGGAGGAAACCGGAGTGCCCGGAGGAAACCCACGAGGTTGAGAAGGCGCCCCTGTCTCCATGCCACATACGCTCACACCAGGGCTCGAAACCACAGCCGCAAGCCAGAGGTGACCGGCCAGCTAGAGGTCAAAGCGCGGCACTCTAGTCCACTAGGCCATCCCAACCCCCCTGAGAGAGAGAGAGAGTTCAACTCCAACTCGACATAAATACGGCCATTTCGGGAGTAACATATGGTTCAATTTTATTTCAAAAGGGCCGGGTCTTTATGTGGGAGGAAACTGGAGGAGGTTGGAAAGGCAACCCTACTTCTTGTCACACACAACCGGCGAATTGAAACCACCCCAGATGACTCAATGACAGGCCTTAAGATAAGAAGTTTATTGCATCAAAACGTCCGTTATGCCTACCATTCGGCCATCCAACTCCCCTACAATAAGCCTTTTAGTTTTTAAAAATTAGTTTCTTTTTAAGAAGAAATGGAAATATTTAAAACCAATGCTCCATTGATATATTGACAAAGTCAGGATTTGCTGTTCACCCAAAGGTTAATTACCTACTTAGGCCGCGGTTAATTAATTGTTTGTTTCTCATGACCCGCCCGCATGTCCCTTTTGATCCGTAATAATCACGCACTTCCTTGATTATTTGGTCAAATTTATTGAGGTCAAAAATTTGTCCTGTAAAACTTTATTTGTTTGCCTTGCAATATGAACAAAGAATTGACGAATTAAAATCCACTATTTATTAATGAAAATGACACCGTAGGTGATAAGAATCAAGTAAAGTAGGCTAGAAGTAGAATGTGAATAAATACAGAGCCCGTCCGAAAAACAGGAAGTGAATCAAGCCGTATAATATCTGCCATCCAAACCAAGAATTGACGAATCAAAATCCACTATTTATTAATGAAAATGACACCGTAGGTGATAAGAATCAAGTAAAGTAGGCTAGAAGTAGAATGTGAATAAATACAGAGCCCGTCCGAAAAACAGGAAGTGAATCAAGCCGTATAATATCTGCCATCCAAACCAAGTAATGGGAGCTGCAACATTCACAACAGCCCACATAAACTCAATTAGGCACTTGTCATTTGTAATAAATTCACAGAAAGATATAATGTCTTTAAATTCCTGCTAAATTATTTTATTTACGTGAGCAACGGTCTCAAATCTGTGGCCACGAGATAGCCTCGATCATGAGGTACTGATTGACACCGCTTCACGGCACTATAAATGTATAAACAGTCTCAAAATGACACAAAGATACAAATAAATGTAAACAGTTTGATTATGATAGACAAAATAATAAAACTATTTACATTATCATGATGCCATATGTGCCGATGGGTTCAAAGTTGAAGACAATTAACATACGGCACGGGCCATTGCATTGACAATGCACTAAACAATGCACTATCTTCCATCACGGCTAGAGAGAAACGACCATGTGTGTAGTAAATTCTTTGGAAAGACATGTTAAATAATCTAACTTATTTTGTATTCAAATATCCAAGGGTATGCTTTTAATTATTTATGTCAGAAAAAATCATCAATTACTTTGAAACCGGTCATTTCGTAACCTGTCAAAGAGGGAAAGATAAAGAAATGAAATGCCAAGAATGAATGAATTAACAAACCGTTAACTTAGAAGCATATCACTAATATCAAACTTATTTATTGTGATATGATCAAGTCTTCTGTTGTCTGGATATTGTGCAACAGATATTTATATATTTATAAATATTTTTTGAATTATGAACTTAAATGGCCAATCTGCTCTAATCTACTTCAGATCAGAACCCTCCGATGCCATCAAGAGTTGATTATGCTCCTGGCATGTTATTAAATGTTCAACAATTTAGATAACATTTAAGGTCCAAAGAAAGACCTGCAATAGGCAGACTTAGCTCTTGCATAACGTATGCTTTAACCTTCCCTGCTCTACAGTAGCGCAAAACAGTAACGAAATGAAATAAAATACGGATCCTACTGTTCTGCACGGACTGGGATAATGAAGATGGGCGTACGTGTAGAAATGAGAGAGAGGTTTAACGTCCACTCGACACAAACTAGGTCATTTTGAGACTAACATATTTTATTTCAATAATACGCTTGCATGTAGGGGTCTTTAGCAGTGGGAGGAAACCGGAATGCCCGGAGGAAACCCACGAGGTTGAGAAGGCGCCCCTATCTTCATGCCACATACGCTCACACCAGGGATCGAAAATGTAGAAATGAAGTAAAATAACATCCTACTGTTCTGGATCGACTGGGCTAATGAAGACGGAGTACAAAACAGACATTAAGTAGAATAGAGAGGTGGTTTCGGGTTATCATATATCAGACTTTATTTCAAACGATTACCGATATATATTTCTTGTTTTCCTTTTTAATCAATATATTTTCTCAATTTACAGATTTTAACGTCAACATGGTTTTAATGGACCAAATCACAGACATATTACTAACACTTGTTTATTAGACAATGGACAATGACAAATTCATTTAAAGGGACCCTCCCGATAAGAACAGAGTCTCAAAAATTAAAGTCCGAGTATTTATGAAATTTATGGACCAAAATATAGAGGCGTGGTGTATTTACCTTGTCGCAAAATTTCAGTTCAAAATACTGAGTCGTTTGGACGTGAACGTCAACACTGCTTATCCGGACACGTAACCCTTTTAAGATTTCGGGTCAATTTTTTCATTAGGTGTCCTGATAATCGATTCCCGTTTCTTGATAGGTCTATACAGTGAATGACCCATGTACTGTACTTGATAACAAAGTTTAAATTCCACCTACATATTATTTTTATTGAAAAAAGTCTGGTTTTATCCAGATACTGTATAATACAACGGTCTCCATTTCCAGATGAAGACTGTCAGGTTTAAGTTATTTACAAGCGTATCACAAATATCATGTTAGTTGGTCGGCCTTAGGTAATGGGTTTTAAGGGATTTTAACACAAAATTAAGCTGTTTTATTCCCCAAAAAGTTATCGGGATTGGCCCTTTCACCAATATCCATTTAATACAATCTATTTAGTTAAAAGCAACCATTTTCTTATCTAAAACAATTATTTACATTGAATTCAATATATAACATACATTTATCTATTAATGTTGAACTTGCAATTATCTTTCCAGACAAAATAAAAATTACTTCAGGCTTTGTATTTTAAATACTTTGCCGTGATATAAAATGAATGACTGGAGAACTCTGACTATAGGCGACAAATAAAAAGTGTCTTACGTTGATCCAATTTTATACATTCAACTAATATACTTACTAGACTTTATTTGAAATTATCAAGATTATCAAGACAAGCACCTTGCAACTTACATTCTTATCAGATTTTATTTGAAATTATCAAGATAATTTGGTTGAAATTAAGTAGAAAATATTCAAGTTTGTCTTCTTAAGATGCCTCTGACCTTACCTGCTCTTTCTAATTAATACCTGAGTCAACATGAAATAAAGCTACATGCCCCTCTTTTTTTTTCTATTTTTTTTTTTAGTTCATGATCACGAAAATAATTTGTGGCTTATGTCTGACTTCTGGGCTGGTGAAGAATCAAATTTACGTGTGTCAATACTTCATTTCCGAACAATTCAAGTTATTTTTTTATATCTGAAACTCCGGCAAATGCAGATGCTCAAATGAAAATTGTCGATAAGCAATTTTCAAGCTAAGGAAAAAAAAAAAACTGGATAAAAAAATGAAATTCCAGTTTTATGTTTTCTTAAAACTTTTACGAGAATTTACAAATATCTCGTAACTTGGTAATCAGTACATAAACATTCAAAAGAACGCTTAAAGTTTTACATGAATTTCTAAATTTTTGTACTTAACGATCTCGTAACTTGCTAATCACTTCATAAACATTCAAGTGGGATGCTTAAACAAGGATGAAATCAATAAGAAAAAACGGCAAAACGCGTAATTCACAGGGAAGAGATGTGATCTAATTTCGACGTAACTTCTTCGTCAACAGTTTAGTGTCAATTCATTTGATGAGATGTTTTTTGTTTTTGTTTTTTTTCTATTAAATGTAATCATGTAATCAGCAGCCATTGTTATAGATCGTTATAGATCCTTAAGAATGCCCTCATTGGTTTATTAATATAATTCATTTCTATATGTTTAGAGAATGTCAATATTGTCTGAGTTAAACAAGTTTTCACCATTATGTTAGAAGATAGAGAGAGAGAGAGATTAAATATGTGTACTAGGTTAATTTGAGACTAACATATGGTTTAATTTTATTTTAATAATTCACTTTCGTGTAGGCTTCTTTAGCTCTGGGAAGATATTGCAGCTCCCAGAATTAACATGAATATAATTTGACAAATAATTGCTCTTTTTTGTTTTTCAAAGAATTTATCGCTGATACTGCACTAATCATTTCTGAATACAACATTCAATAATTTCCCAACATGGACATTAAATATACAAATGCATGAGACAGCTAAATGTTTTTGAAGATAAAAGTTGACCTTGGGGAAATATGATTAGATTAAATGCAGCACATGTATTGTGATTCCATTAATTCAACTGTTTATTGATATCAGGCAACTAATCCCTAATGGCAATAAAAGATTAGTTGATAAGTTTTATATTTTATAAAATAACAGAGTTTTATCGCCACCTATCAATATCAATAATATGAGAAGAAACAGACCAAATACACATAGAAATTATATTACATAACTTTCCAAATGTATTATATGTCTGTTACATAGAATTAGGATAATAGTAGCAACACCTATCTGAGTTAAATTTCAGTAATTTAGGTTCACCTTTTTCGGAATTTCTGTCCCAAATTCTAAGTTTACATGGGACTATATACAGCTGTCCTTGTCAGGCCCTCAATCTTGCATCATTGACAAGGGGAAACCACACCGCTAGAAATCTGAGTGAATACTTTTATAAAAAGATATGTGCTTTTAGAACTATGTAGCTATTTCCAGAAAAATGTCATGCTTATAAATAAAAACATATCAATACAACAAGACACAGCTCCAATCGAGTCTAAATACATTCGCCTAATTGAGTCCCAATACATTGGACAAGCCACAGCTTCAATTGAGCCCCAATACATCTGACATGACACAGCTCAAATTGAGGCCCGATACATCTGACGTGACATGGCTCCCATTTAGTACTGAAACACCCTGTACCTGAATTCTATATCAACTTTACTTTGGTGAACGTCAGACATCTAGGCTCATACTTTACTGATCATCCAATATCACCCCTTACTTTGGTCATGACCATCATAGACCCACTCCTTACTTTTGTCATGACCCACTCCTTACTTTGGTCATGACCATCATAAACCAGCCCCTGACTTTGGTCATGACCATCACAGTTCCACCCCTTACATTGGTGTTCATCATAGGTGCACCGCTTAATTTGGTGTTCATCATACATGTAGATCCACCCATTACTTTGGTGTTCATCATAGATTCACCCCAAATTTGGCCATGACCATCATAAATCCGCCCCTTACTTTGGTCATGACCATTACAAATCCATTCCTTACTTTCATCATGAGTATCATAGATCCACCCCTTACTTTGATCATGACCATCATAGATCAACTCCTTACTTTGGTCATAACCATCATAGATCCACTCCTTACTTTGGTCATGACCATCATAGATCCACTCCTTACTTTGGTCATGACCATCATAGATCCACTCCTTACTTTGGTCATGACCATCATAGATCCACCCCTTACTTTGGTCATGACCATCATCAATCCACCCCTTACTTTGATGTCCATCATAGATCTACCCCTACTTCGGTGATCATCATAGATCAAAACTTTCTAAGGTGATCGCCTGCCATAAATCTATACTTACTTAAACATACATTATGGAAGAGCAAAAACTGACTTTTGTCGGTCTTCCTTTGAGCCTCAGATGTCATAGAAATTATAAATTAGATCTTATTTAAACAACAAGCCCAAAATGAACACTGTAGACCCACGGATGGCTTGGATTGGGCTCCGATTAAAACAGGATTTCGTCGACTGATTTAATCACTATGGCGTCGTGGGTGGGGTTTCTCAGTGACGTTGACGTCTTCATACTTCCGGAAATTATTCATAAGACAGTGATGACCGAGGCTATAAACAAGCTTCACTGGATACCGTTTAAACCTTACTTGATGATCGAGACTATGTAGGTGGAGTTAACGCCTGTCAATCAACAATCGGCCATAGTGGGAAAAGGGTGTCGATGATTTTACCTACCATTTCTAGTAAAAAATTATAGTGGTAACAACTTTGTTCAGGATAAAGTTATTTGACTGAAATTTTCAATATATTCTTGTTTCAACATCTATTTTTGAACTTTTATAGCAAAAATGGCTAACTCCTTGTCAAAATCTCCCATAATGTATCTTTAAGTGAATTTATAAAATCGTAAAATATGTAACCTTAATACCTAATAATCAAAATCAAAACATCTGAGGGGATAAAAAACAAAACACAACACACCATTTAATATGTCAACAAAGATAGAAAGTCCATTAACTAATTTCATCGTTTGGTAAATATCCACTTTGACCAAGATCCATTAAATTTCTCATCAAGCGATCATAATAACTGTTTACAAATGGCCGGATCAAATTTGTTCTAAATATCAATTTACGCTGATTATTCTGTGTTTATCAATCAGCTTTTGTTTTTTAATAAAAGTAGCGTCAAGAGAGATTCCTGCACACAACAGGCCAATTAATCTTCCAATACAGAACATTAACGCTCGTTATAAGCCAAATAAATTGCTGACTCGGAAATCTGAGAAGCTATGTTTACGTCATTATTGCAAGCCGTTAATCTGTGATTGGCGTGGTAATGTATCTGATATTTCACGGCAGGTTAGATTTTAATGTTATAATAGAACATTACACAAACTATCTGATGGGTTCGCATGTAACAATTATACTATTTATCATCATTACAGTTACCGGGAACGAAATGAAATGGGGTTAAACATCGAAATGTTCTGCTACTAAACTAGGCTAACGAAGATGGCCATACATCATACAGTGTGCTATGAGAGAAATCTTGCCTGGACTGCGTCACTACGACCTACTCTTATATCGAGTTCAAACTGTCAATGTGTACACATGACCTTGGTTTTTCGTCCCATCTGAACGACAAGACAGCTGTGCTTGTCAGGCCCTCCATCTTGCATCACTGACAAGAGGGAACCACACCTTACAGTTAGCTATCTGTATTGGAACCATGGTGACTCAGTAAGTAAGATGTTGGCTCACTAATCTGCAGGGTGTTGGCCAAGAATGTTTATCGAGATTTTCCGATGTGATTCCCTCGTGCCAGTAGTGTAGAACAGAATGACGCCATAATTAATTTCGTCAAATTTCACTTCAATGTCTATATCATTATCCAGCGTGGAATACAGTGTGCGATGATGGTAATTATGCTACGGCCTACTTTTTTATCGAATCCCAACTATGGGAGGGATGATAAAATCGTCTGTTACTGGTTTTATGAGCATCGTAAAGATATCTTTATGAAACTTTGTACTCACACAAGCCTTATTAGTAGAAACTTTAAAAAATAGACACCTGTGAAAATGTACTTTAAGCAGAGTTTGAAAAGGTTACAGTTCTTCCTCAAGACAGTAACTAGATTGCAGTTAAGATCAGTTGGTTTTAAAAAAAAAGGGTTTCTCTCTCTAATCAAGAACATGAAAAATCAATAGCTCTTGTGTTTTTACGAATAAATCTATCAATTTTAGATGCTGATACACATGATTATCAGGTGATTTTATATTCAAATTATAAAAATTGAACAGTAATTTGAATAACCAAATCGTGCAAGGCAGTTTACAAACATCGTCGATCAATCAATTATTGACATAATCATCTCAGGTTTTTTTTCTTCAAATATTTTTTTTTTTGGCCACAGACGGAAAATATTTACTATAACATAACACAAGCTAGGTAGTAGTGCGTCAAAATTTATATCCAATAATTTGACATGTTTCAATTCTGAATCAACAGTATTGGTAAAAGGCTTTTTGAAATTTGGTTAAAATTGGATTTGGATTGATTAAGAGAGACAATCTGATAAAGATACAAATCTATATTTCGATTCATTTTTTTTTATAATTTTGAAGATCTGACCAGTTGTAGTGATAGGTCACTTCAGGTCATACAAGCGGCTTTTGACCCTATGACGTCTGACATTCGATTAACAAATCAGCATTGATGTTACCTACAGTTCTGTGCAAAACATGCCTAAAGTTTGCCGTAACAGACCATTTCATTGGCTCATCCCTGACACCATCCAGAACATGTCAATGATAACAACTCTTCCAGATCCTAATGTAGTAAAGACAAGTTAAACAAAGATTTGAACTCTAAAAATTAAACAAAATGGGCTCTGTGTTTTAGTTAGAGGCTATTGCGTGCAGTAAGATGCTTGGGTTTTATTCCGTTGATGGCAGAGAAACTCCTTCGGATTTTATAGGTTGAATGGCCGAACGGTTAGTGCATAAGGTCTGTCTGTCATTGAGTCAAGTGGTTTCAATTCCCCATTAGTCCTCCCACTGCTAAAGATCCCTACACCCAGGCGAATTATTGTAATAAAATTGAACCATGTGTTAGGTTCTGAAATACCCTAGTTTGTTTAAAAAAACCTATTAAATCCCATTTCTCTCTCTCTCTCTTTCTTAAAAGACTTTAATAATAGAGGCCCTATATATAATAACTCGCATTTCCATCAGATAGTCCAGCAGAAAATTAAACAAAGAACACAGCAAAGGACATTTATCAATAATATAACAGAGGCCAAAGCAATTTAAATTTTAGTTCTTAAACAATAAATAACGAACTGAATCCTTAGGTGCAATTGTTCATTAGAATTTCAACAAGCAGTTGCCATGCAAGATATACGCCCACAGTTCGCAGGGTTTACAAACTTCCTACATATTTCCTACATATTTCACATTTTGATCTTTAACCTTTATTTTAAAGGAGCTAAGTCTCTAACTCAACATTATCCAAAATCTTCGACATTGAAAACACAAATTATTTGTCAATTTAAATCAAAATTGATGATGTGATCTTACCGGAAAAAGATGGGCTTCTGATATGCAATATTTGTGACAAAATAAATATTTTACCAGCCCCAGTTCTAGTAAGATACTCGAGGAACGAGGCTAGAAACATTGCACCAAATCAAACGGCGCATGTAGACTGGAATAACTAGATGCTAGAAATTTGCATTCAATTGACACCGCTGGCTTATTTCGCAGAACATAACTAATTTGAAATTGGAGTAAAAACGGAAACCATTGAATGTAAATCAGTTTATATACATTCATATTAGAGTATTATGTGCATTGCGACCCACTTGTGTCAATTGATAGGTCCAAAATGTTAGCGATTTAGCTCTTTTAAGTTTCATCTAAACTGGAAAAAAATTGTGACAGGTCTACAAACTTTTTATGTATTTCATGTTTCATGTAAAAGTCAAGGGGCATAACTCCAGAACGGAATATCCAATGCACACCAAAATCAAACTCATTTAACATATTTGTCAAGTTTCATCAGAATCAGTCAAAAATTGTAGCCTCTAATGGGTCCACAAACTTAGTACCTATTTCACATTGGCATCAAAAGCAAGGGGCATAACTCTAGAACAGTAATTCTGATGCACACCAAACTTATCCAAGATATTATGATCATTTAGCACATATTTCAAGTATCATCAAAATCATCAAAAATTGTGACCTTTAGCAGGTCCACAATCTGGGCATAGGTATTAAATGCTCTTGTCAGTATTTGCGTAAAGGGGAGCGGCCATCTTGACCGGATGTTTAGATCAGATTTTCCAAAATTGAAACTCAACCGTGAATATGGTGTAATGGTGATATATTTGAACGTTTTTCTTACAATCAGGGGTCATGATCCAGGAAGTTATGGTCCAAAACGTGTCTATATCCACAGGAACTAAGATTTTTTGGTTACAAAAATATATTTTTGGTTTCATCAAAATAGGATAAAAATTGTGAACTCTTGAGGGTCCACTAGCTAAATTCGTGATTTTTTTTTGTAAAATCAGGGGTCATAATCCATGAAGTTATGGTTTAATGCATGCCAATATTTTGAAAGGAATCGAGATCATTGAGGTATAAACCTATATTTCAAGTTTCAGCAAAATGTGTACAGACATTTCGGGGATATCCCCTCGACACAAACTAGGTCATTTCAGGACTAACATATGGTTCAATTTTATTTTAATAATCTGCTTGCCCGTTGGGGGCATTAGCAGTAGGAGGAAACAGGAGGACCCAGAGAAAACCCACGAGGTTGGACTGGCAACCTTACTCCTTGTCACGTACAACTAGGGAATCGAAACCAATCAATGACAGACCTTTTGATACGGCATGTATGTGCTAACCATTCGGCCATACAACCCCCCTGAATGTGTGCTAGAACATCAAAGCCTGTTTTACTGCGTTTCGGGTTCTAAGTATTAAATCATTTTTTTCTCCAGAAGAATTTAGAGGCAGAATTTTTTAAGAACAGAAATTGGAATTGGTTTGGCCTGATCGTTGTTTACTTGCTGTTAAATTACATCCATCTCCTTACGCTGTACTCAAAAACACATTAGTGTCAAAAATCATGTGAACAGCCCACATTAACCAGTGTTCAAATTCAAGCAATGGTCATTTACGACAATTGTTTGGAGAAATTTTCTCCCCAGGGACTTTCATTATTTTGTGATTGTTATTTCAGATAGTAGAGACATTAAAACCATACTAGGGTGCCCAAGAGAGAGAGAGAGAGAGAGAGAGATAGGTTTAAGGTCCTCTCAACCCAACCTAGGTCATATTGGGACTAATGTATGGTTCAACTTCGTTTCAATAATTAGGTGTCTTTAGTAATAGTAGTGGATAACCCGAGGACCCGGAGAAAACCCACGATGTTGGACAGGTGACCCTAGTCCTTGTCACGTATAAGCGGGTAATCAAAACTACGCAAATCTCGCAGGTTTTCACTCGGTCTTTTGGTTTTCTTCTACAGCTAAAGACCATTTGATGCAAGCGAACTATTGAAATAAAATTAAACAATATATAAATTGAAAATTTGTGATGTGTTGGACAAAAAAATTGGCAGTTGGAATTTAAAAGCAAAATATCCCTCATAGCACACTGGTGCCGAAAACACAATAATAAACCCCATCTCATGTCGTATAAAAAGGTTACATATTAATTGATCCAAGGTTTCCGTAACGCGGAGGCCGCATGGTTCGAGAATGCGTCTGTTGCCGATTTTAAAAATAAAAACGTGGGTGTATAACAAAAACGTTTCTATTGTTTTGTCGGATAAAATCAGTCCTACTATTGATATGTTTGCAATTACAGACAAGAGAAATGTTCAAAGACATTTCCTGATAGAATCAAATTAACAAACGGCGCCAGAAGAGAGATGAAAAAGAAATAAACCTGACAATTCATCTATCAAGCCTTAAAATATTCAGCAACATTCCAGTAAAAAGAGAATACTACACTACTTCAAGAAATAACAAAACCATTTTATATAAAACAATGAGATAATGGTCAAAAAGACGAGAAGTTCCATCAGTCAAATTGTTTTATTTCTTTCTTAGTTTAGTATTGAGAATATAAGTCCAATAAATGAAATTAAAAGGGTTTTAATGTGCTCTTTTTGCACCAACCGAGCTAATGAGAACGGAAGTATGATTTTATATAAGACAATGTTTTTTTAAAGATTAAACCAGTAGAGGTTCAACATACTACCAAGACAGAAAATTAAGTCAATTTACTTCAATTTCAGAAACAGCCGAACTCATCTTTTAACAATCTAGTACTAAATATAAAAAATCTTAATAAAAAAAAAATATGGTCCTAAGGGTAACATTTTTTGTCTCAGTAATCTAGATGATTCATGGCTGTGTTTCAGTAATCTAGATGATGTATAACCCTGTCTCAGTAATCTAGATATGAGTACCTTCTATCCGATCAGAGCTTGGATATTATTACTACTTATTATGAAAGATTTATTAACAGTACGTTTTATTACAGACCTTAGGATAAAATGTCTGGTTTTCAACATTAGAGTACTCCAGGACTTTACAAGTATTTTGTTGATTGGAATGTTACCTTGTTTAACTATCACATGCAAACTCTCGACTGACATTTATTACAAAGTCATTTAATACGAGTAAAGAGGCGTGCGAATGTACCATCAGACCAATAACACAGATTATCAGTTCATTAATCTAGAAGAACGGAAAACTTCTGTAGTTTGAAAATAGTCCAAGTGGTCATTCAAGTGGACGTCTGTATCCAAATAGCCCAATTATTTCATCTCTCGACGTCAACGTTTCCGCGCTCAAGAAAATGTAATTGGACAAGCGACTAACAACTGTTTGAACAGTCTCAAAGACGGATACAGCTTGAGGTGTCTAACACAAATATATTTACTCACGTTAAAGGCTACACTAAATCCTTCCCACAATTAACATTACGTACGCAGACGGATAATAAACACTCATTAAAATCACGGGTTATCAAGTGAGAGGATTATTAAATCATGGCATCAGATTTTTACGAACATCCTTCATTTTCTAGACTAATATTGACATCTCTAGTATATGATAATCAGATTATTCCACTGATCTCACACAATCATGTTGTTTCTAGTGGATTTACTCTCCGTTTTCGTTACTTTTCGGATATTTCTATAAAATGAATACAAATATTTTCCCTCAAGTAATGAAACAAAATGAAATATAGAGAGAGAGAAATGGGGTTTAACATCCACTCGACACAAACTAGGTCATTTCCAGACTAACATATGGTTTAATTGTTTGTTTTAATAATTCGCTTGCGAGTAGGGGTCTAACATGAAATAAGGCTTAACATATGAAATGAAATGAAATGGAGTCTAACGTCCTACTGTTCTGCTCCTACCCTGGGCTAATGACGACGGGCATATGCCAAATAGTGTGCTATGACGGAAATTTCGCCATGGGAGTGGCGCTACAGCCTACTCTCATATCCAAATCCAACTGCCAAAGGATCTTTTACATGCACGCCAATGCATACACAGGACCTCAGTTTTTTGCCCCATCAAAACAACCAGACAGCCACCTTTTCAGGCCTTCATACCTGCATCGCTGACAAGGGAAAAACCACACTGAAAAGTCTGGATGAACTTTCTCGTCCAATGCATGGATCAAACACCCAACCTCCAGACTAGTAAGCCAGCATCTTACCCACTTAGCCACCGTGATTCCCTGTTTAACATACACCAACCACCAACTAATGAGGACAGGCTTATATCATGCTGTGTGCAGTGGTGGAAATATTGCCATGACAGTGGCACCACAGTCTAATCATATTTCCAATTCCAACTGTCAAGGGTTCCTTTACAACTCAATAGTCCTCTCTGTTTATTAAAACATTATTAAACTGTGAAAGAGCAAGGGAAATGGGGTTTTAGTTCACTTGACACAAACTAGGTCATTTCTGGACTAACACATAGTGCAATTTAAACACTGGGGAGAAAGAAGAAGAAGAGAGAGAAAGAGACAGAGAGAAAGAGAGAAAGAGAGAGAGAAATGGTGAAGGGGGGTAATGGAGAGAAAGGGAAATGGGGTTTAACTCAACACAAACTAGGTCATTTCGGGACTAACATATGGTTTAATTTCATTTCAATAATTTGCTTGCGCGTAGGGGTCTTTATACAGTGGGAGGAAACCAGAGGACCCGCAGAAACTGACATGGTTGGTCAGACAACCCTACTCCTTGTCACATACAACCGAAGAATTGTACCATGCCAGTTGACTCAATGACAGACTTCATGATAAAAGTACACATTCTCAACATTCAGTCATTCAACCCCCCTTCAGCTGTGAAGAAGTAAATATTGATAAATATAAAATGCATGATTAGGATCAATTAATCTGATTTTCGGCTGTTCGTAACATTTTTACCTTTTTTATAATATGGACAAACTAGAAATTGGAAAACATACAGAATGAATTTATTCCATTTAATTATTGCAAGATTAAATCTGTGGACAATTAAAACATCAGTAAAAAAAAAACCAACACAAAACAGATGAATTGCTTTCTGGTCTGTTGTTCATAAAATTAACTATCAGTTTAATTACTCTATTAGTCAGATGAGGCAGATAGAATTATTTTATTTAATAATAAATTAATATTAAAACACTAACGAGAGAAAAAAAAAAGAGAGCAGAAGAGTTATTTTATTTAATAATCAATAAATATTAAAACAGTGATGTGGGAGAGAGGAAGAGACAGACAGACAGATAGAGAGAGAAAGATAGAGAGAGGGAGAGTGCAGGAGGATTAATTGTCAATCAATACAAACTTAGTGGCCTTTAGCAGTGAGCTGAAATCCGGAGAACCCGGAGAAAACCCATGAAGTTGGGTAAATGATTCTACTTCATGGCATGTACAAGCTTGAGATCGAAACCATGCCACTTGACTCAATGACAGACCTTACGATCTAATCCATGCCACATGACTCAACCTTACGATCTAAACCATGCCACTTGTCTCAATAAATGACCTTATCTCACGACCTCTACATGGAACCAAATAATTGGAATAAAATTGTACCAAGTGATAATTATGAAATTAACGGATGAATTTATAATTATTTGAAATGAACCGACTCATATTTAATCAATTAATGAAATTAAATAAGTTTAACGTTGAACTCTTCTGCTCCGACTGGGCTAATGAAGACAGAGAGAGAAATGGGGTTTAACGTCCACTCGACACAAACTAGGTCATTTTGGGACTAACATATGGTTAAATTTTATTTCAATAATTCGCTTGTGCGTAGGGGTCTTTAGCAGTGGGAGGAAACCGGAGTGCCCGGAGGAAACCCACAAGGTTGAGAAGGCGCCCCTATCTCCATGCCACATATGCTCACACCAAGGCTCGAAACCACAGCCGCAATCCAGAGGTGACCGGCCAGCTAGAGGTCGAAGCGCGGCACTCTAGACCACTAGGCCATACCAACCCTCCATGCTGAAAAGTAGCAAGCTGTGACTGGGCTAATGAAGATGGGCATACGCCATACAGGGTGTCATGAGGTCTGTCATTGAGTCAGGTGGCATCGTTTCAGTTCCCAACTTGTACATGACAAGGAATAAGATCACATGCCAAACCTCGTGGGTTTTCTCTGGGTCTTCTGGTTTCCTCCCACTGCTAAAGACCTCTACACAGTATGTTATTACCAAAATGACCTAGTTTGTGTTGAGTGGACGTTAAACCCCATCCTCTCTCTCTCTCTTTAAAACATAACATACTAGACATTGAACATTGATATGTATACAACAGACTCCACCATATACCCAATAACTTTGTCTCTCTGTATAATGTAAAATACAAGACACTCGTCATCAAGACAGCATATGTGTAGGATTGTAAAACAAACTCCACCTCAATTTTTGATGACTTCTGCTTATCAGGTACCATTCAATCAAAATATTGAGCAATGTAGTTATATTGTCTTGGGAATATGAGTCTATATCATAATATCAGCTCTATGCTGTTTGTTTTGACTCAAGCACTTATTCTAATTCCACTGATAATTCTCTGCCGATAGGTTTGAGAAGCATATACTAATCTAATTCCTCTGATAATACTCGGCCAATAGATTTGAGAAGCATGTACTAATCTTTACTATGATCTGTTGATGTTTACCACTGTTAAACCTATCCTATGTCTAGCGTCATAATAGATGTTGTGTTGAACTGTACTTTTAACTCTGGTTCTACCATTAGATTATTAATTTCCAAATTGACTTCAATGTTAATTCAGCACTGCGGTTTCCTCCCACTGCTAAAGACCCCTGTGCGCAAGCAAATTATTGAAATTAAATTGAAACCATGTGTTAGTTCCAAAATGACCTAGTTTGTGTCGAGTGGACGTTAAACCCCATTTCTCTCTCTCTCAATGTTAATTCTGCTCGGCTCAAACTTTTCCCCAAATTTTCGTTACGCTGAATGCTCTTAACTACAGACAGACAAATGGTCATTTGTAAAAGGTCATTACCCAAATTTTGAGAAAACATGGATGTATTCGCCGTATATATCAATCAGCCTAACCAAACTGTTAACTCTGGTATCCTTCCGCCTTTAAATCATGATTATTTACCAAAACCTGACAGAAAATGTTAATTCAAACCCTCTTTGTTCATTCTAGGCCAACAAAAAAAGGCATGCAAAAGGGAAGAAAAGTGAGAGAGAGAGAATTCCTATAGACGAATACAATTGGTTGTTACTGAATTTAAAGTCAAAACATATCTTTTGCTCAATAGGTTGTCAGCTCACTATTATAAGATCATAGGCATTATTTCCCACTCTTAGAAATATTCCACACAGGAAATAATAACACAATTACGTCCCTTGTTTTTCTATTACCCCTTATGCAATAACTATCTTCAAACATTTGAATTTGAAGTGGAAAATGATATTTTTGCCAATTTCTCAACTGGCAATAGTGAATTGTAGGATAAATAGGAATACCCGTTAACAAGGTAGGACTGTTTATAGATACCATCTATTTTAAGATATATTCTTTGAATGGCATTTAGTAATTGGAACATAATCAAATAACACACTATTTATGGATAACAATTACTATGGTTTATTTCACTGCGACGTTTCAACAAGATTTCACAAGTCGTTATCAAGCATATAACACAAATAAATAAAATGAAAATAATCTGGTTATATATATACACTACAGCAGCATGAACCCCCCAATGGGATGCAAAGTCAGCAAGCATGAGCAACTGTCCCAAGCCGTTGAATAAACAAATGTACACAGATGGTTATAAACTGTAATTAGTATATATGAGTACAGGAACAAAGGATCAAACAATTATTAAGAGGTATAATGAGACACGAGCGCTCAGCCCTGACAGTAAAAACATAATGAATAAATATATATACAGTAATTAGTTATAGATGAAAGTGATAATAAAGAATAAAGGAGCAGTTATTGTAGGTGTGAACTGAAGGCATGACGAATAAATTCTAACAGTAAAACAAAATGCAGTAAAAGTAATTTTATAAATAATTTCATTTAAGGAAATGTGTCAAATTGAAAACGCTCAAAATATTAACATTAAAGAATAATTGTTTTAAATGTAGTTCGGAGACGATGAAAGCTACACTTTAATGATGCGATCATACGCTCTTGGAATGTAAATTCCTGGGTCCCTGTTGAGTTTTGGTTCATGCCTGCGTATATTAATTGCTTCGTGGGTTCTTCGGTTCCGTTTGTTATGGCAGTTGACAGCTAACTTTTTGACGTTTGTCCAGTTCACTCGGTGGCGCGGGTTTTCAATAAGGTGTTCGGCAATGGCAGATTGGTTGTTGGTGGTTTTTGACATGTGTTCTTTGATTCTGATGTCCAGGGGTCTTTTCGATTCTCCAATGTAAAAAACCCCACAGCTGCAAGTGACCTGGTAAACACACCCTTTTGGGGAGATGGATTTGTTGGAGGTTATCTTTCCATTTGCTTTTATTAATTCTTTGGTTGTCTTGCCTTTGAGATATGTGGTTTCTATATGTGCTTCTTGTTTTAATAATCTTTTAATTTGGTGGGAGATGTTCCCGTGGAAAGGTATAAACACTCGTATGGGGCCTTTATCAGGTTTTTGTTTATCTGGTTTTGGCAGGTCGGATATTGTGGAATTAATAATCTTTTTAACCATCTTTAGTGGATACCCGTTATGTTTAGTGAAGACGTCTGTAAGATGTTGGACTTCGTTGGGGAGTAGTTCAGGGTCACAAATATTTTTAGCTCTTTTTGTTAGGGTGGCAATGACGGCTGCTTTGGTGCTGTTAGGGTGGTTTGATTTGTAATGTATATACTGGTCTGTGTGGGTTGGCTTTCTATATACTGAAGTAATAATTTTAGAGTCCTGTCTTGTAACTTGTATGTCCAGGAACGGAAGGCTGTTGCTGGTTTCATTCTCCATGGTGAACTTGATCCTTGGGTGTTGGTTGTTCAGATGGTGTAGTAGGGTGCCAGCATCATCTTCATCTTTTACCATAACAAATACGTCATCCACCTTACGAGACCAGAATAGGGGTTGGAATGGTGCGGTTTGGATGGCTACTTCTTCCAGTGACGTCATGAAAATTTCAGCTATCAGGGGGGATAAGGGACTGCCCATTGGTAACCCATGGATCTGTTGGTAATAGTTGTCACCCCATGTGAAGTATGTAGATTCCAGACATTGCTTGATTAGACGGATAATGGTATCAATTTCTAACGTTGTTTCCAGTGGCGTAGAGAGTTGGTGGATGCGGGTTTCTAGGACTTTTAGGGCATCTTCTCTTGGCACATTAGTAAATAAGTCGACAACATCGTACGAGAGCATTTTTCCTGGATTTCTTATCTCTTTAAGTTTGGAACAAAATTCAGTGGAGTCCTTAATGAAGGAATCTGCTGTTTTTCCTAGTGGCGAGACTTTGCATCCCATTGGGGGGTTCATGCTGCTGTAGTGTATATATATAACCAGATTATTTTCATTTTATTTATTTGTGTTATATGCTTGATAACGACTTGTGAAATCTTGTTGAAACGTCGCAGTGAAATAAACCATAGTAATTGTTATCCATAAATAGTGTGTTATTTGATCTATTTTAAGACTTTATTTTAAAATATTTTAAAAATATAACTTAAAAATATGAAATTACAGCTTTTAATGGTGATCGCCTGCCATTAACCTTGAACGTTGAAACATTGAGCAAGCCCCCATGGCTCAGATAGCAAGACACACTGGCTAGTTAACTTGGATGTCTCAAGTTTTTTTTCTTCCTGTATACGCACCGGAAGTTTCTCCGCATTGTCCTGTGTGGTATCCCCGGGTCAGGCTGCAGTACAGAGAGCCTGGCTACTACTACTACTACTACCTGGTGTTTTAAAATCCGCTTCCACAAAAGTGATATCGCAGACAAAAGGGCCTTTCAAGGAATAGCATGTAATTATTTGGATGTGCCGAGGAACAATGGTATGCACATAATGGGAGTTGGCCAAAAACCCCTTCATTATATAGCTCAGTTGGTGTAGAAATTTTGGACGCTGAAACTCAGATCATTGAAGTAGTGAAACGGCATTAAATAAATGGTTGCTAATTGAAAAAAAGAGTATTTGCTCCAGGGATATTATTTCATAATCTTATTCGTCGTACAGAATTAGGTCGCCATATCTTGTTGTCCGATTGGGCAAATTCTAGGTTGGCTGTTTAGAAAATTGCACAAGACATATCTGGAATATACATGCGAAGTAGTGTCCCTGATTTGCCGAGACACCAACATTTCCACCTTCTTCAAATTCAAACTACCAAGGGTTCTATTTACATGTACACCATTGTTTTAATGGGTGTTTCTCTGTTTTAGGCAGTTACCAAAACTGACATGTGAATTATTCTTAATTTCTCCTTGGTCCATGTTAGCCACATTATCATGGCCCCTATTGAATCAATGAGTTCACATCCTAAGTCGTACCAAACTGGGTTGTATCACAGCTCAATTTCTGACAATTACTGTTGCTGGTCCCTCACTGTAATTTAAACTTTGTCTAGACAACGTCATGAAATCTGCATATTCAAATTACCAATATGAAATCAAGCTACTTCTTTAAATGACTCCTAATAAGTTTAAACAATAACAGACTGTCTACATCTGGCCCCAAGTTCACAAAACATTCTCAGATCAAAGATAAGAATTTACTCAAAATTGTTCATCTTCTTTCTGTTTTAAGTAAAATATAGCCCTTTATGAAACTGTTGTTGTTGTTTTAATGTATTAAATACATCAATGAGAAACTATGTGCAAAGTTTTATTGTTTCTGGATCAAAAGATATTTCTCATCAACTGTGACAAAAAGTTTAGTAAATTCTCAACTTAAGTCTAAGAATGCTTTGTGAACTCCTGGCTTATCGCCAAACGATTGCACAACTATTCTTTATGAGGGAGAGAGAGAGAGAGAGAGAGGGGTGTACTGGACAACACAAACTAGGTCATTTCAGTAAAGTGGGAAGGATTTGGGAATTGGAGGACCTAGAAAAACCCGCACAATGATGGACAGGCGACCCCACACCTTGTCCTTGGGATCAAAAACACACCACTTGACTCAAGGACAGATTTCATGCTCTACAGCAAACTCTTAGATCAATCGAAACCTCAGGAGTTTTCACTTATACCCAGTTATAGTGATTGTGTTTAGAACGGTATAAATTATAAATGAGGAGATTATTAAATGTTAGTTATGTTATATCATATAGCTAGTATTCTGTATTGAACATGTGTGTTTGACAAGTAACGTAAAATTCATCATCGCCCACTCAACAGATCATCATTTATAGATATACGAACCATGATGTGAGATTGTGAGATTTAGAGAAAAAGCTGGGCCATTCTTGCTATAACACAAAAGAATATATTGAAACTTTCAGTCAATTTACTTTATTTGAGCAAAGTTATGAAGTTTTGACAACAAGTAAATAGCCACAGATTGTTGCCATATGGAAACTCAGATGTAATCTAAGTCCGCAGTTCACATTCTCCACTGTTAAATACCAATATGTACCTTGATAATAAACAAAGTCTTGATTCTCAATACTTTTATCACCTGTCTCCAGGAGTGAAGTCAAGCATTACGTAAAATTTCAGCTTGGTCAGCAATATAGGCATTGTCTAATCCACCCCATGATGTAGTGGGCTTGTCATGTGAATAAATATCAAAATTATAATTTATAAAACATTTGAAGCCAGAAAAAGACCTGCAAATAAACAGGTTTGACATAACAAGCCAAATGACACACATATTTCCCACCAGTCGTAAATGTATACTTTTTCAATACTTTACTAGGCACATAAACAGTCATAAAGAAGGGGTTGGTGTGAAATATATTGTCTTTAACTAACTACATGTATTAAATAAGACTGGGTGTTTAAGAACAACTTGTTATCTAAGAACGACTAAACAACCGGTTGTCTAAGAACAACTAAACAACTGGGTTGTCTAAGAAAGACTAAACAATTAGGTTGTCTAAGAACGACTGGGTTGTCTATGAATGACTGGATTGTCTTAGAACAATTGGATTGATTAAGAATAACTGGGTTGATTAAGAACGACTGGGTTGTCTTAAAACAACTGGGTTGTCTAGGAACGAGTGAGTTGTCTAAGAACAACTGGTTGTATAAGAATGACTGGATTGTCTTAGAACAATTGGGTTGATCAAGAATAACTGGGTTGATTAAGAACGACTGGGTTGTCTTAAAACAACTACAACTGGGTTGTCTAGGAATGAGTGAGTTGTCTAAGAACAACTGGTTGTATAAGATTAGCGACTAAATTATGGCATAGTATATAAAATAAACTTACAAAGTTTTGGCATCTCTGGCTTTTTATAAGGTATATCTGAAAAATAAATAAAACAAATTTTATAAATTATAATTATCTATGGCAGGGAAAATGACATGAAACGTCCACATGAAAATGTGATATACAGTAATCAATATCTGAATATCAAATGCAGCATTTTGAATTGGTCGTAACTAATTGCATCCAACTGTAATTGATTTGTGTTACTAGTCCCTATTAAATACACATTTCTCACACGAAAATATTGGGGATAGGGGACCCTAAAATAAAGTTATGAAAAGATATTTTCATTTCGCCACAAAAATATATATTAAAAGTGATGCTTGAAAGCCTACAGAAAACTATGTCAGAGATTGATTTAAAAATGTACTAAATATTGAACATCAGTAGCCATTATTTTTACAGATAAAAACATCAATATTTATTGAAATATAAACTCAAATTAACGTTTTTCATGTCGAAGATAATGAATAATATTAAGTTGGGGATTTAGAGACGAAGAGAAATAGGCTTTAATGTCCACGACACAATCTAGTTCATTTTGGCATTAAGCAATCTGATTAAAACACAGATCCAATTTCGTTTCGTTTTTCATAGTTTAAAATTTCGTTTTTTCTTGTCTTTACTTTACTACTCTTGGATCTGGATATCTTGTTATTTAACTCGCGTTCTGCCTGAAATTAGGGGTCAGCGAATCAAATGGTCTGTCGAATCGACCGTTTGACCTTTTCATGTGTGGAACTGTGGGTAGATATTATCAGCCAATGACGTCTATACTAATACCAGCGGATAGAAATCAAAACAAAACAAAAGTAGATTTAAAAAAGCATGGCCGTCGCTAATTGGTTAATCGAATGATTGACGTTATCGGGTCAAATGTCCCGTGCTTGATACCTGACGTCATAGAACGTGAGCTCCCACTATAACTTTTTAGATCTACATGAGTGTAGGCCATCGAAAGTATAAAAAACGAAACGAAATATAGATCTATATTTTAATTAGATTGGGGATTAAGCTACATTAAGGGAATTAGGGATAGCCAATATCCAAATATACCAGGCGTTAAAATGAAATAGGGTTTAACATCCTACTGTTCTGCCCCGACTGGGTTTATGAAGACAGGCACATACCATACAGTGTGTTATGAGGGAAATTTGCCCGGACATAGGTAACTGTGGCTTGATCTTTAACGAGTGCACTAATGTGTACACAGGTCCTTAGTTTTTCTTTTCATTGGAACAACTATACATTGTTTCTTGCAAGGCCATCGGTCTTGCACCACTCGCAAGGGGGAGCCACAACGGAAAATTCAAAAGAATTTTCTCATCCAGCACAGAGATGGAAAAAAGGAGACCTCCAGGTTAGTGAGCCAGCATCCTACTCACTGAGTCAGCACAGCTTCGCACCAGGTGTTAAAATAGTTTAAGATCTATTGAATACTATACACACCAGTTCAATAATCCTGATAGAAGATTGGAACCGTTGATTGAAACTAGCATGCAACATTACAATTATCTAAAGAGGCTGATCTGACCGTAACGACACTTTAAACCAACATCAATTATTCCTACATCACATCCTACCACCACATCAATCAACTTTCAGCTTCACACGATTTACCAAATACAAGTACCAGTTTACTATGGGAGAGAGATAGAGAGAGAAACCGGGAGAGAGAGAGAAACACACACACACAGAGGAATAATTGTCAACCACAAACTTAGTGGCTTTTAGCAGAGAGAGAGAAAGAGAGAGAGAGAGAGAGAGAGAGAGAGTTTAGTGTCCCTGACACAAACTAAGACATTTCGTAACTAACATACACTAAACTCTCTCTCTCTCTCTCTTTCTCTCTCTCTGCTAAAAGCCACTAAGTTTGTGGTTGACAATTATTCCTCTGTGTGTGTGTGTGTTTCTCTCTCTCTCCCGGTTTCTCTCTCTATCTCATTTCAGAACTAACATTTGGTTCAATTTTATTTCACTAATTTGTTCGGCAACAGTTGTGGAAGGAAACCGGAGGACCCGGAGAAAACCCACGCGATTGGACAGGCGACTCGACTCCTTGTCACATACAACTGGGGAATGGGGAATCAAAACCATGCCAGTTGACTCAATGACAGACCTTATGATACAATGTGCACATGCTTACCATGCGGCAATCCAACCTACCAGTGTATTATGGACCAGAAACAGAGAATGACACCATCTTGAAATTGTGATGTCATATCAAAAGTTGAAGTCTATCAATTGATTGACATTTGTCCGAGGAACAAGCATGCCAAGTTACATGTTGATCGTGCTTGAATCACAGAGCCTAAATTTTTGTTGTTTTTTGGGGGGTTTTTTGACAGAAAAAGTTGAGTAGAGCTTGGGACCAAGATTCTGGTACAAAAGAACAACAAAACCCAATGTTTCAATGTTTTATCACTGAACTATTGAAATACAATTGAACCCTACGTCTATCTCAAGATGACAGACTATCTTTCGCTTTCCTTTCTAAACCCTCTCTTTCATTTCTCTCTTTCTCCTTTCTTCTTTGGGAATGGTGGGGTGGCCAAATGGTTAGCGTGCGCGATCTGTATCATACGGCCTGCCATTGAGTCAAGGGTTGCCTGTTAACCTCGTGGGTTTCCCCCGAGTATTCTAGTATCCTCCCACTGCTAAAGACCCCTGCGCGCAAGCGAATTGTTGAAATAAAATTGATTAAACCATACGTTAGTCCCGAAAAGACCTAGTTTGTGTCAAGTGGACATTAAACCCCATTTATCTCTCTCTCTCCCCCTTTCTTCTTTCCTTTGTCTTCTCTCTCTTTCTCCCGTCCTCTTGTCTATTGTCTCTCCCTATCCCATCCCCTTTGTCTCTACCCTCTCTTTCCTTATGTCTTCCTCGTTCCTCTGCTCTCTTCTCTCCCTCCTCTTCCAATTTCTTCTTCCCTCTCTCTGGGAATAAACTCGTAGTGTAGATGTTGTCTATTATTGATGTGTTCAAAATGAAACCATGTTAGTCCCAAAATGACATAGTTTGTGTCGAATGGACGTTAAACCCCATTTCTCTCTCTCTCTCTCCCTCCTCTCCTCTCTCCCACTTTCTTCTTACCTCTCTCTGGGAATAAAACTGGTAGTGAAGATGTCTATTATTGATGTGTTCAAAATAATATAACAGCTTCTTAATTTAAAGTAATGGATAAACTTCCGAGTTTAAAAGTTGATGCAAGCCAATGCATTTCTATTGATTATTCAAACCTTATCTTACATGCAAATGAAATGTAGCCCTAGGGATAAAAATATGAAGATTTACAGGGGGGGCTTTTTTGTTTAAATATTCAGAATTTAAAAAAAACAATTTAGTAGTCTGACTTGACAATATCCATGTGGCTAATAAAATACAGAGCAGTAAGAGAATATCTGCCCAATGGCAGCCATTTGTATGCAATGTCAAATTAGAACACCTGCCCGTTTAGTTTAAGTATCAAATAAAAGTCATTTTAACCAGAAAATGAAGAATCATGGCCGCCTCCTCTATAAATTGAAATGGAGATAAATGATTCCTGACTTATTAGTTTAAGAATTCTGCATATCAAATAAATTCTTTCCTCTCGGAGCATGTTGCGTTTTATGGTATCTATCAATATGTATAATATAGCTATTATTCTTCTATAACCTCTGGCAGCTGCTGGATATTGCAAGAGTGAGAGAGAGAAAAGAGATAGTTTTGAACGCACACGCGACACTAACTACCGTAGGTCATTTTGGTACTTTATTTCAATAATTCACTTATCTGCAGTGGGAGGAAAGAGAGAGAGAGAAATGGGGTTTAACGTCCACTCAACACAAACTAGGTCATTTCGGGACTAACATATGTTTTTTAAAAAATTTTATTTGAATAATTTGCTTGCGCGTAGGGGTCTTTAGCAGTGGGAGGAAACCGGAGTACCCGGAGGAAACCCACGAGGTTGAGAAGGCGCCCCTATCTCCATGCCACATACGCTCACACCAGGGCTCGAAACCACAGCCGCAAGCCAGAGGTGACCGGCCAGCTAGAGGTCGAAGCGCGGCACTCTAGACCACTAGGCCATCCCAACCCCTGCAGTGGGAGGAAACTGGAGGATCCAAAGAAAACCCACAAGGTTGTCACAAACAACCAGGTATTCGAAAACACGCCAATTGACGCAATGCAAGGCTTTATGATTGACTCAATGAAAGGCTTTATGATACAACGCGCACTTGCTAACCATTCCGGAAAACAACAGACAACACATTTTTTCCGGTATTTAGTGTTTTTCCGGTGTTTTCCTGTATTCAGTATAACATGGTGTTTTCCGGTTATTTTCCGGTGTTTTTTGGTGTTTTCCGGTATATAATATTGCCGCTTAAAATACATTTATTTAAACAAGTTTTTACTCTGAATGCAATGTATATCCAACTTTTAATATTTCCATAATCTTGTTGTTTATTTATGATCACATTGTCACTTTGTGCCCCTGAACATGTAATGTGAAAGGGGTGCACTATTTATATGCTGTAATAATCATAATAATATTTCAGCTGTTTTACAAACTGTGAACCAAATAAATCTATGCAAGTCTGCTGGGGTTTTTTCGTATTTTTTAACAGTCTTGGCATATGGTGCTACCTTTTCCTTAATAAACCCATACATATAATCGAACATTTCATATTACAACAATGTAAAGCTATACAGAAAAACAGAAAGTTACCAAATTGATTGTGATGGGAAACATTGATTCTTGTAGGTTACCAGAGCAAATAACTTTTGATGGAGTTTTTCCAGAAATAATTCCATGTGTTTCTGATCAAAATCCATGTTATGTTATAGGAGAGAAAGGGAAAGATAGACAGAGGTTAATGTCCACCTGATACAAACTAGGTAATTATGGGACTAACATATGGTTCAATTTCATTTCACTAATTTTCTTGCACATAGAGGTCTTTAGCAGTGGGAGGAAGCTGGAAGACCCAAAGAAACTCAAAACAGGTTGGATAGATGACCTTACTCCTTGCCATCGAACCACCCTCTTGCTAAAGGTTTACTGCAACGAAATGAAATGGAGTTTAATGTTCTACTCTGGCTAGGCTAATGACGTCAGGCATGCGCCATACAATGTGCTATGAGGGAAATTTTGCCTGGACAGTTTCGTACTGCAATTGAAGTTTTGGTTTTAATAGCGGAGTAATCGTGGTAATTTGATCACTCAGATCTTAGCATATTTGGCAATCGTGTCGATCGTATCTGAACATATCTGCACGAACCAGATCAAAGACTTGATAAGGATAATCATCTTGGAACCTAGTGGGAAACTAGCATTACACACATACAGCACGGCGTTTTAAACGGTGTTCTCTTACCATTATAATAAAGCAACAAGACAGAAACATTGCACTATAAACCAATACGTTGTGTTTCTTTGATAGATAAAGTCTCGACTTTGACTCAATTGGATTCAATAGAACACTAGACCCCAAGGTTACGCTATTTGTTTACAAAGAAAATGTTGCATTGGCTAGTGCTTAATAGAACCCTTAGCAGTTGGAATTTCAGTAAGCAGTAAGGAGGGGGACGATGCTGTAAAGATAAAATTTTAATTTTAGCACATTGTATGGCCAATATTCACTAACCCTGTAAGACATTAAACCCCATTTCACGTCAGATTTTTCCACCCATCCGAAGAACTATACATTGTCCTTTGCCAGGAATGTAAAAAGATTTAAAACCAACAGATGGAATTACTTTAAAAATACGGAATTACCTGTGCAATAAAACTTGGAATGATCATCCGTCTGATATAAACCAGAGGAAGTAGATTGTTTTTGAGATAATGGTAAAATATATGTTTGTGTAACAATAAAGAAGATAAGTGATATTTACGGGGACACGTTGTGTATACCATTGTTCTTATAATTACGATAATTACTAACATTGAAATATACCACGTTGCGTATTATATTCGCTCTTATATTTTAACTGATGTTAAAGATGATGGTGAAAAATACCACGTTGCTTTTACATTTGCTGTTAAAGAAGAGATCTGCATTAAACATCGAGTACCAATGACCTGGTTTGTGTCGAGTGGATGTTAAACCCCATTTCCTCTCTCTCTCGTAAAACAGAGTAACAAAGGACTCTATTTCTCGTACAACAGAGTACCAGTGGATCCTATTTCTCGTAAAAAAAAGGAATCAATATTATCCCCGAACAAAAGACCCCATTTCTCTTAAAAAATGAAATCACAGTTAACCCTCATCAGTTCTCAGAAAGCGTCTTAAACATATTATTCACTAGCAGAATATTTGTATTTTTCCATGTAAAACCAGATCAGTGTTGTTCAGAGAAAGAAAAACAGAAATAGGGTTTAAAGTCAAAACAATCTCGTTATTTTGGGAATGACATATGGTTCAATTTTATTTCAATAATTTGCTTATGCGTAATGTGCCAGTCTTCAACAGTGGCTGGAAACCGGAGGACTGATAGAAAACCCTTGAGGTTGGACAGACGACCCTACTTATTGTCGCGTACCAGTAGGGAATCGAAACCACACCTGTTGATGCAATGACAGGCCTTATTACACAACGCACACATGCTAACCATTCAGCCATCTAATCCCCACCCCCTACTCGCACATTAACCCATTTAACCCTGAGCCAATTAAAAGATTAGCTGCCCTAACCCTAAGCTCATTGAACCAGCAGGGCCCATCTCCCTAAGCCAATTAGAGGATTATTGTTAATCCTAATACCCTCTACAAAATTGCAAATAATTTAAAAAATATTTTTTATACATAAAAATACTCTGTTACAAAAATGTTCACATTGCCGTGTTCTTTCCAATGATATAAAATTCAATTTTACAAAGTAGCATGTATATACTATAAATAATATTGAAAAGCCAGTTCCACTAAAATTATGACTTTTCTCTAACATATTGGCAAAATAATGTGAAAAAGTATCCCTTCCGATTTTTTAAAAAAAAATAAAACAAAAATATAATCCCTCGTGTTGGCAGCAGTGTTCTAAGTAAATATAAATATAACTTTTAAAAAGAAATATCACCCCAAATAACGGTCACTTCATCGTCTACGGCATTTAACATTTCTGCCTTTCTTTGGATATATGACGGGAATTGTCGTTTTCTTTGCTTCACTGCGTCGAAAATAAAAATATATATTTGAAATCTTCGACAGTGTAATATTCCCCTATTTAGCTTGTGTTAAACCCTAAAAGTTTTGATTCAATTTAGCTTTAAAAGGTTTAGAATTATTAACCGTAAGTTTCGTGTTGTCATCTGTTTGAGCAGAGAGAATCCAAGATGGCGGCGGCTCGCTTGATCTCGGCTCGAGTATACGCATTCTTTGCATCATAACGTCAAAAAAAATAATAAATAGTTGATTTTTTCGACATTATCATATTCCACAATATACCTGGCAGTAAATCATAAAATCTGATTCTATTTCACTCTCAATATCGTATAATTATTAGCCGTAAGTGACAGCGTGAAAATATTGGAATAGTGCCAAATTGAATGACACGGTGTGAATTTTCACCTCTGACCTGTTACGTAAATACTGAAAGATCTGGTGTTGAAACATATATTTTTTATTGGATGATTAGCGAATTAAACATTCCTTTTCATCGCGGGTTTTACTTTTATTACCCAATCACCATTAATTAATGAAATAGAAACAATAGAAGTAAGTTGATTGATTTCTCGCTTGGGTTCGCTAATGCCGTTGCCAAGTATGAAGGGTCCGCGAGTTGATTCGCTACCGTCAGATACGTGACGCGAGTTGTTTCGCTACCGTAAAAAATGTGTTAAAGAAATGAAATGGGGTTTAACGTCCTACTGTTCTGCTCCTAATCTAGGCCAATGAAGACGGCACATTAAAGATCTCTCCGCACAGACGTAATATAATGAGGAGTAGTTTGAAATTATGCCGTCTCGGAAAAATTTCATACCCCTTTCATTGCACCCGTAACCATAGAAACAAAATAATGGTAAGTTGGTCTCAAATGACGGAAGTATTGTGTTGACGTTTCCTTTCAAATATCATCACACATTATAAACGTGAGACATTAAATTTTAAACAATGGATTTCCGTTGATAAATCAATGAACTGTTTCTAGATCAACAATAAATGTTGTAAAAATTAATTACAACAAAGTGATCATGCCTCTATGCACGTTGTTCTCTAGACACAAAACGTTCAAAAGAAAAGTTTATAATGATCAAAGTTGAACACAGGAAGCTTGCATCTATAAATATAACAATTCGTTTCCATAGCAAGACAATAAAACTGGTCTTCAGAACAATTTACGCTAATAATTAATTAAAAAAGATTTATTCTGGGCTAGGATCCATTAAGATCTGATGTTCTGGTATAAACTATTGCAAAGAAATTCATCTGTCGACTATCGTAAGCATCAATTATTTAAGAGTGACACTCAATTCTCACTTGTCAAGTCATCAAAAAGTTTGATTGATTTAATGCAAGAAAAGTTTCAAGCCAAGAAATAAAATGACAATGTACAAATTTAAAGATGCAGTCCCACCAGACTATTGATAGGTAAATTATTGTCAATAATATTATGGCATATTTGGTATATATGAACCTCCGAGAAAGTTCATCAGGATTCTCTGCTGTGGTTTCCCTTTGTCAGTGATGCAGGAATGAAGGCTTGACAAGGTCAGTTGTCTATTCCTTTGGATGGGATGAAAACCTGAGGTCCAGTGTATACATTGACGTGCACATAAAAGATTCCTTGGCAGTTGGAATTCAATATAAGAGTAGGCCTAGTGAAACTGCCCGGACAAAATTTCCCTCAATGCTTTGAAGCAAACTTTTGTTAGGTTATTTAGTTTGAATGTGTTTTTAGTCATAATAGATCATCAAATCACACAGTTTGTTTGTGGGAAGGCATCTTTAAGTTGAGTTAGTAACTTTATCTCAATTCATTCATCATATCACTCCATGGAGTTTGTTTGTGGGAAGGTATCTTTAAGTTGAGATAGTAATTTTATCTCAATTCATCCATCATATCACTACGTGGAGTTTGTTTGTGGGAAGGTATCTTTAAGTTGAGATAGTAACTTTATCTCAATTCATCCATCATATCACTCCATGGAGTTTGTTTGTGGGAAGGCATCTTTAAGTTGAGTTAGTAACTTTATCTCAATTCATCCATCATATCACTACGTGGAGTTTGTTTGTGGGAAGGCATCTTTAAGTTGAGTTAGTAACTTTATCTCAATTCATCCATCATATCACTACGTCGAGTTTGTTTGTGGGAGGGTATCTTTAAGTTGAGACAGTAATTTTATCTCAGTCCGTCCATTAAATGACTACTTGGAGTTTGTTTTTTTAAGAGGAAATATGGCACTGAAATGTCCAAATACTTCCTGCTAAGATCTTTATGAGTAAAGAAATCTTTCAAGTGACAAAAGTCTTTTTGTCTTTTCAAATTAACCTAGGCTTGTTATGAAAGCCAGAAAATGAAATGAATGAAATTAGAGAGAGAGAGAGAGAGAGAGAGAGAGAGAGAGGGGTTAATTTTCACACCACATATAAACAATTACAGATACCACAACAACAAATGAAGGGAATTGATGCAGGGACCAGTGGTAACTGGTCACTGCGACTGCGCTGTACAGTTATAATGTGTATATCAATTTAAGTGAATGGAATCTGGGCCTGTAGTGATACAGGCTTCAATCAAAATAGAAACAAACAAGGGAAGTAACCCAAGAACATGAAGGGAAGTAACGCAAGAGAGCTAACAAGGAAAGAACCCAAGAAAACTAAAAAAGGGAAGTAACCCAAGAAAACTAACAACAAGGGAAGTTACCCAAGAAAACTAAAAACAAGGAAAGAAACCCAAGAAAATTAATAACAAGGGAAGTAACCCAAGAAAACTAAAAACAAGGGAAGTAACCCATGAAAACTAACAAAATGTATTGAATAAAACAAACCTGTTACTAAACTTGAATACAACAATATCATCATCACCGCTAATCCACACCAAAAGGCACCAAATATACAGCATAACAATGGCAGACGGTTCAATCTGACACAACGCTTCATGCGTTTAACAAAAACCCTAATATTCAACATGATGACAAGAATTTGACGAAATTATTCAATATATTCCGATTTAAAAATATCTAATTTCCTTTCACAGTATCTTCGGAAAAAAAACTGTTATCCTATTCTTATGAGAACAGTTTTTATTTGTTTGCGAGTTCATAAATTCCTACGACTCCAGAAAACAAACAGATGATATTCATGAGAATCCAAAATTGATTTATTGCAAGTCAACACAATATCGAATCATAATCATAAAATACAATTAAGACAAAACACGTCTTGGTTTCAACGTGCTTACGACGATCCCTTTTTACACAATGACACAATTTTTAACGATCTCCGCACAATTAATGAATTTAGTTTTACGCTGTCAATCGGCCAAACTGTGTTCATACAGATTAAATTGATATTTTTTCTAGCTTCAAGTTGTTGAAATTAGCAACTTTCCCCAAGGCTGGATAAACGCTTATTTAATACGTTCTCTTCTTGTGATTAGATCCACTATCTTTTGTCAGTTCAAAATATTTCTTGTTGATTCATTTTGTTTTCAATTCTCTGGTGTCACATTCTAAATGAAAATGAACCATGAATCAATTAAATAACTCAATTGTGGTAAATTTCTCTCGGCTTATTGAAACGTGTTGCTTAGAAACTGTAGATACTCGCTCGTAAAACACAAGACGATCAAATTCTTTCTGGCATATTTTACAACCAATGCTTTCTGACTTTTTAACCAAGATTATTGAGAACCTTAATTATATTTAGCTCCTTATAATAAGTCAGTTGATAAAACTCTTCTTCACAAAGTTGTTCATCGATAAAAAAAACTAAAACTTTGATGTTTTTATACGAACACAAAATATTAAATCTTACAGTTCATTCTCAGAAATAAATAATGTAGCTCTCCTAAATAAACCAGTTGATTAAAAACTCTTGTTCACGAAAGATATTTAGTGATGAACCAAAATTATTTTAAGCTTTATACGAAGAAACTATATTCTAAGTGCAGTTTTTATTCTCAGAAATAATAAACTGTACTCGAGATGTGAAGACGTCAGTAATCATCTGGGTCCTCTCCAAGTTCTATCCGTTTCTGGAGTTTAACGTCCACTTCCGTCAGATATCCAGTTTAAATACCCCAAAATACTCTGGTATTGAACATACTCTTGACTATCCACCAGATATCCAGTTTAAATACCTCAAAATACTCTTGTATTGAACACACTCTTGAATATCCCAAATACACTTCAATGGTTAAACAAATTCAGTTGTACTCTTTAGCGTATACAACTATTATTATTATTAATTGTAAAGTCTTGGTGTATATAGCAATTACTGATCATAAATCTGTTAGTTTATATAACAATTAATTAATCAAATTCTAATAAACACCAAGACGTGATTGAGATAACTAATTGATAAAAACGGCTGGCACCATTTTCTGGTAAATATAAAACAAGTCTGAAGTTATAAAGCTACTTCCGTTATACGTCTATTTTCTATGTTTTCGATTGGTTTAACAATAGGATTAAGGATGTACGGATTTCAGCAATAAATGCAATCCATTAAGACAGAGTGAGACGATAATATCTTGTCCGGCAATAACACCATTTCCATTTTTATTAGATCTCAAGAAAGTCTGTAATAAAGTAGCCAATTAATTCCGTCAATTTCTTTTACCTACGGTCAAATCTACATAAACAGATCACAGTTTGTAGACCGCAAACGCAAAATGGTATTCAATTTCTCTCTCTCTCGTGGTTGTCATCCGATTACACCATATTCAGATAGATCGTCCAGACCTTGTAATTGACGCCCATGTGTTAACAGACGTAAACACAACACCACAGGTAGTTATCAAATAGTCGCTTAAAAGTTGTGCCGTTTATTCGTAATATTGGTTAAACATGTTCAATATTAACTTTAAACTATGTTATCATTCTTGCTTAAAACAAGATCAATATACACCAGGCATTACGAGAATATCAAACAAGTTTTCTATTCTACGAGCCAATTTTACGACTTCTCGGACTCTGATATCAATTTTCTTGTTCTAAGAAATTATATGTTACATATAGATACACTGCTAGAAATCAAAGATGTAAGAGTCAATATGTATAATAAATTCAGATACAGTTGATTGTTGTTTATGATTTAATTAGATTAACCAACAATTGTTAGATAACTAGATCATTGATAGGTGATGTTTAAGTCCAGAATTAATCTAAAGATAGATTGTCTTTGATAATCTGATTATCTACCGCGTCACTATAATGGACATCTGCTATTCACTTATCACAATTGTCTTAAGGCAAACCTTCTGTTCAACAGGAATAATAATTACAGCTCTATGTCGAATCTATTATCCAGATGCTTGGGCCAATTTCAGGCAAATTTAAATTGTTCACTCCCACTCTTTTCTTCTAACTTACTAGGTGCGTCAATAAAATTAGTAATTCTCAATAAAATCACTGTCTTGCAGGCATCAATAAATCACAGGTGTCAGTAAATCACTTTTTTTCTTAAACGATATCACTGTTATTTTGAGATAAAATCACTGTTTAAATAAAACACTTTGTTTACAATAAAATCTCCATGATATAAAATCCCTTTTCTGCAATAAAATCAATTTTTCACGATAAAATATCTGTATCGCATATGCAAAAAACAACGCTTTTCTTCCATAAAGTCACTGTCGAACACTTTGTTTAAGACATAAAAACAACTAATTACGTCTGGCCAAAAATCAATAGCAAAACCTGGTACACAATAAAAGTTGTTAAGTATTGTTTAGATTTCACACAAACAAATAATGAACAACTTCACACGTCCATTGAGTTTAATCAAAAATGGTTCTTTGGAGTCGGAACTGGTCAATAAATACAATTTGTATCAAATATTTATCATTCGTTGTTTATCAGACTGATAAAAATCATAAGAGTTTAATGAAAAACACCTTGTCTGTAGATAAAACAGAAACGTCGAGTATCCCGATAGATTTAACGTTAGATTATCACGCCACTTCATATAATATTTATACACACACAAGCGACATGTTGATTTAATCACATGCTTTAATGTCTTTTACTATCAAAATGCAAAAACACACCATACAATTTTAATTTCAAACACGACGGAGATAAATTTTGTTTTAATTCTCAGATTTGCTGATATTTCTTCATGCGATGTCCCTTTTTTTCTTACATTGATTCAATATTTTTTGTCACCTGAATAATTTTAATATCACAATTCTGGTTTGTGATAAAGTAATTACGAGAAAACCGTAAATTCTGATATCGCAATTCTAGTTTGCGATGATGTAATCATGTGATAATCGTAAATTTAAAATTTGATGTATCTACTGGTTGTCATCTCAACTTAATAACCATAAAAGTTTTCATGAATTGTTAAAATGGACATTCGTCAAAAGGATATATCTATAATACAAAAGCTATTAGTTACGACTTCGACTTCGTACAATTCTATAACTTGAGTATTGACAAGAAATTGTAAATTGTCCAACAGGATATTTGTTAAAATATATTAGGTATGTTCAAGACTTCATACAATTCTATAACTAGAAATTATTACAAGAAATAGTAAACTGCATGTATTCAGGGATATAGTTTATATTCACTGTTTTAATGCCCTTTAATAAAAAGGCTAGTTTATCATTAGTATGCTTCAAGGCTAAAAACTAGACACTTCCACACTTAAAACACACTCAGTTAAACAACAAATAATCAAGTTTTCAAAACTAGTCTTCAATCAAATTTAAAAGCAGGAAACAAAGTTTTCATAATCAGAACATCGCAGTCGATTTTCCCGTCTGTACAAACAGTCAATAGAACAATCAGAATATTTTCTTGTAGATTGACCTCCGTGACAATAAATGGAAGATGGACACAAATTTATCACTCAACACAATACGTATGTAGACACTTTTAAAACAAGAGTAAACTACAAGCGTTATGGTTTTGTTTTATTGAATGAAGCAGGTAGTATATGAACAGATTCTGTGTTCGAAGACAACACGTTTAAAATCTCTACTCTTAACTTGTATTGATCTGTAGCTAGTGTTAGAATTGCTGGACGATTGAGGGTCTGGACGATTGAGTGTGATTCGTGGTTTGTGTTGATTGCCAATCTACTACAGAACTAACATTGATAGGAGTAATTAAAAAAAAAAATAAAAAAAAAATAACATAACACTTTATATTAAACCAAAGGGAATGAAAAAGGGTTGACTTCACCGTCCAACTGTTCTCCTCCTGCTGGGCTAATGAAGATGGGCATATGCCATAGAGTGCGCTGATGGAAATTTTCCCTGGACAGCGGCGCTACAGCTTACTCTTATATCAAATTCCAACTGCCAAGGGATCTTTTACGTGCATGCTAATATTAAATAGTGACAACCAAAAATATACAGTTATCAAATAACACCTCTGTATTCCAATTGTTTAAGTTATTTTATCTTATCATCCCATACGAACAACTAGATGCTGTTCATTGCCAGGTCCTACACAACTGACAAGGGGCAACCTTGCCAGAGAATCCAGAGGAACTTTCACGGAAAAAATCTAGATCGAAACTGGGATCTCAAGGCTAGTGAGACAGTATCGTACTCACTAATGTCCACTTGACATAAACTAGGTTATTTTGGAACTAACATATGATTTAATTTTATTTCAATACTTCGCTTGAGCGTACGGATCTTCAGCATTGTGAGGAAACCGGAGTACCCAGAGAAAACCTCAGGGTTGGACAGGCGAAAATATAGAAGTAAGCATCTAATATACAAACAGATAAGAAGTGGCACTACATGTTCTAAAAATGTTATTGGATTTTACATGAGAATAATGACAGATGTTTGATGGCAAATCGTACGAGAAAATATTCTGATGAAAAAACCCCAGGAAATTCTGTTTATTTCATAGAATCATTTAACTGGCTTCGGGCACATAATAATGAACAGTAAATTCTTTTTGTCTCCGTGTTGAATAACTGTTTTCAGAATAACTCAAAGAATTGAGATAAAGAAACACCAAACAAAAAATAAGTATCAAGCATCAATGTTAATTTCCTTTTTTTTGTTTTGACATTTTATTCTTGAATCATTTCAAACATCATGAATAGAAATAAAACCCATTGATGTTCCCTATTATTTCTACAAAAGAGACCAAAACAACAACAGAAAAACATTACATTATTAAAGATGCACTCCCACAATAAACTGTGTGATTTGATGATATACTTGGAGTAAAAAACATATTCAAACTAATTTATCTATCAAAAGTTTGCTTCAAATCCTTCTCAAAACATATTTAATCTCAAGAAAACTATCACATACCACATGAATCTATTTGAAGCCACCATGTTTGTCACATGATTTGATTGCGGGAGAATAAATCGCAAGTTGGTATTTAACGTTACTTGCTCCCCATTTAACACAAATATCGAAGCTTAAGTAAATTCTTGGAGTATCTTTGGATAACTTCTGATTTCTACTGTTTAATCACTGAGTCTTTTAGACGTTTAATTATCTCAACACAGACGCAATCATTTCGTCACTCAAGCAGACAATGTTGTCATTTAGTTGACACCTTTGCAACTTGGTCTTGTGCGTGCCCTTTGTGTGTTTTTCAGGGAATCCAGTTTATTCGAGTAAGATTAGTTGTCTCTACTTTCGATACATTCGTTGGAAATAAATACCCTATAAATACTTTTGTGGCAACGTATCTTTAATACCCATCAAACATTATGAATTCAAACAAAAACTGTAAAGTGTTCCTACAAATGTCAACATCATAGAAAAATGTCTTTTTCTTGTAATTAGATTTGACGAAAATGTCATACAGTTTTTACGTAGCGAACATAAAATCACAACAATACTTCTATTCAGAATCGGAAGTCAGACATTTTTGTAAAAATAATTAAATATACACAATACCTCGACAAGAAATAATACAAACTGGTCAGCTCTTTATCTATGGAACTTGAATAAATATTGTCCTCTATAAAAAAATAAAACCAAGTACGAACAATCCAAACAGTAAGACAAAATACGAAGTCCTATAAAAATGGACGGTTCACGGTGTACATATAACACGACTAACAGTGATAAAAGGTGTCTGGAAGAGTAAGCTTACCCTGCCTGGCACAACATCCGCCATAGCTGCATCCAAACATGAACGAGAATGATTCACATATCATATACAGCACACGAGAGAGAGAAATGGGGTTTAACGTCCACTCAACACAAACTAGGTCATTTCGGGACTAAAATATGGTTTAATTTTATTTCTATAATTCGCTTGCGCGTAGGGATCTTTAGCAGTGGGAGGAAACGGGAGTGCCCGGAGGAAACCCACGAGGTTGAGAAGGCGCCCCTATCTCCATGCCACATACGCTCACACCAGGGATCAAAACCACCGCTGCAAGCCAGAGGTGACCGGCCAGCTAGAGGTCGAAGCGCGGCACTCTAGACCACTAGGCTATCCCCTACCCCCCCCCCCCCATATCTATACAGCACAAAGTACGGGTACTCACATAGTTACATTTATTTCTGTAAATGAAATGAAATGGGGGTTTAACGTCGTACTGTTCTGCTCCTGACTGGGTTAATGAAGATGGGCATACGTCATACAGTGTGCTATGAGAGACATTTTGTTAGGGCAACAACGCTACGACCGAATTCTAACTGCCAGGGCATCTTGTGCCTGCACGCCAATAATGTATACACGGGACCTCAGTTTTTCATCCCATCCAAATGAAAAGACACCTATCCTGGTCAGTCCCCTCTATCCTGGTCACCCCCCTCTATCCTGGTCACGCCCCTCTATCCTGGTCACACCCCTCTATCCTGGTCACGCCCCTTTATCCTGGTCACGCCCACTAACAATGCGAGACCACGTTGGAAAATCCTGATGAACTTTCTCTGCCAATGTAGGGAACAAACACACAACCTCCAGGATAACGAGCCAGCGCCTTACCCACTAAGCCACCTCGGCTCCCATTTACTTAGGAAACAACACACAAAAATAAAACATTACAAAAGTGATGTGTTTCGTTGTTTATTCATTATTTCTTGAGAGGTCTATACAGTGAATGACCCATGTACTGTACTTGATAGCAAAAGGTAAATTCCACCTACATATTATTTTTATAGAAAAAAGTCTGGTTTTATCCAGATACTGTATATTTCAATGGTCTCCATTTCCAGATGAAGACTGTCAGATTTAAGTCATTTACAAGCGTATCACAAATATCGTGTTAGTTGGTCGGCCTTAGGTAATGGGTTTTTAGGGATTTTAACACAAAATTAAGCATTTTATTCCTCAGAAAGTTATCGTGATTGGCCCTTTAAGACTTAAAAATGACTTTATTTGTACATGAAAACAATAAGTGAATACCTGTCGAAACGTCGTGCTATATGTGTATAAACCATACATTATCCTTTGTTTTGTTTTGATGGTGCTGGGGTTATATTAGTATCGTATGGAGAACACAAAAATAAATTGTTGAATGAGTCGCATTTCTTTTTATTACACACATTTACAGCACTGGTGACACCATTTATTTCTGACAGTGCCACATGTATCAGTTGGAGAATTTTATTACGTGTCAGCCGGAGTGGGATTTCAAATTGGTCATCAAATTAACGTGTAGGATTCACTGTAGGTGTTTATATGTCTAGAGAATAGATTAACATGATGGTCATTGTACTGTTGGTACAATAGTTCAAGGAGCTAAATCACTAATATTTGGGACCGAGAAATTAACACAAATGGGTCGATGTAATGCATATAATAATGTGATATGAATGTATATAAACTGATTTACATTCAATCGTTTCTGTCTTACGGTAATTTCTAATCAGTTATGTTCAGTGAAATACACCACAAATCTCAATCGAATCTCTATCTCTCGCATCTGGTTATTCTAGTCTACACTGACAGTATCTATTGTGCACGCTCTCCAGATAAGAATATGGCATCACCGTTTGAAATGACTAGTGGAATATGTCTGGCCTCTTTCTTCGAGTCACTTGTTACAAATGACGCTGAAAAGCATTATGGTACACAACGTGTACCAATGGTAGTTTTTTTTAATTTTGTCTTAAATATTGGATATCAGAAGCCCATCTTTTCCTGGTAAGATCACAGCATCAATGTTGATTTAAATTGACAAATAATTTGTGTTTTGAATGCTGAAAACTTTGGATGATATTGAGTTAGAGACTAAGCTACTTTAAATTGACAAATAATTCATGTTTTCAATGTTGAAGACTTTGGATGATATTGATTTAAAGATTCAGCTACTTTAATATCTACGGGAAATGGGGAGACAGGATGTACTAGCGCAACCCTACTTGATATATATTGGAGGGGGGGGGAGACATGATGGTCTTTTCACCGTCAACAACTGCACATATAGCGCAACTCTACTTAAAGACAGATTATGTAAAAAGAAACACAACAGTTCTATGTATCAATATTCTGCTTGATAAACGACAAGAGAATCATTGTTGAAACGTAGCTTTAATAGAAATACATTAACTGTTATCCATATAGAACTGCTGTGTTTATTTTTTAATGTGTTCAATTATTAAATGTCATTCAAACAGTATAACAGATTATGTAATTGCTAAATCTGCCTATTACAGATCCTTTTTGCGGGGCATCAAATGTTATATAAACTATTTATTAGATACGCCACATGAGTCTATGACAGACCTTATGATCTAAAGAGCGTGCATTAAACCATTAGAACACACCCGTCCCCCTGTACGGTAATAAATCTATAAAACTAACAATTGAAAAGTGGAATGAATCTAGAATAATGCAGTCTTACAACATATTATCTTTGCTGGAAGAACAAAACATCAACTTATTCCAGACAAAAACAAAATGTTATGCATCTTTACAAATTATTTGTACGCAAATATTTTCGTACCTTTTTGATCCTTTTATTTAAGTGATAAAATTGTGAATATTCTCACAATAACGTCTGCTTAATAAATTAAAAGTCACAACTTCCAATGCTATTCACCCAACTAACAAAATATAAATAACGAAATAATGAAATATTGAAATAAGATCAACATAAAAATAAATGAAATGAAATGGGGTTTAACGTCCTACTGTTCTACTTTGACTGGGCTAATGAAGACGGGCAAATGCCATACAGTATGTGCTACAAGGGAAATTATGCCCTGATCGCGGCCCTACGACCTTCTCTTATATTGAATTCCATCTGCCAGGGACTCATCTTTTTGTCCATCCAAATGACTATCTCAAAACTAAACAAGAGTAAGAATACTTTTTAATAGAATAATTCTAAGTTTTCTATGTGAACAAAGTTTTCATCAAGGGCTTAGAATAAGAAAGAAAAAAGACAACTTTTCTGCAATTCAGCTTTCAGGTGGCACTCGACAAAAACTATGTCACTTCAGGACTAACATATGGTTCAATTCTATTTCAAAAATTTGCCTGCATGTAGGGGTCTTTAGCAGTGAGAGGAAACCAATGAGGACTGAGAAAACCCACGAGGTTTGATAGGCGACCCTTCTCCTTGTCACATACAAGCTGTGAATCGAAACCACCCCACTTGTCTCAAAGACGGGCCTTATGATGCAAAGCGTGGGCATTAACCATACAGCCATCTACACCCCTTTCCAAAATTGGAAGTTCATGAAGTTGTCATGGACACGTGACAAAAGAAAAAGAGAATCTTCCCATATACAAAATAAGACACCTTAGTTGACGGAATTCAAAGAAAATAGCCAAATTTTCACGTAGAGCATACAACATGAAGGAAGTCTGGCTTCATTAGTATGGATGGTGTAAAAAACAGAACGCAAAAAACCATTTCGTTTCAACATCATAAATTCACAAAAAATGTTGTAGTAATTACTGTTGTTGTTCACATACAATAATAACCCACAAGCGGAAGACATGTTTATTCTGTATCCATGGAGATAAGATTATTCAAATGAGGCAATGAAACAGGAACATGTAAAACAATCGTGTAATTATCTGATAACCCACCTGATTGATCTGAAACAACCAATCAATGGTCATCTCACAAACACTACGATTTCTTTGGACAAGTTAAACAACCTAGCTTTAAATGTAATTACTTGGACTGTCATCTTTCGATTTTCTCTACCTCATTTCTACGTCTTTCATATCAACATATGTACTTTCAAGAGTACAATACGTTCATTTGTACCAAATAATCCCAGACATTAACCCTTTGGTGACTGGTACATGTAAATATTTACAACTCAAATCTGTCCCTGTCAGATTTCGGTCTTTCAAGCAAACAAGGAGAGAGAGAGAGAGAGAGAGAGAGAGAGTTTAACTTAACACAAGGTCATTTTGGGACTAAATTAAAGTTCAATATTATTTCAATAATTTGCTTCCACAGCACGTAGGGATCTTTACGAGTTAGAGGGAAACAGAAAAAACTCATGAGTTTGGACAGACGACTCTACTCCTTGTCACATACAACGGGAGAATCTAACCCACATCACTTGACTCAATGACATACTTTATGATCCAATGCGTGCACTAACCATTCATCCCCACCCCTGAGATTTATTGAAATACAAATTGCACCATATGTTACGCATGAAATGACAAGGCATGCGGCTAAAAGGCAAAAAAACCCAAAACCAAATATAAAAAATAATTGTCAAACCTCATTAAACAATTTTATGATTACAGAAATCCCGAAGGATACAAGATACTTTGACACAAAAAAATCACTATAGCCTGGAAATATATGTACTGAAAAATTGACAAAACTGAAATGCTCAAGTAAAAATTGATGTTTCTGATATTAAAAATGTTGAACTGGACAGTATATTGAAGTGGGGGAAGGGCTGAATCTGAGAGGGGTTTTACATAGGCTAAGCCTGCTCCCCAATCCCATTCAGTCAACCTGAATAAAATATTGTTTAAAAAAGAAAAAAAGAAAAAAAAGCTGAATCTGACATGCAAGATGTTGAACTGGACAGTACTTTGAAATATAGATGGTTCCACATCAACTTGATTGAGAACAATATAACAATCATTGAAACTATTGGTTTCCTTCACAGGCCCGGATCCAGGATTTTGTTGAGGGGGGGGGGGGACACATTGGAGAAAACGGTAATATGTTACAACTTTGGATTGTTTGGTCAGTAGAGACAATGTGTAAATCATGTTTATATCATCTAATAAAGAGCAGATATGTGAACTACAACAGTAACAAAGCAAACGAAAATGAAAATTAACTGTCACTGGATCCACGCCTGCTTCATGTTAGATCTGGTCATTTATAACAAATAAAGTAATGGGAGATATGTGTGTGTGTGTGTGAGGGGGGAGGGGGTCCTTCAACACGATAACTTCAATGTAATTTCACAAATTAAAGACTGGATTATTGATGGATCGCCACCGGTTTTTGTCAGGAAGGAACCAGATAATAATTTGCTAGCAATAAGAGAAAACGGGAGGACCAACAGAAAACTGGCAAGGTTGGATAGGCGACCCTACTCCATGTCATATACAAGGAGATATTCAACGAACCCATGCCATTTGACTTAATGACAGACCTTCAGATCAAACACGCCCTCTTCATTTTTTAAGGGAGAGAGAGAGAGAGAAATGGGGTTTAACGTCCCCTCGACACAAAACAGGTCATTTCGGGATTAACATATCTTTTAATTTTATTTCAATAATTCGCTTGCCAGTTGACTCAATGGCGGGCCGTATGATACAGCGCGCACGCTAATCGTTCAGCCATCCATTCCCCCTCCCCCCATTTTCTATGGAGCCACAATATCTCAATGAGTTAGCAGGAGGTGAATCAAAACCATGTTACTTTACTCAATGACAGACCTAATGATCCAACACAAGTCAAACCATTCGACCACACAAACCAGCTCTATTGAATATCTGTGTGGATATTTCCTGGTTAATAAATGACTGATGAACACTTTCACCAATATGGACGATTACCATTAACAACCAGCATAGCTTTACAATTATTACCATTATCAATTTATTACTGTGAAATGGTGTGTGTGTTAATAGACAGACAGAAATGAAACTAGTAACAACATAACACTATTGTTCATCAGATTTCTATATTTGGCAGAAAGGGGGTGGGGTGGGGTGATGTCTATCTAGGTCTTTACATTTAAATAATCTCCTGCGTGTCTTCTTCTCGAACACACACAGCAGCAAATCCAATTCTTGACACCAAAGAATTATTTTAAATCATCTCTTTTCTGAAGTATGTTAAATTCTGCTTGCTCTTCTACTTTAAAATAAAATAATTTGCAGCAAATCATTTTCCAAGGCCTTTTCTTCCATGAACAGATCAAGTCCCAAATGGCTATCCACATTGGTTTTACAGGATAATGCCAACGAAACCAATAAAAAATCTTTTCTAAAATAACAACTCATTTTCTCTGCAAAACAATTTCCGTAGTTTTTATATTTTTCTCATTAAAACAAAGAACTTGTTTAAAAGAATGATCATTTATGGTTATTTCACAGTTGGTTTCTGCTGTGTTACAGACAGTGAGGTGTTAGAGTGATGATGGTGTGAAATACAGTATCTTACTGTCATCCAATCAAACATCAAAGTTTCCTCAAGAGAAGATTTTAACAATAACTTTAAATCGTCTGCTTAAAAGGTTTGGATGGAAACGTTTAAAAAATGTAGGGTAAATGGGACAATTAGCATAAACAGGGGAATAACGTGACAACATAACTAATGGAGAGTTATCTTAAGATTTCTGGACAAAGAACTAAGCTTCAAGAACTCGGTTTCTAGTGGTTTAATGCAAGCACGTGAAATCATTTAGTCAGGTGATGTCGTATTGATTCCTTGCTTGTATGTATCAAGGAATAGGGTTAGGGGATTAATCCTGGGTTCTCTGGTTTCCTTCCATTCCCAAAGACCCTCATACTCCTGCGCAGTGTTTCGTTTGATTAGAACTAATCCACTTCACACTGCTATCTTGAGTGAACATTGTTGTGCTAAATTATTGTTGGTCAGTAGTGCCATTACCAACCAATGACCTACATTGTAACAAACAATATCGGGGTTAACCAGACCTCAAAATATGTTACCGCGATGTATCTAGTGACAATCGCGACTTGTTTACGTCATAACCCGCGAAATTTATTATGCTCGATTATCCAATGCCAACATGTTTTCTTCGTCGGCCATTTTGAAAATTATGCCGAATGCGAGAAGAGAGGAGGGATTTGATTGGACGTTAAAAAGAGACACGCCCCGCCCAATTTCAAGAATATGACTTCTATCCAGCAATGGTAAGAGAGGGATTTCTCGTGCCATTTCTTCAGGAATATGAAAGACCCTATGTGCAAGTGACGAGTAGGGTCGTCTGTCCAACCTCGTGGGTTTTCTCTGAGTTCTCCGGTTTCCTCCCACTACTAAAGACCCTATGTGCAAGTGAATAGTATTGAATGATATGTTAGTCCTGAAATGACTTAGTCTCTCTCTCTCTCTCTCTGCTAAAAGCCACTAAGTTTGTGTTGATAATTATTCCTTTGTGTGTGTGTCTCTCTCTCTGTCTCTGTCTCTTTAAAGTAATCTATACCCATAACCATAGTTTTCTCTGGTAATTTTAATATACATTTGATCAGTAATATTTAAATAGTAGCATACACCACTAGAACAAAGGAGGCCAAATTATGCAGTGTCAAATTTTTACTTGTTTCCAACCTCAAGACAAGCTTAGGACATTAATGACCTACTGGTTGTAAGAGTTAAGGGTGGCGATTGGTCCCTACAGTAGGTAGACTCGATAGACATTAATAACAGTAGGTGACAGACGCTGTGCTTCATTACCCTAATGATTCTGGTAATTCCATACATTGTCTGCTCGTATCACCAAGGGAAGCACAGTTTTTATTCTTATTGATTGATGACTGCTTTACACCTATTTCTCGAAATGGCGAAAGTTATGAGAACAGACAAGAAAATAAGTCACAGAACATTGTTTTTAAAAAGATGTCGTTTATTAGCCATGTGTTATATATATTCAGAGCGCATCGTTTCTCTTTCTGGCAATGAAATAGGTTTTAACGCCCTACTTTCTGCTAACGAAGACTGGCATGTTGTGGGTTCTTTTACATGTATGCCAATAGGTACATAGGTGGATATGACCAGTCTTACTTCACAAATGGACCTGGTCGGTCTTATTTCACAGGTGGATCTGGTTGGTCTTATTTCACAGGTGGATCTGGTTGGTCTTATTTCACAGGTGGATCTGGCTGGTCTTTCACCAAATTCATGTAAATGGCCAATAACACGAAAAAAGGTAGGACCTCTTGGAATAGGGTCATCTACCTTTAATCCTCCAACTGCTGAAGACTCCTTCATGGTCAGCTTTAAACTGAACACAAGTACGAATTAGATGGTTTGGGGTGATTTTAAATGATTTTTATAAATGTTAAAGAAATTAATGTTAAATATAAAAGATTAAATGAAACCCGAGTTACAGTGATGGAATGGTGATAAAATAGAATGCAGTTATCCACTCTAACCAACGACGCTAACCATCATTTGACTGTCTGCTACGAAAATAATCAAAATAAACTGCATATATAAATGACACAGCGAGACAACAAACATAAAACGGTTTGGAGACTTTATATAATTGTTCTGGAATGAATAATGTTTTTCTTGTGGAGTCTAATCAGACATAACTGGTGTCAGAAGTCATACTCCGAGGTAGAAAATCAATGCTAATAGTGACCGAGTGTCTGGTAAACGGAGTCTAACTTGTGTTTGAGAGTGATTCGTAGTGACAATGACAAACTTTCCCATACTTTGTTGCTAGTATTTTAAATCAAGGAGAAGAATGAGCTTTAAAAGTGAATAAGTCAGTAAATTGTCTGTCCAGCAACCAGAATCAGAGAAACCCGTCTGTCTTCGCCATGTAAACAAATGAATCAAACCAAGTTTTATGGTCAGTAGGCTCAATAAGGGCAATCATTAGCATTTATTTCTCTTATGGTACACTAACATGGATGGATCCAGTCCTTCACGTTTAAGGGGAGCTTTTGCTCCTGCTCCTCTAAACAAACATTGGCTTTCTTTCACTGGTGTAATTAAAGACTCCTGCAAATAATCTAAATCGCTCTCCTAAATATTGAGATTAATAAACTACTTTCAGTTTTTGTTTACTTTTTGTGCACTTGAAAGATGCCTTGGCAATAGGAATTCAATGTAAGAGTAGAACTCAGCACTGCTGTCCGGGCAAAATTTCACTCCTAGCTCACTGTAAGGCACTTGCCCATTTTAATGAACCCAGTCAGAGCAGAACAGTAGGACGTTAAACCCAATTTAATTTCATTTCAGCAATCAAGAAACTGGTACCTATAGCCGAATTGAATTTGAAAGCCTCCGATTAACTATTAATACCCAACATAAAAAGTCTGAAGGTCTCATTGTCTCATTTCTTTAACTTCTCACAGTACCTCGGGAGTTTGATTAACATTTACATTTCGTCTGAAAGTGTAAGTAAAGTAAATTAAATGTTATAATTGTTGGTTGAATGTAAATTGTCCATCCGGAGTCAGACCAATCAATGTTATATTATTTCTCTCAGACCTCTACTATTATTATCAACTGTCTTGAGAGGTAGTCAAACTTTCTTATGTTCCACAGGTTAAACTGTTCTCTGTAAGTAATTAATATGTAGTCTGCATAAATAATCTTCTAGGCTGTCCGACATAGAGGGTTTGGCGTCAAAATGGTCTAACATGTACTTTAAATAATTAGGCCTGTCATTGAGCCATTTGGCTTTATTTGATACCATACTTGTATGTAAAAACCCCATGGGTATTCTTTGGATCTTCCTACTAAATTTGAAACTATAAAAACTATAATAAATGTGAAACTATAAAAAATGAAATAGGCGCAGCGCAGAGGCGGATCCAGGATTTTCAGAAAGAGGGGGCGTGCTGCACCAACTTGGGAGTGCGAAGCCCACAACCGTGATTTTTTAGTGTAAAAAATGCCCACAAGGACTAATTTCATACTAGTACTGTAAATTACGATTTCCAACCTAACCTATTTTTGTTCACCTTTCTCGCGAGAATATATGGAGCTAAAAATTGTTCGCCACCTCAAAAAATAGACTGTGCCCCCCTCTGGATCCGCGCCTGCAGTGTTTTAATCACCGAAAGGTTTGACAAAAATAAAATTGATTCTAGTGAACTTGAGACTCTTTAAAGATACATTATGCAGGTCTGTATATTGTCTTCAAATATTATATAAATCGTTATTTAGACATTTATCTACAAGCCCATAATAAACTCTCTAGAACATCGGATGGCAGAGATTTAAGCAAATTAAAATACAGTTGTGATTCAATGATTAAATTTTGAAAATGACAAAACAATCTATACCACATCTTGTCAAAAACTCTAAGTATCGATATTAAAAATAATAATCACTTGTACGACACTCTTGAGTTCAAATTGCCATAGGGCTTGATATTTGATCAGGTAGCCTTATAAATAAAACTATTATTTCCAGGTCTACCAACAAGTGGAAACGGCTCTTCAAACGCGAATTGATACTCGTGTATCATATCCGACAAGCGTAAGATGTAAATTTGTCGGTCATCAGGGATGATTGTATTTAGAATAATGAAGTTTAGTCAGACAATCTAATTATAAAAACGTTGCCAGATCTGATACGAGCTATTTGATAATTAGTTGATGAAGGTTTCGTCTAGATATTAGTCTCGATATTCAATCGTATATATTAATAACAAACAACTGCTGAAATCGGGTCAACAATATGATTGACATATTTCATTATCGCGTATGTCTGTGTGTCATGACCTAATCACCTGACTGTATCCGCAGTACTTAACAGATCGACTTTAACAAACGCTCGTATTCTTATTTAAATACAAATCTTTTATCCTTTTCATCACGAGAATATTACTTTAGAATATTAAATCACAGATGAAAGAATTTATCGAGAAGATAACGATATATCTTTCTGTCAGTCTGAATCAATTTTGTTATATCAATTTATAAAATCAACCACCTCCAACCCTAACATAGACTGTACTCTAATAATTCTTACGTTAGAGAGAGAGAGAGAGATGGTTTATAAATCCACACAACACATACTTGGTCATTTAGGGATTAAGGTCATCTAGGGATTAAATACGGTTCATTTTCATTTCATTGATTCAATTGCATGTAGGGGTCTTTAGCAATGGCAGGAGCCGGAGAACCTAGGTAAAACCCATGAGATTGGATAGATAACCCTACACCTTGCCTGTAAAAGTGGGGAATCCAACTCACGCTACTTTAACAGACTATACTTCTTGTCACGTATTAACTTGGAAACAAAACCCAACCGATTGACCCAATGACAGGCCTTATGATCTAAAGTGCTTGCATTAGCAGTCCTTCACGCTTTTGCTTTTCTCAATGCACATCGGCTTTCCTTGGCAGGAGTCATTAAAGACTCCTACAAATTAGCTAAATCGCTCTCCTAAATATTGCGATTAGTAAACTACTTTCAGTTTTTGTTTACTTTTAAACTACACACATTCAAGGTACCAGGAGCTTTTTATGGCTCCCGTGCAATTTTATAAACATGAAGGACTGCATTAGACTGTTCGAGCTCCAGAATTCATAAAAAACCTTTGTAGTGCCGCCATGATATCCACGACAGAATGAAAATTTACAATGGAATATGTCCATTGCAATAAGGCAGGGTGGATGATAAGCATGTATCATAAGGTCTGTTATTGAGTCAACTGGCGTAGTTTTGATTCCCCAGTTGTACGTAACAAGGAGTAGGGTCGCTTGTCCAACCTCGTGGGTTTTCTCCAGGTCCTCCGGTTTCTACCCACTGCTTAAGACCCTTACTGCAAGCAAATTATTGAAATAAAATTGAACCATATGTGAGTCCCGAAATGACCTAGTTTGTGTCTAGTGGCAATTAAGGACCATTTCTCTCTCAGATCATGTCAATTGATACATAAAGCTTTTATTTCTTTCTTTTTTCTCTCCCTCACAATTTTATTGACTGAAATTTGTAATTTAAAACATTACCATACTCTTTATTAAAACCGTCAAAAATAACCTCACAATCTGTTTACAATGTTTTTAAATTTTACAATCTTAATCAAGTTTTTATCGATATTGTATCTTCAAGAGCTGTTTTATTTGATTCTGAGAATGCTGAGATAAAACTACACAAACAACTACAGATATTGGATGAAAACATCGTCAGAAAAACTTACTTCCTGAATGTCGACAAACAAATAAAAAATAATGAAAGAAATAAACTATCTTTTCGTGACTTGATGTCTAATTTCAAATCTGTCCAGAGTTTCTTGTCAGAAAGTTTATAAGTTGTTCTTCTGTCTCCCAACCAGACAGAGCCATTTATTTGCGTCTTTGATGCTTATTATTAGTTTTATGGTAATCTCACGTAGAAAAAATAAATAAAGAATATATCCAATGATCTTTTTCTGAATAATTTTCAACACTAGACGACGTCTTGGCGGAGAAAACGCCACCTTATCTGACATTGTTTAACTAGTAAATGACCAATAAAATTTGACGTGTTTGTGAAGCTTTCAGATTCTCTGACTTTAGATAACGCAATTATACACAAGATAACCTTACGCAATAAAATGGGTCATGATATTAAACATTAAAACACAAAGATTCTGGTTGACGTCGTCTTAATTCCGAGACAACAGATCGTAGAATTCTAATTTCTTGATATGTATTAGAATGATATTCATAGAGACTGTGGCCCATTGGCAGAAGCAATCAATCTGACGACGGGGAAATCAAACAAAAGTAAAGATGAAAGTCAACTCAACATCACACATAGAATTGGCAGCAAACACAAGAGAAATTAACTACATGACCTTGCATCGGGTATTTCGTGTTTTGTAAACACTGATTTTAGTACCTTTTCTGATTGATTCACGGAAACTTGTATTCAAAAGGCCAAGCTTCTCAAGTTTTTCCTGAATAGGCTGTGGCGGACATAGGAAATATGTCTTGAGGCTGGGATCGCAGGCAGAACACTGAGAAAAATTGGTGTCCATGGGGATTGCACATATTTGGTGAGAGAAAGAGAGAAATTGGGTCCACTTGACACAAACTAGGTTATTTTGGGACTAAAACATGTTTCAATTTTATTTCAATAATTCACCTGTGTGTAGGTATCTTTAGCAGTGGACCAAGAGAAAACTATGAGGTTGAACAGGCAACATTACTCTCTTGTCGCATACAACCAGCAGGAATCAAAACCACGTAATTTGAATCAATGAAGCAGACCGGACACAGTAACTATTCGGCCATCTATTCTCCACTAGCACCCCCCCACCATCCATTCTTGGTCTCCAATGAGAAAACATCAAAAATTTACACATTGTATAATAATAGGTTGGAATTTTATGCTATTACTTTGAGCCAGAGGAGTACTGGAGCCCTAGAAGTCCCGCTCCCCACTCCCACCCGCCAGGATCCGCCAGTGTGAAAACAAGCGGTAGTTTGAGAGTTACTGGTGCTCTACACGATGATGAGGAATCCAATTTTACGAAACACTTCTTTAGAATTATCTGTGTCTTTTATCATTTCCTTCTATAAACACTTTTAGCCGACATTTGTGAAATTACTCTTGATTTAAGTCGGTGAGTACATAAAGTTTTACATGGAAGCCATGTACATCAAATTATTTATAGTTAAATATTTATATTGAAGACCTTGGAAGTTTGAAGTTGTCTATTACACGAACAGTACAAATCATATTTTATATTATTCGTATCAAAACATTTCTTACAATTAAAATGTTCCTTATACATATAAGGAAACAGAGGGAATATTACAAATTAGAATTAAAATGTACTTTACATTTTTTGTTTCTCAAACATACATGTGAACAGAAGGAATACTACAAATTTTATAAATTATGGATGATCCACAAATATCTTTTTCAAAATTAATTTTTTGTTATATGACATTATTACCTGTAATTTAACAGGAAAAGAAAATTAATTTTATTCAAGTTATTCTGTAGCAATATTGTTAATTGAAACCAAATCATGTTTCTAAATTCAATTGTATATTTTGCATTAAAGCATTCAAGACATTGTTTTTTCATCCCATCCAATCAACAAGACACAGGTGTCCATGTCAGGCCCTACGTCCTGCCCCACTGACAAGGGGCAACCATGCTGCAAAATCCTGCGACCTCCAGTCAACAACGGGGGGCCATCCTGCGACCTCCAGGCTAGCGTGCCAGCATTTTTCTCACTTAGCTAATGTGATTCGCCTAAGTTTAAGGTCAAGCAAATCTCATTTATATCTGAAATGAGAAACCTAGATTTAAGATACTTCGTATTTGCATTCATTCTTTCGATTCTCAACAACGTTGGCCTGTCTCAACACATCCAATGTATAAATGTTTATATGAAAGAATTATAAAAGCAGATAGAATCAGGTTCTATGAATTAGTATTGTTTCTTTCAAGACAATTACATATAATATTTATAAAGCCGGTGAGATTTGTATCCAAGGCAATTTTCATCCAATCCAAATATTCAGTATAACAAGATTTCTTGTTAGAATAGCCAGGGTACCTCGGTACTTAAAGAAGCAGCCATTCTGTAGATTGTCTACTTAACATATTAATTCCTGATAGTCTGTGACAGCCACTCTTAATCAACCATGAAATAAATTCCTAGTTTTATCATGTTTTTCCCTTCTCACGAGAGCTGCGAAAGCTTCCTCCATTTGCGAAGAAATAACATCATCATTAACGAGTAAAGCTCTGTGATTTTATGTCTTCTTCAAGAAATGTTAAAGACTCTTCAATAATTGGTCAATCAAATCTTCTGAGAATTAAGATCTCATTTAAAAACACAGATTTCAGCATTAAAAACAAATCTATTAGAAGCCTGTTCATTGGTGCATGCAGTACAACTTAAGATTGGTTCACCAATCATAAACCTTTTGATGTTTTGAGATAGAAAATCTGTCATTACCATGAGATTAACGAGCTTCTTTCAACAAATAATTTTATTTAGCAAAAACTCTCTACTTTACACAAGATTTATTTAAATGCTTTGATTCCTCATCGAAGATTTTCTCTTTTTTATTTACTTTTTCTTTATCTATTTTACAGAGAGAGAGAGAGAGAGAGAAATGGGTTTTAAGGTCCACTCAACCCAAACTAGACCATTCAGGACTGACATATGACTCAATTTTATTTCAATAATTTGCTTGCGCATAGGGGTCTTTTTAGCAGTGAGATAAAACCAGATCACCAGGAAAAAACCCACAAGGTTGGACAGGCGACCCTACTCCTTATCACGTACAAGTGGGTATTCAAACCAATGCCATTTGACTCAATAACAGATCTTATGAAATGAAATAGGGTTTAATGTCCTACTATATATCTGCTCCTAAACTGGGCTAATGAAGACGGGCATACGCCATACAGTGTGCTATGATGGAAATTTTTCCTGGGCAGCGGCACTACTTATATCAAATTCCAAATGCCAAGAGATCTTTTAAAGCACGCCAATGTGTACACGAGACCTCGTTTTTTTGTCCCATATGAATGACTAGACAGTTTTCCTTGTCAGATCCTCTGTCCTGAATCACTGACACGGGGGAAACCACTCCAGAAAATCAGGATGAACTTTTTCGGCCAAAGCAGAGATCGAACACCCGACCCCCAGGCTATCGAGCCAGCATCTTACCCACTTAACCACTGTAAGCCTCACATACCTTATGATCCAAATCAGTACTCAACACCTTTTGAGCAACTAAACAGTTACATTAAATCCCAACACTCAGTAGAAACACAATGGTTTTCCATAATTCGCAACAAATTCTTTAAATATTAAATATAATTCACATCAAAACCATAACATGATTAAACAAATGGTCGCAGAAACAGGAAACCTGAAAGATGTGTGAATAGAAAAACAAGTTCATCTGATACATATCAACTGAAATATATTGGTTTATGTTTGTAAAATGTTTAATATTTAATGAAAGCTAGTAGAAATCTGATAGAAAATTGCTAGGGATTTGTTCAGGATTTGAATTACAGTACCCTGAGGGACAGTGTCTAACAATGGTACAATTAGCATATGGTACAATTTTAACTAAATAATTTGCTTGCACTTAGGGATCTTCAACAGTGGAATGCCACTGGAGGACCTGGAGTTTTAAGTTTCATCATTTTCAGATAAAAATTGTGACCTCTAGAGTGTCCACAAGCTAAAAACGTGATTTCTGTACAGGGGCATAATCCATGAAGTTTTGATGCTATACATGTCAATATCGAAAGCAGTCGAGATCTTATGGGGATAGACCTATATTTCAAGTTTCGTCAAAATTGGGTAAGAATTGTGACCTGTAGAGTGTCCACAAACAAATGGTGGACAGACGTCCGGACAGGGGCGTATAAAAATCCTGTATCCAACTGCGACTGTGTTGTACGTTTGTCAGTAAAAACTTTGTTTATTTTACTCTGAATTCTAATGTATATTATGAACCAAATTACTGACAGAGAATTAACAGTTCCACCATTTTCCATATTTATTATACCATCCATGTAATTCAACAAGTGATAAAACAGATATAATTTCCACGGACCAATCAGATAAATCACAATATTACTACCGAACACAACAAATAGATCACAATACTATTGTCATTGACACCAACACAAATTCTAATTCATGATAATAAAACAAATTTAAATAATGACACAATGTCTAGTCATGCACAGAATGCATGGGTTGTATTTATAAACATACACTAACATTAAAAGACTGGTTGTTCTATTGATGGGTGGTTCAATGTATGCTCGGGAAATCATAAGATTTGAAGTGGCATGGTGTTGATTACTCGGTTGTCTGTGACAAGGAGTAGGGTCCCCAGTCCGATCTCCAGTGTTTTCTCTGGATCCTCAGGTTTCCTCCCACTGCTAAACACCCATATTCTTGAAATATATTTGAACCATAATTATGTTAGTCCTGAAATGACCTACTTTGTGTCGTGTGGACATTTATGGGCATTTTTGTTACTTGGTGACATGATCTCCATTGCCTGCCTATTTCTGATCGAACTGTTTATAAACCCCTCACTCTAACTTTTAAATGTGTAAATGGCACTGCTCCCAAATAACTTTGTGAACTTGTTCAATCTTACATTTCATCGAAAAATCTGTGATCAAATTCTCTCAGTTGGCTGATGAAACCAAGTTACAGGATGACAGTTTCGGGTTATCGTTCGCTTGAAGTAGCTACTGCTAGAAGGTGGAAGTTATTACCCATTAACCTACGCCAATGCACGGCATTAACGTCATTGAAGAAACTTTTTAGAAACTCCTCTGTTGCAAACAAGTTATTACTGAGAGCTAAAGACTTTATACAGATATGTTTTGTCGAGTGCTACGACCAAAAGTTTTGTGGAGTTTTGGTGCTATAGAAATGGACATTTATCATAATTATTATAAAAAATCAAATTCGATACGGTAGTACTATTTGGATGACTAACCATATCAAAAATCGATACACAATTGTCGAAGGAATATGCATTCCCAGTCGAACTTGAATTGAGGCAGGGCAACACTCTTTTTAAAAATGTCTCCCACAAAAAGAAAAACAAACCAGAAGAATCGATGAGTGGTGCATTTTTTGTGAAACTGTCCCTAAACATTAGTTTTATTTGTTGGTCATAACAACACCGTCGAGAAGAAATGAATATAACTCCCCGTTAAAATAATAAATTTTTTCCGTTGTGAATATTGAATCAGACTACAATATACAGATGATAATGATGGCCTCTGGAGTCTGGACAAACGAATGAAGAGAAAATAAAAAGGATGATAATAGGAAATAAAGAGAATAACAAATAAAGCAGAATAATTCTAGTGTTCGGGGGACAGAAGGAGAGAGACAGAGAGAGAGATAGGGTGGAAGTCGTTACCTATTAGAGAGAGAGAAATGTGGTTTAACTTCCACTGGACACAGACTAGGTCATTTTGGGACTAACATATGGTTTAATTTTATTTCAATAATTCGCTTGAGCGTAGGGGTCTTTAGCACGGGGAGGAAACCAGAGTACCCGGCGGAAACCCACGAGGTTGAGAAGGCGCCCCTATCTCCATGCCACACATCACATATAGGGATGTGCATGTATATGGCTGTGCTTATTTATTTTTTCCGTTAAATTCACTAGGAAAACACCAGATCCTGGAAATAATAGTGATGAGTTTAATTTAAATTTGGATATTGCTTGCATTCTCATTTTATCATATCATTTTGAATAATAAATGACATTTCCCACCAACAAAGGATTATTTATGATCTGCCATCTTTGTTCACCTACAGGGTATACATCCATTAACGGCTCTCAAAACAATAATTATAGAAAACAAAAAAGAAAAATACAGAATAATTTCACCCAATAACTCGACAGAGGTTATTCATGCTAAAATCATGACCATAAAAAATGTGACATTCTTTGTCTAGGTTCAGAGGTAAAAAACAAGGCATATTTCGTAAAGAACGATCCACAAATATAAATAACCTTATTATAGATTTACGCAGCAGTATATTCCTCCACCATCCATTGTTTCAAACTCATAAATAAAAGGGTATTGAATGTTTTAAGCCAATAAGACGACAATCTCATAGAAATACCTATATAAAACATTGCGTTAAAAACCACGCAAGTCACCTCACGAACCCACAGATCAATTATCACCACTGACTTTTTCTGTCAAATCCATTAAAGTTTTCGATCTTCCCAAATCCTTCTGCAATTATCATTGTTCAATAAAACAAAATCTGGTCAAAAGATCACAAATGTTTATCAGACTAAAGCTAGCAATTTAGTTAACTATTTCCTATCCAGCATGAGATAATGATTTCCGAGAAGTAATGAAATCCAATGAAATGGGGCTTTAAGACCTACTGTTCTGCTCCGACTGGGCTGAGAGAGAGAGAGAGAGAGAGAGAGAGAGAGAGAGAAATGGGGTTTAATGTCCACTCAACACAAACTAGGTCATTTCGGGACTAACATACGGTTTAATTTTATTTCAATAATTCGCTTGCGCGTAGGGGTCTTTAGCAGTGGGAGGAAACCGGAGTGCCCAGAGGAAACCACGAGGTTGAGAAGGTGGCCCTTCTCCATGCCACATACGCTCACACCAGGGCTCGAAACCACAGCCGCAAGCCAGAGGTGACCGACCAGCTAGAGGTCGAAGCGCGGCACTCTAGACCACTAGACCATCCCCCCCCCCGACTGGGCTGATGAAGACAGGCTTACATTGTGCTATTAGGGAAATTTTACCCGGAGAGCGGCACTATGACCTACTCGTATATCAAATTCCAACTGTCACAGGATCTTTTACATGCACCGCAATTTGTACACGGGAACTTGGTTTTTCGTCCCATCCGAACAACTTGATAGCTGTCCTTGTCAGACCCTTGTTCTGGATAATGTGAGGGATTAGCCAATGAAACGATCTGTAACGTTGAGTCCTTGGAGTGAGGTGCACAGAACTGTGGGTAACACACAAGAAATATCAAAGCTGATTGGTTAATCAAATGTCGCAGCCTTCCAATACAACCAGTCAGATCTTCCTGTATTAGAGGCCATTGAACCGAAAATGTGAGAGTATAAAAGTGACTATCTTGGATTGTATTAGAGACCATTGAACTGAAAATGTGGGAGTATAAAAGTGACTATCTTGGACTGATTGACTCCTCTTGCCGTTTTATCAATGAAAGTAACATAAGGCAATCTGATAATTATATGATCTTATCCACAACTGATTTTCATCTAATTACCCATAATGACCGTAGATTATTCTAACGGGGGATAGCTTTAACGATACCATTGATTAACAAGATAATCATGTTTTTGATCCAGGAAACGAATAATGAACCAGTGATAGGTCACATGTCACATTAATAGGTTAAATTCTTGTGATTTTTCAAATTACCAGCATATGTTAATTTAAGATGTTATCTTTGTGGGAAACATAAAAAGTTTTGAAATGGATTACTGGTTAATCATAATTTTCATAAATAGTTTATTTCCCAGAATAGTTTATTTTCCAAAATAGTTTATTTCCATAAATAGAGATTACGTACGTAATCAAATAATTATTTTCATAAGTACATTTCATAAATAGTTTATTTCATACAGAGAAAGATATAAAGATTAAGCACCAATATATGGTACACTTTTATTTCGATAATTTGCTTGCTTGTCTAAGGAGCCCTAGTTTCAGTGGTTTGGAGCAGTGGAAGGTGTTCTAGTTTAGATGGTTTGGAGCAGCTAGGAGCCTTAGTTTGGGTGGTTTCACACAGTATAAGGAGCCCTAGTTTGAGTGGTTTGGAGCAGTATAAGGAGCCCTAGTTTGGGTGGTTTGGAGCAGTCAAACCAGCCCTAGTTTGGGCCGATCCAAGGAGCCCTAAATGACTCAGGATTAATAGCATATCCTGTCGATTACCTACTGTGTTCGCATTATATAAAGGTCATTAGGTTAGTGTAGAATACAAAAAAATGATTGACACTTCGTCTATGAATTAACGATGGTTATTTTTCTAACATCAATATTTGACCGTGGAATTTAATGTCAGAAGTCACTTGAGCATGACAAATTTTATATTTGATGCCAATCAGACACGAGTGATGGAAATGTTGGCTCGTTACCAGACTCATAAAGGTACAGAAGTCACTTTAAGAGATTGTGTATAAAATTCCAAATGGCTGAGATGATTTGTCACTCAAGTCGTCAATTTGGTTGTAGAATCCACCAATTTGATGTCCAATATGAATTGAAATAAACATTTGTCCCTGGACGGTCTTGCATCTAATATGATTATCCTCATGTATCAACCGAAATCTCTTTGACTCCATTTCTCTGATTACACAAAATATTGAGTGAGACAGAGAGAGAGAGAGAGAATGGTTCGATGTGGAATCAGGGCTGGTTGTTTTTATCTAAATATTCCTCTCTGTTGTCTAGGGGTACTTTAAGAACATTAGAGTCGATATATGGTATTGAATGTGACATAAAGTAGTAATGCTTGAACAGACCGACGTTAATATGGTGAAAGGATGATGTTTTTATGGGCTAATTCCACAGAGCATAAAGTATACCATCGAACATAAATTCTTTCTTTTGAAGTATTTATTTGTAAAATTTATGGACGTAGATTTCTTCCAGATCAAATAATCTTGACTTTACCAATACCTTCAATGATTTACGAAGAGTACAAAATCAGATATAAAAATCATCAACCCAAAGAAACCAACAATATGATGATTTAAGTACTGAATTTTATTTGCATGGGATTAGCGTGACCAGACAGAGGTAACCTTGTATATGTCAACATGACGCAAATAACGGAAGAATCTGGTCGTAAACCGGTAGTAAAAGATTCGAATAAGGAACTAAGGGGTCAACATACCAATGGGATAATAAAATAAAAAAGATAGGCTGGCACTGCCAGGCAGGATACGCCCACATTTTCGAGAGATGGACAGAGAACAAGCAATACCGAAAGTGATTTTTCCTACATCTTTAAGTCCTGTATTTCATACTGTATTGGGAGCAGCCATTTAGTTGGTCAGTTCCAGTCTGATATTAATGAAATTCGAAACCGACAATGATTATCGTGTGACGGTACACAACCTAGAAATGTGACTTTTCATCAAAATCGGATAAGAATTGTGACCTGTAGAGAGTCCACAACCATGATATACCATATTTTTACACTATTCGCGTACAAACGGCGACCATTTCGTCCGGCAATTTTGGTACGATTTTCACGAAATTAGAACTCAAACTTCCTCATCAAAATCGAATTAAAATTGTGACCTATACAGGGTCCACAACCATGATATATCATTTTTTTTAACAGTATTCGCGTACAAACGGCGGCCATTTTGTCTGTCAATTTTGGTCCGATTTTCCCGAAATTCAAACTCAACCTTCCTTACAGTGTAACGGTGATATAATCAAACGTTTTTTTAAATTGGATAATAATTGTGACCTCCAGAGGGACCACAAGCTAAAGAAAGGGGGATTTTGCGTATAACCAGGGGCCATAATTCAGGAAGTTACGATCCGATATGCGCAAATATCGAAAAGAACCAAGATCTTTGGGTTATAACCATGAATTTCAAGTTTCATCAAAATCGAATCAAAATTGTGACCTCCACAGGGTCCACAACCTTGATATACCATTTTTTAACAGTATTCGCGTACAAACGGCGGCCATTTTATATGGCAATTTTCGTCCGATTTTCCCGAAATTCGAACTCAACCTTCCTTAGGGTGTAACGGTGATATAATCAAACGGTTTTTTAAATCGAATAATAATTGTGACCTCCAGAGGGACCACAAGCTAAAAAGGGTGATTTTTCGGACAATCAGGGGCCATAATTCAGGAAATTACATTCCGATAGCCGCAAATATCGAAAGGAACCAAGATCTTTGGGTTACAAACATGCATGTCAAGTTTCATCAAAATCGGTTCAAAATTGTGACCTCTATAGGGTCCACAAGCTAAAAACGTGATTTTTCATACAGTCAGGGGCCATAATCCATGAAGTTTTGATCCGATACATGCCAATATCAAAAGCAGCCGAGATCTTTTGGGGATAAACCTATATTTCAAATTTCGTCAAAATCGGATAAGAATTGTGACCTGTAGAGAGTCCACAAACAAATTGTGGACGGACGGACGGACGTCCGGACGGACAGGGGCGACGACATAATACGTCCACATGAAAATGTGGGCGTATAATAAAATAAAACCAAGTACGAACAATCCAAGCGGTAAATTAGCATGATTGGCCAATGGACTATTGGTATGCAAAATGCACGTGATGAACAATGTTAAGAGGTCATCATACCAATGGGAACAAGAGGTCATCATAGCAATGGCAATAAGAAGTCATCATAGCAATGGCAATAAAAAGTCATCATACCAATGGCAATAAGAAGTCATCATAGCGATGGCAATAAGGGGTCATCAGAGCAATGGCAATAGGGTCATCAGAGCAATGGCAATAAGAAATCATCATAGTGATGGCAATAAGAAATCATCATAGCAATGGCAATAAGAGGTCATCATAGTGATGGCAATAAGGAGTCATCATAGTGATGGCAATAAGAAATCATCATAGTGATGGCAATAAGAAGTCATCATAGCAATGGCAATAAGAGGTCATCATACCAATGGCAATAAGAAGTCATCATAATGAGTCATCGTGATGAACAATGTTAAGAAGTCATCATAGCAATGGCAATAAGAGGTCATCATAGTGATGGCAATAAGAGGTCATCATACCAATGGCAATAAGAAGTCATCATAATAAGTCATCGTGATGAACAATGTTAAGAAATCATCATAGCAATGGCAATAAGAGGTCATCATAGTGATGGCAATAAGAAGTCATCATAGCAATGGCAATAAGAGGTCATCATAGTGATGGCAATAAGGTCATCATAGCAAAATAGAAAGGAAATAAGAGGTTTCTGTAACAATCAAAATAAGAATAAGACATCAATGGGGAATAAGAGGTACCATCTACAACAATGGGAATAAGAGGTTACCAGATCACTAATGGGAATAAGATGTACACCAATGGGAATAAGTGGTTACCAGGTACACCAATGGGAATAAGAGGTTACCAGATCACTAATGGGAATAAGATGTACACCAATGGGAATAAGTGGTTACTAGGTACACCAATGGGAATAAGAGGTACCATGTACACCAATGGGAATAAGTGGTTACCATGTACATCAATGGGAATAAGAGGTACCATGTACACCAATGGGAATAACTGGTTACCATGTACACCAATGGGAATAAGAGGTACCAGGTACACCAATGGGAATAAGAGATTACCACGTACACCAATGGGAATAAGAGGTTTATCCTCCACTCAACACAAATTACATCTTTTAGGAATAACATGTGATACAGTTTTATTTCATATGCAAAAATTTTGTTTGAAACTACGCCAAAATTGGGACAGACCTTATGACCTACAGTGCTTGTGTAAAGCTGCTGACCACCAAGATGACTTTAACAGTCAGAATTTGACCCAATACCATATTCAATATATTACCAATATTTACAACATTCGACTTCATACAATCCATTCTTACTATCTGATTTTTACAGGACTCAAGTGTAGTTTTGGTTTGATCTCAGAGAAAAAGAAATTAAATATTTAGAGCAATCGGAGAAATACAGTCAAGATTTACTTATCTTTCAAAAGTCTTTTTTGTCTTGATGGGGTTGAATTGGTCTAGTGGTTATTGCTAGCTTAGAAATCATAAGGTCTGCCATAGAGTCAAGCGGTGTGGTTTCGATTCCCTACTTAAAGGCATACAGTCGCGTTCCAACCTCGTGGGTTTTCTCTTGGGTTTTTCAGTTTTTTCTCACTGCTAAAAACAACTAAACCATATGTTAGTCCTGAAATGGCCTGGTTTGTGTCGAGTGGATGTTAAACCCCATTTCTCCATCTCTTTTGTATTGTATTGTTCTATTTTATTCTGCCATTGTTAAAGGGCCAATCGCGATAACTTTTGGGGGAAAAAAACTGCTTAATTTTGTGTTAAAATCTCTTAAAACTCATTACCTAAGGCCGACCAACTAACCCGATATTTGTGATATGCTTGTAAATAACTTAAACCTGACAGTCTTCATCTGGAAATGGAGACCGCTGTATTATACAGTATCTGGATAAAACCAGACTTTTTTCTATGAAAATAATGTGTAGGTGGAATTTACCTTTTGTTATCAAGTGCAGTATTCACTGTATAGACCTCTCAAGAAACGGGAATCGATTATCAGGTCACCCAATGAAAAAATTGACCCTAAATCTTAAAAGGGTTACGAGTCCGGATAAGCAGTGTCCACGTTAACGTCAAAACGACTCAATATTTTGAGATGAAATTTTGAGTCAATGCAAATACACCATGCCTCTATATTTTGGTCCATAAATTTCATAAATGCTCGGACTTTAATTTTTGAGACTCTGTTCTTATCGGGATTGTCCCTTTAAAGATGCATTATGTAAGACTTAGAACTGTCACTTTGTGTCACTATAGTTTGAAACGAATATTCTGAAAATTTCAGTCAAAATACTTGATTCTCAGATAATTCATGAATGTTTGAAGTTTTTAATAAAAAGAATTGGCTTACAAAGACTTGATTATCAAGTTCCATTACCACAATAATTAAAAAAATCTTTATTTTCCGTCTTTCTTTCAGCAGTGTCCATGATTGATGTCCATGTTATTAAAGATTAGCTAATCCACTCAATATCTTAAAAATTAGCCATCAAATGGTGCAAAGAGATTATTATTTGAAAGGAAAAGGGGTTTAATGTCCTACTGTTCTGGAGACGGGCATACACCAAACAGTGTGCTATGAGGAAAATTTTGCCCAGTCAAGGGATCTTTTACATACAATGTGTACACGGGACCTCGGTTTTCCATTCCAATTGAACGACTACAGAGCTGTCCTTGTCAGGTCTTGCCATATGAATAATTGTCTGAATGATAATCTAGATAACATTTGAAGTCAACAAAAAAAGGTGCAATGGGCAGATGTAGCCCTTGCATAGTGCATCTCTAAAAGAAAAGTTGTAAGATTTTCTATTATTAGAGTGTCCAAGTTTTTTCCCTTACGTATAAAATACTTATTATCTCCAATGATGACCTGAATATTGGTTGATAAAATCAAATATCATGTTTATTACAATCTATAAATCAAGTCCTTGCTATAAAACTATCACTCATGTATATCAACACATATACTTCACAGTTATTAGCTTTATAACAGGTGGAGAAGACAGTCAATCAAGAGTTTTCTCCCCTTAATCCAATGTTCAGTGTTGAAAGCAAGGTGATGACACCAAAAGATTGGAGAGAGAGAGAGAAATGGGGTTTAAGTTCCACTCAACACAAACTAGGTAATTTCCTGACTTACATATGGTTTTAATTATATTTCAATATTTTGACTGCATGTTGGGGTCTTTAGCAGTGGGAGGAAATTGGAGGACCCGGAGAAAACCCACAAGGTTGGACAGGCGACCCTACTCCTTGTCACGTACAAGCACAAAAGACTGTAAAAGAAAGTTGGTTAAAATCTTTCCCCAGATAATAAAAGTTTTTTTTAGCAATTCAAATGATGAAATTATTAGTTTTTCTTTTCATAAACTTTGACGTGGTCAATTTTGAAACAACAGAGGTACAAAATGCTGGTATACAAGGATACCAGAGGACCCATTGGGTTGGGGAGGTGAAATACAATTCTATATGATAATAAATTTTGATTTGATAAAATATGTTTTGGGTGAGATGCAACTCTTACTGGGTTGGTAAATGTTGAGCTTGAAAGTCATAATTCAGCTGTGACAGCAATATGTCTCGGGATATAAAAACTGCTGACAGACATTAAGCATTCGGCTTTCACATAACAAAGATATCTAGACATACCCGATACATAGTGTGACCTTGTAACAGAATTTGTTAAATATGCATATTTTTATTGCTTCCTGGTAACAGAGTTTGTTAAAATAATTAAATCATCATTTTCCCCAGATCCTGTAAAGGAAAGTGTCTAGCCTTCTAGAACAAGAGAAAACAGTCTCCTGTAGATAGAAATGGAGTTTAATGTCCACTCAACGTAAACAAGGTCATATTGGGACTAACATATGGTTCTATTTTATTTCAATAATTTGCTTGCTTGTAGGGATCTTTAGCAGTGGAAGGAAACCCACAAGGTTGGACAGGCGACCCGGCTCCTTGTCTACCAGTTAGCCAGATCTATATGTATATCTTGTTGTGTTATTGTCCTACCTGCTACTTCAATCAAATCACATTTTTACACTTACCTGAAAGATAAAAATACAAATTATAAGTATGTACATATCAAGATAAAGTACTAGCATAAATTGTGCTATGAGGGATGAGTGGACTAGCATAAATTGTGCTATGAGGGATGAGTGGACAGCTGCACTACAGCCTACTATTACAAATTCCAACTGTCAAGGGTTCTTTTATTTGCATGGAGGAGAAAAACTGGTTCAATTTTATTCCCTATTTACAAAGATATGAAGAATTAAAATTTGTCAACAATATGGTCAAAAGTGGGCTATACTATATACCGAAAAACACCGGTAAACAACCAGAAAACAACTGGAAAACTACCAGAAGACACCATGTTATACTAAATACCGGAAAACACTGGAAAAACACTAAATACAGGAAAACACCCTAAATACCGGGAAACACCCTAAATAGGCAACTTGAAGCCTGGTCCTCTGGAAAACACACAAAAAAAAACCTAAACCTAACCCTAACCCACAACGGAAAAACCTAACCCACGCACACATAGGATCAGGCTCCAGGTTACTTATTTAGAGTGTTTTCTGGTATTAAGTGAGTTTTCAGGTATTTAGTGTTCTTTCGGTGTTTTCCGGTATTTAGTATACCATGGTGTTTTCCGGTAGTTTTCCAGGAGTTTTTTCTGGGGTTTTGGGGGGTTTTCCTGTAAATAGTATTGCCGTCAAAAGTCAGCACTACTATAATCTTTGCCAAAATCTTTCCATCTGCCGCGTATTAATCCAAACTGGATGATTATTTACCATTGAATATTTTGATTTTGTTTTAAAAATCAAATGAAATAGGGTTTAACGTCCTACTGTTCTTCTCTGACTGGACTAATGAAGACGGGCATACGCCATACAGTATGATACGAGGGAATGTTTGCCCAGGCAGCGGCACTACGACCTCCTATTGCCCCTTAAAATACCAATCAGCATATGAAGCCTGTGAAATTTGTCCTCAAATTGTCCCAAATCCTATCAACATTACAAATATTATACTTGTAATTAGTTTTGTGAATCCTTTGAACATTTTATTTACAGACAAACCAAAATTACAGGCTATTACTGATAAATCATTTCTTCAAATATGTATACAGTGACCACATTGACCTTTTGACAATGTCCACTATTAATATATACAATACCCTTCCAATATACCCCCTGCGTGTCCATTCACTAGAGTTTATTACATTCCTTTATATAATTTCCTGCTTCACTGGTCTACGTTGAACATATATTTATGTTTTACGTAGATTTAATCGGAGTTAACATACTGCACGGTCACTTGACCCTATTCACGAACACCTTTAAGGTTTTATGATTATAGTTTAATCCTATTTAACCCTTAAATTAAACCTATTAAAAGTCAACCCTTAAATTAAACCTATTAACAGCGAAAAGGTATTTGAGGGAACTACAATCAAGGTTGACTTGAGATGAAGAAAACTGAATATATGATAAAGTTATGTTTTTCAGCAAACTCTTTTGAAATTAATTCTCACAATGACGCTTTGGACATAAAAATGAGACTTAATGTCCTGTTCTCCGGCATCAACCATGCAAACGAGAGAGAGAGAGAAATGGGGTTTAACGTCCACTCGACACAAACTAGGCCATTTTGAAACTAACATATGGTTTCATTTTATTTCAATAATTCGTATGCACGTAGGGGCCTTTAGCAGTGGGATGAAACCGGAGTGCCCGGAGGAAACCCTCAAGGTTGAGAAGGCGCCCCTATCTCCATGCCACATACGCTCACACCAGGGCTTGAAACCACAGCCGCAAGCCAGAGGTGACTGGCCAGCTAGAGGTCGAAGCGCGGCACTCTAGACCACTAGGTCATCCCACCCACCCCCCACGCAAATGAAAACAGGTATCTGCCATACAGTCATAATCCTTGCAGTGTTCCGTTTGATTAGAGCTAATCTCACAAAGAGTGAAAATTCTTGTTCTAAATTATGATTGGTCATATAATTGAGCAATAACTTCATTGATAAACGAAATAAAACTTATCAATTCCATTCAAATTCTACAGGGAACACACGAAATGCAAAGCAGCTATCGTCCGCAAAAAAAACATCAATCAAACACTGGGTACAGATTTGAGAAATCAGTTAGATTCTCTGTATGGATTTCTAGAATCAGTGAGCGAAAATTTTGATGATTATTGTAAACTTTTTTTGCTAATCTTCGCGTATTTTACCGAATTTAAAATCAAAACAATGCATTCCCAAATCTTCTGTCCTGCACATTCCGCAACTATTTTTGTGTTTGTGAAACGCTTGACTTTCCGACTGACATTAAAGGGCCAATCCCGATAACTTTGGGGGGAATAAAACTGCTTAATTTTGTGTTAAAATCCCTTATAACCCATTATCTAAGGCCGACCAACTAACCCGATATTTGTGATATGCTTGTAAATAACTTAAACCTGACAGTCTTCATCTGGAAATGGAGACCGTTGTATTATACAGTATCTGGATAAAACCAGACTTTTTTCTATAAAAATGATATGTAGGTGAAATTTACCTTTTGTTATCAGTACAGTACATGGGTCATTCACTGTATAGACCTCTCAAGAAACGAGAATCGATTATCAGGTCACCCAATCAAAAAATTGACCCAAAATCTTAAAAGGGTTACGTGTCAAAACGACTCAATATTTTGAGCTGAAACATTGAGCCAAGGTATATATACCATGCCTCTATATTTTGGTCCATAAATTTCATAAATGCTCAGACTTTAATTTTTGAGACTCTGTTCTTATCGGGATTGTCCCTTTAAAATCAAGTTTGATCTGTTGGATTAGTGTACTTTATAAAATAAGTTTCAAAATTACAAAAAAAGTAGTAGATAAATCACAACGAAATCGTGTATGATATTTCTATGTGAATGAAGCTAAACACCAAGAGCCAAAAAAAAATAAAAAGCCAATGATGATGACCTCCGTGAAATACTTCCTTAACATTTTTAATCTCACATGTACCTGTTTGTAAAGGGTTTCTAATAACTGTTATCAAGAGTTCAAGTGTGTAACAATCAACAATCAACAATATAAGATACAATTTATCTAGTTTTTATCATATATTTTACAGGAGTGGTAACAACAAAACTGAAAGTAGAATATACTGTATTGTTCCTTATAACATCAATTACCCGGTACTGGTAGGATCAGAGTGGATCAATTTGATTGAAATTTTTAGCAAATTGTCTTTACATTATCTAGTTGTTAACTATTATAGTGAGAACTGCCAGCTTTTTATCTAATCTCTCATAATGCATCTTTAAGAGAAATGGGGTTTAATGTCCACTCAAGAAAAATTGGGTCATTTTGGGACTAACATATGGTTTAATTTTAGCATAGGGGTCTTTAGCGTAGGGGTCTTTAGCAGTGGGAGGAAACCGGAGGACCTGGCAAAAACCCACGAGGTTGAACAGTCGACCCTACTCCTTGTCACATACAACTGGGGATTTGAAACCACACCAGTTGACTCAATGACAGGCTTTATGATACAGCACACACATGCTACCCATTCGGCTATCCCTCCTCCCCCTCCCCCTTCCCCTCTCCCCCACTATCCCCCCCGTATCTTTAAGTAAGATGTTTAAATGTAAAGCATCTTGAAGATTATTCAAACAGTTTTAAAGTGAATTTTATCTGTAAAGTTATCTCTTTCTACAGGGAAGTTAAACAGGATGAGATGTAAAGACAAGGATAAAGTAATCGTTGGTTTATCAGTTGATATCAATTGTAAATGTATGAAATAATTTCTAATGTAAATATCTATTTGCATTGCTGGTTTATCATATATTATCAATCCAAAAATTCTATTAAAAAAATTCTTAAACTAAAACAAAACATTCATAATGCACCTTATAAATGTGATAGAGAGAGAGAGAGAGAGAGAGAGAAATGGGGTTTAACGTTCACTTAACACAAACTGTGTCATTTCACGATTAACATATGGTTTAATTTTACTTCAATAATTCGCATGCGCGTTGGGGTCTTTAGCAGTGGGAGAAAACCGGAGATGCCGGAGAAAACCCACAAGGTTGGGACAGACAACCCTAATCCTCGTCACGTACAACCGGGGACCCCTTTTAAATGTAACCCCAGGGAATATAGATATTGGTGGATACATGTATATCAATAAGAAATAAGGTGGGGAGTGTATCACTCATGTTTACAGGTGAATATAGATAAGTTATAATCAGTCATACCTTCGTTGTTTTATACATCTATGAATATGTACCGACTACATTATACAGTTCATAGGTAGATTATCTAATAACAGGTAACTACTGACAGAGACCGGAGACCTCCACTAAACTTAAACTTGGTCATTTGAGAGAGGGAGAGAGAGAGAGAGAATGGGGTTTAACGTCCTACTCTTATGCACCTAACCTGGGATAATGGAAGACGGGGAGAGAGAGAGAGAGGGAGAGGGAGAGAGAGAGAGGGGTGTTTAAACCTCCACCTGACACAAACTAGGTAATTTTGGGACTGACATCTGGTTGAATTTTATTTCAATAATTTGTGTGTTTGTACGGGATCTTTAGCAGTAGAAGGAACCTGGAGAAAACCCACGATGTTGGACAGGCGACACAACTCCTTGTCACGTTCAACTGGGGAATCAAAACCACCTTTTTTGACTGAATGACAGGTTTGGATTTCACACGCACATGTTAAATCATTAGACACCCAACCCCAGTCATTTGAGAATTACGATAGGATACAATCTTATTTCAATAATTTGCTTGTGCATAGGGGTCTTTAGAAGTGGGGGGAAACCAGAGGATCCATGGGGGGTTTCACTTCAGGTGGGTGATTTAAACCACGCCAGTTGACTCTATGACAGACCTTATGATCTAAAGTAAATTGTTAGACCATCCGACCAACTAGTTTCCCAAGAAAGAAGGAAATTCCCCAAAAATAACATTCAAACTTTATAATCTATCATGGAAATATCTATAATGATCAATTAAACATACGTTATGCAAGAGCAAAATCTGTCTATTACGAGTCTTTCTTTAGGCCTGAAATATTTTCTAAAGTATTAATTAGACATAAATTAACTGATCCAGGCCTTAATCATCTCTCGATGGCATCAGATTTCTCCGATATTAAACAGATTAGAACGGTTCAGCGACACTTTGATTTAATCAAATACGGAGGACGCAGGCATACCTTGAATCAACCAGTACCGTGGTTGAAATTATTGCACACGTCTGTCAAACCTTCAAAGGCTAATATCTTCGCTTGCAATAGAGTAATTTGAATGAAATTTTCAAATTACTCATTTTACATTATCTAGTTTCGAACTATTCTAGCAAGAAAGGCTATATGTTCTTTATCTATATCTTACATAATGAATGTTTAACGCAGAAATTGAAATGATGTGAGATGGGGTTTAGTCCTACTCCGACTCGGTCGATGAAGACCGAGTTAACAAATAGAGAATTCGGATAAATTCTATATTATTACATTTCATTATAGATGATAGACAAAAATTATCATCCTATCTTGCCTATATAATATACTTCAGCCCAGATAATCAACATTTATATCACATCACGTTTAAATCATCTCATGGCATGAAATACACAATAATCGGAGTAGAAATGATTTTCTATCCTAAACCTATAAATTGAATTGCATTATGACATAAAATCTATTCATCTATCTCTCATTAAAGTCAAACTGTCGATTAGCAATTATAAAAAGATAAATTTCATGATGACTTTATCAAATATAGCGTTACAACCATCCATCATCTATGCATTATAAAAAATAAATATTGACAATAAAATTGTCAAATGAAATATAATCGAACAAAATGCATCAAACATGTTATTGATCAAATTAAAGGAGCTGAAACTCTCTTTTTTTAAACCTAACAAATGAAATGAAATGGGGTTTAACGTCCTACTCTTTTGCACCTAACCTGGGCTAATGGAAGACGGGCATACATCATACAATGTGCTATGAGGGAAATTTTGCCCGGGCAGCGGCGCTACAGCCTACTCTTGTATCGAATTCCAACTGCCAAGGGATCTTTTACGTGCGCTCCATCGGAACGGCTAGGCAGCTGTCCATGTCTGGCACTCCTTCTGCATCACTGACAAGGAGAAATCACGCCGGAAAATTGAGATGAACTTTCTCGGCCAATGCAGGGATCGAACACCCGACCTCCAGGCTAGCGAACCAGCGCCTTATCCACAATGACCCCCTAAACCTAACAAAGGAGAAAGGAGAGGGGGTTTAACATACACTCAACACAAAGAAGGTCATTTTGGGACTAAAATATGGTTCAATTTTATTTCAATAATTTCCATATGTGTAGGGGTCTTTAGCAGTAGCTTGTCATTACAGATGGCGCTTGAGACCGTAGAAAAAAATGACGTCCCTTACAGACCTTTAAAATGTACATTTTGTCTTAAATATTCTATATCAGGAGTGCATATCTCTGTGTGAGAGGGAGCGTTGAACGTTCACTTGACACAAACAAGGTCATTTCGGGACTAACAAATTGTTCGATTTTATTTCAATAATTCTGCTTACATGTAGGAGGAAACTGGAGAAACTAGGGAAAATTTACGAAGTTAGGCAGGTAACAGACCTTATGATCTAAGCCCTCTCTCCTTTAAATCATGTAATCCAGTTGGATAATGACAATAAAATATTGAGTTATTATAGAATCGTTATGTTATAAAATAGTTTTTAGATACGAATCTATTGAATAATAAACATGATAAAACCTCTTCAAATAAAACTCTTCTCGCATGATTTTTATCTTATTTAAAAATCAGGATATAAATTGTTGATATAATTTATCAAATATCACGAAATATCGCAATAACAGTTAATAACACAATTTTCTCATATCCCCAAAGCACTGCACTAATTCAGCAGGAAAACTCAATGTTCCTCTTAGCTACGGGAAATAATGTGAGAAGTGGTCGTGAACCAGCCAAGACTGAGAGAAATTGTTCAAAAATTTTCTGTTGTTCAGATATGACATAAATGAAGATAAATTTAAACATAGGCGTTAAAAATATAAGAAAGAGAGCATCACTACCACTGCAATATACGTCCACATTCCTGCTTTCATTTATATAGCACTTTTTAAAATAAAGAGAATAAAAAATATGAAATAGCTGCGATGACTGTGTTGTGACAAGAGGCAAAGGTGTTGGGTTTGTTTTGCCAAATTTACAGACTCAATGCTAACAAAAAATTGGGGCATGCATGAAGAAATAGTTCCCATCCTCACGGTATAAGAAATAAATATACAGAAATAAATATACAAAATTCCAAACTAAAATGAATTTAGTATGTCATTGATCCAATTTCGTTTTGTTTTTTTTTAATGTTATTTGTGACGATGTCTTCCTGCACTACGTTTTTATCTTGTTGGCAAAATAAATTTGTTATCGCAACGCAAGAATTCAACTTCTATAATGTCTGCATCTACAAATCTGTTATTGTTTCTCTAATTTAAATCAAGGGACCTAATTTTGTTTTTTAACCGAAAAGTAGGAAAAGACAAATTTTTATATAACTGTAAACAATAGAAGGGAACTAGTTGAGACAGTCTGGTCGTCACGGATACAACAATCTTCACTGAGTCAATATACCAGGACCATACCAATATGGTGCTATCATTTGTTTTAGGATTATCGGCATGGTGAGATTTTACTCAAACTTTCATTCCTGTGGTTTTACTTAACTAAAACATGATGCGGCCACATGATTTCTGTCAGGCCGAAGGAGGGGGGTAGGGGTGCAGCCAGTGCATCGATCCAGGGCCAATAAGAGTCTATGGAGCCCATAAAGGAAGGAAAAGTTACATTGAATTAAACTAAAATCTGTACTAGATTAAAGTTTTCTAGGTCTGAGAGAAACAGGGTTTAACGTCCACTCGACACAAACTAGGTCATTTCGAACTAACAGTTGGAATTTGATATATTATAAGAGTAGGTCATAGAGCCACTGCCCAGGCAAAATTGCCCTAACAGCACATTGTATAGTGTATGCCTGCCTTCATTAGCCCAGTCGGAGCATAACAGTAGGATGTTAAACTCTATTTCATTTCACTTGTGTTCAGTGAGAACACTACATTTATAAACCTAAAACAATGTATGAACTTTCTTGTTTTAAGTCCTTTCCTATGATACAAATTTCTAGAATTTTATGTTTTCTTGTCCAAAGTTCTGCTCTATGAATCAAATCTGGAGAATTAAAAGGTTTTTTTTGTCAGAAATTCAGACCTGTAAAACAAGAATCCAACTGTACAAACGTTGTATGAGATACTGTATGTATACAGGTACATAACTGTTTAATATCCGATGTTTATGAGGTTGTGAGTAACTTCTACCAATAAAACTGACATTAATGGACATTCCTACGAGGACACCTACATCAAAACTACCTTTCTCTGTATTTCTTTTAGTTTAAATAAGGAATATGTTAATAAGGAATATGTTAATAAGAATCCAATTTAACACCAACACTGTAACTGTAAGATCTATGACTATTTTCAGTTCGATTATGTCTTGAACAAGTTGAGATCATCAACGGTTTATTCCTGACAAATGGACTGTTCACAATGCAAGAAAGAGAAAGAGAGAGACAGGGTTTAATTCCACTCCACAGAAATCAGGTCATTTCGGGACTAACATATGGTTCAATTTTATTTAAAAAAAACACATGCGTTTAGGGTCTAGCAGTGGGAGGAAACTGGAGAACCCGGACAAAAACCCAAGGGGGTGAGAGACGACCCTACTCCTTGTCACGTACATGTACAACCATTTGGCCATATCCCCCCACACCCACAATGCAAGGTGGGAAAAGAACGGAGTGACGTCACCACCACAGTAAAAGACTACAATCATAAAAACAAAATTTTATTTCATTGAATATAACCCCCATACGGCGTACAACATAAATTTTCCTTTGTAGCATGGTAAACCCTGGTCTTCAATATCTTGATTGGTGCTTAAAAAGGATGGTCGTGAAATATTACCAATATAAAATATGTGGGTGTCTGGTCAACGGGTATATCTTGCCTCTAGCGTGATCCTTTAGTATGCCAACCCTTGAGGACCAACATCAAATATTGGTTCCTAAATCTGACAAAATAAGGATTAAGTGTCTAGACGTATTCAACAAAAGAGTGACGATAGAATTCGATAGTAACTAGAGTAGGTTAAACAGTGTGAGGTTTTCTTTTACTACTATTTCACCTGTATAGAACACGACAGGTAGATATAGGTGTTATATTACAGGTGAGACTGTAATAACACCTTTATTATCACCTGAACATACACACACCAGCTGGAAAACTACTGACTTTGAATAAATAAAGAAATGTTACTAACTTCATAATGTTACTCACAATAACAAGTGTTTACTTTCAGTTTTGTACAACGATATTGACAACTTTTAATGAGGAATGTTGGTACTTTAATAGGGGGAGGTCCAGTGTGGAATGTTGGTACTTCAATAGGGGGAGGTCTGTTGTGGAATATCTGTAGATTGATAGGGGGAGGAATGTCTGTGCTTAATATACACACAGAAGCTCGATAAAGGGTTGGGGAAGGTTGGAGAAGAACGTTGGTACTTCAATACTTTAATAGGAGGAGGGTTGGTAAGGAATGTCGGTACTTTAATAAGGAGAAGGGTTGGTGAGGAATTTCGGTACTTTAATAGGGGGAGGCTTGGTTAGGACTGTCGGTACCTTAATGAGGGGCAGAAGGAGGGATGGTGAGCAATGTCTATACTCTTAGAGGTGGGGAGGCTTTATTTGATGATGTTCATTTGCTGGTGCAGTACCACACTTATCTGAGAAGAATGCCCACTGATGCTCCAGCTAATGGTCTAGCGCAAAATTGAAGTCTTTCTTTTAAATGCACGCCAATGTTGACGTTAGTTTTTCAGAAATTACACATTAGTTCTGTGGGCACACCATCATACCAATGGTTAGGACAGGATAGTATTTCTAACAAGACATAGTTCTGTTTCTATGCTTAATGTAATATTATATTTTTACCCAATGTATTGGAGAGAGGGAGGGTAACAAGAGATGGAGAAAAAGAGATATTTCTGTTTTAAGAGAAAGAGGGAGAAAGGTTTCTATGCCATATGTTCATCCAAGGTATTGGAGAGAGAGAGAGAGAGAGAGAGAGAGAGAGAGAGAGAGAGAGAGTGAGAGAGAGAGAGAGAGAGTGAGAGAGAGAGAGAGCAGAGTTTCTATGTTTCTATGTTAAATCAACCAAGAGTATGATTATATAGAGAGGGAAAGTGCTTCACCTTAATCAAACATAACACTTGATAGTGATTGTACATACTTGTCATTCCTAACATATCATACAAATTTATATACCCTGTTATACAGAACATCTGATACCACAGCCCATTTACTTTAAATAACACTATGGAATGAGCTTCGACTTGAACTGAAAAGTGTAGACAACATAAACTCATTTTTTTAATGAAGCTTTCATGATTCCCCGGTGCGATCTCCCTCCCCCCTCCATTATGAATCTAGCTGGATGCTGACGCTCTATAAATGTTCATTACTATTATAAGATCATGGCAACTTATAATTCTATCAAAAAATTGTGTACATCAAAGGGTAATCAGGAAATAATATATTGACTCAATACTTTGGTTTTTTTTTAATTTCTTGCAAACCCAGTCCAGTAATTTTGTGTTGAAGGTTATTAATTAATCACCCCCCTCCCCCCCAAAAACACTTAACTGAAATTCCACAATTCGCTTGATAAAGAGAGTATCGTCGTGGAAACGTTGCTGGTTAATAAACCAGTAATTGTTATTCCATAAATAGTGTTAATTTTCAATTACTAAATGCCACTTAAAGAAATTAAAATGGAATTGGTTTGGCCCGAAGATGATCCTCTTCTCTATATCCTACTTTACATGTTAATTTCCTACGATAAGTGGTCCTTTATCACAAGATTTATTATTCTATTAATTCAGTAATTTAATATTTACAGACGACACTGACCATCGATATCAAATAGTAGGTGAATTGGAGTACAATCTCCTAATTTTCAACAATAAAAGAGCGTACATTATGCCATGTGCAATAACCCTTCGTGAAGACGGGCATACGCACTTCAGTGTGCAATAACCATTTGTGAAGACAGGCATACACCATGAAGTGTGCAATGATTGAAATACATTTGCATTCCAACGGTAAAGGGCTTCAAGTGCCTGTTCAGGGTGTTGGGATGGCCTAGTGGTCTAGACTGCCGCGCTTCGACCTCTAGCTGGCCGGTCACCTCTGGCTTGCGGCTGTGGTTTTGAGCCCTGGTGTGAGCATATGTGGCATGGAAATAGGGGCGCCTTCACAACCTCGTGGGTTTCCTCCGGGCACTCCGGTTTCCTTCCACTGCTAAAGACCCCTACGCGCAAGCGAATTATTGAATAAAATGAAACCATATGTTAGTCCCAAAATGACCTAGTTTGTGTCAAGTGGATGTTAAACCCCATTTCTCTTTCTCTCTCAAGTGCCTGTTCATGATCCTTTTTCTCACTACAACTGTTAAAAAAACAGTTGGCTATGCCGTAAGAATCAAATCTACTAACTGAACAGGGAGCCTGCCTGAGCGTCCATACTGTCCTTAAAGGAATTCCAACGATTCCATTCCCTTATTTTCTTATCAGCAGACACCGTAAAAGGTAAACATAGTTAAGATAGTTTATTTGACAGGTGTTAAGGATATGAAGAGCTACAGGTTTGACCACACCCTCATTTGTTCCTCTTGATCCCTTAACAACACCTTCCAAATTACCCGGTAAACATTAGCTTTACAATTACTTCTTAACATTTTCAAGTTCGTAAATCACCTGACAGATTCACATGTTAAAAGTTCACAGGTCGTAGGTTATGGGGTTAAGAGTTAACAAGATTCTGTTACAATTAATGGGACTAGACACTTGAAACAAGATTTGTTGGGGTTTTTTGTCAAAGAAAAACGTATATATCCTATACCTGTAGGCGACAACCATCGTAAAAAAAACTTGAGCAAACTGCTAACAAGGTGTTTATAGCTATTATTGATAAATTTATAATTGATGGAGTAACATGTGGATGGAGTCAGCTGAGGGGGTTCGGTGTAGAGGGGACACAATCTCTTGTAGGGGTATTATCTCTGTGGTAGGGTACTACAACTGAGGGCTGCTGCAGGGTGCTTTTATTTAATATTATAAAAACCATGTCATTATCAAACTAATATTTTTTAACATACAATATTCAAAAGGTAAATCTGCCTATTGCAGGTCTTTGTTTAGGCCTTAAATTTCTTTCATTAGATATTTATTAATATGAGAAGGCCATAATCAACTCTCTAGACCAATGCATAGGTCCGATTTAAGTCAATAATCCAAAAATGGTTAAGCTTCGAACAACCTGCTCACATCTTGTCAAATCTTCAAAGGATTTAATATCTTCTCTCAGAAAAAAGAAGTTTTTGTGGAATTTTCAATATATTCATGTTGCATTATCTAATTTTGAACTAGAAAGAACGCCCAGCTCTTTATCTCTTACAGGATTCATCTTTAATAAGTACTGTGTACGGAGAAAACAGTTTAACATCAATTCAACACAAACTAGGTCATTTCGGGATTAATATGTGTCTGTATATTCGATCTGGACATGTGCCAATGCCATGTTACATTAATATTACAAATATTTGAATGGTTTTGCTACATGTATTAGACACAATTTTACAAAATAAAAAGTGGGTCAAGGTGGCTAAGTGGATAAGGCACTGGTTCGTTAGACGGGAGGTCTGGTGTTCGATCCCTGCAATGGCCGCGAAAGTTCATCTCGATTTTCTGGCGTGGTTTCCCCTTGTCAGTGATGCAGGACCGATGGCCTGACAAGGACAGCTGCCTAGTCGTTTGGATGGGACGAAAAAAAACAAGGTCCCGTGTACACATTGGAGTGCACGTAAAAGATCCCTTGGCAGTTGGAATTCGATATAAGAGTAGGCAGTGGCGCGCTGCCTGGGCAAAATTTCCCTCATAGCACACTGTATGGCGTATGCCCGTCTTCCATTAGCCCAGGTTAGGTGCAAAACAGTAGGACGTTAAACCCCATGTCATTTACAAAATAAAAAAACTCTGACTATATTGTGATTTATCTCTCTTCATCCTATCATGAAATGAAATAAAATGGGGTTTAACGTTCAACTGTTCTCCTCTGACTGGGCTAATGAAGACAGGCATATGCCATACAGTGTGCTATGAGGGAAATTTTTCCCAGACAGCAGCTCTACGGCCTACTCTTATATCGAATTCCAACTGCCAAGGCATCTTTTATGTATCTACATACCAATGTATACGCAGGACTTTGGTTTTTCGTACCATCCAAACAACTAGACAGCTGTCCTTGTCACTCGTTGCACCACTGACAAGAGGAAACCATGTTCTCCTATCCTAATTATCCTATGATGTGACAATGTCTTCATGTATATATACAGATAAACCTTTATATTTTATACATGTACAACAAAAAATTAGTTGAAACCTGTTATAAGAAACCACAATGTTCACATACCTAAAATTAGTTTAACCATCATTCAACAAATAATCAGGCCAACAATTCACAGTCATATTTTTTTTTTTCAGTTAAATAAACACTCGATTTTATTCAGCAGTAAAATGAAACCACAATTATTCACACATGAATAACATATAACCACAAAAACTCTACCAATGTACCGACAAGCTACAAATTATATAAATTATATAATAATCTATTTTAAACTTTCTGAAGAATCAAAATCACCATCTGGATTCATTCTGTCGATGTCATTATCAAAGACATACTTTAATATCAAAACAATATTTGAATTATACAATAAAATGGAATAAAAAAAGCACTCTTAATAATAAAATTAGATACAATTAAAACAGTTCTTGATAATTAATCTTCCAAATAGAGAGAGGGAGAGTAATGGGGTTTAACGTCCACTCAACACAAACTAGGTCATTTCGGGACTAACATATGGTTTAATTTTATTTCAATAATTCGCTTGCGAGTAGGGGTCTTTAGCAGTGGGAGGAAACCGGAGTGCCCGGAGGAAACCCACAAGGTTGAGAAGGCACCCTATCTCCATGCCACATACGCTCACACCAGGGCTCGAAACCACAGCCGCAAGCCAGAGGTGACCGGCCAGCTAGAGGTCGAAGCGCGGCACTCTAGACTATCCCAACCCCCTTCTTCCAAATAACCAACATGTAAACCTTTCTTAATAAACCAATCTCTAGTTTAGTTTTTTTTAAAAATAACTATAGTAGTGACATTATGAGCTCGAATTGGTAATTTGTTTCACAATTTGTCGAATAAAAAGAGAACAAATATAAACTACAATACAACCAGTGTCTGTACCTCAAACAACCTGTTTTTTTTTTTACTTTTTTTTTTATGTATATATAAACACAAGCATGATATACACAATAACCAGAATCTACAAAACTCAAGTTATAAATGGATCAACAACGCCTATTTTACACATGAAAAGTTTTTAACAATCGCTAACATTTCACATTTCAAATTCTCTTGATGTTTCTCTTCAAGTGTCTCTCCATGCCCTTCGCTAATTGACAAATATTCACACTTTTTAACTCCCAATGATAGCATAAACCCTATCATTAATTCTTAAATTCCAGACATGAAATTTAATATCCATGTCAAGTTTATTGTTTTCTTGCCTCTATTAAAATCTATTTAACAATTAAGGAGGACATCTCTTACATGCAGGTAATTTTGAGATGTATACAAAGCATGACGGGGCATTTCCTGTTTAACATGCATTATGTAAGTTTAGATACAGAGCTTGATCTGGCTATAATAGTACAAATACAGTAGAATCCGTATGAGCAGCCACTCCTATTCAGCGACATCTCCTTGTAAGCGGTCACAATAAATTCCCCCCGTAAAAATTCTATTGTTTCATCTCTTTATTCAACGGCCACTCCTCTAACGCGGCCAGCGGTCACTATTTTGCTAATAAATTTAACAAAACATCGCCCATTCAACGGCCATTGTTGAATGATACCATCTTGTCGTTCTTCGTAACACCCCCGCTAATCTCGTGAGTAGTAATCAATTAACTGGACTCCCACTGATCACGTAAAAAGAAATGTGAAAATAACAATTAACCCGGGATTATCTGTTAACCTGATCATTGTTTTCACACTTAACGGAACATTACTTGATACTGATTGAATAAACTGAAAGTACCGACTAAAAGCCGCTATGTTGTTAAATAGACGTTTTTAGCGCCACCTATAATATTACATACAGAGTTACACCCCCTGTTAATCGGTAGCAAAATCAGCGATGTTTTTTGGTTCATGTGCTTATTTTTGATAACATAAAATTAATTCATCGATTTTCTTCACAAAAATGGATAAATATTATCAAATGCATCACAATAATAGACAGTAGTATTGAAGGTTGGTACAAAATGACAAGTTTACAGAAGTTATGTCCGAGATCCAGCGACAGCCAAATTTACTGATGCAAGTGAAGTATTGGTGTTTGCTTCCAATGCATTCAAGCGTATATTAATTGATGTCAGCACAAAAAAAGCACGAGATTTTACAAAAATGGATAAATATCGAATGCATCACAATGATAGACAGTAGTATTGAAGGTTGGGACAAAATGACAAGTTTACGGAAGTTATGTCCGAGATTCCCGCGACGGCCAAATTCACCGATGCAAGTTTACCCAAGCGTAATACTAATTGATGTCAGCACAAAAAACCACGAGATTTTATTAAGAGGCCACTCCTGTTAAGCGGCCAATCGCAAAAATTCCCATGGGTGGCTGCTTAACGCAGATTCTACTGTAATTGACAACGAAAAATGAATATATTGAAAATTTCAGTCAAATTACTTTATTCTGAGAGAAGTTATGACTATTTTAAGATGTAGCATAGATTGTTTATTAATGTAGCAATGGTAGCTTACTTGAATATCGAGACGAAGTCTCAATTATCCATTTTATCATTAAAGGGACAATCCCGATAAGAACAGAGTCTCAAAAATTAAAGTCCGAGTATTTATGAGATTTATGGACCAAAATATAGTGGCATGGTGTATTTACCTTGTCTCAAGATTTCAGCTCAAAATATTGAGTCGTTTGGACGTGTACGTCAACACTGCTTATCCAGACACGTAACCCTTTTAAGATTTCGGGTCAATTTTTTCATTGGGTGACCTGATAATCGATTAACGTTTCTTGAGAGGTCTATACAGTGAATGACCCATGCACTGTACTTGATAACAAAAGGTAAATTTCACCTACATATTATTTTTAGAGGAAAAAGTCTGGTTTTATCCAGATACTGTATAATACAACGGTCTCCATTTCCAGATGAAGACTGTCAGGTTTAAGTTATTTACAAGCGTATCACAAATATTGTGTTAGTAGGTGGGCCTTACACTATGGATTTTAAAGGATTTTAACACAAAATTAAGCAGTTTTATTCCTCAAAAAGTTATCGGGATCATCTTTAAATTTCCCCTCTAAATAAAGTTGTTGTGATGACGATGATGATGATAATGATGATGATGATACAGGATTATTATATTATGTTTATGTATCCTATCCTCAGAGAGAGAGAGAGAGAGATGGGGTTTAACCTCCACTTGACACAAACTAGGTCTTTTCGGGACTAACACATGGTTCAATTTTATTTCAATAATTCCCTTGCAGGTAGGAATCTTTAGCAGTGGTTCAATTTTATTTCAATAATTCCCTTGAGGGTAGGAATCTTTAGCAGTGGGAGGAAACCTGAGAGCTAGGAGAAAACCCACGTGGTTGGACAGGCAACCCCACACCTCGTCACGTACAACTGGGGAATCGAAACCACACCAGTTGATCCAATGACAGGCCTTGATACAGCACGCATCCCCACCCCCCTTATTCTACAGTGTGCATGTGGTAACCATTTGGCAATCCATCCCCCAGGAGGATAAAGGGATGTGGTAGAGGTAACCATTCGGCAATCCATTCCCCGGGAAGATAAAGGGATGTGGGTATTAAACATGTATATTATAGCAGGTTAATCTCCGTCGGTCTTGAACACCACACAAACCACTCAACTTAGTTTATGTAAATTTAAACCATGATGAAACATTATACATAGGTATCTAAGCCTCCAGACTCGATACAAGGGTATTATTTGCAGGGATAAAATATAAATCCCTTTACGATCTCCCGTTTGTCTCCTGTTAGTGCAGACACACCCACCATATAGGACCCAGATTTCATGTTAGTTTGTTGCTTAGCGATTACCATTACATACTCCAATATTTCCACTCCTAGAGTGATAATTTAAACCATTTATTTACGTTCATTATTGTTTTAATTTCTAAAAAGAATTAAAAACCCCACAAAACATAATATCAAATTAAAAAAAACCCCTAAAAACTGTTCATTTGTGAGAAAATATTTATGTCAATAAAATATTGCATTTGTCAATACAAATATTTGTGACTATCCTCTGTCTGTTTGTTCAGGATTGGCAGCAAACATTAGGGTTGTCTTGAGTCTGAAATTTGGTGAATTCGGGTAGCTCGGACAGGGGAGTAACATTGTCCTGTTGGCGTTGGACTACCACTTCTGGTTTTGGAGTTATGCCACTTCCAGTTCATGGTTATACCCATTTGAATCATAGAACTACAGTGACTCGACAATATTTCAATTTCCATGTGGTCTCATGTTCGATCCTCAGGAATCTTTGGTGTAGTTCACCCTGATGTAAGATAAAGGGCCTGACAAGGGAAAATGTACATTCATTTGGATGGGACAAAAAACAAGGTCCTGTGTGTACATTGGTGAGCACATAAAAGATCCTTTGACAGAATTTAAAATAAGAGTAAGCTGTACCGCTGTCAGGGCAAAAATTCCCTCATAGCACACTGTATGGTGTATGCCTGTCTTCATTAGCCCAGTTTCGGAGCAGAACAGTAGGACGTTAAACCCCCGTTTCATTTCATTTCCAAACTGACAACAATAAAAATTAAACAGTTGGTTCGATCTTAACACCTTTTACAGGCATCTTCATTAGCCTAGTCGAAACAGTGCAGTAGGACGATAAACCCATTTTATTTCTTTACAATACTATAAAATATATAATATCTTAAGTAGGATATTAAAGCTGATTCTATTTGATTAATGTCTGTATTTTATAAACAGTCTGTTCTTATATATAAATAAGCTTATACATACAGGAAATATAAAATTTCAACCAAGATTCTTGGAAGGAATGGTTAAATGTCGATTTAATCATTTTTGGACATTAAATTAAAATAAGAATCCATCAATCTCACAAAATAAACATATATTTCCAATTTACACGAAAAATTAATGGTGAATTGTATTTTATAGTATTCTATTAATGAAACTAGGCTAATGAAGAATAAATATTGTTTAAATTAAGCTCGTAATGCATGTTAATCCAACCAATTAATCGGACAGATATCTTGATCAATGGATTAACAATCACAGAGATATCTTGATTAATGGATTAACAATCCTGGCCAACTAGTGAGTGTTGAGTAAATCAAATATTGAATACGTCTTTGCTGAAAGGAACATTCTCTCTTTAAATGCATATCACATTATTATAAGCCTACCCTTCTAACAATATGTATAGAAACTCTGACGGTGGAAAGATTAACTTGTTTGATTTGATATGGTTTATCCATATGTAGGTTGTCTGGTTTATTAAACTACAATCATGACCTGATTTATTTTACTGAATATACCATATATAAATATTCTCTATAGTTGAATCATAATATGAAATAATAGTTATTTTAAAAGTTTTTGTATGTATAATAAGTTCATAAAGGTCTCGGCTATCAGGGAGCACTGACGAGTTGGTTCAATGACTTGTGTAAGGCGTGAAAGTTCAGCATGATTTTCTTGCATGGTTTTCCTTGACAATGGTGCAGGATAGAAGGTCTGGCAAGATATTATGTATAGTTGTTCGAATGGGACAAAAAATGAGTTCCTGTGTACATAGAAGTGCACATAAAAAAAGCCTTGACTTTAAATAAGAACAGGCAAAATTTTCCCTCATAGCACGCTGTAAAGGCATATACCTGTCAGCGGAACATACTCATCACTCAGAATCAAAGTTATCGTATCCAAAAACGGCACCTGATAAAACTACTTATATCTGCTTGGACCAACCTGAAAATTCTCCTCATCGAACTCGGTCAACTACATGTGGGCCTACACCATTTTGTACATTCTACCTCAATTAGAAACATCCTTACTGGGTCTCATAAAATGTGACACAATGACATATTTTAATAGTTAATTCCCCTCATTACTTAATGTATGCATCAACCAATAAAACTTCTAATCCCTGCTTAGCCTAAAATGCTTTTAATAATCCCCTTGGGGTCAATTATTATATTAATATAATCAGTCCAGATTAAAGGGAGTTGTTTAGATTATAGTACTACAGGACCTCAAGATTTCGTCCAGTCCAAGCCATCCTTAATCCTGAGCAACCTCTTGACCTATGAGCTAGCACCTTACCACTGAGCTTTCATGGCTCTCCATTTAGTACAAATAACATTACGCTGGATCACAGGACCTCAGGTTTTCGTCCAGTCCTAGTCATCCTTAATCCTAAGCAACCTCTTGACCCATGGACTAGCGCCTTACTCTCTGAGTCACGGTGGCTCTCCATTTAGTACAACTAAATATTACGCTAGATTACAGGACCTCAGGTTTTCTTCAAGTCCTAGTCATCCTTAATCCTAAGCAACCTCTTGATCCATGGACTAGCGCCTTATTCTCTGAGTCACAGTGGCTCTCCATTTAGTACACATAGACATTACAAGACCTCAGGTTTTCGTCCAGTCCAAGTCATCCCCAATCCCAAGCAATCTCGCAACCTGTGGGCTAACCCCTTACTCATTGTGCCCCCCCCCCCCCCAACCCCCGTAGTTAGTGCAGAAGATCGGTTATAGGTGTTTGTGACCTGAAAAATTCCCTATAAATCAGTTTTACTGTGTCGACGACCTGTGTCAATTATTTTAGAGAGCCAATGTTTACATAGTGGTGTGTAGCGAGCCTAGTCTACCTGGGTATAACAATACTCCACTTAACAGTCAATGTTTCACCTGCTAAATATTGTCGAATAAAACCAGGCATCCTTTATTTCATTTATTACCATGAGAAATAAACATTGTCACTATATCAACAAACTTAATATGCTTTCCATGTTCCTAACGCACATTATCATCGAGACAAAAAAACATGGTAGTCAATGAATATATTGTAAAGGTGTTTAAAAAACGCTTAGAACTGTGAGACAGCAACATTTGCTACTGGTTTAATAAAATCAATTGACAGATGTATAATTCAAATATTGGTGATGTAAATATTGCTGGAGTTCTATGTAGTGTTTTAATTATTATGATATTTATTTAGCATTTGTTTGAATAAAACATGAATAATTTCATCAAAATTTTTAGAGGAAGATATAACGCACATTTGTTTGCAAAAAATCTGTGGAAAACCCTAAAAGCTATTCACATATTTCAAGTCAATATTGAACACATCTTTTCTAGTTTGAACTTTTTAAAGAATAACAATTACTATGGTTTGAAAGCACATCTCCATATCTTTATTCCATAAAAAGTGTATCTGTGCTCCTAGCAAAGCCCCCCCCACCCTCCCCACCCCTTCCACGCACAATTTGAATGAATAACAAACACAAGTATTGGTGTAACATGTCATTTGTTAAACAAAATGACGAAATGAAAACATGAGATGAGAAAGGAAGCCTATCAAAATTTAAATTACTATTTCCCCACATATTTCCAGAATGGATGTCATGTTTTCTGAATGAAATGGACTGAATTTTAAAAGATGTTATTTCATGATGTCCTAATTACTAAATGCCATTTATAAAATATACATCTTGTTTCAACTCACCCTATCTGATTTCAATCGACCCATGTAACGGTATCGTTAAACAGAAAATACCCATTTTATTTGGATATCTTACCTATTATAATTACAATCCAACAATTTTGAAAATAATACACTATTTGCCAGACGCCATAGAAACTGCTTCCGGAGAAGCAAAATTTGTGCCTGATAATTTCTTTTACAGGCGCCATGTTTCCAAGTTTGCTAATAAAAAAAAGATTTATTTCAAAAGAACAAAGGAATGAATGAACCTGTACCGAATGTATTTAACCCATCATTAAAAGTTAAAAAGAAATAATTTACACATGTATCCAATTGAAATATAAAAGATATCAAATATCCCAGACAGGTATTTTATACAAAAGAGGGTTAATGGTCCGATCCCCCTCCAATATCTGTCTATTAGAGCAGAAATAATTACAGATTCTTTTACAGGTCGTGTATCAATAGTCACCTTTTACAGGTCATGTATCAAGTCACCTTTTCCTCGTTCATAGTAAACAGTCTGGTTTGTTTTTACCTATCAAATATTGTCACCTCTTTCATGGCTTTCCTCAACATGTCAGTCTCGTCTGTATTTGACAGTTTAATAAAAGAAGTGTGAAATACCTAGAGAAAGAGGATACTATTGGGGGGGGGGGGGTGTTATGATTTGGTTGAATCAGATATTTCAAGTCACTGATCGCTAACAATTGATAATACAATAATCACGAGAAATACTAGTTACAGTATCTGATAATACGATAGTCTAACAATCTTTCATTCCTTTCCTAATCTGTTTATTTATCATCTGATACAGGAAACATGTCTACTCAACAAGTCACAAACTGCAAACAAACGGCCATACAGAAGTAGACACCCACATTCTGTAACAGTACCAAATTTTGCATGATACTTTTCTACTCCAACTGGGCTAATGAAGATGGGTATATGTCATACAGTTTGCTATGAAGATATTTTTGCCCAGGCGGTGCTATGGCCTCTCTCATTCTTTTCCGTGTACAAGATACTTTGTTTTTTGCGTCTAATCAGAACAAGACACTGTGCTCACCAGGTTTTCGGTCTGTCACAACTGAAACCATGCTGGAAAGTTTGAGTTAATTGTCTCAGACAACATTAGGATAGACCCTCGGACCCTCAGGTTAGCGAGGTAGCACTGTATACACTGAGTCACTGCATTGTGGGATTGAATCGCCTAAATGGGTAGTGTGTGTGCGTTGTATCTGTCATTGATTCAACTGGTGTGGTATCGATTTCCCAGTTGAACGTGACAAGGAGTAGGGTCGCCTGACCAACCTCGTGGGTTTTCTCTGGGTCCTCAAGTTTCCTTTCACTGTAGGAGGGTTGGGATGGCCTAGTGGTCTAGAGTGCCGCGCTTCGACCTCTAGCTGGCCAGTCACCTATGGCTTGCGGCTGTGGTTTCGATCCCTGGTGTGAGCGTATGTGGCATGGAGATAGGGGCGCCTTTTCAACATCGTGGGTTTCCTCCGGGCACTCCGGTTTCCTCCCACTGCTAAAGACCTCTACTCGCAACCAAGTTATTGAAACCATAGTTTGTGTCGAGTGGACATTAAACCCCATTTCTCTCCCTCTCTCTCCCATTCACTGTACACGCAAGTGAATTGCTGAAATAAAATTGAACCATATCCATATGTTAGTCCCGAAATGACGTTGTTTGTGTCGAGTGGAATTAAACTCTCTGTCTCTTCCCCCCACTTGCTCTTTCCACCCTTCTCTTCAGGCTAATTTTATTCCAAGAGCCAAATTTTTATAAAATGAATGCTTCACAACAATTTAAAATACTAATGATAAATAAAAAGGTAGAAATTCTGAAATGTTTAGGAGCTTTTATATACAATTCGTTCATGTCTCTGTAAAGTATTTATGTTTATATAATTATGTACATGTATGTATTATGTATCCTTCGTTGTCTCATTTATATTTTATTAATTTCCTCTGTATATGCACATAACCTTGTAAGGTTTTTTATGCAATAAAGTTTCTTTTTCTTCTATATATAGTATATAAACACCTGTTTTATCTAACAAATAATAAATATGGGTCATCTTTTGACATATTTTATAATTTTGTTAAATAATGAAGAGTTAGAGTATCTAAAATGAATGAACTTTCAGCAACTAATTATTTTAACAGGACAGTGTACACATTCTAGCAAGTAGACGTTTTTTCCTTTTCAAACCAGACCGCTAGTATACTGACAAAATAACACAGCAGGGAAGGTCACAGTTCATTTCTAATGTGCAATATTCTTTTTTTACAATTTTCCTTCTCTTTCTATGTATTTTGTCATGCATAATATGTATTTTTTCATGCCTAATATGTATTATTTACATGCTGCCCAAAATGGGCGTTTTATGTAATAAAATCTACCTATTCATCTATCTATACAGTTGTATTTAATGGTACACTTTTTACAGGGTTCCCGCGGCTTCATCAAACATTTTTTCAAGGATATTCAAGGATAATTATACGTCAAATTCCAGGATTTAGCCTAAAGTTACAATTTTTCATCTTAAAAACATTGAAGACATAAACTGTTTTTTATTATTACAGATCGACTTTCGGCACACCGGGGAAAACTCCCGCCATTTTTAAAACAGTGATATTTCCCTTTTCCTTATTATGCATTGTTTAATGTAATTACTAATACCGATTTTGATTAGTCAGTGTAGTGGCTTCTAGTATGTTAATTGGACAATAGAGTCACGTGAGAGTATTTGGTTGCCTAATGGTAAATGTCATTGGCTTGTCTTGTTATTACGTGACAAAACACAGCTGTTTATTTAGATCAGTTGATTGACAGGTATACGTCAGAGTTATTGTTTAGTATAACCAGCATTACTTATAATCTAAACGTTTTTTTTTAGATCAACTTACCAGTATTGCCAACAAAATTAAGGATCTCAACTGAAATTCAAGGATATTTTCCTATTTCCGCGAAATTCAAGGATATTCAAGACCTTGAAAATGAAATTTTAAATATAAGGATATTCAAGGATTTTCAAGGACCGCGGGAACCCTGTTTTACTCACGGAGTGTCAACAACTCCTGTAACGTTCTTAAGCATTATTCCTATTTAGTAATAATAAAGGAAATTTTGCCAGGACAGCAGCGCCACAGCCTACACTGATATTGAATTCCAACTATCAAGGGTTCTTTTACGTGCACGCCCATGCATACATAGGATCCCATTTTTGGGGGTCCCATCCGAAGGATTATCCTGTCCCTTGCCAGGCCCTCTTTCGTTCATTTCTGAAGTTTATCATCCACTTCCACCAAATGCTAAATAGTAATGTGCAGGTATGGTAAGTATTATCTTTATCTAATCCACTCAATATCTAAGCTATCTGATGGTCTAGAGAATTGAGAATGGACTAGAGAGTTGAAAATTTTCCAGAGAGCTGATAATGGTTTGTCTAGATGAAAATGTTCCCGAGAGTTCATAAAGGTCTAGGGGTTGATAATGTTCTATGAGAGAGTTGGTAATGGTATAGGGAAGTTGATAATAGTCTAGGGAGGTTGGTAATGGTCTAGAAAAGTTGATAATAGTCTAGATAGTTGATAATTGTCTACATGGTTGATAATGGTCTACAGAGTTGATAATTGTCTAGAGAGCTGATAATAGTCTAGAGTGCTGATAATAGTCTACAGAATTGATAATTGTCTAGATAGAGCTGTTAATGGTTGAGAAAGTTGATAATGGTCTGGAGAGCTGATAATGGTCTGGAGAGTTGATAATAGTCTAGAGAGCTGATAATGGTCTGAAGGGTTGGTAATGGTCTAGGGGTTAATAATAGTCTAGAGAAGTTGATAATTGTCTAGGGAGGTTGATTATGGCCTAGAGTTAGTTGGTAATAGACTAGAGAGTTGATAATGGTCTAGAGAGTTGATTATGGTCTAGAGAGCTGATTATGGTATAGAGAAGTTAATAATGGTCTAGAGAGAGCTAATATTGGTCTAGAGAGTTGATGATGGTCTAGAGAGAGCTAATATTGGTCTAGAGAGTTGATGTTGGTCTAGCAATGTTAATAAATGTCTAAATAATATACAGCGATTTGTAAGTCATTTAGTTCTAGGAATAACTTAGTCTGAATAATAATATGTATCACTTGAATCCTTGCATTATGCCTCTCTAGTTAATATAATTCATATATATACAATGACATGCGTTAAGTCAATCACTCGATAATTGTATATTCTCCTTAAGCAGGGGATTAATATCTGACTGTAACTATATCAGTGTCTATATTATAGGTTGAGTTTATTCACACAAATCCAATTTGTAATCATAAAAACTGACAAATCTTCTGGTCACTTGTACCTACACAAAGCCCTGGAATGTTACACAGACAATCTGTATAATACCTGGCCATTCATAAACCCACGGGAACAACTGGGACTTGTCTGACAGCTGAGTGATTTCATCAATCAATGGTACAAGGGGCTTTAATCAGAGAGAGAGGGGGGGAGGGAGAGAGAGAGAGAGAGGGGGAGAGAGAGAGAGGGAAAGAGAGGGGGAGAGAGGCTCAAAGTCCACTCAACAAAACCTAGGTAATTTCGGGACAAACACAAGGTTCAATTTCTTTATTTCAATAATTCGCCTGTGCGCGTAGGCGTCCTTAGCAGATGACCCTGCTCCGTGCAATTGAATTCCAATTGCATTAGGGTCAACTGTTAAAGGTTAAGGTCAAGGTTTTTATCCCATCCAAAGGACTAGTCGCTGTTCGCAGCCCGGCCCTCAGTGCTGCACTAATTGAAAACCACGCTGGAAAATCCTGTGAACTTTCTCTGCTAAACTGCGATATAACTGACTCTGTCATCGATGAATTTTTTTTCTAACAAAATAGAAATATTTAAAACATCACATAATTATAATTACCTAAGAAAATCTCATATGTGTCCTAGACATTGATGTAAAATTTGTATGCTATGGTTGAGAAGATTTCAGCTCAAGTATCACTTATACAAGTTATGAATATTTAAATTGTAAGAAAAAATTCTAAGTATGTAAGTTTTTTTAATATGATACAATAAGTTATTAAATACAAATGACAAGGTGTTAACAAAAGTTGAATTAAAATATGAAATATTTGTTTATTGGGTCATTAAGCCAAAAAAAGTCAGAATAAATTCATTTCATGAATACAAGTGTAATAAAGACTAATTTTAAAGGGCACAGCCTTTTGTTATTATATTGGCTGTGATAAACTTTGCATTTGTATGGAAAATACAGGGACAGGATAATATTTCATTTATACATGTACATCTGGTTAAAGGAGCTAACCCTCTAACTCAATAAGGCCTGACAAGGACACCTGTCTAGTCTTTCGGATAGTACGAAAAATTGAGGTCCCGTGTACACGTTGGTGACATGGGCGTAAAAGATCCCTTGAAAGTTCAAATTCGATATGAGAGTAGGCTGTAGTACATCTGTTCAGGCAAAATTTCCATCATAGCACACGGTATGGCGTATGCCTGTCTTCATTAGCCCAGTTCGGAGTAGAATGGTAGGACGTTAAACCCCATTTCATTTCATTTCTAATATTCAGAATTAAAAACACGAATTAGAATTTAATATTAGTCTATTTTTTTTCAATACTAATGTTGTTTACTTGACATGAAAATATGGCATCCAAATTCTATTCCAAATATCAAATGTTTGAAGACACAATGAACATTTTAAGATCGGTATCAAGTACTCTATGGTTTCGGGTGCCACTTCTACTGAACAAATAAAGACATACATGTATCCAGCAAAACATTGCAGGAGTGATAGTAATCGCTGATTCAAGATAATAATAAACAAGCCAACAGTGAGGCTGATGTCCCCCGCCGAAATTCCAAAATAAATAGACGACACATATTAATTAATCGCACATTTATTTTTTTCAAACGTATCCATCAATCAAACTGTACGCGAAGTGTCATCCAAAAGTGTTTTATAAAAAAAAATGCTAAAACCGACGGGAAAAAATGAAAATGTACCCTAGTTAGGGGGACCCTTAAGGCAGACAAAAGGGCCCCCCCCCCCCCACGGTTGACAAAAGTGCACATATTCGAACTCCATCAAGGCATTGACCTAATCAGCATATACACCAAGTTTGAACATTTTTACTCAATTAGAAGGAGAGTTATTGTGTTCCAAAGTCTCGACCAATCAAATTGCGTATCGCTCTGCTTACCCTGAGCAGAAAATGCTCATTATTGAACTTAGTCAAGCTATTATTGTAATGAAACTATACACCAAGTTTCATCAATCTCACTTAATTAGAACTAAAGTTATCGTGTCCCAAAGCATCAACCAATCAAATTGCTTATCTCTGCTTACCCTAAGCGGAAAATGCTCATCTTCCAACTCCATCAAGGCATTGACCTAATAAGCATATACACCAAGTTTGAACATTTTAACTCAATTAGAAGGAGAGTTATTGTGTTCCAAAGTCTCGACCAATCAAATTGCGTATCGCTCTGCTTACCCTGAGCAGAAAATGCTCATTATTGAACTTAGTCAAGCTATTATTGTAATGAAACTATACACCAAGTTTCATCAATCTCACTTAATTAGAACTAAAGTTATTGTGTCCCAAAGCATCAGCCAATCAAATTGCTTATCTCTGCGTACCCTTAGCGGAAAATGCTCATCTTCCAACTCCATCAAGGCATTGACCTAATAAGCATATCCATCAAGGCATTGACCTAATAAACACATACACCAAGTTTGAACATTCTAGCTCAATTAGGAAGAGAGTTATTGTGTCCCAAAAAGTGTGACGACAGACAGAGAGACAGAAGGACAGAGAGACAGACAGACAGACGGACGAACCCATTTTAATAGTCCCCCAACTTTCTTCGAAAGGCGGGGGGACCAAAAAAATGTGCTGAATGGATTAGGCAGCCGTAAACGATAGTCGGTCAATCTGGACTGTTTAAGTATTCCGAGAAGATATTACAATGTTTTTAAAAATTGAATATAGATCACTTTATATTTACTCCTATTACATTAATATGTGTTTTTAGACCAATTTATGGTTTAAAATAATAGCGCCATACACCCCTTAAAGATGTGTACTATAACAATGTTTGAAAACACACCACATGACTTTGTGACCACCACCACCCTCTGTCACCCCCGCTCCTCCTTAATGTCTTGTTAACAACATTTGGATCATTTTCAGACTAAAATTTCCTTGCGCTACTAAAATATACCATCCAGTACATATATCTCAGTCATGAAATGGTCTTTATAATTCATTTTCCATATAATAAACCACCCGAAAATTTAATTAAATAAATGTTTAAATTTGTCCTTGAGTCCTTGTAAAATAAATGAGAGATAAAAGGTTAGGTGTAGCCCAGTTTGTCCTTTTGTACTCTTATAAATAAAACATAAAGTGCTAATTCAGCAAATCTTCCCGTGATTTTAATAAAACAATAAAACAGGTGTGTATGTTATAATTACTGACCTAGACAAGATATTGACCTATTTATAATAACTTGCTCTATATACACTCACCCATTCATGCTTTCCCTAGTAAAACATCTTATTCAATTACTGTTATAAAAGAAAATTGACTCGTAACACATGTATAGTGCATATATATACAAAAAGTTTCTTCTCTTTGTCATGTTTATGTTAAATAATTTATCATAGAAATGGTAATAAAAGACCTGCACTCATGCATGATGTACCTTTCATACTTACAATTTAATTTTATTCACAAAAAGACCTTGATTTATAAGTGGATACGTTTTTATAAAAGTGTGATAACACATAAGTCAATATTTACATAGTCAATATAAGCCGGGAATGCAGCATAATAAAGAATTTGTTTGATGTCTGCTACCATGGGTTGTGATTTCTTAGAACAAATGTAACCAATTTGGCCTACTTTGCATGTAACTACATGTACTAAGGCATTTCCAACCTGGGTCCCATTATCAGAGTCTAGTCGTTGGAGTCGAAAGATAGCTAAGCCGAAATGACACTTCCCAGGCCCTCGTAGTACACAGCATGGTGTTGTTAAGCCCTTAAGTTTATTTATTTCACTGGTCCCAATTTAAATACTTTAAAATGTTGAGGAAATATTGAGTGTGTCATATTATTTAACCTTTACAGTACAATATCCCACAACCTCAGGTAGTGAGACCTGCTGTAATAGTAGGATGTCCCACCACCTCAGATAGTGAGACCTGCTGTAATAGTAGGATGTCCCACAACCTCAGATACAAACTGATCCCACAGTGAATATTCGCTTGGCCGCTACAATCACTGATAAGCATGACATCGACGAGGCTTAATGAGTACGGCATATTAACTTTTTTACTCCGACAAATTAAATTCTCAAACATTCTTTTGAGGTAAAAGAAAAATAAATAAAGACGTTCGAAGTATTTGTAGTTGAAAAATATTTCCTATTTAGTGTAAATGGGTATTAAAATGAGTAAAATGCATCATTTTGCCCGAAGCAGTTAGGTGTTAAGTAAACATTGCACGAGCCTTTGAGCCAATGACTAACGGCGCGTGCAGTCAACGCACCTGTTGTGGACAGTCATCTGTTACAGAGATAATTCGTAAGTAATTCTCTGTGAAACAGACTGCCTCAGATAGTGAGACCTGCTGTAATAGTAGGATGTCCCACAACCTCAGATAGTGAGACCTGCTGTAATAGTAGGATGTCCCACGACCTCAGGTAGTGAGACCTGCTGTAATAGTAGGATGTCCCACAACCTCAGATAGTGAGACCTGCTGTAATAGTAGGATGTCCCACGACCTCAGGTAGTGAGACCTGCTGTAATAGCACAATAATTAATTCATTCTTTACTGTTTTGTGTGTGGAATAAGATTTATTTTATGTCCGCTTCCACTGAGGTGTTATCGCAAAGTCTGTGTACGGCAAGAGGTTAGTGTGTGCGATATAGATTTATTTAATGTCCGCTTCCACTGATGTCCGCTTCCATCGAGGTGATATCACAGTTAATACACATCATATTATATACTGGTATTCTGGTAATACACATGACTGTACTATATATATATATATATATATATATATATATATATATATACTGGTAATACACATGACTGTAATACACCAGTAATATACATGACTGTACTATATACTGGTAATACACATGACTAACATATATACTGGTAATACACATGACTTTACAACATATACTAGTAATACACATGACTGTACCATATATACTAGTAATACACATGACTGTACTATATTTATACTGGTAATACACATGACTGTACAACATATACTAGTAATACACATGACTGTATAATACATACTGGTTCTACACCAATTCACCATATATATCACATACACTAGTAATACACACATACCGGTACATGTATTATGCACACTAATGCCTAGAAAACACATGTATATAAATCATATATTTTAATTTTTTGCAATGGGATCTCAGAAGAAACTGGAGATAAATGAAGCTATTCACACACGTGTAAGTGGGATTTGGTTCATCATGGAATTTAACATCACAACCAAATCAAATCAAACCTCAAAAACTCGAAACTTCACCTCAATATTGCATCCATAAATAAATATATTTTATTGTTCTAATTGTCTTCTTTACTTACGTCTGAAAATAAGGCATCTGTCTGACATTCCCAGGTCCAAATTCAGGTTTTCACAAGTGCAACCCCTCAGGCTCCCATCATTATTTCATTTTTAACAGGTGCCGATAAAATCATTATTTGTATATTTATTAAAATCCGTCTTCATCAGCCCTGTATAGGAACATATAGGAGGACGTTAAACAACCATTTCATGTCATTTCAGAGCAAAACTGATTTAGTTAAAATGTTATTTTATAAAACGACAGTCATTTATTTAATAACAAAATTGGAATGAAAAGCGAAAATCCAAAATTAATGAAAATATGCAAAAACATTCTGTAAGAAAATCTGAACGTTTGATGCATATCACAATGAAGTACTTTTAGGTTTTTTTTAAATTAAGTGTGATAAATGGACTGTCCCTGCAGTGAAATATATTTAAATGCTTTTTGTAAACACATCATTAATTCTTTATCATGGTTGTGTTTTTATGAGAACATTAAAATTCTAGAATTAATTAGAATTAAAGCCTGAAGCGTTAAAAAGTAAAAGTGACATATTTCACTGTAAATGAGCTAAGTCAAAACAGGGGTGAACTGTTGAAGTTCATGCTGTGTATTGCATGGCTGTTTTACCACCTGATAGGGTTGTATATAACCTCGTACACCTGATAGAGGTAAAATAAATTATATCGCTATCGCCCCCAGGGTCGCCATCAAAACAACGAATAATGACACATATTAAGATATCAATAATAAATAACATCAAATACTATGAAAATTTGTACATGTTTAAAATTCTAAAATATCTTTGAGTAATACAGTGGAATCAATTGTATGTTGGGGGGAGGGAGAGAAGGGAGTAAGGGGTGACGGGAAGGGGTGGAGGGGTGAAGGAAAGGGGTGGAGGGGTGCAATGCAGAGAGAGACAGGAAGTACTGTGGGGGTGGGGGGAGAGAGAGAGAGAGATCTTACTCTTCATTAAACGCAAACTATGAACCTTCGATGGTTCGATTTTGATATATTTTGATGTACATGTAAGATAGGCTGTAGCTCTGCTGCCTGGGCAAAATGTCACTCATAGCACACTCTATGGCATACATGTAGGTCTGTCATCATTATCCCAGTTGATACAAAATAGTAGGACATTAGAACACTATTGGATTTCATTTCTGTTAAAGATACTTTCCCGGGTACAAACTGGGCGATTTGATGATACATGTATATTAGGACTAAAACATATTCAAACTAATTAATTCATCATAATTTTGCTTCAAATACTTCTCAAAACATTGCAATTGCCAAGTATGCTATAAAAATTGATCAAAAGAGGCCATGTTGTCTGTAATCGCTGACTATTTATTACAAATATCGAATCCTAATTAAATTCTCGGATTATCCACTGCCCAGGTCTTTTTCTGTGAGTGTTTTATCTCAGAAAGTGTTGTACGTCTAACTCTTCATAAAGTTCATCAACATGTAAACAAAGTGCTCAATGTACTTGTTTGTCCTGTATACGCTTCATGAGTGTTTCAGGGAATCCAGTATTTTTCTAAAAAAAGATTGGATGTCTCTACTTTCCATATATATACCAAAATTGCCATACTTTTATTGGCAATAACCACCCGATAAATACTCTCGTGGGAACCCATCTTTAACATTTTGGACATTTTCAATTCTTTTTTCAGTTCTAAGGCTTTCATTTCTGTTTAGGTATTTAGTTCTGACTCGAGTCAATAAACCAATTACAGTGAAATCCCTCTATTAAGACCACATGTGGGACTGTCTAGATGTGGTCTTAATAGTGAGTTGGTCTCATTACTGAGTGAGCATGCTTTAGACAAATTCAAAGAAAAACAGACAGCATTAGGTAAATTATATACAGTAAAGACATACTTTGTTACTAATAACAGATGTAATGTTAAAACACATCATGAAAACATAATAATAATTATGCATGTTATGAAGTCTTTGATCACGATATAATTTTTTAATTCATAATGCTTCCTTTATTTATCTTCATTTTTCGATTAAAATCCCGCAACCAACCTTTAAACAAAAGTTATGTCATCCAAGCTTTTTTATTATTAAATCTCCACGTAACCGGCAGACGAAAAATGTTCAAATAATAATCCTGTCATCCAAGCTTTTTTATTGGATCTCCACGTAACCGGCAGACGAAAAATGTTCAAATAATAATCCTGTCATCCAAGCTTTTTTATTATTGGATCTCCATGTAACCGGCAGACAAGACATGTTCAAATTTCTAAACAGAGAGCGTTTTAAATGAGGTTTAACGTCAATTCAACACAACTAGGTCATTTCGGGAATCCTCTCTCTTCCATGTTGTAGATATCCCGAGCTTCGTAACCAATGACAATGTCAGGTACACTATCAGTCCATTCTTTCACAACGTCGTCATTTACGCTACCACTTTCAACTTAAAAAAATGAAATGTTGTCTTTATCTAAATCTGCTTTTTTCGCGAAGCATAGGACCGGAGATCGACACATCATTGTCACGCACACGCTGAAACCACGCCCACATTCTTCCATCGGCGAGCGAACACAGAGACGTTTCCTGTCGTTGTCTCTATTTTCTTCGTATCCATTAATAATTTCTGCCTTTCTTTTCAAAATCGTCTGTAATTGGGTCTTACCAATTTCAAATTCTTCGGCCAATTATTTTTGGCTTCTACACTCACTTTTTTTTGATAAGTTCTACTTTTGCTTTCAGCCTTAATTCTACACGAGTACGCTTATTACTACGGGTTTTTTCCATTACACAGGTGAAGATCGAATAAGAAATGATACCCTTTTGACAAAATTTAATCGTACAAACAGACGAAGGGCGAATAAGAAATTATAATCTTGACAAAATTTACTCGTATAAATAGTAAGAGTTTAAATCACTTAATCATTATTAATTACTCTGTTTAAATTAAAACAAACAATGAGAAATTCCATTGTTTAAAAAATGAAATTAACAACGAAAGATTAGCGGCTCGTTAAATTGTTGCGATAAATCAGTCAACCACGACTGTTTGATCTCAGTCGTTAGATTGACTAATCCCTGTCGGTGGTCGTTATCGTTTTGATCTCGGTCGGGAGCTGATTAATCCCAATCAGTGGTCGTTATCGCGAGTCACAAAAACAATGAAATTGACTGACTGAGACTGGCTTCGGTGGTCGTAATCCGTAATAGTGAGTTGCCCGTAATACTGAGTTCAATTTATAAGGAAAATAGAAGAAAAAAAATGGTTCTTTTAATATGTGGTCGTATACGTGAGTTGCCCGTAATTCTGAGTTGGTCGTTAAGCGGGATTTCACTGTATAGTATTTTATTTACAATAAACCCAGAAATAGTCGTATAGAAAGTGAAGTATAATCAAATCGTTTCATTGAATCAAGATGGTGGAGTATCAATGAGTTGTTAATTACTATTGATCACTATCAATCACCTATAACTAGTTCAATACACAATCAGTTAGACATCTAATTATTGATTTTATAAATGACTCTATTTATTCGTCACACTTGTATTACACAATAACATATATTCAATATTAGCAATATTTACATAATTATTGATTTTATAAATGACTCTATTTATTCGTCACACTTGTATTACACAATAACATATATTCAATATTAGCAATATTTACATATCAATATACAGGCACAGATCCAGAGGGGGGGGGGCGCACCTGGTGCACGGCGCCTCTTTTTTTTGAGGTGGCGAACAATTTTTAGCTCCATATATCCTCGTGGGAAAGGAGAACAAAAATAGTTTAGGTTGGGAGATAGAGAGAAATGGGGTTTAACATCCACTCAACACAAACTAGGTAATTTCGGGACTAACATATGGTTTAATTTCATTTCAATAATTCGCTTGAGCGTAGGGGTCTTTAGAAGTGGGAGGAAACTGGAGTGCCAGGAGGAAACCCACCAGGCTGAAGTATAGGTTGGAAATCGTAATTTACAGTACTAGTATGAAATTAGTCCTTGTGGGCATTTTTTCCACTCAAAAATCACAGGCCAGGCTTCGTACTTCCAAGTAGGTGCAGCACGCCCTTCGCCCCCTTTCTGAAAATCCTGGATCCGCCCCTGATTTACACCAATATGTGTGGTTTAATGGGCGAGAGGGATATATTAAGTAATATATTGATACTGCACGAGGCGTTATCCGAATGTTGTTTCAATATATTACGCAATGTCTTTAGCTCGAGATCATTAGACAGACACTATCCCGCACATGCTTTTCAATGAAATACGCCACGCGAGGCCAATATTTCATCTAACATATACGATTGGCAAGTTGCCCATACATTATTGGAAATAATGGTACGCCAACATCAAAGGATGACGTCTATTTTAAATCTTACTTAATCGGATCATGCATTTTCCGAATAATATCTCATGCTTCACAGATTAATTAACGCTACAATAAGAGAAAGTGAAACAGGGTTTATAGTCCATGCAACACAAACTAGGTAATTTCGGAATTTGTCGCTAAAATGTACTAAAGATTGATTATTTAGAATTTTTTAGAATTTAATTAAATTCACAAAACAAAATCTGGATATATAATCTTCTGGATTCAATTTAGATGGATTGAAAAGAAAGCCATCATGCAAAATGCGACACTTGTTTTTATCAACTCGTAGAGATTATTGAATGTTGCAAAAGTTTCAATTCATCCTATCTTTGTAAATACCGAATTTATATTCTTTTGAGAGATTCAAATTTCATAATATTGTAGATTGGAAGAGATTTGAAATTTATTTCTCCACCTTGACATTTACACTTTGTTACAATGAGTTTAAAAGTGTAATATTAGTATTACTCAAGGTCAGGGCTGGGGTAATGGTAATGGGTAATGGTAATGGAATGTAATCATTACATTTTTTAAGTAATGGCCATGTAATGAGTAATGGAAGATTTTAAAAGTAATGAGTAATGGAAATGTAATTAATTACATTCCAAAAATCATGTAATGGTCAATTACATTTCAATTACTTTTCAATTACATTTTATTTTATGGCACATACAAATATTTCCATATGACAAATATGAAATTTTATAGCACCAAAGAAGAAAATTAAGTGTACCTGACACAAGTCCAATTTATTATAATTTTCTTTAAAAAAAAGATTTAAATCAGTTTTAACAAATTATAATAAGAAGGCATTCAACATTTTGTTTTATTACTTTTTATGTAGGACCCTTCTTTAGACATGTAACCTAACAAGTGGATCTTTGAAAAGAAGTATATTTTAATCAAAGATTAGTGTTAATTTACAGTCAATCACTCAGTCAATCAATCAATCTGTTAGATTAAAAGACAATAGTCTTACTAAACTTTAATCTTAATCTCAAGGTAACAAGTGATAAACTAAACAATGGCTTTCAAGTATCTCATCATTTTATGGTTGCTTAATAATAAACAATCATTTTGTTTTAGAGTCATGCTAAATAATTTACCAGTTATACAATATATTATAGACAAACTCTTTGGGTTGATTAAAAATCTTATAAAATTACTTAGAAGAGCTAAATCGTTAATTTTCTTGCCCCAGAAATTGACACAAATGGGTCGCAACGCATATAATAGTGCAATATGAATGTATATAAACTGATCAACATTCAATCCTTTCTGTTTTTGCTGTAATTTCTAATCAGTTATGTTCGACGAAGTACAGCAGTTTTTGTAACCACTAACCGTCACTTGAATATTTGCCCAGAAATAACAATTCATACATAAATATTGATTTAAGTGAAACAAGGATTATTTTAAGTTTGGTTTTGTAGGCTCTTCATGGCAGAAAACAATGTTGTCTTTTTAATTTCTATGTGAAAAGTCATAAAGTAATGGGTAATGGTAATTAATTACTTTCAATGTAATGGGTAATGGTAATTAATTACATTGCTAAAAATGAGAAAGTAATTGTAATGATTACATTTAAAAAGTAATGGTAATGGTAATGTAATTAATTACATTGGTAATGTAATGGCCCCAGCCCTGCTCAAGGTATGACATTACATACATGTATACATGAGATAACAGTATATATACCATACCTCACATCAAGTATATTAAATATACCATACCTCATACTAACAATATTACATATATTATACCAAAATTATAAATACTTATAAAGGAATTGATATATTTATTTTCAGTTATATTTTCTATATTTATTTTTAGTTATATTTTCTGTGATATTTGTTTTTATTTACATGAATACATCCCTGTGATATTGTTTTAATTTTCTGGTAAAATTCAAGTATGTTTGGCACAATATGGCTCGGTTGGAGCTGACATGCTATTAAACAACATTTCATTCATTCATTCTTTATATTAACAATATTACATACACCATACTTTATATTAACAATATTGTCCTAAACATGAACATTGTTGCAATGATAGAAAATTTATCATTCATCTAATTTATGGGAAAATAAAGATACCCTTTAAGGGCCATTTTCATGGTCCATTAACTTTTATTTCAATAACAAGAATAAACCCACTTGACAAATACTAAAAGCTGCTGATTTGATACACTATATCAGTTTACTCAAAATATGCTGACCAAATTATTCAGGTGACATTATTTGGAGAGAGAGAGAGAGAGACAGAGACAGAGAAGAAATGAACACTGGTATATATGCCCTACCATAATTATTGTAACTTTGCCCATACAGTGGCAAGGGGTCTTTTTCGTGCACACCTCAGTTTTTCATCCCATCCAAACTAATAGACAGCTGTCCTTTTCGGGCCCTCCATCCTGCAACACTGACAAGGGGAAAAAACCCTGGAAATTCATGTTGAACTTACTTGGCCAACACTGTGAGCGAACCTCTGACCTCAAGACTAGCAAGCCAGGTGGTCGCTCAGTGAAAGGGGGAGGGGTGAGAGAGGGATTAAGAGAGAGAGAGAGGGGGAAGAAGAGAGGGAGGAAGAGAGAGAGAGAGAGAGAGACTGAGAGATTTTGCTAGCTGGTTCAAGTCCTTTTTAGCAGTGGGAGAAAACTGAAGTACATTTAAAAGTGGGGATTCGAAACCATAGCACTTGAGTCAGTGACAAGACCTTGTGAGCTAAAGTGGTGCCATATGGATAGAGTGTGTACATCCAGGTAAAACTATTAATCACAGATGTAAGTTTATACTTTCGATCAGTTTACTGTTGATATGGTAAAAACTCTGATTACTGACCCATAACATGAACAGCTTTTCAACATCATTTCACAGCATTTACTGGATAATTGGGATGTTGACAAAATTTACATAAACCAAAACAAACAACAGTTAGGTCCGATTGGCCACAAGCATTTTAAAACAATAGTTTTTCTTAGATAGGGATGACAATCTATTCATAATTGTCTCTAAGACTGGTTACTAATTATAAACAAGCATACAACTAATCATATTCAATTAAAATTGAGCCTGTTGGTGGAGACAGGTCATTAACACACCATGTCATTCATTAATTCATTCATTCAAATGTTCATTGATAAGTTGTTTGAAGATGGCTCTTAGGGACAAGAATATCCCCACCAATAACCTTGTCGAAGATGTGAACATCTTTAAATTTAGAGACAACTTGAAAAACACAAGAGATAGAGAAAGATAAATGGGGTTTTATGTTCATTTGATACAAACTAGGTCATTTTGGGACTTACATATATAGTTCAAATAGTTCAACTTCATTTCACCAATTCGACTGTGTACAGAGGTCCTTAGCGCTTGGGGAAACTGGAGGGCCTGGATAAAACCAAAGAGGTTGTTGGACAGGTGACTCTTCACCTCGTCAGGCACAGGTGGGGAATGGAACCATGTAATTCGACTCAATAACAGACCTTATGATACAACATCGTGTGTGACCCATTCAGCCCCCCCCTCTCAACCTCGTGGGTTTCCATCGGGCACTCCGGTTTCCTCCCATTGCTAAAGACCCATACGCGCAAGCGAATTATTGAAATAAAATGAAACCATATGTTAGTCCCAAAATGACCTAGTTTGTGTTGAGTGGACGTTAAACCCCATCTCTCTCTCACAACACAATCATGTGACCCATTCAGGCCCCCGCTCCAAATACAACGGAAACATTTGTTTTAGTGTTCTCACACTGTATAAATAGAAGATTATAATTATTTACGTAATACTTGACAAATTATTCTGAAAATGTTGTGCATGTATATTTATATTCATCGAAAAATTTGTATATAAATTACCAGTAACTGTTTATTTCATAAATAGTTTTATTAGTGTGTTAATGTTCAACTATTGGTTTATTTCATAAATTTTATAATTACTATTTGTGTGTTAGTGGTATTAAATGACACAATAATAAATCTATATCTTGGTTATATACACTTTAACTGTTTATGTCATAAATAGTTTTATTAGTGTGTTAATGTTCAACTATTGGTTTCTTTCATAAATTTTATAATTACTATTTGTGTGTTAGTGGTATTAAATGACACAATAATAAATCTAGATCTTGGTTATGTACGCTTTAACAAATATTGGCGATCATGTTTGATCCGACTCCCTTTTCTATTTCCATCACTTTTACACTGAAAAACTAGAGGTTTAGCTGTCCATACTGTGTCCACATGGAACTTCCTATTGTCTATTAGGGTTAAAATTACGGTTAGGGTTAGGGTCAGGTATTTAAGATTAGAACCTATACCACAAAAATGGGAGTCACATCAAGCATGTATGTCAAAAGTAAAAATGTAATATCAACCCACCTCTGACTACAGCATCTGCATGTTGCAAATTTATCAGCGTAACTGGAACAATACTAGAGTTTAATTTTAATTCCCCGTTACCGTTTGAATTGAGGAGAAATATTTTGGTGTCATATTTTCTAACATCACTATCACAAATATGGGGGTCCCCAAACCCCTCGATCATCACCATTTTTCTATGCGATACGGGGTCTTCAAAATTTGCTACTTTTGGAACTAAGTTTTCTCGATCCTTGAGGACCCTTTTTACCTCGACCTCGCCTTTATACATGCCTTCGTGGGTCGAATCAATCATAACTTCCTTCACTGTGCCAGTAATCACAACATTGGCTAATTCTTCACGTGCTTCAAGCGAAACGTCGTGACAGGATTGTTTGGCCCACGAAACGCAGACGGAGAACACTAAAAAAGTTAAAACGCCTATTAATGAACGAGACGAGAGAACACATGGACATTGGTCACGACACATTTTAAAACTATAACACTGTATCACTTATGAGTAAAGTTGAGTCGACAGGTATTCCTAGTAATCAATGAAAGCGCCTAACATTCCATTCACAAAACTCCAATCAGACGTAGGGTGACAGTAGTGTGCAGACGAAACACACACCGGGGCGAACTTTCAGTGCGTTGACGGAAAGTGACGGACTTATCCGATTAAGCTCAGGTAAACCCGTCAGCTATTGGCCAGTCGCACAGACGACTAAAGAAACACTAATGTCAATATTGCAAAGGGACTATTTTTACAACACGTGGGGTACAGACCACCCCTTGCACATTTATTTCTAGATCTGATGTAATGGGTTAAACCTAATCTTGTTCTTATGCAAATAAATACAATTATCCGGCTGATAAAATCTGTTTCTACACAAGACGATGTGCTGGAATGTCGATACGAAATTATTTCAATTATTCCTTTGATAATTTAAAAGACAATTGTACTTCGTAGGATACACGTTCAATACTTGAGAAATGCATTCTTTAAAAAAATTAAAATTAAATAAATTTAATATACTTGGTCGAGTTACTAACAGTATGGATTTTATAATAAGGTCCATGCTAAAAGAAGCCGCAAGGATATTAAATCCTTAGTTACTATAATCGGCCCATGAAAATAAAAGTGAATTATGTCCCCTTGATGCGATTTCGCTTGTCCACACTACAAATATTTTCTACTTTCAGTCAACAAATATCGATGAACCGTTGTTTACACCATGGAATAGAAACAAATAAATGGCTTAAAGGTATTTCAGGTCATATGTTGGTCCCTGTATACATTACTATTAGATGGTGAACCGGGAGAAAGTGTAGCTTGCACCAGTTGTCTCCCCTGATTCATTCATTAATCTAATTCAGTGATACACGATCGGTGTACTGTGAAATTTTGAACAGAACACTAAGAAAATGCAAAACAAACATGTGATCTAAATTGTGTATTCACATGTAAAACTAGATTTAATAATCATAGATCTGCTGGTAATTCTGAAAATGCACACAAACTATTATATCGACATTTTAAACAAAATCCCTGTAAAGAATTTGGATATAGTATACAAATAATTGAAAAACTTCCCGGTTCTGGACACTATACTAATGGTAAAATTGATCCTGCAAATACACAAATTAGAACGCACGCAGAAGAAACTTGGATTATAAAACTACAGACCATTTTCCCTTATGGTCTTAATGATAGATTCAAAAATATCGATTATAACAACCGGAATGAAAACACTTTGATCACCAGAAATTGCTATAAAAAACTTGACCATAATTTTAAAAATAAAAAACGTTCCATTAAAAAATCGAAATTTCAAAAAGATCCGGAAAGTATTTTGAACGAATTGTATTCTGCATGCCAATGCCATACTTCCGACAAATTGTCTTGTGCAGCTTGTGTTCTTAATCTAGCTCGACAAATTATACATACCTTGAAAAAATCAACAGCTAAAAAACTTGGTGTCCTCATACAAGATATTATCTATTCTAATCAACTTAATGAAAGCTTTCTTCCTCAATATTACGATGTTATTACCGATTTGATAAATAGTAAATTTTCACCTAAACATTCAGCACAGCAAAATAAAGTACATAAGAAAAAACCCGAGATTTTATGTAAAATACTTTTTACAGATAAACATATACAAGATATTGGACTAAATAGAATTTTCCGAGATAGATCTGTAATCAAATCTATACCAAATACTATTCCTAAAATTTCACCTACAGTCGTATACAAATTTTTACCTCCAATTCGTAATAAAATATTTAACTACCATGAAACTATAGCAAACCTTAACGTTCAAGAATTTATTAACAGTTACGACAATACAATATGTCAATGTCATAACTCTCCTTTTAAAGATAAATTTCACGACCATGTACTGACTGGAAACTTCGATATTGTTGAAGACAATAATCTTAAAAAACTATTTCGCTTTGGACCACAATTTCGAGAACAACCTAATAAAACTAACTTCAAAAAATTACATAATAATCTAAAATCAGAAATCCGGAAATGCATAGTAGCTTGGTCAGATAAATTTCGTGCACCAATAGAATCTTTTGGAGAATGGAGAAACACTGTTTTTGACCTCTTATCAAAGAGAATCAAACATATTAAAAACAACCCAAGACATCCACCACCCGAAGTCCTAAAAAATGCATCTGCAGCTGAATGCCTTTCTGCTCTTCAAGAGAAATTTGTTCTAACACCTGTCGATAAGGCCAGCAATAACATTGCCTTTATCTGTAAAAAGTACTATATTAAAAATATCCTTACCGAAGTTGGACTTTGGCCTAACACCAATAATAACACTTATAAATGTATTACGGAATTATCTAAACTAGATATTTTACAAAATCAATATTCGTTTAACAGGAGTAATGATATAAAAGACAATGTAAAAGTAGATGCCCTTCCATATATTTATTCTATACCTAAATTTCATAAAAATCCAGTAAAATTCAGATACATAATTTCCTCCAGCATCTGCCAGACAAAACCTCTAGCAGTGACTATTACTAAAGGACTTAAATTATGCCAGGCCCAACATGCCATCTGGTGCAAAACACTTCGCAATTATACTGGGATTAATAGCTTTTTCGTAATTGATAAAAATAAACCAATAGTAGACACTTTAGATAAAATCAATCAAAAAGACAATGCAAAATCAATAGAAACTTTCGACTTTTCTACTTTATATACTATGCTACAACATGCAGACCTTAAAAAGAATTTGGATTGGTTCGTGGATAAGGCCTTTAATGGTGCTTTTGGAAAAGGCAGAAATCTGATGGCCATCTACTCACAAGATGCAAGATGGATCATAAAACGGCGCAATGCCAATACTGTAGTTTTCGATAAAGAAAAATTTCAAAATATTATACATTTTCTCATTGACAATGCCATATTTGAGGTTGGGGATCAGATTATACAACAAACTATTGGTTTACCAATGGGAACTGACCCCGCCCCATTTATGGCAAATGCACATTTATATAAATACGAATTCGACTTTCAAGACCATAAAAGAAAAACAGATTACAAGGTAGCAAAAAGTCTAAATTATACCTTCCGTTACATTGATGACATAACACCAATCAATGATAATGGTAATTTCAATAAATACAAAGATGAAATATATCCTCCTGAACTTATATTAAATAAAGAAAATTCGGGCACTATAAATGCATCTGTCCTTGACTTGGACATCAATATAATTAATAATAAATTTAATGTCGGTATATTCGATAAAACGGACAAATTTGGTTTTGAAGTAGTAAAATACCCGTCAGCTCATAGTAACATACCAGATACGACACTATATAATGTTTTCTATTCACAGGCATTACGATTTTTAAAAATATGCAACAATAAAGAACTATTTCTTTCCCGAATAAAAACTCTTAATTTTAAGTGCACGGCCAAAGGTGGTACACAATTACGCATTTTGAAAGAAATTTCAAAACTTCCATTTCTTCAACATAATAAGTTTTACATTTCTTATAATGATATTACTGACTACATATTGGATAATGATTCTATATAAATTGCTTCTAGATGTCTAGTCCTATCTGGATTATTGCCCTTATTTTTAGGCCTTTATGAATACACTAATAATTTACGATTTCTTTAGCATTCCTGTTTTGCATTTCTTACGTGGGACATTATATAATAATTATACTATGGTTTGTACAATTGCATGGTCTTTAAAACTAATAGTTTTTTTATATTTTAACGTAATTTTATCTAGATTATCGCCCTTTTATCGGGAAATTGCACCTTCTAAACCACGACGTCATAACAACTATTACGGCAGATTCACGTCACACCACTCAGTCAGCAGACGGCTGTCTCCCTAGATAGTCTTTTCCTTTGCTTCTTTGTATTCAGTTGTGTTTTTGTTTCTGTGTCGATTGCAATGTTTGTCCTAGATGCATTTATATACTTCAATCCTTTTGTTGATTTGGTTTTGAACTAGGCCTACTTCTGATACATTTAACTATGTGGTTACTTGTGTAGCGAAATTTATACAACAATATGCTTGCATTCGTAATTCTTGCAACATATAATAGATCATGACTCATGCTGACACTATATAATTATTTCTCTGGGTTGCATTCCCAGTTGTTTTCAAATATGAGTGAAGTCTGTGTCACCACAGGCCCGGGACTGTACAGCGCAGTGGACGCTTACGGCTAGCCCCCGGATCTATTCACTCTCTTTGATTTGTTTATGTTTGTGGTTTTTGAGTATGATGTCTTGTCCGTATATTTGTTTTTGTGTAAGATTGTGTGTGGTGCAACCCTCCTGCACTTACTATTAGAAATGGTTCCACTACTGATGTCTTCCATCTTACTGTGGCTTTTCCTACAGAGTTCCTTTGCGCAAGCTTTTTAGTCAAATGACTACAAAGAGTTTACTAGCCGACAGCTCCCTTAATTTACACATAAACTAACCCAAAACTTAACATATAATAAATCAATTCCCATTGAAATAAAGGTGAAGCCTTACCACATAATTATATGAAACCCAATACTGCTACGCAAAATTTTAACTGGCCAGTGTCATGGCGGAAAGTTGCTTAATACGTCATAAGGCCTATAACATAAACATAGTTATGCAAAAAAAAACTGTTCGGTAACTATTTTAATGGTCCAGTCCTCACTATTTGTGATAGAATTACTTATTCCAATACAAACTGTAATGATATGTGTTGACAATTGTGCGTTTGAACCTATTTGAACTTGCGTAATGGTTCTTAGAAGGTATCAATTGTAACCTTAACACAGTTTAAGGTTACAAGTATAGTAACTAGTGTCTACTGGTAAGTTCACAGCTGTGTATTTATTTATTTATTTGGAGTCATTCTATGTGTTTATGACTAGTCTGTGTCTACGATTGTATGTCGTCTATGACCTGCCATGTTTTTATTTTGCAAAATTCTAATATTTTTCATCTACATATTTATAGCCAGGTGCGCTGCTATTTATTCATGTGTTCCAAGGTCGAGTGGTGTGGTTTGGGATACCCGATTTTATTATTATGTGACAAGGTATTGTGTCACCTGTTCAACCGCTGGGGTTTTCTCCAGGTCCTCCAGGTTCCTCCCACTGCAAAAGACTCCTATGTGCTAGACAATTATTGAAATAGTTTGAACCATATTATGTTAGTCGCAAAAATTACCTAGTTTGTGTCTTGTGGATGTTAAACACGATTTTACTCTTTCTCTCAATTTGAAATGAGTGAATGACAAAAACGGAGTTGAACAACCTACTTTTCTACTTCAACTGGGCTAATGAAGACGGGCCTTTGCCCAAGATGTGGCACTATGGCCTATTCTTATATCGAATTCCAACTGCCAAGGGATCCTTTACGTACATGCTAATATATACACAAGACCTTGATTTTTCGTCCCATCCAAATGACTAGACAACTGCCCTTGTTAGGTTCACCATCCTGCACCACTTACAAGAGGAAGCCACATCGGAAAACGCTCAGTATCAGATGATAGATCTGAAATTGGGAGGAGATATGAAATGGGGTTTAACATCCTCGTGTTCTGCATCGACTTGGTGGTCTTTCTCTTTTGCACCTAACCTGGGCTGATGGAAGACAGGCATACGCAATACAGTGTGCTATGAGGGGAATTTTGCCCGGGCAGCGGCGCTATGATCTACTCTTATATCGAATTCCAACTGCCAAGGGATCTTTTATGTGCACTCCAATGTGTACACGGGACCTCGGTTTTTCATCCCATCCAAATGACTAGGCAGCTGTCCTTGTCAGGCCCTCCTTCTGCATCACTGACAAGGGGAAGTCACGCCGGAAAATCGAGATGAACTTTCTCGGCCAATGCAGGGATCAAACATCCGACCTCCAGGATAGCGAATCAGCGCTTTATCCACTTACCCACCGTGACCCCCCGGTTGAATGAAGACGAAATGGATGAGTTACTCTTCACAAAAGACATAGCAAAGAAAAATAAAAACCACACAACTGAGTTATAATATTTGTTATTTTAATTCGTTTTTTAGTTTTAGATTTACATATTATATATAATATTTATTTTATATTTATTTATATATATATTAACAACCTTACATGACCTTAACCAGAAGACATAACAAATAACAAAATTGAACACAGCACAAATCGCAAGATACACACAAATAACAACCTCATTAAAACACAGATCCTATTTCATTTCGTTTTTTATAGTTCAAAATTTGGTTTTAATTGTCTTTACTACACAAGGATCTGGAAGAGTTGTTATACAATCTGCGCTTTAGATAATGATAAGGATAAGCCAATGAAATTGTCTGTTGTGTCGTGGCGAGTTCTTGACGTTCGTTACACGTAACTGTGGGTGGACATTTGCAGCGAAGACAAAGCAAAAGTTGTATTTAAAATACCTACTTGAAACATCAAAGCTGATGAATCAAATGTCTGATGTCATAGAGAGAGAGAGAGAGAGAGAGAGAGAGAAATGGGTTTTAACGTCCACTCGACACAAACTAGGTCATTTTGGGACTAACATATGGTTTCAATTTTATTTCAATAATTCACTTGCGCATATGGGTCTTTAGCAGTGGGAGGAAATCGGAGTGCCACATACGCTCACACCAGGGATCGAAACCACATCCGCAAGCCAGAGGTGACCGGCCAGCTAGAGGTCGAAGCGCGGCACTCTAGACCACTAGGCCATCTCAACCCCCTGTCTGGTGTCATAGGGTCAAAAGCTGCTTGTATGACCTGTAATACATTCTCCCACTACAACCAGTTGATAAACAAAATGAAATATAGATCTGTATTTTAATCAGATTGCAAAAATACTAACAAACAAAAACAGTACAAATCATTTATTACCATTCCTCACATAATTGCTGAGGAAAGTTTCATTTCCTTGATTAATAAACACCACTTGTTATTACCCACGTTGATATTGGTGTCTACGGCCTGCTAGGAATTTCATTTCAAAATTTTTGACAAGAAGATATAATTTTTTTGAAAGAATATGACCATTTTTAGCATTATCAATTTTGGCGTTTATGTTTGATCTGACTCCATTTTATCCCCCCAAATCTAATGAACCCCAATTTAAACTCATACCTCCCAAAATATTAATGCGTTTGGGTTAGGATTAGGGATTAGAGCTAGGATTCTGTTGAAATATCGTTGAAGAAAAAAAGGGATTTGTAACAAACATAATCATCCAAATTTATATAATTATTAACTTTACTGACAGTCAAGTCCTTCAGCCGATCAATTTCGCTAAAACAAGATCCCTGCTTTAAACACAGTTCTTACTCAAGATAAAGTTACAGAGATATTAAAAATAAATTTTAGTGGATTGAAATAGAGACATATTACAGATAATCGTGAAATATCAAATATTTAAATTTTAAAGTGAATTATTGAATATTTACAAAAATGAAGCTTAAAGGAAGAGAAATTAAATTGAATTTTGCTAAGGTAACAGCAAGTAAATTGACATGCCAAGGGAGATAACTCTATTATATAGTTCCATTACACTATTATCTGAAATATTCAATCTTGTAGCCAGTACACTAGTTATAATTACTAGACTTCTGTAATCTTTATCAAACAGTAATATACCATGTTTATTGAGAGAGAGAGAGAAATGGGGTTTAACATCCATTCGACACAAACCTGGTCATTTCGGGACCCAAACGTTTTAATTTTATTTCAATAATTTGCTTGCGAGTGGGCATGGACCTTATAATACCTTACTCCATGTCACATACAACTGGGGATTTGAAACCACGCCAGTTGACAGGCTTTATGATACAGCACGCACATGCTAGCCATTCAACCCCCCCCCACCATGATATGGATTAGAGAAGCCGGGTTGCTAAGTGTCATAGACATAGAATTGTGACTTTTGTAATTCCAGTGAAACAATTTGTATCCATTATCTTCCTATAAATGCGAGTCCCTCCTCCCACTCCCCTTATTTTCAAAGACATGCAGGGGCTTGATACAACTGATATCAATAACTGATTGAATTAGTAATATTAATCATAGCTTTATCTAATGTACTCTTAATATATTGATAAATTTGTTATTCATTTCGTGAAACCACAATATTTGGTCGTCCTAATTGTAATTGATTATATTGTTTCCATGGAACAAAATCTTATATATTTATAAAATCTATAATTCACAATATTTCCATGCTCATCTCTATGGTATAAAATCTTATCGTATCTTAGGACTTTTTGAAATGTCAATTAAATAAGAATATCAATAGGATATCAGATCCTTCAAACAAAAACAGCGCACATTGAAAGAAAACAAACAAACATGTAAAAAATGTAAATATACACACACATTCACATGTAGGAAGCACTGAGCTGCTGCTACGGTTACGTTAATACAATTATTATTATTATTATTATAATGATGAATCACATTAAGATCTATATTTACATCTCTAGATTAATTACAATTAATGGAATGCTTTAAATCAGTTCTATATACAAGTATCACAAACAATCGAAAATATATGGGCCTTAAAAAATAGCAAATTTTTTAATTTGCTCAGAATCAACTTAAAAATGTAAAATATGGGCCTTGATCTTGAATAAAAGGAAATTTCTTTAAAATGTAACACATCAGCCTTAATCTTCTTATAATAGAAAATATGGACTTTGGCTTAATTAACAGTAAAATTCTTAATGTTCTTGGAATCAAAAATATGAGCCTTAAATTCTTAATCATCCTTGAAACAAAAGTATAAAATATTGGTCTTAAATTATAGAAACATTCATAATCGTCTTAGAATACAGGCCATAAATAATTTGTGTCTTAAATTCTTAATCTTCTATGGGTCTAATCAAAATTTTTTTAAAGGTGTAGTACTTACTTACAACTGATAGGATAGTAAATAAATGTATTATGATAAAAAATATCAATTATTTGACCTCATTAAAATAATGTTAACATATAAAAATCCAAAAAATCATGGCCTGTTGAACTGATAGCTATTGGGTTGAAGGATGTTCTTCTTGACCAATAGAAATCAATGTATAAATCGTACTGCCACATCGTTAGATATTAACCCTTTATCCCTCCCGAAACTAGTGCTGCCTAGATTGCCTGATTGACATGAATAAGGGAAGCTGTGACTTGGGTGGTTTGAGGGAGAAGTTTCAGACTAAAGTAAGGCTGACACTTGCACGATTCTGTGGCACGCATTGGCACGACTTGAGTCGGCACGTCACCGTCCGATTTGCGCAAACTCGTCGTGCCAATGCGGGAAGTGCGTAAACAAGAGTCAGCCTGGCTTAACTGTACAGAATCTATTACTTCACTTAACTTTTTATTTCAATGAACCATGTTTGTCAATATTTACATATACCAACTGCGAAAGGATTAATCATATTAGAACTGTTTAAAAAAAGAATTACAATAAAATGTTACGTTTGGATTAAATTCAAGATTTGGGTATTAAAGAGTTTGCTTTAATAAAATTTCCAAATTGTCCCTCTAAATGTTAAATATCAAGATGTATCCCTAAAATTAAAAATGAATTTAAGAAAATGATAAAAATGACAAAAAATGAGATATTAAAAAAAAAACAAACCGTAATAAAACCAACGAAAGAAAGCTATGAGGTAGAAAATCTATTGTTGGACATACCCAGAATATTTGCATTATTAACTTTTGATGTCGATAGGTATTCTTTTAACGAACACCTATTAATATTTTGATTATTTACCTCAAACAAAAATAGGGATATATGATATAACGAAAAAGCGGACCCAAATATTAAAAAAAAAATCAAATATAATATCTATAAGAATCATATTCAAATAATTCACGTATCTCACAACCAAATTACACACACTTCATTATTTAAAGTTCGTCTCTTCGTTTATTGCAATCAGACTAAAACACAGATCCTATTTCGTTTCGTTTTTTATAGTTCAAAATATAGTTTTACTTGTTTTTACTACACTAGGATCTGGAAGAGTTGTTATGATTGACGTGTTCTTAATATTTATAGCGATTAGCCAATGAAACGGTCTTTTACAGCCAGCTTTAAGCATTTTGTGCACGGAACTGTGGGTAATCCAATAGTAACATCAATCCTGATTGGTTAATCAAATGTCTGATGTCATATGGTCAAAAGCCACTGGTACAACCTCTGACATGACCTATCTTCATGTAGTGTTGGCGTTCGAAACTATAAAAACGAAACAAAATATAAATCTGTATCTTAATCCAACTACATTTACTGGACACGTCATCAACTTTGGTTTAATTTGTACAACGCATAGACAACTTATTTTGCCTGAGACAAAAACAATCAAATATAATAAGTTGTATTTATGTTTTTTTTTCTTCTGTTATCCCTGTCATGAAGAGCTTGAGCATTTAATCTTTAAATCAACATTCTATATAAAAACATGTGTGCTGTGATGAACACATCGTCAGTTTATCTGTTGTCATGACAAAAAAACGCAAATCAAACACCAATCAGACGATCATATGTTCGAAAGTTTCAATTCAGCACCATGTCAACGAGAGTCAATGAAGACATATAATATTATGACATACAGTGGGCTGTGAGGAATGAGGAAATTTTGTCCAAACAGCCATGTTAAGGCCTACCCTTATTAGGGATTCCAATTATCAAGGGTTCTTTTACGTGCACGCCAAAGTGTACACGGGACCTCAATATATCGTCCCACAGACATTGTTCCTCGCCAGTCTTCCGTCCTGCACCACCGACAAGAGGAAATCGCACCAGAGAAACTTTCTTGGTCAACTATGGCAGCGAAACCCGAAAACCGGTCGATTAGAGAGCCAGCGATTTACTACCTGAGCCACAGCGACTTCCATAAGCTACATTGATCATCTATTGGTGTATGAATTAAGTTTTAATTTCATCTCAATGACAATAATTAAATAAGCATGACTATAGAATATATGATATATGATAAATAAATACACTTATAATATACTATTACTTATCTTATCTTATATATTCCTATACTAAAATACAAATATGCATCTTTTATATTATCATTATAACCTGTGCTTTTTTTTTCGATGGATTAAATAACTTTTTTGGTTTTCGTTTTACTATCTACAAAATAAAATTAACTTTAATAAGCAGTGAAGTTTAAAGAAGATGATTGCAAATAAATTTCTAAATGGTTTTGAACTCCATGAAGTAAAATTTAACCAAAATAGTACTGCTAAAACAGAACCACAAAGTTAAAGTCTCTGAAGATCATAAAAGGGCTTGAGGGATCTCTTCGCAAAATATAATACTTTGAAAGATAAACCGTTAAGTTAAAATATAAAATAATCAATTTTAGTAGATTTTAATGTGGATGAAGTCGTAGAAAATTTGATATTTTCTGAAAATGCAAATGACAACCAAAGACATTGAAGGGGAAGACCAACGTTTTTCGACAAGGTTTCCATAAATCTTAAATATGTATTAAAAAAATATCCCCTCTTTGACACAAGCATAAAAGTTTTGTGAGCGAAAAATTAATTAATATTAAAACCAATAAGTGATTTGGTTCAACACCCTCACTTGCCTCTACAGTAAGTATGTAGATTTAGCGTATGTTTTTTGAATCTTTAAAACACAAATTTGACGTGTAAATTCACCAATACTGAACAGTACGCTGTGTCCCACGGCTAATAGTTTACATCACATGTTTTTTTTGACACCCAGCAAGTGACAGATATTTCGTCTGTTTGAATGTTTCTGTTCATGCTCCGTTTGTTTTTTGTGTCTTACAGAGCAGGGATAATTTCTGAATATATATTAAAGATTTAGGGACACCTTGTCGAAAATCGTTGGTCTTCCCCTTTAAGTAGAGAAATAATAACATTTGTTAAAACACTGGAAACTATGTTTCATATTTCTAAAAACGAAATGAATTCACAACAACAGTAAAGGTTTAACATATACCAGCAATGGTAATAAGCGTTTTTAAACATAATGATTGCAACCACTGCTTTAATCAATGGTATATGAAAACACACCCCTACAACAGATATGTTACGAAGCTTGGAAATACAAGCACCTGTCACAAACACTGTCAGGCACAAATTCACACATTATCAGGCACATTTCTTTACTGTTTTTATTAATATTTTTTGATTCAAGATGGCAGGTACAAGTTCATTAATGCCTTTTGAACAAATCGTTCTTTTTCTGTGTCTAGTCAAGAAAAAGTTGAACTTTTTAAGTCCTTATAATAAAGATTAAGCTATACAATTGATATATACAAAATGTTATATAATTATAATAATAAAATGTTCTATAACAATTGCTCAATATGAACAATTTATATTTCAAATATACAGTAATATATTATAAATATAACACTCATTCCTCGCTTTTCAATTTTCTTAATTATATCCTAAAGCAACTCTCACACGAAGCGTGTACTACTCTGTCGTGGTGCGTCGGCCGACCACGTCACAGCTTATACAGACCTACGCAAACGTCTATACTTGGTAGCAAAAGGGTTTACACAGAATAGTCACCACTTGTGTGAGACAGGCTTTAGTTTATATATTTTGGCGTCATATAAATAATAAAAAGCTTCACAGAAGACGAAATTGGAAGATGTTAATGATTACAAACACAATGTCATTTGTTTGTATTTATGAGAAACATTTGACAACCTTCACAAATAACACAAAGTTCAAGGTTCATATGAAAAAAATATTAGATGGTGGTTTCGTATGTCTTAAAAAACATGCAGAAGCTAAAAATATAATTATGTATTTCGTGGAATTTTTTTCAATTGTGTTTCGAGCGTTTTCCTTTCATGTAATCCATCCATCTTTGTGCCGTGTTTTTAAACAACGGATCGTCGTCGATGACACTAAGTTGCAGAAGTTGATTGATATGAGTGGTGTGATAATCCCAACGTGCACGGTTCGGTGAGATACCTAACGTGATATGACGTAAATCGTAGAATGTTCCCGATCCTGTGTCAAACATTAGTAACATTTTTTTTAACGTCTGCATTCCGTTAGAATATAGTTTAGAGGCCATCTTGGAATCTTCGCCATCTGTCACTTCCTTTAAGTCGTAAAGTCCTAATAAGGAATATATAAAACCGTTCAATACAAAACTACTGGGAGTTGTGGGATACTCCTCGTACCAATCGTAGCGATCAGCAAATTTTGTTAAAACACCACCTTGCGTACTGTCTATTTCAAATAATTTCATAGCGTCCACTGCCGCTTGTAAATATTTCGTATTCTGAGTGCGTAGATAAGCACGCACTAACAAGGACATAGCTTGACCTTGGGCCATGGCCGAATACCAGCCTGGTGGAAGTTCAAGGACACCTGGAATGAGACTTCGTTGCACCATGATTGGCCAACCACCCCGATCGTTTTGATGATAGACCAACCAGTTTGCAGCATTATAAAAATTGTCTAAATGCGCTGTGGTGGATAACGTTAAATTATCCAACCAGCCGTGTCCTCTTACGCTCACATCTGTTATTCGCGACACTTTTAACTTCATCTTTGCCCTTTTTACTTTGTTAAATTTTAAGGCTAAACCCTTGTCAAAATCTACCGACACGGTACGCGTGATATGAATCCACTGTCCCCTTCGTTCCCCGAGACCATAATAAATATCATGACCATCAAGGGAGATAAGTTTTGAACTGAGGACATAATGTATGTGAAATAACTGAAGATTTGGTGTTTCTATGGTAACTGTAATACTGCCGTTTGATGCGAAGCGTAAATCAGCACAAAGAACAAAATCATCTTTCTCATCTGCTGGAATGGATATACCAGGATATTTCATAGAATCTGAAAAACACAATAAATAGATTAATCTTTAATTATAAAATTAACAGTAAACCTCTTTGATCTTTGGGGTATATTCTATGCCTGGAATAACTTGCAGTGAGAACAACAGGGGCAGCTTTGGATAAATACAAATATTCTTTTGAAGGTTTTTCTTTAAACCTGTAACGGGTTACACACTAACACTATTTATGGATTAACAATTACTGGTTCATTAACATGCAACGTTTCGACGATGATATTCTCGTCTTTATGTAGTTCTGTAACGGGTTATTCTTCCAAGGTAGGATTTTTTCCATAAGAAAACATGAGGTTTTCCTTACTGGAATTCTGGGATATTCTCATTTTACATAGATGTAAACATAGACGGTTTATAAGCAAGACAAAGTCCTCCGCTTCGGTTATGCTGGGGAAGAAAGATAAAGAGCTGGTAATTCTCACTACAATAAATGTAGTTAAAACCTAGATAATGTAAAGGTAATTTGCTGAAAATTTCAGTCAAATTGATCCACTCTGAACTAAGAATTTAGCTATTGAATTTTCGGCTTAGCCTTGATCATCATTACTAAAGTCAGTACAATAAAAAACAGTCTCAATTATCCATTTCATGATTAAATCATGAATGAAAATTGAGCAGCAAATCGGATCCTAATCCAGTAAATATCGCATGCTAGCGTTGACATAGTAAGTTGATTATAGTCTGGATAATTTATTTAATGTTTAATTAATAAGTTAGATAACATTTCAGGTTCAAAGAAAGACCTGCAATAGACAGATTTAGCTCTTGCATAATGTCTTGCTATATGTGTATAAACAAGTGATTCTTTTCCATATAAATTGAGTTGTGTTTTTTTTTTGATATGTAATATACAATGTATTGGACTTTATTATTAGAATGCCATCAATTATTCCACATAAAATATCTTTTTCATCCTAATTTCACATTGTATTCCCTAGAATTCTATTCTCTGTATTTCCATTATTGAAATATCATTCTAACAAACAATATATTCTGTTGTTCCACCTTTGTTTGATAATTGCTCTAAGGGGAATAACTCTATTATAAGAATAATGATTATGCAGCTGTTACTATTTTGAATCAAATGATGAATTAATTTGAATTGCATGATACTAAATTTATACGCTGTTTAATAATTGCTTTAAAGCGATTCAATTTGAATCAAATAATACTAATTACTATCCGATGAAATGGTTTCCAATAAAATAAACTGAAAATAACAACCAACAAAGGGAAACCACGCCTGAAAACCTCCAGTATAGGGCTTCGGCATGTTATTCAAGGAGGTATATTTAGATAAATGTTGTTACCTGATGTTGTGAATTCTACGACTGTTGTTTCTAAACTCTTGTCTTTCTGTAGTTGTATTTTATATCGTTTGTCGGGTAAAATCCAGTTTTCTAAATGGTCATCTTCTCCGTCTTCCAGTATTAAAACTTCTGGTTCTCCTTGTGTCAGATATTTACTGAGATGACTCAATCCAAACTGGGATATCTGTATTGGGTAATAATGACCGTCTGGTGTCCATTGTGTCGATAAAGGGACACCTAAAATAGTTGCAAATTAAACATACGTGTAAATAAACCCTAATATATGTATGGGAGAGAAAGAGAGAGAAACAGGGTTTAACGTCCACTCAACACAAACTAGGTCATTTCAGGACTAACATATGGTTTAATTTTATTTCAATAATTCGCTTGCGCTTAGGGGTCTTTAGCAGTGGGAGGAAACCCTGAGGTTGAGAAGGCGCCCCTATCTCCATGCCACATACGCTCACACCAGGGCTCGAAACCACAGCCGCAAGCCAGAAGTGACCGGCCAGCTATAGGTCGAAGCGCGTCACTACACCCCTCTCATTTATTTCTATACGTTTTTCTATCAAAATATAGGGGAGGGTGGTGTGGAGGTGTAATTGATTGGTCTATCAATACGGGGGGTTAGGTGGTTAGATGGCCGAATGATTAGCGTGGTTTCGACTCCCCAGTTGTAGGATGGCCTGTCCTACCTCGTAAGTTTTCTCCGGGTCCTCCGGTTTCCTTCCACTGCTAAAGACCCCTACCCGCAAGCAAATTATTGAAATAAAATTTAACCATATTTTAGCCGAAAAATAACCTAGTTTTTATTTTGTGTTTTTATCCATTTTCAACCCTTTAAGTGTAAATAACTTAATTAAATCAACCCGTCTATAATATCATATCTAATGTATTGAATGTTAAATCTGTAATAAACAACACATCAACAATATTCCTCATTTTAAAGATTGTCATTTTAAGTGTCTACATAAAACTGACACAAAAACCCCAGGTTGTTAAACTAACGGTTTATATAATATTTTAATATTCGCAAGTAAAATTCACAAAAAGGACAAATTTGTATATTTGGCACTCCATTTTGGCAGCAGACGCAGGTTGTGACAGCCAGACGGGTCTTTGTCATATCATCAAATATTATATTTGATATTTTTGTGACAGCGACTGACCATTTTGGCGAAGACTAGAGGGAGTTAAGTTGATTGATTATTGGTTATAAAGCAGGAAGAATAAACGCGAATCATGTGAGTTGAAGAAGGATGGACGGAGCCATATTAATATAATTTTCTTCTATATAATACTATCAAGCCGTTTCTTAATAAACAGACTGAATTGAAGAAAATTGATGAAGCTGTCGTAGTGAATTGTTTAGATGAAAGCTAGGCCTGTTAATAACCTCTAAAACTATTTTAGTATATAGAAGAATTATTATCAATAACTAATGGCTGCTATAGGAAAGAAATGGAGTTTAACTCATCAGTTCACACAATATTTTCGTCATTTTGGCAATAGAGGGTGATGTGGGGGGGATGCCAACTCGACAAAAACAAGGTCATTTTGGAACTGAGTGAATTATTTAATGTTTTACCCTAATTGTACATATACAGCTTATGTTACTGGACCTACTCTCATATATTTCTCATCCAGTGATGTTGGGGAGGTCAAGCCCAAGGGGTAGCAGAGAGTCAAGGTCAGGCTTTTATTTCCCACTCTAAGTCTGCAGCTTACGAGACTTGAAACCAGTTCTTGTTTAAATTCTAATTTAGTTTTCTTACCTTCCATTCCACTGATACATCGAACTCTATCTCTCTCTTCTACATTATAGAATTCAAACGACATGAACACTCCCCCAGGAGAATAGTGTTCACGGGGACGATGTACTGTAGAATAACTATGTTCCCAGGCTAGCTTCTCAAAACCATCTTCAGTGGAGATTTTACCATATATCTGCAATATCATCAAAATTTCACAAAACATTAACAATTTAATCAAATTCACATTTGCTGGGTCCTTATTCATAAATATTAAAAAGTTGAAATGTTTTCAAAATGTGGTCTTTTCATTGGGATTTAAAACCTTAACAAATGAAAATGAGACTTCTTTATTAAAATATTTTAGTGTATTAAAACCCTTGTATAAAATAAGGTCATTTAGCAATTGGCCATATAATGAGTGTTTTGGCTTGGATGAAATCGGACCTACAAGCTTGGGATCAAACTTAAACTGTAGGGCGAAATGACATTTCTGGTCTGAAATACCTTAAACGACTTTGCCCCCCCACTCCCCTGCCACTTTTGCGACATCCAATCTGGTAGTAGCAGTGTTGATATTTCTGAACCAATGAACTCACCTCAAAATATTTCTGAACAAATGAAAACGGTACGAAGACCTCACTTGTCTCCCGTCGACATTTAATTCTGTATTCTCCATTTATAACACAATCTATATCGTGATATTTTAAATCAGTTGTCAACAAATCTTTGGTATTTTTCAAGGAATTAGTGTCTCGGTTGTGAAATCTGGCTTGGTAATTCAAGTTACCCCCGGTGTCTGGTCGTTGGTCCTCACTGTAAAATAAATATGAATGTTATCAATTTTTATAAACTGCGGTTGCCAGGCAAAATACGCCCACATCAGATAACAAATTAAGACTTCTAGAGGGTCCACAACCTTGGTATTACATACTTTTACACTATTTGCATACAAGTAGCTGGCATTCTGTCGGGCAGTTTTGGTTTGATTTTTATGAAATTCAAACTCAACCATCATTAAGGTGTAACGGTTAGCAGACACCACCACATCCTTTTTTCATGCGAGTGTGGAATCGAAATAACACCACTTGACTCAATAACAGACCTTACGAATTACAGCACGGTGCAGAATCCCTGATAAAGAATAAATATTAATAACTTACTTGTTAATGTGATTGGGTTGATTACATTGACTCCAGAAACAGAAGGACAATAAAACAGAACAACAGAGGAATATGACAATCAACTTCACCAATCTATTTACTCGCACCATTTTCTATCATTGTATCAGCCATCTTAAAAATATGAACAAAAATACATAAAATAAACAATCTCTTATCTATCATTGTATCAGCCATCTTCAAAATATAAACAAAAATACATAAAATATAATATAATAAATAAACAATTTTGTTAATGGCATGTCAGGTCAAACGGCACAGTCTCAAACAGCACAGTCATCAGTGCTGATCATGGCTTTAACATCATTGTTAACCCAATCACCTGAGCAAGTTAAAAAAAATACAAATTATGATCATAATTTTTGTCTTTATGCCCCAATAAACAATACCATTTAAAGTTTCAAAAAGTAAAAACTTTCTTCATAAATGAGTATTGTCAAAAATAATATACAAATTAACATATTAATTTATCTCTTTTTTGCATCAAGAACAGACCAGGACATCATCACACCACTTCTGGAATTGTGACATCATATCAAAAATTTTAGGCCATCAATCAATGGGCAATTGTCCGAAGAACAATCATGTCGAGTTACATATCGATCATACTCAAATTGACAAAACATTTTTTTGAAGAAAGTCGGCTGAAATAGAACAAGAGATGGATTATCAAATGTATGGAACCAGTTTCTAATTAAAAAAATCAGGCTATTTATCTTCAGGTGTTTGCCATTAAGCCTGGAATTAAGGCACCCGTCACTGACAATGTCAGGCACAGATTCAGGCTTTGTCAGACACAAACCTCTGGTGTCTGTCATTTTGTCCGGCACTGATTTGTCTTTTTGTTGATATTATCAATACATGTCCAGTGCTATGTTAAAAATGCCATTAGTGCCTGACATTTTGTTAGGTACATCTAAAACCGTTATTTCCAAGGCTGTTTGTCACAACTATAAAGAAAGACTTGCCAACAAGTAATATCTCTCGTTGAAGAAAGCTATCAAAGTCCTTTCAAAAGTTTCAATAATTTATGATCATATTTATTTTTGAGTAAGAGTATAAATCATAAAACACATAGCACTTGCAATATTAAATCACCTATAGAAACCATCGTAAACATAGCAATAAGATTTAATTGTTTACGGCAGATAAAAAACCAAAAGTGTGAAAATAAATAAATGATGTCAATTCTTTGTCTGTATTTACATTTCATTTCGGTAATAATATTTTTCACAGAAATTTATGAATAATTTATTATTATTGACAGACATTTTCAGTAAAAGCATCAGTTCAGAACATTTTAGAAAAGTTGTAAAGTACTCAATGAATAATTTACTTGTGTTAGTTATATCATCAGAACTCTTATCAACTTAACGCTGCCTTCAAGTAATTATCATAATGGATAGAACGCAGGTACGCATCATAAACGGCCCACTGTCTATTTAGTTAAATTGGTTACAGCTAATATATCTCCTATTTTAATATTTGCTATGTTTAATAGTTTTCAAATAAAAGACAGTACTTCAAAGAGACAAACTTGAACAAATAAATATTTAGATATTCCTAGATAAATATTGGTATTCCACAATCATTGAGTATAATTCACTAATGGCTGATTCTAACGACAACATCATAATCTCTATATCATAGTTATGAATATATAATATGCCACAAAAAATAATAATTAATATATGCCACAAGAATAGTAACGAATATATAATATGCCACAGGAAATAATAATGAATGTATGCCACAAGAAATAATAACTAATATATGCAACAAGAATAAGTAACGAATATAATATGCCACAAGAAATAATAATGAACGTATGCCACAAGAATTAGTAATTGTATGCCATAAGAATAAGAAATTAATGTATGCCACAAGAATTAGTCATTAATGTATGCCACAAGAATTATGATTTTAACATAGATCGATATAAGGCATTGACTCATACAACGTTCAGGTAATACTAGTCTACATATTGCTTTATTCTAGTCTAAATATAAATTTAATGTAACTTGACTAAACGTACAAGTAGAAAAACCAACAGGTACATGCAAACTTATCGCGATTCAAAATAAACCAAATTAAATATAACTTCAAGTATTTGATTAATTTGTTAAAAGTAAGTCCACATTAAACATTAGTTGTATGTCAGTATCGTTCAAAGATGAGATAGGAAAATAGATTGTGATGCACATACTATAAAAATTATGATAAAAAAACCAATGAGATATCTTTGCTAATGTCTTCAAGAGAATAATATATTCTCTGTAAATCATCCGCAGATTTCTTGTATCAACATGACAAGATATTTTAAAAGGTTTTTAAACAGGCTGGACCAATAACTAACACTTTAATTATCAGATAACTCAAATCTTATAGCACGCCTCGATGACAGGATTCAAATTTGGCTTCCTTTATTTCAACGTGCTTTCACCCAAAATAACTTCCCTAAACTCATTTTTATAAGATTTATGAATCATTTTCCGAGTCAAGATGTTGCCGTTGGTGACGAATATGATTTTAATCTGTAAGTGAGCGTCTCTGGGTATAAGACAGTTTCACAGTAAATATTAATTAGGTCTTCTGCGTGTTACCGTTCAACCAATTAACAGAATATAAAAACATTAGTCTGACTTCTTTATGACAGTTACCGAACTCATTCCATCAAAAACGAAGCAAATGGAGTCTGGTCCAAAATGTTAACTGACGTTAAAAGACCTCGTCCATTTCTAGCCTCCATTAATATGTCAGAAGTTTTTCTGTAACGTTGTTATGTTGTATGAAACACAGACATGGATGATGTATCATGTCTACGGATTCACACCATAGTTCACATAATTAAAACAACAAAAAACACTAAATGTCCAAAGCTATACATATTCAATAAAATAAAATAGGATTTAAATAAAGGACAATATTATAGTGTCAGCCATTATCACATATGTAGCCTAATCCTTGTCACGTAAAGGATAGAGAGAAATGGGGATTAACGTCCACTCGACACAAACTAGGTCATTTTGGGACTAACATGGTTTCAATTTTATTTCAATAATTCGCTTGCACATAGGGGTCTTCAGCAGTGGGAGGAAACCGGAGTGCGCGGAGGAAACTCACGAGGTTGAGAAGGTGCCCCCATCTCCATGCCACATACGCTCACACCAGGGATCGAAACCACAGCCGCAAGCCAGAGGTGACCCTCACTCGAGACCACTAGGCCATCCCAAACCCCCCATAATTTATTAAAGATTCTAGCTAATATTGTTTATATACATTGGAAATAGTAAGTGCAGGGGGACTTCACCACACATAATTTACACAAAAATAAAAATATGGACAGTACAAAACACTCAGAAATCACAAACACACGAACAATTCAAATAAAGTGAATGGTTTGAGGGGCTAGCCGTAAGCGTCCACTGTGCTGTGCAGTCCCGGGCCTGTAGTGACACAGACTTCTCTCAAATTTGAAAACAATCGGGAATATAACCCAAAGAAGTAACCTGTTTATATAAAGAGTACATTAAGGTAAGTAACCTGTTTGGTAATGTAATAAATAAATGATATATATACACCTATTACCTGGATGAGAGACAAATACAGGTGAACTTTTATAACACCTGTAGAAGTAGTATACTCCGACAGTACACCTCAAGTACCCATAGGTCAATATAGAGCAAACTGTTCCAATGGCATTTAGTAATTGAACTAGAGAATACAGGTCACAATTCTATGGAATACAGTTACTGCTGTTTACTGAGCGACGTTTCAACTAGGCTTCTCTAGTCGTTATCATTGCTAGTTGAAACGTCGCTCAGTAAAAAACAGTAATTGTGTTCCATAGAATTGTGACCTGTATAATACAGAGCAAGTATTCTCCAACCTATGCATGGGACCTTGATTTGTCATCCCATCTGAATGACTAGACACTGTTCCCTACTAGGCCCTCCATCCTGCATCAATGACAAGGAAGGGGAAACCAAGCTGGATTTCCTGGCTAGTGGAACTAACACCCTACTCACTAAGCCACAATGGTTTTCAATGTGAAATTTTCTTACAAATAATCAATGACCTAGACTTGAAACATGCATTAAGATCCGCTCAAATCTATCATTGATTTTCCACCCATTTTGTCAATAAAAGAACAAATAATGTAATGATGCTGGTTAACACTTTAATATGAGCTCCTCAAGAGAAAGGCTAAGGGAGAAATGAGATTTATGCATTAGAATTGATTAAATCAAGGAGTTAAATATCACATGAATCCATGCACCTGAAGTTTTTAATGAGACAGAGTCAGTGACAAGTAGCTGAGAAAGAGAGAGAAATGGGGTTTAAGGTCCACTCGACACTAACTACGTAACTACGTCATTTTGGGACTAACAAATGGTGTAATTTTATTTCAATAATTCACTTGTGTGTAGGGGTCTTTAGCAGTGGGGGGGGGGGGGGAACCGGAGTTTAACGTCCACTCAACACAAACTAGGTCATTTTGGGACTAATTTTAATTGTCAATAATTCACTTGCGTGTAGGGGTCTTTAGCTGTTGGAGGACACCAGTAGAGGACCCGAAGAAAACCCCACGAGGTTGGAAAGGCGACCCAACTCCTTGTCATGTACAACCAGGGATCCGAAACCATGCCAGTTGAGTCAATGACAGGCTATATGATACAACGTTAACCATTCGACCCCCCCCACCCACCCCCCCGCTGAACCCAAGTACCTGAACTTTTTAATGAGACTAAGTTAGTGACAAATGGTTGATAAACACAAGCACCTGTTTTTTATTTACATGTTAAATGATATCGTATCAATAAATAAATAATATTACATCGTGTGAAACATAGTTATCTTTTATAGATGACCAACATCAAAGGATGTAGACTTTATTTATTCAGGTAGACAATTGTACTTATAATACCTGGTATATCTCAGGTAAACCATTATTTGACAAGCTACCTGTATCACCTGTTACCTTTATATACCTGTTCAACAAAACTCACTTCATACCAAACAAATATAAATACAAATCATTTTATAAAGTACTTTCAGAGCATCCATTTCAGGTGGGGGAAATCCAACGAAAGAGTAAAATTAAATTTAAGTGTTAACTGGTTTTGGTGTTACACTTAATCATTGGCAGATCAAAAAGGGGAGGAGACCCGCCCAGCCCCTAAATAATGAAAATATTAACTGACATATTATTTGTTTTCCATGAATGTGTACTTTGAGGTTTCTGTTGTTTGGTTGATGTACAGGCAGCTAATTATGAAACTGCTATATTCTGTCCAGATATGTGCCAATTTTCAAAGTTTTCTTGTAGAAGTCTTAAACAAATAACCTCAGTCCCCTCAGACCGCTGATGGTAATATTCCTTCAATCAATTCAATGAATATTTTCCCTCACTTGTAATTCTAATGTACCTTCCTAAATTGGATATTTAAAGAAACTAAATCGCCATTGTTTAGCAGGTAGAAACAGGGTCGCAACGCATATAATAATGGAATACTGATTCACATTTAATCGTTTTTTTCTTTAATTTTTAATCAGTTATGTTTGGTAAAATACGTTAAGTATCCAAATTCAATTGCAGTCTTTGGCATCTAGTTATTCCAATCTATACTGGTAGTATTCTCATGTGGGCTATGTACAACCTCGTTCATAGAGACGCTTCATTACAAATGGAGCTGGAAATCATTCTGACACATGATTGATGTGCCAGTTTTAAAATTGTTCATTTTGTTTTAAATATTAGATATCAGAAATCCATCTTTTCAAGGTTGATTTAAACTGAAACTGACCAAGTTGTGTTTGGAGTGTCGAAAATTGTGGATGATATTGAGTTAAGGACCTTCCTGCTTTAAAATCAATTCATTTTAATGACAAACGAACCACATTCTGGTCTATTCTTACAAATTAATCCTAAAACTGTCCTGCGTCCCAAACTGTTCCAAATCAATGGATTATTTGTCTTGGTACTTATAGACATTAACATTGCCTACTCAAAAGGTTCTTCTTTTTTTCTCAAAACCCACTCATAATCCACTCAAAGCACGGGAATAATTTACGGAAGAGCGTCTTTGAAGAGTTGAGAGAAAGACGGCAGTTGAAGAACACTTGATACACAGGAGACAAGGACGACAGTTGGAATGGAAAACAATTGTGGAGAACAAAACGAAACTCGTTCAAACAATAAGAAACTGTAAATATTTAAATATTTATCAATAAATCTGCAGTTCTTTCATCATATAAATCAAATGAACAATGTCCATCGATGTGTTGATAGATCCGTGTATAAATACTGTTAGACGTCTTTCAACATGAACAGGTTTATGTCCAATTATAGACATATAATGAGATTTGATGTAAAGACTGGTATGTTGATGACCCATGATAGACTAGATTAATCAGGAATCCTGTTAATGGCTTTCTTCACAGAACATTGGTCTTATTCCTTTCATTCGGTTTAAATCCAAGAAATATTATCTAGTTTCAAGTCCTTTATTTCTTTATAGGTACGTCATCATTAACGTCCATATCAACACTTTCTTCTCGAATGACATGGGTGTTTAACGTCCTACTGTTCTACTCCGACTGGGTTAGTGCAATGTTTGCCCTGACAGCCAAGCTACTACTACGCTTATTTCAAATTCTAACTGTCAAGGGTTCTTTAAAATGCATGCTAATGTGTACTTAAGGAACCTCGCTTTATTTATTCCCATTCCAACAACTATACATTGCTTCTACCACACTCACCGCTCTGCACCACTGACAAGTGGAAACCAGTAAGTAACTTTCTCGGCCATCGCAGAGATCAAACACAAAACCTCCAGGTTACTCCAGGTTGGTGAGGCTTCATCTTACTCACCGTGGCTCTCTTCTGGGATAGAGAGCAGAAATTTTAGCATAGAGAGACAGAAAGAAAGACGGAAATGAGGTTAAATTCATCCTCTACAAATTATTTTGGTCACCGTTTGTAAATAAGGAAATGAAATAGGGTTTAACATCCTACAGGTTGAAATAAGGGACCAACATAAGGGACCAACAGTCACTCATATTATCATACACAATGTCTGTCATTTTGTTCGGCAAAGACTTATTTATTTCATAATGTTTCTTTGATTGCTACATACATGAACCTGGCGTGATTTTGTGAATTCTGTAGTTTATAATCGCATATCATTTTTGGCCACGTCTGCCAAAATAAATTGCGCTGATATGCCACAATTGGCTTTGATATGTCACATTTAGCTTTGATGCCATGATTAGCCGGGATAAGCCATGATTAGCTGAGATAGACAGAATTCTATAGTGAATGTCGCAGTTGGACGAGGCCCACATCATAAACCATGTAGAAGTCTATTATTAGCTAAATGCCATAAACTGAAATCCTGTTTTACTTTTAAACCTCAACGGTAGTGTCGTAAAACTTGTATCGTGTGCTGATAAAAACACTGTATTATTAATAAAATTTATACACAAAGATATAAAATGTATTGCCCCAAATATTACATAGCCCGTAGATTTATATTTATAGATAATAACTGTCACATGATATCACCTGAAGCTACTTTAAACATACCAGTAAAACCAGAGAACACAAATACTTCAAACAATAAACATGTTTGTTAAAGATTTTAAACATATCTAAATTAGGTCACACCACATAAAATTATTATGAAATATCAGCAAATTTAATTTATGATGTATCAGCATATTTAATTTATGAACTATCAGCCTATTTGGTATAGGAGATATTTTTAGTATGTAGGTAAATTTTGCAAAAATAATATATATTAATAGACTTGTATATCCATACATGAAAGGGTTTAACGTCCTACTGTTCTGATCCGACTGGGCTAATGAAGACAGGCATACGCCATACAGTGTGCTATGAGGGAAATTTTGCCGGCACAGCGACTCTACGGTCTACTCTTATATCGAATTCCAACTGCCAAGGGATCTTTTACATACACGCCAGTATGTACATGGGACATCTGTCTTTGATCCCATCTAATCTACTATACACTGTCCCTTCGTCAGGCCCTCCGTCCTCTACACTGGCAAGAGGGAACCAATCAGAAAAATCCTGATGAAATAACCGTAGTGTTAATATGTAAAATATTATCTCTATGTCAACACATATATTGAAATCTATATGAAGTTCACCATAAAGAGGATGAAACCCTCGATGAGTGATATGTTTTTAATACAATCCAATCTGTTTATTTTGATCGATGGTTTCAAAACTCACTTTTTATTAATAAAACTATGACAACACTGATATGTTCCACTAACATATACAGAAATTACAAACAAAACACTTCACAGCGTTTACTTAAAGCAGCATTATCAGGAGATCAGATAGAGAGCTGTCAGCTCTCGCTATAATAGTTAAAATAAAAATAATGTAAACGGGGAATTTGTTGAAAATTTCGGTCAAATTGCTCCACTTTGAACCAAGATTTTAACGATTGAATATTAGGCCTAGTCCCAATCATCATTACTTAAGTCAGTACAATAAAATCTTGATTGTCCATTTTGAAGTTAAATCATATGTCACAAAATGTATTCAAATCCAGTATATATCGCGGGCTAGTGACGACATCGAGAGTTGATTATGGAGAGAGAAATGGGGTTTAACATCCACTCGACACAAACTAGGTCATTTCGAGACTAACATATGGTGCAATTTTATTTCAATAATTCGCTTGCGCATAGGGGTCTTTTAGCACTGGGAGGAAATGAGAGGACCCAGAGGAACGCACGAGGTTGGACTCCTTGTCATGTACAACTGGAGAATGGAAACCATGCCAGCTGACTCAATCACAACCCTCTTGATACAATGCTCCCACCCTAACCAATCAGCCCTCCACCCCTGCTCCAAATACAGAGAGGCATTGGTTGGTTTTATGTGATAGGGGTCTTTATGTGATAGGGGTCTTTAGCAGTGCGAGAAAACCGGAGTACCCAGAGAAAATCCACGAGGCTGGACAGGCAACTCTACTCCTTGCCACGTAATTAATTATGGTCTGAAAAACCTCCTGGGTTTTCTCCAGATTCTCCGACTTCCTCCCAATTTAAGGACAAGGGAATTATTAAAATAAAATTTTATCATGTTTTGGTCCCAACAAGACCTATCATACAATAACTGTTTGCCTTATACATTGAGTGGATGTTAAAGGCTCAATATCACTCTTGTTGTAATTGAATAATGTGTCCCAATCTTAATTCTGGTCAACAAATTGTATTATTTTACAATATTCCAATTAATTGATGATACAAATTTTATCTTTGAAAAGGTTAACATAAACGCTTTCAAATGTGACTTGGATTTTAAAGTATTTTCAAACCTTCTGGACAAGTAAAATAGGATGTAATGGATAATTTACACAACAGGTAGGTCACTTACACATCTAGTACTTAGAATAAGGCTATTATTTATTTTCTGAAGCTGCCAAGCCAGCAAGAGTGTTATTGTCCCTTTAAACGCCATCTTTTCCTCCAATGAGGATATGTGTTTGTGATAAGTGACTATAAACTGGTGGGTATTAACAAAAGGCCTAATAAGATAAAGTTGATAAGCGTAAAACATCACAGATGACCTATCACCTGTTTATCAAGATATTGTCAACAACCATGTTTAATATTAAATAATGTGCTGAAATATTCCACTATTTATAGAAGTATACACAAATAGACCCCCTGTAGCTTGGATTAACATGACCTTTCATTTATATATCTATACTTTAAACTTGCTTACACTATTACACAGCTTACACTGGTCTTTGAGTCTTTAGCAGTAAGCTTTGGTGGCTCAGTGAGTAAGAGGCATGTACAGGACGAGGGGTCTGACAAGAAACAGTCTCTAATCCTTTGGATGGATTGAAAATGAAGCTACTGTGTAACAGTGGCACACATTTAAAAGAACCCTTGATGGAACCTTGGAATTTGGAATCAAATTTGTTCCTGGCAAAATGTCTTTCATAGCATACTGAATGGCGTATATCCATCTTCATTAGCCCAGCTCTGGCTCACTGACACAGCGGGATCTGGGGTTCCATCCCGGTAGTGGCTGAGAAGAGAGAGAGAGAGAAATGGGGTTTAACGACACAAACTAGGTTATTTTGGGACTAACATGGTTTCATTTTATTTCAATAATTAGCTTGCTCGTAGGGGTCTTTATTAGCAGTGCCCGGAGGACGCTCACACCAGGGCTCGAAACCACAACCGCAAGCCAGAGGAGACTGGCCAGTTAGGGGTCGAAGCGCGGCACTCTAGACCACTAGGCCATCCCAGCCCCCCAGTGGCTGAGAAAGTTCCTCTGGTGTAGAACAAAGAGCTAATCAAGGAAATATATCTAGTCATTTGGATGGGACAAAATATTAAGCACGAATCCTTTTACTGCTACTAAAACTAGACACAGTTGTGTGAACTTTCTAACCCGACAATCAATCAGTTTGAGCGTCTGTAGTTTGAGGCAAACCTGTTAGTTTTGAGAACTTATTTACTGATAAGTTTAGTCAAAGATTGGACGGACTGGTTTTATTACATACGCCTCGATCTTCTCTACTTCAACAACATTTACAAGACACATTTAACCCTCAACCTGAAGCTTTCACAAGTCAATAAAATACAACATATAATTCAACTACACCCTTCACTTTCTATATATTTCCTATCAAAAACAGAGGGAGCTCTTGAGAGAGAGTGAGAGAAGAGAGAGAGAGAGAGAGAGAGATGGGATTTAACCTCCACTCGACACAAACTAGGTCATTTTGGGACTAACATATGATTCAATTTTATTTCAATAATTCACTTGCACAAAGGGGTCTTTTAGCACTGGGAGGAAATGAGAGGACCCAGAGGAACGCACGAGGTTGGACTCCTTGTCACGTACAACTGGAGAATGGAAACCACGCCAGCTGACTCAATCACAACCCTCTTGATACAATGCTCCCACCCTAACCAATCAGCCCTCCACCCCTGCTCCAAATACAGAAAGGCATTGGTTGGTTTAATGTGTGCGATTTAGATCATAAGCTAGTTAAGTGATGTGGTTTCGATCCCAACATTTACATGACAAGGAGGAGTAGGGCCGTCTGTCCAGCCCAACGGGTTTTCTCAAGGTTCTACTGTACAATATTTTAGTCCTGAAATAATCTATAGCTAGTTCATGCTGTGTTCATTTTAAACCCCATTTCTTTATCTCCTTATCTTAATTAGAGGCGTTTCCAAAAACTACTAAACAATTAACCAAGTTAAAACATATCCTGACTAGAAACATTTTATCAGGGTAGTTTAATTGTTGTATCACTGGAGTGTAAAATGATGCCAACATTTATATTTAATGATAAATAGACATCTACCATATAAACCGACAGTAAATAATCACCAACAGCAGTATTTTTAACAATATCTAACACAGATAACCGCCCTAAATCAAGTACAACTTACTTCACAATGGTAATAAAAATGTACACAAATTACAGGCCCACATGCTGATAGACTGAATATTTTCATTGGTTGTAATCCGTGGCGTCAAGTCATATTATTATCCATTAAATCATATCATTAGTCCACACATCAACCAAAAGAATTTCATAACAAAACCAACAATGTTAACAAAACCAACAATATTTAGGCCTCGCCTATTTCAAATTTTTTTTCTCCATTGTCGACACAAGAACTTGTCTAATTAGTCTGTTTGTTCTTCGGAATCGAAACCTGAGAACAAGAACTTAAAGTTCCAATAGCATATTTTTAAGTTATATTTTTAAAATGTATTAAAAAAAAAGCCCTAAAATAGATTGTACCTATAAACAGTCCTACCTTGTTAAAATAATCCTATTAATCCTATAATTCACTATTGCCAGTTGAGAAATTGGCAAAAATATCATTTTCAGTTTCAAATTCAAACGTTTGAAGATGGCCGTCCATGGAGAGGAATGGGAAAACAAGGGAGGTAATTGAGTTACTATTTCCTCAATCAGCCATTTTAACGCCTGTGAAATTTTGCCCATGATCGTATAATAGTGAGTTGACAACCTTTTGAGCAAAAGACATAGAAATAATTATGTTTTGACTTTCTTAAAAAATATGAAATTGGAACTTTAACATAGGTAACTTTTTTTACCACCCGTTGAACTACATAGCTCTGAAATCTCAAGTAAAAGACATGTTGTATTCCAAAGTTCCAACTACCACATTGAAATCGTGTTTACTGTCCTACTTTTATGCATAGACTAGGAGGTTATTGAAGACAGGTGGCGGAACACGAGAACAATTTTTAAATTTTTTAAACATCTTACCTGTCACAACCTTTTAATTCAGAAATCAAATCTTTTTCTTCACCTTTGTATCAGTCTGAAAAATAAGGAAAGAAGACCGTTAAAATTAACTCATGTGAAACTCTGTAAAAAATATCTAATTCATAATGATGACAATACAAATTGTATTAAAAGCCTTGTATGGAAAAAGTCGTTCAACCATATTACGATAATTCATACAAAAATTTATAATCTCCGAACTTACAATAAATTTAACCATGTACATTAAACAGTCATGAACCATGAAACCCACGTCGATGGTTGATTTAACTTAAAACCTAAATTATCTAAGGTTATAAAATATTTAAAGATATTCTGTTTTTTGAAAAATAGAAATAATTCATAACAAAACATTTTGACGTATATATCTGATTCAAACATGGATTAAAAAAGGCGTCTGCCACAGACATTGTTAGGCATAAATTGCCAGACACAATCCTCTGAGTACCAGTCATTTTGACAGTCACAGATTTGCCTTTTTTTCTCTTTTTTTCTAAATACCCAGAACAAAGTTAGAAATTTTAATAATGTCTGACATCTTGTCAGGTACATTTGAAATCGTTATCTCTAGGTATGAATCTTAAGGAGAGAAAAGACAGTCACAAACGAGATCTCTCAAAATGTCACACAGCTTGAAACTTACTTAATACATCACAAATTAATTCTGATCCATTTCCCCAAATGAAATGTAAGTAATAAAAATTCTTGCTACATGTCACAAGTCCTCAGACAATTTCTCTTTCGAAATCTCCAATAGTTTTACATATTCTCATCGAGTTACGTCTAAATCAAATAGCTAGATCTGAAATAATTCGTGGACAACTCGTTGAGAAGACAGGAACAATCTTCTCAGTCCAATTATAGTATGTTCATTTTGTGGATAGTTCGTATTATCAACGATATAAAAATACTAAAATAACAGAAATGAAAAATTCAATCATAGTAATTCCCCTGTGAAGCAGACACGTTAATCACTTGATTTGAACAAAATCAACACCGTTCAACAATAATGAAAGCCGCGAATCTATTTCTTATATCTTAATATTTCCTCTTACATTGCCTCTCAATTGATTTTCTTCTGCTCATTTATCTCGACTAGCATCAGCGAACTGCGAAAAGTTACCAGTTGGCTTCCCGTCTTGTAGAAACAGCCAGTGTTGTGAACCGCCCACAACACCAAGCTCAGTGATTGTCTATAGACAAAGGTATCCTGGAAGGCTATTTCCAATAGAACTATAATTTAGTGGAATTCTAGCCGTGAATGACGAGAAAGTGAGAACAAATGTTCATCAGTTTTAACATCAAGTTGATAATACTATGAATATATTCTCCCCAACTCTCCACGGAAAAGCATAGCAATTATTTCCAATGTAATAAGCACTCATACAAAAGCTATAGAAATTCATAAATCAGTATACAAAATGCCACCTTTTTGTTATGTCAATATTTTATCAGTAATAGTGTGGTAGTACCCAAGCTTTCATTTATTAATTACACAGTCTGTGTGGACTACAGGTTACTAAACGAACATATGGACATAATGAAAGTACCATGATGAAACAGATATTAATGGACTGTCAGTATTGTCCATAAATATTCAGACCATATAGTAACAATTAGAACCCTTCATTCTTTCCCTTGATTTCATAGTTTTCTAGTACAATAGCTTCATGTTACGTTCGGTTTTTTTAGGTGTGTGTTACACACTTATAACCATACACATCAAAGCTTAAAGTTATTATTACAAGCATTTTTCATTGTGCGACCTCACCCCTCCACCATTCAATATATTTTCAGCATTTCCAATTTAACAAAAAGACGGAAATAAATTAGAATTAGGTTAAAGACAGAAATGAAATAGAATCAGATTTAATATCTGACAGTTAATAAATTTTTGTCGTTTTTGGGGACTATAATGGGAAAGTTTAGAAGTTTAGTGTAGTGGTATTTAGCTGTGGGAGGAAACCAAACTTTACGAAGAAAACTCATGAAGTTGGACAGGTGACCCTACTCCTTGTAACGTAATAGCTTGGGACTGAAACCAAGCGTCAGGCCCTTTCCAACATCAAACAAAGTCCTACTCCTCTGCTCCAAACTGATGGGCTAATGAAGATGGGCATACACCATACTTTGCTCAGACAGCGGCACTACTGCCTTCTCTTATATCGAATTCCAACTGTTGAGGGATCATTTACGTGTACGCCAGTATGTACACCGGACCTCCGTCCTGCATCACCGACAAGAGGGAACTATGCCAGTAAATCTGGAAAACTTTCTCGGCCAATGCTAATGAAATTCAACAGGTATCTTCGTCTTGCTAATATAGACAACAATATATTACGTTATTTAAATATGGACACATAAAAACTACAAGCCAATAATTAGAAAATATTCAAAAGCAATAAACATCTCACCGAAACTATAATCATGTATTAAAACCTCTCCCCTGAAACCTCAGATGTATTTGGCGATGTTGAATTTAGCGATGAATGAATTATGGCTGTGTTATTGTAATGGGTTTGGTGTTTTTAATCATAAAGTACGAATGTGTGGATAATTGGTAAAAATACCAGGTATTCCATTTTGTGGTAAACTGGCACTTAACATTCCAGTTCAATTAGAAATAAATAATTCTGTCTTTCAGTATGTTTCACACAAGAGAATACGTTACAACATTCTCTGACCTTGGAAACTTTTCAGAAGGAACAGGGAATTCGTTTCCATGGTAAACACAAAACTTATTTAATCCATGAAATTTGTAATTACTGAAAGACTGTAATCGGTCGATGCACCTACGACGCTTTAAAAAAATATCTTGAATGTTTAATAGACCAACAATTACATCAAATAGGATAACATCAAACAAGCGTGGCCAATCACGCTTTTTTACCGACATTTTTGCCTAGTAGTTTGGATGCAGCTATGGTGGGTGTGGCGCGCCAGGCAGGGTAAGCTTACTCTTCCGGACACCTGTTACCACTGTTTGTTGTGTATTTCGTACACGATGAACAGTCCATTTGCTGATTACACTAATTTGCCTATAAGGTTTTTTAGGACTTCGAATTTTGTCTAATGGTTTGGATTGTTAGTACTTGGTTTTATTTTATTATCAAAAGGGAGAGATAGAAAGAAATGGGATTTAAGGTCCACTCGTCCAGGCCCTTTGGTTTACTTGCACTGCTGTGGTGAGAGAGAGATGGGGTTAAATGTCCACTCAACACAAACCAGGTCATTTCTGGACTAACATATGGTTTCATTATATTTCAATAATTTGCTTGCACGTAGGGGTCTTTAACAGTGGGAGGAAACCGGAGGACCCAGAGAAAACCCACAAGTTTGAACAGACCCTACTCCTTGTCACGTACAACCGAGGATTCAAAACCACACCAGTTGACTTCATGACAGACCTCATGATACAACGCGCACATGCTAATCATTCGGCCACCCAACCCTCTTAAATATATTAGGTTAACATGAGTACAGTGTTTCCTAAAGATGTCTTGAACAGTTTATAAGATACATGTGTATATGCTTTGGAAAAAAAACCTGAATATGGATGGACTGATCTATGAAGTCCGTTTCAATCTCCCTTCTTTTATTTCATTTCGCGCGGGATTAAAAAAAACTTTTCTCATTTGAAGAGTAGTACATGTAATTCAAAACCGAATCGTATTTGTGGACTAATTAAACACCTTGAACATCAACTGTGTTTTTATTATCAAAGTAATCGCGGAGCAGATGAACAGAGAATTATTACGCTTGTAAAACAATTGGAACCAATTTCATTAATTGTTTATATCCTGACATTTTACAGATCAAGGTGCCAGGAAGCCTGACAGTTTTCACGTTTTTTTCTGTTTCAAGATTGGGAATTAATTTAGAAGTGACATGTGAAATGTCAGTATAGTTTTTATTACACGTAATAGTACAATGTGTGTTGAAGTAGGTATACAGCAGAGAGAGAGAGAAATGGGGTTAATGACCACTCGACACAAACTAAGTCATTTTGGGACTAACATATGGTTTCATTTTATTTCAATAATTCACTTGCGCGTAGGGGTCTTAAGCAGTGGGAGGAAACCGGAGTGCCCGGAGGAAACCCACGAGGTTGAGAAGGCGCCCCTATCTCCATGCCACATACGCTCACACCATGGCTCGAAACCACAGCCGTAAGCCAGAGGTGACCAGCCAGCTAGAGATCGAAGCGCGGCACTCTAGACCACAAGGCCATTCCCCCCCCCCCCCAGGGATACAGTAAGTTATAATATTATTGTATAGTAGAGAAATGAAATGAAATGGAGTTTGACATCCTACTGTTCTGTTTCAACTTGGCAATCGAAGACAGGCAAAGGCCATCCTGTGTGCTATTAGTAAAATTTTGCCCAAACAGTTACACTACAGCCTACTCTTATTTCAAATTCCAACTGTCAAGGGATCTTTCAAGTGCTTGCCAAGATCTGTCATTGAGTCAACTGATGTGGTGTCGATTCACCGGTTGTACGTGAAAAAGGAACAGTGTCACACCTGTCTAACCTCGTAGGTTTTCTCCCAGTCCTCAGGTTTCCTCCCCCTGCTAAATTTTTATTCCAGAAATGACCTAGTTTGAGTTGAATGGACATAAAACTTTCTCCGTCTCTCTCCCTCCTCAGCAGTGCAAGTAAACCAGAGGAAGTAGAGAAAACCCACAAGATTATGGAGGCGTGACCTTGCCACCTACAAGCGTGGGATTAGAGCCATTAATAACGATATTAATAATCTAATGAAAATCATGATAAATAGCCGTTTATCTTTATATCAAATGGCAAAATATCTCCATGGAGTTAGTGCCATGGTAATCCATATATCACATTCAATTTCTAATGTGCAATTGGATAGGAAATTACATAGTTTTTTCTTTATTTCATTTTTAATCTGAATTTTACTTTTATATTTGATAATGAATTTTATCTGGTCGTCTTTTTCCATAAATATTTAATGGATAAGAAATCTGACTTGGTGAGTCATTTTGGTGAGCTAAAAATGCAATCAAATTGATTATTTGATTAAGAAAACAAAATTAAAACATTAATTGCGGATAATATCTTGGTTTGGATTCAATTGGATTAAAATGAGACCCATCAAACGATTTAACTCAACACTTATATATGTGGGTGGCGCTGGACTTAACCATTTCCCGTTTATATCATCGGCAGCAGATGCTGAATATTGACAAATTTTCAATTCCTCATATTTATCATTGTAAATACTAAACAGAATTGATATATTTTTGGACGGATATATCCTTTTAAAAAGTCAACTTTTTTCGTAAGTATGTTTTATAGTTTATTGACAATATTGTAGTTCCTCAATTTGTAAATTACGAACACCGACACTAAGAGATAATTCCTGACGTGTGTCAGATCTTAATTTACAATAACCATATATGGACATACAGTATCAGGCCTTGATTTACAATATAACCATTTATGAGCATGTCAGGTCTTGATTTACAATAACTATATATGGACATGTCAGACCTTGATTTATAATAACCATATAATATATGGGCATGTCAGGTCTTGATATGCAACAACCATATATGGGCATGTCAAAACATCCTAATAATGTTAACATAATTACATCTACACATCTATTAGCGATATTCAACTCAACCTCGTCACAAATTTTTCGCTTTCGTAAAAATCTCCATTAGATATTATTAATGAAAATAGTGATGTTGAAACCAGTAAAAGCCATCTTTTGTAGACAAACCAATATGGCAGCCGAACAGAAGTGAAATTCATTTAAGGGATAATGGTTTTGTGTATTATTCTTTAGAGAAACTCTATAGGAAAATACTAAACGCATTCCCTTTAGAGGTTGTGTGCAAATATCATTACTACATCTGCTGCCTACAATGGCATTTTAGGTGGCTAACTCTATTGCTTGCTGAACACATTTTATATAACTAGATTTACCACCACGAGTAAATATTTCATTCTATTTGCGCTACTTTTTTTACGGAGAAATGGAGCTGATGTTTCATTGGAGTGCGGTAAAGATGGCGTTTTAAACACGGTAATTACAATTTACTGGTCGACACAAGTTCATCATTTAGTGTAATAATGATTAGGCCTACCACGATAACGATATGGGGGAACCTTCTCTCACTCCAACAAATATTTTATTTAAAATAGGATTAGGTCGAATGAAAATACTACATGATTTCGATTTGATTACAGCTTAACAAACCAGTAAGTAGTTGATCACATTTACGCAATTTTATTACAGGAAGAAAAAAACACTGATTTGTTGAGAAAACCTAGTTGTTCAACTCGTTATCAACTAATTACATTTTACGATCAACGAGATGAGATTTTTTTTTTATTTACTGGAGAAATAAAAATGAAAAGGATGAAGAAATATTGAAAAATAAAATAAATATTTGTTCATGATTTTGTAAAAAGGTTAATACTTTTAAGATCACTGATGTGTTATTTGTCATTTGTGGGAGTTTTAAATCATATTTCTGAGAACGTACTAAAGTGACTCCAGCTTCAAATCTATAATGATCTTGACAATGACTATTTAATGTGTGTAGGCAACTAACTATTTCTTTTCAAAGAAAATTTCTGTAAATATTCAAAATTGGCATCCACACGCACTATAACCATCAAAAGGGTACCCTGACAACAAGAGCTGAACCTATTTCCTACATTTGATGCTTTGATCACTCTGTTCTTTACCTGATGTTCAAGTCTTTATTTGGCGCATATTGTCTAAAATCCAAACTGTAACGATACCAACTCAATATGCATGAGGCGAACATCATCTGCAATTGAATCTATTCTTCGAAATCATGTCCATCAATAGTTACTTTCACTTTGTTCCTTTTACGGCTGATAAATTTCATACAATGACGTTCCCAATCAAACATGGCAGTCCATTCATCGTAATAAACAAGCGTTGAACGTGTATTTACAATTGTGTGCATGTAGCATTGCGTTGATATATTTCTATGGCTTTCTAACACTGATAGTAATTAAATATACATGAAACTACCCAACAGTAAGGAAACAATTCCATCTCTCAACTTTACATAATAAATATTATAAACAGTTATTATTACAAAGTATTACCACAAATAATTCACACTACCGGGAGGGAGGGAGGGATGGAGAAAGAGAGAGAGAGAGAGGGTTTAACATCCACTCAACACAAACTAGGTCATTTTGGGACTAACATATGGGTTTGATTTCATTTCAATAATTGGCTTGCGCGTAGGGGTCTTTAGCAGTGGGAGGAAACCGGAGGACCCGGAGAAGACCCTACTCTTTTCACATACAACTGGGGATTCGAAACCACGCCAGTTGACTCAATGACAGGCTTTATGATACAGCACGCTGACCATTCGTCCACCCAAACCCACCACAGAGTGAAGTAATTTGACTGAAATTTTCAGCATATTAACTTTACATTATCTATTTTTTAACTATTATAGCAAGAACTGTTAGCTCTTATCTTCTCTTACAAAATGCATCTTTACGTTATTCATTGCTTGTAAGCAATGTCTGTATAGATTGTCTGTCTTAATAACTCTTATCCACAGGTTTGTCTGTGGGTTTGTTGTTGTGTGGTGGGGGGGTAGATTGGCGAATGGTTAGTATGTGCTTGCTGTATCATAAAGCCTGTCATTGAATCAACTGGCATGGTTTCGAATTCCCAGTTGTAGGTAAAAAGAGTAGGGTTGCCTTTCCAACCTCGTGTGTTTTCTTCGGGTCCTCCGATTTCCTCCCACTACTAACAACCCCTATGCGCAACTTGCGCAAGCGAATTATTGAAATAAAATTAAACCATGTGTCGAGTGGACGTAAAGGCCCATTTCTTCCTCTTTCTCTGTGTTGTTTGGTGCAGTCTTCCTGCACTTACTAATAAAATATATCTATATCACATCCCTTGATAATCTCTATTTGATTACTTGGTTCAACGCTGAAATGGAGAATATTTTCCATAAACGTAATTATGTTTCAGAGAAAGGTGATAATAGGATTACATCTACATTTTCGTAACTTTTGTACCACACCACGGTAGAATTATCTCTTAAAACTATTAAATCTGTTTTTACATTATTTCAGTTTTCATCAAGCTCATCATTATTTTACAATATTGGTTGCAGAAAAATTTATATTCTCTGTTACAAGTCGCTCTTTGTCTTTCGCTATAGATTATGTTATATTTAAACATATAGGAATGGGGAGAAGGCTGAATGGGGGTATGAGGGATAGGGAGATATGGCGGGGGGGGGGGGGAGGGAGAAACCAGAGGGTCTGAGAAAAATCAGACTACCCTAGTCCCTACCATGTATAAGCTTTGGATTTAAACCATGTCATATGACTGTATGCCAGACCACATGACCTAAAGCACAAGCATTAGGCCACTCTACCTCTACGACCAGTACTATTCAAAACTATTGTCAAAATGCATCTATTTGGTTCTTTATGTAAATCTACCTTTGTCAAGGCAGTATCGTCCTGGTAAATATTTTCTACCCACTAAGAAAAGTTTCGGTTGTTGGAACATTTCCCATAAAACATTTGTTGAATTATTGTAAGAACTATTATGATCACTATGGTCATCCATGGCTGCTGTGCAAAGGGCAGTGCATTATTTCTCTTAGACATTACACACTGTGGCACATGAATGGAAGACGAGAAACAGACATTTTACTAGATTTGTTTTTTTTGAGTCAAAAAACAATATGTCTAGCAATTTCTTTAGGGACACAAAAAGCTTTCATGCTTCAAGAACCAGCCAAACTGAAATGAACTCGATATCCTTTATTTAAGCCTTAAATGGTTTTGTATCTTTTGACCCTATTTCTGAATTAGGACCAAAAATGGTTATCCTAATGTCATTACCATGTTTCCATTTCTCCTGACGGAACACAAGCAGGAAACCATTCTTTCACTCAGGCCATAAAACAACTAGAAAATTGAAATGAAGAGACAGAAAGAGAGAATATTGGAAACGTTTGACAGAACAGTGTGATGATCACAATACTTGTTCACAATTCCGTGAGATTAGTTATTTTATCGTTTCCGAATTTCATCACTCCAATAAATAGCTAGTATTTACCAAAAGTGAATGAGCATGCTCCGACAATACTCCAAGATTAATAAACGGGCTTCAACTTTCTTTAAGCGCGATTACATGAGCCACCAATGTTTAAATAGAAAACTTGCTAAGCGTTGATAATCAATTCCCTCCGTGAAACTCAAGTATTTTTGTTTTGACATGATCATCCATCAAATTATCCCATCTCACATGGAATTTCTGTGTAGACAAAGTGTTCAACCATTGAAATTTTAAATTGAATTCTCAGCAGTGTTTGAAAAAAAAAGGAGAAAAAATATTGAGTAAAAGACAATGAGGAAGATACATACAACAAGATAGTTTTTATTGTTCTGTAGCACAAGTCCAGACTTTACCTCAACATTGATAAATACTTGAATCAGACAGCTTATTTATCTAACAATTGTGCAATATATATAGGAAATATATAGGAATAACGCAAATGTAATAAAATAGACGTCCTCTTTCTCAGCACCAACTTGGCTAATGAGAGAGAGAGAGGAATGGGAATTAACTTCCATTTGACACAAACTACGTCATTTCGGGACTAACATATGGTTTTAATATTTATTTCAAAAATTCAGTTGGACGTAGGGGTCTTTAGCAGTGGGAGGAAACCGGAATGCCCATAGGAAACCCATGAGGTGGAGAAGGCGCCCCTATCTCCATACCACATACGCTCAATCAGGGATCGAAACCACGGCTGCAAGCCAGAGGTGACCGGCCAGCTAGAGGTCGAAGCGCGGCTCTCTAGACCACTAGGCCATCCCAACCCCCCACTGGGCTAATGAAGACAGGCAAGCGCCATCTAGTGTTCTATAATGAGTGACATTTTGCCAGGAGACAGCAGCATTTCCACCTACTCTGCGTCTTATTCCGTTCAGCACCCCGGAAAATGGAAACCCACGCTGAAAAAATTCCTGATGAACTTTCTCACTCAATACTTAGATCAACCCGGGTACATCTTGGTTCACGCGTCAGCACATTAATCACTGAGCCAACCTGGTTCCTGAGCTAGCGCCTTAATTACTGAGACACCCTACTAACACTGGGACCAACCCTGGTACAACCTAGTTAGTAAGCCATCACCTTTCCACTGAGCCAATCTACAAACACTGGGACCAACCCCGGGACATCCTAGTTAGTGAGCTAGCACCTTACTCACTCGTAGAACAAACCACGGGACATCTTGGTTTGTAAGCTAGAACCTTAATCGCTGAGCCAACCTACAAACACTGGTATCAACCCTGTGACATCTTGAAGCATGAGCTAGTGCCTTACGCACCGAGCCACCATGGCTACATCGAATACTGTGTACATTACCAAGCAACGTTTAATTTTACTACTTTTCGGATTAGATTTTTAAGGGTTTTAAACTTTATGTAGCAACTTTAAAGTTCTAATGAATACAATATTTTTGACGCTCTTGTTATTTATAAATGTTCTCGGTTATTTTATTTGACATAAAAAGAATAACATGTGACAACAGTGAAAAGGTTAGAAACATTAGATCTTACAATCAACTTTGCCACCTGAACCTTCAGGTCATATCAACACATTAAAAACATTCACATAAATTTGTTTACAATGTTGCTTAAACATCTAAGATGAAAGTGAGTGAAAGTTTAAACTTAAAGAAAACTTAACACAAAGTGTCGATATTGACTTAGGTAGACTAGCTTGGTTTTCATCGAGAAATAAATTCATATATATCTATTATATACGAGAATATAACATGTATGCACCGCATGTACAAATTAACTCTTACATTCTTTTACTGTAAACTCAAACATTACCCAATACATCATGAGCGAGCGAGAGAGAGAGGGAGAGAGAGAGAGAGAGAGAGAGAAATGAAATGGGGTTTAAGTCCTACTCTTTTGCACCTAACCTGGGCTAATGGTGTACACCGGACCTCGGTTTTTCATCCCATCCGAACGACTAGGTAGCTGTCCTTATCAGGACCTCCTTCTGCATCACTGACAAGGGGAAATCACACCGGAAAATCGAGATGAACTTTCTCGGCCAATGCAGGGATCGAACACCCGAACACCCGACCACCAAACTAGCGAACCAGCGCCTTTATCCACTTAGCCACCATGACCCCCAGAGAGAGAGAGAGAGAGAGAGGTTACCAAATACATGTGGAATAAAATAGGGTTTAATGTCCAACTTTACAGCACAGATTGGGCTAATGAAGAAGATTCAAAAACATTATAACATATACAAGACCTGGCCGTAGTTTCACAAAGCATTCTCAGACTTAAGTTAAGCATTTACTTTACTCAACTTTCAATCACTGTTTGTGAGAAATATCTTTGATTCGGAAACACAAAACTTTAATCATTATTTTATGAGAAATATCTTTAATCCAGAAACACAAAACTTGCACATAGTTTCTTATTGATGTATTTGATACATTAAAATAATACTAGTTTTATAAACAGCTATATTTTAGTTAAAGTAAAGTGAACAATTCTTAGTAAATTCTTAACATATGTCTAAGACAGTTTTGTGAAACCATGGCCTAATCACTTAACTTTTAAAAAAATTGGGTTAATTTTTGTACTTTTTTAAAATCAAGGTTCCCTCCTCATTTCCCTTAAATATAGCCCACTGCATGGCGTCTGCCCGTCAGCATTAGCTCGATTGATACAGGATGATAGGATATTAAACTGGTTAGATTTAATCAAGGTCGTTTTCTATTTCAAGTTTCTTGGCAACAACAAACATAAATTTTACGATAATGGGTTATTTTTGTACCCGTTTCAATAAAGTTTTGTCTAAAATTTATTTAAAGCTACCCAGCTAGATAAACCTAATTTTTCCTTAGTATTCTTACACCTAACAAAAGATATAATACGAAATCTATTCTTTAAGTGGAATTTAGTGATTGGGAAACACATTAACTAAACACAATTTTTATGGGAAACAGTCACAGTTTTTTTTTATTCTAAAAGCATGATGTTTCGACAAGTATCCTCCAATCCTTATTTTGATTGATAACGATAAGAAGATACTTGTCGAAACGTCGTGCTATTAGAACAAAAAACAGTGATTGTTTATCCCATAAAAATTCTGTTCTGTTAATAGGAAATCTGTACTAATGGCATATCAACATGAACATTGTTTTTATATGATAAATCAAATTGAATGATTAATAAGATAAGATAACTCTAGTTTCTTTAATCTTTCATTATGTTTCCCTCTTCACATGTCACATGGATCAACCTTGAAAACTACAGATTCTCCTTTTTTCACAAAGAACGTCAAAATTGATCAATGTTCCCTTCATCAATTTGAATATTCCTCTGCACATATTTTGAAAATTATCTGGTTAACATCAAACAACGAATCTCACCTTCATGTAATTGAAGCTTATAAAGACGATTCTGCTGGGACCGATCGTAAACCGCCATTTCTTGACAACAACGTTAACAGATCAATTCTCTACCATGTGTTAATCAACAAAGTTGAAGAGTGGAGATTTGTTGGTTAAGATGGGGTACTCAATTGGATTTCGATGTTCGATCAATTTTCGTTGTCAGATAATCTAGAGGCTAATTATATCATTTCTCATGATCACCATGGTATATATTGACCTTGAACTGATAATCATGGTATATATTGACCCTAAACTGATCACCATGGTATATATATTGACCTTGAACTGATCACTATGGTTAATATTGACCTTGAACTGATCACCATGGTATATATTGACCTTGAACTGATAACCATGGTATATATTGACCTTGATCAGTTCATCCTAGTATATATTAACCATGACCTGATCCACATGGTATACATTAACCTTGACCTGAAAACCATGGTATACATTAACCTTGACTTGGTCACTATGGTATTTATCAACCTTGGTCAATTCACCCTGGTATATATTGACCTTGACCTGTTTCACCATGGTATATATTAACCTTGACCTGATCCCTATGGTATATATTAACCATGACCTGATCACCATGGTATATATATATATTGACCTTGACACTATGGCATATATTTACCTTCACCTGATAATCATGGTATATATTGCCATGGATACTGACTTGATGGTATATTCCAATAGATGACAATGCAAGTCACTTTATCAATGAAATGACTTCCTGTAGCTAACAATCATGGTGATAGTGAAAAAAATTTCAACCCTCCATGCAGAGAAACCATTTTTACTACAGCGCTTTTTTATTTTACAATGCCATTTCCAGCCTATCAGCAGCTGACAAAATCCATATATAAAGCTACTTTGTTAAAACTACTCTGCACACTTGAGTCCCCTGCTTAGCGCCATTAGCTTGATTGCACAACACTATAACACTCTCGGTTCTATCTGACCAATATGTTTAAACGCTCCGACAAAACCAATGCAAAGCCAAGCGAATCTCGAGCAGAGGGCAACTACACGCATTGAAGACAGCCATTCAATTATCATCGACTATTTATGTCTGCCGCAAGTTATTTACTGTAGACAGAAGTAGAAATAAAACATGGTCGAAGCAATCATGACGATGGTTTGCTCTTTTCTTACAACTCTTCATTAAACTATTCATATTTTTACGAGCTGCAGGCGAGTAATCTTTGTAGAAAGATGTTAAACTTGAGCATTCTCTCTTTCAACCATAAAGAGTATATTCTAACATTGTCAATATTGACTTAAAATTTTTTTTACACTTTTCCTGCCATAAATTTTGTGTATAATGGTCCATTTTAGAGACTAAATTGAAGAGCTTTCACCTTAGAGTATATGTCAATATTCAATTTAAAAAAAATAGTTTCTATTGCAATATATTTTTAAATGATTTTCATGTGTAAAGCCTGAATTGAAGAGCTTATGACCTTATTTACCTGGATCTAGCTCTATTAATAATAATCTAACAACAAAGATATGAGATTATGAAATCAAAATGGGTGTCCTACTGTCTTGCAACAAATGGGCTAATCTTGCTGGGTGAATCTCTAAATGTAATATCACCAAACAATGGTTCAATTGGCATTAACAGCAGACAATATAACAAACCAGGGCCACCTTAAAGGTCCTCTTAATCCAAACCTGGAGATCACTATACTTGACAGTTGGATTTCGTTTTCTTAAAGCAGCACTATGGAAGTTTAGATAATGAAATGGGATATAATGTCCAACTGTTCTGCTCTGAACTTGGCTAATGAAATTTTTCACAGACAGCAGCACAACAACCTACTATATTGAATTCCAATTGTCAAGGGATCTTTAAGGTGCACGTCAATGGCCCATCTGAACGACTAGACAGTTGTCGAAGATTAGATAAAGAACTGACAGTTCTCAATATGATATTTACAATATAGATAATGTAACAGGAATATGGTGACAATTTCAGTCAAATTACTTCAGTCTCAGTCGAGAACTACTCATTTTAATAACACCATACCCTTGATTGTTTTTATTAAGAAAATGTCTTGATTATCCAGTTTCAATGGTTATTGAATGGCAGATCGGATTCAAATCTGTTGAAATTTGGACCTTAAGGTGGCATTGAGAGTTGATAATTGTCTTATTAATAGTTAAAATAACATTTAAAGCCTAAAGAAAGACCTGCAATCGGCAGATTTAGCTCTTGCATAATGTATGTTCAATTAAATGTTAAATTATGAATACATAATAGTTTGGATAAATCCTTAAAAAATTACATAAAAGCCCCCCCCCCAAAAAGTTGGTCAACCATTGCGCATCAGTAGTTTTGTACTATATTATATATCAAGTTATTTTACAGTTCTTCTCTTTAGGTAAATAATGATGTAAGATTATACGGGAGTATGAACGCTAAATGATCGAACATATTGTTCATTCTGACAAGTAGTCGTATAAAATAACTACCAGTAAAATAGATTAACACCGACCATCATTTGTTGAAATACCTGAATATATCAACCATGGACATTAGGTACAGATTTTTATCTTTCCACTTGTAAATTGTTCGTTGAACTCTTTATCTTTAAAATCAAATTACTCGGACATCACCATTGAAATTTTTGTAGATAATTTCCTGTAGGGGGGCAATATGTTAGTCCATCTGTGTCCTCTTTGATTTTTATCAGTTCAAAATGAACACCGCAGGGGTCTTTTAATACGGTATCTAGTCCCTGGTACAAGTCATTCAGACCCTTCAATTCCTACTTCAGCAAATTCAAATAAGGAAGAGTATACTGATATGATTGTTATTGACAACCTAAAAAGGAGTTTTAGTGTTTTAAGTAGTTGAAACCCTATAAAAGTCTAGGTCTAATACTTGATGACACTATAACTGGGGATGGTTTAATACAGAAACAAAATATGATATCAAATAGAAAATAAAAGGGTCATAACTACATAAAGTACACAGATCAGGAGATTTATATGAAATTATGACTCAAACTATATTTATCTGACATGATCTTAATAGTTCCATTAACAAAACCTGAGAGAGAGAGACAGAGAGAAAGAGAGAGAGAGGGAGTCGAACATCAACTTAAAACAGACTAGGTTTAGATTCCTCAGTTGTATGTGACAAGGATTAGGGTCACCTGTCCAACCTTGTGGTTTTTCTCCGGATCATCCGGTTTCCTCCCACAGAAAAATCCATGTTAGTCCCGAAGTGACCTAGTTTGTGTCAAGCGGACATTAAACCCTCTCTGTACCTCTGTGTCTAGATCTTGTGTATTTTTGTAAATCTGTGACTAAAACATTATTTTTGCGGCTGCTCATAATTCTATGAGTAATAGACGTGTTAATTGTTTAACAGAGTTATCGTACACCATATCTGTAATTTATGGGCACCCTAAAAACAGCCATAACATCTTGTATACAATTCACATTTCTAAATAACTTTTGTTCTCAACATTCATCTCATAAAATGTCCTCCACAAATCTTTCGCCAATCTAATCTTTCGCAGATAAATTACCTCGTGCGAATTTTTAAACTATCAGATTATTTAACTATAAAACCATAACATGTTTACTTTCCACACATAATACATAATCTCTTTATATTCTGACGATTATTGGGTTATTTAAATGATTTAATCGTGTACTACTGTCTTTAACTTCTCCTAAAAACCTCAATAACCAGATACAAGTTAAAAACCATGTGTATATAAATACAACGGTGCAAAAAATTGAAATAATGTGTTTCTACTCGGCTTCTATTTCAACTGGGAATTATGATGGCTCAGTAAGTACAACAGTGAATAAGACGAGGAGGTCCCGTGTTCTATCCTGGTGTTTGTCAAGAGAAAGTTCATGGGGATTTTCATCGCTATCTGGTTCCCCCCCTTGTACACATATTGGCATGGATGTAACTAAATCTGTGATGATTGGAATTCGAAATAAGAGTAGGCTATAGCACCACTGTCCATTCTTAATTCCCCTGCTTGTATTGGACACTTATTATCAACATTAATCAGTCATCTTTACATTTAAACTTGACACAAGTACAAATTAAATGATTTTGGGTGATTTTAAACGATTTTTACGAATTTTTAAACAAAGATTTGATATAGATTGAATGTGAATGAAATTAGTGCTAAATACATAAGATTAAATGATACTCTGATTGGTGATAAAGATGGGCATACATGCAGTGAGCACTGAGATATGTTTTGTCTGGGACGTGGCCCAAGAACCATCGCTTATTGCGATTTCAGGGGATCTTTAACATGGTCTCAATCGTTCAATGATCTTAGTTTTGCATTCAATCCATACTACTAGATGCAATAAATTGATGATTTGTTTTCTTAACAAATTAACCATTCTGACCTGGAGAAAACCCAGAAAGTTGTACAGGCGACCCTATTCCTTGTCACGTACAACCGAGGAATCGAAAACCACACAAGTTGAACCAACGACGGACCTTTTGATTCAACATGCAAGCACTAACCGTTCGACCATCCAACCCCCCCCCCCTAATTCATCAATTAATAAACTGCATATTTTATTTAGCGACGGATGTCGCCTGAATTCCGGGATTATTTGGCGTTGATACAATTAAATTAAAACATAAGATGAATACCTTTGATGTAATCAAGTTTCCTAAATCAATTTTCATTACGTAAATCCCTATTTAATAGGTTTTCTATTTTAATTATAAGGGATAAAGTCAGTGGAATACAATGGGAATATCTGATACGGTCATGCAACGTTTGAATCAAAAATATCGCTAACTATAAACTAAAGAGATGAGACATGAACAGGGAAAGGTTGTAAACCAATCAAATAAATGATATATTAATGATGTAAGCATGCAGAGGGTAATCATAATGTCCTGGTGTTTGTCATTAAAAGATATAATTAATGGCTTCTTTGTACTGGATAACTTCTTTGATTTATAAATCAACACAATAACAAGGAAACACAATTAAATAAAATAAAATGGGGTTTAACGTCCTACTGTTCTGCTTCAAACTGGGCTAATAAAGACGGGCATATGACATACAGTGTGCTACGATTTTCCTCAGACAGCAGCATTATGGAATACTCTTATATCAAATTCAAACTGTCAAGGGATTTTTTAGTCCCATCCAAACAACTAGACAGCTTGTGTGTAGGGGTCTTTAGCAGTGGGAGGAAACCAGAGGACTCAGAGAAAATTCACTAGGTTGGACAGACGACCCTACTCCTTGTCCATTTCATTTAGTATATAAATATATGTATACATGTATAGTGTACACTATCTGTCCTAGTTTGGAATCCTTACTTAGCCTAAAATTTCTTCCCCTGGTCACCTCTGGCTTACAGGTATGGTTTTGATCCGTGGTATGAGCATATGTGGCTTGGAGATAAACAGTGCCTTCTCAACATCGTGGGTTTACTCCAGGTACTTAGGTTTTCTCCCACAGCAAAGTCCCTTGTGCGTGCGCTAAGATTAAGAACATTAAAATAATAATAAGAATAAGAGAACTTGTCTGCAATATCACCTTGGGTGGAAGCGGACGTAAAACACTAAGTACAACAACCAAGTGCCTTCCGTATGAGGATCACAGTAGTAGGCTCATTCACTCCGCGAACTAAATGTTTTAAGTAAACAAAGGCTACAAGGGGATGTCCTTGTGAATATTGAATTTTCATTGTGCAGTGTGACAGCAGATCAATTATCTCCTTGAAGCATATTCAAAGTTGAATTATCGTTAAACTCAAATATTAAAGTAAGAATATCGATCTGTTGTATGAACAGTTCGTAGTAATTTATATTATCGTCAACATCGCTATTATTAATATTTTAATCAATATGACCCATTGAACGACACAAAATTGTTAATATCCAAATATCCTTCAGGAAATGAACACCAGGTCTGCGAGACTCGTTTCAGTGCCGACGAACATGTAGACACACCCATTTATATAGACTGATCGCATTGATTGCTTTTTTTCCAGATCGACAGGTAACTTTACACGTTCAATGAATTAACGTAAAAAGCGTAAGTATTGTTAGGACTGTGTTAGAAGAGATACGCTATTATCGTCCAGCAATAAATAACGTTTATAGATTGTACTGAACATGACAGGTCTGTTTGTAGAGAATTCAATGGTTGATGACATGTTTGCTGTTAATATTGTATAAAACAGGTGCTTGCAGTGATATATGCTTACTGTGAATATTGTATAATATTATAATAAACAGGTGCTTGCTGTGAATACTGTATAACATTATAAACAGGTGCTTGCTATGAATACTGTATATTAATATACAAACGCTTGCTGTGAATACTGTATAATATACAATTGTTTACTATGAATACTGTATAATATACAATTGTTTACTATGAATACTGTATAATATAAAAACGCTTGCTAAGAATACTGTATAATATACAATTGTTTGCTATGAATATTCTATATAAAATACAGTTATGTGCTGTGAATATTCTATATAATCCGGTGCTTGCTGTGAATATTCTATATAATATACAAGTATTTGCTGTGAATAAACTAAATAATATACAGGTGCTTGCTTTAAATCGCTATTTAGTACAAAATACAGGTGCTTCTTATAAAACTTTATCATGGGGGGGGGGGGGGAATGATATGAAATCTTCTGAACCAATCAGGTTAATGACGATGGGCTTAGCCTTGCTTGTGGGAAAATAAAATAAAACATTGTTTAAAGTCCAACTTTTCTACACCAACTGGGCTAATGAAGATAGAGAACTTTCTTAGCTAGGATCGAACCCAAGCTCTCCTTGATAGCCACTGAGCCACCGCGTGACTCCCTGCTGTAACATAAGTGCAAAAGAGACGTCTTTAAAACCTAACTTAAATAATTAAAGTTAATCACATATTAGCCTCTAGTGCGTTCACAAGAAATTGTGGACGACGGATGGACGGACAGACGGACGGGGGCGACGGCAATATACATCCATATTTCCATGTGGGCGTATAAAAATCAGTCTACAATTGTTTATAACCACATTAAATATTTCTAAAGTGTAAACATTTTTATAAATAATTATAAATCATTACCCAAGATTTCTACATTTATTCCTAAGAGTTGTTCAGTATTCATTACAGAAAATATTTAACCCCAAAGCTAAAGATAACAGAAATAAGTAAACCCATAACCAATTAAATATTTTTTAAATATAAAATTTTCGGCAATTGATTATAAACCCCTTAGATTTATTTCAGGTTGTTCAGTACTTATATTCTTGAACAGAATTAACTCAACAATCTAAACCTTAACTGTAAATAATTCTATGTCTTACCCCAAACAAACCTGATTTATTTATAGGGTCGTTTAGATTTAATTCAACAATACAATAAAATTCTTTATGAAATAACCTTAATTAACTTTGATGATTGGTGATCTCCATCAGAGGCGAGTGGGTGGAGGTAGCCATTCTTTCTTGTTTGATATTAATCGCCTCCAGCTGTAGTCAACAACACCCCCTAGTGTAAAGTCTGGACAAGACCCTTTTATAATCCCTAACTTACTGTCTATATGATCCCTTCCACTTGATGATAAAGAAAGGAATTTAACCCTAATCTTATCTTATCAAATAGTTATATAAATAGTCGGCTAATCCCTTCTAAAAGTACCTTTTATCTTTTCCTTATAATCTAACACAATAAGATCGAACCCCTTGTTATTGTTCCTAACACCATAACCTACTTTCAACCATTGAGACCCTATCTTTTATAGACAACTAATGTATTGTAAAGACCTGGAGGTCAATATCTGTAATTAATTTACAGCTTGTATATAGTTATTATGTGTCCAATATAATTATGTATGTTTTTCATCATTTATGAACAATTTACATACAGCTACGCTTATAGGCCCTGGCTTTTATCATTTATAAACAATTTACACACAGGTTCATTCTAATGTGTCTGACTATATGATTATCAGACTAATTTACCTCTGAGACTACTGAGAGAGAGAGAGAGACAGAGAAAGAGAGAGCAAACGAGAGAAAGAGAGTCTTGAGCTGTGAGGGAGGATAACACAGTTACAGTTAGGTTGCCAAGACTACACCCAGGTATATGAGAGAGACAAATGGAGTTTAAGGGTTAACATCATCTCAACACAAATTAGGTTATTTTGGGACTAACCAGAATAAAGGGAGAAAACCCACAACGTTATAGTCAACCCTTCAACTACTACTTGATTCAATTACAATCCTTATGATCAAAAGGGCACCTGTTAGCCTGTTCACGTGTATGACTATCATCATTTACGAATTCATTATCACTAAATTACTATAAACTTTTTAAAGCAATGATTCATAAAATTACCCATGCATATCTAACAGCATTGTTTTACAGTGATATGAAATAATAATCGTATTAATGGTATATCACTTTGTAAATATTCTCACCATGTACAAATAACACGTTATTGTTTGCGATATCACCTTGGTGGAAGCGGACATTAAATAAAGTTGTTTCACGCACATATAAACGGTATATTAAAACTGAACTTCTACAAAACTATGTATGTTTTGGGGTTTTTTTTGAGTCGTGAGCAAAGTGATTAATTAAAGAAGTTAGACTATATTAAGTCAAATAATCGATCTTTAATCATAGAATTGTTGAATTATTTATCTCTATAAAATCACTTATTGTAAACAAACATTATTTCCGTGGCCAATCAATTTAAGAATCAGACTTTTCAAACACTGAAGTCCACTTTAGAAATTGTTTCAACCGTAGTAATTGTACTGGAATATACAGTCACAATTCTATGGCAGAATACATTGAATTACTGCTTATAACTGAGCGACATTTCAACGTCATTATCAAACACAGGTTATAATTCTAGCTAGGGTTCTCTAGTCCTTATCAAGTAATGTTCAAATATAACAAATAAGTTTAGAAATGTGGTGGTTCGTAAGATCGTTACTGATTTATAAAAACAACTGTTGTTGTTCTTGGCGTTTAACGTCCGCTTCCACCAAAGGCTTATTTTTCATTTTCATTATCTTAGCGCATGCGCAGGGGTCTTTGCTGTGGGAGGAAACCGGAGTGGCCGGAGGAAACCCACGAGCTTGAGAAGGAGCCCCGATCTCCATGCGACATACGCTCTCACATACCGGGGATCGAAACCACAGCCACAAGCCAGAGGTGACCGGCCAACTAGAGGTCGAAGCGTGGCACTCTAGACCACTAGGCCATCCCAACCCCCCTATAAAAACAACTCCCTCCTATCTATATTTATAGTGATTTACAGTTAAACTTATTACTAATACTATCAGAAAAGGCAGTCACTAAACTTATTACTACTACTCTAACAAAAGGCCCCCACTTGACCATATACATACAATTCACAACCTATCAATTCCTTCAACATGGTCATACTTATAAAATTCAAAATCAACACCTCATGGCAATAATAAAACATGACATACCTTGTTGTAAGTTACTTCTTCAGTATACCTAACTGATTGTGATACACACACACAGTTAAATATTGTTCACTTAAATATTCCACATCGATATCTCCCTGTCAAGTTGTATAGTCACCACTATCAGTGATAACAGCAGTACGCGGGTCAATCAACATATATGCGATAATTCTCGGAAATTCTTTACATACACTTCTACGCAGTCCCAACACTCATTTACTGTACAACAGTAACTTAAACATGGGGTCGACACACTGATCACGGAGCACAGAAATACCTGTAATGACTCTTGTTGACAATGAAATCTATACCATCCATTTACACAAGCTACTGACATTTGCTGTGTTATAGAGTAGAAGAGAAGGGGGGCGTCTCAGAATAACAAAAGGATTACTGGTTGAAACGCTTCACTGGTTTTCTACACATGGATTTAAGATTGCTGTCTCCTTGATGGTTCATTACTGGAACCAATCAGCTTAATTTGTTTGACAGTCTTATTGTGTCAGGTCTGTTGATTGGTTAATGACTAATTAATTAATCAAGTAGATAAATAAGTAGTTAGTAAGTAATAACTTTATTTACCTGCATTTGTTAATTTTTCAAAGACAGTAAAATTTCTTTCTATCAAAGTTGTAACCTACAAAAAAAAAAAAAAAAAAAAGTATTAAAAATTAAACTAAACAAAAGAATATGTAAACAAAGTCCAAAGTCATTATACTAAACAAAAGAATATGTAAACAAATTCCAAAGTCAGTTGAGCTCCATATCACTACCGTCTTAGTCTAGTTTGGAGTAGAATAGTAGGACGATAAACCACATTTCATTTTCATATCTCTGTCACAGCGTGTGAATATAATAATCCTATAGTGTGTTTAAATGACGTTTAGGCCTACACTATACATGTACCTTTCTCGTCATGGTTACGATATAATTTATTTACCTACATGTACCTGTCTTATCACAGGTAAAATATACTTTATATACCTACATTCACGTACCTGTACTTAAAGCGGCCGAAGCAGATATTATAAAATAAATTATCTTTTAAAGAGGCATTATTTAAAAACTAAAAATGGACGACACTCTAGAAAAGAGCGAGAGAGAAATGCAGTAAAACCTCCACACGACACAAACAAGATAATTTTGGGACTAACATTATGTTTCAATTTTATTTCAGTGATTTACTTGCCCGTAGGGGTCTTGAGCAGTGACAGGAAACCGGATGACCCGGAGAAAACCCACGAGGTTGGACAGGCGACCCTACTCCTTGTCACTTTTAACCACTGTAGAAAAAATGAAATGAAATGAAATGGGGTTTAACGTCCTACTCTTTTGCGCCTAACCTGGGCTATCAGAAGATGGGCATACGCCATACAGTGTGCTATGAGGGAAATTTTGCCCGGGCAGCGGCGCTACGGAATACTCTTATATCGCCAATGGATCTTTTACATGCACTCCAATGTGTACACGAGACCTCAATTTTTTGTCCCATACGAATGACTAGGCAGCTGTCCTTGTCAGGCCCTCCTTCTGCATCACTGTAGAAAAAGACTGACAATCAAGAATGTGTTTATCATGGAAACAGTACTTGACAATAGCTTTTTTTTCATCAAAACTTCAAACACGAATTGTATCTTTACTCACAACACAATAATTTCACTGAAATTTTCACTATTTTTCAACCATATTATAGCTGAAACTGTCACCTCTTCATTTACATTGTTCATGATGCATCTTGAATTCTACCTGCATCCATCGTCACGGTCACGGTTACGATATAATCTATATACACCTATAACAGCCTAAATAAGTTTAAATCTAGAAGTAGGTATTACAATGTATCTTTAATTGTTTGTGTTCATTGTGTTATAACAACTCTGTTGTAGATAATGGAAGGTATGTGATCGTAAAGTAAACAGTACTTAATGTCAAATATTGTTAAAGTGAGGAAGTATATTTATCTGCCGCTAATTAACTCATTAACAATCATTATCTAGTCCTAATAACACAATATAGATTTACTTGTTTTATTGCAGACAATGTTTCAGTACTCTTACAGGTATCTTTATCAAGCAATAATACAGAGGTACCTGTATCAAGCAATAACCCCATCTTTATTAGCTCCATTTAGGAGCAGAACAGTAGGATGTTAAACCCCATTTCAATTCATCAAGCAAAAAAGGAAAATACATTAGAAACTCTTATAACAAATGGAGATGATCCCCCCACTCTCATGATCCCCCCACTCTCATATCGCAACCGCGAATTTTAACATCATGTTTTAAAGTGACATTTTGATACAGGAACTCTTTTTTATGTTTTTACCCATTTTTGTTTCTATTACTCCTTTATATGTAAATAACTTAATAAAATCAACCTGTCATTATCACGTATTGGACATTAAATTTGTAATAAACAAGCCAACAGTGAGGCTGATGTCCCCCGCCGAAATCCCAAAATAAATAGAAGACACATATTAATTAATCGCACATTTATTTTTTTCAATGTATCGAGCAATCAAACTGTACACGAAGTGTCATCCAAAAGTGTTTTATAAAGAAAAATGCTAAAACCGACGAGAAAAATGAAAATGTACCCTAGTTAGGGGGACCCTAAAGGCAGACAAAAGGGCCCCTCTGGCCAAGGGAAAGGGCCCTCGTGTCCAAGTCAATCGTTTCTATACACTGTTACTGTCGAATCGATTACTAAATGAGAATGCAGTCATTGTATTGGCATAAAAATCATCAATCAAGATGAACCTAAGTTATCTTGTCCCAAAGTATCAACCAATCAAATTGCTTATCTCTGCTTACCCTAAGCAGAAAATTCTCATCTTCGAACTCCATCAAGGCATTGACCTAATAAGCATATACACCAAGTTTGAACATTTTAACTCAATTAGAAGGAGAGTTATTGTGTTCCAAAGTCTCGACTACTCTCAACCAATCAAATTGCGTATCGCTCTGCTTACCTTGAGCAGAAAATGCTCATTATCGAACTTAGTCAAGGTATTACTGTAATGAAACTATACACCAAGTTTCATCACTCTCACTTAATTAGAACTAAAGTTATCGTGTCCCAAAGCATCAACCAATCAAATTGCTTATCTCTGCTTACCCTAAGTGGAAAATGCTCATCTTCGAACTCCATCAAGGCATTGACCTTATAAGCATATACACCAAGTTTGAACATTTTTACTCAATTAGAAGAAGAGTTATTGTGTTCCAAAGTCTCGACCAATCAAATTGCGTATCGCTCTGCTTACCCTAAGCGGAAAATGCTCATCTCCGAACTCCATCAAGGCATTGACCTAATAAGCATATACACCAAGTTTGAACATTTTAACTCAATTAGAAGGAGAGTTATTGTGTTCCAAAGTCTCGACCAATCAAATTGCTCTGCTTACCCTGAGCGGAAAATGCTCATTATCGAACTTAGTCAAGGTATTACTGTAATGAAACTATACACTAAGTTTCATCACTCTCACTTAATTAGAACTAAAGTTATCGTGTCCCAAAGCATCAACCAATCAAATTGCTTATCTCTGCTTACCTTAAGCGGAAAATGCTCATCTTTGAACTCCATCAAGGCATTGACCTAATAAACACATACACCAAGTTTGAACATTCTAGCTCAATTAGGAAGAGAGTTATTGTGTCCCAAAAAGTGTGACGGACAGACGGACAGACAGACAGACAGACAGACAGACAGACAGACAGACAGACAGACAGACAGACGGACGGACGAACCCATTTTAATAGTCCCCCAACTTTCTTCGAAAGGCGGGGGACAACAAAAACAGCAATTTTATAAACGGATATTACGTTTCATGATGTCAGCCATTATTTGTTAATGTAATTTGTCTATTTCTACTGCAAGCGTCCCCTACAGATATAATTATATTATATAATAAAAAAAGTGCTTCGGTATTTTCGTTATTATAACCTAATCTTAGAGAGAAAATATTTCCTATTTCTTATAATCTAACTTGTCACATTTTAGTTTTTACTACCAGATCTAAGTACGGATATCAAAATCATGTCAACGTAATACCTGCTGTTGCTCTGATAATGTTTGTATCAGTAATTAATGCAGGAATCCACAAGACCTGTACCATGATAATATGCCGTTAAGACAGTTCTACGTTTGTTTTAAGGGGGCTTATGGGAGCCAGGGGGGATAAGTTTATAATGGCTATCAGTTCAAAGTCGTCCTGAGCGCTCTGAATTCAGTTGCTCTCAGTTGCTGCTATGATCAACATAAGCACACTTGCAACTGACTGGAACTAGCTGATTTGAGCAAGTCGACATAAGCCTCCTTTAAAATGCCTGTTTTTTTAAGCCAGAAACCAGGGCCCTGTTTCACGAAATTTTAACTTAAGATAAAATCCCATTTTAGTAGATACTTCAATTTTGATTGGCTAAGCACTAAAATCAATCTAATATTATCCAATCAAATTACTAAAATTGGGATCTTATCTTAGTTAAAATTTCGTGAAATAGGCCTCTGGGTAACTGCTCTGTGGGAAATTAGTTTATATGAAATGAAATGTTGTTTAACGTCCTCCATAACCATCACCAAACGAGCTAATGAAGAAAGGCATGTGCTATGTGAAACTGCCTAGTTTACGATCTGTTTTTTTCCAATATTCACATGACGAATGAATGTACAAGCTAAACAATCGTTAAGCTTTTAAAATCAATTTAACACATCTGAGTGACATATCGGTACACTGCCACTGGTGCCATATACGTTGTCACAACAAACAATCAAGAGAAAAACAACAACAAATTATATTTTTCTGATTATCACTTAACACAAATACCTGACTAAAAGGTACAAATGATAGAGTAGGGGTCAAAGTTCATATGTAATAAGGTCAGCTGATGTATAATCAGTGAGGAATATGTTGAGTGGGTAAACGTTGATCAAAAGATAAGACACATGCCCAATCCTACTAATTATACACAGTGATAAATCACAGCTAAGGGGATTTTATTACAGACAACAGACTAGTCTTCTAAATTAAAACTCAACCCACTATCAACAACAACGCCAGTTGCAAATCACATAATCTTTCTGACCTCAGTAACTCTCTTCATTATCTTTCAATATGGAATTTGTTGTCAAACTCGGTTGATCATATTCTGAGAAGTTCCCTCTTCAATATTTAGGGCCATACGCAAGACCTATAGATAAAGGTTTTACCTATACGGTAAAGATATAAATATATTAAACGAGAGAGCACCTGCTTGTCTAAATGTAGAACGTAGATATACATTGTATTCAAACATGTGAATATAGTAGTTATTCAATACCCCCTGACTTTCTGATATTCAACTTATATTTACACTGGGTATATAAACTATACACTTTATGATCTAGTTATCACAGGGTACAATAAAACTAGCAGACATCGCGACTAAATGTGTTTATATCGCTATGACGATGGAAATAATTAATAAAATACATCAGATAGATATGTGAATTCTTACATCCTTCGATTATGCATATCCTGCATTGTGCACATCATTGCTTACTATATCATAGCACATGAAATGGAAGAAGACAACATGCTCTTCTACACCAATGACAGACATATGCCATACAGTGTTCTTTGAGGGACATTTTGCACAGGTAGTGGCAATACAGCCTCTACTCTTACAGTCTGCAATGTTTTAGCCTCAATTATCATTATTACTGTTGTTACAACAATAAACAAAGTCTTGATTATCCAGTTTTACGATTATTTCATCCACAACAAAAACATATTCAAATCCACTAAATAACGCAGGCTCATAATGGCATCAAGAGTTGAGTATGGTCTCTAAGTTAATTAATGTCTTATCAATAATTCATTATAACATTTAAGGCCCAAAGAAAGACCTGCAATAGGTAGATTAAGCTCGTGCATATATAGGTTTTGTAAGATTCAAAAATTTTGTTGATGACTATATAATGTAGGTTTTAACTCTGTGTATACAGACTTTACGAGGTTATTTTATAATAAGTTGATATATGATGTGACTTCTTTTAGGTTAAATATGAATTCAATTTAAAAGTAGACATTACAAGAATTAGATACAGTAGTATTTAATCTCCATGAAGCTATAAAGAAAGGAACTTAAAAGTATATTTATAATTAGAAAGTTATGTATAAGTCTTACATGTGCCGTCGCTACAGTCAGGTCTAATTGTATTTTTCAACTAAAGCAAAACCAGCAAGCAGATGGCCAATTATACTGTTAATTGTCTTGAAACTTCTCCAGTTACATGCAATATTTAATGATCTCAACATTCAAAACTTACATTCCATTCGTCAAACTTTGTGACTTATATTCTCGCTAGTTATTTTGATTGTTTCAGGGACCCAAATATTTCAATAAATCACTTTAACATTTCTTCTTTGTGTAATATCAGTAAATAAATCAACATACTTTATGATTTTTCGTGACATAAAATAATATTTTAAACCCCACATTGGCTTCAGACTTTCGTAATTCATTTTGCATGTAACGCTTAAAGATACATTATGTATAATTTAGATAAAAAGCTAGCCATTCTTGCTATAATAGTTTGAAAATAAATAGCGTAAAATTTATAATTCGAAAGTTTAATTCAAATTACTATTATTGCCAGCGAAGATATTATAATAGTTCAAAAATAAATAGTGTAAAATTTATAATTTGAAAATTTAATTCAAATTACTCTATTGCAAGCGAAGATATTAGCCTTTGAAGGTTTAACAGACGTGTGCAATAATTTCAACCACCGTACTGTTTATTTGAATCTAAGCCTCGCTCTTCCATTTTTAGCTTAAATACAAATATGGCTGACCTGTTCTAATCTATTTAATATCGGAGAAATCCGATGCCATCGAGAGTTTATTATGGTCTGGATAAGTTAACGGATGTCTAATTAATAATTTAGAAAACATTTCAGGCCTAAAGAAAGACCTGTAATAGGCTCTTGCATAACGCATGTTTGAATTTTTTAACTCCATCCTATACTGGTACATGGTAATGTATTTAAAACTTCAAGGATCAAATAATTTATTCTGGCTTACGGACTTATTGCTGCTCTAAAACAATACAAACAGGCTTCCTTTATTGCCAAATCTTTCGATTTATCCAAGATAAATGGCAGTCTTATTGCGCAATCAAAATGAATTCTGTTTGTCTTACAGGATGAGCTGGTCAGACAGATAAATATATAGACTCTACCTCTACGATATTTACTGGCAGGATTCAACTCCTTTACTGGTCACTCGCTAGATCAATAAATTAATTTCCTCTACTGTCCACCTAATTTAAATATTTCTCCTCCTGGAATCTTACTTTAAAATAAATTTCTCGACAGAGCCACGAGAAATTAGTCAAAGTCTCCGAAGTAATGTCCCAGTCTAACGTAATTTGTCCCTTGTTCTATAAAATTGACAGAATGACGAAGTACACGTTTGGAGAAAGAAGTTAATCACCATCGTAAAAATGGAACAAATAAGATCTGGTCTGCTTTGTTTTATGAATTTTATGAGAGCATGTTTTTGGTCGTTAATCATACAGTCAGACAATGAAATTGGTTGGTTATCTTTTACTGTCAATATTCTATAACGTCTAATGTTATTTTTTTAAAGATCATGTTTCAAGAGAATTGTCGAACACCCACTCTGATGTCTAAGCCGACCCTCTGGGAATCAAGGATTTTCTTAACATGGCTACCAAACTAAATCCAAATTAATTCAGGTAGTTTCGTATCAAAAGAAATGTGGCAAAGATTTTCATCCTACATTAAGCTTTTTTGAAATTAGTTTCTTGAACAAAAAAAAACTTTCTAGCGATTTTGATTGCTTTGTTTTTGCAAAACTGGAAATGCTGCACTAGTGACAAGACAATGTCAGACACAAATTTAATCTGATTACTAAAATACAGATTTATATTTTGTTTTCGTTTTTTTATACTTTCAATGGCTTACGTACACTACATGAAGATCTGACAAGTTATAGTGAGAGTTCACGTCAGAGGTCATACAAGCGGCTTTTAACCCTATGAAGTCAGACATTTGATTAATCAATCAGCGTTGATGTTACTACTAGATCATGCACAGGTCTGTGCAAAACATGTGTAAAGCTCACTGTAACAGACTACTTCATTGGCTAATGCCTAACATCATTCAGAACACGTCAATGATAATAACTCTTCCAGATCCTTGTGTAGTGATCCGAAGACAAGTAAAACGAAATTTTTAACTATAAAAATGAAACGAAATCGGATCTGTGTTTTAAGGTTTATTTTTTTTCATTTTTGGGACTAACATATGGTTCAAGCTTGGGATCGAAACCACACCACTGAACTCAATGACATTCGACCACCCAATCTGCCCAATCAAATCAATTCATGACACGCCAGAAAACCCACGGAATGCCAAATATGGTCTTGTACTGAAGGTTAAGATAGCCTCCCACTGGAATATATATCAAATAATTCTATATTGAAATTCTCGATGGCCGTCTGCATTGTTCTATTCATATATCTGATTACCTAAATGAAATATTAATATCAAATTCGTGTAATTAGCCTTCGAGTCACTTCTGCTACCAGACGACTGCCCACTTGTTAAAATTTCATTAGTGAGCTAAAGAACTGTCTAATGGCTTCTGTGTCTGACTAAAAGAGAATCTAATGGAGCACAGATGATTCGAATCTAAACTTTTCTTTTAATTTGTTCATTGATGACAGTGAATTTTACATCTCATTTAATAACAATTATCACACAGAGCCAATCCAACGACAATTTGACATTTACTGCTTAACTGACTTCAAAGATTTACTTTCTTCTTGACATCGAAAGGTCAGTTCGTACGACCCTAGTTCAATGAATGATCAAACGGCATAATGTTTCATTGATGAAGTTCAACCATTACTTCTGGTGTATTATATCAACTTGTAACAGGTGGCGGTAACAGGTAGTGTATTCATACGCCTTTTGAAATTTACCAAATGAGAGAGACAAGAGAGAGAGAGAGAGGTGTTTGGGCTAGAGAGAGAGAGAGAGAGAGAGAGAGAGAGAGAGGGAGGGAGGGATTGGGTTTAACGTCCACTCCAAACAAACTATATCATTTCGGGACTAACATATGGTATAATTTTATTCCAATAATCTGTTTACACGTACAGGCTTGTAGCAGTGAGACGAAATAACGCCACCTGACTCCATGACAAACCTCATGATCAAAAGCGCATGTGTTGGCATCTTTGATCACTAGGCAACCTCACCCCCACCAATCACCAGAAATTACAAAATTGTAGAAATTCTGGTATAGGCCTGGAAGAACCACCTAATTATTTTCATATTGATAAATAAACAAGGAATGTTGCTACTACTGGTTGATCAAAATTAAGTGTAAAAATAGACTTCAATATCAGGTCCTGGGTGCTGTATCAATGACAAGTGGAAACCACACAAAAATAATGCGCTTGAACCCTGGACCCTATCGAGTAACCTTGACTCCCAACTTGTGTTAAGAACATCCAGCTGATAGTAGTATACCTTATAATCTGTTTTTCATCCTATCAAAAGACTAGACATCCTATTATAGATGTTTCCCATATGGCGTTCGATAGTATTATTTCCAGCTCTATCCCAACACGGACAGTTTGTTATTATACATGGTTTAGCTTCCTACTGCGACTGGACCAATGAAGACGAACATATACCATAAAGTGTGCCATGAGGAAAATTTTGCCCAGACAGCGGCGGTACAGCCTACTTTTATTTTATTTTTTAACAATCAACGAGAGAAAGAAATGGGCTTTAACATTTACTCAACACAAATCAGGTCCTTTCGGGACTAACACACGGTTCAATTTCATTTCAATAATTCGCTTTCACTTAGGGGTCTTTTAGCAGTGAGAAGAAAAACGGGGAAACTGAGAAAACCGACGAGGCTGGACAGACGAGCCTACTCCTTGTCACGTACAACCGGGGAATCTAAATCACGCATTGATGCAATGACAGACCTCATGATACAGAAGGACATGCGAACCATTCCGCCACCCAACAACCCCTTAAAATTCAGAGATTACAAATAATCACTCGGATATACAATAAACTTTATCTTTTCGAACCAAATTTAATTTTAAATAAAAATGGTAATATAAGGTCGATAGAATGTAAGTAGGTAGATAAGTAATATTCTAATTCTATAACATGATACACCACAATAAAGCTTGTTCCTTTTGATGAAATTGTTTGAAAGTTGATAAGAAATAATAAACTACTGTCTACTGTTATAGTCGAGATGAATTTTAATTTGATGACATTCGATATCAGATTAAACTTTTACCTTTGACACCTTAAAAGTACCCCTTGAACTCGAGCAGGTAAAGGTGTTAGTATCTCTTCAACTACAGGTATAGGTAGAGGTATGACAGGTATCTGGTTATTTACCTACCACAGTTAACTAATTTACATACAACAACTCACTGAGGGAATTTTCTTGAAATCAGAGTGAGAGAGAGAGAGAAATGGGGTTTAACGTCCACTCAACACAAACTAGGTCATTTCGGGACTAACATATGGTTCAATTTTATTTCAATTATTCGCTTGCGCGTAGGGGTCTTTAGCAGTGGGAGGAAACTGGAGTGCTCGTCTTGAAATCAAATGTGTTTTTTACAGCCTACTTTTAAGCACCAACCAGATTAATGAAAAAGAAAGGCAGCGTTTCCACCTATTAATCATTGAATTCCAAAAGTTTTCAAAAGTAAAAATTAGTAACCAATTAAAACATGCAATTCGCTAAGGTTTTAAGTTATGAACTTTCACTTCACTAATTTTTCCTTTATGATCCTAATTTTACTGTTTTTGAGTATTTTATCTTCTAACTCCAAGCAATATCAAAACATTTTCACTCAAGTTAAAGTGATTCCATTATTCAAAATACAAATCTGAAAAAACCTATGTACAATTCTTTACGGCCAATGGTACATTTTTCTTTCCGACATTATAAAAACATCGCCATTGTTCAAAATAAAATCTGTATGAAACCCACCTACCAGTTAATATACAATTCTTTACAGGTTGATGACGATGGTAACCTTTTTAAAATCTTCTCAAGGATTACAAAAACATTTCCAATATTCAAATAAAATCTGAATGAAACAGTACCTACTGATAAAAATACAAATTCTTCTTCACTAAGGACGCCAAGTTTCTGAATTCTCTACTTAATAATTTCTACGTAAATAGCAAAGTCATAATATATCTTAGTCTGAAGAGTGAATTATCCGACAGCTTAGTAAGAGGGCTCGAACCATGCGTACTAAAAAAACTTAGCACTTGGTCTCACTATTGCCACTCAACATCCAGTGTTTCTTGTTAATGAAGAACCTTTGAGTTCATTAAATGAGTAAAGCCATTGACAGAAGACAAGACGAAGAGACACGGATCAAAAGCTTCGAGACTTAGGAACACGAAAATCAACTCAGCGGTTGACATCTATATGTATAATGGTGTCTGCTGTTAGAAAGTTTAAGAAGCTTGATCTACAGGTTTGCCTAGAAATGTGGAATATTTATGAGAATTTCAGTCACATCCTCTGCAGGTGTCCAGGGACACTGACTACATTATTAAGTGTGACCAGAGACTGGACAGGTCAGTTGCTGAAACTGACCATATGGTGTAGAGGAAGTATGACTGGACAATAAAGAGTTAAGACATACTCGATCACTGTTTTTAGAACATTTGTAGATATGAGAAAACCAGCTGGACACAATACCAGATAACAATAGGGGTGTGTATTTCATAGAGAAAGTATTAATGGAGATTTGATCCACTATAACTCTACAGGAAATCATTCACATATTCATCATCTATAATACAACACACTCGACTCTATTCACAGTCAAAATATTATTTTAATATTCATAAAAACTTGACTTTTAAGGATACATTTTTTAGAATCAAGTTTCAAGTTCTAATCTTAATTTTCCAGCACATACCTGTCACAGAACCAGATTTACATTTTGTGCCTTTTGTCACTTATTTGTTATCTTGTCCTTAGGGGACCCACGGTGGCTCAGTGAATATGACATTGACTTGATAACCCCAGAGGTCCCTTACTTGATCCCTGCATTACTGAGACAACATAAATTAGTCAATTCCTTGCAAAGAATTATAGTACAGGGCCCTTATTCACGAAAACGTAAATCTCTTAATATTTAGCTCATTTAACAGGCTTTACTATATACTGGAAAACACAGGAAAACATCCGGAAACACCAATGCTATACCGAATATCGGAAAAATACAGGAAAAACACTAAATACCAGAAAACACATTATATACGAAACAGGTAACCCGGAGTCGGGCTTTACTATATACCGGAAACTAACCCAAACCTAACTTTTAAGGTGTTTTCTGGTATTTGGTGTTTTTTCGAGTATTGCATTTTTCTGGTATTCATTATAAAATGGTGTTTTCCGGTAGTTTTTGGTTGTTTCTCAGTGTTATCCGGTATATAGTTTTGCATTTTCCTGTATTCATTATAAAATGGTGTTTTTTGGTTGTTTCCCAGTGTTTTCCGGTATATAGTATTGTTGTATTTAACTAAATAACTGTGAGAATATATATAGGTAAACTGGAAGTGTGGTGGGTGGAGAATTAATGTTGGTTTAATCTTGAAGTCTGTGACACGTGGGTGGAGATGTCACATATAGAATAAAAGTGTTATAAAAGTGTACAAATTTCACATAAAAGGACGATTAATAGACTGTGTTTGAAGATACTTTAATTTTTATGTATCGAAACTGGTGAATGATTAGACCTGTTACAATTAACAGACATCAGTCTCTCGCCTACACCTAAATAACATTATAGTGTTATTTGAAAACTCCCATAAGAAATATGTACATGTACATAGCTCAATGTTTTAATCAATATTTGAAATTTGAATCATGTCGGCCGAGAAAGTTCCTTCAGCGTTGTTTCCATTGTCAGTGGTGCAGGACGAGGTGTGTGGCAAGAAACTGAGTCTATTTGATTGAACAGGACAAAAAATTCCCACAAAAAAAAAATCTGTACAGACTAATAGCTTATGCTTGATAAAGACAAGAGTATCCTCATCGAAACGTCGCTTAGTATTTAACTCAGTAATTGTGAATCCATAAAATTGTACCCTGTGTTAATATGTTCAATTACTAAATGCCAATCAAAGAAGACTAATAGCTCAAAAAAATCTGATGTCCTGTATACCCATTGGTAGCATGTAATGGATCCATTGGCAGATGAAATTCAATATAGGAGTAGGCCATAGCTGTCTCCATTAGCCCAGTTCGGAGCACAATAGTAGGATGATAAACCCCATTTCATTGAATGGGAACAGAAAGAGTAGGACATTAAGCCCATTTCATTTCATATCTAATCTCACTTCAGGCAACACATTCAGGTTTAAAGTACAGAAACCATTACATCAAAATTAGCATCATCAAGTAAAAAGATATGATTGTCCCTCTCCAGGCAACACATCCGGGTCTTAAAATTTATTATTCACAAGAAGGAAACTGTAATTGAATCGAGATTAAAGTTCTCTTAAAAAGTCTTAAAGGAGCTAATTCACTAATATTAGATTAAAGTTACGTTAAAAAGTCTTAACATCAAGATCTGATCAATTTAAACGACATTCCATAGAAACATGTTATAAATTTTAAAATTCTTTTTTTTTTTTTAATTCATTGCTTCGTTATCAAGTGATCATACCCACAGCATAATTACAATCACATGGATGTAAAAACAACTTCACAGTTTTCAGAAATCGTTTTCAAAGATAGATTGAATATGTCAGGCTACCATGAAGATGGAAAGATCTAGATGTACAGAAAGATTTGGGTAAAAATTGTGAAAGTAACATTTAGTTGACATTTAGTAGATGTAACTCCATTTAAAGGGGAAGCTCCATTTAAAGCGGCAGTCCCTTTAAATTAAAGTGGGTTTAAGACTCTTCATAAATGAGGGATTTAAGTTTGTAAATCACACACAAAAATGTGATGGGACAAAAAACAGTATTAACATTAGCTCATATTTAATAATTCCCATGACAGTTGGAATTTGAAATAAGATTTCTCAGTAAAATTTCCCTCATAGCACACTGCATGATTTATGCCCGCCTTCATTAGATGATTGGGGCACTGAAAAAAAACCGACACATGGAAAAGTAGGACGTTACCCTAATTCATTTCTTCTCTATTTTCATTAGCCCAAAAAATGAAATGAAATAAGATGGGGTTTAATGTGCTATGAGGGAAATATTGCCCGGGCAGCGGCGCTATGGCTTACTCTTATTTCGAATTCCAATGGGTTCATTAGCCCAGTTGATGCAGAAAAGTAGAAGGTCAAAAGTTAATCCCCATTTCCTTTCATTTATGAAGGTACAAATTTGTCTTTAAGAGCAACAGATACATACTGGCAATATTATTTCATTTATCACTGAATTAGAGAGATAGAGTGAGAGAGAAATGGGGTTTAGCGTCCACTCAACACAAACTAGGTCATTTTGGGACTAACATATGGTTTAATTTTATTTCAATAATTTGCTTGCGCGTAGGGGTCTTTAGCAGTGGGAGGAAACCGGAGTACCAGAAGAAAACCCATGAGACTGGACAGGCGACCCTACTCCATCACTGAATCAACTTGTTATGTTAACTAAAATATATCAGGAACTGTCTCTTTAATGTAACGTTCTAGTTTTTTGCCTGACCCCACCAGTGAGTTTATGTTCCAATATCATGTAGCATTGATCAACCTCTACTAATGTCTCACCTACATCTTTTAACATTTAATGTAATATTCAAAAATCTATTTAACTCCATATTACTAATAGTAACCACGTTATTCTCGCGTAATGAAATTACAGGAAACTAAAAAAATACAATACAGTCTGAGTAAAAAGTAAAAAAAGGCTAAGTAAAAAAAGTCTGACTCCACAAGAATTGAAAACAAAAGCTGTTGAAGGTAAAAAGGTAGAGGTGAAGACCTAGGATTAACTATATCCATGTTTTCATCACTTAGAGAAATCAACTGAAAAGAGATTTACATCCTGGCGCTACAACTTGGGTTTTATTTTGAATTCCAACTGTCATGAGATCTTGTACGTATGAGCCAATGAGTGCATAGGAACTTGGTTTTTTTTTATCCCATCCAAATGACTAGACACTGCTGTCCTTGCCAAGCCCTAAGTCCAGAACCTACTGATCAGGGGAAACGATACTGGGATCCAATACGTAGAGCTTCCGGTTAATCAGTCACAGTGGTTCCTTTTATAAGAGTATAATGGGTTGAATATTAAATTCTATTATGCTTTAAATACGCATTAGGTAAGATTAGAGAAAGAGCTGACTGTTCCTGCTATATTAGCTAATATCAAGATAGTGAAAAAGGAATATGTTGAAAATTTCAGTCAAATTACTTCCTTCTAAGCGGCATTAGAGCTGTTAAGAGAAAAACAGAGTCTCGATTGTTATCGCTACCATTGTTATGGTAGTAAATAAAGTCTCCATTACACTTTTTTTAAATTAAATCATTCAATGCTTATCATGTTTAAATAGGATAACATCGAGAGTTGAATGGTGGTGGCAAGTTAATAAATGTCAAATTAATAATTTATATAACATTTATGGTCTAAAGAAAGATTTGCAATGGGCAGATTTAGCTCCTGGGTAATGCATGTTTAAAGAAGCTAAACTGCTAATATTTGGGACCTAGAAATTGACACTAATGGGTTGCAATGCTTATAATAATGTACTATGAATGTACCGGTATATAAACTGATTTACATTTAATCGTTTCCGTTTTTACTCTAATTTAAAATCAGTTATATTCAGTGCAATACATGTATGTCATAAGTCTCAATGGAATGGCAATCTCTAGCGTCTGGTTATTCCAGTCTACACCGATAGTTAATTTAAATATTGAATCTATGTTTTCAATGTTAGAGACTTTGGATGATATCGAGTTAGAGACTTAGCTAATTCAAAAATCGAATTTGTGTTTTCAATGTCAAAGCCATTGGATGATATTGAGTTAGAGATTTAGCTACCTTTTTTTTTTCTAAACAATATTTCATTCTCAGAAAAGGATTTAGGAACAGGCCTATATTACCCCTCTCCTACTTTAAATATCAAATTTGCTAAGAGTATTGTAGATTAAACAGTGCAATCTGTCAGCTGTATAAAGTTACCTATTAGAACTAAAGTAAGATATAAAGTTACAGTAAAGATATTATTGTCTTTAAAGCAAGCGATAAAACTAATAATTACCCTACTCCGCCTTCTCATTAACTCCCACATATTTACTCTAACACCATAAAACTACCCACAAATAAATTGACTTATTAGGGTCGCACAGAGGTAAAGTTCCTGCCTAGAATTTCCTGCAAACATGACCCTTGACAAATCCCATCCGATGACCTTTAACCTCTAGTCAAATATTCATTAAAGTTTAAAGTATTGTAAGCTGTGTGGAGAAGATGTTGAAATGACCGTGACAGTGGTATTAGTTATCCTATGTTTTTCTAGTTGGAAAAGGTTAATAATGTCGAACATAAAGAGAGCTTGTTGTGAATAATCTACCCTCATTATTAAAGACTGTCAAGTGACCATCTTGTGGGTCAATATTTCTCTATGGTATCCTATAACTAATTAGTAAAATAGGTTGTTAATGGCCAGCTATTGTGTTATTTGATGCCAGTAATATCACCCCCACCATTGATCATATAAAATGAACAAAATATAACCTGTGTTTAATCTAGGCTTGCTCCATCTTGAACACCTGATGACGGACTATTTGTTGTGTTATCTGATGCTTGCCATGTCATCAGAGCCATTGATAATATAAAATTAAAGAAAATATAACCTGTGTTCAGTGTAGACTTACATCTGGAACACCTGATGCCACATGTTAATGACTATCTGTTATTATTATTATTATGTAGTAATATAGCGCATCTTTCCCCGAAATATTCAGACGCGCTTAACAATCACTAAGAAAGATACAATTTATGATAAAAAAGAAAATTTATAAAAAAGTAACAAAATGAAAAACAGTAAAAAAAGAAAGACAATGTAAAAATTTTAACTACACATAAAACAGTCAAATCAGCAAAAAGTATGTTATTTGAGGCCAGCTATCACACCCCAGCCATCGATGATATAAATTAAATGTAGACTTACTCCATCTAGAACACTTGATACCACTTACAGTCTGTAATTCTAGGTGTGTTGACTGTTTGCCAGAAGATTCTACCAATAATTATGATTTTATTCTCTTACAACATGCATTCAACAGGTAAATCTGGCTATTTTAGGTCTTTTGTTAGGCCTTAAATGTTACCTAAATTATCAATTTTACATTATTTAACTTATACAGACCATAATCAATTCTCAGTGTCAACGGATGCCTGCGATATTTAGTGGATTCAAATACGTATTCTGAAGTATGTGGTTACCATAAAAATGGATAATCAAGACTTTGTTTCTTATCATAACAATGGTAGTAATGATGATCGAGGCTATCCTATAATTCTAATCCTAATATCTAGGCTCAGAATGGTGTAATTTGACTGACATTTTCAGCATATTCTCTTTTCATTATCTAGTTTTGAACTATGCCAACAAGAAGTGTCAGCTCTTTATCTAATCTTACCTAATGCTGTTTTAATAAATGTTAAATATTCTATCTCAGGCAAACAAACCTTGAAAATGAAATCAGTTATTGTGAGAAAAATACACGATTAGGATTGGCGATTACTTTTAAGAAAAAATTCCCCAAAATATTTAAATCTTCGAGTCACCTGTATAAGCTTTAATTGTCAACTAAAACGAACAAATCAACAATAACGATCTGGTCAAATAACAACAAAACAATGTGTTAACAAAGGAATACACTGCTGATTAAAATCTTGACTGATAGGTTTTTAATTTTGAACTTGACGAGATCATATCCCTGTCACTATACAAACCAACTGTCAAAATATTATACTATATTAACATAATGAGATATGATTATACAGTAAAAAAAACATAAATTACAATGCTGTCTGTAATTTATTACCATGCTTCCCGATCAAATTATGTCTCCCCTCTTTGTAAAAATATGATACCTGACTAGACCAGATATCTGACTAGCCGACCTCAGACATTATTTTTTGTTTAAATAATATCGTAAATAAAGATAAATAGATCTATTTCTAAATAAAAAAAATGAACAGGTTTCATAATAACGTCTGCACAATTCTCATTTATTTCAGGTTCATCAATGTAGCCTCATATCTTTTTCAAGAGATTGCGAAATATAGAAATATAGCAATCTGATTCAAATACAGATCTATACTTTCGTTTTTTTTTTATACTTTCGATTGCCTCTACTGTAGTACTACACGCAGATCTAAATGGTTGTAGTGGAAGGTCACGTCAGAGGTCATACAATCGGCTTTTGATCCTATGACATCAGACATTCTATTAACCAATTAGCGTTGGTGTTTCTGGTTTGTTACCTAACAGTTCCGTGCAAAAAACTTGCTGTAGTAACAGACTGTTTCATTGGCTATATATACTCCCTCACATCACCCAGAACGCAGGATATACATATGTATAACAACTCTTCCAGATCCAAGTGAAGTAAAAGTACAACGAAATTTTAAACTATAAAAAAAACAAGCCAACAGTGAGGCTGATGTCCACCGCCGAAATCCCAAAATAAATAGGTGACACATATTAATTAATAGCACATTTATTTTTTTCAAACGTATCGCCCAATCAAACTGAACACGAAGTGTCGTCCAAAAATTGCTTATCTCTGCCTACCGTAAGAAGAAAATATTGTGTTCCAAAGTCTCGGCAAATCAAATTGCTTATCGCTCTGCTTACCCTGAGCAGAAAATGCTCATTATCGATCTTAGTCAAGGTATTACTGTAATGAAACTATACACCAAGTTTCATCACTCTCACTTAATTAGAACTAAAGTTATTGTGTCTCAAAGCATCAACCAATCAAATTGCTTATCTCTGCCTACCCTAAGCGGAAAATGCTCATCTTCGAACTCCATCAAGGCATTGACCTAATAAGCATATACACCAAGTTTGAACATTTTAACTCAATTAGAAGGAGAGTTATTGTGTTCCAAAGTCACGACCAATCAAATTGCGTATCGCTCTGCTTACCCTGAGCAGAAAATGCTCATTATCGAACTTAGTCAAGGTATTACTGTAATGAAACTGTACACCAAGTTTCATCACTCTCACTTAATTAGAACTAAAGTTATCGTGTCCCAAAGCATCAACCAATCAAATTGCTTATCTCTGCTTACCCTCAGCGGAAAATGCTCATCTTCGAACTCCATCAAGGCATTGACCTAATTAGCATATACACCAAGTTTGAACATTTTAACTCAATTAGAAGGAGAGTAATTGTGTTCCAAAGTCTCGACCAATCAAATTGCGTATCGCTCTGCTTACCCTGAGCAGAAAATGCTCATTATCGAACTTAGTCAAGGTATTACTATAATGAAACTATACACCAAGTTTCATCACTTTCACTTAATTAGAACTAAAGTTACTGTGTCCCAAAGCATCAACCAATCAAATTGCTTATCTCTGCTTACCCTAAGCGGAAAATGCTCATCTTCGAACTCCATCAAGGCATTGACCTAATAAGCATATCCACCAAGTTTGAACATTTTAACTCAATTAGAAGGAGAGTTATTGTGTTCCAAATTCTCGACCAATCAAATTGCGTATAGCTCTGCTTACCCTGAGCAGAAAATGCTCATTATCGAACTTAGTCAAGGTATTACTATAATGAAACTATACACCAAGTTTCATCAATCTCACTTAATTAGAACTAAAGTTATCGTGTCCCAAAGCATCAACCAATCAAATTGCTTATCTCTGCCTACCCTAAGCGGAAAATGCTCATCTTCGAACTCCATCAAGGCATTGACCTAATAAGCATATACACCAAGTTTGAACATTTTAACTCAATTAGAAGGAGAGTTATTGTGTTCCAAAGTCTCGACCAATCAAATTGCGTATCGCTCTGCTTACCCTGAGCAGAAAATGCTCATTATCGAACTTAGTCAAGGTATTACTGTAATGAAACTATACACCAAGTTTCATCACTCTCACTTAATTAGAACTAAAGTTATCGTGTCCCAAAGCATCAACCAATCAAATTGCTTATCTCTGCTTACCCTAAGCAGAAAATGCTCATCTTCGAACTCCATCAAGGCATTGACCTAATTAGCATATACACCAATTTTGAACATTTTAACTCAATTAGAAGGAGAGTTATTGTGTTCCAAAGTCTCGACCAATCAAATTGCGTATCGCTCTGCTTACCCTGAGCAGAAAATGCTCATTATCGAACTTAGTCAAGGTATTACTATAATGAAACTATACACCAAGTTTCATCACTTTCACTTAATTAGAACCAAAGTTATTGTGTCCCAAAGCATCAACCAATCAAATTGCTTATCTCTGCTTACCCTAAGCAGAAAATGCTCATCTTCGAACTCCATCAAGGCATTGACCTAATAAGCATATCCACTAAGTTTGAACATTTTAACTCAATTAGAAGGAGAGTTATTGTGTTCCAAATTCTCGACCAATCAAATTGCGTATAGCTCTGCTTACCCTGAGCAGAAAATGCTCATTATCGAACTTAGTCAAGGTATTACTATAATGAAACTATACACCAAGTTTCATCAATCTCACTTAATTAGAACTAAAGTTATCGTGTCCCAAAGCATCAACCAATCAAATTGCTTATCTCTGCTTACCCTAAGCGGAAAATGCTCATCTTCGAACTACATCAAGGCATTGACCTAATAAACACATACACCAAGTTTGAACATTCTAGCTCAATTAGGAAGAGAGTTATTGTGACAAAAAAAAATTTGAAGTATAAAAAATGAAAATGAAAAATGGATCTGTGTTTTAATCAGAATGAGAATCATAGATATCTGGACATTAAATTTGGTTAACGAGAATTTGATTGCTCAGGTTGATAAAGTGATAAAAAGTTTTATTGCATGATGCCACTAATTAAAACCGTTGCTCCTCATTTGCAATTTTCGCAAAAGATTTAATTTTTCACACTGTAATTCTCCATATTCAAAATAGATTTGGTATTTAACATTTAATTAATTAAACCAAATCAAAATATCAACACCGGATAATCTGAGATTAGTTAGCGACCCGCCCAGTAAAAGTCTTTAGAAATGAAATGGAGTTTAATGTCCTACTCCCACAGGGCTAATGAAAAAGAGGCAAAAAATAAATCAGTGGCTTTTTAAAGTTATCGTGTATCCATAGGGGAGTTGGGTGTCTGGTTAGCACATGCATGCTGTATCATAAGGTCTGTCATTGAGTCAACTGGCAAAACAAAATCAAATGTAATGGGGTTTAACGTCCTAATGTTCTGCACTGACTGGGTTAATGAAGACGGAGAAAAAAACAGGGAGAGAAATCAGGTTTAAAGTGCATTCGACACAAATTAAATCATTTCAGGACTAACACATGGTTTAATTTTATTTCAATAATTCACTTGTACATAAGGGTCTTTAGCAGTAAGAGGAAACCGGAGTGCCCAGAGGAAACCCACGAGGTTGAGAAGGCGCCCCTATCTCCATGCCACATACGCTAACAACAGGGATCGAACCCACAGCCGCAAGCCAGAGGTGACCGGAGAGGGCTAATGAAAAAGAGGCAAAAAATAAATCAATGGTTTTTTAAAGTCATCTTGAAGAGAACAAAACAAAGTGACATGTATTGGGGTTTAACGTCCTAGTGTTCTGCATTGACTGAGTTAATCTAGACGGGAGAAGTGCACTCGACACAAACTAGGTCATTTCAGGACTAAGATATGGTTAAATTTTATTTCAATAATTCACTTGCACATAAGGGTTTTTAGATGTAGAGGAGGAAACTGGAGGACCCGGAGACAATCCACAAGGTTGAGCACAATGACTCTACTTCTTGTCACGCACAAACAGGCAATCAAAACCACACCAGTTGACTTAATGACAGACGTTATGATACAGCGCGCACATGCTAACCATTGACCTTCCAATCCCCCGAGAAGAAAACAAAACAGAAGAAAGTTCGATATGGTTAAAAATACGTCCTAGTGTTCTATTTTAATAATGCATCAGTCTCCGGTGATTATATCTGTGTTTCAATGTGCGAATGACACACACGTATTAAAGAAAAAATGTAGTAGAAATATTTTCCCACCAGATTTTTATGAAGGATGATGATGGAGTTTGGAGTTGTCACTAGGGGTGATCTGATGTCATAAAACAAAAGAACTGGAGAAATTGAAGAAGATCATTACAAACACTTCTGATTGAATCAGTCAGGATTTTTGTTTTCTTATTCTTCACATTTATTCTTTGAGAGAGAGAGAAAGGGAGAGGGAGAAATAAAGAGAGAGAGTGAGAGGGATAGAGATATGGGCAAACTAGGTGATTTCGTGATAAAATATGGTTCAATTTTAGGTCAATAATTCGCTTGCTTGTAGGGGTCTTAAGCAATTGGAGGAAACCAAAGGATCCAGGAGAAAACACCATGAGGTTGGACAGGCGACCCTACTCCTTGTCACTTACAAACGAGGATTCGAAACCACGTCAGTTGACTCAATGACAGACCTTATGATACAGCACGCATGTGCTAACCAGACACCCAACTCCCCTATGGATAAAGAGAAAACGGCCATACAGTGTGGTAATAGGCCATATAGTGTGCTAGGAGGAAGGAATTTTGCCCACACAGGGGGGTGGGGGTAAAGTTTATACTGACAATGATCAGCGTCATCTACCCAAGCCTCGTTGGTTATCAATGGGTCATCCTGGTTCCTTCAAGTGCTAAACACCCCTACATGCAAATGATAATTAATGAAATGAGCGTAGGTTAAGCCCCATTTCCCTTTTTATCTTCTTTAACGGACTAATCAACACCCTCTTAATTAAACAGGAAGATTTACTAAAGACATTGTTCAACTTGCACTTCATCAGTCGACATGCTGTATAAATACATGTTTTCATCTCTTTCTTTTTCTATAATTGAACATGTGACTTAATGGATCAATCCTATCAAAATAAGAGACGGCCATTATTTTTAATCTTTCCTCCAAATAAATGAGTTTTATTTTGGGCGAATAATCTCCTTGGTTTGTGTTTGTTTTGTGCGGGTAATATTCCGTACGTCTGTAGCCCAGAGAATGATTATAGCCTTCCTAGCCATGTAATCAGAGTTTACTTAGCCGTTTCAGATAGGGTTTCTTAGGGTTTCTCGGCTTTTTATAAAATGTAAACAAATCAATCTAATACTTTATTCAATATTTGTGTTTGTTGAACATTATATTGACAGAAATGATTACAGCCATTACTAGAGAGAGAAATGGGGTTTAATATCCTCTCTACACAAACCAGGTCATATCGGGACTAGCATATGGTAAAATTTTATTTCAATAATTTGCTTTGGACGAAACGGGAGGACCCGGAAAAAACACACAAGGTTGGACAGACGACCCTACTCCTTGTCACGTACAACCAGGGAATCAAAACCACGCCAGTTGACTCAATAACAGACCTTATGATACAGTGCGCCTACGTTAACCATTCGGCCATCCAATCCCCCTTTAAAACTCAGTTCAATAACAAACTGCTTCAATAACAGCTTGCTTGTATGTTGTAAAATCGTCACTGATTGGTGATTGATATATTAGTCCATGTTTGAAAAAAATCTCTAATAAAATTTGTCTATAGCAGGTTTCATTTAAAAACCTGTTTAAATTCAATCTCAGTTTTCCCCTTCTTCTTAAATAATTTAAAAGCCACGAGTTACGCCTGTTTAGTCAAGTTTACGCTACAGCCAATTACCAATAAATAGTTCATTAGCCAATCACACGCATCATTAGACGTGGTAGGTTAGGCTGTCCAATAAGCTTGAATAACAGCAACTATAGTGATTTGCAGACCATCATTGGTTGTTACAACAAAAACGATTTATTGGTCGTGATTTGATTAGTCATACCAGGTGTTTTATTCTTTCCTTGGTACAATTAGGTCAATCCATACAGGTTAATCCATAGAGAAAGAGGAGAGAGAGAGAGAGAGAGAGAGGAGAGAACGAGTTTAACATTGACACAAACTACATCATGAGAGAGAGAGAGAGAGAGAGAGGGAGAGGGAGAGAGAAAGAGAGAGAGAGAGAGAGTTTAATGTCAATATCACATAAACTAGTTTATTACTGGACTAACATACATGTATGGTACACTTTTACTTCAGATAATTCCCTTGAGCCAAGCGACTTGGCAGATATCGGGACTAACATGAGAGAAAGAGAGAGAGAGAGAGAGAGTGGGTTTAACATTTCACACTACTAGTTCATTGCTGCACTTTCATATGGTACACTTTTATTTCAAAATAATTCCCTTGAGCCAAGCGATTTTGACCCTCTCTCTTATTATCTGCAGATGCTGTTCGTATTGTTGCCAAATTTTCGGGACTAACATGTACACTTATATTTCAATAATTCACTTCTTAGGGGTTTTAAGTTTTCACTATATCCCCTTCATATTGGCAGCAGAAGATGTGGAATTTTGCCACATTTTCAATTCATCATATCTTTGGAAAAACTGGATGAAATTGAACCATTTTTGAAGATTCAACTCACATAATATTATAATTTGCATGTTATTCAACAAAAAAAAAAATCAATTGATTTTCAGTTATTTAGGATATAAGTTTCATCCTCTGACTGGTTTAAAGTGAGAATTTCATATTTTCTAAGAAAGTCGAAACAATTATTTGTAAAGTAAGCCTAAATGATATGTATGTTATAAGCACTCTGTATTCGGGAATTGGTCTAGTCACATGATCTACTGTTGTCACATGATCTACTGTCCCTTTATTTCAATATATTTTAAAAAAATAACTTAAAAAAAAAAATGAAATTGTAACTTTAACAGCATGAGTCACCTGTTTGAAACATGTAACATGTAAATTCTTCAGACTACATTCTCATTAATTCTTTTTTTTCGATCTTGAAATTGAAAATAAACACAAGTAGTATCTCGTCTTATCTTCACATGTTGGCAGCGTAACAAACAGGGATGGATACAGACGTTTTAATATGTTCCTTCCGTTTTACGTCACGACCAAAGTCTGACACTGTCATAATTATATCGCTTAAATTAGTTAACATGCTAAACTACGTTACCAAGGGAACTGGGTAGTCTATCGCTAAATCTACACCCAACCAAACCGGGCATCAAAAATTATACGCTCACCTCCAAAAACTTTACATTTAGAAAGTGAGAGATTATCATCGTAGAGAAAAATCCTGTCCGTGTCCCGCCAACTTCTACCATCTACAGGTACTTACAAACCTGCTCTTCTTAAATTGAAACTAACAATGAGAAACATCCTCAGTCCTTAAATTGAAACATTGAATGAGAAACATCCTCAAAGTCAAATGAACTGAGGTGTAACATTCTACTCTTCTACATCAACTTGGCTAATGAAGATGGGCATACGCCAAACAATGTGCCATGACTATATATACAGGAAATTAGGTCCGCAGTGTTTTCACCAACTTTTCAGCTTTCACCAAATTCCAACTGCCAGGTGCCCTCCATTCAGCAATACTGAATATCAAGGCAAAACACAACACTGTGGGAAATTCTGGGATTTACCCCCACCCCCATCATGGTAGTTCTAGGTAACACCGTTAAATGTAATAATTATGAACGAACTCTCAACTAATATATAGTACTCCAGACATAAAAGACCTGTAATAGCTCGAGATCGGTATTTTTCAGCTTTAATTTGATTTCATTGTAAGAGAGCGGACAGACAAGGATATAATTAACATGGCCAGCATAAGAACAAGTACATGCGTATTCCTACCCAGATTTATAGACAATTTACCCAGTAAATGAATGAAAACATGCATCTGTTTATTCGTCTGAAAATATAATTCCCAAAGACCTTGTCAAAAACTCAAAAATATCCTGCCAGCAAAACATTGGAATGAATTCTAAATTGCTAGCGAATTTTTATCAAAAACATGTTTCACATTGGCAAGAAGTTTAGAATAAAACACATGCTTGCAGATAGGGTCAGCATGTCTACAGAACCAGATAAACATCAGCCACATGCCAAATAATATCTCCAAATGTTATTTTCATTGCCAAATTTACACCCTTTGATTTTTAGCAGCGCATATAAAATCGTATCAGATTTCAAACCGATTAATGCAAATTTTTGATTCATATTAATTTTTGTGGTGGGTGTCCTTTGGTTCATTTGTACAATTTTCTGATTCACACCAATGTCTGGAATGTCCTGTACAAGTTCACCTGTTTGATTTTATCATTCATACTAATGTTCACCAATATGATTTTCTGATTCATGAACTATAAAAAATAAAACGAAATAGAATCTATATTCTAATCAGATTGAACCCTACTATGTAAGGGACTGTTTTTAAAACATTCGACAAGAGAAAGATAATAACTTTCAGTTCATGACAACATGACCATATATTTAAAATTCTTGAAATACCTGACACAATAGAAATCGATAGACTTGAAACAGATTCCGATCTGGACAAATAAAGATTAGGCTACAAAACACACAAAATTACTTCACCATTCGAAAACACTTCCTACGAGCCACACACAAACCAGGGGGTTGAAATTTACAATTGATTAACAAAAGTTTGTACTCAACACATGTCGAGTTTTGTCTTGATTACATCCTAAATATTTTTGATTGCACTCGAAAGGAAGAATCAACATGCAGGTCCTGACCCTCGTGATTTTATAAAAGTGAGATTAAGACCCAACAAACGCTGTGTATATACTACGCAAGAATTACATCTATCCAACAGTAAACAAACAGTTTGTGCAGATAAAAACGAAGAAGAAATAGACGAAAAAAAAACCTTTTGTATAGTTTGTGAGGTTTGAGATGAGAGCTCCACCTGTCAGGTTGTCAGTGTACAGCGTATTGCCATCAGTTGTTAAAACAATCTATTTTCACAAACTACTACATTACATCGATTCTTCTTTAAATCTTCTAACTAAAAACTTGTTCGAAATTCCTCAAAATAAACTCAAATCTACCAAAATAATATCTACACCATTACATGTACGTAAAAGCAATTGCCGGCATATATATCTTACACTTTTATACGGCATATATCTTACACTTTTATAATGTGAATGAAAGGAAATTGAGGTTTAACGTGGATCCACACACTGGGCAAATGAAAGTGGGAATACATAATACAGTGTGGTAGGCAGGAAATTTTACGACCTACTTTTCTGCATCGACTGGGCTAATGAAGACACAGACATACGCCATACAGTGTGCTATGGGAAGAATTTTGCCCAGACAGTGGCTTTACGTGTAGTTAGTTTTCAAACCATCAACATGTAGCTGGTTTGCTAGCAGTGATGCAGAAGGATGGCCTGACAAGGACAGCTGCCTAGTCGTTCCGATGGGACGAAAAAACTGAGGTCCCGTGTACACATAGGAGTGCACGTAAAAGATCCCTTGGCAGCTAGAATTCGATATAAGAGTAGGCCGCTGCCTGGAAAAAATTTCCCTGATAGCACACTGTATGGCATATGCCCGTCTTCCATTAGCCCAGGTTAGGTGCAAAAGAGTAGGACGTTAAACCCCATTTCATTTCATTTCATCAACTTGTAGCTTATAGTTTTAGACATTCCTATATATTAACGATAATTAGCTCTGACACCATACATTATTATCAGTGCTCACTCTGGGTTCCATTTTTTTTCCGCCAATTTTTCATTTTAATTTATCAGCCAGATATTTTTTCCGCCAAAATAAAATAACTATTAAAAATTTTTTTCGGGAATTTTATTTACATAAATACATACAATATATATCTTAAAATTTAAAAAATTCTTCTCTGCTTTGCAGACTCCCATTTTTTGAAGACTGATTCACATGTTGAATAAAACATTGTTTTGTTAGCTGTATCATACCTTAACCAAGAATTTGAAAATTTCGATTCATCCCTGAAAGTGAAAGATCTACCTTTTCCAAATGCACTTATTATTTTACGTTTTTCGAAATTTTTCTCTGCGGTGGTCTTTTGGGGTATCAGTTCAATATCTAGGGCATTTTGGTGATGGAATATTAAAAAAAATCTGACATTCTTCTGCCAGACGTTGAAGAAGGCTGTTCAATTTTTCGCTTACGACCCATGGCATATGATTTGATAATACATGGCTTTCGACAGTCCCAAGTTTATATACGCATTTATAAACTGTAACAACATACCTGGCTTCATTTATTAACGATATCGTCAATTTCGGTATGAAATAGATCAAAAAGCAGTCTTAATCCAATAATCCCGAACAAATCGAGTGAGTATTGTTTACAGTGTCCGCCATTTTGATATCGAAACCATCAACAAAGCAACCGATTCGTATTTGAAAATACACAATTAAATCTTTGTCTCTTAATTAGTTTATTACTACTCTGACTGTAAATACTTATCAACACTAATCCCAGATTGATCAAGAGACAAAAGATAGGGCTATTATTGATACCTAATTGATTGTTGATTGACTCAACGAAGCGCGATCGACGGTACACTGTTTAGTATGTACGCGCGGAAATCAAAGCTTTGTGCCGATAATTTTTTTATTTCCAGGTAAAAAAAGAATCGCCATACAGGAAAAAAATATCGCCAAAAATTTCGCCAAATTGAATATTCTTTAGCCAAAATTATATTTTAATCGCAATTGGCGAATTTGGCGATCGACAGCGTGAGCGCTGATTATTATTCTGTTTTAAACATTGATATATTCGTCTCGCAAGATCAATTCAACGTTTAAGCAAGGGATTCTGTCTATATGATAATTTATTGATAGGTATATAAGATATATTAATACGATAGTCATCCACAGTTTATTTATTATTCAATGGAGTTGGATGGCTTGCACTCTTCCCTTACAGTAATCTTCATTAGTCAAGTTCATTCAGTGCTAAGTTTCCCTACTTGGCAGTCTGAAGCCTAGGGCCTCAAGACGTGTTTCTAGTTGTGGGGGGGGGGGGTGAGGGAGGTCCCATAATTGTAATGGCCAAGGGTCTCTCTTCATCGAAAAGCAGCACAGGTTGAAATCTCATTTTATATAAGTGTATCCGAACTCCGATAAAACTATTCATGACAAAATGCATTTCTCCCCGATATAGACATGTATTTATCTGTATTTATTACAAGTAAACCCCAACCTATTATTATTATCTTTAACAACAAACATTAACACAACAAAATCTGAATAATCTAGAGATTTTATTACAGTAATAGTTGAATGAAGGAAGATAGACACAGTGTAAATACCTTAACAATACTAGTCATTAAAACGTTTGTCATGAATGAATGACATAAAGACAAGATTTTAGGAGAAATAAAGCTGACTGGTAGAATTACACCATATATAAATATATTATAATATAGTTATTTCACATGTATTATGTTTTATTATTACTACAACTAAAACAAGGTAATCATACATATCAAAACCATTTAAAACAGAATTACAATTATTTCAAATATTATGACAAAAAGATGCATATCATAAATAATGGTATAGTTTTTTACATTTTGGACTACATTGTACATGTACCTTATAAAATTATTTGTGATTTTGTATTAATTATAAAATTAAAAGAATTCAAGAACTGATATAGATTTTTACATTTTGGACATAAACATATTTAATAAAAGTATTTGTGATTTTGTATCAACTATCAAATCAATAGAATCTAAGAACTAATCTAGTTTTTTTACATTTTCGACCACAATGTAATTAATAAAAATATTTGTGATTTAGTATTAACTATAAAATTAAAAGAAAGCAAGAACTGATATATTTCATTTTCATTGTGATTTAGTATTAACTATAAAGTTAATAGAACCAAAGAACTGATCTATTTTTTTTTTACATTTTAGACCAAAATGTATTTAATAAAAGTAATTGTGATTTAATATTAACTACATTTTATAAACTCTATATTTTATCTTTATTCTGGTGTGTTGGGCCTTCAGATTAGAATTTTTTAGTCCAGTTAACAGTTATATGCATAACAATAGTATTAGTCTATCTTACATTGGACGACTACATCCGCCGTTACAACCCGTGAGATACCGGTATAAACAATCTCCTAGCATTTCATTTGTGATTCGAACTTCAATAAACTGACTTAATTCTAACAGAAACAAGACAAGTTCTATCCCAATAAAACACCGAACAGATTCCTGGCTCCACGGAATCACCCAATTATTGAACGGCTAGCGGAAGAAATGAGAATTTCAATTCATAGTCTGATCTTCAGATACTAGGTATACGTATTCCTCATAGTTTTTTTTACAAGAAAACTCACTTCAGAGAAAGCTCTACTCGTTTTTTAATAGATAATAAAATTTATTCCACTGTTAGCTTTTTTTCTTCCCTCTTTTCATCGACTCAATCACTTTATGCAGATTAAATTCCTCAAAGCGTTTTCAACATTCAGACCAACCATTTCATGAAAACATGGCGGTATTTCTTATCTTATTTGTTTGCCATTTGGCTTTAACTCAAATCTTTCTTTAAACTAAAAGCTTCAAAACGTTTCTTTCTCTCTTTGTCTTTAAATGTGTCCTTACAAGATTGATTTATCTCTCCATTATTCTGAACTTAACGAGGGTGTTAATCAATTATTAGGCTAAACAACCATTAATGAGTGAAATATTTCTTATTGAAAATAAAACGCAGACGCTTATATGGAAGTCGTGGAATGATACATCTCCCGGTCTTCCACCTTTTCGCTGATTAAAACTGTCAACATTACAGTAAATTCTCTCGCTACTCGTATACAAATCTCTGTACTTCAATCCATTGATGAGATTACTTGTTACGATTCTGTCACAGACAAATGCCTATAGAATACTAATACCAACCTCTTACGTTTTCCTCGACTCCGATATATCTACAGCAAGGTTTTTACGTCTGACAGACTACTTTACTGATCACTCAAACTAATCATGGATATTCATGGACATAAAAGCATTACAGATACTTATAGATATAAATGCCTTACAATAACCGATAGACATTGGGTTTTTTAACATTAGAATCGTTTGATACGACGATATTAATATGTTGGAATCGTCTAATACGACAATATCAATAATTTCAAATCATCGAATATGATAATAACAATAAGTTCAAATCATTGGATACAACAATATCAATAAGTTCAAATCATCCAACAATTTCAATATTTTGGAATCATCTAATTCAATGATATTAAAAAGTTGGAATAATCGACGATATTAATAAACCAAAATGACTTTTATTTCTTAACTGGAAATAAAAAATTCTACTTGTACCTGACAAATTTCAATCACTGCTGAACTACATGTAGCACTTAAGAAAATTTGGAAATGTTGATTCTGAATATAACACTCATAGAAACTGAATAATAAATGTATTTTTTATACATTAATTTAAGATATCCCCGAGCCCACCCTGTTTGAGACACACTGAGTCGTTATGCATTAAAAGTTTCAAATTACTTTCAAAGTCAACAAAAAAATAAAATCGAAAAATAACAAGGTCTTCATGGTTCATGTTATTATCTGTTCGTTGTCATGTCATCAAATATAACTATTCAATCTAACTTTAACATGCATTATGCAAGAGCTAAATCTGCCTATTTCAGGTCTTTCTTTAGACTTCAAATGTTATATAAATTATTAATTTGACATTTATCAACTTATCCAGACCATAATCAACTCTCAATGTCATCGCTAGCCTGCCATATTTACTGGATTAGGGTCTGATTTGATGCTCAACTTTCATTCATGAAATGGATAATCAAGATTATGTTTTTATCGTACCAACTTTAATAATTCAAACGCTAAATTCTTTGTTCAGAGTGGAACAATTTGACTGAAGTTTTCAACAAATTCCCATTACATTATCTAGTTTTTAACTATTATAGTGAGAACTACCAACACGTTATCTAATCTCCCATAATACATCTTTAAATATGATAGCAAGTATTTCAATAATTAACTCCCCTTTGTAACTCTCCTGTTACCTGCAGTGTCAACTTTCATGGACGATACTCACTAACTGACACATGATCAGATAAAACTGACAAACGGCAATTTTTATCAGATCTATCAGATATGAAAATCGCTTGATTCCTATCGTTTTACTCAGTAATGACAGAATTAACAATTGCTACCCTCTTTTTCTCTTCCTATTTAAAACAAGTCTTTACAACAACCTGTTCAATTATTCTCTTACACGCAACAATTGTTTCTCTTCATCTCGTCTTACCTATTGTCGTGGGAATGATTATTGTAATAATATCCGATTAAACCAACGAAAAAATATTATTTAAAACTTTTATATCCGTGGCTACCATTAAAGTTCATTTAATAGAATTGATAAAGATGAAATTGTACGTCCTGGATTTCAAATTTCGGATCACCACACACACGAACAAACAGAAACCAAAAAGACAAAATGAAATGAAATCGGGTTTAACATCCAACATTTCTGCACTCAATAAGCTAATGAAGACGGGCTTACGCCATGAAATGTGCTACGAGACAAACGTTGCCTGGACAGCTGCATTTCTGCTTACTTTCATTGAATTACAAATGTCAAGGGTTCTTTAACGTGCACACCAACGAGTACACACAACCATGATTTTTCATCTCCTCTGAACAAGGTCCAATAAATACCATTGGTGTGCATGTTAAAGATCCTCTGAGAGTTTGAAATAAAAAATAAGAGAAGGCCACAGCGCTGCTGTCTGGGAAATATTCCCCTCATAGCACACTGTATGGCATATATACATGTACACTCTTGCTGCGGCATGGGGAGTCCAATAATACATGCTTCACATGCTGCTTATCAGTATGGCTCTTTAAATTTGTTCTGTTCTGTATTTTAATTTGTTACTTGAATCTTTTGAATAAAGTAGGCTCGTGTTTCGTGCCAGATTTTATATATTCTAGTGGGTGGGCATCTGATTGCAATTTGATGCCTAGACACAACACGTAGGTCAATGTCTCTCTCGTTTTTTCAGCAGTCTATAAGACAATATTATCGTATTTAATAAGTGAAATATGTGCTTGTTTTTTTAACGTTAAAAGCTTTCAATACATCACATGTTTGTATTATTATTTGAAAGATTGGAATTGAAGACTAATTTTCTCTAATAACATCTGGTCAAAATTAGAACATTATTATTCTCCAAATGGGGTTTATCATCCTATTATCTTTTTCCATTTGGGGCTATTCTCTAAGAGTAAGCTGTAAATTCAGGATTTCAGGCACCATCAGAAGAATGGTAACTTTATGTTTGACAAGAATATTCATCATATGAAATACGACAGGTTGGGTTCTTGATTCAGCCCCATGATTATTTTATCCTTAGAAGCGAGAGAGGGAGAGAAATGGGGTTTAACATCCACTAAGTAGTTTCGGGACTAACCAATGGTTCAATCTTATCTTTAGCAGTGGTAGGCAAAGTTTCCCTCATCATAGCACACTGTATGGCATACACCCTTCTTCATAATCCCAGTGGGCGCAGAACAGTTAATCTGATTAAAACACAGATCCAATTTCGTTTTGTTTTTTATAGTTCAAAATTTCGTTTTTACTTGTCTTTACTACTCTTGGATCTGGAGGAATTGTTATTTAACTCGTGTTCTGCCTGAAATGAGGGGTCAGCCAATCAAATAGTCTGTCGAATCGACCGTTTGACCTTTTCATGTGTGGAACTATGGGTAGATATTACCAGCCAATGACGTCTACACTAACACCAGCGGATAGAAATCAAAGCAAAACAAAAGTAGATTTTAAAAAGCATGGCGGTCGCTAATTGGTTAATCGAATGACTGACGTTATCGGGTCAAATGTCCCGTGCTTGATACCCGACGTCATAGAACGTGAGCTCCCACTATAACTTGTTAGATCTACATGAGTGTAGGCCATCGAAAGTATAAAAAACGAAACGAAATATAGATCTATATTTTAATTAGATTGCAGAACAGTAGGACGTTAAACCCCATTTTATTTCAGTCTTGTTCCTGTTACATATCTGTAGTAAATATACACAATTTAAAATTCTATGGAATACAATAACTGCGCTTATGACTGACGATGACTAGAGAGAGAGAGAGAAATGGGGTTTAACGTCCACTCGACACAAACTAGGTCATTTTGGGACTAAAATATGGTTTCATTTTATTTCAATAATTCGCTTGCACGTAGTGGTCTTTAGCAGTTGGAGGAAACTGGAGTGCCCGGAGGAAACCCACGAGGTTGAGAAGCGCCCCTATCTCCATGCCACATACGCTCACACCAGGGCTCGAAACCACAGCCTCAAGTCAGAGGTGACCGGCCAGCTAGAGGTCGAAGCGCGGCACTCTAGACCACTAGGCCATCCCAACCCCCCACAATGACTAGAGAACCTAACTGAAACGTTGCTCAGTAATAAGCAGTAATGACTGCGCTTATTACTTGATAAAGACAAGAGAAGCCTAGCCGAAAGTCGCTCAGTAATAAGCAGTCATTGTATTATATAGAATTGTGACCTAAATACTCAAGTTCAATTACTAAATATTTGACTTACCTTCAACGTTTTAGACTTCTTACAGATAAAAAAATCTACTTATTCAACCATAGATCTGGAGAGATAAAAAAAACACTGGTTACAACAAAAAATCTTAATAAAAGATAAAACACAAAGGAAATAAAAAAAGGAAATCAAAACCATGAACAACAACTCTAAAAAGATAATATTTATTATAGAATTGGTGTGATCAAAAACACACTGGATACAAAATAAAATGTTTATAAAAAAAAAAGACGAGAAAATAAAAAAACCCACAACATTATAAGCAGAAGAGAGAGAGAGAGAGAGATTAATATTCATTTGACAAACTAGGACATTTTGGGACTAACATATGGTTTGATTTTTATTTCAATAAATCGCTTGTGCATAGGGGTCTTTAGTAATGGGAGGAAACCAGAGGATCCAGAGAAAACCCACAGACGACCATACTCATGTCATGCACAACCGGGGAATCGAATCCCTGCCAGTTGACTCAATGACAGACCTTATGATATAGCACAGACGTGCTAACCATTCGGCCATCCATCCCCCATGTAAGCAGAAGAGAATAACAATGCATTAAAACTCTCACACCTGATTAGATGCTGCAAAAAACAAAATGAAGATATCGTTTAGATATGATATTGTGAAAGCTTTGTCACAGATAACATCATGACAATGACGTCCCCTGAGAAACGAAAAGGCAATTTTCTTGACATTTCGTCACTCACTTGAATTGCAAAGCAAGTAAAAATCTCAAATGAGATTATAAGTTTAAGCAATTTTCTTTCCTTGGCTGCAATTGCAAATGTCAAGCTCGTCGATTATTTATAATTTGCTAACAGAGAAATGGCAAAATGAAGGAAAATCAAATTTAGAACTCTTAACATAACACTTCAGCAATTAAACGTATTTCACATTAAAAATTAATTTAGAAAAAAAGAAGAATTTTAAAGTAGTTAAATTATGAAGTTGTTCGGGCTGTTAACAGAGCAAAATCCACTTTTTAACTTAAGATAAAATCTTATTGCGGATTTAATTTCTACATCTTCATTAAATTTTCATTTTTGATATCAATATGTGCGTGTGAAACCATAGGGTCTTATTCTGAGTCAAGTGGTCCGGTTTCGATTCCCAGGTTGAATGTGACAAGGAGTAAGGTTTCCTGTCCAACCCTGTAGGTTTTCTCCGGGTCCTGCAGTTTCCTCCCATTGCTAAACCCATACAGGCAAGCAAATTACTACAATAAAATTTAACCTATGTTATAGGAACACTTATTTATTTCCATTTTTTGACTAATATGTAAATTTTCGGGGCTAAATCCACTCTAGAATGTATACAAATTGATTAGTCAACATTAAATTAAGAAAAAATAGCAACGAAATTTTTACCCGAGAACCAATTAAATACCTGTATTTATACAACAATATTACACGTTGGAAATATAAACAACGAAATATACTCAACAATCTTATTTAACCATCTCTACGTTTGAAAAATAATTCTTTTTCCTCATAGCATACTGTATGGGATATGCTGATCTGTATTAGCCTAGATTGAGCACAGAAATAGGACATGTAACCTCATTTTATTTAATCTAATACACCAAGCATAAAATGTGTACATCATGTATTCAAATTACCTGTGCTTATAAACTCGTAATTACAAAACACGAAGACATATTGTCTGTTTATAGCCTTGAGATATATGATAGCTGAATATATGTAATATTAGTTCAACAGCAGTGAATGGATGTCTCTCACCGCTAACAATTGGTTTCCAATAACATTCACACTTGCCCTAACTCTTACATTTTCATCGCTTCAGATGACAAGAAATGAATTTACGCACATTGTATACTATTTAATAACACTTCATCACTCAATAGAATCGCAGAATCAACACAAGTTGAGTCACTCTGCTTCACTGCTTAACAGTTAAAACATGAACATAACACCAAAAGTTTCAAAATCACACCCCCAAATAATGTTGACAAGCTCAAGCAGATTGCATTACACTTTTAAACAAAATGACCTCATTTACAAATAATTTGAAAGCTGCAAATGAAAAAAAAATAGCAGGGCAAGTCAATAAACAAATGACCTCGTTTAGAAATAGTTGCAAAGCTGCAAAAAAAAAAACCTCCCAAAAATTAGTACCATAGCAGGTCAATAAAGCAAGGAAAATCCTGAATTTTTTGTTAAAAGTTTGCCAGAGTTACCTTTCTTAAAGCTGATTTACCGATGGTAAATAAAAATTGTTAACTGGAAAACAACAAGACTGCCATTAGTGTCTTTAAACACACAAGATATAAATCAGTGCTTCACAAGGTGGGCTCGTTTTATTTTAACACAAGTAATGTTGTCTTGTTTTCATTTCCTATGTTTGTTTCGGCTCATTCAAAGTTTACCACTTTCTACACGCCTGTGACCAGAGCCAAAGATTTACACATGCCGCACAAATTTGTCATTCCACACACCCCTGCTTCAGCTTCCATTTCTTTTCATTCTAAATCCTCCAAGGATGAAGTTAAACACACAATATTACATCATACTTTACAATAACAACAACAAACAGCAGCCATTAACAATTTCTATTCAATATCCCATGAAATAAAACTTTGAAAAGCTGAAGGAATTTCTTGTAGAAAGTTTCCCCACAACTAACAAAGCTGTGCCCATTATGCAATTATATATAGGAGTTATAAGAGGTCTAAGGTTCAAGTGGAAAAAACTATTTACTTCCTTGCATGAAATAAAACTTCCTCCAGATAGTTTTTACACAACATTGTACAAACAAAGCTATGTCCATTATATAAGAGAAGAAAGCTATTTACTGTTAAAACTACTTTGTAGAAAGTTTTTCGCACAACAAGAACAAGACTACATATACATGTTGTATGTCCATTACACAGAGTAAAAAGGTCTGAAGTTCAAGGGAAGAGAGCTATTTACTATTGCAACTTGCATAAAATATAACTTCCTTGCAGATAATTTTCGCACAACAAATAAGACTGTGTGTATGTCCATTACACAATATAGAAAACAAGTCTCAAGTTGAAGCGATGAAAACTATTTTGTGATTATCAGTAAATAGTTGTTCATAGAATCAACAACAAACTAAGTAAAATAAATGTTGTTTACTTACAGACAGCAGCCATGTAAAACAACAACATGGTCTATACTATCAGATCTAGTATACACTATAATATATATCGGTTGGCTACTGTTAAACAGGACTACTTTAACCATGTGGTATTTGACTTTTACCCCCATAAATCATAGCCAACCAACTAACTTTAAACACATACCTTTTACTTACTGTAAAAACAGAAAAAAATACAAAAATTTCTACACTCCTGACAACCTATCATGAATTCCACATTTCCCTGTAATTATAGGAATTGAAACTATTGGTGTGTATGTGTATGGGTGTGTGTGTAGGGATATTTGTGCCAAAAGTTTACGTTTCGTTAATTAGACATTAGTCTCCCCAACCATACTTCCTGAAACAAGTAAACCACCCACTTTAATATTAAAAGCACTTTTAAAATAAATTACAAAATCCTCCAAAAATAATAAAAATATTTGTTTTTATCCCAAATCGCTCACCTTATACCAAAAGATAAAGTTCCTGCACATCTAGCCAAATTATTAATTAGCCAAGTCAAATTCTCCGAACTGCATGTCAATAATCTAAAAGTCTAAACTTAAAACAGTGATTGATAAGACGTTGTGGGAGATGAAATTGAGTGCGATGAAAATAGCTAGCACAATAAAAATTGACTACGATGAAAATAATGTAGCGTCAATAAGTGAAATAATCTCCATTTTAATATCAACGTGGATGACGTCCTACTGAGGTTCTAGTCATCATTAGCTGAAAATAGAATTCAGAATGTTTCAATCAAATAAAAAAATATGTTGTTTTCAACAGAAAACAGTTTCTTTTATATATATGTTTTTTCACTTAAAATAGCCTACACAAAAACCATTCGAGATTGTGAAATACAAGATTGTATTAAAGCGGCAATAAATCAGAATATTTTAACATCATTAATCTGATTTCAATACTAAGTGTTGAATACGGATATTAACCAATAAATTCTATGGGAGATTAGATAACGAGCTGGCAGTTCTCACTATAATAGTTAAAAACTAGATAATGTAAAGGGATGCTGAAAATTGCTCCACTCTGGACTGAGATATTAGGGATTGAATTTTAGGTCTAGCCTCGCTCATCATTAATAAAGTTGGTATGATAAAATACACAGTCTCAAATATCCATTTATTCATCATTGAGCAGCATATCGGATTCAAATCCAGTTAAAATTGAACACATAAGATGACATCAAGAGTTGATTATGATCTTTTCATGTTAATAAATGTCTAATTAATAGTTTAAATAACATTTCAGGCCTAAAGAAAGACATGCAATAGGCGGATTTAGATCTTTCATATTCAAATTCACATATCACAGACTACTGATGACATCGAGAATTGATTATGGTGTGGATAAGTTAATTAATGTCTAATTAATAGTTTAGATAACATTTCAGGCCTAAAGAAAGACCTGCATGTGGTAAATCTAGCTCTTGCATAATGTATGTTTAAGTGTTTACTATAAGTATATTAATTTATAAGTTCTAACAGTTTAATCTCCAGTTCTTGATAAAATCATTGTACAGTAAACAAACCTTATTTTGGTTGCCTAACAATTCAAGAATTAAAGTTTTCAAATGTTGTATTTGAGAATCATGGATGTTTGTTTGATTCAATAAGTTTGTAGACGATCATACAATACATAGCATGTTCTAACTCCTTGTACAAACTGGACGTCGGTGTATTTAATAAATTAACAACAAAATATTGTTACTTTAAGCGGCTCAAATTTGAAACATTTCATGCATACTAATCAACAATTACACAGATTGAAATCATACTAATTAAATCACAGCTCTACAATGACATAATTAACACTGATTTACTCCAGGGTTTTCGTAAATTAACCAATTTAAAGGGTGGACGTCAGAATTATTTAACTCTATATCTGAGACAATGTCCTGTATGGTGTGAAATGATCTGTAGGCAAGTGTTAATCAAGATCGTATAATCAGTAGACAGTAGTCACTGTAGTCAAGTCTTAAATTAATTGAAGATTTAAGTATTGAAGGATCAGTTCGTTGTTGTTCTTGATAAGTGATATCTTTAGCTCATCTCAGACTAACATCCGGAATGTTAATAAAGATCAAAAATAAATTAATGAAATAAAATAAAGGCCCCACCCCCCAATATTTAAGTTTGATTGCTTTGAAGGATAAGTTAATTGTTCTCAAATTCCGTTAAATGGATGAAATTAAAACCAGAAAGAAAGAAATGGGTTTTAACCTTCACTAGACCAAACTAGTTAATTTCGGGACTAACATATGGTTCAATTTTATTTCAATAATTCGCTTGTGTATAGGGGTATTTAGCAGTGGGAGGAATCTGGTGGACCCACAGAAAACCCATGAGGTTGGACAGGTGACCCTAACCCTTGTAAGGTACAGACGGGGTATTGAAACCACACCAGTTGACTCAATGACAGACCTTATGATACAGCATGCACATGCTAATCATTTGGCCATCACCCCTCCCCCACACCGCCCTCGAAATCCAAACTAATTAAAAAGAGTACAACTCAAAGTTTGTCGGAAAGGTGTTTTCCCCTTCTCTTCCTTTTATTTGATTTCTAACTTTAAAGTTTGTTTTTATTTGAATTCCACATGAGTAGTCCTCTTTTTTTTGTCCCATCAAATGACTAGACACATTATCCTTGTCAGCTTCACAGGCCCATCTCTGACAAGTGAAGTAGGGACTTGGCAGCATCCTTGAAAAGTGAAGCAAGGACTTAAAAATCTCGGGAGCTTTTTCTAGGCCAATATTCGCAATTCACGCCAGGAACATTCCAGTCATGGTGGCCCCACATTTAGAAATAAACAAGGAACTGAAATAGTTGAAGCCCAGGCTTATTATCAAAGACTACAGGCACTGCTGACTAAATGTCTCCCATTTCATGAACAGGAAGTTAGGTCTAAATCAATTATAGACTAAGCTAGGCTCTAATTAATCCTATTACAGTTGCATAAATATGAACTATCTCTTACAGCTGTAATTATGTATTGTACAAGTTACTCTTAGACAATAACAGGAATCTAGAGAGAGGAGAGAGAGAGGATGTATAATGTCCATTCGACACAAACTATGTCATTTCGGGACTAACACATGGTTTAATTTTATTTCAATAATTCGCTTGCGCGTAGGGGTCTTTAGCAGTTGGAGGAAACCGGAAGACAAAGATAAAACCCACGAGGTTAGACAGGCCACACTACTCATTTTCACGTACAACCAGGGATTCGAAAACCATGCCCGTTGACTCAATGACAGGCTTTATGATACAGCACGCACGTGCTGACCATTCTGTCATCTAATCCCCCTGATGCTACATGAAACTGTCTGAAAATAAATTTACCCACATTTGTGTACTGTACGCATGATCATTATTGTAAATGTTTCAAACTTTCGTTTTATCTACCAAACAAATCTGCAAATCCTGTGAGAACAAAAATCATTTGGGAAAAATTATTTTAAAATCAATAAAACTATTTTCATTGAGATTCTTCAAGATAACAAATTTCTTTCGTCAAGATATCTACCTAATCAGATACAAGTCTTACAACAAGTGAAGTTACTACAAAAAAAAAAAAATTGCATCAGTTTTTAAAAACTCATTTTGCAGTTTTTCATTGGTTAAATCAAGATAAAAAGAAGATGAATTAAGACTTTCTTGGATAAATATGATGGAGATATCAACTGAATTATCCGTTCTTCAATAAATAGACTAAAAAGTTCTAGAAAGTAGTTTGAATGAGTCACTTGATACGTTACTGAAGAAACATCATAAAGATCATTTATTATACAAGTTTTGTAATAAAGATAATACTTCCCGTTAATTCAAGCGTGAGATTATTATTACTGATTGAGTATAGCTGGGACGTAAATACATGGTGTGCCGTGTGATTGTTCGTACAGATATAGTCATGTTACATTCTCTCTCAAGTTCAGGATACTTCTTACTCACTATGCGGTGGGAGAGAAAGAGAGAAATGGGGTTTAACGTCCAGTCAAGGTCATTTTGGGACTATCATATGGCTTAATTTTCTTTCAATACTTCGCTTTCGTGTAGGGGTCCTTAGCAGTGGGAGGAAACTGGAGGAGTCGCACAAAACTGACAAGGTCCGACAGGCGACCCTACCCCTTGTCATGCACAACCGTGGATTCAAAACCATGCCAGTTGACTCAATGACAGGCTTTATGATACAGCATGCACATGCTTAACATTCCGCCATCCAACCCCACTCTTTGTTAACAGACATGATTTTAGCTGTTGAAAAAAAAAGCTGAAAAAATCGGGGGGGGGGGGGGGGGTGCGTGTCCAGTGGCAACGCCAGTATGTTTTGGGGAGGGGGGTGTGCAAAGGTAATTTTAAAATAAGGGGGGGGGGGGCTGTCTCATCATACTGAATTTCAATATTCTTGTATTTATTTGTCTTCAAAATTACTAAAAAAAATTTATTTCTTATTTTTCTTGTATTTAATTCATTTACAGAATACTTACTACTAAACAAAAAAAAAAAAACAAAAAAAAAAAAAAAATAATGTTTGAACTTCGCATCCGATCTTTTGATTATCTTGTATAATTTTCTAGACTAGAAAATATGTTGCTCTAATTAGTCTGAATCGGATAAACTTCTCCCTCCCTCCGACCGTAATTAATAATAATTCACGACTCTTCGGGAATTGACTTTACGAATAGAATGTCTCAAAAGCTCGCCTTCAAACTTCTGTTCCAACCATTTCCATCCATTTTAAAGTCCTTTGTCGAATAGTTTGGTGTCGACGTCTCGATATACGACCTTAGCCATAGCGCGAAAGAACTGACGATGGTTACGTACCGTACCATCATAGGCACAATAGAGAAACTCCATGACATTTGTAATGACAGGCGATCTCGTTTGATCTCGCGCGATTCTACGATATGGTATTGTTAATGTTTACATCGCTGACATCCGGTCGGCAGATTTTAAAGTTATGGATAGATATTTTGAAGTTCACCAGTTATAAATTTGTCAGGAAAAAATTAATGATTGTTTGATTTATGATATTAGGCTTTTGACACAAGGTGCTTGAATTAATTAAAGCGGAACAATATCATAACAAAAGCATTGTCAAAAATCGGAACCGACCGCAAAAAATCAGAACCTGACGGGACAAAAAGCGGAAATCCGCTTTAAAGCGGGAAAAAATCATGTCTGTGTTAATGGGAATTGACTCCCTTTGGGTCACATGGTGTAGAAATGTATGGATTCCATGGCTGTGGTTGCAGGGTTGACTCCCAACAGGAGCATTCTGTGGGGCTTGGTTTCCGAAACAACTCAAAAATGTAATCTTATTATAAGATATTGTTAGTCAACAATTCGCTTGCACACAGGGGAAACTGGAGAAAAAGCCTGGAAATAAGGCACCTATTACTGAAAATGTCAGGCTTTGTCAGGCCCAAAACCTCTGGTTCCTGTCATTTTGTCTTTTTTATTGATATTATTAATACATGTCAGGCACTAAGTTAAAAATGTCAGGTACTATTTTATTACTGGCTGACATTTTCCCAGGTTATTCAAAAACCCTAGTTTCCAGGCTTGCTAGAGAAAAAAGGAGAAGATCTACTGCAGTTACGTAGCTGACCCTACGCCTTGTGACATACAAACATCATAATCTATCTTGGTCAATTCAATATTTTATTCGCTTCAAAAGATGCAATGGTTTACTCCACTTTTATTTCAAATAAATAAACTACTTTTAAATTTCTTTTTAAAATTGTACATGTAATTCATTTTCATGAGTATACCTGACCTAAAAAAAAATCCCTTACACGTAGTCTTGATTTTATAAACTCTATTGCAAGGTAGTGAATACATGAAGAACATTATAGAAATATACCTATCTTCAGTAATTTCACGGTAAAATAAGAAGTCACGACCCCCTACAGGATTCCATCTATAAATAAACAGACAGACAATACAAAAAGAGGGCAATCATCTGTCCAACCATCCCCTACTGTGAATGTTGTTTCAAATAAAGGCCAGTTATCAAAAGCTATCTATATTTTGTCAAGATCCTCCAGTCAAAGTTCGTTTGAAGAAATATCACAGTGGGATTCTATTTAAAATCTGTCAGAAAAAAACTTGTCTAGAAATAAATCTATTGACAGTTTCTCACATAGAAATGTATATTCTATTAATACCTGGATGGTCAAGAATTGATGATTGATTTTTTTTTTTCACAGTTGTATGACCATTTTTCTTTTTTTCTTCTTACAATAGTAATAAGCTATTGAATATACCGGTATACATTAGATTTAATATTCAATGCATATATGCTACATTTTAGTGGTATGAGGAAACCAAAGGACCCAGAGGACCCAGAGAAAACCCATAAGGTTGGACAGGCGACCCTAGACCTTGTCACGCATACCCGGGGAATCAAAATCACGCCAGATGACTCAAATGACAGACCTTATGATACAGCACAAACACAATAACCATTTGGCCATCTACCCCCCCCCCCCCCCTGCAAAAGTGTGCATTCAAACAAACTAGAACCAACTTAACAACTAATTCTAAATGAATCGTTTTCATTATGTTATATCACAAGGTGCACTGGAAAAAAAATTATAATCAACTTGCGGACAAAGTATATATCATATATATTATGTGTATACTTGTAAACTCCAAAACCCCTTTAGAATCATGTCATCCTTTATTAAGTAATTTCATAAATCTAACAACTGATATAGAATAATTTTAATCTGCTTACCTATCTAATATCTAAAACTATGATAATTCTACAACTTGGATTCGTCTATTGCCAGTTCTCAATAAATATAAGAAGACCAAAGAATGATGAGTCTACTTGATATTATTAAACCACCGATCACCGCTCTGTTCATACAGATTTCCCCTCTCTCTAGACTCTACTAGTACCAACAGTAATCTTCACAGAATCCGATTCAATCAATCACAGTAAGAGCCTATATTCAGCCAATAACCAAATAAAGTAGATCTTTTAATTGACCGAAGATTGATAACAATAGAAGCCATATACTCACTAATCCCATGATAGACTTTTCTTACCAAACCTTTCCAATTGATTAAATTCATTTACTGTCCAAGCATGCCAAATTCGGTCTTCCATGGAAAATCATTGATGCGTACTAAAACCAATCAAGATCTACCTGCCCAGATTGACATGGTAGTTAAAGTATGAAAGACAACAAGAGTTTGTAAAGTATACACTTGACTAATTATTCCTTTTATAAGTGGATTAGGAAGCAATTTTAACTCTCTACTTGAAGTCAAGTTCCTTTCTTTAACATAAAATATCAAAATTCAGAGCACTTCGAAATATGAATGAGAAATGTGTGTAATGCTAATGGATATTTAATTGTTTCAATTTACTAACATACACTATTGTTTTTTATGTGCACATACGTATCAACATTTTTATAACTAAAGGGGGGGGGGGGAAATGGCTGAATGGTTAGCATGTGTGTGCTGTATCATAAAGCCTGTCATTGAGTCAACTGGTGTGGTTTCGAATCCCCGGTTGTAAGGAGTAGGGTCACCTGTCCAACCTCGTAGGTTTTCTCCAGATCCTCTGGTTTCCTCCCACTGCTAAAGACCTCTACGCACAAGTGAATTATTGAAATAAAAAACTAAACCATATGTTAGTCCCAAAAATGATGTAGTTTTGTGATCGAGTGGACGTTAAACCCCCATTGCTCTCTCTCTCTTTACTAACTTAAGATGTGTAATAGCTTTAATTAACGTCCGCTTTCAATGAAATCATATAACTGATAATAATCCAAGAAAAATTGGCAAATACCAGGTAATCAAAATATCATGTACAAAGTTCACAGGTTTATTCAGACGGGAGTGTAATTCTTATTAATGTTTAACAATGGCACCTTTAATTAATTAAGTTGTTAATTAACAAAGTGATTAAATACCTGACCATTTGTGTTAATTATTTACCTGACCAATTGTGTTAATTGTTTACCTGCCCAGTTGTGTTAATTATTTACCTGGTTTTAAGCTGATTCTCACCTTTTATCATAATTCCTTAATTACCTGATGAGTCAAGTCTGCCACCTCTTAATTGGTGTGACTAGTTTCTTTAAGTCTGGATATCAGGAATTGTCAGACAAATTAAATTACATTCTCTAAATGCTTAATTCTACACAAAACTTTTTATTTTTCAGCTTTCACTATAAAGAATTGGCAGCCAGTATTTTGATATTTAGTAGGATTACCAGGCCCTGAGTTCACAAAAAATTCTCAGACTTAAGTTAAGAATTTATTCAACTTTCAATCACTGCTCATAAAAATATCTTTCATCCAGAAACACAAAACTTTGCATAGTTTATTATTAAAACAACAAAAGATTAATAAAGGGCTACATTTTAGTTAAATTTCAGTCAAACATATTATAAGCTTTTGAATATTAGGCCTAGTTTAATATAAAATTTAAGGCCTAAAGAAAGACCTGCAATATGCAAATTAAGCTTTTACATAATGTATGTTAATTGAATGGCAGCTAAATTCCGTAAAAATACAGTCCTAGCAATTTACGAGTGTTGATATTCAAGTCTTGGGCATATATGTTGGCATAATAATAACCGCACACTTGGTATTATAATATACTGTATTAAATAATAATTTTAAGGGAGAATATATTTAATGTCACGCATGATAGCCATGTTGTGCCACATGTACAATGGACATTTATACACAAATTTATTGTCAATCTAACTTCATTATTTATTCATTGTTGGTGCAGAAATGGTTAAATATTATTCATGAACATTAAACATTAAAAAGGTCTCCATAGGCAGAATATTAACTGCAATTAAATTATTCAAAATGGGACATATATTTAAAATTTCTCATGGATTCAATAGGCTGTTTAACATCGAAATCTCAATAGAATGAAGATTCATAATATTATACTACAGTAAAATCATTTAAAACGAGAAATATGTAAAACATCAAATTAAAGAGGGTCATACTAAATTTTATGGGCCCTTTTTTTTTTCTTGGGCCCTTGACGGGTGCCTTCACTGTCTAAGGGGTAATCCGCCTCTGCAGTTCTGTATTGAATCATGATATGCTGAATCAATTTTTTACGAATTTTTTTTCAACGCTTCAGTACATGTAATACCCCGTTCAGACGCTTATTTTGAACTGGTTTATAAACCCTGGGGATCGTTAAACCAGTTTAACTTAAGCGTCTGAATGCACATGTGGGGCAAATAAGCCAGTTTAAAAACCCCAGCTCGCGACCTGTCTTCAAGAAGGCTTTTTATTTTTAACTGGTTCATCTTAGCCGTCTGAACGGGTTGGCTTAAAAACCCCAGCTCCAGCTTGCTTTGAGCATCCGCAGTACGCAGTAAGTTATATTCCTGTGAAAATATCGGGGGTCAGACAGTGCTAATGTTATCGAAATCGTGCGAGAACCGAATAAAGATGGTGAAGCTGCCCATGGGTGGTTAACTCTAACCTCCGACCGAAGAGGTCAGAATAGTTAAACTGGTTTGGCTTATAGTACGTGTGAACGCAACACGATGCTGTCTTAAAAACCCCAGCAATATGAACTGGTTTAAAAATAAGTGTCTGAACGGACTATAAGTAACTTGTCACTCTATCCATGTCACACAATATCCATGGGTACACTCTTTAAATTGTTTTGGACCTTATTTTGATCCACATCAATATTGTGATATAAAACAGTTTTATTTGTACTACATCAAAAGGATTAAAAATATCAATTATTCGTTTATCTTGTTGTTTTCTTGGTAAATATTAACCTAGTTATGAATAGTGATACGAATTGTATCATAGCACATGAATTGCAATACGTATCGTATTGTAACTACAGTGGCAATACCCTGCACTAGTAGCAAGTACAGGAGTACGGCACCACGCATAAACAAACAGAAACCATGAAGACAAGCCCACAAACAACACAGACCAGGCCTTGAAATAACAGTTTTAAATGCGCCTGACAAAATGTCAGGCATTAATGAAATAGTACCTGACATTTTCAACTTGGTGCCGGACATGTATTATAATATTATCAATAAAAAAGACAAAACAGTGCCAGAAAAAATGACAGACACCAGAGGTTTGTACCTGACAAAGATTGAATCTGTGCCTGACGTTGTCAGTGACAGGTGCCTTATTTCCTGGCTTGAACACAGACATTATAAATAATAAAAATATTATCAAATCAAGTGAATAGATCCAGTGATACTGGCTTCATTCAAAACAAAAACAAACTCACAATACAGTGAAATATTTCTTCTTTGATTGGCATTTGAATTCGTAATTGAACATTTTAACACAAGGTACAATTTTATGGATACACAATAACAGAGTTTAAGCAATGTTTGATGAAGACGAGAGTATCCTCGTCGAAACGTCACTTACATGTAGTATTGAACTCAGTAATTGTGTATCCATAAATTTGTGAAATATTCTTGTAACTATAATCAAGTTAGGGTAAGTACTTCAGTCAGATAATCATCTGAAACAAACAAAATGACGGAATTACCTTATAATGCCATGTCAATCCCACCACACCCAAACGTCTGCTGCAGTGAAAATCAAACATAATAATCCTAGTCAAATCCTCCGACCTGGAATGTTCTTTTTATTAATGCAGCGTCCACTAATACCCTATTAAATACTAATGCATGCTGGTTGGACACCATACTTCAAATACGGCCAGCTCTTTAACTCTTTAAACCGGACACTTTTATGGCGTGCAGGGCTTAAAATGTCTCAATGGGGGACCACCTTAATCACATGAAAATAGCTGGCCTTCAACAGCTTTTAACAAGTTTACCCCATCCTGAGACATTGTTTGTAATAGAAATGATTTCTAAAGTAAAGGCACTGGGTCGGTGTTTCTATCCGCCTTGTTGTAATGTTAACTGTTTAGTGTGAACACCTCCTTACTGTTGTTGAGAAGAGGTTTCTGGGTTGTTTAGCTATCTATTATAATTAATTCCAGGAGATTATGATTCAAATAAGGCTTTATTTAGCTTAAGGTCCATCCAACACAAACTTGGTCATTGCGGGACTAACATATGCTACAATTTCTTTTCAATAATTCATTTAGGCGTAGGGGTCTTTAGCAGTGGGAGGAAACCGGAGGAAACCAGAGGACCCGGAGAAGACTCACAAGGTTAGGCTAGCGCTACTTCTTGTCACGTACAAGCGTTAGATTGAAAAGAGAACACCACCTTGATGCAATGACAGTCAGTATCATTTTCGCCTAACAAACCAGCTGCAGAGTTTTTGGGTTGTTTAGCTATCTATTATGAATAATATCTGCAAAGTCCACCTAACACAAACTTGGTAATTTTGGGACTAACATACGGTACAATTTCTTTTCAATAATCCATTTGCGCAGTGGGAGGACCTGGAGAAAACCCACAAGGTTAGGCTAGTGTGACTGCTTGTTATGTAAAAGCGTTGGATTGAGAAAAACACCATGATGCCATGACAATATCATCTAAAGCACACACGCTAATTAAAATTAAAATCATTGCTAAACCATTCGGCTACCCAACCAGCTGCAGAGTATAGGAGATTATGTATAACAATGAGACATGACCATTTTATTCTATCATTCATCCCCAGAATAAATCTGATTAATAAAAATAGACTTTAACATGTACCTACTTCAACTAATTTAATCCTTCAGTGACATTTACAGATAGAGTGCTAAAAAATAGAGAGAGAGGGGAAGGGTTTAACGCCACTCGACACAAACCAGGTCATTTTGGTTTTTATGGTTCAATTTTATTTCAATAATTCGCTTTCGCGTATGTGTCTTTAGTAGTGGGAGAAAACGTACAACCAGGAATTCAAAACCATGCCAGTTGGCTCAATGACAGACTTTATGATACATGCTAACCATTCGGCCACCCGACCCCCCAGTACTAAACAAAACACTTTATATGGAATACAATCACTGGTATATAACACAACGTTTCAACAAGTATTCTCTATCTTTTGGTGTTTAAATACCACGGTCTCCAGATTAACGTGAACTTACATTAACTTAAATTCATATAAACAAATTCATTTCATTCAGAACTAAATTAACATATCCTCTTGTTCCAGGTACCATTAAATAGATGGTCCCTAGGGTCGGATTAAGTACCACAGAGGATTTTTGGTGCCCCCATATATAAACAATAATAAACCACGAACAAATCCCAATCACCTGATTAGAGTTTTTCTGGGATTTTATACGCAGTATTATTAATTGCTACAAAACAAGTAACAGTATGAAAAGATAAAGACAATGAAAAACTAATTAATAGTTCTTAATCAATTTCTAAATGAAATATCTTAAATTTGGCATCTAAGCAGACATTCTGTGGTGCCCCCATTACCCTGACGTCCTAAGCACGTGCTTATTTTGCTTAATGGTTAATCCAGCACTGCTGGTCCTGTTAATTCAAAATGAACACATGGTAAAATGTTTATGGATACATGATTACGGTAATCAATACAACTTTACAAAGTGAACACTCTTGGTTTTATTCAAATTTCAAACGGAAGACCTCCCAAGATTTAGAAACATATTGGTCAATAATAATGGGGATCACAATCTTAATCCATCGACAACAGACCACCAATTGAAGTGTCAATCAAACCAGGTAACGATACTTCAAACAATCACAAGGTCGTACTTCAAACAGAAAAAGACAAAAACTACCAATAATCTCTTATAATCCCATCACTTCAACAAAATCAAGATTAAACAGTTATCTCCCCTATGAAATCCGTATAAAATAAAAAAATAAAAATCTTCTTACCTTTACAATCCCAAGGCGATAATACTGGTCGTTATTCTTTTAACATCCCAGCCGTTAAATGGACACAGAATGACCCGTTGATGATAGAGTTTATAGTTTATGGTAAAAACCTGCTTAGTTCTAAATTGTTCGTTTTACGGCCCCAGGAGTTACACGGGTTATAATCCTTTTGTTATCCTAGCTCGTCAAAATTCCTGACATATCATTGGTTAGCAACACACCTGGAAAATAAAGGGGTGTCATCATTAGTCATTTGTCCAGGTAAAAATTGTGAATTAAACAGATTTGTGTTGATTTCAACATGCAACAGTGACATGGATTACATGATATGTGTGAATATATACACCACTGCACAATTAAACATGGGTATCTAAACACATTGAAAACAAGCTATGCTGCCCCTCAGAGAGAGAGAGAGAGTGAGAGAGGGGGAGAGGAGAGAGAGAGGGGTGTAATGTTCACTTGACACAAACTAGGTTATTTCGAGACTAAAATATGGTTAAATTTCATTTCAATAATTCCCTTGCACATAGGGGTCTTTAATGGTATGAAGAAACTGGAGGACCCGGAGACCTAAGAGGTTGGACAGACGACCCTTCTCCTTGTCACGTACAACCAGAGAAACGAAACCACGCCAGTTGACTAAATGACAGACCTTATGATATAACGTACATGCGCTAAGCATTCAGTCATCCAACCCCCTTAATATGGTTCAATTTTATTGCAATAAACTAGAGAAAATATTCTAGAATAAAGGAATTCAAACCCACAATATATTGAAGATTGGTCCTAGAAGCAACTGGTTATTGAGTCGGTGTCTTACTTAATGAGCAACCGTGGCTGTTACCTGTTTATAAATTAACTGTCTGAGCAGAATTCTAATTTTTTTTACACTATTAAATTTTATGCATCTATAATGAACAAAATCTAATACTCTAATGTACAGGTAATCAAGTCATAAGCTATCTCTCTTCCATTACGTCAGTGTCGTGAAATGTTATAATAATGCATATATGTATATATATTATGCCATAGTGTACAGGTAATAGCTGTCACTAGGTGTCAGTGGCATACATGTGACATAAACATGACAGTTAACAAACAACAATACAACCTTCCCTTGTTTCTGGGTTACCCGTTCAGTTTTAGATATAAATCATGTTTTAAATTATAACCAAGAGAAAAATGGAACAAATTTTAACCGATGTCCTACACTGTCTGAAGGATCTTCAATCAAATTTACCTCACAAATCTCAATAATAAAATTATTACAAACATTTAAATTAACAACGCAACATATAGGATTCTATAATCCACCAAAGATCGCAGGCTAGCCTTGACATCAAGAGTTGATTATGGCCTGGATATGTTAAGTAATGTCTGATTAATAATTCAGATAACATTCCAGGCCTAAAGAAAGACCTACAATAAGCAGATTTAGCTCTTGCATAATGTATGTTTAGGAATACAAATTCATAATACTAACGCTAGATAATCGCCCAGCATGGATGCAATTAAATTTAAAATGGGCCCATAAATTTAGTTCACAGCAAATAAAGATGGCCATGAATTTGTTTTGTTACATATAGAGAGCAGCAGAGATCAATGGCATTTTAAATATGTCATTTCTTTGTAAATATCAAAAGGAGTTAAACCATTTTTAAACTGATACCTACTAAGTGTTCAACTTCTATGTAGTACACAATTTTGCAGTTTGCGAGGGATTTTATGGCGCTAAAAGCATGCATCTTAAATTTATACATCTTACTTTATGATACAAAAAATTTATGAACAAACAAAAATGGGATGACATAATCTACTTGTTTCGACTTTAAATTTTTTAACATGTTTTAAATAACAATGTTAGCTGTCCACCATGACAGCTTCCTGTCACATAAATCTGACATAATTTGCGCATCAGTTGAATGTCGACAAGAAAATTTATAGAACCATAAATTTGTGATGTTGGCCATTAAACTATGAAACAGTTTACTGTAATTATAGTAGATAATAGGGGTGATTAAGATACCGGCCAATAATCAAAGATTTATAACCAATATCTCTAATATTTATGTCTATGAAAATCACACACATAATCTCGTGGGACGGATATTACAATTTACAGAAAGGCATCATTTAGAATCTTATTATCCTATATATGTGTCTAAATGACTAGCTCCCTTATCACCCGACTGCCGCAGCCCCGCATTTACAATCTTATAATCATATATACGTCAAAATGACTAGTTCCTGTAAAACCCGACTGACGCAGCCCTGCATTTGATTACAAAATATGTATTCAGAGGATTCATAACTAGCAGGGGATTAAAAAGGGATATTTTTTCTACATTTCCGCTTCTTTTGAGACCGTTGGCTGCTCATAAAATCTGTAATGCGTAGCGAACTATGAGGATATAACCTCTGGTGAATAATCGGAACTGACAAACTGACAATATTGTCAAATCATATAACCGATTTCATGTCTTTCAACCACAGAAACGAACCAAGTTGAACTTAATAAAGATGAATATTATTATCAAACTCTAATTTCTACAGATATTAAAATAGACAAATTCTCTAATAATAATGTTTATCGTACAAATAAAGTCTGACAGACAGCTGCATATTCTAATCTCTCGAAACATTACTCACGGAAAAGTTGTGCAAATAAATGGACAAGCTATGTGATTATGATTCATGGGCTATTCTATACCTATTAGAATACTGTTACCACGACTTCAATATGCAATTTGCTTATCACAAGCTGTGAGTGAGTAAAAAGTGTACAAATTTTGTCAATAATGAATGTGAATGACAGTTTGACTGAATAAAGAGTCCAGGGTGATGATTCATAGTAAAGTCATAAAACATCAATCTTAGAAAAATCTGCTGCTTTTAAAAATCAACTGATAATGTCTTGCTCTTCTGCTACCATGTGGTAAAATGTCACCTATAAATTTCTTTACTCCTTTAAATACTTTAATTGAAAAACAAAAGTTTCTTCTATTTACAATTCTGCAGCCACATATCTTGAAATATATGTTGTAATTCCCAACTAATGCTATTTAAAGTTGCTAATCTCAATCAAATATTCCATGGTATAATATGTACTTGAATTAATTATTTATGATCTACTATGTGTGCACCATTTGCATGTTTTGGGGAAAATATCAAATCTTCCATGGATTAGTCAAATTGATTATCTACCATCTAATAATGAAAACAAAACCACAATCCTAAAATATCCAGCAAATTTCACGGAAAATCCCCAATGAGAAAATTAGTGGGGGGTTAAACTTCAGTCAATGTACGATCATTCCCCAAAGTTTCACTTATCTTGGTGGCATTGTATTAGAGTCATGTTATTTCCAAAATATACTCCAAGTGGCCCCCGCAAAACTATCAATTAATCAAATACATTCCTCAATGAGGATTTCCCTGATTTTTCCTGTGATTGCTGCCTTCAATTCACCAATCGTCTGAGGTTGTTCTGGCATGTTTCATAGTTTTCAGAGTATACTGAATGTTTCTATCAGAGTATACTGAATGTTTCTATTAGAGTATACTGAATGTTTCGATCAGAGTAGCCTATATATACAGAATGTGTCTATAGTTTTCAGAGTATGTCAACTGCTGCCAAATTTTCAATTTATCGTATTTTTTTTAAAAAAAAAATGAATGAAATTGAACTATTTTAGTATAGGGTCAAATTTCCCAGTATTTGAGTTTGTAGTCGATTCAAAATCAACCCAATAATGACCAACTTCGACTTTAAACAACGCTCAGTTTAGCTATTCTTCAAGGTAGAGTGGAATATTGATTTTAAACCAAAAATTCATTAGACATAAGACGTACTTCGAGGAAACCATCCAACATAAGGTTGGCCTTCTAAACCTATTTCTTGATTAAAGGACTCCATCAGTCTTAAAATAAATCAATAATAAAATGTCCCTGTATTAATTGGAAATAGACAAGAGATTTATGGCTAGACAGCATCAACTAGACCAGTGTTTCATAATTTGGGGTCCATGAAGTCAAAGGTGTCACCAGCGAAAATTGTTGGCATTCGGGCAATGAATTTCAGTTGCTGATATCGGAGGCACATCGATAGGAATTGTGATCAGCTTGCGATGGGTTGATGTATCACATTTTAGATCAGGATAGCCAATACGATGACACTTACACATGTATGTGGCACAGAGTAAGATCTCATGCCTAACCTCTGGTTTCCTAAGGTAGATAAACACCCCTATGTGCATTCGAATTATTGAAATAAAAACATACCATATGTTTGTCCTCAAATCACCTAGCTTTTGTCAAGTGGATATTAAACCTCATTTATCTCACTCAATAATTACAATAAAATATATCATACGTTAGTCCAATATGAGTGGAAGCTTTACACGATTTCCCTTTCTCACTCAATGTTAGTTTCGAAATGACCTAGTTAGTGTCAAGTAGATGTAAGACCTCATTTCTCTATCCCCGCAACCCCTACTGGCTATAAACAAAGTATATAATTGGGTTGTACCACATGTTCCTAGGTTAATGTGATTATTGTCTGTATATGTGACGTAAACAACCACATAAGTTTGTTTATAAATGAATAAATTTATTACATCATACAGCTGTACGATTCAACATGCTAGTAATTGTAGAGCTACAATTAAATACAGCTTTTAAAACATGTCAACTGGTTCTAGCTCAATGTCAATTAAACTTGCATTCTTTAAGAGCAAAATCAGCCTTTTGCAGGTCATTTTTCTGGATTCAAATGTTAAGTTATTGTTTAGACATTTATTCACACCTCAAGGCCATAATCAACTCTCTAGACAATCCAATGGCTTGGATATTGAGTGGACTATAAATGCCCGTCGAATTCTGTGTCAAATGCCTTGTCTACGATATCACCCCTGGTGGAGAGAGAGAGAGAGAAATGGGGTTTAACGTCCACTCGACACAAACTAGGTCATTTTGAGACTAACATATGGTTTCATTTTATTTCAATAATACGTTTGCACGTTGGGATCTTTAGCAGTGGGAGGAAACCGGAGTGCCCGGAGGAAACCCACGAGGTTGAGAAGACGCCCCTATCTTCATGCAACATACGCTTACTACAGGGTTCGAAACCACAGCCGCAAGCCAGAGGTGACCGGCCAGCTAGAGGTCGAAGTGCGGCACTCTAGACCACTAGGCCATCCCAACCCCTGGTGGAAGTGGACATTAAACAACGATGTGTTAAACACAATTACCCTGTACAGGTCTTAAATGTAAGTACACATTGGTGTACATGTAAAGTTGCATTTCGAAATAACAGTAGGCAGCAGGCCTATTCCATAGCGCTTTTGTTGGGCACAATTTTACTCATAGCACAATGCAGAAAAGTAGGAAGTTCAACCCCATTTCATTTCTATCAAATAAACAGGTAATTTTTACCTGAGAAGCAATTAAATACCTGTATTTATACAACAATATTACACGATGGAAATCGAGCCAAATAATAACGAAATATATTCAACAATCTTATTTTACCATCTCTATGTTTGAAAAATAATTCTTTTAGATAAAAATAAAAATTACTACATAAAATATCCATCAGGTTTTTTTTCTTCTGGTTTTCTATCTTTTTATATAAACACGATTCATCATAGAAATGATAAAAATACAAAAAATACACAAAATCATCAAGATGAGAGAATTGCAGAGGAGGACAATATCTTTCACAAAAATCTTCATGTCACAGAAAGCCATTTTTCTTCCGTGTCAGTTGTAAAAAAAAAAATGAAATCTTAGAAAACTTTAGGTTATTAATTTCACTGGCATGATAATTTCTTATGTAATATGTAAAACATCTGACTGAAACACAGAAATATGTTATCTATCTGTATCCTTCATTGAAAACAAAGACGTTGAATGTTAAATTAATGAAGTTATTTATTTACTAAGAAAAAATCTGTTAGAGAGGCGTGTGGGTGTGGGGAGGGGTGGTTTGTCTTCGTTATGCTCCTGCTATGAACAAAAATACAAATATCGGACATACTGTAATATTGCAGCACATTAAAGACTGGTTAAGAGAGAGAGTGAAATATGGGGTTTAACATCCACTCAACACAAAATAGGTCATTTCGGGATTAACATACAATTCAATTTTATTTCAATAATTCGTTTGCACGTAAGTGTATTATTGAGTAGTGGGAGGGAACTGGAGGACCCTGGAGAAAACCCACAAAGTTGGACAGGTGATTCCTCGTCTTGTCACGTACAACCAGGGAATTGAAACCACGCCAGTTGACGCAATGACAGACCTTATGACACAACCCTCACATGCTAACGAAATGAAATGAAATGAAATGGGGTTTAACACCCTACTCTTTTGCACCTAACCTGGGCTAATGGAAGATGGACATATGCCATGCAGTGTGCTATGAGGGAAATTTTGCCAGGGCAGCGGCGCTACGGCCTACTCTTATATCAAATTCCAACTGCCAAGGGATCTTTTACGTGCACCCCAATGTGTACATGGGACCTCGGTTTTTCGTTCCATCTGAATGACTAGGCAGCTGTCCTTGTCAGGCCCTCCTTCTGCATCACTGACAAGGGGAAATCACGCCGGAAAATCGAGATGAACTTTCTCGGCCAATGCAGGGATCGAACACCCGACCTCCAGGCCAACGAACCAGCACCTTATCCACTTAGCCACGGTGACCCCCTCACATGCTAACCATTCAGCCATCCAACCCCTCAAAGACGGTTTAAACCTGGTATAATGTTGTTAGATCCTGTGAAACAGCAGGTTATTAAAGGGACAATAACATTCTTGCTGGCTTGGTAGCTCCAGAAAATAAATAATACACTTATTCTAAGTACTAGATGTTTAAATGTCCTACCTGTTGTGTAAATTATCCATTACAACCTATTTTACTTGTCCAGAGGGTTCGAAAATATTTTAAAATCCAAGTCACATTTGAAAAGGTTTACGTTAGACTTTTCAAATCAATTGGTTGAATATTTCCAATTTTTCAAAATAGGTGTGTTAAGATGAAATTTATATCATCATTTAATTGGAATATTCTAAAATAATACTATTTGTTGACCAGAACGAAGATTGGGACATATTATTCAGTTACAACAAGAGTGTTATTGGGGCTTTAATACAGTCTTATGTGAATTAAGTTTAATTAATGGTCCACTTCAACCAAGATGACATAGCAGACGAAAACAATCTAATTTTTTGTTTTGTTTATAAACTAATCTCAAACATTATTACCTTACCTATATAGATAATAAAAACATTCCATAACACATATATATTCCTTCTATTATTACCAAATAACTCTATTATTAACCGGTCTAATTATTGACATGCCTCAATAATAATACACATAGACTTATCCATCCATGTCAAGCCTATCCCATCTGGACAACAAGTGATATACACAATGAACAATAGAGGGGGGAAACATGGTGTGGTATGTAAATCTACCCCATGCTGATGTAATGAGATATTGATGAAGATACCCCTTGATGAATGTAATGGATTCATCCAGGTTTGGTAAGGGGTAAGTATAATCAAGTATATTTAAATTGGAGTATTTATTAAAGGAGCTAAATCGCTAACATTTCGGACCTAGAAATTGACTCAAGTGGATCGCAATGCATATAATACTGTGATATAAATGTATATAAACTGATTTGCATTCAATTGTTTCCGTTTTTACTCCAATTTCAAATCAGTTATGTTCGGCGAAATAAACCAAAAGTGTCAACCGAAGGCATTTTTTTAGCGTCTAGTTATTCCAGTCTACATGCGGGGTTTGATTTGGTACAATGTTTTTAGCCTCGTTCCTCGAGTCTCTTGCTAGAACTGGGGCTGAAACGCATTATGGTACACGATTCGTGTACCAATGGTAAAATATTTATTTTGTCTTAAATATTGGATATCAGAAGCCCATCTTTTTCCGGTAAGATCACATCATCAATTTTGATTTAAATTGACAAATAATTCGTGTTTTCTATGTTGAAGATTTTGGAAGATATTGAGTTAAAGACTTAGCTCCTTTAATAGAGGGAAGGAATTCCTACTAAACCCATCATCCATTGGCCCCTAATAGTAAGATTGCAAAACCATATTCTGATATAAAAGTAGCCGGCTTTGGTTTGCGGAAGTATGTCTGCATAAATGCTGTCTCTACAGATCAACTACCAAACAATATGTTTTTTATTAAATAAAGGGAAGAACTTCTCACTAAACCTACTCCATGGCTCAAGGCCGCAAATGGAAAGATTGCAAAATCACATTCTAAAAACAGGAAGAAGCCTCGGCTCTCCTATGTCTTGTCTGCGATATCACTTCTGTGGAAGCAGACGTTAAAACACCAGGTAGTAGTAATAGTAGTTTGCGGAAGTCTGACAGTCAAGTCCAGTCGGTAGTCAATGTATTATCTGAAATCTATCTGTCTGCATACAGTAGCCATATGTCAAGTTGATTGTTATCATAAGATGCATGTTTCTCCACTGGTAGTAATGTCAGTGTTCTACAATATCTAATTTCATAAAACATAAATTAACTCCAAACAAAAACTTACAAATTGCTTTTAAAGATTTATAATAGCACACTGCATGGTGTATGCCCGTCTTTATTAGCCCCATTCGTGCAAAAAACGCATATCATTTTTAATTTCATTCCATTTCTATCTTTCCTTAAATCAAAGTTAATGTTCGAGATAATGCGACGGCCTCATAAAGACAAAACAGTTCTTTTAAAATTAATTCACAACCGCAATATGGTAGTAGTCCGACTAGTGTTTTATTATGCACCACCCGTCTTCATTAACCCAGTTTAGGAGCAGAACAGTAGGACGTTAAACTCCATTTCTTTTCATTTTAATTATTATGCACCAATTTAAAATGATTTTATTATAATGTCTGTTTTAGTTTAGACACATTTAGCAAAACAATAGATGTAACCCAACATTGATCATTATTCCATCTTGCCTGAAGGTATATCAAACGATGAAGGGTCATTTTATAAAATTATTACGACAACTGTCATCATGCTATTAAATAAATAGTTTTATTTGTCGTTTGAGGAAGTGACTCATTTTTGACAGACATTAAATCGTTAAAGAATTCAATGTCATATTTCATATCAAGACACTTAAAAAGTATTGGCAAGCGATATTTTGACAGAATAAGCAAAATTTCAGGAATAAAGTTTTTGTATTATCATGTGATGTCTAGACATTTACATGTGACGAATGAGAGGATGAGAGAGGGAACAGTGATGGAGAGAGAGAATGAGAGCTGGAGGAAGAATGAGAGAGAGAGAAAAAGGGGAGGTCATTTCAGGACTAACATATGGTTCAATTCTATTTCAATAATTTCCTTGTTTGTAGTGATCTTTAACATCCACCCCATACAAACTAGGTCACTTTGGGACTAATATATGTCTAACAGTGAGAGAAAACCTGAGTAATATACCCGGAGGAAATCCTCAACCATCCAATCCCTTCCTACTTATAATATCTAAAAGACTGATATTGAAATCCTAATCCGTTAGTTGTGTGGATATATATCGAAATATGACTTTTTTCCACTTTTCCCATAATCTTTTGCTACTTTTAACAAGGTTTCCGACATTGTCAGAGAGTACATTTTGAAATTAAAATTTAATGGTGTGATAAGAATTTCTGGTCATGTGCGGAGACGATCACTAATGAGCGATGGCCATGAATTTTAAACCAGCTTATTGTAAGCCTCTGAATTAATAAATTAGTTGATTCTGAAGTTAACAAGCAAAAAAAGCACAAACAAATATTTGAAGCTCCAGTGCAAAGACATACAAGTTTTGTAAAAAAATCCAGTCAACTTTTATGAAGGTTATAGCCATAACCACAATTGAACATTTGTATTTCAGAATTTAATCAACCTAATGCGTTTAGAAAGGTTTCCCCAAGAAAGGAAGAGAAACATCAATACTAGAGAAAACAGTGTATTAACTAACTTCAACGAAGCAGAAACTCGCTACTTGGTAGAAAACCAAACAATATAATTATACGACTCTACACATGTAAAATTTACCAATAATTAATATAAATACAAACTACAATTCTTCACAGAGATAAATATTTAATTTCCAATTCATTCTAATGTTTTGACTTTCAATTAGGACCGAAAGAATTCACCGGTGAACAACGTTTTTTTCCATAAAAAAGATGAACGGTACTTTTTATAAGAAAATCAATAATCAGGTTCACGATATATTTTACAATAAATTAGGCTGTACGAAATATAGAAATTACTTAGCAGTTCCGTCATGGATGTAGGGGTCTTTAGCAATGAGAGGAAAACGGACGACCAGGAGAAAATCTATGAGGTTTGACAGGCAACACTACGCCCGTTATAGCTTTCTTAGTGGTGGGGCCAGGGAATAGAAATGAGTTTTAATGAACCTGTACTACTTTTCTGCAACAAACAAACTGATAAAGATGGGCATACTCAGTGTCTTATTGTCATCGAATTTCAATTGTGAAGGTTTCTTTCACAAGCAAACAGATATGATGTGGCTGGTTTTTGCTGCGATTTGCTTATTAATGTGTGTAACGTCTCAGTAAACATGCCCACAAGAGTGTAGCTAGTTGCGCACGACTGCAAATATTATCGCAAAGTTGACAAGAGCGACAACTTTCATTTTACTATGAGACCCACCCTCTCGCCATCACTGTTAGAGTAGCCTCTGCTTTTTTTGATGTAAAATGAATAATGTCCGCATTGTCCACTTTGAATGATATCAGGTACCTTATCTAAGTTTAGGCAGGAAAATAGGAGGAGTACAAATAAGAACACTGACCCACTGGATGAAACTGAATACCAGGAATCGAACAAAAGAACATTGATAATATCAGCAATCAAAGTAAGAAATGTAGAAGAGTTATTGTCTGATAATGGTAGTGTACCATTCCCCGTAGTACTATTCAAAACATATAAATACATAGAGATCTAGACACATGTAGCCCACACAAGAAACAGATTTACTTTCACCCTCTAGACTCGCATGTTTGTAAACGAAATGAAGAATAATGCACCTGAAACCAAAAAACACCAGTATATTTTAAAAACATCAATCCACGTCCCACTAACTCGAACACATGTAGCCAAACATTAGAGCCCTTTAAGAGCTTCGCTAACAATGCTTCTTAAAGGCGTTACATAATCTCAGTGTTTAAAAGTCAGCCATATTGCACCTAAAATAATATAAATAAAGAACAGTGTTATATATACAAACTCTGGTCTGGACTGATCTATTATCTTCTCCAATTGTTTTGACCTTGGAGTAGGTTTAAAGACCTACCTGATGAGAGGATTCAAGGACCATCTTATCATTAATGTGATAAAAACATTTAATGATGTAAATAAATCGTCTGATCAACAGTCCAAAGATTAGATATATATACTGGTAGGAGTATATTGGGCTCAAAACAAGAACAAAAGATGAGTGAACTTCACAACAAAAGATGAGCGAACCAAACGACAAAAGATGAGAAAGAGATACATTTCAACAACCATTAAAGTTTATTTAAAGATACCTTATGGGAGATTAGATAACGAGTTGGCAGTTCTCACTATAATAGTTAAAAACTAGCTAACGTAAAGGCAATTTGATGAAAATTTCAGTCAAATTGATCCACTATTAGCTTAGAACTAAGCGATAGAAATTTCTGCTTAGCCTCGGTCATCATTACTAAAGTCGGTAAAACCAGTAGTAGTCTCAGTTATCCATTTTTAGTGGTAAATTAATGTCTAATTAATAGTTTTTATAACATTTCAGGCCTAAAGAAAGACTTGCAATAGGCAGATTTTGCTCTTGCATAATGCATGTTTTAAAGAATTGTTAAAGATGAAACTGCAAGTCCTGGATTTCAAATTACAGATACGTGAAGTGCAACAGAAAACACCCCCCCCCCAAACATACACACACAAACAGAAACCAGAGAGAGAGAGAAATACGGTTTAACATCCACTCGACACAAACCAGGTCATTTTGAGACTAACGCATGGTTCAAATTTAGTTCAATAATTTGCTTGCACTTAGCGGTCTTTAGCAGTTTGAGGAAACGGGAGGACCCAGAGAAAACCAACGATAGGCGACCCTACTCCTTGTCACATACAACCGGGGAATCGAGAGCGAGAGAGAGAGAGAGGGAGAAATAGAACTGGGGTTTTACGTCCACTAAACACACACTAAGTCATTTTGGGACTAACAGATGGTTTAATTTTAGTTTAATAATTCGCTTGCGCGTAGGGGTCTTTAGCAATGGGAGGAAACCGGAGGACCTGGAGAAAACCCACGAGGTCGGACAGCGACCAGGGATTCGAAACCACACTAGTTGACTCAATGACAGGCTTTATGATACAGCATTCACGTGCTAATCAATCTGCCATCCATCCCCCTAGCAAATGAGTGAACTTAAGAATAAAAGATGTTCCAAAAAGAATCTTTCTATTTTTACCTCTGGCATAGAAAAACCACCTTCAACTCACACCAATAAAATACAAATACTGCTTTTATTAGAAATTACTGTGCCCGGACTTATGTTTTTGATCTTGGCCATTACTGACAAAAATTTTAATGTCAACATCATTTGAAAGTCTTTCAAATCTGAACTCAGATTGACACTTGGCCATAATAACCATCAGAATACAACTAAAAATAGGAACAAACAAATTATCTAGCCGAAAAAAGAATAATCTAATTTTAAAACAAGACTTTTATACACTCAGAAATAGCCATTAATGCGTTCCATTTGGACAAGGTGAAGCACCTGGCTTGCATCAAATCAGAGCAAAATTCCCAGATTTCTTTTCTTCTGTGAAAGTTTTTCTGATAACTTCCCAAAAATGTTGGCATCTGGAAAGTAGCAAGAAGGTGATCAACCATTGTTGTTGAAATGTATCTGAAGGTGTTGATTTTTAGCATTTAAAATATTTCTAATATAAATATATCGTTACTTTAGTTATATATATTACATATGGTACGAATATTACCCTACAATAGACTATAGAACAATATAAAAACACACCCTGTCACTCTATAATATCATATCTTTCACTTGGTTTAAATATTATCACCATATTGGGAGACATGAAATAAGTTTAATGCCCTACTTTCCTCTCCCAACTGGTCATACGCCTTGCAGTGCAGTGTACTGAGGGTTCGAATTCTAAATGTCAAGTTATTTTTGTGAGCTTGTCAACTGTACCTCAGGTTTTTTTCCATTCCATCCAGCTGACTAGATGCTATTTCTCCTCCCCCCCCTTGTTCTACTGCACCGTTAAAGGAAAACCATTCCGGAAAACCCTAAGGAACTTTCTAAGGTATACTTTGCTACGAGAACGTAACTAAAAACATTGAGATATACTGAAGTGCTTGTTTTTAGCTACGATTGGATGCCTTTTGTTTCAAGTGGCAAACTCAATTTCTTTATTAATGCATGCATCATCTTAAAAATAAGTTAATTTTATACTATTTGTATTACAAATAAGCAGCCCAACCTACTGAAACAACATTCATTTATCAGTAAATATTGACAATAAAGTAAATCAAGCTCAACTCTGATCAGGTTAGTACTTTGTTTGGCTATGGCACACAAGGCCCCGCCTTTATGTGTTATAACGACGTAAATTTAAAATTTCAGAAAAAGATTTAAAAAGAGGGGATTTGTACCCGTGTCAGGTAGGATTTTCTGCTTAATTGTAGTTTGATAAGGCAAAAATGTTATAAATCACAATAATCAATCATTGTTTTGATTAAAAATATTTTCAATTTTGCTTACTTTCTTTGCTAGTGGAACTATATAGGACCATCTCTTATCTCGAAACACAGAGGGTTGAGAGATGAGGTTTGTTATCTAAGCGACACTTGGATCAAACTCAAGACCTCCAGCCCACAAGTTCACAAAGCATTCTCAGTCTTTACTCAACTTTCAATCACTATATTTTTGTTAAAATGAGGCAAACAATTTTGAGTAAATTCTGAGAATGTTTTGTGACAATGGGCCAGGTTAATGACTAATAATGTACAGAATGTAGCCAAAATTTTCAAGGATGAGCACCCTTTCGTATTTGCTTATAAACCTTTACACATATTTAATCTGAGCACATTCCTCACAAAATTGAAAGCTATGCTACTATTTGGGGTACGTTATAATTTCTGATCCTTCATTCCATATTTTCTCGAATACCTAAGTTATTTAAATATGGCAGTTTGCTGTGACATATCTCTGTAAGATTTTCGGTCACATCAATATTGTGATATCAAACAAGATTATTTTTCTTTGACCTTCGGTGTGTTATCAGAAAGGAACAAACTTTTGTACGCTACTTAACCACTGATGATCAACTTGCTTGGATTTAAAAGCGTCTTAAAGGCAACCATTAAAAATGTCTAGAGTCGGTCGGTTATTGAATATTAAAAACATGTGTAAACGTCAGTTAACTGGCATACTTTATTTTATCAGAATAACACCGATTGTTGATTTAAAGCACTGTCCGCAAACATACCTTATAACAACATTATGGTCATACTACAACCCTTGCGGACATTAAGTACAATACAATATTAAGAAAACATGAACTCTGAATTAAGCTGGGGTTACTATATTTTCCAGATTAAATTAAAATTCTTGACAACAAGAGTTAAAGTTTATTTACACCCGAACCACTTTACCAATTTTAAAACTGTAATTACCAGGAATTTCAGGCATGAAATCTTACTTGGGGAATGTCTGTCAATATGACTTCCGGAATGTGGTTCTGATTAAAATAAAAATTATATTTAATTTATCCTTATTGAAGGGGCAAATCCAATCTCGAAACCAGAAAATTTTTTGAAGAAATTTCTCTGGTGAATCGGGGTAGCCATTTTCCCGGAAAATGATATGTAATTCCTACGCGCGAAAGTTCTCTTTTATTTGCGTCGTACGCCCCTGATTTTACGTGCCTGGATAACCGAATCACTTAAAAATATACCCACGCGTAGAAAAATAGATCTTTACAAAAACTTGAATTTGTTCTACTGTTTGAATGGCATTTAGTAATTGGACACATTAAAAATAAACACAAAAGTTATATGGATAACAATTACTATATTTCTATTAAAGCTACGTTTCAACAATGATTCTCTTGTCGTTGTCAAGTGTTTATTTTTGAATTTGTTGGTTTAGGATCCAATTTTTTATGTCAGCAAAGTGACTTTGACTCAAGGATCATTTTACAACAAACGAAACGACGATCCGACCTCTAGTTTTTGAGAAATCAACCCAAAAAGATTGACCAATCAGAGGTCAGAATGGGCGGGGCTTAGGTTTGAAAAAAATTGGAAAAAATGGACGGTCTAATGTGCCAGAGGCCTTTGGCTCCGCAGCTGCCTCTGGGAACGAGATTGGGGCAAATCTTCATTTATTGAAAAGGCAGATCTCCATTTAATGGAATCTATATTATATCTGCAAGCCTGGAAATGAAACACCTCTCACAGATATTGTCCGGCACAAATTAAGACTTTGTCAGGCATAGTTCTTAAGTTGCCTGTCATTTTGTCTGGCGTAAAGACTTGTCTTTTTTATAAATTGGATATTTTATGGGAAAGAGAGGCCTGAGTCCTGCTGTCTTTACAAGTGTATAGGTTCCAAGTGATTTTTTATTTCTTTTTGGCACCATTTTAAACTATTGTTATTGTCGACCTCCGCTCATCACCCGGTGTTCTCAGGCCGGTATATTACCTTATATCCATCTTTATTCAATTCTTTGTGTGAAAAAAAGATTATGACAGGATTAGTGGGATGGAAAACAAGTTCTTCATGAAACCTTGTGACAATTTATAAGTGTAACATGAAGATAGTTGAATTATTATCCCAGGATTTGTACAAGTCTCACAATGTCTTATCTTCAAGGGAGATAATCCATCTACAATGACAGGAAACTATAAATCAATCCTTGTGATACAAGTTATATTCAATTAATAACATTACTAGGTGTCACTTGGTGAAATAAACCATCAATTATCAAGTTGTTTACATTAAATGGCTAAAACTCTAAGTCTTCTTAAGTATCCATATTGTTTGTCAGAGAAACCTTATGTGTGATAAAGTTAGTTTTATACATTAATAAAGGTGGGGTTGAGTCGTCCATCTCTCTCTCTCTGGGGATCACGTGGCTTTGTGGGTAAGGCGCTGGTTCGCTAGTCTGGAGGTCAGGTGTTTGTTCCCTGCATTGGCCGAAAAAGTTCTTCCAGATTTTCTGGTGTGGTTTACCGTTTTCAGTGATGCAGGACTGGGGGCCTGACAAGGTCAGCTGTCTAGTCATTTGGATGGGACCAAATACCGAGGTCCTGTCTACACATTGGCGTGCACGTAAAAGATCACCTGGCAGTTGAAATTACGATATAAGAGTCAGCCGTAGCGCTGCAGCCTGGGCAAAATTTCCCTCATAGCACACTGTATGGCGTATGTCCATTTCTCTTTCTATTTTAATATCAGGGTACATTGTATATCACACATTTTTATCATTTATATAATTATAGTCAAAATATTATATCTTAGAATATTACACCAATTTATTTAACGATAAATTACAATTTATCAGTTGTAAGTTTCTAACAAAATTTAACAGAGATAAGATAAATACGACAGGTACATGTATAGAAATATTTTACTTGCTCGCTACCTGTCTTCAAGAGAGAGAGAGAGAGAGAGAGAGAGAGAGAGGGAGGGAGAGAAATGGGGTTTAACATCCACTCAACACAAACTAGGTTATTTCAGGACAAACATATGGCTCAATTCTATTTCAATAATTTGCATGTAGGGGTCTGTAGCAGTGGGAGGAAACCGGGTAACCCAGAGAAAACCCACGAGGTGACAGCCAACCCTCCTACTCCTTGTCACATACAACTGGGGAATCAAAACCAAGCCAGTTAACTCAATGACAGACCTAATGATACAGAGCACACAGTGCTAACCATTTGACCACAACCCGCCCCACCCCACCCTCCTGTCTTCAATTTGGCCTATCTTCCCATGTATGAACAGTTTAAACTTGTGGGCTTCAATTACTGTTAACTGTCTAAGGCCTTCACATTTGGATACTTTTAATGCTAATGTATTGCTTCAACTTCAAGTAGAATAAGGTATATATCTGTTTGACATTGACTATAACCTTTGATCCTGGATGTCAGAACAGGTTTTATTTATATTCAAAGGGTTTCACAATGTCATCTAGTAGACTCAAACTAGGAATGATGGTCATTAATGATGGCCATGGATTGGTTTAGTGGGAATTTCTTTTCTGTATTCAAATACTGGGCTCAGCTACCCAAGTTGTTGCCTCAGCTACCCGAGTTGCCTCAGCAGGTACTTACCCAGATCAGTACGCCAGTATGTCGATATGCTGAACATTTTGCAACAAATTTCATGCGGTTAGCAAATGAGCTAGTCTAGCCTAGTTTTGGGGTGCCCGTTTAATTAGTCTGGCAGACACGCCCCACCACCGAAAATGTCTGGCGGTGGTCATTCCCAATACATTTTGATATGTTTAACATATTGCAACAAGATTTACGTGGTTAATAAAACGAGCTAGTCTAGCCTATTTTGGGGTCCATTTATTTTGCCCCTCTTGACCATACCCACCACAACGTTCATATCCTGTGACAGTGACCCATAGGGAACCTAGTGACATATATAGAAATTGGTTAGCTTTTCAGCTAGGTTGCCTCCCCCCCCCTGGGCTCCTGCTCTAAGTCTCTCATGACTTCAAATTGTTTCTATAGGACCATCTGAATCTGAATATTACAGTCCGTGTGAAGGATATAATACATTATACCCACAAACAAGGAAGTTAACGTGTCACATGCAATCAACACCATCATTTATCTGATAAATTCTACAAAGACTGAAGAAGATTAAAAGATTAATCACTGTCGTCAGAGACTACTTCTTATCGCCTCCAGTTAATATTGGTCAGACGAGGTCATTACTTACTACAAACTTATTATCTCCCTTTCTATTAACGATATGTCCAACCAATTGTATTCTTAAATTATCTGCAGGTTTAACAAATGATAAGAGATATACAAGACGACAGCCACTCTGTTCCACAAGATCTAATGGAATGCCTCAAGGTTACAACTCAGACATTTTCTATTACAAGCATTAAGAGACATTATAAAACACTTTAACTATCTTAACGAAAAACAATTAAAACATCCCTGTAACATTAATCTATATTAGTTATAAAATGCTGTTCAGACTCTTAATGGTTTTATTAAACACACAGGCCTTAGTTACGCAAGCTATAAACTGAATAAAACAAGTGGAGCATGGCACAGACTCATGGAAGGAATTCCCGGACAGTCTGAGGTTTACCCATGTACTTCTTAGTGTCAATCGGATTAATATACAGATCCTATTTTGTTTCGGTTTCGTTTCTTATAGTTAGTTCATACTTTCGTTTTACTTGTCTTTACTACACTTGAAGAATTGATATATAGCTCACGTTCTCGGTGATGTAAGCGATTAGCCAATGAAATGGTCTTATCTATAACAGTGAGTTTTGGGGTAACTTACTGTGTACTGCGCATGCTCAAGCAGACTAATGACAGGGTTTTTAAGCTAATTCGTTCAGACAGTCAAGATGAACCAGTTTAAAATAAAAAAGCCTTCTTGAAAACAGGTTGCAAGCTGGATTTTTAAAACTGATTTATTTGCCCCACATTTGCATTCAGACAAAGTTAACGATCCCCAGGGTTTTAAAACCAGTTCAACTTATGCGTCTGAACAGGCTATTATTAGACAATCAACCATGATAAATGGTCTAGATAAATATGTATTCTTATACCCTCAAGAGATTAAATGTTTCGTGTCATAACAACATTATTTAAACACATTCGTGCTTTCTTTGAGCACTCACTGCCTGTATCAACTATGAATTTAAATTCAGATGTGGGAGGAAATCCGGGGGAAGCTATAAATTTGTTTAACATCTATGACAAAACTCTTTGAGATAAGCAGAATTCTTCTCAGTATTTATAAGATTGATCTTTGGTCCCAAGAATTTCATGGATCAGCAACATTATACAGGAATTAAAGACCCAAAATAACCAGGGAGATGTGATGATGTAACCTCGAATCTCATCAGGTCTCATTGTCATCTGCTAAACTTTGATTAGCTGCCTTTAAACAAACATCTCCAGCCCTCAACATTCAGCCGGAGAGAAGAGATGAAAAGATTAAATTTGTATGATATCTCTGATTACGCGCGTAGTTGTCGTCCTAGACCAACAATTAGTTCTGCTAGAACCAACCACTTTTAATTCAAAATATAAATACTATCTTATTTCATTAAACCTCATATCTCAAGTAGATGTTGTCTGAGTCTTTATCTGTTTATCTCCTTTAGTGGAAACTTTTTTCCGGTTATTTTGAGAGAAAAACAGTAGCCTAATATCCTTACATGATCAAATTAGGAATCCATGAGGAACGTTCATTAATTCCAGTAGAAAAAAAACAAATCTTGAAAGAAAACAGAAGTAGGTGTCTGCACGGACATGTGTAGGCTCTTCATTTCTAAAATTGGAATTTATGGATGTATATGTTTCTAAATGTGGGAGCCTTTTTTTTCTTTATCATAAAATGATGAATGATTCATGGTTTCATTTAGCATCCATCAATATTCCTGATTTACAGTCTGAAATACAGTTTCACTTCTGCTCAAAATCTGGACACCTGGCTTATTTACCATTCACAAATGTGATTGACATTATTAATTGCCTTTATAGAATGGTTCATTCCCCCCCTGGAAGCAAAATGAATTAACTGAATACTCGGCCATGTATATATTATACAGATATATGTAATGATTACAGACTTAGTTGACATGACATATTTGTGTCGGCAGAAAACAGCTGCAATTTTCATTATCCTCATGTTATGGGCAGATATCCAAATGAAAGAGAAACAACGCGATCGTTACAGAAAACATTTAATGTTTATAAAATGATGGAATTATGAAACCTTAACATGATTAATAATATGTAGGTGCTTTTTAAAAAGATTCCTGACATGCTTAAAGATTGACTTTCAAGACCTTACGTTCATGAAAGCCATATGTATTTAAAACTAAACTGTTATGAGTGTAGTGTGCAGACAGTACAAAGTAAAAGCGGGTTCCATTTTGGAATGATTATCAAAGTGTTGGAGGGTAATTAGGCAAGGAGAATGATGGTCTAGGAGTCATGGTGGATGAACCCGGGGTTGATAGAATCACAGGATCTCTGGCTGATCACACTGATTAAACTTTTAAAGACAGAAAACAGAGAGAGAGAGAGAGAAATGGGGTTTAACGTCTACTCAACACAAACTAGGTCATTTCGGGACTAACATATGGTTTAACTTTATTTCAATAATTCGCTTGCGCGTAGGGGTCTTTAGTAGTGGGAGGAAACCAGAGTGCCCGGAGGAAACCCACGAGGTTGAGAAGGCGCCCCTATCTCCATGCCACATACGCTCACACCAGGGCTCGAAACCACAGCCGCAAGCCAGAGGTGACCGGCCAGCTAGAGGTCGAAGCGCGGCACTCTAGACCACTAGGCCATCCCAACCCCCCTGACAGAAAACAGAGAAGATGATTAAAATCTACTACACATTTCCAACCCTTCCAATATATTTCGGTCTTGATCAAAATCAGAGAGAGAGAGAGAATCAGAGAGAGAGAGAGGGAGAGAGAGAGAGAGGGTTAAGAGCATAATTTTATGAACCAAACACAAAAGTTACCAAAAATATTACTAAGGGCTTCATCTGCACAGTACCTGTACCTGTAGGCGGGACATACCCTCCCAGTATGAGAGGGTTTAATGTCCACTCATCACAAACTAGGTCATTTTTGGAATAAGGTATGGTTCAATTTTATGTAGGGACTTTCTCGACAGTTCGACCATTGCATCTCTGACAATATTCACTTCCTTAGCTTTTCTGACTTCGATACTACTGCAGCACAGAAAAGAGTCACTCCCTTGGATTTTCTGACTGCTCGACACTGCAGCTCTGACTAGATTCACTCCCTTGACTTTTCTGACTGCTCGACCAATGCAGCGCAGACAAAAAGAACAAATCATGGCACTACTACATCCCGTACCATATTATTGTCCGATATTGAAACTGGATGTCTTTAAAATGAATATTAACCATCTGTTGCATCTTATCTCCAGAATGAACTTACGAACTGACAGTTTATTAAATAGGTCTTATTTCATACTGTATTGGCATCACACAGATAAAAAAAATACCCAACTAATGAATCGGGCATATTTTTATAATTACCATACCACACCTATGGGATCATGTTTAATGCTTATGTTCCGGTTGCTTATATAAAAACATTCTAATCTGTTAAAATAATTAATTTGATTTGGGTTTTTTTTTAGTGGTACATTATTTGATCAAATGAAATAAGATAAAAAAGAGAGAAATGGGGTTTAACATCCACTCAACACAAACTAGGTCATTTCGCGACTAACATATGGTTAATTTTATTTCAATAATTCCCTTGCGCGTAGGGGTCTTTAGGAAACCGGAATACCCACAGAAACCCCATGAGGTTGGACAGACGACCCTACTCCTTGCCACGTACAACTGGGGATTTGAACACCTTATAGGAGTGCTGCCTGGTTTCTATTAGTTTACAGAAGATGACAAACGTTGCAAAAATTTCAATTCATCATATCTTTGTAATTACTGAATGGAATTTTTGGGGACTGATATTCGTTTAGAAATACAACTTTTATAACATTGTACTGGGGGTTTGGGATGGCCTAGTAAACTAGAGTGCCGCGCTTCGACCTCTAGCTTGCGGCTGTGGTTTCAAGCCCTGGTGTGAGCGTATGTGGCATGGAGATAGGGGCGCCTTCTCAACCTCGTGGGTTTCCTCCGGGCACTCCGGTTTCCTCCCACTGCTAAAGAACCCTATGCGCAAGCGAATTATTGAAATAAAATTAAACCATATGTTAGTCCCGAAATGGCCTAGTTTGTGTTGAGTGGACGTTAAGCCCCATTTCTCTCTCTATAATATTGTAGTCTGTAAGCTAGGGGTTCATATTCCCTCGAATGACGATCGGCAGCTTTAAGTAAAATATAAAATAGTCAAATCAAATATCCTCACTCCTGACTCAATTCTAACAACTTCATCTCGTATTCAAGATACAAAATAATTTTGTTTACATAATGCTAATTCTAAAATTTGAGTTAAATATTTCAAATAGTTTTTTTATCTTTCTACATGCAAGCTGTTGTATATTGAAGTAAATCATGGTTGACTGAAAAAAGAAGAAGAACAACAAGATGGGTAAATTTTGGGACTCAGATTCTGGGCTCAAAACTTATCAATTTGATTCAAATACGGATCCTAACCCCAGTGCTGTTTATTTGGTGTAGGAAATTAGCCAATGAAATGGTTTGCTTAGTCAACAAAAAAACCCTGGAATGTATTTAAGTCCCATCAAAAGTAAATTCTTCATTATCCAGTACAGTAAAAGCTGCTTTTATAATGCGTGGCTTATTATATCATCTATTTCCGTTTGGATAGAGCATGTATAATTAGAGATATGAACATCTTAATTTCGAGAACGTTAATAGTTAATTTTATTTTGTCTGTCTAATTCAATATTTTTCATTACTTTAAGAGGCGTAAAATCCTATTAACTAAGGTAGTTATTTATCTTTCAGGTTTTATAGCGGACAGGATAATATAAAACTTTCTTGTAAAACTATTACATCTCTTGTTAGTTTATCTTATCTCTGTTAAATGTTGTTAGTCCCAAGTGGATGTTAAACTCTCTCTCTCTCTCTCTCTCTCTCTCTCTCTCTCTTGAAGACAGGTAGCGAGCAAGTAAAATATTTATATACATGTACTTCTCCTGTTTATCTTATCTGCGTTAAAAGTTGTTAAAAACTTACAATTGATAAATTGTAATTTATCGTTAAATAAATTGGTGTAATGATCAAAGATATAGTTAGATTATATAATTATATAAATGATAAAAATGTGTAATATTAATAGAGAGAGATAGAGAGAGAGAGACACTTGAGACTAACACATTTTATTTCAATAATTTGCTTGCTTGTAGGTGTCTTACTAGTAGGAGGAAACCAGAGAGCCCGGAGAAAAACCCACAAGGTTGGACAGGTGACCCTACTCCTGGTCACGTACAGTCGGGGAATCAAAACCACGCCAGTTGACTCAATGACTCTGACTCAAAAACTCAAGAATTAAGATATAAAATCAAGTTTAGGAATCTGGGCACAGTGACTAGAATGTTCAAGTTTGAATTTCAATGTGAACTGAGAAGAACTTTGTGGATTTTTCAAGTTGACAAATTGTCACCTGTAAGGCTGATAAGGAAGTAGCAACACTGCACACCATAGAAATAAGTCAAGTCGAAATACAATTTTTGAAGAACAATTAAAATCAACAAAATTCCACTGACCTGTAAAGAAAGAGCAAAGCAAAACATATTGACAAAGAAAATATGGCATTAGATTAGGGAAGCTTTGATAACACAATGCAAACAGAGGGCCAATCAGAAATCTTCATTCATTTATTGGAATTCCACATGATTTGTGGTAGTATTATCGTAAGGTGAGGTTAGTCAGTGGCGTTCTTCAAGAAAATATCAGGAAATCTCGCAGGAATTACAGATGGTACGGTGTGTAACATAACTCTATCTAAAAGCAATATCAGAGTTTTTCTTACTCAACAACCCTTCACATTTGATATTTTGCCGGCTTTAAGATGGATTCCTTGTGAACAATTCTTACTGTCCGTGGTCTGCCATCAATCAAATATTGTACCTGTAAATGAATCTATTTATATATCTTCGTTGTTATTGGTTGTTGTAAGTCAAGAAAGTTTGTTTACAAGTTCAACAGTTTAGTTACTACGTTTGTTTTATTCCTGACTAATCTCTCTGATCGTTGAGATTCTTTGATTGTCGACTGGACTAATTGTATATAGAAGATGAAGATTAACGGGAGATTATGGACGATACCATTTTATTTACTGACTAGTGGCTCAGTGATTAAGGCGCTGGCTTCCAGCCAGGCCTTGAGTTCACAAAGCATTCTCAGACTTCAATTAAGAATTTACTTTACTCAACTTTCAATCACTGTTTGTGAGAAATATCTTTGATTCAGAAACACAAAAATTTACTCAACTTTTAATCCATTAAAACAAAAAGAAATGAAATGAAATGGGGTTTAACGTCCTACTCTTTTGCACCTAACCTGGGCTAATGGAAGATGGGCATACGCCATACAGTGTGAAATAAGGGAAATTTTGCCCGGGCAGTGGCGCTACGGCCTACTCTTATATCGAATTCCAACTGCCAAGGGATCTTTTACATGCACCCCAATGCATACACAGGACCTCGGTTTTTTGTCCCATCCAAACGACTAGGCAGCTGTTCTTGTCAGGCCCTCCTTCTGCATCACTGACAAGAGGAAATCACGCCGGAAAATCGAGATGAACTTTCATGGCCAATGCAGGGATCGAACACCCGACCTCCAGGCTAGCAAACCAGCGCCTTATCCACTTAGCCACCGTGATCCCCGATAAAAAAAAGTTTTATAGAGGGATGTATAGTTAACATAAGGCGAACAATTTTGAGTAAATTCTTAACTAAGTCTGAGGCCAAGAGTTCGACCATGGTGTTAGAAAAGTAAGTTTTCTGGGATTAACATGCACGTAAAAGAAACCTTAACTGTTAGAATTCAAAATAAGAGTAGGAAATTAAGCTGCTTTCCGGGGAAAATTTCCGTCATAGCATACTGTATGGCTAGAACAGTAGGACGTTAAAACCCATTTCATTTCCTTTTACTATACTGACTTAAAACTGGCCGATAAACATCCAATTGACCAATTCAATATTGTTTTTTTAATACTAATACAATGATATATTCTTTTTAAAATTTTGTCCAAACTTTAGGCCGTTTTGACCAAAGCGTTTTATTTTACAGCTGTTTTGGTGCAGAATATTGACAAATTTTTCAATTCAGTATTTGTAATTTTTAACATCATCTTTGACTAAACATGTGATTTCAGTGAATACTGTTTAAACAACAAATTCAATACCACTCCAGCTGAAGATAATTTTGTACTCAGCATTTGTAATTTCTAACATTGGAAAACTTGGGAATTAATTATTCTGAACATGGACCTCGAGTGAAAGCAGTAAGCTCCCTTCCTCATAACGGATGACTCAGTTTAACCCGGCGGTTAACTATTCTTAATCCTCTGAGATCTCATTTTTATGATAAATTTTTCTCTGTTCAAGATGGCTAACTTGATTTTCTACTTAATAAGAACACGTTGAAAAAAGAATAAAAGTAACTTTTAATCTGGAATATTTTTTTCTGTCGGGAACTCAATGCCTACTATGAATCATTCAATACCATTTACTCTATTTGTCGGCTATAAAAGATCTGGTGTTTGTATATAAATGAAATGAAATGGAGTTTAATGTCCTACTCTTTTGCACCTAACTTGGGCTAATGGAAGACGGGCATACGCCATACAGTGTGCTATGAGGGAAATTTTGCCCGGGCAGCGGCTCTACAGGCTACTCTAATAGCGAATTCCAACTGCCAAGGGATCTTTTACGTGCAATCCAATGTGTACACAGGACCTCAATTTTTCGTCCCATCCGTGTTTGTATATATCCAGAGTTCTATATTAATGACATAACCATGTTACATATCCCTAATCCACTCGTTACATACAGGTCTTGTCAATCTGAGAACACGGTCATCACATGACTCATTAACCCCATTTACATTACAAATGTTAAGCGTGCCAGGTACCATTCCTGGTACAGCACCGTTATTTTTTTTGTGGTGTTAACGGGTCAAACACAAGCGTGCCGTACTGAGTACCGTGTCAATCTGGCCCACTGAAGAGAGGTGGTCTCGAAACCGTGCCAAGAACGGCTCGCTTTAAATTTTCGTTGTGTAAACGCTAACAGGTCTGAGCATGGATTACTGCGCTAGCGCCAAATGAACCTTGACCTTTTTTTCCCCCGCAAACTTTGACAGCTCTGTCATCAGTTTTGTCAAAATGACTACACATACCAAAATCAACCGCCATAATTGTCTTAATCCGGGTAACTTGCTTAGGGACTGAAATTAACTTTTCTGTGAAGAGTCCCACATTTGGCGAGCTTGGCACCATTCCAAGACCAGTAATGTAAACGAGCCATTTTCCTGAAATTTATCGCAGCCTAGTACCGTGCCCAGTACAGCACGCTTATCACGGCCAAGTGTAAACGGGGCTTATGTACAGGTCTCGTCAATCTAACACTATGGATATCGCAACAATCACTACCTCATCTAATTGTAAGTAAAAACATTTGTAGGTTTTTGTTTTAAATAGTATGATAATCGAATGGCCGTGTATTTGTCAACTCATGATCCAAGTTGGGAAAGAGATCAGACATTTGGGATTATCTTGTTTATAATCAAAGTGAAAATATGTGAAAATGCTTCTTTTAATATCTGGAAATATAAACTAAAACAACAGAAAGATTGCTCTACACCATGCAGTGTGCTATGAGAAATGTTTGCTATGGTGAGCATATCATAAAATGCCAATGTCAGGTCAGACTTGATCATCAGTGAGAGTGAGAGAGAGAGAAAGAGAGAAGAGAGAGAGTGAGTAATGGGATTTAACATCCACTCAACACAAACTAAGTCATTTTCGGACTAACATATGGTTCAATTTTATTTAAATAATTCGCTTGCGTGTAGGGGTTTTTGGCAGTAGGAGGAAAATGGAGGACCCTGAGAAAACCCATGAGGATGAACAGGCGACCCTACTCCTCATCATGTACAACCAGGTAATCGAAATCTTGCCAGTTGACTCAATGACAGACCTTATAATATAGCGCTCATGTGATAACCAGACACCCAACTCCCTACACCATGCGCTGTGTGAGATATTTTGCTAAGTGAGCATGTCACAAAATGCCAATGTCCTGTCAGACAAGAGAGCAAGAAAACAACTTGCTGAACACACCCTTATTACATACAGCTCAATGAATTCTAATTAATATCTGTTAAAACGGGATCTAATGAGATATTTTCCAGTAGAATGGAAGCAGAAGATCTACCAGAGTCTGTATATTATCATAAGTAAAGTTTGTATGTTTGAATTACATGAAATAAAATATAATCTTACTACAGGTAGATAAATGGAACCGTGCCAAACTAAACTACCAAGGTAGAGAGAGGTAAAAAAACGCCGAAGTGAAATGCAGGTAAAAATAGACAGGTAAACGATTGTATTTCGGTGTCATGGATGTAAGCATAGAAATAGAAATAAACTTTGTCCATAATCAAACAGTCGATGTAATTCTACTTGAAGTGTGGGTGGTAGGGAAGGAAATGTCGAGAATATAAACATTTACAGCGATTTATAAATTCGCTTTGTCGTGATGAGATGATGAAAAGATGTATTACTTTTTTTTTAACATCGATACGGGTGGCATAGAGCCGATTCACTCATTTACATTATTCGTAATATGACCAATGATCCCCCCCCCTCCCCCGCTGCAAAGGAGCCCTAAGTACAAATAACATGTGTTAGTCCCAAAATGACCATGTGGGTTTGAGTGGATGTTAAACTCTTTTTCTCTCTGTTTAAATACCATATATGGAAATTGATTCATGGCATCCCCCTATCCATCATCTTATAGTTCATTTTGTTATGACTTCAGTTGAAGAGAAGATCAACCAGTGCATGTTATTTGGTGATACGTCATGTATGTGCGTGGCACCGGTATAACAAGGCAAATCTCAGATTCTTTCTACCTACATGTACATATATTGAACAGTTGAAATCAACAGCTATGCCTGGGAAAAAATTATCCCATAGCACACTGTAAGGCCTACATGTATGTCCTTCTTCATTAGCCCAGTTAGTAAAAGCGAGGTTGGGTGGCCGAATGGTTGCGTGGTTTCGAATTCCCACCTGTCCAACCCTGTGGGTTTTCTCCAGCTACTCCAGTTTCCTCTCACTTCTAAAGACCCCTGAGCGTGAGCGAATTATTGAAATAAAATTAAACATATGTTAGTGCCAAAATGACCTAGTTTGTGTCAAGTGGAGGTTAAACCCCATTTCTCTCTCTATCTCTCTTTCCAGTAAAATGAAGAAAAGAAGAACATTAAACCCCATTTCATTCATTCATACTGAATAGGAATAAAATGAAAATGGTTTTAATGTTGAAGACAGGAAGAAATGGAGTTATTTACATGTAACTCTTTAACGCAATATCTGAGTGACTTTTGTTTACCCCTCACAAATACTTTGGTGACTTTTCAGGCTTAACAGTTCTTGGCGTGTCATGCGAGCGGGACAAGGGAGTAAAATTTTGTCAAGGCAATGGCATTACCACCTATTCCTCATTAAATTCCAACTGCCAAGGCTTCTTTTAAGTGCACTCAAATATATACATTTACATAACGTTGTTTTTTTGTCCCATCCAAACAACTACATGCAGAAATTTTGCTAGTCAGACAGTACCCCTGAGAATTCTTCTCATTACAGAACTACTTTACCTTAAAGATACATTATGTAAGATTTCGATAAAGAGCTGACCATTCTTGCTACAATAGTCCCAAAATAGATAATGATAAATGAAAATATTTAACATTTCCAGCCTAAAGAAAGACCTGCAATAGACAGATTTAGCTCTTGCATAATGTATGTTGAAAGAAAACATTTTTTTTTCTTCATTAGTTATTCACAAACTGTCAACAAACTATTTTAAATTCCTGAGCACAACAAACCACAGGAGCATGAGTTAATAGCTCATTATTTCCAACACGGACACAGGTAATTAAACAATTCTCTATGAGGAACAAACTAATTAATCATAGATGGGGTAGGCCCTGATTAAGTCAATGTGTGGGAGTCACAGGTCAACCCAGTGGACTAAGACTAATCAGGGAGAGAGAAAGAGAGAGAGAGAGACAGAGAGAAAGATAGGGACTAATCAGAGAGAGAGAGAGAGAGAAAGAGAGAGAGAGACAGAGGGGGGTTAATCAGAGAGAGAGAAAGAGGGATTAATCAGAGAGAGAGAGACAGAGAGAGAGGGAGAAGAGAGGAGAGAGAGAGACAGAGAGAGAGGGGACTAATCAGAGAGAGAGATAGAGAGAGAGGGACTAACCAGAGAGAGAGAGAGGGAGAGGGACTAATCAGAGAGAGAGAGAGGGAGAGGGACTAATCAGAGAGAGAGAGAGAAAGAGAGAGAGAGAGAGAGAGTTTAACCACCACTTGACACAAACTATATCATTTCCGGACTAACACATGGTTTTTAATTCTATTTTAATAATCATGCAACCACCCCCACTAAATGAGCGAGAGAGGGAGAGAGAGAGAGAGAGAGAGAGAGAGAGAGAGAGAGAGAGGTCTAACCTTCTGTAGGTTTTATCTCAATGCCTTGAATGTATACAGAGAGATTTCTCTAGCAATGAGTGGAAACCAGAGGACCCAATAACAAACATGCATTCAAAGCAATATAGACAGTATATATGTAGGAATAACCAACCAACATGGATAAATAGATTGTCTGTAAACATGATTGATTCAGATATATATAATAACATTAGCTTACCTTAAAACAAACTATTTTATAGGATCAGGAAATAGTACTCAAGTTTATAAGTAGCCCAGTATTTCTTTACTAAATAACAGTATACTAAAACATCTAAATACAATAACAGCCAACACTACTATAAGTAAAATACTTGTGGCTTTTCACAGCTGTAAAACTATGCCTGTGGCACTTTTCACTCTCTTTCTCTCCGTCTATCCCAATGTTGAATGAGTTTGTTATCACGCTATCTGCAAGACAAAGATTATACAGTTAAGTAGCAATGGACTGGAGAGGTTTTGGAATGCACAACAAGCAGACTTCTCTGTTTTTGTAGATAATAATAAACAGGGCCAAATCGTAGATTATGAGTGGTATTTTTGTTAACCAGCTCATAAATGAATGATTTAATCTTATTTGGCAACAAAATAAACAGTTGAGTATTATTTTTTCTTTTAAAATTACTTGTAGTATCAGCAACAATTTGCCATTCAAAGATACATTATGTAAGATTTAGATGAAGAACTAGCCATTATTACTATAATAGTTCGAAAGTAGATAATGTAAAATGAATAATTTGAAAATTTCATTCAAATTACTCTATTGCAAGCGAAGATATTAGCCTTTGAAGTTTTGACAGACGTGTGCAATAATTTCAACCACCGCAATGGTTTATCGAAGCTAAGTCTTGTTCCTTCATATCTGATTAAATAGAAGTATCGCTGAACCGTTCTAATCTATTTAATATTGAAAAAATCTGATGCCATTGAGAGTTGATTAAGGCCTGGATCAGTTAATTAAAATCTAATTAATACTTTAGAAAAAAATTTCAGGCCTAAAGAAAGACCTGCAATAGGCAGATTTAGCTCTTGCATAATGCATGTTTAATTCAAGATTCAAGATTTAAAAATTATAATATTTTCTAATATTTTCAAGTAGAATGGGAGGAGGATACCTCAAGACAATTTTCGAAATTCCCTGAAGAATAGGATAATTAATTAACTCTGACCGAGAATTTTAGGGTCTTGCGGCGACCATTATTCCCAATGTCCGTACGATAAAAAAACATAGTCTCAATTATCCATTTTTTGATTTAATCATGAATGAGCATTGAACAAAAGATCGGATTCTAATCCAGTAAATATCACAGGCTAACGATGACATCGAGGGTTGATTATGGTCTGAATAAATAAATCAATGTCTAATTAATACTTTATATAACATTTTAGGCCTAAAGAAAGACCTGCATTTGGAAGATTTAGATCTTGTATAATGTATGATTAATAAATAAAATGCACAACTGAAAAAAATTGCACTTCATAACTTCTAATTTTCTGAACAAGCCTATACGGTAAGAAACAGCCCTATAAATATACAGAGAAAACTGCTTAAAATTTATTCAATTAGCAACCGGTTTTACATGTCTTCCTTTATCAGGAACCATAGAAAATCGTTTTTGTTCAACATGTAAACCCAAAAAATTTCTGGCAGAACAAATGATTAATTGGACAACTGGATTGTATCAAAAGATTTCAGAAGATGAAGCCATTGCTAAGTGACTTGGTGGAAGATCATTGTCAGAACGGATGCTAAAAAATCTCACTTTCATTTGGCTGGTTAAAGTAGATAATTGTATGCATCTAGTAATCAATATAAATTCAATATTACTCTCGAGCGGTGCAAGATCCACAAACCCCCAATCAATATCTGATGTGAGGAAAAAGATGCAACACGAATTAACAAGACATTCAAGATTTTTGACAGCACGATAAAAAGGCTAGGGGAATAAAAGGAGTCAATATCAAAACCCTGAAGGTTATTAACGTGGCTTTAAGTTCAAAATGTCATGTTCGTTAAAATCATGTATAAAATATTCTTTTATTAATAGCATCTGAAAAAATATAATTTCTAGATTACTAATAAAAACAAGAACCAGAGTCCATCATTTCCTGTCATATTTCTAATGTCATATGTCATTCTATGTCACATGTCATACTCATATTTCTAATAAAATGGCATGTCATATTCATATGTCACGTCATAGTATGTCGAATGTCATGTAACACTCATGCGTCTACTGTCATCATGTCACGTCATAGTACATGTATGTCTAATGTCATGTCACACTCAATACGTCTAATATCATATTTGTCAGTCATATAACAATATTTTCATTTGTCTTTGAAATTCTGACAAATGCATTTAATAATACCATAGTAACATGATTGACAGGAAAGAGAGGGATCTCGAATAAGACTAGATGTGTGATTTTATAAACCAGGGTTCAATATACTTAGTCATCTCTAGTTGTTTTTTTGGGGCAACACTCCTCCAAAAATACTCAGTTTGCTCAGGCCTTGTTGCCCGAAATCCTCAATAATCAGCTTTACAAGATCATGTGAACAAAGACAGAAAGAAATGGGGTTTAACATCCCCTTAACACAAAATAGGTCTTCTGGGACTAACATATGGTTCAATTTTATTTCAATAATTCACTTGTGTGTAGGGGTTTTTGTGGGAGGAAACCGGAGGAACCGGAGAAAACACACGATGTTGGACAGGCAACCTTAATCCTTGTCACGTACACCCCGAATGATAAAACGTGCATGCACCAACCGTTTGGCAATCCAACTAACGCACACAACTCTGGCATAATAAGATCAGATTATTACAAACCGATGAGAATGAAAATATGTGGACAGACATTAATTATAATTGAAAAGTCGGTGAATATGTTTTAATATCCATGTAGATTCATTATATAATCAATCTCTTCAGTTTATTTTCACCCACAGCGACAGTGAGATTTACAAAACGACTCGTCAAGAGCTGTAAATTCTGTTTATTAATTTATTATTAATGGTCTATCAATGCTACACGCTTGTCTTTTAAAAGCAAAACCTTGTCTATTTACATCCATGCATATCTATCGAGTTTATCGGTATTCATACTCACACAAATAACCAAACAATCTCATACAATTCTCAAGTTTTACTTTCAATAGTACTCCCCGTCATAAAAACATTATTTCCTTGCTTGAGTAGATCTACATACTTCCAGTTGTTGTATTTGGATCGATATTTAAGCGTACTGTTTGATTATTAGTAAATAATAAATATTGGTTCTTAACAATAAAACAGACCCCCAGACCGCTTGCACTGAAATATTTTTCTTTAATAATTAATAGGGTGGGGGGGGGGGGGGAATGAAAGAGCACGTGCATTGCATCATGACGTCTTGTCATTGTGTCAACTGGCATGGTTTTGATTCCCCAGTTGTACATGACAAGGAGTAGGGTCGCCTGTCCAACCTTAAGGGTTTCTCCAGGTCCTCCAGTTTCCTCCAACTGCTAAAGAATATTATTATACAACATGTATCCATCGGTATGTTATTAAACTGACCTCAAAGCATGTGTTTTATTAGCAGGAGGTTGGTTACACCTATTTGTTAAGGCCAGCTCAATTTTTGTCAAGGTCGCCGAGATGTGAATAAGGTTAGCGCAAGAGATTGTTGGCGAGATTATCGGTTAGGGTTAGGGTTAGCATTGGGGCTAGGCCCAGAGTTAGGGTTGGGATTAGCACTAGCCCTGTTTACATCCCGTGACCTATGACGTAAAATTGGACTAGGCCCAGAGTTAGGGTTGGGATTAGCACTAGCCCTGTTTAGATCTAGTGACCTGACGCAAAATTAGACTGGTCTTATCTACTACTACTACCTGTTTTAACGTCAGCTTCCACAGAAGTGATATCGCAGACAAACTGGTCTTATGATTAGGACTTACTAGGGCTGTACGATATTCTCGATATAGTCATTTATCGCGATATGGTATTTTCAGACCCAACTACGATATCATGTGGCCAAATATCGTCGATATAGTGGTTTATTGAATATCGCCAAAAATTTCAAATATCGAAAAAAATTATCATAAAAATAGATAATAAATGCACCATACAGGAGTGGAAATTAGCCGAAGGCAATAAACTATAATAAAACTAATGTTTTGAGAATCGTTAAATGTAGAAAACACTAGCGCACTCTTAGCAGCCGTTTTTCACTGCATCATGTATGCGTTACTTTTACTTTGTTTTTAGTCGACATTAAATTGTCAGTTGTTATACTACATGTAAATTTCCCACTACCACGCTATAAATAGTTTGTTTTAAAAAACGAATATTTTTAGAAAACACTACGAAAATTAATTTCCGAAAGAGTGAATAAAACGATCTATAAATAAATTACTACTGTCACTGTTGGGCCAAACGAATGCTTGAATGGAATATAGTATGGATCATAGTATTTGTTACTGTTTGAACTTATTATATATGACTTGAAGACAGCGTCTACTTACTTTCGCTGCATGTGATATTTGAGAATTTTCTTACGCAGGATCACAAGCAGACGCTTTTTAAACATCAGCGGTTGTATTTAATTTAATTATGGAAGGTACTAGTAGACCCACACAGGAAGTGGAGGTCCTAGTTGAAAAAGAGAAATAAGTACCCAAACGAAAATGCGCAAGATGTGTTTTGTTCATTTTGATAAATCTATATTTTAAAAAAAGCAAAGTTCAAAGCAATTCTTACCTACAATTTTTACCCACATTGTAAGCTTTAATGCATTTATATTTAATTTATTTGATAGCAAAGTGACATTATTATTAAATATCGCGATATTTAACTATATCGTTGAAAAAAATGGCAATATCGATATGGTCCCTTTTTGCAATATCGTACAGCCCTAGGACTTACCCATAAAGACAGTGGATGTAGCAAGAAAATGAAGATATACAGTTCTTCCAGGTCAATACACATCTTAATGAAAGTGTCAATCAAAGACTTGATCAACCAGCCATGGGATTATTGAATCAGAACAATTAAAACTACTCAGTCAGAAAATTGAAACACTGTTGTACAATTATTTGTCGATTACGGTACATGTATGTTCAGATCATTTGACTCTTGTGATGCAGACAGGTTCATTGTAAGACTATTAGCAGCTCTTCTGTACCGGGGCCCGATTTCAACGTGCACTGCTACTGAAAAACAACATGGACCTTAATGAGACTTTGGGGCCCCTAAATCCAGCATACAAAAGATTTTGTTTGGAGACTGCATCAGTCAAACAGTAAGGGGACTGGGCGCTTGACTAGGATGCCTCAAGTTAATCAAATGTCTGATGTCATAGGGTCAAAAGCTGCTTGTATGACCCCTAATGCTACTGAAACAAAATGCCTATCTGTATTTCAATCAAACTGGAACTGAGAGAGAGAAATGGGGTTTAACGTCCACTCCACACAACTAGGTCATCATGGAACTAATATACCGTTCAATTTTATTGCAATAATTCGCTTGTGCGTATCTAGGATCCAATCTGTATCACGGAAGAGTGAATCGATCGGAAGAATGAATCGATCGTTACGATGAAAATGATAAACACAATTCAAGGTAAAAGTTTGTTGATTTGACATACACAACACACGGTCAACTTTGACAGGTGTAAAATTTTCGCACACATTCATTTGATGGACATTTCCTATATCTCACCTAATTCTATAGCAGACATTTTAAACAATGATTCCTGATCTATCTATACCAGCTGCCAGCATTATACACTAATAAATCCTATCTTTTTTTTTTTTACACTATTCTGCTATCTCCAGAGATTGCCAATATTTTTTACGTATTTTCATTTGAAGAAAGGTGTTATCTCGCCCATGATTGAAGACGGATGACGCACGACGCAGCTGATGTATATTTTCTAATTGTCTTTTTTTTCATTGTTTGTGTACGGTTTATTAATATCAACTGTCATGAGATTAAATCAAGAACTATAACTAATCAGTTTAATAAGTTCAGACGCCTGGTTTCATCAAAAAATTCTACTCTCTCCATTTTAAATTTCTTTGGCTGTTTCGATATTAAAATTAAAATTAATTTTTGTCTTCATATTTCCTAAGCAATTTATACGTTCGATTCCAGATAAATATACTTTTCCAGCACTTTCGTACTTTAAATTTCTTTAGCTGTTTTTGATATTAAAATCAATGTATGCATCAAAAACTTCCTTTGTGATGTAGATACTTCTTACTCTAGTCTGTACCCATCTAGAAGTTTTAAGCATATATCTTTTTTAAACTAAATGGCTTCTTCTTGAGCGGAAAAGGAAAGATAAGAAGACGATTATTACCAACGTAACTAATAAATTCCTGATCAAAAATTAATAAAACGTGTACAATCGCATGCTTTAAGCCTTGGCATAAATACTATAAATTAATACGCATCTTCATCCATTCACTTCACTATTCAAGATTTCTTAGTTCGCATGAAGTCAACAGATGTCATTTCAAGCTCTTGTAGGAAATTGGAACTTAGAGAAAACGACAAAAAAATATCTTTCTTTGACACAAGCCATCTACTCTTGTTAGAAATGTCCAAATGTAATAAAAGCGATTAAAAGGAAATGTTTTTAATAAAAGAATTGAAAGCAATTCAGTGAGAAAACATGTCGCTAATTGCTGACTCAGCTTGTTCTATTAGATCAGACTAGAAAAAGACATGAACCGTGATTTATTATTAGAACTAAATCACAAGTGACCGCTAGAAAGTGTGATTACGACCCCCATACAAATTCTATTTGCTTTATCTCTGCCAGTCACAATAGGCCTATAATGGCCAATCTGATCGTTATATTGTTCATCTACAAGTGGTCATCTAACCTCTCTCTCTTTCCACTGGTCAATATTATTATACAGACCTGTCCAGACTCCAGACACACAGACAAAATCCAATAATCCACGAGCAGATTGAACAGAATATCAGATAATTAAAATCAGAGGATAATTACATTAATCTGTACAAATCTAATGTTCTTCAAACAGATGGACTACAATAACTCTTTGATCATTACTAAAATCATAATGTTGCTGGCAAGCCTGGAATTAAGGCACCTGTCACTGACAATGTCAGGCATAGATTCAGGCATTGTCAGGCACAAACTGCTGGTGCCTGTCATTTTGTCTTTTTTTAATGATATTATTAATATATGTCCAACATTAAGTTGAAAATGTCAGGTACTATTTCATTAATGCCTGCCATTTTGTCAGGTACATCTACAACTGTTATTTCCAGGCCCGGGGCCTGCTTCACGAAATTTTAACTAAGATAATAATTTGATTAGATAATATTATATTGATTTTTGTGCTTAGCCAATCAATTTTGAAGTATCTACTAAAATTTTGATTTTATCTTTAGTTAAGATTTTGAGAAACAGGGCGCTGGTTACTGGATTCCAGTTGTGCATTTTTCGACCAATATCTAATATTTCATGACGTAATACAGATTATTTATTTTATTTATTTCACATTTAATTTCTCTAATGTCTATTCAACTTGATTATTTCACATTTAAATAAAGATGCATTAGCTGACCGTTCTCGATATTACAATAATTGGCCAAATAGACAATGTAAAATGAATATATTGAAAATTTCATTCAAATTACTTTATCCTGAGCCAAGTTATCACTGTTTGTGGTTCTGATAAGATGTGTACATGTACATGTACATTGATTGTACCACGGTACTATAAACTAAATCATTAAATGGCCGAACTGTTGAAGCAAAAGATTATCCTAACAACTGAAGGTGGCCCTGACTTGTTTGCATCACCTGTAGAGAAAGTGAACATTGAGAAATTTTTAGTTCATCATATATTTGTACATGTAAATATGAACAGTATGGATCGGGTATGCTACTTCAAAATTTTGCTAATCGGACATTTTTAGTTGGGGTTAATAGAGGCGAGAACTAAGTCACCAGAAGTCCTTTCTCAGCTTCAGGAAATAGTGTCAATAAGCTTCCATTCCATTTAATAGACTTCTCAACAACAATTATTTTTATGTTATACATGTATATATCCGGTTCCGAATAACCAAAAATAGGTGTACCTTGCTATTTTTTATATTTAATTCCTGCATTGTATTCAAATTTATGTTAGTAATATTCCTACAAAATTACATGCTTTTGTAATATCTAAAAACATGTAATTTTGTAGGAAAGCCTACTTCAAAATTATGTGTCATCATTAATGAAAGCAAAACTTCTGTGATACATAATCAATCATGCTTATTATCAACAATAATCAGGATGATTGGTAGTTATACACTCCGTCTAGTCAATATATTTTGGAATTTTGAATATTATTTACCATATCTTGATGTCCAACAGGGCATATTCCTTGTCAGACTTTTGGAAAATTGCGTGGATGTGTCCAGAATATATGGGCGAAATAGCATTCATACTATATATATATACATGTAAGGACTGATATTCCTTTCAATGGTCCAACTTATACAAATTTTACAATTTCAAAATCCCTCATATATGACGTTCAGTGGCTTTAAAGAGCCAACCCACCATCCAGCTTCACGGACAAGAGGAAACCATGTTCCACATTCTCTAACTACACTGGGACAGAAACAGGGACCAGTTCAATATTCATTTAGTCACCATGTATCTCTTTGTATGATCTATTTTCACACAAATCCCAAGTTGAAAAAGAATAGGTCGCAAGAGAATAACACTTTTATATGGAGATCGGTAAACAAGATGAAACAAATGTCAATACGTGTGACTTTTACAAGGAATCCATTTCGGTACATAATGGGGTTAATATGTATTATTCTGAATCCTGAAAAAGGTCAACACCGCTTGTGTAAGGGTTACCAATGGTGAACATCAGAATATTCAAAAAGGTCAGCACCACGTCTGTAAGGGCTACGCGATGACGAAAGCGTGTAACCTGTAGTGCTAAAACTTTAATGGCCGTAGCCTGCCATTATCACCTGATTGTGTAATCTAATGACATGATGCCAGTCAATAACGATAGTAACTTCTGATATGTTTAATATTGATTTTATATGACAAGTCTCCAGCGAATACTTAATATTAAAAGGATTATTAGTAACTACAAGAGTTTAACGCCCGATTAACTCCAAGCCTCTATTACTCATTACCTCGGACAAATCCATGACAACTTACCATTTTTTATGCCCCACTCTGGTTTTGATAAAGCTCCTTACTCACAACTTGGAAGTTTATTTTCTGTTTGAAAGCAAGCAATAGAATTTAATGGCGCTAATTATCAGAACGCTTGATCTTTAAAAACTATTTCTTCCCTTTATGATCCTAAAACGTCTTCAAGTCATTAAGAACGTGTTGCATCTTCCATCTAATACAAAAGAATGCAAATAATACAAGATTGGGCTTTTAAATGAAATGGGAGTTTAACGTCCTACTTTTCAGATCAATCTGCGTTAATGAAGACGAACATATGGCATGCAATGTGCTATGAGGGAAATTTTGCCTGGACAGCGTCAAATTCTAAATGCCAAGGGTTCCTTTACATGCACATAACCTTAAGACATGTTCTTGTCCGATCCAAAGGACTAGACACTATTCCTTGCCAGGCCCTCCCGTCCTGCACGACTGACAAGGGGAAACCATACTAGTATTGAGAGGGGTTCACTAGTCCGCCCCTATAAGTAGGGGTGTGTGATAATAGTCGATTTGGTACGGTGTTAAAACCATGTGGAGAGATATAAAAATAATTAATATAAAATTTTTTTCGACCCTCGACACCCCTAACCCCCATATTTTTCGGACCGTACGGCTTGGCTTCCTGAACATTTGTTAAATAACACACACTCCCCCCCTTACTATAAGAAATATACTATAAATATGGGTATCAATAAACCGAACATTAACCCACCCTCTCCCTAATAATAGATATGAGTGGACTAATGAACCATAACCCAACCCTAATGATAGATATCAGTGGACCCACGGAATAGTGAGCATTCCCTGCAATATTTACACTTTAAATGAAACTGTCTTTAAAGTCTCTGAGCTTAATCTGAGTGATAATACAGGAACAGCTTATTACAAACTATGATATCATGAAAGTTGAATCTTTAATAGGAATATCAATCTAAACATGATTCAACTCCATTCAGTATTGACAAAGATATCATGAATTGAAAATTCAATTGATTTATTCTGCTTGGGCTGCTACCTGTGTGAATATTAAGGTACGGCATCATCTTATGTTTCATAAAATCTAATTGATGGGTCTATTTTCAATTCGATTTTAAGCCATAAGATTAATTATCTAGTGTAGATATTTTCATTTTGTTTAAATATTAAATCATAAATTAATTTAACACGGATTAAGCTAAAAGAAATCTGATATTTTTCAAAGAAAGCAATTGATGTACAGAGAGTTTAAAGGGATATTACAACTCCCATGATACAATAATGTTATTTAAAATAAGTGAAGCATGTTTATGTAATTCTATAAAACTAACACAGCGACATAGAAAACACGAGAAAAAACCCTGACATGTCCAATTGTCAACTGACAGTTACCCCAGTCAACCAAATCTTCTGAGACGAAAATCAGATTTCTTCAAGAGGAGAACCGTCATAATTAACACCACATGAACAGCAAAATATCAAGCAAAGATTTCAAATCTAGCTAAAATGTACTCCAATTCATAATGCAATAAAGAGAGAGAGAAATGGGGTTTAACGTCCACTCAACACAAACTACGTCATTTCGGGATTAACGTATAGTTCAATTTTATGTGAATAAATCGCTTGCGTGAGGGGTCATTAGCAATGAGGGCAAACCGGAGCAAGTGGAGAAACCTCACAAGGTTCGACAGACGACCTGACTCCCTGTCATATAAAACAAAGGAATCAAAACCATGCCAGCTGCCTCAATGACAGCATATACGCGCCACCCAATCCTCTATTTAATAAAGAAAATCAAATTAAAGTATTAAAGTAAAGGAGAGAGAGAAATGGGGTTTAACGTCCACTCAACACAAACTAGGTCATTTCGGGACTAACATATGGTTTTTAATTTTATTTCAATAATTTGCTTGCGCATAGGGGTCATTAGCAGTGGGAGGAAACCGGAGTGCCCGGAAGAAACCCACGAAATTGAGAAGGTGCCCCTATCTCCATACCACATATGCTCACACCAGGGATCAAAACCACAGTCACAAGCCAGAGGTGACCGGCCAGCTAGAGGTCGAAGCGCGGCACTACTGAAAGGAATTGAACCATTTTTTAGACTGATTTTATTTATAGAAATTTAACTTTCACAATATTTCAGTTTGTAAGAGATTTAAAATCTCTCAAACGATGCTTAGTGACTTTTACATGCACACCAATTTGAAAATGAAACCTCGGTCTTTTGTCCAATCTGATTATTATACAAATAATGATCAGTGGGATTATGTTTTATAGGTGGCGCTGGCTTGTTTGAATGACGCCAAATGTTGACAATTTTTTTAATTCATCATATCTTCGTAAATACTGAATGAAATTGAATGATTTTTGGATCGATATTCATCTTAAACATCCAACTTTCACAATATTGCAGTTAAAAAAAGATATAAAATCCCTGAGTGACAAACGATCAGTGGCTTTAATAGAACTACTTATTTGCAGAGTATAGAAGTTGGTGGACCACCTCCTTTAAAGTTAATTTTCTTGTCAGTTTATTTAGCGAGAAAAGTCATCAAACTTCAATCAAATATTGTTAGGTGAGGTTATTATAGAATATTAGCTACACGTCAGAATGAACATCAACAAGCTTCAAAACTTCTCTACCAAAGGACGGATTTTTTTAAAACAGGAAAGTAAAAGTTAATAAAATAGAGACCAAACATTTGATGTTGTTTAGGCATAAAATAATTACAGTTGTAGCTGCTCGAAATTGAAGAACTGCAAAATAGCAGGTATTAACTGCTGCACCGAATGCTGTCAGGTTACGATAGAACCAGAAAGTAGTTAATGGCAGGCAGGCAGGCAGAAAGCTAACAACACAGATATTGATTATCTAAAACACTAAGTTAAGCAGGGCTCTCTTTAAAATCCAATACCGGCTTGTTAAGAATACCCTTTGACTTTGATCATATTTGATTTCCGACGACTTGAGCCTATCTCCATGTCACTTTTCAGTAATCGACCAGCATATTTCTGAAAAGACGGTTACATGCCTTTAGTCTGCAGTTTAACTCACGATATCCCATCATCTTGATCAGTAGTTCATTCTTAAAACAGATACAAAGGGAAGCCCCTGAATTTTTATAAAAGTTCAAACAATTCCAGATTAATCTAATAAAATATCAAAAAGATAAACTTTATTTTATAATGTTTTTCAAAAATTCTTAAGATGTCAATCAACCACAATCACTGAATTTTATTTCGATAATCAAATCAAACAAGATAACAGAATATTCTAACGCAACAAGATGGAGGATAAAAAAAATCTTTTAACTTTGACATTTTATATCACTAGAGAAAGAGCTAAAATTGGATAACTCTAACATATTCCATTATTATTGAATGACAACGCTTTATATGTTTTTTTTTTGCCCAGATCTAATGAGGCTAATGTAAACCCATTCAAAAGAAAAGTTACTGTTGATGTTGACCTGTTGTATAAAAAATATAAATCCATCTTTGATGACATCAAGAAGCGAATCTGCACAACAAAAAAACATGACATGACTTCATTACCAGGGTTTTTACGCATCCTTTGAAATCTGCACATCACAAGGAATTAACGTCAGATTAATCAAGTTGGATATAATATTGTATGGCCAACAGATAAATCCTTCATTCTACCATTCAACAATTCATTATAGACCTGTATTGATATATACATGGAGAGAGAGAGAGAGAGATGGGGTTTAACGTCCACTCGACACAAACTAGGTCATTTCGAGACTAACATATGGTTTAATTTTATTTCAATAATTCGTTTGCGTGTAGGGGTCTTTAGCAGTGGGAGGAAACTGGAGTACCCAGAGAAAACCTACGAGGTTGAATACATGTAGACAGATCTGCTTCAAGGTATATCGCAAAAGATTATTAAACCAATAATATGTACTCTACATGGCCTCGCTGGATACCATCAAATACAATTTATAAACAATCTGCTCTTTCTCAAAGATGGCCACTGATTTCATTAATTCATGTCAGTTCAGATACAATTAGAACTGCCACAGTTCAAAGATAATCTAATTAAGTGATTATAAGCCTGTCTCTTGGGTACAACTATATTGTGTATAGAACATGATGTACTTCATGTGCATTGTATAATCTAAGTGGGTAAAATAGCCTGGAGATTGCGTGTTCGATCCCTGCATTGGCAGAGAAAGTTCATCCAGTTTTTCCGACATGGTTTCCCTTGTCAGTAAAGCGGGGGCCTATTTCACAAAATTTTAACTAAGATAAGATCTGAATTTTAGTTATTTGATTGGACAATATTAGATTGATTTTAGTTCTTAGCCAATCAAACTTGAAGTATCTACTAAAATGTGGATTTTATCTTTAATTAAAATTTCGTGAAACAGGGCCTAGGATGGAGGACCTAACAAAGACAGATGTCTACAGGGGCGGATCCAGGAATTTTTGCAGGAGGGGGTTTGCCAGGTTTCTGTTACGGATATCTGCTATCATCGTCTCTAAATTACATAGGCATACATACAAATTAAGCTTTTTAAACAGAGAAATCATTTTTATACTGATGTAGGATCACTTTGTGATGTAATTTCATTGATCCAAGGCATTATTTTTTTTTATGTAGCTGAGCAAGGGGGGGTTTGGACCCCCCAAACCCCCCCTCTGGATCCGCGCCTGGTCTAGTCATTTGGATGAGATAAAAACAGAGGTCCTGACCTGTGTACACATTGGTACATAAGTAAAAGTTCCATTGGCAGTTGGATTTCAATATAAGAGTAGGTCATAGTGCTGCTGCTCGGGCAAAATTTCCCTTATAGCACACAGTATGGCATCTAGTATGCCTGTCTTCATTAGCGCAATCGGAGTAGAACAGTAGGACATTAAACCCCAAATCATAGCACACGGTATGGCATACATGTATGCCTGTCTTCATTAGTACATTTGGAACAGAACAGAGGGACATTAAATTCCATTTCATTTCATTGTATATAAAATATTGTAAACTTTAATAATCACCACTTTCTGGAGTCTTATACCTTGTGATGTAACAACTAAATCTGCTTATTGCAGGTTGTTTTAGAGATTCTAGAAAGTTAAAAACCTCTCAGGTGGCTTAAAACTTTGAAAAGATGAGCAGTTTTGAAGGAGAGGGAGAGAAAGAGAGAAAGAGAGAAGTTTTATGAAGGAAACACAGAAAAGTAACCAAACATACTACTAGCTTTCACCTTCACAGTATCTCTAGCAGAGCAGGACCTACATGTACGTGTACCTTCATAGTACTACTACTAGCCCAGGGACCTACAAGATCTTAATATGGTTCCAGATATGTATATATATACGTACATGTACAATAAATATCCTTTTTTAATTTCAGCAAGATTTCCCCATGGAGCACAATTGAAATTAAACTGGGCTTACTGGACGCAATCAATAATAAAAGCCTGTAATAGGTGACCAGCAAATCTTGTCTACATTTATTAGACATTATCAACAAGATGTAGTAACTATTGAGGAGCTTTCAGATCTTTTCAAACTTGTTTAATATCAGACCGTAATTAGATTCCAGTTCACAAATGTCTTGAAATTAGCATATAGAAGAATTCTGTTCCATCCACTGAGGCACTGTAAAGGTCAGACTCTATTGAAAAAAGACGTATGAGCTATTTAGTAGAAGGCGCCATGCATAAATGAATGAACATGAATTTAAATTAAAACCTGAATTAAAAGCTAATGTCTGGTTTAATGGTAGGAGCAAACTGATGAACATAGAGTAGTTTATGATGAGATACATATGCATATCAATAAAACCACATTTATCATTTTCTGGCACTTTATTTAATTACATGTGCATGTAAGGAATATTATGAGAGTCAATATCAAGCCGGGAAATAAGGCACCTGTCACTGACAATGTCCGGCACAGATTAGGGCTTTGTCATGCACTAAACCTCTGGTGCCTGTCATTTTGTGCGGCACTGATTTATCTTTTTAATTGATATTATTAATACATGTTCGGTACTAAGTTGAAAATGTCAGGTACTATTTTATTTGTGTAGGGGGTCTTTAGCAGTGGGAGGAAGTGAGAGGAAACAAGTGGACATAGAAAACCATACAAGATTAGAGAGAGAGAGAGAGAGAGAGAGAGAGAGAGAGAGAGAAATGGCGTTTAATGTCCACTCGACACAAACTAGGTCATTTCGGTATTAACATATGGTTTAATTTTATTTCAATAATTCGTATGCGCGTAGGGGTCTTTAGCAGTGGGAGGAAACCCACGAGGTTGAGAAGGCGCCCCCATCTCCATGCCACATACATGTACGCTCACACCAGGGATCGAAACCACAGCCTTAAGCCAGAGGTGATCGGCCAGCTAGAGGTCGAAGCGCGGCACTCTAGACCACTAGGCCATTCAAACACCCCATACAAGATTAGACAGACAACCCTTCTCCCTGATAACATGTATGTGCAAGCTTGGGTAGAAACTTCACCTTTTGATATGATGAAAGACCTTAAGATATAAGCACATGCTTGAGACCAGTCGACCACACAACCTCCATACTCCTCGCAGTGTTTCGTTTGATTAGAGCTAATCCCACTACTCACTGCTGTAAATAGAGAAAATTCTTGTTCTAAATTATTATTGGTCAACAACAGTCCCATTAACAACCAATGGCATAATCGTTAAATTTGAAATAAAGTTCCAAACCGGACCAAATGTTTTAACATAACATTACGTCGCGATTCATGTTTTTAATTCTATTATGCCCATGGCAGAATATTGTAGAAAAACTAATTGTGTGACAAACGAGGCTATCAACAATGTAAATAATACTGTGTGAAGACGAACAATGCTTTCACCATTTTTAATACATTAAATCACTTTCCAAAGTTTTAGGGAAGACCTCATAGTAAACGAAGGGCTGTCATGTTCCTGTACATGGGATAGATTTGATTGAACAGGGAGAATACACAGTTCACTCCCTCAAAAGCTCAAGTATCAGAAATTAGAAGCCAATCCAGCAATGGGCAGAGAGGGATTTCTCGGACCATTGCATCAAGAATATGCCCATCCCTCAAATGGCAATATTTAACGAAAATACTATATATTTTAATTGTGGAAAGAGGGATTGTGCACACAGCATGGTTTGCTTTCAATGTTTTTACATTTTTGTTGGATATTTTTACTGTAATTGAATTGCCAATTTTTCATGGCTTAATACATTCTAAAAATGCCAATTGGAAGCTATTCTGGCTAAGTGGGTAAGATGCTGGCTGGCTAGCCTGGAAGTCCCATGTTTTATCCCTGCGCTGGCTGAAAAAGTTTATAAAGATTCTATGATGTGGTTTCCTCTTGTCGGTGGTGAAGGACATGGGCCCTGGCAACAGACAACAAATAGTCGGTTGGATGGGTTGAAAAACCAAGGTACTGCGCATATATTGGCCTTGGAATTCAAAAGTACAGTAGGCAAAATTTACCTTATAGTACACTACATCTCCCGTAATCTGGAAATACCTAGTAACACTGTTGAATGTAAATTTGAGAAAACAAAGGAAAACTGTTTTGTTTCAGAATTAAGCTACTGAATATAAAACCAATTTTATTTTGTCTTTTTAGATGAAGATAGTTAGAAGCCTTTTCAGTGAAGAAGAAAAAAACCCTATTATTATATACATGTGTACTAAGTCAAAATATGGTTCTAACTCAATTTTAACCTAATTTTGACTTGCTATTTTTTTCCAGATTACAAATTACATGTACAAACTCATGACTATCAGTGGTAAAAAGAGGCCAATCAAAGACACCCAGAGTGTCCACAAGATTTTGACCGTTCTTGCTTAGAGAGAGAAATGGGTTTAATTTCCACTCAACTTAAACTAGGTCATTTCGGGATTAACACAAGGTTCAATTTCATTTCACTAATTCATCTTTTTTGCCTGAGTTTGTAAATTTGTGCGTTACCCTTTCAATGAAGTCGGGCAAATCGGATAGAAGAGAGGGATATGTTTTTAACAGCGTGTTGTGTCTCTCATACTGGTTCTAGCGGGGTAGGCAAGGTCTTATTTTCTCACTACGAATCTACGATGTTCATTTACTGACACGCGATCGTTTAGCAGTAAAAAGTTGTCCAGTAAAATTGACTGGAAACTCAAACTTTATCGCAACGGAGTCAAGTACACGGTCTCTAGACGTACAGGCGAGTGTAACGAGACTGACCTCCAAAGCCGGACTACTAAATACCGTGCTCCAAAATACCACGCTCGTCCCTATTGCTTCTATACAAATGTAACGTGGTACGAGATTTGGGTACATGTACCACATACTTTTCGTTTAAGGAGATTTTACTTTATTAAAAGCTAATTTACACGGTCTCTGGACGTACAGGCGAGTGTAACGAGACTGACATCCAGAGCTGGACTACTAAATACCATGCTTCAAAATACCACACTTGTCCCTATTGCTTCCATAAATGTAACGTGGTACGAGATTTGGGTACATGTACATGTACCACATACTTTTAGTTTATGGAGATTTTACCTTATTAAAAGCTAATTTTCATTTGAATAGAAGCAGTAAGGTGAGCGTGGTATTTTGAAGCGTGGTATTTAACCGCTGCCAGGGGAAGATTGGCTATTGTGCCAAACTGACCAGTAGTGAATATACGCTAGGCTGCTACAATCACTGACATCCGTGCAAGCTCAGGATATTAACTTAAATTAAATTCTAAAATATTTGTGGAAGTAATAAAGCTCTTTTAAGTGAATTAAAGTGTAGGTAGGCCTACATGATGAGTTTAGTACCGGTATTCGTAAAAGTAAATTAAATAAAAATAGGCACAATTCTTTCCGTAACCAGTTTACATTATCACATATAAATGTAAACATAGCATTAGCATACATGTCACACGTAGAATGCATGTGAACTTTATAAAGGTCAGTCATCTTCCACTACCTTTCATCCTTTGACTCTGTGAAAAACTATAGATTGCTAATAGTAATTGACACTATTGAAATTGTACATTTCTAGAGCTATATAAACCACACGGGAACTGCTTCGTCTAGAAGAATCTGGGCATCTGAATTAACCTATTGACTGTAAACGATTCGTCAATGCTACCAACTGTCTTTACTTCGAAATTTGAAGCCAGTTCAAGTTCAAGACCAAATAATAATAATGGCATTGAAAGTAGACACTATAAATTGTTGACAATATTTCAACCATTTCTTATTGTCACTTTGCTTCCGCACCCCTCTTTCTTTGTAAAATTCTCCTATGCTAGATATAGTAAATATGTTCAAGAAATTATATAAATGTGTTCGTTTTGACAAACTTACCTTGCCATTCACAGGAAATGAACAAAGATTACCCCCCTTTCTTTGTTTTCCTATGTAGTCTCATTTGTCAAGAAAGGAAATTCTCTTGGAGCAAAATATGAGACTTGTTAATCAAGAGGTTACGGGAAATACAATTTTTAAATCCAATTGTATTACCAAAACGAAATTTATAATTTCACGATTATTGATGTACTCATCTATTATAAAACTATTAATTTGTTATTTTCATTTGCTATTAGAAGGATATATATTGTATCATATAGTAAATAGACTCCCTTCACTTTTTCCTGTTTTATTTCGTTTACTTTTAATTACAAATCTGTATTTTGATTCATTTCCCGCCATTTTTCATTTTCATATTAGTAAACATTCTGACTTTCAAAATAAAATGGTTTGTTTGTGTACATTTAAAGACCCTCTGATGCTTGTAAGTGATTAACTGAATAGGGCCCCATGCAACATTAACTGTTGTTAGGCCTGATTAATTCTAGTAGGCTTAATGGCTTAGTAATAATTTAAAATTGATGGGCATACATACGACAATACAATCGTTTGGGCGTTTGTCACTGTTTGTGTTTTACTTTTGCCAATTTGGGCTGTTCCATCGGATGTCTGTTGGTAGAATGCAGCCTGCCTGAAGACACAAAATGTCAAACTACAATAACCATCGCTTGTGTGCATGCAAATCAATATCAAATCTTTGATTGAAAATTTTAAAATTTTTTTTTTAAAATCACCAAAATCATCCAATTTGTACTGTCTCCAGTTTAAATTGTATTTTTGATAATGGGTGTCCAATTTACAATTACAAGCATTATACAAAAATGCATTATAAATCATTATACAAAAATTCACATCAATAGTTGATTGATTTTGAACTATGTAACAGTGATCGAGAAATTAAATACTGATATAATCCTTGAGTGGCATTTAGCGATTGAGCAAATTAAAAAACCACAACACAATTTAAATTTATATGGAAAACAATCACCGGTTTATACACATATATAGCACGACGTTTCGACAAGTTTCCTCTTATCGTTATCAAGTACAAATAATGAATTAGTAAACTATTTATGAATCCTAGCGTATTCAATACCAGGCTAATTCATTACCGGTATTATAGGGTTGGTTGATCGGTATATAAAGGTGCTAAGTAGTACTCTGTCTATGGGTGTTAATTAATCAATTAAGACAAGACAATAGAAGGATTAACAAGGTATTTATTATATATTTTAAATAGTCATAATACAAACAAGAGTTGAAATATTTAATATTCGAAGACAATATTTACATATAAAACATTGTATTCAGTTGATGCGATTAATAATAGCCATAGTTTCGTATTCAACTTTGAACTGAGTATTAATACGTTACTATTAATATTATATATTTTAAATAGTCATAATACAAACAACTAATGAAAGCAAGCAAAATCTGTGAAATTATAAATACATACCTGTACATTTTCTATGCTGCCATAGATTACACTCTTCACACTGAAGACCTTCTTGTCTTGGACGCACGGTCGAACGGCAAGCGATACAAGGATCCATTCGAATTAGGCTATACTTAACTTGATATGTATCTGAGATACCGATATCAAATGGTGAAAGTTTCATATTTTATTCGAAATATATACAAATTCCAAGCTTGCATCGGAATTGGTTTGATGTTTAAAATACAAAATAACAAAGCCGGGATTTACAATCTCAAGCTTAAGATTAAATAATTTAAACAACAACTCAATAATAAAAAAAAACAATTTTAATACATCAAACACCAATCATTAATTAATAATTATCGTATAGGCTTCTATCCACACTGATGAGTACTATCAAAATAACAAATCTCAATACACCGACCAATCAAAATAAACAATCTCAAGCTTAAGATTAAATAGGCCTAATCTTAAACAACTCAATAATAAAAAAAAACAATTTTAATACATCAAACACCAATCATCAAAATCATCTATAATAATTATTGTACTGATGAGTACTATTTAGCACCTTTATATACCGATCAACCAACCCTATAATATACTGGTCTTGAATACGCCGATTTTACCGGTAATGAATTAGCCTGGTATTGAATACGCCTGATACCATATTTATAGTGATATAAAAAGAAGCCATTAGACCTACACATGTATGTTGTTACTGATTTGTTATTTTTTTTGTATATTTTACTTGACAGGATCTAAACTGATGTATTTATGTCGTTCCAGGTGTGATACAGATTTGATACAAACCCCCCAGCCCTGTTTCCTCCCAACAGCCAAAATGTCGATGAAAATGTTCAATTTTTTGAAGGAAGATACAAGGCTTTTTAAATTCCAGAACTGTATATACAAGATAAAAGTCTTATATGAGGATGAGAAAAATATGGCAGACATTATTCCTGATTTTTCTCAGAAAGATGCGAGTGAAGATCTGGAGAATGTTATTAGGGCTGTGTTGTATGTTTTGGAGAGAAAAGGAGATTTTAAAATGATAATCACAGAAATTTTTATTGTAACAGTTAAAATAAAACCGTGGAAAGCATCACAAAAAATCGGTTTTAAGAAAAATGGCCATATTATCAAATCTTGTCCATATATGATAGTTCTAAATGTAAGGTTAAAATTTAACCAAAGCAGCACTAGAAAATTGTCTGAGCTTTCACCGACACCATTAAGCAACGAATCTCTACAGAGCTTAAAAAATGATGCCTTAAACTCGAACGTACGAGTTGTGTTGAATAAATTGAAACTGCCACTAAATCAAAATAGAAATAATAATAATTGTACAAGTCAAATACGTGATAATCAGACATCTAATCAACTTTGTCAACAGGATGAAAATATTAAAGTTGGAAATACCCGTCCAATAATTGAAGAGTTTGAGGAGGAGTCAGTAACATCATCTGTAGAATCGTCTGATTGTCCTGCAGAAGATGCTGTTATCTATAGAAGAAGCCGAAAAAGAAAATTACAAAGATCACGAAGTTCATCACCTACTCCCGTTCCAACAGTTCAAACTAGAAGAGAAAAGAGGAAGAAAGGTGTGAGCAACGAAACAGACTCGATTGATGTCCAATTGTCAGTTCAGAGTAAGGACAAACAGAGCTCTATATCATTACGCTCTAAGAGCCGTCAATCTGGTACAGATCAGGCAATAGAGAGTCCTGTGAAACAGAAAACTGCTTTAGATCGTAACTTGAGAAAAAAAAGAAATCTAGTTCAGACTGAGGATGACAATGAGGGTCTTCGACTAAGATCATTTAAGAAAAGAGGCAGTAAAAATAAAAGTAGCAATTGTGACTTAGACTTGGAATCGGAGCAGCGTAAACAAACAAATATAAAAGTTACACAATTTAATCATAAGAAAGACAGACATTTTATTGAGAAAGAAGAGTTAGCAGAAGATATGAAATTACAGCAACTTGCTAAATCATCTCCTAGTGGAAATAAGAACCTGAAGCGCCGTAGTTCTGGTATTTGGAACATTGTTGAAACCTTCATTTCACCCGTTAAAAATGTTTTCTCCAGGAAATAGAATAATTGGCAGAAATGACATTATTTGAATTATATTTGCATTTTTGGATAATATTTCATGGTTTAATCCTTGCTTTACCGTATTCAAATTCATCATTTAACATTAAATCAAAAAAGAAATCAAAATATCGAAGGTAGATAATCAAATTTAACTATTTCAGTGAAAATCATTGGTGGTTCGGGCATAATCAAGATTGTTACACGTCCATACTCCATATGCTGTTAATTTATATTAAAAACAGAAGAAAAATTGAGTATTCATTTTGACCAGAAACTTACCTTGTACTTTCTTGGGCTGAATGGATTAACACGTGTGGACATTGCATCATTAAGGTCTGTCATTGAGTCAAGAGAAGTTTGATTCCCCACTTGAAAGTGACGAGGAAAAATGTTCTCCTGTCCTCTCACGAGTCCCACTGCTAAAGACCCCTACGTGCATGCGAATTCTCGAAATGAAATTGAACCATATGTTAGACCCAAAATGACCCGGTTTGTGTTCAGTGGACGTTATATCCCATTTAAAACAGTCTTATTAAAACTCCACAAATTCAAGTACATGCACATTTGACATTAGACTTGGACAATTGCGCATGAATTCACAGGCTTCTATTTTAATATTTCGTGAAAATTCCAAGACAGCAGTAATGAAATTGTTCACGATTGCTGGTCCACATAGTACTATTGTACTGTAATAGTTTTAAGAAGCCTTGGTTATGTTTATAGAAATTGTTTCGTTAAATAGATTTTTACTTATTTCAATAATAAGTGACATATAATTATTGACAAATTGTTTTAGTTTTGCTTTCACTTTCACTCATTGAAATTTACAAATTTCAGTAATGAACTATTGTAATTAGATTTTATTGTAACTTTTATTGTAAGTTTTTTTTATTTGTTGAATTTTAACCCTGTATATACATGTATATATGAATGTAATTAATTGTATGTATGGGAATTTTTATTGTTTTATGCAGACCCGAAAGTAATTATTTTAGTTACACATGTAGATGTAGCTATTGAACTTCTACCTGTGAGCCATGGCGACTCATTGATTACGATGTTCGCTCGGTAACCCGGTGGTACTATTTTCGATTCATGTGTTGGCCAAGAAAGATCATCAGGATTTTCCAACATAATTCCTCTTTGTCGGTGCAGATCCAAGGGCAAGGGGCAAAGTATGGTTGTTCGAATGGGACACAAAAAAGGTCCCATCGACATATTGGCTATTGGAATTCGATATAAGAGTGCATGTAGGTACATGTTTCCAGGCAACATGACTTGGCATTTGGAATTTGATATAAGAGTAGGCTGTGTAACTTCCCCCCATCACACTGTATGTCATGCTCATTTCCATTAGCCCATTAGGAGCTGAAGAGCAGGACCTCATATTTTGAAGGGAATATGTTGAAGATTTCAGTCAAATTACTTTATTCTGAGTGGAGTTATTGTTGGACGAACAGAGTAGTCTCTGTTGTCATTGCTGCCTTTGTTACGATTATATACAAAGTCTTTATTATACATTCTTTAATTGAATCATTAACTTCCAATTGTATTTAAATCTGTTAAAAATCAAATCCATCCCGTTGTCTATGATATCACCCCCCGGTGGAAGTGGACGTTAAACTCCAGACACATCCAAAGTTATGGAGATCTAATTTTGGGCTTAAAATGTAATAACATATCTAATTAAATTACTAATTCATATAACGTTTATTTCCAGGCTAGGTTTTATTTAGTTAATTAATTTGCAAGAAATAACATTTTTCCTGTTGAATTACGTTATTTTACAGTCTAATTAAAACACAGATTCTATTTTGTTTTGTTTTTCATAGTTCAAAATTTTGTTTTACTTGTCTTTACTACACTAGGTACTGGAAGAATTGTTATATTACCAGCATTTTGGGTGACATGAAGTATAAGTCACTGAAACGATATGTTACGGTAACTTCTTGGCATTCTCTGCACAGATTGGTCGTAAACACCTACATCGTAGAAACTTCAACGTTGATTTATTAATCAGTGTCTGACGCCATAGGGTATAAAGCCATTCGTTCGACCCCTGACGGTCTTCATGTATTGTAGGCCATCGAAAGTATAAAAAAACGAAACGAAATATAGATCTGTATTTTTATCAGATTGATAATGGTAAATTACTGAAGACTGTAGCTTGAGTTTAAATTATTTAAAATAGCATTATGCAAGAGCAAAATCTGCTTATTACAGGTCTTTCTTTAGGCCTGAAATGTTATCTAAATAATCAATTAGACATTAATTAACATATCCAGACCATAATAATCTCTTGATATCAAGGCTAGCCTTCGATGTTGGCGGATTAAAATCCTATATGCCGCTTCATGGCCGTTGATAATCAAATCAATCAAGTGGATAATCGAGATTATGCTGTTTATATTAATGATTTGAGTAATGATGACTGAGGCTATGTGAATATTTCAAACGCTTTTTTCTCGGCTAGTAGTGGATCAATTTGACTGAAATTTTCAGCAAATTACCTTTACACTATATAGTTTTTAACTATTATAGTGAGAACTGCCATCTCTTTATCTTATCTCCCATAATGTAACTTTAAGCCAAAACTTACATATTTTTCAAGTATAATTTATTATGCATCATATTGATGTAGTATTGTGGTATGAAAACATGGTACCTGTATATTTTATCATAAAATTAACATACACATGTAATCATGTTATAGAATTACAAAATATTATTCATGCAGGAGGGGGGTGGGTGGGGGTGGATATCTGAATGGTAAGCATGTGCTCGCTCTATCATAAAGCCTGTCATAGAGGCAAGTGGCGTGGTTTCAAATCCCTGGTTGTATGTGACAATGTGTACGGTTGTCTTGTTTGTCCAACCTTGTTGGTTTTCTCTGGCTAAGGACCTCAACGTGCAAGCGAATTATTGAAATAAAATTAAATCATGTTAGTCTTGAAATGAACTAGTTAAGTTAAACCCCATTTCTCCCTCTCTCTTCCCTGCCCCTATGTCAATCATGTGTTATAGCTATGCCCCTCCCCCCCCTGTCAATCATGTGTTACTGCCCTGCCCCCCCCCCCCCCCCACTGTCAATCACTTAGTATTTTTATTTATGACTATATATTTACCATGTAATTCATAATAATATTTAAATTGTTAGTCAGTATTATATAAACACAACTTTACAGGTTATTGGGAATAGTTTTAACAATTCATTTTATTAATTAATAATATATTTTTGCATTAAATAAATTGTTACAGATCATGAAAGTTATTAATCATGAATAAAGTTAATGATAAATTTCTTATCTTTTTATTTTAGTTGAGATTTAAATGGCATTAAATTTAGATGAGGTTTTGATAGAGAGATAACCAAAAATGTTGCCGAGCGTTGACATTTGTCATAGTGTACTAAACGTCACCGTGGGGAATCATTTATTAAAAAGGAAAGTGGCTGACAAGTGACATGTAATGCCATTGGTGGGATAAACCAGCGCTCGACTTTGTTGTATATGGGAAGCAACTCCATTTAGTTGTCGAACATTTTTTTATTCAATGCTGTTGCAGTCATAGATTTTGTTATGCGAGGAAAAGTAATAGAAAACATATTAAGACAGCTTGTGAATTATATATCATATAATATTGTGTGTCTTCTAAACTGAATCATGATAGTAATATATTCTTATTCCATAAAAGTGTGTTATTTGATGATAGTAATATATTCCGACCAGAAACTTTGGAAGCTAAAGGGAGGTAACTGTTAAATAGCTCTCTAGTAATTAAGATAAAATTGACCACGCTGGCGAGTGGCACGTTTCATCAGAAAATAAACACAGAACTTGACATATTTGAGTAAATTAATGAAATAAGGTCGATTATACTGGTGATCTGAAATGCCGACAGTTGCAGTAAAAAGAGATGAACTATTCCAGCTCTTGGGAAAAACATACAGTGAGTAGTTGTTAAAAGGGGAACACCGGACAGAGAAGGGGCCTAGGCTAAAATATTAAGTTTTATGAATTAATACTGTTGAAGATTCTTAACTCAATGTTTTCTATAATATTTAAAATCAAAAACAGAAATTAAAAATCAATATTTGTCCATTTCAATCAATATTGAGGTCGCTATATTTCTGTTTAAATATATATTCGATCCTATCCAATAATGAACTCTTTATAATCAGTATATATAATTATATACACCAGTTGTGATGTGGTTTCTTTTAAATTTTCATATTTAAATGTGTACTCCCAGATTTTTGTATCATAGGATCGTTTACTTTGTGCTTGATAACGACAAGAGGATACTTGTTGAAACGTTACACTATTAAAGTTGCTAGTGATTGTTATCCATAAAATTGTGCTTGTGTTTTTTCAATGTTAGTCCAATCACTAAATGCCTTATAAACAATATACCAGTTGTAATGAACAATAAGAAACATATCCAGGAAAGCAAAACAATGCCGAAGTAATTAGTAATGGCTGATATACGTAAAGGAATCCTCGGCAGTTAGAATTCAATGTAAGGGTAGGCCATAGTGCCGCTGCCTGGGCAAAATTTCCTTATTGCGCAGTCGGAGCAAAACAGTAGGATGTTAAACTTCATTTAATTTCATTTCCAAAGAATGGAGAGCGATAATTAGGGCTCTAAACCACGCCACTTGACTCAATGACAGACTTGGCGAGTTCATGTGTGCGTTTAAGTTAAGCCACTAGAAACCCCTCACTCAGAGTAGGATGTTAAACCCCATTTAATTTCAATTCACACTTCTACCAAGTACAAGTTGTTCATCATATTCCTGAAGCAATGGCCCGAGAAATCCCTCTCTGGCCATTGCTGGAATAGCGTCTGTTTCTTGAACTTATGCGGGAGTGTGTCTATTCATTCCATTCAATGAAAGCTATCACTTAAGTACAGCAACATGACAGTCTTTTGTTTAATCTGGGTCTTCCCTAAAACTTTGGACAGTGATTTAAGGTATTAAAAACGGTGAAAGTATGTTCGTTTCCAAACAGTATTGTTTACATTTCATTCGACTTGATGGCCTTGTTTGTCACGCAGTTAGTTTTACTGCAGTATTCTGCTATGCATGGGTTAATTAGACATAATAAAATCTTGAGCCATGACGTAACGTTATGTAAACATATTTGGTCCAATATTGGCACTCGTTTTAAATGTAAAGCTTTTGTAGGGCAGCTAGTGATTGGTTGGTAGACGGACTACTGACCAATCAAAATTTAAAACAACAATATCCACTCATAATAGCAGTGTGTAGTAGGATTACCTCTAATCAAACGCAACACTGCGCGGAGTATGCTAGTTCATATGATTTTATAAGTAAAAAAATAACAGATTGTGACAATTCTTTTATTACAGCTGATGAAGAATTTGATCAGTTGTGTTTTGACTTCGGTGTTGAACTTGATGAAATAGTGAGTATTATTTTCCTCTATCACTAGTATCAGACATAGAACAGCAACACTTAAAAACTGTTTTGGTAAATGTGTTAGTTCTTGTCTGTGCTGTTGTAATCTCAAAATGAATGTCTTTCTGGCATGAATTTATGACCTGGACAACAATATTTGCTAGGCCTCCTTATTAATTAAAATAGATGCAGTACCTCTATGCTCACTGTTGATAAGTAAATAAAAATAAAAACATATGCCAATTTAAAAAGGGGGGTCACAGTGGCTAAGTGGATAAGGCGCTGGTTCGCTAGCCTTGAGGTCGGGTGTTCGATCCCTGCATTGGCCGAGAAAGTTCATCTCGATTTTATGGCATGATTTCCCCTTGTCAGTGATGCAGAAGGAGGGCCTGACAAGGACAGCTGCCTAGTCGTTCGGATGGTATGAAAAACCGAGGTCCCGTGTACACATTGGAGTGCACGTAAAAGATCCCTTGGCATTTGGAATTCGATGTAAGAGTAGACCTTAGCGCCGCTGCCCAGGCAAAATTTCCCTCATAGCACACTGTATGGCGTATGCCCGTCTTACATTAGCCCAGGTTAGGTGCAAAAGAATAGGATGTTAAACCCCATTTCATTTCATTTCCAATTTAAAAAAATAATTCACTTTTGCTGGTTCTATTTGGATATACCATGTAATGGATTTGACAATGGTATTCCTGGGAGCAATCTCATTTAGACAATAGCAACCAAATCCATTCATTAGCAGGAACCACCATGGCTCAGTGAATAGGAGGTTGGTTTTCTAGCCAGGGGGTCACAGGTTCGCTCCCATTGTTGGCACTGGGATTTTCCAGCATGGTTTCCCCAGTGGTGCATGCCGAAGTGCCTGATAATGACAACTATGTAGTCCATTGGATGGGACGGAAAAACATGCTCCTGTGTACTCAGTGACAGTTGGAATTTGAAATAAAAGTAAGCTGAATCGCCGCTTTCCAGGCAAAATTTCACTCGCTGTACACTGCATGCATATATACCTGTCTTCCATTAGGCCGGTAGGATGTTAAATACCATTTCATTTCTATATCAACTTTTACTGGATGATATGGAATTAATTGACTGTATTAGTAAATATTATTATTAATTTAGACATCAGAGAAAGAACAGATAGAAAGAGAACAGGGTAAAGAGAAAGCAAGTGGAGCGTCTGATGTGGTAGAATATAAAATAGATGTACCAGCTAATAGGTTTGTACAGTCCTAATGTCTGGTGTGCTTTCCCTTTGTCAGTGATGCAGGATGGAGGGCCTGACTAGGACAGCTGTATACATTGGCATGCACATTAAAGATCCTGTAAGAGTTGGAATTCGATATGAGTAGGCGATAGTGCCGCTGCCCATGCAAAATTTGTCTCATAGCACACAGTATGTCGAATGCCTGTCTCCATTAGCCCAGGTTAGGAGCGGAACAATAGCACGTTAAACCCTATTTCATTTCATTTCAAATCCACTAGTGAGTAATGAGTCACTATTCTGCTTAATAATTTGTCGCAAAGTGTAGATCAAAAATGTGATCCGTTGGCAACTAGCGCAGGACGTCTGTGTGAATCTGTATGAGACCAAGGATAATGCAAGGCCTCTGTAGTTCAGTGACATACAGATAATACAGGGGTGTCGCAAAATAGTATCACCATCGAAATATTTATATCTCTGTGTGACGCAATGTTGTGAGATGTGACGAAGTAGTACTCACATCTGGTTTGTGTAGCCTTTTATGTCAAAGGATGGCCAAAAACCACTGGCAGTGACTCCAGGATGATGTTTTTCACATACTGGGCATTATTTGATGAATCTTGATGGTATTTAACACTTTCTGCATGGCAATCTATTAACTGAATATGTGTATTAGATTCTAGATGATAAGCTCAGTTTCTTTCCTTTTTTCATCAAATCTGAATGATACCCGCCGGTCCCTAGTGATTGTTGCGATAGGCTTGAAAAAATATACTAGTTAATATGCCTGTACCATATAAATATAGACTGTTACTGTAATTGTTTATTTATTTTATTGTTTTTATACGCCCACATTGAAATGTGGTCGTATATTGTCGTCGCCCTCGTCCGTCTGTCGGTCCGTCCGTCGGTCCGGCGTCCACAATTGCTTGTGGACGCTCTAGAGGCTAAAGTTAATATCCGATTGACTTTAAATTTATACACAGTGTTTAAGGTCATGAGACGAAGAAGCCTATTGTTTTTCAGCGATTTCCGATAATAACTACCAGAGTTATAGCCTTTGATCTCTTCAAAAAATCTTGTGGACGCTCTACAGGCCAAAGTTAATATCTGATTGACTTTAAATTTATACACAGTGTTTAAGGTCATAAGACGAAGAAGCCTATTGATTTTCAGCGATTTCCGATAATTAGTGCCAGAGTTATGGCCCTTGATCACTTCAAAAAATCGTGTGGACGCTCTAGAGGCCAAAGTTAATATCCGATTGACTTTAAATTTATACACATTGTTTAAGGTCATGAGATGAAAAAGCCTATTGATTTTCAGCAATTTCTGATAATTACTGCCAGAGTTATGGCCCTTGATCACTTCAAAAAAATCTAGAGGCCAAAGTTAATACCCAATTGACTTTAAATTTATACACACTGTTTAAGGTCATGAGACGAAGAAACCTATTGATTTTGAGCGATTTCAAATAGTTGTCTCCCTTGATCACTTCAAAAAAACCTTGTGATGCTGTAGAGGCCAAACTCATCATCCGATTGACTTCAGATTGATACACAGAGTTTAAGGTGTTGAAACGAACAAGTATTTTGATTTTCAATGAATTTTGATAACTGAACTGCTAAATCCATGATATTAAATGTTTCCTATACTAATTGTTAGCGTGGGGCAAATTTTTTATAAAAAGCAAACAAATTCTAATGATTTTCAGATAATTACATAATGAGTTGTTACTCTTAATCAGATTTTAGTGTATTACAAATGTTTCATTACCAAAAAAAGTAAAAATATGCTACAATCCTTGTTGGCTGCTCGGACGATTTAGCTGCTGTGGGCGTATGTTTCGTTGCCTGGCAACTTATCTTTGATTTTTTTTTACAGATATGATATATTGTGTATTGAGGGTATATCAAGAGGGTTACTCGTATTTCTAGAAAAGTAAGGATTTTAAAAGTGATTCTAATCCCCCCATCCCTTAAAAATTAGTAATCTTAGCTAGTCTTCCCCCCCCCCCTTCTGTTATAATATGTGCTATAAACGTTATAGTAAATATTTACTTTGAAATTTACCTTGAATGCTACCCTGCAAAAGGCATTGTGTCTTTACCCAAAAAAACAGAATAGAATAAACCACCTAATCGATCTCACGTCTCCTACTGGCTACCTATAATTCCCCTGGCACGTTTCTCAAGAAAAGCATGCATCCACATATATTTTTTTCTGCATTTACTACCTACACCAGGTAATACGGTTTAAGAAGAAATGGTGTAGATACATTTAAGAAGAAAATAAAAAACAATTGGTCTTATGTGGATAGTCCAAAACTGTACATATTGATGCTTAGAATGGCTACCTTGTCTTCAGAAATCGTTTCAGAATTTAACCTGTAGCGATTTGTTGCTTTTTATCTTCGAAAAGAAAGAATATATTATTTTGCCCCTGCTGTATTTATGTATCTGTTTTATTTATCAGATCAAAGGCACCACGATATACAACAGTTGAACCAAGCGGTGAAAAACAAAGATTAACAATTTTACCTTCCGTAAGTTGACACGAGTCCAAGCCGAGAAATAGAGCACCTGTCCCAGCCATTGTCTGGTATAAATTCACACTCTTTCAGACACAATCCACCTGGTGCCTGTCATTTTGTCAGCCAAAGATTTGTCTTGTTTCAGTGTTTTTAATAATTTTTTAAAAGATGTCCTACCTTAAGTTTAAAATGTGATATTGGATCATGACAGTATAGATCTTTATTTCCTGACTTGGATATGATTTATTCAATTGAATGAAGTCGAGTTTTTACACAATACTTATACCATTTCACACTAACATATTGTTACTTTTTGTTATACATGTATGATCCAGTTTGCATTACTTGTGTAGTTCAGCCGTACACGTGAAATCACATGTTCTGTCATTGAGTCAAATCTGTCATGGGGTCCCTTCTTTAACTTGACAATGTGTAGGGTTGTCTGTCCAACCTCTTGGGTTTTCTCAAGGTCTTCTGCGCGTCCTCTGGTTTCCTCTCACTGCTAAGCTTGTTAGTGCCGAAATAACAGAGAATTGAGTTAAACACTCAACAGAAACTAGTTCATTCCAGGACTTACACAGCTGACCCTACCTCACAACTTGAATTACAGACCAAATGATCTATAGCTACAGCACAAACCACTAGCTATCAACTCAACAGCTACCTTCGGATTTATGTCTTGCCTTTCACTTGTTAAATATATATCTGTTATTTTATATAAATTTTCAGACTGGTCAAGTTCGACCTCATGCTGTGGCTGCTGTTCTCAGAAATATCACCTTTAATCAGGTAGGAGTTATTGAACTAATATTCTCAACCATAGTTATTGACAAAACTGTTTTATTTTTTCCATTTTCTCTAATTTAGTACGAGCTGCACTGGCTCCATGACCAAGGCGCTAGTTTGATAACCTGAAGATCACAGGTTCGATCAGTATTTTTACCATCGTGCTTTCCAGTTATCAATGTTGCAGGAACAGTGTGTTTTTATTATGACGGGACAAAAACCAAGGTCCCGTCTACAAGTTAAAGTGCATGCACAAGAACCCTTGCTGTTGAAATTTGATATATAAGTAGGCTGTTACGCTGCTGTTGGTGCAGAAAAAAAGGATATTAAAACACATTTCATTTCATTTCCAATTTAGTGATTTTTGTTGTTCTTGCAACCTTCACTTTGATTATTTTCAGGAACGATATAAAAGTTTCATTGATCTTCAAGAGAAACTACATCAGAATCTCTGCAGGCGGAGATCTCTAGTTGCCATAGGAACCCATGATCTTGATACTCTTAAAGGACCATTTACGTATGATGCCAAACCTCCTGCTGACATCAAATTTCAACCTTTGAATCAAACTAAGGAATTCACAGCGCCTGAACTTATGGAATTGTACTCAGTAAGTTATTTACTAATATTTGGAAGGGTCTATCATTGGTTACAGGGGGGTTGGGATGGCCTAGTGGTCTAGAGTGCCGCGCTTCGACCTCTAGTTGGCCGGTCACCTCTGGCTTGCGGCTGTGGTTTAGAGCCCTGGTGTGAGCATATGTGGCATGGAGATAGGGGTGCCTTCTCAACCTTGTATAGAAATAAAATTAAAACCATATTTTAGTCCCAAAATGACCTAATTTGTGTCGAGTGGACATTAAACCCCATTTCTCTCTCTCTCATTGGTTAAGGTGGCGTGGGTTCGATTCTCTGCTTGTACGTGGCACGGAGAAGGTTGCCTATCCAACCTCATGGGTTTTCTCCGGGTCATCTGGTTTCCTCCCACTGCTACAAACCCCTACACGCAAGCGAATTATTGAAATAAAATTGAACAATATGCTAGTCCCAAAATGACCCCTAGTTTGTATCGAGTGGATGTTAAACCCCATTTTTCTCTATGTGTGTGAATTAGTTTAAATACAGTATATTGAGGTATGATATCTTACAATTATTGAAACAATAAATGGCCTCTAAGGCTACACATTCCTTTTCTTCGTCTTTAGGTTCTATACTCTTAGAAAAAACATCTAAGGCATGGAATTTGACACACTGGTTCTTGCCAGACTTGATTTTTGGAACTTAAGAAAATAATTACTTCTTAGAAGTCTGGAATCCCCTTTAATGCAGTGATAGTAAATGATTTTGTTTTTATTCCAGAAAGACGCCCATTTAAAACAGTACCTGCCTATAATACAAGACAAACCAGTTTATCCTGTTATATATGACAGTAATCAAGTTATTCTATCTATGCCACCTGTTATAAACGGTACGTAGCATGGTTTTACTCGTTCATAGATGTAGTTATATATAATATAGGTAACCGTAGCAACTGTTAATACAAGAAATGTATTTATATAATATTGGTAACCATAGCAACTGCATTTATATATATTTTATTGGTAACCATAGCAACTGTATGTATGTTATAGGTAACCGTAGTAACTGTATTTACATATATTATAGGTAACCAAGCTACTGTATTTTACTATATTCTAGGTAACCATAGCGTCTGTATTTATATATGTTATATGTAACCATAGCAACTGTATATTATAGGTAACCATAGCAACTATATTTATATATATTATAGGTAACCACAGTAAGATAACAGTTAATACGAGAAATGTATTTATAGAATGTACAGCAACAGATTTACATAAAGCTAAAACAACTCTTGATACCATAGTTACCATGTTCTCAGTTTATTGTGAAAAACAATTCACGTAAGATCTTTCTATTAATTTATATTTACTTGATAAACACAAAAACATAATATGGGACAAAATTACTACTTTAATTAAAGAGACGTTTTGGTAAGGATTCTCTCAACGTTATCAGGCAATTTACATTTACTTGTTCGATGAAATTGGTTTTATATTAGACGCTTGTTTAGATTAGATACTCCTATTTTGACCATCACTAGAAATCAGGGAATTTGAGGTATCGTCAGATGCAGTCGACTCTGAGCCAGCGTTATGTTTACCACAGATGAGCAAGATATTTCAGTTTTTAGCATTATTCCAATATTTATAAAGTAAACTGTATTTATTGTATTTGAAATTGTAAGTTTATTGCATGTATATCAATCGAGAAGCAAGTTCTCTAGTCGGTGTCACTGTTCTGTCAGTCAAGTGTGGTATATATGGCTGAAATAAGAGTCCAGGAGGACAAGTCGTAAAATTGACAAGATTCTGGATGACTGATTGTTTAAAATAGCATTATGCAAGAGCAAAATAATAATAATAATAATAATAATTTCTTCTATAGCGCATTACAAGGCAACATATAAAATGGCACAATATCTCAATGCGCTTTAAATCTGCTTATTACAGGTCTTTCTTTAGGCCTGAGATGTTATCTAAATAATCATTTAGACATTAATTAACATATCCAGACCATAATAAACTCTTAAAGTCAAGGCTAGCCTTCGATGTTGGCGGATTGAATTCCTTTATGCCGCTTAATGGCCGTTGATAATTAAATCAATCAAGTGGATAATCGAGACTATGCTGTTTATATGATGACTGAGGCTATGTGAATATTTCAAACGCTTTTTTCTCGGCTAATAGTGTACCAATTTGACTGAAATTTTCAGCAAATTACCTTTACACTATCTAGTTGTTAACTATTATAGTGAGAACTGCCATCTCTTTATCTTATCTCCCATAATGTAACTTTAATATCGAGAATTTAACGAGTCACCCAGACTCTTCTGTCTATTGTCCAGACAAAAGTGATGGATGTGGTGGTTATCAAGTTATGGATGTTGTTGTAAAGAGGGAATTTTCCTGTATTTATTTCAGTGTTGAAGCTGCAGAAGTAATTCAACCAGATGGAACCAAGATAAATTATCCAGTAAGTCGTATTTGAGTTTGAAATCTATGTGATGAAAACTGGCGAATGAATTTAATATGAGTAGGTCGTAGTACCGCTGTCTGGGCAAAATTTTGCGCATAACACCCTGTATGGCTGTATGGCTTAAGCTCATCTTCATTGGCCAAGGCAACACTGGGATCCAACCGTAAACCTCCTGGCCAGTGAGCTCGAACCACCAAACCACCTCTGATAACTTGAAATGTGTGTAGATATTGTAGTTGTAATTATCCATTCTCCCATACAGAGTTGTTTGCCTAGCAGTTCACTTTAACCTTGAATGCTGTATATCGAGACTTGTGTGGAGATTGGTAGTTATCCTGTGTTATTTCAGAGCTTAGCTTTTAGATTTAAAGATGTAGCTGTTGTGTTTATAATTATCCTGTGTTTATTTCAGAGTTTACCGTACAGATTTGAAGAAGTAAATGTTGAAAGAATTAATAAACAAGTGGGCATCAAGTAAGTTAACCCTGGCAGCTTGAAGAAGAGGAGGTGGAAATACCACTGTTTTGGCAAAATTCTTCCTCCTCCCATTGATAACCGTTGATACACAAGTTGACACATTTGTCTATTGTGTTGAGATGTTAAGCCTCATTCTATTCCAGTCTGTTATTCCACGAGTCTCCAAAATCATAGTAAATTTTAGCAATTCATTATCTCGCGAGATTCCAAAATCATAGTAAATTTTAGTAAACTGTTTTCCCACAGATTCCAAAATCATTGTAAATTTAAGCAAACTATTTTCTCATGAGATACCAAACTGTTATCATTTTAGAATTCTGTTACATCGTTTTATATTTTTTTTGTTCAGTATAACAGCGGAGCAGATGGCGAAATACCTGACTAAAATGTGTTTAGTGACAGAGCCCTTGAAAGATGGTAAAAATTTAAAAGTTGAAATTCCTCCAACAAGAGCTGGTATCCTTTAATCAATCAAGATCTAAAATTCATCTTCCCTGTTCGCGACTCTTCAGTGAGAAATTACTTTTTCTCTGTTTGCGACTCTTCAGTGAAATAATTATTATACAATTTTTTCAGTGAAGTTACCGTTATATGACATGAGTGTCTTTTGATCGAATTATTGGAAAAGGATTGAATTTCTTGGGTTAAGACTCAACAGCACATTTTTTTAAACTACACCATATTTAAGGACTTATTTTATTAGACATCCAACCTTGTGGGTTTTCTCCGGGTCCTCCGGTTTCCTCCCACTGCTAAAGACCCCTACGTACAAGCGTATTATTGAATTAAAATTAAACCATACGTTCATCCCGAAATGACTTAGTTTGTGTCGAGTGGACGTTAAACCCCATCTCTCTCTCTCTCATTAGATACTTTTATACTTTTCATCTATATTTTAAGCTGCTAAAATGCAGATGTCAGCTCAATGCCGATTGAATTGCTGCACAATTGTATGAGACTTACCTTCCTTCTGTGACAGTATTTGTCTTTAAAACAACTTCTGGAGGCAACACTAGTGTGACTTCAAATATAATACTTTTATTCTGCTTCTTACATATTGGGTACAAACATCATAATGTAAACGACCGTAGAACTAACTTAAATGGAGGGAGTCGAATGTCTTAGCTTGGCTTAGCAGGAGTGTGCTAACTCCAGAAGCTCTCGTCACGTCTCGTCTCGTGCCAAGGCGCCCATAGCCTTCGCTCAGTCCTGGCCGGACCTTACTCCTAGCCCTGACTGGACCTCCTAGTATCCATTAGGTACCTTCATCTAGGCGCGCGCCTAGCATGGCCTCCTGGACCTCACTGACGATTCGTTTCTGTTCTGCGTTTATAAAAGTTATTCAAGTCAAAGGAGCTCATTAGACACCTGTCTAATGTATCATGCATCATATCAGGTTTAACATTCAATATAGTTTATCAGACAAAGAAAGTTAGATAAGACATGCCAACAACAAGTTACACAATGACATAAGGAATGCTACCAAGATCTCCAGCTGAGTGTTGATAGCACCAGGTTTATGTTACAATCACTTACACGTATTTTGATATGGCAGGATGCTTCTATGACATATGTCATTGTGTTATACTTCAGTAACAATCATACTGGTCGTTCGGATGGGACAAAAAATCAAGGTCCTGTGTACACATTGGTGTGCACGTAAAAGATCCATTGATAGATGGAATTCAATATAAGAGTAGGCCGTAGCACCGCTGTACCATGCAAAATTTCCCTCGTAGCACACTGTGTAGCGTATGCCCATCTTATATTGTCCAGTTCGGAGCAAAACAGTAGGACGTTAAACCCCATTTCATTTCATTTGTAACGATTGTGCAGTATCATTATTGGTTGAAATTACACCAGTGATTAAAACATGATGTACATTTATAAAAGTTACATCAACATTGAAACTGCCTGTGGAAAATTCAAATCTCGCAATTTAGAAATGACTAAAGTAGCCAGATATAGATCTGTGGTTCGACTTCCATTTCTAATTTCTTAACACACTATTAGATATTTTACATGCTTGTGATATCATGGAAGATGTTGCTATTGGTTACGGTTTTAATAATATAAAGAAAACTATCCCAGATACTAACTGTATCGCAAATCAGGTTCGTTCATTTCATCATCAGAATTTCATATATGTACCTTACTGAGACTGGGTGTCAAAGGCTTGTGTCCTTGGATACAATGTTTTATTAGCTAATTTTACAAATGTCATCAATTTTGGAGAGTCTGTTTTTGAGACCTGTTTGGGCAGTTGGAAACTCTGATGCACAGAAATTGATGGACACATCAAGGGTTAGATTTAGCTGTTAGGTAACCATTACCCAGAATTCCCAATGAATTTTCTGTCTAGAAATAACCTTGTCAACCGGCACCCAGTTTATTTCATTTTCAGTTGTTATTCTCTGTAAGGACTTGTAATGAGATGGTATGTTTTAGCATCCATCAATTTGTTATTTGTTAAATCTATGTAATATAATTACTGATCATTATATCAATTATTATTATTTCAGTTTCCGTTAAATAAATTAACAGATTTATTACGTCAAGAAATCGCGGGTGCAGGATTCACTGAGGCTCTTACTTTTGCTCTTGTAAGTAAATTTATTCAATTCTATTTGTGGTAAATTCCACATATTTTGCTAAAATCCAATATATTTTTAGTAATTTCCACATATTCTGTGTACATTCCATATATTTTGTGGATATTCCCCATATTTTGAGTAATTTCCACATAGTATGTGTAAATTCCACATATTTTTTGATATATTCCATATATTTTCAGTGTTCTAAAGATGATATAGCTGGTAAACTGGGAAAGAAAATAGAAGATATACCAGCAGTTCATATAGCTAATCCTAAAACACTAGAATTTCAGGTAAATCTTGTTATATATAATTTATAATGGATACATTAATATCAGTATGTTCAGGCATCAAACTTCTAGGCAACAACCATGTAGGCGGTGAAACGTTCCAGGACACTGCCTGCTGAAAAAAAGAACCACTGTAAATCATTAGTCAAATGACATTGTTTTCACAAGCTTGTATTTGACAAGGAAAAGGGTCGCCTTTCTAACCTTGTGGGTTGATCTCGGGGTCCTCTGGTTTCCAGCCACTGCTTAAGACCCTTTCCCTCTCTGTGTGACATAGTACTTGATGACCAAGTCTGGAAATAAGGCACCTGCACTGACAATGTCAGACACAGATTCAGGCTTTGTCAGGCACAAAAATGTCTGGCATTTTGTTCGTCTTTTTTAATGATATTATTAATACATGTCCGACACTAAGTTGAAAATGTCAGGTATTATGTCAGGTACATCTAAAACTGTTATTTCCAGGCCTATTGATGACAAGTATGTGCAAATGTTTGATTAGAAATTATTATTATTATTATTACAGGTAGCTAGAACAACTCTACTACCAGGTGTATTAAAGACTGTCTATAATAATCAGAATATGCCACTACCTTTAAAACTATTTGAAATATCAGATGTTGTTTATCAGGATCCTACAAAAGGTAGGCTTAATATAGTATTAATACACTTTCTTAAAGGCTATATAAACATTGTCCTTAAGGCAGACTCATACTACATTACAATTTGGATATCATTTGGTTGTGCTGTTCAAAGCACGAGTGGTGAGTCGGATGGCCAAATAATTAGCATGTGCGTGTTGTGTTGTATCATAAGGTCTGTCATTGAGTCAATTGGCGTGGTTTCGATTCCCTGGTTGTATGTGACAAGGAGTAGGGTCGCCTGTTCGACCGGTTTCCTCCCACTGCTAAAGACCCCAACATGCAAGTGAATATTGAAATAAAATTAAACTATATGTTAGTCCCGAAATGACCTAGTTTTTATCGAGTAGCCGTAGAAACCACTTGTCTCTCTCTCTCTAGCAGTAGTTCCTGTATTTAATGTTTAGTTTCGAACCATTGTTAGCAAATTCTATAAATTTGGCAAGAATCAATAAAAAAAATGGGGTTCCTGCTGTTGTGTAGTTTAAAACGGCCCGTCTAGATTTGTTTATTTTCACAAATAGTGTTGAATAATTAACAGACTGATTACTCAACAATGCTAGTGAAAATAAACAGTTGCCTTAAAACCTGAAATAGATTCATCACAAATTTCGTGAGACTATTTTGCCGTTTGTTGATGGAACATTTAGCCATTTCACCACCATAAAATATACATTATGCAAGAGGTAAATCTGCCTATTGCAGGTCTTTCTTAGGCCTGAAATGTTATCTAAAGTATTAATTATCTACATATATTAAAGATACATTATGAGAGATAAGATAAAGAGACGGCAGTTCTCACTATAGGCCTAATAGTTAAAAACTAGATAATGTAAAGGTAATTTGCTGAAAATTTTAGTCAAATTGATCCACTATTAGTGGAGAACGAAGCGAGTGAAATATTCACATAGCCTCAGTCATCATTACTAAAATCATTAATATAAACAGCATAGTCTCGATCATCCACTTGATTGATTTAATTATCAATGGCCGTTAAGCGGCATATAGGAATTTAATCCGCCAACATCAAAGGCTAGCTTGACATCAAGAGTTTATTATGGTCTGGATAAGTTAATTAATATCTAATTTAGATAACACTTCAGGCCCAAAGAAAGGCCTGTAAAAAGCAGATTTTGCTCTTGCATAATGCTATTTTAACTTATACAGACCATAATCAACTATCGATGTCTAGGCTAGCCTTTGATGTTGACTGGATTAGAATCCTATATGCTGCTTACAGTTCATTGAGAATCAAATTAAAAATGGATAATCAAGACTATGTTGTTTATCTTACTAACTTTAGTAATGATGATCGAGGCTAGGCGGAAATTTCAACCTCTTAGTTCTCGGCTAATAGTGCACCAATTTAACTGAATTTTTCAGCATATTACCTTTACATTATCTAGTTTTTAACTATTATAGTGAGAACTGCCAGCTCGTTATCTAATCTCCCTTAAAATACAGTGACGTCACCCTTTGATGTTAGCGTACCATTTTTTCAAATAATCGTACGGGCAACTTGCCAATAGTAATTTATTTATACCAGTGAAATATTGGACTAGTGTGATGTATTTCACTGTAAAATCTCGTGCGGAGTGTCAGTATTTTACGATGTTTAATGCTCCCGAGCGACATTAAGTAATATATTGTAATCTATTGTTATTTATCAATCAGATGTTGGATCAAGAAATGAGAGAAGATTATGTGCCATACATTATAACAAAACATCAGGATTTGAAGTGATCCATGGTTTATTAGATAGAGTCATGAAGTTATTAGAAATACCATATGATAAAAACAAGGGTTATTACATCAAAGCAAGCGATGGTAAGATTCAAGATTATCTCCCCTTACGGATTGATTCAATGTTGACTGAGGAAAGGAAGTTCCTCGGGATAATCTTCTGCCATGGGATTACCTTGTCTCTGGGACAGGACGGAGGACCTGCCAATTGTCTAGTTGTTTAGATTGCACACAAGCCTGCGCGTAAAAGAATCATTGGCAGCTGGCATTCGGATTCATAGTAGGCTATATCCCTGTCTTCATTGACCCGGAATTAGCAGAAAAATAGATGTTCGACCTCATTTCATAATTATGGCATCAGGGGTGGCCAAACTTTTACTTTACAATTTAAATGCCAAATATTATCTATATGACTAAAGGAGATAAAATCATTACATACATGAAGTGGGATAGCCTATGCAACCTCATGGATTCCCTCCCACAGCAAATTATTGAAATTAAATTATTCCATACATCAGTCCCAAAATGCTGTTTGTGTCAGGTGGTGGTTAAACCCATTTCTCTCTATATGAAGGGGGGTTGGATGGCCGAATAGTTAGCACATGCTCTCTGTATCATACGGCCTGCCATTGAGTCAACTGGCATGGTTTCGAATCCCCAGTTGTACGTGACAAGGAGTAGGGTTGCCTGTCCAATCTCCTGGGTTTTCTCCGGGTCCTCTCCCACTACTAAAACCCTATGTTAGTCCCAAAATGACCTAGTTTGTTTTGAGTGGAGGTTAAACCCTATTTCTCCGTATATAAAAGAATGCTATATGTATATTTCAGATTCTACGTATTTCCCTGGGAGATGTGCAGAGATAATTGTTAAAGGACAGTCTATTGGTCGACTGGGTACGTTACATCCAGATGTTATAACAAAGTTTGATTTAAATCAACCATGTTCAGCTGTAGAAATTAATATTGAATATTTTCTGTAAAACAATACGTCATTAATCCTATTTATAAATAATAAAATAAATCATCCACAATAAACAGGTTTTCTTGCTTTATTGACAATGTGAGGTTTAACCCATCAGGCCTAGATGTACCATATCATCTTGTTACACAGATTTAGATGGGCAGTGCTCATTCTGATTTGTTTAAATCAAGATGTTGGATCAGCTAATACGAAGGAGCCAGGATAGCTGTAGTGCTTGCTCACCATAATGTTAAACATCCCCTGATAAGAGGAGGTTTTAGCGCAGCTATTGGGGTGGGGGGTTGGGATGGCCTAGTGGTCTAGAGTGCCGCGCTTCGACCTCTAGCTGGCCGGTCACCTCTGGCTTGCGGCTGTGGTTTCGAGGCCTGGTGTGAGCGTATGTGGCATGGAGATAGGGGCTCCTTCTCAACCTCGTGGGTTTCCTCCGGTTTCCTCCCACAGCAAAGACCCCTGCGCGTGCGCTAAGATAATGAAAATGGAAAAAATAAGACTTGTCTGCGATATCACCTTCGGTGGAAGCGGACGTTAAACACCAAGAACAACAACAACAGCTATTGGGGTAAAATTCCCTCATAGCACACTGCATAATGTGTATGGGTAGAGCCAATCTTGAAAGTCGGGTCATGGGGTAAATGCTGAAACAGGTTTTAGTCTCCAACATACTGTTCATGTTAAAACAGAAGAAATGAGATTATATAGTAGGAGCTACGGTGACTCAGTGAGTAAGTCACTGACTCGCTTAACTGATATTCTTGGTGCTAGCCGAGAAAATTCCGCAGGATTTTCCCAAGTAGCTTCCACTTGTCAGTGGTGCAGGACGGAGGGCTTGTCAATGAACAGTGTCTAGTCATTGGATGGAACAAAAAACTAAGTTCTGTGTACATGATAGCGTTAGTGTGAATGCAAAAGAACCCTGGACAGTCTGAATTCAAAATAAGAGTAGTCTGAATTCAAAATAAGAGTAGGCTGTGTTGTAACACCGCTGTCCAGGAGTCTTCAGTCGGTCTTCTGTTAATGTTCTACTTGGAGGAAATATTGTAATTGAGGCTCTACCATGAATGGAAATATTGCGATTGAGGATCTACTTGGAACTATGAATGGAAATATTGTAATTGAGGTTCTACTTGAACCATGAATGGAAATATTGTAATTGAAGATAAACAATACTGTTTGGAATTTATTTGTTTTACATACATAAATCACATGATATCACAGATATTTTTTTATAAAATTAATCACAGATAAATAAATATAAATTATTACTCGGACACGACCATTCCACGTAACATAACTCTGTATTGTTCGGTTACGTCACCTTTTAATGTTACCAATACAGACCCTTCCATCGTTTGATTGGGCTGAAATAAAAAAACAAATAATTAACGACCACTCAACACAAACAAGGTTATTGTGAGACTAACATATGGTCCATACTTATTTCAATAACACGCTCTTGAAGGAGTCTTTATCAGTGGGAGGGAACCAGGAGAAAATCCATGTAGTTAACCCTATTGCATGTCCAGTATAAACACCTATTACATGTAGGTTCAAAACCATGCAACTTGACTCAATGACAGTACTAATGATCCCAATATCCTACCGTGGTATAATATACATAGAGAGAAATATGGTTTAACGTCGACTCAAAACACACTTGGTCATTCCCGTACTAACATGGTTCAATTTTATTTCAATAATTTGCTTGTGGGTAGGGGTCTTTAGCAGTGGGAGGAAACCGGGGAAAAGAAAACTTTGTCACATACAACCAGGGAATCCAAACCCTGGCCAACTGACTCAATGACAGACCTTATGATGCAGCACGCACATTCTAACCATTCAGCCAACCAGCCAACCATCCATCCCCCCACCCCCCATGCTATATAAGCACAAGGCATGCCCAGCTTATTTTTCAAAAAGGTGATTGGACATTCATTGGTTGATATTCTGGCAAAATAACGTAACTTACCTCATGACCTGGAGGTGGGGTCCATGTTAACGTTATAGATTTCTTTGTACCAGCTTCTATCATTCCCTGTAAAATCAGTTATAAACATTACAATAATTACTCCCTCCAATTACACACATTACTGCTACAATAAATACTCCCTCTAATTACATTGTAAAATCAATTATACATATAATAATTTGGACTGCTCAGGTATTTCAAACATAACTGATAAGAATTTACCATTAAATAAGTTTATGTTTATTCATGTTACTGGGATACATTAATATATGCTTATTATAGATTTATAATTCACAAGCCTATAATCAACTCTCTAGACCATTGGATGGCACAGATGGAAACGGATTGAAATACGATCAATATTTAAGGATTTAATTCAAAAATTTAGAAGCGGGGTTGAGTCTTGATTGACAAGTAATGTTGCTACGATAATAACCAACCTATGTCAAAACTTCAAACAGTCAGAGCTTTGCTCAGAATAAAGTAATTTGAATGAAATTGTAAATATATTAATTTTACATTATCTATTTTGGGACTATTATAGCACGAATGGTCAGCTCTTTATCTAAATCTTACATAATGTATCTTTAATGTTCCAAAGAATCGAGATTTAGCTCTTTTAAAGAAAGAGAGAGGGGGAATGGGGTTTTAACGTCCACTTGACACAAACTAGGTCATTTCGGGACTAACATATGGTTTAATTTTATTTCAATAATTCGCTTGCGCGTAGGAGTCTTTAGCAGTGGTAGGAAACCGGAGTGCCCGGAGGAAGAAACGCACAAGGTTGAGAAGGCGCCCCTATCTCCATGCCACATACCCTCACACCAGAGATCGAAACCACAGCCGCACGCCAGAGGTGAGCGGTCAGCTAGAGGTCGAAGCTTGGCACTCTAAAAAACCACTAGGCCATCCCAACCCCCCGCCAGCTCGTTTAAATAAATGCTACAAAAATATCTCCTTCCCTTGATATGCATTAAATTACTACTACAAGAATTATTCCCAGAAATAGAGAGAGAACCCAGAGAAAACCTTTAAGGTTACAAGCGGGGAGTTGAAACCACATCCCTCAACTCATTGTCAGACCTTGTGATTTAACCTGTACGCTTTAAACCATTCGCGCGCCACCCAACCAACAGCACACAGAAATAACCATTATTATCATTGTTCGAATAAAAACTGAATTATTTGTGAATCTGATGAACAACACATCTTACCCTTTGTGGTTCCATATTAAAACCTTTAGTTTGTAAAGCTTGGATATTTTCAAACTGAAATTCTCCATTCTGTAAAATAATATAGATGAAACAATTACTACATTTACTAATGGTAACAGTGGGTATGATTGAGAAAAACCCATTAGGTTGGACAGGCGACCAGAACCCCGCACAGAATACAATATTAGTGGAAAGGGTTTATGATTTTATATGATATAGAAATTGGAACATAAAGAAATTAATGGTTATGATGGCGTAGAATGGTTAAAATAAGATATTTCTCCTGCAATAATATAGGAATAAAAACTTGCAGGATTAAATTAATTACCAACACTGTGTTAATGCAGATAATTAGTTACTTTTAGTTTATAGCACCCTTCAAATTTCATGAAATAAAGTTAAAAAGAAATACTGCAATATTTTTGGTTATAGAGCAGTATTTCCAACAAACTAATAAGTAGCAATTGTTCATACCCTAAACAGTTAAACAACAGAGAGAGAGAGAGAGAGAAAACAGGGTTAATGTCCACTCGACACAAACTAGGTTTTTTCAGGACTAAAATATATGGTTTAATTTTTTATTTCAATAATTCGCTTGCGCATTGGGGTCTTATGCTTAAGCAGTGGGAGGAAACCGGAGGACCTGGAGAAAACCCATGAGGTAGGATGAGCGACCCAACTCCTTGTCACGTACAACCGGAGATTCGAAACCATGCCAGTTGACTCAATGACAGGCTCTATGATACAGCACGCACGTGCGAACCATTCAGCCATCCAACCCATTGTTAAACTCTACAGTTCTCAAATGAAAACCATAGGCCAGAAATGGGGAAATATGCCAGAAACAGAGAGAGAGAGAAATGGGGTTTAACGTCCACTCAACACAAACTAGGTCATTTCGGGACGAACATATGGTTTAATTTTATTCCAATAATTCGCTTGCGCGTAGGGGTCTTTAGCAGTGGGAGGAAACCGGAGTGTCCGGAGGAAACCTTCGAGGTTGAGAAGGCGCCCCTATCTCCATGCCACATACGCTCACACCAGGGCTCGAAACCACAGTCGCAAGCCAAAGGTGACCGGCCAGCTAGAGGTCGAAGCGCAGCACTCTAGACCACTAGGCCATCCCAACACCCCCATGCCAGAAACAGATTGTTCCCCCCAAAATAAGTCTGACTATTATTAGGGTAACCAGAATTTACTTCTTCATGAAATTCAAAACCACTCCCATGAACTAAAAATCATTCCCATGTCCTAAAAAGTGTTAAATGTATTAATTGGATTGATAATACCTACCTTCTTGGTTTCCTAATTTTAATCACATCACACAAACAACAAGTAGAAAGGTTTGGTAAGTTTCAAAGAGAAAAATATTACAAGTGGATTATGACTGTGAAATACATATATATATATAATGGTTAGAGATTCTACAAGCCTGGAAATAATAGGTGCACCTCAAGTCAGAATACAGGCCCAAGTCAAAGATTTGAGTACTGAGTAGAATTCCAATTCCTTACATAGCCCAAGGGCCGTTAATCAAACGAGACATAGCCCTTTGATCTTGTTGTTTCCAAGTATAGTTTCAAACTTGTTGTTGTAATTTTGTCTATATATGTTGCTTCAGATTTTGTTATATTGTATTAGCTTGAAAACGTTGAGAGAATAACTCTTCGAAAAAAAGTCGCCTAAATCTGCCCAGTTACTAAATGCCACTTAAAGAATAATATTCACATTGAATAAGACAAGTTAGAGTTATGTCCACTCAGTGTGACTCAAGTCTTTAGCCCTTTTCAAGGCACCTCTGCTTAAGGCTTTGCCAGACGCAGTCCCACAATCCTAGTGGGGTCTTTCAATACGTCAGGCACAGATTTATCTATTTACATATTTTTTAATGCCAGAGGTACAGTTAAAACCCATATTTCCAGACTTGTTAGCAATATACAGGTGTTTAGGAACAATCAACAGGTATTATACAGGTGCAAGGTGAAATATACAGAAAATAACATGGGTTTTATTGGGTATACTACAAAAATGTTCATCCACATGGCAGCGCTGGTGTAGTAGATGGCCATAAAGTTGTCTTTTTGACCTGATCCCATTTTACGGTCACGCATGTAGATGTTTGTAGTGAGGGATGGCCATAGTTAACTGTAGTTGACCTTAGTTAGACATAGTACAAGGTAAATGTGTAGTACTATACTGCTTCTTTTATAGGACTTCTTCTGTGTTGTGTTCTTGTGATCGTAAAATAATACCACAGTATTTAAAGTATAAGAACTTTATTTCCAGCTGAATGATTTCCCAGGTCCCTTGTTCTCAACAGATAATGGCTGTACGAATGTCTGGGTGAGTTCTGATGGGGCCTGGTCTACACTCGAATTTATACCCCCCTCCCTGCACATCCAAGACTCAGCCTTGACGTCATCCTCCATTCCAAAAGCGTGAGGTCAAAACCCGCCCTTACATGGTTATGAAAATTTACTCCAGAAATAGTGCATAAGATATCTGTTATCATGTTGTTGAAATATAGAACCAGTATGCTCTGCCTCTATAGCCCCTTTTATATCACAATACGTCAACCAAATGTTAGTTGATCTCAGAACACCTGCATATATGTGACTATGTTTAGAAACATCAAACTATATCTTATCTCCTCATTCCTTGTCTATAATATGTCACCACGACTATATTGCTACAAATGTGAGAGAGAGAGAGGGGGGTAATAATGTCCACTTCACACAAACTTGATCATTTCGGGACTAACATATGGTTAAATTTTATTTCAGTAATTTGCTTGCGCATAGGGACCCCGAGAAAACACACAAGGTTGGAAGTTATAAACAGTTTGAACTCGTTTACCAGCGTTAACTGCAGTAACTATGTTTTAGTATGTTCAATATGTTTAACTATGGTCAACTACATGCGTGTCCGCAAGAAATGACTGCTGCTTTACAAAATTGTGACATGTTAAGGATTAACATTTATCTGGTAAAACAAAAAATAGATTTCTTTGTGTGAATCAATCAAAAGTAGTGACATTTTGTGTAAGTAAGACAGTGAAAATAGACAACAGTTAAAAATATAAATAAAATTAAAAACCAACCTTTTTCTGACTGACAGCCATCGTTCTAACACAAGCGACAAATATTTCTCTAGATGCCATGGTGAATTCATTATCTTTCATTATACTGAATAAACTGACTAATATAGGGCTGGGAGGTGGTTTAAAATCTGTAATAAAAAAAACCCCAAAACAAATGAAATGTGGTTGAACATGCTACTTTTCTGCTTCAACTGGGCTAATGAAGATGGTCATACTCCATGCAGTGGGCTATGAGGAAACTTTTTCTCGGACAGCGGCGCTATGGCCTACTCTTATTTCAAATTCCAACTGTCAAGGGTTCTATACATGCATGCCAATGTGTATACGGGATCTTGTTTTTTGTCCCATCCTGACGACTAGGCAGCTGTCCTTGCCAGGCTCTCAGTCTTACACCAGACAAGGGGGGAACCTTGCCAGTAAATCTTGATGAACTTTTTCGGGATCGAACACAGAACCTCCAGGCTAGTGAGCAAACATCCAACTTACTGCCACATCATGGCTTCCACAAGGTTAATGAAGCATTGCCATGCTGTGTACTATGAGGAAAATTTGATCACAACAACTTTACTTCCACCTACTCTGCGTTGAAATCAAACTGCCAAGGGTTATTTCATGTCCTGTATACACCACGCGATGTGTACATGGGACATTGGTTTTTCATCCCAGTTGACTCTATCTTGCAACACTGACAATGAGAAACCAGCTAGGGTACCCATCCCCAGGATCTTTCTCTGCAAACATCTGGATTGAACCCGGGATCTCCAGGTTAGTGTGTCAGCACCCTACTTACTGAGCCACAGCAGTTCCCAATGATATACAGAAGGTAAGAATCAAATAATACAGGTAAATATACTCAGGCTTGTTTCTCGAAATCTTAACTAAGGATAAAATCCCAATTTTAGTAGATACTTCAATTTTGATTGGCTAAACACTAAATTCAAATTACTAAAACTTGGAGTTTATCTTAGTTAAAATTTTGTGAAACATGTCCTAGGTATATTTAAGAACAGGTAAATATACATGTGTATATAATGTACAGGTGTGTTAAGTACAGGTAAATATATAGGTGTATATGTAATATACAGGTAAATATACAGGTAGATATACAGGTGTATGTACTTACCTTCATCATCATCAAGAACAGGTGTAACAGCTAATGATTCTATATCAGGTGTTAATTCATCACCACCATACATATACATTATATGATTCTTAGCTACACCTAATAACTCAAAGAAATGACTTTCTTCCTACAAAATAAAATATACACATCAGTGAATTAACTTGATCTTTAATCATCTGATATATTTAAACAGTGCAGTTGATAAAATATAAATGTCTATTCCACAATCTCAATATAGCTGTTATAAGATATAAGTACACAACAGATGCATTTAAACGTCATCGTCATTTGCTCTTTTTAGATAAAATCTAAGAAAACACAAACAACCATTCAAATGATAAGAGAGAGAGAGAGAGAGAGAGAGGGAGGGGTACACAAACTAGGTCATTTCGGGACTAACATATGGTTCAATTATATTTCAATAAATTGCTTGTACATAGGGGTCTTTAGCAGTGGGAGGAAAGCGGGGGACCCAGTGAAAACCCACGAGGTTGGACAGATGACCTTACTAATTGTCACGTACAACCAGGGAATCGAAACCACGGACCCGCTCCCCCAAAACTTTACAATCATTCATTTCATAATAAAGACATAGGAGGACCGAAATCAAAATACCAACACTAACTAAATTATGACATCTGTTTTTAAAAACAAACTGAAAACTTTCCTTTTGAAAGTCCTCTGTGATATTGACATCGAGAACAAATCTAGTGGACTTGAAGTGCATTAGAAACTGTGAAGAGCTATACAAATAGTGATATTATTATTATATTATTAATAAAATCCTTACCTGACCAAAGAGTTCTATTCTAACACCATCAGAATAATGTTCGCTACCATGATCTGGGGCAAATGTTACCGTGACTTCCTTTGTTCCATCTGTTACGAATATACAATAAAAACAAAATAACAATCTATTTGTATAAAAGTAGTTGTGAGGCAAATAACCCAGTGTAAAAAACCTCGCCCCGATTTCACAAAGCATTCTCAGACTTAAGTCAAGAATTTACTCAAAATTGTTCGCCTTATTGTAACTAAATATAGCCCTTTATAAAACTTTTGTTGTTTTAATGTATAGAATACCTAATAAGAAACTATGTGCAAAGTTTTGTGTTTCTGGGTCAAAGATATTTCTCATAAACAGTGATTGAAAGTTGAGTAAATTCTTAATTGAAGTCTGAGAATGCTTTGTGAACTTGGGGCCAGCTTTCTGTCTTTGAGAATTCTTTTCTGAAAAGCTGGTTTATTTTAGCTGTTTGAACAATTCGGTTAATAGTGCTGCCGCCAACTGGCTTTGGGCATCAATCGTATGTTACATTCCTAGTAAAATGACGACATGTGCCCATGCATAAGTTAAAACTCCAATCTTTTACAGTGTAATCTGAGTACCGGTATTATTTAATTTTGTGTATTTAGCCCTAACTTCTTACTTTCATTTAATATTAAATCTTTGTGTTTAAAATCACCTAAAAACATCTAATTTGTAAGTGGGTCCATTTTAAAGCTGACCATTCAATTTTGATATGAGTGTCCAATCTACAAGTGTTTAATTTCTCTATCACTGTTAAAAAATAAACAACCCAATCGATTATTGATGTATAATGATTAATTTTTTGAACAGTGGCCGGAAAATTAAATACTTGTAAATTGGTCATTCATTATCAAAAATAATCAGTCAGCTTTAAACTGGACACAAGTACAAATTAGACGATTTTAAAACATTTCTACGAATTTTTAAACACAGATATGATATTGATAGAATCCGAAAGAAATTAGCGCCCAATACACAAGATGAAATGACACCTGGCCCCAAGTTCACAATGCATTCTCAGACTTAAGTCAAGAATTTACTCAAAACTGTTCGCCTTATTGTAACTAATAGTAAGTGCAGGAGGGTTGCACCACACACAATTTTTACACAAAAACAAATATATGGACAAGACATCATACTCAAAGACCACAAACATAAACAAATCAAAGAGAGTGAATGGATCCGGGGGCTAGCCGTAAGCGTCCACTGCGCTGTACAGTCCCGGGCCTGTGGTGACACAGACTTCACTCATATTTGAAAACAACTGGGAATGCAACCCAAAGAAATAATTATATAGTGTCAGCATGAGTCATGATCTATTATATGTTGCAAGAATTACGAATGCAAGCATATTGTTGTATAAATTCCGCTACACAAGTAACCACATAGTTAAATGTATCAGAAGTAGGCCTAGTTCTAAACCAAATCAATAAAAGGATTGAAGTATGTAAATGCATTTAGGACAAACATTGCAACCGTCACAGAAACAAAAACACAACTGAATACAAAGAAGCAAAGGAAAAGACTATCTAGGGAGACAGCCGTCTGCTGACTGAGTGGTGTGACGTGAATCTGCCGTAATAGTTGTTATGACGTCGTGGTTTAGAAGGTGCAATTTCCCGATAAAAGGGCGATAATCTAGATAAAATTACATTAAAATATAAAAACTATTAGTTTTAAAGACCATGCAATTGTACAAACCATAGTATAATTATTATATAATGTCCCACGTAAGAAATGCAAAACAGGAATGCTAAAGAAATCGTAAGTTATTAGTGTATTCATAAAGGCCTATAAAATAATGGCGATAATCGAGACATCTAGAAGCAATTTATATAGAATCATTATCCAATATGTAGTCAGTAATATCATTATAAGAAATGTAAAACTTATTATGTTGAAGAAATGGAAGTTTTGAAATTTCTTTCAAAATGCGTAATTGTGTACCACCTTTGGCCGTGCACTTAAAATTAAGAGTTTTTATTCGGGAAAGAAATAGTTCTTTATTGTTGCATATTTTTAAAAATCGTAATGCCTGTGAATAGAAGACATTGTATAGTGTCGTATCTGGTATGTTACTATGAGCTGACGGGTATTTTACTACTTCAAAACCAAATTTGTCCGTTTTATCGAATATACCGACATTAAATTTATTATTAATTATATTGATGTCCAAGTCAAGGACAGATGCATTTATAGTGCCCGAATTTTCTTTATTTAATATAAGTTCAGGAGGATATATTTCATCTTTGTATTTATTGAAATTACCATTATCATTGATTGGTGTTATGTCATCAATGTAACGGAAGGTATAATTTAGACTTTTTGCTACCTTGTAATCTGTTTTTCTTTTATGGTCTTGAAAATATAGCTCTTTATCAAACATTTGTTGTTTTAATGTATTAAATACCCAAATAAGAAACTATATGCAAAGTTTTGTGTTTCTGGATCAAAAATATTACTCATAAACAGTGATTGAAAGTTGAGTAAATTCTCAACTTAAATCTGAGAATGCTTTGTGAACTCGGGGCCTGGGTTAAAATACAGTGTTAACTGACTAAAGCTCATCGTACATGCGAACACTACACTCTCTTTCAGTACGTACAGAGAGAGAGAAATGCGGTCATTTCAAACACATGTGTTAAACGACAAGTTCACCCTACCCCTCTTCACTCCTTACCAATAATAAAACACATACTTTAAAGGGACAATAACACTCTTGTTGGCTTGGTAGCTCCAGAAAATAAATGATAGCCTTATTCTAAGTACTAGATGTTTTAGTGTCTTACCTGTCATGTAAATTATTCATTACATCCTATTTTACTTTTCCAGAGGGTTCGAAAATATTTTAAAATCCATGTCACATTTGAAAAGGTTTACGTTAGACTTTTCAAATCAATAAGTTGAATTTTTTGAATTTTTTAAATTAGGTGTGTTAAAATGAAATTTATATCATCAATTAATTGGAATATTGTAAAATAATACGATTTGTTGACTAGAATGAAGATTGGGACATATTATTCAGTTACAACAAGAGAGGTATTGTGGCTTTAAACAATTTCACTTCATTGTTTTGAAAGAATGGCCTATTTCTTTCACAGACATGATGAATAAAGTTGTGTCTTTACCTGCAGGAATTGTTCCTTCCGATGGAACCAAATCAAAAACATTTTGTCCATTATTATTCTGAGTACCTGAAAAACCAACAAACAATCTTAACAATGGTGACTTTTTCTTTGATGATAACTGACAGAACTGCTACAGGACAGAATTCCGCGTCATTCCATATAGCAATTCCATCCATTTTAGACGTTCTGGACTGAAAAGTGAGTACCCCCTATAAATACAAATGTTATGCAACCTTCTGTTGTTCTGTACTTGCCATCATTGAAAACAACTAAACATTTAGCACATTTCAATTTTTCAAACCAATATTAGAACTTTCTAAACCAATTTTAGAATATTTCAAACCAATATTAAAACATTCCAAATCAATTTTAGAATACTGTTGTTCCAAACCAATATCAGAGCATTACATATCAAAATTCCAATTTTCCAAACCAATATTAGAACCTTCCAAAAGAGCATTGCAATTTTAGAACCTTCCAAACCAATTTTTTTAAAAACTTACCAACATAAGATTTATTTTTCTTGTCTCTCTTTATGAAAGCAGGTAAATGTTGTGATTTGGCGTGACGTAACAACGATAAACTGTCTAATTTAATAACAAAATCTATAGATAGTGATGAAGTATTGTGAATCTGAAAGTTAATAAAAACAAAATTATAGAACAAAACAAGATAACATCAACAGCAACTAAAATCAGACTGTGTTTTTTGCATAGCCTTATATTAGTTTTTTAGAGCCGTTGTTCATTATAGTTTTATGCCCACTTCCATCAAAAAAGGGGAATCATTTGGCTAAGTGGGTAAGACGCTGGTTCGCTAGCCAGGAGGTTAGGTGTTCGATCCCTGCATTGGCCGAGAAAGTTCATCCAGATTTTCTGGTGTGGTTTCCCCTTGTCAGTGATGCAAGGCGGATTGTCTGACAAGGCCAGCTGTTTAGTCGTTCAGATGGGACAAAAAACTGAGGTCCCGTGCACACATTGGCATACACATAAAAGATCGCTTGGCAGTTGGAATTTGATGTAACAGTTTAATGTCCACTCAACAGGGTTTAACATCCACTCGACACAATCTAGGTCATTTTAGGACTAACATATGGTTTTAATTTTACCTTAATAATTCACATACGTGTAGGGGTCGTTAGCAGTGGGAGGAAACCAAAGGACTCGCAGAAAACCCAGGAGGTTGGACAAGCGAAGAAAATGAGAACACCTCATTAAACCTGCACATGTGACCATAGTCAAATAATGAACCATATGTTAGTCTCAAAATGTCTCTTATATTGTGTTGACAAGCTGTTACTCCATCCAAGTATCATTTATTTTTCAACATAACAAGAGGTTAATTCTGGAACATACGTTATGGTCACTGAAAAGAGTAAAAACCATGAAATGTGATAAAAACACAATAATATATCTACCTTAAATGTTCGTTCACAGTATTCTGTAGCTAGGACGGCTCCCATATCTAATACGTCTGATTCTAGAGATAGATTAACGATGGGACTAACACCTTTACCAACTAACGTCATCGATAATAACGCTGTCATACTGTTTATACCTAATACTTCTTGGAACTACAAAACAAACATAACCATCAGTCGTCATATCAATGCTGATTTTAATATTCAAATTTTCTATATGATTCAATTGAAAAGATAAAGAGTCCAGGGGAAACAGGGGCAGAACGATTTAAGTCTCTTTTTCTACGAGCCTCAGTTAATGGTGCCATCTGGTAGCAAATTGTAAAAGATTTTTGTGGAACAATCAATTTCAGGTAAAAGCAATCGGAGACTGAAATGGCCTCCCCGACAAATACAAGTCCATTGTAACCTTCCTCACTTGGCCTGAAAAGTGGAAGACAGTTGTACTGGTAATTATGGTTCGTATTAAACATCATTTTGAAGTTTTAATTAAACCCACTCGTCGTTCTGTTTGCGCCAAACATTCTCGTCCAAAAGTCTGTTTAGCGTTTTATGCGAAAAGACAAAAATGTGACAAAGATCGTTCTTCCCCTTGACTCTTCAAATGTTTCCTCCACAATCTAGTGCATTTTACCTAAAAATTTGGTTATCTGCAAAGCTGTGAGATATATTTTTAAATTAATATCAAAATCAATTTCATTTGGTTATTTTGCGTTTTATTGATATAAAAATATCCCACTTACCACACATCCTTTGTTTGGAGCAAAAGATAAAACAGCTGTATGTGTTCCACCAGGGGGAAGAACTCTCAGAGCATTCAACATCAGGAACGGGCCATCGGTATCAAGTAAAGAAGAATTTAACTTGAATAAGTTAAGGTATAACACTTTATAAAGACATCATTATAAATAGGGAAATCACAGTCTATAGATTCCTTTTGTATCATTTTGATTAATATGATTGTGACCACACTGATCAGCAGTGAATATTCGCTAGGCCACTACAATCACTGATTAGCCACAAATATTAACTTTTTTCCCCTACAAAGTATTTGTAGGTAAAAAATATTTCATATTTAATGTAAATGAGTATCACAATGAGTGAAAGGCAACATTCTGCCTGATTTAGTAACGTCTTAACCCTTATCCGTTATGACGTCAAGTGGTCAGGCTAAAAAAACCTGATGTAAAATATTTTGTATGCCTATTACAATCTACTATTGCCGGATAATTTTAAGTGATAGACTCTTGACAACAATAAAAAATTTGAAGAGGATAAGTTGATCTATAATTTGCAAATCATTTTAAATCATTTTCATCTGAAATATCGTTTTAATCGATATAATCCGAGTCAGAATCATATATAGGCATTACAATGACTTTGAGGGTCTTTAACATTCCCGACATCGTTAAATTACTTTTTTTGCCCAAAAATGTTGAACGAAGACATGTTTTTATCAAGGTTATTGACAAGACAAGTTCCTGTCTGAGACGCATGCATGGCGATATCAATTAAATATGAAACTAAATACTCAAATATGGCTTGCTATGGTCGCAAATATGCGACCGTGACCACTTTTGGATATAAAGCTGTGATGCAAATATGCGACCGTGACCGGAGAAGGGTTAAGTAAGATTGACATTGCATAATAGGCAGTCATCTTGTACAGAGATATTAGAAGACTATGTGAAACAGATTGTATTGTGACATGATTGGCTCTTTATGGTTATACAAATTAAGACCATTGGAATGTTCAAAATAATATTACAAGCTAAGAAATGTAACAGATTTAACATAGAAGACAATGGAGATAGATAATATTACTAGTCTGAATCCATTTTAGTGTTACGAGAGTTGTCTCCGTTTAATTTATATTTATAACGTGCCTTGTTAGTCCTTCTACATGTTCAAGAAAATGGTTAACATCCAAGAAAAGACTGGATGTAATTTCTACATGAGATATAATGATCAATATAAAAGACTGGATGTCATTTCTACCCCATGGTGCTACTTTAAAGGAACTAAATTGCTAATATTTGGGAGCTAGAAATTGACACAGTTATGTTCGGCGAAATATGTCAGAAGTTTCAATCGAATGGCAATCTCTAGTCATTACAGTCTACACTGATAGAATTTTTTTCACATGCTCCCTAGATAAAGAATATAGTTTCATCGTTTGACATGACTTGTGGAATATGTCTAACCTCGTTCTTCGAGTCCTTTGTTACAAATAGGATGGAGCTGCATTATGGTAGACAAGTCGTGTACCAATGGTAAAATGTTTATTTTTTCATACCATCTTTTCATAGTAAGATCCCAATGTCCAATGTTGATTTAAATTGACAAATAATATGTGTTTTCAACGTCGAAGACTTCAGATAATGATATTGAGTTAGAGACTAAACCACTGGATGTAATTTCTGCATGAGGATTGATTTCAACATATAAGACTGGATGTAATGTCTACAGAAGTTGTAATTTTGATATAAAAGGATACTTCAACAGTTTTATTACTGATATTCTGCATGGTGACTGACCTTGATACACTTTGACCTATTGATACTTCACCAAAATTAATGGTGTTTTTGCCGCTATCTGATAGAATAACAACTGGTGGTTTAATCGTAGGGCAATGTACTTCCACATAGATTATGTTATTAATACTGAAATATAAAAATATAACGAAATCAGTCAACAAATCATAGGAGAGAGAGAGAGAAATGGGGTTTAACGTCTACTCGACACAAACTAGGTAATTTCGGGACTAACATATGGTTTAATTTTATTTCAATAATTCGCTTGCGCATAGGGGTTTTTAGCAGTGGGAGGAAACCGGAGTGCCCAGAGGAAACCCACGAGGTTTAGAAGGCACCCCTATCTCCATGCCACATACGCTCACACCAGGGATCGAAACCACAGCCGCACGCAGCAGTAGTGACCAGCCAGCTAGAGGTCTAAACGCGACACTCTAGACCACTAGGCCATCACACACCCCCCAATCGTCCTACTGGTCGGCACCAATGAAAATGGCCGTACAGTCAAGCCGGGAAATAAGGCACCTGTCACGGACAATGTCGGACACAGATCCAGGCTTTGTCAGACACAAAACCTCTGGTGCCTGTCAATTCGTCTGGCACTGATTTGTCCTTTTTATTGATATTATTAATACATGTCCGGCACTAAGTTGAAAATGTCAGGTAGTATTTTGTCAGGTAAATCTGCCATACAAAGTGCTATAGTGTAAATGTAGCCCAGGCAACAGCGCAACAGTCTACTCTTACATTTATTTGCAACTGTCAATGGAGAGAGAAAGAAATGGGGTTTAACGTCCACTCAACACAAACTAGGTCATTTCAGGACTCACATATGGTTCAATTTTATTTCAATAATATGCATGCACGTAAGGGTCCTTAGCAGTGGGAGGAAACCGGAGGACTTGGAGAAAATCCACGAGGTTGGCGACCCTAATCCTCGTCACGTACAACCGGGGATTCGAAACCACTCCATTTGACTCAATGACAGACCTTATGATACAGCGCGCTCACGATAACCATTCGGCCATCCAACCTCCTAACTGTCAAGGGCTTTAATGTACAGTCAATGGCATTGTTCTAAACCTACTATACTAAAGGTTTGGTATAGAATACAGAGCAATCTTTTAATTAAATAAGACAAATGAAATGAAATGAAATGGAGTTTAACGTCCTACTGTTCTGCTTCGAACTGGACTAATAAAGACAGGCATACACAATGGAATGTGTGCTAAGAGGGAAATTTGCCCAGACACTACGTCATACTCTTACATCAAATTCCAACAATCAAGGGATCTTTTACGTGCACACCAATATGTACACAAGACCTTGTCAGACCCTCCTGAAAAGTGCAACCACGCCTGCAAATCTAGACGTCAGGGTTAGTGAGCCAGCGTGTTACTCACTTGGCCACTGTGATTCCCAATAAATACGACTTTTCAAGAAATTCCTCAATGAAATCTAGTATTTCTGTCCCACTCTTCATGAGATTTTTTACTTGCGCAGATGGAAATCTGTTTATTTCATACCATCGAAACAACTAGATAGTAAGATACCTTGCCAGACAAGGTCTCAGACTTGAAAATCCTGAGGAACTTTCTTGACAGAGTAGATTACAATAAGCAATTAGAACACTTCCCAACCCCTGCATTACAAGTGTTTGTTGATTATGACTATATAAGGTAAGTGTTTGTTGATTATGACTATATAAGGTAAGTGTTTGTTGATTATGACTATACAAGGTAAGTGTTTGTTGATTATGACTATATAAGGTATGTGTCTGTTGATTATGACTATATAAGGTAAGTGTCTGTTGACTATGACTATGTAAGGTAAGCATCTTTTGATTATGACTATATAAGGTCAGTTACCTGTATGGAAGAGAACCAGGATCACCACACGAACCTGACGCTATGTAACATGGTATCGTATATGTTTCAAATTTACCCTTAAACTGACGTAACAAAGATCCTATAGCTTCAGAATACGCACTGGAACTGAAACAAAAACAAAACAAGATATAATGTCCCCTTGACACAAACTACGTCATATCTGGACTAACTTACGGAACAATTTCAATGATTCGCTTACAAATAGAATTCTTTAGCAGTTGAAGGAAACCATGGACAGGTAAACCTACTCCTACGTAGAAGCGATGAATTGAAACCATGTTACTTGAATCAATGACAGACTGGATGCATTATAACACTGAGCCAATCCCTCTGTGTCATTTTAGGACTAACACATGGTTCAATATTATTTCAATAATTCATTTGCCTGTATGGGTCTTTAGCAGTAGGAGGAAACCGGAGGACATGGAGAAAACCCATGAGGTTGGAGAGGTGACCCTTCGTCTTGTCACATTCACCCGAGGAATCGACTCAATGACCTTATAATACAACGCACATGCGCAAACCATTTTTCGTCCCATCCAAACGACTAGACAGTTGTCCTTGTCTGGCCCGCCGCCCTGCATCACTAACAAGGAAGAAACACACTGGAAAATCTGGATGAACTTTCTGGGCCAATGCAGGGATCAAACACCTGACCTCCAGGCTAGCGAGCCAGTGTCTTATCTCCCCCAGACGTAAAAGATGGTAATAATGGTAAACGTACTCAGTAGTAATAGTATCTGGTTCTGGTGCTACAACTGGTTTAGGTTTCTGGAGCGTAGAAGCAGTAGTTCCTGTCGTCCCAGCTGATGGTTTACCTTTACCTTTAGGTGAGGATTTACCTTTTGGTGCCTTCTTCATGGCTGCTATCTGAAAAACATAAAATTCAATAAAAATTTATTTAAAACGGTCTAAAACATCATTCTGAAATGAAATATAACATCCTACCCTCTTCTGCTTCGACTGCGCTAATGAAGACGATTATACGCCATACAGTGTATCATTATGGAAATTTTGTGAAATTTAACACCATACTAATTTGGCTAACAAAAACGGACATACGCTTATATCGAATTCCAACTGTCAAGGGATCTTTTACATGCACGCCAATGTGTACACGGGACCTCGTTTTCTCTTCCCATCCGAATGACTATACAGCTGTCCATGTCAGGCCCTTTGTCCTGTACCACTGACAAGGAGAAACCATGCCAGAAAATCATGTTAAACTTTCCCCGCCAACACCAGGATCGAACCTGTGGCCTCCAGGCTAGCGAGCCAGCATCTTACTCACTAAGTCACTGTGGCTCCTTGTAATTTTGTATCTAAGTTGTTTTACCTGTGCTTGTTCCTGTAGCTCAATTTCTTTCCGCACTGCCTCGTCATATTCTCGTTGTGCCTGGGCCTCCATTTGTTTTACGGCCATTTTAACAGCCTCTTTCCGTACAGCCTCTTCTTTTAATTTAGGGGAAAATCGTATCTGTACTCGACATTTCTGTAAGGTTAAATCAATCAGGTGGTGATAGAAATACCCCAAAAGAAGATAATTATAGCACGCCAACCTCCATCGAATATAGATCTATATTTTGTTTCTTTCTTTATACTTTCGATATCCTACACTACATGAAGATCTTAGCACGCCAACCTCCATCGAATATAGATCTATATTTCTTTTCTTTCTTTATACTTTCGATGGCCTACACTACATGAAGATCTGAACGGTTGTACTGGTCATATGAGCGGCTTTTGACCCTATGATGTTAGACATTTGATTAAACTGTGTAGATGTTTCAAGTGGGTTACCCACTGTTCCATGCAACTCACGCCAAAAGCTTGCCATAACAGATCATTTCATTGGCTAATCCCTCAAATCATCCAAAGTGTGGGTTATATAACAACTCTACCAGATGCAAGTAAAGACAAGTAAAACAAAATTTTTGAACTATAAAATATAAGGGAGGAAACTCTTGTTAATGTCACAGACAAAAGTCCTCCAAGTGCTAGGTTTATTTTTTAGGAGTTGTATTATCTACTTTTATTTGATAGTTTCCCAAAAATTTAATTGTAAACAAGAACGTGTTTCAACAAACCTATTTATTATAGTACAGGGTTGTAAGCTATGAGATAACTTCCCCCGTGCCACATATGGTCACATAGTTAGAGGGGAATATGAGACATCTTACCTTTCCTGAGGTTACCGTACCAACAGATGGGGATATAGTTAATGGGAAATAACTCACCATATCAACAGATGCACTCGGCAAACCTCGACAGATTCCAGAACCTACATCTAGTCTCGGCAGTATGACAAATTCCGCCATATTGGAACTACTTTAAAGGTCCCGGATGAAACATGGCTGCGCCCATGGTGTCTTGTTTGTTTGTAATAGCGCCAAGTTTTCCTGTTAAAGTAACCTGGTAGCCGCATCGCAAATGTATGGGCGTAGGTACTTATCACTTACTGTCATACAGCCGAGACTAGATGCAGGTTCCGGAATCTGTCGAGGTTTGCCGAGTGCACCAGATGAGGATAAAGTTTAAGGGAGATAATAACATACCTTTCCAGGAGCCACCGTACCGACAGATGGTGATATAGTTAATGGACAATCCGAAGGTAAGACAAATTCAAATGATGTTGGACCTACTGGAGCAATTTCACCTGATAATACAAAAACAACAAACATTTTAACCAGGAGAGTTAACAGTTCTTTTATTGAAATGAATCAAATGGTGTCTTTTTCTTCTCTTATCACAAATACTCCAACAATGCTGTTCAAGCCTCCTAAACATTTTTTTTTGTTTGTTTTTTAGTAAATCGTCCCATCCGAACGAGCCTCTCTCTAGACATACTTTACATGACAGCCTTACAGATGATAACCCTGACAAGATGGAACCAGCATGGACAAACCTCCATAGTTCTTTTGCCACGCCAAGAAATAAATCAAACTCAAAACTTTCTACTCAAAAGTCCCGTGACCTGAACTCTGTTGAAATGAAACGAAATGAAACGAGATTTACGTCCTCTGTTCAGATGCAACTGGGCTAAGACGGGTATACCCCATACAATGTGTGATGGGGGACCACTTATCCTGCACCACTCTGATATTGGGGAAACAATGTTCCGAAAATCATGATGGACTTTCTCTGCCAACATCGAGCACCAGCCAAGTGAACCAGTGTCTTACACAAGGAGCCATCGTGGCTCTCTCCGTTGAAATAAAAATGTAACGTCAATCAAACTATAAAAAAGGGGTTGTTTGCCGTACCTTTTCCAATTCTAGGTACTGGGTGAGTGAATTCGTTACTACTAGTATGAGAGTTGATAACGTGTAGAGTTGCCGTGGAAACATCATAAACAGACGTAGCTGCGAAATTTACAACTTGATGAGATAACTCTAATGGTGGATGAACACCAACACCTTTACAATGAATCTTAAAATCCCTGAAATAACAAAAAGGAAGATTAAAATTGATCAGAAATGAAATGAAATAGTTTAACATCCTAGTGTTCTACTCCGAACTGGGCTAATGAAAATGGGCATACACCATACAGTGTGATATGAGAGAAATTTTGCCCAGACAGCCAATTCCAACTGTCAAGGGATATTTTACGTGCACACCAATGTGTACACAGGACCTCAGGTTTTTTTGTCCATTCCGAATGACTACACAGCTGTCACTGAAAAGGGGGAGCCACACCAGAAAATCTGGATGAACTTTGTTGGCCAATGCACGGATCATACACCCGGCCTTCAGACTTCATCTAATCTTCCACAATAGATCTTGAATTGACTGTTGAGGAATCTGAGAACTCCTCTTTTTAACAGGGAGCCAAAGCAGTGGCTGAGAAAGTTCCCAAGGAATTTCCAATCTGACAAGTAAAAGTATACAACCAGCAATTTGATTAATATAGCTTGTCCAAGTCTACATAGTATATTGTTCAAGTCTACATTGTATATTGTTCAAGTCTACATAGTACCTTGTCCAAGTCTACATAGTACCTTGTCCAAGTCTACATAGCATATTGTTCAAGTCTACATAGTATATTGTCCAAGTCTACATAGTATTTTGTCCAAGTCTACATAGTACCTTATCCAAGTCTACATAGTATATTGTCCAAGTCTACATAGCACCATGTCCAAGTCTATATGGTCTATATAGTATATTGTCCAAGTCTACACAGTATATACAAAGTTTATCTGTTTACCTGTTAATCAATGATTTACAAACAAGATCAAATTTATAATCTCGAGCTTTATCTGGACTAAATATCACATCCAGATCAATCGTTTCTAACGGCAACAACGTACCAAAACCATCGTTAGGTTGAACCTCGACATGCTGAAATTTTAAAACATTTATCTCACTTTTTCGCTATTTTTCTGCAGACAGTTTTTTTTGACGGTTTCTATTTCCGTGACGGTTTTATATCAAAGAACTGAAATATCACTTCAACAGAGAGAGAGAGAGAGAGATGGGGTTTAGCGTCCACTCAACACAAACTAGGTCATTTCGGGACTAACATAAGGTTTAATTTTATTTCAATAATTTGCTTGTGCATAGGGGTCTTTAGCAGTGGTAGGAAACCGGAAAGCCCGGAGGAAACCCACGAGATTGAGAAGGCGCCCCTATCTCCATGCTACATACACTCACATCAGGGCTAGAAACCACAGCCGCAAGCCAGAGGTGACCGGACCGCTGGAGGTCGAAGCACAGCACTCTAGACCACTAGGCCATCCCAACCCCCCACTTCAACGGGTACCCAAAACTCCTGAGAGGGTAAACTTTTTATACCGATACCAGGATTGAACCTGGGACCTCCTTGCCAATGACATACCCATACTGAGCCACTGCACTCTAACCCTAAAGGAAGTGTCTGTCATAATTTACAATATTACCTCTGGTAAACCGATGAAACCAAACTGTTGAGGTAAAATAGATCTATTTATAACTTTGATGGATTTCTTCACGGACTCGTAGATCGTAGCGAAACCAAAATCAATGTTTGACACGTCGAACTGTATATCGCTATTAGTTACAACAGCACACACGGTAAATGTTACAGGTTGTGTCTGAAACAGGAAATAAAATAAAACATATTAAGTCATTGTTTTTAAAGAATTCTGAAAGTTTATACATAAGCTCTAGAGTAGTGATTCTCAGAGACCAAGGTTTTATTCCCCCCTTGCGATCCCAGATTCAGTAATTTGTTTTCCAGGGCCCTGTTTCAGGAAATTTTAACTAAAGATAAAATCCAAATTTTAGCAGATACTTCAATTTTGATTGGCTAAGAACTAAAATCAATCTAATATTGTCCAATCAAATAACTAAAATTCAGATCTTATCTTAGTTAAAATTTTGTGAAATAGGCCCCAGTTCTACAGTGGCAATTAATGAAACCATTAATTAAACTAAATAATTAATTTTAATTGCAATAAAATGATCTATCCTAGAAGAAAGTCTGATTACTTTTGTATTCGTAGTCAGTTATCAGTTGTAATCCGAGCATCATTCAAACCTGATAATCTGAATAGTCTCTAAAAGGATTTGGGGCGATGGATGGCCAAATGGTTAGCGAATTGTATAATGATGTCGTTTTTGACTCCCCGGTTGTACGGGACAAGGAGTAGGGTCGCCTTTCTAACCTCATGGGTTTTCTACAGGTCCTCTGGTTTCCTCCCACTGCTCTCTAACTGGATTTAATTTTGAATGACGAATCTTTCATACTAGGATAATCCTTACCTGATCAGCAACTCTGATAGTCATAGGGGCTTCCAATACACCAGTTTCTTTGTCAAAATATTTACAATTTTCTTGTAATAAACTTGGCCTGAAAAATTCAAAAAAGAAATTTATAATTAGCACAAGTGGCTTCAGAGTTAGCCAAATGGAGTTTTCAATTCCAGTATTAAATATTCACAAATTTTCTTGAAAGGAAATGAAATGAGGTACAATGTCCTGCTTTCAAGACCCTATTAGAGTAATAACCAGCGACAGCCAAGCAGGATAGGCCCACAGTCTCAAGAGATGAATATAGAGAACAAGCTAAAAAAAAAAAAGTGATTTTTCCAACAATCAAGGGCCATATTTCAGGAAGATACAATTTGATATGCACAAATATGAAAAGAAACCAAGATCTGTGGGTTATAAACATGCATTTCAAGTTTCATCAAAATCGAATTACAATTGTGACCTCTACAGGGTCTGCAACTTGATATACTAAATTTTTTTCACTATTCACGTACAATCGGCGGCCTTTTGTCCACTGTTTGGTCTGATTTTCCCGAAATTTGAACTCAACCTCCATTACAGTGTAACGGTGATATAATCAGATGTTTTTTTAAATCAGATAATCATTGTGTCCTCCAGAGAGCCCACAAGCTAAAAAAGGCAATTTGTCGTACAATCAGGTGATGGTTTTGATCCCTGGTGTGAGTATATTAGGCATGAGATGGGAGCTCCTTCTCAACCTACTGAGTTTACTCCGTGGGGAAAAACCCCCACGCGTGCTCCAAGATAATTAAAATAGGACTTGTCTGTGATAACACCCTCGGAGGAAGCAGATGTTAGAACACTGCAAACAACAAAGAGGGCCTTATCAGGAAAACTCGCATACACTTTTTCAAGCGAGGTCATTTTGGGACTAACACATGGTTCAACTTTATTTCAATAATTCTCTTATGCATATGGGTCTTTAGCAGTGGGAGGACCCAGAGAAAACTCACAAGGTTGGACAGGCGACCCTATCTCCATGCCAAATACGCTCACACCAGGGATCGAAACCACAGCCGCAAGCCAGAGGTGACCGGCCAGTTAGAGGTCGAAGCGCGGCACTCTAGACCAGTAGGCCATCCTAACCCCTCAGGGAATCGAAACCATGCCAGTTGACTCAATCCATCCAAACACATAGATGAAAAATGTTCTAACCAATGTACAGTAATTGGATAATTGATATAAAGTTATGTATAAATCATGAAATAAAGGTATTATACTATTATATAGACCCCGTACCTTGGTAGAAATTTAAGTTGAGCTGAAAACTGAGATTGGGCCTGTATATATCCAGTCTTAGGTAATAATTCTAGATGATTCTCTAAATCTTTACAAACTTCAAACTTTAAACGTAATGCTGTCGTAGCCCTAAAATAAAAACAATTTGGTTTATTTGTAAGATATCTGGTTTAACTACTCTATGTTTCAGTATTGGCTGGTGACTCTGTCAGTGAACTTTGACTCCACCTGGTAGAGCTTGACTCCACCCTGGTGACTCTGCCAGTGAACTTTGACTCTACCCTTGTGGCTCTACCCTGAGTTCACACTAGTGACTCTACCCTAGTGACTACCTGGAGTCTACCGTGGTGACTCTACCAGTAGACTTTGATTCTACTCTGGTGACTCTGCCAGTAGACTTTGATTCTACTCTAGCCTGAAGTCTACCTTGGTGACTCTACCCTAGTGACTCGACCCTAGTCACTCTACCCTGGTGACTCTACCCTAGTGACTCTGCTAGTAGATTTGGACTCTATTCCTTCTTTTTTTCTAATGAACTTTTGACTCTTATAAATTAGTATTAATAGAATGCAGATTAACATTCACACAATACTTTCTTCATTCTGAAGTATAAATGAATATTGACTACGATAGTATCTTGATATAATCAACTTATCTGTAATTGACGACGATATAATCTGTTATTGACGACGATATAATCAACTCACCTGTTATTGACGACGATATAATCAACTCACCTGTTATTGACGACGATCGTATCTTGATATAATCGATCAAACATACAGATCTTTAGATCTACATTCTGTCGTTCCACCCAGACTGGTACATCTATAGCTTTAGCTACAGAATGGATTGATATCTATAAATAATATAAAAAGGAAATAATTGTTTTAAAGAGTCACAAATATAGATTTGTATTTTAATCTAATTGGATATAAATAAATGAAATGAGGTTTGACGTCATACTTTGGTATAAAGAGGAACTACAGTCACAAATAGGTGGACATATAGTCGAGTACAACAGAGATTTTATATCAATAGTTCGCGTAGAGTTCTTTAGAAGTGGGAGAGATCAGGGAACCTATAAGATTAGGCAGTGTAAATCCAAGAGATTAGCCTGGCAACCCAATTCCTTGCCACATACAGGTTCGAAATCATGCCACTTGACTCAATAACAGGCCTTAGGACCTAAAGCATAAGGCCATTGGGCCAGACAACACTAGTGAAGTATGATACAATATGTAATGAAATGGCGGTTTAACGTCCTACTGTTCTGATCCGACTGGGCTAATGAAGAGAGGCATACGTCATACAGTGTTCATACAGTGTGCTAAGAGAGAAATTTTGCCCGGACAGTGGCGCTACGGTCTACAATAATATCAATTTTCACCTCCCAAGGGATCTTTACGTGAATGCCAATATGTACACAGGAGCTCAGTTTTTACGTCCCAATCGAATGATTAGACAGCTGTCCTTGTCAGGCCCTCTGTCCAGCTCTACTGACTAGGGGAAACCAGGCCGGAGAAACCTGATGACCATTTTCAGGTTCGAACAAGCCACCGTGACTCCCATCCAGATGTAATGGCTCCAATTAACAGCACATCATGCTTGATTTCAAGAGCTCCTTAATTCATTACAATATGCATTATTTGTTCGTTCATTCGTAGGGTTTTATATCCGCTTCCACCTTGGGTGATATCACAGGTAATCTGTATCATTACGGCCCAAAGATTTATATATTACCATGGTAACTAGCATTCATGACGAGGAACAACACAAATCAACAAATAATAATTGCGATGTAAATACTCACCCCTTCTGAGAGAGGATCCGAGAATGATATGAGAAATTCAGAATTCACGGCTCCGGGGACTGTAGGTTGCCAGATGATCTCCAGTTTAATGGAAGAGAATGGTTTTATTTCTCCGCTTACCACACTTCCCACTTTCATACCATCAACAGTCCCATAATCCTCCATTTCACTGAATGCAAATTCTGGAGACGGTTCTGTAAAAAATATTATTATAAAAGGAAGTATGTCGAATCAACACAATGTCAAATGACTAGATGTTTGCCAGATTCCCTGTTATTGCAAGGGAAACTTGGTCTCAATATTTTCGAGAATTTTCTCCAGGTTAATGAACCAGCGTCTTAATTACCAAGGTACCATGGCTCCTCTCTTTTAAATGGGAGGGGTGGGGGATGACCGAATGGTTAGGACTTGTCCGCCGAATGGTTAACACATGCTTGCTGTATCAAAAAGCCTGTCAACTTGCATGGTTTCGAATCCCCTGTTGTACATGAAAAGGAGTAGGGTCGCCTGTCCAACCTCGTGAGTTTTCTCTGTGTCCTCCAATTTCCTCCCACTGCTCAAGACCACTAGGCCCAAGTGAATTATTGAAATAATTGTTAGTCCGAAAATGACATAGTTTGTGTCGAGTGGATGTTAAACCCCATTTCTTCTCACGAAGTAGAATATTATCCTGAATAATATAATATTCTGAAGATTGAAATTTTATGAGAAAGACTGATATGATGAATTACCTGGTTCTGGTGGTTTATGATATTCATCAGAATCTGGTTGTCTAGGTGATATATCATCTCCAACTTTACTTCCTCCATTAACGGTACCTGCTACATCTAGACCACCGGTAGGGGAAGACAACTCCGGACTTATTTCAGCTATTTTCTCCAAACCTAAAACATGAAAAAATAAAGTTTAAAGAATAATTAGAAGTAATATTCCTATTGGTAAGGGCAGAGAGAGAGAGAGAGAGAGAAAGAGAGAGAAATGGGGTTTAACCTCCAATTGACACAAACTAGGTCATTTCAGGATTAACATATGGTTTAATTTTATTTAATAATTCACTTGCGTTTAGGGGTCTTTAGCAGTGGGAAGAAACCAGAGGACCCAGAGAAAACCCATGAGGTTGGACTGATGACCCTACTCCTTGTCACATACTACCGAAGATTCGAAACCACGCCAGTTGACTCAACAACGATAGACCTTATGAGATAGCCAGTACTTGCTAACCATTTGGCCATCCAACCCCACCCCCCTCTTATTGGTAAGGGCAGACGTGAGTAACAGGTTGCTAAGCTAACTTGGACGTTCCATGTTCGATCCCTGCATTGGTCGAATTCAATGGAGCAGAAGAATAAGCCCCAATTCATTTATTCAAAAATATCATTTAAAAAACAATCTACAACTATATTCAAAATAGTTTCGATGAATAATATAGTCTGTCTTTTGAAAATGGATTTGCCCTACATTGCAGTAAGTTTTTATGTTGCAGTAGGCTGTATTGCAATATGATTTAGGGTCGCTGTACAATAACTGGGAGCTGCTATGGCTCAGTAAGTTAGGCCCACCCCTTGATGGAAGGCCTGTAATGGGATGAAAAATTCGGATCCAGTGTGAAATGAAATGAAAGGAAATGGAGTTTAACGTCGTACTGTTCTGTTCCAAACTTGGCTAATGAGGACGGGCATACGCCATACAGTGTGTTATGAGAGGAATTTTGCCTGAACAACGGCACTACGACCTACTCTTACATCAAATTCCAACTGTCAAGGAATCTTTTACGTGCACACATCCCATTCGAACTACTAGACAAATGTCTTTATTAAACCAATTGGTCAAGAAGATTAGGACGTTAAACCACATTTCAGTCAGACATTCTAAGAATAAAACCAATATTTAACATAAATGATATCTAATTTGACTTACTTTCAATTTTTTGTTTAGGATCCGATAATTTCTGATCTGAGGAATCTGGACTCAATGCTCTCATGGTATCAGATGTCTAGAAATATATAATATATATTCTAATAGTGCACCACACATAATTTACACAAAAACAAATATAGAGAGTGAGGGGAATGGGGTTTAACGTCCACTCATCACAAACTAGGTCATTTCGAGACTAACATATGGTTTAATTCTATTTCAATAATTCGCTTGCGCATAGGGTTTGACAGACGACCCTACGCCTTGCCATTCGAAAACACAAAAACAAAGACACAACACACTGAAATCCAAAACAAACAATTCAATTCAAATTAAGTGAATGGATCCGGGGGCTAGCCGTAAGCGTTCACTGCGCTCTACAGGATCAGAAGTAATTAAAGAGCATAACTATTTCTCTTCAACCACATTTTCCTCAAGGATTTGATACACATTCGTAGCAAGCGCTTATTAAATCATATCCTAAGTAGAAATAAACATTGACGCAAAAACGAAACGGTGCCATGATAATAAGATACTTACCAATCTGCCCAGAGATGTTTCTGCTGTTGTGCACGTACCATGCTTCATACCTATAATCATAAAATATACCATACCACATATAACATAATGTATTATGGAGAGAGAGAGAAGAGGGAGTGGGACAGTAAACGGGCAGAGGCAAGAGAAGGAGGTGTATCTGCTGTAGTACAGTACGATATTGCATAACTATAAAATAATTCAGATCGTCCATTTCTTTCAATATATTAGATGTGAGGGAGAAAGATGAAGGGAGAGATCAGGGGGGAGGGAGAGAGTGTGGTTATCTTCTGGAAACGGCTCTTATGGCAAGACCTGGAAATGCACTCTTTTCTCTAACCATCTGACACTTATTTAATTAGATAACGTTTCTATAAAATTAGCTCAATCATAATGCAAGTCAATTTTCAGAATCTTTAACAAATTGCAGCACTACATGAAAATAACAATTGCACATTTCGGTCTCATGTTTGGGTTTATCAAAGGGGTTTATCAAAGGGGTTTATCAAAGATATTGCTCCTAGTATTGGTTATCTGACTGAACAGAGCAAATGCAGATATTGATGGGGGTAGAAGAGGGAGGGAGGAGGTGTCCTCAGATATTTGTAACATGTGCCAATTTTTCCATGAGTGGAAGTTGAGACAAAGATGTCTGTTTGCAATCAGACTCCTCAGTGCCATAACTCCTCAATTTCTCACCTGTAACTTTAAAGAAATCAAACTTGGTTGCCATGGCTCCTTTGTTACTTAGAGTTACGGTTCTTTTTAAAGTTTCTCCGATCACTGTTACACCGAAATCAGCTAGATTAGTGTCAACTTGGACCTGCAAACAAATATATTATATTATCTGTAATGGTTTGTGAACATTAGTTCATTCTTAGATTGAGTCACACAAAAGAGAGAGAGAGAGAGAAAGAGAGAGAGAGAGAGATGGGGTTTAACCTCCAATCGACCCAAACTAGGTCATTTTGGGACTAACATATCGTTTAATTTTATTTCAATAATTTGGTTGCACGTAGGGGTCTTTAGCAGTGGGAAGAAACCGGAGAAAACCCATGAGTTTGGGCAGGCGACTCTACTCCTTGTCACGTACAACCTAGGAATCGAAACCACGCCAGTTGCCTCAATGACAGACCTTAAAATCGCGTGCGCACATGCAACCATTTGGCCATCCAACCCCCTTGAGCCACACAAATCCTGTCGCTATCACAACATGTAAACCAAGTATACCAGATATTCTAATTTCTTAAACTTGATTATTCTTACCTTAAATTTCTTGGTACTACATTGTAAATCAAGAATACTAGATATTCTAATTTCTAAAACATGACGATTATACTTACATCACATTTCTTGGTACTGCATCGTAAAGGTATTGAAAATGGACCCGTCTGCGAGAGAAAGTTCACTTGACCAACTAAATCTTCATTTATCTAAGTTAAAAAAAAAGAACAGGTGATTCATAAAGCAGAAGATTGTATTCAAGCCTGGAGTTAAGGCACCTGTCAAAGGTGTGTGAGCTGTTCCAACAAAACCAGGCACTCGGTCATTTCTATAAAAAATAGAACTAGCATCATATTTGAATAGCCCACAGCATAAGCTTTCCAAAATACAATTCTTCTTAAATTTGTTGTATCATTTGGAGTTGAGTTCGGCTCATTCACAAGAAACGGCATACAGTTTATGCTTTTGGGCCCGGAGTAAAAAATGAAGTTGTGCGACAAGTGCCTGGTTTGGTGAGAGCGAGTCACTCATCTGGTGTCAGTCATTTTGTCCATCATTGATTTATCTTTTCATTTATCTTTAAACATGTCAAATACTAGTTTATTATAACGCCAGACATTTTGTCAGGTATCGTACAGTAATTAATACATTTCTGCCAGAGAGAGAGAGAGAGAGAGAGAGAGAGAGAGAGAGATAGGGGGGTGGTTAACGCCCAATCAACACAAAATATAAGACTATAACATCCGTCATTCAGGACCTTTGTTTTTCTTTTGTCTCATTTGAAGCACTACAAGACCCTGTCATTGTCAGGGCCCTCCATCCTACACAAATGACAAGAGGAAATCATACTGAAAAATCCCAGGAAATTTTCACACCCAACATCGTGCTCGAATATCAGTGTATTTCTGATAGTTATATTTGTCGCTGATCAGGGGAGGTGGAGGGGGTTGGGGTGTTTCAACATTATTATAAATAACGCGTTTTAATAGCATGCTGAATTATTATCATGAAGTTTATAGCTATAACTAACCATGGGTTTAAAGGTCACCATCATATCACATGTTAAACCAGCTGACATCTGACCTGGAGGATCAAAGCTACAAATATACAAGAAACATTATCCAGTGATAAGTAAACAGTATTAACTGAGGTATCTTCATTTGAATGATAGACGGAACACCCAATATCACTTACAGATACATCATGGAAGATTTAGATAATGTAAATTAGATTATATAAAGGGAATTTGCTTAACCTTCAGTTAAATTAATCCACTCTGAATCCAGATTTTAGCGATTAAATTTTCAACCTAGCCTCGATCATCATTACTAAAGTCAGTACGATAAAAAACATGATTTAATCATGAATGAAAGTTGAGCAGCAAATCGGATCCTAATCCCGTAAATATCGCAGGCTATTAATGACATCGAAAGTTGATTATGATCTGGATAAGTTAAATAATGTCTAATTAATAGTTTAGATAACATTTCAGGTATGCAATGGGAAGATTTAGCTCTTGCATAATGTATGTTTAATCATAATATGAATATAAATAAATATTACTTCTAACGTTATTCCCCAGTTATAACAAAAGACAGGGCCCTGGTGTGAACGTATGTGGCATGGAGATAGGGGTGCCTTCTCAACCTCGTGGGTTTCCCCCGGGCACTCCGGTTTCCTCCCACTGCTAAAGATAGGCTGGCACTGCCAGGCAGGATACGCCCACATTTTCGAGAGATGGACAGAGAACAAGCAATACCGAAAGTGATTTTTCCTACATCTTTAAGTCCTGTATTTCATACTGTATTGGGAGCAGCCATTTAGTTGGTCAGTTCCAGTCTGATATTAATGAAATTCGAAACCGACAATGATTATGGTGTGACGGTACACAACCTAGAAATGTGACTTTTCATCAAAATCGGATAAGAATTGTGACCTGTAGAGAGTCCACAACCATGATATACCATATTTTTACACTAATCGCGTACAAACAGCGACCATTTCGTCCGGCAATTTTGGTACGATTTTCACGAAATAAGAATTCAACCATCCTCATCAAAATTGAATTAAAATTGTGACCTATACAGGATCCACAATCATGATATATCATTTTTTTAACAGTATTCGCGTACAAACGGTGGCCATTTTGTCTGTCAATTTTGGTCCGATTTTCCCGAAATTCAAACTCAACCTTCCTTACAGTGTAACGGTGATATAATCAAACGTTTTTTTAAATTGGATAATAATTGTGACCTCCAGAGGGACCACAAGCTGAAGAAAGGGGGATTTTGCGTATAACCAGGGGCCATTATTCAGGAAGTTACGATCCGATATGCGCAAATATCGAAAAGAACATAGATCTTTGGGTTATAACCATGAATTTCAAGTTTCATCAAAATCGAATTAAAATTGTGACCTTTACAACGTCCACAACCTTGATATACCATTTTTTAACAGTATTCGAGTACAAACGGCGGCCATTTTGTGTGGCAATTTTGGTCTGATTTTCCCGAAATTCGAACTCAACCTTCCTTACGGTGTAATGGTAATATAATCAAACGTTTTTTTAAATCGGATAATAATTGTGACCTCCAAGCTAAAAAAAAGGCAATTTTGCGTATAATCAGGGGCCATAATTCAGGAAGTTACGATCCGATATGCGCAAATATCGAAAGGAAGCAAGATCTTTGGGTTATAACCATGAATTTGAAGTTTCATCAAAATCGAATCAAAATTGTGACCTCCACAGGGTCCACAACCTTGATATACCATTTTTTAACAGTATTCGCGTACAAACGGCGGCCATTTTGTATGGCAATTTTCGTCCGATTTTCCCGAAATTCGAACTCAACCTTCCTTAGGGTGTAACGGTGATATAATCAAACGGTTTTTTAAATCGAATAATAATTGTGACCTCCAGAGGGACCACAAGCTAAAAAGGGTGATTTTTCGGACAATCAGGGGCCATAATTCAGGAAATTACATTCCGATAGCTGCAAATATCGAAAGGAACCAAGATCTTTGGGTTACAAACATGCATGTCAAGTTTCATCAAAATCGGTTCAAAATTGTGACCTCTATAGGGTCCACAAGCTAAAAACGTGATTTTTCGTACAATCAGGGGCCATAATCCATGAAGTTTTGATCCGATACATGCCAATATCGAAAGGAACCGAGATCTTATGGGGATAAACCTATATTTCAAGTTTCGTCAAAATCGGATAAGAATTGTGACCTGTAGAGAGTCCACAAACAAATTGTGGACGGACGGACGGACGGACGTCCGGACGGACAGGGGCGACGACATAATACGTCCACATGAAAATGTGGGCGTATAAAAACCCCTACGCGCAAGCGAATTATTGAAATAAAATTAAACCATACGTTAGTCCTGAAATGACCTAGTTGTGTCAAGTGGACGTTAAACCCCATTTCTCTCTCTCTCTCACAAAAGAGAGGGAAATGGGGTTAACTTGCATTTTTTGGGACTAACATCTGGTCTTTAGCAGGAGGAGGAAACTGGAGGATCCGGAAGATACCCTACGAGGTTGGACAAGCCTTGTCACTTACAGCTGGGAATAAAATTCACAGCACCTGACTCAATGACAGTCCCTATGACCTAAAGTGCATATGTTCTTACCATACAATCACCCAAGTTTATTAAGTCGAAGTAAATAAACATTACGTACAAATACTTACTCTATTTTAATAAAATCTTTAAGTTTCTCCGTGATGTTGACATATTTACAGTAATTTACTGTATAGGAAACATTGGTGAGGGTAACTTTCTTCTTGTACGTCTGACCAACATCAAAATTCTGGTGGGGGAATAAATTCGTTATTAGGAATAAAATATAAAATGATATTTAGAACATTTAAACTGGAAATCCTGGAAATACAAACAGTTGTCCAAAAAAATATTAACTGAAACATATTGTAGGTCAGTGTAATCCTAGCCTTTCATGACTGGGAGAGAGAGAGAGACTCACCATCTTATTACGTATTAATGGTTTATCATACCTTATCGCGGTTGTAATTGGTTCTGACAATATGATTGTACTTTTTAACGGGGATATCAAAATATCTCACAGTCTACGTCATAATTGCATTATTTTTATATAAAATGTTAACAATACTGGCCGTCCATTAGGGCGGGGATGGGAGTATTCTCTCTAAAAGAGAGAGAGAGAAATGGAGTTTAACGTCCACTCAACACAAACTAGGTCATTTCGGGACTAACATTTGGTTTAATTTTATTTCAATAATTCGCTTGCGTGTAGAGGTCTTTAGCAGTGGGAGGAAACCAGAGTGCCAGGAGGATACCCACAAGGTTGAGAAGGCGCCCCTATCTCCATGCCACATACCCTCACACCAGGGCTCGAAACCACAGCCGCAAGCATTCTAGGATATTCCATAAATATCGAGCAAGAATGCATAAATTTAGGTGATTTACATCATATCTATCCACTATTTATCACATGACCAGATATAAACAGAGTTTCGTATCCCGTCAACATGATCATTCTGTGAATGTGAGACTTTTGTAACATTATCTATTGCTATGGTCACGTCGGCTGTGAAGGTCGAAATTTAGTCCAGACAGCAGAGTTTCAGTCTATACTTCATTGCATTCAAACTTCCGAGGGTACTTCGACGAATATTTGTGTGAGCGCTGTACATCTACACCAATCACAGCATTTTCACACTACATTAGAATTCTGTCATATGAATTTCGATTCAGAACATTTATAAACTGTCATCAATCAGATGTTTAAAACAGAAAAGGTTTCAACCATAGATATACAGTTACAATCTCCTGAGAACACTTCCCGCTCCCCCTCAGGTTTAAAATTAACATGACCAAGAAGAATAACATTGACAAAATCATGTGCTGAATTGTTTGACTTCAAGATGGCAATAGGAAAAAACCCCAAATGAAATTAAAATTGTCTTTACCTTAAAATGTATAATATCTGGTTTACTGTAGAAAGGACATCCAGTAAATTCTCTGCCAGCTGCTATTTGTTTTATAGTTATACCATCTCTATGTTTATCCAGTACTTTCTTCATGATATCCTACAAAGGGAGAGAGAAAGAGAAATGGGGTTTAATTTCCACTCAACACAAACTAGGTCTAAAACATAGTTCAATTTTATTCCAAAAATACACTTGCATATAGGTCTTTTACAGTGGGAGGAAACCAGAGTCCCCGGAGAAAATCCACGAGGTTGGACAGGCAACCTTAATCCTTGCCACGTATAACCAGGGATTCAAAATCGCACCAGTTTACTCAATGACAGGTCTTATGATGAAACAGGCAATCATTAAACCAACTGGTTACGCAACTCCTTCAGAAAGAAAGAAACGATTCTAAATGTCATTACTTTAAATGATTCCCAACGTCCTTTTACCTTTTACATTAATTCTTGCTTAAACTATCAGAAAAAAACTCATTTTAGAACAAGAATATTTCTACAACAAAACTTGATCAAATCTTTTTGGGTAAAAAAATTTCTAATTATAGACACATCATTTTTGTTGAACACTGAATTTCTTAGATTTAGTTTTATGGCACATCATTATATTAGAGAAAGAGACCAAATTTTGAGTGGTGGTTTGAGCTATCACAGATTCATTACAAAACACAACACAAGGTATATATGGATATAACTACTTCTCTGAATAGTAATCTGTGCTCCCATACGATTACATCATGTGTACCTACTTCAAGAATACACATGATGGCAAATGGCCGCCATTTAAAATACTACGCCCGCCTCTTAGAGACGATAACTTAACTCGCTATAAATTGTAAAAAAATTTACTTCGGCTAGAATTAAAAAACACCTAAGATTAACATTTGCTAAAAATTTCTAAAAAACAACCTAAATTTATGGAAATGGGGCCAAATCAAATCAGGCAAATTACATCAAATAGTCCATGTTAAACGTATAGCAAAAATTTTAAACTAACGCGAGCACGCGCGTTTCTAGACAACGCCATAGCGGGTCATAGCAACCAGTGAGTATAAATTGGAAATCCCCAATGACGTAGATATTATAAATTGGAAAGCCGAGTCTGTCTTAAAATAAGTAGTACCGTCAGTAAACAAGATGGAAGCCATCTGCTATCGTGTTTGATCATGGAGTAGGCAAGCACAGGTGTGTCGTATGCTGTGCTCCTAGATGTCATTTAAAGATTCTATCACAGATTGTAAAATGTCCCAATCTGATTTGATTCACATCTATATTCTGTTTGGGTTTTTTTATACTTTCAATGGCCTACATCACGTGAAGGTATGACTGGTTGTTGTGATAGGTCATGTCAGAAGTCACACAAGCAGCTTTTAACCCTATGATGTCAGACATTTGATTAACCAATCAGCATTGATGACACTAGTGGATAACCCACAATACCTTGCAAAACACGCCTAATGCTTGCTGCAACAGACTGTTTCATTGGCTAATCCCTCACCTATTATACAACAACTCCAGATCCTAGTGTAGTACAGACAAGTAAAAACAAAATTTTGAACCATAAAAACAAAACAAAATAGGATCTATGTTTTAATCTGAATGTAAAATGTCCAAGAGGGTGTGTGGGTGGTTTATTCAATAACCTACCTTCTCCATTTTGCTGGCACCAGGTAATTTGATCTGTGTATCGATATCTTTAGGTACGTGGTATGGTTTATGTGTATCCCATAGTCCCTCAAATTCAGGCTTGGCTAAACTAACAGCATCTTCTGTAAATATATTGAAATACATAATTCCATTATGCAAAAAATGGAGGGCAGCGGCAGTCGACCAAGAAAAACATTCAGGATTTACAAGCCCAGCCTTCACTTGTATGTGTGGCATTTTGCTACTGAACAGGAATGTGTGACTTGGCATGTTGTATAGCCATACATAGAGAGATAGAAATGGGGTTTAACGTCCACTTGACACAAACTAGGTCATTTCGGGAATAAAATTTGTTTTTTAATTTTTTATTTCAATCATTCACTTGCCCGTAGGGGTCTTTAGCAGTGGGGGTGGGGGGAGAGACCGGAGGAACAGGAAAAACCCACGAGGTTGGACAGGGGACCCTACTCCTTTGTCACGTACAAAACGTGGATGCAAAACCACGTCAGTTGACACAATGATACAGCACGCACTTGCTAACCATTTCGCCATCCAACCCCCTGTATAGACATACATTTATATCAATTCTAAGTATGTATTTTGGTGGTCTGTATCAGTTCGAAGTACCGGTATGTATTTTGCTGGTTTTCGTAGAAATCAAATAGAGAAGTGGGGTGAGTTTTCTATGCAATAACAACCAACATGTTGAGCAGGTGTCAATGTTACAAGTTATTTATAGCACGCTTTATTCGTTAACAGGTTAAATACCTCAGCCTCTATGATTAAACCAGTTAACTCATGAAAGCTGTGCTATAAATATAACTCGTTTACCTGAGTTAATGATACATTGATGGCCAAACTAAAATGATATAATACCTGAGTTATTAGACAAGGAGGATACCCAAGTTAACACTGAATGATACCTGAATGGGTATAGCTTTAACCGAATTGGTGGGTTTTATAAAAATGTTTTAACCTTGCACATCATTTGTTTCTGAATCACTACTGTCAGGTGGTTGTACAATAGTTGGTTCTGATGATAAATAAACAGCCTTCTGTCCAAATTCATCATCAACATCATCCTCACCATCATCATCATCCCTTTCTTCATCTTCATACTTAACATTTACACTATAACTGATGCCCTGTAAACATATAATATCACTATAACTCATGCCCCTTATCATGCCCTGTTAAACATATAATATTAATAATATTAATATAACTCATGCCCTGTAAAACATATAAAACATATAACATTATTAAACTCATGCCCTGTAAAACATATAAAACATATAACATTACTAAACTCATGCCCTGTAAAACATATAATATTCATATAACTCATGCCCTGTAAAATATATAATATTAATATAACTCATGCCCTGTAAAACATATAAAACATATAACATTATTAAACTCATGCCCTGGAAAACATATAAAACATATAACATTACTAAACTCATGCCCTGTAAAACATATAATATTCATATAACTCATGCCCTGTAAAATATATAATATTAATATTAACTCATGCCCTGTAAAACATAATATAAATCATTTCATTCCAAACTTTCAAAGGTTAAAATGGAAAAATTTTGTTTTCTCATCTGATTTTACCTTGGTTTTGTCTGCTTGTTGAAAATCACCTGATCCAGTCAGACCGGCAGATTCTAAAGCTGCTCGGCTAAAATCTTCTAAACACTTTAATGGCTTCTTTTTATGAGCTGATACAACCTGCAATATACAGACAATATTTAATACAATAACCATTTCATTAAAATAATAATATCTGTTAACATGAATATTCATGACCTTTAAATATATGAATGATACATGAGTGTGTGTGCAGCCGTAGATCTAGTTGTCATGGTAAAGCCTACACAACTATTCTGTACATTGAAGCGAGAATATGTATAGTAATGATAATGGAAGTGAGAATAAAATATCATTGAATTTAATGAAACAGACCTGGAGATGTATCTCCATACAATATTGTACTGGTAATTGCGTGTTCCCTCTTGTGCAGCTGCAATAGAATTGACTTGTTCATTGTCTTTGTTCCCGGTCACATAACCACATGTTCCGTGCGCGAGGCCACACATGATCCCTCGGTACAACCTATGGGAACAGCAGGCACATTAAAAAACAAAGGTTCATTGTCCTTGTGGCGCTTCACAAGGTCACATGGGAACACGCCACAAGGGAACAGTCTCTGGATGCTGGGCCTAACAACATTGTCTACTCTATTTGCCTTCATAGAATCCAAGTACAGCATATCAGACCTTTCACTTGAAAACTGTCTCGTCTGTACATTTTAATATAACCCCAATTTTTATATACATACGTTAACCGTTCGGTAGAGAGAGAAGTGGATTAAATGTTCATTTGACACAAACTAGGTTAAACTTGAACCTGCTTGTAGGGGACTTTAGCAGGGAGGAGGGGAGGGGAGACAACTAAAAGACCTGTAGAAAATCCACACCGTTGAACAGACAACCCTACTCCATATGATGCAATGACAGACCTTACGATCTAAAACATTCACACCCCTGCCCCTCTAAATTACATAACAGTTAAACCTTATCCTTCTCTTTCTTAGGATCCTTCCACAAATAAGACTGTTCTCTTTTTCTCTTCTCCATTCTCGACTCTTCAGATAAAACTTTTTTCATTATATCAGCTTGCTTCAATTTTTGTTCTGCCTCAAATTTTCTAAATAGAATTAAAAATCAGAACGGTAATCTTTGTTTCTTCCTTTTCAAGTATTTAAGATAGTTTTGATGTTACTTTTTTATTTGCATCAGAAGAAACATGGCTTTCATCATGTTTCCTGATCTTTAAATGGCATTTAGTAACTGGATAGAGTAACAACAAGACACATACTTATAGAAAACAGCTACTTGTGTATTTTAGGCGTCGTTTCGTAGAGTGAGAGAGAGAGAGAGAAATGGGGTTTAACGTCCACTCAACACAAACTAGGTCATTTCGGGACTAACATTTTGTTCAATTTATTTCAATAATTCGCTTGCGTGTAGGTTGAGAAGGCGCCCCTATCTCCATGCCACATACGCTCACACCAGGGCTTGAAACCAGAGCTGCAAGCCAGAGGTGACCGGCCAGCTAGACGATGAAGCGCGGCACTGTAGACCACTAGCCCCCCCTCCCCCGTTTCGTAGAGTATTATCTCAGCGTTATCAAGCTAATACAGTAAAACAGGTATGAGGTAAACATATATAGACAAAATACAATAACATAACTGAAGCCATACTTGACAACAACATGATCAAAGGCCTACACCAACACTCATGTTTCCTATGATGTTTAAAAAAAGGTCTTACAGGTGACCAAATTTGTCATTTACCATAATATTCATCTTAAAATGCAGGAATTCAAACCAAGTGGTTGTCTGTTGGCACATATTACAAAATTCCAATATAGGACTGTTGAAGCAGGTTCTGGATCGATCAACGATTCCATCCACACACAAATAATCTACTTACTGCTTTTGTTTCTCAAATTCATTTTTTCTTTTCTTAATGAGCATCATTTCATCAGCGTTTCCCCCTTCTATTGCTATTCTCTGTTTTTCTAATTCTTCACGGATTTTCTTTTCTCGCTCTTGTGCTCTATCTCTAGCTTTTATAGCTTTCATATTTTCCTAGTCAGATAAAAACATTATAGATCATATTTTCCTAGTCAGATAAAAACATTAATAGATCATATTTGCCTATGTCGTTTAAAACGTTAACAGCTTCCAATCGGAGCAAGGAAATATTTTTTTTTGAGGGGGAAGGGTGTGGTCTTTTATGAAATACTTCTTTCTTTAAAGTAATTTGGGATGACAGGATCTACTACCGCACACAAAAATAAATCATACTCTGGCAGACATGCTTTGCCATTTGTCGTGGTAAATTTTGAGTGCTGTGTTTGTGTACAGAGAAGGAAGAAGGGGTTTGCAGCTTTCTTTGATTTTTTCTTTGTGCTGGGTGGCAAAAAATAGGGCCAATGTCTACACAGAGCCTCATTTTTTGTGTTCCATCCAAAATGACTATACACTGTTCTACACCACTGATGGGAGGGAATGACGCCAGAAAATCCTGATAAACTTTCTCCATCAACACAGGGTTAGTAAGTTAACATTCTACTCACTGAGCCTCTATGGCGCAAAACAGAAGAACGCTAAATCCCAATTTATTTTATGTTTATGTGAGGCGCGGTCCTTCTGCATCTTGACCACAGGTTGGTCTTGTGGGTTTTGTTTATGTGTGGTGCAGTCCTACTGCACATGTTAAAATAATACAATATTTACTCACTCTGTTAGCAACAATATCTTTCTTCAGTTTTAATAACATGTCTATTTTACGCTGCATGTCCTCTTTATAATTACTGTGTTTATCTTCTTCTTCTTTCTTTAATCTAGCAAAATAAATCAATAATTCAATAAATAAATCAATCAATAAATAATATGATAAATCAATCAATAAATAGATCAATCAATAAATCAATCAATCAATAAATCAATCAATGGATAAAACAAAACAAAAATCAATTAATAAATCAATCAATAATATGATAAACCAATCAATAAATAAATCAATATGATAAATCAATCAATAAATAATTCTATAATATGATAAATCAATCAATCAATAAACAATATGATAAATAAGAAGTTTTCCAATTTGTGTATACATTAAACAATAATATACATCAATCAATAATATGATAAACCAATCAATAAATCAATCAGAAAATCAATATGATAAATAAATCAATAAATAATTCTATAATATGATAAATCAATCAATCAATAAACAATATGATAAATAAGAAGTTTCCCAATTTGTGTATACATTGAACAATAACTTTAAGTGTGTTTATTATGCCTTAAGCAAAACTCTTCGAAATTTTAATCTTAAACGCCTGTAAAAATATTGAGAGGTATCGAGTAAGTTTATCTAGCCGTTCAATTTCCCATCCAATGAGTCAAAACTGGTAAACATTAATGATACACAAGCTCTGCTTTAATCTATGGTAAAATATAAAGCCAATTTCCCAGCCAGTTAGTCAAAATTGTTAAATATTAATCAAGCTCTATCTCTACTTCAATCTATGATAAAAAATCAAGCCCAACCTAATTGTTTGTTTAACGTAGACATCTGGATCTATTTAATTTATACATACTTCATTAGGGTAGCAGTCAGATATTTGCTGGCCCTCTGGTGACTTTTTCTCGATTCCTCCATGGCCTGTTTATGGCGCTGTCTTTGTTCCATCATCATTTCTGTTTGTTGCCTGTATATATATATATATATATATAATATGTTATTAACATTATATCAAAAGTAAAATAATTCTCTCAAATTTATTCCCTTGATTAATTACTACTTTACTAATATAGTTTCTAAAAGCACAACGTTTCCTCTTATCGTTATCGAAACATCATGTTTGTTTCCCATAAAAATGTTATTCTGTTAATGTGTTTCCCAATCGCTAAATACCACTTTAATATTGAATATCCTTGTTTCATCATTTTACACAATTATAAAGACATATAATTACAAATTCACACCTAACATCTAATTCCAATTAAAGTGACATCATCTTTGCAAAATCATGCTGTAAAGCCAGGGTGGGTTATATGGCACCAAAATATTTTCCGAGTTGAAAGGGAAAATCAAATGTTAAATTATCAATTTTAGATTTTTGCATGGATTTAGCACATAATGGAAAAACTTGAAATATTTTTTGAAAAATGCAAATGACTTTTATTGCTGTGTTTAGTTCAAGCAATAATTTATTCATTTGAAAATGATTGAACTATAGGAGAGAAAAGATAGAGAGAGAGAAATGGGGTTGAACGTTCACTCGACACAAACTATGTCATTTCAGGACTATCAGGTTGATTTTTTTTATTTCAATAATTTACTTGCGCGTAGGGGTCTTTAGCAGTGGGAGGAAACCAGAGGACCCGGAAAAAACCCCACAAGGCTGAACAGACAGCCCAACTACTTGTCACGTACAACCATGATTATTTTGAAACCACGCCTGTTGAACCAATGACAGACCGAATGATATAGCACCATTAGTCAATTTATCCTTCCATGAACAATAGGAAAGAGCCGATTTGAGTCTATAGAGTATTAAGGTCGATATAACTTTCTTTCCGTCTTTTATTTGTCTTACTTATCCATCTTTTTCAATTTGCCTTCTGCTTGTATCGCTGATTTTTCTTCTTTATTTAATCGTCTGATGGCATGATCTGTTTTCTCGCGAAATAACTGTTGTTCTTTATATTTCAACTCATCCTCAGCCAATAAAAACTTGCCCTTTTCTACTTCTGCTTTCCATAATTCATATCTAAAAATAATAAAATATCATTTAAGTTAATTCTTAAAAATGTTTATTATTGACTCATCAAGCAATTGAATATATGTAAAATGCTTTTGATACATTTGTATAAGTGTTGCATTTTGATAATCTCTTAGCAACGATACAAAGGTATTGAAAAGTAGAGGATAATTATATGGCTTACTCAGTTTGTTCGAGTCTTTTTTCAATATTTTCTTCTAGCTCTTCTTCATCCTCCAATTCTCTACATAGTCTGTCATGAACTGATTTTAACCTGTATACAGCAGCACTGATATTCGAAAATACAAAAAATATATATTGATATGAGAATCAATTTACTCCATATGTGATTAGGTGATAGGTACCGTAATTCAATTCATTAAACAATTTGGGTTGAAACCAGGGGCCGGTTTCTCGAAATCTTAACTAAAGATAAAATCCAAATTTTACCCGATACTTCAATTTTGGTTGTTAAGCAATAAATTCAGTCTAATATTATCTAATCAAGTAACTCAAATTTGGATTTTATCATTCTTAGACAAAATTTCCTTAAACAGGCCCCAGGAAATGTACTGTGGACTCAATTATCAAGTCCCGGTACACAAACCTGTTAAAGGTTATTGATAATCGTAAAAAACACTGGATACTTGTAAACTGTTTTTTTGTCCCATCCAATTGACTAGATGCCATTTCTTGCCATGACATACGATCTGCACTTTTGACAAAGGGAACTTTCGTGGTCAACAATGGGATGGAACCCTGTATCTGCTGATTTGTGAGCCAACATCTTGGCCACTCGGCCTCAGCACGCCCCCCAAAACCTATATAATATTCATCTCCTTATATAATTAATAACATTAGATAATCAAAATCTGGTTTGATTACGACTATCAGAGTAGAAGCTTACGTGTTATCCGTAGCTTCAGCATTTTCTATTTGAGTAAATGTGTTATCCCTTTCTTTCTCTAACTGTTCAATCTGATTCTGACATTTCTTCAATTCTTCCCTGAAAATAAACAAAATATGCCTTGCCCCTGACATCCTTTTAATTTTTTGCTCTCTGATTCCCTAACCTCATTACATTAGCAATTAGCAATGGAAATTGAAAGCATTTAAATGAAATGGAAATTGCACACACACTGCATAGTTTTCTATGAGACAATCCTCGAAATAACTGCTGAAATAATTTTTGGCCGCACATTTAAGATTTTCAGTGGGACAAATACTTAATTATTAATGATTATATCAAAAAAAAAACTGTTGAAATTTACTACGGTAAATCTTTATTTTTTGTTACCATATTTTTGGGGGTACAAGTTGTCCTACTCTGACTGGGCTACTGAGGAAGGGCATACACTATACAGATATGATCCTGTCCAACAGCACCACAGCCTACTCTTATTCCAAATTCAAACAGCCAAGGATCTTTTATGTGCATGCCAATATGTACACAAGACCCAAGGCAGTTTCTGAACGACCAAAAAGCTGTCCTTGCCAGGCCATCTGTCCTGCACAATAGCTATCCTTGTCAGGCCCCTCTGTCCTGAACAATAGCTGTCCCTGTCAGGCCCTTTGTCCTGAACAACCGACTTGGGGAATCTACCCTGTAAAATATCCTGAGTAGCATCTTGGGGCAACATCAAGAGTAAACCCTTGACATCCAGGCTAGTGAGCCAGTGTCTTACTCACTTATCCACTGTGGCTCCTCCAAATGTATGACCAGACACCTTTCCTTTCAAGGCCTGCTTCACTGACAATGGGACACGAGGAACTTTCTTGGACAACCCTAGGGACCGAACTGGGACCGTCAGATGAGTGAGCCTACTCCATTACATGTAATTAAATCTTAAACATGTTTATAATCTGTGGGATTACTGACTCCATATCATGTTCGATAGACAAGATATCGCCAAATATGTCCAGGTCAAACAGAAATTCAGCCATTGTTGTTGGGTATGGTTCACAAATCAAGCTTACAGACATCTTTAGGATTATATTTTCATCAAACCCATTCTTGGATTATAAATAAGGTAATTATAAAGTTGATTTTGTGACGATCTCAGAGTCAAACAAAAGTTACATACATTCCTATTATGAGTGCTAGCACAATACATACAGGCCTATGAGACTTATTTTTTAAAAACATCAGAATTGACTGTTCTCCATCTTCCAACCTGTACTAAACCTACCTTGTTTTTTCTGTGGTGTAAGTACAAGACTGAACTTTTTCGTCCAGTTCATTTAAATGGCTTCTCAGATGAATCATTCGTATCTGTTCTTGCCATGATATTTTCTCTGCTTCATTGGCTGGGAAAGCAGGTTCACTGTAAAAAAAATGAACATGCAATAAGTCATGTTTTTACTTCTCAAGACAACCTTGATTGATCCTCATAGCAAAAAGCAGGCACAATTATATATCTACCTCATTGATTATCAATACCGGTATATATTCTCTAGACTCCTACAATCACTGATCAGCTGTGAATATTCTCTAGTCGCTACAATCACTGATCAGCAGTGAATATTCGCTAGGCGGCTATCACACAGATCAGCAGTAACTGATCGGTGTCTTGTGATGTGACATCACCTGTAGAAGGCATACTTGACCTTATATCAAATTCCAACTGCCAAGGGATCTTTTACGTACATGCCAATGTGTACACAGGACCTCATTTTTTGTCCATTCCAAACGACTAGACAGCTTTCCTTGTCAGGCCTTCCGACCTGCATCCCCAACAAGAGGGAACCATGTGGGGAAAATCTGCATGAAATTTCTCTGCCAATGCAGAGTTTAAACATTCGACTTTCAGGCTTGTGGTCCAGTGTCTTACCCACTTAGCCCCTAGTTCAACATCAAGGCCTAATGTATTTATAAATAGATATTCAATACTAGATAAGTAACTGTTATTCCAATATCGTAAATTTATCTAACTTATTCTAACTTATTTATTTAATATAAATAAGCTTTTGATATTGTTGGCCATTATGAAAGAGCTAAATCTGCCTATTGTAGTTCTTTCTTTATGCCTGAAATGTTATCTAAATAACATCCGATACTCAAGATTTGAACTAGATATGAAAAGTTTGCCATTTAAAAATTGAATTTACAAATGGGAAAGCAAAGCTAAGTCTTGAATATACCAGTGTCTAGGTTACCGCTATGCATACATCTTGTCAAAAAGTCTTGGCTCAGAATGAAGAAATTTATGAAATTTCAATATTTTTATTTTACATTATCTATTTTCGAGCTATTATAGCAAGAATGGTCAGCTCTTTATCTAAACGTTACATAAAATAGATCTTTAATAAAATGAAATTTTACCTAAAAATTGTTTCGTTATCTTCTTCTTCGCCTTCTGAATCAAGATCTAGTTCTCCATCGTAATCAATTATTTCATCTTCTATATCAGCGTACGTATCATACATATCTCCATCCTCCATTTTCTCACCATTTATAACATCCTCCATTTTCTTCTTTTACGAAATTCAAATGTGCCTTTAAATCAAAAACCAGAGCCTTTATCTCTATTAACTCTCCCGAATAATGTTTTTATCTTCTGAAGCAACGTTAGCTTTCTTTCTTTTTTTTATTTTCTGGAGCCATATAGTGGCTGAGTCTGAAGAGCGTTGGCTTGCTTGCTAAACCGGAGATCGAGAAAGTTCCTTCAGCTTCAGGTCGGAGAAAAAAGGGGTCATGTGTTAATAGCGTTAACTTGCAAATACGAAAAAAAAAGTTGGCTGAAATGCCAATGTTTAACAATTTCCACGCAAACTTTCCCTTTGGATAAAAATAACCCTTTTTGCCATTTTGGACATAGTAGGCCTGACATAACAGAAAACTTCAAGAATTTTGCACAAGGGGATAACATGGAATTCACCCAGATTACGGTAGCACGATTTACCCAAATCCACCCAAATCTACCCAAATCCACCATTATTTCAACTGATATCACAATAATTTATATCGATAATTGATCATATACAGTTCTTTCTGTCAAATTTTCATTTTAAATTTAAAATCGTAGCGTTTTTGTGTCAGAATGTGATTTCCACGTAACTTTGGAAGAACTACAAATTTAATGGTGGTCTGCATCCATATGGGTATATACACGAGTTATGTCCCTTACATACGACGACGAAACACGCATGAATTGTTGGATTTTAAGACAAGAAGACCATGATTTTAAAGTAATTATGGCATATTTAGCTAAACAAATGATAGTATATTAAAAAACGATAAACATAATTGTGATATATGTGGAAATAACGTGGTTTTGGGTAGATTTGTGTATTACACAAGCTATTCCCTTGGTTACGACTTCCAAACTTGCTTGGAAATCGCATTTTGATGGGCATTTTGACAATAAAAAGCTGCGATTTTAAATTTTAAAAAAATGTCAATTCCACATACAGAACAGTATATTATCAAATATCAATATAAATTATTGTGGTATGAGTTGAAATAGTGGTGGATATGGGTAGATTTGGATGATTTGGGTAAATCGTGCTACCCCCCGGATTAGGCTGAATAATCTAACCTGTCTTGATTGATAATAATAGCTCCACAGCACAGAGATTCGATCTGTAATAACAAGGGGGTGGGGTGGCCTAGTAGTGTAGTGGTCTAGAGTGCCGCACTTCGACCTCTAGCTGGCCGGTCACCTCTGGCTTGTGGCTGTGGTTTCGATCCCTAGTTACTGTATAGTGATAGTCAAATCGAAAATAGTTTCTTATTCAATAATTTTAGTATTTATTAGCCTAACCGCCCCGGCGATCGTCGATTGCCATTTAGCCATTTACTTTTTAATGCGCTCAGCGTTTATTTTCTGGGTGATTGCAAAACAATTTCTAAACAAAATATATCATACTTGACTGTCAATGATCATACCTTTATTTATAACAAACGATGAGCTACTATAAAACAGCAACAACTCAACACATTTCTGGTCCACGGTTTAATCACATTTGTTTACATCCGCCATATTGATAGCAACGACAGGAAGTACAAAAATATGGATTTATATTTTTAAACGAAACGAAGTAACAACAGGACCGCACAGCACGCAAAACAAAAATCTACAAGATAAACCTGCGGCCAAGACAAAAAAAAAAGGCATTGCAAAAATAAACAAATATCAAATCAAGTGAATGGATCCGGCGACCAGCCGTAAGCGTCCACTGTACATGAATTATTCTTTATCACCTTTATGGTCGGTAGTCCTGTAATAAAGTGACAAAATTGTTGTGTTGTCGAAACATTTAAGGACATTCTTTGCCTGTCTTTTGTTTGGTTTGGTTTTACAATTTTTAAGCCCTTTACGGCTTATGTTGCACTGATGTTTTATCGACGGTTGCTAAATATTATTTCTCTCGTTTGACGTAGGAATTCGAGGGAAATTATATTAGTTTCATACAACGCCGGATTAACCATGGGGCACCATGGGGCACAGGCCCCAGGGCCCACCACATTAGGGGGCCCCCCACAAAAATCTCAGTTGCGCGCCTCGGGCATGGTAGGACCGAGGACTCCAACGGCCGGTGATCTGGTGACGGGGCCCCTCCGATGCTTCGACGGCCCTCCATCGAAAGTCCCTGGGGCACCCTCAATCCATGGTGTGTTGCGGGAGAACGCTAGATCGGCGACGGTCCTACGCATTTTAGCACATATGACGTCATATATAGATTGTGGGTTAGGGTTAGGGTAAGGGCTAGGACCTGTAGATTTGGTCAAAGTCCCGAGATATAAACAGGGCTAGCCCTAACCCTAACCCATGATCAAGCCTAACCATTACCCTAACCCACAATTCACATATATGACGTTCTCCTGTGTTGCGATCGACATCCGAGAAATCGGTGTAATCCGGTGGTGGGTTTAAGCTGAATTTCATGAGATGTACACATTAAATCTCGTATTACCATTTTGTTTGTCAAACATCGAGTCCGGCTTGGTCGTAACGTTACGGCCTCCATTCATCAAATCATCCGAATCAAGTAACCCCGTTATTTATCACTGAGCGACTTCAAAATTGGCTTTGATATCGCTCTGCCCACTTACAGTCCCCTCCTCTAGAAATGTCATCATTTCATAGCACTCGCATGGATTGGTCCACTGAAATAATGCCAGAATGCGCTAATTTAATTGGTGGCAGAATTTTATTTTTTTCTGTGGGAAGTACTTCGAAATGGCTCCGACATAAGTGCCTGATATGCCAGGAAATCACGTTTCTGGCCTCCAATTTCTGAAAATTTCTTTCGGGGGAGGGGGGGGGGGGAGAGAAAACCCCCAGACCCCCCTCCCTCCTATGTGGGGCTTCGAGCCTTTGGCGCTCGCCGTCAGTGATCATGGGCCCCCCCACATGTTCCAGGCCCCAGGGCCCCCACCATGGTTAATCCGGCGTTGGTTTCATATTGTTGCAAGAGTGTTTTCATTGTATGACTTCCGTAGATTACAATTTACGTGTTAATATGCATTGAGCTGTATATATATAAGTGACACTAGTTGACACGTCATTGATTTTTTTTAGAGAGAGAAATTAATGTAAATTGTTCAAAATAATAAAATGGAGCTTTGTTTTGTTGTGTATGTTCTTTTTAATATACATGTAGTTTGTATTTGACTATTGTAAATACAGCTGGTTTCTAGTTTCGCCACAATGCCATTATTGTGTTATGTTATTTTTTATTAGTACTAGGAAGTACTGAGTTTGTAATGAGAATGGCTCACTCGCCTGCAGGTCGCGGGCTCGCTCCCGTATTGGCAAAACAGTTCATGGGGATTTCCTGGCGTGGTTTCCCCTTGTCAGCGATGTTGGGCACAGGGCCTGTCTAGTCGTTCGGATGATACGGAAATTCGAGGTCCCGTGTAATTCGGTATACGAGTAGGTCGTAGTGCCGCTGTCCGGGCACAATTGCCGTCTTTAGTAGCACAGTCGGAGGCTCGGAGCATTCAACAGTAGGACGTTAAACCCCATTTTATTTCATTTTATTTATGGCTAGAATATTCCTGAGTAAGAAATAGCATACACATCTGGTCTATACGCTTGACAGTGGTCTTATCAAACAGCATATTAGGTAATTTTTTGTAAAATCAATCAATCCTGACCGTAAATTAGGTCCATCTGGAGTTGCCATTACTTCTATATATTGAGTTCATGCAGTTCACGACGCCATATTATCTCTTTCTTAAAGCCCCAATAACACTCTTGTTGTAACTGAATAATATGTTTCAATCTTCATTCTGGTCAACAAATCGTATTATTTTAGAATATTCCAATTAAATGATGATATAAATTTCATCTTAACACACCTATTTTGAAAAATTGGAAAAATTCAACTAATTGATTTGAAAAGTCTAACGTAAACCTTTTCAAATGTGACTTTGATTTTAAAATATTTTCGAACCCTCTGGACAAGTAAAATAGGTTGTAATGGATAATTTACACAACAGGTAGGACACTTAAACATCTAGTACTTAGAATAAGGGTATTATTTATTTTCTGGAGCTACCAAGCCAGCAAGAATGTTATTGTCCCTTTAAAGCGGGAATTTGATATTTTCTAAGAAAGTCAAAACATAATTATTTCTATGCCTTTTGCTCAAAAGGTTGTCAAATCACTATTATACGATCAGGGGCATTATTTCACAGTGACACAGGAAATAATAACACAATTACCCCCCTTCAAACGTCGAATATGAAGTTGAATTTCTCAACTGGTAATAGTGAATTATAGGTTTAATCGCATTATTCTTTATCTTGGTAGCACTGTTTATAGATACAATCTATTTTAGGGCTTTATTTTAAAACATTTTCAAAATATAACTTAAAAATATGAAATTGCAACTTTAAACTTCTGCTACTGACGAATAACTCGTTTCTCTGTATGAACATCGATGTCATGATGGTAACTAACATAAGTTTTTTTAATCGTCTGTTTTTAATCTTGATAAGAAAAATGCCCATTACAGCATCGTGAAGTAAAAATAAAATCCCGATAAGCGCTGGCGGTTCTGCCGCACTGGATTCTTGTAATGACACGTTTACAATGTTTTCCTTTGTATCCTTACGCGAAGGTACCATTCTGTCCGGGCAAGTTTTACCACGCCTTAATGTACGCACTATCGAGACCGATGATCGACGTCGTGTGATGCGACGACTTTGGGATGTGAAATCATGAGATTAAGCCGAAACTCCAGACCCAAAATTTACCATTCTATTTCAACAAATCTCTTTTGCATAGATATCTTAAGCAGTGTAAGAAAACCCACGAGGATAGGCAGACAAACCTACTCCTTGTCACATATGATGACGGCCCTTATTGTTGGTCGATAAAAGAACATGACTTGTAGGGCGTTAATCAAAAGCCCGTTGTTATGACTAAATAGGATGGAGGGGAAAGGTGGGGCGGTGGGGATAGGACGGAGTCCAGTTAATTGTTTGAAAATTCGCAATGCCAGTGGTGATGTATGGCGAATAATAACTTTATGCTTGAGGGGAGCACGGCATTTCAGAGGGCACTGTAGCACCAACCAATTTTGCATCCTAATAAACGCCAAGAGAACATTAAAGTACAACGATTTTATTTTGGCTTTCAGTGGATGCAGCGTCTATTGGTTCGAATAGAACGAAAACCAGACACGTGTACATGTTTCTGTGCACAGAACAGAACCTCTGGTGGCTAGAATTTAATAGCGGGAAAATGGGATCATCCCTAATCAGGCCCGGATCCAGGATTTTGTCGAGAGGAGGGGGGGGGGGCACACATTGGAGCAAAGGGTGATACATGTATGGTGCAACCTGGTATTGCTTGGACTGAGACAATGCGAAAATCATGTTTATATCATCTATTAAAGAGCAGACATGTGAACTACAACGGTAATAAAGCAAACGAAAGTGGAAATCAACTATGTCACTTTACATATTTTTAAATTGTTATTAGGTTTAACATTTTCAGACTTCGATCGTATTCTAAACCAAACCGGGCATTGTGTCAAATCACGTGACCGGATGGGTATAGAATTTGTCTAACTGCTTTCAAGTTCCGATGTGCGTCTGATACCCCGACTGCGATAGCTAAGAATCGTTTGAGATATTTAGACTCCCGGTCCTTTGCAAACCACAATATAATGCACGTCAGAGTCCAAAAATGCTCCCCTCCCTCATTTACGTACAAAGATGTGTTGCATCGAACATTTTTTGCAATAATATAAACAGCCACCTGTCGAGTAAAATCTTTTGATTCAGTGTCATTTTAATGAGATTGTATCGTTTTTCTCAGTAAAATATTAAATAATCAGTACCGAGTACATTTTCTGAAAAAGGCAACCTTAACGTCCACGGTACAACAAAGTCAACCAACGCAGTCAAGGTACTGCGGTTATCTCGTAATTGTTTTTCATCACAAAGCTCGATATCAAGGGCGAGGTCTTGTTTACATTGACTGACTATGTTTCCACATCACCGATTCCTGCCGCGCCAATTTGGCCGCTTCGGCGTTTTTCTTCATTTTTCTATACGCCAACCTTCGCTCCAACAAACCCAGATACAATATAGAGGAACAAAGACTCAACACGGCGGCTATGGCGTAACTCCACCTAAAGCATCGTAGACCGTAACAATCATGGACGCTTGGATCACCAATACTCAAATCATAGAGAGCTCCAAAAATCTTCTGAATAATCAAACCACCAAAAGCGGTACCGACCATCATGAAACCCCAGTTCATCCCGAAATATTTCATTCCAAAGAACTCACTGGTCATGGTCGGGGTTAAACACCACGTTGCGCCATTAGGGATGCCGACTCCGAACAGAGCCAAGAGAATGACGGGATAGTAATCTCCATAGAAAACACAGACACCCAAAACGACAGTCTGGAGAGTCGTGGTGCACAAAATTACCCCGGCTCTTGGTATTTTCTCTATTAACATATCAGACACGAAACCGATTATCAATTTAGAAAATGTCGCTGATATTGGATTTAAAACAGTGAATAATGTACTTTTATCCTCGCGCTGAAAGGATTTTAAATACGTTGTAATGTTATTTATATACATCAACTGTAGACTAGCGCACATTATATACGGCCAGACCAGGAAGTGGAAATCAAAAAGTTTTAAAAGTTTTAGCCCACGAATATTCGTTTCCTCCTTTATCTGGGGGTCACTCTCTGCAATGATCTCTTTCTGGCTCTCAGATACATTTATAGGTTCTAAAACTTGTATCTCGTCATCCGGGTACTGGGCTAAAAATATAACGCCCAGAAGATTGATTACACCGAAGGCAATAGCAGAAGTCAAATAGAATCCTGAAAGATCTTGGTTTTCTTCATCGGTTTCGTGGCCGTTCTTGAAACACACACCGTACAAGAGAGCGACCAAAGCAGGACCTGCACTGAACGCCGAATCTAAAAGACCAACAATTTTACCCCTATGTTTCGAGTGAACGTTGTTCATACTCGTCGTGAGACAGGACATGTAAGTAAAGATGGCGCCAAACCCTGAAATTAGATATTATTGTAACATGAGCAACCTTAATTATTTGAAGATGCAATATGAGAATAGATAAAGAGCTGACGGATGTCACTATAATAGTTCAAAACTAGATAATATAAACACAATTTGCTGAAAATTTCAATCACATTGATCCACTCTGAACCGAAATATTAGTGATTGAAATTTTGGCCTAGCCTCGATCATTGTTACTAAAGTCGGTACGATAAAAAAAACATAGTCTCGATTACCAAGTTCATGATTAAATCATGAATGCAAGTTGAGCAGTAAATATCACAAGCTAGCGGGGATATCGAAAGTTGATTGTGGTCTGGATAAATTCATTAATGTCTAATAAAAAAAAATATAAGAAAAATGATGGAAAAAAAATGAATAATAATACAAAAAATAAGAAGAAGAAAAAGAAAAGAAAAATAATCAATTCATTTTTAAAAAATTTAAAAAAAAAAAAAAAAAATATTTATAAAACATTTCATGCCTAAAGAGAGACCTTCAACAGACAGATTTACTTCTTGCGTTATGTATGTTTAACTCTCTGATTTTGGTGGGGCATGTCTGGTCCTTAATAAAACCACCAGTATCATCATTACAATAATGAGGGTAAAACTTTGCGTTTTTTAAGGGTGCACACTCTTTTTTTAGGGTGCCCCTAGTCCACTCCTGTACCAAACCTCTTGACTATACTAATAGTTATAAGAGTAATATCAAAAATGAAATGAAAGGGATTTAATGTCCTACTGTTCTGCCATACAGTGTGCGATGAGGGAAATTTGCCCAGGCAGCGGCGCTACAGCCTACTCTTACATTGAATTCCAACTGCCTAGGGATCTTTTACGTGCACTCTTATATGTACACGGGGTCATATCAATGTAGTAGAAAATGCCGAGTTCTTACCAGCAATGAAGAAGTAGATATCTTGTAGATAAGCGTGGTCGTGATAGAAGTCGACGTTGCTGTAAGTTGTATACAACATGACGAAACCAAGAGTTGTTAATAGCATGGCTGTGAACGACGTCCATCTTGCTCCCAATTTCTCACACATAAAACCTGCTGGAAACCCTATGGATATTCCAAAATTACCCATTGCCGCCATCATTTCAACTGTAAGGAAACAAAGAATTGTATGTATCGATTATTATAGCTGCTTCAATCTATGGATTGGGGGAAGTATTAGGATATAATCTCAATCTTGTTTGTTGAAAACTTTTAGCTACATTATACAGCATTTTACGCCCCCACCAAATGCCTGTCATTGGTCTTATTGATTCTGAACAGCGCCATGTCTGTTGGTACCAAACTGTCACGGTACTCATTCTATTTTAAGGCAGGGACAGATCCAGGAATGTTTGTATGACCCATGTGCTGCACTTGATAATGAAGGGTAAATTTTACCTACACATTATTTTTCAAAAATAAAAGTCTGGTTTTATCCAGACACAGCATTATACAGCTTGGGACTGTGGGCTCCATCTACACATGAAGACTGACGGGATTTAAATTGTTTGAAAAAGGTTTCACAAATATTGAGTTAGTTACGTGGCCCGTAGGTAGAGGATTTTAAAGCTAAACTCCGATTATAAAACTACAGAAATAGTTAAATAACAAAAACGTAACGCCCAAAACAACCGCCATCCTTTTTTTTTCTAATTTCTCGAACTAACATGGCCGTTGTATTGGGCGTTACGTTTTTTTATTTAATTACTTCTGTAGTTTTATAATCGGAGTTCAGCTTTACGGGATTTTAACACAAAATTAAGCAGTTTTATTCTCCAAAATATAAACGGGATTTGCCCTTTAATAAACTGAACATAGATTAATTATGGTCAAGCTAATTAGGCCACATGTTTAATATATAATTATTACACCTACCTTGTGACTGGCTATAATCGAACTTCTTCTTAATGGCATTAGAATAGGCGTTGAAGATAAAGATCGATCCAGCAATAGCCATACCAATACATCCCACTGCGATCGCAATAATACGTAATATCAAATTCTTTGTAACGCGCACCATTTTGACTTGCAGATATCCCACCTGGGACGATTTCCAAACCCTTCAGTACGTAAATTGTCTTGTTAAGAAAACCATGTCCTTTAAAAATTCCTAAATTATCATGTCCGAGAAGTTTAAGAAAACCATGTCCTTTGAAAAAAAAAGGGTGTATTAATACTCCTTTTTCGAATGAAAATGTTCAGAGGTCTCCGAGATACTCATTATCGGTATACATATAGTTACTTTCCGGTAGAGTCAATTACAAAACATTTCAGGAAAATTGCCACTCCGGTGACAATAGTAACAGGTTGGCTGTTTTCAGTTTAAGATGACACTCCGATGAACAGCAATAGCAGGTTAGCTGTTTTCAGGAAAAGATGCCACTCCGGTGAACAGCAGTAGCAGGTTGGGTATTTTCTGTACACTCCTGCTTGTTCCCCAACTCATAGTGATAGTGTCAGCTTGTATAAAAACTGTTTGCCTAATCAGTATTTTCTACTCTGATAACATTACGATCAGTGTTAAAATTATCAAACTTAAACTTTGAACTTTTACCACCTCGAGATCATATCTAGGCCTATATATTTTATTACATATGGAAGGAAAGGGATATCTTTGTACCGAAGCCTAAGTTTTATCATGTGATCAAGCCCACCAGAGAGTAAAAGTACATATAGATCAAATTTTTACCTACATTTGTACTGGTTCAAATATGATTTAATCTTCATTCGGGGCGGCGCATTGGGTAGCCGGATGGTCAACGTGTGCGTGTAAGAACAGAAGGTCTGCCATGAAGCAAATGACATGGCTACGATATTGGCTTGTACATGACAGAGAGTAGGGTCGCCTGTCCAGCCTTGGGAGGTTTGCTCCTGTTCCCCCGGTTTCCTCTCAGTGCTAATTAAGACCGCTACGCGCATGAGAATTATTGAAATGTTAGTCCCGAAATAACCTAGTTTGTGTTGAGTGGACGATAAACTCTCTGTCTCTCTCTCTCTCTCCCCCTCTCTCTCTCTCCGATTGGACTAATAATGATGGGTATACGCCACGCAGTGGGTTATGAGGGAATATTTTGCCCGGACAGCGGCGCTGCGGCCTATTGAATTTCAACCGTCAAGGGTTCCGTTTCGTTAATACGTTTTCGCCGAATTCCAGCGACATGCTACCACCACTTCCGGGTTACCATGTCAACGCCTTATTACTGAGCCACCGTGGCTCTCGATTAAAATTAATACACAGAGCCACATATAATGTTAAACAATGCTACGACCTCTATTGTGTGTTTGTGACCCATTTGTCGGACATCGAATCTTGTTAACGATACAGTAATGTAGAAATTCGCTTTCACAATTTCAAGAAACATTTTCTCGTAGTTGAAATCAACAAACGTCCTATATGTACCGTAATCTCTGATAACCCAATTATCAAAAAAGCGAAAATAAATCGTACCGAGTTTCACTTTAAAGGAGGCATGTCGCTAACTCAATATCATCCACATTGCAAACATGACTTATTGGTCAATTTAAATCAGCATAGTTGTTGTTTTCTTGCCATGAAAATATTTAAGATAAGTCGAGATCTCTAACTCAGGACAAAATAAACATTTTACTATTGGTACACGAATCGTGTACCATAATACGGTTCAGCCCCAGCTGTAGCAAGAGACCCGAGGAACGAGGCTAGAAACAATGCACCAAATCAAACGGCGTATGTTGACTGGAATAATCAGACGCAAAAAAGTTGCATTCGATTGAAACTGCTGGCTTATTTCGCCGAACATAACTGAATTGAAATTAAAAGTAAAAACGGACACCATTGAATGTAAATCAGTTTATATACATTCATATTACAGATATATATACGTTGCGACCCACTTGTGTCAATTTCTAGGTCCCAGATGTTAGCGATTTAGCTCCTTTAAAATTGGCTCGCGAATCGCGTGCAAGAATGCTTTCGCGTGCCATTTGTAATGAAGCGTATCAATTCGCCAATTTTGTTGACGTGTGGGTAAACACTGATCAGCAGTGAATATTGGCTAGGTCGCTACAATTACTGATAAGGATGACATCGATGCGACTTAATGAGCCACAAATATTCATTATGTAAGATTTAGATAGAGAGCTCGACATTCTTGCTAGAATAGTTCAAATATAGATCATGTAAAATGAAAATATTGAAAATTTCATTCAGTTTGACAAGATGCAGTTTGACAAGATGAGTGCATCGCGGTAGCCAGGGCACTGTTATATTCGAGACTTAGCCTCCCTTTTAAATGGCAAACCGTTCTAATCTAGTTGAAATCTCGAATATCCGATGCTACCGAGAGTTGATTATGGCCTTGTTTTGTTAATAACATTTCAGGCCCAAAGAAAGATATGCAATAACTTTTACATAATCTATGTTTAACTTTTTTCCTCCGACAAATAAAATTCTTAAACATGTTTTTGATGTATAATAAGAACGTTTGAAGTATTTGTAGGTAAAAATTATCTCCTGTGTAGTGTAAATGGTATATAAAACAAGCACAAGGCACCATACTGCCCGAACCAATCTCCCAAACAGAGTTGTCTTCCCTTGCAGTCCGTAAACAATACACGCGCCATAGAGCCAATGATTGACGCAGCGTGCTGTGACGCCATGTGTTAAAGACAGCCATCTTTTAGAAGACTTTCGTATTCTTCTGTGAAACAGATTGATATGATAAAGCCAGATTATACATTTAACGAAAAATCGGGAGTATACGAGATACGTGGTACTAAAGGGGGGTAACTCCTTGGTTTGATCTTTTTATTTACGAAAGAACCATGCGTATCCAGAAGTTCATGAACGACATTAGAAAATACAAATCTATATATCACCATTTTCAACGTCAAATCTAGTAAATGCGGTAAATTTTTCCAGGATGTATGCCGATTGCCTGTATAGTCATTTCGGTCCTAACTACCTCCTTCAGGAACCAAGTAACGGGCATCATAGCCTATCTTAACTAGAACAGGCCCACATGTGTCATGAATCAGGAACTAAACATCTAAAAGTATTACGATTAATTACAACATTTTAGATGCTTTATTTTTGATGTTTCAACGACTAAATGATTCGGCAGTTATAATGGTTCGTGGTCTTGAAACTAACCGCTGTCGGTTGACCATATTGTTCCAGGGCTAAACCATGAATGGCTGGCCCTTTTGGACAGGAGCCAGAGTGAATGGATCGTATCACAATATACTCAGGGGTGGATTCAAGATTTTCAGAAAGGGAGGGGGGGGTGCTGCATCCACTTGGGAGTGCGAAGCCCGGTCCGTCTTTTTTGAGGGGAAAAAATGACCACAAGGACTAATTTCATACTAGTACTGTAAATTACGATTTCCAACCTAAACTATTTTTATTTTCCTTTCCCCCGAGAATATATGGAGCCAAAAATTATTCACCACCTCTAAAAATAGAGGGGGCGTGCGCCGGGTGCGCCCGCCTCTGGATCCGCGCCTATACTTGGACTTTGGAAGCCTAATTTACATGGATAAACAGAAATGAGCAAGCTACAATTACGGACCATACATGTGAGCCAATGAACTAATCTGTGACTGCCAAAATGAGGGATTGGGTCAAAATCTCTAAATCTGTGTCTGATACAAATGTGGCAGGGGCCCTTTGTAGAATCAAAATATTTCATTTGGGTCACGCGCGGTTTCACGAGGTATATGTTCAACTTTCTTTAAGATTTCATTTAGTCGTCTTTTATGTCTAATCCGACCCTCCAGAAGCCCAACATACAGAAGAACGGAACACAGACTCATCACAGCGGCTATAGCATAGCTCCACCGGAAGCAACGTAGTCCATAACAATCGGTGACGCTGGGATCTCCTATAGCTGCTTGGTACAATGAACCGTACACCTGCTGCATGATCAACCCACCTATACCCGACCCAACCATAATTAAACCCCAGTTCATCCCAAAATATTTCATACCAAAATGTTCGCTGGTCATCGTAGGACTTAGGCACCAAGTAGCACCGTTAGCAACACCCACGCCGAGAACGGCTAGCAGTAACACGGGATAGGAGTCTCCCCAAAACACACACACGCCAAGAACGATGCTTTGAAACACAGTGGCGGCTAATATAACGGCAGCCCTTGGTACCTTCTCGGCAATGATGTCGGACGTAAACCCAACTATGAATTTGGAGCATGTCGCCGAGACGGGATTCAACACAGTAAATAGAGTACTTTTATCCTGATAATCAAACGATCTCAGATACGTCGTAATGTTGTTTATGTACATGAGTTGAAGGCTGGAGCACATGACGCACGGCCAAAATATGAAATGAAAATCGACATTTTTTAATAAAGCTAACCCAGTCACGTCTTTTATCTCTTCTACGCTCTTTTCAACGGTCTCGATGAAGTTGATGCTGTTAACTAACTTCTCTCTGTCGTCGGAACTCTCCGGAGCATGCGTAGAATAAATGCCTAGGAACACAACGCCCAGTAAATTTGTTACTACAAAGGCAATGGCTGACATCAGGTAAAACCCCTTCAGATCCTGATTCTGAGCGTCTGTCGTGTGGCCATTTACGAAGCAGACGCCGTAAATGAGAGCAAAAATAGCAGGACCAGCACTGAAGGAAGAATCGAGAAGTCCAACAATTTTACCTCGGTGCTTAGCGTGGACGTTGTACATACTGGTGGTAAGACATGCCATGTAGGTGAAAATACAGCCGAATCCTGAAAGATAAAATAGATTAATATTTGATTGGGGTGACGTGAGGTCTAGATCTCTCCCACTATAATCTGAACACTATTCTATACCAAAAGAGCCTATTAATCACGGTGGTGGGGGTAGGGGTCATGGTTGCTAAGTAGGTAAGACGCTGGCTCCCTAACCTGGAGGTCGGGTGCTGGATCCCTTCATTGGCCGAGAAAGTTCATCCAGATTTTTTCCGGCGCCCCCCCCCCCGTCAGTAATGCAGGACGAAGAGCCTGTCGAGGACAGCTGTCTAGTCCGTAGCCGTTCGGATGGTACGAAAAGCAGAGGTCCCGTGTACACATTGGCATGCATGTAAAAGATCCCTTGACAGTTGGAATTCGATATAAGCGTAATTTAATGCTGAATGGTCTGTTTTAATGTTTTAAAATATCACTCAAATCACCTCTGGACGGTGCGTCGTGCAGTAATGCACTAGTTCAAAACCAAGACGTTCCCGCGTTCTCCATGAGATTTTCCAAGATGTCTTCTCTTTGTCAGCCATATGAGAAAGGTAATTCAATAATGAGCAGCGTTGGGATTAGACCAACAATCGACATTTTCAGACTTGAAAGAATTCAAACGAGAAAGGAAAGTAAAACTAGCAACTAGATTAGTTGGCCCAAGCTTCCTGTAAATATAATCTTTTTCATAAACAAAGAAAAGAAACTAAGAACTGTCGAACTTGAAACTGGACCGCAAGCGTTGATCTTTTCGGAGGAGACGCACTTCAGATTCAGTTACAATTGACACGAAACACTACATGCTTGTTCCTTGGACGAGGGGGTGGAGTAGTTAGCGCGTGTGCGCTGTATTGTAAGTCTACTGTCGTGGTTTTGATTTCCCAGTTGTACCTGACAAGGAGTAGGGACGCCTGTCCATCCTCGCGGATTTTCTCCGGGTCCTCCGGTTTCCTCCCATTGGTAAAGACCCCTGCGCACAATCGAAATGTAATTGAACCATATTGTGTTAGTCCCGAAATGACCTAAGTTGTGTCGAGTGGACGTTAAACCCGATTTCTATCTCTCTTTGGACGACTACGCATCGATCGCCTGACTTCAATATAGTGTATGGCGTCTCAATTCCGAAATGGCGGCGATAACGTCATGATTAATTCCTAGTCCATGTAGTACCGCACTTGGTTTTCTAATCGCGGGATTTAGCAAACAACAATTATTGATATTACCAGTAATAAAGAAATAAATATCCTGTAAATATGGATTATCGTGGTAGAATTCGACCTCATCGTAAGTTGTATACAGCATTATAAATCCAAGGGTGGTTAAAATCAGAGCTGTAAACGACGTCCATCTGGCGCCAGTCCTTTCATACATAAACCCGGCTGGAAATCCAAGACAGATGCCAAAATTACTTAGTGCGGACATCATTTCAACTGAAAAGGGATATGAAATAATTGTTTAATACATTTTCTAGGGCAACCTTAATAGCTTGAATTAGATTTAGAAATTAGGAAGTGGGGACGATCTTCTAAATACATGAGGTGTTCTATATACGTTTGCCTATTTATCCCTTTAATGACTTCCCAAGTCCGATTTTCACCATTTTCCTCGAAGACGAACAAAACTTTCATCGTTTTAATACCTTAAATCACTGTCCAAAGTTTTAGGAAAGACCCCACAATAAACGAAGGGCTATCATGCAACGCCGGATTAACCATGGTGGGGGCCCGGGGGCCTGGAACATGTGGGGGGCCCCTGATCACATGTGGGCCCCCCCCCCCCCCCCCAACGAAATTTTCAGAAATTGGAGGCCAGAAACGTGATTTCCTGGCATTTCAGGCACTTGTGTTGGAGCCATTTAGAAGTACTTCCCCCAGAAAAAAATACATTCTGCCACCAAATTAGCGCATTCTGGCGTTATTTCAGTGGACCAATCCATGCGAGTGCTATGAAATTAGGAGGGGACTGTAAGTGGGCAGAGCGACATCAAACCTAATTTTGAAGTCGCTCAGTGATATATAACGGGGTTACTTGATTCGGAATCGTATTATACTCCCACGATGATTTGATGAATGGAGGCCGTAACGTTACGACCAAGCCGGACTCGATGTTTGACAAACAAAATGGTAACACGAGATTTAATCACGAAATATGAATATTTCGTGTGATCATGGTGTGCATCTCATCAAATTCAGCTTATACCCACAACAAATATCAACAACAACAACAACTACAGCTTATATACTATCGTACGTCAATCTGAGACAAAATTCGCGCTACTCGAAATGATGGGGACGTGTAATTTGTTCGAGTTATACGATAATTCGAGTTAGACGATGGTCGGTGCGATAGAAGATCTCACGACAATAAAAATAAAATGTGTTACACCCATCACCGGATTACACCGAATTCTCGGATGTCGATAGCAACACACCATGGATTGAGGGGGCCCCAGGGACTTCCGATGGAGGGCCCTCGAAGCATCGGAGGGGCCCCGTCACTAGGTCACCGGACGTTGGAGTCCTCGGTCCGACCATGCTCGAGGCGCGCAACTGAGATTTTTGTGGGGGCCCCCTAATGTGGTGGGCCCTGGGGCCTGTGCCCCATGGTGCTATCATGTTCTTATACATGATATAGATTTGATTGAACGGGAAGAATACACACACTCCCTCAGAAGCTCAAGTATCAGAAGCAGAGGGATTTATCGGACCATTGCTTCGGGAATATGGATTTTCTCTTGCAAGAGGACGACTGTAGTAAAATAGCAGTCTGATCTTTAGAAAGATACGAAACAAACGTCCCAAACTGTCAAAAATTATGAGTTTTCGTATAGGCGCCGTCAAGGTAAAATTCTCTACTTGTGGCTGAAGGACTTATAGTGGGAAGTGTGGTTTCGTGGTATGCAAATCTAGGCCCACAAAACAGATCTATATCTTAAGGCTATCTGCTCTGTTTGATGCTATGTACATCCAGGTCCAAATACAAATTGATAATAGACCTATTTCATAAGACCACCTGCAGATGTATCCAATGGTAACGAGTTATAAACCGGGTTGGGGCTAACCAGGGATCTAGCACTAACCCTTACCCTACCCCAGGCGCGGATCCAGGATTTTTTGCAGGGGGGGGGGGCTAGGTTTGATAATTGCTTAACTAATTGCGCTCAACCGATTAATTTGGTAAATTAGATTCAATTTGGTTCATTCTGACGTATTTCCGGAAGGTAAATTCCAAAATTACAGGTCTGAATCGCCAATAAAATCGCATAAAAAAAATTTCAAGCCTGAGCAGGGGGGGGGGGGGGGGTCCGGACCCCCTGGACCCCCCTTCTGGATCCGCGCCTGTACCCACAATCTCGTCGACAATCACGTATCTAACCCTTGACGAAATCTGCAAAGGACCTTAATAATTAGATCTAGCCAGGATTACACCAAGAAACCGTGTTACTTAAAACCTGAAATACCACTTTATCTTAATCTCAATTTAACCTAAAAAAACTCTAATTTCATTGGCCTCGATGGATAATAATACAGAATATCAATCACTGTTTTAAAAGTAAATGACTTTCCACGAACCTTGAGATTGTGAATACCGGAAACTTAATTTGATAGCATTGGAGTAGGCGTTGAAGGCGATTATGGAACCAGCCATTGCCATTCCCAGACATCCTACAGCTATAGCTGTCATCCGCAAAATTACATTCTTCGAACATCGAACCATTTTGTCCGTCTTCTAAAAGTTGTCCTTCGAATCGATTTTGCTGTTGAAAACTTTCTGGTTTCACCTATCGCATTTCCGACGATGTTATTTATCCATGTTGAGTATAATTCATGACATGATGCATCAAATATTGAACAGTACATTAACGGTAGACATGTTTCGATGATGATACAGCATTTTTTTTTTTATCATGTGATTTTAAATAGTATCATATCATTAAATGTTTATCTAGAGGGATGAGGTCCTGATTATAGATAATTATTATATATATAAGAGCATGGAAGTAATTTGATCAATTCACAGATCGATATTCGATTATTGAGTTTAAATATTAATGATGTCAACTTTCAATTATATTATAGAGTTTAAATTCCTTACTTATGTAAGTGATGGATTCAGCTGGGGCGGATCTAGGAATTTTTAAAAAGGGGGGGGGGCGCAAAATGAGGGCACTGGCCACGGAGACCGGACACGTCGCTGAGAGGGGGATGCGGGGTGCACCAGAAAATTATCCGTCATTTCCATGCATCTGTAGCCATTCCAAGAGCTATGTGGCTGATATTTTCGTGTAAGTAAACGTTCGGAACGGACATATTTTGGTCTGAGAAAAGGCACTCTGAGCAGTGAAAAGGGGCACTATCGAAAATTAGGTGGGGGGCGAGGCCATTAAATCCGCCTCTGGATTGATACAGTGCATTTGTTTATTTTGAAATCGATGACACTTAATTACAATTTTACATCTGCAGTGATGTTAGTGATGCAGATTGGAGGGTCTGGCAGGGACAGCTGTCTTAGTCAAGGTCATAGTGCCGCTGCCCGGGCACAATTTCCATCGTGACACACTGTATGACACGTATGCCCGTTTTCATTAGCGCAGGTTGGGAGCAGAAAAGTAGGACGTTAAACCCCCCTTTTTTTAAAAAAAAAAAAATCTCAAACAGCAAAGATAGAAATCTAAAAACCCACGTTTTCATGTGGATGTATTATGCTGTCGCCCATGTCCGTCCGTGTCAAGGGTCAAATGATCTTGGTTCGATTGTGGTGCGCTTCAAACCGCAACTGCCATATGTGCAGAATGTGAAATGTGTAGGCTACGAAGTTTATGGATCCTTGATTCGGATCCCATAATTTTGATAAAAATTAACATGTTTAATATATTTATGTTTTGAATCAAACGATCTCGGGTAAATTTGATTTTGGTACATATCAGACCCTATGGTCTGTAGATATGTCCCATTTCCTAAACACTTTTGAAGGTGGTATTCGAAATTGGCTTAAACGATTAATATTGATAATTTGTGTGGAACATCGGGCTAATGAAAGGCCAAACCTCCCCTGCCGAAAGTCTTTTGAACACGACAGAAACTATACTATACAGGTTTTAAACGTATTTATTTTATATTTGATGTGAAGTATTGGGTAATCAGAGCACAAAGCCTAGTTATTTTCAGCATTCCGTGTCCCACGATTTGCTCCGAAAACGCTTTTAGTGCTTTATGTTGTTTTGTTTTGTTTTTTTTGCAAATTCGATGCGTGTCTGTTGTTTACATAACACGTAACTGCTTCGGGCAAAATGATGCCTTTTACTTACTTTAATACCCATTTACACGAAATAGGAAATATTTTTTAACTACAAATACTTCAAAACGTCTATATTCATTTTTCTTATACTTCAAAAAAAAAAAATGTTTTAGAATTTATTTTGTGGGAGGAAAAAAGTTAATACTGGGGACCCATTATTAAGTCGTGTCGATGTCATCCTTATCAGTGATTGTAGCGGCCTAGCCAATATTCACTGCTGATCAGTGTGGGGTCGGTTACTCAAAGCGCCGTTAATTTTTAACGACTCGTTAACATGGAGTTAACGGGTCGTTAACTTTAACGGCGAGAAAGTACATTGCTGGAAGCCTCGTTAAACTTCAACATTAACGGAGGTGTTGGGACCTGTTATCTGTTTAATGGTGGCATTAGTGGGCTGTCAGTCGAAGTATACCCTTAGCAAAAATCATAGATTACCAATGTAATTTGCCCCACTGTCTTAAGTTTCTTCTTAATACTAACTTATATGAAGTTAAGTTGTTATGTATGAACATTGAATTTAAAAATTTAAAATTCAATCAATGAACAAACAGTCTTTCCTTAGATTAACTGACAAGGGGGGAAACCATGTCGGGAAAATATTGATGAACTTTCTCGGCCAATGCAACGTTATACATACCCACTTAGCCACTACCCCAATAACATAAGCTAGGGGGGGGGGGGGACAAATAGGCATAGCCTGTAACACATTCCAAATTCAGATATTACTGAATAAAAGAATGCATGGTATGAAAATACTTCAGTAAATATCTCTGGTAATGAATAACTGACTGTTATAACTTGTGTAATAATTTTCTTTTTAATAGGTACCTTATTATATCACAGACAAAATTTGTTAACTATCTAAAATCATATAAACAGTTTATAAAAAAAAACAGTACATCTTGTTTAATTTGAGCAAAAATACATTAATATAAATAATAATACTGTCTGGGTATATAATAACAAAGATTTAAATGTGTCTATTGCCAGGTAATTTCTTGCTGGATTCAAATATTAAAGAAATTATTATTTAGACTTCTATTTACATGACAAGCCTCTATAAATGACCAGCAGTTTCTCGAAATCTTGAATATTATAACACATGACAGGCGCGGATCCAGGATTTTTTGCAGGGGGGGGGGGGTCTAGGTTTGATAATTGCTCAACCGATTCATTTGGTAAATTAGATTCAATTTGGTTCATTCTGACGTATTTCCGGAAGGTAAATTCCAAAATTACAGGTCTAAATCGCCAATAAAATCGCATAAAATTTTTTTTTCAAGCCTGAGCAGGGGGGGCTCTGGACCCCCTGGACCCCCCCCCCTCTGGATCCACGCCTGCATGAGACAATTATATGGAATACAAGTTACTTGAAGAGTTTATTTCAGCCATGTTTGACGTTGATGTCTCATGTGTTATTCTCATTCAGTTACTAAATGCCAAGTAAAAATTTGCATATTATGTCTGAAATTCGAATGACCTTATGAGTTTGATCACTGTTATTTCTCTTTTTACTTTTTAACAAATACCAGTTCTACCCTATATATCAATAACTCATATAACTCACAGTTTACACAATAAATATGTTGGTTAAATATTGGGGGAGGGGCTAGATGTTAGCATTATCATTAACTGCGCTGTACAGTTCCCAGGCCTGTAATGATAAAGACTTCTCTCAAAATATAAAAGAATAACAATAAAGGAGACCAATCCTACTATGGACCAGGAACATCAAATCCATGCAGAATTGTTCAAGGAAGAAGCCGATCTAACTTAATTTGATGGAGTCTTAGTTTTTTTTTTTTTGGAAGAGCGACATGCATAGAAACAAGAAAAAGATCAGTAGCGATTAGCAACCAGTTTCTGGTCCAAAAGGAAAAGGAATATAGTCAAAACAAATATAAGCAATCCTGTATAACCAATATACTTTGTAAAAAAAACCATATAAATAACATGAAAAATCTATACAGGTAATTTCTTAAAGCTACATGTACATTATAAAATTTCATATAAAAATTTAAAATACTATAATTTGATTTTAATATAATACTGTTGAGAAACGTGGTTTGCATTGTAAATAAATTAGATATACATGTATATACAATAACAATCAGTGGAAATTATTAAAACTATTATTCCAATTAGCTTAAAGCGGCTTATAGTTGTCCAAAAATGGTTTAGCTCTATTCAGTATAAAAAAAGTTATGACAAATTAAAAATGATCTTCTACAGCCAATAACAGTGGTTGGTTTTAATGTTAATCGGGTTAATCCCAGCCAGACGATTATCTATCATGGACATTTTGATTTCTTAATTAAATGCTAAATAATTAATTTGAATACATTTTCGTAATAAGGCAATACACAAAAAATAGAGTTTCATCAGAATTGACATTGCCTCTATTGAACAGATCTATGTCACATGATCAGCAGGGGGGGGGAGGGGGGAGGGGGGGGGGAGACACATTGGAGAAAACGGTAATATGTTATAACTTTGGATTGTTTGGGCGGAGACAATGTGTAAATCATGTTTATATCATCTAATAAAGAGCAGAAATGTGAACTACAACAGTAACAAAGCAAACGAAAATGAAAATTAAATTAACTATGTCACTGGGGCTGAGGTGCTGGGGGGCGTGGGACCACAGCCCCCTAAGTCCCCTTACCCTGGATCCGCGCCTGGACCATAATCAAGTCTCGATGCCATTGGATTGGTCTGATTTTAAGTAGATTAGAATGATTCCGCCATTTAACCACTTAATCTAAAATCAGTGAAGCAAGGCTAAGCTTGGAACTGCCAGTACTTTGATAGTTACAGTCTTGGCAAACCTTCAAAGGCTAATAACTTAGCTCAGAATAAAGCAATTTGAATGAAATTTTCAATATATTCATTTTACATCATCTGTTTTTGAACTATTATAGCAAGATCGGCCAGTTCTTTGTCTAAATCTTACATAATGTATCTTTAATCTATAAAAAAGGAGAGAAAATACTATGTAAAATGCATTTCACATCTGAATAATATATGACTATTTTTTTGGGGGGGGGGGGGGATTTTCTAACATGAGATTGTTGTCAATTCTCTTCCTGACAGTTCAGGTCCCTTGGCGGTTGGGTCATTTCTGAAATCTAGATTTTTGTTTATTTTTGTAATACTATGTACAGACGTGGAGCTAGGTTTAGGAACCGCATTCCTTAGCGTAACCAAGGCACTTTTAGGAGGAGAAATGAAGGAGTTCTGATAAGTAGACAGGTAGTCTCCCTTGGTTTCATCGCATATCTGCTGTTTCCATTCTCGTTGGAGTTTTGGTAAAAGACCATAATTTGTGGATTGTCCTGTAAAATCGAGAAACAAGAAATAATTATTTTAATTCCTGCATTAAAAGAGAGAGACAGACAGAGAAATAGGGTTTAACGTCCACTCAACACAAACTAGGCCATTTTGAACTAACATAAAGTTTAGTTTTATTTTATGCAGGGCGGGGACTTTACAGCTGTGGGAGGAAACTGCTGTATCCAGGGAAAACCCATGTGATTCCCTACTCCTTGTCACTTATAAGCTTGGGATCGAAACCACATCACTTGACTCAGTGACAGACCCTATGACCTAAAGCAAACCCAAATCAAGAATATAAAAACATAACCATTTACTAGGCTTAGCTAGAAATATATTATGGCTAAAGCCTATATCTTCTTAGCTATCAATGAGAAAATACTGCCATTACGAAAACAAATACCTTACTTTGTGATACTAGCAGGCAGAATATAGCTACACATATACCACACACAGATGACAAACTGTTATTTGAAAACTTGCACTTGACATCTAAATATTCCTTTCTTATTAATATAATCACTTTCAGTCTATAATTTTTCTACATCATAAGAAATATCATACTTTAAAGTTTTCGGGTTGCACTAAATGACCCAATTGGCCCCGATGAAGAGAGAGAAATGGGGTTTAACGTCCACTTAACACAAACTAGGTACTAACATATGGCATGCACATAGGGGTCTTTAGCAGTGGGAGGAAACCCAGGGACCTGGAGAAAACCCACAAGGTTAAACAGACAACCTTAATCCTTGTCGCCTACAACCGGGGATTCAAGACCATGCCAGTTGACTCAATGACAGGCTTTATGATACAGCAAGCACATGCTAACCATTTGACCATCCACGCCCCTCCCCCCACCCCGATCAAACATATATCTTAAAGATAATAAGCAGAATATGTATGTAAAAAAACAAAATATACTTCATGATTGTATTCAATTGAAAGTAAATAATAAAGGTCTCTAAATTTTGGTAAGCAATAAATCAAATGGCTATATACGCTATTTTCACGCTTCTGCTTTCTTTAGGCTATGCAGATGGGAGTTGCAACAACCATAATGAATTATTCAAAGCTTCCACGCCATCAACTGCGTAATTACACCATATAAGATTAATCAAAATAAATGTTGATTAAAAATTCATAATATTTCTACACTTGATATCATTTCTAAAGTAGAGTTCAAGTCTTATAAATTGGTTGAATAATAAACTCTGTTAATCCAGGCCTAATTAGTAATTAATATATAATGCCTTTAATGAACTTGTGGTGTTGCTATGATAAACATTGTATCATTGTTTGGTGGGAAACACTTAATACGGATTGAACTAAAACATTGCATGTAAACCATTCATTGGATTAATGAATACATTTACGCAGTAACTATGGGTCTCCTTTACAATCTTATATGTTTTTTGGGGGATAGGTGTAATTAAAGGTCTTAAAGCAGCAATTTCATATTTAAAGTTCTATTTTTAAAATGTATTAGAAATAAGGCCCTCAAATAGATGGTAACAATGAATAATCCTATTAATCCTAAACTTCACTATTGCCATTTGAGAAATTGTCAAAAATGTCATTTTCAACTTCAAACGTTTGTAAATAGATATTGCATGAGCGGGATGGGAAAACAAGGGAGGTAATTGTGTTATTAATTCAGGTGTTAATGATTTATAAGAGTGGGAAACAGTTCCTATGATCATATAATAGTGAGTTGACAACCTATTGAGCAAAAGACAGAAATAATTATGTTTTGACTTCCTTAGACAATATGAAATTATCGCCTTAAAGGGCTGGGTTACTGTAATATTTTAAACTATAATGAATACCGTACATCTAATTTAGTGCCTCATTTAGAAGCTTAAGGAGAGAGAGAGAAATGGGGTTTAATGTCCACTTGACACAAACTAGGTCATTTTGGGACTAACATATGGTTTTAATTTTATTTCAATAATTCGCTTGCGCGTAGGGGTCTTTAGCAGTGGGTGGAAACCGGAGTGCCCAGAGGAAACCCACAAGGTAGAAGCGTAAAGGATCGTACTACAGTAATATTTTAAACTATAACTAAGATTGAATTAAAAAGATTAAAACTGTCACTAGGTATAAAAACTATTTTCTTTGACTATACTATCGACTACTTAAGACAAAAAAATACTATAAAAAATTAACAAGTAAAAAATAAAAATAAATCTTGGTAAAATTACCTCAACTTCCTCAAGTAACTGTCATATTAAATATAATCAAAACGTAAAATATAAAATTTGTATGATTATTAATTTTCTCAAATGTACTTTTAATTGTGAAATGCCAAATGGTAAGACATTTTAATATTATCTAATATCTCTGAATTCTGAATGTCAAAGGGTTTAATGTCCACTTGACACAATAAATGAAAACGAAATTTTGTTTAATGGCACGTCAGCTCCAACCGGGCTATATTGCGCCAAGTTTACCATATGATGAATTTAATAAGACAAATTAAAACAATATCACAGATATTGTAAATAAAAACAAATATCACAGAAAATATAATCAAAAACAAATATTAAATGTTTTACATATAAATATCTAAAAACATAATACATGATGAAATGTATACAATTAAAATTTATTATAAAACTTTGTCTCCTTTAAAAATGTAATCTACTTATCAAGTAGTCCGAGTTGAACAAATAGCTGACATACTGACTGGCACAACGGTAATATCGTGATCTTGTATGCTTGAGATGACTGCACACAACACTTGACACAAGCTAGGTCATTTCAGGCCTAACATATGGTTCAATTTTATTTAAATAATCTGCTTGGGTGTAGGGTCTTTAGCAGTGCGGGTAAACCGGAGGACCTGGAGAAAACCCACGAGGTTGAACTGGCAACCCTACTCCTTGTCATGATAAGCCAAGCAGGAAATCACAAACACGCCACTTGACGCAATGACAGACCTTAATATACGCCAAGCATCCCTCTAATTTGAAATAAACTACATACCTTGGAGTGGGTGATCCGATTTTTCTGGTACCCAGGCTAAACAATGACCGTTCCAGTTCCTTAATTCCGGTAGACGGTTCTCGTGCCATCTGCCGTTATACTGTTCATCATACCATGACACCATGTTATTTGAATACTTTTTACCATGGTGGTGGAATAAAGTCTCGGGTCCAATTCCATCAGATCTCATCATAGCATTACGTCGAATAACCACATCAGGTCGATGACCTCCCCAGTTGCGGAAATCTATTCTGTGGGTACTGTTGTGTAAATTGTTACCGCGTTGAAACTAAAAGAAGTAAAAAAGAATTACTAAAAAGTAAAGAATATCAGTTAAAAAGGTTTCAAGCATTCAGCATTATAATAAACTGAAAATTTGTTAACATTCGGCATCCCCTGGTAGTAGGCCTATGCATAGACTCTACTGCACATTATTTATTAGAAAAGACCTAATTGCACTCAAAAACTTATTTTAATTTTACATTTAGATTCTAGGATCTAGGCAAATTATTTTACACCTTTTACAATCTGGATTTGCTTCAAAATTCGGTGCTACATACAGATTAAATTTACGATATTTTATTCCCCCTTTTTTTGACAAAAGGTACAAGTACCGGTACTACAAGTTCCAAAATAAATTATTTTTCAGTTATGAAAAACAAATAATGCAATCAGCCAGATGCAGTTTAAATTGTTTTTCACTTTAATATATACACTTCTGGATCATGTTAACGCATTTTTAGATTTTTTTTTAAAAAAGTACCGGTGTTGTTAATTTTTAGTTTGAGAAAGGCCTATACTTACAATATTACGTTCTTCGGACCAATTTCCAATAAGCACACCCGGAGAAAAACGTTGTTCTATACGCCATCCTGGCATAGACCATTTTTTAGGATCTCCTTGAGCCATGACAACTTGTTGGTTAACAGTTCTGAAGGGTTTCTTGAAATCAACTTTTAACCCTTTTCATCGTTTACCTTGGAAACCATTAAGAACCAACTCACTACCTAGAAAAGGGTAACACTACACATTATATTTTTATTAGGCGTTTTTGTAATCTATATATAAATAGCTATCCATTGCATTAATGTAAATATTAGTAACCATGACAATAATACTAACCATATACACAATTAAAGCCTATGTATCAGAGTTTCTTGATAATTATGACGTACTACTTTATCACCAATTTGATGTAGGAATATTAAGTAGTGCCGTTAAAATAGAGTTATTTCCCTTCCATCATTTGCGCTCTTTAAGAATCAAGTTATATTTCTCTGTATGCGCTTCAATTGGTAGAAAACAATAATAAAAAAGAAATTTTTTATGAAAAAATTTTCCACTTTAAAATCTATTTTCTGTTTGTATTTTAAAATAAATATATTTTATTCGCTTATAAAGTTCTATTCGTTCCGCATTTAATTTGGACGAAACCAATATGGCAGCCTCCAGTCGAAGGTTATCGTATTGTCTGTTAAAATCAAATTACACAGCACTACTGAGACAAGTTACGTTTAAAAAATCACGATGTGTGCGCAGTCTCTCAAGTGCAATTACAACAGGTTAAATAGATTTTTGTATTATTGTTAATTAAGCACATGATTTTGATAAATAACCAGAGGTACTGTGACACTCCAGTGTAAGGGTAGGTAACTCCATTATATGGGAGCAGACCACCTTTACTTAATTTCTCCCAATTGACTTCAATGTAAATTCTGGCCTCTTTGCGCACCTCCAACTTTTCCCCAAATTTTGGTTTGTCTGAATGCTTTTTACTACAGACAGAAGAACAAATGGTCATGTCTTTGCACCAAAATTAGTATGAGGTTGACCATCAAATGTTTGAGATACACAAACTTGAAGAAGCACAATAATGTAAAAAAAACATTGCCAGAGTTGAGCAAAGCTGCAGATGTGATTGCTCTCAAATATTTAACTTTCATAATTAAGTTTGTCAAGTGATACAAATGATTTTAATTTAAAATAAAATAAAACCAAGTACGAACAATCATAACCATTAGACAGAATTGAAAGTCCTAAAAAAAACTTTATGATAAATTTTGTTATAAAAAAAAAGAACAAAAAAGCTTGAGAATTATTTTCATTGACATTATATATACAGTATGTGACGTCATTGATCAGATGCGTTACATCACTTTGACAAGATTTGATAGAGGGTAGTATCTGGTTCCAGTCTGAATTATTTTTTAACAGTCTGTGACAGTTTCAGTTATGCTCCTGTGTTACCTGAAAGGATCATTGCTCAGGCACTACACAATGCTTTAGACCTATGCTCTATGTTAATCGTAACATTTTGGCAATAATGTTTGTCTTGATTTATTCCAAATTAGGTATTGTAAGCAGGATGGATGGGCGCTTGCCTTGATTTTAATTACAAGTACATTGGTTTATTGATCATTTTAACTAAATGTTCAGATCTGAAATGCATTTAAAATTCCGTTTATTTTCATTTACCTAGAGACAGGGAAAGATGACAAAGACCCCTTTGTTGTGTTCAGATCCCAGGAAGTACAGCGTATATTAAAGAAAATAACTGGACTGAATGTTGAGAAAGTTTCTCATATGGTTTCATCTACTTTAAAAAAACCAACCTACAAATTATTAACAGAGGAAGAAACACAAGAGGTTTTAAAATTTTAAATAAATTGATCTAAAATGAAGAGTTTGGATTATCTAGTTGTTTAACAGGTGCAAATGAAATCATAAGGCCTGTCTTGTCATTGTTCAAGTGGTGTGGTTTCAATTCCGAACTTTTACGTGGCAAGGAGTTAGATCGCCTGTCCAACCTCATGGGTTTTCTCTGGTTTCCTCCAACTGCTAAGTAAAGACCCCCATTTCCAAGCGAATTATTGAAATTGCACTACGTGTATACATGGTTGTTCCAAAATGTACTAGTTTGTGTACATTTTTAATTTTTTATAAACATTTTTATTTTACTAATCTGTTTCCACTCTAACACACTGTCTCTATTCATAGAATATATTAAATTTATTTTAAAGGCAAAGGAAAGTGCTAGAAAGGGAGCTGAATGGAAACTTCAAATGCCTCCATTTATGTTGCCTAGGAAACCTATACACGATATATTATCTAAAGACCCAGATTTAGAGGGATTCGATTCCAGTAAATATATCTTCACAGATATTTCTTTTGGTGTATCAAACAAGGTATGTAATTTAGTTTGTTTTCATTTCCTCAAATTAGGATCTTATTTCTGATTTTGAATTGCTCGTTGGGTGACGATAGATTATAAGAATTTTGAGTAGATTGGCGTGGTTTTGATTCTCTATTTGTACTAGACGAGGTGTAGAGTCGTCTATCTAACGGGGGGTGGGATGGCCTAGTGGACTAGAGTGCCGCGCTTCGCCTCTAGCTGGCCGGTCACCTCTGGCTTGCGGCTGTGGTTTCAAGCCCTGGTGTGAGCGTATGTGGCATGGAGATTGGGGCGCCTTCTCAACCTCGTGGGTTTCCTCTGGGCACACTGGTTTCCTCCCACTTCTAAAGACCCGTACGCACAAGCGTATTATTGAAATAAAATTATACCATATGTTAGTCCCGAAATGACCTAGTTTTGTTGAGTGGACGTTAAACCCCATTTCTCTCTCTCTCTCTCGTCTATCTAACATAGTGAGGTCCTACAGTTTTCCTCCCACTATTAAAAGCCCTACTCGAAAATGACCTAGTTTGTGTGGAGTGGAGGTCCAGGAGGTTGAAACTTTAACTGTGTCATCATAAATTCTACTCGTTAACCATTGTGATAGTATTTGGTTCTTTAAACATACTTGTGGATGACAACACTAGTATAACTTCTAATAACACTTTTATTCTGCTTCTTACAATAGGTACAAACATCGTAATGTAAACGACCCCAGGACTAGCTATATGGAGGGAGTCATGACTTAATTAGCTTGGCTTAGCACGATTATGCTAACTCCAGAAGCTCTCGTCTCGTCTCGTGCCAAGGCGCCCATGGCCTTCGCTCAGTCCTGGCCGGACCTAACTCCTAGCCCTGACTGGACCTCCCTGTCCATTCGTTTCTGTTCTGAGTTTATAAACGTATTCAAGGCAAAGGAGCTCATTAGACACCTGTCTAATCTATCATGCATCATATCAGGTTTAATATTCAGTATAGTTTATCAGACAAAGAAATTTAGATAAGACATGCCAACAACATTTAAAGTTACACAATGACATAAGGAATGCTATACCAAGATCTCCAGTCGGGTGTTGATAACAGGTTTATGTTACAATCACTAACACATATTTTAATATGGCAGGACGCTTCTATGACATATGTCATTGTGTTATACCATTGCAATGCGTTAAAGTTTTAACTAAGTGCTGGTTATATATCAAACTATGGATAAAAATATAAAGTAAAAAGATAAAAATGTGTTTGACAAAAGCCCTGAGTGTCGATCAGCAACTTTTATTTTATAAAATTATGGCAGTATTCACTGTAACAATAAATCGTCGTAGATTCTAAATTCAGTTATGAAAAATAAATAAAGCAATCAGCCAGATGCAATTTAAATATCTTTTAATATATTGTTTATGGTTATAGGAACGTTTAATTGTTGTTCGTGATACAGATGGAACATTACGGAAAGCTGATTGGGATGAAAGAGACCGTATTAATCAAGTCTACAATCCTACTACAGGTCAAGTTTATATAGCACCCAAGATGTTTGATGATGAAAATTTAGAGGTATTCGGTAATTTTTACATCAATTAGTTTAATTAGAAACTCACAAGGATTAATTAATACTCTCAGTCACATGTTTATCCCATTATTAAATTCCAGTAAGGTGCCGGATCGCTAGCCGAGAGGTTGGGTTTTCGATCCCTGCATAGGCCGAGAAACTTCATCCTGATTTTCCAGCGTTGTTCTCCCTTGTCAGTGATGCAGAATGGAGGGCTTGACAAGGACAGCTGTCTAGTCATCGGATATGACGAAAAACTGAGGTCCTGTGTAAACCTTGGCATGCACATAAAAGATCTCTTGGCAGTTGGAATTCGATATAAGAATAGGCCATAGTGCCGCTGTCTATGCAAGAATTCCCACATAGCACACTGTAGGGCGTATGACCGTCCTTATTATAATAATAATAATAATAAAAACTTTATTTAATGAGGCAGCTTACTTAGCTTGCAAAAAAACTAATATTCCTTAAGTCCTTCCTAATCTACAAATACATATATACATGTAATATCAGGATAAATTCCAACTTCATTTGAAATGCAATAGCTTTTAAAAGTGAGTACTTTGGGAAGTCACTCCTAAACTACAAAACATATAATTATACAAGTAGAATATAGGAAGAACACTATAATTACACACAAAATAAGATAGAAAAATAATAAGTATGTCATCAGTTGAATATTATGGTTTCTTCAGTGCTCAATATAAATGAGTTTTCATTTTAATCTTAAAATTTCCAACATTTTTACAGATCTATATATCGAAAGGCAGGGAGTAGAACTGTAGGATGTTAAACTCCATTTCATTAAATTAATTAATTAGAATGGAATGAGACCATTAGGGAAACCAAGGATGGACGTAAAAGATCCCTGACACTTGGAATTTGATGTAAGAATAGGCCCAAGTGCCACTGCCAGGACAAAATTTCTCTCATAGCACACTGTATGGCTTATTCCTGTCTTCATTGCCCCTAGTTGGAGCTGACAAGTAGGGTGCTATAGCCCATTTATTTCATTTCACTTATTTTATAATCACTTGTTCAGATACAGTAATGTTTTTGTATTTATTTTTTTACAGAGAGTGTTAAATGATGATAAATATATCTACATGTTAGACAGAGCTTGTGTTCAATTTGAACCTGATAATCCAGATTTCATCAGAGTAAGTAGATTTTTGAATAATTTAGCAAATTTATAATCCAATGACTTCAGGTAGGTTTGGGTGGTCAGGGTATTTATAACCCAACAACTTCAGGTAGGTTTGGGTGGTCAAGATATTTATAATCCAAGAACCTCAGGTAGGTTAGGGTGGTCAAGGTATTAATAATCCAACAACCTCAGGTAGGTTTGGGTGGTCAAGGTATTTACAATTCAACTATTCTCAGGTAGGTTTGGGTGGTCAAGATATTTATAATCCAAGAACCTCAGGTAGGTTTGGGTGGTCAAGATATTTATAATCCAAGAACCTCAGGTAGGTTTGGGTGGTCAAGATATTTATAATCCAACAACCACAGGTAGGTTGTGTGGTCAAGTGTGATCTAATGTTTACACGTTAGATTGTAATGTCTGTCTTTGAGTCAAGCAGCATGGTTTCGATCCTAAGCATGTACATGACAAGGAGTAAAGTCAACTGCCTAGCCACAAGAGATTTCTCCAGGTCGTCTACTTTTTCTCCCATTTCTAAAGTGAATTGTACCATATCAGTCCTTGTAGTTTAGAGCAGAGCTTGAAAAAGTAACGCTTAATCAACAAATTGAAAAAAATTGCAGTCCTAAAAAATCTCTCCCAGTTTCGGTAACGAAGAGTGTTTTAAAAATTAAGGAAAGTGATTAGTCCTGTGTATGGGAAATGGAGATCACCTACCTTTAAAAACAATGACTTTTATATGAACAAGCCTGGATATAAGACAGCAGTCAGACATTGTCAGACACAAATTACCACACAATGTATGTTCAGCTAGTAAGTAAGAGAGCGAGAGACAGAGGGAGAGATAGACAGACAGAGAGAGAGAGAGAGATGGGGTTTAACTTCCACTCAACACAAACTAGGTAATTTCGGGACTAACATATGGTTTAATTTTATTTAAATAATTCGCTTGCCCGTAGGGGTCTTTAGCAGTGGGAGGAAACCGGAGTGCCCAGAGGAAACCCACGAGGTTGAGAAGGCGCCCCTATCTCCATGCCACATACGCTAACACCAGAGATCGAAACCACAGCCGCAAACCAGAGGTGACCGGCCACTTAGAGGTCAAAGCGCTGCATTCTAGATGACTAGGCCACCCAACCCCCCTGTTGGTTGAACCAATGATCAGAGCATAAGTAAGTAAGACATTGGCTCACTAATCTGAAGGTCATGTCTTCAATCCCTGTGTTGAGAAAGTTTATCGTGATTTTCGTGGGTCCGATTTCCTCCAACTGCTAAAGATCCCTACGCGCAAGCAAATTATTGAAATAAAATTAAACCATATGTTAGTCCCAAAATGACCTGGCAAGGGACAACATGTGGTTGTTTGAATGATGTTAAAAACTGAGGGTTAGACATTGACATGCACGTAAAAGATCCTTGACACTGGAATTTGATATAAGAGTAGGCCAAAGAGCCACTGCCCGGACAAAATGTCCCTCACTGCACACTGTATGGCGTATGCTCGTCTTCATTAGCCCAGTTTAGTAGCAGAACAGTAGGACGTTAAACCCCTTTATTACACTAGGATCTGGAAGAGTTGTTATGTAAAAGGCGTTCTTATTGATGTGAGGAATTAGTCAATGAAACGGTCTGTTACTACAACTTCTAGCTGTTATCTGCGCGGAACTGTGGGTAAAACCCTAGAAACGTCAATGCTGATTGATTAATCAATGCCTGATTTCATAGGGTCAAAAGCCGCTCACTTGACCCCTGACCTGAACTCCTACCAAAACATTTAGTGTAGGCCATCGAAAGTATAAAAAACAAAAAGAACTGTAGATCTGTATTTCAATCAGATTGTCTCCCATAAATCATGTTTCCTTTTTTTTTCCAGGTAACACATAAAACTTTTGAACATATAAACAAAAATAGAAAGTTTGATGTGTTGAGATCGACCAGACATTTTGGACCAATGACGTTTTACCTGACTTGGAACAATAAGATTGATTTATTGTTAGTAGATATGATACATCGAGAACTGTAAGTAATTAGTACCTTAAACTAGTCCGGTGCAGTTTCTCCTTGTCAGTGATACAGGACGGAGGGCCTGACAAGAACAGCTGTCTAGTCATTCGGATGGGACGAAAGTGGATAAGGCGCTGGTTCGCTAGCCTGGAGGTCGGGTGTTCGATCCCTGCATAGGCTGAGAAAGTTCATCTCGATTTTCCAGCGTGATTTCTCCTTGTCAGTGATGCAGAAGGAGGGCCTGACAAGGGCAGCTGTCTAGTCATTCGGATGGGATGAAAAACTAAGGTCCCACGTACACATTGGCATGCATGTAAAAGATCCCTTGGCAGTTGGAATTCGATATAAGAGCAGGCCGCAGCGTTGCTGCCCGGGCAAAATTTTCCTCATAGCTCCTCATAGCACACTGTAGGGCATATGCCCGTCTTCATTAGCCCAGTTTGGAGCAGAACAGTAGGACTTTAAACAACATTTCATTTCACTTCATAATACCTTAAAGATGGGTTCCCAGCAAAGTATTTATTGGGTGGTTATTGCCAATAAAAGTATGGCAATTTTGGTATATATGGAAAGTAGAGATATTCAATCTTACTAGAAAAATATTGGATTCCTTGAAAAATACTCATTGAGCGTATACAGGACAAAAATGTAAGGGTTCCCCTAATTGACAGCCCGACGATTAGGGTTATACCCACGCATGACGTCGAAGGCTGCACAAGAGCATTGAGCACTTTGTGTACATGTTGATAAACTCTATAAAGAGTTACACCTACAACATTTTCTGAGATAAAAATCACGGAAAAAGACGCAGGCAGTGGATAATCCGAGAATTTAATTAGGATTCGATATTTGTAATAAATAGTCAGCGATTACAGACAACAACGTCTTGTGTATGCAATGAATTCTCACCCGTCTCCGCCCCCCGGTTGCCATAGGGACGGAGAAGGGTAATCCCCTGACGCAAGCATGGCTTCTTTTGATCGATTTTCATAGCGGGTATACTTGGAAATTACAGTGATTTGAGAAGGATTTGAAGCAAAATTATGATAAATTAATTAGTTTGAATATGTTTTTAGTCCTAATATATCATCAAATCACCCAGTTTGTACCCGGGAAAGCAACTTTAAACATACATTATGCAAGAGCTAAATCAGCCTATTGCTGGTCTTTCTTTGGACCTTAAATGTTATCTCAATTATTAATTAAACATTTATTAACTTATCAAGACCATAATCAACTCTTGATGGTCTCGCTAGCCTACGATATTTACTGAATACGATCCGATTCGCTGCTCAACTTTCATTCTCGATTTAAACATGAAGTGAATAATTAAAGGGCCAATCCCGATAACTTTTTGGGGAATGAAACTGCTTAATTTTGTGTTAAAATCATTTAAAACCCATTATCTAAGGCCGACCAACTAACCCGATATTTGTGATACACTTGTAAATAACTTAAACCTGACAGTCTGCATCTGGAAATGGAGACCTTTGTATTATACAGTATCTGGATAAAACCAGACTTTTTTCTATAAAAATAATATGTAGGTGAAATTTACCTTTTGTTATCAAGTACAGTACATGGGTCATTCACTGTATAGACCTCTCAAGAAATGTAAATCGATTATCAGGTCACCCAATGAAAAAATTGACCCAAAATCTTAAAAGGGTTACGTGTCCGGATAAGCAGTGTTGACGTTCACGTCCAAACGACTCAATATTTTCAGCTGAAATTTTCAGACAATGTATATACACCATGCCCCTATATTTTGGTCCATAAATTTCACAAATACTCGGACTTTAATTTTTGAGACTCTGTTTTTATCGGGATTGTCCCTTTAAGACTATTTTTTTTTATCTTACCGACTTTAGTAATGATGATCGATGCTAGGCGCAAAATTCAATCGCTAAAATCTTTGTTCAGAGTGGATCAATTTGACTGAAATTTTCAGCAAGTTGCCTTTACATTATTTAGTTTTTAACTATTATAGTACGAACTGCCAGGTCTTTATCTATTTCCCATAATGCATCTTTAATATTTTATTTGCGGATTTATTATCAATTTGTTTTTAAATCTTTCGCTGCGGTTGGGTGAGTTGGTTGATCTAGTTGTTTTATGTGTGCGCATGAAATTGCAAGATGTGTCATTGATTCAAGTGGGGGTCATTTTGGGACTAACATATTGTTTAAGTTTATTTCAATAATTCTTATGCGTGTAGGTGTCTTTAGCAGTGGTAGGAAACTGGAGGACCCGGAGAAAACCCTCGAGGTTGGACAGGCGACCCTATTACTTGTCATGTACAAACAGGGAATCGAAACCACCCCTTTTGACTCAATGTCAGACCTTATAATACAATGGATACTCGCTAACCATTCGCCCATCCAACCCCCGTTGGAACACTAAAAGGGAATAAATCTCTTTAATAGTTTGTGGGGGGGTGGGGTGGCCTAGTGGTCTAGAGTGCCGCACTTCGGCCTCTAGCTAGCCGGTCACCTCCGGCTTGCGGCTGTGGTTTCGAGCCCTGGTGTGAGCGTATGTGGCATGGAGATAGGGGCGCCTTCTCAACCTCGTAGGTTTCCTCCGGGCACTCCGATTTCCTCCCACTGCTAAAGACCCCTACGCGCAAGCAAATTATTGAAATAAAATTAAACCATATGTTATTCCCGAAATGACCTAGTTTGTGTTGAGTGGACGTTAAAACCCATTTCTCTCTCTCTTTAATAGTTTGATCATATGATTAGTGATGGGGAAAATCTCTAGACGTTTTTAAATTTTGATTTTATTTATTTTGTTTTCAGAATGGATGATTGTATTGATGTTGTTAATTTATACGTCATACTTCATCCTACAAGTAAAACAGCGATAAATATGCAAGACAAACAAGATATAGAACGTGTCAAGGTATTTATATATTTCTACAAATTAAAATCACAATTAATGTCTTTTACTTATTTCTCATCTATTTATTTTAAGATTTCATGGCAGAGGGGACAGGACATCAGCCTCCCTACTGGCTTGTTTTACTTATTTCTCAAAGACAAATAGCTATAAACAGTTTTTATATTTCTATGTGCTAACATTAAGATTTCTTGTGATCATGACTCGCTACACAATGGTGCAACACCTGATTGTCTCTTTATTTGCCAACCGGGTTGTTGGATGGCGGGGAGTTGAGATGGCCTAGTGGTCTAGAGTGCCGCGCTTCGACCTCTAGCTGGCCAGTCACCTCTGGCTTGCAGCTGTGGTTTCGATCCCTGGTGTGAGCGTATGTGGCATGGAGATAGCGGCACCTTCTCAACCTTGTGGGTTTCCTCCCACTGCTAAAGACCCCTACGCCCAAGCGAATTAATGTAATAAAATTAACCATATGTTAGTCCCAAAATGACCTAGTTTGTGTCGAGTTAGCGTGATCGCTCTGTATCATAAGGTCTGTCGTTGAGTCAACTGGGGTAGTTTCGTATCCCCAGTTGTACGTGACAAGGAGTAGGGTCACCTGTCCAACCCCATGGGGTGTCTCCGGTTTCATCCCACTGTATAAAGACCCCTTTGTGCAATCAAATTATTGAAATGAAATTAAACCATATGTTAGTCGCGAAATCAAAGCTGACACTGGCTTTCAAAATCAAATTTTAATCTCAATTTTCATATTTTTATTGCAAATTGTGATTTTGCCGACCGACAGTGTGAGCCCTGCCCAAAATGACCAAGTTTGTGTTGAGTGGACGTTAAACCCCATTGCTCTCTATATCTCCCTCTGTGTAAAAATTTATATTTTGGCGCAATATAGCCTGGTCGGTACTGACATTCAATTAAAAACCATTTCATTTCATTTCTAATTTATATATAAATCTTCTTTTATTTCAGACATATTGTCAGAATGATGCCAAGAATAAAGCAGAATTAGAATTATCTATTCAAGCTTTCGAAGATTCATTAAGAGGAAAATCAAAACAAACTGCATAAATTTGTTTTCTCATATTCGTGGAAACTTTAAAGTTTTAAAATAATGATAATGTGCCTAATTCAGCAATATTTATCATTGAATTAGTTTGTGTGGATAGCCAGAATACATCTTATTGTATTGATGTGAGGATCGAAAGATTCAGATAGAAATCTAATTAAGTAGATATCAAAAGTGGCAGATGAAGGACAGGACTAGAGTGTAGGGGAAAACAAATTGTATGTGAAATAAATGTCATACCTAGATGAGGAAATAGATACATGTACCAACTTTCAACTATGTAGGTTAGAATGTATATCAATTACATGTGTTATAATGTGTATTAATTACATAAATCATGTTATAATGTATATTAATTACATGTGTATTCATTACATAAATCATGTTATAATGTATATTAATTACATAAGTTATAATGTGTATTAATTAGATAAATCATAGGTTATAATGTATATTAATTACATAAATCATGTTATAATGTATATTAATTACATAAGTTATAATGTGTATTAATTACATAAATCATAAGTTATAATGTGTATTAATTACATAAATCATAAGTTATAATGTGTATTAATTACATAAACCATATGTTATATTGTATGTTACTGTGTGTGACTGTGTGTCTAATAAAGCTAATTTCATGTTTTATTATAAACAAGTATTACATTCTAGTGTGTTCAGTGTGTGATCGGTGAAGGCGTCTTGCGTTTATTGCACAAAATGTTCTTCGGAGAAGACTTGCGAGTTATGTAGAACATGGTCTCAGGACCAATGGCTTTCGGTGGCTTGGGTTGGGCACAAGAGGCCTCATGTCATCGCGATGACGATATTTTGTCTATTTCAACACATGGTTGTGTTTTACCAGTTTCGTCATCCCCCGAAGAAGGCCAAGTCTGACGGCATGGCATCCATCGATCCCAAATTAACCAAAACTAGTAAGAGTAAAAAGCCTGTGAATCGCGGTAAGGATGGGAAATCCTTAGGGAAAGGCAGGTCTACGCAGAAGACTGATGTGGGTCACGTCTCTTCTGTTCACGTGGTAAATTCTCCGGTTGTCAACCAGGGCGCACAGTCGTCTACCGAGTTACAGTTAGCCAGTATTAATCAGGTCTTGGCATCTTTTATTGATGTGGCAACGGAATTAATGAAGAGGACTTGTGTCCCCGGCAGTCCCCGCGGTAGCAGTTAGTCAGCTTCCCCAGCCGAACGAGGCTTTGTCAGATGACGAATCTATTGGCTCGAGACAGACTTTGTTGCCTTCTTCTCGGACTGAGCGTTTTGCCGCTCCTGTCGTTGATTTGTCACAACAGGTGTCGGCTCCTACTTCACCTCGCTCTTCGGTCGATTAGGACAGTGAGCCTTTGAATTCCGGGTATCACGTCATTTGGGACTCACGTCATTTGGGACTCAACACAAACGACATTCGGGACCCAGCTGCGCCCCTAGCTTTCGGGAAAGCTGACTTTTCGGGCAGACGGGTGAAGTGAAAAAAAAAAATTATTTCATATATTTAGCAAAATAAAGTGCCAGAAATCTAATAAGATAGGCTGGCACTGCCAGGTAGGATACGCCCACATTTTTGAGAGATCGATAGAGAACAAGCAATACCGAAAGTGATTTTTCCTACATCATTAAGTTCTGTATTTCATACTGTATTGGGAGCAGCCATTTTGTTGGTCAGTTCCAGTCTGATATTCATGAAATTCGAAGCCGACAATGATTATGGTGTGACGGTACACAACCTAGAAATGTTACTTTTCGTCAAAATTGGATAAGAATTCTGATCTGTAGAGAGTCCACAACCATGATATACCATATTTTTACACTATTCGCGTACAAACGGTGACCATTTCGTCCGGCAATTTTGGTACGATTTTCACGAAATTCGAACTCATCCTTCCTTACGTTGCAACAGTAATATAATCAGAGGGTTTTTTTTAAATCAGATAATAATTGTTCGAGAGATAGACAGAGAACAAGCAATACCGAAAGTGATTTTTCCTACAATCAAAGGCCATAAAGTTACGATTTGATATGCGCAAATATCGAAAAGAATAAAGATCTTTAGGTTATAAACAAGCATTTCAGGTTTCATCAAAATCGAATTAAAATTGTGACCTCTACAGGGTCGACAACTTTGATATACCATATTTTCACACTGTTCGCAATTATGGTCCGATTTTCTCGAAATTCGAACTCAACCTTCCGCAGGGTGTAACGGTGATAGAGTCAAACGTTTTGTTAAACCGGATAATAATTGTGACCTCCAGAGGGACCATAGTCGATTTTTCGGACAATCAGGGGCCATAATTCAGGAAGTTACGTTCCGATATGCGGAAATATCGAAAGGAACCAAGATCTTTGGGTTATAACCATGAATTTCAAGTTTCATCAAAATCCAATTAAAAATGTGACTTCTACAGGGTCTACAACCTTGATATACCATTTTTTAACAGTATTCGCGTACAAACGGCGGCCATTTTGTATGGCAATTTTGGTCCGATTTTCCCGAAATTCGAACTCAACCTTCCTTAGGGTGTAACGGTGATATAATCAAACGGTTTTTTAAATCGGATAATAATTGTGACCTCCACAGGGACCACAAGCTAAAAAGAGTGATTTTTCGGACAATCAGGGGCCATAATTCAGGAAATTACATTCCGATAGGCGCAAATATCGAAAGGAACCAAGATCTTTGGGTTATAAACATGCATGTCAAGTTTCATCTAAATCGGTTCAAAATTGTGACCTCTATAGGGTCCACAAGGTAAAAACGTGATTTTTCGTACAATCAGGGGCCATAATCCATGAAGTTTTCATGCGATACATGCCAATATCGAAAGCAGCCGAGATCTTTTGGGGATAAACCTATATTTCAAGTTTCGTCAAAATCGGATAAGAATTGTGACCTGTAGAGAGTCCACAAATTATGGACGGACGGACGTCCGGACGGACAGGGGCGACGACAATATGCGTCCACATAAAAATGTGGGCGTATAAAAACACTATATTTACGGGCTGGAATAGCAGGAAAACGCGTTTGCAACTGTCAAATATTCCAAAATTTTCTTGGGGGATCCATACAACCGGCGCCGCTGTCTGTAAACCCGAAATTTTCGGGCATTGCTATTTTTACTTCCCTAACTGTCATTGAGTCCTCATATAAAACTAATTTTACATGTACTTTTCTTTTAATTGAATACCACGAATTTGACTATGGATTAAAATATTTTGTCTGGAGCCACTCGTCTTTGTGCGACATTTTTCGGGCATCGATTACTTTTTGTGAATGCAGCTGCAACAGTCTGATTGGAAGGTAGGAATTCAGACTGAAATTTCGGTTAAAAACCATTGGAAATTTTGGATTTGCTTACACAGGCTAGAAAAGCAGAAAACGTATTTGCGATGGTTTAATTTTCTCCGGGAGGGTAAGACCCCCACAAACCCAGCGACGATTGGTTGTTTGGAATTCGGGTCAGCCATGTAGGCTGTATTGGAGCTAAATTGAAGTTGCCATTATTCACAGACTGGAATACTTTAATTTTCAAAATTGTTCTCCCAACGGTTCCGTCTTCGTGGCCTGTAAACAATTAATTGGAATTAGAGTCAACCACCTTAATTCCACTATATTTATTAGACTACCTTGAAGTTGATTTGTTCATGGGCTGAAATAGTAGGAAAACGTGTTCACAGCCGTCAAATATACCAAAATGTTCTTGGGGGGGGGGGGCATACAAGGTAAGCTCCGCTTTGCCCCCCGAGGAAGACCGGCACCGCTCTTTGTAAACCCGAAATTACGTGTACAATATCATGCTGGGAGTTGGCGATGACCGGGGCTTACACGTTGATTATATGGCCCCCATGATCCAAATATAGGTCCTGCTCCTTGATTATATGGCCCTCATTACTCAAAACTAGGGTTCAACAGCACACAGAAATGTGGAAAAGAACAGATAAATGAATAAATTTAACAGCGATAATTTAGAAATGAAACCCCAACAATTTGATTTCATTCCCCTTAAAGTGGATGCTGAGACCCCTCCCCACACCAGCGGTCAGCTCTTTGCCTTTACATGACACTGTACATATGCGTGTTTCAAGTCGATTGTCAACAACAATAAGCATTTAAAATCCATATCATCCTGTTGACATTTTATTTGGGCAATTCAGTGATATTAACAACTTATTTCATTTACATACGTTTTAATACTATCCCAGTCAATCGTGGTTCCAGTACATTCCTTCAAGGCTGTCATCAATACTATAAATGTTGCCTTACTAGCTTCCCTCTGTCGCCATTTATTTATAGCAGTAAAAATCTGCATATGTGGATTATGAGGATGTTTCATAGTAGCTTGGTTTATTTGAGCTTCACTGCAGCCCAAGTGTAAAACTATGGACTGCCAATTGGTTCCAATAAACCCAACGATCGTACTCAGCATTTGTTCCGATATTACTTGATATTTTTTATCATCTGGAAGACCACTGATCCAATCTTCTGAAATAGGAAAATAAATCTGAGATCCTACATAGAGAATAATTTATACCATATCAGTACGGGTTTCCCCATGAAAAGTTTACAAGGTCCATAGCTAGAACGCTGTTAAATTTGAAGTAGGAATACGTCAGAGTTAGTCTAAATTTGAAGTCCGGATCAGTCAGAGTAAGTCTCAATTTGAAAGTATGAAAATTTGTATGACTAGCCAAACAATTACACGTCATCAAAGTCTGTCATGGGACTATAACTCTGCATAACTCGAATTTGAATTTCAATAACTTTTAGTTCTAGCGAATAGATCCTAACAATTATACGCCATCAAAGTCTATCACGGGACTATAACTCTGCATAACTCGAATGTGCCACAAATTTGAATAGAGATTGCTTTGTTTCATGATTTAAAACAGGTGAGCCACTAGTTAGTCCGGGGGTTGGGTGTACGATCCCTGCGTTGGCCGTCAATGGCCGCGAAAGTTAATCGGGATTTTCCGACGTGGTTTTTCCTTGTTAGTGGTGCAGGACGGAGGGTGTGACAGGGACAGTTGTCTAGTCGTTCGGACGGGACATAAAACCGAGGTATACATTGGCTTGCACGTAAAAGATCCCCTTGCAATTGGAATTCGATATAAGAGTAGGTTATAATGCCGCGCAAAGTTTCCTTCATTAGCCCTGTAGGAGCAGATCAGTAGGATATTAAACCCAATTTTATTTTACTTTGAAACACAATGGAGTTTGATCGGTGAATAATTTATTTATTCTTTGAACCGCCATACTTTCGACTATTAAGAACCGGCCCCTAAATATGTGGAAGACTCGTGAAACATACATTATGCAAGAGCTAAATCTGTCAATTGTAGGTCCTTTAGGCATGAGATGCTATCTAAATTATTAGTCAGACATTAATTAACTTATCCAGGCCATAATCAACTCTCGATGTCATCGCTAGCCTGTGGTATTTACTGGATTACAACCATATCTGCTGCTTAACGTCCATTAATAATTAAATCAAAAAATGGATAATCGAGACTATGTTTGTATGACTTTAGTAATGATAATCGTGACAAAGCTCAAAATCCGATGGCTGAAATCTCGGTTCAATCAAAGTGGATCAATTTGACTGAAATTTTCAGCAAATTACCTTTACATTACCGGTATCTAGTTTTTAACTGCCAACTCTTTATATAATCTCCCATAATGCACCATTAAGGCTATGCATGCTCACCTAGGGATGTCTGAAGAGATATTCCGGGTTTACATTTTTTACAATCGGCTGTAGATTTGTCTTTTGGGGAGGATTTTTGTGCCTGTTCGTCTAAACATATTCTTTGGATTTCTTTATTAAGTTCATTTAATTGTAGTTCGCTGTCAAGCGATTTCACAATATCTTCAATGTGTTCATAAAGGAAGTCATCAATTAAAGCTCCTGTGACTAGAATACGGCAAGTCGTGTGGTACATACAGATGCGAAATAACTTCTTCTGTGTCTCTAAATTCTTAATCGATAAATATGTTTCCACGGGAAAATCCTGCTTGTCCAATTTTGAGTCCTTGGTAACTTCGTAACCATTTTGGACGTAATAATGCTCCAGGGCTCTCGTCATATTTGTATATGCTGATGCCGACAGTTCCATGACAACTTTGCCTTGTTTATATTCCAACTTCACATTCAATTGTCTGCTGGCAGCCTCGTGTATCTTTTTAATAGCTCGATCTTTATTCAGACTATATTTCTTCTTATCAGGTGGCGTAACTATTGGGGTGGTTAATAAAGAAGGCGAGAGGCCAACCTTTACTTTTGAATCGTCCATTTTGGATTTAGCAAGTATGTTGGGAGATTGAGTCGCCTCTGCCATTCTACATCACTGTACTCTACAATAAAAAAAATAAAAAAATTAGAAAGATCAATCTATCAAGCCAGCGGACCATATGCAATTATTTTATTTATTTTCATGTTAAACGTCCCAATATTGCTGAAACACCATTATTTTCAACCAAAATTCGCAATCATTCGTTTATATCTTAGCTTTGTTATACGGCATACTTATTGCGAATGTAAAGTCTCCTGGATAAAAGTGGGAGCAAGGCCTTGAAAGTGGAATGATCTACGAAACGATGTGCCGTTGAAAATCGGATACATTATAAGAGAAAAGTAATTGCTTATATATTTAAATTTATAAATATTCTGATTAGCGAGGAGGTTCCGGCTGTTTTATCCTTGCAGTCATGCAAGAGTGGGGGCGTGGCAAGGAACAGTCGTCTAGTTGTTTGAATGGGACAGAAAAACAAGTCCCATACACGTTAGCGTGCAAGTAAAGGAATCTTTAGCAGTCATAATTCGTTGAAGGTCGCTGTCCGGGCAAAATCTCCCCTCATACCACACTGTATAAATATAGCTTACACCTGTTTTCATTCATATTCATCATAGTCCAGTTGGAATTGAAATGGTGCTCAACTCAACTCAAGTCTGGTATGGGAGACATAGTCTCAATCCCATGCTGCCCGACTGTGGCATCCTCTTTAAATACAGTCTGAGCGATAGGGAAGTGCACATGTTCAATGCTTAGAACTATTGAACAAATGCGGTCCTAAATATCCGAGATTTTTTACCGAGATAGACGTAGTATTTGGTCGACCAATTGATAAGCTTCACACATAGAGGTGTGTATATCACTCTTCTTGGCGTCTTACTTACATTCACTCATTCAGACAAAACGTCATTAGGGCGAGGACTATCTGTGACTCGAATAACTAGGCCTATAGGCTGTACAGGCAGGATAATGTCACAATTTCACAAGTTTCTGTTAGTACTATGTAAGTAAGTAATATAATTAGACAAGGCTAGAAAGTAGAAGTACTAGAACTAGAAGTAGTAGAACTAGAAGAAGAGTGGCCAATATAATAATGACAATAATGTAGCCTAGTGGGCCTGTCATGTTTGAACTGATCGAACAACTCTGTGCGATTTTGAAAAAAAAAAGCATAATTCCTTTTTGGTAATGTAACCCAACCCGTTTCGTGTTGCCTATAGCTATCCTACCGACCATAAATACAATATTTTACTGACGCAGGATCACGACACAGCCATCTTGAAATTAACACCACCGTTGAGGTAAACGTTTTTTACCGTCCACCAGAGCCTGGTCTTATGACGTCATATGTGGATTGTGGGTTAGGATAAGGGTTAGGTTTGGCCCAGGGTTAGGGTTAAGGCTAGCCCTGTCTACATCTCGAGACTGTGACGAAATCTGCAGGCCACAGCCCTTATCCTAACCCTTATCCTAACCCACAATCCTCATATGACGTCATAAGACCTGGCTCCGGTGGACGGAAAAAAATGCTTACCCACAGCACAGAGTGTTATTTTTACTCTGTGCCCACAGTTGATGTCTCACTTGGTCACGTGATCAAAATATTGCGTATCACGTCACCAAAATCAACCGTAAAGCGGGATCACGTCGTAGTCTTGAATGGGAATAGGGCCTAATAGCCTACGCATTGATGAAATAAATTGCTCAAATATAGGCCTATTTAAGCGAAGAGAAACTTTTGAAAATTTACACTTTAAAACAGAAAATATTGATGCGCGTGATTCGGAAATTTATAAAACATGATTTATTTTGTTGAAAGAGGAATTGGCCTACCTAAAGAGTAGGCCTATCGCCGAATACAGGCCTACACTACGGTCAAAATTACACGACGCCAATTTCGACGTTTTTGAAACTAGCTTAGACTGTCGACTTTTATAGAATCCACCAAATTCTCATTTCAAATGCGGGGGATCACCGTGGGTAAGACGGTGACTGGATGTCGGGTGTTGGATCCCTGCATTGGCCGAGATAGTTCATCCAGATAGCCTATTCCGGCGTGATTCTCCCTTGTTAGTGTCTAGTCGTTCGGAGGGGACGAAAAAACGAGGTCCCGTGTACACAGTGGCGTGCACGTAACGGTTCCCCTGACAGTTGGAATACGATATAAGAGTAGGCCGTAGTACCGCGGTCCGAGCAAAATATTTCCCTCATAGCACACTGTATGGCTTTTGTCCGTCTTCATAAGCCCAGTCGGGGCAAAACAGTAGGACGTTTAAAAACTCCATTCCATTTCAAATGTAATCCTAAATAGACCGTTTCACGGGTACTTTGATATTGCCAAAGTGCAAAGCCCCCATTTGAATAAGGCCTATCGCATTTAACTAAAATATTGTTGCTTTTCTTCGAGATAAAATATCGGTAGCCTGCAATATAGGATTTTTTCTTTGATTTATGTTACGTTATCAAAGCGGGCAATGATTTTTTTAAATCGCATCGTCTGTCGGGTTTTGAATATTTTTAATAATATGGAAGCGGAAAGAAAGCAGTCCAGTCAATGATGAACATGTACGCCATCTGAATAGAACTAGCACGTACACATGGCCTTTCTCAGTTCTTGAGTACTGTGTTCCTGTGTACTGGCCTCCAATTCCATGCACCGGACAACCCAAGTGATAGAAGTGAGCAGCTGAAAATTTTTTTTAATAATAATTGATAAGTTTGTAATAATATTGTACCTTGTAGTCACATATAATATACATGTACGATGGCCCAGTAGGCCGTAAATAATTCGATATTGAGCCCTTTTCTTTGGAAATAAATATTCATAGGTGAATGTAAAGTGCCACTGGCAAGAGTTATAATGTGCTCAACAACGCTTATTTTACTTATAAATCTCTCCAGGAAAAAATTCCAAAACCACTATGATGTAGATGTTAAATATCATTAAATAAGCTTTTTATTACATTATGTCATATTTGAATCCAATTTTACTAAATTGTTATAAAATTTGATTAGTTTCTCTTAATCAATTTCAAGTTCAATTGATTTTTTACCAGTTGTTATGCTGCAACTGACATAATTTACTACCCACTCCAAATTACTAGAAAGTATTCGAAATGCCTGGAAATCGCGTCTACGGCCGTCTGGTTTTCAAAATTTTCATGGGGGAGCCCCCCCCCCAGACCCTCCGTCAGATGCTTGACGCCTCCAGCGCTCGCGGACTCTAAGGAGATACATCTGTCGGGAAAATATGCTGCCCCCCCCCCCCCCAAACAAGTTCGACCTCGTACGCCTATGTGTACATGTGGTGAATCGTAACCGCACGATTTGATGCGTATGAGTTATAACACTGCCCCCCTCCCCGTGAAGTCGAATCTTAAAGAGACGGGTTTAACATTGATACGACAAAAAACTAGACCATTCCGGGACTAACATATGTTTCAATGTCATTTCAATAATTTGCATGTACGTAGGGTCTTTAGCTGTGGGAGGAGACCCAGAGGAAACCCAAATTGGGGGGGGGGCAGGCGGCTGTACTCTTTGTCATGTGCAAGTGGGGATTCGAAACCAAGCCACTTGATAGACCTTATGATACACAACGCGCACAAGTTTCAACTACACCAACACTACTGCTGATGGGAATACGCGGGGAATCCAAACAACGCCACTTGCATGATAGACCTTATAATACACAACTACACCAACACTATCTGCTGACGGGAATACGCGGGGAATCGAAACAACGCCTCTTGACAGACCTTATGATACAACGCGCACGAATTAAAACTACCCAAAACCCTATCTGCTGATGGTAATACTTTATAATGTGATTGTCACGAACATCGGTTGCCTTTTATCGCTCTTTTGTTTTAAATTCAGCTTGAGAACCATAGATTCTTTTTCAATTCTCGTTCTAGAACGTCAAACCACAGTTCATTAATTAATTCATTCATTCATTCATTTATACAACTTTATTATGTGACTCAATGACGACATGGGTGTCACGGTGGAAAAGTGGCTAAGGCGCTGGTTCGCTAGCCTGGAGGTCAGGTGTTCGATCCCTGCTTTGGCCTAGAAAGTTCATCCAGATTTTCCGGCGTGATTTCCCCTTGTCAGTGATGCAGAAGGAGGACCTGACAAGGACAGCTGCCTAGTCGTTCGGATGGGACGAAAGACCGAGGTCCCGTGTACACATTGGAGTACACGTAAAAGATCGCTTGGCAGTTGGAATTCGATATAAGAGTAGGAAGTAGCGCCTCTGCCCGGGCAAAAATTCCCTCATAGCACACTGTATGGCGTATGCCCGTCTTCCATTAGTCCAGGTTAGGTGCAAAAGAGTAGGACGCTAGACTTAAATAAAGTACAAACAATTTAAATTTATTCTCATTATATTGTTGTTATATGCAGGCAGATTGTACTTGATTATGGCAAGTTGCATATCGAATTCCATCTACCAAGGATTATTTTATGTGCGCACGACTGACCAGGGGAAAACCCGCTAAACTTTCATCGGTCATCATCGTGATCGAACACGGGAACTCCAGGTTACTCCCTGAGCCACTGCGGCTCCGATATTACACCACAACAGCTGTTACGTTTTATATCTGCACAGATATATTATATATTCTCCATATATTTGATTTTGTTTTCAAATAAAGATAACTAGTTTTAATCAGTTGATCACCTTAAATCAGCTCCATCACTTGAATCTTTGAAAACAAAACTCATCTATTTACCAATGCAATTTAGCTAGAGTAGATCCAGATGTGTGTAAAGAGTGACCATAGAGTACAAAGTACACGCCTAGAGCATGCATTTGTAGATGAGTTGGCGCTTTACATATATATGTATTATTATTATTTAAGGTCAATTTTAACCTTTTAAATGTCAACGTATGGCCATTGGCTGTGTTCTCAGTTACGTCAACAAATATGACAAAAGTCCGTATTAGTGAATCAGTGCGTATCAAAATAATGACACGCATATTATTGAATAACAGATCACGTGACGTCGGTCAATACGCACAATGTATTATATGCATACAATATTTAAATAAAGGTGTTATAACAACATGTCGTCGACTGGGCGGATTATTGTATGTCTTATTGAATACAACGATATATCCATTTTGTAACGATTAAATTCGTATTATTTAATTCTAGTTTTAGCTTGTTAACAATAACATATGTAATCGATAGTTCGTAATGGCTGCGGCGATCAATATAACGTTCTACCTGTTCTGTTTATGGTCGTGTATACAAGGTAAAGTTTCACATTTACTCAAGTTAGACTGGGTAGATTCATTAGACGTATACGTATTGTATTGACTATGGTAGGCGTTATACATCATGTACAAGTAGTAAAATGCGCCAGGTTTACTATAGTTAGACCTGGTAGTTGGTTCACAATGATACAAAGATTACATACAAATATGACAACACTGGGGCGCATATACTGATGTATTCTGACATACTTTATAATGTTCATCTGTGTATTGTCTACCTCACGTTTAAGAACCTGTCTGCTTATCGTCCACCCTACGTTACGACACGTGTATCGTCTACCCTACGTTACGATCTGTGCATTGTCTACTTTACGTTACGATCTGTGCATTGTCTACTTTACGTTACGATCTGACTGTGTATTGTCTACCCTATGTTACGATCTATCTGTATATCGTCTACCCCACATTACGCATCTGTGTCTAGTTAACCCTACGTTACGATCTGTGTATCGTCTACCCTACGTTACGATCTGCCTATGTATCGTCTACCCAACGTTGCGATCTGTCTGGGTATCGTCTATCCTACGTTACGATCTGCCCGTGTATCGCTACCCTACGTTACGATCTGTGCATCATCTATCCCATGTTACGATCTGTGTATCGTCCATCCTACATTAAGGTCTATCAGTGTATCGTTTAACCTACGTTACATTATGTGTATCGTCTATCCTAAATTGTATCAGGAAATCAAAAAAATTACCCTCTGCGCGCTCGAGACGCGTCTTCGGCGCGTACTTGTGTGGGCCTTGGTCAATGACCTGACAGGTGGGCCTTAGCCCAACCAGTCCGGCACTGTCTGTCCGTTATTTTAGATTGATCTTGTTTCTATAATTAGATGGTACTATGCAGCAACATTCCAAGTTCGTCAATCGATGGGGGATTGTCCAAGGAACATGCATGAAGAGCGCCGCCCCCCCTGCGGACACCAACAAGAGCAATAACAAGATGAATAGTGCTTGGTAGGGGAGGGTGTGGGTGTGTGTATGGTCCATGCTCCCAAACGTTCCGAACCACCGGTATGAATTAATTAAGACAACTGACTTTCTAGATCTGTAGCAATGGTGGTCATGTGAGTAAGATGCTGGCTCATCAATTTAGAGGTCATGTGTTCGATCCCTGAATTGGCCGTGAAAGTTCATTGGGATTATTCCGACTTGGCCCACCCTTGTCAGTGGTGCAATACGGAGGACCAGGCAAGGTACAACTTATACTCGTTGTATATTTATATACGGTTTCAAAGGTTTCATTATGTAGATTACCCCCAAATTTGTTTTTATTTCAAGTCGGTGTAGCCTTTTACTGTGATTATAATGATGGGACCACAAGTTCAAGGTCGAAATATTGTCCCTATGGCTGCTGTCTTACGGGAAGTGACGCAACATATTTTGACGTATGCTGCACTAACAGGTAACATGAAAGGTTTTACTCAAATTAAACAATGAATATATTAATATAAGACGATACGTAAAGTAAATTAATATGAATATTTTAATATAAGAAGATACGTAAAGTAAATTAAGAAAGTTAGTCAATAAATGGATGTGAGGATATGTGCGAGTGGGAGTGAGTGAGTGAGTGTGATACTGATATGTGAGAGTGGGCGCTAGAGTGAGAGTGAGGATGAGAACGAGAGTGAGAGTGAAAGTGAAAGTGAGTGTGAAAGTGAGTGTGAGTTTGAGTGTGAGCGTGAGTGTAACTTACGTGAAAGTGAGTGTGAGGATGAGCGTGAGTTTGAGAACAATAGCGAAAGTGAAAATGAGTGTGAGAAGAGTGAGTTTGAATGTGAGAATGGGTGTGAGCGGGGGTATTAGAGTGAAAGTGTGAGAGCCTAGAATCGTAAATGGGTGTTTGTTTTGCCATTATGTCTGCTCGGTTTTGGTGAATATTCGTGATTTGAGTGGAAAAGGTTCGGGAAATAGGGTGATAACGTCACTGCCTGAAGATTCCATTGACCATGCCTGGCAAAAACTCAAGACGGTAACTCCCTTTCAATATGTTTACCAGATAATTTGGTCATGTTAGGTTCTTTGGTGTTGTAAAGATTAATAACACCGGAAGGTTTAAAACAATATCATGAATTTTACATTGAAATCAACTGGTAGAGATTTACTAGTCTGACACCAAATTCAATGTTAATGTGTAAAATAAAATGTTTTTCAGTTACAACTCTAATATTGGTATCATCATCATTGTAAGTGTAGTGGCAGCCGTGGTCATTATCGTAGTGGCCATAGTTATAATTGTCTGCTGTTGCTGTAGGCGAAAAACTGCCCACGATCGGGATGTTACAACTCCGAACACGACAGTAGTTTTTAGTAAGTATTTAATAACACTTACATGTGTAGAGTCGCGGTGACTCAGTGTGTGAGACGCTGGCTCGCTTGCCCGAAGGCCACGATGAACTCAGAGTGTAAAACGCTAGCTCGCTAGCTTGGAAGGTCACGGAATTCGCTGACCGAGAAAGCGTGTACCATGGGTGTGCAGGAAAAACAACCCTTGACAGTTGAAATTCGATACAAGAGTAAGCCATCACATCGCTATCCGAACACAATGTCCCCCATAGCACTCTGGGAGGCGCATGACCGACTTCATTAACCCAGTTTGTGGATTAAAACACAGATCCTATTTCGTTTCGTTTTTATAGTTCAAAATTTCGTTTTGCTTGTCTTTAGTACACTAGGATTGTAATTATCTATCGTAATGCATACTCCTGCGCAGTGTTTCGTTTGATTAGAGAGGGATTTCTCGCGCCATTGCTTCAGGAATATGATCGTAATGGGGAGATGCTAATTGTAGGCCGGTTGGGGAGGTTCGGATGTTTCCGGAGAACAAAATGGCCGCTTTCTATAAATGAGAATTTGAGGGAATACTACGCCTAACCCTTACCCAAAAAGTGATTTATATAAAGTGGCTATTTTGGACCCCGGGAATACCCAAACCTCCCCAACTAGTCTCTATCATCCAGACTAATATTCGTAGATTTGACGGAAAGCAGGTCATTTATCTGGATTATCCAGTCTTTTAAGTTACCACGTACTGACTCTATCAAAACAACTCGCTTGTCAACAATGACACTCTCTAAAATTTTGTTTGTAAAGATTTTAATTGAAATGGTAATTTTCTCTCGTCATGAATCAGACGCATGGCTTCTCACAATCTTCTTAATTCTTCATCGCGATTCACGCTTTATTCCTCGTATCTATTTTCTTTTTAATATAATAGATGTGCCAAGTGAATTGTGGGATATATTTCAGACTCGCTTTATAGAATCTAGCAAAATCGGCCCGGCTTCATATGATCTAGCACTTACCGAGACTTTAGCCAAGGGGTTCCATTGCCCATGCGTAACCGGGAGTTTGGTTTTTTATGTGGTAGATTATCCAGTAATTTTCGTCAACAATTGAGAACAGACCCAGACCCTCCGTACGTTGAAGACTAGGGGGTTCTGGGTGACCGAGACTACTCCCCAACCGGCCTACAATTAGCATCTGCCGTCGTAATGATCTACAATCATGTTGAAACTGGATTCACAACACTGATCAAATTTTGGAATTCGTTATAAAAGTAGGCCGTAGTACCGCTGCCCGGGCAAAATTTACCTCATAGCACACTGTTGGCGTATGCCCGTCTTCATTAGTCCAGGTTAGGATCAGACCGTAGGACATTAACCCACATTTCATTTCATTTCATTTTATCAAATAATTTCCAGATCCTGTGTAGTGGACCTTTTCTCTTCCAGATACTTTTGAAACAAGTACGATGCAGCTAGAGGTTGGTTATCCTCCACCAAATGATTTTAATCTTCAACCATATCACTCACAAGAAGATAACACATCACTAGGCCTATCTCAAACTGAATATGCAGATCGACCGCCATCTTGTGATACAGTTACCTCCCCTGGACAAAATAACAAAGGCTTTGAGACTGTGGTATAATATCAAACCGCCGGTGATCAAACCTCAATATTTCCGAAGGTGTGGTTTATCAACTATACACAATGATAAAACGGGTACCGGGATACCCCTGTGTGAATATGGTGCTATTATTTACGTTCCCAAAGGTATTAATTCTTCCTGGCATGCATCAAAGACAAGAGACATATACTGAACAAGCAAAAATGTTAAAAACTGACATTTAAGTAGAGGATTTAATGTGATTCCGTCCAGTTTATAAATAGGGGCGGAAAATGGGTGAGACCAAATTCAAACAACTATGGCTGGTATAGATCAATACGAAATCCTACAGTTCAGCTCATTTCATTTCTTGTTGTTCATAAAACAATATTTTGTTACATTTCATTTAGACCAGTTTTAACATGGACTGATCTATAATTAGTTAAGTTTTTGTGATTAACATACTTTAGTATTTGTGTATAGACAGAGAACTGTTTGTTGTAATAACTATATAGACAGAGAACGTTTTAATATTTTAATATTTCCCCCACGATTTGCTGTTAACGGAGCCGTCCACGATATATTTAAAGAAAAGAAAACGTCAATAATCATTATAAGATTTTAAACCGTTTTAAATGACGAGATATACATTGTATATATATATAAAACTAAATAGCATTCATATATTACAATATTGAATATTACAATATTGAATATTACATATTGAATATTACAATATTGAATATTACAATATTGAATATTACACAATATTGAATATTACAATATTGAATATTACATATTGAATATTACATATTGAATATTACATATTGAATATTACATATTGAATATTACAATATTAAATATTACAATATTGAATATTACAATATTGAATATTATAATATTGAATATTACAATATAGTTTGTTGTTTTTTATCCCAAACTTTTTTTCAGTGGTTAAATGGCGCAATTTATTTTATTAAATTCAGCAGAACATAAACTTAAGTACGACAAACTAATTCTTCACATTTCAAAGCTGAAAAATATGAAACATGGTAATTTATCAATAAACAAGTCTCCATGGAAACTGGATCCATCATAAAGCCGGGTCAGAAAATGAATGTACCGTTGAAAACAGATTCGCTAGTTTGGCAGTATATTATTTTAACAAGTTGTGGTTTGATAAAGGGCACAATAATCCCTGGATTAACTAGCGAGGTATGAGTCGACTCACAAACAACTAATTGATATGTTTTTACATCATTTTGTCCAAACTTTAGTCTCTCTGATTTGATTTTGGTAGAATGTAAAAACAGCTAACAAAATTCTGCCATGATAATTCCTATCCAAATCCTATCCCCCGCCCATCCTGTGATATACTCAATATAACCTGTTTTACATCATGACACATGGATGCTCGAGTCTTTTGTACTACTGAAATAAAGACGTACACCATGATATTATATGACGCGTGATTATAAATATAATATTGAATATTTACCGGCACAGTATCCACGGACACACGGATAATCCTTACAATCCTTGCTACTTTTACATTTCTCTATAAAAAATAAGTAATTGATATATCGATACACAAAACTATCTACCGACAAACAGGTGAGGTGTCGATGTGGAAGAGGGTGTTATAACAGACCAAAAGTTAAACTCATCACAAGCCAATAGAAATGAGTTAGATTTCTAGAAATTGCAAATATATAATGAATAAATACATTGGGTTTGTATACATTATTTGCTGTCTAGTCTTGTACTGTTAATTATTGTACTTTAACGGGCCGCCACGCTATCATTCGAGTCTGGAATGGGCTGGTATAATAGACTTCCTGGGCCGGGTGTACTGGGTGTTGGCCGGAATTCGGAATCCTGCAATGGGGATTCCGAATTTCATCCGAAAATTTCATCGGATTCACCCGACACTGTCGCCCGTTTGACAGATATTATAATCAGATATGCCACCAAATTGTGGGTTCATTTTTGAAACTTATTCCGGCGGGAGAACCCGCGGAGCCCGAACGGGGGTCAGTAGAAGGGGCTGCTCCGACAAGGGAGCCCGGGTCGGTTCCCGGCCCCAATCCGCCCCTGCTTGCAATAGAGTAATTTGAATGAAATTTTCAAATTATTCATTTTACATTATGTAATTTCGAACTATTATAACCAGAAAAGCTAATTCTTTATCTAAATCTTACCTACATGTATCTTTAAGTTAAGAATTTACTCAAATTTCAATTACTGTTTATGAAAAATATCTTTGAAGAAGAAACACAAAACTTTGCACATACATGTAGTTTCTTATTAATGTATCTGATATATTAAATAACAAAAGTTTTTATAAAGGACGAACAATTTTGCGTAAATTCTTTGTGAACTCGGGGCCAGATTATTGTGATTGTAGCTCAACGATATATTGGTTTCCCTATAGGTCATAATTGGGTCGAACGTTCAAATCCTACGTATCTGAAATTGAGATAGTTCTCAAATTATCTGAAACATTGTACCCACGAGATTAAATTATTCTAGATATTATTCTGGTAGAACCAAAGTTAGTCAGCTAGTTTTGGTTGGATGACATTGTAAATATATCGATACAATCAATGCCATCCCTATTCATATCCACTACCGTATCAGGCCCGGATCAAGGATTTTGTCGGGGGGGGGGGCACACATTGGAGAAAAGGGTAATGTGTTGGACGGGGACAATGCTAAAACATGTTTATACCATCTATTAAATAGCCCCCTGCCCCCCCGCCCCCTCCCCTGGATCCGCGCCTGTGTATAACATTTATTTCAAAGCCAGGTCTGATAAGGATATGTAAAACTTTAAAACGAATTGAAAGGATATGAAATAAAGTGGGGTTTAACACGATGCTGTTTTGCTCCTGGGCTAAGACAGACTCTTTGATGATTTCTTTTTAGAAAAATTGTGGTGAAATAAAACTATACAAATATTTTAAACGACAAATGATCTCATTTTAAGTCATCTTGGTGTACAATGTATACTATACTCAGTGGCGGCGCCAAGGGGCGCCCCCCCCCCCTCCCCAATCTTGCCTGCCCTCTGTTTGCCCCCCCCCCCCCAATAATTTTCGGATAAAAAATGTCTGAAATGCTACCTGGCTGCATTCTATTTTACAAAATATAGTGGCGAAAATATTCATTCACTTTGAGTCACTCTAACTCCGCCCGCTCGACACTTTCTTCTCTGGTCGGATAAACTAGTGATTTGGCGACAGGCGGTATCTGTTAAGCTCTATTTATCTCGACGATCATTGCCTGAAATACTGCCAGACTGTATTTCGGCCGTCTACTTTTCAAATTTTCGTTGAGGTTCGCAAGTCCGTTCATTTCACAAAATATAGTGGCGAAAATATTCATTCACTTTGAGTCACTCACTCCGACCGTTTGTCACTTTCTTCTCTGGTCGGATAAACTAGTAATTTGGCGACAGGCGGTATCTTTATCTCGAAGATCAATGCCTGAAATACTGTGCCAGACTGCATTTCGGGCAGTCTACTTTTCAAATTATTGGGGACTTCATTGAGTTTCATGTGACACTTTCCTCTCTGGGGTCGGAAAGACTAGTGATCAGGCCACAGGTGACATCCGATCAGCTCTATTTATCTCTACGATCGATGCCCGAATGCTGTCAGGCAGCATTTCCAACAGTCAATTTTTCAAATTTTCTTGGGGAGGTCCCCAAAATCCCCACAAGGACTCGCTACTTTAGCGCTCACAAAGGTACTTCATTGAGGTTCGCAAGTCCGTACGTTTGCCATTTTGGTCTCTGATCGTATAAACTAGTGATCAGGCTACGGACAGAATGTGGTCAGATTTATTTATCTCGACGATCGGTGCCTGACTGAATACGCTGTCAGAGAGCATTTCAAAGAGTCTATTTTTCAAATATTTCTGGGAGAGGTCCCCCATACTCGCCATAAATACTCCCGACATTGGCGCTCGAGAGTGGGATTCGTCGAGGTTCGCAAGTCCGTTCGTTTGACACTTTACCTCAACGATCATTGCCTACTGCCAGGCTGCATTTCCATAGTTGATACTCGTGCCTTTGCCCCCCTAACCCCGGACTTTGCCCCAGCTTTGCCCCTCCAACCACCGACGGCTGGCGCCGCCACTGACTATACTACCGCAATGTTTTAGATATTGTACTGCTAGAAGGGCGGTGGTTAACACAGTCATTCTGGTGTATACTATTTAAAGATATGGGGTTTAACTTCCTACTGTTCTGCTCCGACTGGGCTAATGAAAACGGGTATACGTCACACAGTGTGCTGTGACGGAAACTTTGTCCGGACAGCGGCACTAAGGCCTTCTCTTATATCGAATTCCAACTGCCAAGGGATCTTTTACGTGCACGCCAATGTTTACACAGGACCTCTGTTTTCGTCCCATCCGAAGGACCGGCCAGCTGTCCTTGTCAGACCCTCCGTCCTACACCACGTCGGAAAATCCCAATGAACTTTCTCGGCCCAAACCGAGAGCGAACCCGCGACCTCAAGGCCAGCGAGCCAGCGTCTTAGCCACAGTGGCTCCCTCTACGACTAGAAGGATCTTGGCTTATGCAGACATTTTGGTCTATACTATCACAATAACTTAACAGGGGCGGATCTAGGAATTTTGAAGGGGGGGGGGGCGCCGCCAAGTGAGGGCACTGACCGCGGAGATGGGGCACGCCGTCATTTCCTTGCATTTGTAGCCAATCCAAGAGCTATTTGGCTGATATTTTCGTCTAAACGTTCGGAAATCGTAGAAAAAGAGCCTCAAAATCGAGCAAAAAAGCTAAAAGAAAGGCACTTTCAGTAGTAAAAAAAGGCACTGTCGAAAATTGGGGGGGGGGGGGGCGGTTGAATCCGCCTCTGATAATGATATTCTACTGCCCCTCAGCCCCTCCAAGAAATTCCGTAGCCCACCCCCACAAAATTTTATGAGCTGGCTACGGGCCCGGTGCTCACTGGTCCGCAGGTTCACTAGTTCGGGGGTGCATTAGTCCAACAAAATCCGGGGTCCCGTACGTGTACAGATTGGCGTGCACCTAAAAGAACCCTTGACAGTCGGAATTCGAGATTAAAACGAGGGCCCAGGGCATGGTCGGTCTTCATTATTCCGGTCGGTGCAAAAGAAAAGGACGTTAAACATTAAACCACATTTCATTTTATTTCTAAATATATATGATTATGAAATGATATGAAATGAAATGAAATGGGGTTTAACGTCCTACTCTTTTGCACCTAATCTGGGCTAATGGAAGACGGGCATACGCCATACAGTGAGCTATGAGGGAAATTTTGCCCGGGCAGCGGCGCTACGGCCTACTCTTATATCGAATTCCAACTGCCAAGGGATCTTTTACGTTCACTCCAATGTGTACACGGGACCTGGGTTTTTCGTTCCATCCGAACGACTAGGCAGCTGTCCTTGTCAGACCCTCCTTCTGCATCACTGACAAGGGGAAATCACGACGGAAAATCGAGATGAACTCTCTCGGCCAATGCAGGGATCGAACACCCGACCTCCAGGCTAGCGAACCGGTGCCTTATCCACTTAGCCACCGCGACCCCCTATAAGATTATGACTCACGTGTTATAAAACATAGAGTTTGAATATTGCCAAGTCATCTTTCAACGAAAAGGACAATACTGTTTTGTAATCCGGTTTTTTTTTTACGTGTCTTGTCACATGACGTATTGTACATCTATCAATGAATCTATTTATAGAATATTGTTTATCCTTGTCACGTATAAAACCATTGAACCGTGGAATGCTCGTATTGGGCAATATATAGGGTAGCCATTTTCGTTTTTCGAGGGAAAAGATCTATACCTTATTCATTTGCAGTTCACAAAAAATTCAAGATGGACTTTATTACATATTTAATAGGAATATCTCTATTGGTGGTGTCAAATATTCAAGGTAATTTATTTTTGTTTTAGAAATAATTTTAAGATAAATTACGTTTGTTCGTATAGGTAAAGGTAAACGGACATGATAAACAATTATTATATTTTGATATACCTTCCTGGTTAAGTAACTATGTTGTTTACCATAAACTGTTTCATCGGGTAGAAGGAACGGGAAATTGTCTTTAATGGCCTGTCATCACTAACTTATCGGGTAAAGAAGTTTATTTCGATTTGTTACGGGACAAACTCTAGACCACGAAGGATTGTTGTGGCGGGGGGGGGGGGGGTCTTAAGGTGACTTTATGTCGATGGTCGAACGCGTAATTTACCACGGGACAACAAACTCTAGAAAACGACTGATTTCTGGAGTGTGGATTGAAAGCTTATGTATAAGTTTTAATATTTGATTTACTGTGTGTCTACACAGGCCCGTATCTAGACACCATTAAGCGGGGGGGGGGGGGCATTACCTTTCGGTAGGGGGGCGAACATTTTGAGGAAATTTTCGGAAAGGTCATTCTAACAGACTGCTGTAATCATCATGCTATGTAGTTACCTTGGCGTCTAATAAACATAATATAAGTATCCAAACAAAAAAAATAGCTTTTTTGGGTGGGGGTTAATATAAGGAACAATTTATACTTTAATGATTGTTAGCAATTTCTGAGCGGGGGGGGGGGGGATGCCCCCCGCGCCCCCTTGTAGATACGGACCCGTGTCTACTGTGAAACACATAATCGATTGTAACTTAACGCTTGCTTTATCCAGATTGTCATCCCAAAATACAACCAACTGAATATAATGGCAAATTTATTTTTAGCCCAGATAAAGAGTGATTGGGAATCGTCTCGTCCATTGATCCTTTTGAGCTATTTACCATACTTTCCCACCAAACGAATGTGAAGGGGAAGGGGGTGGCGAATAGTTTGACGCGAGCGCTTTACATAATAAAGTTTACGATTCCGATCCTCTGCTTGTCCGTGACAAAAGGTGAGTCACGTGTCACGCCTCGTGGGTTTTTTCCGGGTTCCCCCGTTTACTCTTACTACTAAAGACCCCTACGTGCAAGTGAATAATCGAATTAAAATTGAACCATATGTTAGTCTCGAAAGGACTTGTCATGTTGACTCTCTCTCTCTCCCTCTCCTTCTCTCTCTCTCCCTCCCCTTCTCTCTCTCTCCCCCTCTCTCTCCTCTCTCTCTCCCACCCCTCTCTCTCTCTCTGGTTTAAACAATATTTGATTAAATATTTTACTGAATAAATATAGGGTAGGATAACAAGCTTTATCAGCTGATATAAAGCTGTTTGTTTATTATGACTCGATAAGAGGTTTACAACTGTCAATCCTATAACATGCATTAAGGACATGCATCATATATACATATCAATGTCCCCGCATACAAAAATAGATTATTTGACATCGAATAATGCATTGACGACATGACTATACGGATTAGAATACAATTTCATAGCGCGCTGATTACTTATTATTTTAATTTTTGGCTCTTTGTGGAGGTATCTCATCTCTACCTGGATTTAAAGCTTCCATGCGCCGGTGGACCTATGTTTTGTTAGGGTTTTGGAAATTGACTCTATAATTGTGCCAAGGGGTAAAACGTGTTGTCGTTTACCTCCTTCTAGTTGGTATTAATATTTGATCGGGTGAGAGAATACACGATACAAATACGAAAAATAAAAACACAAAAATTAAACAGGGGTACAAATTCACAACCAGACAATAAAAGCATACAAACAGGATACACCCGCTCACACAAATCAATCGGATTAAAATACAGGTCTATAATTCGTTTCCTTCTTTTATACTTTCGATGGCCTACACTACATGAAGATCTGACCGGTTGTTGCGATAGGTCATGCGTGTATTTTTTTACCCTATGACGTCAGACATTTGATTCACCAATCACCGTTGATGTTTCTAGTGGGTTACCCACAGTTCTGTGTACCTTACGCCCCAAACTCGCCGTAACAGACCGCTTCATTGGCTAAACCCTCACATCATGGTCGGTTGGGATGGCCTAGTGGTCTAGAGTGCCGCGCTTCGACCTCTAGCTGGCCGGTCACCTCTGGCTTGCGACTGTGGTTCCGAGCCCTGGTGTGAGCGTATGTGGCATGGAGATAGGGGTCCCTTCTCAACCTCGTGGGTTTCCTCCGAGAACTTCGGTTTCCTCCCACTGCTAAAGACTCCTACGCGCAAGCGAATTATTGAAATAAAATTAAACCATATGTTAGTCCCGAAATGACCTAGACCCCATTTCTCTCTCTCTCATCATCCAGAACGCGGGTTATATATAAAAACTCTTAAGATCCTGGTGAAGTAAAGACGAGTAAATGTGATTTCATTGAAATCGACTTGCGGGATAGTGTTTATATTTTAAGACGATTAAATGAAATGCAGGGACGGATCCCGGAATTTTTGCAGGAGGGGGTTTGCCAGGTTTCTGTTACGGAAATCTGACATCATCGTCTCTAAATTACATAGGCATACATACAAATTGAGCTTTTTAAACAGAGAAATCATTTTTATACTGATGTAGGATCACTTTGTGATGTAATTTCATTGATACAAGGCATTATATTTTTTTATGTAGCTGAGCACGGGGGGGGGGGGGACCCCCCCCCCCCTCTGGACCCGCTCCTGAAATAAAATAGATTCCATCGTCCTACTATTTCGCTCCAACTGGTCTAATGAAGACGGGCATACCCCAAACCGTGTGCTATGAGGAAAATTTTGCCCGGACAGTGACGCATCGGTCTACTTTTGTTTCGAATTCTAACTGCCAGGAGATGTTTTACGTGCACGTCGAACAGGGGAATATATTTTCATTTAACGAGCGTTAAGTAGTTCTATATTATGCTGGTTATGTTATGTTTATTAATCCTATGTTTTATGGGGTTTTTTTCCAGATACCTATGCGGCCACTTGTCGGTATAGCAATGGCATTTATGGTTCCTATAAATATTGTGCCTATGGTTGTTGTGGTAGTGGTAGCAGTAGTTACGTATGTTGCGGTTACGCAGGGTAAGTAAGAAATACATGTTACATGCTAATTCAAATTCGATCAGATGGTTTTCCGAAAATAGGAGGTAAAATATTAATGAATAATTGTAGATATACGTAGTCCTTTGGAACATAAGGTCTGTCATTGAGCCATGTGAGGTGGTTTCGATCACACGCTGGTGTGTGACAATGATTCATGGATCTTCTTCGGGTCTTCTGGGTTTCCTCCACTGTCAAAAGCCTCCACACACAAGCGAATTGTTGAGTGGACCTTAAACCCTATCCCATCTCTCTCCTTTTAAGAGCAAGCGAGAATACACACCAACTACGTCATAGTCGTTGTCAAGTAATATACTCGACTCCTCTTCAGGGAAATTAGAGGCATTGATACAATGTGATTTTGAATTCCAATTCCCATGGGAACATTGGGGGGGTGGGGAATGGTTAGCGTGCGCGCGCTGTATTATACGGCCTGTCATTGAGTCAACTGGCGTGGTTTCAAATCCCCGGTTATACGTGGCAAGGAGTAGGGTCGCCTGTCCATCCTCGTGAGTTTTCTCCGGGTACTCCGGGTTCCTTCCACTGCTAAAGACCCCTACGCGCAAGCGAATTATTGATGTAAAATTAAACCATATGTTAGTCTCGAAATTACCTAGTTTGTATCGAGTTGACGTTAAACCCCATTTCTCTCTCTCTCTCTCCCCCAAGCGAACATTTAAACACGTGCAGACCAAAGTATTTATAGATTGTCTGAGACACGGTCTTGATGAATCCGGAGGGTCCGCCTGGGTTCACGCCGGATCATGCTAGACTCAAAACTTGAATTGATTGAACACAACTATATTGATAGTCTGTTTATTTTCAGCAATACAAGTGTTATTCGAATTGCCAGTGGTATTACGTCATTAGTTATTACGGGTATAGTCGTAGCTATAGTTGTTTGTTGTTGCTGTAGACGCAGACGTAATGGACAGATTGTAACAAACAGACCCAACACAACGGTATATTCTAACAGTAAGTTCATTTGATAATTTATATATACATCACTCATGTTTGCCAAAAAAGCAATCTGATTAGAATCCAGATTTGTATTTCGTTTCGTTTTTCTTTCTTAATTTTTAACTCTTAGGTTAACCCACTACTATGTCGTAGTTCCGCTGTCCACTCGGCAATTATCGACAGATTCCGGCACCTACATCTAGTCTCGGCTGTATGACAGTAAGTGATGCACCTACGCCCATACATATGCAATGCGGCTACCGGTTTACTTTAACAGGAAAAGGTGACGCTATTACAAACAAACAAGACACCATGGGCGCAGTCATGTTACATCCGGGACCTCTAAAGTAGTTTCAAGACACCATGGGCGCAGCCATGTTTTATCCGGGACCTTTAGATTAGTTCCAATATGGCGGAATTCGTCATACAGCCGAGACTAGATGTAGGTTCCGGAGGTTCCCGAATCTGTTGAGATTTTCCGAGTGTTCCACTGTCCAGGCAAATGTATCCCATAGAGCACTGCTTGGCCTATGAACACTTTCGTTGGTCTTTTAGGAAGTGAAGACACGTAAAACGAAATATTGAAGTTTAATTACGATCTGTGTTTTAATCAGAATGGTCGCAATGGAAGTTGTAGGGATGTCGCGGTGTCAAGGGGGTGTGTGGCGGTCTCACGGTGGTTAAGTAGTGGGGTTGGATGGCCGAATGGTTAGCGCGTGCGCGATGTATCATAAGGTCTGTCGTTATGTCAACTAGCGTGGTTTCGATTCCCCCGTTGACGTGGCAAGGAGTAGGGCCGCTTGTCCAACCTCGTTTGTTTTCTCCGGTTCCTTCTGTTTCCTCCCTACGCGCAATCTTATTATTGAAATAAAATTGAACCATATGTTAGTCCCGAAATGACCTAGTTATTGTCGAGTGGACATTAAACCCCATTTCTCGTTTGACCTTTTCCGTTTGTATCGAACCACTTCTGGTCGGATTCAAGAGATGCCATTATTGTTATAAGATTCACATCATTTACTTTACAGCTACTGTCCAAACAAGCTCCATGCAGCCTGGTGTGTCTTATCCTGCGCCTTATTACCCACCGCAGCAACAATATTACCCACAACAACAAGCTGGATACCCAACCCCACACCAACCTGCGTATGCGGCACCACCGCCGTCATACGAATCAGTGGCACAACAAGGAGGACAAGACAACAAAGCATACGAGAAAGCATCGGCCCCAGATTATTGATTTGTAGTAATTTCAAACTATATATATTTAATATATATATATAAATTGTAGACAACCTGTTATAAAACTTTATAGTGTGGGCATCCTTAGATAGATATGTATATACGCGAAACAAAGTAGTACAGCTTTGCGGTTGTACTAATAATTTTGGATATATATATGCCCACACTATAAAGTTTTATAACAGGTTGTCTACAATTTGTCCCACTTAAGAACATTATGATTAGAGCTTCCATTGTTTACCTTAAACATACATTATGCAAGAGCTAAACCTACTTATTACAGATCTTTCTTTAGGCTTGAAATGTTATCTATATTATTTATTAGACATTAATTAACTTATCCAGGCCATAATCAACTCTCGATGTCTAGGCAGCCTTCGATATTGACTGGATTAGAATCCTATATTCTGCTTTGCGCTCATGGATAATCGAATCAAAAAAATTAATAATCGAGACTATGTTTTTATTGTACTAAGTTTAGTAATGGTGATCGAGGCTAAGCGGAAATTTCAATCGCTTAAATCTCGGTTCATAGTGAGTTAATTTGACTGTAATTTTCAGCAAATTACCTTTACATTATCTAGTTTATAACTATTATAGTGAGAACTGTCAACTCTTTATCTAATCTCCCATAACGTATCTTTCATTTTAAAGAAGGCATAATAAAATACTAACAGTGTGGCTGAAATTCGCCAGCTTTATTGTCTAACTTCGTCAACTTCGGTGAAAAAATGAGATGTTTGCGTTAACGTACTTAATGTTTAATGTTTCAAAACAACTAACAAAATATGCTAAAAGGGCTAAAGGGACCGGCCCTTCAGTATATGTTTGTGTTCGTATTGTATACAGTCCTTAATTATATATTTGATACCTCATTTTGTCTGATTTCCATTCCTGTTCTGTCCAATGTAAAGTCTGTATACCTCTTGTTTCCAGTGTAAACACTGTACCTTTTGTAGCCAACAGTGTTGGGTACAGCCGTCAAGATCTTATCTAAGTTATTCCATTGGTTGACAATACTAAAAGACGGCAAATTGTAATGGCCGCATTAAACTGTGATTCTGCATTACAAGCAGACCGCGAGAACCTTTTATACAAATGGACTGGCTTTAATGGATAGGTCCCAACAATAAATGACTCATGGCAATTCCGAGGCAGATTTAACAAGTGACTCATGGACAATTCCGATGATTATTTGATTTTAGCACCTCCGACAAACATGGAGACCATGACTTACATCGAATATAGCCTGGACTAGACATAATTATATTTTTTATAGACTCTACCCTATACAGTTGTTAAATCAAGTAATTTTTAATATCATCTTTATATTTTGATTTTATTGTTAGTGTGAATAATTGTCCCCCGCCTTTCGAAGAAAGTTGGGGGACTATTAAAATGGGTTCGTCCGTTCGTCCGTCCGTCTGTCTGTCTGTCTGTCCGTCTGTCCGTCACACTTTTTGGGACACAATAACTCTCTTCCTAATTGAGCTAGAATGTTCAAACTTGGTGTATGTGTTTATTAGGTCAATGCCTTGATGGAGTTCAAAGATGAGCATTTTCCGCTTAGGGTAAGCAGAGATAAGCAATTTGATTGGTTGATGCTTTGGGACACGATAACTTTAGTTCTAATTAAGTGAGAGTGATGAAACTTAGTGTATAGTTTCATTACAGTAATACCTTGACTAAGTTCGATAATGAGCATTTTCCGCTCAGGGTAAGCAGAGCAATTTGATTGGTCGAGACTTTGGAACACAATAACTCTCCTTCTAATTGAGTTAAAATGTTCAAACTTGGTGTATATGCTTATTAGGTCAATGCCTTGATGGAGTTCGGAGATGAGCATTTTCCGCTTAGGGTAAGCAGAGCGATACGCAATTTGATTGCTCGAGACTTTGGAACACAATAACTCTTCTTCTAATTGAGTAAAAATGTTCAAACTTGGTGTATATGCTTATTAGGTCAATGCCTTGATGGAGTTCGAAGATGAGCATTTTCCACTTAGGGTAAGCAGAGATAAGCAATTTGATTAGTTGGTGCTTTGGGACACGATAACTTTAGTTCTAATTAAGTGAGAGTGATGAAACTTGGTGTATAGTTTCATTACAGTAATACCTTGACTAAGTTCGATAATGAGCATTTTCTGCTCAAGGTAAGCAGAGCGATACGCAATTTGATTGGTCGAGAGTAGTCGAGACTTTAGAACACAATAACTCTCCTTCTAATTGAGTTAAAATGTTCAAACTTTGTCTATTTGCTTATTAGGTCAATGCCTTGATGGAGTTCGAAGATGAGCATTTTCCGCTTAGGGTAAGCAGAGATAAGCAATTTGATTGGTTGATACTTTGGGACAAGATAACTTAGGTTCATCTTGATTGATGATTTTTATGCCAATACAATGACTGCATTCTCATTTAGTAATCGATTCGACAGTAACAGTGTATAGAAACGATTGACTTGGACACGAGGGCCCTTTCCCTTGGCCAGAGGGGCCCTTTTGTCTGCCATTGTCCCCCTAACTAGGGTACATTTTCATTTTTCTCGTCGGTTTTAACATTTTTCTTTATAAAACACTTTTGGATGACACTTCGTGTACAGTTTGATTGCTCGATACATTGAAAAAAATAAATGTGCGATTAATTAATATGTGTCTTCTATTTATTTTGGGATTTCGGCGGGGGACATCAGCCTCACTGTTGGCTTGTTTGTATACATTTGTTAACAATTATGTGTTTCATTGTTATTTTGTAATAAAAGGAATTAAACCCAATAATCGTTCCAAGTTATCCTACATGTATGTGCATTTTTAAAGATCTATATGCGTCTGTCTCTCAATGGTGGTTCAGGGATTCAGGCGCTCGCTCAACTAACCAAAACCTGTCGGGTTCGATCCCGGTGCTGTGTTGTATAGTAACTCAAGTCATGAATGAATTTCAGAAAACTTTTTACTATCTTTGCGCTCGAGCGGAGTTTCTTTCTTGTGGGAGAAAACCGGAGTACCCGGAGTAAACTCACGTGATTCGAAGGCAACATGGTACCACCAGGCAGGGGCGGATTGGGCCATCGGGCGGTCTGACGATCGCCTGAAGGGCCGGTCAGACAAAAAATGAAAAAAAAATTTTTTGGTCCAATTTGCCTAAAAAACACCTTTTTCTGTTGAACATCTATGGGGGAGGGGGTATTGGACCGGTCATAGAGCGATGATGATCGTGTTGTATGTAACCGGTTGCTTTAACTGAAATGGGCTTGTACAATAGACTTTATGGGCTGTGTGTGCTTGGTGTGGGCCAGAATTCGGAATCCTGCAATCGGGATTCCGATCAGGATTCCGAATTTCCTCCGAAAATTTCATCGGATTCACCCGACACTGTCGCCCACAAATTTACTAATTATTAAGTCACCTGCACCCTGTTTGTGGGGATACGCCAGAATCCAAAATTCAAAAACCAGCTTTTATGAATTTCATTTTCGTCACTCTATGCGTGTCTCGTGGCCTTCCATCACAGGAGGAATCAACTAGCGCTCCCGGCAACAAAAATGGGAAAATATTCCTACTTATTTAATATTTCTAACTGGTTAATCAAATGGTCAAAATTTGGGGTTCATTTTTCAAAAATTTCCCCATGTCTTACAGTTAGGCGATAAAAATCCCCGGTTGTTTTTTTTTCAAGCGTGGTTTGCCCTGGTGCAGGAGGTGGGACGCGTAGCACCGCAATGTCCGGGAATAATTTTCCCCCATATTAGAGACTTTTGGCGAGCGAAAATTGCTAGTGCGTAGCGCGTATCCGTATGAATTTTGTGTGTGACGTCATCAATGTGTGTGTATTTCTCATACGTGATACGGCACACGGATACGGCAGCCCGTATCAAACAGCTTTCATACGGAGATGGTCCGTATAACTTTGTCGTCTTTTTAGACGCTGAAATGTTGTATCATAGCGTTTTTTATGAATCTATGTGTATCTTAGAATAGTGCCATGTGAATTTAATCACAATAAAGACTGGAATTTAATCATTATTTTTTGTGTTTTTTTCTCGGAATTTTCATACTTTTCCTGTCTGCACGCTGGTTAGTCTACGCGCTAGCTTTAGGTAGATATGGGACCTTGCAAATCAGTGAATGATCTGATTCTATGGTAAAGGGGTGTCAATGATAAATTAGAGGAACCAAAAATTGCTGTCGAGTCAAAGTCAAAGATTTTTTTTTTTTTAAATAAGATCCAACATTATTTTTTTTAATAGCTCAGCGACTGTCAAATGACTTCACACACTCAGAGAAATTGTAGGCAAGGCACTTGACTAGTACTGATGGCGATCTAGGTAGATAACTGCCATCATGCTGTACAGAACTAAGCTCAGCTCAGTGACGCATATGTACGCGACGCAAGAATCTGCCAAAACTCTAAAAGTACTCTGACGTAACGTGTGACGTATACGATACGGATACGTGATACGGATAGGGAAAATGCCATTGCCAAAAGTCTCTATTATAGCACAGTGCACGTATGGCGTATGTCGATCTTCATTATCCCGGTTGGGACAGAACAGTAGAATGATAAACCCCATTTCCTTTCCTTGATTGCATGTCGGCACATTACTCAATGGATAAAAACCCCAAACACTTATCAGGGGTGGATCTAGGAATTTTGAAAAGGTGGGGCGCCGCAAAATGAGGGCACTGACCGCGGAGACGGGGCACGCCGCTGACAGGTGGGTAGGGGCCCCAAGAAAATTATCCGTCATTTCCTTGCCTCTCAAGCCAATTCAAGAGCTATTTGGCTGATATTTTCGTCTAAACGTTCGGAAATCGTAGAAAAAGAGCCTCAAAATCGAGCAAAAAAGCTAGTTGAAAGCCACTTTCAGTAGTAAAAAAGGGAGGCACTGTCGAAAATTAGGGGGGGGGGGCGCCTCTGCGTATAAACATATTTCAAACAATTTCGGCGAACGCATCAGCCAATCAGACATGTTTCTTGCCTTTTGTCGCTATGCATTTCATTCACCACGGGGGTAAAATGTCCACGAGAGAGAGTGAGAGAGAGAGAGAGAGAGAGAGAGGGGGAGGGGAGTTTAACTTCTCTTCGACACAAATTAGGTCATTTGGGACTAACATATGGTTCACTTTTATTTCAATAATTCGCTTGCTCGTTGGGGTCTTTAGCAGTGGAATGAAATCGAATGGCCAGGAGAAAACCCACGAGGTTGGACAGGCGACCCTACTCCTTTCTATTCGGTATTACGACTGACTTCAAGCAATGTGGATTAAATCATCCAGCCCCCATTTTATTGGGGCATCTCGTGGCTAAGTGGGTAAGACGCTGAATCGCTAGACTGGAGGTCAGTTGTTGGATCCCTGCATTGGCCGAGAAAGTTCATGCAGATTTTCCGGCGTGGTTTCCCCTTGTCAGAGGGTCTGACAAGGACTGCTGTCTAGTCATTCGGATGGTACGAAAAGCCCAGGTCCCGTGTACACAAGGGCGTACACGAAAAAGATCCCTTTGCAGTTGGAATTCAATATAAGAGTAGACCTTAGCGCTGCTGACCGGGTAAAATTTCCTCGCATTGCACACTGTATGCCTTATTCTCGTCTTCATTTGCCCAGTTTAGGAGCAAATCTGTAGGACGTTAAACTCCATTTCATTTTATTGCTTGTTCATCATTCTATTGGGAAATATTTACATAGACATAAATTCTATACCTATACATACGAACATATTTAATCGGTGACTGGACCACGATGTAGATTGTATAGAGAAATACGTCATAGGTCATAACCAATCCTAAAATGAATTACTCGGGTGGATCAAAACACATAATTTCAGATACCATATATTAAAGTTGTCTGCCCGCGTACAAACTGTGTAATTTGATGATGCGTATATGGACTAAAAACATATTCCAACTAATAATGTATCTATCAAAAGTTTCATTTAAATCCCTCTCAAAACATTTGAACTCGGAGAAAACCACCTCGTGCCACAAGAATCTATTTAAAGGGACAATAACATTCTTGCTGGATTGGTAGCTCCAGAAAATAAATAATACCCTTATTCTAAGTACTAGATGTTTAAATGTCCTACCTGTTGTGTAAATTATCCATTACAGCCTATTTTATTTGTCCAGAGGGTTCGAAAATATTTTAAAATCCAAGTCACATTTGAAAAGGTTTACGTTAGACTTTTCAAATCAATTGGTTGAATTTTTCCAATTTTTTAAATTAGGTGTGTTAAGATGAAATTTATATCATCATTTAATTGGAATATTGTAAAATAATACGATTTGTTGACCAGAATGAAGATTGGGGCATATTTTTCAGTTACAACAAGAGTGTTATTGGGGCTTTAAATGAGCTGTTGGTCACGTACTTGATTGATGGAGAACATATTTATGGTTTTATTTGTCGTTAGTTGCTGTCCATTTACTATAAATATACATTCTTTGATTACCCTTTATCAAATTGTTTTGATGGGGTTTTTTTTTTCGTCGTTTATAACTTCGGTGTTCACACAGTGGTTAGCCATCATATCAAAACACAAGATGCGCTCCTTACGTCAGGATGCCAGTTAGGGACACCCCGTCGTTTATCAGGAAATCCAGTATGTGTCTCTATTTTACATATATACCGAATATGCCACAGACTAGTCTTATTTGAAATACCTACTTCATAAGATACGCTTACATGTTGAAAGGCGGTTAGATGACCGAATGGTTAACACGTGCGCGCTGTATCATAAGATCTGTCATTGAGTCAACCGGTGTGGTTTCGATTCCTGGGCTGTACTTGACAAGAAGTAGGGTCGCCTATCCAACCTCGGACGGGCAGTGGCGACAGCATAATACATGCACATGACCAAGGTAGTCTGTAATAACGGACCGCATTATACAACTATACTTTTTAAAATGTGAAATTTCCAATCGATAGAAACAGTTGACAAGGACAGCTGCGTAGTGTGGACAGTGGATGGGACAAAAAATCGAGGTCACGTGTAAAGATCCCTTGGCAGTTGGGATTCGATATAAGAGTAGGCCATAGTGCCGCTGTCCGGGCAAAATTACCCTCATAATAGCACACTGTATGCGTATGCCCGTCTTCATTAGTCCAGTTCGGAGAAAAATAGTAGGACGTTAAACCCCATTTCATTTCATTTTTTTTTATTAATTTCGAACTTGATAAGAACAATGTGAACAGAACGCATTTGATACACGGGATCAGAATTCGCCATTTATCACGTTTCATCAAAGTGGACGTCTAAAAATAAATTGAACACACTATAGAGTTTAATAGAGGAGACGAGCGGTTTAATACAAGCCTCGCCCATCTTATCTCGACCCGAAAACAATTTGGAATATAATACTCAAATTATTCGCATATTTTAGACCAAAAAGGGTCATTGATACTCCTGTAAACGTCCGAATTGTTCAAATATTAGCTAGCACAGACATTATATATATTAACAAGATAGCATGAATTATTTGGCCCAACCTGGTCAGTGTGGTAAATTATACTAGCCTTTTTAATATATATATAGAGAGAAATGGGGTTTAACATCCACTCAACACAAACTAGGTCATTTTGGGACTAACACATGATTTCATTTTATTTCAATAATTCGCTTGTGCGTATGGGGTTTTTAGCAGTTGGAGGAAATAGGCGTGCCCGGAGGAAATCCACAGGTTGAGAAAGACTTTTTAATTGCACATGTATATTTGTGATATACATAAAATGGAGTGACTTTAAAATTTGTTTTTATTTGATATTTAATGTGATGATATTTGTTTTTATTTAATATTTAGTGTGACATTTGTTTTTATTTGATATTTGTTTTTATTTGATATTTAATGTGTTATTTGTTTTTATTTATGTATATATATAACTATTGCCATTTGTTTGTCTCATGAAAAACACTCTGACTCAATGAAGCCCGATCGGGGTTGACGTGCGATAACGCTGCATTTCTTTCATTCAATTTTACATGCCCACATTTACATGTGGACGTATATAGTCGTCGTCCCTGTCTGTCTGTTTGTGGGCACTCCAAAATATCGTAGTTGCTTTCGATATTTGCATGTATCGGATCGTAATTTCATGGTTCCTGATTGTACGAAAAATCACATTTTAGCTTTCAATCATAATTTGAAAACATATTAATTCTCTTTTTAAATGGTCATGCATCTTAACAGGGTCAACACTAAATATTAAGGCCACCTGCAGATTTCGGCAAGGTCGCAAGATGTAAATAGTGCTAGGGCACGTAATTGTTGACAAGATTGTGGGTTAAGGCTAGCTCTAGCCCTGTTTATATATACAGGTGGTCTTAATATTTAGACCTAACCATCCTAACATTTAGGTCAGGCTGTTATCCTATTATTTAACTTATAAAAGGCAGCAATTCCCAATTCTATTACAAAGGGGACATATCAAAAACACACCCATAAATAACACTCAGGTACTGACCTTTAGGCCAGATAAACAAACAAAACAAATAAATGTTGAATGATTTATTTACAAATGAGATGAGATCATATATATACAAGCTATGTTTAAACAATACTACGCTATACAAAATAATAAGGTTTTTTAACATTTACACCATATTCAGCCAAGGCTGGACTTAAATCTTCCATACTTAGTGTTATCTTTTTATCCTGTAACAAAAAAAATACAGCTTTACTGACAAGATATATTGAATGAAATGAAATGTGTTTTAAGTTCCTATCGTTCTGCTCTGACTGGATTAATAAAGATGGTTTTTGAATGTCTTCCGTAAAGGATATTTTGCCCAGACAGTGGCGCTACAGCCTACTTTTATATCAAATTCCAAATGCACAGGACTTTGTTTTTTCCTCCGATCTGCAAGACTACACATTGTCTTTTGCCAGAACCATGGAAATAAAATCCTGATGAACTCTCTTGGTCAACACCAGGATCGAACCTGTTTAACGAACCGAACTGACGTGGTTCCAAGTTTATCATTAGATATGGTATAAGTACATCAATGCCACCACCCAATAAAATGGAGAATAGTATCACTTTCTTAGTCTCAGTCACCCAGAACCCCCTAGTCTTCAACGCACGGAGGGTCTGGGTCAGTTCTCAATTTTTGACGAATTTTACTGGATAATCTACCACATAAAAAACCAAACATTTGGTTACGCATGGGCAATGGAACCTTTTGGCTTAAGTCTTGACGGTAAGTGCTAGATCTTATGAAATCGGACCGATTTTGCTAGATTCTATAAAGCGTGGTTGAAATATATCCCACAATTCACTTGGCACATCTATTATTAGAAACAAAATAGAGACGATGAAGAATTAAGAAGATTGTGAGAAGCCATACGTGTGATTCATGACGAGAGAAAATTACCATTTCAATTGAAACCTTTATAAACAAAATTTTAAAGAGTGGCATCGTTCAGTGCGTGGTAACTTAAAAGACTGGATAATCCAGACAATGACCTATTTTCCGTCAAATTTTGAGGACCCATCCAGACTAATATTTGTAGAATATTTGTATGGATGATAAGAGACTATCACTTTCTGGGATTTTTCAAGTTTGATCCAGTGATTGTTATTTACAAAGCAATGACCCCTGGCCTTTAAACTATGTGCACTCTGTTAAAAAGGGGACAATCTGAGGTTGCAGATGCATTATTTAGACAAGGCAACAGTGAGGCTGATGTCCCCCGTCTAAATCCCCATGTAAATAGAGGACACATATAAATAAATCACACATTTATTTTTTTCAAAAGTATCGAGCAATCAAACTACACTGTAAGTTTCATCACTCTCTATCATATCAAATCATTTGTTATCATGTCCCAAAGCATCGACCAATGATATAGCTTAGCTCTGCTTAGTTTTAGCTCGAAATGTTAATCATTGAACTCAGTCAAGACATTCATCTAATGAACATCTACATCAAGTACGTTCCCAAGTCTTGACCAACCAAATTGCTTGTCACTCCTTAGCCAAGGCAGAAAATCATCACCATCGAACTTAGTCAAGGTAATGATATAATAAATCTATATCAAGAGTTTCATCGTTCTCACTTCCTTATAAGCAAAGTTATCGTGCCCTGAAGAATCAACCATTCAAATTGTTTATCTCTGCTTACCCTAAGCAGAAAATGCTCATCTTCAAACTCCATCAAGATATTGTCCTAATAAACACCTACACCAAGTTTTAACATTCTAGCTCAATTAGAAAGAGAGTTATTGTGTCCCAAAAAAGTGTGATAGACAGACGGACAGACCGGCGGACCGACAGACAGGCGGAGGAACCCATTTTAATAGGCAAATTTACTGGTCACATAATGCATCTTTAAGAAGCACAACTGCCATTATCTTGTTAGACGTTGCCATGGTAACTACATGAGTAACCTGGAGGTTACTAATCTAATTCTTACCTTTCCTTGTTTCTTTGAACTTTGACCTGAGGCTTTCATTTTACAATGTTGTAAAGCATCATTAGCTATATCAGAGACAAATTTCTGTGCTGCTAATGACACTAGTCTTATTCTGTAAAATAAAGAGAGAGAGAAATGGAGGTTTAGGGTCGATTCAACATAAAATAGATCATTTCGGGACTAACAAGTGGTTCAATTTTATTTCAATTGTACATTTCCATGCAGGGGTCTTTTCCAGTGGGAGAAAATCCATGAGGTTGGACAGGCTACCCTAGGCAAGGAATTGAAGCCACGCCACTTGAGCAAATGACAGATGCTATAATCCATTTGACTAACAAACCCCCCTCTACAAAATCATATTTCAAATATAAATGATCATGATTTAAAACCATATTTCAGACAATATCTAATTTTCCATTTAAGAACTAAATTGGACTATTGTTGGTCTTTCTTTTAGCCTTAAATGTTATATAAATTATTATGACAAGCCCATAATCAACTCTCTAGACCATCGATTGATTGGATTTTTAATGGATTAAAACATGGTTGCCATTTTATAATTTAATTTAAAAATAGGTTGCCAGGCAACGAAACATACGCCCACACAGCAGCCAAATCCTCCGGGCAGTCAACAAGAGTTGTCGCATATTAAGGAATTATCAGAAAATCATTAGAATTTGTTTGGTTTTTATAATCAAATGTTTTTTTTTAAATCGGATAACAATTTTGACCTCCAGAGGGACCACAAGCTAAAAAGGGTCATTTTTTTGGACAATCAGGGGCCATCATTCAGGAAGTTACGATCCGATGGTCGCAAATATCGAAAGGAACCAAGATCTTTGGGTTATAAACATACATGTCATGTTTTATCAAAATTGGTTCAAAATTGTGACCTCTATAAGGTCCACAACCTTGATATAACATATTTTCACACTATTCGCATACAAACGACGGCCATTTTGTCCGTCAATTTTGGTCCGATTTTCACGAAATTCGCACTCAACCTTCATAACCATGGAACGGTGATATAATCACGGACGAACAGGGGCAACGACAATATACGTCCACATGAAAATGTGGGCGTATAAAAATGCATTATCAAGACTTTGTTAATTATCATACCAATGGTAGAAACTAACAATGCAAATTGGGACTACGATACTCTTATCAAAACTACGTTCAGAATTGTGTAAGACTGAAATTTTCAAAATATTAAAGATACATTATGGGAGATTAGATAACAAGTTGGCAGTTCTCACAACAATAGTTAAAGATAGGTTGCCAGGCAACGAAACATACGCCCACAGCAGCTAAATCGTCCGGGCAGTCAACAAGGGTTGTTGCATATTTTTACTTTTTTCGGTAATGAAACAGTTGTAATACACTAAAAACTGATTAAGAGTAACAACTCATTATGTAATTATTAGAAAATCATTAGAATTTGATTGCTTTTTATAAAGTTTTACCCCACGCTAAACTCTATTTATCAATCTGAAGTCAATCGGATGGTAACTTTGGCCTCTATAGCGTCACAAGAATTTTTGAAGTTATCAAGGGAGATAACTCTGGCAGTAATTATTTGAAATCGCAGAAAATCAATAGGATTCTTCGTCTCATGAACTTAAACACTGTGTGTAAATCTAAAGTCAATCGGATATTAACTTTGGCCTCCAGAGCGTCCACAAGATTTTTTGAGGTGATCAAGGGCCATAACTCTGGCACTAATTAATGGAAATCGCTGAAAATCAATAGGCTTCTTCGTCTTATGACCTTAAACACTGTGTATAAATTTAAAGTCAATCGGATATTAACTTTGACCTTTAGAGCGTCCACATGATTTTTTAAAGAGATCAAGGGCAATAACTCTGGCATTAATTATCGGAAATCGCCGAAAATCGATAGGCTTCTTCGTCTCATGACCTTAAACACTGTGTATAAATCTAAAGTCAATTGGATATTAACTTTGGCCTCTAGAGCGTCCACAAGATTTTTTGAGGTGATCAAGGGCCATAACTCTGGCACTAATTATCGGAAATCGCTGAAAATCAATAGGCGTCTTCGTCTTATGACCTTAAACACTGTGTATAAATTTAAAGTCAATCGGATATTAACTTTGGCCTTTAGAGCGTCCACAAGATTTTTTGAAGTGATCAAGGGCCATTACTCTGGCACTAATTATCGGAAATCGCTGAAAATCAATAGGCTTCTTCGTCTTATGACCTTAAACACTGTGTATAAATTTAAAGTCAATCGGATATTAACTTTGACCTTTAGAGCGTCCACAAGATTTTTTAAAGAGATCAAGGGCCATAACTCTGGCACTAATTATCGGAAATCGCCAAGAATCAATAGGCGTCATTGTCTTATGACCTTAAACGCTGTGTATAAATTTAAAGTCAATCGGATATTAACTTTGGCCTCTAGAGCGTCCACAAGATTTTTTGAAGTGATCAAGGGCCATAACTCTGGTAGTTATTATCGGAAATCGCTGAAAAACAATAGGCTTCTTCGTCTCATGACCTTAAACACTGTGTATAAATTTAAAGTCAATCGAATATTAACTTTAGCCTGTAGAGCGTCCACAAGCAATTGTGGACGCCGGACCGACGGACGGACGGCCGGACGGACGGCCGGACGGACGGGGGCGACGACAATATACGACCACATTTCAATGTGGGCGTATAAAAACTAGATAATATAAAGGCAATTTGCTGAAAATTTCAGTCAAATTGATCCACTATTAACTTAGAACTAAACGAATGAAAATTCCGCTCAGCCTCGGTCATCATTACTAAAGTCGATAAGACATAACCAGTAGTCTCGGTTATCCATTTATAATGTCTAATTAATAGTTTTTATAACATTTCAGGCCTAAAGAAAGATCCACAATAGGCCGATTTTGCTCTTGCATAATGCATGTTTAATATTTCAGTTACAAATTTAAGAAAACTTTGGCCATTGAACGAGTCAACAACCATGTTGATAACCACACCAGCGCTTCTATTAATACTGCGATTGACCAGTCAGTGTTTTATAATACATTATACATGTACTTACACTCTTGGGTCAGAAGAATCAAAACCAGATTTATTGAGATAATATGCTGTCACAGAATCTGGCACCTGAAACAATTAAAGATGATTACATAAGTTAATTCGTTCATTTATTAAAGACATGAGATAGATACAAATGGGGCTTAACGTTCACTCAACACAAATTAGCTCATTTCGGGACTAACACATGGATAATTTGCTTGGACGTAAAGTGCTTTGACAGTGGGAGGAAGCATGAGGAAACCCACGGACAGACGACCCTATCGAAGTATTCCTTGTCATGTAAAACCGAGGTATTGAAACCACGCCATTTGACTCAATGACAGACCTTCTCTATAGGAATTAACTCATTGATATCGAAGTAATTGAAGGCGCATGTAGTAAGTCCATGCAGTTGTTATTTGAATGCGGTTGGTTTGAATTGGGAGATGTTTGAGCTACAGGTATTGATACTATAAATAGACTTTTATAAATAAGGTTTATCATAAAACACTTGCTTATTCTGCAAATCAAATCTCATTTTTTGTAGAATTTAACCACTGTACCAGATTTTGACAATATAATGAACCAGTATTACTAAGTATTTACTTAGATAAGGTGGTATTTGGTAAATCGTCCTGCCACCACTATGTTGCTTCATAATAGTAATATGGGTACCCAATCATACACATATTTAAATTGAATAAAATGAGATTCAACATCCTACTGTTTTGCAGGGGATACTTTGCCTGGACAGTGGCTCTATTTTTAATTCCAACTGCTATGGATCCTTTAAATTGTAGGCTATGCTTAGGTGTACATGGCACTTCGGTATTTCGTACCATCCAAAGGACTATACATCGTCCATTGCCAGGCCCTCCATCCTACATCACTGACAACGGGGGGACCACGCGAGATGAATTTTCTCGGAAAACTCAGGGATCAAACATGAAACCTCCTCAGTTGTTAGCGAGTCAACATCCTGGGCTTACTTACTGAGCCACATGGCCACATGACTCCCTTAAATTGAATGACTCAATCATTACATGTATATAATTACAGCGTTTGTTATTATTACCAGTAATTATTGAATTCTGCTATGAATTTAATAACCAATGAATAATATAGAGCTAAGCTCTAAAGCATCGCGCAAAGCGCAGTGCTTGAGCTAAGCTCTTTTCCGGTAACACAAGAGCGTACATGCAAGTAAAAATGTCACCCACAGACTGTTGATTAAAAAAAAATTCAAGACTGGAACCAGATACACTGAGCAAAACAGGCAATGCCCATGACAACTTACCAAATCTTACTAAACAATTAACAAAACTTTTTACTTAAAGGAGCTAAATCGCTAATATTTGGGGCCAAGAAATTTGCCCAAATGGGTCGCAACGCATAAAATAATCTTATATGAATGTATATGAATGTATATAAACTGATTTACATTCATTAATTTCCGTCTTTACTCTATTTCAAATCAGTTATGTTCAGCGAAATACGCCTGATGTCTCAATAGCATCTGGTTATTCCAGTCTACATTATTGCGTACGGTATGCGCTCCATGCACCACCGATAAGCCTCGTTCTCCAAGTCCCTTGTTAAAAGTGGGCCTGAAACGAATTATGGTACACGATTCGTGTTACATGTACGTGTAGCCTACCACTGATAATATAATTTTTTTATTGGATATCAGATGCCCATCTTTTCCGGGTAAGATCACGACATGATCAATGTTGAATTAAATTGACAAATAATTTGTGTTTTCATTGTCGAAGATTTGGGATGATATATATTGAGTTAGAGACTTAGCTACTTTATTAACAAGACTAAGAACGATAAAGAAGACTAGCTAAGAAGACTCGAAATTCATGGTTCAAGAAATTAGAATGGTATTATTTGGACAAACCGTTGGTGGGAAGTCTTCTAGTTGCAAGACAAGGTCACTGAGTGGTACTCCTGCAGTTTTGACTTCTGATTTATTTACATTAGTGGTCGATGAATTTGCAAGAGAGGCTGGTATAATTCCCGAAGAAATTTCATCTCCTTTCGACGCCATCTTTATAAATTTTGTAGTCTGGATTGTCCAGATTTCGGATTCGAAAACAAGAGTTATTTCCCTTTTACGAATACATGACCACTCGGACCAAAGACCACTCGGACCAAGACCACTCGGACCAAAACGAAGACCACTCGGACCAAACAAATAGACCACTCGGACCAAACAAATAGACCACTCGGACCAAACAAAAGGACTACTCGGACCACAATAAAAAGAATACTCGGACCAAGTATTTTTATAGATAAATAATTGTTAATATGAATACTCAGATCGCTAATAAATAAAGTACTCAGACCAAACAAAAAGACTACTCGGACCAAGTGTTTTAATAGGATTACATGTCATTTTGGACAATTTAAAACACGGACAATTTAAAACACGAAAGAAAATATTTATTAACATGAAACACGTGGTTAGTAAAAGGCTCCACCAAACGATAAAACATTAGTTGCACTTACGGTTATTTGATAATCCTCGTTTCCCGTAAAAGTAATGTATTTGTTTAAATCCAATAATATGCTGATAAATTTATTTGAAAATGACGTACACAAAAACAAAAATTTACACGACATGCACTCTTTTTACAAGTCAAGTCCCTAGAAATTGTTAACTATAACCCGGTGAGCTGCACGTTGACATGCGTTCCTCCCGCTTGGCAATACCAATCGATAAATTAGTGCGTACCTAAAAAGCAAAGTGTTTCTGAGGAAAATATTAGAAATAGCAACGATCAAAGAGGGATAAATAAACCTGATTAACCGATAATCCCGATGTTATTGTAGTATGTGCAAAGAAATCTTGCGGTTCTTTGGTAGATGATAAAAACGTGAGTTGTCAATCATCGATGCGGCCGTGTGTTGATTGCAATTATTCCGTTTCACAAAAAAAAAACCATTAGCAGTGATCGATCAATCAAGCTCGTTTAATTTTTGACAAAAGAAAAACAATGAAGTATTTCTAAATATACACAAATTTTCAACAATATTTTATTGCCAAGTTCAATACTCGCCGATGAAACAAAAGAGAACTAGCAGTGTTAATCGCGACATCAACAATCGCTGATCAATTAAATAAACTATCAGTCTCACCTAAAACGAAAAAAACAAACAGCTGTACTATTAGTATTACACAAATTTTCTACAGTATTTTAATTATTAATCAGAGTCCGAAAAGTCGCTTGAGTGAGTCCGAAACAATTGTTTTTGTTTTAATATGACTTCTCGGATCGCAAATAAATTGTTGTTTTAATAAATTGTGTTTGTTTTAATATGGGCATATTAAAATATTTAACAAATTGTTGATGTAATAAATATGAATATGCTACTTACCTGTACCATATGTTACAGACATATTAAAAATAAAAAAAAAATATATGTTATAAATTGTTGATGTAATAAATTTGAATATTTGCTAGATTGAGTTGGTCCGAGTGGTCTTCCAACGTAAATTGAACGGTCCGTGAGGCAACAAATATTGTTTTTTTGGTTTGGTCCGAGTGGTCTTCCAACGTAAATTGAACGGTCCGAGAGGCAACAAATATTGTTTTTTTAGGTTGGTCCGAGTGGTCTTCCAACGTAAATTGAAGGGTCCGAGAGGCAACAAATATTGTTTTTTTTGGGTTGGTCCGAGTGGTCTTTTGGGTTGGTCCGAGTAGTCTCCGTTTTGGTCCGAATGGTCTTTTTTTTGGTCCGAGTGGTCTTTGGTCCGAGTGGTCCGGATACCCCTTTTACCAGTAACAAAATGTTTTATGAAACGGGGTGTAACCACTGATCTATCTGTTATCATGTACAGTTCTGTTGCGACTGGGCTAAGAAGAGAGCTACATGTAACGCGCCATGTGGAGTACTTTGAGAGAAATTTTGCCAGGACAGCGGCACTATTGCCTACACATATTTCGAATTTCAACTGTTCCTATTTTAGGTGCACGCACATCTGTACCTTGGTTTTTCGTCCGATCCAAACTACTATAGCCATAGGCCCTACATGTGCGCTGTCCCTTGCCAGGCCATCCATCTTACACCACTGACAATGCGCAGAGGCGGATTCTATGGGGCCTTGCGCCCCCCCCCCCTAATTATTGACAGTGCCCTTTTTTACTACTGAACGAAAGTGCCTTTCAACTAGCTTGGTTTTTCCGAACGTTTAGACGAAAATATCAGCCAAATAGCTCTTCAATTGACAGATAATTTTCTTGGGGCCCCCACCACCCTCTCAGCGGCGTGCCCAGTCTCCGTGGTCAGTGCCCTCATTTTGCGGCGCCCCCCTTTTTCAAAATTCCTAGATCTGCCCCTGATGCGAACTACGCATGGATCAAGTATGGAACCTCCATGTTCTTCTTATACCGTACCACCACGAGTCCCAAAAACGTTTTACTTATTTATCCGGAGATGACAAATGCCTGAATCAGCCGTTTCGTTGCTTAATTGCTTTAGAGTGCTATGCCAAAGTCTGAATGAGGGATCCAGAGCCAATATCCTCATATTAACAACTGCCGGAGGGTCCGGAGTGGGTTCCCTCAAGTGTTGTAAACAGAAAGCTCTAAAATATGCCATGAAATGGATTTTAACGTTCTACTGTTCTGCACACACATGGCTAATAAAGATTGGCATATGCCATACAGTGCTCTATGAGGAAATTTGCCTGGACAGCGGCACTAAGGCCTACTCTCATTTCGAATTCCATATCTCAAGGGTGCTCCAATGTGTACACAGGACATTTTTTTTTTTTAACCCATCCAAATTACATTTCTTGTCAGGTCCACAGTCCTCCTCCTACACCACTGAAAAGAGGCACCATGCCCAAAAATCCAAAGGAACTTTCCTGCATTCTTGGTCAACGCCAGTCGAGACCTCCAGGTTCGAGAGCCAGCATTTTTTTCATTAAGTCGTGGCAGCCTCTTCTCTTAAAATAACAAATGAGAAATAGCAGGTTTTTAAAATATTTAATAATAAGCATACAGTACAAGTTGAACTATACTAAACACAACTGCTTCACAATAACATTATGGCATGTCTGATTTATTGTACACTAAGCTAGCCAAGGAACTTAATGTAGGCCTATAGATATAGTTAAAGTAGGCTTCAATAGGCCCTAAACAGCATTTTGCCAGCTGGTTTATTTTTGTCACATTCTGTTTATCAGATCAGCAAGCTATTTTTTGAAAAGAATGTAAAAATTTGTAGTATTCTTTGAAATTCTAATTTCATGACATTTCCAGTCAGTCGTAACATACATATATGATAGAGAAAACGGAATAACTACATTACAGTAATAAACTATTCATTGTCCAACTACAGAATACTTTATTCAAATCTACTTCATGCGACCGGAGTAAAATAATTTCATGGGGTAATTCAATAGACTGTTTTTATTCACAGGAATATGTCAGAAAACCAGAGTAGTCTCTTATAATACATGGAGCATAACTTGAAGGAATACTGAATATTGATGTTAAAATAAATCAAATACTGATATACAAATATACAAAATACGATATGTCAGATGAATCCAATATAATATCTAAAACTTGATACAATAAAATATCTTCTAAATATCTATAACATTTATCTTTTCCATTCTATTACAACTTGGCTATTCTTGCCATGACTTAAAACATTCATAAATTCATTCATTGATTGAAATTTTCGATATATGATTTATTATAGCATGATTCACTCAGAATAAAGTGATTTGACTGCAGTTTTCTATAATCATTTTGAATTATCTATTATAGCGAGAACAGAATTCTTTTTCTCTAATTCTTGCGGGATATTTCTTAAAGATTTGTATACATTAAGTCATCAGCAATTTGAACTCCTATTAAAAATTTTCTTCCAAATTTTGTTTGCTCTTGTGAAAGATATTTGAGTAGCTTATGATTTATAAGACCCTGATGAACCAACAATCTAAATGATTTAACATCGATAAATGTGTTGTGAAACAAGCTCCTGAAGGTAAAGAAATTGTCAATGAGTTATGGACTAGGTAACAAATATAAATTTAATATTTGATTTCGCTCACAAGTATAAAACCCACCACGAAACAGACAAGTACTTGCCTAGATATTGATACATATAATGCAAACAAGAACATTTATTGATCTACTAATGTACACTTCAAGAGGATAATTTAATAATGAATGACAAACTATGCAATGAAATGGTGTTTAACGTCCTACTGTTTTCCTCTGACTGGGCTAATGAAGAGTCAGATGGGTATATGTCATACAGTGTGTTAAGAAGGAGATTTTGCCTGGGCTGTGGCCTACTCCAATCTAATTAAAAAATAGATCTAATTTCGTTTCGTTTTTTATACTTTCGATGGCCTACACTCATGTAGATCTAACAAGTTATAGTGGGAGCTCACGTTCTATGACGTCAGGTATCACGCACGGGACATTTGACCCGATAACGTCAGTCATTCGATTAACCAATTAGCGATGCCATGCTTTTTAAAATCTACTTTTGTTTTGTTTTGATTTCTACTATCCGCTGGTAATATCTACCCACAGTTCCACGCATGAAAAGGTCATCTACCCACAGTTCCACGCTTGAAAAGGTCAAACGGTCTATTCGACAGACCATTTGATTGGCTGACCCCTCATTTCAGGCAGAACACGAGTTAAATAACAAGTCATCAGGTTCAAGAGTAGTAAAGACAAAGTAAAAACGAAATTTTGAACTATAAAAAACGAAACGAAATTGAATCTGTGTTTTAATCAGATTGTAGTCTACTCCTATATATCAAATTTCAACTATCAATGGTTCTGCTTGCCAATGTGTATACAGGACTTTGTTTTATGTCCCATCCGAAAGACTAGACAGCTGCCCTTGTTAAGCATCTGTCTTGCACCACTGGCAAGTGGAAAACATGTCATAAAATGCTGTGGAACTTCCCGGCCAACAGAAGGAACGAACCTGAGACCTTGTTGTTAGCAAGCCAGCATATTATTCACTGATCGACTGTGGCCCTGATGATAAAATATTCTTAAAATATACATAAAAAACAAATGAATTAAACACAAATTCTTTTCTTTTTTTAAAAAAAAAACCCTATTTGGTTTAAAAACACAAATATGACTTAGGAATTTTATTACCTAGACCTCACAAATTGTCATTTGTATTTTACGGACAATACACGTATATAATGTACTCAAATTAAGAAGATAGGCTGGCACTGCCAGGCAGGATACGCCCACATTTTCGAGAGATGGATAGAGAACAAGTTAGAATTTGATATAGTGCAAATATCGAAACGAATTAATATCTTTGAGTTATAAAGTTGCATTTCAGTAGGCTTCAAATTCGACTGGGGATCATGTTGCTAAGTGGGTAAGAAATTCAAACTGAACCTTCCGTAGGGTGTAACGGTGATAGAGTCAAACGTTTTTTTAAATCGGATAATAATTGTGACCTCCAGAGGGACCATAGGCGATTTTTCGGACAATCAGGGGCCATAATTCAGGAAGTTACGATCCAATATGCACAAATAACGAAAGGAACCAAGATCTTTGGGTTATAACCATGCATTTTAAGTTTCATCAAAATCGATTTAAAATTTGTGACCTATACAGGGTCTACAACCATGATATACCATTTTTTAACAGTATTTGCGTAGGGTGATAAACCTATATTTTAAGTTTCATTGAAATCGGATATAAATTGTGACCTGTAGACTGTTCAAAAACAATTGTGGACGGATGGACGGACAGGGGCGACGACAATATACGTCCACATAAAATATAGGTCCCGGGACCGGGATCTAAAAACTATTCTTCAAAGAATACATCTACCAATCCAGAACAGAGTTCATATATGCTCTCGTAAATGTTTTCTCTAACGATCCACTACCAAACGCTACGATTTTTTTTATTAATAAAGGGAAGAACTCCCCACTAAACCGTGCCACAGCCATTTTACCCGCCGCAAATGGAGATTTGAAACTTCTATACTAGATATTGTCTGCGATATCACTTGCATGGAAGAGAAATCAAAAATAGGTTGCCAGGCAACGAAACATACGCCCACACAGCAGCCAAATCGTCCGGGCAGTCAACAAGAGTTGTCGCATATTAAGGAATTATCAGAAAATCATAAGAATTTGTTTGGTTTTTATAATCAAACGTTTTTTTTTAAATCAGATAATAATTGTGACCTCCAGAGGGACCACAAGCTAAAAAGGGTGATTTTTCGTACAATCAGGGGACATAATTCAGGAAGTAATGACCCGATGGGCACAAATATCGAAAGGAACCAAGATCTTTGGGTTATAAACATACATGTCAAGTTTCATCAAAATCGGTTCAAAATTGTGACCTCTATAGGGTCCACAACCTTGATATAACATGTTTTCACACTATTCGTGTACAAACGACGGCCATTTTGTCCGTCAATTCTAGTCCGATTTTCACGTAATTCAAACTCTCTCTTCATTACCATGTAACGGTGATATAGTCAAACGTTTTTTTAAATCGGATAATAATTTTGACCTCCAGAGGGACCAAAAGCTAACAAAAGCGATTTTTGGGACAATCCGGGGACATAATTCAGGAAGTTATGATCCAATGGGTGCAAATATCGAAAGGAACCAAGATCTTTGGGTTATAAACATACATGTCAAGTTTCATCAAAATTGGTTCAAAACTGTGACCTCTATAAGGTCCACAACCTTGATATAACATATTTTCACACTATTCGCTTACAAACGGCGGCCATTTTGTCCGTCAATTTTGGTCCGATTTTCACGAAATTCAAACTCAACCTTCATAACCATGGAACGGTGATATAATCAAACGTTTTTTTAAATCCGATAACAATTTTGACCTCCAGAGGGACCACAAGCTAAAAAGGGCGATTTTTTTGACAATCAGGGGCCATAATTGAGGAAGTTACGATCCGATGGGCGCAAATATCGAAAGGAACCAAGATTTTTGGGTTATAGACATACATGTCAAGTTTCATCAAAATTGGTTCAAAATTGTGACCTCTATAAAGTCCACAACCTTGATATAACATATTTTCACACTATTCGCGTACAAACGGCGGCCATTTTGTCCGTCAATTTTGGTCCGATTTTCATGAAATTCAAACTCAACCTTCGTAACCATGGAACGGTGATATAATCAAACGGTTTTTTAAATCCGATAACAATTTTGACCTTCAGAGGGACCACAAGCTAAAAAGGGCAATTTTTCGGACAATCAGGGGCCATAAGTTAGGAAGTTACAATCCGATGGGCCCAAATATCGAAAGGAACCAAGATCTTTGGGTTATAAACATACACGTCAAGTTTCATCAAAATTGGTTCAAAACTGTGACCTCTATAAGGTCCACAACCTTGATATAACATATTTTCACACTATTCGCTTACAAACGGCGGCCATTTTGTCCGTCAATTTTGGTCCGATTTTCACGAAATTCAAACTCAACCTTCATAACCATGGAACGGTGATATAATCAAACGTTTTTTTAAATCCGATAACAATTTTGAACTCCAGAGGGACCACAAGCTAAAAAGGGCAATTTTTCAGACAATCAAGGGCCATAATTCAGGAAGTTACGATCCGATGGACGCAAATATCGAAAGGAACCAAGATCTTTGGGTTATAAACATACATGTCAAGTTTCATCAAAATCGGTTCAAAATTGTGACCTCTATAAGGTCCACAACCTTGATATAACATATTTTCACACTATTCGCGTACAAACGGCGGCCATTTTGTCCGTCAATTTTGGTCCGATTTTCATGAAATTCGAACTCAACCTTCGTAACCATGGAACGGTGATATAATCAAACGTTTTTTTAAATCCGATAACAATTTGACCTTCAGAGGGACCACAAGCTAAAAAGGGCAATTTTTCAGACAATCAGGGGCCATTATTCAGGAAGTTACAATCCGATGGGCGCAAATATCGAAAGGAACCAAGATCTTTGGGTTATAAACATACATGTCAAGTTTCATCAAAATTGGTTCAAAACTGTGACCTCTATAAGGTCCACAACCTTGATATAACATATTTTCACACTATTCGCTTACAAACGGCGGCCATTTTGTCCGTCAATTTTGGTCCGATTTTCACGAAATTCACACTCAACCTTCATAACCATGGAACGGTGATATAATCAAACGTTTTTTTAAATCCGATAACAATTTTGAACTCCAGAGGGACCACAAGCTAAAAAGGGCAATTTTTCAGACAATCAAGGGCCATAATTCAGGAAGTTACGATCCGATGGACGCAAATATCGAAAGGAACCAAGATCTTTGGGTTATAAACATACATGTTAAGTTTCATCAAAATCGGTTCAAAATTGTGACCTCTATAAGGTCCACAACCTTGATATAACATATTTTCACACTATTCGCGTACAAACGGCGGCCATTTTGTCCGTCAATTTTGGTCCGATTTTTACGAAATTCGAACTCAACCTTCATAACCATGCAACGGTGATATAATCAAACGATTTTTTAAATCGGATAACAATTGTGACCTCCAGAGGGACCACAAGTTAAAAAGGGCGATTTTTCGGACAATCAGGGGCCATAATTCAGGAAGTTACGATCCGATGGACGCAAATATCGAAAGGAACCAAGATCTTTGGGTTATAAACATACATGTCAAGTTTCATCCAAATCAGTTCAAAATTGTGACCTCTACGCTGTTCACAAGCTAAAAAACGTGATTTTTCGTACAATCAGGGGCCATAACCCATGAAGTTACAGTCCGATACATGCCAATATCGAAAGGAACTGAGATCTTATGGTGATAAACCTATATTTTAAGTTTAATTGAAATCGGATAAAAATTGTGACCTGTAGACTGTTCACAAAAAAATGTGGACGGACGGACGGACGGACAGGGGCGACGACAATATACGTCCACATAAAAATGTGGGCGTATAAAAATCAAATATCAACGCCTGAAAATTTACTAGCTTGGATCCTATGGGATTCATTTTAATCTATAAGTGAAAATGCAATCCAAATATTAACGATTGACAATTTACGAGCTTTCATTTAAAAGACTTCAGTGAAGATTCTATTTGACTATATTCTGTAATATGTCATCATCCTCATCATCATCATCTGCAGTGGGTCTGATCTCGACAAATTTTCAATTTATCATATCTTTGAAGTTTGCAATGGCTTCCTCAAATTATGGTCGGACAATAATAGATACCATTATTTTTATCTCAATTAATCACGTGAAGTTTTTACATATTAAAACTCAGGATACTCACATCTTACTTTTCTGTATCAACGAGAGATTTGACATGAATAAATTAAAAGTATGATCTATGATAAAGGAACGCTCTAATAAATGAGATAATTATTCAGTATTTGAACAATATTTAATATTTACAGCAACACCTCATGTTTCGTTATTTACAAATATATATATACAAATTGGCGAACTGATGGTAAGTAGATGTATCCATGTAGCACTTATCAGGATTTACATACTGTTGAGTGCAAATCTTCTTGGGCGTTTCGGAGGCGTCGGACCACGATCATAATTGTCAGGATGTCTTCCATCTTGATGAAATGGTGGGGCAAAATCTGGAAATGAAACAAATATGTAATTAATGGTAATTTATTGAGGGTTATGAGAATGAGGGAGAAGGCGTAAATGTCCACGACACAAACTAGGTCATTTTGGGACTAACAAGGTTCAATTTTTTTTCAGGGGTCTTTAGCAGTGGGAGGAAACCGGAGTACCCGAAGAAAACCCATGAGGTTGGACAGGCAACACTATACCTTATCACATATGAGAGAGAGAGAAATGGGGTTTAACATCCACTCAACTAGGTCATTTCGGGACTAACATATGGTTTAATTTTATTTCAATAATTCGCTTGCGCGTATGGGTCTTTAGCAGTGGGAGGAAACCGGAGTGCCCAGAGGAAACCCACAAGGTTGAGAAGGCGCCCCTATCTCCATGCCACATACGCTCACACCGGGGCTCGAAACCACAGCCACAAGCCAGAGGTGACCATATGAGTTTGTCATCAAAACCAAGTCACTTGACTCAATGACAGACTTTATGACGTACAGTGTTTGTCTTACATTCAGCCGCGCCACCCCAAGAATTAATGATAGATAGATAGTATAGGGTTTTTTTTCTTTATCCCTTCATCCAACTATTCAGCAGTTGTGACAGAGATATTACTCCCTTGCTGTTTGGGCTAATGAAGACGGGCATACAGTGACTGGACAGTGGTACGAAAGTCTACTCATATCGAATTCCAACTGTTAAAGGATCTTTGACGTGCACACCAATGTGTACACGGCACCATGGTTTTCGTACCATGTGAATGACTAGACAGTTGTTCTCGTCAGGCCCTCCAGAAGACAAACTAATGTTTTTTGGCACTTTAGCACCTACCGGGCTATACCGTTGCAATCCATTCACACCTCTCCCCAACAATAGAATGAATGACTAAGATGATGTTATATGGTATCTTCTGGACAATACCGTGCCAAAAACATTATATATAATACATTTACTTACAATATATAATCACAAGAGATATTAATAAACAAAAACAAATATCACAGACTACTAAATAAAAAAAAAAAATCAAATCATTTCATGTATAGACAACGAAACAGATTATATATACAATTGAAATTTTAATTTTCTCTAAAAAATAACAACATTGGTCCTGTTTACCTGCCCAATAGAAATATTAGATTAATGACCACACCTTGGGATCAATAGGAGAGAGAGAGAGAGAGAGAAATGGGGTTTACGGTCCACTCTCCACTCGGCACAAATTAGGTCATTTCAGGACTAACATAGGGCCTATGGTTTTTAATTTTATTTCAATAATTCGCTTGTGCGTAGGGGTCTTTAGCAGCGGGAGGAGAAACCGGAGTGCCCGGAGGAAACCAACGAGGTTGAGAAGGCGCCCCTATCTCCATGCCACATACGCTCGAAACCACGGCCACAAGCCAGAGGTGACCGGTCAGCTAGAGTTCGAAGCGCAGCACTCTAGACCACTAGGCCATCCCAACCCCCCTGAATCAATAGGATGTACCCATGTCTCTATAACCAAACACACAGAAATGAAATGGGTTTTAACGTCCTACTGTTCTGCTCTGACTGGGCTAATGAAGATAAGCCATGCAATGTGCTACGAGGGACATTTTGCGTGGGTAGCGGCACTATAACCTACTCTTATATCTAATTCCAACTGCCAAGGGATTTTTTACATGCGTGCAATGTACACACAGGACCTCAGTTTTTCGTCCCATACAACGTCTAGACCGCTGTTCTTGTCAGGTCCTCTGTCCTGCATCACTGACAATGGGGAAACAATGTCTAAAATTCTGGATGATCTGTCTCGGTCAATGCAGGGTTCGAACACCTGACCCTCAGGCTAGCCAGCCAACATCTTACCCACTTAGCCAGGGTGGCTCCCTAACACAAAGAACAACCTAGTTCTCTATTTAAACTAACTTCTCCTGTGCAGTAAACGGAACAAGCTTCTTTTTTATTTGAAATCCTTCCAGTCTTTAAAGAAATCAGCCCAGGTCCAAGTGGGCTTATTGCTTATCAGTTATATAGAGAGAAAAAATGGGGTTTAACATCCACTAAACTCAAATTGGGTCATTTTGGGACTAACACAAGGCTCAATTGTATCTTAATAGTTTTCTTGCACAAAGGGTTTTTAGCAGTGAGTGTGAGGAAACCATAGAAACCCTATGAGGTTGCATACTCCGCGCAGTGTTGCATTTGATTAGAGGTAATCCAACTACACACTGCTATTATGAGTGGATATTGTTGTTTTAAATTTTGATTTGTCAGTAGTCCATCTACCAACCAATCACTAGCTGCCAATATTGGACCAAATATGTTTACATAACGTTACGTCATGACTCACGATTTTATTATGCCTAATTAAACCGGGCATAGCAGAATACTGCAGTAAAACTAATTGCGTGAAAAACGAGGCTATCAAGTCGAATGAAATGTAAACAATACTGTTTGGAAACGAACATACTTTCAACGTTTTGAACACCTTCAATCACTGTCCAAAGTTTTAGGGAAGACCCAGATTAAACGAAGGACTGTCATGTTGCTGTACTTAAGTGATAGCTTTCATTGAACGGAAAGAATAGACACACCCCCGCATAAGTTCAAGAAACAGACGCTATTCCAGCAATGGTCAGAGAGGGATTTCTCGGGCCATTGCTTCAGGAATATGACGAGGTTGGGGAGACGCCACAACTCCTTGTAACGTATAACCGGGGAATCGAAACCACACCAGTTGCCTCAATGATAGACCTTATGATACAACGCACACGCTAATCATTCGCCCATCCCCCAATCTAATTAAAATATAGATCTATATTTCGTTTCATTTTTTATACTTTCAATGGCCTACACTCGTGTAGATCTAACAATTTATAGTGGTAGCTCGCTTTCTATGACGTCAGGTATCAAGCACGGGACATTTGACCCGATAACGTCAGTCATTCGATTAACCAATTAGCAACCGCCATGCTTTTTAAATTCTACTTTTGTTTTGTTTTGATTTCTATCCGCTGGTGTTAGTATAGACGTCATTGGCTGGTAATATCTACCCACAGTTCCACACATGAAAAGGTCAAACAGTCGATTTGACAGACCATTTGATTGGCTGACCCCTCATTTCAGGCAGAACGCGAGTTAAATAACAAGTCATTCAGATCCAAGAGTAGTAAAAACAAGTAAAAACGAAATTTTAAACTATAAAAAACGAAACGAAATTGGATCTGTGTTTTAATCAGATTGTCCCCCCCCCATTCATCAGCTATATTGATGTATTAAAGAAAGAGAGAGAGAAATGGGGTTTAACGTCCACTCCTCGACACAAACTAGGTCATTTCATGACCAACATATGGTCTACTTTTATTTCAATCATTCGCTTGCGCGTAGGGGTCTTTAGCGGTGGGAGCAAACAGGAGTACCCGGAGAAAACCCACGAGGTTGGACAGGCGACCCTACTCCTTGCCACATACAGCCGGAGATTCAAAACCATGCCAGTTGTCTCAATGGCAGGCCGTATGATACAGCGCATTCACGCTAACCATTCAGCCATTCTACCTCCCTGATGTATTAAAGGAATATTTAAAGTTCTTGCAACTTAAGCTGATGTAAACAATCGTAATAGGTACCATAAAAATATATCCTTACAAATTTAGTTGAAATCCAGAAGTTCTTCTCGATGGTGTCAAACACTTTTTGTTTAACACATCCGACTGATCACAATCAGACTAACTTGTTTACCAAGTTCGTTCGATCGAAACCACGGCCGCAAGCCAGAGGTGACTGGCTAGCTAGAGGTTGAAGCGCGGCACTCTAGACCACTAGGCAACCCCCACATGAATTTAGAGATTCAATATAGACCGCCGCCTCTAAGATTACTGAAATCCATAATCATAGCAATCTGCTCTCCTTCCGAGGAAGCCAGGGGCGGCGTATATCGTATTTCAGTCTAGTTTTTCTTACTTCCTGTTACCAGGCTTCGCCACTAAGTCCGTGTTAGTCTCGGTCACCCAGAACCCCCTAATCTTCAACGTACGGAGGGTCTGGGTCCGTTGTTAATTTTTGACGAAAATTACTGGATAATCTACCACATAAAAAAACAAACTCCCGGTTACGCATGGGCAATGGAACCCTTTGGCTAAAGTCTCGGTAAGTGATAGATATTATGAAGCCGGGTTGATTTTGCTAGATTCCATAAAGAGAATATAAAATATATCCCACAATTCACTTGGCAAATCTATTATTAGAAACAAAATAGTGACAAGAAAATAGCATGAATCGCGATGAAGAATTAAGAAGATTGTGAGAAGCCATATACATCTGATTCATGACGAGAGAAAATTACCATTTCAATTAAAACTTTTACAAACAAAATTTTAGAGTGTCATTGTTGACAAGCGAGATGTTTTGATAGATTCAGTACGTGGTAACTTAAAAGACTGGATAATCCTGACAATGACCGACTTTCCGTCAAATTTTGAGGGCCCATCCAGACTAATATTCGTAGAATATTTGTTTGGATGATAGGAACTAAGTCCATGTACCACTATAAAACATTATTTGTTTGAAATCTAACAAGAAGTCAAAAACTCAGAATGTTTAAATATACCCTTAGAGATGATCATGCACAGCCAATTTATTGAAATCTGTCAAAATCAGAATTTTCTGAATTTGTTTTGGTTGGTTTGGGGTCCAACACGTCCACTTTAACCGACAACAGTTGGAGAGGTTAATCCAGCACAAAGTGAGAAAAGTTAGGCAAGCCCAGGAAACAACACTTTCATTTGTGCCTTGTAAGATACAGCACCTTCGCAAGATACCCCCATATTCTATATTTTTCACGGTATTTCGATACTTCTTTCCACCGAAGCCCGGCCTTTGCAAGATACCATATATATATATATACTCTGAACAACAACATCTATCAGCAGTAAACCACAGCCACAACAACGGAGAACAATTAGGGTGACCATATACATGAAGTCGTAATATTGGTGGTGTTCCCAGAGTAATTACCGGACCAGCAAACCAGAATGATAACTAATCAGAGACATAAAGAACTGGGGTTTTTTTAACGTCCGACCAAGCTAACAGAGATGGCCATACGCCAGAGAGTGTTTTATGCAGGATATTTTGCCCGGACAGCAGCTCTACGACCAACAAAAGAAAATCGGCAAAACAACCTAGCCAACACAATAACACTATTTATGGATTAACAATTACTGGTTTGATAAAGACGAGAGTATCATCGTCGAAACGTTGCATGTTAATAAACCAGTAATTGTTAATCCATAAATAGTGTTATTGTGTTACTGTTCAATTACTAAATGTCACTTAAAGAAGAACCTAGCCAACATCAGTACAACCCTAAGTAATCTTCAACAGTTTGGCCTTATCTTATTCATGCTCAACTTCGGCGTTTGGTTGCAGTCAGTCTTATCCAGTCTCATACATGTGTTCATGTTCACAAAGCATGAGCTTACCAATCTGAACTGGTTTACAAGTCACATGACACAAGCAGAAACGGGAAAACCACCATTCTGACCAATCACATGAACATAACGTCGTCTCAGATTGCCATCTCGACCAACCAGTTTGATCAGTTTCTACCGATCGCCGATCGTAAGAGACATAATCTAGCAGTTTTATAGGTTTCTGATAATTTGTGCTTGTGTCGTAGGATAACAGCCATAAAGAAAGTTTTTACATAAACGATAAATATTTGAATTCTTTCAAAGATATTTATTTGAAATCTTTCAAAGATGAATATTTGAAATCTTTCTGATAATTTGTGCTTGTGTCGTAGGATAACAGCCATAAAGAAAGTTTTTACATAAATGATAAATATTTGAAATCTTTCAAAGATGAATATTTGAAATCTTTCAAAGATGAATATTTGAAATCTTTCAAAGATGAATATTTGAAATCTTTCAAAGATGAATATTTGAAATCTTTCTGATAATTTGTGCTTGTGTCGTAGGATAACAGCCAAAGTTTTTACATAAATGATAAATATTTGAAATCTTTCAAAGATGAATATTTGAAATCTATCGAAGATGAATATTTGAAATCTTTTGAACATGAACCCTGAACATCTATCAAACATATCTCAAAGATAAATATTTGAAATGTAGCAAACATGAATCTTTGATATTTATTTTAGCATGGGATTGTTTTGAAATCCATTATACGAGTATGGTATATACTGGTACTCATGTCACACTTAATATAAAATATTTACAAGTATTTAAAATCCTTTAAAACAAATTTTTTTGAAATATTTAAAAATAAATATTTTCAATATTTTAAAATAAATATATTTGACGTTGTTAAACATTAATTAATATTTGAAATCGTTGGAACATATTTGATGTTGCTGAATTGCTGAAAATATAAATATTTGATATAGTTCAAATATGTACATGTATATGATGATGTTGAAATATAAATAATATATATCGTTGAAATATAACAATTTGAAATCATTGAAATTTGAAAATTTGATATTGTTCAAATCTGAAAATTTGATATTGTTCAAATCTGAAAATTTGAAATCATTCAAATATAAAAATTTGAAATTGTTCCAATATGAAATCATTCAAATATGAAATCGTTCAAATGAAAACGAGACATGAATATTTGAACCCTAACCCAAAAATAGTTGAAATATGGATATTTGATATTGATGAAACTCGGAACAAAAACATTTGAAATTGAAATATTCTATGTTGTTGAAACATATGTATTTGAATTCGTTGAAATATAAATTGTTGAAATCGTTGAAATTTGAATATTTGAAATCAATGAAATATGTACATGTCATATTGCTGAAAATATAAATATATATATATAAATATACATGTGTATATATATATATGATGTTGTAGAAATTTAACGAAATGACGAATCATCCCCATTCCGCACCCTTGAACTTGTTTGTAAGTCATAAGATTCACATTTGACAAGGCAAGGTCACTACTCCCTATCAGGTTTGCACAACAGTCTCTGTCTACCTCAATTAGCTGCTGTATGTTAACCAATAAGCTTATACATAAGAAAATGAAATACTATATAATAGGTTGTTGTTTGTACAAAGTTTCAAAAAGATTTCTTGAACGGATAATGGAATAGGCTCCGGAAACGAATTGGGACGAATGGATGCTCATCAGAAAATAAAAGTGTTATAAAGGTATCTAGAACAGATTCTGAGATATGTTCTAGAATAAAACTTATACACCAAAAACTAAGTCTAATGTGTAGCAAAAAATCAATCAACAGAGAAATTTGTTTCAAGGAAATTCCAAATGATTAAATCCGAAAAATTCTGAATTATCAAAAGGCACAACTACTATGATAGGTTAATGTTTGTACAAAGTTTCATGAAGATATCTTGAATAGTTTATGAGATATGCTCCGGAAACAAAATTAAACACCCAATTCTAAAACAAATTTGTTTCCATGGGAACACAAAAAATATATTCCACAAAATTTCCAAATAACAAATGGCACAACTCCTGTAATAGGTTGATTTGTGTACAAAGTTTCAAAAAGCTATCTCAAACAATTTATGAGATATGCTCAAGAAACAAAATCTGGACAGACAGATAGAAAGACACTTTGTTTTGCATGGAATAATAATTTAAAGCGTTGAAAAACGACTATTTGAAATTGCTGGTAATAAAAGATTCGAAATCATTGAAATATAAATATTTGAAACCGAATATAGATAGATATTTGAAATCGATTATATAAATATCTGAAATCATTGAATTGAAGTATTTTAAATCGCTAAAATTGAAATATTTGAATCGCTGAAATAGAAATATTTGAAATCGCTGAAATTGAAATATTTGAAATGGTTGAAATATAAATATTTTAAATCATTTACAAATATTTGAAAACACTGAAATAAAAATTTGAAATCGTTTATATAAATATTTGAAAAGTTCAAACACAAATATTTGAAATATGGTAGTTGAAATATAAATATTCTTAATATAAATATTTGAAATATAAGCAAAACACAAATATTTCAAATAGTTTATATTTGAAATATTCAAAATTGTTGAAATGCAAATATTTGAAATATGGTAGTCGAAGTATAAATATTTTTAAAATAAATACAATGCAAATATTTGAAACAAAACACATATATTTGAAATAGTTGATATTTGAAATAGCTGATAATTGAAATTGTTGAAATATAATTGAAATTGTTGAAATATAATTGAAATTGTTGAAATATAATTGAAATACAAATATTTGAAATACAAATAGTAAAATATGTTCCAAGTATGTGCTGAATTATAGGAAAATGATCAAAGGTTTTTAGGTTATACTTTGGAACAGTTAAATAATAAGCTTGATCTCGCCTTAACTACGTACATCTTATCAAGCCCTTCACGTAATACCCCACATATTTCGCCACTAAATTCAATTGGGTACAAGCCAAGCTTGTGAACCTATCAGATTCCTTCATTAAAAATATTGGTACAATTATCAAGTCTCGCACTTTTAGCTAAAATGTCTACATGTAACAATCGAGTTGCCAAGTTCAAGGATCGATCAATGGAAATCATGGCTGATCAACAAAGGGTTTCCTTCTGCTTCAATTGCTATTTTTTGGTTTTCCTTGAGTTTCTCAATTGAAAAAAAAATTGTCTGTTTCTTTTTCTATGAAGCCTGCCATGTTTGTTTACAGTGTGGTATGTGCCACTACCTCTGATTGGACAATGCTAATTAGTCACATGTAAACACAACGGATGCAAAAGTTCGGGAATTGCTGAGTATTAAAGCAACCGTTAGATGTTGTAAAACTCGCACACGTTGCTTAAGGAACATGGGCGCTGTGCACTCACAAGGAACTAACACATTGAATGATAATTTTGACAATTCCGTAAGTATAACAACTTCCGGCTGTCAATCTACCAGTCATCCACAACAACTGACGACATTAATTTTGTCTAAAAGTTTAGAGCCACTGCCATTTTTCGGACAATTTTTATTGCTGAAACATGCATTATTAAGATCTGAATCTGTCTATTGCAGGTCTTTCATTAGGCCTTAAATGGTATATAAATTGTTAAAGATACATTAGTTAAGAGAAATAGCACATGTCAAGTGGACCAAATTTCGGAAAGTTGGGTACATGCCCCCCCCCCCAAAATATCAAAAATATGTTTTATAGTACATGGACTTAAAGCTGAACTCCGATTACAAAACTACAGAAATGATTAAATAAAAAAAAATATAACCGTACATAATCGCCATACTTGTTTTCAATTCGTAGAAGAAGTATGGCGGCTGTACGGTGTACGAAAACAGTGGCAGGCCACGCCCACATCCAGTGTATCTCTTATCAGCCACACTGTCCACATCCGGCTAGTAACATTTCAACTACCAATTACCTCCTGACTGTGGAACGTGTTTACACTATCAGTTTGATGAAAATATCATTGCTACACAATTATTATGTCTGATCAGGTACATATTAGTTTACTAATTAGACGAAATAAGTCAGCCACGAAATACTTTTGATCTAAAAACAAGGTAAACTGCCTTACGCGAAAGAATTACAAATCTATGTCATGAACACCATTGCAACAAATGCTTTTTGTTGTTGACATAACTTCAAGGGACATAACCACTTATGTCCCTTGATCCTCGTAAATAACGACAAGATGAAGAATATTTTGAAGTGAAACATACTTCTTTGATGGAGAGAACAATGGTTTTATGCCGCTTTGGATAAATTTTGGAACGATAATACTAGACTTTATAATACTACAAATTATCGGGTGTTTACACGCTGTTGTGCAAAATTTTTCAAGAAATAAGAAAAAAAATGATTGGTGTTGATAGAATTGTTATTCTATGGGGTAAGGCAGTTTTCCCTTGTTTTTAGAGCAAAGTATTTCGTGGTTGACTTATTTCGTCTAATTAGTAAACTAATATGTACCTGATCAGACATAATAATTGTGTAGGAGGTAATTGGTAGTTGAAATGTAGCTAGCCGGGTGTGGACAGTGTGGCTGACAAGAGACACACTGGATGTGGGCGTGGCCTGCCACTGTTTTCTTACACCGTACAGCCGCCATACTTCTTCTACAAATTGAAAACAAGTATGGCGATTATGTACGGCGGTATTTTTTTTTATTTAATCATTTCTGTAGTTTTGTAATCGGAGTTCAGCTTTAAGCTAGCAAATCCTAAATTTTTTCTCTAGGTTGGAAAGTCCCTGAAATGTGGCCATTTGAAATTAGGGTAATAAAACGGATCACAAATTCAGTAATATTTTCAGAATTTCGGATGCTTTAAACTCACATTTCTAATAGGATTAGAACTCTCTCATTTGGAAATCTAAGGCAACTTTTGGTATGGATTATGAATTTAGCATCACACACAATGTGCGATTAACACAGTTCGTGCCACCAGGTGACAAAATGTGGAACAAATAAACTATTCACTTTTTTTCGGGATTTCCATATCAACAAAGTCACCATTGCATACACAACTTAATGCCAGTTTGTCTTGTATCAATTTACACAAGATTCTGAGTAGATGGTATATATACGTGTCGAAACATTCAGTCTCGAAATTCAATGCACACTGAAAATGTACAAAATTACCCATTTTCACCTTCAATTTTGGCCATGAGTGTGATTCTAAATTCATAATCTAAACCAAAAGTTGCCTTAGATTATAAAGTGAGAGAGTCCTTCTCCAACTATTTAGAAATGTGAGTTTAAAGCATCTGAAAACCTGAAAAAAATTACTGAATTTTTATGATCCGTTTTAGTACCTTAACTTCAAATGGGCACATTTCAGGGAGTTTCCAACCTAGAGAGGTAATATTAAGGATTTCTTAGTTTAAAACCACATATATAGGAGATATTTTTTTGGAGGGTGTCATGTTCCCACCATTAGTCCAGTTGACATGGAATGGCCCATTTCAATGTGCTAATTATCACAAGCTTGCGATGACATTGAGAGTTGATTATGGTCTGGATAAGTTAATTAATGTCTAATTAATAATTCTGATATCATTTTAGGCCTAAATAAAGACCTACAAAAGGCAGATTTAGCTCGTACACAATGCATGTTTAACATTAAATAATCATCTTGATTAGATTTTAACACAGATTAGGCCATGGAAACTTTTGATATTTTCCGTAACACTGAAAATGACATTAGTAATGGGAAGTCTGATACGATTGAATAGAGATCGATAAAAGTTACTTGTACATTGCTCGTTAGCCCTAATTATAACACCTTTGGGTTGCCTAGGAGGCGAAGGAATTTTCAAAATCAAATCTGCTTCAAATGTACTACGATGAAACTCGGTGTAAAAAAATTAATTTGATCTTATTATAAAGAATTGCTTGTCAAATTTAACCATCATATTCAAAAATTACATTCATCCTAATAAGTGAATCATAAAAATAAACGTTGGTGATAAATAAAACTTGAGAAGTTAAGAAACTTTAGTATCCCAATGCTATTTATTAGCTACATTGATATATTGTATTTCGTACATATCGTGTAATTTTACACCGTTTCTATGGAGATGCTGTATGTGGTAACAGTTTTTCATTAACAAGCGGTTATCAAGTAAGATGCACTTACATTTGCAAGAGATGGCCAGGAAATAACACATTGTCCTAATAATTTACATTGAATGCGAAAAAAAATTGGGTTAAAAAATGTAGCCTCAATTGCGTTCACAAGGTTTTTGGAAAAGGGGACGAAGATGTACAATTAACTCCAGAACTTTACACTAAATAAATAGGCTTTGTCTCCTCATCTAAACCTCAAAGCTTTTTTTACACCAAATTTGAAATACCGGTAAATGTCTAAAAAACGTTGCCACTATCCACGTAAAGTATGTTTCAGCTAAGGAGGTAACTGAACATCAACAGGGTTCGCCTGTAAAATCAACCTCATATCAGATCTTTTAATCCTTAAAATATATTTGAAACTATTGGCAAAATGGTTGAGTACTGGACGATATAGATTTCTATCAATAGGCCACTTAAAGTTTAAAGGCCAATTACCCGACAGCGAAATCGATAATCATTTACTAAATGCTGTTGAAATAGATAGTCTTGAAGTCAAGAATGTTTCAAAAATATTTTTTTTTACTGTAGGTCAAAGACATTTGCAGTAACACTAAATTTTTAAGAAGTGGAGAGTGTCTGAATACATATACCTAAATCTGCCAGTTTGAGATGCACAATTCCATCCTTTTGGCGCTTCGCAACCTCTTTTATACATAATATCCACATTGGTTGAAATGAATGAAGTATCGGTACATTAGGAATACAAATCGGGATATGGAAATAAGCTCTTACCATTAGCCAGATAAAGCATTTTAAATGTTTGGGTGAGCTTTTTTTGTTTGAGAGCAAATTTGTTATTTTTCTTCGACCAGATAAAGCAAAATGTCTGACACTTTCCATGAAATTTCTTATAGCTATTCTTGTGGCTGCCGACCTGGGGAATTTCTGATTGATAAAGCTCTTTTTTCTATCAGTTTTTCCAAATCGTATAAAGTTCAGAAAATTTGAGAATTTCCACACAGATTCCATCCCCCAAAAAACTTATAGTAAACGGATTGATAGAGGGAGAGAAAGGGGGATTAACGTCCACGCAATATAAATTAGGTCATTTTTAGTCTAACACACGATACAATTTTATTTCATTCATTTGCTTGCATGTACGGTTCTTAAACGTGGGAGGAAACTGGAGGATCCAGAAAAAAAACTCACAAGGTTTGACAGGCGACCCTAATCCTTGTCAAGTACAAGCTAGGATTCCACGCTACTTGACTCAATGACAGATCTTATGATCTTGCACGCACATGTTAACCCTTAACCGGTCACGGTCGCATATTTGCACCACAAAGTTATATCTAAAAGTGGTCACAGTCGCATATTTGCGACCATAGCAAGAACCTTTTTTAGAAGCCGCATTTGAGTATTTAGTTTCGTATTAAATTGATATCGCCACGCATGCATCTCAGACAGGAACTTGTCTTGTCAATAACATTGAGAAAAACATGTCTTCCTTCAAAATTTGACAAAAAACATAATTTAACAATGTCGGGAATGTTAAAGACCCTTAAAGTCATTGAAATGCCCATATATGATTCTGACTCGGATTATATCGATTATGCCTATTCTGAAGACGATATTTCTGATGGAAATGATTTAAAATGATTTGCAAATTATAGATCAACTTATCCTCTTCAACTTTTTTTTATTGGTGTCAAGAGTCTATCACTTATAATTATTCGGCAGTAGTCGGTTGTAATAGGCATACAAAATATTTCACGTTAGTTTTTTTTTAGCCTGACCACTTGACGTCGACCGGTTAAGGGTTAATTCATTTCACCAAACAACTGCCCCTTGATACAAACAGTGCATACTAGTGGTTGTCACTCTCCAAAGCCATCAAACCTCTGAGCTTTTAAAGGTTTATAAGAAAAACTGACAAAAATCTGGGCTTTATAAATCTGTTCTGTATTCTATATATATGCATATTTTTTTGCATTTCCATGTTCATTTTCGTCGGCAAATAAGTCTGTGGAATATAATTGTAACCAGCGAAAATGCACACGGAAATATTGGAAAAACGCATACATGGAAAATAGGTTTTAGTCTCGTCAGGTCGTTACCCAGGAGGATAGCTATAAAAAAAGTTTACGAAAACTTGAAAACATTTTGTCTGAGTTCAAAGTTTCCAGTATAATAAACGGACAATTTCTCAGATATAACAAATATTAAGGAGATAAACAGAATATAGAGGACTATTAGTGTTTCTGTTATACCATTAAATTCATTAACTCCAACAAGTTTCCATCTTGGGCTATAATATTTATTTTAAATATTTTGTCGACTGCAGTGAGGGGACAAGTAAGAGATACACATGTAAACAACTTCTGTTTGAATATTGAGGACTGTGTGAATCATTAAATCGATTTTCACCCAATCAGAAGCATCTAAGAATTTTGCATTTTAGTCTACAATTTTTATTTGAAAATTTAAGTCAGCTGCCGTGAGACGCAATTGTGAAAATGCTTAATTTAAAAAACATCTTTTTTGCTGCCCTTTATATAAAGAAAACAGTCTGTAGTACAAAGAAAGCAATTGGAAAGTTCCACATGTTGTCATCATTTTAATATGAGCTTTAAACAGAATTGACAGGGTTTGTCAGTCCCCCTTTTACACCGACCAGCAGCAAAGTCGTCCGCGCTAGCCCTTAAAACATTATCAAAAATTCACGATTAACAAGTTTTCAATAATCTAACAAACTTCTGAAAAATTCATTATCTCGCTTTATAAGAAAAAAAGTACCGAATGAAGGAATGAATTGGAGTTTTGCTGCCAAGATATGTTAAAATATAAGACATGCCAATTCATATCACGACAAAATATGATACATACAGACAAGATGAGACCAAAGACGGACATGTGTGACGACATTATACATCCACATAAAATAATTGCACACTGTGCTTTATTATCGTGTCTCATTTTACAAGGTTTCACTTAGTCTGTCTACCTACAATTAGCTCAGCTTGAGAGCGAGAGAGGGGAGGAGTGGGGTTGAGAGAGGGGAGGAGTGGGGTTTAACTTCCACTCGACACAAACTAGATCATTTCGGGACTAACATATGGTTTTAATCTTATTTCAATTAATCACTTGCCTAGGGGTCTTTAGCAGTGTTAGGAAACCCACGAGGTTGAGAAGGCGACCCTATCTCCATGCCACATATGCTCACACCAGGTATCGAAACCACAGGCGCGAGCCAGAGGTGACCGGCCAGGTAGAGGTCGAAGCACGGTACTCCAGACCACTAGGCCATCCCAACCCCCCAGCTGAGCTGGAGAACAGAAACTAAGCTAGTTGGCCAACATTTAAAGTCCTAATTCACGATTTTAGTTGAAAATACTAAGTACATAACAATATTGAGTGTTAATTTAAGTCCTAATCCACGATTTTAGTCGAAAATCAAATACACAAGAATTTTGAGAAGCATTTATTCTGCTTCCATTTAATAGAATTGAATAGTTTATTGAGTCTTTGTGCTGCAAAAAACCTACTAATTTTTAGAGAAGGCAGCTATTCAGGACAGAGATCCATAGAATAAAAAAAAATATGGTTGTTATATGTGCAAAACTAGTTTGGATTATAACAACAAAGGCATCATGAATAAACACAATTTTCAAGTTCTAAAAAAAATTCAGTACCACTTTCACAGGCTTTGAAAGCCAAAATGAAAGGAAATATAATTCAGAAGAATTTTCTGAAATCTAATAGTGTTATTTCATATGTATCACAAAGTCTGTCCAGTACAGACGATATGACTGAAAACAAAGAGTTAACTCTGGGACTCATGAGAGTGGAAGAATTTGGGTTTAACGCCCAGTCGACAAAAACTAGGTCATTTCGGGACAAACGCATGGTTCAATTTTATTTCAATAATTCACTTTTGTGAAAGGGGTCGTTAGCAGTGGGAAGAAACTTGAGGACCTGGAAAAACCGATGTGGTTGGAAAGGCGACAGACCTTCTGGATCCAACAAGCACTCGTCTTAACCCCTTCAAAATGGCATTCTTCTAGATAAAAAGTAAGGCAGAAGTTACACTGATAAGAGAACAGCCACGCACTTCACACTGCGTCACACAGAGTTCAAGGAGGCTGACTCCAATAACATGCACAGAGAATGAACGAAATACGAATCACTTTTGATAAATTCTACATAACAGATTGGTTTCTGGTTTTGACATGTCGGGTAAGAGCAACTCAACTGAAACATTATTTGTCTTCTCCTACTATATTTCTTTGAAAAGGGGGGAGAGAGAGAGAGAAATTGAGTTTTAATGTCCACTCGACATGAACTAGGTCATTTTGGGAGTAACACATGGTTCAATTTCAATTTCAATAATACGCTTTGCATGTAGGGATCTTTAGCTGTGGGAGAAAACAGGGGACCCGGATAAAGCCAACAAGGTAGGACAGGAGACCCTACTTGTTGTCGCGTACAACCAGGAAATCGAAAACAAGCCAGTTGACTCAATGACAGACCCTATGATACAGCGCGCACATGCTAACCATTTGGCTATCCAACGCCTCTTCTTTGAAAATTGAGTAAAAAAAAATGTTTTCAGCAAAAGAACCACAAGTCCAAAGACAATGGTTTCAGGATTCTAACAATATTAAAAGATAAAATTCAATCCTATATATTGACTGTGCTTTCTGCCAATGTTTTTATGACTGGAGTTACGTTAATCAACTATGGTTTTAACACACTTCAAACTTGTCAACCTCACATGTTATGGCAAATAAAATCCGGTTCTGAGTTAAGTAGTTTTAAAAATATTCGCAAAAAATCAGTCAGTCAATAAGTCTTGATTGTAAAACCATGTGTCAGGTAAACCAATCCCCAAAAAGTTGAATCTCGATGAGAATAAAAAGAAGACTTAAAATTTCATTATACCTCTGTTTTGTTCCCACATGGGATCGCCACGCCCACGTCCACCACGGCCTCTGAATCCTGGCATCCCTCTAGGTCGGTCAAATCCAGGATTTTCGAAATCAGGTCTACCAAATTGAGGTTCGTCAAATTCAGGTCTACCAAATCCAGGTTCGTCAAATTCGGGTCTGCCAAATCCAGGATCATCCATTAAGCTCATTGGTTGTCGACCTCTGCCCCCTCTGCCACCCCTTCCTCCTCTCATTGCGCTTCTACCCATATCTTCATTGAAGTCAAATTCTGGTCTGCCAAATCCAGGGTCATCAAATTCTGGTCTGCCAAATCCAGGGTCATCAAATTCTGGTCTGCCAAATCCAGACTCATCAAATTCGGGTCTGCCAAATCCAGGATCATCCATTGCACTCATTGGTTGTCGACCTCTGCCTCCTCTTCCACCTCGCATTGCGCCTCTCCCCATATCTTCATTGAAGTCGATGCGTCTCTCGGCGTCAGTTCCAAATCCTCCTCGTCCCCGTGCACCACCTCTGCCCCTTCCCCTGCTGCTTCCTTCGTCTTGATTGAAATCCAAGAGTTTAGTAGGAGCTGTTCCCCCTCTCCCTCTACTATTATTTCCTCCTTGTGCCCAACCAGTGTCTTTCCCTTCAATTCCAGAAATCTCTGCATTCTTTACCTTGGTCTTGTGTTTGGCACCATTAAAATGAATGTTGAGCGTTTCCTGGCTGGTCACTGTTATGTTACAGAGAGTGCACTCGAACACCTTCTCCTTTGTACTGAAATTTGAAATGAAATGGGGTTTCAACTTACTACTTTGCTTCACTAACTGCAGCAAAATTTTAATCCGATAGCGGTGCTTCGATCTACTCTGATTCTGAATTCCAATTGTTAAGGGTTCTTGTACGTGCACGCCAATGTGTACAAAGGACCTTATTTTGAGTTCCAACTATTAAACGGCTGCCAATATCATGGGCGTTTTTTTTTAGTCCCATCTCACTGACAGATGGAAAATGCAAATACTTTTTAATGAAGCCAGATCTAATTACATTAAAATCGTGAACAATCTTTTCAGGGCTCATCAACAGTGATGCAGAAAATTTGATGCTATGTTTCCCAATCATATTTATTCACGGTATTACTTACACTGGAACAGGGACTTGGAGCTGCCGATTAGCATGGTCTTTACCCATATAGTGTTTCGTAGCTAGATCTGGATTCGAGAACGTCATGTCGCATAATTTACAATAGTTCTTAGCATCGCCCGTTTTCTCGACTGTCTGAAATGAGGAATTGTAGAAGAAAGGGTTTTAATAACGTTCCTAATCTTGATAATGAACGTTTGATTGAAATTGAACACTACCTTTATCTTGTTTTCTTCTTTCCCGATCATCGAATACATGGTAGTTACACGTTCATCTCAGATTCCATTTAATACGCTACATTTTAACAAAATACATACAAAACCACACAAAAAAACTCAAACAAACCATCTTATATGCATTTTTTTTTATAATTTTGTCAGGAGGGCTGGATACCTGTTGAAATAATAATAATAAAGACGAACACATATAACCTGTAACCTAGCAACTGATTATGATTGTATACAAATGTCAGTGACACATCTTTCATCAAGCATTTTAAAAATGGTGTTTACAGCTTTGTGTTGGTTATTGTACATTGGTTGCTTGAATTATACCCAACATTAAAACAGCCGGTATTAATAATATTTATTAATTGCTTTGACACATGGTGACAACATTACCACGGTTTTAATGGGGAGCTTTTTCAAATTCACATGATGTTTTCTTAATGCTGACTTTACTAAAGCCATTCGTCTATGTGTCTATCGTAGTATTCATGTACAATGAAAATGTCTAATGATGTGGACATTATTATCTTTTATACTTTGTTTTAGTCATCAAACAAGCGGTTGCCATTCAAGGTACACCCATATTTTGCAACAGATGGACAGAGAACATGGAAAAATCAATAGGAATAATCCCCTGCTTCACACTAAATATGAAATAAAAACCTGATAAAAACTTTAGCCTGTTACATCCTAACAAAGTTATCAGGAAAGATGATGTGCCTCCAGAACGGAAGGTTGCATAATGCTGTTTATCAGTGGGGTTTGTCAGTAGACAAACCACACAGACCAAGACCACTAGCATCAATTCGTAGACCACTCAGACCCAAAAAGCAGACCACTCGGACCAATTATTTCATATCACAATAATACAAGACTGCATATCTGACATTTTGACAGATGGTTATAAAGTGTAGATTTTATATTTTTATATATACAATATAAACACTTTGAGTTTACTAATACTAAAATAAAATGGTGTTTAACGTCCTACTCTTTGGCACCTAACCTGGGCTAATGGAAGACGGGCATACGCCATACAGTGTGCTATGAGGGAAATTTTGCCCGGGCAGCGGTGCTACAGCCTACTCTTATATCGAATTCCAACTGCCAAAGGATCTTTTACGTGCACTCCAATGTGTACAAGGGACCTCAGTTTTTTGTCCCATTCGAATGACTAGACAGCTGTCCATTTCAGGCCCTCCTTCTGCATCACTGACAAGAGGAAATCACGCCGGAAAATCGAGATGAACTTTTTCGGCCAATGCAGGGATCAAACACCCGATCTTCAAGCTAGCGAACCAGCGCCTTATCCACTTAGGCACTGTGACACCCGAGTTAACTAATACTCCAATCACAAAAAATGAAACAGGAAGTTAACAAAATCAAAAATCGACTACCTACGAAGTGTTGCCAATTGAAGATTTTCTGAAAAATACAATATGGCGTTCAAACTTTTGAAAATGTTATGGAACAAGACAAGGTCTTTGAAAATCAAAGATAATATCTGAGGGTAACACCACCATATGACACTTTTTGTCTATTTTTAAAATGGGAGAGAACAATTCATGTTTGGGAAAACTCTGAAGGCCTCGGTAATTTCCTGAAGCCGTCACAAAATTGTTGAACGTGCCATTTTGAAGGCATCCATGTTTCAACTTGATACCTCAAATAGTGACAGAGATAAGCTAAATGTTGAAAAAAGAAAAAAGAAATTTTTCTCAAATTTAAAAAAAAAAAACGTCAGTCAGAACCCAAATAGGATTCATTCAAAGAATCCAATAATGAAAACCTGAAAAAGAGCCGATGAGAAATATCTGAGATATGGCCGATCTGAGATTATTTTTTGCCCATCAATAAAAATTTATATCTAAAAAAGGGCCAATCCAGAAAATATTTTAGAGAATTAACTTGCTTAATTTTGTTAAAATCCCTTAAATTCCTCTACCTTTGGGCCAAGCAATTTACTCAAACAACTTACTCTCGTCCGTCTTCATCTGGAAATGAAGACTGGTGTGCTAAGCTGTATTATGCAATGTCTACTGTTTGACCCATGGTAAATAATAAACGGATTTCTTCGATTATGAACAAACTAGTTAACTTTGGTTATTATAAACGTACCTGTGTGTTCGACAGAGTGGATAACAACATTGCTTTACTCACATATTGGACGAATCCAACATACTGAAGCGAGGTTGATTTAAATTTGACGCATATTTTGGCAACCACGTGTTATACTCAAAACAAGGCGCAACTTTTACGATCGTTTGAGTTTGGGCGACGAAAATATCAATTGAAGGCAATTACATAGGAGCTTTATATTGAACCCATTGATCACCAGTCTATCAAATTTTATTCACAATGAAAGTATCATATATAAAATATAAATTTTAATATCCTATCTTCTTTATGTTATAAATAGTTTAACAAGGATCACGAAGCACACCTCCGAAGTGTCTGAGTGTATTATTATTTTGATCTCATTCTTTCGATCAAATAATAACCCCTACAGTAACATTTCTAAGCGTGTTGCGGCAGCGTTCAAAGTGCCTATTGGCATTGGGTGGGTATGCAATGCCGATAAGCCCGTAAGACCCAGTAAGAAGCGGAACATTAATTGTAAATGGCCTGTACATGTTGAATAATATTATCATATCATATTAAAGATGGGTAATATTTAAAGCCTGTGAAACGAATGTAGTTATTTTTGTGCCTTTTGTTAAAAAGAAAATTATTCCATCCGAGTCGCTAATCAAATAATTAAGACGGTAGCAAATTTAAAAAAATACAGGTTGTTATGTGTGCGAACTGCGAAAGCTCAAACTCGATGCCGAGACTCGCTTAAACCAAACTTGAATTGTGGTAAAAATGCCACATTTTCCATGCTGTCACCTCTAATACAAAGTGATATCTCCCAAGGTGTGACGTAACCAGTTTCCATATTGGTATTTTTCTTAACCGAAAGTGTGTGGGATATCAATTTTTCAAGAGAGAACTGTTTTTATTCGTTGGGATATTTAGTGGTGCAATGGATTTTATTTAACGGGAGTTCATTTCAAACACCCAGGTAAGTTTATAATAACCAAAGTTAACTAGTTTGTTCATAATCGAAGAAATCCATTTATTATTTACCATGGGTCAAACAGTAGATAAAACCAGACTTTTATTTTATAAAAATAATGCGTAGGTGAAATTTAATATGTACTCCGTCTTTTATTTTTGAGACACTGTTTGAATCGGGATAGTCCCTTTAATAAATAGATCCACGGGGGTCAACCACACAGTGCAGATTGTTTGCACCACACACGTTTTTGGCTGCAAACTAACTAATCCCCCCCCCTCCCAAATAAAAACACTTGCAAAAACATTATCAATTTATTTAAAACGCTTTATTATTGGTCCGAGCAATCTTTTTGTTTGGTCTGAGTCGTCTTTTTTTATTGGTCAAAGTGGTCTTTCAACTAGTCTGAGTGGTGTTTAGTTCGAGTTGTCATGGATTCAGTTTGTCCAGGAAAGACAGACGTACGAACAGAGAATGATTTTTGAATTGAAATATTCCAAACTCATTATACTAGAAAGACCCTCATCTAATGAGTCGTAATGACTCTCATCTGAATCAGACAAAACCATACATATTTCACAATTAGACGCCATGCTATAAAAGAATTCCAACTGTCACTTATTTCCACAGGACACTTGCCAGGCCATAAATCTCAAACAACTGACAAGATGGGTGAATAACGCAGGAATGCCCAATGAACTTTCTCGACCAACCAAGATCGAACACAGGACTTTCTGGTTGTTATTCACTGAGTCACTGCAGTTTCTGGCTGAAATTGAACTGACGGACCAAGACGACATCAATATACTTCCACCACATTTATAGTGGACATATAAAAAGTAGATAATTTGGAACACTCAGTCATGATTAATTGAGAGACCAAATAAATACAAAAATCTGAAAGATTGGTTAATATCTTAGTCATCAAAGTCGCAAATCTGAAAAATTGCATAACATAATAAAAAGTTCCCAAGGAAGTAAAGGTCAAATATATCTGAAAGAAAATAAAACTTATTATGTACATGAATGATACTACAGAAAAAAATTACAATATGTTAATAGTGTCCAAAAATGACACCTAAAGTATTAGTTGCATTCACCTAACCTTTTCAAAAATTCATTTTTATTTTTTAAAACAATAAAAAAATTATACATCTTTCTTACAAATTCTTGATCACGTGGCTAAGTGGGGGAAGACGGTGGCTCACTAGCTTGGAGGTCGGGTGTTACATCCCTGCATTGACGGAAGAAGTTAATCCAGATTTTCCGGCGTGTTTCCTTCTTGTCAGTGATGCAGGACGGAGGGCCTGACAAGAACAGCTGTCCAGTTGTTCAGAGGTACCAGGTACACATTGGCGTACACCTAAAAGAACCCTTGGCATTTGTAAATTTGACATAAAAGTAGGCCGTAACACTGTTGCCCGGGCAAAATTTCCCTCATAGCACACTGTATGACGTATGCCCGTCTTCCATTAGCCCAGGTTAGGAGCAGAACAGTAGGACGTTAAACCCCATTTCATTTCATTTCATTTCTTCCAAATTCAAAGCACATTAAAATCCCCGTCTTTCCAGGAATATTTGCCAGTCTTGACTGGCTGTAAAGTGACTGAATTTAGAAATTACCAGTCAGTCTAAACAGTTGAATTTTTTTAGCTTTGATGTGTAAAAAAAAAAACCAAACTAACAATATATCAGAAAATTGTGATAATATCTTTGGAAATAATATCTTGCTGATATAAAAGAAATGAAAAAAAAATGAAATGGGGTTTAACGTCCTACTATTATGCTCCAACCAGGCTATTGAAGAGGGACATACGCCATATACTCAGTGTGCTATGAGGGAAATTTTGCCCGGGCAGCGGTGCTATGGCCTACTCTTATATCAAATTCCAACTGCCAAGGGATCTGTTACGTGTACGCCAATGTGTACCTGGTACCTCTGAACAACTAGACAGCTGTTCTATGACTCACTCTTTATTGAATTGCAACTGCCAAGTAATCTTTTACGTGCACGCCAATGTATACAAGGGAACTCGTTTCTTTGTCTCATCCAAACGACAAGATAGCTGTCCTTGTAAGGCTCTCTTTTCCTGCACCACTGAAAAGGTGGAACCATGTCAGAAAATCTAGATGAACTTTTTCGGCCAATGCAGGGATTGAACCTTTGACCCTCAGGCTAGCGAGCCAGCATCTTACCCACTTAGCCCCAGTGGCTACTCTTGCTAATGTAAAGTGGTTGGTTATGAAGTCTGATTTTGTTCTTTTTACGCAACAGGAATCTATATTGCCAAAAAGGAACTCTAATAGGAAAATAAGTCCAATATGGTTGAATTCAAATTTCATTATCTATGCTGCCGCCGTTTTGCTGTAAGCAAACAGAACTGATAGATTTTAAATCTGATTGACTCCGAGACAGGAGAAAGAGAGAGAAATGGGGTTTTAACGTCCACTCGATGCAAACTAGGTCATTTCGGGACTAACATATGGTTAAATTTTATTTCAATAATTCGCTTGTGCGTAGGGGTCTTTAGCAGTGGGAGGAAACCGGAGGACCTGGATAAAACCCACGAGGTTGGACAGGCGACCCTTCTCCATGAAAGTACTCGTCACATACAGCCGGGGATTTGAAACTACGCCAGTTGACTCAATGACAGGCTTTACAGCGCACATGTGCTAACCATTCGGCCGCATCCCCCAACCACCCCCACCCCCAGGACGGAAGATTATCCAGAGTTGGTATTTTGATTTTGTTTTAATCAAAATGTTAAATAATCATAATTCGTGTGTATAAAGGCTTTCGCTGTTAGAAATTTGATGTTAAAGGCGCTAAATCGCTAATATTTGAGACTTAGAAATTGCCCCAAATGGGTCGCAACACATATAATAATGTAATATGAATGTATACAAACTGATTTACATTCAATCGTTTTCGTTTGTACTGTAATTTCAAATCAGTTATGTTCGGCGAAATATGCCAGACATTTTAATCAAGTGGCTTTTTTTCGAGTGTCTGGTTATTCCAGTCTACATTCACCGTTTGATTTGGTGCATTTGTCTAGCCTTGTTCTCCGAGTCTCTTGCTAGAACTGGGGCAGAAAGGCATTATGGTATACGATATGGTACCAATCGTAAAATGTTTATTTCGTCTTAAATATTGGATATCAAAAGCCCATATTTTCCCGGTAAAATGACAACATCAGTGTTGATTTAAATTGCCAAATAATTTGTGTTTTGAATGCTGAAGATGATATTGAGTTAGAGACTTAGCTACTTCAGTCGTTGTTTTTTTGTATTTCAGAGGAGAGCCAAAAAAAGCTCCCCTCAATCAAAAAATTGAAAAAAATGGCTCTGCTAAAAAATGTTAATAAACTCCCAATGACTTTGTACAGGAGAGTGATTTTCAATTTTAAGGTGAGCTGTAGCGCTCGAGAGCGATCACTCGCCTTGAAAAACAATGACAGTGAAAAAAATGGGGTTTAAAGTTCACTCAGCACAAACTAGGTAATTTCGTGGCTAACTTATGGTTTAATTATATTTCAAAAATTTGGTTGCGGGAGCAGTTCTTAGACAACTCTACTCCTTGTCAAGTGCAAGCAAGGAATCAAAATCATGATAGACCTTACGATCTAACGCACGTGGGTTGTTCATTTGGCCACCCAACATTCCATATTAAAACAAACATAAGCTGAAACTGTATCAACATACATACGCAAGGGAAAGGGTAAAAATGTTCCATTTATATCTTTGACCACGTCTACTTTTAAGATCGGCGAACGAAGGTGCTTTGGTGAGTAAGGTGCTAACTCACAATCCTGGAGGTCATAGAATCAATCCAAGATTTGGCTGAGAAAGTTCCTCCGGATTTTCTGGGATGGTTTCTCTTTGTCAGTGGTGCAAGATGGAGGCCCTGGCAACAAAAAGCAACAAGCCATTCTGATGGTACAACTCCCCTGTACACATTGTCATTGCTAGGGCCTCTGTCTTGCACGACCGGCAAGAAGATACTAAACTAAAAAACCCAATGCAACTTTCTTGGCCAAGATCATGGGTGAACCAAACCGCCAGGATCTTCTGGTTAAGAATTCAGAACCATACTCATTAACCAAAAACTGTGGCTTCACTTAATCTGAAAATCACCTAATTAGCGGATAACCTCTTGACAAGAAAGTTACATACTTGTTTGTAAGAAAGATGCATAAAATTATCATTCATTAACTCACTGTGATTACCGATACTGGAGTAGTTCCTGTCTTCTTTAATGGTGGCTGCTGAGTTTTTGGTATTGATGGACTATCCTTGAATGCTGCTACTTTCTTTTTATGGGACTTGCCTTGATAATGCTGCACAGCATCTGCTTGAGATGACAAATTCACACTACAAACCATACACTTAGTGACCAACATCAAATCTTTTACTTTCAGATTTGCCACGTCGTTAAAAATGGTTTGAAGCTGTCCAATTATATGAGGAGCGGGGGCTTTTTTAAGTTTTGAACCAATATCCGCAGTCAATCCTTTTACTGGTGATGGTACTGGTTGTTGCGATGTGTTGTCCTTTGATTTGTCTGTTAAAATTGTTGAGGGGTTGCTGGTATTAGTTTTCTCTGCGATTACCGTGGAAGAACTATTTAGTGGTACAACTGGAACTGAAACAGATTTTAGAGTACTAACAAGACTTTGGGGTTGTGGAGCAGGCTTCAAAGGAGTTGTGCTTATCTCATTCGAACTACTGATTGGAGTTTTCGTAACAGGCTGGATTACTTTCTGCGAATTTGTTGATGACCAATCTTTTGATGCTGGTTTAGGGGCCATCCCTTGTTTGCTATCCATTGCAGGCTTCTGTACTACCTCTTTTCCACTGCTTACTAAAGGTTTCTGGGTAGACCAATCACTTGAGGCTGGTTTAGGAGCCAAATTTTTTCCAGGGTTTGTTACAGGCTTCTGTGCTGGTCTAGCCGACCAATCTTTTGATGCTGGTTTAGGAATCACCTCTTTCCCCTTGTCAATCACAGGTTTCGGAACTGAACTGGAAGATGTTGGTGTAATGGCTAAACCTTTTTGGGGGCTTGCAGTAGGCTGTTTTGATTGCATGGAATTATCTGCTTTAGGGATGGTTTCATTCTGATTGCTTACAGAAGGCTTTGTGGTGGAACCAGTAGATCCCTTTTCTAATGCTGGCCCAGAGCTAGAGCCTTTTGCAGCACTTGTAACAGGCTTCGAAGTCACTTTAGTTGAATTACTTGACCAATCTTTAGATGCTGGTTTAGGGGCCAATCCAATGCCTGGCGGTTGCTGAGGCAATTTAGATGATTTTGATGAACTATCACTAAAAACTGGCATAGGAGATACTTTAATTGAATCCTTTGGAGGAGCATTTGGCGCTTTTGAAGACCCATCACTGGAAGCTGGCTTGGGGGATTCTTTAGTTGAATCCTTTGAAAGTACATTTGGGACTTTAATGGGACAGTTACTCAGGGGATTAGTAGCCATGGAACTGCTAACAGAACTTACAGTAACTTTTGGGGAACTTGTAATTGGTGCAGTTTTTGCAGGATCTTTCTCAACAGACTTGGATGTAAAAGATTTTATACTTCCAGTTGAATCCTTTGAAAGTACATTTGGGGCTTTAATGGGACAGCTACTCAGGGGATTAGTAGCCATGGAACTGCTAACAGAACTTACAGTAACTTTAGGGGAACTTGTAATTGGTGCAGTTTTTTCAGGTTCTTTCTCAACAGACTTGGAGGTAAAAGATTTTATCTTTCCAGAAGTTTTTAAACTAAGTAAAAATGTTTGAGTATTCATAGGACTTGCATTGTTGCTTCCACTGTCGTTAGAGACAGGTTTAGGGTTTAATTTAGGTGGATCCTTTGGTAAGTTTGTAATCTGAACACCTTTTGTTTCTTCTTTTGTAAACGGTTTCGATAAATTCTGTTTTCCTGGGATAGGAGATTTCTGTTGAGCAGAAGATCCTGTTGATTTTGAAACATCTTTTCCTATGTTTAATAATGACTTGGGAGATTTTGGTCTGTCGGCAACAGTTTTATTTGGATCGTTTGTTTGAGATTTTTTTGCTTCTTCAACTGGTTTCTTGGTCTTTGGATCAAGCAGATTACCAGGATTTGAATTAACAATACTTGAGGTTTTTGAACCTTTGGTACCAATTAACATTGTTACAGGAACTGGTCTAACTACTTTGCTTTCTGTTTCTTTGCCTTGATCCTTTATCACCGGCTGAGTTGGTGAATCTGAAAAACCTTTCCTTGCTTTCTTACTTGTGTTACTATCAGACTTCAAAGCATCTGCATCATGATTCAAAGGCTGGCTGTTATTTTTTGGGTTAAACACCATTGACATAAGTGGTTCTGGTTTATCAATGGTCCTGTTGTCAATGTCTTTCTTGGAGTCTGGTTTAATCATTTCTCTTCCAAAAGGTTTCTTTTGGGTAAAAGGTGGTCTGTTCATCGAATCAAAGGTTGTTGTAGCAGTTACCTTATCAAAGGCTGGTCTGTTGCCAAATAGTGGTCCACTGCCAAAAGGTGGTCTATCTTTCTTTTTACCAAATGGACCTTCTAAATGAACTTCAGGAGGTGGTCCTCTATCCTGTCTACCAAATGGACCTTCTAAATGAACTTCAGGAGGTGGTCCTCTATCCTTTCTACCAAATGGACCTTCTAAATGAACTTCAGGGGGTGGTCCTCTATCCTTTCTACCAAATGGACCTTCTAAATGAACTTCAGGAAGTGGTACTCTATCCTTTCTACCAAATGGACCTTCTAGAGTAATTTCAGGAGGATGTCCTCTATCTTTTTTACCGAAAGGACCTTCAAGACTTACATTTTCGTAGGATTTTCGTCTACTCTTTTTACCGAATGGCATTTCTAAAATGTCTTCATCAAACAGTTTCTCACGATTTGCAGGGAGTTTGTCATTCTTCCTGCCAAAAGGCGTTTCTGAAGGCAAGCGCTCAACCTCTGGCCGGATGTTAAAAAACTGTTGCTCATCCCTTTTACCAAAAGTTGAGTTATCCTGCCATTTATCTCTTGTAAAAGGTGGTGTATGATCAAATGTTGCACTGGACTTCTTCCCAAAAGGTCCTTCTAATCTTATATCATCAACAGGGGGTCTCTTATTAAATTGTTGTTGATTATTCCTTTTACCAAATGGACCCTCTATGTGCACGTCATCATTAAAAGCACCTCTTACAAATGGGAGATCCTCAAAAGGTGGCCTCTCAAATGGTGGCCTGTCAAAAGAATGTTCATTATCAAACTGAGATGTGTCATCAAGAAATTTTTCGTTGGCAAATGGATCATCAAAAGATGGTCTATCATCCTCGTCATGATAAATATCCATTTCAAAACGCTGATTATGATATGGGGGTGGATTCTCATCTGATTTTCTAAATGAGCCAGAATTACCAAGCTTTCCAAAGGGTGGTGGTTGAGTATTTCTTTTGCCATAAGGACCATCAAAAGTGTCGTCATCAAATGGTGGCCCTCTGAAGGAAACATCTTCATGTTGCCAATCAACTCTTTCATCCATGAAACCTGGCTTATCATATGGATCATCAGGAGGCTGGGTTCTGTCATAATTTGAACTGAAGGTATTTTCTTCAAACTTGGAGGATAAATCTAAATGGTCTTGACCCATTCCTTGCCTGGTTGAACTCTTATTTTTATCATACCAGTCGTCCATTTCATCCTCTTCGGGTGGCCACTGTTGATCCTTCCTGTAAAGTTCATCTCTGAACTCATCTTCCGGTTCCCTGACGTACGGTTGAGCCTTTCCACCAAAGGATGTTGGTAACTCGAAATCGCTCAACTGTGTTTTATTATTTTTCCAACTCTGGTCCTTTCGGTTCTCATTCAATCCCCTTCTGTCTTTTTGCTCATTCTTCTCATAAGGCAGTGAACAAACGAAATCATTTCTATGGTCTTGCCAACGATTCTCTGGGAATTTCTGTTCTGGGAATCTCTGTCCTCTCAGGTCTTCATCCAAAAGTAAGCTTCCCTGTTCTACATGTGGGTTCGATTGACTCTTATCTTTGCGTTGAATTACCTGACCAAAATGTTGTGGTGGGTCAAAATCATTTTTATTATCGGACCAACCTGGTTCTGAAAACTGTTGGTTTAAAAAGTTCTCACCAAGTAATGGCGGTATTTCACCTTTCAGTCTGTTTTGTTGCTTCCTATCAAAAGGTTGAGTTTTCCCACCAAAAGAGGTTGGTAAATCAAAGTCATTTTTATCCTCGGGCCAATCCTCTTCATGGTATGGTCTATCATAAGTTGGTCTTTCATCAAACTGTCCGCTTGTTTTGTCCCTATTATAGCGCTGAGCTTTTCCGCCAAATGAGGTTGGCAATTCAAAGTCATTTTTATCCTCTGGCCAATCCTCTTCATGGTATGGTCTATCATAAGGTGGCCTTTCATCAAACTGTCTGCTTGTTTTGTCACTATTGTAGCGCTGAGCTTTTCCACCAAATGAGGTTGGCAGTTCAAAATCATCTACATTGCCTAATGGAACAGATTCTGGAAAAGCTTGATCCATCGTGTTATCAAAGGGTGCACTGCCTTTGTATGGTGGCCTATCTCTTCCAAATTGCTGAGGGGTTCCTTTAAATAAACTTGGATGTTCAAAACTACTATCGTCTGGAAAATCAGTTTCTGGGAAATGCTTATCTCTTGGATTCCGAGCAAAGTCACCACCTCCTGCATTTTGCTCTCTAGTACGGTCATAACGTTGGGCTTTTCCTCCAAATGATGTTGGTAACTCAAAATCATTTTCCTGCCACCCAATCGGAGGTTTCAATGATTCTTCAGTTGCAAGATTTTCATTTCTATATGGTCTTCTTCTTTCACTGCCTGTAAATTGGGGATCATTATTAAGAATTCTCTTTTTACCAAAAGCTTCTGGGTTCTCACTTTCACCTTGCCATCCCATTCTTGACATCTGTTGATCCCTAGTATTTCTGTCACCAAAAGGCTCATTATGCCAATCCACCCGCTGATCTCTTGCATTTCTATTACTAAAAGGTTTGTCATCATTCAACATACCTTGTCCGTCCATATCATATCCTGGCATTTCAAAATCTTTTCTATCGTCTTGCCAATCCATTGTTGACATTTTCAAATCTGTTTCAATGTCTTTTGCCACGTCATGAAATGTGTTACTCTGCTTGTCTAGGATAAAACGCTGAGATTTTCTAAAATCTTTTTGTTGAGAATCTGTTTCAATGCCTTTTGGTTCCTCGTGCTTGTTCCACCCAAAACGCTGAGGTTTTCCAAAATCTTTTTGATGCGGATCTAAAGGACCTCTGTCAAACTTACTTACAAATTTGTCACTTTTTCTGCCAACCAAAAACGGTTTATCAAGATCACTGAACGAAGACTGCTTTTTATCTGGTTTATCATCACGCTTTTGGAAACGATCATGATGACTTGGCCGCTCTGTTCTATTGTTAAATCTTCGCGGTGTTTCTTCTTCTATACTATCAGACTCGGAAACAGTAGGAATTCTTCCGCAAAATGATGCAGGTAAACCAAATAATGCAGGATCAAATTCTAGGCCATCATCTCTATTAGGATCCAGTCCCTTTTTCGTTAAAAGGTTTCCAAATCTATTTGGAGGTTCTTTTCGTGAGGTTTTCTGGATATTTACATTTGAAGGTTTTTCTACATCCATGTTTAATAGCGATGGGATGGGACCCTTTTTGTTGTCCGACTCCCCAGCTGGCTGTTGCTTCGAAGTTTGTGGTACCGAGCTATTTGGATTTTCAGATTTTTTGTTTTTATCATTTGTGGACTGTGTCTTATCTTCCGGAACTTTTGATTTGTTCTTTTCTGCGTCTGATTTCATAGAAGTAGTAGCCTTCTTTGCATCTTCATGGTCTGAATCTGACTCTGTAGATTGATCATATTCATCCTGTTCAAAATCAACCGCGCCAAACAAACACGCAAATGTTCCTCGTGGTTTATTTACATCAGCCGGTCCAAGATCTTTCCTCAAAATTAACTTTTCTTTATTTTCCTGATTTTCAGCAGACTGTTGTGAGTCATCACCTGTGGTCAATTTCATTTCCAGCATTTTATTTTGGCCAGAGGGTCGACTCCATTGATCGGTATAATTGGTATTAAAAGGGGTATTAACCTTTTCTTCTGAGCTGAATCCCCTTTTCTTCCTTCGTCTCCTTTTGTTATTTCCCATTCCACCTGTATTTGGAAAATAACCCGGGGCTGGGGTTGGGGTGGTGAATGCTGCACTGTTAGCATCATAATATGTATTCTTATTCTGCCAGTTGTGCTGTTTATTATTTTGGGGTTGGGTGTTTGTTTGTTGTTGTTGGTACTGATAAGTCTGATTATTGTTCTGGGTCTGACCATTTGGTGGCATTACTGGTGGAGGATGCTGAGCACCATACTGATATTGCTGATAAGCATTGTTCTGTTGTCCTGTAGTACCAGTAACAGCTGGGGTTGCTGGGGTGGGTTGATTTGGCTGAACAGCCTGGCCAGGCATCGGCGTCATTCCAGTAGATCCAGTCTGGTAGTTCTGATATTGCTGATTATAATAATTGCCATAGGCCCCTTGTTGTGTAGTGTAACTCTGTACACTGGATTGAGTTACTGGTGGAGGCATAAAGGACTGGACTCCAGTCATTATAGGTTGTTGTGGGTAAATTATTGGATTGCTTTGAGAGTAATTACCATAACTAAAATTCTGTGGAGGAACAGGGGGTACTGGTAAAGGTGGTGCTGGTAGTGGTGGTTGTGCCACTACATTTGCAGTTGCTGTAGCCGACGAATTATCAGGTGGTGGGGGTGGAGGTTGGAGTGTTGATACAGCACTTTGTCCTGTATTATTCTGAGAAGTTTGATAGGCTGTTATAGCAGGCATTGCTGGTGGAGGTGGGAGTGGGGGTTGACTGGTAACTGTTGATGCTTGTTGACCAGTTGTAGTTGCTACTGGTGCTGCTGCTGTCTGACCAGCAGTGGCAATAGTTCCTGATGTTGGCGGTGTTCCATAGTAGTTATAACTATATTGCCCTGTTGTTGCGTCATATTGATAGTTATACTGATTGTATCCATAATAAGCATTGTAGGCATTGCAATACTGAGCATAAGCAGCCGCATCATATTGCCCATTACCGGTGTACTGATACTGACCTGTGCCATAATTAAATCCGTATCCACTTGTATAGGCACTATAATCGGCAGATCCAGGGGCTGGGATTGTTGTATTCGTTCCTGCTACCGGTACTTGATTCTGTCCTGTAACTGCTGCTGTCTGCTGGGCAGTTGGTGGAACTGCTGCTGTTGCTGAAAATATACATAAGCTTATATTAGTTTAAATGTACATTATGCAAGAACAAAATCTGCCTATTGTAGGTCTTTCTTTACGTCTGAAACTAAGTGAAATGTTATATAAACTTACTATTAATTAGGCATCTATTAACTTTTCCAGACCATAATCAACTCTCAATGCCAACACTGGCCTGCGATATTTGTTGGATTATGATCCGATTTGCTGCATAACTTTTCTTCACGATTAAATGATTAAATGGATAATTGAGACTATGATTTTTTTTTTTAACCAATTTCATTAATGATGATTGAGGATGGGTGCAACTTTCATTTGCTTAATTCTTGGTTAAAAGAGGATCAATTTGACTGAAATTTTCAGCAAATTGCCTTTACATTATCTTGTTTTTAACTATTATAGTGAGTAAGGGTGTGACGACTAAGCAAAACTTGAACCGGTTAGTCGGCGGCTAAAAAACCGAACCGATTCGGTTTAGTCGGTAATATGAAACTTACTGAAAAATATTAGTCTTCCATGGTCTACAATACACGCGAATATACTGGCCTTTATATACGTAGCTTAAAACTGTAATGGCGACATTAAAAATTTGGTTTTGTTTGTACTTTGTAGTTTGTTCAAATCGCATGTTTAACCTTTTTAATAAAAGTAATAAATACAACATAAAAATAGATTTCAAAAAATTGACAAACAATGACGTATTGATCAATAATATTAGTGATAAACCGACGAGAAAGCGTATCCTGGGCATCAGCTGAGTGCGCATGCCTATTGACCTAACCTGGAGGATTGCTTGTTTCTGATTGGGCACATCAACTATTGACCTTAGTGACCGACCAATCAAACCGACCAATCAAATAACGTATTCTTAAAATAACTTCATTAGGTATGCAAAAACATATTCGCTTGTTATCGCGGGAATATCTACGACCGATTACAGAATATACTGTCTCATTATTATTATTGTCGAACATTTATCAATGATGTAGCTTATTGCTTATTCGCCACCATAATTGTCGATCGTTAATACATGTATCTGTTTTTAAAAAAACATGCTATAATATTCGGGCGACTGGTTTATATCATGCTGTATTTTTTTTAGACGACTATCGATTTCCCGAAACTTGAACCGGTTTGTAGGTAAAACCGAACCGACTCAAATAAACCGACTAATCGTCACACCCTTAATAGTGAGAACTGCCTACTTGTTATCTAATTTCCCATAATGTATCTTTAAGTGAAATATGGAACAAGATAAATTTTAAAAAGAGAAACTACAAAACACTGAAACAAGCAAACACTGGTTAGGGAGCCTATGAACATTAAACCATACATAAATAATACTGAAAAATGGTTTGGAGTGGCGTCCATAACATCCAGACACTTTTGAGTAAAAGATAGGTTACGTGTACTTGTTTTAAAATTAGTCTCGCTTAACTAGTCTACCGATCATTCTACGTCTAATTGACGGGTCGGAATAATCAAGACTACTTTTTTTACGAAACATGGAACAAGAAATTGAATTTAGAAGCACCAACATCAGGCATCTCAACAATATTTTTAAGAACCTTGTAAAAGTAAAATGAAACTACTGCTTTGATCATTATTCTTCCATACGGACGTTGAGTCAGAGATATTATTTGTACTTAACCAAAATATGCAGCTTCTAATGGTACAGCTATTATAAGGCAATTTAAAAAATAAAACGAGCGTAATTTCTAAAGATGCCGTAATAACCAAAAAGTTAAATATTATTGCTATTCAGAATCGTCAACAACAGATTTTTTACGGCTATAGTAGTGTTTGGTGTTTTGAACATTTCCGCATGCTGTTGCTATTTATAGCCTCAACGAGTGTGCGAGACTGTTAGAAATCAGTAGTAAGTCATTGAACTAAAACGTGCAGGATCAACGTGTCAAGAACAACTTTTCAGTTGGCACGTGGGGCACCCTATCATTGGTTTTAAATCTACTTTACTTTAAGTTTATCATACATATATCAGTTACTGATACAACATTGACATTCCAGGTCTCTGTACAGTTCCTGTTACTTTTCTGGAATCAAATCAAATTAACTCAGTCATGTCATCATTGTCATGGATAATTACTACGGTCTACTCAATCACGTGACTCAGTACTCGAGTGCTTAAATAATTGAAGAATAATTTGATTAAGAGATAGAACTTTGTGATTTATTGTAGTATATTTTGGTATTAATATTGGGCGTTATTGTGTCGTCGGCCCATTTCGTAAATCGCCTTCCAGAATTTCCACGGCCGAACCGTTACAATTATTTATTCATAAAAACGCATGCCCTGGCGTGACAATATCACAGCTGATCATGCGATTATATCCATATCAAGGGGGAACAACCTGCAAATGTGAAACCCAAATTAACTTATTGGTTGGCTACCTTGTGTTGTTACAGACATAGTGGAGTTATTTTAGACCAAATAACATCGTAATTTCTTAAAATTCATCGACTTTCTTCGGAAACATCATCCATGTTAGCGGCATTAGGCCCGCGTTAACAGGAAATTAGGACGTTCACGTTCATCCAGACATCTGTCCATGTGGGTACTAGTCAAGTCGTCCACAAGCAAAGTCGTTCACAGTGAAGTCGTCCAAAACCGTTGGTGGAGTCGTCCACACCCGTTGGTGGAGTCGTCCACAACTATTGGCGATGTCGTCCGCAACTATTATTTATATCGTCCACAACAAAGAATAAGACGCGTACGAAGAAATAGCTAGTACTCGTTGACTATTTTGTTATTTGATTTCAGATCGAATCACCGATGTTTTTGTAAAAAGGTTAATCGTATTGTTTGTATGATCGTGGTGATTATTGTTGATTGTTTGATTAGTATTGACAATGTTTTTGTAATAAAGTTAGCGTAAATTAGTCGAATGTGAGAAAGAAATTCGAGGGGGGCCATACTCCGCGCAGTGTTGCGTTTGATATTAGAGGTAATCCAACTACACGCTGCTATTATGAGTGGATATTGTTGTGTTAAATTTTGATTGATCAGTAGTCCGTCTACCAACCAATCACTAGCTGCCAATACTGGACCAAATATGTTTACATAACGTATACGTCATGACTCACGATTTTATTATGCCTAATTATAACCCGTGCATGGCAGAATACTGCATTAAAACTAATTGCGTGACAAACGAGGCTATCAAGTCGAATGAAATGTAAACAATACTGTTTGGAAACGAACATACTTTCACCGTTTCAATACCTTAAATCACTGTCCAAAGTTTCAGGGAAGACCCAGATTCAGGCCTGTAGCCAGCTTGCTGGCATCGGAGGGGCAGTGAAGTTTTTAGGAGGGGCACACTCGTTACAATCTACAGTAGGTATTTTAGAGGTTTTTTTCGGGGTGGGGGGGCAAAACATTTTTTCAGGGGGGCATTGCCCCCCCCCCCCCTTGCCACCCCCTGGCTACGGGCCTGCCCAGATTAAACGAAGGACAGGGGCGTTTTAAGGTTTATCATAGTGGAGGCTATACTATTTTGAGGGCCCTCTTTCGCGGGGGGGGGGGGGGGTCTTAATTGATGATTTTCATACAAGTACTATGACTGCATTCTCATTCAGTAGTGGATTCGACAGTTACAGTGTAAAGAAAACGATTGGCTCGGACTCGGGGGGGCCCTTTCCCTTGGCCCGAGGGGTACATTTCATTTTTCTCATCGATTTTAGCATTTTCCTGATCAAACAACAATTTTTTTTTGGATTGGTCAGAGGCGTCTAACCGCGGGAAAATTTACAGTTACTATTGGATGACAGCATGCATGCACGAATCAAACCATCTTATTTGCATATTGCATATTTTATAGAATAATGGTTGGATCGATAACCTCAACGACCAAAATGTATTACCCTTTATTAGTGTGTATAGTTTGCCCTAATAATATACAATACAAATAAGGAATATTTTAACGTTAACAAAAATATTTACTTGCCATTATATACAATAATAAATGGGATATTTTCACGGTATATAATTACTTGACGCATCATGTTTCCAGCAACCAGAATCAAATTTAGCGATATTTTTCGCGTGGACCAAAATCAAAATAAAGTTTTGTACGACTATGTTATAGCCTTCAATATTTTTAAAATTAACCCTCTGTCAATAGTGTATAAAATTAATAATCATAAACACATAATGCCAACCGATTTGTCACGTGTCATTGGAATTCTCCAATGGAGATTCTGTCGGGGAAAACATCCACTCTTTCCTCGTGTATTCGATGTTCCATCAGGGAATTATATTCAATGATGATTTAAATTTACCTAACAACTGGTCAGTGAATCCATCAATATATTATCCAGTTATTATTTTAATATCTACCGGTACCTGAAATTCACACGGACAGAGCGTGGAAGAGCTGCAATTCTGAGGCATGCCGAGACTGTCTTCAATGACCACGTGCGGCCTTTTATGAATAATCAACAAGCTTGTTTTGTTTATTTTACCGGAATATCCATATCACGAAAGTAAACTATGTCGCGTGGACGACTTTACCAACGTATTGCTATATCTTCAGATTAAACTAAGTCTTGTGGACGATTCCACCAACGTATTACCATATCTTCAAATTTAACTTGTGGACGACTCCACCATCGAGTGTGGACGACTCCACCAACGGTAGTGGACGACTCCACCGCCGGGTGTGGACGACATTAACCAGGTTTTTCGTGTGGACGACTTTGCTTGTAGACGACTTGACTGCATTATTCCATGTTCATCATTATAGTTTTATTTCGACTGGATAACAAAGGCTTCTATCTACACGAGAATCGAGTCGAGAATCAGTAAAGATACAATTTTATATTTTTGAAAAATAATTTATAGAATATATTTAGCTCTACTCAATATTATTCGTCTTTGAATTTAATAATGATAATATTTTTACATTTATCTTATTACGTTTTTTTTTTCAAAAAAGTGACCAATAGTTTGCCGTCTGGATTATTTAGTGCTGCAGGTGTCATGGCTGAAAAATGAAAATAAATTTTAGAGAAGGCGGAACTTCCAAAACTTACTAGGTATAACATTCAGTTCCGTCTATTTTACATGCCATTCTACAGATGACGGTAACCGGTTTAAAGGGACAATAACATTCTTGCTGGCTTGGTAGCTCCAGAAAATAAATAATACCCTTATTCTAAGTACCAGATGTTTAAATGTCCTACCTGTTGTGTAAATTATCCATTACAACCTATTTTATTTGTCCAGAGGGTTCGAAAATATTTTAAAATTCAAGTCACATTTGAAAAGGTTTACGTTAGACTTTTCAAATCAATTGGTTGAATTTTTCCAATTTTTTAAATTAGGTGTGTTAAGATGAAATTTATATCATCATTTAATTGGAATATTCTAAAATAATACGATTTGTTGACCAGAATGAAGATTGGGACATATTTTTCAGTTACAACAAGAGTGTTATTGGGGCTTTAAAAATAACAGTCTTATTCTGTAAAACAGGCTCCAATAAAAAAGTTTTGTCGCTTACCTATTATCTTTTGTCACCACCATGGGACCATCCCACATATTTTAAAGAGACTATCCCGATTGAATTTGAGCAGTCGCAAAAATAAAACTCCGAGTACGTATGAAAATTGAACGCCAAAATATAGAGGAATGGTGTATTTATCTTGTCTCAAAATTTCAAATCAAAACATTGACGTGACGTGAACGTCAAAACCGCTTATCCAAACGGGTAACTCTTTCGGGTCAAATAATAATTATGTTAGATGACCTGATAATCGATTGCCGTTTCTTTAGACGTCTCTGTCTATACAGTGAATGACCCTACACGTTATTTTTGACAAAATAAAGGTCTGACTTTATCCAGACACTATATATAACAGAGCTTCGGACACTGGTCTCCATTTAAAGATGAGAACTGACAGGTTTAAGCTCGGCCCTTTTTTTAAAAAAAGTAAAGAAATGATATGTAACAGGCCTTGTCTGAGCAGAGCGAAGCTGATTTATTTTATGTGACGTCATTGATAAGACGCGTCATAAAACTATTTCTATGTGACGCGTAATTGGCTTGGGCGAGATTTGGTAAGTGGTCATGCACTTTGCCAATTTTGCCCTGTGTATCCAGTTCCAGCCTGTGGGTGACATTTTTACTTACGCTCCTTTGTTGCCGGAAAAGAGATTTGCTCAAGCACCGCACTTTGCTCTATATTAAGTACATGTAGCAAACATTGCCTGATGAGTAGAGCGAAGCTAATGTGATTGTTGTCAAATATAAAACAGCCATAAGTAAATTTCTCAAATGCCACAAAAAATGTAAAATAATATCTTTTTTCAAAATAGATTTTAATTTAGATCTAAACTGCTTGATTAATTTTGTTTTTGAAAAAAAACCAAAACAAAAAAAAACCTGCTACATGTTTAGTTTATGATTATAGATGTTGATTTGTTTTCTTATTCAGATTTTAAGTTAAAACAGGATGGCGATTTAACACCACAACACAATGCCACCAAGTTCAGGAGAATTATGGGGGCATCATTTGATGCCCTCTCAGGTGTTGGTTGATTGTCTATTGCCAACAGGTATTATTGTACCTATACAATGTAACCGTGATGTTACTTTAGAAAGAATTAAAGGAGAGCTGTGGTCAGAGGCTAAGAAATATCCGTTATATTCCAAGCTATTAGATCCAGATTCATATATATTCGTAGCCATAACCCAGGATGCAGAACGAGAGGAATTTTACGATGAGACTCGTCGACTATGTGATCTCAGACTTTTCCAGCCCATTTTAAAAGTTATGGAACCAATTGGTAACCGTGAAGAAAAAATGCTGAATTATGAAATTGGTTAGTTTTACATTGATAGGTTCCAAAAACTAAAAGAATATGACATAAAAAGACAAATGTTACAGCTACAATAAAAACAGAATGTTTCAACAAAGGGTAACATCACGGAAAAATTAGAAATATTCACACAAAAAATAATACAAACTTGAAAAACAAAAGTACATAAATATATATCATAAACAGAACTGTTCATTGTGTTTAAAAATGTTAGATTTAATGATGGACATATCCATATCATTTCACATAAATAGCTAGATATGCCCAATATCATTCATAGTTATACTTTTGTCCCCTGTCTGTCTCACCCAGGGGGGTTGGGATGGTCTAGTGGTCTAGAGTGCCGCGCTTCGATCTCTAGCTGGCTGGTCACCTCGAGTTGAGGATTGAGACTTAATAATGTATAGTTTCACTACCAGGTACTTCAAAACCTTAACTGAATTCGATTGTGAACATTTTCTGCTTTGATTACCCAATACTTTTCAAAAATATAAATGTGCAATTAATTAAATATGCCATCTATTTATTTGGGATTGCGGTAGGGGACATCATCCTCACTTGTTATTTTATTGTATGATTTGATTTCCAGGTATGCTTATTGGAATTCCTGTTAATGAGTTTAACGAGACCAAAGATCTTGAAGTCATGACTTTTAGACGCAATGTTTTGAATGTTTGTAAAGAAGCTATCAGCGTCAGAGAGCAGGATGGAGCCTTCAGTCAAGCTTTGTATGCCTACCCCCCAGACATAGAGTCATCACAGTCCTTACCCCCTCACTTGCAGCAAAAAGTGAAAAAATTTGGCGATGGTATGTTATTTTAGATTCATGGTCTGTCTGCTTATCGTAACCATGACACCTGTAACATGTGCGTTCAGCTGTTGTCTACGATAATGAAGTAATGAAAATTGCATTAGTTGTTAGCATGGGACAAAAACATGTCCTATTGTACACATCTACTCTATGCGCAAGTAAAAGAACCCTTGACATTTGGAATTCGATATAAGAGTAGGCTGCATTGTAATGCTTCTGTCCAACCAAACATTGCCTTATAGCACGCTAGGGGGTTGGGATGGCCTTGTGCTCTAGAGTGCCGCGCTTCGACCTCTAGCTTGCCGGTCACCTCTGGCTTGCGGCTGTGGTTTTGAGCCCTGGTGTGAGCGTATGTGGCATGGAGATAGGGGCGCCTTCTCAACCTCGTGGGTTTCCTACAGGCACTCCGGTTTCCTCCCACTGTTAAAGACCCCTATGCTCAAGCGAATTATTGAAATAAAATGAAATCATGTTAATCCCAAAATGACCTAGTTTGTGTCGAGTGGACGTTAAACCCCATTTCTCTCTCTCCCTTTTAGCACGCCCTCTGTGCCTCTCTTTATTAGCCTAATTGTTGAAGAAAAATAAACCCTATTTCATTTGTCCCTATTTTTGTTTCAGATTCTGTTATTATTTGTGTTTGGGTGGTTTCTGAAGACAATAATCGCTCGAAATATAGTGTAAAGCTTAGCCACCTAAAGACTCCCACAGATGTTATCGCTGAAACCATCCGTCGCAGAAGTCGTTTGATGAGCATGACTAAAGAGCATACACAGATGTGTATTGAAGAGTACAGCCAGGCGTACGTTCTGAAAGTCTGTGGATGTGACCAGTTTCTTTTACAAGATTGTCCTATAAGTCAATACAGGGTAAGATGATTGATAATTTCTCACTGTAGGGAAAACTTATTAATATAGGACGAAGGCCAGGGCGCCGTTTACACAGTGGTATGGCTGTTGTTATTCAAGGAAGATTAGGTTCAAACCTTATAGCACACTGCATGGCGTATGCCTGTCTTTATTAGCCCAGTGTGGTTTCCCCATATCAGTGATGCAGAAGGCGGGCCTGACAAGGACAGCTGCCTAGTCTTTGGGATGAGCCGAAAAACCGAGGTCCGGTGTACACATTGGCATGCACGTAAAAGATCCCTTGGCAGTTGGAATTCGATATAAGAGTAGGCCGTAGCGCCGCTGCCCGGACAAAATTTCCCTCATAGCACACTGTATGGCGTATGCCCGTCTGCATTAGCTCAGGTCAGGTGCAGAAGAGTAGGACGTTAAACCCCATTTCATTTCATTTCATTTATTAGCCCAGGTTGTGCAGAACAGTACAGCTAAAGACTCCTACGGGCAAGCGAATTATTGAAATAAAACCAAACCAAATGTCAGTCCAAAATGAATTAGTCTGTATCGAGAAGAAGACTCTCTCTAGTCGTGGTATCACACAAGAAGATCCGTCAGGATTTTAAATCTCTTTTCTAATTGAGGTGGTAGCTGTGACTCATCATTCTGGTTGAACTAAAAATTGAAGTCAGTGTATTCAAATCCATTGATGGTTGAAATCGTACTAGATAAAATCTGTAAAATGTACAAATTATTGCTTTATACGTACAAAATCCCTTGAGGGTTGAAATTTCAAAGAAGATTTCAGGTAGACAAATGTAATGCTGTCCTGGCAAAGTTTTCTCCCTTGCATTGTAAATAAAATTTGCAAAATGTTAATGGTAGTCTATAAATGGATCAAGTCTAACCAAGAGATTTTGAACTTTATTCTTTTCTAATTCTGAATTGAATTTAAATTCAGGTTATCCGTGATTGTCTTGCTGATGAGAAGATTCCACAGTTGATGTTATTGACTAAAGATAGTGTTTTTAACAGTTTAAGTGCAAGTCAGTTTACAGTGCCTTCGTATGTCCAGAGAGGTAAGAATCCTTATTATATGAGGGTTGGGGGCCGATTATACGGTTTGTATTGTCGTGCAAGTCAGTTTGCAGTGCCTTTGAATGCCCTGAGAGGTTAGAGTCTTTACACATAGTACACATTGCTAATATGTATGTAAAAGCGGCTGTTGGAATTCGATATGAGAGCAATTTGATTAAACTACAGATCTATTTCGAGTTTCATTTTTTTTTTTATATTCTTTCGATTACCTACTCTACATGAAGATCTGACCTGTTGTACTGGGAGGTTGCTTCACAGGTCATACAAGTGGCTTTTGGCCCTATGATGTCAGACATTGATTAATCAATCAGTATTGACGTTTCTAGGGGATTATCTACAGTTTCATGCAGAGCAAGCCAAGAACTTGCTGTAACAGACCGTTTTATTGGCTAATTCCTCACATCAAGTAGATGCCTGCCGTATGACAACTCTTCCAGACCCTAGTGTTGTGAAGACAATTAAAACGAATTTTGAAATATATATTTTATTATTTATGGTATCCAATCATGAGATTAATAAATTGATGAAGGTTTTATTATATTTTTTATTTTTAGGAATACAAGCTTTAGCTGAGATAAATAACCAACAAATAGTTTATACAAGTGACATCAAAACACATTTAAGAATCAAAATATCTTGTGCCTCTTACGTTAATGTCAAGGAATTTGGAAAGGTAATACCATGGCAACAACATCTTTGCTAGCCAATTGTTGTGATTCAAGGATTTCTCGGGCCATTGCTTCAGGAATGTGGGTTGGGACACAGGAGTCTGACCTTCTGTCCGTATTATATGCATCACCATACCGAACTAGACAATATATGTAATAAAAAAGAACAGGAATGCAATGCCTGTTGAAGCCTCGATTTTACCTGCTCTCGCTTCGGCACGTTTTTGTTCCACAATTCGTAATGTCAGGCAATCTAACCTCTGCCAATTCACTCAGATATGATTTTTCTTCAATCTAGCCGTTTTGATTTGCACAAATACTCCCCACAAAACGATATCATAGCCATTTGATTCCAATATTTACATTATTTTCCTTCATTGACGTTTGTCCTCAACTCCATGCGCTGACGTCATACAAAAACCTAACCAACCCCTGAAGTCTTGTATACTCCCGCCTCAAAATCATGAATATTTACTAAAACCCAGCAGAAAATGTATATTCAAACCTCTTCTTCGATTCTACACCTAAAAGTTATCAAAATTTGCCATGCAAAAAGAGGAAAATGGAATGGCAGAGAAAATCTTAAAATATCTTTGGTACTTGTTTCAGTGATCTAGTCACTGCGGATTGATTTTGTATGACGTCAGCGCATGGAGTTGAGGACAAATGTCAACGAAGAAAAATTGATGATTTTTATGCCAATACAATGACTGCATTCTCATTTAGTAATCGATTCGACAGTAACAGTGTATAGAAACGATTGACTTGGACACGAGGGCCCTTTCCCTTGGCCAGAGGGGCCCTTTTGTCTGCCTTTAGCATTTTTCTTTATAAAACACTTTTGGATGACACTTCGTGTACAGTTTGATTGCTCGATACATTGAAAAAAATAAATGTGCGATTAATTAATATGTGTCTTCTATTTATTTTGGGATTTCGGCGGGGGACATCAGCCTCACTGTTGGGTTGTTTATTATATAATTGTCTAGTTTGGTATGGTGTATGCATATAATATGAATAGAAGGTCAGATTCCTGTGGTTGGGAAGACATATGTCAGATGTGTTGCTAACCAGGAGTTTTGTAGTTCGCTCCCGGTGTTGGCTTGAGACAGTTCATCCGGATTATCCAGCATATATTCTCCTTGTCTGAGATGTGGGATGGACAGCTTGTAAAACCTACGTCCCTTGTACATGTTTGTGTGAACGTTAAAGAACCCTAGACAGTGGTTATTGTTATATGAGATTAGACTTCTCTCTAGGCATTATGATTTCCTTTCCTGGATAGAGCAGAAAGGTATCGCATTAACTCCATTTCATTGACTGTATATTGAGATTCTCATGTGTTTGTTATAGTAATACATAGAGCAGAAGAGTACCATATATTTAGATTGTCATGTATTTGTTATAGATTTACGTTAAAGCTGGGATCTATCATGGTACAGAACCATTGTGTGCAGCCAAGAATACACACCAAGAAGATTCTACTAATCCAAGATGGGATCAGTGGTTGGAGTTTCTCCTTATACCCGATATACCTCGTAGTGCTAGACTCTGTTTATCTATATGCTCAGTATCTCTGGCAAAAAGAAGAAATAAAAAGGTGAGATAGGAAGAAATTGAGTTAAACGCCAGTGCAATACAAAATTGGTTATTGTGGGATTTGGCACTAACATATGGTTGAATTTCATTACGATATGGGTTTTTATTTAGCAGTGGGAGGGAACTGAGGAGGAGGTTAGACAAGCGACCCAACTCCTTGTCAAGTAGAAGCATGGGCTCATGACCATGCTACTTGATTCAATGACTGACCTAATGATCTAAAACACATGCATCAAACTATTCAACCAACCAACCCCCAAAATAAAAAGAGAGTACTTTTAATAATTATTTGAAAATTTTGAGAGAATGCTCTTCGGAAAGTTGCCCAAGCGTCAAAAAGAGTATATGGTTCTTAAATGGTTCATAGTTATTCATCTGACTGGCATGGTTTGATGTGCTGGTGCGGGGGTTCTCACAACTTATTTTGAGTGACCCCAAAGTCACGGGACGGGTGTTATGGGGGCTGTCTTCCAGAAAGTTTTTGAAAGTTGACTAGCAGAAGAAACTTACTCTTTGAATTCATAAACAGACATTGAAACTCAAAATAAGTCGCGACCCCATGGTAACAGGGCATCGTGCGACCCCATTTAGGAACTGTGATGCTAGAGGAAGCAATAGTTGTTGGCAGTTGAATGTATGATAATATTCTGGGGTATTCTATTTTAAACTTTTCTGTCCTAGTGTTCGTTTAAAGTTCTGTATTTTCTAGATCCATTATACTCTGGAGTGGGGTAATGTACATATATATCTATTCTAGGTTGGAGTAACTTGCATATATCTATTCTAGGTCCACTATGCTTTAGCGTGGGGTAATCTACAGATGTTTGACTTCAACAGTCGGTTGTCATCAGAAAAAGTCAGCCTTCATTTATGGCCGATGCCTCAAGGAATGGATGACTTATTGAATCCTATCGGTTTGCCAGGTGAGAACATTACTTTCTGAAATTTGACATTATCTTATTTTGTTATTTCTGCAATTTAAAGAGGTAATATTGGTGTGCACGTAAAAGGTCCCATGACAATTGGAATTCAATATAAAAGAAAGCTGTAGTGCCGGGCAAAATTTCTTTCACAGCACATTGTAGTCTGTATGGCATATAGCCCAGTCAGAGCAAAACAGTAGGATGTTAAACTTGAAGGTTGGGTTTTGATTCCCCAAATGTACATGGCAAGGATTAGGGTTGTCCCTGTCCAGCCAGGTTGGGTTTTTTCCGGGTCCTCCGGTTTCCTCGCACGCCTCAAGACCCCATACCACAATTATTGTAATAAAATTGAACCATATGTTAGATGTTAGTCTCAAAATGACCATGTTTGTGATTGAGTGCCATTTAACCCTCCCTCTCTGTCTTATTTCAAAATTTATTAATTAAGATCATGTTTTAGATAGATTTCAGTCATAGTAATTTTTTCTGATTTGTTTTATTTATTTCTAGGCTCGAATCCAGATAAAGATTGTCCATGTTTAGAAATAGAGTTTGATAGATTTGCTCATCCAGTCGCCTATCCTCCTGATTCATTACTACAACAAATAGGTCATATAGCTTTATCTAAAGAAAATCAACATTATCATGACCAATTATCTTTGGTAAGAAACTTTTTATTAATTTGATCAAAAAGTTTTTGGTTCGCTAAATTCTACATGAAAATAGTTTTGGATTATCAAGAATTGATTCCTTTTGGTGAACAAAGAAGCATTTAATAACTGCAGAGATGAATAAACTGTAGCATATATTTATGGAAATACTCTTTGAAACGGTGCCTAAATAAATAAGTAGCTGTTTTCCATAACTATGTGCTATAATTTACATAGTAATAATAGTTAATGAAATTTATAAGATTTTAAATTGATTTTTCAATGTTTACATGTTTGTCTTGTTTGTATTTTGGTTTATTTATTTGACAGACCGAGTCGAAGGAGAAGGAAGAGAGAGAGTTGAATTTATTAGATGAAATAATATCTCGGGATCCGTTATCAGATATATTAGAACAGGATAAAGATATTTTATGGAAGAGAAGGTAGATATTTTATCTATTGAACCCCTAGACCTAATTAGGGCCTAATTAAGATATTTTATGGAAGAGAAGGTAGATGTTCTAATGAAAGGATTATCTATTAATCCCATGTATTACAGAGAACACAAAATAACTCACAAACTATTATTCTAGTCAAAATTAGTGCTGTGTATTGCCACTGCAGTCAGGATACTATATGTATTGCGATTCAGGGGCTAAGATACGATTTGTATCACTATTCATAACCAGGTTGATATTAGCTCAGTCGTAGTAGAACTGTAGGATGTTGAACCCCGTTTAATTTCATTTCATTTATGCCCTTTATTGTGAAATGAAATGGGGTTTAACATCCTACTGTTCTGTACCAAACTGGACTAATGAAGGCGGTCCCTTTGATGTGGTAATTATCAAATACAAGATTTTTGAAAATTTATCTTTCAGAGAGAATTGTTTAACAAGACCAAATTCCCTACCTAAATTATTGTTATCCGTGAAGTGGCAAGAGAGAAAAGATGTTGCACAGGTTACTAGTCATTATTTGAATATTGTCAATATTGAATTTTAAAAGTCAGTATTTTCATAAAATATCATGAATTGAAGACTTTGTAGCATCCTCTGATGGTGATATAAACAACCCAGTAGTCAAGCAGTTTCACGAGGGTATTATCATTCAACTATCCCTGTTTTAAAACAGGAGTATTATTGAAATAAAATTGAACCTTGTGTTGGTCCTGAAGTTACCTAGGCTGTGTTGAGTGGACATTAAAACCAATTTCTCTCTGTAGGATTTAGCCTTTGCTTTAAAGATACATTATGGGAGATTTTGACAAGGAGTTAGCCATTCTTGCTATAAAAGTTCAAAAATAGATGTTGAAACAAGAATATATTGAAAATTTCAGTCAAATTACTTTATCCTGAACAAAGTTGTTACCACTATAATTTTTTACTAGAAACTTCATCGACACCCTTTTTCCACTATGGCCGATTGTTGATTGACAGGCGTTAACTCCACCTACATAGTCTCGATCATCAAGTAATGTTTAAACGGTATCTAGTGAAGCTTGTGTATAGCCTCGGTCATCACTGTCTTTTATGAATAATTTCTGGAAGTATGATGACGTCAACGTCACGGAGAAACCCCACCCACGACGCCATAGTGATTAAATCAGTCGAAGAAATCCTGTTTTAATCCGAGCCCAATCCAAGCCGTCCGTGGGTCTACAGTGTTCATTTTGGGCTTGTTGTTTAAATAAAGATCTGATTTATAATTTCTATGACATCTGAGGCTCAAAGGAAGACCGACAAAAGTCAGTTTTTGCTCTTCCATAATGTATGTTTAAGTATGCATAACGGTTTCACGAGCATATCGCATAAACTTTTCAAGATAGCTTTATAAAACATTGTGTACTCTATCAACCTGTTTTAGCAGTTGTTCATTTGCTATTTCCTAATAAAAAATTTATCAGATTAAATAATGAAATCTTAATACGGCATTTAGTAATTGAACATGTAATATGAAACACAAATTTATATGGAAAACACTGAGTTTATTTCACACTACGTTTCAGCAAGTGCCTCTTGTCGTTCTCACTTGCGAATGACAAGAGGCACTTGCTGAAACGTAGTGTGAAATAAACTCAGTGATTGCTTTCCCCATAAATTTGTGTTTTATAGGATTTAAAAATACCTAATGGTTTTGACAAATTCTTTTCCAGCTGTATCTATTAATAGATAGATGGCCAGTTGTTGAACCTGAAGTTGGTTTAGAATTATTAGATTGTTCGTTCTCTGATCTCAAAGTTCGTGAATTTGCTGTGTCCTGTTTAGATAAAGGAATGACAGATTATAAACTATCACAATATTTATTACAACTTGTACAGGTGAGATAACAAAATAAAATCTTTGATTGCTTATAAATGTACAGGTAACACAACAACCTTGTACAGGTAACACAACAACCTTGTACAGGTAACACAACAATCATGTACAGGTAGATCAACCAACTTGAACAGGTAGATCAACCAAATTGTACAGGTAGATCATCCAACTTGGACAGGTAGGGCCACAAACATGTACAGGAAGGACAATAAACTTGCAAAGGTAGATGAACCAACTTGTGAAGGTAAGGCCAGAACCTTGTGCAGATAGAATGGTTACATGTAGCTTGTGCGTGCTGTATCATAAGGTCTGCCATTGAGTCAACTGGCGTGGTTTCATTTCTCCGGTTGTATGTGACAAGGAGTAAGGTCACCTGTCCAACCTCATGGGTTTTCTTCAGGCCCTCCGGTTTCTTCCCACTGCAAGCCAATTATTGAAATAAAATTGAAACATGTTAGACCCAAGTGGACGTTAAACTCCATTTCTCTCTCCCTCTGTTGAACCAACTGCCACACAGATCTACCGGCCTGCCTAGCCTCTACTGCTCTTTTAAGGGAGTTTTGTCATTCCCCCTCTCGTCTCCTAAACTGATATATTTAGAGAATTCAACAACAACTTGTTTATTCCAGGCTTTAAAGTATGAACCATATCTAGAGAATCCATTAACGTCCTTCTTGTTAAAAAGAGCTCTCCTGAATCAAAGAATTGGAAACTTCTTTTTCTGGCATTTAAAGTAAGTACACAATTCTTCAATATGAGGAGGGGGGGGGGGCGTTTGGTTTAATGTGGATCATAATGTCTGTCATTGAAGAAAGTGTGTTTTCTCCTGTCCTCTGGATTCCTCCTATGCACAACTTCCGTAATCTGGGAAAAACCTAGTAACTCTGTAGTTTTGAGTAAGCTTATGAATATATAACCAATTTGATTTTGTCTTTTTAAATGGAGATAATTAGAAGCCTTGTCGATGAAGGAGGAAAAACCCTAGTATTATATACATACTGAGTCCAAATATGGGTCTAATTCAATTTTCACCAAAATTTAACTTGCTAGGTTTTTCCAGATTACGGGAGACAAACAAAATATTGAAATAAAACTGAACCATCTGTTGGTTGGAAAATATGAGGTGGATGGCTGAATGGTTAGCACGTGCGTGCTGTATCATAAGGTCTATCATTGACTCAACTGGCGTGGTTTCGATTCCCTGGTTGTATATGACAAGGAGTAGGGTTGCCTCTCCAATCTTGTGGGTTTTTCCTCCCACTGCCAAAGATTGAACCATGTGTTAGTGCCAACCTAGTTTGTGTTGAATGGATAAACCCCATTCTCTCCCTCTTTTCAGATCTGAAATGCACCAGACATCTATTAGACTACGATTTGGTTTAATATTGGAAGCTTATAGTCGAGGTTGTGGTTCTCATCTTAAAGTGCTGATAAAACAGGTGGAATCGCTAGATAAACTCACCAAACTTACCGATATGTTGAAATCAGAAGTAAAAGATGTGAGTCAAGTGTTTATATTTATTAGATTTACCTTAATATTTGACTTCACTCCAGTTCCGGAAGCCACAGTGGCTCAAAGAGTAGGATGTTGGGCCGCTAACCCAGAAGTCCTGTGCGCTTAGAGAAACTTTATTGGGATTTTTCGGGGCGTTTCCCCTTTGTTCGTGGTACAGGACAGAGTAGCATGCACATAAAAGATCCCTTGATAGTTGAAATCTGATATAAGAGTAGGCTGTAGTACCCCTTCCGGTCAAAATTTTTTATTTTTTTTTTTATTTTTAAATGAATGTATTTCTTATTTATCAGATTATTTCAATATGATCAGATATTTATCATAAAATGACTATATTTCAGGATGATCAGATGAAACGGTTACACGAACAGTTACAACAACCTGATTATCAAGAAGCTCTACATCGTGTTAATTCACCCTTGTGTTGTGGTCATATATTAGGTGATATCAAGTAAGTCGTACTATTCACACTTGTGTTGTGGTCATATATTGGGGGATATCAAATAAGTTGTAATATTCACCATATATATATTAGGTGATATAAAGTAAGTCATAGTATTCGCCATTGTGTTGTTGAAATATCGTAAGTTATAATATTTCTCTACAATTCACACAAATAAGTTTGTCTTTTTTTTAAAAGATAGATTATGTAAGAGGTAAATCTTCCTATTGCAGATCTTTCTTTAGACCTAAAATGTGATATATATTTTTAATAAGACATTTATTCACATGACAAGCCCATTATCAACTCTCAAGATTATTGGATGGGCATGATATTGATCGAAAAAATTTAATAATGGATAATGGAGCAATGGTAGCAATGAAAATCAAGATTACGCTTTTCTTATGAAAACTACAAACATAGATAACTTCGCTTAGAATAAATAAATACTTTGACTGTAGTTTTTAATGTATTTATTTTCCATTATCAGGGGGTTGGGATGGCCTAGTGGCATGGAGATAGGATGTGGCATGGAGATAGGTGCGCCTTCTCAACCTCGTGGGTTTCCTCTGGGCACTCTGGTTTCCTCCCACTGCTAAAAACCCCTACGAGCAAGTGAATTATTGAAATAAAATTAAAAACCATAGGCCCTATGTTAGTCCCGAAATGACCTAGTTTGTGTCGAGTGGACCTTAAACCCCATTTCTCTCTCTCTCCATTATCAACGTCAAACTATTATCGCAAGAACTGTCAGCTCTTAATCTAAATTTTACATAATGCATCTTGAATTCAAAAATCCATGACTATTTTTCAGGAAAGATTTTTGTAAAGTAATGCCGTCCAAGAAACGTCCCTTATGGTTAGTGTGGAACAATCCAGATCCAATGGCTGATATAGCCGATCCTGATTTTCAGATTATATTTAAAAATGGAGATGGTAAGACAGTAAATTTTAAATGATGGGTTTTCACTTTGTATCTAAATGTATTAAAATAAAGCCTTAAAATAGATTATATCCATAAATAGTCCTACCTTGTTAAAGAATAATCCTATTAATCCAATAATTTGCTATTGCCAGTTGAGAAATTGGCAAAAATATCATTTTCAACTTCGAACTAGCGCCTCATCCACTTAGCCACCGTGACCACCACCATCCACCCCCCGTGTCTAAATTAGACCAGTCGGTGCAGAAAAATAGGATTTCATTTCATTTGTTCAAATATTGTTTTATCTGTTTTGTTTTATTCTATGCACAGATTTGAGACAGGATATGTTAACGTTACAAGTTATTAAATTAATGGATTCAATATGGAAAGGTGAAGGGTTGGATCTCAGGTAGGATTTAATACAATCGCATCAAAATACACATCTATAATTCTTTTCGTTTATTTTTTACTTTCAATGGCCTACTCTACATGAAGATCTGACCAGTTGTACTGAACGTCAGACATTGATTAATCAATCAGCTTTAAAGTTTCTAGGGATTTACCCACAGCTCTGTGCATGGCATGTCAAAAAGCTGCCGTAACAGGCAGTTTCATTGGCTAATCCCTCACTTCAACCGGAACACAGGTTATGTAACAACTCTTCCAGATGCCAGTAAAACGAAATTTTCAACTTTAAAAAACAAAAGAAATAGGATCTGTGTTTTAATGAGATTGGAATTATCAATGATACATAACAAGGTAGCCACAGTGGCTCAGTGAGTAAAGCGCTGGCTCATTCACCAGGAGGTCCATCGTCGATCTTGGTATTGGTTGTGAAAGTTCACCCAAGATTTTTTAGCGTGGTTTTCATGATCAACATAAGGCACCATTCCTTTTTTATACGTCCACATTCATAATGTGAACGTATTATGCCGTCGCCCCTGTCTGTGTGTGTGTGTGTGTGTGTGTCTGTGGTTCGCCTACAGGGCGCAATTCTTCATGGATTTTCTTCAAACTTGGTATACTTATTCCTTATACCCCAAGGAAGATCCCTATTGTTTTTGGGGCATGCCCGACCCCCAGGGGCCGAGCCACGCCCATTTCTAGTATTTGTTTGTTTGTCGTCTACAGGCCACATTTCTTAACTTATAATCTTGAAAGTTTGCATACATATTCTTTGTACCCTAAGGAACATCCCTATCGTTTGGGGTGTATGCCCCACCCCCAGGGGCAGAGCCACGCCCATTTTTTTTCGTGTGTCTTTGTGTCGCCTACAGGGCGCAATTCTTACTGGATTTTCTTCAAACTTGGTACACGTATTCCTTATACCCTAAGGAAGATCTCTATTGTTTTTGGTGCATGCCCGACCCCCAGGGATAGAGCCACGCCCATTTCTAGTATGTATTTGTTTGTCGTCTACAGGCCACATTTCTTAACTTATAATTTTGAAACTTAGCATACACATTCTTTGTACCCTAAGGAACATCCCTATCATTTGGGGTGCATGCCCAACCCCCTGGGGCAGAGCCACACCCATTTTCTTATCGTGTGTCTTTGTGTCGCCTACAGGCCGCAATTCTTATTGGATTTTCTTTAAAACATTGTATACTTACTCTTTATACTGTAAGGATGATCCCTATCGTTTGGGGTGTATGCCCCACCCCCAGGGGCAGAGCCACGCCCATTTTCTTTTCATGAGTCTTTATGTCGCCTACAGGGCGCAATTCTTACTGGATTTTGTTCAAACTTGGTATACGTATTCCTTATACCCTAAGGAAGATCTCTATTGTTTTTGGTGCATGCCCGACCCCCAGGGACAGAGCCACGCCCATTTCTAGTATGTATTTGTTTGTCGTCTACAGGCCACATTTCTTAACTTATAATTTTGAAACTTAGCATACACATTCTTTGTACCCTAAGGAACATCCCTATCATTTGGGATGCATGCCCAACCCCCTGGGGCAGAGCCACACCCATTTTCTTATCGTGTGTCTTTGTGTCGCCTACAGGCCGCAATTCTTATTGTATTTTCTTTAAAACTTTGTATACTTACTCTTTATACTCTAAGGATGATCCCTATTGTTTGGGGTGCATGCCCAACCCCCAGGGGCAGAGCCACGCCCATTTTCTTTTTGTGTGTCTCTGTGTCGTCTAGAAGCCACAATTCTAACTGGATTTTCTTAAAATCAGCGTGGTACTTGGTTTATGTATTCCTTATAGCCTGAGGGCGTCCACTATTGATTTTGATGAATGTCCCGACCCCCAGGGGCAGAGCCACGCCCACTTTTTGCCTTTAGTGTTAGGAAGGCACAATTCTGAATGGATTATCTTGGTATAGTTATTCCTTATACTCTAAGGACGACAACTATTAATGTTGGTGCACGACCCTCAACGCTAAACAAACCAAACGCCTAGCCTTCTTGACAAAGTACCATATCAATCAAAGCAGGAATGTGGACGTATATTGTAGCGTTAGCGTTATGTTTTTTCTAAGAAATAAGACTGGCCTGGATGTCTACCTTAATTTCTCTTGGTGTGGGATAAAAAACAAGCAGTAGAATTCAGTGTAAAACATTAAACCTAATTTCATTTCTCTTCTAGTCTGTCAGAGCATTGTAATCCTTAGGTCGATGGTTCATATGGGGGGTTGGGATGGCCTAGTGGTCTAGAGTGCCGCGCTTCGACCTCTAGCTGGCCGCTCACCTCTGGCTTGCGGCTGTGGTTTTGATCCCTGGTGTGAGCGTATGTAGCATGGAGATAGGGGCGCCTACTCAACCTCGTGGGTTTCCTCCGGACACTCCGGTTTCCTCCCACTGCTAAAGACCCCTACGTGCAAGCAAATTATTGAAATAAAATTAAACCATATATTAGTCCCAAAATGACCTAGTTTGTGTCGAGTGGACGTTAAACCCCATTTCTCTCTCTCTCTCATTTCTTTTCATGATATATATGAGGGTTCATTGCTTTATTTTCGGGTTATTCTTAAGATGAACGTGAAGGTTCATTGCTTTATTTTGTGGTTAATTTCATGATGAATATGAGGATTCATATAATTATTTTCCTGATGACTGTATTGTTATAATTACAGAATGATACCGTATGGTTGTATGTCGACTGGTAAAGACGTGGGTTTAATAGAAGTTGTCCGTAATGCTAAAACTATAACATCTATACAATCTCGTGGTGGGGCTCGGGCTGCTATTCAGATGGATTCATCACAACTTCATCGCTGGATAAAAGAAAAAAATGCAGACAGGTAGAAATTTGACAATATTCAAATATTTGTAGGTCGAGGACTGTACAGTACAGTGACACTTACGATTGGCCCCTGGATCCATTCGCTTGGACTGTACAGCAAAAAGGATGCTTTCGATTGGCCCCTTTAATAGTTTGAATTTGAAATATGAGTAGGCTGTAGAACCTCTGTCCTGGCAAAATTTCCCCCATAATGCATTGTGTGGCGTAATCCCATCTTTATTATCTCAGTCAATTCTGAGAAGTAGGACATTAAAACCCATTTCATTTCATTTCATTTTAGATATGATCAAGCTATAGATACATTTACACGGTCGTGTGCTGGATATTGTGTGGCTACGTTTGTCTTGGGTATTGGCGACAGACATCCAGAAAATATTATGGTCACAGAATCTGGACAGGTAGGAAAATATTTGAAATACAGTTCTATTTTTAGCTCAGCGCCAGTGATTCTAAAGCATTATGCAAATTGTATGCACATCTGTTTTATCATCATCATCATCATCATCTCCTTATAATATCATCATCATCATCAAAATGCTAAACATTTAGCTCATTGCAACCAAAAGGTATGAACAGGTTTCCAGGTTTCATTTTGAAATAACTTGTGGAAATAGTTTGCTAGATGTCTATGACGGACACATTGTCACAAACTATGAAGATTATCGACAATATCAACTGCTGTCTTTGTTCACTAGAAATTCAAAGCATGTGCATTCTCGTTAATTAGGGCTGATAACTTAAAACATCAACAGTTGCCATGGGAGAAATAACCTGGAGTTGTGGAAAAGTACGAAAAAAATTCTGACCATAATCCACATTCGACAAAAGAAACTATATAATTAAAAGATAATTTAAGAAATAAAGTTGATGTATTTATGATCAAATTGGAAGTAGAGCAGAAATTTCATATTGAAATGGAACATAAGAAATGTGGGCAAGTGCATACAAGGGAGGTAACTATGTGTGCTGCACCTTTAACTCATATTATCTCCCCTTAGACCACAGACCATTACTATTTTCTACAGTAATTTTGTATTTTTTATAATCAAATATTAAATAAAACTTTCTTTCTTCACATTTTAATGTTTTTATTCAGGTATTCCATATAGACTTCGGTCACTTTTTAGACCATAAGAAAAAGAAATTTGGGATCAATCGAGAACGGGTACCATTTGTATTAACAGAAGATTTTATACGAGTTATATCTAAAGGTGTTGACCAACCAGCTAAACAGAAGGAATATGTCAAGTAAGTAAAACAGTTTGATGATATAGAAATAAAGTGAAATTTTTTACTGAATGGCGCCGCTACGGCTCGCTCGTATTTCGAATTACAACTTTTAAGGGTTCTTTTATGTGTACGTCAATGTGTATATTGTACCTCAGCTTTTCATGCCATCCGAACGACTTAGACACTGTCCTTGCCAGGCCTCCATCCTGCATCTTTGACACAGAATCTTTCTCAGCCAACATTGGGAACGAACCAGAGACTTGGTTAACGAGCCAGCGTCTTACTCACTGGCTTGGTTTCAATTTCCTGTTTGTAAGGACGCCTGTCCTGCCCCGCGGGTTTTTTCCGGGTCCTTCGGTTTCCTCTCACTGCTAAATACCACTACACGCATGCAAATTATTGAATTAAATTGTACCATAAGTTTGTTCCAAAATGGCCTAGTTTGTGTTAAATGGATGTTAAATTCTCTCTCAGTTGTACTTTGTGTTGCGGGGGGATGGTTTAACGTTATTAAGTCAAGTGATGTGGTTTCGTTCCCTGCTTGTACATGACAAGAAGAAGGGTCGGCTGTCCAACCAGTTTACTCCCACTACTATTGACCACTACTAAATGAAATTGAACCTTATGTTAGTTCCAGAATGACCTAGTTTGTGTTGAGTTACTTTTAAACCCCATTCTCGTCTTTCTCTGCAGTCCTCAATGTTTAAATATTTCGATGAATTTAAGTATTTCTCTAATTATTTTCCAGATTTCAAGAATTGTGTGTCTCTGCCTACATAATATTGCGAAAACATTCTCATTTGATAATTACCCTGTTTACTCTCATGTTGTCATGTGGTATACCAGAACTTCAATCATTGGATGATATAGGTTACGTGAGAAAAACATTAGCCGTTGAAAAAGATGAGGAGGCTGCCATCAAATATTTCATCACTCAATTCCGAAATGCTTATGGTGTATCGTGGACCACAAAATTTGATTGGATGTGTCATAATCTGAAGCAATGGTTATAAAGATTGTTGATTGGCTGTTTGATAAACGGAAACAATGGTTGTGACATAATCATAATCTTAAGCAAGGGTTGTGACATAATCTGAAATGATGGTTGTGTCTTAATCAATGGTTGTTTCATAATCAGTGGTTGTTTGATAATCTATTGATGCTGGTCTGTGCAGGTTTCATCGTTTTCGATGGATGTTTCATAATCCTAGACAATGGTTAAGCCATAAATAGTCTGGATCTTAGACTTCAGATAGTCTAACATTGGTAGGAGATTTTCATTTTGTCAGTTGTCACGCTTTCAATTTAGGTTTTATCCATTGCTATTTATTATAGTGCCATGACAATCACTTACTTGCTTTATCTAGACCTACCTGATGAATGAGCCTACTGGAAACTTCCATATTCTATTGGACACGTAAATATGGAGTTACCTCTCCTTTAATACGGTAAATTGGAAGGTGCAGTATTTAATGAGAAATAGAATATTTTTTACGTGATTTAAGAAAGATGATCTGTGTCGCTTTTGCTAAATATATACTATCCAAACACATTAGCACAAATAGAATGTTGCATGCACTATTTCACGAATAAGATAAAAGGTACGCCGATATGTTATCTGTGTGAGCTTTACATCATATTTGTTCTAAATACAGTATACCTATCAACCATCCTATAATAAAACGGTGAAATGCTTGATGTGTCATTTATCGCTATGGAAACAATGTGAAAGTTTAAACTGAAATATCAATTAATCCGAGTACAGTACATATATATTAGCCATGAGAAATTGGATAATTTGATGATAATACAAATGATGCACCAAGCCTTTAAGAAATTGTGTATATTGACTTCCTTGTAATTGTGTGCAAACTGTGATGTCGTTGTAAATAATTTGTTTGTAATATTCTATAGAAGTTATAAAGATACATTATGGGAGATTAGATAAAGAGCTGGCAGTTCTCACTATAATAATTATTAATCTCAATATTAAGGAGAGCAATTTAGCTAATTTGCAGGAGTCTTTAATGACTCCCGCGAAGGAAAGCCGATGTGTGTCGAGGGGAGTAGGAGTCAAAGCTTCCCTTAAACGTGATGGACTGATTATAGTCTTGATAAGTTGATTAATGTTCAATTAATAAAGACCTGCAATAGGCAGATTTAACACTTGCATAATGTATGTTTAACACGTATTATAAATTTCTTTATTAGTACCATTACATACAATATGTACCATGGATCTCAAAATGATTTTATTCATATTCGTGCTTGTTAGTTTATAAACGATCCAAAAGTGATATTCAACAGAAAATTGTTGACCAATTTTCAAAAACTAAACGGCAAATGTAGACTTCCAAAACAATAAAAATGAATAATTCAAATTGAAGACTGGTTAGTGCCAATGTACAAGAAGAAAAAACAGGGCCGGATGACAAGGCATCAAGGGACATATTTGGCCCTCTCAAATGTAGTGGCAGGGTCTTCTTGCGGGCTGGATGACAAGGCATTGCGGGCCATAGTTTGATTAAATTCTGATGAGGAACGGAGGTTTTTATTTTGTAGAATGATCGCTACTGGGCTAAATGATTTCTCATAAACATCTCGCATTTAAAGTAGCAAAGTCTCTAACTCAGTATCATCCAAATTCTTTGACATTGAAAACACAAATTATTTGTCAATTTAAATCAACATTGATGTTGTGATCTTACCAGGAAAAGATGTGCTTCTGATATCCAATATTTAAGACAGAATAAACATTTTACCATTGGTACACGACTCATTACCATAATGTGTATGATTTCTAATCAGTACTTGATAAATAAGCCTTTGCCACATTTCGGGATTCATTCAAATATATTTCCTGTAATGGTGTAAAACATTTGCTTGTGGCAAATGAGACTGTTTTTATCTTTTTATTTTTTAAAATAAAAACGGGTCATGAGGCCCTGTTTAAGTGACCCAGAATATTTTTTTGTATGGCCGTATAATTTTGTCAGCAGTAGGCAAGTTGTGACACATCCAGGCTTTTATCTAATATACGCTTGCTTCAAGTATGTAATATTACACATGCATATATAATCTATAGACACTTTTAAAACTTTCTGGATATTTAGGGACCATTTCACATAGTGCTATAAAAAATAGGGTTGGGTGGTCGAGTGGTTTAATAAGGTTTGTCGTTGAATCAAGCAGTGTGGATTTGATTCGCTGTTTGTACGTGACAAGGAGCAGTTTCGCCTGTGCAACCTCATGGGTTTTCTTTCATTACTAATGTCCCCTATGTGCATTCAATTATTGAAATACAACCGAACCAGTTGAGATTATAGTGCTATAACAAAAGAAGGGGGTTGGATGAACTAGTGGTTTAATGCGTGTGTATGAAATCATAAGGTCTGTCATCGAGTCAAAAGCGGTGCGGTTTTGATTCTCCACTTGGACGTGAGTAGGTCACCTGACCAACCTGATGGGTTTTCTCGAAGTCTTCCCATTGTCAAAGATCTCTACACGCAAGCTAATTATTGAAATACAATCAAACCATATGTTAGTCCCAACATTACCTAGTTTGTGACGAGTAGAGTGAAACCCTATTTGTCTTTCTCGTTATAAAAAATCTTTTCATATTTTACACGTTTCGGTAATCTGTGTTTTATATTATGTAATTATTGTAACCTGTCAGTGGCATGCAGGGGTTAATGACGTCGGGGTCCAACATCAATCTCGAAACCAGAAAAATTTTTGAAGAAGTTATTTTAATCTTGGTTGGATGTACCCCCCGGGCCACCCCCACCTTCCTCACACTCGGCACGCCAACGTTGCCTATTCTTACATATATGCAACCCCCTAACTGAAAAATAAGTCAGAAACTGCAAATCATCGTTTACGATATATGAACAAAAATGTTGAAATGGGTAAAAATGTGAAAAAAATCAGTTTGCTTTATTTGTCAAATCTAAACATTTTATTAAAATAATATTTAAGCTTTTTTTTTTACATTTTTGTTCATAACATAAATATTTGCGACTCATTTTCTATCATGTGTGACATGTATGTAAAAGTTTGTGTACAACTGTTATAAATTGTCGTGTAAAGTTGTGATTGTATCATCACTTGGAATTCTCATCTTTAATTTACTAATTATTATTTCATCTTTGTTAATATTTGTTACCATGGTAATCACTCTAACATTATATATCAATATAAATAAACATTTTTATGCTATATATCCTAGTTTTGATTTGTGGGAGCTATATTAGGGGTGAGGGGGAGAATGGTTAGTATGTCTGCACAGTATTATAAGGTCTGTCATTGACTCATTCAACTGCCGTGGGTTTTGATTTCTCGGTTGTACATGACAAGGGGAACGGTCGTCTGTCCAGCCGCTTAGGTTTTCTGTGTTCTCCAGTCTCCTTCCACAAATAAAGGGGGGTTGGGATGGCCTAGTGGTCTAGAGTGCCGCGTTTCGACCTCTAGCTGGCCGGTCACCTATGGCTTGCGACTGTGGTTTCGAGCCCTGGTGTGAGCGTATGTGGCATGGAGATAGGGGCGCCTTCTCAACCTCGTGGGTTTCCTCCGGGCACTCCGGTTTCCTCCCACTGCTAAAGACCCCTACGCGCAAGCGAATTATTGAAATAAAATTGAACCATATGTTAGTCCCGAAATGACCTAGTTTGTGTTGAGTGGACGTTAAACCCCATTTCTCTCTCTCTCTCCTTCCACAAATAAAGAACCCAACAGACAAGAGAATTGTTGAAATAAAATTGAAAACTATGTAAGTCTTGAAAAGATCTAGCTTGTGTGGAGTGGACGTTAAACACCATTTGTCTCTCTCTCTCTCTTTAGGGGCTATTGATGGTATATTTTATACTGTCAATGAATGAATGAGTATAAGAGGAGTAATAGTGAGGTGAAAGTGATGTGTAAATATATAATTGTAGTAACCTAACATTGATTGTTCTATTGACAACACCTGTCAGGTGTGACAATCGATACAACAACTACAAATACCGTATTACTGTACATACACACTGTATGTTTACCTTAACCCTTTTGCTGCAAAAACACTACGACATTAAACCCCATTTCTCTCTCTTTCCCGAGGGATTGGATGACCAAATGGTTAGCACATGCGTGCTGTATCATAAAGCCTGTCATTTAGTCAACTGGCGTAGTTTCGAATCCTCGGTTGTAAGTGACAAGGAGTAGGGTTGCCTGCCCAACCTTGTGGGTTTTCTCCAGTTCCTCCGGTTTCTTCCCACTTTTAAAGACCCCTACTCGCAAGCAAATGATTGAAATAAGATTATACCATATGTTAGTCCCGAAATGACCTAGTTAGTGACGTTAGTCCCGAAATGACCTAGTTAGTGTCAAGTGGACTTTAAACCCCCATCTCTCTCTCTCTCCCTCTTTGTGTCTGGGGACTGACAATCCTCCCCACACTCCGATCAACCCCTCTATTTTACACTGGCAATTACTGAATGAGCATAAGAAGAGTAGGGAGAGAGAAATGGGGTTTAACATCCACTTGACACAAACTAGTTCATTTTGGGACTGACATGGTTTTTAATTTTATTTCAATAATCACTTGCACGTAGGGGTCTTTAGCAGTGGGAGGAAACTGGAGGATCCAGCGAAAACCCATGAGATTGGACAACCAGGAATTCAAAACCACACCAGTTGACTCAATGACAGGCTTTATGATAAATCCCACCCTCCAAGAAGAGTATGGGTGGCTGAATGGTCTAACGCATGTGATTGTGCTTTGGATTATATAGTCAAGTGGTCTGGTTTTGATTCGCAGGCTTGTATGGGAGAAAGAGTAGGGTCACCTATCATCTAATTTTCCCCCACTGCTAAAGACCCCTAGTTACAAGCAATTTATTGAAATAAAACTTGAACAATATTTTAGTCTCCAAATGACCTAGTTTGTGTTGGGTGGACATTAAACTCTCTCTTTCATAAACCCCGTTTACATTACAAATTTTAAGCATGCCAGGTACCGTTCCTGTTACGGCACTGTTAATTTTTTTGTAGTGTAAACGGGTAAAACACAAACTTGCCAATCTGGGCCACTGAAGTGAGGTGGTCTCGGAACCGTACTAAGAACGGCTCAATTCAAATTTTCGTAGTGTAAACGTTAACCGGTCTGAGTACGGATTACTGCGCATGCGCCAAATGAACCTTGACCTTTTTTCCCTGCAGTCATCATAATTGTTTTCATCTGGGTAATTTGTACAAGGGCTGAAATTAACTTTACTGTGAATAGTTCCACATTTGGCACGCTTGGCACGGTTCTGAGACCGGTTATTTTAGAGTGATGTAAACGGGTCCATTTCTTGAAATTTATCGCGGCCTGGTACCGTACCTAGTACGGCACGCTTATCCTCCAAGTGTAAACGGGGCTTTAGAGACATATATCTACTCCCCATCTCTCTCTCCCTCCCTCCCTCCCTCTCTCTCTCAGTCTCTCTTCGACTTATACTTACAACCCCATATTCTCTCTCTTTCAGAGTTAGACTTACAAACCATTCACTTATAATCAGTTCTTCATTCAATTAATTAATTAATTAATTGCCTTCTTAATTCAATATTTAATCTTTGAATAACACTAATATTTTAGACTCAATGAATATAAATAATTACGTCTAAGATGGTTAAACATGCTCGTGAGTGGAAGCTATGCTGTTTATCTGATAAAACATAAGTGTTGTCGCCATCATTTAAGATTTCCCGGTCATGACCTGACTAAATACATGTCAGTCAATACAAATACAAATAACCACGCCCCCCTTTAAGCCATCCAGAGGTCAAGTGGTAACCCGGAAGTAATAGTATTGAGTGTCTGATTGCAAGATGGCGAGGGGTGAAAACAAAGATCGGGTTGTTGTCATCATAACAAGTCTCTGATTACAACACGCGTATTGCTAGAGACATGTCTAAGTACAGCACACGATGCATTTATTGAAACAAAAGAAACATTCGGATATAAACGATGACATGGAACCGCTGGAACAAAAGGAGTCGGTTGCAAAATATCAGCGCACTGACTCGGGTTCCGACTCAGTGTTTGTGGCCGAGTTGAGAAAAGAAAATTTTCGCCCGGATGATTTACCGGACGGTGCCTGTTACAGGCCCAAAAGTGTGTCTACCTCAGAATCTAATGACCAAACAGCAGTTCGACCAGCAAAGGTAAATATTATTTGTTGATAAACAATGTTTTTGCTGTTAATTTTCATTCATGAAATATTTATTTTGTTTACATTATTTACAATTTAACGTAAACGTACATGTACCGGTATCTGGAGAAATAATAAAAAAATGATGGAAAAGCCAAAAGTAAAAGGATTCCTACATTTGCTTTCAGACTGATCAACATCATAAATTCAATGTTGAACTTTTGATATGTGTACATTCTTTGGATATTTCGGAACATAAAAAAAATGATTTCCACAACCACAGCTGATAATACACATGGCTATTGATTATGTTTTTGTTACTCTTGTCGTTAGAGCAAGACGGATGCCGAAGGGCCTGACAACGGATGGCATATGATTGTTCGAATGGGACATACATGTAAAACCAAGGTCCTGTGTGCACATTGACGTTCATTTAAAATAACCGTTGTGGCAGCTGGAATTCCATATTATTATTAAGACTAAGAGTAGGCCATATGGATGGTGCCAACATAGCACACTTTATGGCATATGCCATTCTACATTAGCCCCTGGGGTCGGAGCTTGTATTTTTGTAATTATTCCAGTTGATCTATTTACGGACTGATATTCCTTACTTCAAGATGCCTAACTTCCAAAACTTCCAGCATATTCCTCACAATTATTTAAATTATAAAAAGACAACCCAATCAATTCTATCAATATTTCAACTTGTCATTAATTACCACTATATTTTCTTATTTGAATATTCTTACTGTTATTTTGATATTTTTGTTTTAATTAATGGATTGTTGTCTTTAAGAAATGTAAACAATGCATACATGTAGATACTTTAAGATATTGAAAAAAAAAATGTAAAAATTGTATTAGATTTTGACACTTATGATACTAAAAGCGAGTCTTATAAAATTTTATTGACATAAAATTGAAGTATACTGTAAATTAATCCCAAAATGACCCTGTTTGTGTCTAGTGGGTGTTAAACGCCATCGGTTCCCCTCTCTCTCTCTATCTCGCTCTTCTGTGATACATATATTATTATACCACATTCAACAATCTATAGAGAGATAATGAGGTTAAGAAAAGAAATGGCAAGGCTTTTACCAAAAGTCATTAGTCCCTAAAGATAACTAAAACTTTGTGATGAAAGTAGTGATTATCAGAGGGACCACTGCCACTGACCTATAAAGTTAGCATGGTTAATGCAACATTGATCTAATTACATGGATATGTAAACAGAAGAAAGTCTATCAGGTGACTACAACAATAAATATATAACCTTAATAACAAAGAGCCCAGTTTATATCACCCAGATGCTACACTCATTATCCCAATCTGTTGGGAGTCTCTTTCACTTTAAAGGGACACCCTACTGTTTGTAAATCTTGGTATTAATGAGTTTTATAGACATGTATGTGAGCAATGTTAGATAGATGTTTATCTATAAACTGTACATCATTGACTCAGTGATAGATAAGATACTGAAATATTTCCATCTTGTCATAATAAAACTACTTGCATCAATCTGCTCCTCTTATTTCTACTCCAGCCCCCTGGGTTTCTCAGTCTTCTTTTCCCTCCCACTGCTAAAGACCTCTACATGCAAGCAAATTATTGAAATAAAATTCAATGGTATGTTAGTCCCGAAATGACCTTGTTTTTTTTCTAGGTTAAACTCTCTCAACAATTACATTGTTTGGACTCACTGATTTACATTTTTGTTTGTCTGGAGGAGTGGCAGGGGTTTAACCTCCACTTGACACAAAATATGTGTAGGTCATTTTGAGACTAACATATGGTTCAATAATTCGCTTGTCCTTCTTTTTGTCTCGTACAACCTGGAAATTTAAACCACACCACTTGACTCAATGACAGACCTTATGATCCATCTTGTATACATTAAACATTCGACCACCCAAACCCCACAGTGGTTATACTGATTAACCTCGACTTACACAAAATATGTTTACATGTAAGTTATTTCGGGACTAACATATTGTATGGTATGTGGGAAGAAACCCACGAAATGGAGACAACTCGCAAGGTTAGGCAGACGACACTACTTCTTTTCATGGGGTAGTTTTGTTGAGATTTAAATGTTTCGAAAGGGTTAAACTGTTTTAAAAGGGATGTGAAGCAAACTTTTGATACATAGATTGGTCTGAATATACATGTAGTTTTAGTCCAAATATATCATCAAATTGCCCAGTTTGTATGCTGGACGGCATCTTTAAAGTCCTGATGCATTGTTGTAGAACTGTACATGTACATGTAGGAATCTCTAATAGGAATATTAGCCCAAAATGTTTTTAGTCCAAATAAATCATCAAATCGGAAGGAAAAGTTGTATGCAGGAAGGTATCTTTAAAGTCCTGATGCACTATTGCACTGTAGGAATATCAGTTCAAAAATGGTTTGATTCCGTTCAGGATTAACAAAGATACATTGTACAATGTACATGGAATTGAAATTTCATTGATCTACATCAGTGCTGCTTCACTATTTGAACACATACCGCCATTTTATTGTCTGCAAATATTTTTTAGGCTGGTTTTATATCTGGTTGGATCCAAGCTAGGATACTATCAAACATTAGGATTTTATTTTTGTTTTCTTAATTACACATGTAGATATTAAATAATCAATTTGGGTACACATGTATTAGCTGGATTAAGACAGGAGAAATTTGATATTTTTGTGAAAAATATAAAAGTGTTGCATGGTTACTTCAAGTATCTGACCTTTACATGTTCGCAAGGATATATACATGTATAGTGACATGTCAATGGGGGTTTTGAGATTAAAACTGTAAAGTGTGTGCTTTAATATTATGTATGATGTATTAATCTTAAATAGGTTGTCAACGAGATAAAACTAAATATGTATATAGTAACTTGTAAATATACATGTATGTGTTATTTAAAGTGTTATAACATTTGTCAAACAGATGGGAGAGAGGTCAAGTGTTGTCATATTATCCTCTGATACTCACAACATACTGTGTTATCACTACAACTGTATTGGTGTCAAACTGTTTTGTTAAATTATTAAATAGGACATGTATATTTATGTTGGAAATAAATTAAACTTAGGTACATACACTGTACAAGTAGCTTACATGATAAAAATCTCAAATTAGAAATGATGAAATTTATTTCATTTTAAAATGTACGGCTGTGTTTACATCGTGTTTGAGGGGGGTGGGTGGCCGAATGGTAAGCATGTGCACATTGTATCATAAAGTTTGCCATTGAGTGAACTGGCAAGGTTTCCATTCCCAGGTTGTACGTGACAAGGAGTAGATTCACCTGTCCAACCTCATGGGTTTTCTCTGGTTTCCTCCCACTGTTAAAGACACCTATGTGCAAGCTAATTATTGAAATAAAATTAAACCATTGTTAGTCCCAAAATGACCTAGTTTGAGGACGTTAAACCCAATCTCTCTTTTTCTCTCCCTCTCCCTCTCAAATTAGAAATAATATTCATTTCTTTTTACAATGTCCATATGTACTGATGTGTTTGCATCATGTTTGAAATTCAGTGAAAAGAAAGTAGAAACACATCTGTCAGTGCAATATTTCCCTCATGACACGTTAGCCCTTTCCGTGTAGTAGAACAGTGAGAAAGACTTAGAACCAATATTATTTCCATGCATGGGTGAATTTGTTTAATGTGTACACTTTAAATCATAATGTCTGTCAATAACCCCGTTTACATTACAAATTTTAAGCGTGCCAGGTACCGTACCTGGTACAGCACGGTTAATTTTTTTGTAGTGTAAACGGGTAAAACACAAGCGTGCCGTACTGAGTACCGTGCCAATCTGGCCCACTGAAGTGATGTGGTCTCGGAACCATGCTAAGAACGGCTCACTTCAAATTTTCGTAGTGTAAACGCTAACCGGTCTGAGTACGGATTACTGCGCGTGCGCCAAATGAACCTTGACCTTTCCCCCCCCCCTCCCGCAAACCTTGACAGTTCTGTCATCAGTTCTGTCAAAATGGCTGCTCAAACTAAATCAGTCATCAGAATTATTTTCATCTGGGTAATTTGTACAGGGGCTGAAATTAACTTTTCTGTGAAGAGTTCCTCATTTGGCACGCTTGGCACGGTTCTGAGACCGGTTATTTTAGAGTATTGTAAACGGGTCCATTTCTCGAAATTTATCGCGGCCTGGTACCGGCCAAATGTAAACGGGGCTATTGAGTCATGTGACATGGTTTCGATTCCCAGCATGAGCATGTATTGGACAAGGAGTAGCATCGTCTGTTCAACCTGGTGGGTTTTCTCTGCATGTCCTCCATGCTAAATAAAATTGTACTTTGTGTTCATCCCAAAAATGACCTTCTTTGTGTCGAGTTGAAGTTAAGCCTCATCTCTCTCTCTCTCTCTCTTTCTCTCACCACACACAAAGCATCATTAGGAAGAAAGAAATCAATAGATAGATGGATTTTATTACATAAAACCACCTTTTTGGACAGCATGTACATTATACATTAGGGTTAGCATGATAGATACATTATAAATATGACCAATGGTTTTAAAGTGGTTGGATGATATAACATCTTTCAATCAGCTGGAAAGGATACATGTACCTACTATAAAATGTTTTATGTTATTTCACATCTTCTCTTAATGTTCAACTCATCATTAACACATGACATGTGGAATTTGCTTGGTCCAATTCTTTTATACTTAATGAACCCTAGAATTCTGAGATATCTTGTGACTTCTTATTATAGGTTATCCAGCGTCGGTTTGGGTGTAGTAGAACTATAAAACTCTTAAAACCATCATAAGTTGAAGTGGAATGCCACCAGACCTAAATCCCCTTTTTATACGCCCACATTGAAATGTGGTCGTATATTGTCGTCGCCCCCGTCCGTCCCTCGGTCCGGCATCCACAATTGCTTGTGGGCGCTCTACAGACTAAAGTTAATATCCGATTGACTTTAAATTTATACACAGTGTTTAAGATCATGAGACGAAGAAGCCTATCGATTTTCAGCGATTTCCGATTGATCACTTCAAAAAATCTTGTGGATGCTCTAGAGGCCTAAGTTAATATCCGATCAACTTAAATTTACACACAGTGTTTAAGGTCATGAGACGAAGAAGCCTATTGATTTTCAGCGATTTCAAATAATTACTGCCAGAGTTATCTCCCTTGATAACTTCAAAAAATTTTGTGACGCTATAGAGGCCAAATTTATCATCCGATTGACTTCAGATTGATACACAGAGTTTAAGGTGTTGAAACGAACAGGTATTTTGATTTTCAATGAATTTAGATAACTGAACAGCTAAATCCATGATATTAAATGTTTCATGTATATACTAATTGTTAGGGTGGGGTAAAACTTCATAAAAAGCAATCAAATTCTAATGATTTTCTGATAATTACATAATGAGTTGTTACTTTTAATCAGTTTTTAGTGTATTACAAATGTTTCATTACCGAAAAAAGTAAATATACGCGACAACCCTTGTTGACTGCCCGGGCGATTTAGCTGCTGTGGGCGTATGTTTCGTTGCCTGGCAACCTATCTTTTTGATTTTTGAACTCTGCATTTTGTGTGTCTGTCTTCATTTTCTTGGGTACATGTATAGTGGGTGTTCGCGTCAGACGTCAAACAAGCGGCTTTTGACTGTAAGACGTCAGACATTGATTAATCAATCAGCAGTGACGTTTCTAGTGGTTTACACACGTGAATCAAAAGACCAAGAACTCGCTGTAACAGATTGTTTCATTGGCTGCTAATCCCGCACATCATCCAGAACATGTCAATGATACCCAGACCCTATAAAAACGAAAAGAAATTGGATCTGTGTTTTAATCAGATTGAGTCTTTCATTGAGTCAATTTGCTGGGTCTCCATTCCATGCTTGTACATGACAAGAATGGGGTCAGTTGTCCAACCTTGTGGGTTTCTTCTCAATGCTAACAACCACTATTCGCAACTACCTAGTTTGTGTTGACTGGACATTAAACCTGCAACGTTTACCAGATTATACCTAATATTATGAACAATTTGCATAGATTTAATCTGCAATATGTAAAGATATGAAATCTATTGTGTATATATGGGTATTACCATAATTATCAGCAAAGTCCAGATTAAAACTAGATAATCTTCCCCAGCTAATCTTGACATATTCTGTTAATATAGGATTTAATGTGGTGATACTGGCCATTCAATCATTAAGTAATTATTGATTTTATTTTTAATTCCACATCACCGCATTCACACACACAGATAAATCTATTTAAATTAATTATATGTTTTGTATTTGATACAAATACATGCACTCTGTGAGTCTGTCATAGATCTTGCTCAGAGAGAGTGGGAGGGGGTTTAATAGAGAGAGATCTATTAAATAAAGATATACAGCAACAAACAGATTGGATTTGAGCATAGATTAAGCGAGCTACATGTAGAAAAATAATTAGATATATGTAATTTTGGAAAAATGCACATATATATCAGCAACTCGAAGTTTAAAAAATAATACTTAAATAATCTGACAATATTGTAGTTTACAGATTGGGGGCTAAATGGTCAGCATGTGTGGTGCGCTGTATCATAGATTGAATTAACTAGCATGGTTTCAAATCCCCGGTTGTACGTGACAAGGAGTAGGTTTTCTCCGGGTCCTCCTGTTTCCTCCCACTGCCAAAGACCCCTACACACAAGCGAATTATTGAAATAAAATTAAAATGACTCTCTCCCTTAAAGGGACAATAACATTCTTGCTGGCTTGGTAGCTCCAGAAAATAAATAAAACCCTTATTCTAAGTACTAGATGTTTAAATGTCCTACCTGTTGTGTAAATTATCCATTACAACCTATTTTATTTGTCCAGAGGGTTCGAAAATATTTTAAAATCCAAGTCACATTTGAAAAGGTTTACGTTAGACTTTTCAAATCAATTGGTTGAATTTTTCCAATTTTTTAAATTAGGTGTGTTAAGATGAATTTTATATCATCATTTAATTGGAATATTCTAAAATAATACAATTTGTTGACCAGAATGAAGATTGGGACATATTTTTCAGTTACAACAAGAGTGTTATTGGGGCTTTAATTACAGATAACTACTGGCACTGGTTTAATATACATATACCTACGTGTACATGTATATTAGTAGTTTATACTTTAATGGAGATATTAGATAATCTGAGAACTCTATTACTCTTTCAGACAACTCATTTGATATTCATACTAAAAATTCAATTATTCCAATCTATCCTGCACTGACGATGTGAAATTCAAATTCAATAAAGATATATGGCCACAAATTCACAATGGTCTACTAAAACTGTCTTCATTATCATTGCGTTCTTTTATAATTTCCCATCGTTGATGAATTTTTTAAACTAGAAGATGAAAGCTAAGGTGGTTTGGAATGGTGTCAGAGGAATAAATTGTATAATATTTTAGCTCCGCATGTTTCCAGATAAAGATGATTTTCGGCAGATGGTGTTATTTCTACTAAAGGATAAAAATGGAAACAGACTGAGTGCACTTTTTCAACCTCAAAACTGTTTCTCTAAATGACATACATGCAGCCATTGTGGCTCAGGATCGCTAACCTGAAAGTATCAGATTCGCTCTTGATGTTGGCCGAGAAAGTTCCCTATGGCAGTGGTACAGGACAGAGGGCTGACACTAAAACAGTGTTTAGTCATTTGGATGGGCTGAAAAAACAAGGTCCTGTGCACACATTGTCATGCCTGTAAAAGGTCCCATGACAGTTTAAATTTCAAATAAGAGTAGGCCGTATCGTCGTTGTCCAAGCAGAATTTCCCTCAGGGTTAGGGCTTCTGCAGAAAAGTAGTATGTAAAACTTCATTTCATTTCGAAAGGAAATCGGTATCCAGGTTGGACCAGACAACATGTCAGACTACTAAATTAGTGCCATACATTTTCTACTTCACAGACTGAGAAAAAAAAAGAACCTTCTACACCCTGAATTGCAATCGTTACATATATTTCGAGGCCTGGAAAGCACCATTCATGTACATTTTTATCTTTTACAAAGTAAGAACAAATAAAAACCTAATAGTTTGACACCTTCAAGACATTATGACATTGATTTTTAGTTATTATTAAATCTGGGGCAGTATTTAATGTTGAAAAATGGAGGAAGTTGATCTAGTTAGACACTTTAGATAAACACACAGGTCAGCAACTGTCAAACTCATTAATTTTTCACTGAAAAGAAAATATCTGTTGTTCACGACTGGAGTGTCGACTTTCATGCCGAGGTATTTATTGAAGAATTCCTGCGAGAGAAACAAAGAAAATGTACCTAGAGGCTAAATATAGCTTATGTATCTAGGTCTTGTACATGGAAACAGCTGATATGGCGATGACTCATATTCTCCACTGGGTCTCTCGAATCACTGTTTATATTTGTAGCAATTTTCTATCAAACCTTTCACGGTCAACATGTGATTTACTTCCCACCATTAGTTTCTTATCTTTACAAGATAACAGAAAATTATTCCTGTACAACCAAAAAGAGATGTATTTAGATGAAAGTGGAAATGAATAAATAATTAAATAAATAAAAACAGACTTTCTTCAAATTTAAAGAAGCTGGACCTACATGTAACTTAAAGTTACATTATGGGAGATAAGATAAAGAGATGGCAGTTCTCTCTATAATAGTTACAAACTAGATAGTGTAAAGGTAATTTGCTGAAAATTTCAGTCAAATTGATCCACTATTAGCTGAGAACGAAGCGATTGAAATATTCACATAGACTTGGTCATCATTACTAAAATCATTAATATAAACGACATAGTCTCGATTATCCACTTGATTGATTTAATTATCAATGGCCGTTCAGCGGCATATAGGATTTTAATCCACCAACATCGAAGGCTAGCCTTGACATCAAGAGTTTATTATGGTCTGGATAAGTTAATTAATGTCTAATTGATTATTTAGATAACATTTCAGGCCTAAAGAAAGACCTGTAATAAGCAGATTTTGCTCTTGCATAATGCTATTTTGATATTATCCAAAATCTTCGAAATTGAAAACATGAATTAGAATTCCGTATTGGTCCATTTCAATCGGTATTGATGTTATTATCCTCCCGAGTAGGACGTTAAACCCCATTTCATTTATATCCACCCACTGCTAAAGATCCCAACGTGCAAGCAAATTATTGAAATAAAAAAAATATTAGTCCCGAAATGACCTAGTTTGTGTCGTCTGGACGTTAAACCCCATTTCTCTCTCTCTCCAGCATCTTATCGTGAAAATATGGGATCCTAAAATCCAATATTTAAGACACAATTAACATTTTACAATCGGTACACTGCTTTGTGTATGTATGAACATAAAGGTTTTGAGCACCATTTGTAATGGACAGACAATGCAAAAGTAATTAAAGACTGTTGATTCACAAACAAAATAATACTATAAAAAAAACATTTGTAATGGACTGACGTAGATGCAAATGACTTGACTCCAGTTTGAACTATTCGCTTATATTATAATTAATTAGAAATTACAATAAGAATTTAAAAAATTGAATTTAAGTCACATGCGTCTACTTTAGTGTTTTTAGACCCATATTCATCTATTTTAAGGTGCTAAGGAATAATGCTATATGCTCTTTAATAGAAAAATTGAATTTTGAAACAGAAATCTGTTAAACTATTTGAATTTAACTTCATGGTTTATTCATAGTGTTGTGAACCACGATGGCTTATGTTACAGGATGACAGTAATATTTAGAAATTACAACCGGTTTATTTTTCAATTTAATATTTTATTAAGCATTTGGAAAAAGACACTTTTATAGGAATTAAAACTTGAAAACAGATCCATGAAATACGCCAGTCACATGTACATTGTATTTGTTTATTTCCGTTTGTTTATGTCTGACTGTATCTTGATATAAGTAGCTAGGTTACTGCAGTAAGTTGCAGACACCATTGAAACTAATAAATTATCATGTGTTTTACATTTTTGGAACTATTTCAATTTCTAAATCTTCTGAAAATAGTATTGGTGGGGGGGGGGAAGGTTTAACAAATGTGCTTTTAGATAATAAGGCTTGTCATTGAGTCAAGTGGTTTCGATTCCCAGATTGTACCGGACAGGGATTCAGGTTTTTCTGGTTTCCTCCCACTGCTAGACCCCTACACATATGCAAATTATTGAAATGAAAATAAACCAAAGATATGTTAGTTCCAAGTTTGTGTTGAGTGGATGTTAAACCCCATTTCTCTCTCTCTCTACCTCTCCTCTGTACCCCCCCCTCCCTTTCTCTGTACCCCCCCCCCCCCTCTTTCTCTATATCTCTCTCTACCCCCCTCTCTCTCTACCCCTCTCTCCCTCTCTCTCTCCACATATTAGCCTATTACTAGTCTGTACATGTAGATCTAGACACATTTATCAAAGATAAATATACACACGATATATATACATGTAGCATTCTGAGTACACGTCACCTTCTATATCTGTGTCATGGCCAATACCATTTCTTATCAAATGTTTTGGCTGTGTTTTACTAAACTCTTTTAGCAGATGAATGACCTATTAAGGTTAAATGTTTTTTAATAGACATTACAAGTACTGTATCAAGATTCTCTTGCTCATACTAAAACAAAGATAGTGCACTCTGTCTATTTCCATCTTTATTATTTAGTAGAAATAACACCGTCTGCCCAAAATCATCTTTATCTGGAAACACGCGAAGCTAAAATATTATACAATTTATTCCTCTGACACAATTCCAAACCACCTTAGCTTTCATCTTCTATTTTAAAAAATTCATTTACGATGGGAATTTATAAGAGAACTCAATGATCATAAAGACAGTTTAAGTAGACCGTTGTGGATTGATGGCCATATACATGTATATATTTTATTAAATTTGAATTTCACATCATCAGTGCAGGATAGATTGGAATAATTGAATTTTTAGTATGAATATCAAATGAGTTATCTGGAAGAGAAGAGTTCTAGAATTATCAGATTATCTAATATATTCGTTAAAATGATTTTATGTATCATCCCAATGTTAAATCTCTCTCTCTCTTTGTGAATACCAACTAATTTGAATCATTTTGGACTGAAAAATCATTTTATATATTGAACTTCCACAAGGGATTCAAGATCTTTCAAAAGGGATACAAGTTCTTTCTCAAGTGATTCAAGTTCTATCACAATGGATTCAAGATCTTTGAAATGATGTTCATACTTTCAGAGAGCGGGTGAATAAAACCTGGGAGATAAAGATAAAGATATTGGGGAGCCGCTGTAGTGGTTCAGAGAGTAAGGCGTTGGCACTCAAACCTGGAGGCCCTGTGTTCGATCCTGGTTCTGACAGATAAGGTTCATGGGTGTAGGTGGATGCAAAGCCTGGCAAGGGGCAATGTATAGTTGTTCAGATCATACGAAAACCAAGTCCCTTGTACACATTGGGGGGGTTGGGATGGCCTTAGAGCTGGGCGATATTTCGGTATTTCGATATAAAACCATCACAGAAATAAAAACTGTGAAAAATACCGTCTTCAGAAAAATATCGAAAAACCGAACATACCGCGATATATCACGGTTTTGATTTTCCTGGATAATATTTAACATAAATATTGAACAAAATGTTTTCTTTTTTATGTTATTTGCTATATTTTATTGCTTAATCATGAAAAAATACTGCTATATACTCCCGAGTATTCATTCCACAAAGTTTGCAAATGCCGATACGGAGCTTGTTTACGTCACGTGACTTCTCGCTCACCTTTCCACCTGTTAGAATTATCCCCGTTTCTGATCAATTTCTATACACCTTGACGAATTGTGTAGACCGATACTTTGATTTTCGAAAGAGATCACTGATTTTAAGATTGAATTAAATTCTAATAAAGCAGAAATATAAATAATGCCAATTACATTGAGAGTTCCGGTAGACTGATTATCATTCAGTGTCATGCCAATGGAGGTCGTGATCCGGGAAAAAATATTTGACGAAATCAATGGTCACTTTTTGGCATAGTACTTATGTTTTTATAGTTTAATTAAGTATCCTTGTATTGTTTAATTATGCATTTTCAAGAAGGTATACTCTTGATTGGGAAAGAAAGAGTTTGTACGGGTAAACAAAGTCCAATCGTACCCGTAACAACTATAAAAATATGCACGGCCGAAAGAACACAAACTTTGTTTTATGTTGTTTGGGCCTCCTTCATTCGAAATATTTTTAATTTTAATAAAATATAATTGATATTTTGAATATCAAAATTGTAATAAACAACAACATTAGCAATTTTTCATGGCTATCTAGATCTGTGTTTGAACCAGCTCGAATTAATGTTTTGTTAATTTGAAATTGGTATTGTATGCTAAAAATAATATTGATTAGAAACAATGATATTCAGGGGTATTTCCAACTTTTTATGCATGTATATTTACATTTAAAAAGTTATAAACTGAAAATATTGGCTTTTTATAAAATATAATATTGAGGGGTATTTCCAACTTTTTATGCATGTTTATATACATTTAAAAAGTGATAAACTGAACGTATTGACCTTTTCTAAAATATCGCAATATAGTGATTATATCGCGATATTTTTTGAAAATATCATGATGTCTGTTTCTAGGTATATCGCCCAGCTCTAGATGGCCTAGTGGTCTAGAGTGCCGCACTTCGACCTCTAGCTGGCCGGTCACCTCTGGCTTGCGCCTGTGGTGTTAATACCTTGCGTGAGTGTATGTGGCATGGAGATAAGGGCGCCTTCTCAACCTCTTGGTTTTCCTCCGGGCACTTTGGTTTCCTCCCACTGCTAAAGACCCCTACGCGCAAGCGAATTATTGAAATAAAATTAAACCATATGTTAGTCCCGAAATGACATAGTTTGTGTCGAGTGGACGTAAAACCCCATTTCTCTTTCTCTCTTGTGCACATTGGCGTACACTTAAAAGAACCCATGGCAGTTAGAATTTGATATAAGAGTAAACCATACTGCTGCTGTCCGGCAAAATTTCCCTTAGCACATGTGGTGTATACCCAACTTCATTAGCCCTGTCGGACCAGAACAGTAGGACGTTAAACTCGATACCATTTGTAGTATAGAATATTGATTCGAAGAGAATAGAGCTATTTGTAGAAGAATCAAACGTATGAATATTATTGATAAATGGGATTCATTGATTGGATTTGACACTTATTTATTGCTTCTACAAATCATGCATGAATACAGAGATTAATCAAACCTCAAGAGGAACTCGTTATCTTTCATTTCAATCATTGATTTGTTTAATACATGTTTATAGTTGATGTCATCTCGTCTCTAATTTAATTTCTATCTTGCAAAGTGATTACTGCTATTGACATTAGTGCCCATTACCCTGCGCTCTATCAACAAAAATGGCCGATAAAAGTATGCAAGTTTCAACAAAATCAATGAAAACTTCTGGAACTCCCTGAGAGTTTTGTTTTGGTTTGATATATTTTTTTTTCCAACTGTGTACAACATAATTATCTGATAGCAAACCAACAACTAGAATAGTGGTTAGTTTTTAAGGAAAATGATTTATTCACAAGACTTCTGTAATTTGTCATGTACATGTAGGTTTTTAATGGAAGAGATCCAACTTCATAGTTGACGTGTGCCGTATACAAAACTATCGGTAATTCCCTTTTTGTTTGAGATCATGTAATAAGCAAGATGGTTCAGTCCGAGCAATAAACTTCAGTTTGTCTTCATTTTGCATTTTCTTTTTCAAAGAAGAGATACATATAATTTTTTGGGTTTAAATGAATAAGCTGCCATCGCTTGTTTTAGACATTAGCCCTATTCCTCTGTCTGGTGGCACATTTCACATGTGTATACTAAATAGCAATCGGATCACACTAATTTCTAATTCATTGAAAATGGAGATTTATATATTTAAGTCATCTGGTGTGGTTTCAATTCCCTGGTTGTACGTGACAGTGAGTACGGTCGCATGTCAAACTTTGTGGGTTTTCTCCGGGTCCTCCGGTTACCTCCCACTGCTAAAAACGTCTATGCACAAATGCATTATTGAAATAAAATTGAAGCATGTATTAGTACTGAATGAAATGACCTAGTTTGTGTCGAGTGGACGTTAAACCCAATTTCTCTCTCTCTAATTTAGATATAAGCGTGTGAACGGGCTGTAATACGTGTAAATGTTCAAGTCAACTGTGTAATTTAGATATAAACATCTGAACGGGCTATAATAAATGTAAATGTTCAAGTCAACTGTGAAATGATGGAAGGTGAAGTAGGCATGAGGTAATCAATTAGACTGAACATTGTTGCCCTCCTTTTCTATTGATACTCAAACGGTCAATATTGACAGAGCTACATACACAGTACTCTCATTTCATTCTCTCGCTCCTCGTCTAAAACCACATTAACAATATAGGTTTGCCCACGCTTCATGCCCTCATGTATAATAAAATGGAAAGGGGTTAAACGTCTTGCCGACTGGGCTAATGAAGACATGTATATGTCGTACACTTTGCCTTAAGGGAAAGTTTGCCCGGCCATTAGCACTACATGTTCCTGAAGCAACGGTATACTAGTTTTATAACTATTATCCGTTGCTTTCACAGCCCACTATTCTCGTCACTAATTTTGATTGGTAGAAGGGATATTCCAGTAGCCATTGAGATTCCTTGAAACAAAATTTTCCGCGAAATATTCGAATAACCAGACGCCTGATCTCCAGTAGAAACCCCTATTTATGTTAATCGAGTCACAAAGGTCAAAGGTGACAAAGGCTGTCAACATTCCATCATGGCCGATCGTATCACGTTTTGTCGAATATGTAGTGGAATTATTGGAGTAAAAAACCGACGATTGTTATTTTCCCCGGCTTTTCTTGTTAACAGTGAACTTAATGAGATTCTGGGTTATCCGGCACACATGTTACGAGGTAGCTAATTGGACAAATCGAATAGTGACGTAGGTTCCGCAAAGGGAGGTTATTACTCATAAGTGACGAGAATATGGTGCTGCGTAAGCAACGGATAATAGTTATAAAACTAGTATACCGTTGCTTCAAGGAACATGTTAGCACTATGGCCTAGTCTTAATTTGAATTCTAACTGTCAAGGCTTCTTTTATGTACATGCCAATATGTACAGGTTTTCTCCCCATCCAAATAATAAGACACTGTCCTTGCCAGGCCTTCCATCTAAGGAGAAACTACCATAAAATACTGAGGAACTTTCTCGTCCAACACCAGAAGTGAACCTGAGACCTAGTGGCTATCCATTCAGTTTTATCATGTAGCTACTGTGACTCCAACACTACAATGATAATATAGACTTGCCTACTCTCCATGTCCTCAAATTAACACAAGGTGCAATTGTATGGATACACAATTATTAAGTAAGCAACGTTTCCAGGAGGATACTCTTGTCTTTATCAAGCAAGACCCTCATATATTATTATAGTATTATAACTAAAAGCAAACCTATTTAATGTCTAGATCTGGTTAAATCAATACATGTAGCTTCTACATGTTTTTTCAGATTTCAAAACATTTAAGAATTGAGATAGATATAAATGCTATTCTGAATACCAACTAATTACTTTCAGATTTGAAATCAGTTCTTTTCCCTCCTAGAAATGAGAAGTAGATTTTAAATAGATATTCCTATTGTTAATTTGTTGTGACCTGAATGATAGAAAACTAGGACAGCTTGACATAGATAACTGATGTGATCAATGATACATGTATGTACTGATCAAGATTTATTTTAAGAACCATTTAGCCAGTACTGGACGGAAATCGGCTTTAGTACCATTTAGCCAGTACTGGACGGAAATCTAAAAATCTGATCGAGTACCACGCACGCTGGTACCAGGCATTAATCAATGACACAGGCGCTTTATAATACATATATTTATTTAGAATTTCTTCCGAAATTAATCAATTATTTTTCTATTGTATACATGTACGTGACCTCTTATAAAAGGTTGAGGTAATGCTAATACTGGACCTAAATCTGATTGAACAGAAATAATTTTTTTTTTTTTTTTGTAGAATTAAGAATGTTATTTCTTCTGAAATTAATCAATTAGTATATATGTGGCCACTTTAAAAGGTCAAATCTGTTAAGTGGCTCAGTTATTAACGAGAAACACCAGGGTGTTCGATCTCGATGTTGGCTGAGAAAGAACTCCCAAATTTTTTTTATAGCGTTGTTTTGCTGACAAGGATCATCATCTAGTTTTATGGATGGGACGGAAAACTGAGGTCGTCTATACAGGTTAGCACGCACGTAAAAGAGCAATTGACATGTTGAGTTTGAGGAAGACTATTTAGAAACACAACTACATCTATCAGGCAAAATTTCCATTATAGCAAAGTGAATGCAGATGCACATGTTCATTAGGCCTGGAAGATTGTGTCGTTCAATGGTGTACATGAAACCATAAGGTCTGTCATTTAGTATTGAGTCAAGTGGCGTGTTTCCATTCCCTGCCTGTTGGTGACAAGTAGAGTCACCTGTCCGCTTTCTTCCCACAGCTGAAGACACCTACATGTACGTGCAAGAAAATTATTGAAATAAGATTAAATCATGTTATAGTCCCGAAATGACCTAGTTGTCGAGTTGACGTTAAACGCCATTTTTCTCTATCTTTCATTAGCCCAGTTGGTGCAGAAAAGTAGGACGTTTAACCCCATTTCATTTCCAATCTGTAAAGGATTATATTTGTTGGTATAGTGTAGTAAGCTAGTTGTATTTTGGCGATATATTAGGGTGAGAAAACCGCAAGTTAAACATGTGTTGGATACATGTAATATATGTACGTGACATACAAAATAATACAAAGTTTTTTCTAGAGCTTCTAGAAAAATAATACAAATGTTTTTCTAGAGTTTCTATAAAAAGAATGATAGGTCATTGAGCGAGTTTGTATTCTTCATGCATGCAAGCAGGATTTGATTAACTTGGTGGGTTTTCTCCAGGTACTCCAGTTTCCTCTGACTGCTAAAGAGCCATACACACAAGTAAATTATTGAAATTGAACCATATGCATATGTTAAACCTGTAATGACCTAGTTTGTGTGGTGTGGACGCTCTCTCTCTCGCAGTTGGGGTGGTCTAGAGTGCCGCTTCGACCTCTAGCTGGCCGGTCGAGCCCTGGTTTGAGCGTATGTGGCATGGAGATAAGGGCACCTTCTTAACCTCGTAGGTTTCCTCCCACTGCTAAAGACCCCTATGCGCAAGCGAATTACTGAAATAAAATGAAAACCATATGTTAGTCCCAAAATGACCTGGTTTGTGTTGAGTATGTTAAACCCCATTTCTCTCTCTCTCTCTCTCTCTCTCTCCCTCAGGGGTGGATTATTACTGTTTTCCAACTAAATGTATGTGTGCACTAAGCAGTACTGATTGACTTTTGAACTTGAGGAATCTGTAAAAAAAGGTTATTTGGTTTAGAAAAGATTGTATTTAATTAATTGATTCATTCTGTTTTATTAATTAGGGTTTCACACTGCGTAGCTTGTGTGAAACACTATTGTTTTTGTTAAAATTATTATTCTTATTATTATTAAGCTTTCATATTACATATGAAAGCTTATTGTTTTTGTTAAGATTATTATTATTATTATTATTTTTTTTTTTTGTGTCATTTCTGCAAATCGGATTTCTCAGAATCTAACCATGGGATCTTTCTGAAACTTTGACCTACCCCCCCAAAACTGGGTGGCAGTTTTTGATTAAATATATTTTCAAAACGTTTTACGAATTCGAAATCACAGAATTTTACGAACGAGTGAATTTGACCTGCATTACTGTAACTCTGTGACTATTTGACCTATTTTACTAATTCTTTTTTCTTTGAGTACCTTGACAAAAATCATTTTCAACTGCAGTTTCAGATTTTCGAATTTCGAAAATTCGTCGCTGTGATTTCGAACCGGAAGTTGAGACCAACTTGACAACTTCTTTAATAGTTGTACGATTTTCATGAAATTTAGTATGTAAGTAGATCTTACCCACGTGACTTCAAAAATATAAATAGAAATTTTCTAAATTATCTCCCCTTGGTGAAATTAAGGATCAAAGTTTTCAAAAAAATCGAAGAAATATAGGTCAGAATGACCTGATGTTTTTTTTGGATACTAGATAAGTAAATACTGATTCGTACACAAAATGTTGAGTTTGTGGATTGAACCGGAAGTGCCACCATCTTGAAACGTGAAAAATCACAAAGGCTTTTTTGCTATTTTACTTACAGACACGGGAGTTATATTTTCTGAATCCTTCAAGGATGGCCTAAAAAACGTTCGGAGTAGAATTTTGATTTAGGTCAATTGATGGTCGCCATTTTGAAGTGAAAGTGAAAAATAGAAGCAATTTGAAGGGCCGAGAATTTGGAACACAATAACTATGCTTCTAATTGAGCTAGAATGTTCAAACTTGGTGTAGACGTTCACTAGGTCACTGTCTTGATTGAGTTCAAAGATGAGCATTTTCTGCTTAGGGTAAGCAGAGATAAGCAAGCTGATTTGTTGATTCTTTAGGGCACGATAACTTTGGTTATAATGAAGGGAGGGCGATGAAACTCTTGTCAATCGAGAGTCTAATATCTATCCTGTTGTGTGAAATCATTGTATCATTTTTCTTAAATGTCCGGGGTAGCCGAAAAAAAGAGATTGAAAATCCAAAGAGTCGTATTTTTACAATTTAGAGCATGTTTAAAGGTCTTTCTCGTAAAGTCAACATGTGTTTCCTGCAAATCGGATTTCTCAGAATCTAACCATAGCATGTTTCTGAAACTTTGACCTACACACCCAAAAATGGGTGGTGAGTATTGATTAAATACATTTTCAAAACGTTTAAAGCATTCGAAATCACCGAATTTTACGAACGAGTGAATTTGACCTGCATTACTGTAACTCTGTGACTATTTGACCTATTTTACTAATTCTTTTTTCTTTGGGTACCCTGACAAAAATCATTTTCAACTGCAGTTTCAGATTTTCGAATTTCGAAAATTCGTCGCTGTGATTTTGAACCGGAAGTTGAGATCAACTTGACAACTTCTTTAATAGTTGTACGATTTTCATGAAATTTAGTATGTAAGTAGATCATACCGATGTAACTTTAAAGATGTCCTTATAAATTTTCTAAATTATCTCCCCTTGGTGAAATTAGGGATCAAAGTTTTCAAAAAAATCGAAGAAATATAGGTCAGAATGACCTGATTTTTTTTTTGGATACTAGATAGGTAAATACTGATTCGTACACAAAATATTGAGTTTGTGGATCGAACCGGAAGTGCCGCCATCTTGAAACGTGAAAAATCACAAAGGCTTTTGCGATATTTTACATACAGACATGGGAGTTACATTTTCGGAATCCTTGAAGGAATGCCTAAAAATCTATCAGATCAGAATTTTGATTTCGGTCACGTGATGGTCACCATTTCGAACTGAATATGAGAAAAGGTGAAAAATCGACATTAACGAGCACGTGAATGAAAGCAATAGGCCGTAGTTTGGAGAATATGTCTCCTATTTCCAAAATGAATACATTTCTGGATAGCCGGGATCAGATTCGAAATATTGTTATTTGAAAATGTCACATTTTCGAATTTTGTCTTTGATGTTTTTCGTGCCGATAAAGTTGTTTACGATTGAAAAATCATAAAAACTTCGCTATATTTTGACCGATTTTAATGATCTTTTTTTTGTTGATGAGATTATTTACATGACCCATGACATGTGACAGGTAGTGACTGTTAATATGAAAGCTTTAATATCTGCTTTGCAGATCTAGTTATTATTATTATTATTATTCAGATTCCAATTTGAATAGATCTCAGCAACTACGTGTCGCATCGTTACGATTTCTTCGGTTTTACTGGGAAAGTGGGTGTGACTTAGAGGATAAAGCTATTTTGAACGTTCTGCGACAATGCGAAATGTCCGAAATCACCGAAGTTATCGTTTTTAAAAATATTGCAGTAATTTTAACAATAATCATTGGATTTTAACTTTCGATACATTTTGGCATAGCCTGAGACAGGGCACATAGCTACGCTACTTTCGATTTTTGATTTTCGGCAAATCTTCGAAGATATTAGGCGCCAAATTTCGAAAATTTAAAATTTTACAAAAAACTTTTTTATTTATGAATATTTTTTAGTCGTATTGTGCACAGAATTATAGGGTCATCTGACTAGTGCAAAAATGTTAAAAAATTTTGTCTCAGTAATTTACCTTGGCCGCCATTGGCTAATTCAGTTTTTCAGTCCTAGATTAATTTTTTATTGTTCGATTTGTATAAAACAAAGTTCATATGCTTCGTTGTATCAATTGTCGTTTTTTTTATTACCGAAAGTGTTATCTGTCGGCACCGGAAGTGGCATAATTTTACCAAAAACTACAATTTTGACAGTTATTTACGATCTTCATAAACAAATATTATTTTTTTGAAAAATTATATGACTCAAAGAGTGTGCCCTTTCAAGGCGCAAAAAATGTAGGAAGCAGTTTTTTTAATTTCGATTTCATTTTCGAGCAAATTCGATTAAGAGGCTAAAAATGGTGTAAAATTGGCCTATTTACAACCTATTCAGGCTTTTCAGATTTTAAAATATTTCTTCGTAACTTTTATAAACTTGTAGCTATAATCCATACAAAGAAAATGTATGTTAAAATTCGTTTGTAATATAAGCAGTTGCCAAGAAATGGGCAGTTCTGCATAAGTCACTGTTTTCGTTATTTTGCCTGTAAAATAGTCAATTATTATTGGATTTTTATAAAAGTGACATCATTTGATTCAAAAAGCACGTAGCGTCATATCAAGTTGATTACAATTTAAAATTGACACCGGAAGTGACATCATTTGGTCAAAAAATGCATTTTACACTTTTTTAAATCAATGTTTTATTCAACCAAGAATAACTTAATATGTATTAATAATTTTAACTTTTGGTTTAAATTCACATATAAACAAAACTCATATGGTCATATAGATATCATAAAATGGTTTCTAACTTGTTCGGTTGCCGAGAAATAGACGGTTTTCTACAGGTCACTTTTGAAGGTTTCGGGGCCATAAAAGGGTCAATTATTATTCGATTTTCATAAACGTCACACCATGTTATACCTAATGCCATTTGGGATTTCATACAAGTAATTTAAGATTTTCATTATCACCGGAAGTAACGTCATTTTGGCAAAAACTGTATTTTTAGCCTCCAAAACAGATATTTTATTCAAATGAGTCTGTTTTGAAATCTTTTTCAAATTATGGTATTTGATGCCAATCAACAAATAGAATGAACCCATACGATCATACAGATACCACAAAATGGTTTCTAACTTGTACGGTTGCCGAGAAATAGCCGATTTTCTACAAGTCACTTTTCAAGTTTTTTGGTCTTTAAAAGTGGCAATTATTATTCGATTTAACGTTTTTATTTATAAATATTATTTAGTCGTGTTGTGCACAGAATTAAAGAGTCATCTGACTAGCGCAAAAATGTTAAAAAAATTTGTCTCAGTAATTTTCCTTGGCCGCCATTAGCTAATTCAGTTTTTCAGTCCTAGATTAATTTTTTATTGTTCGATTTGTATAAAACAAAGTTCATATGCTTCGTTGTCCCAATTGTTATTTTTTTTATTACCAAAAGTGTTATCTAGCAAATTGGATTAAGGGGTGAAAAAAGGCGTAAAATTGACCTATTTACAACCCATTCAGGCTTTTCAGATTTTAAATTTTTTTTACTTAACTTTTATAAACCTGTCACTATAATCCATACGAAGAGAATGTATGTTAAAATTAGTTTCTAATATAAGCAGTTGCCGAGAAATGGGCAGTTTTGCATAAGTCACTGTTTTCGTAATGTTGCCTGTAAAATAGTCAATTATTAATGGATATTCACAAAAGTGACATCATTTGATTCAAAAAGCAAGTGTGCGTCATATCATGTTGATTACTATTTAAAATTGACACCGGAAGTGACGTCATTTAGTCAAAAACTCAATTTTTAACTTTTAAAATCGATCTTTTTTTCAACCAAGAATTATGTCACATGTAATAATAAAATTAACTTTTGGTTTAAATTCACATATTAACAAAACTCATACGGTCAAATAGATATCATAAAATTGTTTCTAACTTGTTCGGTTGTCGAGATATAGGCGATTTTCTGAAAGTCACTTTTGAAGGTTTTTGGCCCATAAAAGTGTCAATTATTATTTGATTTTCATAAAATTTTCACCCTTTGAAGCCTAATGTCATAGACGATGTTATAAAACTAATTTAACGTTTTCATTATCACCAGAAGTAGCGTCATTTTGGCAAAAACTGTATTTTAAGCCTTCAAAACCGATATTTTATTCAAATGAGTCTGATTTGTAATGTTTATACAATTATGATATTTGATTCCAATCAACAAATAGATTAAACCCATACGGTCATATAAATACCAAAAAATGGTTTCTAACTTGTACGGTTGCCGAGAAATAGACGATTTTCTACACGTCACTTTTCAAGGTTTTTGGTCTATAAAAGTGGAAATTATTATTCGATTTACATAAAATTTTCACCATATGATGCCTTATGCCATTTCTGATTTCATAAGACTAAGGGAACATTTACATTATCACCGGAAGTACTGTTATTTTGTCAGGATCAATTACATGTAACAAATGTATAAAATAAAATTGCTGGATTTGTTTGATTCTGTTTCCATTTTATTTGATGTGTGCAATGCTTATGTGGAAACCTGTATATTGGTTTCATTGGTACCGGAAAGGACATATGTTCAAGGGTAACGTAGCACCAAAAGTGACACAAGTTCAAGTTCAAAGGTAACATGGCAAAAGTGAAACCCGTCATTCCTGCATGCAGGTCTAGTGTATTATTGTTCTTGATTTCAATGATATTAATGTTAATTCATGTTGTATGCATTGCTGACATAACTCTAACATATGGAACCAATCAGAGTTATAGAACATGCAATTCACAAGTATTCTATATATGAATTGAACTCATAAAATGGAGTTTAGCGTCCTACTTTTCTGCACTGAATGGGCTTATGAAGTGTGCTATGGGTGTAAATTTGCAGTTTCTGTCTGTTTTTTCGAATTCCAATTGCAAATTCAATCTATCAAGGGTTCTTTTACGTGCATGCCAATACGTACACCGGCCCTCTTTTTCTTCCATCTAAATGACTTGAAACTGTCCGTGTCTCTGTCCTACACTATTGACATGGGGAAACAACGCCACAAAATCCCGGGAACTTTCTCGGTGAACACGTGGAGCACACTCCTGAGGACCTCCTCCTGGTTATTTGTTGTTTTGTTAAGCCCAAACCAAAGTTTTAAGTCTTAAATATAAGTTTATTTTTACATGTACCACATGTATGAGTGGACTTTCTCTCTCTCTCTCTCTCTCTCTCTCTCTCCCTCCCTCCCACCCCTCTCTCTCATCTCATGTTTCGTGACCATCATAAACACTGATAAATCCAAGGATTAGTTGTGGATAATCTTCGATGTAGGGAAGGATATTAAGGAAGGTGAAGAATTTATACAAGTGTTTGTACCAAGTTACCTTGTATAGTAGGAATTCTTGTCTGATCGTTTTAACCCAGTTTTGATCATACATGTAGCAACACATGATATCAGTTTATCACTGTAGCCATCAGTTCTTCTACTACCTCCATAATAATCTAAATAAATAAACTACTTAAAGGGAGGGGGGGTCAGGATAGCCTACTGGTCTAGAGTGCAGCACTTCGACCTCTAGCTGGCCGGTCACCTCTGGCTTGCGGATGTGGTTTCCATCCCTGGTGTGAGCGTATGTGGCATGGAGATAGGGGTGCCTTCCCAACCTATTTGGTTTCCTCCGGGCACTCCAGTTTCCTCCCACTGCTAAAGACCCCTACATGCAAGCGAATTATTGAAATAAAATTAAAACCATATGTTAGTCCCAAAATGACCTAGTTTGTATGGAATGGATATTAAACCCCGTTTCTCTCTCTCTCACTTATAGTGAGTGAGAGGGATATGCAGGTTTAACGTCCACTTGACACAAAACCAGGTATTTTTGGACTTAACATATAATTTCAATAATTTGCTTGGGTAGTGGTCTTTAGCTCAAAGAGGAAACAGCCACTGGAGGACGTAGGAAACACCCATGAGGTTGGACCGGTGACCCTTCTCCTTGTCATGTACAAGCAGGGAGGTGACCTTGTCATGTACAAGCAGGGAGGTGAAACGACGACCAGTTGACGCAATGACAGGCCTTATGATCCAACGCGTTGGCCATTCAGTCACCCAACATTCTGTAGTTTTGTTGATTATATATTAGATAATTATTTTAAGTACCGTACATTGATATGGGCCCAATCTGGGTACCGTATATTGATATTATGTCGATATAATATAGGCACATTGAACAATTTTAAAACCAATCTCGAGCATGATTTGTAAAGAAGTGGCTTGATAAACGAGGCTAAACATCAGTGCATAAGTGAAATGTCAAACGTGTATGTTTGATGTTGTCTGGACTAACCAGACACGAGCAATTATCATTCAGTTTGGACTGCTCAGGTATTTACAATAAAGTTTTAAAAAATGAATGTAAATCAGTTTATATAATGTGTGCTTTTAGACCATTTTCGTCTATTTTGTTGTTAAAAAAAAAGCCATACGCTTTAAGCTCCTTTCACTTGGCCTGCTTATAAAGTAAGCAACTTTCTCTAGACACAAGTTCGACTTTAATTGACACAATTCTGATATAGGTTATTGATTATTTTATCTTGGTTGTTTATTTTCCGATTTACGTCCCAGACTGCTAAGTTTTCTGTAACTGAAAGTAAATTAATACAAACAAAAAAAGTAATTTTGTGTATTTATTATTGATCTAGTTCTTGTTTAATGTGCGACAGCTGTACAGTGACATATATACGTGTAATTATTGTCTATGTTAAAGAGACATTATCTCTTTTTTTTTTAGAAGGTGTTGGACGTTCTTGCAATGACGGTTCTCCGGTTTCCTCCGACCGGTGGGAAAGTGTTGGACGTTCTTGCAATGGCAGTTCTTCGGTTTACTGCCGCTAGTAGGGGTAAATGGCCGAATGGTTAGCACATGCACGCTGTATCATGAGGTCTGTCATTGAGTCAACTGTTGTGGTTTTGATTTCCCAGTTATAGGTGAGAAGGAGTAGAGTTGCCTTTCCAACCTCATGGATTTTCTCCTGGTCCCAAAAGACCCAGTTTGTTTCAACTTTATTGTAGATATGGCTGGCAATGTCTAGTCCACTCCATATCATTTCCATCCAATGGTCAAAAGAGTTGATTATGGACAAACACATATCATGAAATAATTTATGTAACATTTGAAGCCTAATACCCTGCAATAGGCAGATTTAGCTTTGGTATCATGATAGACAAGTGGGGAAAACTTTGGCTCGCTTGCCTGGAGGTCGGGTGTTCGATCTCTGCATTGGCTGAGAAAGTTCATCCAGATTTTCCAACATGGTTTCCCCTTGTCAGTGATGCAGGATGAAAAACTGAGATCTGGCGTGCACGTAAAAGATTCCGTGGCAGTTGGAATTTGATATAAGAGTAGACTGTAGCGCTGCTGCACAAGCAAAATTCCCCTCATAGCACACTGTACGATGTATGCCACTCTTCATTATCCCAGTCAGAGCAGAACAGTAGGATGTTAAACCCCATTTCATTTTATTTGCTTTCTTTGGTATAACTCCTCTTTAATGGTACGCCATAAGCTTGACTAGACATAATTAATACACTGGAATCGAAGCACAACAACAGAAACAGAAATATAACACACATAGACTATAGATACAAAGAAGAAATAGATGAGTTTATTTTCTGTGTTTAAAGATTTTTTCTCCCAGATAAGTGTGTAAAACAGTAAAACGTAGGATGAGGTGTTGTATATATAAATAAAGAGAGATATTCTTTGTTTAGAGAGATGTGTCTGTCTACCGGTAGTATATCTCTCCCTCTTGTAGACCGGTATCTATAAATAAAGAAGAAAAATAGAGGCCAGAACCTTTGTTATGAGTATTCAATTGGTTTTCTTTAGTATAAAGCTCGGGGATAGAGAACTTACATGTTTATTTAACTTATAGCCCATTCAGACGTTTAGAAAGGCAATTTCATATTTTTTAGTTATATTTTTAAAGTTGAGATATTGGCAAAAATATCATTTTCAACTTCAAATTCAAACGTTTAAAGATCGCCATTGCATGGAGGGGAATGGGAAAACAAGGGAGGTAATTCAAGTAATTGGGTTATTATTTTCGGTGTCAGGTAAATTTATGCCTATGAAATATTGTCCATGATCGTATAATAATGAGTTGACAACCTTTTGAGCAAAAGACATAGAAATAATTATGTTTTGACTTTCTTAGAAAATATGAAATTTCCGCTTTAAGTTGAACTGGTTAGTGGTTTAAAAACCCTGGAATCATTAAACCTGTTTAACTTTGTCGTCTGGACGCAAATGTGAGGCAAATAAACCAGTTTAAAAACCCCAGCTCACGACCTGACTTGAATTGGTTAAAAAAAATAAACGTCTGAACGGTATATGTGTCTCTAGCTTACAAACCTTGTCTCAGGGTCGCTCCTTTGTTGGCCAAGAAAATGTCTTTGGATTTTCCTGTGGTTTTTTCCCTTTGTTAATGGTGCAATAGTGAGGGTCTGAACAGGAACATGGTCTTGTCATTTGGATGGAATGATAATCAAGGTCCCGTGTACATTGAAGAGACGACCATTCATTGTCTAGATCAGTCGCATTATTTCTGTTACCTCTTTTTTTTTTGTCCCCCGCCTTTCGAAGAAAGTTGGGGGACTATCAAAATGGGTTCGTCCGTCTGTCTGTCCGTCTGTCCGTCCGTCTGTCCGTCCGTCTGTCTATCCGTCACACTTTTTGGGACACAATAACTCTCTTCCTAATTGAGCTAGAATGTTCAAACTTGGTGTATGTGTTTATTAGGTCAATGCCTTGATGGAGTTCGAAGATGAGCATTTTCCTCTTAGGGTAAGCAGAGATAAGCAATTTGATTGGTTGATGCTTTGGGACACGATAACTTTAGTTCTAATTAAGTGAGAGTGATGAAACTTGGTGTATAGTTTCATTATAGTAATACCTTGACTAAGTTCGATAATGAGCATTTTCTGCTCAGGGTAAGCAGAGCTATACGCAATTTGATTGGTCGAGAATTTGGAACACAATAACTCTCCTTCTAATTGAGTTAATATGTTCAAACTTGGTGTATATGCTTATTAGGTCAATGCCTTGATGGAGTTCGAAGATGAGCATTTTCCGCTTAGGGTAAGCAGAGATAAGCAATTTGATTGGTTGATGCTTTGGGACACGATAACTTTAGTTCTAATTAAGTGAGAGTGATGAAACTTGGTGTATAGTTTCATTATAGTAATACCTTGACTAAGTTTGACAATGAGCATTTTCTACTCAGGGTAAGCAGAGCGATACGCAATTTGATTGGTCGAGACTTTGGAACACAATAACTCTCCTTCTAATTGAGTTAAAATGTTCAAACTTGGTGTATATATGCTTATTAGGTCAATGCCTTGATGGAGTTCGAAGATGAGCATTTTCCGCTTAGGGTAAGCAGAGATAAGCAATTTGATTGGTTGATGCTTTGGGACACGATAACTTTAGTTCTAATTAAGTGAGAGTGATGAAACTTGGTGTATAGTTTCATTACAGTAATACCTTGACTAAGTTCGATAATGAGCATTTTCTGCTCAGGGTAAGCAGAGCGATACGCAATTTGATTGGTCGAGACTTTGGAACACAATAACTCTCCTTTTAATTGAGTTAAAATGTTCAAACTTGGTGTATATGCTTATTAGGTCAATGCCTTGATGGAGTTCGAAGATGAGCATTTTCCGCTTAGGGTAGGCAGAGATAAGCAATTTGATTGGTTGATGCTTTGAGACACAATAACTTTAGTTCTAATTAAGTGAGATTGATGAAACTTGGTGTATAGTTTCATCACAGTAATACCTTGACTAAGATCGATAATTATCATTTTCTGCTCAGGGTAAGCAGAGCGATAAGCAATTTGATTTGCCGAGACTTTGGAACACAATAACTCTCCTTCGAATTGAGTTAAAATGTTCAAAATTGGTGTGTATGCTTATTAGGTCAATGCCTTGATGGAGTTCGAAGATGAGCATTTTCTTCTTACGGTAGGCAGGGATAAGCAATTTTTGGATGACACTTCGTGTTCAGTTTGATTGGTCGATACGTTTGAAAAAAATAAATGTGCGATTAATTAATATGTGTCATCTATTTATTTTGGGATTTCGGCGGGGGACATCAGCCTCACTGTTGGCTTGTTCAAATCATTTTTTAGTGAAGCCTGTACCATAACAGGCCCGGTACTGTACAGCGCAGTGGATGCTTACCGCTGGCCCCCGGATCCATTCACTTGATTTGATATTTTCCGCAGGTTAATCTTATAGGTTTTTGTTTTTCGTGTAGTGCAGTCCTCCTGCACTTACTATTGATATACATGTAAAAAAAAACCTGTCAGTTGAAATTTGGTGTTGTTCAAGCAGAATTTACTTCATAGATAGAACATGTTTACAAATCTTCGTTAGACCAGTCATTTCATTTATTTTAAATAAGGAAGTTTGGGTGGCTGAATGGTTAATCATAAGGTCTGTTATTGAGTCAAGTGCTTGGTTTCGATCTCACGCTTGTATGTGACAAGGAGTAGGGTCACCTGTCTAACCCGCATGGGTTTTCTCCGGGTTCTCCAGTTTCATCCCACTGCTAAAGACCCCCACATGCAACTGAATCATTGAAATAAAATTGAACCATATGTTAGTCCTGAAATAACCTAGTTTGTATCGAGTGGGTGAGTGGGCGTTAAACCGTCTCTTTCTCTCTCTCTCGGGTGGTTGGGATGGCCTAGTGCTACGCTTCGACTCTAGCTGGCCGGTCACCTCTGGCTTGCGGCTGTGGTTTCGATCCCTGGTGTGAGCGTATGTGGCATGGAGATAGTGGCGCCTTCTCAACCTCGTGAGTTTCCTCCGGGTACTCTGGTTTCCTCCCACTGCTAAAGACCCCCACATGCAAGTGAATTATTGAAATAAAATTGAACCATGTGTTAGTCCTGAAATAACCTAGTTTGTATTGAGTGGGCGTTAAACCACCTCTCTCTCATTTAAATAATAAATAAGCCTAAAGATCAAGTGCAGGATAGATCAGTCATATGATCTGAAATCTGAGTCTCCTATAACTGTAAGAGAGAATGCTTCAAAGACTCATGGATGTAAAGAATTTATTTCAAATTATCTTTAAGTAAGCTTGGAAATATAATCTCAGAACCATTTCTAAATTTAGCAGGGATTACAATATAACTCATGACCTATTTCTTGTTTTAAATCAATATCATACTAATAAAATATAATATGATATTTAAAGAAAGTATCCAAGGGCAATATTATTTATTATCATTTCTATAATATGACTGACTTCAATCAATGGGGTTTTAGATTAAAGCGACGCACACCCTGAAACAATATAGCAAGCGGTAAAATTATATAAAACTATAGTCTCAGGACTCAACATAACATTCTACTTGCGTGAATCTGGTGTGATGTTTATTAAACTTGTTTTTATTTTACATGGGGGGGGGGGCTGAATGGTTTTATTAATCTGCGCCTTTTAGATCATAGGGGCTGCCATTTAGTCAACTGGCATGGTTCCGATTCTTGCTTTCTTGTACGTAACAAGGAGAATGGGCGTCTGTCCAACCTCATGGATTTTCCCTGGGTCTTCTGGTTTCTTCCCACTGCTGAAGACCCCAGTCTAAACTCGTTGGTTTTCTCTATGTTTTGGTCCTTCGGTTTCCTTCCACAACTCTCTCATATACATATATACAGTTCCTTTTCTCTGGGTCCTTCGGTTTCCTCCACAGATAATGATCCCTATTCATAAGCATATTATTAAAAAAATATTGAACCATGTTAGTCCCAAATGGAGGTTAATACTCTCTCTCTTTCTCTCAGTTTTTATATACACAGTATAAATTAATCAATCAAAAAGGTACTTCATTGAACTGTAATAAAGCTAAATTTGGTATTATATTGATTTTATACCGTCTGCACAAAAAAATCCATTTACATGTTTCGCCATTATAAACTAAACAGATGTCTTTACACATGGTCGTCAACAGGTCTGGGTTGTCACATGGTAAAGATGGAAGATCAATAACAACTTGCGGCAGATTATCTCGGTAAATAACCGGTGGCACGCTTATTTATAAACTTGCGCCATCCTAGATAAATCCAACTTTTATTATCTTTGTCTTAACGTGATTTGTTTCCGAGAAACCTTTTGATCTTTTGATTGTTCATGAATTTTATGAGAAAGATGCAATAAGGTTGAGAAATATGATATTATGAATATACCCAAAGACACAGTTAGATAGAAAATCTATAATATTGAAAATATCAGGATTACCGAAGTTATTTTTGTTTTGGGTTTTGCTTTGAAAAAAGGACTTTCTAGAGTTTGCACCCAAACCAGGACAAACAACCTACCTGAAATTCCAATCTTTCTTTTGTTATTTAAACCTTTTTTGTTAAAGGGAAATTTGGCAATCACATTGATAGTGAAATGGCCTAGATTAGATGTAGAAATAAAATATTTGCTGGAGGAGAGAAAGAAAGTTGGGTTTAACATTCACTCAACACAAACAATATCATTTTGGGACTAACACATTGTTCAATTTAATTTCAATAATTTGTTTGCGCTTAGGGGTTTATAGCTGTGGGAGAAAACTGAAGGACCCTTTTGTCACTCTACAAACATGGGATCGGAACCACACAACTTGACTGAAGTTGACTCAATGGCAAGACACTTTAGACCATTTCCCAGTCCCTCTTACAATGTTTATTGGTCCTTGTACGTAGACCACTGAGACATACAACAAAAATGTGACTGATAAAAGTATGAAGTACATGTAGATACATATATATGTATCATGTGTTGTGGACCAAATTTAAAGTAGCTTTGTCTCTAACTCAATATTATCCAAAATCTTCAACATTGAAAACACGAATTATTTGATGATGTGATTTTACCGGAAAAAGATGGGCTTTTGATTTCTAATATTTAAGACAAAATAAACATTTTACCATAATGCATTTTAGCCCCAGTTCTAACAAGAGACTCGAGGGACGAGGCTACAAACATTGCACCAAATCAAACAGTGTATGTAGACTGGAATAATCAGAGGCTAAAAATTTGCATTCGATTGAGACTGCTGGCTTATTTGTCTCCTTTTTGGAAGGGGGGGTTTGGATGGCCTAGTGGTCTAGAGTGCCGCGCTTCGACCTCTAGCTGGCCCGTCACCTCTGGCTTGCGTCTGTGGTTTCAAGCCCTGGTGTGGAGATAGGGGCGCCTTCTCAACCTTGTGGGTTTCCTCCGGGCACTCCAGTTTCCTCCCACTGCTAAAGACCCCTACGCGCAAGCAAATTATTGAAATAAAATTAAACCATATGTTAGTCCCAAAATGACCTAGTTTGTGTTGAGTGGACGTTAAACCCCATTTCTCTCTCTCTCTCTCCTTTTTGGAAGATCCTAAATTTTGAATGCAGAATTGCATGGAATAATATTATTTAAATAACAATTAAATAATATATGTACATAAATACATTTGAGACAGGTCTTAGTGTTCACACGATCTGGATGACACTTTTTCAATATGGACTGTGATTTTTATGACATTCAGACGTTGATACAAGTCTGGGTGTACATGTGGATGACATGTTTTCAATATGGTCGCTGATTATTATGACACCCAGACATTGATATATAATCGGAGAATAATAAAAACCATATACGATGTAACTAGGAATATAATATGTAACTAGGGAAAAAAACGAAAACGGATTTTAGATAGGAAATTGTTTTTTTGTCATTTATGTCTATTGTCTGTGTAATGTACATGCGTGTTATGAAAAAACCCAATAAAACATCAAAATGAATAATTGATTTTGAATGGCTGTGTGATTATCGATAGAATCCTATCGTTTTTGTATAATAATCTTTAAATGGCATTTAGTAACTGGACAGAGTAAAAAAAACCCAACAAAAGCACAAATTTATAGAAAACATCTACTAACGCGATGTTTCGAAGATAGAGTAAAAACAAAACAAAAACACAAATTTATAGAAAACACCTAACGTGATGTTTCGAAGAGTGTTCTCGACCTCAACGCTATAAAGTCTCCTGTTTTCCATAACTTTGTATTTTTGTTTTTAATTCTGAATAAGCAGACTGCACGTTTAAATGTCCAGATTGGTCACTCGTTTTTAGTGGATAGCTTTCTATTTCGAATGGCAACATAATGCATCAGTTATTTTAAGAGCAACAAATGGTTATTCTGGTTTGGATGGGATGAAAATCTGAAATCCTGTGTACATATTAGTGTTCACATAAATGATCCCTTGGCAGTTGGAATACCGCTGTCTGGTCCACAGAGCCCAACATGACGTACACCTGACTTCATTAGCCTGATTGGTGAGGTAGCTGTCATTATTGTGTATTGTCTAACAGATCATGGTCGTGTTTAAAAGCATCAAAGTATGTTTATCGCGGGTAACCAAACTAATATGGGATAAATGACGAGCTATGTAGGATGTTAAACTCCATTTTATTTCGTTTGTACATGTATCCTGGGGAAAAAAACAATATGATCTATCGACCTGCTGAAATAAAATCCATAAATAATCATGTCTGCACGATATGATGGGAGATTATCGAACATTTGAACTAGATTCAAAGGTCACTAGATGAAGATTATGTATTGAGACAAGACTGTATTTGTTGATTTGTGGCATCAATATGCAAGTCACATGGATTGAGACAATGAGTTGATTGTACAAGTGTTTATGTACGGACTGACATTAGCAGTTAAAGGAGCTAAACCGCTAACTCAATATGGGGGGGTTGGATAGCCGAGTGGTAAGCGCCTGTGTCAACTGGTGTGGTTTCGATTCCCCCCTGTAGTACATGACAAGGAGTAGGGTCGCCTGTCCATCCTCGTGGGTTTTCTCCAGGTCCTCCAGTTTCCTCCCACTGCTAAAGACACCTACCTGCAAGCAAAGCATTGAAATGAAAATTAAACTATATGTTAGTCCCAAAATGACCTAGTTTGTGTCGAGTGCACCATTTCTATTACTCTCTCTCGCTCTCTCTCTAACTCAATATTTTCCATTTTATTCGAAATTATAAACATGAATTAGAACTCAATATCGTCTCATTCGATATTAATGAATCCTAATATCCCATAAATAAGACAAAAATCAGTACACAATTTGAATTCGAGCACCATTTGTGATGAACCAAGAACAATATATCTTACAGAGTACAAGACAGTGTGGAAGAAATAAAACAATGATAAGAAAAACCCCTGTAGAATAGACTAAGCAGGCGTAAATGACTGTTGTTCAATTTGCACTGTTCACATATTTCACCAAATATTATTGATTAGACTATAAATTTTAAAAATTGATTGTAAATCATTTTATATACATGTACTTTCATAGTACATTTAATTATGTGCTTTTAGACTAATTTTCGTCTATTTTAAGGTTCCAATGAATAGAGCTATATACGCACTTTAATTATAAGGTTGTCTATGGACATGCCGCCTATCATTGACTGACAGACAAACTGGATAATCTTTATTGATTGATCAAGCGAGAATGATCGACCAGTTATCCTAATACATAAAGCAATATATCATTCTGTGATGATTCATTCCAGACAGATTACATGTACATGTATGTGCACTTTTATCAATAAACGAATATAAAAGGCCTTATAACTAAATAGAGTACATTTATACTAAAACATGCATTATCCCTGTAACCGATAAACAAATATAAACTACAATAGAGTACATTTATACTAAAAGATGCATTATCTCTGTAACCCTGGGGCCTATTTCACGAAATTTTAATTAAGATAAGATCCCAATTTTAGTAATTTGATTGGATAATATTAGATTGATTTTAGTGCTTAGCCAATCAAAATTGAAGTATCTACTAAAATTGGATTTTATCTTAAGTTAAAATTTCGTGAAACAGGGCCCTGGTATCATTCGATCTTGCGTATTTAGCCCTCATTTCTTTCACGTTCGTTCATTATCCTGTCTGATTAAAACACAGATCCTATTTTGATTTGTTTTTTGTAGTTCAAAATTTCGTTTAACGTGTGTGTATTACACTAGGATTAGCCAATGAAACAGTCTGTTACTGCAAGTTTTTGGCGTGAGGTGCATGTGGTTAACCCCTTAGAAACGTCATCACTGATTGGTTAATTAAATGTCTGACAGCATAGGGTTAAATGCCCCTCTATCCGGTCAGATTTTCATGTAGTAGAGGCCATGGAAAGTATAAAAAAAACGAATCGCAATTCGCAATGGTTAGATCTTGATCTTTATCTTACTTAATACAACTTTGACTCGTGGTCGGGGAGCCGTGGTGGCTCAGTGAGAAGGACATTTGTTCGGTAACCTGAAGGTCCCATGTTCAATCCATCTATTGGCCGAGAAAGTTCATCATTAATTTCGGACAGTTCTGCACCAACTGGGCTAATGAAGACAGTGTGCAAAGGAGAAATTTTGCCCAGACGGCGGAACTATGGCAGTCTCTTACTCTTATTTCGAAATCCAATTATCAAGGGATCTTTTCCGTGCACGTCAATATGTACAAGGGACATCAGTCTTTCTTTCCATCCAAATGACTAGACTTTGTTCAGTCCTGCACCACGCTTTACAATATTCAACGTATTAATATGTATCTTCACGTAGAGGAAGAATCTGGAGCTGATAGTTATTAAAGGGAGACAACTAGTCTTATGCTGCTTCAGAAACAATGAGTAAATTAGCCAGAGATTTAGATGAAATGTTATGAGTTTAAATGTTCCACTAGTCTGTATGAACTAGGCTAATAAAAATAGGCAAAAGCCATCTTGTGAAATTTGCCTGAACAGCGCTGTTCTTTGCTTGCCCAAAATACATACAGTCTTCCTTGAACAGCAGTTGGATCAATCCAAGAACCTAATGGCTACAGAACCATCACTCTTAGAGACACGAAAATGAGTCCCTGACAGTTGAAATTCAATGAAGAATAGTCAGAAATGCATCCGCCTGGAAAAAATCTTCCTCATAAAGTAGTGCATGGGGTATATCTACCTTCATTAATCTGGTTGGTGAAGAAAAGTTGGATGTAAAACCCCAATTTATTAATGAATTAACTGGTACATATATCTGTAAATGAAATGAAATGAAATGGGGTTTAACGTCCTACTGTTCTGCTCTGAACTGAACTACTGAAGACAAGCTTACGCCATAAAGTGTGCTATGAGGGAAATTTTGCTCGGACAGCAGTATTACGACCTACTCTTATATGAAATTCTAACCGCCAAGGGATGTTTTATGTGCATGCCAATGTATACATGGGACTTTGGTTTTTCATCCCATCAGAATGACTAGACAGCTGTCCCTGTCATGACATCCATCCAGCATCACCAACAAAGGGAAACCATGTCGGAAACCTGTAAATACAGTTTTGAAATTTACATACATGTGATGCCCAGTATGTACTATGTGGATTGGTATAAACAGTTAAATCTGCTGTATAAAAGACAATACTGTTTCAGCTGTCTGAATCCTGGTGTATTCTTCAATCGTGTACTCATTTTCAGATAAAAAATACTAAATAAATCAAGATAATTCAGGATTTGAACTGATTGCCAAATGTCCGTTGAAGTATTTGATTGAAGTATGTGCGTTTAGCTTAAAGCCATGATGTGATGTAGTTAGATTTGTCATACTGCCGTCTGCAATGTTTGCTTGTTCAGACTGTGCTCAGATAACTGAGTACACAGTTTCTAGTTTAAATGTTGTGCGTGCCTTGTGCTGCAAATGACACTACGACTTTATGACAAGACTCTGCTAACACCAAGAGAGTATTTTTGAACGTCTTTTTATCACGATTTCTGTTTTGTTTTCAGTATATTGGTTCTTTTTCGGTGATTGGTCGGGACCAAGCGGCAAGAGCTGAATATGTTCAAAAGGAATTGGAAGGAATGCGTGTAAGTACTTTTCAACATTTTGAAAACGCCCGCTTGTCTATCAATCAGATTAAAACACAGATCTTTTTTTGTTGCGTTTTTATGGTTCAAAATTTCTTTGTACTTGTCTTTACTATATTAGGATCTGGAAGAGTTGTTATATAACCCGTGTTCTGGATGATGTGAGGTATTAGCCAATGAAACGGTCAGTCACGGCAAGTTCTTGGCCTTTTGTATACACAAAACTGTGGGTAAACCACTAGAAACGTCAACGTTGATTGATTAATCAATGTCAGACAACATAGTGATGTCATAGGGTCAAAAGCCACTCATTTGGCCCCTGGCGTGAACTCCCACTATAACTTGTTATATCTGCATGTAGCGTAGGTCATCGAAAGTATAAAAAAACAAAACAAAATATAGATCTGTAGTTTAATCAGATTGTTTGTCGATAAATTATAATAATATTGGATTGCTATAATTACTGCAGTGCATGAAAATCTATGGACTTGTGGGGTCATGATGGTTCGCTAGCCTGGAGGTCGGGTGTTTAATCCCTGCATTGGCCGAGAAAGTTCATCTCGATTTTCCAGCGTGATTTCGCCTTGTCAGTGATGCAGAAGAAGGGCCTGACAAGGACAGCTGCTTAGTCGTTCGGATGGTACGAAAAACTGAGGTTCCGTGTACACATTGTAGTGCACGTAAAAGATCCCTTGGCAGTTGGAATTCGATATAAGAGTAGGCCGTAGCAACGCTGCCGGGGCAAAATTTCCCTCATAGCACACTGTATGGCATATGCCTGTCTTCCATTAGCCCAGGTTAGGTGCAAAAGAGTAGGACGTTAAACCCCATTTCATTTTTTGTGGGGTCATGACTTATTTATTGTTGCTTTTATACATTTGGATTATAACACTCCTGAATGACTCTGATTTTCAATAGATTTGAGCGATTGAAGCGAGGCTAAGTCTCATACAAACAATACATATGGTGGTTACAATCACTGCACACCATCTTAAATGATCTTATTTGAACTCATCTCATTTTAATAAAACAAAAACTCAAGCAAAAAAAAATATCAATGATATTCAAGTATTTATAGATTTTGTTGATGAACTTTATTGGAAAAATAAAATGTAACCAATTCCATTTATTTTATCATTGTGTGTAATTTTGAGTACATCAAAGAATGAGTTTAGATAAAAGATAAAAGACACGATGTCAAGGAATGAATCTCAACATTGACATTTTGAATTTTGAAAATATTTAACCCTGTGTTATAAGCTGACAATCAAACAGTGTGCCATGTTGGTCATAGATTTCCACACAGACCAAATCCATCATACTACATCACAACATTTATTATGGTCTTCCAACCTCGTGGGTTTTCACCGTGTTCTCCAGTAACTTCCTAATACTAAAGACCCTAATGCACAAGCAAATTATTAATGAAATAAAATTGGACCAAATGTTAATCCCAAAATGACATGGTTTGTGTCTTGTGGTCAAAATCTTTAAATCCACTGAACACCATATCAGAGGGGACTCACAGTGGTTAAGTGAGTAGGATGCTGACTTGTTAGCTTGTTAGATCCCTGCATTAGCCTGGAAAGTTCATGAGGAATTTCCGATGTGGTTTCACCATGTCAATGGTGCAGGAATGAATTCTGACAAGGACAGCTGAATAGTCATTCGGAGGGTACGAAAAAACAGGGTTCCGTGTATACATTGGCGTACACGTAAAAAATCTCTTGACAGTTGAAATCGATAAAAGAGCAGGCCATAATTTCTGATGCCATACATTTTGCTATGATCTATAAAGGGATCTTTTACGTACATGTTACCTCGGTTTTTCATCCCATCTGAATGACTAGGCAACTGTCCTTGTCACTGATAAGGGGAAACCACGTCAGAAAATCCTGATGAACTTTCTTGGCCAACACCAGGACCAAACCCGCGACCTCTTAGTTCATCTTAATCACTTAGCCACTGTGGCTCATTATGAAAATTACATATTCTCCTAAAATGTAACTGACAATCAACCAAGCTAACAGGAAGTTACACCACGATTCCTTTCAAATTACTAACTTTGAATTGTTGTAAATATTTGATCCACTTGATGAGAGAAGAGCGGGAAGTTAAACATATCCTCAATATCATATTTAATGTAATTCCCACGAAAAATAGGATTCATATTATCCACTTATATATTCGGAGCTTCTATAATAGTTCAGAAGTAGATAATGAAAATGTGCAAAGTTATAAGACATTCAATTCCGTGCGGGCCTGTAACCCACCCCAAATTCGAATTAGCCCCCCCAAATATTTCGCCCAAAATAATTATTTCTTAGGAGTGTTCTTAGCCGGCCACATCATCAGCCCCTCCAAAACATACTGTAGCCCACCACCCCCAAACATCCCGTAGCCCCCCTAAATTTTATGAGCTGTCTATGGGCCCAACTCCATGGGAAGCCTATAATCAATTCTTCTAGATCATGAGAATTCAGATGGCTCCGACTTTAAGTAGACTAGAACACTATGGCCATTGCTACAATAATAAACAATCTATGCTACGCTTTTTTTTCAAAACTGCAAACTCTTATAACTTGCTCACAAAATATTAATTTTCATTTGAACTATGTCTTACTGAGTTCATGAAGACATAAGTGGTCTAGCTCCGATACAGAGACTGACGGACAGAGCCTATTTCAATGTTCCTCGTTCTTAACTTGGTAAGGTATAGGATAATGAGAAATTCTCGTTTATTTTATTTAGGTCATATTTGGATTTGACCAAATCTCCCTCGTAGCACACTGTATGGCGTAAGCACACTGTATGACATAAGCCCGTCTTCATTAGCCCAGTCAGAACAAAACAGTAGGACGTTAAACCCCCATCTCATTTCTTGTTTAGATTTATTTAAACAAACTTTACATACAAAAATCTTTTCACAGAGAATTACTTATGAATTATATCTGTCACAGATGACTGTCCACAACACGTGTATTGACTTCACGTGGCGTCAGTCATTGGCTCAACGGCTCGTGCATTGTTTACATAACACCTAATTGCATTGGGCAAAATGATGCATTTTACTCATTTTAATACTTCAAACGTCTTTATTTATTTTTCTTATACTTCAAAAAAAAATTTGAGAATTTAATTTGTTGGACTAAAAAGGTTAATATGCCAAACTCATTAAGTCTCGTCGATGTCTTGCTTATCAGTGATTGTAGCGGCCATGTGAATATTCACTGTGGGATCAGTTTGGAGAATGTAATGAGCGTGGATGAGATATTCAGGTACAGGTATGTGAAATGACACATTTATTACCTGATCCATCATTTCTAATCATCTCTAGATCAACACTGATCACGACTGACATGTCAATTAAGATAAAATCAGAAATCATACCCTCAATAATAAAATGATTCACAAGGTACATATGTCATCAGTACAGCTTGAAACAAACAGGGATAGTTTTTCCTTAATACTGGACACATTAACTAGGTTTGTGAACTCGGGTCGTAAATAAAGATTGGGCTGTCTTATACACAGAGTATGAAATCTTGTGTAAAGTTTGTGGAATACTACACAATAATTAGTGTTTAGTGGACCAGTTTTAAAGTTTGTTGATACCCACCTTTAGCTCACAACAAATAATATAATGTCACCGACTACAGTTGAATGTTCTCTTTCTACAACAGTCGACAAGTGAGCCACAATTCTACGTCACTGTGATTTAAATATTGTGTGTTTTATGGTGGTTGGGATATATTGAAATGAAATTGAGGTTTAAAGTTTAATCAGGCTAATGAGAAAAGGCTTAATGTCCTACTTTACTGCGTCTACTGGATTAATTAAGACAGGCTAATACCATGCAAAGTACATCGTTTCTGTCTGCCTTTCTCGATTTCCAAGTGTCAGTGAAATGAATGAAGTTTAAACTCAAATTTTTCTGCACTACCTGAGCTACTAAAGATGGGTATATGCCATTTAGTGGGCTATGAGATTACATTTTACCCAGGCAGCACTGTTTGTGTGTACTTTTTTTGAATTCCAACCACCAATACCAATGGGTTCATTTGATAGAATGCACACCTCCGTTTTTCCGTTCATAATTGAAGTTATAAATGTATATTGATGTTGCTATGACTACGAGGAAAATTCTGACTATCAATGGGTTCTTTGAAGTTTTAAATCTTATTGTTGTTTTTTTCAGACTGTAAGACAGAGTAAAGATGTTCTATTAATTATATCATTATCAGGAATTAAAGTCTGTAGTGGAGATGGACAGGTAAGCTTTTTTTTAAGCGGCATGTTTTGGATCATAAGGTCTGTCATTGAGTCAAGTGGTGTGATTTCGATTACCTGCTTGTATGTGACCAGGAGTATGGTCGGCAATAAAACCTCTTGGATTTTCTCCGGGTCCTGCGGTTTCCTCCCACTGCTAAACATCCCTACGTGCGAGCGAATTATTGAAATAAAACTGAACGCCAGTGTTAGTCCCCCTAAAAAACGAGTTTGTTTCAAATTTACGTTAAACCCCTTTTTTCTCACTTTCCCAGTGGACATTGCACTTGTGATCAAGACAAAATCATAATTATGGAACACAAGGGTTCTCTCAACTTTATCAAGCAAATGAAAATTAACATAATATGCTGACAGTTTATATGTAGAAACCTACCTATAATTGAAAAAGTAATTAAGTTTCATAGTATGTTTTTGTGATTATAATTTCTTCAAAACATTGACACTTTGTATTTTCTTGATGTTAATTGTTAATTTGTTTAAAACACTCATTGTATATGTAAGGATTCAAATGAAATGAAATGGGGTTTAATGTCCTACTGTTTTTCTGCTCCAACTTAACTTTTGAAGACAGGCATACACCATACTACGGCCTCTTATTTAGAATTCTGTCAAGGGTTCTTTTACGGGCACCACTGACAAAAGGAAACCCTGCTGTCCTTGCCAGATCCTCCGTCATGGATCACTGACAATGAGGAAACTAGAACGGAAAATCCTAAGGATTATATATATAAGGAGTTTGTATTTTGTGGATTATCTTCTCTTTAGTTTTGTATCGAAACTTTGTTTTTCACAATATGGATGTGCTTGTCTTCTGTTTATAGAATGACCGTTAACATTTAAATGTGTGAAAGTTTACTTCAACCTGACGTGTTGAATAGTTTAGTCTACATGTGATATAGTATTTAGTCAGCTTGGATTATGTCAGCTTGGAGTTTAAACACGTTCCTGAATTTATAAAGAAAATGACTGCTGTTTATCAGTGTTCGGTGTTTTAATTCTCACACCGAGGGCCTGACAAGGAGCAGTGTCTAGATGTTCACATGGGATGAAAAAACAGAGGTCCTGTGAACACGTAAAAGAACCCTTGTAGACAATTAGTAGGCCATAGCGCTGCTATCAGGGCAAAATTTACCTCATTGCAGAAAAATGTGATGTTAAAACCCATTTCATTTCATTTCAGAATGTGCATGTGTGAAATAGTGCTATGCAAATGTGGGTGGGGGGTGGATGGCCAAATGGTTAGCTTGTGCACGCTGTATCATAAAGTCGGCAGTTGAGGTAGCTGGCGTGATATCGATTCCCCGGTTGTACGTGACAAAGGGGTAGGGTCATCTGTCCAACCTTGTGGGTTTTCTCCAAGTTCTCCGTTTTCTTCCCACTGCTAAATGACCTACTTTGTGTCAAGTGGTTGTTAAACCCCATTTCTCTCTCTTGCTATGCATATGAAAATGTTCACATATGAAAATGTTACAAGTTTTCACTTGATTTGAAAATCTTCACATGATATGAAAATGTTCACATGATATTATCATATAACTATTATTTAATCTGTTTATTTTCAGAGTGTGCATATGGCCCATGCGTTAAAACGGATTTCGTATGCTACTTGTGATCCGGATTGGTGCCAGTTTTCTGTTTTAGCCCGGGAACCCAAGGGTCAGATGAATGTACAGTTTTGTCATGCCTTTATCACTAATACTCAAGAAGAAGTAAGTTGTACAGATTCTAGAAAATTAAATCAATAATTTCTGTTATGATACTATGGCTATTACCAAAGATCAAGTCTTTTCAGGGAACACATTTCAATAATAATTGTTATTTGAATAGCTGAAAAGAAATATTTCAGTAAGAAACAATTATTATATTTTAAAGCAGGGCTTATGTCAACTTTTCGACTGAGAGAAACGACAGCAAATTAAAAAGGAATTTAATTTCTATAAGGTTTCTGTGGTTTATCTGCAATGACTGAAGTAGAAGACCGGCTTTTCACCTCATTGACATATTTATTGCAAGATTTTTTTTTGATAAGCAATAAACATAGACCTACATGTACATGTATGTTGATGTGTTTGATATTGATACTCTTATTTATACGTGATTGTGTATAAAAATACCAGTTTTATATGTAGTGATACTCTGATTGAAACGTGATTGTGTAAAAAAAAAACCAATTTTATATGTAGTTATGTTATGTTGATGATATGTCATCTCAATTTATACAGTGATGCACTGCTCGTTTATTAGTCCCAAAATTACCTACTTTGTGTGGAGTGGGTGTTAAACCCCCTCTCTCTCTCTCTCTCTCTCTCTCTCTCTCTCTCTCTTATTACTCAAAAAAAATATATTTAATTAAATTCCTATTGACATGTTCATCCTGTTTTTATTTGTTATTTCCTCATTCACAACTTTTTATTACATTTCATTCATGCATGGGTCTTTTATTAAAACTCAGAAATCTTCAATATAAAATTTTTTAAGATGAAAAGTATGAAATAATGACTGGGAAATCTTCAATATAAAATTTTTTAAGATGAAAAGTATGAAATAGTGACGAAAGTCATTGACGATTTGATTGCATACCACACTAAAAAATTAAACACATATTTTATTAATTTGTATAGATAGAGAGGACAGCAAGCCTTATATGTAGATATACACATCTACATGTATGTTAGCTGTCTGCAGAAAGTTTTAAGAAAATATACTTGCATAGTTTGTAGGTCATTGAGGAAGTTTATTGTGTTACACCTAGATGAATCTTCTTCTTTTTCCTCGCTTTCTATTCTGTAATGGCTATCCCAATCAGTGATTCATCAACAGTTGACATTGTTGGGGAGCAGACACCTGGTGCGTTAGACGTTTAGTCAAATAGTTTAAATATATATGTGCATACCACGATATTAGTCAGGTGTTGTGTATACTGTGTATATTTATTTATTTATTCAATCATCATTCATAGCAATTATCTATATTATAAAGTTGAGGATATCTTTTGTTTAATGTCATCGGTGTGTACATGTATTTATTTGACTCTAGATTTACATGTAAGTTATTGTTGTTTTTATTAATATTATCTTAATCAATCTTGATCATTTTCTTAATTATATTTTGCGATAATTAAGTTAGGTTGCCTTTGAGGTAATTAGAAGGGTTTCTCTGGCTGGTCAACATTAACCTGGTATTGTTTGTCTTGTTATATTTTATCATTGCTTGATAATGACTAGGGAATCCTGGTCTAAACGTGGTTCGGTTATAAGCAGTGATTATATTCGATAGAAATGTGGCGTGTGTATTCTAGTTCAATTACTAAATGACATTGAAACAAAGTATCATTTGACGAGGCTCTCATCAAGAATGGGTATTTGTGGGTTTCTAGGTATTAGTAAGTGTGGGAGAAAACTACTCATGGTTTATGATTTATGAGAGTTTTTTTCGTTGAGTATTTATGTAACTATAGTGACTCTAGATATAATTGTAGGATTTCTATTATTATTATTGTTTACATGTAAACAAATCAATGTTAAATTTTCCGGTTTAATGATTGTGCATTAATTTAAATTCATATACATAGGCTGAAGAGATAGGTTGGTACACCTGTACAACTCAACACAAACTAGGACATTTTGGGACTAACACATGGTTCAATTTTATTTCAATAATTCTCTTGAGTGTAGGGGTCTTTAGCAGTGGGAGGAAACAGGAGGACCCGTAGAAAACCCATGAGGTTGGACAGGCGACCCTACTCCTTGTCATACAACCACACCAGTTGACTCAATTATAAAGCGCGCACATTCAAACCAGTCGGCCATCCAACCCGCTGTTCATAATGGAATACTATATACATTGAATAATCTATTGTCATTAACCCATTTGGTGCAGAAAAATAGGGTGGTAAATGTATAAACCCCATTCCATTTTAATGTCTATTTGTTTTGTTTTGTGTTTTACAGACAGAAGAACTCAATGCAATCGTTGGAAATGCCTTTCAAATGGCCTATGCAAAACAAAGACAAAGGCAGCCTACATTCAATGAAATAATTGAGCAGCAAGTGATGGAACAACAGGCCAAGTTTAAAGAATTTGAGAAACAGGAGCAGCGTAATTTACAGGCCAAACTTAACGAAATAGCAACACCTACGCCTTTTTCTGAAAAAGCCTTTCAACACCTGGAGTTACGACGTCAGATGAGTGAAGAAATGGCCGCAGAAAAAGAACGTGATCTTGTCGTTGGTAAAAATAAAGTTTGGGTAAGCCTGTCATTCAAACTTTTAATTTACATGTACACAAAATATACATATATATATATATATATATATATATATATATATCTTTACCTTGAAGGTGTGAAATAAAATAAAAGATAGACACATCCTAGATGAAACCAATTTAATTTCAACCCAGTCAAGTTTGTTGCTTGAGAATTATCTTTAGCTTTTATCTCTACAAGGATTCTTTTGCCATGTGGTCCCAGCTATATCACTGATATCCGGGCTGTGTCACTGATATCCGGGCTTGTGTCACTGATATCCGGGCTGTGTCACTGATATCTGGACTGTGTCACTGAGAGTGAGATCCAGGCTTAAGTTTGAGATGGGGATACATCAGCCTCATTTTTGGCTTGTTTATTTTAGATTTTTTATTAATCACAAATCTAATTTACTAAAAGAAATGATTTTATATTTCAAATAATTTTTTATTTTTTGTACAGTTTGTTAAACTATATATATATATTTTTTTTTTTTGCAACCTATATTTAGCTCCTCTGTTGTCTCTTGCTATGTTTTCAGAACTAAGGAAATGTGTACATTTGTTGTTATCTGTTAAACTTGTCATAGTTTTCAGTCCCCCAATGGATTTATGTTGTTACTTTTGTCTGTTTTTCCGCTTGACTGTCGTAAACGACTAATCTAATTGTTTTGAACTTCAATGAAACTGCTTTATGGATTGAACAAAAGTAGGTATGCATGTTGCCAGGGTGGTGGATTTTATTCATATTTGTTGAAATGAAGAGTTACTTGCCCCAAGGTCGATCTTGAGGGGGTAGATTTATACAATTTAGAAAAATAAGAGATCTTGTGCTTTGAAATTTGGTAGAAATCAACCTTAAAATAAAAGATTTGGATTACAACCAAAATTGAATAGATGTGTTCCATGGATGGGGCGTATTGATATTTGTTCAAAGATTCAGGACGCCCTTGTTAATTAGGATATTATAAAGGTAGATCTTTAAAGAGTAGTACCTGTCCAAAAATGGTTCAGTTCCTTTCTGAAAATCATATAAATGAAAAAAGAAAGATTGAAGACATTCAATTATATTCTACAACACATACCCATTCTATTAAAGATAGATTAGGTAAAGAGCTGACAGTTCTCACCATAGTAGTTAAAAACAAAATAATGTAAAGGGAATATGCTGAAAATTTTAGTCAAATTGCTTCACTCTGAGGAAACCTTATTTTAAATCCCTGTAGCTTTGATTGTCATTGTTATCGCTGTCATGATAATTCACAAAGTCTTGATTATCCATTTTTGCAGTTAATCATCAATTGGCATTGAACAGCAGATCGGATTCAAATCTAATGAAAATTGGACACGTAGTATGGCACTGATGATCGAGATTTCATTATGGTGTTGTCATGTTAATAAATGTCTAACTAATAATTTATTTAACATTTAAGGTCTGAAATAGGCCGATTTACCTCTTGAATAATGTGTGTTAAATCAGCCCATAATCCACCCTCTCGATCATCAGATAGCTGATTTGAAGTAGATTAGAAGACAACAGCCATTTAAGTGTTTAACAATAATATTGGAAATCAAGACTTAATCTTGATTGTCAAGTACAGTTTCTACCTGAATATATAATCTGTCCTTCAAAACTTTAAACAGAACTAACACAGTTATATGGGAAAACAATCACTGATTTATTATAAACAAGCACGACGTTTCGATAAGTATCCTCTTATCGTTATCAAGCACAATGACATTTAGTAAACTAGATGGTCTATATATATATACAAATGTACAATATGAAGCCAGATTGTTGCACACTTGAATATATTTACCTTCCAGTTTACTAAGCTGACGTACACACTTAGATGCCTCATCCCCATATTGATGTTGTACATAATTCTCCAATCGCTAATTGCCACTAAAGAATTATAAAACTTTAAACACTCATAATATCGCACTGAAGATAATTTGACTGAAATTTTCAATATATTCATTTTGATTATCGTAGCAAGAACGACCAGCTCTTTATCTAGATCTTTCATAAATCATCTTTAACCAATGGGTTGTAAAGGCCTTGCCTCCATGTGATTATCTTGTTGTTAGATATTGTCTGATTGTGAACTTGTCATTCATCCTCAGCAACTGTAACTACATAATTCACAAAGAGTTTATCGTTTCTCATTATTATAAACTTCCAATCAGCATTCTAACGCTGTTTGTAATATGTCTTATCATGCTCTGTACGCTGCAGAAACAAATAATCAAACACATGATGATTGGTGTCGAATGTCGTTTATTGACGAGATGAAACCGTAAAGGAAAATTTCAGGAAGCTTTCTTGATCAACACCAGAATCGAACCCCCAGACCTGACCTCGTGGTCAGTGAGCCAGTACTTTACACACTGAGCCACTGCGGCTCCCTTTGCCGCATAAGAATTAAAATATTTCACGATTAACATCTGATGCTGATCGGGAAGATGGCAATGCAATTGATAAGCTTTGCTGTCCTTTTGAAATAGGGGGGTTTGGATGGCTGAATGGTTAGCATGTGCACGCTGTATCATGAAGTCTTGTCATTGAGTCAACTGGCGTGGTTTTGATTCCCCTGTTGCTCATAAAAAGAAGTAGGGTTGCTTTTCCAACCTCGTGGGTTTCCTCTGGGTCCTCTGAGATTTCCTTCCACTGCTAAAGAAGACCTCTACGCACAAGCGAATTATTGAAATGAAATATTAAACCATGTGCTAGTCCCAAAATGACCCAGTTTGTGTCAAGTGGACATTAAACCACATTTCCCCTCTCTCTTTCCTTTTAAAATTGTTAAAGCTCCAATAGCATTTTTTTAAGTTATATTTTTAAAATGTATGAAAATAAAGCCCAAAAATAGATTGAAACTATAAACAGTCCTACCTTGTTAAAGAATAATCCTATTAATCCTATAATTCAGTACTGCCAGTTGAGAAATTGGCAAAAATATCATTTTCAACTTCAAATTCAAACGTTTGAAGATGGCCGTCCATGGAGAGGAATGGGAAAACAAGGGAGGTAATTGGGTAACTATTTCCTCAATCACCCTGTGTCACCCTTTATAATGCCCCAAAAATTTTGCCCAGGACCGTATAATAGTGAGTTGACAACCTTTTGAGCAAAAGGCATAGAAATAATTATGTTTTGACTTTCTTAGAAAATGTGAAATTGGAACTTTAAATGACAGGGGCCTATTTCACAAAATTTTAACTAAGATAAGATCTCAATTTTAGTAATTTGATTGGATAATATTAGATTGATTTTAGTGCTTAGCCAATCAAAATTGAAGTATCTACTAAAATTGGATTTTATCTTAAGTTAAAATTTCGTGAAACAGGGCCCTGGTTTTGGAGTCTCTCCTGGTGTTGGCCTAAAAGTTCCTCGGAATTTTCAGCATGGTTTTCCCCCTTGTCAGTTGTGAAGGACAGAGGGAATGATGTCTAGTCATTTGAATATTTGAATGGTATGAAATACTGAGGTCAAATGTACATAATGGAATGCACGTACAAGAACCTTTGACAGCTTGAATTCAAAATAAAAGTCGGCATCGCACCACTTTTACGGACAAATTGCCCTCATAGCACACTGTATGGTGTATGACCATCTCTCCCGTAATCTGGAAAAACCTAGCAAGTCAAATTTTGGTGAAAATTGAGTTAGACCCATATTTGAACTCAGTACACATGTATGTAATGATAGGTTTTTTCTCATTCACCGAAAGGGCGTCTAATTATCTCCATCTAAAAAGACAAAATCAAATTGGTTATATATTCAGTAGCTTGACAAAACAATTTTCCTTTGTTTACTCAAAACTACATTCAACAGTGTTACTAGGTTTTTCTAGATTTCGGGAGTACTCCAGTAATTCTTGTCGGTACACAAAAGTAGGACGTTAAAATCTTTACATTTCATTTATATGTCCTTTCTTAATAACAGTATATGTTTGATAAATGTTTTATAATTGTTTGGTGTACATCTACTAAACTATAGATGGCAATAAATTGTAACCATATTTCACGTTCATGCAACATGTAGGTGGTATCATAGGTTGCACGTTATACCCGATCTCACGTCTTTATTTACCTTGTATAAGAATTTGTAGATATTGGTGATTTCTACATACACCACAACTTGATAACAAACATTGTTCTTAATGTATGTACATTGTACAATACATACAGTACATGATGCATTCTTAGAATACACCAAACCTTCTCAACTTGAGATACGTCTATCCATGAGGACATATATTCACAGATTTAACTATCTTAAAAATTTAGATTTCGGGAAATACAAGACTTGGATTAATAGGAATTTTGATAGAAAGGTAATGCTTCACATTGTGACGTGCACTGTATTTACTCACTAAATGGCAATCTTTACTTCTATCCACTGAAACTGATATGTCATATGCAACTGAACAAAGTTGAGACTTGACACTTTACAAACAGTTCCTGTTGCCTGCTGTCTGTAGGTTCATGTGTCAGAGTTCTTAAAAAATTGTATTCATTGTTTGAAGGTTATGGTTTGAATTAATTCTTGTTCTGTTTTTTTTTTGTGTTTTTTTCTCTGATTTTTGTTGCTTCTTTTTATATTTGTTGTCTTTGTTTTGAATTCATTTGTTGTTTTGGATTTAATTCTGTGATTGATGGATTTTGTTCAATGGGTTTTTTTTATTTTAAAGTGTAGTAATAGAACTGTTTCAGGAAGTTTTGTTATTATCCTGTACCAAAGAAGTAAAACGTTATTTGACCGATTTAGGAAACCACAATATTGTGAAAATAGAATATCGAAACAATATCTGTCTAAAACTCGTTCAATTCCATTCAGTATTTACAAAGATATGATGAAATAAAAATTTCACAACATTCGGCAAATTTACTCGGTCGTCGATATTGTCAATACAAGCCTGTGCCATCCGTGTTGGGTAAAATCTTTGGATGGCCCTCATTTTAATCCATTTGAATCTGGGCGGAGTGATTATCAATTGGTTTGTAATATGCAAATGATGTTGACAGAGTTTAATGGAAGATAAAAAGTGGGATCCTTCTATCAATCCATCCTTCGATCGATCATGATTTTGTCCCAGGAGCATATTTCAGGAACCACTCATGATTCTATTACAGTCATTGCGTCTTTTGCTAATTAAGTTTTCTCAGATTATTTATTTGTGTGTTTCCATAGAAACAAACACTACTTGTTTTTGGTGGTGGAGATGGCCAATCCCTGTTCCTTCCAAATTATGTCCTTGGGTGCAGAAAGTTGTTGATGACCGAGTCAGGTTGCTTATGACACATGACTGTCTCAGGTTGTTCTTGACTGAGTCAGGTTGTTAATGACTGAGTCAAGTTGTTGATGACTGTCTCGGAATGTTGGTGAGTGAATCTCATTAATGACTGTCTCAGGTCATTAATGACTGTCTCGGGTCATTAATGACTGTCTCAGGTTGTTGATGACTGAGTCAGATTGTTAATGATTTAGTCTTGTTATCATCATAGAATAGATTTGTTGAGAAATTCACATCATATTATTATATTATTGTTACAGTTGCTGGGGTATAGTCCAAAGAAGGTAGTGTATTATGTATGTATTAGTAAGCTTCTATATCAATATATAAAATATCTGTCTGCATCCTTCTACAGTATGCAATCCATATTATCTCCCTTGTTTCTCTTTTCGTCTGCACCAGGCTACAGTATGCATATTGTGTATCCCCTCTTTATTTCTCTTTTTGTTTTAGTTTGAATTTTAGTTTGAATTATTTCCAATAGGTATTGTGCTTTAGAAATATTTGTTTATTTATTTGAAATGTAAAATAATTGCATGTTTATATACTTTAATAATTCTATTTTAAAGGTTTAAAGGTGCTAATTCGCTAATTATTGTATTTTAAAGGAGCTAAATCGCTAATATTTGGAACCTAGAAGTTTACATAATTAGGTTGCATCATATATAATAATGTAATATGAATATATATATAAGCTGCTTTACATTCATCATTTCGACTTTTAAATCAGTTATGTTTGCCGAAATAAGCCAGAAATCTCAATCGAATGACAATCTCTAGCATCTGGCTATTCCAGTCTTCAGCGATAATATTTACTGTGCATGCTCCCCAGAAAAGGATATGATGTCACCGTTTGACATGACTTGAGGAATATGTCTAGTCTGGTTCTTCGAGTCCATGTTACAATTGACACTGAAACGCATCATGGTACACGATTTGTGTACCAATGGTAAAATGTTTATTTTGTTATGAATATTGGATATCTGAAGCCCATCTTTTCTTGATAAGACCACAACATCATTGTTTATTTAAAGTGACAAATAATTCGCATTTTCAATGTCAAAGACTTAGCTACTTTAAGACTACAGCTAATTTTATACAGGCAATTTTGACTAGTTTTCGTATTTCAGCTTTATGGAATATAAACAAAAGAGGTCATTTTTATGCCACATTTGCTGTAGATTGAAATTGGGAAATAGATAAAAACTCTAAATGTTTCATGCCTGACAAAATTTCCCCTATAAGTCACTGCATGGCGTACACCTGTCCTTATTAAACCCTACTTCATTGAGTTCATTCATACGGTGTCTCACTGAAGGTTCTGGTGACATGCGTCTCTTTTATCCAGAGCTGGTCACAAACCAGTTAATTAAACATCCCAGGCAAATATTAAATAATAGCGTTATGCAATTGATATGAGAGTATGATATAACATGTTTTAGGGAGTAATTAACTCACACTTGTAGGTGATTTTAAAAGCTGAATTATCGTTTGATGTGAATTCCGGGGAAACTGGGAGTGTTTACATGGCAAACAAAAGTATTTGTTCAAACAACAAACATGTCTGAAATAGCTGGCAGACGGTGATGTCAGGTCATGTCTCCATGACGGTTACTTTCTTCTGTCTGCTCATTTCATTTCCTTTATTGAGAAAATCCTTTTTTTATGTTAAGACATTTTGGGGATTTAGTAAAGTAATGGTGGACTTGTGTGTGATTCTAGTGACGGCTCTTTCCTGCTCCATGACAAGATGACCGAACTCATCCGCTGTATATTTTGTAATAAGTTTTATTTTGAAGCAGAGACTAGGTCATTGACTTAGTTTTGAATGGAGTTCAATAAATCATCTGTACTGTTGTTTCATCGTCTACGTTGTGTGGTAGAAGCATGTATGTTACGTTTAATGTTGTTATTTGTCAGAATGTTTTTGAAGATGCATTATGTAAGAGCTATATCTGCCTATTACTGTTTTTTTTGTGGCTTTGAATGTAATATAAACTATTATTTAGACTTTTATTCAAATGACAAGCCCCATCATCAGCTCTCCAGGCCATCGGATGATGTCAAACTGGACATTGCTCAATGAAAAGAGAGAGAGAAATGGGGTTTAACATCCATTCGACACAAACTAGTTCATTTCAAGGCTAATTGCTCAATGAAAGGCCTGACAATCAAGCCTGTTTATTATTATAGCAATGGTACTCGGCAATCAAGCCTGTTTATTATTATAGCAATGGTACTTGAAAATCAGCTATTTATTATCAAAACTTCGAACACATAGATATATTTTTTTACTATTATTTATAGAAAGAATCCTCCACTCTTTATCTACATCTTATATAATGCACCTTTAATATAACTGTTTTATAGCAGGATCGTCCAGCTCTTTATTTACATTATACAGAATGCACCTTTAATATAACTGTTTTATAGCAAGAACAGCCAGCTCTTTATTTAAATCTTACAAAATGCATCTTTAATGCATGTATAACTATTTTACCAGGAATGGCCATCTCTTTGCATCTTTAACTATTACATCAGGCCTGGAAATAACAGTTTTAGATGTACCTGACAAAATGGCAGGCACTAATAAAATAGTACCTGACATTTTCAACTTAGTGCTAGACATATCAATAAAAAAGACAAATCAGTACATTAAAGCTGCTGATTGCCATTTGAGTGATTATAAATTCTGTTCCCTTGATCCTGTCTATAACAAGAACAGTGATTTTATATTCTGCTCATGACGATCATCAGTTTTAACAGAAATTGATATTCTAATAAAATATTCTTTATTTTGATTTGATAATCGGCCAAAACCTTAACTTCATTAAATTTTACATGCTTTTATGATATTTGACATGCAAATATAATCCTATAATTCTTGCTTGCCATATCTATATTCATGAATATCCAGACTTTTATGTATATGTTTTTTGCTTGCCGTATCTGTAGATATATATACCCAGACTTTTATGTTACTTGCTTGCCATATCTGTAGAAATAAATAGAACCAAGGTTTTCACGTTACTAAGCTTTGATTTTAGTTAAAAATTAAAATCCATTTACTATTTTAGTTAAAAATTGAAATACATTTACAATTGTTACTTCCCTTTGTCAGGAGTGCCTTACTTGGACAGTATCTAGTCCTTCATATCGGACTAAAAAACTGAGATCCTGTGTGTATACGCAAGTACCCTTGACATTTGAAATTTGAATTTATAAGAGTAGGCCAAAGAGCATACTCCGCGCAGCGTTTCGTTTGATTAGAGGTAATCCCTCTACACACTGCTATTATGAGTGGATATTGTTGTTTTAAATTTTGATTGGTCATTGCTTCAGGAATATGGCCAAAGCGCCACTGTCTGAGCAAAATTTCCCTCATAGCACACTGTATGATTATGAAGCATGCATGTCTTTATTATATCCCAGTGTACATGTAATTGACCTGGGGTTTTATTCATGGAAACATTGTAAGAATACAGCCTTTTAATTGGCTGATAGCTGAAAACCATTCACAAATTTTAGCTCTCGGCTAAGTAACTTATATTATTGTTAGTCTTCACATAATTAAGACCCCCAGGCCCTGAGTTCACAAAACATTCTTAGACTTAAGTTGAAAATATACTCAACTTCCAATCACTGTTTTTGAGAAGTATCTTTGATCTAGAAACACAAAACATTGCACCTATTTGATATATTTGATACAGTAAAACAACAGTTAAAATAAGGAGAACAATTTTGAGTAAATTCTAAGAATGCTTTGTGAACTAGGGGCCTGGTTTTAGTTGTTGTTGCCCGGGCAAAATTTCCCTCATAGCACACTGTATGGCGTATGCTCGTCTTCCATTAGCCCAGGTTAGGTGCAAAAGAGTAGGACGTTAAACCCCATTTCATTTCATTTCATTTTTTAGTTGTTGTAGCAGTAGTGTATTACGTTTAAGCATGCCGTTATATTTTTTTGTTCTATTCTATGCATACATGTACATGTAAAATATATGTATTTTGAATATCTACAGATAGACTGGATCTGTTATTTTAATAAATAAGTTATTGGTATTTAATTATATGTAATCATTAACCAGTGTACTATAAATATTGAGAGACAAGTTTACAGGGAATAATAACTATTAATATCACCTTGATTTTAATTAGGGGAGTTGGGTGGCCGAATGGTTAGCAAGTGCGCGCTGTATCATAAAGCCTGTCACTAAGTCAACTGACATGGTTTCGAATCACGGCTGTATGTGACAAGAACCAGGGTTGCCTTCACACTGCTGAAGTCCCTTACCCGCGAGCGAATTATTGAATTAAAATGAAACCATGTGTTAGTCCCAAAATGACCTAGTGGACGTTAAACCCCATTTCTCTTTCTCTGTTTGATTTAATGAAATTGATTTTAATTTTTCAGGCCAAGCAGGTTGTTGATAAAGTGAAACACCGATCTCCCGTGGAGGCGTCCACTCTTCAGTTACGTCGAACTACATCACCTCCGTCAGGTGCTATTCAATGTCGCGAATCATCATATGACCCTAGGTCATCCATCAACCAGTCAGCAGCAGCAGCCGCAGCTAAACGGAATTCTACACCTGCTAGTGTGCCTTCATTAACTAATCAGCATCAATCTATTTCCGTGGCGGCCATGAAAAACTCTGTGGAGATAAATCATAACAACGCTAAAATAAAAGGGTCGCCTGTGACGGCGCTAAAAGATGAAATAGATCGGAGATTTTTATCAAATGGTAGTGCCATTAATTCGAGTAATGTTCGAGAATCTTACCCGTCTACGAGTGCTTATAAACGAGAAGAAGTCAAGGTAAGTGTTTTATTTTATTGGTTCATGAGGATTTTACTGCGTGATTTCCTCCTTGTCAATGGTGCAGGATGGGAAGTCTGACAAGGACAGCTGTCTTGTTGTTCGGATGAGATGTAAGAGAAGGGTGTAGTGCCACTGCCTGGGCAAAATTTCCCTCACAGCACACGGCATGGCCTATTCCTGTCTTCATTAGCCCAGTTGGGCAGTACAGTAGGACATTATACCCCATTTCATTTTTTATTTCACTGGGGAGACAAATTTCCACAAAATGGATTGTTTTGACCAAAAATTGGTCCCCAAGCTCTACTCAACTTGTTGTTGGGAATAGACAGTCTTTGATAAAAGCCCAAGACTCTACGATTAGCATGAAACTTGACATACTTGTTCCTGGACAATTGTGTATCCATACAGTCCTATCATTCTTGTTTGACCCAGGTGAGGTGGGGGAACAACTTATGATTTGTTCGTATGTAGATAATGTTTGAACAAATATTTTTAAGGGAAGTAACTCTTATATGACTCTTCTGCTGGTGTTACACAAAAACTTGATGAAACAGACACTTTTATCATCGCTTATGATTTTACACCTTTACTGTGAAACTTAAAATTGTAATTTCAAAATGCTATCAAAAGTGGATTTTAATTGGCATATGTAGAGAAATTATGATTTAGATGTATAGGGCTCTGACAAAATGTCAGATACTTTTAGAGTGAAATATCGTTATATAAAAGAAAAAAAAAAAAACTCTGAAAAATGATAAATATATGCTGGACATAATGGCAGGCACCAGAGGTACATGTATTGCGTTTAACAGAACCTAAATTTGTGCCTGATTTTGTTAGTGATAAAAACATGTCTTAATTCTAGACTTGGATATTAACAGATTTTTCTCAAAGCCATTTGCAATGTTCGGATGATATCTAATCTTTCACAGCTGAATACATTTTAATATGTACCCAAATTCATTATGTAAAATTTAATTAAGAATCTAAAAACAAAATATTGATAGCAGATAATATCCCACCTTGGATTTGATCGTATTTAAAAGCTTAATGCATTCTTAAAACCTGTCATTGAGTCAACTGGCATGGTTTTGAATCCCTGCTTGTATGTGACAAGGAGTAGGGTGGGTTTCGCCTGTCTAACCTCGTGGGTTTCTCCGGGTCCCCCAGTTTCCTCCCACTGCTAAAGATCCCAATGCACAAGCAAATTATTGAAATAAAATTAAATCATATGTTAGTCCCAAAATGACATAGTTTGTGTCGATTAGACATTAACATACCCCCTCTTGAAATGAAATTAAACATATGTTAGTCCCAAAGTGACCTAGTTTGTGTCAGTGGACATTAACCTCTCTCTCTCTCTCTCTCTCTCTGTCTCTCTCTCTGTCGCTATCTCTCTCTCTCTCTTTCTTTCTCTCTAATCCATTCTAATACTGTATGTACCCAAATTGATTATGTAGCATTGAACTAAGAAAATTAACAGCGAATTATCTCTGTGCTTCCATTCTATCAGAATAAAACGAGACCCATCAAAGGATTTTACTCAGAACTTATACATGTAGGTTTATCCTTGGCCGTGGGTGCATATGGTATGTTTCAAAATTGTAAATTCATCATATTTTTGTAAATACTGAATGGATTTGAATGATTTTTGGCCTGACATTCCTCATACAGATCCAACTTTCACAGTATTTTAGTTTGCAAAGGATTCAAAATCCCTCAGCGGCTGTAAATCTTCAAGATTGAAGTAAAATTCAAGAACTAAATCAGATATTATGTAATATTTATTTTGTTAAAGATAGAAACATTTATTCTGGCCAACTAAAGTTGGGAGATTGTACAAGAATTTGATATGAGGTGTAAACAAATTGAGAGGATGGAGCAAAACAAACAATAATTTATCTTTATATAAATATATCGGAAATAGCAGGAAGAGAATTCAGGTCTTGTTGGATCTCCAGAATGAGTCTGCCAATATATTATTTAAAGAGACCATTTCATCATTAAAGAGTAAAATCTTTCTCACTAAACTTTACTTTCATTAAAATTAATTTGATTATAATCGGCTGATGTGGAAGAGTGAAGAAAGGCGGACTGGAAATTCTCGAAGAACTTTCTAAGTCCACTCTTTTAAATCAAACCGGGAACATCCTTGTTAATGTCAGCGCCATACTCACTGAATTACTGTATGCAGTAAATAAACAAGTAAATTTGGAGAGGGTGAGTGAGAAAGTGAGAGAGGCGGGGGTGGGAGAGAAGTGGAGAGAAAGGAAAGGTAGAGAGAATGGGGTTTAACGTCCACTCGACACAAACTATGTCATTTTGGGTTCAATTTTATTTCATTAATTCGCATGTGCATAGAGGTTTTCAAAATTTAGGTGAAACTGGAGAACTGAGAAAACCCACAATGCTGGGCAGTTGACTACTGTTACATGCAAACCAATGTGTACGTGGGAACGACAACGACTATGAAATGTCCTTTGCCAGACCCTCCGTCCTACACGTCAAGCAACAGCCACTTTAAGTAAGGAGATAAAGTGATGAAAGGACATGTTATAAATGAAATGTTGTCCAGATTGAAAAACACAAGATTTATTACAAATCAATAATGGATGAGACCGTATTGTCTGTATAACACTTTACAAAATGGACGTATTATTCTTACATATACAATGTAATTCTGGAATATTCTCTTGAATAATTTGTGAATAACTAACGCATAACGCTAAATGATATGAAACAGTTTTGTGAAATATAGAATTGGGGAAGAACTAAAGTGATCTGTGAAACTATATTAAGTGATATTTTGGAATAACGAATTGTGGATGAATTTAAGTGATCTGTTTGGAATGTTCATCAATTGTGGAGGAATTTACTCAATCGGGTAGAATTAAACTATTTGAAATGTTTTTTTTAGGGAAATATGAGTCTTTTTTTTTATTTTTAAAGTTGAATCTATTAATGAATTGTGGATGAATTTAAGAGATGTCTGGAATATTGATCAATTGTGGAGGAATTTACTCAATTGGGTAGAACTAGAATTAAACGATATAAAATATTTTTTGGGAAAATATAAATTTTTTTTTTAGAATTGAATCTATTAAATGTACCAAGTGGTTAAGACTGTAATATTTTCTTTAATACAACAGAGAGTTTATTGTCTGTCTCGTGTAATACGAGATGATATTGTGTGGTCCCTGTAGTCGACATACCAAACTCTAGTGTAACAATAGACACCATATTTACCTCCAATATCGGATACTTTAATACTAGCACTGTGTATTCTAGTCGTGTCTGCAGGTAATTCATCTTAAAATAGTCGTAAGGAATTAACTCAATCTTAAGGAAAGCATCGAGTAAGGGGAGTTGTGGCAAGAAATGAAATGAATCTAAAGGAAAGCATTGAGTTAGGGGAGTTTTGTGAACTGATTTCATCAATCTTGATTTAGGTATGGTAAGCCATCGAAAGAATTAATATGAATTATTAAACAGAAATATTGTGTGATGTACAGTAAGGGTATTACTATTATGTAGAATGATGGGGGGGAGATGGTGGAGAGAGTAGGAGATGGAAGGGGGGCAACAGAGTTGGAGATGGAAGGGGGGGGGGACAGAGTCGGAGATGGAGGGGGGGAGAGTAGGAGATGGGGGGGGGGAGAGTAGGATATGGGGAAGTGAAAGAAAAAGAGTGTGAGAAGGGGGAGAGAGGAGATGGGGGAGAAAGAAAGAGGGGAGAGTATGAGATGGGGAAGATGTGGGGAGACAAGGAAAGAGTGAGATGGGGGAGAGAGAGAGAGGAGATGGGGAAGATGAGAGAGATAAGGGAGAGAAATGGAGGGGGGGAGAAAGTGAGATGGGGGAGAGAGAAATGAGGAAGGTGAGAGAGATAAGAGTGAGGGGGAAGAGAAAGACAGAGGGTGAGATGGGAAAGAGAAATGGGCGAGAGAGAAAGGAAGTTTAATATTCACTGGACACAAACTAGGTACTTTCAGGAGTAACATTTGGTTTTAAAAATCTTATTTAAAAAATTCACTTACTTGGAGGTGTTTTAAGCAGTGGGGGGGGGGGGGGAAACCGGGGAACCTGTAGAAAACCCACAAGGTTGGACAGGCAACCCCACTCACTGTCACTGTCACACACTAGCTAGGAATCAAACCCACGCCCTTGACTCAATGACAGGCCACCCAACTCCCTTATCTAGAATAAGCTTAGCTTCTAAAATAATCTTAACAAGAGAATAAGAAGCATGTAGCGATTGGCAGATTGGTAAGACTCTTTATATCGATTGTCATATAATACCGTAACTTAATAAGACAGGGATTTATAGCCCCATTGATGTCATTTTAAGTTTTGGGTCATTGAAAGGATCAGCCATTAAAATTGTGTTTTATGTAACTCTGAATAGAAAACTAAATATTTATCGCATCACTTACGTTACAGTGTCTACTAAATCTTCCTACATGTTATCTTCTTCATGGATTTTAATATCACATTCCCATAGCATGATTTAATTTTAAATAAAACATAATACTTTTATTAAATACAATTACTGAATTAAGGGACTGTTACGAAATTTCAACGCTTGTTTTGAAACGAATAATCTGCTAATAGGTCTCATTTTCTATCTGATTTTTTTTTGTAAGTTTAAGAAGTGGGGTTCGTTGATTCATGACATCATAAAGGTGGTGAAAAAATGCATTTGTATCTCTGAAAATAAATTTGCATTTTTGACAAACAAGTTATCAACATTTTAAACCATAAGAGGTGTCGGACAGAAAATCAACTTCCAGCCCAGTGTTAAGATCTTTATTAAAAACAGGTGTAAAAACACCTTTTGTGTGGCTCAATCCAAAAATCAACTACATATGTCATTTAAACCAAATAAATGACTAACAAAATTACAATAAAAACATTGATTTGAATAAGCATTATAAATCAGCAATAATTAAAATACATACCCCCCCCCCTACCTAGTAATCATGTTTCGCATAATTAAAGCCCCCATTAATAACAAACGGATCCCAAGTTGAAAATAAGCTTTTACTAGACAAGTGTTATTAACACCACATGTAAAAACACCCTGCTCTTGTCTCTTCAAACGTAGTACGATTTTATACCCTTGTAACTATTTTTATGCATAACAGATAGGTTATACTATACTGATTGTCTGCGTATGAATTCTAGACCGTCTGCTAACATTATATTGATGTAACTTTTGTATAAATAACGTTGCAATGACTTATTTGATATATCGATGATGTTCATTGTTCAGCCATTTTGACTTTTGTTTTGACAGATGCGACATCATCAGACTCGTATGGTGAACAGACCCTTGCCAGCAGTTCCTGCGAACGGTTCTCCACGCGGTAGTCCCCAGCATCGTCTCTCTGGTCAACAATGGAGAAGTTTTGACGACGATAATTTACAGTCTGCTAGATCAACAAATGGTAATAACGATACACCCAAACGTAAACCTCCGCGTCCTATGAGTGAAATAGCAACAGGAACATTGTATGACAATCGTTTTCCACTCAATGGTTTCGGACATTCACAAGTTGCGGAAGAAGGAGGGTTTTATATTTATGGTCCAAATCCGAACTCACCAGGCGGAGAAATGATGGAAAACCAGAATCACAAACGTAATGGTGCGTGCAATAATCAACCCAATCAGAATAAAGGAAACCAGCGATCGAGGGAAGAGGAAAATAAGGATTTTCTGCGATACCAGAACGACAGTCCATTCCAGGCAGATAAAGCAGATGACCCCGATAGATCTGGATTCAAGGCCAAACAAGGGTAAGTGAAAATTCGTTGTTGTTTTTTTTATGAAATGTATAGGAATGAAATGGAGTAGTTGTTTAAGGACCTGACAAGAAAATTTTCGTTCATTTTGAGAGAGAGAGAGAGAGAGAGAGAAATGGGGTTTAACTCCACTCAACATAAATTAGGTAATTTCGGGACTAACATATGGTTTAATTTTATTTCAAAAGTTCGCTTGCGCATAGGGGTCTTTAGCAGTGGGAGGAAACCAGAGTGCCCGGAGGAAACCCACGAGGTTGAGATTAAGAAGGCGCCCCTATCTCCATGCCACATACGCTCACACCATGGCTCGAAACCACAGCCGCAAGCCAAAGGTGACCGGCCAGCTATAAGTCGAAGCGCGGCACTCTAGACCACTAGGCCATCCCCCCCCACCCGTTCATCTTGAGACAATGTACATTCATTTTTATTACTACACTGACATATGCAATGCATGGGTTCATAGTTTTGACTGAACAACATCTGTCTCTTCTTCGAATTCATGAGTTATTTTACATGCATGCCAATGTTTACACAAGTCATTTTCTTTTTTAATATCCCATCCAAAGGACTAGACTCACTTTCCATGTCCACCCTGCAGTTGGCACCCTGACAAATAAGACTTAAAAACCCTAAGGATTCTTCTCAGACCATGGCCCAAATCCAAGCCAGAACATATTAGGCCTTAGTTAAAGTTGCTTTCCCAGGTACAAACTGGGTGATTTGATGATATATTAGGACTAAAAACATATTCAAACTAATTATTTATCATAACTTTGCTACAAATCCTTCTCAAAGCACTGTAATTGCCAAGCGTACCCCGCTATGAAAATCGATCAAAAGAGGCCGTGTTTACGTCAGGGGATTACCCTTCTTCGTCCCTATGACAACCGCGGGCAGAGATGAGTGAGAATTCATTGCATACACAAGACGTTGTTGTCTGTAATCACTGACTATTTATTACAAATATCGAATCCTAATTAAATTCTCGGATTATCCACTGCCTGCATCTTTTTCTGTGATTTTTATCTCAGAAAGTGTTGTACGTCTAACTCTTTATAGAGTTTATCAACATGTACACAAAGCGCTAAATGTGCTCATACATTTTTGTCCTGTATACGCTCAATGAGTGTTTTTCAAGGAATCCAATATTTTTCTAGTAAGATTGAATATCTCTACTTTCCATATATACCAAAACTGCCATACTTATTGGCAATAACTACCGGATAAATACTTTGCTGGGAACCCATCTTTAAAATATTCAATTTATGTCTGAGGTAAAAATGAACATATTTAGCCTACATGTATCTATTTTCAATACATTCCATCTGTTACGTAATATCTATTCCATTGTCAAACGTGAAACATTTATGAATTGTCAATATACATTGTTATTCGAACAAGAATATTGACAACAACTGCATAACTTTATCTATTTGCATTCTCTTATCATATTGGTCGTTTGGTGGGGTTTTTTGTGGACGATGAATTACTAATTTGAATCAATATTAGAATTGATATGGAATGGTATCATATTGTGTTATTAAATCAATTTCGTCTATTTTGGAGCTGTATTGTATTGTCGAAGCTTTGCTCATAAAGGCAAATGATAATCAATGATAATTGCGTATGTACGGCATTCACTGTTATACACGTTTAATACATGTAGTCAATATTGTACATGTTTTCATGTAGTCAATAAATATTTCAATAATTCACTTGCATGTAGTTGTCTTTAGCAGTGGGTGGAAGCCAGAGGACTTGGAGAAAACCCATGCGGTTGGACAGCCAACCCTTCTCCTTGTCACGCACAAGTTTTGATTGGAAACCATGCCAGTTGACTCAATGACAGACTTTATGCTAACCATTTGGCCATCGAACTCCCCTATTTACATACATGTATAATACATATATTCACTATTATTTCATTCTGTTACCAGTTATAAAAGAGATTTCAATTCTCAGTTAATACGTAAAAGATGTTGATAGTCATTTTCATATTTTGAACAATATTTATTTGTCTTCTGTGAATACAAGTTAATATAATACTCACATGGATTGATTTAATATTTAATTAAGAACATCTGGCCTTTTAATCTGATTTTTAAAAAACCCAGCCATTCCTTTTTAAATACCAAAGAGACTAAACTGTTTTTGACTGATATTCCGTGGAGACATTCAACTTCAACAATATTGTAATTTGTTAGGAATTCAAAATCACTCAATGGCTTTAATCAACTATATAATTGTTTTCATTTTAATTGTACATTCTTGTTAATAAATTGTGAGAATATTTTAAACTCTTTGTTTATTCCCCTAGAATAATTTTGAATCAGCATTTTTTTAAATATAATTGGCAAGGTAAGCTTTTTATAAATGCTTAATTCATTTGTTGGTAATTTGCGGGTCCAAATACATGTATATGATAATTACTGAACAAGTCTCTTTAAATTGTGGGAATGTTTAATTAAAAAAATAGGTAATTTGTCGGACCAAATACATTTAATAGTTAGTAAACAAGTCGCTTCAAATTGCGAGAATGTTCAAAACTTTTGGTTTATCACGTTTATCTATTTATAATATTTACTAAAGAAGACTAAGAACAATAACATCAAACAGATATCTTATCCTTTGATGCTCCTCCCACTTTACGCCTCGTTTACTCCAAATTGATCCAAAGCTTTTTACACGAGTCTATTAAACTGCCATTAACACTGACCCAACTGTGTCACCCTCTGTAAAAAATACTGGACTATTTGTGAATAGAATAAGATGGCAGGGGGGTAGGGGGCCGAGAAACGCTCTTTGTTGTACATCTACTCTGATCTTGTCTTGAAATTGAATGATTTTATCTTTGTATTTGGTTGGGTAGTTTTGTTTTTTTTTTAAATATATTTATATTTCTGATATGATGTCTTCTCTTTGGATTGAATGATTTTTATCAGTGTATTTATCATGTTATTTTATTCAAAAAATGAATTTATTTCTTTGACATGATGGGAAAAGGACAAAGGTGTATGATAGGGATAGGTTTACGAGAACAATAACTAGATTTAATATTAAGTGGATCATGGGAAAAGAAAAACAAATTGTTTCTGCTTGTTTTTGTTGAGAAAAACAAATTTCGACTGGAATTGCTACTTGAACCTGAATATCCTTTTATCTTATTTGTATACCAGCAGACAATTTGCTGGTTAGTGTTTTTTGTCATGTTTTGTTCCTGTCAAGAGATAAAGGAAGGAGTAATGTTTCATGTTTTACTATAAATGTTAAATATGTTAGGAATGTCCATCTGGCTTGTGATGACCATTGTTCCCTTCCAGACCAGATCAAGTCATAAGGTCACGACCAAAGTTCACCTGAAATGGGTAACGGTTTATTACTATAAGGTGAGAGAGAGCAGAGGACCATTAGCCAGGGAAATACTATAGAGATCAATTTATGATAAACTAACTTATTAACTCTGGAATGTCACTGTTAATAAAATATTGATACCAGATACAGTTTAAACATAACATTTGTATATCCATTTCACCTATCCTCCTGCACTGTCAGTATAGAATACAGAAACTTTATTGTATAAAAAACCTTACAAGGTTATGTGCATATACAAATAAAGTTTCTTCTATAATGTTTGAAACCATTCCTTAGACTGACTCAAACCGTCTGAGATACATGTATGTGAACTATGGCTTTCCATATTATAGGACTATTTACTAGATGACGCTAGGACTTTTAAGGGAAATAAAATAATGTATAGTATAGTATAGGATATTCATTCAATTGACGACAGTGTGTGGTAGTAAAATTCAAAGAAAAAATCACTGAATTTAATAAACATGGGTTTTTATTGAAATACTTCAGACATTAACACTGTTGATTGTTATTTGTATCTACTCTAAAATGTACACCAGTTGATTATTTACCTGTTTTTATTTCATATATGGTTTTTGATGCGATACAGAAATTTCTTTTGGTCATTTTTTTTAGTAATTTTTATTACATTTTTAATTGTGAAATAACTAGACAAAAAAATACAATAATGTCACTATCCTTCTTCCTGTTTTTACATGTCTATTTATTTTTTTGAAGTTTTTTCATGGATTTTACCATGGGGCGGATGTGGTAGTTTTTGTGTGAAAAGTTAACCCTGTTATGTTACCTGTCTATTTATACTATCATGTTTCTATCCACACAAAATAATTAAGTGTAAGGTATCAAATGACAATTGTTGAATAACACCTTTATCTGAATTGAAGTAATAACCTATAACCTTTGACATTCGACACCTTAAACTCAGGTAATTCATTGGACAATTCTCATTGAGTCTGTTTGACAATTGATGTCTGACACTAAGTCGTATGTCTATATGAAGTCATAGGAAAACAAGGTGAACTAAAACCTGATTAAATATTGACTGTCCATCACTGCTTTAATCCTGATCTTCTTGTCACATTGGTCAGTTGCCTCCATAATCCCCGGTCACTTTACTTTATGGTCATGTTAATGGCATGCATGGACTGGTCATCAGTGGTCTGTGTGTACGAACTTGATCCCAGGAATGTTAACTCTGATTATTGACGCATCTTTGTTTTGACGTCGCCATGTACATGTAACAGGATACCAATTATGGTAAAAATACTACAATATGGAAATATTTTTGTCAAAACTATTATGGTACTTTATTTTTGTTCATTTATTACCATTCAAAAAGGTGCTAATTTGAACAAAAAGAATTTGGGAGGTAGTCAATTGTAAATTTGGTTTAGTTGTATTTCAATAAATTGATTGTACGTAGGGAGGGGTCTTTAGCAGTGGGAGGAACCGAAGACCCGCATGGTTAGACAGGCGCCCCTACTCCTTGTGAGTGGGAAATCTAAACCACACCACTTGACTCAATGACAGACCTTATGATATAAAGCGCACATGTTAGATCACTTAAAGCCCCAATAACACTCTTGTTGTAACTGAAAAATATGTCCAAATCTTCATTCTGGTCAACAAATCGTATTATTTTACAATATTCCAATTAATTGATGATATAAATTTCATCTTAACACACTTATTTTAAAAAATTGGAAAAATTCAACCAATTGATTTGAAAAGTCTAACGTAAACCTTTTCAAATGTGACTTGGATTTTAAGATATTTTCGAACCCTCTGGACAAGTAAAATAGGTTATAATGGATAATTTACACAACAGGTAGGACCTTTAAACATCTAGTACTTAGAATAAGGGTATTAATTATTTTCTGGAGCTTCCAAGCCAGCAAAAATGTTATTGTCCCTTTAACAACCCATAATCATGAAGTAAATGTATGTATGATTGTTTAGAATAATTGATAGTTTTATAATTGACAAGAATGTGTACAATGTAATAATAATGATAAATTGATTAATTACATAATTATTGTAGAAAACAGAGTAGAGTCGGCATGACCTGTATCCTGTACTTGATGTGAACGGTTGCGGAAAGTAACACACTTTTAAAACAAAATACAATTCCCAAAATTAAAAATACAATTCCAGCTTGGATTTATACAGATTAAAATACAACGCATCAAAACAGTTCAGCAAAAATTATATCTCTGACTATATAATGAAGAAGGGCATTCACCATGCAGTGTGCTATGAGAAAAATACAGACTACTCTTATGTCGATTTCCAACTGCCAAGTGATCTTTTACGTGCATGCCAATGTGTACTCTGGACCTTGGTTTTTCCTCCTATCCAAAAGACTAGACCCACTGAAAACAGGAAACCATGCCGGAAAATGTTTTGTTATAACCATGCCAAATATTGACAATTTTCTGTTTGACATATATTTATAAAATAAATATTTTACAGCTTGTGGTGTTTCCGGTGGATAGCAGTGTTGTTAAAGGGATTTGAGGCAAAATTGTGATTGTTTAATTAGTTTGAGTATGTTTTTAGTCTAAATATATCATCAAATCACCCAGTTTGTTCATGGGAAGGCATCTTTAACAGAATCAAACCATCTTTTGACTGATATTCCTTTTTGAGATTCAACTTTCACTATGTTGTATTTTACTAGGGGATTAACTGAGTTGTAATAAAATAGTAAAGACAGGCAGAATGACAGGATATTGTTTATATTTGACAAGTTTAAGCCAGTAATGTGAGGTAATAAAACATGCCTGTCATTAAATCAACCTTCTTGTTGAATTCACATTACACCATTTTCTCTTAATCTTAATCTAAACCTGTGAAAACAATCGAGATAGTTGTTGATTCAGGCCTCCATATTGTTTTTATTACCATGATGACCAGTAAAAATATTGATGATAACAGACCTCGTTGATCGGGTTTTAAATAAGTTGTAAGTACACTTCATTTACACCTCATATAAATTGTTTCAAACCTTTTTAATCCCTTTCAATCACCTCAATAAAAGGGTTCGAGTTTGATGAAAGCCCAGGGCAATCAGAGTCGACAAGAAAATGGGAGAAAAGTTAAGTACTTCATTTGTAAGCTGTTCATTCATACAAAATGCCTCCAAGCTAACCATGTGTAAGAAGATTGAAATTTTATATTTCTTTCAAATAAAATAATAATTTCATCGAAAGGGGAAAGGGTATGAATAAGTCGTAAAAAATGATCCGAATGTGTGGTTTGTGACTCATATTTCGTTATTGATATGAAATATTTCTATTAAAATTCATCACTTCAAAGAAAGAATGCATTTCTATATCCAATTTTTTTCTTTATTAAAGTGAATTATCATATTGAATAACTGTAATCTATTGCATTGAATTCTACATAATAATTTACTAATAAATTTTGAGTTCGACTACCAACCAATTTGTCTGTTGAAAGGCAGAGATCATGCTGAATTTAAAAAGTTTAATAAACGATTTGTAATATTAAATGGCTTCTATAGTTAGACTTGGCGTATATTGGAATTAATAGGACATTAAAAACCAATTCATTTCTTCATTTATATTGGAATATCTATCATAAACTGAATATGTTTGTATCTATAGCAATGAGGCTAATTGGTCTGTATATTCTGTGACGATTGTAATGTGTGTCCTAATGCATTCAATATACTTCAATCCTCTTCTTTATTGATTTAATGCATCTAGTTTTTTAGAACTAGGCCTACTTCTTTGATACATTTAACGGTGTGGTTACTTGTATATCGGAATTTATACAACAATATACTTGCATTCGTAATTCTTGCAACATATAACAGATCATGACTCATGCTGACATTATATAACTGTTTCCTTGGGTTTTACTCCCAACTTGTTTTCAAATATGAGTGAAGTCTGTGTCACCACAGGCCCGGGACTGTACAGCGCAGTGGATGCTTACGGCTAGCCCCCGGATCCATTCATGCTTTTTGATTTGTTTTTGTTTGTGGTCTCTTTAGTATGATGTCTTATCTGTATATTTGTTTTTGTGTAGAATTGTGTGTGGTGCAGTCCCCCTGCACTTACTAATAGTGAAACAAAGAGAGAGAGAGAGAGAGAAATAGGGTTTAAGGTCTATTTGACACAAACTGGGTCATTTCAGGACTAACACATGCTTCAATTTTATTTCAATAATTAGCTTGTGCATAGGGTTCTTTAGCAGCGGGAAGAAACCAGAGAAAACCCATGAGGTTGGAGAGTGAGGCAACCCAACTCCTTGTCACATACAACTGGGGAATCAAAACCACGATATTTGACACAATGACGGACCTTATGATACAGCACGCATAAACAAACCAAACATTGTAAAACTATTTCCATCATCTTTGATTACATGTAATCGGAACAAACTTTTGTTGACAATGTGCAGTCGGGAATATTTTCACATTGAGTCATGGATGCATCATGGGAAATCTATAATATCGTAAATTTTCAACGTATTTTATTGCGGAAAAAAAAGGAACACTAGTTTCTTAATCAAAAATTTGTGTTTTTTTGTAAAAAGAGCTTTTAAAAAGGAATTAAAATAGACAAATTGAATATACCGATAGATATTTATATTCCATCATGCATATATTTTTTAGAATAAAATTTTTAATGCATGTTTCACTGAAATAAACATTTAATTAAAAAAAAAACAGTTGTTCTATCAATTTGTATCGTGTATAAGAATAGTATTTGATGTCTGAAAGCTTCTTAGTTGGTAAAATACATGACTACGTTTATAAATGTGGGTTTTTTTTCTGTAAAATAAACGTATCATAAGACCTTATCTGGCACATCTTCAAATTCCCACCAGTTTTATAAGTAAGGTTAAATACTCATAATATGTAAGTAATCTGCTTGAATTACAGCGACTTATCTGGAATTAGCCACAAATCTACAAAATTCTTCAAATACCATTGGTATTAGGATAAACCTGAACATATTTCTCTGTGTGTCTCATGTAATGGCTTCCTTTTGTTAGACGTTAATTAAAAGAACAAGAATGTTAAGTTTATGTGTGTTTGATAATTTAAGGTAGATTTTAGTTTTATTTTGTTAGAGAAATTAAATGGGGTTTAACTCCCTACTTTAGGCATCAACTGGGATAATTTAGAAATGTAAAGGGCATGCAGTGTGCAATTGGGAAAATTTTGCCCAGAATGCGGCACTACCGCCTACTCTTACATTAGAATCTAACTATCAAGGGTTTTTTTATACATGCATACGATACAGCGTTTGTGGGTTATGGGCAGTGTTGGAGCTCCACCAGTCAGGTCATTCACCAAGGCCAACACAATTTAAGTAGGGGCGAAAATTGACAACCGCAAACCCATATTCCAAGCATTTCAGACCAAAGCTTCCTATATTTTCTTTTTCCTGTCCTGTCCTCTCCTTCTTTCTTTTCTTTCCTACCCTCTCCTTTCTTTCTCTTTTTTCTTTCTCTTTTTTTCTTTTTTCTTTATAGGCTAAGGCCCACATTTTTTTATGAGCTTAGGCCCACCTGTCCGGCACTGGTTATGGGTGAAGTTTTGCCGTGTTTTGTGTAAAGAACTTCTGGTTTATGGAATGTTTAAATTTGAAACGAGATTACTGTAGTTTTTCCCTTTTCGAGGGCAGAGGGGTGGGGGAGGCATGGGGGATTTTTTGATTAGTAATTTTTGTTTCATGTGGACAGCTAACACCAACAGACTAATAATACATTTTTTGAATTAAATTTTGCTTTGATTATTTTTATGAATTAAAATGTCTCAGATAATCTGTGTCACTTTTTTTTAAAAAGAATAATTGTAACGATCAAGTGGGATTATAAAATATAGATATTTGTTCAAACGTCATAAGAAATAATGACAATAATATTTGTCTTAAAGTTTTCTATTAGCCTCTTCCATTATTTAAACATCATGCATCAACAAACTCCTGTCAGGCCTATTGTCGGAGATTCAGTCAACCATGACACCTGGTGAACATCTCCCCAATCATTGAGGTCCTACACTATGTTAATAAAAGTAGACCCCTGTACAGTCACACATCAGTTCAATTTGTTGTGGTTGCGTGTGGTTATAGGTGGGGCTGTGAATTATTGCATTTTAACTACTACGACAAGCTGTGCTATATATTGACAATATTGTTAATAGTTTTACAAAAGTTATTGAGAGGTATACATGGAGGTTATATCCATAACATCTAATTTATCAGCCAATAAAACAGTGTCGAGTTTACTTCAGAAGGCATCTTCTGTATCTTAGCCTACATTGGATAAATTCATCACGCTGTACAAACATTACATCAAAGAGAATTTTCTACTGGGGACAGACATTTTGTTGTTTGTAGCAGTTTTTCTACATGTAGTTTTATACATAAACGAGAAAACATTTACGATTATCTGAAGTGTATTTATCTTTGGAATTTGATTGGTACATATTTCACCCTGTTAACCTTTTACAGTTAGTGTGTCTGCTTCATTCAGTGTAAACAGACGGCTAAAACAGAGAGCCAGAACTTCATTCATTCATTCATCAACGACATTGGTTTGAAATCTACCTGTAGTCAGTCCGAGACCTAGGTGTGTATATGTGGGGGACGAAATACGATCTTTACCATCTACTTAACAAAACTAGGCAGCTGTCAGTGACAGGTTGACATGTCGTCACATTATGTGACAATATAAACTGTTAATTTAGATCTATATTGATGAGAATTTAGATACTCTGTCAAAGTCAAACACGGGGAGAAGATGTGAAATATGTTGGCTATGTTGTCGATTGTGTAGTCTCGAGTGGTTTATAGAACAGCCGCATGGTTTACATCCCAAGATTCAAGGGTTTCAAGCCTGATAAATGATTTGTTTACGGACCATTGAAGTTTGAATCCATACAAATCCCATAGTTCCATTTATTCCCGTCTGCATTCTTAAGCTAGGATAAAACGAAAGGAAGAACGAAGAACAAACAGCGGGTATCACAGCAGACGCGGTATATCCTCCACCGACCACCACATGTTTCACATTTCAAACAGCTAAGTTGAGATCCCGGGAGGAAACATTTTTGTGGCGTGGATGGGAATGGCCTATTAAAAGCCATTTGGTCTGCGAAATTACTTTAGCTTACGCAAAGGGATGTTTCAATTTTAAACCGGTGTACGTTGACATTCAAACACTGGCTTTACATCAGAGAAAATATCAGTTAATTGTTATCTTGGGGTTTCTTCCCAGGTGAAACATAGTGAGAAATTTCAACAAACCTTCATAACCTGGGGCTTGTAGGCGGAGACTTCATGGTTTAAAAGTTAATGTAGTGACGGGCCGACCCTCTCGAGTCATTTCTATTAAAGCTTTATTACACAGACCAGACTCTTTTATATTCATTGATAGTATTTGACCTTTAAAGAACCCTGTTGAGGTTCATCCACCAGATTAAGATTGAGGGAGCCAATTATCCGTGTCCAGTGTTATGTGGTCAGCTGTAATATGAACTGAAGACAAGGATGTGAATGTCAACACAATTAAAGCACAAGTTTTATACCAGTGGACATCTTGCCATATTTGTTCGTTGATATCACCAATTTGCTAAGTTTTTTTCACATGACTGGCTGATTTCTGTTTCTGATAGATTTGTTTGTGGTTGGATTTTGTGGATTTTATTCTTCATGTGAGAGGTAGAAAGAGCGTGAGAGATAATTTGCCTGTACTAATTGTGTAGTAGTAGTGTTTGTGGTTGATAACAAGGAGGAGCTATAGGGCGTCTGCTAGTGGATCAATATAGAAGGTGTGCTGATAACAGACACTAGTAGTTTGTGTCTACAGGCAAAACGTAAAACAGATACGACGGGAGGTAGATACGTTAACAAGAGGATATATTATAAAACAACGTAGATTTGAGAAAAACGATGCAATAAGATGCCTTATTATTATGATATTATGAGTCTTTTTAATTGGTTTATGCAACCTAAAAAACAGAAACTTAGCCATAAACATGGCCACCATAACGAAGTCTACAGGTAGGTGATTTATATCGTATTCCTTGTTTATTAACCCAGGGGGTTTAAAGGGACAATCCCGATAATAACAGAGTCTAAAAAATTAAAGTCCGAGTATTTATGAAATTTATGGACCAAAATATAGAGGCATGGTGTATTTACCTCGTCTCAAAATTTCAGCTCAAAATATTGAGTCGTTTGGACGTGTACGTCAACACTGCTTATCCGGACACGTAACCCTTTTAAGATTTCGGGTCAATTTTTTCATTGGGTGACCTGATAATCGATGCCCGTTTCTTGGGAGGTCTATGCAGTGAATGACCCATGTGCTGTACTTGATAACAAAAGGTAAATGTCACCTACATATTATTTTTATAGAAAAAAGTCTGGTTTATCCAGATACTGTACAATACAACGGTCTCCATTTCCAGATGAAGACTGACAGGTTTAAGTTATTTACAAGCGTATCAAAAATATCGGGTTAGTTGGTCGGCCTAAGGTAATGGGTTTTAAGGGATTTTAACACAAAATTAAGCAGTTTTATTCCCCAGAAAGTTATCGGGATTGGCCCTTTAAAGCATGCGCTTTAGATCAAAAAAGGTCTGTCATTTAGACACAAGGCTTGGTTTTGATTCCCCTCTGATACGTGACGAGGAGTAGGGTCACCTGTTCAACCTCACAGGTTTTCTCTGGGTCCTCCGGTTACCTTTCACGGCTAATTAAAGACCCCTATCTATGCACAAATAGAATTATTGGAAGAAAGATTGAACCGTGTGTTAGTCCTGAAATCACCTAGTTTCTGCTCTTTTATTAAAAAGAAGATGTCTGGGTGTTTTAACGACAGAAGTTAGCTATTTGTATTTTTATACTGTTTCAATTTGTTTGTCAGGGATAATCAATAAGGCAGCTTTATGTATAAGTTTGTGTTGTTAGCCTTGTTTCTGCTTCATAGGCTAACAATACAATGAAATAGTTTGGATACATTTAGTTGTTTAATAATTGACATACTAGATTCATATACACTCAAAGACAGTAGTTTGTATTGATTTTATTTCGAGAATAAATTGGTAAACAGTCATTAGAAAGTACAGCACCATTGTACCATAGTTGCCATTCTTTGCTTGATAAAGATGGGAGAACACTCGTCGAAATGTCGTTGAAATAAACTCTTCAAGTAATTTGTATTTCATATAATTATGTCATGTGTTATTGATTTTCTACCTGTTTGTATGTTTGTATGTACATGGATATATGTATATTTGTTTATCTACCTGTAATTAATACACAGGTGAATATTGATTCTTTTATCTCTATCAATACATTCCCGTTAACATGGAATCCTTTAAAGTTTTAAATACCATCAGTTGCTATGGGAATTGTACTAGCCTTGAAATATCAATTATTTTGGTAAATTCTATGGAAATTACACTATCCTTGAGATGTGGAAAATGCTTCAAAGATTGAGTTTAATTTCTTATGCCTCGTTGAAATCCTTGAGATGTCAGTTATTGTGGAAAATTCTTCAAAGTTTAAATTTAATTTCTTATGCCTCGTTGAAATCCACGGAAAACACTAGAATCAGTCTAAAGTTATTGAAGGTACTTAACTTTTAGTCATTGTATGTTGTGACAAGGAGTAGGGTCGCAAGTGCAACCTCATGGGTTTTCTCAGGTTCCTGGGAGTCCTCTGGTTTCCTCCGACTGCTAAAGACACCTGCGTGTGTTGTGAATTATTGAAATAAAATTAAACCATATGTTAGTCCCAAAATGACCTAGTGTGTGTCAAGTGAATGTTAAACGTTAAACCCCATTTCTCTCGCTCTGTTTCATAGAAATCTATCAGTCATTAAATGTACGACTTTTTATTCGTTGATTATCGCTTTGATATGATTGTTCAAAACAGATTGTCATAGCTACACATAGTTGTGCATTTTACAAATATTTGGAATCTAAAACGGGAGAACAAACACTGTTAACATTTTGTTGATTGATTTTATGGAACGGAAGGGTAAAAGTGAACAATGAATGTTTTGACACATTATTTACGATTAAACACTAAAAGCGGTCATTTCAACACGTTAATATTTTATTAGAGAATTTCAGTCTTTAAAACAACAAAATTACATGATGACATGTTGATGAAATTCATTAAAACTATTTGTGTTTGGAATTCCTCAATTATATATGGTAGGGTTTGAATCCATATTTGACACTTGAGTAGGATCGAAATAAAAACACGAAGCTATACAGAGGTGGAATTTTGTAAAGATGGTTTATAAAAAAATTTAATACAGAATGATATGTGGGTTGACGTCCTACTTTTCTACACCAGCTGGGCTAATGGAACGAGCATTTACCATACAGTGTAGTGTAAGGGAAATTTCACTCGGATATGTGTGCGCATTGTATCATAAAATCTGAAATTGAGTCAACTGGCATGGTTTCGATTCCCCAGTTATATGTGACAAGGAGTAGGGTCGCCTGTCCAAGGTAGTGGGTTTTCTCCAGGCTCTATAGTTTCCTCCAACTGTTAAAGACCTCTACACGCAAGCAAGTTATTAAAATATAATTGAACCATATGTTAGTACCGAAATTACCTAGTTTGTGTCCAGTGGACGTTAAAACCCATCTCTCTTTTCCTCTTGTGAACATAAAAAATCATAAGGAAATATGAATGATTGGAACCATAGTAAAATTATATATCCATTACTAAACTGAAAAACTTGACTTAATAAGCAGGTTGTTGTAGTTTGAATTATTTAATGCATGTACCTGACAAGTTAATTAATATTGATGTTGTCTTGAACATCATATATAACTCATATGTACTGTCAACTAGTTGATCAAAGCTACTTTAATAAAGGTACTAGCATATCTAATTGTAGATAATGGGTAGGTAAACAGTTTGTATGAAAGGATCTGATAACATGTCGGTCTGTTTGTGTCATAATGTAATTAATATAATTATTTAGAGTGCTATTATAAAGATGGCGTCGATAAGCCTTGTATATAACCAACAATTATGATATGCATTACTTTAATAGTAAGTGCAGGGGGACTGCACCACACACAATTCTACACAAAACAAATATATGTCCAGGACATCATATCATACTCAGAGAAAAACAAACAACACAATGGATCAGGGGGCTAGCCGTAAGCGTCCCATGCGCTGTACAGTCCCGGACTGTGAATGGATCAGGGGGCTAGCCGTAAGCGTCCCCTGCGCTGTACAGTCCCGGGCTGTTACAAAACTTTAATTTACATTGGCTGTCTGCAATTAGCTCTGCTTGAGAACACACAAAGCTAGTTGACTGACATTTTATTTCCAAAATTGACGATTTCTGCAAGCCTGCAAGAATTTAGAGGAATATTTATCTTGCATCCATTTGATAAAATTGAAAATGAGATTTTTTGGCGTGGTTTCTCCTTGTCAGTAAGGCCGGACACAGACAGCTGTCTAGTTGTTCGGATGGGATAAAAAAAAAACCGAGGTCCTGTGTACACGTAAAAGAAAACTTGTCAGTTGGAATGCATAATAATATGCCTGTCGTCATTAGCCCCGTCAGTGCAGAACAGTAGGATGTTAACCCCATTTTATTTTATTTTAATATAATTTACTGTTGTGACATATTAATGACTTGACATGCTTCATCAAGTTTTATTCAATCGACATCCGTTTAACAATAGAATGTTGGTAAAATAAGATGATGAAACTTTAATTATGTCGTAAAACAAGTGAAGACAGTATCAAAACAACATTAAAACATCATAAACTCCATCTTGTTAAATTTATTAGTGCAATACCTCATGTCATTCAACCTGTCATCACATGTCAATGATTGAAATATGATTGGTTTGAAATCTACTGTTTCATTTGTAAGACAGGACACGATTGGTTGATTTCATGGCTTTTGAGTTCATTCTTTTCACTGCTTGTTTGACAGGCGAAGGTTTATACTGAACTGAAACTGCTATGACAGGCTTACAGGAGGACCCCATAACAATACCGTGACCGAAGTGTTCCCTCGGGGCAAGTACACTTCAAGATAGTTGAACGTTGTCTATGACTAATTGTACATTGTGTAAGCATGGATAAAAGTCTCTGAAAAAATAACAACTATTTAAAGATTGCCCTTTTAAATCCTCCGTTCTGGCTTTAGAAATATTTCTTTTTTATCGCTTTATTTGCTTTTGAACCGACTTCAAAAGAAATTTATTTGTCTGAAATGGAATGGAATTTTCTAGTTGATGTATTTGAGGAATGAAGTTGGTCATATTTTGATTTACGTGCATATAAAGTGGCTGGTTTATGTTGGCAGTGGTTGATGTTAAAGATATTGGAGAAAATCTTTCAAAGACTGGAAAAATATGAGTTAATAAAGATATTATCTACCGTATAATGTAGTTAGAGAATTGGATATTTGAAGCCATTTTGGTACTAGTTGGTTTAAGTGGTAAACGCATGAAATCACAAGGCCTGACATTGAGTAAAGTGACATGGTTTTGATTCCCCCGCTTGAACGTGACCCATTCTCATTGGTTTTTTCCGGGTCCTCCAGTTTCCTCCCACTGCTAACAATACCTTTGAACAAGCAAATTATTGAAATAAAATTGAGTCATAGGTTAGTCCTGAAATGACCTAGTTTGTGTTGATTGGACTTTAAAACCCATCTGGATTTCCAGAATTTGAATCCTGACAATTTCGATAATTCTAGCCGGGTTCCCATATTGTCAAATTTACAGATGAAAAAAGCCTGTTCTCCCCCACGTCGTGGACACATTGTAAAACAACCTGTGACAGGCTGACATTCATAATAGAGAAGGCTGAAATACGTCTGTCCTGGCAAACTTCTTCTCCCTGCCTACCTTATGTTTACAATAAACTCCTTTCCTTTTCTATAAAAATTCCAATAATTGCTTAGGAATGTTTTATAATTGATATTTAGATGTTCATACATGTACGTGACATAGATTGATGTTTTTTCCGTCTTCATTAACCTGGTTGGTGTTGTAAATTAGGACATTAAAACTCCATTTCATTTCATGGGATTTGTGTTTATAACAGATGTACGTACTGTGTATATGTTGATGTATTAATGATAGCACCATTAACTCAGGTACGATCTGTACACTAAATTACACTTTACACCAGAGGGTGTCCATATGATGTACATTATAAATATATTATACTTAAACATACGAAAATTATTTTTCATGGTTGGAAATTTTCATGATGTTTAGAATAGAAATCAGAACCGATTTGAAGAATTTTGCTGTAAGTGAATTTTAGATTTGTTTCTGCGAAATACTTAAAGTTATAGTCATTAAAGTGGTCCCTGCTATAAGAGAGAGAGAGAAATGGGGTTTGACGTCCACTCAACACAAACTAGGTCATTTTGGGACTAACACATGGTTCAATATTATTGCAATAATTCGCTTACGCGTAGGGGTCTTTAGCAGTGGGAGGAAACCGGAGTGCCCGGAGGAAACCCACGAGGTTGAGAAGGCGCCCCTATCTCCATGCCACATACGCTCACACCAGGGCTCGAAACCACAGCCGCAAGCCAGAGGTAACCGGCCAGCTAGACCCTGCTATAAAAGGATTGCTTCAGGTGTCTGAACATTGTTTGACGGATTATTAATCGGTACCCAACTACAATATTGTCATAGGCGAATATCAGTCCGAAAAATAGTTAAATTCCTTGAGTAGGCCGATGTGACAAGGACAGCTGTCTAGTCATTTGGATGGGACAAAAAAAAATGAGGTCCCGTGTATACATGTAGAAGATCCTTTGATAGTTAGAATTCAGTGTAAGAGTAGGCCGTCGTGCTGCTGTTGTATGGCCTATGCCCATCGACATTAGATCAGTTTAGGAGTAGAACAGTAGGACGTTAAACCCTATTTCATTTCATTTCTTTTTAATCTATTGAACCAAGGTCTATCAATATTTTAATTTCGTTTCTTAATTAAGTCTTAGATAATCAAACGAATACGTTACAGCCTGTATACGCTCCATATAGGCTCACTTACCAATTGACTGAATAATTTTTCTGGTTGAAGGTTCAAATACCAATTTATCAAATTTCTTTATGTTTGTTGTATTTCACCAATTAAAAGTAAAACGATTTGTTAATAAAACATGGGTGACATTTATCGTGGGTGATTGATCAAAGGAAATAAAATTCCCTTTTCTAATTATACTATAACTATAATCAATATCGGTGTTTATACTGTACTTTATATTATGGCTGTTTTATTGACAAAATACTTGAGTTTGGATAACTTAATACATATTTGATAGATGAGGTCAGCACTTGATAGAAACTTATCTATATCTTGAGTTGTGTTGAACATAGAAAGTCTTTATCCTAAAACTAGGTCCCTATATTATAATTCACTGATTACACAGATCCACAGCGACTTATATCGTAGGTTACTTACAGCTTATTTATCAACTTACTAGCTCCAAATTATATCTAAAAATGTGGAGAAAGTCTTTGCAGGAACAGGGCCCTGTTTCTCGAAATCTTAACTAAAGATAAAATCCAAATTTTAGTAGATACTTGAATTTGATTGGCTAAGCACTAAAATCAATCTTATATTTTCCAATCGAATTACTAAAATTTAGATTTTATCTTAGTTGAAATTACGTGAAATAGGCCCCTGGCTCCCACTTCAAAATATTTTTATTAGGCAGTATTTTCATTGGCTTATTAGGGTTTAAATTTGTAAGATTTTAATTTTCAACCAATGAAAGTGTTAAATCGTTACATATATTCCGTGAACAATGCCCATTTTGCATGGTGATATTTTTTTTGTCATTTTTCTGTCATTTATATGAAACTTAAGTAACATGGTGATCTTTTACTCAGATTTGGGTTGGGTAGCTTTCATGTTGGATCATAAGGTCTGACATTGAGTCATGTTATGTTGTTTCAATTCTCTGCTTGTACGTGATAAGGAGTGGAGTTGCCTGTCCAACTTCATGGGATTTCTCCTGGTCATCCGGTTTCCTCCCACAGTTAAAGACCGCTACGTGCATCCGCATTATTGAAATAAAATTGTATTACGTGTTCGTACAGAAATGACTTCGTTTGTGTCGAGTGGACGTTAAATCCCGTTTCTATATCTCTCTTTACTCACATTGTTATTGACTAGTGCTAATCGAATGATGCTAACCACGCGTAAATTATGATTGATCAACATTGTAAGCTAGTTACAGTAAAGTTGTTGGCAGACGTAATTACGCTTGTTAGCAACCAACAGACGACGTGTCAAAATGTTAAATTACCTTGTTATGTTACCACTGGGGATTTGGTTCTAACGATGACATTTTCATGACATTTAAACAAACCCCATTTTCACCAATCAATTATCAAATTATGGTGAGTTTTTTTTACCTCTGGTCTATTATGTATGAAAAAAAAAAATGGAATTGGGTTTATAATGGATGACGATTATATATCGTGGAAGATGACCCAAACTCTCCACCTCATCACTTTAAACTGTAAATAACATTGGCCAATCAAAAGATACGATTTGATCAATGACGGAATTAGAAGCCGTCTGTAAGATTATTACTCAAGAGATCATAGAGCACCTTATGAAGGCAATAATTCATCATGGTAAACATAATTCTACAGACAAAATGTTTCTGGTTATCATGTTTCGTGTGCTGATATAAACTGTCTAAATCAACACCCGTAACTTCAAATATTCCTGGAAATATCATTAATTGATTTAGTGGTAGAAGAATTGGTAATATTGGATCAATTTACGCTTGTTTTATGTAGATGAATCAATTTTCTTGACAGTACTAATGGTGATTAACTCAAATTTTATACTGATTGTAAACATAAATCTAAGCTTGTTAGAAAAAACTGAGAATGGATCATATTGATTGAAGCCTGGGAATCGATCATATTCATTGGAAATAAAATGAAATGGGGTTTAACAGTTAATAATATTTTTGATAAAAATCCATAAAATTAAATTTAGTTGGTGAAATGACTGAAAAAGATTGAATGATACATGTACCATCACCATTGCAATTTGTGAAATCTGATTTAACCTTGTTGTTTCCCTAGATCTCCCTCACTTCTCCCTATTTTGCCTTTAGGTCTTCCCCCACTTCTCCCTATTTTGCTTGTAGGTCTTCCCCCACTTCTCCCTATTTTGCCTGTAGGTCTCCCCAACTTCTCCCTTTGTCTTTAGGTCTTCTCCACTTCGCCCTATTTTGTCTTTAGGTCTTCCCCACTTCTCCTTATTTTGCCTGTAGGTCTCCCTAATTTCTCCCTATTTTGCCTGTAGGACTCCCTCACTTCGCCCTATTTTGCCTTTAGGTCTTCTCCACTTCACCCTGTTTTGCCTGTAGGTCTTCTCCACTTCTCCCTATTTTGCCTTTACTTCTCCCTAAAGATTGAGCCCTGGTTTAAGATCCAAATTTTCTGCAGCAATCGATATGTTGAAGACGAAAATATTCCAAACCATGTGCTATCAGCTGGGGAATTATGCCTTGACAGCAGCGCTTTTGTCAATTCATCCAAGTCACTAAACCCTCTGTCTTACATCAGTAACAAGGGGAAACCACTCTGAAAATGCCAACACGAGAATCAAACAGAGGACCTTCTGATTAGTGGGACAGCAGCGGTTCCCATGTTGATAGTAAAACATATATTGGATATGATGTGTACACAAGGGATGTAATATAGTTGCCAATTAGTGGCCGATCTATTGAACATCTATAAGTATCAAACAAACATACCTCGGACAATTACATTGTTGACTTTAATTATCAGAAACAGACATGTTAGACTATTAAATTAGTTGCTGATCTATATAACATGCATCCATATCATACAGACATGCCTCGGACAATCACTGACGTGAATTATCTACATTAAACAGACTATGAATTATGGAATTGTTTGTAATGAAGTATATTAATGTATTTTATCATCAATAAATTAACTTGCTAATAAATGTTACAGGGTTGTAAAAAAAATCAATATTTATTTATAAAATATCAATGTTGTAATTTTCGTGTAAGAGTATAATAATTCTTTAAATGACATATAGAAGCACAAATCACTATTCATAATAAAACACAACACAAGGTATATATGGATATAACTACTTCTCTATAATTTAATAACGACGTTTCGTAACACATACAGGTCACGTTTTCAAGTTAATTAACTTGAAAACGTGGGTAACTTGAAAACGTGACCTGTATGTGTTACGAAACGTCGATATTAAATTATAATAGTTTCTTTTGTTGGCATTTAGTAATTGAACATATTAACACAAGGTACAATTTTATGGATACACAATTACTGAGTTTGATACTAAGCGACGTTTCAACGAGAATACTCTCAGTTATTGTGTATTTATTAAATTGTACCTTGTATTAGTAAAATAATGCGCTATTTTAGTGTGTCAGGAATCGGTTGAAAACTACAATATTGTGAAAGATAAATCTCTGATAAGAAATGAGTTTAATGTCCTACTGTTCTGCTCTGATTGGGGTAATAAAGTGCGCTATGAGGGAAATTTTGCAATTTTGCCAAGGCAGCTGCACTATGGCATACTCTTATATCGAATTCTAACTGCCAAGGAATCTTTTACATGCACTCCAATGTATACAGAGGATCTTAGTTTTCGAGCTCCTCCGTCCTGTACTGCCAATAAGGGGAAAACATATCAGAAAATCCATCTCTGATAGGAATAACAGTCCAACCCATCAATAACTTAATTTGATTATTTTTATTTTAAAACTCGTGTTTAGGTTTTTGATGAAGATTGTTTACATGTTGTTTTATAAAAATATGTTTATCCTCGAAAATCCACATAAACCTCGTGTAATTGTGTTAAATGAAGTGTAAATATTCTCTGTAAGATAAGTCGTTTGTGTGGGAATAGTTTCAATAGGACAAATCATCCGTACGGTGTCAGTTCAAATTGAATTCCATGTTGAATTAAAGAGTCCCGACTCCAGGGCAAAAAACATAATCATATTCAAATTACAATCGGTCGACCTAAAGCAACTTGACAAATACAATCAGTTCCGTCAAACAATTTTTATGTAACTTTGGGAATATTGGTGAAGCGTTCTCGAGACATCATACTTCTATAAATGGAAAAGAAATAAAATGAGGTTTTACACCAACCAGGCGAATGCAAATGCCATTATGCAGTGCTCCATGAAAGACATTTTGCCTGGACAACAGCATTTTGGCTGACTCTTTGTTTGTTTCAACGCCACTTTTTCCTGTACATCAGTATTTCATCCCCTCCAAACAACTAGACACTATTCTTTGCCACTCCCTTCTTCCTGCACCAGTTACAAATCACAAGGAACTTATCGTGTCAAGAGATCTCTTGATTTGTAAATCAGTGCCATACGCACTGAGCCACTGTGGCTTCACATTATGGACTATATCGAGTACATGTAGTTTAAGATTGGATTTTCAAATCTCTCAACACATTTGATCAAAATTGAATTTTATTGTAGATTATTTCCCTCGTCAGACAACTTTGAAGTTGTTTAGCTGAGCAGGAATCAATTAGTAATTAGGGTTTCACATCAGATGTGTAGAGTCGAAATCAATCTTCTCAACTTATTACCCTGCTATCACTTCATCAAGGTTATAGAGTGTGTTCGTTTAACTAATATATCATCTAAATTCTACCCAACTTGTGTAATTACCCATTTTAACGCTTGACTCGACTTCCTGACTTGTTTTCTAGTTTACTTCATTGATAGACTGTTGCTGTCCTCTACACACAGAGAAATGAAATGAAATGGGGTTTAACGTCCTCCTGTTCGCATCTGAACTGGGCTAATGAAGAGGGGCATACGCCGTACAGTGTGCCATGAGGGAAATTTTGCCCGGACAGCAGCACTACGGCTACTCTTATATCGAATTCAATCTGTCAAGGGATCTTTGATGTGCATGCCAATGTGTACACGGGACCCCCTGTTTTTTGTCCCATCCGAACGACTAGACAGCTGTTCTTGTCACGACCCTGCTATGCAGACAGAAATTTGCTTTTAAACGGCTGATCGCCATGTGCGTTTATCTGATATTTTTTGTATTTTTCAAAATTTAATCCACGCTAAAATGTAATCAAATTGTTATGTAACAATTAATTAAGAAAACAAAATCAAAATACTGTATGAAAGATAGATGATCTACAAATTTGGAATCAATCAGTTTAACACATCAAAAGATTCTATCCAACACTTGGCACTGGCTTATTTACTCAACAGTTATAGGTGGCACTGGCTTGTTTACTCAACCGTTATACTACTTATAAGTGGCACTGGCTTGTTTATTCAACAGTTATAGGTGGCTCTGGCTTGTTTATTCAACAGTTATAGGTGGCTCTGGCTTGTTTATTCAACAGGTATAGGTGGCACTGGCTTGTTTACTCAACAGCTAAAGGTGGCTCTGGCTTGTTTATTCAATAGTTATAGGTGGCACTGGCTTGTCTACTCAACAGCTATAGGTGGCACTGGCTTGTCTACTCAACAGTTATAGGTGGCTCTGGCATGTGTACTCAACAGTTATAGGTGGCTCTGGCTTGTTTAAATTGTTTAGAGAGGATACGACATGTAAATGTTGCAACAATTTTAAATTCATCAAATATTTATCTTTGTAATTACTGAACATGATTAAATCGTAGTTGGATATTCAACTTTCATGTTATTGATGTGTACAAATGATCTACAATCCCTCAGATGATGGTTCAGAGACTTGAAGTTATCCTAGTATTGAATAAAGCGCTCAGACCAGTAATAATAATGACTGTAAGAAGGGAATTCTCTACAACACTCGTAATCCAGAAGGATTTCAACAGATAATTAGTTTTACCACCATGTTGAATGTCAATGTGAAACTCGTGTAATGTAATATTAATGTAGCAGGAATTATTTCTTGACGTGTATAATTATTGAGGTTTACGGTAATTGTTTAAGAATTCACCATTTAACACAAATTTAAATAAACACATACTATAGAAGAAAATGATTTGGAACACAAAAATTATTATATCAAAATATCTTTATCAGCAGACTTAAGTTAAAAAGAATTTTCGTCTGAACGGGTTGGCTTAAAAACCCTGGCTCCAGCTTGCTTGGAGCATGCGCAGTATGCAGTAAGTTACACTCCTAAGAAAATATCAATGTGAGGCAGTGCCAATGTTATCGAAAGAATAAAAAATATGAAGCTACCCATGCATAGTTAACTCTAAATAGTTGAACCGTTTGGGCATTTAGTATGTGTGAACTCAACACGATGCTGTATTAAAAGCCCGATTATGAACTGGTTTAAAAATAAGCGACTGAACGTGCTAATAAACTCAACTCGAATAGTGGTTTCTATTTGTTTAATATTTTGTTATCGTCTATTAGATATTCAATAATTGCAGACGGGTTGTCAAGTACACGCTTTACTTTATAAACCTGCACTGAATGAAACGACAAGAGAACAAATATAGTGGCCGCTTTCACGCCAGGCTTGTTATTGTCGATTTATGGACAAACGGAAGGATACCAAGTTTAAGGATAAAATGTAATATTTGTTTTTATAACTACTCATAATAGCCCTGCAGCAAAGTTTTATTCTATTTTTGGTTAAATCCGACGACCACATATTGATGTAGAATTTTGTAAGTAAGTTGAAGATGATGTGTAAATATAGATTGTAAGACATTTCTGTTTAGTGTATTAGACCTAGTTCGGTGGCTCACAGTGTAAAACATTGGTTTCACTAACCTGGGACGGTAGGGATGGCCAAATAGTAAGCGTGTGTGCACTGTCATTTAGTCAACTGACGTATACACACAAGAATTATTGAAATAAAATTGAACCATATGTTAGTCTCAAAATGCCCTAGTATGTGTCGTGGACGTTAAATCCCACATCTCTCTTTCACTGTATTTGCTAACCTGGGTGTCCCATGTTCGATGTTGCATGGTTTCACCTTGTCTGTGGCGCAGGAGGGAGAGACTGATAAGGGACAACTTATAGTTATTTGGATGGCACAAAAAATGAGGTCTCGATACACATTGGCGTGCAAGTTAAAGAATCCTTGGCAGTTCGGATTCGATATAAGAGTAGACCGGAGCGCCATTGTACAGTTGATATTTCCATCATAGCACACTATTGCATATGCCGATCTTCATTAGCCTGGTCGGATCAGACCATTTAACCCATTTCATTTCATGTATTTAGAGACATTGCTTGGCTTATTCAGCTATTGATTCTAGTCGGGGAAATCAAATTGTCTACGGAACAACAAATCTTTTATTTCGTGTACACCAATGATTTCAAATTAATCATCTTCTACAATTCAGTTAGTTTCAAAGCATTTATCTTCACATCCCAAATTGAAGAGTTATATATGGATGTCTTATATTTATCTTTAAGGAGTAAGTTAAGGCTTCGATATCAAACTTTTAGAGGCATTTAGTAACTGGATGAGCAGTTACTTATGGAAAAACAGCTACTAATTTATTTGAGCAATGTATATATAAATATTGGGTGTTCGATCCCTGCATTGGCCGAGAAAATTCATCCCGATTTTCCGGCGTGATCTCCCCATGTCAGTGATGCAGGACAGAGGGTCTGACAAGGACCGCTGTTTAGTCGTTTGGAGGGGACGAAAAACTGAAGTCCTGTGTACACATTGGCTTGCATGTAAAAGATCCCTTGACAGTAGGCCGTAGTGCCGCTGGGTACTGTATGGCATATGTCTGTATTTTTTAGCCCAGTTTGGAGCAGAACAGTAGGATGTTAAACTCCAATTCATTTCATTTCAATCGAAACTATTACAGTTGCATCGTAACATTTTAATGAGATTGTTGAAATGCCAGACACAGATGAGAGAGCTTTCATGTTTAATGGGCTAACAATTCCATCCCTTACGTCCAAACAAATATCTTGAATTTCTTACAGAGAGTAAATTTGATGGACTACTACCCTGTCGGAAAAGTCGCGTTGCTAACAGGATGGACAAATACTGAAATAGGACGTTAAGAAGCGTTTAGTAATGTTTTGAAGTCGTGGCGTATTTACATTAGATTTTATGGACTATTTACTGAACAATCATTGCAGAAGTCAAAATACACCGATTGTTTCAATACTCAATTTGTGTTCTGCCACCTTTAAAAGAAATTCCAATGAAAGTTGTGATGACATAAGTTTCTATTATAAGTACCTTGCTACAATTTTCATCAAATATGGGTGTGAAGTTACTCTATTTAATGTGTGAACACCATTCAGTCTTGTTAACAAAACAAATATTTACAGTTTAAGATGGTGTCACGACAGGATGTGATATGTTGGGTTGAAATATGAATTTTATGTTTATTAAGTTGATAGACTATATTGTTAGATGATACAGGATTCGCTGGTATGAATATGTGGTTAAGCTATGGGTAGGTCTGTCTAAAACATCTACTAGTTATGATCGGGACTGTGGCAGTTACTTGGACACAGGAATCCATTCTCTTGTTTTGATAAACGCAGTTGTTGTTCATGTATTTCCATGTCTATGTAGTTTGTTACTTGTCTGCAGGTTCGTCTTCTCAGTTTTGATTACATGTTGTGCAATAGACGGTTCTTATTATCAGGATAAATATTTTAGACAAGTTGAAACTTGGGTATTTTTTGGACGATATGTAGTTTTCGTGGCTTTATCTGTCGGAAAAAGAAACTACAATTGATCATTTAATTGTTAATTAAGAAACGAAATCAAAAATAACAAAGGTGGATTTATCTTCTGGTTTGGATTCAGTGTGATTAAAAAAAAAAAACATCAAAAGATTTCAGAACAATTCTTACATGGTGCTGGCTTGTGGTGACTATACCATGTGAAGGTGGTGCTGGCTTGTGGTGATTATATCATCTGAAGAAGATACTGAATGTTGACTAATTCATCATCTGTTTGATGATTGGAGACCTTAAAGGATATTATTTTGAAAGTTTCTTGTGTCGAGGTGTAAAATGTAGAGTTACAAGGGTCAAATATAATAGAGTTTGAATCATGTGAAGATAATTTCTTCTATAATAGAAGAATGTTTTTTTTGACCTGAGGCCAGATTTACTGGGTATACAATACATATACATTGTTAACAATATGATAGATGAATTCCTATAATTATAGTAAAATATATAATACTGATACCACGCCCACTTATTTTTAGCAGAGATTTGATGAATTGTATTTTGTTGTTGAGTTTTCTACAAGAATAGTCATCATTAACATGAACTCAATTATAGGGATTTCATACCCTACTTTATAATCAGGCCTCTATGATGGAAAACCTGATAAGAGAATAAAGAGGGTTTTAGAAAAACATGTAACTGGATCTAGATAATCCTCTGAAAATAACAAAATATATAATAACTTCACACACACGTTTTTGAAAACTTCAATGCTTCTTGAATAAAACAAACGTACAATTATGTTGAAATGTAGATAATATTCAGATCTAGCATTGATTTATAGATGATGTTGATGACATTGATGTTTAGAATATGTTGATGACATTGATGCTTAGATGATGTTAATGACATTGATGTTTAGAATATCTTGGTGGCATTGATGTTTAGATGATGTTGATGATATTGATGCTTAGATGATGTTAATGACATTGATGTTTAGAATATCTTGGTGGCATTGATGTTTAGAATATGCTGTTGACATTGATGCTTAGATGATGTTAATGACATTGATGTTTAGAATATCTTGGTGGCATAGATGTTTAGAATATCTTAGTGGCATTGATGTTTAGAACATGCTGATGGCATTGATAAAGAATAAGTTGATGACAATCAAACCCAAATATTTAACATTGAAATGTTTTTATTTGCATATTTCAGACTGGAATCTTTAATGTGTTTAGATAGAAGTCATATAGAAGATGAAACATTACGTCATGCACCATGGTATCAGGCTGGTATACCAAGGTTAGTTACTATTCTAATATTACATAGAGAAGGTACATTATAAACAGGGGGTTGGGATGGCCTAGTGGTCTAGAGTGCCGCGCTGGCCAATCACCTCTGGCTTGCGGCTGTGGTTTCGATCCCTGGTGTGAGCATATGTGGCATGGAGAAAGGGGCGCCTTCTCAACCTCGTGGGTTTCCTCCGGACACTCCAGTTTCCTCCCACTGCTAAAGACCCCTACGCACAAGCGAATTATTGAAATTAAATTGAAACCATATGTTAGTCCCAAAATGAGCTAGTTTGTGTCGAGTGGACGTTAAACCCCTCCGGACACTCCGGTTTCCTCCCACTGCTAAAGACACCTACGCGCAAATGAATTATTGAAATAAAATTGAAACCATATGTTAGTCCCAAAATGACCTAGTTTGTGTCAAGTGGACGTTAAACCCCATTTCTGTCTCTCTCTCTACATTCGTAACACAGCATCTCAGGGGGGGTGGGGGTGTAATGAAAAACATACGACATTCACATAAAGTGCTGTGTAAAACACAATCCGCAGAAATTGTATGTGCACAGCAAATATTTTCTGTTTGGTAGATCTTATCATTTTGACATTGTTTGGAGTGAAATTGAATTAAATTGAGGATTAGCCATAGTCAACAAGCCACAACAACTTCCTTAAATTTGAAATCCGATATAAAACAGAGAAACAACTGATTTACCAGATACTTTCTTCCCATCTAACAACCACCTCTTCCTACTATGTGATTGTGAGTTTATAGGTGAGTAAGATGTTGGCTCGGTAGCCTGGAGGTCTCCGGTTCGCTCCCGGTAAAGTTCCTCTCGATTTTCTAGACAGAAAACTGGGGTCCTGTGTACACATTGGCGTTCACATAAAAAAAAGCCTAGATAGTTAGAATTCGAGACGTTGCTGTCTGGGCAAAATTGGGGCAAAATTGCCCTAATAATAGCATACTGCATGACGTATGCCCATCTTCATTTGCCCAGTCGGGGCTGAACAAAACCCCATTTCATTTCATTTCATTGATCGTATTAAATATAATTCTTATTTTTGTAGGGAGATAGCATTAGAGATATTACAACAAGAAGAAATTGGATCTTTTATTGTTCGTGATAGTACCACGCATCCAGGATGTTTCGCTTTATCTGTTCGTGTTCCAAAGTTCGAGAACCAGAACGGCATCTCCCATTATCTTATACTGAAAACACAGAAAGGTGTTAAACTAAAGGTAAGCCAAATATTCATTTAAAGTCATTGAACGTCATCTAATAGTAAGTGCAGGGGGACTGCACCACACACAATTCTACACAAAACAAATATATGGACAGGGCATCATACTCAATTCAAAAAGAGTGAATGGTTCCAGGGGCTAGCCGTAAGCATCCACTGCGCTGTACAGTCCCGGGCCTGTAGTGACACAGGCTTCACTATTAAACGAATTATTGGAATAAAATTGTAACATATGTTAGTCCAAAATAACCTACATGTAGTTGTGTCAAATGGAGGTTAACCTCTCTCTCTCTCTCTTTCTCTCTCTCTCTCTCTCTCTCTCTGTTGCAGCAAGTAATTGAACGTCATCTAAGCCAATAGGCGAATTATTTGAATAAAATTGTAACATGTTAATAACCTACATGTAGTTGCTTGGAGTGGATGTTAAATGATCTCTCTCTCTCTCTCTCTCTCTCTCTCTCTCTGTACTTAAAAAATGCTGTTGCAGCAAGTAAATGAATATTTTGTGATTTTATTTGTAGGGTTTGGATAAAGTGTGGACTAATTTAACAGCTCTGGTAACGCATCATACAGTCATGCCAGAAATGTTGCCATGTACCTTACGTTTACCGCGGAATTCAACCAACCCTACGTTTAAAGACAGTGATAAAGATGATCGTGAGGATGATCCAGATTATCAAAGACTAGCAGACTTCTCCACGATGATGTCGCAACTGAAAATGTGATACATCACGATTGGATTGTGTTTTAAACTGTTGATCCCACACACGGGATGTGTTCAGCAGACGGCAACGTGTGTTTTTGGTTGTTATAAATACAAACGATAAACAGAACCACATTTTAGTCTTTCGTTTTTATAAAAATGGAGAAAGGCTACTTTATTAGGCCTCACCTTCCAAACACAACTCACCAAGCAATGTGCATGATTTTACGGGATGTTAGCACTTTTTGAGAGGTTGTTCTCTTTGTTTTATTTGCGGTGAATTGGAATTCCTTCGCTAGAAATAATGATGGAAGTGCGTTACTTGTGGATCTTCTAATAACTAGTCAATATATAAATATATTCATAAAAGGTGTGTTATAATGTCTGACCATTATAAATATGTAAAGCAATATATATAAACAACAGCCAAAGTAGACACAGTTAGTGAACTTTTTGTTTAGTGAAAAAGTCACTGTGATGTGTATTGGTGTGAAATGAGTTTAACGTCCTACTTTTCTGCACCAACTGGGCTATTGAAGACCGGGCGTGTACAGACTATTGTTATACTTGTGTGGAAATACAGTGCTATATTTTAATGTTTGTTAAATAGAATTCAAGACGTTCTGGAATCAAGACAAGAGATTGAAAACTGATTTGGTTATAGAAATGGCTGCTGTTTGTTATTCCGATTTTCTGTTAATTAAGTGGATGATTTATCTACTGCAGTAGTAACTTACAGTTTACAGGCCCTCGGTATCCATCTTGGATTATTTCTTGATATATTTAAAATCCATAGTAATTAACTGAAACTTTAAAGATGAAATAAAACTGGTAATTTAAAAGTTCTTGATTCTTGTGACAAATCTTTGATTACTTAATTCAAAAATAATGGAACTGAGTCTACATTACTGTTGGTAAATCTCCCTACCAATGGACAATGTCTGTAAATTCTGTAGCTAAATCTCATACACGTAATTTGTAGTACATCAATAGTAGCAAAAATTCAATTTAAAATCAAGTTCAAACATTTGAATTTTCTGATGGTCAGTAAAACCAACATATTCAAAATCAAATGTAAAACAAATTTATATTAAATTGCTGACTCAACAAAGTAAAACAAATATTTTTTTGTCAAAATTAAATGTAAAATCAAGTGTAAACATTCAGATTTTCAAATTTATGTAAAATTGCTTACTGTCAGAAAAATAAATATATTTTTGTCAAAAAAACATTGGGATTTTCAAATTTATATAAAATTGCTGATGGACAAAAATACAATAATATATTGTCAAAATAAAGTGAAAAATTTCAAATTTATGTAAAATTGGTGACTGTTAACATGATAATAATAACCGGTTATTAAATATTATTCGTTTAATCATAATGTAATTATCTCAACTAGATATACATATTATATATTATCAATCATTCATTCATCTATATCAATATATTATACAACTCAGTCTCTCTATGTTTAATAATAGTCAAGCCTGGAAATAACACTATTAGTTATATCTGACCATGTCTGACATTGTTGGCAGTACCTCACTCGGCAAACCTTGACAGATTTCGAACCCACATCTAGTCACGGCTGTATGACGAATTCCGCCATATTTGAACTACTTTAAAGGTCCCGTACGAAACATGGCTGCACCCATGGTGTCTTGTTTGTTTTTAATAGCGTCAAGTTTTGCTGTTTAAAGTAAACCGGTAGCCGCATCGCAAATGTATGGGTGTAGGTACATATCACTTACTGTCATACAGCCGAGACTAGATGTAGGTTCCGGAATCTGTTGAGGTTTGCCGAGTGGGTAGTACCTGATATATTTAACTGTGTGCCAGACATGTTTAAATAATTTCAATGAAAAAGATAAATCAATGATGGAAAAAATGACAGACACCAACATCACCAAGAAGGAATGACATGAGGGCAAGTTAATTAGCCTTCACTATTAACTTATTTTCTTTTACAATTTAAAATAGTACACAGAAGCATAAAATGAGTAAAATTCTGCCTGAATCAGTTTGTATTACTAAGTCTGATCTAAACAATGTTTGTGTTAACTACGCCAAATGATGTGACGTCACACGTAGAACCTAGCTGGGCGGGGCATTAAATGTCAGTCATCTTTCGCATTACCGCTGTAAAAAAGATTGTGACAAAACTTGGCCCCGACTTCCCAAAGCATTCTCAGACATAAGTTAAGAATTTACTCAACTTTCAATCACTGTTTATGAGAAGCATCTTTGATCCAGAAACACAAAACTTTGCACACAGTTTCTTTATTCATGTAATTGATACATTAAACAACAAAAGTTTTTGAGTAAACTCTTAACTTAAGCCTGAGAATATTTTGTGAAGATAGGGCCTGACATTGTCTGTTTCAGAGTCTTGTTTCCAGGCTTGATAGTAATGTAATCATCATGTATCAGTGTATGTCACATTAAAACAATATTTCAAGTGTTCAATAAATTATACATGTATGTATATTTCTCAATTGTTCGTTGAGATATAAAATCTTTATTTCATTTTAAGATCATCAATTTGAAAATATCTAGATTTGAAAATTAGTTGTAGTCTGTTGAGAAATTAAACCTCTACTTTACTTTAAGATCATCAAATCAATCAAATCAAACATCTTGATTTCGAACATACGTTTTCTACTAGTCAACAGTGTGCCTACCGTAACGAAGAACGACCATGGTTTGATATACTAGTTAAGAAATGTGACCCATGAGGGCAAAATAAGTCTGAATGCACAATTCTTTTACGATATGAAAAAAATGTTAGAATAGGCTAAAAGTATCTTTTTACTGATATTACATTTTTTTAGCCCATTTCGACATTTTGTTTGTATATCTTAAACAATGACTTGCGATATCTGACTTATTTTACTGTCAAGGGTGATAAGTTGTTAATTGTTATGAAGAATGAAGTTGAATTATTTTTTTGAGACGTTGATTCTTTGTTACAGTACATGTACCTCATTGATTGTTATTTAGAGATTTCGAACTTTCTGCAGCGTCTTGTGTTGGTATGATTTTATAATACATGTATCAAAGTTTTATATATATATATATACAAAATATACATTGTACAATGTATATCACAGGTTTTTTATAGCCATCAAGTTGCTATTAATTCACTTTTAGACATTTCTGCATTTTTAATTTGACTCGAAATTCTAGTCTTACACTAAGGGCCAGATTTATAAGGAGGCAAATTGATGACGTGGGGGCCACCTTTAAGACTTTTTATAAAAATAATGTAATAATTATTAAAAAAGTATTATTATATTTTTTTTCAAACAAATGCAGTTTATAATTCATTTTAGTTCACATTTTTATTTAGTTCACTTTTATGTTGAGGGATGAGAGTTCCCCAAGGTTTAAAAATCCAGCCCTGCTTACATGATTTACATGATGTATATTTTATGTTTACCAGGAGTTGTAAACGTATTGCAATAAGTTTAATTTTATTCGTGCAATCTTAACCCCTTAAATTACGGATTTAGTTTGTAGCTTGTAATGGATTTTAGATTAAATATATGAAAACTTGTGATAACAAAATAAGTCGCAATTGGCAAGTCTTTTATGATGTTAAAAAAGGCTAAAAATATCTTTTTAATGATATAACACGAAAGGCAAAAGATTAGACTTGACAAATAAAACAAATTAATTTTTTTTTATAATTTTAGCATATTTTAACATTTATGCTCATAAACGATGACATGCAACTTCCGACTTATTTTGCTGTGACATATAAATAATTTATTATAGGATAGTGAGGAAAGGGGAGATAACCGAGTTAGATATTCCTTTAAACTTTCATAAACACATTTTTAATATTAAGGCTACACCAAATTGATTTTTTTAAACTGGGTCATAATAAATAATAGCTACTTGAATCATGTGAAAGATTTTTTTTTTTTTAATTTTAAAACTTAAAGGTTTTGAGGAGTTTTTAAATAAGTCTTTTATCTGAAGAAATAAGACAGGAAATTTTAACAGGTGATCCCAAAGAAAGACCAGAAAATCAAAATGGTGTGGCTTCAATACTGGCAGTTTTCCCATCCGAATTCCTTTCTCATAGATTACTTCCCTTATATTTTTGCATAAATACATGTAAATGTTTTGTTTGTACTGGTACATGCAGGCCCGTAGCTAGCAGGAGGTGTAGGGCAAGGTGCAAACGATTGTCAATGGTTCGGTATGGCTTCCAATGGAAAGGCTGCCAAAGGTGCCCATTGGGGTAACTGATTCTTTCCCCATTAGGTGCCCGATTTGCTCTGGGGGAGGGGGGGAGAAGCTGCCTCTCTTGTCCCCCGCTAGCTACAGGCCTGACATGTATATTGTAAGAGTTTTTAACAAAAACTCTATAATGAAGAATTACAAGAAAAGAGTGTCAACAAATGCATATATTCACTGATTGCGGTGCTTTACGTTGAATTATCACCATGCATACCTTCCGTTTATTCGTTCATGATCTGATTCTCTTGTCAATAAACATGGTTTAAAGACTGAGAGTTGATAAACACAACTAAAGTCTGATACATGTAGTTCTGTAGTCCCATTTATTTATATTATGTTGCATTTGTGTCTCCACTAAAAAGTTTAATTTGAGATACGAATATTTTTTTTTTTTCATGAAAGAGTTCGATGAGATTTATTTATTGATTGTAAAATGTCTTTTACATTTTTATTTATTCAACTTGCGCGCAATATTCATGTAAAAGCAGTTAAAACAATTATTTTAAGTGGTCAGTAGTTTTGTTTTGTGTGTTTAATGTCCATTTTTGTTTTGAACACCACACAGAGAATTAATTAAGAGATGTAAAGCTATCACAGTATAATGTCATGTTTTTGTTTTTTTCTATATAAGAAAGTTTGTCTGTGATTTCCTCAAACTAGAAAATTGCCCTAAAAATATCAATATATTGTCTCATTTATAGCAAATAAACAGCTTTTTGAGATATACATGTTTTATATTTATATTTGCCCCGTATGTATTCAGACAAATGAAATGAAATACGGTTTAACGTCCTACTGTTCTGCTCCTAAACTGGGCTAATGAAGACGGGCATATGCCGTACAGTGTGCTATGAGGGAAATTTTTCCCGGGCAGCGGCACTTCTGCCTACTTTTATATCGAATTCCAACTGCCAGGGGATCTTTTACATGACGCCAATGTGTACAAGGGACCTCGGGTTTTTGTTCCCCATCCAAACAACTAGACAGCTGTCCTTGTCAGTCCACCCCCATCCTGCATCACTGACAAGGAGAAACCATGCCAGAAATCTATTCAGACAATATTCATGAAATATTTATGATATGGTTAATAGTGCAGGAAACGACATAAAAAAAACCAGCAACAAAGTCTCTTTCAGAGAGAGAGAGAAATGGGGTTTAACGTCCACTCGACATAAACTAGGTCATTTTGGGACAAACATAGGGGTCTTTAGCAGTGGGAAGAAACCGAAGTGCCCGGAGGAAACCCACAAGGTTGAGAAGGCGCCCTTATCTCCATGTCACATACGCTCACACCAGAGGTGACCGGCCAGCTAGAGGTTGAAGCGCGGCACTCTAGACCACTAGGCCATTCCAACTCCCCTGACTCACTGACAGACCTTATGACTTAATGTGCACACGTCGCACGAAAAACGTTGTCGGTAATAAGGGGTAATCTCAGACCCCAGACATGAAAAGGTTTTTGGATGAATAATTTCATTCAAATACGATCAAACTACAGCTTCATATTAAGACTGAACAATAATCCATCAGGCTAGATCAAAATATTTCAGGTATTATCAGTAACGATAGGAATTATAAGATTTTTTTGAAACCATACAAATCTAAAAATATCGTAATTGTCATGTTCCATGCAGAATAGTCTTTTGATGGGGTTGGTAGTGTACCTTGATTTGCTCTCAGATCTAGATTACTAGAATAACCAAAACAATATCATCAGTAAGAACGATTCCTAATACAAAGCTAGCACTGATTGCAGAACAGATTAGACACCTGTAACTAGCAAAATATTGAAAGGAAAGGGGAGGGGGGTCCACAAGACCCCTGGTGACCGACAACATAATACTCGAAGTTTCTTGTCAAATGATGAATGTTGCCACTGCCTCACATCCATTCTATTTACAGCATTATACTTGACATAAAGTAGCTGACAATGTATAAAATTCTCGCTAGACAATTATGAACCAATTTCTCACAAACGTAAAGGATATGGTCGTGGGGTCCAAAAATACGCACAAGGGTTAAACCATTCGGTAATCAATAACCCCTGTATAAGTGTCTGGGTAAGCTCATGTTCAATAGAAGGCTTGATCTCGCCTTAACTATGTACATCTTATCAAGGTCTTCACGTAATACCCTGCATATTTCGCCACTAACTTTGATTTGGTACAAGCTCAGCTTGGGAACCTATCAGATTCATCGGTCGTCGTGAATACCAAGTCTCGTGCTTTTAGCTAAAATGCCTACATGTGACAATTGAGTTGCAAAGTTCAAAGATCGATCAATGTCACAGTTGCTGTTTTTCCAAGAGTTTCTCAATCTAAATACCCTGTTTGTTTATAGTGTATGTGCCACGAACTCTGATCGGACAATACTAATTAGTCACTTGTAAAAACAATGAGCGCAAAGTTCGGGGATTGCTGGGTATTCAAGCAACGGTTAGATGTTGTAAAACTCGCGAACGTCGCTTAAAGCCCCAATAACACTCTTGTTGTAACTGAAAAATATGTCCCAATCTTCATTCTGGTCAACAAATCGTATTATTTTACAATATTCCAATTAAATGATGATATAAACTTCATCTTAACACACCTAATTTAAAAAATTTGAAAAATTCAACCAATTGATTTGAAAACTCTAACGTAAACCTTTTCAAATGTGACTTGGATTTTAAAATATTTTCGAACCCTCTGGACAAATAAAATAGGTTGTAATGGATAATTTACACAACAGGTAGGACATTTAAACATCTAGTACTTAGAATAAGAGTATTTTTTATTTTCTGGAGCTACCAAGCCAGCAAGAATGTTATTGTCCCTTTAAGGAACAAGGGGTAAGCAGTGTTATCTTCTTCACTGGGGTTGTTTCATAATACAAGCAAAAAGCTATCCAATTCAATATTCTACTACTGGGATATTAGCAGCACATCCAGCTGTAATACACTATAACACCCCATCACCCCACTACTGAGCCCAAGTTCACAAAGCATTCTCAGACTTCAGTTGAGAATTTACTCAAAATTGTTCCCCTTATTGTAAATAAACAAACTATAGCCCTTTATAAAACTTTTGTTATTTTAATGTATCAAATACCATGATAAGAAACTATGTGCCAAGTTTTGTGTTTCTAGATCAAAGATATTTCTTTTAAACAGTGATTGAAAGTTGAGTAAATTCTCAACTAATGTCTGAGAATGCTTTGTGTACTTGGAGAGAGAGAGAGAAATGGGGTTTAACGTCCACTCAACACAAACTAGGTCATTTCGGGACTAACATTTGGTTTAATTTTATTTCAATAATTCGCTTGCGCGTAGGGGTCTTTGAGCAGTGGGAGGAAACCGGAGTGCCCGGAAGAAACCCACGAGGTTGAGAAGGCGCGCCTATCTCCATGCCACATACGCTCACACCAGGTCTCGAAACCACAGACGCAAGCCAGAGGTGACCGGCCAGCTAGAGGTCGAAGCGCGGCACTCTAGACCACTAGGACATCCCAACCCCCCTTGTCAACTTTTATATGGGGAGGGAGAAATTGGGGTTTAACATCCACTTGACACAAACTATATCCTTTCGGGACTAACATATGGTTCAATTTTATTTTCAGTCCAGAGAAATCCCACTACATGTAGGTTGGACAGGTGACCTTACTTATTGTTATGTACAGATTAGTCTTGGTTCTTTTACGTGTACGAGTCGTATACACTGTAGGTGCGGATCCAGGAATTTTTGCAGGAGGGGGTTTGCCAGGTTTCTGTTACGGAAATCTGCCATCATCGTCTCTAAATTACATAGGCATACATACAAATTGAGCTTTTTAAACAGAGAAATCATTGTTATACTGATGTAGGATCACTTTGTGATGTAATTTCATTGATGCAAGGCATTATTTTGTTTTATGTAGCTGAGCAGGGGGGGGTTTGGACCCCCCAAACCCCCCCTCTGGATCCGCGCCTGCACTGTAACCCATTTTTTCATCCCACTTATCAACTGGATGCCATTCCTTATAAAGCCCTCAGTCCTGGACCACTGACAAGGGAAAAATTTGAGCATCTTGTGAAGTGAAAATTTGAACTTTGGTTTTCTGTGCCATACGAATGACAAATGAAATTTATCATAACTAATCTTTTCTCAACTAAATAAAATAACACATTCATAAACCACAAACATACAGAATTGTTTTTTTTTTATTCCTTGATAAAACAAAAGTAATATGCATACACATATAATCGTAATACACAGTAATATACAGTCGTACGTGTCACACAAATGAGTTGTCAATTTCTAAACAAGAATCTTTCATAATTTTAGGTTATCGTAGTTCTAAATATTTCAAGTGTGAAATGAAATCAAATATAAATAAATAACAGCAGCAGGATTATGAAATTAGTTGTAGCCTATAATATGAAAGATGATTAGATGCACAATATTAAACTTTTTAGTTGTATAATATGAATAAAAGATTTACTGTATAATATGAATAAAAGATTAGATGTATAATATGAATGAAACATTAGTTGTATAATATGAATGAATGATTAATTAGTTGTATAATATCAAACATTAGTAATAGCTGAATAAATGGGATGATTATATACATTTATTTATGACAACAACTGTCTCTCAATAATTATTAGTATTGTCTATTTCTAGGCTGGCTGGGGAGATCATGTCATTTGGAGAGGAGATGAGACAAATTGGGGAGGTCATCATTGTTCTATACAAAATTCATCTATAGACATGAAATGGGGTTTTACGTCATCCTCGGTATTCCCTTTGGTATCGTTTCCATTCTACTCCACTACCCCATGGATCAATTCATGGGGTAGACACATAGATATTTGTGCTATTTTTATCTACCAATTAAAACAAATTCTTGTAAAGTTTCTTATAATCGATGATACAAGCTGCTTTATTGTGGTGAACATAAACAATGATGCTAAGACTGGTATGTAATCTGTTCTTTGATTGGTTCATTGAAACAACCTACATGGCCAATGAAATCATATGAAATCATCGAGGGCAGATAATTTGTATCCGTGAATACCCCTTGAATGGACCCAGGGGTTAGTGGAGTAGAAAGGTACCACTGGGGATACCAAAGATGGATTATAGAGTTTACCCAAACTCTTATGGTGTCTAACTCTGTGTGTATGTGTGTGTGTGTGGGGGGGGAGGGGCGTTTCCAACAGCCCCAACCGGCCTGACAAATAGACTTTACCATTATTATTACATAAAGCACACGTACATCACACACGATATAGTTGTATTATTATATATACAGTATACATACCAGTAAATATTGGCCATTATCTACAAATCCTTTATAAGACAAGTTATTTATACCCTAAATAACCTAATATACAATATATTTATTATAAAATCACAATATAAAAAGCAACCATAAATCTCAAAGCAACGCTAGAATATATTCTAAATATAAATAAATAAAAATATAGTGTATCTTAACAATAACAGTTTATTTTTAATGTAGAAAAATTAAACATAATACATTTAATTCACACCTATGATTTAAAGATATATTGAGTCCCTAACCTGGAAATGCCTAGGCCAGATCAAAAATCATATTATATTAAGACTTTGTATGGCCCCTGGATTATAAATAATGTAAGCCTCCATTAAACAGTTCTAGATAGTGTTTTACCCATGAAGTACCTCTGCGCTGCAGCCCTTAAAATGTTGGCCTTAATCCGGCTAATGCCATTTAAGTCCTCGTTCTTCACGATCTTCATAAATACCCTATCAGTACCTTTTGTTTTAAATTAAGGATTCTCCTGAAGAACTAGGGAGCCAAATTTTTAAAATTCAAACGAGTGTGGGTTAAGTAATTCAGAAGAAAATAAATTCAAATTGATTTGGTCATAAACGATTAAGAAAACAAAGAAAGAAAACATTTCAAACATCTCGGTAGAAAAGACTCTGAGTTGAACTGCGAAAACATCAGTGGAATATTCATCTGAAAACATAGGCTGAGACAAAAACTGGATAAAAAATACATGCAACAGTCTCCAATAATAGAACATCTGATAATTGGGTGACTTCAATCTGATGAACACAGATCCTATTTTGCTTCGTTTTTATAGTTCTAAAATTTCCTTTTACTTGTCTTTACTACACTAGGATCTGGAAGAGTTGTTATCATTGACGTGTTCTGCTCGAAATGAGGGATTAGCCAACGAAATGGCCTGTCACAGCCAGCTTTTGGTGTGTGGTGCACAGAACTGTGAGTAATGCACTAGAAACATACTACTTGGTTACACTATAAACCTTAGAATGCCTCGTTCGGCATTTCTGTCCAAACGAGGTTAAATAAATGCCTCGTTGTCTGCAGTTCCAAAACGAGGTTTTTTAAAATTGCCCTGCTGTTGGAACGAGGTATTTTGTTCAGAACGAGGCTGGGTAAAATGCCTCGTTTATAAAACATGGTTTTTTCAAGATAGTTATTAGCAGTATTTGCTATCAGCGAATTTGTAAAAGTTAAAATTTAAGTTATTTAATTCGAAAATAAAACCAGTCCAAACTATGATATTATAATCAGAGAAATAGACAAGACAAGAATACACGTCATACCATAAATTATCTAATCATTATCAATACCCATCTGTCTTCATAATAAAACGTTTTAATTAAATTTTAATGCATGGGGTGTGCTTTATTTCCCATTTAATTGACAATTGGTATAAAGTCGACAAATTTATCGCTGTGCATTTATAAAACTTTGCTCCAATAATATTTTGTGCAATGTTATGGGGTTTCAACAGAAACAGTCAATGCTATGGTCAAGTTTATTTTTTTATATTTATTGTAAAAAAAAATTAACTGGCGTATTGGAAATATGAGATGAAATTTAATGCTTTTTTGGATTAATAATCGATTATTTGTTGTATTTAGATCAGATAAACACTAATTTGTTGTCTGCGATATCAGTTAGGTGGAGGTGTAAAGCTACCTTGATTGATTTACAACCCCAATTTAATTTTCACAAAACCTCAGTTGTTACTTAACACCTATACCTGATTGGGCAATAAATCAATCAAGGTATGTAGCTGTGTGTCTGCAATAGTTTTACACCTCCACCTATGGCGTGTATTCTTGTCTTGTTCATTTCTCTGATTATAATATCATAGTTTGGACTGGTTTATTTTCATATTAAATAACATAAATTTTAATTAGTAAAAATTCGCTGATGAAAAAAAACACGTCTAGTAAACGAGACATTTTTACCAAGCCTCGTTCTGAACAAAATACCTCGTTCCAAAGACAGGGCAATTTAAAAAAAACCTTGTTTTGTAACTGCAGACGAGGCATTTTTTTTACCTCGTTTAGACAGAAATGCCGAACGAGGCATTCTGAGGTTTATAGTGTTAATCAAGTGTCTGATGTAATAATGTCAAAAGCCACTCATATGACCTCTGACGCGACCTATCGCTACAACCGGTCAGATTTTCATGTAGTGAAAGCCATTGAAAGTATAAAAAAAACGAAACACAATATAGATCTGCATTTTAATCAGTGGACGCTTACGGCTGGCCCCCCGATCCATTCACTTGATTTGATATTTTCCGCAGGTTAATCTTATAGGTTTTTGGTTTTCGTCTAGTGCGGTTCTCCTGCACTTACTATTCAAGTGCATAAACAAAACTGAATATGAACCCTTTTCCCTGAAGCATGAATGAGTAGGATGTTTAAACACAAAAATTATTTTCATGGCAAGACAACAGCATAAATATTGATTAAAATGGACCAATATTGAATTCTGATTCATGTTTTTATATTTGCACATCATGGATAATAATGAGTTAGAGGCTTAGCTCCTTTAAACCATTCGACCACCCAACCCACGTGGATAATGTTGCTTAGAGGTTTAACTCAGTATGGTATAAAAGCGACATTTTGAAAATATTACATAAGACATTAAAATCACAGAAAATAGCTTATTACGATCTAGAGTCTAATTTTCACATAATTTTAACATAAATATGAAGATCAAAAAACATAATAAACATTTGAATAACCAACAAAGATATATATATATAATTATATAGGTAATATACACTGTTAAACTGATACCAATGACAAATGAATCTAGGCCTTTTACTAATGAAAATTCATACAAGTAATCTTTTCTCTATACTAATGTTGAGTGAAATGAAATGGGGTTTAAAGTCCTTACTATTCTGCACAGACTGGGCTACTGATGACGGTTAGAAATCAACAGTTGTTATTAATTAGCAGATGTGTAACTAGCTGTAAAATATGTCACTACTGGTGTAAAAGCAGGACTAATTATAACAGCCATCACTATTGAGAGAGAGAGAAGAGAGAGAAAAAAATGGGGTTTAGCGTCCACTTGACACAAACTAGGTCATTTCGGGACTAAGATATGGTTTAATTTTATTTCAATAATTCGCTTGCACGTAGGGGTCTTTAGCAGTGGGAGGAAACTGAAGTGCCCGGAGGAAACCCACGCGGTTGAGAAGGTGCCCCTATCTCCATGCCACATACGTTCACACCAGGGCTCGAAACCACAGCCGCAAGCAAGAGGTGACCGGCCAGCTAGAGGTCGAAGCGCGGCACTCTAAACCACTAGGCCCCCCCCCCATCACTATTGAATACACAAACCTGAACAATAGTAATGTATATCATCTTTGTGACATACCACCCATTTAATGACTACTGACTGATTACTAACAATCTTAATTAACTAATAAACATTATGTATATAAAATGACGACTTTGATGTGTTTATGTATAAAAGTTATTTGTTCACAAGTCAATGATATCAATATAACAGTGATATAGTGAAGATCATTAAACAAGTTTGAGATGAGCGTAAGGCAGACATATTATCAAATAGTCTAATAACAAGCAAACTATATAAAACAATTAATATCTATATTCGGGGATACCAACAAATACGTAGAAAATTGTTTAATAACAACTTGTCTACCATTTTACCTTAGTTGAAGCGGACGTAAAATACAGCTGACTCATACACTCTAATAACCAGTAAACTATAAAACAATTATTACCTTCAAACATGCAGAAAATTATCTCATATATCAGTCGACAAGCAACTTAAGATTGATTTATGATACCATGGTCACATTGGCCAGTTCATTGTTTTACCAATCGGCTTTAATGAACTTTAAGCCGCTAAAGCTGACAGAAAGCAGACGATTAATTAAGATCCCTGCTATACGGTACTTCTATTTTCACAGTACATAAATACATAAAAACTATGTTCGTTAAAAATTAACCACTTTCAAATCAAATCATATGTAATACAAGATTAGCTGAAGACATGTAGTTTATGATTTGATTTATATCAGATGGAACAAGTGAAATTAATTGATTATTCAAAAAAACAAAACCACCTTTCTTAATTAAAATTAAAAACAATTATATGGATATTAACATGCTATACACATATATATCCTTACCAATTAACAAGAATGGGGTGCAATATATAGATAGCAATTGGAAACCATATAACAAATCATTCATTAATTAAGAGTTAACAAGATGAAAGAAGTAATATATTGATAACAATTACAAAGGATTAACAAGATGAAAAAAGTGTTTTTAATTTGTGAAATCTACTTCTATATGTCTTATAAGGATTACGTTTTTAAAACTATTTATCTACTGTGAATATAGAAGTAGCTGTACGTGAGATACTTTAATCTATATATGTATGCATTATATAATTCATAACATCTGTAGACACTCAATTAAGGACAGACAGCAAGCTTACGATTTGGTTCAAATCTGAATGGAAATTAAAGTCGTCGATTTTTTTAATTGGACATTTTTTTTTGTATGTACCCTATATATGTACATTATTAATGAATAGCCTCAAGATGTCAAATGGTACTTCAAAATGTTAAAATGTTATTAAACCAGTGTTGAAATCAGTTTGTGTCGGCATACCTTTTAACTTTTTATCATTTACCGTGAAACAAAGTAGTGCAGCTTTACGGTTGTGCTAAAAATTTTTTTGATAAATACATGCCTATACACTTAGAGCTTTATACTAGTAATAAATATAAAATAAGGCTCAGAATTATTGTTTTGAGCAAATAAGTACAATAAACTGGTATACTTATATAACAGTCCTTGCTTCTTGTATCTTAAATACATGTATATATAACATATTGTGGTCCTTATATAACTACTACACAATTATTTGTCTTCTATTGTCACATGTGCAATGCTCTACTCATCTACGAATTCCATCTGGATTCTGTTAAATGCAACCAAATGTATCCAAAAGAGGCCGACACACTCTATTCTCAGCCGATGTCAGGTTTCATACATGTAGCTGTGGGAGGAAACCAGAGGACCCAGAGAAAACCAACAACGTTAACCCCACAATTATACATGTACCTACAACCATACTGGCCATAGTTTCCCTAACCTTTGTATATATACTAGAAATCTACACGTAATTAACTAGGAATAAATCTACAAATTGTATTAATATCAACATATGACTATATACCAGTCCTGTGATAAGGACAGCAGCACTATGGCCTACTCTTACATCAAATTCCAACTGCAAGGGACTCTGTTACACATGCAACAAGATCTCGTTTTTCATCCCATCCAAACAACTAGACATTGTCCATTGCCATGCCCTCTGTCCTGCACTACTGACAAAGAGGTAATCTTCCTTACATACAGTAATTCCTGAAGATTTGATCTGTTGTCAATGACAACCAGAATGAAGCAAAAACCTTTCTTTAAACACAGAACTGGTAATTTTTTCCAACTGTCTGACTGGTCTTCACGAAAATATGAAGTATCCTGAAAATATCTGGCCTTGATCTATTAAGAGCAGATAATAATTAATGTTTATGTTACTTTGTCTTGCGCTCTGTATAAAAATTGTGAATTATAAGGCTAAAAAATAGTAACATTTTACGAAAGATAGATAAAACTTTATATCTTAAAAATTGAAAACTTTCATTAGCTGTGATTTAAAAGAAAACCAAAAAAAAAACCACTTGCATGGTGCATCATTTCATTTGTGATATTAAAAGCTTATAGAAAATTGTAAGTTAGGTTGAGGCTGAACACTCCAGTACAAGTTAATGTTACTTTCGAGTTAAATAAATATGTTTTTAATTGAGTGTCTCACTGGAATCATAAAAAAATGTAAATATATGCCAACAGAGCAATCTAACTGATAAAATTGTCAGAGGCTTTTAATTTCTTTTAACACATTGACATTTTGTTCTGACCTCCATCACCCAATGTAATATAAATTTGGAAATAATCTTTCTAGAATTCATTTAATCTCAACTCTTTTGTCATAATTGAGCAATTGGATTATATCAAAAGACATTTTTAACGACACCCTAAACCTTTTCGATTTTCTTTTAAAGATACTCAAAATTAAATTAATTTTCGAAGCAAATTTGAGAGAGAGAGAGACAGGGAAAGAGAGAGAGATGTTGTGTATTGACCATCAACACTTATGCATAAGGGTCTTTAGCAGTGGGAGGAACTCGGAGCATCAGGAGAAAACCCACACGGTTGGACAGACAACACTACTCTTTGGACCCTACTGAAACCATGTCACTTGACTCAGTGCAAGACCTTATGACCTAAAGTACATGTATTAAATCATTTGGCCACCCAACCCCACTATATATTCAATAGACATATAATTCGTGGTTATAGTTCTCTCATGAAACGTCTCTCAGTAACAACTTGTATTAAATATGATTACATTCGATGAATGTCACGCTTATAATTATATTAGATACAGATAATATGAACATCACACTAATCCTTGAATCTCTGTTTTAAAATTTATAAATCCATAACAACAAAACAGCTTCTTCATTTTTGAAAGACGTCGATTTGTTACTGTTCCATTTCGAATATCCATCACCACCGCTGACCACAATAACGGAATTTGTCGTTGATTTATGTAGCGTTTTCGTAGATAGCTGAACCGTTTTATTCTTTTCCTCTCTAATTTCTTGTGTTAACTTTCTCTGAGATTTAGCCCCAGTCTTTTGAGTCATTGTCTGGCTAGTTTCATTTGTTTCACTTTGTGAACCGGAAGATATACTTCCTCTTGTTTCCATGGTGACCATTTTAGTCGTTTCCGTTTCGCTGTTATCCGATGTAAGTAAAGTTTCGTATAACATTTGCACTTCTCGTTCCTGGGAATAAAGATCTGGATTTGACGAAGACGCGTCCCGTGAAGATATCTTTTCCGCTAGCTCCGTTCTGAAAGACATTCTCTTTGGTCTAGCTGGCATCGTTGCATGTTTTGAATCCGAAGAACGTCTCTGTACGGCTTTTTCTTGATTCACAGATTGATTTTCTGCAGAATCGTTTTGTGCAGAACCGTTTTGACTCGTTTCATTTTTATCACTACTAGAAGCGTCTGCAATACGTTTACTGATTTCTTTTAATTTCTTCGGCCGAATCGAGGATCGAAACGAACTTTTCTTTTCTAAATGTGCCACACTTGTGGAACAGTAAATGGGAATGATGAATTTAACGGGGAAATTGTGACCGTGATACGACACGTTAGGTCGACTGTTTACTAACGGAACACCGTCACGTAACCTAGGTAACGGTAATGTTAGTATAAAACCCAGACTTGTACCAATCCATAGCATACCTCGACCAGCTGCTAAACAAGTCACAGAACAATGTTTCGTAGAATCGGGTGTTAAACCTTGTGGTTTCTGGTGCTCTGATAAAAAAAAGATTTCAAATTTTAAAAAGTGTAATTAAAGATACATTATGTAAGATTTAGAGCTGTCAGTTCTCACCATAACAGTTTAAAAATAGATAATGAAAATGGAATAAATTGAAAATTTCTGTCACATACTCTTATGATGAATGTTGGAATTTACATAAGAGAGAATTGGGGCTTAACTAGGTTATTAATGGGGATACGCCATACACTGTGGTATGAGGGAAATTTTGCCCGGACAACGGCACTAACACCTACTCTTATTTCGAATTCCAACGGTCAAGAGTTCTTTTACGTATATACAATGTTTACACAGGACCTTGGTTTTGGTCCCATCCAAACTACTAGACAGCTGTCCTTGTCAGACGCTCTGTCCTGCATCACTGACAAGAGGGAACCATGCTGGAAAATCTGAATGAACTTTCTCGTCCAATGTAGGGATTGAACACTCGATCTCCAAGCTAGCGAGTTAGTGCCTTACCCCCTAGTGATCAATCACATTATCAATCATCTTCAATAGAAGGCTTCATCTCGCCTTAACTAGGTACATCTTATCAAGCCCTTCACGTAATACCCTGCATATTTTGCCACTAAGTTCAATTGGCACAAGCCCAGCTTGGGAACCTATCAGATTCATCGGTCATTAGCTAAAATGCCTACATGTGACAATCGAGTTGCAAAGTTCAAAGATCGATCAACGTCACGGTTGCTGTTTTTCCACGAGTTTCTCAATTTAAAAAACCCTGTTTGTTTATAGTGTGTTATGTGCCACGAACTCTGATTGGACAATGCTAATTAGTTACTTGTAAAAACAACGAGTGCAAAGTTCGGGAATTGATGGGTATTGAAGCAACGGTTAGATGTTGTAAAACTCGCAAACGTTGCTTAAGGAACATGCTTATCACTGAGCCACAGTGACTCTCTCTCTCCTCCCCCCACCCAATGTTAGCCATAAAATAAGAAAAGTTATGTTACCTGTTTGTAATCTCCATTATAAATTGTACCTACCTATAAGTTTAGCTATAGGTGAAGCTATATTAATCTCTTGTAATGTTTCTAACGTCTCTATATGATATAGTCGAATAATAGCTCTGTTTTTAAACGATACCCAGATGCCGACACCAGCTCTTGCTATTTGATCTATTGGTGCCATATTATCTGTTGTTATCACATACTTCATCTAAATATATTTAACATATAATTTAATAAATAATCTCTCTACTACAATTTATAAATAACCTCCAATATGAAATATAATATATAACAACCTTCAATATAAATATAATAAACAACCTCTTCTATGAAATATAATAAATAACCTCTCTACCATAACTTAATAAATATAATAAATAACCTCCACTAGAAAATACAATAAATAACCTACAAAATAACATCTCCACTAGAAAATGTAATACGAAACAAATATAATAAATAATATCCAATATAAAATATAATAAATAACCTCTCAACTATAAAGTATAAACAATGACCTCCGATATAAAAATATAACATTCAATATTCAAAATATCATAAATAACCTCCAACATAAAATATAATAAATAACCTCCAAAAATATAATTTTATATTGGATGTTATTTATTATATTTTATAAATATAATAAATAACATCCAATATAAAATATAATAAATAACATCCAATATAAAATATAATAACCTCCAATATAAAATAAAATAAGTAACTTCCAATATAATAAATAACCTTCAATATGAAATAAAATAAATAACCTCGGATATTTTTTATGACCTGTTACATAATAAATAACCTCCAAGATATCATACAACAAATAATCTTGAGACTCACCTTGACTTGTAAAGTGCTTATATCAATAAGATGAACAGTTCCACCACAAGCTACCCACAATAATCCATCTATATCTAAAATAGTTTTAATAGGTGCTGTTCCTAATTCTATAACAACCGGAGTATCAAAGTTCCACACACCATCTGTAATAATAATAATAATAACAATAACCAACAGTCATTTAAACATACATTATGCAAGAGCTAAAGATGCCTATTGTAGGTCTTTCATTAGGCCTGAAATGTTGGTTATGATGATCTAGGCAAGTTGGTAATTTCATTGGCTTAATTTTCTGTTCATAGTGGACCAATTTAACTGAAATTTTCAGCAATGTGCCTTTACATTATTTAGTTTTTAACTATTACAGTGAGAACTGCCAACTCATTATCTAATCTCCAATAATGTATCTTTAAGGCCTTGCAAACTATAATATTGTGACAAGGTGCAGATCGTACAGGATTATAAATGATGATATATTTTTGAATTAATCTTGTATTTATACTGAAAGGAATTGAACCATTTTTGAATTTATATTCATTTTAGAGACTCAACTTTCATATTATTATTATTATTCGAGTTGACAGACGTTTGTTTGTATTCTTTAGTTAGTTGACAGTTTGAATTTGATATAAGTGTAGGCTGTAGTGCTGCTGTCCATGTAAAATTTCTCTCATAGCACACTGCATGGCATATGCCTGTCTGTAGTCGCCAAGACCGAACATGTTAGACTTTCTACATCTTTATCTGTTTCAAAGTGTCACTTAAAAACTTGGCTGTTTAATTGCTACAACTGACTCGTAATTGAGAGCAATATAAATGCGCTTCAAGCAGATTTTTAAAAGAAAAAAACATGAAGAATGCACTATATAAATATGATTATAGTAATAGAAGAACATACCGTCGTCCGTCTGATAAACTAGAACTGTTCCTGATTTTAACCCACAGAAAACCTTTTCATCAACGTAGACTAGTATACAAGGTTGATGTGGTAATGATAATTGATGTATTGGTCCTCTCTTCATACCATCGTCATGGGTTAAACTATATACAATTAGTCTACAAAACAATATCATTTGTTCAATTATATCTATAGTCTATAAAACAATACCAAATATATAAAAAAACATCATTTATATGGAAAACAATCACTATGGCATGATTTGGTAGGTGTTCAAGCATACTTGTTAGAACTCCCCCACTCAAGAATGACCAAATATGCAGTTTTTAACGATTACAGTATTTAGGGTTAAGCCTGTATGAACTTTCATGAATTGAAATAGGGTCAAAAGTTGCTTGGACCTACAATTTGTGGGTACCTGGCGTAGAAATATTTAGTGATCTGTGTCCTATATAGGGGAGAAACTTTAGGTATCACCAAAAGGCCCTTTTTATATTCTTCCCATATGTAGCATCTTTCAAAAAAACAATAATTTTCCACTTTTTTAGATAGCTACACTGGCAAGTAATATATTTTTGGAAACCCTGGACAATATGCAAACAGAAAAATCACAAATCAGTTGCATTGATTGTAATTATAGAGGTCTGTACTGAATCATGTAACCCCACCCCCTAAACATGTCAATGACTGAATCAATCTTATCTTTGGTTGCGTAGGACATTGAAAGTATAAAAAGTACGAAACGAAATACAGATGTGTATTTTAATCAGATTTAGACTAGAAAATATTGGAGTTAAGTTAAACTTGACTTACTGTGGTTTAACCGTTGCTATCCAGACAGTATCTTCAACAAACGATTTACTTGTACTCTTCTCACCGCTCCCTAGACCGGGTACAGACACCATACATTCTATCTCTACATCCGTGGCTTTAAACGCCTCCGTTAAACAAGGTTTAGGATTATGTATGGATATCACCGATACTTGCCCTCGATCCGTGTTAGATGAACAAACCCACAGATGTTGTACACCGAGGTCGACACTTGAACTAGAGGGTATGAACACAGGTACAGCACATTTTACCTACAAAATAAATATATTATCAGTACAGATTTAGATAAGACGAAAAACTGAGGCCCTGTGTTCACATTGGCGTGCACATAAAAGATTTCTTGGCAGTTGGAATTCGATGTAGTGCCACTGTCCAGTCAACATTTCCTCATAGCACACTGTATGCCTGTTTTCATTATACCAGTTAGGAGCAGAACAGTAGGACGTTAAACCCCATTATATTTCATTTCATTTCCAAATTTAGATGATAGAGACATGGAGTAAACATCCACTCGACACAAATCAGGTCATCATGGGACTAAAACAGGTCTACTGGCCAGTTCAGAAATGAAATGAAATCAGTTTTAATGCTATTCTGTTCTGAACCAACTGGGTTAATGAAGACAGGCATACTACATACAAAGTGCTATGAGGGTAATTTTGTCCAAACAGCGTCAAGAGGTGTTTAACTTGTGCATACGAGACCTTGTTATTTTCGTTCCACCCGAACGACTAACGTTCTCCCTGTCTATCTTAATCCACTAACAAGGGGAAACCATGCTAAAAAAATCCTGAAGAACTTTCTCGACCAATGTAGACATTGAACACTGGACCTCCACGTTAGCGAGCCAACGTCCTACCCACTGAGCAACAGTGGCCCAAAACGGCCAGTCCAGCCTCTGCTATTGTTTTAAGGGAGTGTTGCCATTCCCCCCGTCTTGATTTGAGGGAGTGTTGCCGTTCTATTATATAATATAGAAGATATAAGATATATTGTGTACCTTTGTAAAATTACGTGGAACATCAACAGATAAAGCTCTCATGAAATAAGCTGGTGTACTGCTCTTCTCTTCACTGTTCTGTCCCATTTCCCAACCAGGATTATTACATTTATCTACAAATACAAACACACACAATGTGATTCTCTTGTTGTTTTCAAGCACAATAGAGAGAGAGAGAGAGAGAGAGAGAGAGAGAGAGAGGTTAAATATCAATTCCACACAAACTAGTAGGTAATTTCAGGACCAACGTTTGGTTCAATAAAATTTGAACACTTTGCTTGGGTGTAAGGCTCCTTTGTTGTGGGAAACCAGAGGATACGGAAAAACCCACGAGGTTGGACAGGCGATCCTACTCCTTTTTACGTACAAGTGTGAAATCGAAACCACATCAGTTGATTCAATGACAGGTGATTGAGTTATTGAATAGCACCTATAAGTAATCAAAATATGTATAATTCGATAAAACGATAAAAAGAAAAAAACACTTTTTATAGCAAACTTACCTAAAGCTAATTTAGCCATTAAGAAATCCACACACCATTCATGTTTTAAGTTGGGTGTAGGAGTTTGAAATACATACTTCGTTTTACTGTTTAAATATAATAAATATACAGTGGAATCTGTTGCTTTAGACATCGTACAGAATCATTCAAATATACAGGATGAATAATCAACACCAAAACATGCACAAAGATTTATACCCTTTTTGAAACATAGCTGGTATAACCGATTACCGAATTGAATGTTGCTGACAGTTTGACATTAAGTACAGCTCATAAAATAAGTACATATTACGATCTGAACTATGAGATAAAGCTAAATATAGTTGCTATCATTTATAAAAAATATTCTTTTTCCAGTCATATATCCAAATTTAAAGATCCGAGGTGATTATTGGCTATTTTGAACAGGTGACAAAAATTGATTGAAATTGCCAACAAAGATAATGATCATGCATGTGCAGTGGTTTCAAACGTTTGGCACATTTTATCAGGTGACTTTTTATCCATGCATCTTAATTATCCCCGTAATCCACAACAAGAGAGATAGGGTTTAACGTCCACTCAAAACAAACTATGTCATTTCGGAAGTAACATATGATTCAATTTTATTTCATTAATTCGCTTGCGCATTGGGGTCTTCAGCAAGGGAAGTCAGTCAGAGGACCCAGAGAAAACCCTTGAGGTTGGACAGGCGACCCTACTCTTTGTCACGTACATGTGGGGAATTGAAACCACGCCACTTGACTCAATGACCCCCCCCCACCAATCAACAAAGACTGACACAGTCTCTATGTTAATTTTTTAGTATAGATAAACTTACTTGACACTACCTTTATCAGCTAGTATAAAGGAACAGCTGTTAACCAATCTCAACTGTTCATCTTTTATTTGTATCATTTTCTGTAAATCTTTGGTTATTTCATGCAATAGATCTTCTGATAAACCATAACCCTAGAAAATAGTTTTCTGAATTAATATCAAAACATTGTTATAAAGATACATTTTGTAAGATTTAGATAAAGAGCTGACAAACCATAACCCTAGAAAATAGTTATTTGTATTAATATTAAACCATTGTTAAAGAAACATTATGTAAGATTAGATATAGAGCTGAAAGTTCTTGCTATAATAATTCAAAATAAATGAATATATTGAAAATTTCAGTCAAACCTTATTCTGAGTGAAGTTAGGAATGTTGGAAGATATAGTGTTTATTATTCTTTAATGTGGCAAAAGTACTTGACAATAGAGACTAAGCCTCAATTATCAATTTCATCCATAAATTTTAAATCTCATTTTGTTCCAATCCATTTAAATCTTAGCCGTCCGATGGATGGGCTAGAGAGTTGATGCTAGGATTTAGAGGAAAGAACAGGTTTTGAAATCCTGATGAACATTCTAGGCAAAAATTAACAGAGTCAAAGGTTACCATGGGTGTATAAAAATACTCCATGGCTTTCCTGCACCACTGACAAGTAGGAAACCACAGGCTATGACATCCTAGTCCAGAGTTCACGAGACATTCTCTGACTTAACTTAGAATTTACTTCAAACTGTTCGCCTTATGTTAACTAAAATATGGCTTCTTATAAAACTTTTGTTGTTTCAATGTATGAAATACATCAATAAGAAACTATGTGCAAAGTTTATTGTTTCTGGATCAAAAATATTTCTCATAAACAGTGATTGAAAGTTGAATAAATGTTTGTGAACTCGGGGCCTGATGAGCATTCTAGGCCAACATTGGGATGGAACCTGCGATCTCCTGGTCAGTAACCAAGCACTATCACACCACTGGTTACCATGGGAATATAAATAATATAAATACCTGATAAGATCGTTTTAACGATGCCATTAACCCACTCATCTGACCCAGTACAGTAAAATCGTGTAATATCTCGCTAAGATCCGCATACAGATGAAATGGATCTTCTTCCGCTCGTTCTATCTGAGTTGTCCAGATACTGAATTTACCAGGATGTGCTGCTACGGTTGTCTCCATATCTGGGGTGATAGCGCTGTCCTTTAAATCAACGTCTGATAAATTTATCAACCATTTTAATTTAAATTTCTCTTGTTTAATGCCATCTATTTCTCTGAATAAAAAAGAAATTGAAATGAGCTACAATTTAAGGGTGTTTAATGCAGAGTGACAGTCCAATTACTGAAGCAACAAAAAAAAAAACATAACAAAAAAAGAATCATAAAAAATCATTCAGAGGCTTGCGTTTCAATATGTTAATAGTGAGATGGTGAATGGTGATACATCGATTCAACGATATATATTGTGCAACGATAAATTGTGCCAGCAAACACTATGGCAGACTGCATTGCATATGCCAAGTTCGCATATTTTAATGAATTCAGGGGACTGGGATGGCCTAGTGGTCTAGAGCATCGTGCTTCAAACTCTCGTTGGCCGGTCACCTCTGGCTTACAGTTGTGGTTTCGATCCTAAGTGTGAGCATATGTGACTTGGAGATAGCATACTCTGGTTTCCTCTCACAGGAAAGACCCCTACGCGTACGCTAAGCGTAAGAAAATAAGACAATTTGTCTGTGAAGCTACCCTAGGTGGAAGCGGTTGTTAAACACTAACAGAAGAAGAAGCTTGATTGGCAAGTAAATCGGGGGGGGGGGGGATGGCCTAGTGGTCTAGAGTGCCGCGCTTCGACCTCTAGCTGGCCGGTCACCTCTGGCTTGCGGCTATGGTTTCGAGCCCTTGTGTGAGCGTATGTGGCATGGAGATAGGGGCGCCTTCTCAACCTCATGGGTTTCCTCCGGGCTATCTGGTTTCCTCCCACTGCTAAAGACCCCTACACGCAAGCAAATTATTGGAATAAAATGAAACCATATGTTAGTCCCAAAATGACCTAGTTTGTGTTGAGTGGACGTTAAACCCCATTTCTCTCTCTCTGGCAAGTAAAAGATTCAAATCAAAAATATTAATAATATAGAAATGGTGACATACTTAGAGCCAACTTTTATACATAATAACGTATCATCCATTAATATCAAACGTCTAACTTTAACTCTCATCTGACCAGAAGAATCACTCACCTGCAAAATAAAACAATGTTAATCGTTACTTGATTCATCGTGGGTGAGACACTAGTGTATTTATCCTTTAAGTTTTTGTCCTCATACAGTAAGTAAAATCCTATGCGTTTTGGTCAAGTGACACAGCAGAAATAAGACTTTTCTCACATTTATGGTAATTATGAGATTAAATCAACAAAAGCATGATTTGGCAGTTGAAATAAAAAATAAAATTCTCTGTTTCTGCTAGGCTGAGTTCAACGTCAGACATCTTGAGGAAGTGCACACTAGCTTTTGATTGGTCAATTCATAGGACAAATCCAGCATGAATAGGACATGTTCTAAACCTAAGGATTTATCCGTAGGTCACAAATTTTCTCGTTCACATGAAAGGATTTAGCTTATGGATGTAAAACTTCGAGAGAAATCCACTAGTGTGACTCAGTCTGAACATGATAGTTGACAGTCAGTTTGGGGGTTTTACAAATTACCCTACAATTATACTTACCACTTGTTCAAAGTCATTTTGTCGAATTAATCTGCGTGTTTTATCTGGTAAGTATCGTGGTGGGACTTGTTTGGTTATCTGTCGTAACAACTGATTGGTAATCTGTTTGGCTAAAAACGTCTGTTCACTTTGTCGTTTTCGTTCGTTTAATCGATGGGTAACGTTTTCTAGTTCTGTTAAAGCTAATTGTAAAGCTCTCCTATCATGGTGATCCTTTGGTGTGTATTTAACTAAATCCTAAACAATAAACAAAATAAATAAATTCAAGATGCAGAGCTAAATCTGCCTACAGACTTAAACGTTATATAAATGCGGAAATTTTGAAAATTGAGTTATTGTTATTTTCACATTCTCCAACTCATTACCTTCAATTTGATGGTTTTTTGATTTGGGCGAAAAAAAATTGACTGAGCTTTGTCCATTGGAACTTACCTTCAAGATGCATTATAGAGAGGTAAATCTGCCTAAGGCCTCAAATGTTATATAAATTATTTATTAGACATTTATTCACCATACTAAACGTACGCTGTCTGACTAGGACTAATACACACGTATTTATAATTGATAAGTGACAGTCATTCTGAAGATTTGTGGCGCCAGAGTGTGAGTCAGCAGTAGTTTCTGGCTGTATCAGTCAGCCCAAGTGCTAAAGGATTAATAACAAAAAATAAAAAGATTCCCCAGTTCCTCAAATTGCCAGAGTCCGAGTTCTTATAGATCATACTAAACTTAGGCTGTCTGTGTCTATCTACAGTTAGCTCTGCTTTAGAACAGACACTAAGCTTGTTGACTGACATTTTGAGTCCTAAATCGACGATTTTAGTCAAAAACATTAAGTATACTCCGAGATTTTTGAGAAGTATTCATTCTGCTTTCATTTAATGAAGTTGAAAAGATTCAATTAGTCTGTGTATGTATAACAGATATGAACCAGAAAAGGGTCGCATTACAAAACGGTATAGTAATTCTTGGATATGGCGGCCAGTTTAGGCCAGAGATCAATTCTAGAAGTATGGAGTAGATGGAGCTCTGCGTGCAGAATGGTCTGTAATTGTAAAGTACATCAAGTCAAACTTTTTTTTAGCAAACTTACTATTATCTTTGTAATTAGTTGAATGCTTATTTAATTGCTGTTTCCCGTAGTAAGATATCAACGAACCACAGTTTTTGGCGGGAGAAAGGTTATAAAGCTTGACCTGAACTTAGTTCTCACAAGACAGAAAGCAATGGGATGGCTATTCCAGGTATTTCCCGAAGTTTTAGCCATTTTAATTAAAATTTGAATAAATGACAAGCAATTTTCGAGTTGTAGTATTACCTGAAACAGACAGTAATTTTTGAATATGGCAGCCATTTAGAACAGATATCTATTCTAGAAGTATGAAGTAAATGGATCTCTGGGGTAATGACAATATACGACCACATATCAAACGAAAATATAATATAACATAATGTAGTAGTTAATTTACCTGTAAGAACATTATAAACTGTGGAAACCTCTGTACCGGTTTCACCATCAAACCAAATATAGATAATCTATCTCGACTTGTACTTTCCTTTAACTATAACAAACAAAATAACCATTTTATATCATTTATATCACTTTATATGATTTATCATTTTTATATCATTTTACATATTTTTTTTTAAAATATGACAAACGTAGTGGGGGAATGGCAGATTATTCTTACTTATTTCATTTTGTAAATTGTATATAATTAAAATCCTGTGATGGAACTACCATTGTATATCTACTGTTTTCTTACCTTCAAGAAATCTCTAAAATTTTGTCGAGATCTCTGTAAAGATTTGATTTCTTCCATGGCAACGGCAAAATTATTTACATACACACTATAGGCATCAACCAGCATAGACTTAGAAAACTGAAATAAATAATAACAAAATTCACTATTACATAAACTCAGATTGAAAGAATTTGAGAGAGCAAGAGAAATGGTGTTAACCACCATTGGACACAAACTAGGCCATTTTGGGACTAACATATAGTTCAAATAAAGCTTTTCAATTTTAATGAATGGATGTGGAATAAATTCTTCTTAAAATTCTTGAAGTATACTTAGTGTTTTCGATTAAAATCGTCGATTTAGGACTTAAAATGTCGATCAACTAGCTCCGTGCCTGTTCTTATGTGGATTTAACTGTAGACAAGCATCCTAAGTTTAGTATGTGCTTTGACTACGAGGGAAATTTTGCAAGGACAATTGCATTTGCATCTATTCTTTATTAAGTTACAACCGTCAAGGTCCTTTTTATGTCCACATTGTTCGTTGCATCCAATATCTAGACTCTGTTTCTCGCCCTCCTAAAATATGGTTATATTAGTCAAATTATAAGTTTTTACTTAAAGCAATTAAAACCTACCGAAGCTGTAAAAATATCTCCCATTTTTTCATCTTCATCCCATTTTTTCACACGATCAGCCATTTCTATTTGAAACATTTGATGATGACTTAATATTTCTCGTGATTCTTTAAATACTGTCCTAGTGTGAGTTTTAACACCACCAATATGATCTAACACTGTACTCTCATACCCCTGTAATAAATCAAACATAAATATAACATCGTACTCTCATACCCCTGTATATAAGTGAGAGAGAGAGAGAGAGAGAGAGAGAGAGAGATGGGTTTAACTTTTCCACAATCAAAAATCAGATCCATATAATATAACACTAAAGAGGGCATGAGAGAGACATACAGAAAAAAAGATGGACTTTAACGTTAAGTCGACACAAACTAGGAAATGAAATGAAATGGGGTTTTATGTCCTACTGTTCTGCTCCGCCGTACAGTGTGCTATAAGGGAAACTCTTACATTGAATTCCAACAGCCAAGGGATCTTTTACCTTCATGCCAATGTATACATAGGGCCTCGGTTTTTCGTCCCATCCGAACGACTAAACCGCTGTCCTTGTCAGGCCCTCCAGCCTAGTTAGGCAGCGTCTTACCCATTTATCTACCAGTGGGAGACAACGAGAGAAAACTTACACATACCAGGTGCGAAAGATGACCTTACACACGTACCAGGTCCGAAAGATGACTTTACTCACGTACCAGTTCAGAAAGATGACCTTACACACGTACCTGCGTGGAATCGAAAACCATGTGACTTGACACCATGAGAGACCATAAGATGGTACGATATACTTACTCTGATGTACGAAATATAATATAACACTCTGAGAGATGTACGATATATAATATAACACTCTGAGAGATGTACGATATATAATATAACACTCTGAGAGATGTACAAAATATAATATAATACTCTGAGAGATGTAAGATATATAATATAACACACTCTGAGATGTATGATATAACACTCTGAGCGATGTATGATATATAATATAACACTCTGAGATGTACGATATATAATATAACACTCTTGAGATGTACGATATATAATATATCACACTCTGAGAGATGTACGATATACTTACTCTGATGATTCTCTCGAGAGAATTGATGTAAGATTTCTCACTAGATATAATCTGTTCAATAACACATCGTCTTTTCTTCTGTAAACAAACAATAATCAAAATAATGTAACAACTTTAAATTTAAACTAATACTGCACTGCAGTGATGATGGGTTTTACTGCTGTAACCATATCCTTGAACTGATGTCACTTCCCGTACACTGATTGGCCAAAGTGATTTGCATTCAATCAAATTTTCATCTTTAATTCAAATTGGTTACCCTAATCAACAAATTTAACAACACTAATTTTCGACGCGATTACATAGAATTGCCAAATCACTTCAGGGTGCAATTTGATCGGGTGATGACATGTTTTTTTCAACTAGGTCCAGCCACAAGAATTATTTACAGCTAATCGGAGCATTTAACGAACTTGCCAAAATACTTTGAAATTGACTAAACTGTCACATGATATCTCTACAAAATTTAAATCAATTTGGCATGTCGATAAAAAAGCCTTTGACCTTACTTGATTTTCTGTGAGACCATCTGGTAAGGGAGGTAACTCTGGTGGTGGATGTTTACCAGGATCCATATTCACAGGAAAACATCGAGCATCGTCATCCTCTTCCTCATCTCTTTTACCTCGAAAACTTTTAATTCTACTGATTAACCCAGGGGCCTGAAACATTTTATTTATATCTAATGATCTCACGAACTGAAATGGGGTTTAATGTCCTACTGGTCTGTACCAATTGGGCTGATGAGACGGCAATACAACTCACAGTACAGTGGGCTATGAAGGAAATTTTGACTGGACATCGGCCCAACAGTATAGTCATATTTTGAATTAAAACTGTCGAGGTTTCTTTTAAGTGCATGTACATACCAATGTGTGCACGGGACCTCATGTTTTGCATAACATCCAAATGACTAGCCACCCGTTGGAAAATCCTGGGGAAAAAAAGATCTGCAACAGGATGATTTAGCTATTGCATAATGCCTCTTTAGTGATATGTGCTTATTAGAACTATCAAGTATACTTTGTTAATATATCGTCAGTTTTTCAGGTCAAAACAATTCCAGTTTTAGTTGTTGATAAATCAATAACCAATTAAGACACGTGAATGATGTTTTACAAATTCAAAAACTTAGTAATTTGAAACTTTAGGATTTCATTAAGAGCAAAAAAATGCTTTTTATATCTGGATTTCTTTCTTTCCCCCAAAGGAATTCAAATTGGTGTAGAATAAAGGTTAACACTTTGTTTTCAACTTACGCCTGCTTCGTGTTTGGGTTTAGGTTTCATGGGTAAGGGTTTATGAGGACCTTGTTCTTCTACTATGTCGTCTTCTGAATAATCTTCAAACTCGGATGAACCCCATCCATCCAGTTCATCATCACTAGCTAATATAAGTTCTTCATAGATATCACCTTTAAAAAAACCAAAAAAAATTCAATTTGATTGAATTCAACTCAAGGGATTATCAAATATTTTATATTCCGTATATTTGGTATGAATAAAGTGGTGAAAATTAGACATTGCTTTGATAAATGTGGTTTAACGTCCACTCAACAAAAACTAGGTCCTTTCGGTAATAATTTCTGTTTAAATTTTTTTCAAATTGGTCACAGGGGTCTTTGTGGAAAGGATACTGAGAAAGCTCACAAAGTTGAAACTTTAGGCAACGTTACTCCTCGTCATGTACATTCTGGGAATAAAAACAATGCCACCTGATTAAATGACAGAGAGAAAGAAAGAGAGAAATGGGGTTTAACGTCCACTCAACACAAACTAGGTCATTTCGGGACTAACATATGGTTTTAACTTTATTTCAATAATTCGCTTGCGCGTAGGGGTCTTTAGCAGTAGGAGGAAAACGGAGTGCCCGGAGGAAACCCCCGAGGTTGAGAAGGCGCCCTTATCTCCATGCCACATACACTCACACCAGGGCTCGAAACCACAACCGCAAGCCAGAGGTGACCGGCCAGCTAGAGGTCGAAGCGCGGCACTAGGCCATCCCAACCCCTTGATTAAATGACAGACCTTATGATCTAAAACACACACACATACTTACTATCATCATAAACCATATCATGGGATCCACTGTTAAGGTAACTAACTGTTCCTACTGTCGAACTTTTCTTTACACGACGTCTCCGACTTTTTCTTTTTTCTGAAGTGAAAAATCAATGGAATGGAATGCGGTTTAAAACTTTGGTTATTTTAAAGCAACGAAATTGTCATTTCTATTACTAGAGTAACATGTGCCCTGTGTAATGTATAATATAATGGTAGTCCAGCCTGACAGTGGATCTACATTGAATTCCAACTGTTTAGGCAGAAAGCATATGAAGATGGAAATACGCCATACAGTGTGCTATGAGGGAAATTTTGCCTGAGGCTGAATAGCAATCTTTACTGAACTCTTAAATGTACATCGAATTCTAACTGCCAATGTGTACACAGGAACTGTTTTTTTCCTTATCCAAATGATTATAAGTTGTTCCTTGCCCGGCCCTCCGTACTGCACCACTGACAAGGGGGGACCATGCCAGAAAAGCCTGATTTACTTTCTCAGCGAACACTTGGATGGAGCAAAGAACTGTCAAGTTAGCGAGCCAACATCTTACTCACTGAGATACCACGGCACTGGAAGGGATTAAAAAGAATATATTTACTACCATGATAGTGCTTCAGGTTTGATTTGTAATTAATATGTAACTATCACTAACTACACAACATGCTAATAGGGGAGGCATAAGACTCCTTGACACAGCCTGCCTAGTTTTACAAATGATCCAATGAAGACAGGCATAAGCTTTACAGTGTGCTACTGTACAATAAACAATTTAATTACATTGGAAGGTGTATGATGATCAAATAAAGTCTTGTTGGCAATAAAAATGAAGGGAAGTGTTAAAACTAGTGAGTATTGTGAGATGATAACAGACAAAATGTCGTCAACAAGTCAAAACAATCTGGCAGGAGATACGCTTGTTGTTACTGTACTATAATATAGTCAAGCAGTAGTAAGAAGTTTTATTTTAATCCCTTCAAGTACCTGTACCACCACGGCCCCCTGAAAATTTGCAAGACTAAACTGCAAGAGTTAGATCGAGTTTAAAGATAATAACGAACATACCTGTACTACTTCTGGTACTGAGTTCTAACGGACTTGTTTCATGTCGCTTTGCTTCTACAGACTGATCGTAACTATGTAACAGATTATCCAGTACAGTAGTTTTCAGATGATCGTATTGAATATCTTCATCATCAGCGGGCATAACCGACACAGGCATACCATGCCCTTGTTTACAGCCTATCAACGGTGTGCTAGGAGGGGTATCATAAATTTTCTCGGTCGTATATAGATCTATGTTACTACATGATTCTTCTACTACATTTTCTGTTGGAGCATCTTCAGACGTCTCTGTTTTATCGTCTGTTTCTGCTTTTTGTCCTGGGCTCAAAACCTCTGCAGCTTTCGACACGGACATATCTCCGGCTAGCTCATACTCTAATCTTATTTTCAAATCTTCATCATTTTCTGTCGTCTTGTTTACTGGCACAGCGTTTTTATCAAGTGAACCCGTTTCATGATTTTTGTTTTCAAATGTAGCCATAAGTTTATTAATAGTGCCGTCCGCTACCCTAGATCTTCGAAGAGTTTTGCTGCTTTTAATGTCTAGTTCACCGGGAGACTCTTTCTCCAACACATGATAATTGGGCCCTCGCTGCCCTGGTGCCTCACCAGACTGAAACTGGAATCTTTTCAGGCTATTTTTTGCTGATTCTGGAGAATCTAAAATAAACAAGTGGTATTAATTATTTGGGAATTTCATCAAGAAATATCTTAAACATATTCAAACCATCTACTTTACCTATCAGTATACATGTACATGTATTTTTATCCCCTGATATCTAAAAGTAGTTCAAGTTTCTCATCTGCAATATTGGCCCAACCGAAAAAAATCTGAAAAGGACCAAAAAATACTGTAAAAGACCGAAAAATAGTGGAAAAAACAACATTAACTACCAAAAACCCCCTAAATACTGAAAACTTAGGGTTCCTAAACCTAACACGTGACCAAGAGTGATCCACTATACATGTATTTATGTGTGGCCTAGCGTGAGCCTTTACCCGCCTAGGGTGTCGGTATTTACTGATTTTGGGGTATTTAGGGCTTTTTAGGTTTTTTGAGTGTATTTTTCAGCACTTTTCTGCAATTTTGGGGGGATGATTTTTTGGAAACTTTGAGGTTTGTAGTACAGCCGCAGTAATGTGAAAGTTGAATTTCAAAAAGGAATATCAGTCTAAAAAGCCAGTATTAGATAAAAGTTTGTATATTCTAAACATACTCAAAACACTTACATGTAGTAGAAAAAAAAACACTTAGTAGAAAAAGCACTGAATTAAGACGTGCAGGGGCCTTTGTGCACTTAAAACAGATTACCAAAATTTATATTGGAGGTGAATTATAGAAAGAATATGATTGAATATCTATTGATCTGAATACGAAGATTAAACAGATTACAGATAGATTAATCAGATTACCAGAATCTCTAATCTCTAATCAGTTACAGATCAATGGTTAGCAATTTAATATCTAATAGTTGTTCCACCAACTTCAACCATTTGTTTAAAATCATTTTTTATACTTTCGATGGCCTACATTATATGAAGATCCAACCAGTTATAGTGGAAGGTTGCTTCAGAGGTAATACGAGCGGCTTTTTATCATATAACCTCAGACATTTGATTAACCAATAAGCGTTGATGTTTCTAGTTGTTTACCCAGTTCTGTACATCAAAAGGCCAAGAACTTGCCATAAAATACTGTTTTATTGGCAACTCCCTCACATCATCCAGAACAAGTCAATGATAACAACTTTTCCAGTTCCTAGTGTAGTAAAGACAAGTAAAACGAAATTTTGAACTATAAAAATGAAACAAAATAGGATCTGTGTTTAAATCAGAATAGGTGCCTTTACTTCACGAAAGGAATCAATGAAATCTGCCAATTGTTGAGTGCACCATGTTGAATCCACCACACACTAGAAAATAAAACCACTGACAGTTACATCTCTTGCCCCTACGATAATACAAAAACTACGATCTGCATTTTTCTAATTTGTGAAGATCCAAAGGATAAAAAAAGATGTCGATGTTGACACATGATCCACTACAACCGTGACCTCTTGTCTTTGATCATCCCAGTTAGACCAGAAAAACAACTCTTTTTTTTTAACCTAGATATCATTTACATACATTGAGAAAGCAAATTCATATTGTAACGTCTGCATATTCTATCAGGTTTTCAGTTTAATAGTGGTCATTTTAGATTTCTAGATATTATATGTTTTTCAAATCAAAGAGAGAGAGTTTCTTTAAGCCTGAAATGTTATCTAAATTATTAATATGACATTAATTAACATATCCAGACCATAATCAACTCTCGATGTCATTGCTAGCCTGCAATATTTACAAGAAAAAATCTGATCTGCTGCTCAAGGTTTATTCATGATTAAATCAAAAACTGGATAATTGAGACAATGTTTTTATATAGTACAGACTTTAGTAATGATGATCAAGGCTAGGCCCAAAAGTAAATCGCTAAATACTTGGGTTTAGGTTTGATCAATTTGACTGAAATTTTCAGCAAATTGCCTTTACATTAGCTACAATGTAGACTTTAACTATTATAGTGAAAACTACCAGCTCTTTATCTAATTACCACCCAAATCAACAATGTTTACAGGCAAATTAAGTCTCCAATAATTCCTCCACTATTCAAATATTTCCTCATCGAGAAAAATCGTTTCATCAATAACTTATAAGATTTAACGATTGGGACATGATCCAGTATTGTGCATTAAACATTTCCACAAATTTCCTAAGTACATCACACCCACTAGAAATAAAATACATGATATGACAGTCATAGTCATACTAAACTAGAGGAAATAAACAAAATGAGGTAAACATTCTGTACTTAGTCTTGGCAAACTTCCTTATATCATTATTTAAACATCTGATATACACATATAATATACAGTACATATAAAATCTGACAGAGTTTAAGTACAACTATCCATACAATGTTTATGTTTTGCTTTTACAATCTAATGTTTACATTTTCTTTGAGAAAGGGAGAGAGTTTAAAGTCAACTAGACACAAACTAGGTCATCTCTGGACTAACATGGGTTTCTACTTTATTCAAACAATTCGCTCATGTGTAGGGGGTCGTTAGCAGTGGGGGGGGGGGGGGAACCGGAAGACTAGAAGAAAACACACAATGTTGGACAGTGACCCTATTCCTTATCATGTACAAGCTGAGAATCAAAACCACTCCGCTTGACTCAATGACAGACCTTCTGGTCTAAAGTGACAGCCAATTCCCTTGTCTTAAAGACAATGAATGAAAACTGCATGTATAAATTGTCTATTCAGAAACCACTAACATATTGAAATATTAATCTTATCTGTGACGGACAGGCCTCCATTTTTTGTCCAATTTGAATGACTAGGCACATTCTTATTGTCAGCTGAGATTGACCACTTGACTATCACAGCTCCCAAAATAATTACAGGACGACAAATCTGACATAATGGACAAACCTGTAAGACACAAGTTCCCAGTAGGAGAATACACACCACAGGATATGAATCAAATCAAACCAACAAAGATCTATTTAAATTCAACCTTTGGATTACATTCAACAAAGATGACATCAGAGTAGCATATACAAATAATGTCTACCTAACGTCTTCACCAGTTCAATCAATTCTGGTTTAGTCTATTGATCTAAAATGTATATAATAAGTTCGACCTTGTCTAGATCAGCCCCATTCTTTCTGCAGCGTCGTTCGTCAAGTTGCAGCCACAAAAGAATTATTCTGATTACAAACAAACTGTTCACTCCAGCGTGCACTGGTTCGTCAAGTTGCAGCCACAAAAGAATTATTTGGATTACAAACAAACTGTTCACACAAAAAGAGAACGCAAGAGGCGATTAAACCATGTCATTTAGTAATTTAACTGGAGTATACAGGTCACAATTCTATGGAATACAATTACTGCTACTGAGCGATGTTTTGACTTGGCTTCTCTAGTCGTTATCAAGCATTAACTAAGTATTATTGTGTACATGTATATATTGTCCTGTTATATTTTATCATAGCTTGATAAAAACTAGAGAAGCCTAGTTGAAACGTCCCTCAATAATAAGCAGTAATTATAAACCATGTATGATATTAGCACCACTGTATAACAATAGCTCACACCTTGTTGATCGAACCCTTGCATTACCGTATAATAATAATGCTTTTATATCACTAACACCCAACCATCTGTATCCAACATATTGATACTAAATAGATATAAACCGTTATCAATACTATCTTTCTACTCCTGATAGTCAACCGATGTATAACAATTACATTTCTTTATATCAAGTCAATTTGACCTGCTTGATTCTCTAAAAATACATAATCAATATAAATGAAACGTATCCAAGTCGACTGTCTATATGGACATGTATGTAACAGAGGTGGTAGATATTGTCTACAAACGTATCCAAGTCGGCTTTCTATATGTATATAACAGAGGTGGTAGATGAAACGTATCCAAGTCCACTGTCTATATAAGGGAGGAGATGGTAGATATCGGCTACAAACAAACAAAATAAAGAATTACTGTCTCTTCATTAGAAAGGAAGTTCTGGATTATATTTTAGGGTATGTACAACGATTATATATGACCTATCAACAAATAACCTCACTCACCTCAAATCTCAATCATCTCAAATTAAAACAATTTGGTAATATTTTTAAATTATTATCTCCACTTACATTAGTTGATGGTTAATTTTACACTGTTATACTATTCTATTACAATACTCCAGTTTCAGTGTAAATGGATTTATAAAATACTGGAAAATTCTGCATAAATAATCTGAGAGCTTATTACTGGTTCATTTACTGGTGAATGTAGACAACAGCTTGCCGTGTTAGAACTGTGAAGTTTAGTAAGTCAATCATGTCATCATTATAAGTCACTGGTTGCATGTTGCACTCCCATGTAAAACTCCTGATAAATTCCTCATAGCATTCACGTTAAATACCTTTATCTATCTATACTCAGTAAATGCCGAGTTTTTGGAAGTATTTTATCTAATGATACAAAGATGCATGTAGGCTTACTCTAGTCTTGTTCCTGATCGTCATAGGACAGATTTTCAATCCTTTACAAAGTACAAAAGTAGAATGGAGAGATTTTGAATCCTTTGAAGTACAAAAGTAGAATTTCTAAATGGAATATCTTAAATGATGGGATTTTAGAAGTAGTTCAAGTAATTACTGGTATACTTCAATCTTAAAGTTGGTGCTAATCACTCGAGAAAGATTTTGAATACTTATGAATATTGTGAAAGTTGTATCTCCAGAAAGAACAGTAATAAAAATGATAAAAAAAATTTGAAATTCCATCGAGCTTTGACTTGAGAAATCTTGATTTATTTGCAAACCTTACAAAAATAATCATGAATTGAAAATTTCCCAACCTTCGACATCGTGTATAGCCGATGTAAACAGGTCAATAGCACCTATAATCCGATTGAATCCTACTAATCCAAGACAAGAGATTATCTTGTGTTAATTAAATAATCAATCGGAGTATATTTCAGTGTGGATTAATTAAACCGTGACAAATTAGATTTTCTCCTGAAACTGGAAATCATGATCATTGTCGTTAAACATTGATAAATATATGTTAAAATTATAACCTCTTACCCAATAAACAAATTAATCAATGAAACAGTCATAATCATACACACACAGAATATCCAAGTTCATCAATGAAAGCTTCATACATAACTAAAGTAACTCCTGTTTCAAACTCAGCAAAAATCTAAAAATATCTTGAGTGTGAATCCTAGACTATATGTAAAGTCAGTGAGTAAGATATGAAAGGTCTTTCTACATAACCTGATAACCTGACTGAACATCCAGAATAAAAACTCATCTAACACGTAGTCATATAAACAAAATAACACCACAACCATGTCAATTCATCAAATATGTAGAATAAAAATATATAATAATTGATTAGGCCACCCATTAATAAAATAACACCACAATCATGTCAATTCATCAAAAATGTAGAATAAAAATATATAATAATTGATTAGGCCACCCATTAATAAAATAACACCACAATCATGTCAATTCATCAAATATGTAGAATAAAAATATATAATAATTGATTAGGCCACCCATTAATAAAATAACACCACAATCATGTCAATTCATCAAATATGTACATGTAGAATAAAAATATATAATAATTGATTAGGCCACCCATTAATAAAATAACACCACAATCATGTCAATTCATCAAATATAATAACTTGTAGGCCACTGATTTCTATATCCCCCAGAACAAAACTAGTTTAAAAACAAAAAGGTATTAAGTTTTTTGTCTCAAAAGCTTCTAGTTTCCAATTTCTAAATATTAAAGCTTTAAACAGAACCTAGCACTTGATTGAGAAGGTTTTTAATTATTCAGATATTGAAAGAATAACTAGAAATTAAATTTGTGTGGCCTAATACTGCAGCCTAGATGATATATATATATTTATAATAATCACAATAAATCGATCCTGAATAAAAGTGAACCTCATCCAAATAATAAAGTACATGTATGTAATTGTAGAACGCGCCTTACAAAATAAATGTTTAACTGAATCCGTAATATATCAAGCTATAGTCTCTGCTACAAACAAGATGAAACGTATGTAGGTCTAACAGAGGGTCCCTTTAAAACAAGATTCAACAACCATACCTATTCTTTTAGAAACCCCAAGATGATAAACAGCACAGAATTAAGTAAATATATATGGAAACTAAAGGAAGAAAACACTGACCACATTATCAAATGGGAAATTTTAAAGCGATCCCTACCATACAACCCCTCGTCCAATAGATGCAACTTATACCTATGGGAAAAATATTTCATAATTTGTAAACCGGAACTTTCTACCCTTAACAGAAGAAATGAACTTGTAACAACCTGTAGGCATGTTCATAAACATTTATTACAAAACTTTAAGTGATAGCTTTTACCACGACATGTTCCTTTCGACATCAGTTAACGTTTTTTGTTGTTTTGTTGTCTTGTTGCCTTGTCATTAACATAACTATGTTTTGTATTCAAATTTCATTTTATAATTGTCTTCTGTAGAGTGTGCATCGCACATGAAACTATTAGTAAAGACTTTTTGATTCTATATCTTTTATTGTATATTTATATAAATGTTGGTCCTCATAAAGAGAACTATCAACTTGTGTTCTACCTAATCATTCCAAACCTACGTTGTATGACGGTAAGTCAGTGCTCACTCTGGGTTCCATTTTTTTTCCGCCAATTTTTCATTTTAATTTATAAGCCAGATATTTTTTCCGCCAAAATAAAATAACTATTAAAATTTTCGGGAATTTTATTTACATAAATACATACAATATATATCTTAAAATTTACAAAATTCTTCTCTGCTTTGCAGGCTCCCATTTTTTGAAGACTGATTCACATGTTGAATAAAACATTTTTTTGTTAGCTGCATATCATACCTTAACCAAGAATTTGAAAATTTCCGTTCATCCCTGAAAGATCTACCTTTTCCAAATGCACTTATTATTTTACGTTTTTCGAAATTTTTCTCTGCGGTGGTCGTTTGGGGTATCAGTTCAATATCTAGGGCTGTAATATCATCATGTCAGTATCATCTGTAGTCTTCGGGCATTTTGGTGGTGGAATATTAAAAAAAATCTGACATTCTTCTGTCAGACGTTGAAGAAGGCTGTTAAATTTTTCGCTTACGACCCATGGCATATGATTTGATAATACATGGCTTTCGACAGTCCCAAGTTTATATACGCATTTATAAACTGTAACAACATACCTGGCTTCATTTATTAACAATATCGTCAATTTCGGTATGAAATAGATCAAACAGCAGTCATAATCCAATAATCCCGAACAAATCGAGTGAGTATTGTTTACAGTGTCCACCATTTTGAATATATCGAAACCATCAACAAAGCAACCGATTCGTATTTGAAAACACACGATTAAATCTTTTGTCTCTTAATTGGTTTATTACTACTCTGACTGTAAATACTTATCAACACTAATCCCAGACTGACCAAGAGACAAAAGATAGGGCTATTATTGATACCTAATTGATTGTTGATTGACTCAACGAAGCGCGACGGTACACTGTTTAGTATGTACGCGTGGAAATCAAAGCTTTGTGCCAATAATTTTTTTATTTCCAGGTAAAAAAAGAATCGCCATACAGGAAAAAAATATCGCCAAAAATTTCGCCAAATTGAATATTCCTTAGCCAAAATTATATTTTAATCGCAATTGGCGAATTTGGCGATCGACAGCGTGAGCGCTGCGGTAAGTGATATGTACCTACACCTATACAATTGTGATGCGGCTACTGGTTTACTTATTAGAAAAACTTACCGTTTTTAGAAGAAAGAAGTTCCCAAAATGGCATCATTCGAAGAGTTTGTAGGGTTTTCATTGCAATGTTGTCCTTTGTTTAAAGAAAAATGGATCAACTTGAAAAAATAACTCGTTCAGAAACACTCTTCCAACATGTTGTCATGGGCATCGCCATTTTTAATCCGGAAACTTGAAAGTAGTTCCAATGGCAGAATTCGTCAAACAGCCAAGATTAAATGTTGGGTATTAGAGTGTGACGAATTCTACATGCACTTTAATGTCCTTGATTATTTTATAAATCCTAGGGGTTTGGGTGGTCTAACGAAATGGTCTAACACAGACACTTTAGATCATTAAGGTGTGTCCTTGGGTCAAGTATCACACTTGTATGTGACAAGGAGTAGGGTCGCCTGTCCAACCTCGTGGGTTTTCTCTGGGTCTTCCACTGCTAAAGACCCCTACACACAGGCACATTATTGAAATAAAATGTTACCACTATACATGTATATAATCCCCAAGATGACCTTTGTGTTGAGTGGACGTTAAACCCAATTTTTCTCTCTCTCTATACATAAAGCCCACAGTGAGTTATGTCCGTAAAATAAAACGTGTCAGTGTTATTTGCTGAATGCCACATAAGACAACTAGTTATAATCCTGAAGTGTCATGAAGCTAACATGAATGATGTCAGTAACTTCTTGTCAAATATCTTAAAGCCATAGTTGGCAGTTGAAAGTCTTATGTTTAAAATAAGGTAACCCATAATTAATTCAACCACAGAAAGGTAATTATCAGGTTTTTGACAGACCTTGGTGACAATATGTGAAAATAAAGGCTTAAAATACATGACATCTATATACATGTACAGTCCTACACGTACCTTATTAAAGAATCATTCTATTAATATATCATTTTCAAGTTCAACGTTGAGGTTTGCCAGTAGACGTCAAATGGGTTTTTCCAAAAGGAAAGTCATGTGACATGATACAAACATCAATGTTCGCCATTGTTATATGTATTATACGACAGCCATTTTCAATTTTAGACTAACCATGAACTACAATTAGTAACAATGTTCATAGGAGAATATGCAACAGTTATAGCGAGAGAGAGAAATGGGGTTTAACGTCCACTTGACACAAACTTGGTCATTTCGGGACTAACATATGGTTTTAATTTTATTTCAATAATTTGCTTGCGCGTAGGGGTCTTTAGCAGTGGAAGGAAACCGGAGTACCCCGAGAAAACCTACGAGGTTGGACAGGCGACCTACTCCTTGCCATGTACAACCGGGGGTTTGAAACCACGCAGGTTGACTCAATGACAGGCCGTATGATACAGCGTGCGCACGCTAACCATTCGGCCTTCCAACTCCCCAACAGATATAGCAGATATAAACATTGGTGTACTTTTTTCCGTTTTCATTTTCCTAAATATATCAAATTTTCCAAGGCTTAATTTGCACTAAAATGTCTTCAAATTGATTATTTAAAATTCCATGAAAAAAACAAAATCAAAATCGCAACAGGAGACATTGAATTAGACTAAAAAGAGACCTATCAGAAAATTTGAGGCCAGTTTCTGAACATATCCCATTTACGTATCGCCTACAGAAGATATTGAATCTTGATAAATTTTCAACTCATCAAATCTTTGAATTAAATACTAAACGCAATTGAACCATTTTTAAATTGTTTTTCCTTTTATAGATATTCGGGGGGTTGGGATGGCCTAGTGGTCTAGAGTGCCGCGCTTCGACCTCTAGCTGGCCTGTCACCTCTGGCTTGCGGCTGTGGTTTCGAGCCCTGGTGTGAGCGTATGTGGCATGGAGATAGGGGCGCCTTCTCAACCTCGTGGGTTTCCTCCGGGCACTCCAGTTTCCTCCCACTGCTAAAGACCCCTTCGTGCAAGCGAATTATTGAAATAAAAATTAAAAACCATATGTTAGTCCCGAAATGACCTAGTTGTGTTGAGTGGACGTTAAACCCCATTTCTCTCTCTCTCTCTTTTATAGATATTCAACTTCCTTATATTGATAGCGATCCCCTAATCCTTCATAACGACAATCAGAGATAATCCCACAAAGAAGACGATAAAACCTGACACTAGATACGAAAAGAAGGGCAGAAGCGAGTCCCCATAACAGTACCGGCAAGTTTGGATCTCAGTGATGGATCTGAGGGAAACCAGGAATCATTCCTTTAGATAAATCATAGAAAAAAATCTCTGGTAACAAACTTGATAAAGGGCGAACACCCGAAATGCGTCCTGAATAAATCCTTTCTATATCCACACACTCTTGTTAAGTTTGTTACCAGGGATTTTTTACTATGACATTGAGAGATTTTAAAAAGATAAAAATATAAAATACTAACGTTTGATGGATGATATATGTCGTGATCTGTACATCTTGACGGTTGAGATGGTTATACTCGTCAAATACTAATTAATATCAAATCGTGTAATAAATAATATTTAATAATTTCTGGGAAATTAATCACCAAAATACCATATTATCATAGTTAAATAGGAAAGATCTACTTAATATGTATTTAACATAATGAATGAATATCTTTCCTGTTTGAATTGTTTTGAGCTATGACCCCAAAGGTCAATAAAACAAACCGAACCGAACTTTGAATTAATGCTATCTCTAGTACTCATACCATTTTTAATTAAAGGAGCTAATTCACTAATATTTGGGATTTAGAAATTGATAAAAATTAATGCTATCTCTAGTACTCATACCATTTTGAATTAAAGAAGCTAATTCACTAATATTTGGGACTTAGAAATTGATACAAATAGGTCGCCACGCAAATAATAATGTAACATGAATGCATATAATAACCTGATTTACATTATAACAGTTCAGTATTTACTGTAATTTCAAATTAGTTATGTTCAGCAAAATACGCGATCTCTAATTTCTACAACAATTTTGAGCATGCTCTCCAAATAAGAATATGGTGTCATCGTTTGACATGACTTGTTTACAAATAGTGTCAAAACACACTGTGGTACACATGAAAATTTTCCCTACAGAAAAGTTGGGCGAATGTGCACGCTTTAGAGGCTTGGTGATTTCTGGCTAGTTACGCAGTACGATAATACTCGTATGAGTCTATAAATAGCCATCGCATGTGAAATTCTCTAGACATCCAACAACTATTACAGCCGTAAAATATCTATTGTTGACAATTTTGAATAGCAGTAATATTTAGGTTTTTGGTTATTACAGCACCTTTAGAAATTATATTCGTTTTATTTTTTAAATTGCTTTATCATTAACTGTACTGTTAGAAGCGGCATCTTTTGGTTCAGTACAAATAATATCTCTGAAACACTTGGGTTGGACATGATCATGATACTAGCAGTAGTTTCATTTTACTTTACAAGGTTCTTAAAACAATTGTTGAGCTGTCTAACATGCATGTTTCTAAATTCAATTTCTTGTTCCAGCTTTCTGTTATGTTTTGTAAAAAGTAGTCTTGATTATCCTGACCTGTCAATCAGACGTAGAATAGTTGGTAGACTGGTTAAGCGAGACTTATTTCAAAACCAGGGAACGTAACCTATTTTTTACTCACAAGTGTCTGGATGTTATGGACGACACTCGGAACCATCTTTCAGTGTATTATTTATGGATGGTTAAATGGTCATAGCTTATTAAGTACAACATGATCGTTTATTTAGTGACTATAAATGTGCTAAACTGATTTAAGGCTTGGTATATATATAAATATTGTGGCATAATTGTCGAGATATTTGAAGATATTTATTTTTAGTGTGGCACCCTACCAATGGTAGAATGTTTATTTTAAATATTGGATATCTGAATCCCCTCTTTTCCTTGTCAGATCACAATTACAAAATGTTTATTTTGTCTTAAATATTGGATATCAGGCCATCTTTTCCTGTTAAGGTCAAAAACATTAATATTGATTTAAATTGACAAATAATTCATGTTTTCAATATCAAAGACTTTGAATGATATTGAGTTAGAGACTTTCCTAAGTCATATCATTTTGAATTAACATAATCTCTAGTTCTCGTACACCATCTTGAATTAACGCAATGGAATGTTCTGTGTGTTTAGATGTCACCCTTTGCACATTGTGTCTTCCATAGAACTGTATAGTGTTTTGAAAGCTACATTTTACACCCTCAACTACTATTTAACATGTCTCATAATGGAAAGCTAGAACCTAATAAATAACTATAGAATATCTTCTCCATGCATTCTCTGAATTCTATGGAATTAAGAAAATCATGTATTTATAAATAAAATGGGGTTTAAATTCCTACTGTTCTGATCCAACTCGGCTAATGAAGATAGGCATACGCCATACAGTGTGTTATGAGTCAAATTTTACCCGACTCACTGTTATATCGAGTTACAACTGTCAAGGGATCTTTTACATGCACACCAATGTCGTCCAATGTGTAGACAGGTCCTTTCTCTGTTGTCTCATTGTCCCTTTCAAGGCCCTCTGATCTGCACCACTGGCAAGGGGGACCAAAGATAGAAATCCTGATGAACATAAGATCTCCAGGTTAGCGAGCCAATGTCCTACTCATTGATCCACTGTGGATCCCTGTTTTTATACATGAAATGAAATGGGAGTTTAACGTCCTACTGTTCTGCTTCGATTAGGCTAATTTTGCCCGGACAGAAGCACTACGGTCTACCCTTACATGTATATCAAATTCCATCTGCCAAGGGATCTTTTACATGCAAGCCAATGTATACACGGGACCTCAGTTTTTTCTGCCCATCCGAATGACTAGACACCTGTCCTTATCAGAGTCTGCGTCCTTGCACCACCTGTATAATGGATAGGACAACTACAATATTTTAACATCTAGCATCTAATAAATATCTAGAAAGTTTCTTACCCATGTTTTCTCTTGCATCGTGAAAATCTTCATCCCCAGATAGAGTATCATCTGCGGCGTGGACATCATCGGACCGATCACCGTTGTGTTTTGTTTTTGTAGCATCCTGTATAGTTTTGTCTTTGATTCTATCAGTCATGATTGTATCTCTGTAGACTTGTACATCCACACTCCAGACACTAAAAAGATAAAATCTACTAATAATTCCCTTATTAACCTGTTAAGAGCGTAGGGCGTTATACATGTATAACGTCCTGGACGTACAACTGCCACTCACTGTGTGTAGGGGGGGGGGAGGTTATGTTTCCCCTGAGGGCATGACAAGGAGAGTGTCTAGTCATTCGGATGACACAAAAAAATGAGTCTTTTGGGGAAAAATGTTCCTAAAAGCACACTGAATAGCGTAAAAGCGAGACTTCATCACATGTAGTTCAGTTTGCGCAGAAAAACAGGACCTGAAACAGGTAAAACCCATTTCATTTCTTACCTATCCACTAATTAATGCTCTTATCAACGCAATAAATAATACATTTATAACATGTACAGTTACCGGTAAATAAACAGTTAACATGAATTAAGTTCTTATCAACGCAATAAATAATACATGCATATAATCTAATAAACTAAAACATGATCGAATTAAGCTCTTATCAATAAAGTCATATATTATCCTACTGTGTGCACGATTAATTATGTCGATATACAGTTATTTATAAATTCTAGTTACGGTACACTGACTAACTTACATGTACAATGTCTTTAATACAACTGAACACGAGACAAAATATAATTTGAGAATATGTGTAACAATATACCAATCAAAGGTGCATAAGGTAAGATTTAGATAAAGAGCTGGCCGTTATTGCTGTCATTGTTCAAGGCCGTTATTGCTGTAATAGTTCAAGGCCGGTATTGCTGTAATAGTTCAAAAAAAGATAAGGAAAAATTACTTTTTGGAGTGAAGTTATTATTGTTTGAAATTTTAACGTAGTAGTATCTACAGAATTTAGATGCTTTTTGAAAGAGTAGGGCCTAATAACTATTATATTCTGAAATTGTTGAATCTCAAAAGGCTTCTTCATCTTTTGAAAAGAGAAACTTTGCATCGAATGATAAGTTTAACTACCGGTACGTGATCGTCCAAAGTTTAGCTATATGATCGTACACAGACCCCAAGGATCAGAACTCCAAACAGAAATTATTGGAAGTCATTGAAAATAAATTATTCTTCTTTGTCTTACCAAAGAATAAATTTCAAAATAATCAGATAATATATTTACTATATAGAGCAATTGTGGACAACCCACGGACAGACACAGGCGACAACAATACTGTATACAATAACAATATTCAAGCAAAAGAAGTTACCACATGTACAGCAATAAAATGAGAGAGAGAGAGAGAGAGAGAAATGGGGTTTAACGTCCACTTGACACAAACTATGTCATTTCGGGAGTAACATATGGTTTAATTTTATTTCAATAATTTGTTTGCGCATAGGAGTCTTTAGCAGTGGGAGGAAACCGGAGTACCCAGAGAAAACTGATGAGGTTGGAGAGGCAACCCTACTCCTTGCTACGTACATGTACGAAACCATGCCAGTTGACTCAATGGCAGGCCGTATAAAACAGCGCGCGCACGCTAACCATTTAGCCCTCCCCCCTCCCCCCCACAGACTTCATCAAATTCCAACTGAGGAGTTCTTTTAGAGCATGCCAACATTCAAACGGGACCTTGTTTTTCATTTTTATCCAATTGGAATGACTAAATGAGGGGGGAAAAATCCAGAGTTGTTGCAGCAAATACAGGTTCACAAGTCCACGGGTTCACTACTCAGCGGGATCTTTAGTCCGCGACTCCGCGGGTTCATTAGTCCATCAATACCAACTATTACGGTTGGGGTTAGTTTAAGGGTAAGGTTTATTGATACGCATATTTATAGTATGTCTTATAGTATAGAGGCGCGCTAGTGCACCCCTCTCCATGTAAGTAGGCCCATGCTTGGATGTTCTATAATTAAATGAGTCTAAGATTATTAGTTATATATGATATTAGATAATAAAATTCATATTTCATTTACTGTCTCATAATATTAATAATAGATCTAATACAATTATTATAGGCCTACTATTATCATGGACCTTATAATACATTTTACTGAATAGGCCTATATGATATGTCATTTGCATTGCCAGATCTTTACTGATACCGTACTCTATACTCTATTAGTTTTATAAATTATACTAGCAATGAATGTAACTAGGTGAGGAAATAAAATACCATGGCACACATACAAACAATTATCTTGGAAAATACTAAAATAAACTGTGTGACATGTTTTGGGGTCTGAAATTCATTTTCTAATCATTACATCGTCGTAAGAAAATACTTACAAGAGTCCATTTATTTTCGTGGCTCGAAAACACCTGCACTTCCGGTATACAGTGACTTCTGATTGGTCAGAAGTTTGTTAAAGCCCAAGGTAGATTTTTCCGTAAACAAAACAATGTGCTCTTCTGTCAGATTTTATTTTAGGGTTCTTGATGGATGTGAGACAAAGCTACAGTTTAGCCCATTCCTTATAATTTGGCGTAAATCTATTTAGATTCACTGTCATATATTTTGTGCAGAGAAAGTCTATTTCATGTCAGATAAAGTGTCAAATGATCAAAGGTAATATTAGTATCCTAGATCTGATGTACAATCGAGGACTACCGAGTATGTAGTGTAAGGGAGGCAACTACATTTTACACTTCCAAATGATTCTGTCCCTTCCCCCCAAAATCGAATTAACCCCCCCCCCCATATTTCGCCCAAACTAGTGATTTCTTAGGCGTGTTCTTAGCCGGCCACATCCTCAGCCCCTCCTCCAAAACATTCTGTAGCCCCCCCCCCAACTTTATGAGCTGGCTACGAGCTCGGTTTAACGTCCTACTGTTCTGCTCCTAAACAGCCAAGGGATCTTTTATGTGCATGCCAATGTGTCCATGGAACTGTGGAATCGTGGATGGGACAAAAAAACCAAAGTACGGTACCTTGGTTTTTTGTCCCATCCAAATGACTAGACAGCTATCTTGTCAGGCCCTCTGTCCCACATCACTGACAAGAGGAAACCATACGGGTTTATGACATGGAATCAACGTCATACTTTTCTGCACCGACTGGGCTAATGAAGACGAGGTTATATAGTTTTTTCAACTTGTAATCAATAGGCTTAATTTTATCTAGAAAATTAATTAATTTTAGGGCTGTTAAAAGATAATGGACTTACGGTTATTCGAAATGGGTTGGCTATGCCCTTAGTTGGTACTCAAAGATCCCTTAGTATGGTAATACGGAACCAGAAACACAGAATTTTCCATGGGATATATTTAGCCTTGTCCATCAAGTAGCTTCATTGCAAATGGTGCTTGAAAGCATTCTGCCATGCGATTTGAGTGCCAATTTAAGAATTTGAATTTTGTCTTAAATATTGGATATCAGAAGCCCATCTTAAAATTTTCACGGTAAGAGAACAACATCAATGCTGATTCAAATTGACCTATAAGTCTTGTTTATAACGTCGACGACTGTGGATGATATTGAGTTAAAGCCATTCACAGTTCTTATTTGTAATGAAGAGACTTGATGAACAAGGCTAAACATAGGCCTACCCTACAAGAGATGACTACTTGTGTAGATTGGAATAACCTGGCACCAAAGACTGCCATTCAATTTGGAATCTTCACATATTTCTCTGAACATAATCGATTACAGTAAAAACAGAAACGATAGAATGTACATCAGTTTAATATAAATCCATATCCCAATTTCTAGGTACTAGTCTGAATCCTGATTTAATTTTTTAAAATGAGTTACCTCCCTTTAACTGTATTTAAACTCAACTCAAAAATTGAAGTAATGAAATGGGGTTTAACGTCCAACTCTTTTGCACCTAACCTGGGCTAATGGAGGACGGGCATACGCCATACAGTGTGCTATGAGGGAAATTTTGCCCGGGCAGCGGTGCTACGGCCTACTATTATATTGAATTCCAACTGCCAAGAGATCTTTTACGTGCACTCCAATGTGTACATGGGACCTTGGTTTTTCGTACCATCCGAACAACTAGGTAGCTGCCCTTGTCAGGCCCTCCTTCTGCATCACTGACAAGGGGAAATCACGCCGGAAAATTGAGATGAACTTTCTCGGCCAATGCAGGGATCGAACACCCAACCTCCAGGCTAGCAAATCAGCGCCTTATCCACTTAGCCACTGTGACACCCACAAAAGTAAAGGAGCAATGAGCAATTAGGTTATTTCGGGTCTAACATATGGCAAATTTTATTTCATTCATTAGCTTAAACGCGTTGGGTTCTTTCATAGTCGTACAAGGCAAAGGGGGGGGGCACCTGCACCGCTAACTTTTGGGCAATCTGACTTTTTGGGCAGGCTGGTAAAGTGAAAATAGAAATTGGCAAAATAAAGTGCCCGAAATCTAATAAAACCATAATCTTACTTTACTTTTAATTGAATACCACAAATTTGTACTGAATTGACTATGGATTAAAACATTTTGTCTGCAACCACTCTACTTTGTGCGACATTTTTCGAGCATTGATTATTATTTGTGAATGCAGCTGCAACAGTCTGATTGGATGGTTGGTATAATTCAGGTCGTCATAGAGTGGGATTTTGGTTACAAAACCATCGAACAAATGCATTTGTGGTGCCTAAATTTTCAAAATTGTTCCCCCGACCGAGGGCGAGGCCCCCATCCCCACACGACAATTGATTGGTTGTTAAGGATTCAGGTCAGCCAGATAGGCTATATAGGACCACATTGAATAGCAGAAAAGCGTGTTTGCGGCCCGGTATCCCCTTTTCAGTGGTGGAGAAAAGTAGGACGTTAAACCCCCATTTCATGTCATTTCATTTCGTCACAGCTTATCATGGTAATCTACCATTCCCAGAGATTTGCCTCAAGAGTTGACCACGACAGAAAAATCGAGGTCCTTGCATTAGGGTGCATGTAGTATAACCCTTTACAGTTTGTAATTAAAGAAAAATAGGAGGAAAAGGCTGCTGTCTGGGCAAATTTCTCCTTCTTGTATAGACCTTGAAATTGAAAATTGCAATATCTTTGTCTGAAAATGTTGTAAGTGATGCAGGATAGAGGGCCAGCTTATAGTCGTTCAGATGGGGCAAAACCCTGAGGTCCTGTGTACATATTTGTATGAAATGATCTAGTTTGTGCCGAGTGGACGTTAAACCCTATTGCTCTCTCTCTCTCTCGGTGACTACAGGAGTAAAATATGCTCGGTGCATGCAGGGGACTCCTTCTGGACATAGTCAACACACGCTTGTACATTCATTTCATTTACAATGGAAATAAAACCCAACAAGAATAAAACCTTGATAACATTTTGCTAGCTATTTATTTGAAACATGTATCACTATTAAAGCATCTACTTTATATACTGATGTTTTTATTTATAACAAGATCACGATGATAGTAGTGTCATTTTTCATGCTTTTTTTTAAATGGTTAATATGAACAATAGCAGCATTGATATTTTTTTTTTTTTTCGCCCAATGAAGAGAAATAGATAAATATGATGTGCATACTATATTAACATATAATATATTTACAGGCCACATTCTTTAAACACAGAGCGTATAATTATGTTAATATCCAAGATGGAGATTTAACGATAACAGCTAATTGCATACGTCGTATACTTCGAGCCTTGAGATTGAAACTTTTTTGTATTATTTATAATACTATTCTTGAATTAATCATCAATATTTCTAGGTAATGCCCTAGGCCTAGGGCCCAATTCACAAAAACTTGAAATATTTCAAGAGAGCAGCCATTTCATTGGTCGAGAGTGTTAAAATATCTGTACAAATTTTATATCTATTGACCAATGAAAAAGCTGTTTAGTGAATACGGCGTCTAGTAGATAGACCTATGAAGGGTAGACTACTATACATGCAATTAACTGTTATGTTAAGTTGTAGACATGAACAACAGGTACAAGTTGAATATATACTAGAGGGGGTTCACGAGATTATAACTTTGATGTACATGATGGTATGCATGATAAATTATGAGCTGCCACATGGAAAGAAAAAAAAATGTAAAAAATAAAACAAAACCTAATAATCCATCAACATTATTTATATCTCTTATCCTACGAGTCGTCGTTTTAATATCACGATTCTGGAGCCCCATTCACAAAAAACTTAAATTAATATATTTTAAGAATGCCACCATTTCATTGATTGATATTTAAAATCCTAGTTTTCAGCCAATGAAAGAACAGAATTCTTAAAATATTGTAATTTTGAGTTATCGTGAATACAGCCCCTGATTAAGAGATATAATATGCAATTTTCTATTCAACCTATTTCTAATATACATATTATATATTCTAGCAGCCGTCAAATAATACGCCCACTGAAATAAAGACATTTGAATTTTCTTAAATATTGCACTCAACTAAAGTATATAAAATGTGTTTATTTTTTTAAAAGTTAATTAAGTAACTGGCCAGAAGAACGATACAATTTTATCTACGTTATCTACATCAAAGTAATGGGAATTTACACTATGATTTTTCCTGATGTTAAAGCTTCAATTCTTTGATGATAAGGTGCAGATGTTGACGGTCGAAAAAAAAAGGATATACTAGCGTGCACGGCCTATAACATGGAACATTACACGGTTGAAATTTTTACGCTTATCGTAGGATTAAAGATTTACACTAACAAGATGACGAAATGGTTTTGAAAGCCTCATCCGAGTAGATGATTAGTTAATTAAAGATTAGTTGCCAGGCAACAAAATATACACCAACAGCAGCCAAGTTGTCCAGTTACAGGCTATTGTCCGCAGTAGAAAAATAATACTTGTAAACAGCTTCATTAACTCATGAGCATAAATTTCAAGCCAATCAGATGGTAACGATAGCCCCTGCAGCGTCCACAAGATTTTTCTAAATCATCAAGGGCAATAAATTAAACAATAATTATCGGAAATCATTGAAAATCGATAGAATTCTTTGCCCCGTGAATATAAACACTTGGATAAATTTCAAGTTAATCGAACGACCAACCGGGTTGACGACAATACATTTCAATATGAGTGAATAAAAAAAAAAGAGTTTAAGAAATAAATAATAAAAAAAACATTCAAAGATTTTGAATCTGCATCCTTCATGTACTGTAACAATATCATCTGCACTTAGGTTTATGGAAGTGACGTTTTCACTTTTTGTTCATTCTATAATTCATCTTATATCTATTGTCCTGCCCTCCATCTACAACTAGCCTTGAGTGAAATAAATTCTTTGAGCTATTTCCTGTTTTCACGAATGTCAAGATAACTCTAGTTTGATAAGAGAACGACAACATATGGTAGTAATAACATGTATTAAAACACAATGTAGGCGTGTCATTTTTCTCCCGTTAAATTATATTTCCACAGTAATCCCGTCGTTTTGCTCACATTGAGGGTGTTGCATAGGCCGCTAAAAATATTCAACACTTGTATTTATTATTATACATCCTATTTTAAATATTTTTATTTTAATTTTGCAGCATTTAATTTCTCTTGGAACAACTTTGCGGCATTTAATTTCTCTTCGACAACAAGACAATCAAATCTTTATAATTATGAGCGAAAAAATTACACGGAATCAATAAAGATCCGAGTATTCACCAAAAAATACCCCTTACACCGGATGTGTCATTTTATGACATTTTTGTGTAGTATTCTCTCCTCTTTATATACATCTTCTACTGATATTATCCTTCGTTATTTTTCCTTTTTAACCTTTTATTTTATTTGCTAAGCAAATTATGTTGCATGAAACGAGATTTAGCCTATATAAGAATAGTAGTAGCAGACAAGGCATAACTCAAACATCTAAATTCTACAGTATTAAAAATGACGATTAAATTCAAATTTTCTTAATAACATTATTACACATTCATTTCATTACAAAATAAAAGAACAGATTTTGTTAGTTCTTCCAACTTTCTTTGTACACATATTACATTTTAATTATCCGGCAACTTGGTTGCTCTTAATATTAACTCTTCTACCTTTTCATTGGTACATATTTTATTTTTGTACATAGCACTTTTGTAATCTTCAACATCACAGCGTTAAAAACTGGTGAACTCGACCACTACAAGTTTTTGATCAAACCACAGGACACAGAGAAAGACAGAAAGAACACACAGAACTACAGCTCGCCTTCGATCATCAGACCACAATATAGGGAAATGTCAAATCTGAAATCAAGTTCGTTTTTTTTTTTAAAGACTTTAAATCTTTTTTTTCTTTCAGAATCTAATTGTTCAAGCCAAATAAGGTCAAGCTTTTCTAGTTATGTAAATTCTAAACTCTAGCAAAAATTTGTGCACATGGTTCCAGAAACTGGATAATATCATAGAAATAATTATAATAAAAAAAACTTCAATAATCATAATAGAATTAATAACAATTCATACGTGTAGTCAATTAATTAATTAATATGGCACAATGATCACTTGAATAATGGTACGAAAAAAAAAATCTCTCCATTAAATAGTTCAATAATCACGAAAGATCAACTAACTTACACTGACGGAAAAAACACGGAGAAGGAGAAAAATAACTTAATGTCAACAATGTGGCGTTATTTGTTTCCTTCTCGGCTATATGTGAAAACAAGATGACTGTAACATGTTTAAATTGACTCTTAGGTACACAACAAACATAATGTAGATAATATTCAATATAACATAATAACAATCATACAATAACGTGTAGACAATAGCAACAAGATTTTAAACTGTGAATTGTGGGAAAGGGGGAGGGGTATGGATGGTGGAAAAAAAAAGTATACAAAATCTTAAAAATTTGTTTTACCAATATTTAACATATTGTCGTATTGATATAATTAATAAAAAAATTAAAAAGTTTGAATGTCAATTTATGAAGTTTATATGATAGATGAGCGTCAACATGTTAGAAATAATTGGTTTATCGTTTATTTAGTTGAACGATGGATATGGAGTGATACCTCAAACAATACATAACATTTCATTTGCGTGCATGCTGATTGTTTAACATCGAAACAACCAACGTTATGGATGATATTATATTGCCGTGTGAGGTCACTGCGCCCTATATTTATTTTCGACTAGGTTTGTTTTAGCAAGTTTGCGGTTTAAGTTCCTAGCCAAGAAAATGAATGATTAAGAATTATTTAAATTTTCAAAATATATTCCAACAAAGACAAGCTGAATATATATATTTTTTATTTTTTGTTAATTTACCCGTTAAGATCCGAATGTTTTTTTTAGACTAATTGCCCTATTATTATTTCCTTACTATTTACATACACCTTGTTCATAAAATGTTACAATAAGAATAAATCCTTTTAAAACAAAAAAATATTCCATTTTTGGGGGACAATTTTGTTTCCTCTATCTACGAATCAAATCAACCTACCCATAAATCAACGAACTTAATTTAACCTCATCTTTTTCTCCTAAAAGATTTTGAAATGTAACATTTTGTTGCCGATTTCACGAACAATGGCATTTCCTACTATTTTCATTGATATGGTTCGAAGCATCTACATATATACGACAGCAGTCCCAAATGTTGGAACTACTGTAAAAATCAGAACCCATATAGTTCCAACATTTGAAATACATTTACAATTGTTCTAGATTTTGGCAGGCCAGAGAAAAATCCAATACTGGTAGAATGTGTCACTTTCTATCATATTTACTTGCGCTCTCGTGAAAAATTAATGTTTTTTTAAACGTGGAAAATGATTTTTAAAGAAAATTCTTTGTATTAAAAACTTTGACCAAGAAACAAAATAGGAAGCACTGATTCCAAGTAAAGCTCAAAATAAGGCGTTTGTTTTTGTAATATCTTCATTTAAGTTTCTGATCATCATTTCCGGGATGTTTTAACTTAACAACGATGGTGTGAAGGGTTAGGGTTAGAGTAGTGAAATCAGTCCAAAAATAGTTCAATTCCGTTCAATATTTTACAAGGACATTTTGTATCAAAAATTCGTTAACATTCGACATCCTTCACAGACGATACAAATTGGAAATGTCCAACACTATCTATAATAGCTGTGAAAAATTTTGTTGGGTCTCTTTTGAATTTGATTGAATCCAAGATTATCTGCTGTTTATATTTTGAATTTGTTTCATTAAAGATACATTATGAAAATTTCATTCAAATTATGTTATTCTGAACCAAGTTATCACTGTTTGTAGTTTTGACAAGATGTGTGCATTGATTGTTTGTTATTGTAAACCACTTCTTCATTTTGAAATTAAATCATTAAATGGCGAAAATATTTTAATCTAGTTAAAATCTCAAGCATTTTATGGCATCAAGAGTTGATTATGCAAACAATGATTGGCAGTTTTTAACGCCTCATGTCTCATTTCTTTAATTACAACTCATACAAAACTCTACATGTACATAGCAGAATGTCGGGGATCAAGATAAAATATCTCAAGCTTGTGTTTCAACTAACAAACCAGCAAGTTTGGTGAAAACTAACGTTGAAATGTAACCTCTAGAGCCGATGACAAATAATTGCATGTTCAGTCACCATTCTCTTTCATTATAATTACAATGGATTCTGCAAAGTAAAATAGGTCATAGTAGTAGTTGGCCAGGTTTTGTTAATCAATACAAGCATTTAAATATCTTAGAGCAAAAATTGATTTTAGTCAAAAAATTGTTTCAAAATCCATCAATAGTAATATTTATCAAGAGCAAAAACTGATTTTAATCCTGAATTTTGTAAAATTTGAAATTAATACTCTTTTGTTAGGGTTTTCTTTTTATCAACAGGTTGAAAGTCTCTGATCAGCATTCAAGGGATTTTTGATCCCTTGCAAACTAAAATATTGTAAAATTTGAGTGAATAATTCACTTTAAAGGAGATGGTCAAACAGATAGTTCTATAAAAGCCACTGATCGTCACTCAAGGATTTTAAGTCCCTTCCCCTCTATAACTACAATATTCCAAAAGGTGAATCTTTAAAAAGAATATCAAGCCAAAAACATTCAATCCTATTCAATATTTGCAAAGATATGATGAATTGAAAATTTTCACAACAGTCTCCCTTTTTATAATAATTAAATTAATTGATGGGCCTGTTTTTAACCCAGCTGAATCTATTGTTGATATTTTAGCCATTTTTTGAAAAAAACAATTACGATATTGTCTGAAAATTGTACGAATGGGATCACATACTTGAATAAGAGTGACAACACAAGCTAATATGATAGAAAGTTGCGATTTGAGGTATAATGGTTTTTCTCTATAAAGCACTAGGTTATTAAATAAATAAAACAAAAATAATGAAAACCTTCGATTGTTTCGAAACACATTATGTAGAATGGTTTTACAGTGGTGCTCGTAGGAAACAATGATGTAACAAAAACAACAGATTTATGTACAAACTTCTGGTTGGTTAATGATGATACGACCGCGTCTCAAACAATATATGAACTCTAGAACCACAGATACTAGTAATGAATATTTATAAAAAGAAAATGGTGACAGAAGAATGAAATTTGATTTCAGGTGAAAAGTCTCTCTCTTCTGCTGGCTAAATCCTTCTCTTTATATTATTTTCATTATGTGGCATAAAACATTTTTCAGTTTTCAACGAATACTTTTATAACACGATGTTCACAATTGTCAAAAATAACTATGTAGCCTTGTTCAAACATTTACGTTAAATAAATCTAATAAACGAATTGAATCATATAAGATAAACTCTTTGTAAACTTAATTAAAGGGGGAAACAAAACATCAGCAGTCACTTTTGGCAAACACAAAATACCGATTTTGATTTCTACCTTAGGCCTGTTTTCCATGTACATATTAACCTACATGTTTTTTGCCAAGCGGTTACATGGAATCGGTCCTATTACATGGAAAACAGGCCTTAGAGATTTGACAAAATTTTTTTTCGAATTATCAAAACCAAACAAATATAATTTAAATAATTATACAAATATGAACTGAAATGGTAAACGTCAAAAATGGAATTTTCAATGGTACATGCACAGACTACCAAATATTTTCATTCTCTTTTTAAGAAAATTACATTTTTGGGCCTTATACTTTTAGCACCATTACTAAGAACATAAAGAAAATGCTAAAACACATTAAAACGTAAGCAACCCGTAAACTTGTTTAAAAAGACACGACGATAAAAACAGAAAGGCTGCCATAATTTGCCTTTAGTACATTTACACGATAACACAAAGAAAAAAAAAACATTGAAAATTTAAATCACGAAAGATTACTCAGGAAATATATCGACATACATACAAAAAACCAATATTTATATATATATATATTCATATTTCATAACACAAAAAAGCTTTTTCAACTGACCAATGTTTTTTCGTTCAATGTTTTCAACAATTGCGGACACAACATTCATAGTTTAACAGGACATATTTCAGTCATTTGTAAGAACAATCACAGCCTAGATTTATTTATAAAAACAACAACCAACAACACGATGGTCTTTCATTTTGTTTTGTTTTTTCTTTTTTCAATCACTCGACCAGATGGACGCGTTCTCTTTTCATGTGATTGGCTCTTCGGAAAAACAATTCACCTTTCATGAGAGCTTCTTGTAAGAGTTTGGATGACATTTCAGATTTAATGTCTATGTGTTTGGATTTGCCATTGACAATAGATTTATCTCGAGCCAACAGTTCCACAATGTCTATTCCCAGTCGTTTGAGTTCTTCTCGTAGAATTCGGTTTTCGTCCTGCAGGTCGTCGTAGAGACTTTTGAAATGCTGCAGACGTCCTTCCAGTTCCATGTTCATCTGTATATATTTCTCACTCAGCTGAAAAGACAGGATAAAATAGAACATTAAGTTTCTGTGAATAATAATAATTCATTGATATAGGAAACAAGAGGTGTAACGACAACTCTCTGTTTAAAAGAGCATGAGAGGCTGGACAGGCCAGTAGATCTGTGTAGCTGCTGGATCAAATGATTATGCAAGGACATCAGAATTATGGAGCACTATATTGAATTACAATTGCCAATGGTTCCTATATATATGTACACAGGACCTCGTTTTTTTGTTCAACATGAGTCGAACACGGGGCCGCCCCGGTTAGCGAAACCAACGTCTATCACACTGATCCACTGCAGCTCTCGGCACTCCAAAGAATTTCTTATATATAGCAGGGTATAGGAATGTATCACCCCAAATTTAACTAGCCATTATTTAGGACGCCTGCCAGCCATATAAGCTCTATTAACTCAGTAAACTTATATATGGACACAGATCACTAAATATTTCTACGCTGATACCCACAAGTTATTTTTAGTCTTTCTCTCCCTTTCCCTTTTCCCCCTTTTGCATGGCGATTTTTGATGACTTTTAGAATCGAATAAAAGGGTTTGAAAATAAATTTTCTTCCTGGTTTTGGTGAATATTCATGATTTTGAGTCAGTTGTGGGGTTGCTTACGTTGAGGGCCGAAAATTGCTTGTTTAGTTGTCTCTACTTCCAGCTTGTGAATCTCAAGTTTTTCATGGTGAACCTCATACATGCTTTTGGGCAAGAGTTTGCCACATGTTGTTCCATCTGTGGCAGAAAGCGTTCTATCCAACGAATATTTGGGAAAAAGTTACAGCCGGTATAAGAGACGAAAATTAACATTGAAGTCAATGGGGAAATAATTAGTGACACATATTGTAATAACTTTTATTGTCAGTTTATATCCTTTGTGTCATTTTATAGTGTTTAGTCATAACTGGGAGGGGAGGGTAAAGCTGGGAGGGACATCCAGAATCATAACTGGGAATGCACCCACCATTGAACAGGGTTGGGGAGTGAAGGAGTGGGTGTTTGGGAGGAGAGGAGAGGGGAGGGTAAAGGAAGGAGGCGGGGCATCCACGTATTTACAGTATAAACAAAATTATCTGTTTATATTTTTGGCATTACGCCAATTTGCTTTATACCAATTCAGATAGCAAATGTCATTTTATCTACAATTATACAGATAAAAATAAAAAATCTAGCATTATCAATTCATAAAATACAAAATGTTAGGCGCCTGGAAACCAATTATCTCATCTCTCATGACTTACGCCACGGAATGCCTGTATGGATATTAATAATAATTTACATAATTCTTCTCCCATTACAATAATCTACGCTTATGGTTCAAATGTACAGATTAACAGAGGAAAAGAAGCGTACCAGTTTGGCAGTTGCATACGGCTTGTCGGGATGTGCGATTAGTCAAGTATTCACATCTGCTTTGTGAAGCCATTTATATATGATTTATATACAGACACAACATGTATATAGTTAAATATACTGTGGACAGAGAGAGAAAGAGAAGAGATCCACAGAATGGTGATTAGCCAAGTATTCAGGTCTTCTTTGGAAGCCATTATATACATGTATGATTTAGGTAGACCTTATATACATGTAGGTAGATATTTTATAAAGAGGGGGAGAGAAAGAGAAAAAGAGAGAAAGAGAGAGAGAGAGATCCATTCAACATAAACTAGATCATTTCGGGATGAACATATACAATGTGTAGGGGTCTTTAGCAGTGGGTGAAACTAGAGGACCCAAAGGACCCAGAGGAAATCCTTAAGGTTCGATACGCGACACTAATGCCTCTCTTGTGCATGTGCGAGATCAAACACGCTCCACTTGATTCAATGACAGATCTTATGTTCTAAAGTGCACATGTTAGACCCTGTGAAAATGATCTATATCATATCATGTTGGGTCGAAGGTCAAGAGACAGAAATATTTAGTCTAGGGTATCTAGTCATCCATCAGGATTAGAGACTAAAAATGTCCGTTTTTAGTATTATTAATGGCTTGTTTCATTGATACCTAGTAGAACCTCGACCCAATTAAACCATGTAATGTCCTACTACCTCATTTATCATCCACATTACGTCTGTCCATCAATTAAAATATATCAAACATGAAAGCTTACATGGGGTAATCACGTCTCCACTATGGTTAGCCTGAAGGCAAGATGGCCAGCCAAAAAAACTATTAGACAGCTGTATGGCGACCTGAATTCAAATAATCAATAGCTTTGTTATTATTGCAACACGACCATATGCACCAACGACTTCATCTAGAATCCCTTCAGACATGACGAAAATACCCCAAGATGTGCTCTTGGCACAGACTGGAATGCAAAACATTTGGCTAGTCGCCAGGTGCGGTGTTTTTGCCAGCTTCGCACTCCGGTATCATCGATTTCTCTCCATGTTACTGTTGGTGTGTGTAATACCTTCGAACAAGATCTGCTTCAATTATCATAGTTGTTTTACACTAAAACCCTCCAAACCATTACCAGTTCCTTTTTCAAAGCGATTTCTCGCACAAAGTAGAAGAAAAATCAATGGTCAACGCTATCTTTGATACGAGATGTTAAACATGTGATGGAAGGTGAGATCACAGGCGTAGGTGTGTAAAGTAACCAGTGTTACATAACAATTCTCATTTATTTTCAAAAAAAGAAAAACACAAGACAACAGCAGAAAAGAAGATGAAATAAATAAAAGATGGGGCTCAACGTCCTACTTGTCTGCACTAATAATGGTAATGAACACCTCATACAGTAATATTAGGAGAGAGAGAGAGAGAGAGAGAGAGTGTGGAGGGGGATAATGTCCACACAACACAAACTAGGTCATTTCAGGACTAACAAATGGTGCAATTTCATTTCAATTGCTGGCAGGGGTCTTTAGCAGTGGGAGGAAATTGGAAGACCTAAAGAAAACCCACAGGTGCGTGATAGAGTTTGAGGAACATTTTGCCTGGACAACAGCTTCTGTAACGCGAGAGAGAGAGAGAGAAGAGAGAGAGAGAGAGAGAAATGGGGTTTAACGTCCACTCAACACAAACTAGGTCATTTTGGGACTAACATATTGTTTCATTTTATTTCAATAATTCGCTTGCGCGTAGGGGTCTTTAGCAGTGGGAGGAAACCCACGAGGTTGAGAAGGCACCCCTATTTCCATGTCACATACGCTCACACCAGGGCTCGAAACCACAGCCGCAAGCCAGAGGTGACCGGCCAACTAGAGGTCGAAGCGCGGCACTCTAGACCACTAGGCCATCCCAACCCCCCAGAGAGAGAAGAGAGACACAAGACACAGATTGAGATATTACAAATTAGGACATTTCCGAACAAACATGACATTTATTTCATGTCAATAATTTGCGTATATAAGGTAGTAAACCAGAGGACCCGATAAAACCCACAAGGTAGTGTAAAATGAATTATTAATACCCAGAGATTTAAATAACCTACTTCTGTAAAACTGCCAAAAAAAAGTTGCACAGTTTATCTTAACTAATGGCTAATTATTTAAATTTATAAATAGAACCAAAGATAAGTAAACACTATGACCGAATTCCCTCCATGAAAAACTTCAAAGAAAGATAACGTTGCTGGTTTGGAGACCTGTTCATTCTAGACTTCTACAATTAATCATTTTGTTTTTACTGATCCAGTTGGCATGTGGAAGTACAGTAGATATAAAATAGATAAAAGAATAACTATTATCTAATCTTTTACAAGTATTTAGTAAATGGAGAGAGCTATAAACTATTATATCTACCTAGTTGGGTTTTTTTTAATTCAAGATTCAAGATATGGGTCGATTTTATTTCAATAATTTGCTTGCATGTAGGGGTTTTAGCAGTGGAAGGATACCAGAGCATCCCAAGAAACCCACGAAGTTGGACAGACGATCTTACTCCTTGTCACGTGGAGAATCAAAACCATGGCCTTGACTCAATAACAGACTTTATGTCCAATAGCGCTCAATGATGTAATGCTACTTTAACATCCTACTTCTTGAATTCTACCACAGTGCTCATTTCCGTAAAAAATATATAAACATAATAATATATGCATACTTTTTTACCGCATCGACTACATGCCACATAAATATATTATCAGGAACAGAGCTAGTAACTCTGGTTTATTTTTCTACCACCCACGTTTTGGTGACAACAAACCACACGCAATTTAAATATTTTAACATGTTGATACCATTTTTACTTTTGCTTTTAATTCTTTTTTTTAGTGGCTTTTAGTTAATGTCATCTTGACTGACCTGAATTTTATCCTTGAGTGGCATTTAACAACCCAGCATGATAAACAACACAACACAATTTATTTCGAAAACATTCATTGCTTTATACACATATATGTTTGGGTGGGACGAAAAACTGAGGTCCTGTGAACCTATTGGCGTGCATGTAAAAGATCCATTGGCAGTTGGAACTCAACACAAGAGTAGGCCATAGCATCGCTGTCCGGGCAAAATTTCCCTCATAGCACACTGTATGGTATGCCTGTCTTCCTTAGCCCAGTTCAGGGCAGAACTGTAGGACTTTAAACCCCATTTCATTTCTTTCCTTATAGACATATAGCACAATGTTTCGACAGGCGTTAATTTCGACATGCAATTTAAGTCCACTTGACACAATCTAGGTTATTTCGGGACCAACATATGATTCTGGTTTAATTTTATTTCATTAATTCCCTTGCGTGGAGTTGTCTTTACCAGTGGGAGGAAACCAGAAGGCTCAGACTACATCATTTTGAGACTGACATATGGTTCTGATGGGCGGACACCAGAAGATCCAGAGAAACCCCATGAGGTTGGACAGGCGACTCTACTACTTGTCACGTTCAACCGAGGAATCGAAACCATGGCAGTTGACCATGTGATTTCACGCAAGCACACGTTGAACAAATACCTTATATGTTTGGATGAATGTCAGAATAAAGAAATAAAAGGGTTTGATAATTTTAACTGGATGTATCTTTAATTTCTTTATGAAAATATATATATATAACTACGTATTATGGCACAAAGAATGACATTAGATAATGATTATTCCTAAAATGTACAGATCAAAGAAAAGTCTACTAACGCCCACATTTTTAATCTTGCTTAAAGGGACAGTCCCGATTTGAAGAGAGTCTCGAAAATAAAAGTCGGAGTACATATAAAATTTAAACGCCAAAATATGGAAGAATGGTGTATTGACCTTGTCTCAAAATTTCGGCTCAAAACATTGAGTCGTTTGGACGTGAACTTCAAAAATGCTTATCCGGACACGTAACCCTTTTAAGATTTCAGGTAAATTTTTTCGTTGGTGACCTGATGATTGATTCTCGTTCCTTGAAAGGTCTATATAGTGAATGGCCCATGTGCTGTATTTGATAGCGAAAGACAAATTTCAACTATATATTATTTTTATTTAAAACTAAGTCTGGTTTCACGTAGACACCACATAATACAGTTTGGGACACCGTTCTCAATTTCCAGAAGACTGACATGTTTAAGTTGTTTGAAAATGTATCACAAATACTAAGTTAGTTGCTCTGCCGTTTAGAAGGGGATTTTAACACAAAATTAAGCAGTTATATTCTTCAAAAAATTATCGGGATTGACCCTTTAAATATAAGCGTATGAACAACATATTACTTAGAAGTTGTCGATAAATTTTGGTCAAAAGATTGTATATATGTATATATGTACATCTAATCTATTCTAATCTATTATCTATTTCCTCGTTGAGATATTTACATATCACATGTTTGATATCGCACCAAGATAACAAGGAATAGGCTACCCTCGAACACCAACTATAACCGATTGTTGAAACATAATTTTCAACATGCTGTTCATGTTAATAACCACTTGAACAAAATCATTTTCTACTTCAAACATTTTCACAATATAACTTTTGTAAACCTCGACTTTCTCTTTCATGTTAGCCTTTTATAAAAACACTGGTGGAGACCGTCTGACAAAAACTACTGCCTGCATTAAGTACTGTCGAAAAATAGAAGGAAGCCTGTCACCTACTTAACAAACAAGTACGGTACATGTAATATGAATCACGCTGCCTTTTGGCAACCTGCAAAAAATGTCTGAAGTTAAGCACCATACCAAAAGTGATAAACCAAAAACGAAAATAAAAATATGCTTAGAAAGTAGGCCAATAGTTATTCCAGATTTCAGGACAATTTTAATGGCTGCTCAAGGCCAAGCAGTAGGTTTATAGCCTCTGAAGATAATGACAGACAAAATGTCTGCTACTACAATTTACTCCTTAGAAGTCAAAACAATTGCAGAACGTCTGAGCTAACTGTTGGAACCAAGGAATGGTAAATATACATTTACCAAGATCATAAATTACACGTCTCGCGGCTGGCAGCCATATTGACATAACAGAATATTCTCTGACTACATTTTAACCGAGAATTTTACAGACCTGTTTTCCAGTCAACGTTGTACAATCTATCTAAATTTGGGGAAGTGACATTTTTTCTACTCACAACAGAACCAAAGCCTTGGATATAAAACAAATTTAGTCTCTTTGAATTGAATGGGGTCTAACTAAAATAAAATCGTAACCAAAATCAAAGAATGGGAAGTAAAATAAAAGTATTCCCATGGAATGTCTTGAGAACAATATGTAAAATATGGCCTGTTTCAAGAGGGGGGCAGTTTATTTTCTCCTCTGTTATCTAAATCTGGCCATATGTCGTCTAAGTGAAGTGTTTAAGTCACTATGGACACTGGTTAGACATAAACTAGACACCCCACATCTATCTCTTCAACAACAGATTTTATCGGTCAAGGGTCATTATTAACCTTAATTCTACAAATTTCTACTCCTAGATAAATTCAGATTTCTCGTTTCCTGTGTGGTAGATTTTATAAGGCTCCCCTCGTATTTCAAAAAGTTAAATTTGGTATGGTGTTGCTTCCTCTCTACCTTATGCACATGTAATCAATTTTGACGAATAAACATAACATTTTTTTCAGACTTTCCAGAAATTTGGCATTTAGAGAAAACATGTGGCATTATTTTGAATTTAGATAAACAATTTGCTAGAATTGCTTTTATTTTGGAGCCGCTGGCATTCATGAAAGTCAATATGTCTTGATGTTGAATTCTTCAGAGTTAAAGATATAGTTCCTCCTTGGCCGCAATCCTAAATACGTAACCGTTACAACTACCAACAACAGAAGAAAAGAAACGCCCTACTGGATAATGAAGAAGGGCATGAGCCATGCAGTGTGTTGTGAGAGAAATTTTACCGAGGCAGTGGCATTTTGGACTTCATCCAACTGTGAAAGGTTAGCATATGCGTGCTGTATCATAAGGTCTGTCATTGAGTCAACTGCCGTGGTTTCGATTCCCTGTTTGTACGTGACAAGGAGTAGGGTCACCTGTGCAATCCCGTGGATCCTCTGCTAAAGACCCCTACGTGACGGCGAATTATTGAAATAAAATTGAACCATGTGTTAGTCCAGTTCTCTCCAGACACTTATCCTAAATAATCGATTAATATCTACTACCTCACTGTCATATGGCATTACCCAAATTCATGGCTTTTATCTGGGTCCTACATTTTCCTCCTACTGCTAAAGATGCTTGCAAGCTAATTAGTGAAATATAGGTACCATGTTAGTCCCATGATGTTCTGGTTTGTGTTGAATGGGTTTTAAATCTCATTTCTTTCTCCCTTATATGGCAATGATGCAAAAGATTCACAACAGATGCATTAAAATGGTTGACAAAAAATAAAATCAAAGTCGATTGTAGTTAGTCAGAAAGTAGAAGGTCAGAAACATCCCAGGTAAAAATAGGTCATGGCGGGGTTTAAGGATTAGTAGGGTAGCTAGCTAATTTAAAACCAGTGCTCACACAGCAGGGAGCAAGGTGACCTCAGGTCAAATATCTGATATCTTTGACCCAGTTTTCTTCATTGGTTTTACAGGGCTGTCCGCCTCTAGCCTATAAACAAGTGTCCAAGATAAGATATCCGCTACTTTTATTCTCTCTATAAAAACACTGTCACTTAAAAACAGACCACAATTCATTGGGCTTTAAATAAACACTTCTTTCATCAACTGACCTTATAACAGCCAAATTACTCATTTTTATTGGTTGTTATTTTTCATGGCCCTGGGAGAAATTGTGTCATTGTTCAAACACCAAGGTAGAAAAAAAGATGATCATCCCTGAAGAATGCCTGTAATCACAGATCATAATAATTGTGCAACATTACGTAACATTACAACAAGCTCTTACATTTGCAATAAGCAAACAAAATCTTTAAGAGAAATAACATGCAAGATTCATTAACGACCAAATCCCCCCCTTGATATCCGAGGAAATGACACAGTGAGAGGTTCTTCAAGTATTTTATCACCGTTTGTAATCAACAAATCATATAAAACAGAATTAATGTCTTTCAATACAAATTTCTTTTCTTTTTCTTATTTAAGTCCCGAACAAAAAAAAATGAGAATCCAATAAAAGTTGAGTAATATCGGAGAGAAATGTTTGTGAAAACATAAAATGTTTTAGCGTCTGCTTGTTAAAATGTTGTCTGGATAAACAGACAAACATGATCAACTTCACGAAAAAAGAAAATTGGTATTTGGTAAGTACAGACTTCAAAAGAAGGTTTTAAATTTGAATTTCTGCTACTAAATTAAATTCCTCGAGAAATGAGACCATCTGGGTGTAGCCGACTTCGATATAATGTGGTGAATACACACCGGCTTCAATTGGTATTAACTCTCATGAAGACGACGAGACAAATAGGCCTCCACTTGTAATTCAATCATAGCCGAGCCCTTTCAAGGTTCAGGCTGGTAAATACCCGCAAAAATAAAACCCAACATACAGCACAGGTTTTGATCAAATCAAGTCTTTATAAACAAAATGGAATTGGGTTTAACATCCTATTGTTCTGCATTGACTGGGCTAATAAAACATTGTGCTATCCTCCTTCCAGGCGCCATCAAATTATTGAAACAAAATAGAGCCATACGTAAATCCCGAAATGACTTGGTTTGTGACGAGGGAAAGCTTAACTATCTCTCCTTTTCTTTATAAAAATTTGTAACCTTATCTTGGATATTCTGATTTTGATAGTAGTCTATCAGCAATTGGATTACTGTACATTGACAGCAATAGAGAGAATCCCATAACCTAAAATAGAATCACTTTTTCCGCCAGTGAGTTGAACTGAACCAGGGAGGCTATAAGTTTGGCACAAAGGCCAGAGATATTACTTCAATATACACTCAGGGTCAACAAGGTTAAATTAACAATCTTAAGTCACTACTATTCTAATACAGCCAGTATATTCGACCTACAATCCATCTGTTGGGTTCTCACCAAAAGTACACAGACACACATACCATATAGTAAAGGTCTTTAACCTTCCAATGTATAAACAGTTTATTTACACAAAACATTATCCAGCTCCCATTTTATTAAGCGATTAGAAATTTACAATTTTTTTACACATGGTCTGAAGTTTTAGGTTTCCAACACTTTTTTTTGATTACTGGAGACTATAATAACAATCAGACAACTCTTGGTTAAACAGACTCTATACATAATAAAATAAACATTAGGTTTAAAGATGCATTCCCAGAAAATTATTTATTGCGTGGTTATTTCCAATAAAAGTATGGCAATTTTGGTAAATATATGGAAAGTAGTTAATAGAAAAATGCTGGATTCCCTGAAATGTAATGGTTTCCCTAATCGACAGCCTGACAATTAGGAATATCTGCATGCGTGACGACAAAGGTTGCACGCCAAGATTGAGGGCTTGATGTACATATTGATAAACTTTATGAAGAGTTAGACCTACAAAATTTTCTGGGATAAAAATCATGGAAAAAGTCTGCGTGACAGACAGCATCACGCTTGTTGCCAGCTACTGAGACAGGTAAGTCACGTCACACAAACATGACCACTTTTCATCGATTCCTTGGCAATGAAAATGTTTTGAGAAGGATTTGAAGCAAAATTATTAATTAGTTTGAATATGTTTCAAGTCCAAACATATCATCAAACCACGCAGTTTAAACGCGGGAATGCATCTTTATATACATGTAACTTCAATATAAAAGCCATAAAAACCTGTCTCATTTAAAGTACTAATATTCATAAAAAAAAAACCAATCCCATGCTCTCTTTGTCACACTGTTCAAAAGCTTTTAGTTCCAAACTTTAAAACATACATTATGCAAGAGCTAAATCGATCATTTGCAGGCCTGAAATAATACCTAAATTATTAATTAGACATTAATTTACTTATCCAGACCATAATCAACTCTCGATGTCATTGCTAGCCTGCGAAATTTATCGGATTGGAGTACATATACATATTTTGTAAAATAATCAAAACATAAAAAAAGATAATCGAGACTGTTTTTTTTTTATTGTATTGACTATAGTAATGATGATCATGGCTAGCCTAAATGTGAAAAGCTAATATCTCGGTTCAAAGTGGAGCAATATTCTATATAAGTTATCTAGTTTTTAACTGTTGTAGTGAGAACTATCAACTCTTTATCTAATCACCCATAAGTTTTGAAATCTTAAATTAAAAATCTTTCAGATGAATCAAGTTACTATTCATTTATTAAGACACTGAAAACTGGAAAATTAAAATGGTGTAGTCTTAATGTCACTTTAAATTTAATTTTCTCCATTTTTAATCTTGCAGGTATAATTTTGTGAGAGACAGGTTAAATTTGAGAAGATCTTTCTCTTCACCCAGATACAATAATCTTAAATCAAGTTGAATTACTCTAAGATTATATTTCTCTACTCTTGAAGATAAACAATTTAAAAGCACGCGTTCATTTTAAAAGCCTGTATTTAAAGCATACTGTTTCACGTCACAAGTTTTAATTTATGGTAATTTGCGTCTGCTGACAGAACATAAATCAATGGAAACGTTATTTTAAGTGTTTTAGGAGTATAAAAACAACCTGATCTAGTTTTCTACAAGTGCACATTATAATAAACTACATAGAAATGAAAAGTATACTACGCCCTATTCATGACCTTTTCATGTACACAACACATTTCGTGCAGCATGACCTTACTGAGGTGCACATTAAACGTTTAAAGCGGTTCATCCGATGTTTCAATGAGCTGTCCTAATTCTCTAAAGACATGTCCTTGGCATTTGTTTTCTTAAGAGGTGAGAAATTCAGGATGTTGAAATATTGAAATTACTGCTTAGGAAATAAATAAGACATGTTGTTGGTTATTTCAGACTCTGAATGCTCATAATTCAACTATATCTACAATGTATGTTCAAGTGAAGTAGTAAACCAATGCAAAAATTTTGAAACGTTAAAACGACCCTTTATGCTATAACTATCTGCAGGTTTTTATTTTGGTTTCAAATGTTACATCATTGTTTATGCTCTGAACACATGACAAGCCTATAATCAACTCTCTAGACCATCAGATGACTGACATTTAAATGGATTGAAATATGATAATCATTTAAGAGAGAGAGAGAGAAATGGGGTTTAATGTCCACTCGACACAAACTAGGTAATTTAGGGACTAACATATGGTTTCATTTTATTTCAATAATTCGCTTACGCGTAGGGGTCTTTAGCAGTGGGAGGAAACCGGAGTGCTCGGAGGAAACCCACAAGGTTGAGAAGGCGGCCCTATCTCCATGCCACATACGCTCACACCAGGGCTCGAAACCACAGCCGCAAGCCAGAGGTGACCGGCCAGCTAGAGGTCGAAGCGCGGCACTCTAGACCACTCGGCCATCCCAACCCCCATGATAGTCATTTAATGATTTACTATTAAAATTATTGCTTTAATAATAAACAATCAGCGCCACACCTTCAAACTCTCATAACTTTGCTCAGAATAAAATAAATTGAATAAAACTTTTCAAACATTCTTTTCTCATTATCTGTTTTTCTTTTACTATTCTAGCTGGAAAGACCAGGGCCTTGTTTCTCGAATTTATAACTAAAGATAAAATAGGAATTTTAGTAGATACGTCTATTTTGATTGGCTAAGCCCTAAACTCAATCTAATATTATCCAATCACTAAAATTTGGATTTTATCTTAGTTAGGATTTTGTGAAACATGCCCCAGCTCTTTATCTAAATCTTACATAATGTATCTTCAAGACATTATTATAACTGAATTCATCTTTAAGTTTAAAATGAGGTCAGGTTGCATCTATCTAGGTTTAACTATTGTGCTAGATAATACATGTAGATATCCCCCAAGGAACAGGGCGTCCTGCCATTTTATTTCCGTTTTAAAAACTAGACTTTTACAAGCTAACCACATTCTATAGTATTGTAACCTATATTATATATCAACGCAATACATTTATGCACTCATGTAACTATATACTTTTACTGCAGTAATAAATTTCTCGTATAATATATACTTAATTAATAATCCTCATTTACTCATGTGGTAGGGGAGAGTGTCATTTACTCATGTGGTAGTCAAGGGGGTCATTTACTCATGTGGTAGGGGAGGGGGTCATTTACTCATGTGGTAGTGGAGGGGAGTCGAATGTTGTTAGGCTTAGTCTCCGGCAATATCATGCAATGAAAAGAGATTTCTTGTCAATATCTCGCTCATTAATAAACAGCAACTGTATTTCAAATTCCAACTGTCAACGAGTTCTTTTATGTGGGCTGGACCTTGTTTTGTTGTCTCATCTGAATGACTAGACATTGTTACTGGTTAGTTAGGCCTTGTTTAGCTGATTAAGCCAGAGTGGCTCCTTTTTAACTCACTGCTATATATCACATGTTAAAACCCATTATAATATATGGTAATACATCATATATGACTAAAAACAATAAGGCTACAGAGTAAGAGGAAACTTGTCTGCTTGCTAAGGAGCCTGGGGAGATAGGGAAAAAACTCGTAAAAGAGAAATAAAACCTATTAGGTTATACATGGGGATTAGCCGTATAGACGTTGTCTAGACCAATAGGTTTCTTATTGACATTCAACATACCAGGGTTTCTGTTTTGTGCTTTGTTTATCCAGTGTGGTTAACATTGTTGACTCTGTCATGCCTATTGTTTATCTGTCGGCTCCCATATAGAAAACTCACCCAGAATAACAGAAAATGAACAATTGTACATGGTGTCCTTATATCCCGATAAAATTATCTGTCTTTACTTGATGCAATGATATAATAATACCTGTTATAGATTTAACATTGATATATCCTGTTTTTCTTTTCCGTACCGATCGTTAATATTCAACATTCATAAAATAGATTCTCGATTATGTTTCGATGATAAAAACATTGCATCAAAGTAAAGTCAAGAGTCGATTAAACAGCAGGTTGGCGGTAATGACTTATCGAGATGTATCATGGACGGTAATTACTTTCATGAAACCGCTTACATAATGTACATAACCTGATGTTAATATCAATAAATTGATTCAAAAATGGCTGTTTATGTGAAGTCTTGAGCTAAATAAATAAAGTTTAAAAAAAAACGTTTATTTGGAATAGCAACACCCACATCTAAAATGCCTTGTTGCTTTAGCATGCCTGAAGTTTTCACTCAGTACTAATAAGCTATTACAAAGGTAGCATTTGTTACACTGCAGAAAAAAAGCTTCACAGGCGGTTTGATGAATTATGTGGATAAAAACTTAGACAGTTAATCTATGCAATTCAGATTAATTTGTAGTCACCAATTGGACTTTTCATCAGAGAGAGAGAGAGAGAGAGAGAGAGAGAGAGAGAGACTTAGGGTAACCTTCACTAGGTCATTTCCAGACTAACACATGTATCAAATTTTTCTAAATAATTTGCTTGCACCCACAAAGTTGGACAGGCGACCTAACTCTTTGTCAGATACAATCTGGGAATCGTAACCACGGCAGTTGACTCAATGACAGGCTTTATGATACAGCACGCACGCACGCACATGTTAACCATTCTTGTGCTTGCTTATCTCAAAAAAACAACACCTACTATTATCAACGTTAATTGATCGAAGTATTAGAGTTTCAAACCTATTTAAAATATTTTTTGGGGTTTGTACGAGTCAGTAAGTTTATCAATGACCATAATATACATTTAATCCAACATTGGTATTTTGATTTGTTTAAATGTTAAATAATCCGAGTTCATCATGAATTAAGACGTGAGAGTTGTGATGACACATTGTTACTGTAAATAATATCACCTGTACTCCTCTATACTAAGTGCACCTTGATTAAACGTGAGCTTTGCTGCGGTTAAATTTCAAATTTAGATGCAAAAAAATTGAAACCTGACAAGTTTCACAACCATGTGTCATATTATGATTTATTTCTATATATCCTGTTAAAGTACAAAAAAAATCTGAGTTTGTAACGCTGTATTATTCGTTATTTCATAGTACGTTATTTCACAGTACATCAGAAAAAGTTGACAAATTGAAACTTCAAAGGATAGAGTGCGTCAATACTCGTAAGTTGATTCAGTTCAGACTATTCCATGAATTGTGTTTTTTCGTGCTAATAATACACAGTTTAGGACAAACCTGAACACATTTCATCAGGATATTGGCCATTTAATTCACTATTTGCTCCAAAAACACAAAACTTTGCTCCTAGTTTCTTATTGATATATTTGATACATTAAAACAATAAAAGTTTAATAAACGGCTATATTTTAGTTAAAGTAAGGCGAACAATTTTAAGTAAATCCTAATTTATGTCATTTGCTGATTACACTGCTTTGCCTATAACATTTTTTTAGGACTTCGAATTCTGTCTAATGGTATGGATTGTTCGTATTTGGTTTTATTTTATTTGTGAACTCAGAACCAGGTCTTGTGAACACGTTGGCATCCATGTACAAGAAACATTGGCAGTTTGACTGCCGAGAGCATCGCAAGGTTTTTAACATCCACTTGACACACAGTAGGTAATTTCGGGACTAACATATAGTACAATTTTATATTAAAATGTGCTTGCACCTCATACCTCATGGCCTTTAGCTGTGGGAGAAAAGCATCTGCATTTGGCCATTCTACCACCCTATTGTCTGTGATATCATCGTTGACAGGTAGGATTTATTGACCACTGGCCTATATTATTAATTATTCTATTGTCTTTGATATTGTGGTGGATATATGTGGGAGGACGACCTGTACGGTACATATGTTATATTATAATCAATATACCTCTATATGACAGTTGGTCAGTAAACGGACGTATTCGAATCAATATCAACCCCATTTTTTTCTTATTATAGTTATATACACGTCACGTTTCCTTAAAGGTAATAACATGGCCGTCTCTGGTTGGCCAGCATTAACCTGGCATTGTTTATGTTATTGCTTGATATGAACCTTAGACGTCACTTGGGAATTGTGACCTGTATATTCCAGTTCATACATAACAGTTGGTCAGTGAACGGACACGACCTCCACATCCATTCACAGCACCTGAGTCTGTAATCACTATTAATAAAAATAATTCCTTCCATGCTAATGTTGCGATAATTACTTAATTACTGACAATTCTCTTTGAAGCTTATTAACAGGTCTGGCACTAAGAACCGTCTGCTGGCTGGACGGCTGGCTGGCTGGCTGCTACAATCATGTTACACCGCAAACTGTTAGTTGAGCATTTATTCCTACCATTGAATCTATTTTTAACTACAGACGGACTAACCAGGGAAGTAGAATATCATCTGTCCACGATTTAATAAGTAGCGGAGTATGTGAATGTCCTATCATCATCTCATGTGGTAGCCCTTGCATAATGACATGCAGTGGCAATACCACTGGCACTAACAGATTCTTCACAGAGAGAGAAAGAGAGAGAGAGAGAGATGGGTTTAAGTACATACAACACAAACTAGGTCATTTCGGGACTAACATATGGTTCAATTTTATTTCAATAATTCGCTTGCGTGTAGGGTTCTTTAGCAGTGGGATAAAACCTGGGACTTGGGAGAAAACCCACAAGGTTGGACAGAGAGGGAGAGATTTTAACATCCACTTGCCACAAACTATGTCATTTCAAGCCAAATTCACAGTTCAACTCTATTATAATAAGAACCCGAGACAGTTGGAATGCCAAATAAGAGAAGACTGTGTATGTGCTGTCCGGGTAAAATTTTCCTATTAGCAAACTGTATGACCGCCAATCTTCAATAGCCCAGTCGAAGCAGAGAAGTGGGACATAAAGCCCCTTTCATTTTATTTTCAATCCTGATTACAGACCTAATTAAAACTATGTAGGCGACTACACAATCATAATTGTGCATCTGATCAAATTAGTTATTTATAACGACCATATAACAGAATAACATATTTATCAGAAACACATTTTGTAAACAACATGCAGACTCTATAGTCATAGATTATAGAGTAAGTGGGCGAGGTTCAAGTACTGACGTAGTATAGCCAGATATTCTGAAAACACATCTTTATTCAATTCCTGGCAGCATGTTCTTGAGAGATGTTTCTACACTTATCTATAAATACACATCATCTGATACTCATGGGAACTTTCAATTTCATTATGCCATTGTAAATGTTTGTGTTTAACGGCATGAATGGTGAGAGCAGATCTCAAAACGAAGAGCCAAGCTACCATGGTTCCCCCCCCCCCCCCTAATGAGGCCGACGTTCTCCCCTCCTCATCCTGTCCCTTCCCAAGATGAATGGTGGGAGGAGGTCTCAAATAGGATAAATAGTTTTGTCTGTCCAACCTTGTGGGTTTTCTCTAGGTTCTCCAGTTTCCTGCTCGATCCAACCTGGGTGAACTTTTGAGTTATTGAGCCTGTGTCATCATTTTTCTCATTCAAATCTGGCAGGCAACACAGTCTTCATATTAAATAAGATGTGGCCAATGGCATTTGTCAGGTCATTATTTCATTGGAAATGAAATGAAATGGGGTTTAATATCCCACTGTTCTGCTCCTTATTACAATGGAGAAAACTTATAAACTGAAAACCAGCCCATGATGATAATTTCATGTTCAACTTCTTTTAGCTGGTTCATCATTAATAACTATCAGACAAGTTTACCTTATTTCAGGGGGAAAAAATGGACAAAATTTGTTTTATCTTCCAGCAGCTTGGGTATTTACACAAAACAAAATATAATTAATGACCGCTAATTAATCAAGGTTTCAAAAAAACTATTACTTTATATACTGTGGGTTCTGGTTCTTATCTGGTGGCGCTGGGTAAGTAAACCGGTCACGTCTGCCATAATCACCGCAGCACAAATAGCTCATTAATTTGGACAAAAATATGTGGCAAATGGTGAAATTTTAAGACATTATTGGCAGACATCCAGGTCTTGACGGCTGAAGGACAGAATTTTGTAAATACGTTTTGTGGGGTCCTCGTGTCTGCTGTGTGTAAATGAACAATGATGACAAGGTGAAGGTCAAGGGAGTGTTTATTGTAAATTGAAATGACACGTTTATGTAATTCATGTCATATGCAACAATAATTACTATACACCACTTTAAGGGTGTGAACTATTAGTACACCTGTAATACACTAATGCATGTTTTGGACGTTAATTCACCATGTTTTTAAATGATCTCTCATTTAGGATGGTGGTATGTTATATCCTGTTCAGACGATGTTTAAACAACGCAGGGATCGTTAAACTAGTTTAATTTTCATGTATGAACACTAAGGTCTGGTGGTATATTATTGCCTGTTCAGACCTAGTTTGCAGGGATACTTAAACTGGTTTGATTTTCATATATGAACGCCAAGGTGGGGCAAATATACCAGCTTGCAAAATATAGCTCACTACCTCTCAAGAAGGCTTTTCTGAAAAGGCAACTTATCGTGGCTGGTGGCTGTCGCTTAAAATCGCTGACTGCGGTTGGCTTTGGGCTGCACAGTTCGTTATCAACCCAGCAAAATGATGACAAGTGGCCATGCTTAATTCTAAGCTTTATCATAAGAGCCTGAACAGCCTATTAGGCAAGGCCTTAGACAAGACAAGCAGGGAAGAATACATCTATTGAAATGATTGATGTATATATTAGACATGTGTAATATAAAGATTGCCCCCAACATGGAATGAAATGACTGCCCCTTTCATATCATGTAATGATTGACCTCGTACATCTAATGAAATGATTGACCCCTAACAAGGAAGGTGAAAACCACAAGAAGAAAACAGAAATCTTCTGCTTGACTTCTGCTCCTGATGTATAACATAACTCGACATTTGTGAACTAATCAACCAAGATTTTTTTTCTCAGACATTAGATTAAGTCTAATCAAAGCCACATTGTCAGACGGACCATGGTTGCCCTCTACAAACAACCTGATTTTATTAATTAATCTTCCAAAATAACCTTACATGAAGAAGGCGATCAATCGGCTTGAAATAACTTGCTAATTCGAGAAAGTAGATATTTTTTGTTTTTGCCAAGTCTTGTGACTGCCATCATCCAACGTTTTTTACCTAGTTATTGATTGGCTTTTTCACCCCCACCATTTCATTGATAAAAACCTGATAACAGATTCGAGAGAAAAATGGGGTTTAATGTCCCTTGACACAAACAACGTGGTTTTGGGAGACATACTGAATCAATTTTATTTCAAGATGTGCAGCTCGATTGATCCCCTGTATCTAGAGCATGATGGATATTTTCGGCCCAATATTTTACGCCAGTGTTTGATTTTGATTTGCCATAAAAGTTAAAACCTTACAGTTCTGAAATTTTGCATAACCCTAAATCAGTTCTGTTATTCTATACAAAAAAAGCTATTTTGGTCATAAGTGGCACTTTCAGCCTTTCAGAACTGATATATGTAAATCAGGCATTATTTGATAAGATGCAGGCTTGTGTAAGAATACCTGGGGATATATTTAAGGCTGTATGGCTACCAGTATATAAATCAATACAAAAGTTAATCTTTATGTTTGAAAACTCCTGATATCAACATGTATTATATATTATGTAACTTATGATATAATAATTGTAATATGTTCATAAAACAATTAACACCAGACAGCCAACATCTGTATCTACAAACTCGTCTAGAACTGTTCAAATACCTATCACCTGTCCTTAATATACGAAAGATAACCGTTTATCTCTAATTCTAGGAAATTTCAGATAACTGGTATCCAATAGCTACTTATATAACTTATGATATAATAATTGTTATACAGTTTATAATCAAGTTAATATACCAGACAGCCAACATCCATATCTCTTAAACTCGTCTAGAACTGTTCAACTTAATATCACCTGTAGTCGTGTCCTTTCTATTCATGATATAGCCGAGTGACCACTACTATCAAGACATAGCTCAAGGCCAAATCATGATATATAATTTCCCCTGTATCAAATCACCAGCAATCATCATATTTACACACAGATAATATTAATAGATTCTGTATCCTGCAGGGCTTACGATATGACATATTCATGACCAACCGTTGTAAATCAATTTTTACAGTTATATTCACAGTTTCTGCCACTTTTGAAAAGTTATTACACTTAATAATCTGAATTTATCGAAAATCAATTTCATATTTCAAATGTAGCTGCATAATTTACCGGACACGTCTCCATATGCGAATACTGTCCCTCATCACAGCCGCATGTTGAGTTTTTAACACGTCTGCTAAATATAAATCAATGTTTCATTTCGTCTTTATGCCGGCTACCAGTAGTTTCTAATAATTTGAGTAAATACAAACTTAATTCTGTCGGCTATACAAAGCTGTCGTTCCGCCTCCACGAATCCCTTCGGATAAATAGCTTTTACTTTTTTATGTTTGTAATATGTTTAAGAAGATGTCTGTTTTCTGCCATCTCGCTAAATTTCCGTTTTCTCTATTCAGTCGTTATAATTTGATTATGGCTCTCCAATTCCAAATGCGATATACATCATATCGTTACATATGGGCAAAAATATAATGGGAATATAAGAGATACGAGGGACTTTTTTAAGACTTGGTTATCTGGGAAATGAGTGATTAGTTTTGTTTGTATTGTAAAAAGGAAATAGGATTCAGTTCTTGTGTATGTTCTCTGAAATAAAATGGGTTTAAAACATTCATTGGGCTAATGAAGACGGGCATACGCCATACCAGGGGCGGATCCAGAGGGCGGGGGGGGTCAGCTACATAAAAAAAAATAATGCCTTGCATCTATGAAATTACATCACAAAGTGATCCTACATCAGTATAAAAATGATTTCTGTTTAAAAAGCTCAATTTGTATGTATGCCTATGTAATTTACAGACGATGATGGCAGATTACCGTAACAGAAACCTGGCAAACCCCCTCCTGCAAAAATTCCTGGAGCTGTCCCTGCATACAAGATCGCAAAATGTAACATAAAGCCACAAAGCATTCCCAGATTTAAGAATTTACTCAACTTTCAATAACTGTTTATGAGTAAATTGTTAATTTAAGCCTGAAAATGCTTTGTGAACTCTGGGTAAGATGTGACAAATATAAATCTAAAATATTTACCCCCGATTCTTCTCGTTCTTTCATTCGTCTGACTTCTGCTAGAAGTCGTTCTTTTTCTTCTGCTGCCTCTTGTAACCTACATTCACTTTCAATACGAATACGATTGTTTTCTTTGTGTAGGGATTTTTTCTTCTCCAGTTCTTCGCGTAAACGATTCTTGTGAGAAGTTAATTCCTGTAACGGTAAAAACATAAATTATAAATAAAGAAATATTTCAAATTAATTGTTTTTCAACACGGTACAGATCTAACATCACCAATTTTTTGGAATCATATGACATATTTTTTTGAATATCCTGACTCCATTTTTGAATCATCAGACTCCATTTTTGTTTTTTTGCATCATGAACTACTGTTTTTGTTTTTTTGAATAATAAGACTCCATAAATAAAGAAATATTTTGAATTAATTGTTTTTCAACATGGTACACAGATCTAACATCACCAATTTATTTTTTGGCATCATATGACATCTTTTTTTGAATATCCCGACTCCATTTTTGAATATCCCAACTCCATTTTTGAATATCCCGACTCCATTTTTGTTTTTTTGCATCATGAGATACCGTTTTTGTTTTTTTGAATAATCAATGCACAGATCTTGTCAAAACTTGAAAACTACAAACAGTGATAACTTGGCCCAGAACGAAGTAATTAAAATATATTTATTTATATTATCTATTTTTGAACTATTATAGCAAAAATGGCCAGCGCTTTATCTAAATCTTGCATAATGTATCTTTAAGTAATTTTAAAGAAAAAGATTAATTGTATTTATTGCGTTTTAAAGTTAAAGTATCACTAAAATGTACAGAATTGATATTTTATGGCATGCAGATTGACCGATCAAAGTTATGTGAATGAATGACCAAGACTGTGCAGGGTCTACTAGTTGTTTAGGGCATTAGGACAATCTATGTAACTCTTGCGAACAAAGGAACACTTATTACAAGCAGTCTCTAGCAGCCCTTTAGGTAAAGTGAGAACCAAATTCAGAATAGATTCTTTTTTTGTTTTTACTTATAGCCATTGTTTTATGTAAAACGCCTGGGGGCAAAACAAACCATCAAAAGCGTCAAATACAGCTAGCTACGCGAAGAGTACGCAAAAACCAGCCATACGGAAAAAAAAAAACAAAAAAAAGAACAAAAGTCACTATTGAAAGATTGTTCAAAGATTAATAGGGCATAAAAACGACATATAATAACTTCCCTGCAATTATAAAAACAAAAAAATTAACTACTGAGCAAATGTCAATAGCGTATTGATTTTTTCAGAGAGTTACACCTTTTGAAACGTAACGTACAATTACAGATTTTTCATTAAAACTTAATTAGTTCTGCACTATTTGTTAACTTGGAAGAAAAAAGTGAATCCAATCTTGAATAATTGAGCGAACCTTTTAGAAAAAAGAGGATTTGAACGGCCCATTGTAGCAGGATAAAAACTACTGGTTGAGAAATAATACGCATGAATTAAAAATGAGTCTGGCTTAACCTTTGTAATTTTACATTTGAAATTGTGTTATTCAATATTTTTTCATAAATGGTAAATTAAAAGACAATTGGAATGAGATTACAGTAACGGTCTTAAGTAATATACTTTTAAGAGGAATTAATTTACAAAAGTATCTTTCTCTTTTATGTATTCTTTTTATTACCTTGTTTGTTTTTTTTTAACCTTCTTTTTATGGCTTTCGAAATATCTTAATTTTAATGACAATGGCAAATGTATATTGTAGCCCACGACAGGTTCTGGCAGGCAATTTAAGGTTGCAAGTCAAAGAAAACTATGGTCACAGCAGTCAAGCCTTCCGAGATATCCACATAGATTGTTGAATATTTATTCTTGTGTAGGTAATGAGACCATCCACAAGACAAGACACTAAACACCGACCAAATACAAGTTTGATTGGCTTCTAGTACTTGTTAGCGCCAACATTTATTATACCAAATCAATAGGCTTCTCCTTTGTCTCATGCACATGAACACTGTGCATCAAATAAATGAATCAGTTTAGTCACTTGAGAGTTCAGTGGACGCCAGACCGACGGATGGATATGGGCGACAACAATAAACAACCACATTTCTATGTGGGCGTATCAAAATGATTTAAGACAGTTATTCCAAAAGTAATTATTGGCTTCTTCGTCTCACAGACATGGGGTAATTATAATCAGAACTTAGCTGTAATCGATTACAAATTTACAAGTAATCAGATGTAATCATTAAGTCAATTGATCTGATTACAAACGTAATCTTAATCATAAATACACCAAGTACATGCAATTGTGATCATAAAAATATGAAAGTAATTGTAATCATACCAATATGAAGTAATGGTAATCATACAAATATGAAGTAATGATAATCATCATACTAATGGTAATCATACCAATATGAATACATGTAATTGTAATCATACCAATATAAAAGTAATTGTAATCATACCAATATGAAGTAATGGTAATCATACCAATATTAAAGTAATTGTAATTATAAAATATGAAAGTAGATGTAATCACACCAATATGAAAGTAATTGTAATCTAATTTAATCCATTACATTGCAATATAATTGGGTCGTGTGTGTCATCTCATGAACAAATACAATGTGTTTAAGTTTAAAGGTAATCGGATGATGACTTTAACCATGACCAATAGCTGGCAGACGACGACAATATGCGGCCATGTGTGTATAAACAAAGTATTTAAAAATTTCACTATGGGTTTAATGTCCATCTGACAAACAAACTGTTTCTCTTGCCACATGTTTTGAAAAATAACGGAAATCTTCTCGTTACGTTTATGAGTTCATCGCCCTTTTTTTTCTACATCATTAAATTTAAAGAGGCAATGATGATGGAGATCAGGATTGGTCACTTGTTGCTTAATGACCAAAACTCACCTATAAAAATGACACAAAACTGCATTTAAATAACTTTTATCTGGCGACTGTTAAAATTTCTTATCGTATAAACTATCTTTAACAAACAAACAAAGATATAACTCTATGAGTAGACCAGGTTGTTTGTTTACACTATAAGTATTTCATGTAAATCAGGGGTGGTCAACCATGCATCAATTTGTTCAGATGTGCCAACGCATTTCGGAAGGTTACAAAATGATTCATCTTTCTTGATTTATGTACATTAAAATTTTCTGAACTCAAAACAGATTAATGTTAAAGAAGATAAAATTTGCTATAAAACATGTTCACTAAATGTTAAAATTGGTAAAAATAATCAGTTGCCTTACTGCATTATTTGATTATCACAGGGATGCAATACGTAAATTCTTATCATCCAATGTGCCACATTATTCATCCCTGAGGTAGATGCTAGTCAAATGACTGAAGCACACCAACCAGTGATATGTATCTCATTTAAAAATTTTACAAAACAAGTACAGTTCTAACATCCAATAGTTCAACAACAAAACAAGTACGGTACTAAACATCAAATAGTTCAACAACAAAACAAGTACGGTACTAACCATCCAATAGTTCAACAACAAAACAAATACGGTTCTAAACATCCCATAGTTCAACAACACAACAATATTTTCGCTAACCACATTAACCACATTAACCTCTGTATATTATGTATTTTGTACATTTTTATCATCAAGTGAGAATAAATATGTTTTAATCTTGTAATCTTGCATGTAATTTAAGTAATAATAATAATAAACAATGTATTTATATGTCTGTAAATAATTTATTACGGGAAATGGATTTATATAAGCTTCAGCTTGTTTTCAGATCCCATAATTGAAGATTATATCGTCATAATATGTTAATATTGAATAAATATTGTTAGACAAAAAACAAAAAAAACGCAGATCAGCATTCGAGGGATTTTGAATCCATTGCCAACTACAATATTGTCGAAGTTGGATGTTGGATGTATTCAGTATTTACAAGGATATGATGAATTGAAAATAATATTATTCCGTTGAGTATTTATAAAGATATATATATGTACAAGTAAGCGCTGCCTATATACATTTATATGTTTCGTAAAATTGGTTAATGGGCCTCTCTTGAATTTGATTAAACTCTTTCGCTGACATTTTGATTTGGTTTTCTTAATTAAATGTTAATCAATCAATCGGAGTACATTTTAACCTAAATTACGACATGAAAGACTAGAAAATCTCCACAAAATAGAAATGACGATTAGTGAGTCTGATAAAAAAAAAATTTGCAAATAGTCCATTAGGCTACGCCAATTACATTTTCCGTTGTTCAGTGTCTTGATAAATATGGCCACTTGAGTAATGTGAAAGATGGTTTGTTTAAAATTTTGATCTAAAACTTTTTGATTTTAAACATACATTATGCTAGGCCTGAAATGTTATCTAAATTATTAATTAGACATTAATTAACTTATCCAGACCATAATCAACTCGAGAAGTCATCGCCAGCTTGCGATATTTACTGGCTTCAGATCCAGTTTGTTGCTCAACTTTCATTCATGATTAAATCACTAAATGGATAATCTAGACTATCTTTTTTTATCGTACAGACTTTAGTAATAATGATCGAGGCTAGGCCCAAAATTCAATGTTAAAATTCTCGGTTCAGAGTGTCTCAATTTGACTGAAATTTTCAGTAAATTCTCTTTACACAAGTTTTTTCTCGGTTCAGAGTGGATCAATTTGAATGAAATTTTCAGCAAATTCCCTTTACATAAGTTTTTTCACAAAGTAACAAGAAGGAAAATGTTTAAAAAGTGTTCATGAAGACCTTTAAAAGTAAAATGGTGTGGCCTTAATTGTATAAAACTAAATGAGAGAAATGGAGTTTAACGTCCACTCGACACAAACTAGGTCATTTCAGAACTAACATATGAGTGTAGGGGTCTTTAGCAGTGGGTGGAAACTGGAAGACTTGGATAAAACCCACAAAGTTGGACAGGCGACCCTTCTCCTTGTCACATAGAACCGAGGAATCGAAACCACGCCAGTTGACTCAATTGCAGACCTTATGTTAGCATGTGCTAACCATTCATCCATCCAACCCGACACGTAAAATTAAGTGAATAAATTTGATGGTTTTATGAAATTAAAATGATTTTGAATTACCTTTGTTAAAGTTTGTTTAGCTTGATTGACGGTGTTGAGTAATTCTTCTTGTGGAACACGTAACTTGGAATATTCATGGAGGAAATTATCTTTAGCTTCTTTGGTGTTGGGTATTTTTCCATCCAAGACTCTTCGTATCATTTCGATTTCTGCTTCCAGAGTACTCTCAAATGGTGGAATATCTGGAAATGAGACTTCCTCACCAACTGCAATAAAATTAAAATCGGTAAACAGAAACAAGATGGGGCTTGACAGGATCCATTCTTTGGAAAATACCTATAAATAACACGTGCCATTAATTCAAGTGACAGTCTGTAGTCTGGACATCAATTTACAATGTCTACACGGCAATGAATGGCCATACGTATCAGCAGTTAACCCTTTAGCACTTGGGTACATGTCAATATTGATTAACCCTAATACATGGAGGTTTGTAGCTTATTTTTGAAACTGCCTGAAACTGCTGTTCCTAGGCAACACAGGGTTTAACGCTTGAGAGGGAGCAGAAGTATGGGGTGCTGAGTGGGTGGGTTAATTCGCGTCTAACATATGGTTCAATTTTATTCCAATATTTCGCTTTGTGAGTAGGGTCTTTAGCAGTGGGAGGAAACCTGAGGACCCAGAGAAAACCCACAAGGTTGGACAGTTGTCCCCATTCCTTGTCCCATACAACTGGGGAATCGAAACAACGCCAGTTGACTCAATGACAGACCTTATGAGAAGGCAGAGAGGGGAGTAGGTGACAGAGAAGCATCAGGAGGTGCTAAGGGGATCAATTCAGATTAAAGAAAACTTACCATCTGATGGTGAAGATTGTTCTAACGAAGAATCATCAGTATCTGTAGGAAGATCATACTCATGGTAATCCGATTTACTGAGACTAGCCGATACTTTACATGTTTCACTCTTGCCTGCTTGGCTACTTTTAGGACTGCCGTCGGTTTCGTCATCTGATTTATCTGGTTTCGATACGGGTGGTGCTAACGAGACATTCGGTGTAAAATGTCTTTCATACCTTTAAATAGACAAATCATCGAAAAAATTGTTACAAATAACCAACAATTTCTATTGGGAATAAAAATTCAGGTGCCATAGTAGGCAGAAAATAATAACAATACATGTAGGCTAGATATAATAACAATATATACATTTATACAGAGCACAGTTCCAGTATGGGGTCACGGTGGTTAAGTGAGTAAGATGATGGATCCCTACCCTGGAGGTCGGGTGTTCGATCCCTGCATTGGCTGAGAAAGTTCAACCAGTTTTTTTTTCAGGTGTCAGTGAGGGCTAGACAAGGACAGCTGTCTTGTTGTTCAGATATGATGAAAAGCCGAAGTTCCATGTACACATTGGTGTGCACATAACAGATCCCTTGGCAGTTATAATTCGATATAAGAGTATTGCATAGTGCTGCTGTCCGGGCTAAATTTCCCTTGTAGAACACTGTGTGGCGTATGCCCGTCTTCATCAGCTCAGTTTGGAGCAGAACAGTAGGACGTTAAACCCCATTTAATTTCATTTATCAAATATGTCACTGACCAAAAAGTCTGTTATAAAGTGCTCCATATATGTTAATAAGATTGTTGAAAGCCGTCACATTTTTGGGGTATGTTGAAATGACAGATCAGTTTAAATTGATGTAAAATAAAGTACAGGGTATTATGTAAATGGCGACAGTATCAAATACTCCACGACCAATCTATTCAGCTTAAACTCAGGTTATATTGTCATTTCTCTAGGTCACTGCTTTTTGTGACACCGGACTCTTAATCCTTTGTGACTGTTAACCATAGCGAAATGGGGAGCATAACCTTATGTAGTATTGAGTTATATGGCGTGACCCTGGCCAGTGGCCTCAGATGATTGTATAGACACCTGCTGTAGACAGATGGCCAGAAATCCCAATTGACTCAAGGCGATGAAGCAAAGCAGAGGCCATGTTGTTTTAAACGCCATCTAGATGTACGAATCGCTGTCGGAACAGGCGGAATATAAGAGACTGTAATCTCTATAATTTATAACATCCTTCAAAATTATCCACATCAACATGCCACAACTTTTACAAGCCTTCAGGCAAATAAAAGTCAAATCTTTGAAACGTTTTCTTAGTGCGTGTGGCTTAATAATGTGATTCAGTGTGTTTTTACCAAAGAAATGAAATTTAAAAGGATTTAAGTGTTCTGCACCAACTGAGCTTAGGAAGACGGGCATACCCCATCCAAGGTTCTGTAGAGACTTTGCCCGGACAGCATCAATGTATCATATAATGCATTCTGGCAACTTCAATTCTAAACTGTTATCGCACAACACTTCACCCGTAATTTGGAAAAACCTAGCAAGTCAAATTTTGGTGAAAATTGAGTTGGACCCATACATGGACCTAGTACACATTTATATAATTAATAGGTTTTTTCCTCCTTCACGGAAAAGGCTTGTAATTATCTACATCTAAAAAGACAAAATCAAACTGGTTATATATTCAGTAGCTTAACAAAACAGTTATCCTTTGTTTACTCAAAACTACATTCAACAGTGTTACTAGGTTTTTCCACATTACGGGAGACTTTGACCAATATGAAATGAAAATAGTACATGTATGGTTAACAGCCTACGCTACGACAGATTCTACCAATAGTACATTGCTATAGAATTTATTCAAAGAATGTATATTACTGGTGCATATTATTTATGTGTATTACTGGTGTATATTATTTATATGTATTATTGGTGCATGTACCAACATCTCATTTTTTAAACGTGGTAACAAAAATTACCATTTTCATATGACTGCTGCCAAATGTATAACCGTCACTGTGAAAGCAATGTTGTCTTAAAAACAAGCTGTTTAGATGGTTATTCCATCAGAAAGTTGTCGGCCAATACACATAACGTAGCAAGCCAATTTCCTTAATTTCTGTTTTCTTGTCAAACACTTGTATCTTTACGTATGCAATGCATTGTCGATGTACGTATACTAGTACGAACATCAAGATTTTAATTCATTTAACGTATGAATACAGTAAACAAATTATTGGTTACGTCAGCAGTCAGCAAACCCCTACTTCTGATAACATACAGGTGTGGGGATTGAAATGAAGTTTAACGGCCTACTGTTCTGCCCGGAATAAAGATGGGCATATGCCAAACAGTGTGCTATGAGAGAAATGTGGCTCGTACAGTGGCACTACAGCCTACTGTTGTCTCTTGCCAGGCCCTCAGTGCTACACCACTGACAACATAGGAATCGAACACGAGACGTCTGGGTTAGCGAGCCATTGTCTTACTCACTGAGCCACTTTGGCCCCATCATTTGACTTTGAGATGCTTATGAACATGTGCCATATATATAGAGAGAGAGAGAGAGAGGGAGGGAGAGAGAGGGATTTAACATCCACTCGACACAAACCAGGGACTAACATATGGTTTAATTTCATTTCAATAATTCGCTTGCGCGTAGGGGTCTTAAGCAGTGGGAGGAAACCGGAGTGCCTGGAGGAAACCCACGAGGTTGAGAAGGCGCCCCTATCTCCATGCCACATATGCTCACACCAGGGCTCGAAACCACAGCCGCAAGCCAGAGGTGACCGGCCAGGTAGAGGTCAAAGCGTGGCACTCTAGACCACTAGGCCATCCCAACCCCCCATGTGACGTAGAGACGGTTGCTCTAAATCATATGCCTGAAGTGTGTCCGTGTATATCATATACTTTTTGTACAGTAATAATTTATGTTTACATCAATGGTGAACTCTTTCTCCCATTTTTTCTTTCCTGCTAGAAAAAAAAGAAGCAAACTCCAATTTTAAACTTGATGTCAGTAAGTGCAATCCATATGGAAAAGTAATGAGCTTACGAAACAAACGTAGCTTGTAATGAATATTTATATATATACATGTATATATACGCAATCTGTTGATGCTATCATGTGACTTGATAAACTAGAAAACTACTTGTAGCTGTTAGCTGTTTGTAGGCTAGGGCAGGAATGAAAACTACTTATAGTATATACATGTACATGTAGCTTGTAGGCTAGGAATGGAATGTTTTCAACCACTCCACAACTTGAAATGGATTACATTACATACATTATATCATATATAACTGTATATTGAGAAAACAGAGCCGGCAAAATATTATATTACTCACCCACCCACCCCCAACCCACAAGTATGTAAAGCCTGATACACCTTCAAGACCCCCCCCCCCCTGCAATAAGAGAAGAGAGAAATTGGATTTAACGTCCACTCGACACAAACTAGGTTATTTTGGAACTAACATGTGCTTCCATTTTATTTCAACAATTCGCCTGCGTGTAGTGGTCTTTAGTAGTGGGAGGAAACCGGAGTGCTCGGAGGAAACCCATGAGGTTGAGAAGGCGCCCCTATCTCCATGTCACATACGCTCACACCAGGGCTTGAAACCACAGCCGCAAGCCAGAGGTGACCGGCGAGCTAGACCACTAGGCCAGCCCACCCCCCGCCCTAAAGGGAACTTTCTACAGTTCTGCACTGACTGGGGTAACGCCTGTGCGCTAGGAGGGGGATTTTTGCTGGGCAACGTAACTACAGCAAACTTTTATTTTGAATTCCAACCGTAAGCGTTTTTTGAATATATACACAGTTTTTTATCCCCAGATCTCCAATCCTCCCCTAAGGAAAAAGGGAAACCACGCTGGAAAATCCTGGGGAACTTGATCAGTTAAAAGATAGGATATGAACGATTAAGGAGGCCTGACTGAATTTATTGATGATGACTTAACGCAAATATTCTGATAACTGCTTTTACTGTTCTGCTTTTCGCCCAGACACATAGATATATGTTAGAATGAAGACAAGGTGAAAGAAAATTGAGAATTTTGCAGTTAATGTCATTAGCAGTATCTAGATCTATAAATAACTTGTATTTACATATTTAAGTTCATGAAGGTCAAGGACTATTGTGTAATAATATTATCAGATAAACTTTAAATGATATCAATTATAATCACATTATGCATAAACCATGGGACCTGGATAACAATTCTCTCTTTGTTTTTGTTTTTTAAAGTGCAGGTTATTTTGACATAGTGGATAGGAATAATTAATAGCAGTACAATAAAGTGAAATGTGGTTTAAACTTTAGTGCCCTAATGAAGACTAATACGTCATAAAGTGTGCTTTGATGAGAGAATTTTTAATACACCATACAGTGTGCTATGGGGGAACTTTTAATATATGTACGCCATACAATGTGCTATGAGGGAACTTTTAATACGCCATATAGTGTGCGATGAGGGAACTTTTAAGGGAACTTTTAATACGCCATATAGTGTGCGATGAGGGAACTTTTAATACGCCATATAGTGTGCGATAAGTGAACTTTTAATACGTCATACAATGTGCTATGAGGGAAATTTTAATACGCCATATAGTGTGCTATGAGGGGACTTTTAATACACCATACAGTGTACTACGAGGGAACTTTTAATACAACATACAATGTGCTATGAGGGCAAATCTACTACTTGTAAACCTGTGAACTGAGTTCACATCAGTTGATACAATGACACTCCTTATGATGTACAGTGTTCACCTGCCCCTGCTCCCAACTCTACTCCTTATGATATAAAGCACACACACTAGGCAATTTAAGCATATTAAATGTAATAATTTACCTTTCTGATTCCGAATATGGTATAACTCTTTCTGGATGTAATAAAACTGGTGGACCAGTGTGTAAATATGACGGTAATATACCAGTTAACCTGAAATATCAAAATATAAACACATCGTTATTCTTGAAATCTCTAATTATTATTTCAGGTATAATTTTGTGAAATGGATAATCAAGGCTAACTCTCGGTTATCAAGAACCGCTGGTACGACAATGAATGATTTACAATATCTTCAAACAGTCACAACTCCTCTCAGAAAATAATTGGAATGAAATTTTCCAAACATTCATTATCTATTGTATCTTTTTTATTTATATAGTAAGAACACATAGCTCTTTTATCTCAATCTTACATAATGTATCTTTCTCCCGTCAAAAGTCAAAACCTAGTAACTCACTGTTTCATCAAAATTGAGTAAGGACCAAATTTGTAGTTATTAGGGTATATGCTTACTGTTGTTGTACTAGTTATTCCAATCTTTTGATTTTGTAAGCAGTTACACCCATGACACAACCTAGCAACTTCGTTCATTTGCCTAGTATGCCACGGAAAAACCTAGTAACTCAATAATCAAATCAATGGATAAGCTGGGGTCTTAATATTCATTCATTGCGTTTTCCTTTGTTTTCCCAAAATAAGAAAAACATGAGTTACTTGGGGTTGCCTTTTGACAGGAGCTTTATACGACTTCTTTCCTTTTTTATAAAATATGTAAATGTATCTATATATATACATGTATATAGATACCACGACTGATTAGTATTGACTAATGTGCCAGAAAATTGCCATTATATATACATTAAGAATCCAAGGTTCTACCTGTGTAAAAAAAAAAACAAAAAAAAAACAGCACGCAGCTCAGATGATCATTTAGAAACAGCATGACTTTAACAAACTGACGTGACGAGAGAAGCGTATTTATTGATCAAACGATCATGCTTTATTTGTGCAAGTCAGAGAATAATAATTCATAAACTATTGATACATAATTATCCTTCGACAAACATGCTTCATCTAATAACCTCTGATACGCACACCTCTTAGTCTCTCTCCTTCATTACATGTTAATGTACATACAGAATTACCTAATGTTTGCAAAAGGTTGCGGTAACAGATACAGACAGATAGAAAAGGTCATTAAGGGTTCGCCAACGAAATAAATCTACAACAATCGGACGTAAATAATTGTCTAATTTATTGATACATGTACTAATGAAGTTGTTCTTTTCTCAGTGAACTTTTTTCAATCAGAAAATGTCTGGTCATTGGGAAGTTTATAATCATCTGTTTCTTCTAAAACTGATTTATCCGTGATGGAACTGTTTCACCTTTTAAACCAAAATAAGAATCTATCTTTCGGCCACATTAATTTGAATTTCCATTCTTTAAAAAAAAAGATAAAATTTCCTAGGGGAAAAAATAAATTTATATTCCAAAATGTTCAATAGCTTTTAGTTTCAAATTTTAAAGTAGTAAAAATTTAAGCAAAACATCTTTCATGTTAAAGTGTTTTTTTTATTTCAGTTATTTATCCCGAGAGAAAGAAACTAGGTCATTTCGAGACTAACATATGGTTGGTTCAATTTTATTTCCATAATCCGCTTGCGTGTACATGTAGTGGTCTTTAGCAGTGGGAGGGAACCAGAGGACTCGGGAGAAAACCCACGAGGTTGGACAGGCGACAGGCCAGTTGACTCAATGACAGACCTTATGATACAACCCTCACATGTTAACTATTCGGTCATCCAATCCTCCATATCCTGGAGAACATAAAATCAAGTTGGTGCTGCCTTACTGTTACTGATCCCACTCTAATTTTTTTGCCTAAATAACCGATCTTAAACTTTTTTTTTCTCATTTCCTTTGTCCTATAAATCAGTCTTGACTTGGTTTTCCACAGACAAAGTCTATCACTGGATTTTTGACATTTACACCAGTCTGAATCCGCTTTATTTATCAGAACCGTACGCAGTAATAATTTACCATATTCAAACCGTTATGACAGATATAGAATACAAGTATCCATCTACATGTAGGTCATCAAAATATTAATTAACTTGTTCATTTAGTGCATTGTCTTAAATTTGTAGGTTTCAATTAGCTTTGGGCACGTGCATTTCCTTACTTTTAGTGGATAAATCCTGTTTTGCTGTAGGCTATATGTGTGTATAATTAACTGGCTGTCTGAATTGGTCGACTTACATGTACGTTAGAGCACACTTACTTTTCATAGATAATTCCCGTTTTCATGTAAGATATATAAGATATATATAATTAACTGACTGTCTGTATTGGTCGACTTAAACTTGGTGGGTTCAGCTAGCTTAGATCTTGCTTTTGTTATGTTATAGTTCCTGCATTGGGGTACACTACATATACCAACATCTGTCCGACACTCGGTAGTCCACGGTCAGTTAGTGATCCATAGTACACTTGTACTTGTAAATAATATAAAAATAACTAAAAGTACACTTACCCTTCTCTCATAATAGCAGGGGCTGGCATAAGTTTGCCATCTTTAATAGCACTGAGAACGTTAGGAGCCCAGGGTTGGAAGGCTGAGACAGTTCGCATACCGGCATCCTGCCAGGCTGTTACCTCTCCCGGAGATAAGCACACGTCACCCTTTAATCGCTTCTGTAAAACACTATCACTATCAGGACTCTGAAATAAATACGAGAAAACATTTAATGAAATAATCAAACAGATTAACGCGCGTTTCAATCTGATAAAATACACATCTATATTTTGTTTCGTTTTTTATACTTTCGATGACCTACATGTACATGTATATTACATGAAGTTCTGACTGGTTGTAGCAATAGGTCACGTCAGAGGCCATACAAGCGGCTTTTGATCAAATGATGTCAGACATTTGATGAACCAATCAGCAATGATGTTTCTAGTGGATTACCCACAGTTTCTCAACAATCATCGACAATATACACTTGTCTATATGGTTATGTTTTAAGTATTTTAAATGTATGTGTCTTTCCTATTGTATGGCGTACCTTACCTATATATCCTTTTTGTATTTGTTTTTCTATTTATTTTATTTTTATACTTGCTTTTATATCTATATTGTAAAGCGCACTGGAGCACAGTACTGTGGAAGTGGCGCTATATAAATCCTTAATAATAATAATAATAATCGACCAAAAAATCTGATTCACAAATGGTTAAAATAGAAATACAATACCCTTCAAATGGAAGTATGGAATCATTCTTTAACATGATGTATTCAAAATTGTAAGGTTTACACAATATAAATGGAGAAACAAAAGGTGTATGAATTAGAATTTCTCTTTCAACTTGTATTACACGTTGTTTGTGTTTTTTTCAGTGTTTACCAGTATTAGACTCGAGACAGGTGTGCAGGTAAATTACGACCAATCAAACATGACCTGGTATTTATGCGTCTGCCGTCTACACCTCTACTTGATTGCATATAAGTGTGTTTATTTTCGTCAGTTACACAAACAAATAAATGAAATGTAAGGCAAAGGGGTTGAATATCCTACTGCTTTGCTCCGACTGGGCTAATGAAGACGAGCATATGCCATTCAGTAAGCTACGAGGGAAAGTTTCCAAAACTGTGGTGTTTGAGTCTGGGTTCTTTTACACACAATCGTTGTCCCATCAGCAATAGTTAGGGTTTGAAAGCAGGGCCTTCTCATTAGCGAGCCTGCACCCTTTACTCTGAGCCACCATGGCACCTATGGTAATGATTTAAGTAAATAAATAAACTTACTAAGAGCAGACGCCTGATATTTTTTTTAAAATTGATTTAAAAGGTGAGTAGTCAAGTTATGGGTAGAGCTGTGTGGTTACACTTAAATGAAGTGAACGCAGACGCCACTATTATTGTAATAGTATTAATATCGGCAAGATAAAATACCCTGGTGTTTATTCAAAGGGAAAGCCAGATGACGTCTGCCGACATTTTATATTAATCTTTAAGTCAATTGGTCTTCATGGTAGCAGATAAACTTGTTTTTTTAATACCAAACAATTAAACACTTAACATACAGATGTTACAAGTAGTCATGTCGACTAATTTGTAGAACATTTGTTCTCATTGGGCTGCAACAGCGACGAACAATGGTCTCGGAGCTGGTCTCAGAGCGTGTTAATATTAGTGGTAATATTAGCTTTTCTATAAATAATTAACGTATGTCCATGACCGTATAACATGTCTCCTTCTGCATTACATTTTTGAACGCGCTGTATCATACGGCCTGCCATTGGGTCAACAGGCGTGGTTTCGAATCCCAGGCTGTACGTGGCAAGGAGTAGGGTCCCCTGTCCAACCTCTTGAGTGTGGGTTTTCTCCGAGTATTTCGGTTTCCTCCCACTGCTAAAGACCCCTACGCGCAAGCTAATTATTGAAATAAAATTAAAAACCATATGTTAGTCCCGAAATGACCTAGTTTGTGTCGAGTGGACGTTAAAACCCATTTCTCTCACTCTCTCTCCATTACATTTAAAATGTTATTAATTCAAACAGAAGTGGTGGAGTTCGGTCAGCAAATGGTTTAAAACATGCGTATCAGATCATAAGGTCTGTTTAGACATAGGCGTACGGGGAAATTTTTGACTGGGGGGGCGGTGGTGGTTGGTGCCCAAAAATATAGATAAGTTCTTAGTATGTTACACAATAACAATCATAGGCATACTGACTCAATGACAGTTAGGGGGGCAGAACCCAAATTGCCCGAAAAATTTTCGGGTTTACAGACGCACCCCCCTCAAGAAAATTTTGGAATATTGACGGCTGTTTTCCTTCTATTTCAACCTGTGAAAAAAGCAACTTCAAAGTGATCAAATTTAGCTTAATTAGGGTAACTTCAATTTGGTCAAATACAGTCCACCTGCTGACCTGAATTCTAAAAACAATCAATCGTCGCAGAGTATGAAGGCCTCACCCTCCGGAGAAAAATTTCTGCTATTCTAGCCCATGTCAGTAACTCCAAAAGTATCCAATGGTTTTGTAACCGAAATCCTACTCCGAATTCCAACCATCCAACCAGACTGTTGTAGTTGCATTTACAAATACTAATCGATGCCCGAAAACTGTCGCACAAAGTAGAATGGGCTGAATGACTCCAGACAAACTGTTTTAATCCATAGTCGACTCAGTACAAATTCGTTGTTGTCAATTAAAAGAAAAGTAAAATTAGTGTTTTAGGGCTCAAGGACAGTTAGGGAAGCAAACTAAACAGAAATTCAGGTTTACAGACAGCTGCGCCTGTTTTTTTCGATAGGCGAAGAAGCAGAGTTGACCTTGATAGACCTCCCAAGAAAATTTTGGAATATTTGACGAAACGCGTTTTACTGCTATTCCAGTCAGTAAAATTAGTTTTTTATTAGATTTCGGGCTAAGTAGGTGAAATTTTTTTTCACACTTTATCTGCCTGCCCGAAAAGTCAGCTTGCCCGAAAGTTAGGGGGTCAATGTTGATTTAAATTGACAAATTATTCGTGTTTTCAATGTTGAAGATTTTGGATGATATTGAGTTAGGGACTTAGCTACTTTAATATTATTAATACAAAATATAGGTTCACATACCAGGCCTGTAGGATGGAAACGAAGTGTGCAGATTCTTTTACAAAGCTAACGGACTGAGTACCGACTATATTTCGGATGCGAATGCTGCTAAGGGTGTCTATGTTTTTATTTAACTAAATCACGTATGAATAAATATGCATTTTAAGTGATTCTAAGGAGTTTTTACCAAATAAAAAAAAGTTCAATTTTTATTTGAAGGCCCATGACAGGTTCTACAATATCTCTTTTGCGATGAATAAGTTCTTGATTTCTAAGTCATCAATAAAAGAGAACTAAATTTTATTTACTTGTAATATTCACAACTAGAAACAGTTGTTTATGTAACTGTAAATCGTGGCTTACTGTACTGCAAACAAAAGAGGGTTCGAGTCATAAGATTTCTATTTAATTGCCTAACTAAAGACACTCTGAATTTAAATTCGCTGTTAAATTGGACACATTCAAGAACACAATATTTTTTTATACAACTTTTACAAAGCACAATTGTGTGCCCAAATTTTCCCAGCATTTGGTGCCCAAAATGGGGGGGCGGCTGCCCCCCCAGCCCCCCAAGCTCGTACGCCTATGTGTTTAGAGGCATGGTTTTGATTCCCTGCTTGTACGTGACAATCAGTGGGGTCGTCTGTCTTAAGACCCCAAGGGAGTTATTGAAATTAAATTAACATATACATGTATGTTATTTCACGAAATTTTTAACTAAGATAAAATCCAAATTTTATTAATTTGTTAGGATAATATGAGATTGATTTTAGTGCTTAGCCAATCATAATTACATGTAAAGTACATGAACATGTATCTAGTGTATATCTAGCACTAATTTGACATCAAATTGAAGTATCTAGTATATCTAGCACTAATTTGACATCAAATTGAAGTATCTAGTATATCTAGCACTAATTTGATATCAAATTGAAGTATCTAGTATATTACTAGCACTAATTTGATATCAAATTGAAGTATCTAGTGTATATCTAGCACTAATTTGATATTAAAAGAATGTGAAAGAAATTTGTGCTAGATACACAAGCCCCAATAACACTCTTATCTTAACACACCTAATTTGAAAAATTGGAAAAATTCAACCAATTGATTTGAAAAGTCTAACGTAAACCTTTTCAAATGTGACTTGGATTTTAAAATTTTTTCGAACCCTCTGGACAAATAAAATAGGTTGTAATGGATAATTTACACAACAGGTAGGACATTTAAACATCTAGTACTTAGAATAAGGGTATTATTTATTTTCTGGAGCTACAAAGCCAGCAAGAATGTTATTGTTATTGTCCCTTTAAATAATACATGGGTTACAGTGGATGTTAAACCCCATTTCTCTCTCTCTCTCCAAAGTAAATTTTTCAAGTTTATTCTCTTCAGGAGATTACTACTAGCAGACGGCATTGATCAAACATTAAGGCAGACGAAGTGTAGTTTTAGTTATCTTCGTTATGTCATGTAGGATTTACAACCACTGACCTATATCTTTAACGTTAAAGTAGCAGTATACGCTTCCTATAAATAAATAAACATTTCTACTATCGAACAGGGTTATGTAGTTTTTCTTAAATTTGACAGTTTAAAGTAGGTCTAGTCATTGGCCGAGTTAATTTGTGCATCTCGATTATCAATGTAGATTTTCCTAAATTTGGCTCACAACTGTACATCGTGTTAATTAAACGGATTATGCAGTTTTTTTTAAAATTGAATTTCGTAAAACTATACTAACAAAGCCTCAAGTTTAAAGTACATGTGAAACCAGGTCAACGGCCATGGTAATTTGTGCATTACACTATTTTTTTTTGTTTTCCCTTACAGCCAAATATGGCCAGACAGGAGACTTCAGGAGACTTTGGCTTTGAACAATCCTTGAGAGATTGTGATGCTTACTCATTTAGTAAAATAGCCAACCACTGTCAATTTCTTCATTCAGATCGTGATATAAACAGACTCCTTAAAATAGCATTATGCAAGAGCTAAATCTGTGGATTACAGGTCTTTCTTTAGGCCGGAAATGTTATCTAAATAATCAATTAGACATTAATTAACTTATCTAGACCATAATATACTATTGATGTCAAGGCGAGCTTTCGATGTTGGCGGATTAAATTCCTTATATGCCGCTTAACAGTCATTGATAATTAAATCAATCTAGTGGATAATCGAGACTATGCTGTTTATATTAATGATTTTAGTAATGATGACCGAGTCTTATATGAATATTTCACTCGCTTCGTTCTCGGCTAATAGTGGATCAATTTGACTGAAATTTTCAGCAAATTACCTTTACATTATCTAGTTTTTAACTATTATAGTGAGAACTGCCAACTCGTTATCTAATCTCCCATAAGATATCTTTAAAGCATGAAGAACAACAATTTCTAGCAGTTAGCAAAGGCGTTTTATAGCTGAGGCGCTGGAGGCGCCAGCCTCCTCGCGAAAAAAAATCAAAGAAGTTGAACAAATAAAACGGGAGAAAAATGCTAAAACCGATGAGAAAAATGAAATGTACCCTAGTTAGGGAGGGCCCTAAAGGCAGACAAAAGGGCCCCTAGTCTGACAAAAGGGCCCCTCTGGCTAAGGGAAAGGGCCCCCCGAGTCCGAGTCAATTGTTTTCTTTATATTGTTACTGTCGAATCCACTACTGAATGAGAATGCAGTCATTGCACTGGTATGAAAATCATCAATCAAGACACGACCCCCCACCCCGGACCCCCGCAAAAGAGGGCCCTCAGAATAGTATAGCCTCCGCCATGATAAACCTTAAAATGCCACTGACAGTTAGACTTGATATTGAGCTCCTTCGTGTATGTTAAAAAAAAAAATAATGATGTTAATTTACATAAACATATATCTATGTAAATCAATTTTTTTACAGAAAGATTTTCCTGGTACAACCATAAATTTTTTCTTATGAATATCATTATTAATGTGACGTGATGAACTTTCAAGAAGCCATTCAAAAATAGATTACATTTCCAGTTCGTGACGGAGGTTGCATAATAATGACATTAACAACAGAATACGTTGTAGGCCACAAGAATTAAATTTCATTTTCTTCCGTTCTCGATAAACAATAACCCATTTGAATGACATGAACAATGTTTCAAAATTTTGAATAAAATACTTTGAGATAGAGAGATAGATAGATAGAGAGAGAGAGAGAGAGAGAGAGAGAGGGGGAGGGTTAACCTCCACTCCACACAAACTAGGTCATTTTGGTTCTTACATTTGGTTGAATTCTATTTCAGTACTGCACTTGGACAGAGGGATCTTTAGCAGTGGAAGAAAGCCGGGGGGACCTGGAGAAAACACACAAGTCACATACACCCTGGGAATCCAAACCACGCCAGTTGATTCAATGGCAGACCTTATGATACAGCGCGCATGTGCTGACCATTCGGCTATCCACCCCTAACCCCCTTGTGTTTTTAATCAGATTGCAGAAGAACAGAAAATCAACTTTGTGTGGCCTAAGGCTTACGGTAAATCTAAATATCAGATGAGGTAAGACACAATAATATTACCTAACATTTCCTGTCCAGAGTTAATCACTGGTATAAATCACACTCAGAGGTAGCAGGAAGATATGGTCAATATGACTAGCCTGTTCACCTCATCAAACTAATAACATTACATCATGTTACAAACATGGCTAACATCAAACCCTCATCCACCATGTTTACACCCAAGACAGATTAATGGACGAACAGATACATTTATCTTGACCAGAACCAGACGATCTGTTTATCTAAAAGACTGCTGGTCAATTCAGCTTGAAATCAAAACAATGACAGGACTTCTGCATTATGTAAACTAAACACCATTTGACAAGCAGATTAGCAATGAGCACACAGAAACTATTTACTTTAAGAAGCGATCTGTCCTGAATAAATTATGAGGTTTTAATCTAAGACTAAATAAACCTTTATATCTCATTACCTTTGAAAATAGAATTGAAATAAATACTTAACAAAATTCTGGAAGTATACTTCTTGTTTTCAACTAAACTTGTTGAAATCATAAATTAAAATGTCAACAAGCTTCGAGTCTGTTCTTAAGTGGATCTAATCCTAGAGAGACAGCCTAAAATTTTGTATGGAGATTAAGCCAACCCCTTACCTACTTCACTCTGCATGTTGAGGAATAATGAACTTTCTGCACCCAGTACAAGTGGAAATAAACAAATTCGACAAGTTATTCGAAACACTGCAGATGGCGCTGCAGATGGTGTATTTTTAGAAATCTCTCCATTCACCATTCCAGCAAATAAAACACAATATGATGCCCATTTTAAACACGATTCACAACTGGGTGATTTAAGCAATTCTTATTTTTATCCGAAGCAGATTAATGTTTGAAGTGCTAGAAATGTTTGGGTCTGGTTGGTTCTTAAATGATAACCGGCCATTTCTAAACACATGCTGGTCTGGCAAGGTTATCAGACCAATAAAAAATCTTTTTACAGGGCAAACAATATCTGATTATACTCGTCGTTAACCTTTAAAACCAACTGGTGATATCCACCATTGCTAATATAATCTGAGTCAATTAGCCCAGATCGGTCCCAAGATTCAGCTCTCCGTTGACCGTGTGATCAGTATGCTAATCTTCAGGTGGTTTTTTATGACCTTCAGTATTGGCCGTGTGAGGCTGGTTAGATAGCGTGGCTAGCAGGCTTGTTTTTTTTATAGTAAAGCTTATCATATTTAGACAGAAATAGCCGTTAGGTGTTGGATCTACTCAGATCTATGAGGCCTACGATCATATTAAAGGGTGGAGTAACCTAAACAACATATTTGTGGCCAGACGGGTTATAATTACACTACATTGTTGTCTAAAGAGAACCAGACGCGATGATTTGACCAAAATTTCATAAATTCTCTCAGTACCATACTAAAATTATGGACAAATATACGGCTTCCAAAGGTTTATTTTTTTCATCGAAGCTGTGCAACAATAAGGAAACGGTTCGTCACTTCAACATACAAAGATAGAGTCTTAAGTGAGTAGTCATTCGGATGGAACAAAAAAAATGAGGTACATGCAAGTAAAAGAACCCATGAATATTTGAATCAAATGAAGATTAGCTGTTTGCTGCAGAGAGAGAGAGAGAAAGAGAGAGAGAGAGAGAGAGAGACATTGTTTAGCTCTACTCACACCAATTAAGTAATTTTATTTCAATTTTTCATCTTTAGCAGTGAGCAGAAACTGGCAGTCCCAGAGCAAACTCACAAGGTTGGACAGGCAACTCTACTCCTGTTGACCCAATTACAAACCTCAGGATCTAAAACACAGGCTTACGCCATTTGCACGCCCCAACCCCACCCTGCAGGACTGAATTGGACAATCTGTAAACAGTAACATACTGAATCACAAGGGCAGGATGTTTATTTGGTGTTACACAATGTAATGTTAGCTATTTCATAAGATGAATAATTCTGATAAACAGTTTCTTTACAACCTGATCCTGTGTTGTAAGAAAGGAAATGTGTTATTTATAAAGTATCTCTTACCAGTGGTCTTATTCATGTTAGATCTAATCTCGTTCTAAAATAAAATATCTACTTTATAAATCAGCCATAAATCAACGTCTGGAATGTACGAATAACCAGAAACGTGCACGCAGGTTTTTTCATTCTCCATTATTTTTCTGAAATAAGTAGCCAAATAAATCTAACCGATTTATTTACTGTATGTCTATGGGTTGTTTATGTGCTTTTTTAAATGCACTAATCTTTGGGATAGAACAAAAAATGTAATTCCACCAGTACATGTAACAAGAAAGTACAGAGGAGAGTACGAATAAACACCAGGGAAGAAATACTCACACAATACACACCTAACCACAGACATAAAATTACCGTGAGGTTAATCTATAAATAACTAGAAGTACGCTGTTAATGAGACATTAAATCCAGTAACTTTTTACGTAAATAACCAAACCACTCAACGAAAAGTCTACTTACTAAATTTAGATAAACATAACCCTTCTATTTTCATTCCGCTGTGAAAAACAAGACTAAATATGATGTGTATTATGACTATAGAGCGAGTCAATCTGTAAACGTTTATTTATCAAAAACTGAAAACTAATCATAACGTTTGGGCCATTTGCAGACATGATATCGAAAATAATAAAACATTGTCTTTCATATTAATATCTGTCAATAAACCAAATAATTTGATTATTTTCATTTCATGTCGACATGTTAAAAGTCGCTGTGATGTCTTTGTATGTATCCTTTGTTTGTTTCATGTATATTTCAATTATTTTTATTTGTATATGCACTAAAATCTTGTGCATGTAAGGTTTTTTATGCCATAAAATTTCTTCTATTAGAGAGATTTTGAATGTCATTCTGAAAATCATTCTTTCCATTCAGTATTTACAAAAATATGATGAATGGACTATTTTACATTATTCAACACATTTTGCAGAAAATCAAAAATAAAGTAAGCCTATCCTCCAGCCTCTGCTTTCAAGGAAGCATTGCCATCCTACTCTACTTCCTTTATTTTTTTTTTGGGGGGGGGGGGATGGCCTAGTGATCTAGGGTGCCGCACTTCGACCTCTAGCTGGCCGGTCACCTCTGGCTTGCGGCTGTGGCTTCGATCCCTGGTGTGAGCATAATAATATGTGGCATGGAGATTGGGGCGCCTTTTCAACCTCTCCGGTTTCATCCCACCGCTAAAGACTCCTACGCCCAAGCGAATTATTGAAATAAAATTAAAACCATATGTTAGTCCCAAAATGACCTAGTTTATGTCGAGTGGACGTTAAACTCCATTTCTCTCTCTTTCTCCTTTATTTTGCCATATAAATATATCATAACAATATTATTCGATCAACAATTTAGAACCCTTCAAGTTCAGACTTGTAAAAACAATAATATTTCAAGCGCTAATTGTAAATATTGATATGTAAAAGGTTCAATACGTCTGTACCAAGTAAATTAGACTCGGCTTAAGTGAATAGATTCTGTTAACAGACTACTACTATAGAATCAATGTTTTAGCGGAATGAGACCACTATTATATGATGAATATCAAACAAATTTCGCAAGTGTTTAATACTCTGATCAATATTCTTACATAGAAATCAAGTGGCAAATTAACCCTTTAAATATATCAACACATACAAAACGGCAGATACAACGTCTCTACATGTACTCACACCAACCCTGATAATGAAGACAATTAAGGTGTTTCAATGAGGGACATTTTGCCTGAGCAGTGGGATATGAAGGTTACTAGTCATAGAATTCAAAGTGTTAAGTCAATACAATGTTTCTTTTAAATGCTTGCCAGCGTAAGAGAACTACGCTTTTCCTTGCTATGCCCTTGCTGAAAAATCCTAAGAAACTTTTTCAGGTAACACAGGATCAAACCCAGGAACTACTAGTATGTTAGATAACGCCTTACCGACTGAATCACTGTGGCTTTATTTTATGAAATGGCCTGATCCTTGTAAGCTGTTCAAAATATGTTAGCTTACGCTTAACCCACTGAGTCACTGTGGCTTTATTTTATGAAATGGAGAGGGAGAGAGAAATAAAGATTAACCTCCCCTCAACACAAAATAGGTCATTTCGGGACTAACTTATGGTTTAATTTTAACAATTCGCTTGCGCGTAGAGGTCTTTAACAGTGGGAAGAAACTGGAGGACCCAGAAAAAACCCATGAGGTTGGACAGGCGACCCTTCTCCTTGTCACATACAACGGAGATTTGAAACAACACCAGTTTATGAAATGGCCTGATCTAAGTAACTCGATCATAGAAGTCAGTAACATGTATTTGCGTTCTTCTCTTCTCCCACGCATTCTATTTATTGGTTTGGCATGGATAACAGTACACAATACCCAGTCATAGGCAAATAGACATAGATACAATAAACACATACATGTACTGTCCAACATATTCACCACAGACATAAACCACAAGCTGGAGAGAGAGAGAGAGAGAGAGAGATGGTTTTAAAATCCACAAGACAGAGAGAGAGAGATATTTTAACATCCACAAGAGAGAGAGAGAGAGGGGTGAGAGAGAGAAATGGTTTAACATTGACGAGAGAGAGGAATGAAAGAGAGAGAGAGAGAGAGAGATGTTTTTAATGTCCACGCAACACAAACCATGTCATTTCAAGACTACATGTAACACATGGTCCGTAAATAAATCTGCAGTGGGCGGAAATCAGAGGACCTAGAGAAACCCCCAAGACGTATAACAGGCATACCTACTCATTGTCATGTTCAAGATGGGAATCGAAACCATGCCACTTGAATCAATGAGAGACCATAGAATGTAAAGTGCACTTGTAAGTCCATCCCACCTCTCTTACATGTATATCAAATGGAAATGTGATATGAATGATAATATGAACAATAGCGTAAGAACGGATGGAGGGGTGCTGTGTGTAGGCAGGACTGGAAATAACGGTTTTAGATGTACCTAACAAAATGTCAGGCACCAATAAAATAGTACCTGACATTTTCATCTTAGTGCCGGACATGTATTAATAATATCAGCAAAAAATACAAATCAGTGCCGGACAAAATGACAGTGACAGTTGCCTTATTTCCAGGCTTGGTGTAGGCATTGGGGGGGGGGGGGGCACCAGCCACCCTCTTCCATACATTTATCAACCATTCAATGACAAGCAGAAGAAGAGGCAAGAACAGCAGATCTTAAAACGCGAATAATAATGTGAACCACGGCATAAAAGAGGGGGAAAGCCAACAGATTGTTCAAATTTGCTGTTGGTCAGTAAATAAAAGCAGAAGTGAGATAGTTTGACCGTCTGCACTGGGTTACCCTGTCATAGATTAACATACGACTATACTTGTCTATCCACTCCATCTAATATCCATCAACTCAACCATTAACAGAGTCCTGCTGACCCTCGGCTAATAGTAGGCTTAATTACTAATGACTTATTTTGATGGCCATCTTTGGTCCAAATATAACAACGCAAGACATTTGTATGTCTGCTTAGCTTTGCGATAAAATCGGGAGAAATTATTAGAAATTACTTGTCCATGAATAATGAATCATCTACCCCACTTGATACTAATAGAACTATTATAGTCGACATTTATATTTTACATTTCAATACAAGTCAATGAATCTCTACCATACATTTGTACAAGACAAACTTTCTCATGGCATATGACTAAACTTTTACTGCTTTTAATTGTCCTTGAATATTCATTTATTTATAAGCCAATCTGAGATCATATTACATTCCTTATTCCCATCAAAAGTGAGTAATAACCTTCTCTTTATTGATAAGTACTGGTAGTAAACATGTTTTTCATTTCTCTTCAATTAATACAACAATGTAACAATATCTCGACAGATCTCGACAGAATATAGAATCTAATTAAAAATGATTGTTCAAAACAGAGAGAGAGAGTGGGAGTGGGAGAGAGAGAGAGAGAGTTTAAGAGAGAGACCATTAAGCAAAAACTAGGTCGTTTCGAGACTAACTTACGATTCAGCAGTTTCAATGGGCCTCTTTTTTAATCTGACTGAACCCTAGCCAAAGATTATCTATGATGATGTTATTTGAGGAATTATGAATCCCTTTTAGAGAGAGAGAGAGGGAAAGAGAGAGATAGTTGAAGGCTAGTAAGCACATACTAGGTCATTTCGAGACTAACATATGAATCAACTTCAATGGGCCTCTGTTTTAATCAAACTGAAGCCTAACCGAAAGATTATACAATGTTGATAATTTGATCCTTAATCAAATCTTACATAACCAATTTCAGAACATTTCATCATGGATTCAATATTGTCTGAGTAATGGAAACATCAATAAGCAGACATTAAAAGGCAGACCCCAACAAAATTATACGTATGCACAACAATATGATGCCAAAGTTAATCAAGTTTTTCTGGACAATTACATAATTACTGATAAAAATGCATTTTCATTAAGTAACAAAAGTACAAAAATCCATTACTATCAAAATAACCGACTACATGTATCTATTGCTTTATTCTTAACTGGATACTGGATATGGTAAATAGAATTACTTTCTAAACGCATATCCGACATTGCTTTAAATAAACATTAATCAATGCCATAAATATGTTTTTAAACAGCAATAGGATGGACATCCCATTGCAAAGAAATTACTCAAGGAATTCAATTCAGCGTCTGTAAATAGAATCATTAATCAGACATCGACTTGCTTTTCGACTTTATCCTGTTATTCATTAGCCCAGTTTGTCCAGAAAAGTTGGACCTCAAACCCTCGTTGTTCCATTTCAATGCATTTGCTTTCCGAATATTCTTTTATGCCCATATGTACAAATGGCCGAATAAACGCACGAAAGAACTAAAGAAATATACATGTATTCTGGCCAATCGTGTAAAAAGTGCATTGAATATATTCAAGGTATCGTAAAGGATTAAGTGAAAGGATTTCTTTGGTTTAACAAAAGAATATTTGTGCTAGTTGACCCATGTTATACAAGCGGCCTAGTAACAAACCACAAAACCTCAAGCACTGACTGAACCAGAGTAATTTGTACAGTCACTTCAATATCTTTCAGTGTTGTCGATTATTAGCAGACTTATTGAAGTGTAGGTTAGCCCCGGCATTCCTGACCAGTTTCAACACACTGTCAGTATAAAGTCATCACTCTGCAGTCACGAGATATTCCAGCCACACAAAATTACATCTTAACTCCTGGAATAATTTCAGCCCATCAAATTTTGTCTATCATTTCTGTCAGTAATAGTTTGAGTAAATAATTTGAGAGTATTTAGAAATCTCAATCAATTTGGCAGCTGACAATTCAAGATTTACACTAACTGTTTTGTAATAGTGGGTTAAAACCCTGGGTCTGGCCCCGTTGAGATTGTCTCAAATTACTGACGACTGACAGACCATTAGTGGTTCCAGTAACAGAGAATGATACATGGACTTTGGAATTCTTTTCATAATCTCCATTTGCATTTTTGGATAATTTATAACTTATTAAATCCACAGTATATACATGTACAAATAAACTATAACACATACTTATGGAATAACAGTTACTGATTTATTTAGGCGACGTTTAAGAGTATTCTCTCAACATTTTCAAGCAAGTACAGTAACAAATGTGTAGGGCAATTATATATAGGGAAGCAATAACAACAATTCCGAAACCATGCATGACAACAACAAGATCAAAGGCATAATAATAACATTTCAAATATTTGTTTCTTTCAGTTTAGGTTTAAATATAAAACAATGCCAAAAAAACAATATTATGAAAAGTGTCAAAATAATTTGTGTGTTCAAGCCTTAAACTCTTTGCCCATAATTTGTAAGCCTCTGAGGTACTACCACCCACATTTATTGTTGTTACGGTTACGACAATTTATCTTTGTTATGTCTGAGCCTAAAGCTATTACAACATGTACATAGTCTATCTTGTGTATAAGTCAAATTAGCCTGTAGCATTTTAAAATCAAATTTTTATCATTGAAAGTGGGAAATACACCCTGTACATAATTTTTCACAATTCTTTTTTATTAAATAAGAAAGGTGACTTTGGGGTTATTTTCATATTTATTTATGTTGCCTTATTAAAAATTAAAACATTTCTTTATCCAATTACATTTATTATAATTGATGTTGACAATTTATTTGAAATTTTTGTCCTAAATCTAACCCAAATGAATTGTGGTGAACAAGTGCTTGATAACATGACCCAGCTTTCGACCAATCAGAATAGAGCTACAAGGAATCCATGTTTTGGGTTCTTTTTTATCTCTTCAAAGAAACACTGTTTCGGGTTTAATTTAGCAGGATCTCATCATATTTCTAGTTGACAGACAAAATAAGTGCATGCTAAATTGACCCAGCTTTTGGCCAATCAGAGGAGAATTACATGTGATCCATGTTTTTTCCGTCAAAGATTTTTGGATGGAATTAACGGAACATGGTAATAATATTCCACAACAGAGCAAATAAGTACAAGCTAATAGGTCCATTTTACAACCATTCCGACAAAATATGTTTTCTGGAAGATAAAAACAGAGTAGCCCATATAAGGGAAGAGTTGAAAGTGACCTGATGGCACTGGTCGGTTCACATCAGGTCATGCATGGTCTTCAAGTCTCAAGGTCACATCACATAGTTGACCAGCCAGAACTTGGGATAAATACTGCCAAGACACATAGTTGACCAGTCGTAAGGATAAACACCTTGAACAGCCACAAAGATAAACACAGCCAAGACAACGTCAAAAATGGAAACAAATCACTGAACCACGACCAACCACTAGTTTAACGCACAGACATCATTTTGTAGCTGGTTTGCTTGAAATAAACAAAATGTTTGTCAGGAATAGATGTCAACAACTCGCGAATGTAGCCTCTATAAAAACCACGGTGATGGCCTTAACAACCGCCTCTTCAATACATGTTCAACACAAGACAAAACATTGTATTATTTATTGCAAGACAGATTTTCATAATTACGGTTTTCTCTGATTGAAAAAACCCCTGTTATTTATTGCTTGTTTTCGACTCGTATACAAATTGGTGTTTAACACATTTACATATCGTAAGATTTATAGAGGCCTCGTTATTCCGTTGGGAATAAAAACTAAAAGACTATCCTCCGTTTCATACGTGTAATCTTTTCATTTTTACATCCAGTGAGATCAAGAGTTCATTCAATAAAATAGATGTGATAAAAATGATCGCTTTCCTGGTGTCCCGTGAGAGAATACGCCATGAGTCATTCCTTTATATCTCCAGACATACAGACCAGTCAATAGAGTCTAACACCAGGCTTGTAAAAATATGCAGTTCCGCAAACTTAAATAACATCTTGGGTTGCATCACACAATTCTTTAATTTATTTCAGTTTTTGGATCACTATATTCTTACATGTGATTTATTTTCATTTTTGGATCGCTATATCCGTTCATTCTCGATTTGTTTTACTTTTTGGATCACACAATCCCTACCTTTGATTGATATTAGTTTTTGGATCACTATATTCTTACATTCTTGATTTATTTTGGTTTTGGAGCCAACAATACACCTAAAGATCACACAATTCTTACATTTAAATGATTAGAGTTTTGAAGTGCTCGAACTTTACATCTGATTTCATGTGATAACGTTCATATACATGTATTGAAGACGAAATGTTTATTGAGCAGTAGGAGGAAAACGAAGGACATAGAAAGAAAAAACCCACAGGGTTGTTCAGGCGATACGAAATAATGTCACTTGACTTCCTGACAGACCTTGTCATGCACATGTTAATCATTATCATACTGCTAGCTCACTGTTAAATTTCCATTCCACAAACTGCACATTAAAACAGAAATTACCTAAGAATTAGATGATGTCAAAATAACAAATTGTGTATAACATCTGCCTGACAAACAAAATTTTCTTCTTGTTCATGTTCCTAGGGAAAATATTGTCTTTTGATAAACTATATTGAATATTTTCCAAGATAAATTGTTACAAAGTGATCAATCAACTGTTGGTAACAGTGTGCATGCATCGCCATATTTTTGTCTAAATATTTATTTTGGGCCAAGTTCAGCAGGAATTAAAAATCCAATGAACTGTTTATATCTGAATGATGAATACATGTAAGACCAACCGACCGCCCGTCTGCCAAGGAGATTTCCCGAAAACTGATAGTTGGAGTACATGTACTTGCACTTCAAAATCTGCAGTTGATCAAGGAATATCAGTTCAAATAAGATTTAGTTCTGTTCTGTACAAGCATTTACAAAGATTTGAAATTTTGCAACATTAGCCGAAAAATGATTCATTTTCGCTCAGTAGTTACAATGTTTTGAAGAATTGAAAAATTTGTCAACAGAGGATTAAACAAGCCAGTGCCACCTACAATCTTTGTGAAATAATTTGATGGGCTTCTTTGTAATCTGGGCTTCTTTGTAAGTAGCAAGGTTGTCTACCATTGTACCCTGTATGTTAGTCTTGAAATGACCTGGTTTGTGCTGATTGGATATTAACTCCCCCACCCCATCTCTTCCTCTCTCTCTCTCGAATCATGAGAGAGAATCAATGGCTTTAACAAAAGATAGTTTTATTGTTATTGAACGAATATAAGCAGAATTCTATTTAATTTTTCAAATTTATCAAATGACTATTTGGTTGATTGGTAACGGTGCCGTCAGCAAATAGAATAAGGTTATTAATAGGTCTAACACACATTTACTTTTATAACAATGGTCAATAATAATCAATCGACACGACGTCAGATCAAAGTCTTGTTCCCTTATAGACTAATTATGAAGTCACATTTAATAGTAGTCTCCGATCCATCTCATCAACAGTCCTCTTTTTTTCTCCCTTTCTGAATAAATATTGAACTTGTCTGATATTTTCATCTGTCATTTTTCATCTCTGATATTTTAATGTAATTGGCTGGGAATATGAAACATACTTGTACTAGAGGTTAACCTTGTATATTAATAAGGTTGTACTTGTATATTAAAAATATGTAAATATGTAGCAATTAATTATAAAACATTAAACGCACAGTCTTGCATTTTTTAGAGGAAGAAACTGATCGATTCTTGCACTTCAACATTAAAGGCCCAGTCTTACTTCTTTTAGAGGAAAAAAACTGATTAATTCAGAACAACTGAACTCAGTAAAACTTTCAATTTTACTAGATACAAATTTCTAATGAATCAATTTATGTAATGTAAGCTCCAAAAATTAAACAAGTACTCACAAAGTTCAAATTTACTTAACACAAATTTCTACAATACATGCAGTTAGTCAATATGTTAAAGTTCCAATAGCATTTTTTCAAGTTATATTTTTAAAATTTATTAAAATAAAGCCCCAAAATAGATTGAACCTATAAACAGTCCTACCTTGTTAAAGAATAATCTTATTAATCCTATAATTCACTATTGCCAGTTGAGAAATTGGCAAAAAATATCATTTTCAACTTCAAATTCAAACGTTTGAAGATGGCCGTCCATGGAGAAGAATAGGAAAACAAGGGAGGTAATTGAGTAACTATTTCCTCAATCAACCAGTGTCACCCTTTCTAACCCCCCAAATTTTGTCCATGATCGTATAATAGTGGGTTGACAACCTTTTGGGCAAAAAACATAGAAATAATTATATTTTGACTTTCTTAGAAAAAGTGAAATTGGAACTTTAAATTTGCAAACATACACTAATTAACCAATTTCTGTACATGTAAGCTAAAAAAAATTAAATAAGTCCACACAAAGTTCAATTTTTCTTAATACAAATTCCTAAGCATACATGTACATGTAGTAAATTGTCAATATGATGAATTATCGCACACAATTTATAAGAAGTATGGCTTCGAATTACAGGTATGTCCACATGTAAGTAATCCATTTTTTACTACAGGTTCATTAAGGCCAGACAAAAAGATATTCTGGTCCTTACAAAAAAATCTGATGCAGGAGGCAGGGTTTTTTTTTTGTGTTTTTTTATTTTGTCAAGGATTATTTGTGGACTACATGACTTCTCAAAAACATCAAATTTCAAGACACGACATTTCTCTCTTTTTGTGAAGTTTGATTATCCAGGATAATTAAAATTGTCATTAACATTTACATATGTATCTGTGTTGCATATTTGATAAATGATCCTATAGATTCATTAAAATCTTTTTTAAAGTTACTTCCTGTAACCGGTGCAAAATATATAAATGTACGTGGATTTATATATAAGACGGTTTTTATTTTTTCATAATTTGAAATAAAAAACAGGCCCCTGAGTTCACAAAACATTCTAAGACTTCAGTTAAGAATTTACTCAACTTTCAATCACTGTTTATAATAAATATCTTTGATCCCGAAACACAAACTTTGTATTTAATGCATTAAAAAAACAAAGTATTAAAAAGGGCTATATTACAACTAAAATAACGCTAACAGTTTTGAGTGAATTCTTAACTCAAGTTTGAGAACGCTTTGTGAACTCGGGGTCAGATCATTCAGCCCTTTTTAAGTTACAAGGAATTATCTGAGAATCATGTGTAAGCGACATTTTGATATACTAAAACTTGTTTATGTTTTTACCATATCTTTTTTTTTATTACTTCTTCTTAAGTTAATAACTTAATATAAATCAACCTGTTCTTAATATTATGTATAAAAGATATTGGCCGTTAAATTTGTAATAAACAATAACAACATTTGGAACCCATAACATTTTTTTTATATGGCCTAAGTAAGTAATATTTCTCGACTATGGTGGAAAGAAGCCAAAATTTGTAAGTTTTAAGACAGATGTCAGAGTGGTTATGTTTGATATGACAAGTCTACTGTCTCGCCAGAATGTCTGCATGTCATTAACTTCTATCTTTAATACACCACCCTAGTGAATAAGTCCTGACAAAATACGTCCTATTGGTATAAGGTAGTTGTATTGTACTGACCTCAATCTTTAAAAAAAAAAAAACCTTGTCATATGATAGAAATATTTTACACAAGAGAGAGAGACAGAGAGAGGGGTGTAGGTATTAACACACAATCCAGGTCATTTCGTGACTCAGTTTGGATGTATAACTGTACTTATATGTGCACATAAGTTGAAAATTGAAACCGGGAGATATCTAAAACTAGACGTAAAAGATCGCTTGTGTTGTATATGCCAGGAGGTAGATGACGAAATTCATTTTCTAACAAATTGCAAACGACATGACATAAATAGAACAGAACTGTTCAGGCTAATTTTATTCCAAGAGCCAAATTTTCATAAAATGAATGCTTCACAACAATTTAAAATACTAATGATAAATAAAAAGGTAGAAATTCTGAAATGTTTAGGAGCTTTTATATACAATTCGTTCATGTCTCTGTAAAGTATTTATGTTTATATAATTATGTACATGTATGTATTATGTATACTTCGTTGTCTCATTTATATTTTATTAATTTCCTCTGTATATGCACATAACCTTGTAAGGTTTTTTATGCAATAAAGTTTCTATTCTATTCTATATGTGACCAATAATGATAAATGAGAGAGAGAGAGAGAGAGAGCGATTTAACATCCACAACACAAAATAGGTATTTCGGGACTAACATACATGTATGGCACAATTTTATTTCAATAATTCAGGTATTTAGCAGTGAGAGGAGAAAACTCACAAGTTTAGCCCTATGACCCTACACCTTGTCAAAGCACAAGCTTTAGATAGTGACCTGGGCCCTATTTCACGAAATTTTAACTTAAGATAAAATCCAATTTCAGTAGATACTTCAATTTTGATTGGCTAAGCACTAAAATCAATCTAATATTATCCAATCAAATTACTAAAATTGGGATCTTATCTTAGTTAAAATTTCGTGAAATAGGCCCCTGGTCACATGACTCAAAGATAGACCTTATGAACTAAACCGCACTCATAACACACCATGACCCCCGACATCGGTACAAGATAGTGATACTGTAATGACTTCGATCTCAAAAAAAAAAATATTTTACACAAATCTCAACACATCATTTAAAAAAATTTCCATGTACGCTGGCCTGAGCTGTATGACTGTCCAACCCATTCACAACATAATAGATTTCTTCCATATTAGGAATCTGAACTGCCAACCTTTATGTATTCTCTATGAATATAAATATGTTTTTCAACAAAAACCCATCAAAATGTGAATAGGCAAAAACAGGTTGACTGCCAATCTGGCAAGCTGAATACTCCTACATGCGGTAATGAAATTTGGAGACACTGTCATCGTGATGAATGGATTTTCACACATTGATAATTAAAGTTGAATTTCTGGACAAACAAGATTTGCCCCTCATCTCGTCTTCTTCGATTGTTAAAATCGTGTAGATGCAGTCGAAGGCATTCTATACCGTCATGGCAGAAGGTAAGGGGAGATAAATGGAACTGCATCAGCTATTATTGTTTTCGATGGGATATTAAATAGCACCAAAGGTTTAATGGATGTACACAGTGGAAGAAGTGGCCTAATGTGTACAGAGAAGACTATTCTAATCTAAAATGTAAACAGAGCACTTGAATTAGTGGATTCAGAAGACAATAATTACACATCATGCAGTGGAACAGCACCAGCCAATATTCATTACTATCGCGACGCCACACAATTCAGTTTGAACAATGATATCCACTATTACATTAGAAATGAAATGGGTTTAACGTCCTATTGCTCTGCTCCTAAACTGGGCTAATTAAGACGTGAAACTAAAAGACATTAATTAATGTTGTATCAAAATCAGCAGATAGGGTGAATTTGTACATACATGTAAGGCACACCATTATGCAGTACTAATGCACATCAGTTTTAATTAAAATATCCACTTTTATCTTAAAACTTAGGAAACTAAAGGAGAGAGAGAAATGGGGTTTAGCATCCATTCGGCACAAACTAGGTCATTTCGGGACTAACTTATGGTTTAGGGGTCTTTAGCAGTGGGAGGAAACCGGAGTGTCTGGAAGAAACCCACGAGGTTGAGAAGGCGCCCCTATCTCCATGCCACATACATGTACATTCACGGCTAATAAATAACTACATGTAGGCTCCATATTGTTTTAAAGGTGATATATGTATCAACCCTTATTGGCCATAATACATGGATATAGACCAAATATACACCAGGCCCTAATACATGTAGGCTCCATATTGTTTTAAGGTTATAATTAAAAATACCCAACATGTGTATTAAAACATATTAGATGGTATATACACCGACATGTACAGTAGTGTATATCTAATACATGTAACTCATACATGTATTACCATATCAGATGTATATAGACTAAAATACACAATCATGTACAGTATAAACCATATTACATAGACTAATACATGTATACACCAGCATGATGCGTAATACACAGGGGCAGATCCAGGATTTTCAGAAGGGGGGGGGGCATGCTGCACCCACTTAGGAGTGCAAAGCCCGACTCATGATTTTTGAGTGGAAGAAATGCCCACAAGGACTAATTTCATACTAGTACTGTAAATTACAATTTCCAACCTAAACTATTTTTGTTCTCCTTTCCTGCGAGAATATATGGAGCTAAAAATTGTTTGCCATCTCAAAAAAAAAGAGGGGGCTTGCGCCGGGCGCTGTTTATATGGTATATCATAGTAACCCAGTATATAACTCATGAAGTATATCATACCTGTATACTATGTTTAAAACTATTTATACCTACATGTATCATAGTATATACAGAATACCTTGTATGTACATACCTTATCATAGACTATCTTAACCCAGTTTTAGGACAAACACACCTTAAAATATGGTCAAGGTTTCACAAAACTATTCAGACAATTCACATGTAACAAAATATGACAAATATTAAAATTACTATTTTAACGAGATAAAAATCTACCCAAACTTATAGCCAATGTGTTTTACTATTTATTATTCAAGGAAAACCAACAGCAACTAACAGCTTATACTGACTGGCTAACTGGTCATATGGTGTAGCCACTGGATGCAGAAATCATTAACACCGAATAACACAAAGATACCATATAACCTCCTTTCTAAAACAGTATTTAAATGAGGAAATGATTCTAGAAATGATTCTAGAAATTTGAAAATGTATTAAGAATGGTCAAATAAACTGTTCATTTCAAATGATTCAAATATTTAAATAATATGATAAAAATATTGACTACAATGCTTCTAACAGTATATCAGCACTCAATGTGACCTCTACGATTTTTCAATTCATGGTTTCAATTTTTTTAAAAAAAAATTTTTTGTGAAAAACCCTGATGAAGGATAATAAATTGTGAACATGTTTGGTTGTAATCAGTATAATCTAACCACCCTTCCCAGTATTAAGTCTACTTTACATAAATATCAAGAAAAAAGAAAACCGACCAAAAAAACCCCCCAAAAAACCTCAACAAAATGGATGCTATTATTTTTATGTTGAACTTGTAACCCAAATAACAACTGAGGTGGAAAATGAGCCTAATACCCAGAATTATATAACCTATTTAGTTGATACATGTAAGACTATTTCTGACTTAGGTATTATCACACTACAGACACAGGTTAAGAGTTAAACTAAACAGCCATTTTCTGTCAGCTTGACAATATGTCTGCTGCAGTATTACCTACATAAACAATAGACCTATAATAAAGACAGGGTCTTATCCTTTTAGGGGGAACAAAGGAATTAATATCAGGGGTCGTAACAGCCCTTAAGTTTGTCGGTAATCTGATTATCTATTTATAAACAACAGTGCCGTCTGCTTGAACTGACCACACACCTGGATTAAGATGTGAAGTAGCGAGGTCTGTAATATCAGCTCTCGTCTGAGAACTGTCTGTCTATCCATGCTAATGTCCGTGTGAAAGTTGTGTATCTATCATAAGAACCTAGGTTTTAGTCCCTTACTATTAAAATATGCACAGTTTATACATGTACACAAACCCCACTTCAAAATTAATCCTCTTAAAGTGTTTGTCTAATATTCATAAGCGAAATGGCTGATTTTCCTAAAGGGGGCTGTATCATTTTTGCCAGCAAAATATGACGACAGTGCCCCAAAAATGAACCTACATATCTTGACTAGATAGCGCACAGGGATAAATCAGTGAAATTTGCTAAGAACTAAAGTGTTTACATTGACTGATTTCATTTCCGTAGGAACTGAACATTCAAACACATTCGAAATCACGTCACAAACAAATCTGGTAATTCAAATGTGATTTTTTTTTTATCATCCGTAATATAAACTTCAAGTCTACGACAATATAACTCTTTGTGTGCCTTCATTCAAAGATGATGTTACTTTTTTTAACCCTTACAAGAGAAAATCTAAACTTCAAGCCTGGTACCATGCGTGGGTGAAATTGAAATAATCTAGGTCACACAGTACAAAGAAGACTCGGGGGGGGGGGGGGTGAAAAAAGATCCTTGAAAATACGAAGAAATTTTAAGAAATTTGCTACTTGATTTGTCTTTGCATAAAAAACTCTTCATTTATCCCTGTACATTCTCCTGGCATTTTTACATTTCAGACCTTGATTGACGCAAGTAAATTCCACTACTTGTGTCTTGTCAATCAACCGCACGATACCTTAGATTGGTCACCAAAAGATGTTTTTTAGTGTAGAACTCATGTGATTAAAAGATACTTCATTGATTGGTCGAAAAGAAAATGTCCCTGTAAAAGAATTCTGTCTAAAACCCGAGTCAATCCAGAGAGTAATCAATTTAAATTGAACAACTAAAGAATCTATGCTGCAGCAGCGGTGAGAAAGAAACGTTGACAGATACAAAAGATGTTTTAGTCTACTATTTCCAGTATCTTTATATTTCTATATCAAATGTCAAAATCCCTCAACGCAATTTGAGGGATTCCTAATCCCTCGCAAGCTACAATATCAAATCAGAAATGCTTTAATTTCGTTCATTATTTTCCAAGATATATTCTAATGTTAAAATCTCTGATAGTCATATGAGTGATTGGGGAATCCCTTGCAAGATAAAATATTGTGAAAGGTGAACCTCTAAAAGTAATATCAAACAAAAAACAGCTCAATTCGTTTCAATCTTTACAAATTATGACGAATTGAAAATTTGTCACCATTTTGCATCCATTGCAAATGATATGTAGTTTATCAACAAACCCCCACCAGCCAGGTATTATTTAAATACGATTTTCTATCCTTTGAATCTCAATTTGATTTTTCTTAATTAAATGTTGAATAACCGATGTAGGAGTATTTTAGCAGTGAAAAATTATTTACAAGTTCTGTTTGAAAAATTCAAATAACAATCAGTGCTTTTAATATTTGAAATAATCCCTTCACACTTTTCCTTTTTTTCTTTTTATCAAGAAAAGAAATTTAAAATGCCAAAATTGATTTTTAAAGGGTCTGCTTGTTAATGTACAAAATCAGCACAAAATAATCAATTTTTACAATTTATATTATGAAGACCTGTTTCTAAAAAAAACCAATACCTGCCTCACAAAATTTTGGTTCAACTATTGAAATTGTAATCGTAATGATATACCCTACCCGTAAAGATATACCCTACCCGATATTCATACTACACTGTTACATTGTATTATAATTAGTAATTACCCATGCAATAAGTAAATTAATGCACCGTGTTAATGTTTAATATGTACAGGAAGGTTAACAGTATCCTGTATCACATTCCCCCAAATTCTCCAAAATCTCAATCTAAATTATTTTTGAAATGTTGAAGTTCACAGAGTTCCCCAATGAAGCAAATAATGGGGGGGGGGGGGGGTACATATCTAAAGATTATCAAAACCATCTCTAGATCCCCTTTCTCCCTCCTCTCCAACAAAATCAGCAACAAATAAAATATTACATTGATAATCATTGAAATTAAATAATATCCAAGTATTAAAAATACTGTTCGACTATAAAAAGTTATCTCAAAACGGAAACAAAAACTCTTAAAAAGGAGAAACAAATAAAAAAGGAAACAGAAATTCTTAAAAAAGAAAACTCAATTTCCAAACCTGTCAAATTCATGCATAATATATAAATTAAATACACAGAAACTACATGGCATGTTGCCAATACCCACAACATGCTACAAACTTCTAACTAACTCGGTCAAATATTGCTGTATAGTAAACACTTAATTAAACATGAATAAAAACCACAAGGCGTACAGGTAACAGCACAGGTAACAGCATATTTTCTAGAAATTTAAATGAAAATTGTTTGTGTTCGTAATCTCACCATTTTCATGCATGGGTTTTCAAAATTTATATTCTCTAGTCCTGTTCAATCTATCATGTTAAATTTGTTTTTTTCAATTTTGTATTAGTAATAAAATTTGCAATGTGTTAATATCTCAATTTTGTGCTTTTGTAGGCAATTTGTAGCTATGAAAAATAATAAAAACTCATAATTCTGATCAATATTTTTGACTACTATAAATCATAACTCATTCGGTATAATGCAGGAAGGTGTGAGACCCGAGACATATTTGCATGGCAATCCCTCTATTCAATACACACAGATCTACAAAACACGTGCGATAACAGTTGAGTTCTTCGTGCATGCATGCACGGTGTTATAGTAGTTAATAGGAATTCTTCACCTACCTGTTTTCGTTTAAATTTGTTGCCAGGGTCAAAACGTGCTTTCATATGTTCCATGGCATCCTGGAGCTTTTCTCGCCCCTCTTGGTATTTAGCTAACAGAAGGTAAGCCCTCCAATTCGCCGAATCGAATCCCCAGTGACAGGTTCGATTTTCGAGAGCTTTGTGAGAATGACACACGAATTTCGATGGACTGAAGAGTCCGTTACAGTCGACACATTGAATACACTTTGCGTCCGGTTCGACATAAAGTTCGGGGTGAAAGATCCCCTTACACTTCCCAAAACATTCATGATAAACTTTGAAACTATTCGGCGAAGGGGGGTCGGAGTATTTTTCGGGGCTACCGTGCAGTAAAGCATTACAGAGTCTTTCTGCGTCCGTTTTTGTTATAAGTCCACAACTCGGGGCTGTAAATGGTAAAATAGCCGTCAGTTTCAGAGTTTCTAACTGTTCGTGATTACACCTCGAGCAGAAGATGTGAAGTTCGTCACACACGGTGTTTATCTGTTGTAGGGTAAAGTCACGCAACACTGTATTTAAAATTTGAGGGAGACACAGTCTTTTCTCTCCCCCGACCATAAAACAAGCAATTGTTTCTCCTTCTAAAATAGTCTCTGATTTGTCACTACGAGAAGTATCTACGGGGGTGAATACCGGCATTTGCTGTATGGGAAATGGTGGAGGAGCTAAAAATGGGTCATAATCCATGCCCTTGTCAGTCGGTATCTTCTTGACGCTTGCCATTGCTTTACGATATTCCTCTATGTCACCGGCACTCATTTTCGACAAATCACTAATAATAGAATATCCACTAGGTCCGCTTAGACTTCTTATTGCCGCTGTTTGATAACTCTTCAAAACCCTCTGTAGATGAGGGTTTAGAGTCTGCGGAACCCCTTCATCCATCAAGAATGCGCCTAGACTATGCATGAAAACTTCGCGGATCCTCCGCACCGCCACATGTGTAGTACCGATCACATCCGCTCCGCTACTGCCTGTCTTGTCTCGACCCCAGCATAAATATTTGGCTTTGCAGTTAGTCGAACGTCACCAACCGTTAACTGACCTAATTTACCGGCAGGAGTGAATTATACAATTATAACGCATGCAAGATACTATGTTATTTCATGGAAAGATGTGTGATGCTGACAAAAATCTTACAAATAAGCGAATCCGAAGAATATAAGCTAATATGTGTTATTACGTGATAAATATGCCGAGACTGTGGATCGGCTGTTCCCTTCTCCTCCCACGGAATATTAAGTTGTTTACCACACTGAAACAGGGTTAACAGTTAACAGCACGCGTTTGTGTGTAATATTTTATTCTAATATATTCCGAAAGATTTTCATTGAAGAAGCCCTATATAAGAAAATATTTAGCATCTGTAAAGTATTTTTGTTAATAGTAATATTACTACACGTTTTAATGCGACTCCAGTAGTCAGGCGGCTTGATCAAAGGTGTCTGGGCTGTGACGTCACCATGACGTCGAGACGTCTACAGTGTCAATCGATTGGGGTTACCTCAGCCACAAGGCGATTGGCGCCGTAAATAGCGCGAGGACAAGTCTGGCCGTAGCGACCAGTTTGACCCGAAAAGAACTCCCGGTAGAATGGATTGGTCAGCTCATTAAAGAACAATGTCAATCTTGATTGAATTAAGAGCAAAGCTTTTGAAGTTTCTATCACTGTTGTTGTTTTTCATCCAACCTAACGAACACCTACCGTAATGAATTATATCAGTTGTGTGTTATGCAAATAAAATTTATGTATTTTTTTTTTAAAATAAATTTTAATTCACGATATATTTATTAACCAAAATGGTTAAATTCTTTGTTATTGCTACCCAAGAAAAAAAAATATGAGCTTTTATTTTTTAATATGGCGAACAAAAAATAACGGCCTGGTTAAAATTAGATAAACATCGTAAATTTAATTTTTTTTTTTTTTTAAATTTTTTTTAGTGACGTTGTTTTGAAATCTTTTTTAATAAAACAATGATACAGGATGTGAAATATCAAATGAATGAACTTGGTGGACCTAAAGGTGAAGTCAGTACAGGAGTATTGTTACTATTAGTCAAAGTCCCGGAACTCTCTCACATGACCGATTGGACCGAATGACAGGGACAATATCAGACTGCTATATATTGAGACAAACGAACCGATTGGCTTGTGGGTGAGACTGCTTTAAAAGGGCACTGTTTATTGACGGACCGGTCAATTCCTTTGATGTAGGTATATATCGACCAATACGATTATACCCTCTCTCTTTCTCTCTCGTGTGGGGTCTGGCCTTATTTAACCTTGAATAACGCGGTTAATAGATGATTGTTTTGGGCACAGTGAAAGTCTGACGTGTTGAATGTATTGCTCAATTGTCAAATTAGGCTGACCGCTTTTAACAGTCAACCCGTGAAATTTGCCGATACGGTTACACACAGACAAAATTACATTACGAAACAAAACATGTCACGCATTTATTTGGATTAATCAGGCACAAGAGGAGGGATGGGTGGGAAGGGGAGCAGAGTGTACGTCGCCCAGGGCCTATCTTGATATTTATTGTGTAGGTGTGGGTCTTGTTTTTTTGGGGGGGTTGGGGGGGGGTTGTTTTGTTTTGTTTTTTACTTTTTTGGGGGTGGGGGTGGGGGCAAATGTGCCTTCTTAATACTTAAGGGATTTAAGGGCTGCATTCACCCATGACGTTACCGCAGTGACCTTATGCTTCCATATTTTATATATTAAAACCATTTATTACGTATTTTAAAGCCCCAATAACACTCTTGTTGTAACTGAAAAATATGTCCCAATCTTCATTCTGGTCAACAAATCATATTATTTTAGAATATTCCAATTAAATGATGATATAAATTTCATCTTAACACACCTAATTTAAAAAATTGGAAAAATTCAACCAATTGATTTGAAAAGTCTAACGTAAACCTTTTCAAATGTGACTTGAATTTTAAAATATTTTCGAACCCTCTGGACAAATAAAATAGGTTGTAATGGATAATTTACACAACAGGTAGGACATTTAAACATCTAGTACTTAGAATAAGGGTATTATTTATTTTCTGGAGCTACCAAGCCAGCAAGAATGTTATTGTCCCTTTAACTACTGATTTGTTTTTAATATTATTATTATTATTTGTTTAATCTTTCTTCTTTGTCTAATATTCTTGCAAATGTGTAAATTGTAATTAATGAATTTAATTGTGTATTATATCAAATATATACGGTGCGATATGTCACACGTTAGTAAGTGGGCTATATCGAATGATATATATACATGCAAGGCATATATAGGGTTATATTGATTATTTTATCGATCTAGTGAATAAATAGTATATATATAAGTAAAATTCAAGTATTAGAAAAAAAAACCCCGATGATATAAAATTTATGGCTGGTACTTTTATCGTGATCAAACGAATCACCAAACAACAAAAGTACTAGCCGTAAAATTAATGTTTAGAGTTTTTTTCTCTCCAATAATTGAATTATACTTATATTTTTAACTCGGAGTTAGATCGTTTTATTCTATATATATGGATGCAATGGGATTTATTTACATCCTGCGTTTCTGCTTCAACCGGCCCAGTCGAGACGGGCGATGTGCTTTGGGGGAAGTTCGGCCCGGTCAGCAATTAAATTCCAAATCTCAAGGGTCTTTTACGTGCATATATTATATATATACCATATACGTGTGAATGAAATGAGGTTTAACGTCCTACTTTTCTGTCCCAACCGGGATAATTGAGACGGACAGTGGGCTGGGAGGGAAGTTTGGTCCGGACAGCAATTAGATTCCAATTGTCAATAGTTCTTTTACGGTCTCATTTGTTTCGTGCCATCCGAACGACTAGATGGTGTCTATTGTAAGGCCTTCAACCCTGCACCCACCAAAAGGGGAAACCACAGTGGTGCTGGACAGCAGGCCTAAGACGGACAGCTGCTTCAGTCATTCGGATGGGACGAAAAAGCAAGTTCCCTTGAACACTTTGGTGCGCACATAAACTTTCCCTTGGCCGTTGGTATTCGATATAAAAGTTCTTTTACACGCATCCCGAAGCACACACGCACGTGGTCTCATTTTTCCGTACCATCCGAATGACTAGACGGTGTCTATTCCTCCACCCTGAACCCCTCACAGGGGAAACCACAGTGGTGCAGGGCAGAGGGCGTGACATTGACAGCTGCCAAGCCATTCAGGTGGAACGAAAAACTGAGGTCACGTGTACACATTGGCGTGCACGTAAACGATCCTTGGCAGTTGGAATTCGATATAAAAGTTGGCCGTAGCGCAAATGTTCCCCAAAGCACACTGTATGAAGTATGCCCATCTTCATTAGTCCAGTCGGTGCAAAGCAATACGCCAGACTCAAATATACTAGTTTATAGCACATTGCATCATCAAATACAGACACCAAAAAGAGATGATGGTCATACATTTCTTATAAATGTCTTTAAACCCCACTACATTTCATGAATGCCCTTCCCTGACAGTTTGTATTCGAAATGGCAAGAGTAGGTTTTCTCTGGGTACTCCGGTTTCCTCCCACTGCTAAAGACCCCCCCCCCTACGCGCAAGCGACTTATTGAAATAAAATTAAACCATATGTTAGTCTCGAAATGACTATGTTTGTGTCGAGTGGACGTTAAACCCCTTTTCTACTCTGCACTATACTATTTGAGTGGTTGACAGCTTCTGTATATTTATGTATAGACTTAATGTAGTGCGTTTCTAATTATAGATGTTTTAAATGAATGAATTTTGTGGTGAGGTGTTTTTAAGTGAACGAGCGTGACACGGACGGACGTTACATACGAACTGAGGTAATTACAGTTCACCAAAATGGCTCAACTTTTCAGACGTTTAACACTTATTATACTCGGTGTCTTGAACTCTAAATATACCGTTATATTATTATTATATCAATATCAAAGCCTCGACCGCAACCAGCTGCACTCAATGACTCATGGCACGTGAGCTCGTGCTTGTATCTTTAGACTGTACATTTCAATAAGTTAAGATAGTTGTGTTAATTTCCTGTTGAGAGTTTCAAATCAAGACACATGATGTTCGTGTACTCTTTACTCCCCACTCACGACATCACCATTATTAATGGCGGTATCATCCATCATTCTGAACCCTCTCCTTCCATGAGCCTTATAGGCTAATATATATCACTTTATCTACATTCAGTCCAATCTGATTAAAGTACAGGCCGGTTAGGGAGTTTCGGGATTTTTCGGAGTCCAGAATGGCCGCTTTATATAAATGAGTATTTTGGGGAATACTAAACCGAACCCTTACCCTAACCCAGAGGCGGATCCAGGAAATTTTGCAGGAGGGGGTTTGCTATCATCGTCTCTAAATTACAGAGGCATACATACAAATTGAGCTTTATAAAGAGAGAAATCATTTTTATAATGATGTAGGATCACATTTTGATTTAATTTCATTGATGCAAGGTATTCATTTTTTTTATCCGGCGGACAAGACAGAAAACAGAAATTGCAAAAAAATAAACAAATATCAAATCAAGTGAATGGATCCGGGGACCAGCCGTAAGCGTACACTGCGCTGTACAGTCACGGGCATGTTAGGGTTTGGGTTAGGCCTAATAATCCACAAAATTCGCATTTATATAAAGCAGCCATTTTGATCTCCGGAAACACCCGAACCACCCCAACCGGCCTACACTTAGCTAAGATCTCCCGACAAGTAAAACGAAATTTTGAACTATAAAAACGAAACGAAATAGGATCTGTGTTTTAATCAGATTGCATTCAGTCGCAACCCTTATCAATCCTAATCAACATCTCTATATACATGTGATGAAACCTTTAAAATTAGTGATAGGAAGGGGCTGGTGGTGGGGAGGAATTATTTAACGCGTTTTAGAGTTTTAGATCATAAGGTCGGTGATTATGACAAGAGCGTAAGTTCGAGTGAGATTGCCTGTCTATCGGGGTCCTCCTATACTGCAAAAAGACACTCACGCACAAGAGAATTATTAAAATAGAATTGAACCATATTTTAGTCCCAAAATGACCTACTTTGTGTCGTGAAGCCCAATTTCTCTCTATATATACGGCCTACTCTTATATTGAATTCCATTTGCCAAGGGATCTTTTATGTGCACGCCAATGTGTACATGTGACGTCGGTTTTTCGTTCCATCAGAACGACTAGACTGCCGTCCTTGTCAGGCCCTCCACCCTGCATCACTGACAAGAGAAACCACGCCGGGAGATCTGGATGAACTTTCTCGGTCAATGCAGGGATCGAACACCTGACCCCAGGCTAGCGAACCAGCGTCTCACCCACTTAGCCACGTGATACCCCTCCCACCCGATAAGACAAACGTGTGGACACGATAAACAATACAGACATTACAAGAAATAAACAATAAATATCACATCAAGTTAATGGATCCGGGGTAAGCGTCCACTGCGTCCAGGCCTGCGATAATCCAGACATAATTTTGGAAAACGCCCAGAATTAATAAAGTGATGTGGGCAAGGGACATTCTGCCCGTAGGCCAACAGGCCGACTTTTCGTCAAATTCGTACAGCCATGGATTCTTTTACGTGCACGCAAATGTGTACACAAGACCTCGGTGTTCATTACCACTCGGAAAACAATACGCTGGCCCTTGTCAGGCCCTCTGTCCCTCATCACTGACAAGAAAATCTCATGGAACTTTCTCGATCAATGCCAGGATTGAACCCGCGACTGCCCGGCTCTTGATGCCCTCCGTCCAGTATGACTGACAAGGAGAAAGATATGGCTAAATATCACCGCATACTTGATATACATGTAGGCCTATATATGTATATCTAGGTACCAGAAATAGATATGAAGACGACCTCGTGTTTTATGTGTGCTATATGCACTTAAAAATATGAAAGATGATAACGACACAGGGACATATAATATGTCAACATCTTATTATAAAATATAACACATATACTATATACTGTCTTATCTAAAATGCACAATTTTGTTTGACATCAGAGGGTGTATGGTATGACAAACAAAAATTATTTGTGGGGTTTTGGGTGGGGTGTGATATGAAATATGATAGTTAAATAGTTCCTACTAACAATTATTAATGGCAGTTGGGGCTAAATTTCTAACTTAGTAATTTGTATGAAATTAAAAACATGAATTCAATTTTTTCCCAGGCATCTCAATCAAAGGACTGGGACGCCATCATTCCTCCAAATCAAAGTAATGGGAGGCCGTAATTCCTGCCAAGCATCCCAAGCATCCCAAGCAAAGTAATGGGACGCCGTCATTCCTTTCAAGCATCTCAAGCAAAGTAATGGGACACCGTCATTGCTCCCAAGCAAAGTAATAGAACGCCGCCATTGCTCCCAAGCAAAGTAATAGAACGTCGTTATCATTCCCAAACAAGCTACCCTAACAAATTAATGGAACGTCGCCATTCCCAAAGTAAAGGAACGCCGTCTTTTCCAATAAACAAAGCAATGGAACTCTTTTGCCATAACATTACGCCACCACTGTCCACTAGTGATAATAGAATACAATATTTAATCAATCATTAATAAAAAAGTATGTATTAGCCAAATACTACAGGCCTTCATCTCATAAAACATTTACACGTATCTCATATCATTCACTCTAACACACATTCTTTATAAGTCAATATCCGGCATTACACATAAATGAAATACTAAATTCATTTCTCTGAATATGATCCGCACCCTACAGTCGATCATGGCGCCATGGAACCCAGTTTAACAGGAAGAACCGCCCATCAATTTCTATTTATTCTCATAAATTTTGGATAAAACAATATCACCAACAACCTTATACATAGAACACACATATTATCGTCTACCGTATGTTTCCCCGTAAACATCCACAAATTCAGACATAAGTCTATGTAGATGAAATATTGTTTAAACATCCTACTGCTCTGCTCCGAACTGAGTTGTGAAGACGGACATACGCCATGCAGTGTGCCTTGAGGGTAATTTTGCCCGGACACCGGCGCTATGTTCTACTCGTATATCTTATTCCACTATCAAGGGATCTTTTACGTGCACGACAATGTGCTCACGGGACCTCGGTTTTTCGTACCATCTGAACGACTAGACAGCTTTTCTCGTCAGGTCTATGTCCTGCACCACTGATAAGAGGAAACCACACCGGGAAATCTCGGTGAACACCAGGTTCGAACCCACGACCCCCTGTTGTATTAAAAAATATTGGTTGACGAATTCGTCTCCAATCGCACACATTCCCACTGGCAATGGTTCTTAAACCCAAATTTCTATATGGGACGGCTTTTTGAGCCATTTGGACGACTAAGGAGAGTTCCTTGTCAAGCCCGTCCTGCACCACAGAGGGGAAACCACATTGTCTCTAGCAAGCAGCACAGTGGGATCGAATTAGAGTCACCAACGTTAATTCGTTCATGGCGTTGTTCGATTTTTGTCAGCTCGGTTTCTCCTTGTCAGTGGAGCATCCTTGCCTCCAAATTAACATTAACAGAGACCCCTAATCATCACTTTTGAAGAAGATTCTTCCCAGAAAGACATAGCTTGAATTCTGGTGAAGGTCTTTGATGTACGATGTGTTCTTGTTGAAAGGCAGAGAGAATGAAATTCGGTTTAACGCCCACTCGACATAAACTATGTCATGTCTGGACTAACAACAAATCGTTCAGTAGTTCAATTGTATTTCAATAATTCACGATTCTACTAGCAAGGAATCGAAACCACACCACTTGACTCAGTGACAGACCCTACGATCAAAAGTTCACGTATTAGACCACTCACCCATCCTACCATTTCGTGTTGAAAGGAAAATGTTATTTCATATAATGTGTGAAACACACAGGTAAGAGAGTACAGTCATGGCGTCAGCATTATGGTAGATAAACAAACATATTATGTATAAGTGCAACATACATTTCCTCCTTTTAGGCAACGAAGGCGCCAAGTGCAAACGAACTGTATCATTATATTATGTTGTGAATTAAGATATAGGGGTGGGGGCAGGAGGGGGGGGGGCGGAGAGAACATCATTAATATAATAATTAAGCAGGCAGTGGACACCACTGAAGAAGGACACCACTTGTCCGAAACGTTTGCATCAATAAATTTGTTTATTACATCCAGAGAGACGGTAAACTAGCACTTCACTATCCTAGCTTCAAAAAATGAAAGCTTTGTAACTGGACCCCACCTGCCCAGCTCTTAGGCAGCAGGAATACTTGAAAGCGAATGGTTTTGCTTATGTGCGGTGCGGTCCTCCTGCACTTACTATATCAATGGGTAGTTAATCACAGGTTCCTGGAGATTTTCCAGGGTGGTTTCCCCTTGTGAGAGGCACAGCGCAGAGGGCGAACAACGAACAATTTCAAGTCGTTCGTGTGCAACGAAATTATATGGAACCAAGTCGTTGGTTAGAAAATAACGCCTACGTTCACAAAGTAAATAGGCAATCGTGTGTTGCAGACGATACGCTTCATAAAGTATCTTCAAAAGAACAGATATAATTTATTTATTTATTCAAACAAGATCAAAGATTCCCTCTAATGTAATAGTTGTTTTTGTAGAAAAAAAGAGAAGAGTCACCCAAAAGTATAATTTAAATAAAACGACAATTAGTTAAGATGAAGTCTTGCATGCTCTCAGTAAATAATTCATTAATAAATTTCAAAAAGTTGGTTTTATAGACAAACGTAATTAAATGTTAACAAGAAAGCGTCTGGAAATCAACACACATTCCTCTGAATCACTGTTCGGTTTACAAACTTTCATTTTGTAGTCTTAAATGAAATGAAATGGGGTTTAACGTCCTACACTTTTGCACCTAACCTGGGCTAATGGAAGACGGGCATACGTCATACAGTGTGCAATGAGGGAAATTTTGCCCGGGCAGCGGCGCCACGGCCTACTCTTGTATCGAATTCCAACTGCCAAGGGGTCTTTTACGTGCACTCCAATGTGTACACGGGACCTCCGTTTTTCGTCCCATCCGAACGACTAGACAGCTGTCCTTGTCAGGCCCTCCTTCTGCATCACTGACAACGTGAAATCACGCTGGAAAATCGAGATGAACTTTCTCGGCCAATGCAGGGATCGAACACCCGACCTCCAGGCTAGCGAACCAGCGCCTTTCCACTTAGCCACCGTGACCACCTTGTAGTCTTTTGTAGTCTTAAGGGGGGGGGGCTAGTGGTCTAGAGTGCCGCGCTTCGACCTCTAGCTGGTCGGTCACCTCTGGCTTGCGGCTGTGGTTTCGAGCCCTGGTGTGAGCGTATGTGGCATGGAGATAGGGGCGCCTTCTCAACCTCGTGGGTTTCTTCCGGGCACTCCGGTTTCCTCCCACTGCTAAAGACCCCTACGCGCAAGCGAATTATTGAAATAAAAAATTGAAACCGTATGTTAGTCCCGAAATGACCTGGTTGTGTTGAGTGGACGTTAAACCCCATTTAGATAAATAACTAGCTATTCTTGCTATAATAGTTCCAAAACAGTTAAATAATTTGAAATATTCATTCCAATTACTCTATTTCGAACGAAGATATTAGCCTTTGAAGGTTTGACAAGACGTGTTCGATAATTTCAACCATCGCACTGGTTGTTTGAAGCTACGTTTCGCTCCTCCATATGGCTGAAACGTTTTAATCTATTTAATATCCGGGAAATTCGAGGCTATCCCGGGTTGATTATGGCCTGGGTCAGTTAATTAATGATAATTAATGATTTAGATAACATTTCCGCCTAATGAAAGACCTGCAATAGGCAGATTTAGCTCTTGCATAATGTCTGTTTAACAAGAAATTCCTAAAACATGTTTGTCCTGTACGAATATATAGTTCCATACACAAATTAAAAGTCAAAATAGGAGGAGGGCCTGATAAGGAACAGTATCTAGCCGTTCGGATGGGACGAAAATATGTAACTTCATGTATATATTGGCGTGTACGTACAAGAACCCTCGACAGTCTGAATTCAAATTAAGAGTAGGTCGTAAGTTCGTTACCCGGGCAAATCACTCCTCCATGCTCGTCTTCACTGTCCCGGATGGAGTAGAAAAGTAGTACGTTAAACCCCATTTCATGTCATTTCTTTTCAGAGAGAGAGAGAGAGAGAGATGGGGTTTAACGTCCACTCAACACAAACTAGGTCATTTCGGGACTAACATATGGTTTAATTTTATTTCAATAATTCGCTTCAGACTATAGTTACAGCGAATATATGGCCGGTGAGTGCACATTTAGTCTGAAGCAAACATCAATGCTGTTAAGTTAAACAACAAACCCCCTCCGTCTGTTTATGGTAGTAACCTTTAAGTACATAGCATGATGATAAGTAATATTGTATACACGCAATGGATATAGGTATTAGTACAATGGCACCTCCGCCTAACTATATTTTCTAAAAGTATAATGGTATTATCAGGTTTTTTTACACAATGGCGTCTGGGTGTCTTGCAGGAAAATATTCTAAAGGTTTTAAAAATGGTTGATTGAAACATGTGGCGCGTCACTGTCACGACTGTTGTTTGCCATCAGGTGTTTTAAAAAGAGCATGCATACCCTGCCTCGTGTATACTATAATCTGTGTGGCTGATTGGCGCGTCACTGGCACTGGTAATATACAAAAGTATAATAGAGGTTTGGCTCGGGTGCTTTAAAAAGAGGAGGGGAAATGTCGCGGTGCTTCCATCTTCAATGGACGGTTTGATCTCAGCTTTATACATCTTATCAAGACCTTCACGTAATAGTAATACTCTGCATATTTCGGCACTAATTTCGATTGGGTAGAAATCCGGTTTGTGAGCCTATCAGATGCCTCGATCGTCGCAAATACCAAGTCTCGCGCTTTCAAGCTAAAATGTCTACCTGTGATAAACGAGTTGAAAAGTCAAGATTCGTTCAATGTCAAGGTTTCAATGCAGGTCACTATGTCACAACCTCTGATTGGACGCTATGTTCACGTGTCTGTAGCTAACGTAGCTATAAGTTCGGGAATTGTGAAGTAATCTAGCAACGTCCAGATGCTGTAAAACTCACAGTCGTTGCTTCAGGTACCAAGCCCGTATCTAGACACCATTAAGCGGGGGGGGGGGATTACAGAATTACATTAACTTACGTCGATGTAAGACAGAATATGTTTTCAATCGTTAATCAACATTTTATCATGATGATTGTTTAATAAGCATATTGATGTATAAATTCTAACTGGTCAAGCTTCAATAATTGTAATATTCATGAATATTCATCACTATTTATCTCTGCGTCGCGTCAATAACCGTAACCGTACAGAATTCACAGGGGCGGATGTAGGAATTTTGAAAAAGGGAGGGGGGGGGGGCGCCGCAAAATGAGGACACTGACCGCGGAGACGGGGCACACCGCATTCCCCCAAGAAAATTATACGTCATTTCCTCGCATCTACAGCCATTCCAAGAGCTATTTGGCTGATATTTTCGTCTAAGTAAAAGTTCGGAACGGACATATTTGGGTCTGAGAAAAGGCACTTTCAGCAGTAAAAAAGGGCACTGACGAAAATTAGGGGCCCCTTGCGCCCCCCCCCATTGAATCCGCCTCTGATTCAAACGTTATATGTAAAGATATATTAGTTAAACATGCATTATGTAAGCGGTAAATGTCCTATTGTTCTGCTCCGAATTGGGCTAATGAAGACGGGCATACGCCATACTACTTAGCTGTTGTGAGTACGTGTTTCGTTGCCTTTCAACCTACCTTATAAACATGCGAGTACCTTTGTAGGCTGCAAGGGCGACCTGGCCACTGTAGGTGTATGTTTCGTTGTCTTTCAACCTATCTTATAAATTGCTACTTGAACCCACTAAAGTCTGCCAGTTAGCAGGTTCTCCCCAAACGACTATTAATACATGACGAACGTTCTAGACAGCACGCGGCGTCACTGGGTACTTAGAAAAAAACATATTACACCACGCATAAACTAAACAAAATATGTACAAAAAGTTTGTGCGAACTCAATAAACCCTGAATGTGTTATGGTATGTAAGAATTCAACGTTGCACGAAATGGATTCCCAGCACATGGCATGTAATAGAGCTATATTAACCATGATTAGTATAGACTCAGGTCTGTACATAACACCCACTAAACAGAACATATGCGACAGAAATTAGAGTTTTGCCTATTAAAGAAAATCTCTCTAAACGAAATGGTTGTCGAGTCTGGTTTAACCAAAATATCGTTATATTGAATAACACACTTTGGAGTATCCGTTACATAATTAAGTCCCTTGGTTGCATGCTATATATGTTCGATGCATTTCAGAAAATCAAATTAGTGTTGTGTAGAAATGTCAGCGATATTATTGAATATGCGGTTGTTAATCGAATCATATTTATCAAATTAACACAAGTTTTTTTACCGTGTATATATTCTAATTAAGTTTGTCAGATCTATATATGGGCAAGTTTTTCTGCAACAGACTTTTATTGCGCAGGAAAACCTAATTAAAAACCTTGTGATACTGGCAGGCTCGAGGAGGGGGGGGCAACCGGTACATAAATATATATGTATATATATTTTTGTGTGTGTTGCCGGTATTTAATCGATTCCCGATTCTCTGCTCGGGCTATGCTGGGGCAAAGCTCGTAACTCTAATTTCCAAATAGTCCTTGCACAGTTGTTGGTGGACTTGGGCGTTGGGGTGGGATTGAGATGGGAGGCGGGGATGTTCTTGGAGAGCAAAATTTGTCCTTGGCGCCATTCGTTAATAAATACGGTTTTTTAGTAATTTACGTCATAATGAGAAAGATTCACTCTGCAATACAATGCGCAAGAAATCTAGTCGGGACAGCAACGCTACGACTTACTCTTATTTCGAATTCAAACTGCCAAGGAATCTTTTACGTGTACGTCCAATGTGTCGGTTTTTCGTCCCATCCGAACGACCAAATTGTGCCCGCCAGGCCCCCCGTCCTCCACCAACGACAATGAGAAACTACGCGGGAAAATCTTTGGAACTTTCTTTGACAACTTCTCTTGAGGCCGGTACTCGAGACACCTTGGTTAGCGACTGATCGTTTTACTCACTGAGAGGAGGGGGTGGGGGTAATTGTTAGCACGTGCGCACTGTATCATAAGGTCTGTCATTGAGTCAACTGGTGTGGTTTCGATTCACTTGTACGTGACATGGATTAGGGTCGCCTGTCAAACCTCGTGGGTTTTCTCCGTATCCTCCGGTTCACCCACTGCTAAAGACCCCTACACGCAAGCAAATTAATGAAATAAAATTAAACCACATGTTAGTCCTGAAATGACCTGGTTTGTGTGGAATTAACGTTAAACCCCATTACTCTCTCTCTCTCTCTGTTACTCGCTGGGCCACAGCGGACCCTTGTAATTAATATACATAACATAAGCCGTGCAAGGAACCTGATCAGAATTCGCAGGCGACAACTGATCCGGACCACAACCCATCCGGAATAATTCTTGTTTGTAACAGTTCCTTCTTGTACCAGTATATAAATTGGTTATTATGCGAGGCACTCTCCATGAATGTTTCAATTATGAGTAAGTAATGGTTGTTAACCCGAAATTGTCTACCGTATTAATTCTTCTGTCGCATTTATTCACTGTCTTTGTTACAGAGCCACGTCTTCTAATAGGAATGGACGGTTGAGCTGCAATACAACAACAAACAACAACAAACAAACCACAACAAACATCACCATCACCACCACAAACAACAAACAACAGCAACAAACAACAGCAACTAGGCGATTACTGCTTGCATGGCCACAGATCACTAATGATTTCCCCATTGACTTTTGGAACAAAAAATGAAAAAAAAGAAATTCTTGTCCCATTCGTCTAAAATCCCTTTTTCTGTTGAACATTATATGGGGGGGGGGGGGGTGATGATCATGTTGTATGTGGCCGGTGGCTTTAACGGACCTCCACGCCATATCACTGGAGTCTATAATGGGCTGGTGTAATAGACTTTCTGAGCCGGGTGTACTGGGTGTGGGCCGGAATTCGGAATCATTGGGGATTCCTAATTTCATCCGAAAATTTCATCTGATTCATCGGTCAATTGGTCAAAATTTTCTCAACTAGTCCCTTTTTTACCCAGTTAAATTCTCTTGACTCTTGACGATACAATGATAATACGTTAATTAATAATGACGATATGATAATTTCACAGGTTGATGGATGTAAATTATTTGACAGAGATTATAATCAGATATATGCCACCAAATCGCATATTTGGGGTTCATTTTTCAAAAATGTCCAGGGGCTGCGCGGTCAGTTAAAGGGCCGCTCCGACACGGTCACAGATCACTAAAGATTCCCCATTGTCTTTATTTTCAATTCTCGCCTCTTAGATCGGCTCTAACTTTTCCCAAAATTTTCGTTGGGTAGAGAGATTTTTTCACAGATGGAGCAGAATGTGGCAAGATGTTGCCCAAAAGCATGTATGAAAAACTTGAAATACACAAGCTGAACATGCAATTGTCGGCCTAACCAACCTCTTAACTCTTGTATCCTTCCGCCTCAAAATCATGAATATTCACCAAAACCTGACAGAAAATATATTTGCAAATCCCTTTGTTCGATTCTACACTAAAAGTCAACAAAAATTGCCATGTAAAAGAGGGTGGGGGTGAATGGGAGAGAAAGACTAAAACTAACATTGGCCCTTGTTTTGTCCCCTAAATTTGACCCTTGAAACATGTTTAGGACCTATGTATGAGTACGAAAAACAGGGAAGGAAGGGCGAAATTCAAGATGGCGTCGATGATGGCGACCATTCCAAATAACTGACCATAGTGCCTCTACTATTCATGTTTAGTATCTATACCCTTTTTGTGAGCGGGGGTGGGGGGGGGGGGGAGAGGGGGAAGCAATCCACAAAGATCCACATGGTTGATAGCATACTGAACATCAGAGACACGCTTCCGGCGGATAAAAATAGCCAGCTACCATTTAATTTTCGAACGTTAGTTACGCATGGATTTTTCGCTAGCCTGGAGGTCGGGTGTTCGATCCCTGCAATGGCCGAGAAAGTTCATCTCGATTTTCCGGCGTGATTTCCAATTGTCAGTGATGTAGAAGGAGGGCCTGACAAGGACAGCTGCCTAGTCGTTCGGATGGGACGAAAAACCGAGATCCCGAATTCCCTTGGCAGTTGGAATTCGATATAAGAGTAGGCCGTAGCGCCGCTGCCCGGGCAAAATTTCCCTCATAGCACACTGTATGGCGTATACCCGTCTTCCATTAGCCCAGGTTAGGTGCAAAAGAGTAGGACGCTAAACTCCATTTCCTTTCATTTCATTTCACATATGGGTTGATAAAAGAGTAGATTAAACATTTTAAAAACAAAATTCGATAGTCTTAATTATGCTCACAGACTTTAATTACACACGAGATAAAGAAACATTTTTTAAAAAAAATATAAAATCGAAGTCTATCTGAATTCATTGCTAATTTAGCGATTTAAAGACGTACATTGTGAGAATCTCGACTATTTCTGTCTGGTAATAACTTCATTAAATTTATTCTAAAAAATAAGAATGTATTTATCAGACTCCTGCTCATTATTTTTTATGTTGTTTCATGCTGTTTAGATAGATTATTTCAAGAAATAAGTTTACATAATGTATCAACACTTCATTTACACGTAATTAAAAAAACTTTCGATGTTCATAATTTCTATAATAGTCTGGGTAGGATTCTATGCTAATTGGATCCGTTGGTAGTCGAGTGGCGGCACTAAGAATCACCCCAGATGTTATGTTATAATTGTATGATCAAGTTTGGGTTGACGAATAAAATACATATTTACACCCCCGTGCTGTCGATGGAGTGAAGTTATAATACAAATATTGTTTCGGCGTGGTTCCCCATTGTCAATGATGCACGACAGAGGCCCTGACAAGGAGAGCTGTCTAGTCGTTCGGATGGGACGAAAAACCCGTGTACACATTAGCGGTAAAAGATCCCTTTGACAGTTGGAATTCGATATAAGAGTAGGCCATAGTGCCGCTGTCCGGACAAAATGTCCCTCATAGCACCTTGTATGGCGTATGGTCGTCTTCATTAGTCCAGTTCGCAAATATCGGGCAAAAGTTTCCCCCTTTCATATGAAAATGACCATATGTCGATCTCAAATTGACAAAGTTTGTATTGAAGAGATTTAAAACCATTCCATCCCAACTCAATGGATCCCATTCCTTGTATGTGTTTATACAATGTACAAGATGAACTACATATAAAACAACCTCGCTGTTGTGTAATATCTCGAAGCGTCTGTGTATGTTTCTAAGCTAATTGATCGCCCGATACCTTCCTCTCCAGTATTATCATCTTAATGGCGTGTTCTTATTAACTAAATCACTTTCCATACTGCCAATAAGAACCACTCTAGAGCCCTATTATCAAAACGTTTACAACATTCGACATGCAATGCTTCCACTTTAAAACTTAATCGCAATTACTCTAGGCGCTGATTCCGCGTTTCATTATCGAGCACAGATTAGAAACAGAAGCCAAATCCCGGAATACCCCGAGTACAAAAAAAACCCGCGTCGTGTTCGTCTTTCGTCATTCACTCGATTGCAATTATGTGAAATATTATTTTCATGATAACACGCTTCACTAAGCCTCTGTAAATAGTAATATTGATACCACATCACCCAAAAGTCGTTTCATTTCTCTCGCGCTGAAAGAACCTTTTATATCACTACGCCGAGTTCTTAAGGCTTACATCATCCGCATTGAACGCAATCACATCGTCCGATATCCATCAATTTATTTTATTTCTTGAATCCATGAAGAGAAAAACCTTGCTCACACCTATCGTTTACAGATTAGCATGTTGGATATTATATTGGACTAGCAACTGTATCCAGAGAAAACCATTGAAACCGATAATTCTCGTTCCTCTCTCTGCGTCTGGCACATTTTCGGTACTTGACGCTCACGCCATCGATTTCATTTTGCGAAAATATATTGGTGTTATTGACACGCCATGCTGGGTGTTTACCAAACTTTGGCCACATGTACATGGAGAGGTCTAAAATTACCTCGAAACGAGAGAAAATGTTATCTAAACGAAAGCATCGATCTGCGAGAGCTTGGATATAAACTAGACATTTGGCCTTCTTACAATGCTCGCCTGCTTTAAAGCTCTATCGAGAAAAAATCATTATCGCGTCGCCTTTTTGTGATTACAAACACGCCGATGGGTGATTACCTTCCATGACGGTTATCTGCAAATAAACTGGTCAAGAACACAGATCAGCACACGCTACGAGTAGTCACGACATTAGACCAGGACTGAGAGTGGGACCTTAGTCAAGGTAGAAGCCAGCAGTAAACTCCAGAATACCAGTCATGACATCCGTAAGCGTCAAACACAACAAGGCCAGTAAAGACACCAAAGAGCATTAGGATAAGAACATCGGGCCCAGGAGAGCATTAGACACAAGAACGTCAGTCATGTCATCGAGAGCATTAGACACAAGAACATGAGTCATGACAACAGAGAGCATTAGACACAAGAACGTCAGTCATGTCATCAAAGTGCATTAGACACAAGAACATGAGTCTTGACAACAGAGAGCATTGGACACAAGAAAATCAGTCATGACATCAGAGGACATAAAATACAAGCACATTAGCCGTGACACCAGAGAACATAAGATACAAGAACATGTGTTATGATATCAGGATATGAGAGAAAGGAGCAACGTGAGAGAAGGGAACATCATGAGAGAAAGGAGCAACGTGAGAGAAGGGAACATCATGAGAGAAAGGAGCAACGTGAGAGAAGGGAACATCATGAGAGAAAGGAGCAACGTGAGAGAAGGGAACAGCATGAGAGAAAGGAGCAACGTGAGAGAAGGGAGCAGCATGAGAGAAAGGAGCAACGTGAGAGAAGGGAACATCATGAGAGAAAGGAGCAACGTGAGAGAAGGGAACATCATGAGAGAAAGGAGCAACGTGATAGAAGGGAGCAGCATGAGAGAAAGGAGCAAGGTGAGAGAAGGGAGCAACGTGAGAGAAGGGAGCAGCATGAGAGAAAGGGAGAAGGGAAAGGTGTGGGAGAAGAAACCCTGTGAGAGAAGGGAACACTATGAGAGTAGGGAACAATGTTATAGAAGGGACAGTATAACAGAAAGGAACAGTTTAAAAAAAAAGACAGATAAATAATGACAGCGTGATGGAAGTAACGGACAACAGTTACAGTAATAATTGGTCAACTAACTCTAGATAAAATCAAGAGGACTGGTGCTTATAACAAATAATAATATTAATTAATTGTGATGTAAATAAAGAATCAAAGTCCATTACAAGGTGGATGTGTGTACTGACATTCATTTACACCCAATAAAAAATCAATATAGTACTAGATTGTTTTAAGTCCCTCGTCCTTCAAACAAAATCAGACAGAGAGCTTTAATATATCATTGATACACTGTACAAAGATTCCACTGATAAAACTGTAGCGCTTCCCGATAATAAATTACATTTACCTCATGTCCCCTCACAAAGTCAATCAGAATATTGTAACGCAATGTTTGCAATTGTATAGAAAACTGAATAAAATATACAATGTGAAAACCTTTTGCATCAATAACATATATTTCTGTTATTTGTAGCCATGTGATTTTATTTTTCCTGTTCTAAATTAATTTGTTTCTAATGACTGTAAAGAACCGGGGTCACTTTTAACATTAAAGATGTATTATGTACGATGGAGAGAGAGAGAGAGATAGACAGAGAGAGAGACACACAGAGAGAGAGGGAGAGAGAGAGCGAGAGAGATGATTTAACGTCAACTTCCGAAATGACCTAGTCTGTGTTGTGTCGAGTGGACCTTCAACCCCAACTCTTGCTCTCTCTCTCCCCCCCTCTCTGTCCTCTCTCCCAGCCACACTGAAGGACGAAGAGACATCGGTATCATCTGATAGTACGGCTATGTCAGTTTGTTCATCACTTTGGGCACACATGATCATCTGCTGAACAATGATGATGTCTGCTTCTTCATGTCTTGTTCCATAGTCGAACAATAGTGATAGCTATCTTGTAATTACAAGATAAGCTATCTTGTAACTACAAGATAGCTATCTTGTAATTACAAGATAGTCAGAATATTTTTTTTTTCATTTGATTGACCCTTATGGGCTTCCGTAGATTTCACAGTAGTAACTCGGAGTTTAACGCCTGCTTTGACAGTAGTGATATCGAAGACAATTAAAAAATGTTTGAATTAAACGTTTAGTAGCTGACCCGAACGATATCGGATTTTTAACGGTTAACCCATACTATTTTGATAATTGGATTATACAGACACTCGCATCATTGTAAATCCTGAACTCAATTTAACATTTTTTGTACTGTTAACCCTTTTAGCGATTCAAACATCACAATATTGCAAAGGATTCAAAATATCTTAGCGTGTTAAATGGTTTAAACGAGATAGTTAAAGGAGAATTACTAGATGGATAAAACTGGTGAATTTCGTGTGGAAGTCTGCTAGAACTCGTACAGACACATGGTTAGGCTATTGTAATAAGGCCAGTAGCGTAGATCGGAAACACGGCACAGTTTCGGCTCAAGAACATTCCAGTACAGTGCACCCTTTTTGTGGAATTCCTTACCCCATCATCTTAAAACAGCTCGATCACTTGAATCTTTTAAAACGAAATAAAAAAAAAAATCTATTTACCACCGCATTTTAGTTGAAGTGGATCAGGATTTGTGTGTAAAGAGTGACCATAGAGTACATAGTACGCGCCTAGAGCATTCATTTGTGGATGAATTGGCGCTTTACATATATACATTATTATTATTAGTAGTAGTATTGCGATTTCTCCACCAGGAACAGGTTCAGTATTTTTGGCCATTTTGGACCCATACACATTGTAATCTTCTGCTTGTTGTTCTTCTTTAAAAACGCCTAAAGCTAGGCTAACACTTGCACGATTCCGTGGCACGCATAGGCACGACTCGAGTCGGCACGACACCGTCCGATTTGCGCAAACTCGTCGTACCAATGCAGGAAGAGCGTAAACCATACGCAAACTATGCGTGAACTCGTCGTGCCAGTTCGTGTCAATGTGGACACTGGTTGGCACGACAAAATCGTGACCAAAAGTCGTGCAAGTGTCAGTCTGGCTTAACTTGACATGCTTGCTTTTGGACACTTGCTCATTGTTTGACGGACTTATGATGTCACAATTTCAATGTGGTTGCGATGACGTCATGGCGCATAATGGTCGGTGCCTGGTCTGGTGCAGGTAGTACGCTCGCACGTGTTGGTCTCTCTTTCGTTAGGGCCACGGTTGGAATTATGACATCATATCAAACGTCCTTCAAACGATGGCTCGCTAATCACATATCAGATCCCGTTGTTGGCCGAGGAAGTTCATCTAGATATTCCGGTGTAGGACAGGGGGTCTGGTTGGCAAGGAAAACGGATAGTAGTTCGGATGGGAAGAAAAACCGAGGCCCTGTCTACACATTGGCGTGCACGTAAATGAATCCTTGACAGTTGGAATTTACAATAAGAGAAGGCCATATCGCCACTATCCGGGCAAAATTGTCACCATAGCACACTGTCCTACGCCTGTCTCCATTAGACTAGTCCCAGCAGAACAATGTGACGTTAAACCACATTTTCTGTCATTTCTCTCTTTCCACTCCGGGTTGCCATGTTCCTTTAATACCATTATACAGATATTATTTTGAGAGCAGACTGATGTGTTTTCAGAGTATTGTATGAATATAATACCCCCAGGTATAATTAGATATCAGTTTGATGCAACCATATGTAATCATCGATAGAGACCAGACGCTTTACAGGTATCTTGTTAATTTATAAAAACAGCATGTTGTGCACCATACACCTCTACTTAATTCTAACACGCCTCTACATAATTCTACTGGATGACATCGCGCCTGGTACGTTCGTGCATTTTTATGCGCGAACTCTTAGTTTTCCTATTACTGGCACGCGCACGGGCACTATTTCTTTTTCTTTTGCATGTACCAAAATCTGGGTTTTCGCGCGGAGGTACTTTTGAGGTATTAGCCTGAGAAGCATAACACTTGCCACTGTACCTGTGTATCGCTAATTATAAATCGAATTTGTGAAGACAGTTTATATAGATCACGCAAAAATTTTTCAGTACAGAGTTTATTCCCGCTCTATTTGCCGCTAAGCAAACCAATGGGACTATTTTCTCAACAGTGTATGAACTTATTCATAAGCGATAATATCCTTACACCGAGAGAAATTATCTAGTCTCGGTGAAAAACCATGATCATCTGGTAAAAAGTTACTTTTCTATTTTTTGGAACGAAAAACAGTGTTTTTAAAAACAAACGAACCTGCCGCACATGAGGAAGTCATTATACTAATAATAACAGACGAGAACTCTTTTTGGGCACAGGCTTTCTTACTGAGTAGTAAATCGTCCACAAACAATCATGAAGGAACTATAGACGACTGTAGACAGTAAGTAGGTTATACACTATACTTTTGAGTCGAGATTACTCGCTTTGAGTCGATATTACCAGCTTTCAGGTCACCGATAACCAATTATGTCAGAAATACCATACTGACATTCGGTTTTTTCAAGTTGTACGCAAACTAACAATCGGCGCCCTAACTGTCTTCGTCAGCTACTTTCAGTTTCACAATGGCGTACGACATTCGGTTTTTCAAGTTGTACGCGAACTAACAATCGACGCCCTAGCTGTTTCGTCAGCTATTTTCAGTGCTGGTGGGAAAAGACAACATTAAAATCAGAAACCCAGTTGTTGACACCCATTAAATCACTCCTGTCTAACAAATCATAAAGCTGTGGTGTTACGGTAGCGGCATAGTATTTCACCGTAACACCACAGCCACTCTAACCATTCATAATACATCTAACTATCACTCCCTACACATTTCCCCTCGACCTACTTTCCCAAACGTCAACAACACATCTCATACATCCAGTTCACTGATTAACCCTTGTACCACGTCTACTGGATGTTAATAATTCTAGTTCTACTGGATGTTATTTCTATTGCATGTCCATACATAATTCTACTTCTACTAGATGGTATTCCTATTGCATGTCCCTACATAATTCTAGCTCTACTGGATGTTATTTCTAATTCTACGGATGTTATTTATAGTTCTACTGGATGTTATTTCTATTGCATGTCCCTACATAATTCTACATCTACTGGATGGACGTGACAAAGAGTAGGGTCGGGTCGCCTGTCCAATCTCCGGTTTCCTGCCACTGTCAAAGACTCCTACGCGCAAGCGAATTATTGAAATAAAATCAAACCATATGTTAGTCCCGAAATGACTTAGTTTGTGTCGAGTGGACGTTAAACCACATCTCTCTCTCTCTCCCTCTCTAGAACTGGGGCTGAAACGCATTATGGTACACGATTCGTGTACCAGTGGTAAAATGTTTATTGTGTCTTAAATATTGGATATCAGAAGCCCATCTTTTCACCGTAAGATCACGGCATCAGTTTTGAGGTAAATTGACAAATAATTCGTGTTTTCAAAGTTGAAGATTTTGGATGATATTGAGTTAGAGACTTAGCTTTTTAAATATCAAGAACACGTGCTGTATACAAGCTATATAATGTTATGCCTGTTACGTGTTACATTAAAACAGACAACTCGCTGTTAACAAGACCTAAGTATGTGCTATTTTCTATCAAAAACACATTAATGCAGCTTTTATTCATTGAGAGAAATGCAATGAAAATGAAATTAAACGTGGTTTAACATCCCACTGCTCTGCCTCGATTTGGGCTAATGAAGACGGACATGCGCCATACAGTGTTCTATGTGAAGGAATTTTTTTTCCCGGACAGTGCGCAACGGTCAATCCTATTAAAACGCAGACCCAATTCCGTTTCGTCTCTTTTAGTTCATTGGCGAGCCCTGGATGATGTCAGAGATTAGCAAATGGAACAGTCTGTTACGGCGTTAGGTGCACGGGTAATCCACGAGAAACATCAATGCTGATCGGTTAATCATATTTCTGACGTCATAAGGGCAAAAGCCGCTCCTATGACCCCTGGCACGACCTCCTACTACAACGGGTCAGACCTTCATCGAAAGTATATAAAACGAAACGAAATATAGAAATGTATTTTAATTAGAATGCCCCACGACATACTCTTATTTTGAATTCCTACTATGCGCTGATCTCGGTTTTCCATCCCACCCGAACGGCTATACCTTGTGCCTCAGTCAGACCTCCGCCTTGCATCGTTGACAAAGGGGGACCACGCCGATTAATCTCGATGAACTTTCTCAGTCAACACCGGGATCGAACACAGGACACAGGGGCGGATCCAAGGGGGGGGGGGACTAGGGTGACTAGTCTACCTCCTCCCCACCGGTGTATAGGAATCCCGGATCCTACAAGCTTCCCCCGAGACATACATGCATGGTCGTATATATATTATATAGCACACGGTACGCATCTTATCAGACACACAATCAGCATATATGTTACTAGCGGCGGAAATTAGCTCCGTTAACCGCGGTCGACGAGACAAAACATGGGGTTGTCACCCCCCTCAAAAAATTCCTGGATCCGCCACTGGGACATCCAGGTTAGTGAGACAGTGCGCTACTCACTGAACCACCGCGAGAACCGTGTTCGTATTATTTGAAGTCACCTTGATTATAAATAAAGTTTCTGAATCGGAATAATGATCACGTGCAACTTATCCTCCATATATTTAGACTGGAAGTGATGAAATAGACATGCGCAGAAATAGCTGAAGCCGGAAGCCGCCGACAATTGCTGCCTCTGATGGACGGATGTAGTGCCTCTATTTATTCAGATGTGCACCCCTCCCCCCTTCCTTCAACGCAGTCCCCTCTATTATAGTCTTTGGATCATGCATCAATTTCAAACGAGAGTTCCTGCTGTGTTATGGAAACCTTGTAGTCCTATCTTCATTCGCGCAGTTTATACACCAGCAGAAATTGCAGAGTACATTTTTATCGTTACCTGGCAACAACTAATGTTGGGAATAAAGACTATCACACACACAAAAACGCCACAAAGAATACAGATGCATCTAACTATCTCCCAAGAGATATTATTAAGTCTAACAATTTTATTGTATCCTTCCTTCTGTTTCCTATCAAAATATGACGAGCCAAAAACCACAAGTGGAGATATAATCTAAAAGTTCATTATTATAATGTCAACAGCACAGATCACAGAAACCTTAAACATTCAGAATTCAGTTAAAGATACACGCAATAGCTTAATCTTCCTATTGCTGGTCTTTTTAGTTTGGCTTTAAATGTTATAAAAATTATTATTTAGACATTGATTAACATCACAATCCCATAATAGACTCTCTAGATCATCGAATGGCAGAGATTTAAATGGATTAGAAAGTCCGTAAGGTTTAATATAGTCTCGTTTGTCCAGCAGCGTTGCCACGATAATAAACTATCAAAGCTAATGTACTTCTTTCAACATTCACAATTTCGCTCAGAATAAAATAATTTGAATGAAATTTTCATATATTCATTTATCACTATCCATTTGGAAACTATTATAGCCCAGTCGACATAAACTAAGTCATTTCGGGACTAACATATGGTCCAATTTTATTTCAATAATTCGCTTGTGCGTAGGGAACTTTAGCAGTGGGAGGAAACCGGAGTGCCCGGAAGAAACCCATGAGGTTGAGAAGGCGCCCCTATCTCCATGCCACATACGCTCACACCAGGGCTCGAAACCACAGCCGCAAGCCAGAGGTGACCGGCACTCTACACCACTAGGCCATCCCAACCCCCGGAGGACTCAGAGAAAACCCACTCGGTTGTACAGACGACTCTACTCCTTGTCACTTACAAGCTTGGGAATAGAATCGAAACAATGCCATTTGACTGTATGCCAGGCCTTGTGATCTAAAGCGCACGTATTAAACTCCATTATTTAGACAAACTATTCATCCACACGCCTGGATTTGTCACTGTTGAAACGGCATTGTTAACTTGGGCCGTATCTTTGATTGCATGTCCCCAAAACTCAAGTAAAGGATTTTGTACTGAGCATTGGGAGTACAGGAAGATGACATTTTAAACATGAAAAACCCAGATGAAATAAAACCTTTTTTTCGGATGTAGAAAAAGTTTATGTGCTTTCACTCTGATTGTATGCCATCGCGGTTCCTTTCTCTATCAGCTATCATACAAGAGATAAGCATAAAATGGTTATATTTTTACACCCACTTGTTTTTTTTTCTATAAAATGTATTTTTTTACCATTGTACTGCAGTCGGAAATACCAAATAAATGATAAATGGATATCTAGTTGCAACAATAGCCAGTTTCAACATTTGGTTTCCATTGGAGATAGATTCTCCAGCAACTATGTCTTCCTACGTCCGATCCCTGCTTTGGTCGAGAAACTTCATCCAGATTTTCCGGCGTGTTTTCCTCTTGTCAATGGTGTAGGACGGAGGGCCTGACAAGGACTGCTGTCTAGTTGTTCCGATGGGATTCAAAACCAAGGTCCCGTATACAAATTGGCGTGCACGTAAAAGATCCCTTAACAGCTGGAATTCGATTAGGCCGTAGTGTCGCTGTCTGGGCAAAATTTCCCTCTTAGTACACTGTATGGCGTATGTCCGTCTTCATAAGCCCAGTGCGGAGCAGAACAGTAGGACGTTAAACCCTATATCATTTCATTTCATTTCAAATAAAAAAAAGCAAGCACCCGTGTTTACGATTAAACATAAACTATACAAAAGCTAAATCTGCCAATCGCAGGTCTTTCTTTAGGCCTGAAATGTTTTCTAAAGTATTAATTAGACATTAATTAACTGATCCAGACCATAACCAACTCTCGATGTCATTAATAGCCTGCAATATTTACTGTACTGGATTAGGATCCGATTTGCTGCTCAACTTTCATTCATGACATCATAATTATAAAATGGATAATCGGGATTATGTTTTTATCGTACCGACTTTAGTAATGATGATCAAGGCTAGGCCGAAAATTCAATCGCTGAAATACTGGTTTAGAGTGGACCGATTTGACTGGAATTTATAGCATATTCCCTTTATATTATCTAGTTTTTAACTATTTTTAACTCTTTATCTAATCTCCCATAATGTATCTTTAACCAACAGACCCTATTTCTGGAGCCAAAGTCGCCGACCATAAATCTGGGCATGATTTTCTCGAGACAAATTACAAAGTTCTACACGAAAAGTTCACACAAATGGTTAGCGGTGTGCGTTGTATCGTAAGGTCTGGCATTGGGTCAACTGGCGAGGCTTCGATTCCTTGATTATACGTGTCAAGGGTAAATCCTCGTGGGTTTTCTCCGGGTACTCCGGTTTCCTCCCATTTCTTAAGACCCCTACGCGCAAGCGAATTATTGAAATAAAATTAAACCATGTTAGAATTCGAAATGACCTAGTTTGTATCGAGTTGACGTGAAACCTCTCTCTCTCTCTCCCCCTCTTATTGGAACTAAAGCAATCATCGCTATAAAAATCAGGAACTCATGTACTATAACTAAGTGTGTGACATGTAGTCTATCAAGTATTTATCAAGTATCTGACCATAGCTAATTAAACCACCCATTAATCTTTACAATTGTTGACCAGTTCTAATTGCTGGTGGCAGAGTTTATGACCATAAACAATAGAGAGACATTTATTATAATTTAATGGTGTAACCCGAAGCGCGGATGAATCTATCAGGCGGTTTGTGTATGCTACAGTAATTGAGTCTAAGTTCCGGTCAAGGGAATTAGACGTCCTATATGTCGCGTTAACTGTCCAACGTAACAGGACATAGCTACGTCAACACTTGACAGCTGCATGCATTCAGTGTCGGACTGGTGGGCCGAAGGCCCATCCGTCAGGTCCTTGACCAAGGCCCACACAAGTACGCGCGGAAGGCGTGTCACGAGCGCGCCGAATGTGCTCGAGTATCCGCCGGGGGGGGGGGGCGTGTGTCTGTGAGGGTTCTGGAAAATTTTGAAAATTGACAACCGCAAACCAATTTTCCAAGCATTTCAGACCAAAGCTTCCTATCTTTCTCCTGTCCTGCCCTCTCCTCCTTTCTTTTCTTTCCCCCCCTCTCCTTTCTTTTTTATTTCTCTTTTTTCTTTGTTTTTCTCTTTTTTTTCTTTATAGGCTTAGGCCCAGTCCGGCACTGCGTGCATTCTGTTCTCGGAACCTTTCCGGATTGCGATAAAATTCACGAAATGTGGACCGTCTATATATCAATGCAATAGCCGTTTTCCGAACCGTTCAGAAAAGACATGGAATGAAATGGAATGGAGTTTAACGTCCTACTGTTCTGTTCTGACTGGGCTAATGAAGACAGACATAGACAGTACAGTGTGCTGTGAGGGAAATTTGCCCGAGCAGTGGCACTATGGCCTTCTGTCATGGGATCTTTTACTTGCCAATGTGTACATGGGACCTTGGTTTTTCGTCCCATCCGAACCACTACACAGCTGTCCACATCGGGAAAATCCCGATGAACTTTTGTGGCCAACACCGGGCCAAATGCAATTTTGATTTCCGTCCAACTGTTCTGTAGTAACTGGGCAGACAGAAATGTTCACCGTATAACGTCGTTTTCGCCTGCTCTTCTGCAGATTCTAAATATCTAAATGTCAAGGGATATTTTACGTGCACACCAACGAGAACCAGACAACCGCCCTGCACTACTGAAAAAGGGAAACCATGAGTTAGTCCCAAAATGACCTTGTTTGTTTCAAGTGGGCGTTACCCCACTTTCCCTTTAAACGGACCATCCCGATTTTAACAAAAATAAATGTCGCGACATTAAATTTAAGAACCAAAATATAGAGTACTGGTGCATTTATCTGAAAATTCCAGCTCAAAACCCCGTCTTCCATTAGCCCAGGTTTGGTGCAAAAGAGTAGGACGTTAAACCCCATTTCATTTCATTTCATTTCAGCTCAAAATATTGAGTCGTTTGGACGTGAACGTCAAAACAGCTTATCGGGACACGTTACTCTAGTAAGATTTGGGTCAGTTTTTCGCTGGGTGATGAAGACTGACAGGTTTAAGTTGCTTGAAAACGTATCATATATTGAGTTGATTGCGCGGTCCTAAGGTAGAGGTTTTAAGAGCTTTTCACACAAAACTAAGCAGTTTTATTCTCCCAAACATAATTGAGATTGGCCCTTTACCCCCTCCTCACCTTTCACATTGAACCATGTATCGAGGACGTTAAACCCCGTTCCTCTCTCTCCTTCAGTCAGTGGATGTTTACTTTACAAATTGAACCATATGTTAGTCCCAAAATGACCGCTTTTGTGTCGCGTTGACGTTAACCACCTCTCTCTCTCTCCCTCTCTCTCTCCCTCTCTCTCTCTCTCTTAGTGATGTTTACTTTACAAATCTTATACTTCGTGAGCGGCTGTGATCAACATATGAAAACATACCGTATAATCAAAGATGACAGGGGGCTCCCCTTTGCAGAATTATTTTTCTTTCATAAAAACAGAACACGGCAGGGGTCTAAATATAAAAAATAATATCTGTAGCAGTCTGATAGTACTGCATGGAGGTTTTTCTGTTTGAAGCGTTATCGTGTTGAACAAAAATTAATAGCAGTTACACTTTTCCATCGTAACCGGCATGATAAAGTGAAATATATACCCTTGTTGGCCAAATGCGCATCACGTTCCGTAAAACTTGTTAACGGAATCGATTAATAAACGCTCTTCGTCTGTCCAAACTTGTTATAGTAGCGCCGAGGAAAAAAGCCCCTGCCTCGGTGTCGTTCTCGAGAAGACTGGCTACAAATTTGTCGATTTAGGCTATCCAAATTTAATTAAAACTGTTGTTTCATCCAACTTCACAGGCGAATTGATTTTTGACCACGAAAGAATACAAATAAGTTGAAGCGAAGCCAATGTAAACAAATTATTCTTTAGGTTCCGTCGTGTGCGTGGGCTAACTGGGGTGACCGCGCAGCCAATCAGAATAAGCGTGACTGCGAGACTGTTACAAGCGAAAAGTTAAGTTGGAAGTACTAAGTACGTGATGGTGATAGTAAATTAATATGGACACAACTGACAAGTTTGACAAATAGCTGTACAATATGGCTAATGATAACCTACCATATTATAATATCACATCATATCGTAAAATGAATGTCAATCAGGCTCGCATACTAAACGAAAGCTGTCTGTCGACGTTTATAGCTCCGCAAGTGGACAGACACTAAGCTACTTGACCGACATTTTTATTCCTAAATCGACGATTTTATTGGAAAACTTTAAGTTTACATGTACTTGGATAATTTTAAGAAATATTTACTCCGCTTCAATTTAATATCATTGAAATAATTTATTTAGTCTTTTTGTGTATGGCAGATATGAACTGAGTAGAACCACATTACAAAATAGTACTAATATATATGGGTATGGCGGCCATTTAGAACAGAGATCTATATCCGAAGTAGATTGTTGTCTGTGCGAAGAATGTCAGGCCACAGTCTTTTGGAACGATAGGATTGACCATTTCGGTAGATTTTGTGAAATAGCCGTATATAAATCTTTTTTTTTTGTTGCGAATAACAAAATCTGTTATGGGAAAGAATTAATCCAATAAATATCGCAGGCTAAAGTCGACACCGAGAGTTAATTCTGTTGTGGATAAGTTAATTAATGTTTAATTAATAATTTAGATAACATTTCAGGATAGGTAGATTTACCTCTTGCATGATGGATGTTTTAACAGGTCACAATAATTTTGATTTTCTGCTCTTCGGAAACACCTGTAAAAATGGCTTTTTTTTATACTTCTGGTAAAAGCCATATTATTTAAATACTAATAGACATATTTAAATACTAGAAATACTTGGTTGAGCTGCTGAATAGCAATTAGTTCCATTTTTTTTTAAGTTTTGAGAGAGAGAGAGAGAGAGAGAGAGAGAGATATGGTTCATTTTTATTTCAATAATTCGTTTGCGCGCAGGGGTATAGCTGAGGCAGGACCCGGAGAAAACCCCGAGGTTGGACATGCGACTCTACACCTTGTCACGTGTCACGTGTAAGCGGGGAATAGAAACTGATGGCAGACCCTGTTATTTCACGCGCATGCGTTAAACCATTATACGCCCCCTCTCAGGTTCGATCCCGGTGTAGGCCCATAAAGAACCCGTTTAGTGAGCAGAACGGATATCTTGGCAAACAACAACGTCAAATCGTTCGGGTGGGACGACGTTTGGAATGTGCCATGCGATGTCTGTAAAAATTTCTATGTCACAGACAAAAAAAACCCGTAAAATTTGATATACAGATTGATACCAGATACAATTTGCGACGAAATCAATTTTTTGTGTATCAAATAAATTACAAAACTTCCTTTTCTCGACTGGGTGGGTTTTTTTTAGAAGCAACACAAAAGATTTCATCAAAGATATTAAAATTTAATTTCTAACAAAATCGTGATGCATTGAAAATATCTAGGCGTCATTATTGATATAACGAGAAACACAAATAATTCTATACTTCTGGTAAAAACTTCGCAATTTTGAAAACAAACAATTATTTTTACTTCTTGAGTTTTTGTTTTTTTCACATTAAGATTATTTGATAAATCGTTGAAATTGATTGCCGCGGGAGATTTAGATTTTTGAAGCTTTTGTTGAGAGTTCAATCAATTTGATAAATGATATTTACCTTTAATCATCATATGTTCTTATTCAACAATCTGTCCGTGTTATGTACATCAGTCTCCCGTATATAGTTAACTAACAAAGGCAGGTATATACATAGGAATGATTTATTCATTATGTAGACTCGGTCTTATGTAAATCATTAAAAGAAATGGGGTTTAGCGTCCATACCACCTGACTCAATGACAAACCTTATAATCTAACGCGCATGCGTTAAAACATTCACCCCCCGCCCCCTGAAACCAGGTGTATTGGAGTTTTGGTATAATAGTAACAATTGGGATATCGTTATCGGGGACGCGGACGTTAAACGTTAACTAGTCAGACAGTCACCTTATCGGAATCCATGGTGGCTAGGTGGTACATCTAACCCTTTGCGAACAGCGTTTAGTAGGGGGGGGGGGGCAAACAAGAAGTACATTACTAGTCATGCACACAAAAGACTATGGTGGCTGTTAGCGGCCAGTCTACGTCGTCGACTTGTCGGGTTGTGAAGGCGACAAGTCGCGGCACGACAAAGCGAAATAATTGCATTTCGTCGACCTGTCGCTTTGTCGCTTTGTCGGGTTGTGAAGGCGACAAAGCGACAAGTCGACAAAATCAACCCGACAACGCGACAAACTAACCCGACAATCGTCGCCCTCATTTTGTCGACTTGTCGGGTCAATTTTGTCGACTTGTCGCTTTGTCGCCTTCGACTTATTCACAACCCGACAAAGCGACAAGTCGCCGAAATGCAATTATTTCGCTTTGTCGTGCCGCGACTTGTCGCCTTCACAAGCCTACAAGTCGACAAGCCGCCGAAATACAATTATTTCGCTTTGTCGACTTGTCGCCTTGTAGCCTCGGAAGTCAATCACTGCGCATGATCGAGCATTCTTCGGTTAAGTATGTAAGCCCAATCTCGACGAGGCGAGGGTGCATTTATTCAGCATTTGGTTTAGTTTTGCTAAACCTGACCATTACACAAATAGGATTGAAAAATTCATTTGGTTAAATTTGCATTTAACGATTGCATTTAACGACCCATAAAGTTAGGAATCTATATTTCAGAGGAGAGTCTGTTTTATATGTTGATATGTATTTTATGCTTTCAAAACATCTATGGTAAATGAGAATAGAATATGATAGCTTTGCTACATTAAAAAATATTTAAAATTTAAATCCTTTCTTGTTAGGATGTTTATAGGCAAGTTTCCATTACAGAATACACTAAAGCTTTTTCTTGGCCACATTCCAATTTCAAATCTCCTTGACAGTAACTGTATGACTGGCTCACTAACCAGAAGGTTTGCGTCCAGCATGGCTTCCCCAATGTTTAATGTACGGTGACGTGCAGGTAATGGAACCTTTGTCCGTTGGAATTTTTTCAAATAAGCATAGGCCGTGGAGTTGCTGTCTGGGCAAACTTTCCTTAATAGCACGCTGAAAAGTACCCCGGCCGTATCGCCGCTGTCTTGACAGAATTTACCCCGTAATAGGCCTACACGGCATAACCAGAAAAGTACATTGGTTGATAAACTAAGTCATAGTTTAAATAAACGTGGTCTGTCCCCAAAATGTTTGTTCTTGTTTATTAAAAGTATATAAGTTTTAATAAAAACAATATAGTTTGTAATTAACAAAATAGTATATTAAGTAAGTAAGTAATTCTTTATTGCTGAAAGTTACTTATAGCAAATACAATGAATAAATTTGTAAATATGTAAAGGTGTTAATGATACAAATAGTACAAAATAAGTTAGAAAAGAATGAAAGTTTTAGGGAAGAATAGCGTCAAGAAAAGAATGACGTTTGATAAATTATAAATGTATATATTTTGCTAACGAGTTTAAAATAACTGGTGATATGGAAGACATAATGTCTATAAATTTTTGGAGTGAAGGGTGATTTCTATAATAAAAAGGAATAAGCTGTTCTCTTAAATCTGTATATAATGGACAGCAAAGTAAAAGGTAGGCTGGCACTGCCAGGCAGGATACGCCCACATTTTCGAGAGATGGATAGAGAACAAGCAATACCGAAAGTGATTTTTCCTACATCATTAAGTCCTGTATTTCATACTGTATTGGGGGCAGCCATTTAGTTGGTCAGTTCCAGTCTGATATTCATGAAATTCGAAGCCGACAATGATTATGGTGTGACGGTACACAACCTAGAAATGTGACTTTTCTTCAAAATCGGATAAGAATTGTGACCTGTAGAGAGTCCACAACCATGATATACCACATTTTTACACTATTCGCGTACAAACGGCGACCATTTCGTCCGGCAATTTTGGTACGATTTTCACGAAATTAGAACTCAACCTTCCTCATCAAAATCGAATTAAAATTGTGACCTATACAGGGTCCACAACCATGATATACCATTTTTTAAAACAGTATTCGCGTACAAACGGCGGCCATTTTGTCTGTCAATTTTGGTCCGATTTTCCCGAAATTCAAACTCAACCTTCCTTACAGTGCAACGGTGATATAATCAAACGTTTTTTTTTAAATCGGATAATAATTGTGACCTCCAGAGGGACCACAAGCTAAAGAAAGAGGGATTTTGCGTATAACCAGGGGCCATAATTCAGGAAGTTACAATCCGATATGCGCAAATATCGAAAAGAACCAAGATCTTTGGGTTATAACCATGAATTTCAAGTTTCATCAAAATCGAATTAAAATTGTGACCTTTACAGGGTCCACAACCTTGATATACCATTTTTTAACAGTATTCGCGTAAAAACGGCGGCCATTTTGTATGGCAATTTTGGTCTGATTTTCCCGAAATTCGAACTCAACCTCCCTTACGGTTTAACGGTAATATAATCAAACGTTTTTTTTAAATCGGATAATAATTGTGACCTCCAGAGGGACCACAAGCTAAAAAAAATGCGATTTTGCGTATAATCAGGGGCCATAATTCAGGAAGTTACGATCAGGGGCCACCTTCCTGCACCACTGACAAGGGGAAAACAAGACGAAAAACATATATGATTTTACCTGGGATATTAGTAGATTGATTATTATTATGTATTTGGGTAAACTGTGCTGTTGATGGTAATCAGTGAATTTGCGAAAGAATTCTAAATTACGATAGATATATTGAAAGCATACATTAAAATACATCAACACATAAAGCTGACTCTGAAATATAGATTCTTAATTTTATGGGTCGTTAAAATGCAAATTTAACCAAATGAATTTTTCAATCCTATCTGTGTAATGGTCAGGTGTAGCATTTCGGCGACTTGTCGACTTGTCGCTTTGTCGGGTTGTGAATAAGTCGAAGGCGACAAAGCGACAAGTCGACAAAATTGACCCGACAAGTCGACAAAATGAGGGCGACGATTGTCGGGTTAGTTTGTCGCGTTGTCGGGTTGATTTTGTCGACTTGTCGCTTTGTCGCCTTCACAACCCGACGAGTCGACGATGTATAATGGCCGCTAACAGCCACCATAAAAGACTCTGTGGCAGCTTGAATTCGATGAACAGACGACGCCAGCTTTTGTTAGACTTGTGGTGGTGTTGGTCGAGACAGTTCATCGGGATTTTTCCGGCGTGTTTTCGTCTTGTAAGCGGTGCAGAACATAGGGACTGCAGGACGGAGAGTCTGACAAAGACATCTGTCTAGTCGTTCGAATGGTACGAAAAACCGGTCCTGTGTATACATTGGCATACACGTAAATGATTCATTGGCGGTTAGAATTTTATTTAAGAGTAGGCCGTTGCGCGGCTGTCCGGGCAAAATTTCCGTCATAACCCACTGTATGGCGTATGCCCGTCTCCATTAGGCCAGTCTGAGCAGAACAATACGACGTTTAACCCCATTTCATTTCATTTCTGCTGAACTTGCTAAACCCATGTTTCATAAATTTTCTAACGATTGATGTTAATTTAAGAAAAGTTGTAACCCCATCAAAATCATTACCGATTATACATTTCGTTTTTCTATTTCTACCCTGAACTAGTGATTTGAGCGACAGGAGAGAAGCATGCTAAATGGCGGCATCTTTTCATTTCCCGTTGTCTCTTTCTTGCTCTTACCCTTCAATCATGCCACCAATGACGCAGATCGGACCATAAATCACAAGAATTGAGACTTTTTCCTTCCACCTCGGCTAAAAGGTTAGGGTTTGAAAAATGATTTAAAAAAGTTTGGTTCTTGCCTCACTGGATATTCTTTATAGGCCATTAAATTAGGGAGACCGAAGCGTGGTCGGCCCATGATGGACTACTCGCGTCGATCCGGGTATTTTGGTGGCGGTCGGTAACTTGTAGCCATCAATATGCAATATCGCGGGAAATGTAGCGTAATGAAGATTCACGAGCATAAAGCGAGATTGATAGCAAGACTTATATTAATTTGGTTTAATGTGCATATTAAATAAAAACCGACTTAAAATTGGAAGATAAAAGAGTAATTGAACTGAAAGGTTCATATAAAATATAATTTCTTTTTTTAAGAATTCATCCGCGGAATAACGAGTAAATCCCCGCAAAGAATTTCAAATAGGGCGACTATCGATTGCTTGGATGCAGGACGATGAAAATTAAATTGAGGACAGGCAAGATGGAGAAATGGACGTGGTGTGGTGTACAGCTGATAACTACTTTAAGTTCTAGTCAGTGAATGCTGGAAGCAAGATAATAACACTTCCTATAAGTGGAATATTGGCAGCGAAATGAAGTGCGATACTATATGCCGTGGCACTAGTCAGTCTCGTCTTGCTATTTTATCCTAAGTGTGTTTATTCTGAGAGCAATTCTTAGATTTGTTTTGCCTGTTTGTTGCGCAATGATTGAATGGGTCCATCAACCCACGATTTTACCAAGCTCCGTACCACGTTCCACGGAGAATAATGCTACTTGAGTCTAACCCTCGAAGCAAAATGTACTATATTCTCTGGTCAAATAGTCATTGAATTAAAGGTTGCATTAGGGTCGATGAACTCACAGTTAACAAATAACTGCACAGAATACCCAATATTTGTCCTTGAAACGGTGATGTTGACTTCTATAAAAGTTATTTTACTGATTGACGTTGTCTGACTAGTCGAAACAAAACGTGCTCAAATGATTTGGGGTGAGGACTCAGACTTGGGAAGCTTGACAAAAAGTGAGAGATTAAAATGCAAATAACGCCACTAATGGGAAAGATAGTTATTATTATCACTAAGTATTCCGTTGTTCTAACAGAAATAATGAAGTGCACAAGCGACCTTAGCCCTGAACATCTTTTAATATAGGTTGATGAATCAGGCAGAGAATTGGAGCTGATGGCTAAAAACTTTTGTACCAAAAAAAAAAGAGAAGAATTATATATGAATTATACATCAGCTGCAATGGATGTCAGGGTCGAATAACGATTCCTTTTCACATTCAAAGGCGAAGACCTGCATCGAGGTTCAAAAATATAAATATTCTGCTTATTTATAACGGTATAAAATGAAATATGCAGAGATAGTGAGTTGTTCATTGTTCTTTCTCCTCTAATAAATTCTGTATTTGACGTAAGGGTTTGCTGTTCGTCTCAAACGATGACGGGTTTTGCATTAATTCCCGCAAAGTAGCCAGATTTATCCCAAAGAATCACAACTATATGATAATGAAATATAACTGTGGGTATGATGCACAGACCGCAAACCAGACTCTCATAAATAATTCAAAACTATCAGAAACTGTACAATATTGAACAGGATCTAGAGAGAGAGAGAGAGAATGAGAGAGAGAGAGAGAGGGGTGTGTGGGATGTATTGGTGGTCTGCTCTGCCTCCAATTACAGAGGACTTTTAAAACACGGACCAATAGAGATCTACATACATTCGGGACTACAGTTTTATTACAATAATTAGCTAGGTCCCTACAATGGTCTTAAGAGGTGGGATGAAACCGGTGGTGGTTTCGTAAACAACTAACGGGGATAGGCGGGTGACCCACAGATCTAACTACACACACCCACCTCCAACCTGTGGACTGGCTTGGACGAAAGTCATATCTAGAAGAAATGGGTTACCTAATTTGTGTCAAGTGGACGTTAGCCCCCCCCCCCCCTAATCCCTATCTCGTTCATGCATACCTTGTGTCGAGTGGACGTTAAACCCCATCTCCCTCTCTCTCTTTCTCTCTCGCTCGCTCCATCTCGCATAGCTTGTGTCGAGTGGGCGTTAACCCCCTCTCTCTCTCACACTCTGTCTGTCGCTCTCTCTCGCTACCTCTATTCGCTTCGTGTGCACGTGGAACCAGTTGTCAAGCCTTTTGCTTTATATTAAATTTGACTGGACGTAAGTCAATAATGTAGCAAGACCGTTATTCAATGTGAAGAACTAGATGATCGCGTGTAACAATATGACATGTGTGTCCAGTTGTGACGCGGACAAAGTAATTCATAAATATTGTACATACCTATTAGCCTGTCAACAGCGGTCAAGGTTAAATTGTCTGTTTTGTTATTAAATGCTTTTAATTTGATTTTGATATTCATAAAAATAATACGAAACTAAAGGTTCAACAGGTGATGATAATAATAGATTATGACCAACACGATTTAATAACAGGAATCTTAATTAATAAACATATTTGTTATAACTCGAACTGTGATGCTGGTGTTGTTTTTTTTTTTGCTCAAAGCATTTTAGATACAAGAGTTTTCAATCGATAAATATGTCCAATAACTTTAAGTGTGTATTTGTTTTTACTAAAAAACCAAATGAAATGAATAGAAATGGAGTTTAACGTCCTATTGGTCTGCTTCAACGGGCATACGCCAGACAGTGTGCTACGAGGAAAATTTTTCCCGGACAGCAGCATTATGGCCTACATGTTCGTCTGTATTGTTCGTCGTGGTTTCTCCTTGTCAGTGATGCAGGATGGGGGGGGGGGGTCTGACGAGGACAGCTGTTCGGATGGGACGAAAAACCGATGTTCCGTGTACACATTGGCGTGCACGTAACTCGATATAAGAGTAGGCCATAGTGCCGCTGCCCGGGCAAAATTTCCCGCAGAGCACGCCGTATGCCCGTCTTCATTAGCTTATATTACGAGCAGAACAGTAGGACGTTAAACCCTTTCATTTCATGTCCGTTGTTATTAGTCGAGTTGATGTAGAAAAGTCAAGCCAGGCTGACACTTGCACGATTCCGTGGCACGCATTGGCACGACTCCAGTCGGAACGACACCGTCCGATTTGCGCAAACTCGTCGTGCCAATGCGGGAAGTGCGTAAAAAATGATGCGCAAACTATGCGTGAACTCGTCGTGCCAGTTCGTGTCAATGTGGACACTGTTGGGCACGACAAAATCGTGGCCAAAAGTCGTGCAAGTGTCAGCCTGGCTTAATACGTTAAACCCCATTTCATTTCATTTCTACACCAACTAGTTAGTTGAATATTCAGCGCTTTATAAATAGATTATTATTATTTATTATTCATTGATGGAAGATCTGTCGACCGTAAAAAAAACATACTAGGATTCTCTTTAAGTCACCAGATGTTGTGAAATATTGTAGGTAGGCCTATGTACCAATATTCAGACATATTCGATTTTCTTCTTACTGGAATTGGTCGACATTATGCAATAATATTTTTGAGCCGTTTTGACGAAAATAATGGCCGTTTTGGCGAAAATATGGCCGTTTTGACTATAGTTTTGGCCGTTTTGAAACAAAGGTAATTTTGGTCGTTAGACTCGGACTAACGCAATGCAGTAGCAAAATGAAACGTCACAGGCAACCTTTTGATTTCGCCTTAACACATCCTACATCTTCAGATATTAAAAGAATAAAAAACAAATATAATTTCCCCGCCATTAAAAGAGTTGTTTACGCGTCATTAAAGAAGAGATCCGTGTAAAATTCTCCCTAGAATCAAAATGAGATACCATAACGGGTAATTTGAGAAATACATGCGTAAGGTGGCCAAATTTCAGAACTGTTGCCCTTTAATCTTGAAAGTCTTCAATTCAGCTGCACATATTGGCCTGTAATCAACGCATTAAGTCACTTCAGTTAGGTTAAGTTGCCTTCGGACATCGTGATATAGCATAAACCAGCAAATATATCACTGATTAAAAACCTGTTTAGGCGGAAATACCACATCATTAGTAAAGCCATAGATCTTGAATTTTTGGAATGTCTTTTAACAAAAACATACAAAAAACCACCAAAATAATAAAAAAATTAAAATAATATCGGAAAAGAAATTCTACCTGTTTCTACTAATAGGAAAAGAAAATTGTAAATATTACTACTAATGGCCAAGGTGGTGGCTCATTGACCAGAGGGTAGCCTACCGAGTTTAATGGTGGTGTTGATAGGGAAGGATCTTCAGGACGTTCCAGTGTGTTTACCCCTGTGGTGCACAATGGACTGCTTGGTAAGAGACAGTGTCTGGTAGTTCACGCGTGCCCGTTGACGTGCACGTATAAGAACCATTGACATTTGAATTGCGGAATAGAACAATGCTAAGCTCTACTTGTCCGACCTGTTTAGCGGGGTTAAAGCAAGGAAGCAGGACCTTAAACAGGCTAGCGATGGCATCGAGTGTTGATAATGATCTGGATAACTTTATTGAACATATAATATGTAAGAGGTAAATCTGCCTATTGCAGGTCTTTAGGCCTTAAATGTTATATAAACATGTTTTAACATGGCAAGATCAAAATAAACTCTCGATGGCGCCGATTTTAAGTTGTACCTTGCCACTCTCTCCGTCCTTCAAAACTGACAACGGGTGTATTGTCGGAAAATCCCAATTAGCTTTTTTGGTCAACACAAGCTTCAGGTTATCGAGAAAAAAATGAACCCAATGAGCGAACACGGATCCCAAATCGTTGTGGTAGATGGACCTCGGGATAGCAACTATAGACGATGAAGAAATAATACTAATATTTATCTAATTACATGACCTTCACCCCACTATTTTCTTATTATTAATTTTCAGAATTTTCTATTCTTAAACGTCTTTGTTACAAAATGATGTTCGTATAAAACCTTTGCATCACAATTTGTCTGACTTCTGAAACAGACATGTAACTGATAAAACCATTTGGGTTTTTTTTTTTTTAAATGCCAGTTATCATTTGGGTATGTTGTAAGTAGCCTATTAAAACAGCCCTACACACAAGTCGCAAAAAATACTATACTCGAGTTTGAAAATGATGTGAATGCTGCTGTCAGATTGTTGCCGCCTCCCCTCTTGTCATTGTCTTTATTAACCCACGACCATATATATAGACCATTATCAAAATACAAAAGTTGAAATTCTTGTAGGTGGGAGAAATGATATGTCTATATAAATGGATTTTTCCACTAAGTATTAAAGCGATAATTTCATATTTTCTAAGAAAGTCAAAACATAATTATTTCTGTGTCTTTTGCTCAAAAGGTTGTCAACGCACTATTATACCACCATCGGCATTATTCCCGACACTTTGAAATCACTGACACAGGGAATAATTACAATTACCCCGCTTGTTTTTCTATTGTCCCCATGGCATAGCTATCTTCAAACGTTTGAATTTGAAGTTGAAAATGATATATTTGCCAATTTCTCAGCTGGCAATAGTGAATTATTGGATTATTAGGATTATTCTTAAACAAGGTAGGACTGTTTATAGATACCATCTATTTTAAGGCTTTATTTTAATACATTTAAAAAAAACACCCTTAAAAATATGAAATTGGAGCTTTAAGGACCGTTAAGAGTGCACTTTTAACGCTCTAAACTATAACAGTTTTTTATGTATCATAGTATTTTATAAACAGGCGTTTTTATTTAATAAAGTCTTCAAATGCAATAAAGTTGGCGCATCTTTTATCTTCTGGTGGTAGTTTATTCCAAATTCTTGCCGAGTTATACCGCGTGGGGTAAAAGAATCCTTGATAGTTGGAATCCAACGAAAAGTTGGCGCGAACGCCACAATCCGGCTAAAGTTCCCCTCATAGCACACTTCAAGCCGTTTGTCCGTCTTTATTAAACCGGTTGGTGAAGGAATGTAGGACGTTAGGCGCCATTTTATTTCATGTAGGTATGATAAAGTATAATAGAGAACTTTCGCATCAATACGAAAACGAACACCGAAACGAACATATGTTCGTTTACGTTTTTCGTATTCGTATCCTCTAACACACGGTTTCGCAATCCGACCTACGATAATAGCTAGATGGCATAAATTTCCACTCCATAAACTTCTCTGTCCAGCCGTTCAGGCAAAGTTTTCAATCGATATTTTGGCGGATATACAACAAATCAAGCAGAATACTGCATTTGAACACTTTCTACAAACTCTACACAATCAACAATATAAACTAGGCATCGAAAAACTGGAAAAGTCAATATGAGACGAAACACATTTTCGTTTGCATACTTACGTGAATCCAGTTCCACACTCGTAACGTTTTTTCACTGGCCGAACACCCATTACGGATTGACGTCACAAGTACACACGAATCGATGACGTGTTCGTTTTCGTACCGATGCGAAAGGTCCCTAATAATCAGTAAATAATAATAACGTAATTGATTACGTAATTTTATATCATTACTCTGTGTCTTACTCGACAAAGTTTCCTGATATTCCATTGGCTCTCTTATCTCACAATTCTAACCAATCATTAATACCGATTTGTCATAACGTTTGACCTGTCGCTCAAGTGGTTCGTTCGTCTGGTTGTCGACAGTTGCGTCTGTTGGTGAAATTTGTAGTTGAAATGTGACATACAATGGGGTTTAACGCCCTGTCTTGCGAACTGGGCTAGCGTCTTACTCATTGGGTCAGCGACTTGCGCACTGGGTCATCACCTTACTCACGGTTTTACATTTAAGCTGAAATTGTTTCTTGTTGTTCTTTACACTGCAGCTTGAGTCAAACTCTAGATAGGCTTCTTGTCTGGACATCTCTGCATGTGTATACTAAATCTCGAAGATTGTCCCAATAAACCGAGAGCTGAAAGACACCCACGAGAGCCAACAAAGGGAAGTCAGCAATAATGACCTCGTCACTGTTTCCCGATGGGTGACAAATCAGTCAAGAAAAAAGAAACATTGTGACAGCTGAGAAGATAGGGATTGGTATTAGACCAATGTTTCCTTGAACCAATCTCCGTTTTTTTTACTTTCCTCGGAGAACTTAAGCGAAGTGTTGTGTTCTCTATGACGACGTTGCCATGTGCTGATCGGTAAACATGCGGATAAAACTAACAAGATCACTTAATTTTGATTAAATAGGGTGGATTGTTTGTTATTTGGTTCAGCTATAGCGACGAGGTATAAATGGTATAGCTTCCATAGTTACAGAAAGGATAAAAAGTAATAAACTTTAATTGTAGAGCTGATAATCATGTGCTTTGAAAAGAAGCGAGTGCTAATTAGAAAAGGAAAAACGACTGCGAGACCCCATTTACGCGACTCAAAGACGTTGATCTATCCTTAGACTTTCAGACTTTCGGGGCATCAAAAGAAATGGAACCGTTCGAGTCGGCAATTGTGACCCCATAAAAAAGTCGTCGAGGTCGATTTATTTGAAGTACTTACTTAGAAACTATACTGATGTTTACGAAAGCCGTATCGAGTTATTGTTTCAACTAAGTCCGTTCAGCGAACACTGTTAGGACACAAAAGGACATGATGTTTTTTTGCGTGTAATTATTTGTTTTAGAATTTTCAAAGAGAAAAAGTATTCAATAATTAATATAATTTAATAAAAAATAAAACACAAACAAGTAACAACAAAGATGGAATCTACCGACAAATCCTTTGAAGGTGATCACCAGCATTACAGACATTTATCTGATGTGCATGGAATAGCATGAAAGGGATTCCTATCTATCGTCTGTTGGGATATGGCCGCCATTAGAGACATACAATATACATGATTTTATTGAATAATTAAAGAAATTTTCAAAGGTATCCATTGAAATCTAGCATCAAATAATTTGTTGATTTGTCCTTTTGTGGAAGCTAATACAAACTCTGTACACCGCTTACTTGGCCGAATTATTTTTTCATGTACGTTTATTCATCGTTGATTATCTAATTTAAAGGTACACCAAATCAGATGAATATGTTTGAGCTGGAAAAATACGGGGATGGGAAATGGAATATGGCTTTAAGGTTTGGCTTTTTTTGCATCAACTCTTCTAATATCGAAATCAAGCCATTTGACTGAATTACCGACCTTTTGTTACGATCTCTTAAAGCGCACACGTACTATAGTCAAATTAAGAAATATATTATTTTAACCGCTCGCTATCGCTCTCTACGGCCAAGGGCGTGGATTTGCCATAGCTTTTTTTAAGGGGGGGGGGACGGACGAACCCGGGAACCTTTCATTACCAAACAAAAATAATAATTACGAACAGTTTACTGTATCAGTGTTATTTCGCTGAAAGCTGTAACTATCGTCAAGATCAGTAACTGTGCCGAGACTCAAGGCAGTGGTTAGAAAGCCTTCAGAACAGGACATTCATGTGAATTTTGTGAACATATACCTGAAAATCAATCCTGGCAATCAAAATCATGCGGGGGGGGGGGCAGAGACCTATTCCCCCCCACTAAATCCACGCCCATGTCTGCGACACCAACCACCTGTGAGTTATGTCATTCGCAAAGTTGCACGGCTTTCGTTTTTTCCGTGTTCATTAGTCCAGTAGGGTGTTAAACCCAATTTCGTTTCTTTTTATTTTGAAATAAGATTGTAAATATTTAAAACTTCTATAGATAAAGATGCATTATATAAGAGCTAAATCTGCCTACTGCAGATCTGTTGTTTAGCCTGAGATGTTGTAGATGCATAATTTATTAGAAATTTATTCACATAACACGATCATAATGAACTCTCTAGAACATCAGATGGTCGCGATTCGCAATGTATTTAATTTAATAACTTTATCTTAAAATTTAATAACTTTATCTTAAAATCGTAACTATATGGCATTTAACTCTATTGCGAACACCCCAAAGCCGGATGGGGGGGTTGGGATGGCCTAGTGGTCTAGTGTGCCGCGCGTCGACCTCTGGCTGACCGGTCACCTCTGGCTTGCGGCTGTGGTTTCGATCCCTGGTGTGAGCGTATGTGGCATGGAGATAGGGGCGCCTTCTCAACCTCGTGGGTTTCCTCCGGGCACTCCGGTTTCCTCCCACTGCTGAAGACCCCTACGCGCAAGCGAATTATATTGAAACAAAATTAAAAACCATATGTTAGTCCCGAAATGACCTAGTTTGTGTTGAGTGGACGTTAAACCTCATTTCTCCTCCCCCCCTCTCTCTCTCTCTCTCTCTCCAAAGCCTGATAACTTCGCTCAGAAACAAGTCATTTGAATGAAATTCTCAATATATTCATTTGTCATTATCTTTTTATAAAAATATTATAGCAAAAACTGTTAACTCTTTATCTAAATCTTACATAATACATGTGGTTTGAGAGAGAGAGAGAGAGAGAGAGGGGGGGGAGAGAAAGAGAGAGAGACAGCGACAGAGAGAGAGAGAGAGAAAGAGAGACAGCGACATGGGGTTTAACGTCCACTCGACACAAACTAGGTTATTTTACGACTAACATATATTATTATTTTATTTCAATAATTCGGAGTACCCGGAGAAAACCCACGGGGTTGGACAGGCGACCTTACTCCTTGCCACGTACAACCGTTGATTCGAAACCACGCCAGTTGACTCAATGACAGGCAGTATGATACAGCGTGCGCACGCTAAACATTCGCCCCTCCCCCATGTCCAAAGTTCAACATTAGCCTTGGTTCTGGGTAAAAACAACATTTGAAGAAGTTTGCACCGACAGATCCTCCCGAGTTGGATAAATTTATCTTATAAGAACATGGCAGAAACTAGATATCTCTCGTGTACATATTATTCATAAGGAGAACACGAAAAGACTAGATATCTCTCGTGTGCATCTTATTTATCCGCGCTTTTATCTTTTATTAAAAGATTACCAAGAATGAGTGGAAGCCTGGTGGTGACCATTGGTCAATGAACAGCTCATGAAGGTCAAGTACTGTATACTAGTAAATATTTTATAAAGTTGGCGCCATTTCCCCTCCAGACGTAACACATTGGAATTAATTATCCCTGACATGTATTCAGTGTCTGAGTTTCCAAACTAATGACTGAGCAGAAAAGTAGGACGTTAAACCACACATCATTTCACTTCCAAGGAGTATGATCGCCTGTCCAACCTCGTGGGTTTTCACTGGGTCTCCCCCGGTTTCCTCAAACTGGTAAAGATCCCTGCACACACGCGACATATCGAAATGGTTCGGAAATAACGTAGCTGTTCGTCGTTGCGCACCTCCCTCTCTCAAAACGACATATTGAAGTACCAGTGAACCATATGTTTGTCCCGAAATGACCTATATTGGTGTCGAATGGACGTTAAAGCAATCCCTCTCCGCCCCACGCCCACCCCTCACTCTCTCCAAACTAATCCTCAATAATTTCCAAACAAGTTTTTTTATCGCTCATAATTTCTTGTGGTCATAATGACGTACCGTAAAACAAGTGGGCGTGGTGATTCTCTATTTCTTGGGGTCATAATGGCGGGTCGTCATTCACGTAGGCGTGACGATTCTCTATTTCTGTAAGTACATTTACTCATTCCTGTATGATGTTTGAAGAATTGTACTTGTATTCCCCGCCGAAGATTTAGTCTCCAGAAATAACAACTTAATAGAAATATTGCGAGCCAAGGCTTCATTAACAGGAACCAACTCTCATTCCATCCAGGTCTGGCAAAAGAACAAGATATCCACAGAATCGCCAAAGGTTGAAGCCAATGACATGCTTCTGTACTTAACAGAAAATGAAATGAAATTTAACGTGCTATTTAACTACTTTTCAGCACGACACGCAACATGCGTTCTTTTACGTACACGCCAATGTTTACACGAGAGAGAAATAAATGGGGTTTGACGTCCACTCGACACAAACTTGGTCATTTCTGGACTAACACGTGGTTCAAGTTTACTCCAATCGGAGGCCCGGCGAAAACACACGAGATTGTGAAGGCGAACCTATTCCTCGTCAGGTACAACCTTACGACACAGCGCGCACGTGCTAAGCATTCGACCACTCAACTATTTACCGGCTTATGATACAGCGCGCACTGCTAACCAACCATTCAACCACCCAACCCCGAGGTTAGCGAGCTAAGGTCTTACTCACTGAGCCTCCGTTGCTCCCTATGTAATGGTAAGTCTGTCTGAATGTCATAAGTGGGTTTTGATGAACACATTTCTGTCGCAATCAAAAATAGTTCAATTTACAAAAAAAAAATAAAATAAAAATAAATGCGTGGAACTATAGGCAATTATCTTTTCAATTCTTTGTCACTTTAGTACATACTCCCCACCCACACAATTTGCATTACGACTACATTGGAGGACTTACAGATTCCGTATGAGTTATATAAATCTCCAAGCAGCCAACAGCTGTCTCATAATCTTTATAGGATTTTGGAAAAACTATTCATTAAAATGAATCAGCATATTAGTTATTTCCCACGAAATATAAAAAAGGAAAAACGTTTTTCGTGTAATAAAATAGACATTTAAAATGGATGATAAATTATCATTAGAAACCCGGTTGTTTAAAGATGGACTTATCGCCGTAATGATGGAGTTTAAGATATATTTACAACCGGTTCCATGTTTTAAAGGTGATTTAATATAAAGAAAGGCAGTGGTGAATATATTTTACATAGCATGTTAGCGAGAGATTTACTGTCTTAATACTGGTAGCGTTCAATCAACATCTTTAATTCCATGGTATGCCTCTCTGCTAACTTGATTTTTGCGCTAATTTTACGTCATTTACCTGCATTCAGCTGGTGTAATGGAAAGGAAAATAATAGTCGTGACAGAGGAGCGCTGCGAAAGTTATCGATCAAAATCGTAAAAGAGTAAAAAAACACGGAATGCAGAGTGTAAGGCCTTACGTACGTCATTAATTTTGTCGTTAACAAGATATAAAAAATTGCAAAGCAGATTTAAGCCCGAAGGAAGAAGTCGCTAAACGAAGAATATCATTACTGGCTTGTCTAGTCTTACTCTTGGTGTGATAACATGGCCGACATTAGTAATCTGTTTTGTGTCTGTTGAACAACCTTTGTGAACGTGCATCGGCAATAAATTTCTGTGCTAATGTCTCCCGAGGACGTCCACACCGAACCCCAACTTAACCAAGTCTCGTAAATAAGGCGACAGGTTGTTTAACAAAACATAATGCTTCATAAGTAACAATGCTCTTGTGGGAGACGAGAATCAGAGACAAGATTCTCCGTTGTTTCTTCTCCTGGGGTCTGATTTGAAGACACAATTATGTTTAGTTTTTACATGTTGAAATTACCCAGGAATCAAGTTGCTGGTTCGACATGCTTTGTACATTATAACAATAAAAAAAAGTTCTCGGGGAGGTAGATTATACATTAACATAAGCTAATAGTCAATTAATGTTGGAACTTATCCGAATGCCCATAACGGGAACCTTATTCAACGGCATTTTTGACAGGCCATGTCTATAGAGAGGTGGGGGCACAGACCATGTTTTTTACTTATATATTATTCATCGAAATAACGTCGGAAAAAAAACGACAGAAAATAAATATAAAAATAAACAAATACCCGCCCCCCCCCGCATAAAAAAACCCGTGTGAAACATTGCCTGGGTTTTGGCCACGCACCTCTCTGTTCCTGTAAGTGTATGAAACCTATATACATGAGCAGCAGTGTTATCGCAGATCATCTGAATTTATAAAAGAAAATGCTCCACGCCACCCGGTATCCCTCGCTGCTCATATCCCTGAACTCGCCTCTGCTTGCGTGTTATAACGGACATAGACATGGTAATATTTTATATTTTAATGCATGTCCGTCTCCTGTCCGCCATTATGGAGAAATAAAGAATAGTTCGATGTTAATGGACAGGTGAACCGACAAACACACTGTAATTTAATGTCTACAAAACTCAACATTTCCTGTGTCAAAATATATTATTCTACTTATCATCTTAAAGCGTCAAATGCTTATTTCGCCATGAAATAACCGTGAAAAGGATTTGAATTTACTCTCAACATTTGCGATCTCTTTACTCAATGTATTATCGTGTGTTTCGATCATCTGGGCACTCTCAGTGGGAATGATGCTATGTACAAATTCTTAACGGGGCATTATGGAAGATTCGACAAAGATAAAGAGTTGGCAGTTCTCACTACAATAGTTATAAACTAGATAATATCAAGGGAACATGCTGAAAATGTCCTTGATTTGTTTTTGTTTGTGGTCTCTTAGTATGATGTCTTATCTGTATATTTGTTTTTGTGTAGAATTGTGTGTGGTGCAGTCCCCCTGCACTTACTATAATAGTCTTGATTATGCAGCTTTTGATGAAATCATCAATGAGCGTTGGGCAGAAAATCGGATTCAAATCCAGTGAAAATCCAACACATAAGATGACATCAAGAGTTGATTATGATCTTTTCATGTTAATAAATGTCTAATTAAAAGTTTAAATAACATTTCAGGCCTAAAGAAAGACATGCAATAGGCGGATTTAGATCTTTCATAATATTGTTTCAGGGGCGGATCTGAGGGGGAGGGGGGTGTTGGGGGGTCCCCCCCTGCTCAGCTACATAAAAAAAAATAATGCCTTGCATCAATGAAATTACATCACAAAGTGATCCTACAACAGTATAAAAATGATTTCTCTGTTTATAAAGCTCAATTTGTATGTATGCCTATGTAATTTAGAGACGATGATGGCAGATTTCGGTGACAGAAACCTGGCATACCCCCTCTTGCAAAAATTCCTGGATCCGCCCCTGCGTTTGTTTGCATCACTTGTTTGTTTTAGAGCGCTCTCTCTGGAAATGACTTTGTATAAATTCTTAATAATGAGACCTTTTATACTAAATACATTTTTACCTCCTGTTTACTTGATTCATACGCCTCAACATCATTATAGGCCCCAGTAACTAGGACATTTCGGGACTAACATATGGTTCCATTTTATTTCAATAATTCGCTTGCGTGTAGGGGGTCTTTCGGTCTTATTGATTATTTTTATTATTATCATTATGATTAGAGTACCGGGAGTACACCCATGAGGTTGAGGAGGGTCCCCTATCTCCAAGCCACTTGGTCTCACGCCAAGGATCGAAACCACGACCTTAAGCCGCGACACTCTAGACCACTACCCCCATCTCCGAGACTAAAGCGTGTGCGATGGATCGTAAGGTATGTTATTGAATCAGGTGCAGGGGTTTCAGTTGTCCGTTTGTACGTGACAAGGAGTAGGATCGCCTGTTCATCCTCTTCGGTTCCTCCGATTTCATCCAACTGCGATACCACTATCGGTGGAAGCGGACATTAACCACTAATAGACGAAATAGAAGAGGAGGTCTTCCTTTCCCCACAATCAATCGTTTATCACCGGAATGAGATGTTCGTGATTGCAACTTGACGAAGCTGACTGGAAAGCACAGGACACAGCCCAATTTATCGTTGTTCAATCGTATTTATTCTAACTTCTAGAGATGTTTATCTTCAAGGATGTCCTTTAATTTTAGGGATGAACTCTCCAAAAATGTAATCAAATTGCATTAAGCTTTGCCAGGTCAATATCCACACTGAAGCACAAAGACGAGTAAATAAATCCATTGTTATTGGAATGATATTGAGAGTGTAAGTCTCCAAGGAATGGAATGGTAGCAATACCATCCATTGTTTATGTGAAATGTAATGGGGTTTAACGTCCTACCTTTCTACGCTGACTGGACAAATGAAAACATTTATTTTTGCGACTTATGTTATGTGGCATTTTATCCTGTGGCATTATGTATATTTATAATACGTGACATTTTTTCTTGCGACTTAGATTATGTGACATATGCCCTGCGACTTATGTTATTTGTCCTGCGACTTATATTATGTGACAATTTGTCCTGCTTCTTATGTTATGTAACATTTTATCCCGCCACTTATATTATGTGACATCTTGTCCTGCGACGTATGTTATGTAACATTTTATCCCGCCACTTATATTATGTGACATCTTGTCCTGCGACGTATGTTATGTAACATTTTATCCCGCCACTTATATTATGTGACATCTTGTCCTGCTTCTTATGTTATGTAACATTTTATCCTGCGACTTATATTATGTGACATCTTGTCCTGCTACGTATGTTATGTGACATTTGTCTTTCGGCTTATGTAATAGGGCATCTAGTCCCGGGATCCGAGAGAATGTTATAATGACGTTGAGTATTTTTTTTTTTTTTTTTTTTTAAAAACAACTTCCCGATTTTAAGATTATAATTATATATAGACTACATTAATCTATCGTCTGTCTGATTTAGCAAACCGGAAGAACCATAAGCCACGTGGTTTTATTTCGCAGTGCGGTTTTATGTACAAACCGGAAGTCTGTAATTGCCATGATTAAATCCACGGTGATTATGGAAGATACTTACAGATAATCCAAAGAGAGGAGCTAAGGCCACACTAAGTTGATTTTCTGTTCTTTGGGACACATGTAAAACTCTTCCTTCTTGTTACTGTTGGAAAAAGACTAATTTAAAAAGTAAAAGTATTTGGTTTCACTATTCAACACTTATAGTACCAAAAGTTTTCAAATTTTAAACAAAACAGAGAGAGAGAAATGGGGTTTAACGTCCACTCGACACAAACTAGGTCATTTCGGGACTAACATATAGTTTAATTTTATTTCAATAATTCGCTTGCGCGTAGGGGTCTTTAGCAGTGGGAGGAAACCGGAGTGCCCGGGGGAAACCCACGAGGTTGAGAAGGCGCCCCTATCTCCATGCCACATACGCTCACACCAGGGCTCAAAACCACAGCAGCAAGCCAGAGTTGACCGGCCAGCCAGAGGTCGAAGCGCGGCACTCTAGGCCACTAGGCCATCCCAACCCCCCTTAAACAAAACATCTTTCGTGTCATGCTAGTGGCTATTTAATTATCCAAACCTCTAAGAGCTGGAAATGAAATTCCTTTGGCTTAACCTGGTCATTCTCTCACCAAAATAGTCCATGCTTCCGTCAACTTGCTCTCAACCTTTCCTTTGATATTTTTTTTTTCAATGTTTCAATGCCAGATAACTGATATACGGTATGCGTGCGCGTTAGGTGATAAAGTCTGACATTGAGTCAAATGGCGAGGTTTCGATTCTCCACGTGTACGTGATAAGGAGTGGGGTCGCGAATACAACCTTGTGGGTTTTGCTTCCAGCCAAAGATCCCTATGCGCAAGCGACTGATTAAAATGAAATTGAACCATTTGCTATCGTGGAATTGACTTTGCCCCCCCTCTCTCTCTATTAGCGGCGACACAGAAGTGATCATTGAAACGTTCAAATCGTAACATCATCTAATCTCAGATATATATAATGACTGTTGAGCACGTGTCGCTTTTGAAGGTAAAAACCACTTACATAACTCTCTCATTTTCTGATCTATCTCGGGAAACTTGTTAGCTTTTGCAAGCCTCCCGATAATTACGAACAATTTCAAAAGACACATTCCTGACAGCGAATACCACGATTAAGAATCATTATCTACCATCCAGGAAAGTTCACCGTCTAGGTAAAAGAATGCAGTGGGTGGCATTTCCTGTTGAGGGTCAGTTAGACAGACCTTCTTCGAGCGCCTAAACAGACATATGGAAATAGCCGGAGGGGGTTTGGGTAGTGAGGGGGAAGGGGGAGGGTAGACTTTGTTGCTGCCACCCAAATCAGCTTTAAGGCGCGGATCGGCGGGGGGAGGGGGGGTAGAGGGAGGGCAGCCCCAGTGACTTAGTTGATTTTCATTTTCGTTTGCTTTGTTACTGTTGTAGTTCACACATCTGCTCTTTAATAGATGATATAAACATGATTTTCGCATTGTCTCCGCTCAAGCAATCCAAGGTTGCAACATATTACCCTTTGCTCCAATGTGTGCCCCCCCACCTCGACAAGATCCTGGATCCGGGTCTGGTTTTAATAAAATATACATAACTAAAATTTTATGACATTTATAATGCCGTGTATGTTTGTACCAAAAAGATCGATTTATCATTCAATCTGATTAAAATATGAGTGGCTTTTGACCAATGACGTCAGACATTTGATTAACCAATCAGCATTGACGTTACTAAAGGATTTACACACAATTCCGTGAAAAAAAAGCCCCTAAAGCTCGGTGTCACAGACCGTTTCATTGGCTAATGCCTTACATCATTCAGAAGACGTCAACGATAACAACTCTTCCAGATCTTAGTGTAGTGAAGACAAGTAAAACGAAATTCTGAACTATAAAAACGAAACGAAATAGGATCTGTGTTTTAATTGGATTGTTTACCATAATGATATACAAATTGCATTTGTATGAGTGTGACGGACAAACTAGAGAATATGGCCCCATATCAATGTTAACAGGGTATCGGTGCAAGCTTAATCCCGGGGCGGGGGCGGAAAAACTTTACCTTTGAATATTATCGTATACTTTTTGTTTCCCTTGGTTACTGGTTGGTATGATACCTCGAATAACAAGCAGACGATAATAAATGTTCGTTGATCCTGGCAACAACTGTGTCTGTCAATGGCCTTTAGGTAAGCCTCGGTGGATTTATTCTCCTTGACCAAGAGTGGTCTTTACGATGAACTAAGTACTGGCCATCAATATATGGCTACAGGCTTGATATAAGTGATGTCTACTTCGGACCATCAATTAATAAACCGTATTGATGAATCCATATTAACGATTGGACAGCGGCAGTTGCTACTACTATAACACATTCGAAAACACTTCGTTTATTTCCGCGTTATCTGTATAAAACAAAGCCTGTTGTGTCTGGTTTGTTTAGGATGTTTTGGAAAGTTGTTTGCACTGTTAAAGGTACTTTCCTGAAGCAATTACAAAATTCCTCTCTAGCTATTGCTGTATACTGACAGCGAAAACTTGGCTGTGTTTTTTTTCTTATCACCCGAGTACACTTTAATCTGCGCTCAGCAGCTATTCGGGGGAATTTTCATGACTGACCACTTAACGGGAATGACCACCCAATAAAATCGTTTGTTTTTGAGTACTGATGTCAAGTAAAGTTTTACGCGTGGGTTCACCGGAAGCAAATATCGATATAAATTCTGTAAACGTGTCTGTTTCTACCAACATTAAAAACTGCATAGGCCTACCTTTGTTATGTATTCGATAATTATCTTTTGGATAATGTAGCCGCGATTATCATTATATACTTTTATGTGATGCAGGACAGAGGGCCTGTCTAGTCGTTCGAACGAAAAACCGATGTCCCTTGCATACATTGGCGTGCAGGTTAAAGACCCCTTAGTAGTTGGAATTGGATATCAGAGTAGGCCGTAGCGCCGCTGTCCGGGCAAAATTTCCTTCATAGAACAGTGTTTGGCGTATGCCCATCTTCTTTCGGCAAGTCGGAGCAGAACAGTAGGACGTTAAACTCCATTTCATTTCATTCCATTTCTATACATGTAGATTTATATCAGCAGATTTAACTATAAATACATCCTCTCCATGTAGCTTCTATCTCCGTGTATTAAAAGCTAAACATCATCCATCATGTCAAGCACTTACATGTTTGACAGTTCGGCCATTGCGTACTTAATCATACTATTATCTTAATCCACTCTAAACATACAACTATAGACTCGATCATACCATTTATATATAACACACCATAGACTCGATCATACCAGAACTGTTCAGATTAATTTTATTTCAAGGGCCATATTTTTATAAAATGAATATTTTACAACAATTTAAAATACTATTGGTAAATAAAAATTTTGAAATGTTTAGGAGCTTTTATATACAATTCGTTTATGTCTCTGTAAAGTATGTATGTTTATATAATTATGTACATGTATGTATTATGTATCCTTCGTTTTTCTCATTTCTATTTCTATTAATTTCATTTGTATGTCGCATAACCTTGTAAGTTTTTTTTTATGCAATAAAGTTTCTTCTTAATAACATACTATTTATACATAACATATTATGGGAGGTCGCGTCAGGGGAATATGAGCAGCTTTTGACCTATGACATCAGACATTTAATTAACCAATCTGCATTGATGTTTCAAGTTTTGCTTTGTCATTGCTCTGCGAATGCCTACCCACCGCTCCGTGTACTTCGCGCCAAGAACTGGCCACATCAAACAATTTTATTGGCTAATCCCCCACAATCAACTAGAACGCGGGTTAAATAACAACTCCTCCAGATCCCAGTGTAATGTAGGTAAGTAAAGCGAAAATAAAACTATAAAAAAACCGAAAAGAAATAGGATATGTGTAATCAGATTTTCATAAACGCCGCTGTCCGGACTAAAGTTTTTTTTTTTATATCACACGGTATGGCGTATGTCCGTTCTCCTTAGCCCAGGTCTTAGCCCTCATTTCAATTCCATTCCTAACCATTGGCTGGCAACTGTCATGATTGACGGTCCATGGTAGGTGTAGGAGAGAATCACCCAGATAGAAGTTCCTAATTTTAAACACGGGTCAATGACAGAACGTGGAACGTAAAACCCCATTTCATTTCATTTCATTTCATTTCTTTAAAGGATAAAGTAATTACATGTATAATGGCGTTCCTACTGTTTTCTACATAATACTTAAACCTCCATTATCTGTCCGATTACTTCCAATTTTTTCGAAGCACGTCATAAAATACAGCACCCCATTTACCATTACATTTTAATTCCATACATTAACACTTAAAGAGTTATACTCAGATAACCAATAATATCAGCCACGTCACAACGTGTGGATTAACCCACAGTGGCGGATCCCTGCAGGGAATCTACCCCTCCCCTCCCTCAACACCAGCCTTCTCTTGATAACCAATAATATCAGTCACATCACAACGCGTGGATTAATCCACAGTGGCTGAACCCCACAGGGAAACTACCCCTTCCCCTCCACCTTCCCCTCCCCCATCTTGATAATGGTATAAAAAGAAATCACTTATTATTATGCTGTTCCAGGTGCGGATCCAGGAATTTTTGCAGGAGGGGGTTTGCCAGGTTTCTGTTACGGAAATCTTCCATCATCGTCTCTAAATTACATAGGCATACATACAAATAGAGCTTTTTAAACAGAGAAATCATTTTTATACTGATGTAGGATCACTTTGTGATGTAATTTCATTGATGCAAGGCATTATTTTTTTTATGTAGCTGAGCAGGGTGGGGGGGTGGGGGTGGACCCCCCAAACCCTCCCTCTGGATCCGCGCCTGTGTTCGTATGAATATTGGCTCTATCACAACACAGGGATTATCATAAGCAGCGGATTAAGCCCCCTGGGCACCCTATCCCCCCCACACACAAACACACGCCTTAATACTAAATTAGTAAAAAAATCCACGTGTAATGTTGAGCTTTTTTGTTGGTTGCAATAAAGCGATGTTGTAGTTGATGAAATTGAATGTTATATTAGGCTTCAGATTCAAGATCTAAGATGATGTTTATATGTTGTGTTCTGGATGTACTTGGGTTGTTGAAACACAGTAGATAATGACTAATGCATCTATTTTATAATCCTAAAGAGGTACATCAGGCGACAAGATTAGTTCACATGTCCGCAATATGAGGTTGAACGGCATACTTATCTGCACCGACTGAGCTAATGGGATCGGAGAGAGAGAGGGAGAGAGAGAGAGAGAGAGAGAGAGGAGAGAGATGTGGGGTTTAACGTCCACTCGACACAAACTAGGTCATTTAGGGACTAACATATTGTTTCAATTTTATTTCAAAAATTCGCTTGGGAGGAAACCGGAGTGCCCGGAGGAAACCCACGAGGTTAAGAAGGCGCCCCTATTTCCATGCCACATACACTCACACCAGGGCTCGAAACCACAGCCGCAAGCCAGAGGCGACCGGCCAGCTAGAGGCACTCTAGACCGCTAGGCCACCCCAACGCGCCTAATGGGGTCGGACAAAAGTAACAAAACAGCGGAAATTAAACAGGCGTTATGCAAGAGCTAAATCTGCCTATTGCAGTTATTTCTTTAGGCCCGAAATGTTATATAAATTACTAATTAGACATCAATGAACTTACGAAGAAGACTATGGGGATGCTCGATTCACAGTCCAGAACGTCCCGAATCGACAGAATTACAATCGAGTGACGAGGAATTCAGTCCTGTCACAGTTCTGCCAGTCCCGACAGCTGAGGTGGAGTGAGTAGAATCGTGACGTATTCCTAGGTAAAAAATATGTTTCAGCTGTCATGATTGGTTGAGATATTTTTTATACAGTCGACGCATGCGTTGTAATCCGAAATTCTCCTTTTCGCTCGATTGACACCAGTTTTGGGATTTAATTCCAGAACTGTGAATCGAGCATCCCCTATAATAACCTCTCGATGTCATTGAATGGCTGCGATATGAGTAGCTACGTTTTGTGATCGACGCGGTAAGCGTAAAATGAATAATCGGGACTATTTGCTCTTTATCAAATGACCCTTTACCGGATTCCACTTTAAATAACTTCATTGTACCTAGTGATCTTTCAATTTTATTTACAATGAATTTAATAGTGCTATTTATTATTGTTTTATTTTTGGAGGTTGGGTATCCGAATGGTTTAGAGTGTGCGGAGTCAAGTGGCGTGGATTGGATTCCCCACTTTTACGTGTTTGTTCGGCTTCCCCTGCTCCCTCTCACTGCTAAAGGCCTCTACGAACAAGCGAATTGTTGAAAGAAAACCATATGCTAGTCGCACACACACTCGCTTCCTTTCTCTCGCTCTCTTTCAATTATAGATGTAACCAACATTGAATAAAAATGAAAGAAACATTCTAGAACAAATTATATTTTTCTAGACTGAGCCATTTCCTCCAGGAAAAGTCTTCAGTTTTCTCGCAAGTTCTTAACCCCAAATCATCACTAACTAAGAAACTGAGTGGTTGAAAGTAGAGAAACTAAGACAGTAGCCATACACAGGAATCGATTATATTCACAGAATACCAAAGGACCTTCAACTATGTTTTTATCTTAAAAAACTGATTTAAATATTCTTTTTTTTCAATTCTAATATATTGGATTTGTGTATGATATACCTAATTAACTTCGTTGATGCTAAAATTTGAGGCGTGTCATAATTGGAAACATTGATATCTCCTATAAAATATAATTTGAAAAGTAATTGAAATGTAATTAACCATTACTAGATTTTTAGAATGTGATTAATTAAATTTCCATTACTCATTACTTTTAAAATCTTCCATTATTCATTACATGCCCATAATTTAAAAAATATAATGATTACATTCAAGTCCATTACCCAGCACCATTACCTATTATCATTACATATTACCCACCACCATTACCTATTATCATTACATATTACCCACCATGGATACCATTACATATTACCCACCACCGATACCATTACGTATTACCCACCATCATTACCATTAGATATTAACCACCCCCATTACCCATTATCATTACATATTACCCATCCCCATTATCATTAAATATTACCCACCCCATTACCAATTATCATTACACATTACCTACCCCATTATTATTACATATTACCCACCACCACCATTACATATTAAACATCATCATTACTCATTATCATTACATAGTAACCACCATCAATACCCATTACCATCACCCATTATCATTACATAATACCATTACCCATTATCATTACATATTACTCACCACCACTACCATTATATATTAAACACCGTCATTACCCACCCATTATCATTACATAGTAACCACCATCATTACCCATTACCACCACCCATTATCATTACATAATACCATTACCCATTGTCATTACCCATTACATATTACCATTGCTTTACCCCATATGGCAGGCTCCAGTAGCTTAGTTGCTGATGAAAAGTCGGCCGTTGATTTAATTTCATTTCTTATTTACATTTTATTGTTATAGAGTTATCTCAACATCACGACGTGTATATTAACTATATTTACACCATGCAGGAAGTTCTCAAATAATTCTCCAGATATCCTGGAATTAACTTGCTATTTTTGGCCTAGTGTACTTTTTTTCTACTTTTTTTTCACTTATTTCACATATAGTCTACCAAGGTCATTTGCATTTCTTTGAATCCTTTTCAAATAAGGGGGGGGGGGGGCTGGATGGCCGAATGGTTAGCAAGTGCGCGCTGTATCATTAGGGATGTCGTGGTTTCGAATCCTCGGTTGTACGTGACAAGGAATAGGGTTGCCTGTCCAATCTAAAGACCCCTACGCGCAAGCGGATTATTGAAATATAATTAAACCGTATGTTAGTCCCGAAATGACCTAGTGTGTGTCGAGTGGACGTTAAACCCTTTCTCTTTCTCTCATTTCAATTTACATGATTGTGATTGTTTACAAGGAATATGAGTACACAAAATGGCTGAATATTTTCAGCAAATAGTCAGCATCATGTGCTCATGTGCGTCACACATGGAGGGGGTCCGGACCCCCCCCCCCCCCAATTGTTTTCCTGGGGATGGGGGTCTGAATATACTGGCAAAGTAAAGTGGCCGTCTTCGTGGGTGTAAACGCGTGATTGGAATTCGAGTCAGCAAGCCACCTTAATTAGGATATATTAGGCCACTTTGAAATAAATTGCTTTGTCTATGGGCTGAAATAGCAGGAAAAGGTGTTTACAGCCGTCAAATATTCCAAAATTTTCTAGGGTGGGGGTAAGTAAGCCACGCTTCATCGCCTCTCGGTTAAGACCGGTGCCGCTGTCTATAAACATGATAAACGTTGTATTGATGTGATGTTTTAGTTTAACCCTGTAAAATATGACAAACAATGTTTACAGAAGACTGAGACTTTATACAAAATTTATGGCGGCCCCCCACCCAATATATATTTCACGGCTACGCCCCTGCATGTGCTGATTTAAATACAGATCTATATTTCGTTTCGTTTTTGTTATACTTTCGATGGCTTCTACTACATGGAGAACTGACCGGTTGTAGTGGAAGGTCGCGCCGAGGTTACACGAGCGGCCTTTGATTAATCAACCAGTGTTAATCTTTCTAGTGGGTTATCCACAATTCCTTGCACCCTACGCCAAAAAATTGCCGTAACAGCCCGTTTCATTGGCTAATACCTCACATCATCCAGAACACGTCAATGGCAACAACTCCTCCAGATCCTAGTGTAGTAAAGACAAGTAAAACGAAATTCTGAACTATAAAAACGAAACGAAATAGGATCTGTGTTTTAATCAGATTGCAGATGATATGAGCTGAATACTAGCGCCGCCTATAGTATTGGCGAAAGTCTTTGGATGGAACTCCGTTCAATCCGTTTGAATCCAAGACGGGGGATTATCCAACGATGCTGTTTGGATTTGTTTCCTTAATTAAATGTTAAATAATCAAATGTCACAAATGACGTATTTAATTAATTGTGTATAAACTTATACGCGGTCATAATCAAATTTTAAATCGGATCTTCACGATATGAATTTCTCTTTTTGTTCATTATAACTAATTAATATCCATTTATATTTTTAATTAATAGACAAAACCAGTTTTAATAGGACTAAACTACCTAATTACAGAATACAAAATGGAGGATTCGTGTCGATTTAACAACAATAATTGTGTCTTATCTTATACCCTTGTTAACTGTGTCTGATAAAGATGAAGAGAGACCCTGGGATATTCTACTTATGAGGCCCTTCCCAATTCCCCCGCCCTCACGACTAGAGGATGATGAATAAACACAGAGAGAAGGTAATGGGTTTAACGTCCACTCGACACAAACTAGGTCATTTCGGGACTAACACATGGTTTAATTTTATTTTAATAATTCGCTTGCGGATAGTGGTCTTTAGCAGTGGACGTTACCCCCCCCCCCCATCCCAGCTTTTTTTAATTGAATATGGATGAATAAAAGATGATGGAAAGAAGAGATAACATTGCTATAGATCGCATCAACTGTGGTCTATTACGGCCCACTGTTTGTAAATTCCAACAAGCTGAGAAATTAACTGTATTGAATGAACCACCCGTTGCCCGACAACAGACCAACCAAACAAATTCTTCTACTGGGAAATTAAACCAACTGCATAATATTTCTTCGAGCAATTTCACTAACAAAAAGCAAAGTTAAATCCACAAAAAAAAAAATATGTTTTTTTATATTTTCTGAAATAAAATATGATCTGCGGACTATCGATTTTCTACAACTAATTTTCCTCACTGTATATACAAAGTCAATAACTTCTGTTTTGACGTGATAATCCACTGATTTGAAAAAAAAAGTTTTAAGCCGCCTGTTTTTCCGAACAGCAGGCGTGCAGAAAACTGATAAGTTTTCACTAACAACAGTTTTTGTGTAGATATGAACCATTTTCTTCCACGACAGGAAATTATCACCAAGTTTCATTAAAAAATCTCCACAGATGAAAGTCATTCTAGAAAAATATTGGCAAGTTCAGATAAAAAGATTTCTGGGCATGACTTAGATTAAGATTTTTTTTTATTTTACTAACTGTAAACATGTTCGGTCGACCCTCGCGACCAGACGGCCTAAATGTAGAACGATTATTTGAGATTACTAAATGAGCATTAATCGCCCACGTCTGATGTTATCAACCGGTATTATTATTTCATTTGAATATTGTACGAATCACGTTTGATGAAATACAGACTCAGGACTTTACATCGCGCCCTGGCTCATCTCGTGTTAGCTGAGATCTGTGAAAGGTTTACGTCATCCATTTTAACTATTGTTCCCACCATACACCCGCCGTCTGCTTCTGGTATTATCCCAAAAACGCATGGTTCTACTATCGCCAGTGGCATCACAGGAGTTTACCGTCCGCTTCCACCGAGGGTGTTATCGCAGACAAACACATCCGAACTCCGACTTTTATCCTCAAGAGCATAATGTTTGGTGTGTTGATGAAGTCCATTGTCAAAGCTCAAAATACCAATAAACAGAGTTTCATGTCCAGTATTGAGACTGTATACAGTTAATCATGGTGATCTATAGAAATCAATGAACGCACAAAAGACGGTGTTGACCAGGGCGAAGACCAACATCACGGCATGACCATTTTAACACAAAAGCCGAACATTGTAAGGCTTTCATTGAGTTGATTCATTTGTTTCTAACTCAGACCACGACTCCTATTCGCCAATAACGCCAATTATTGTCCAGACAGTTCCCAATCAATAATTTGGCTCTGATGGTCAATCGCCAGTGTGTTTTGGCCATCTTGATGACCGCAATTGAGCCGAAGGCCGAAAGAGGATGACAGAGGATCAATTTTTCATAAGCTTTTAATGAAATCCGTGTCTTCGGATTACTTCAATAATACGGAGTTAGATAAAAGATTTGATAATAGTTATCAGTCATATGATGGTTAGACTGGATTCGATCGATACTCTAACTTAGTCTACATATCATAAATCCTGACCACAGGTCATTTTCATTACACCTATCAAATGTTGTTGTAGCTAGTGGAGTCGGAGTGTCTCGGTGGATAAGACGCTAGCGGGGTCCCTGCTCCAATCTCTGTGTTGGCTGGAAACGTTCCCCCGGATTGTCCGGTGTGTTTTCCCCGTCGATGGTGATGCAGGATGGGGGTCCTGGCAAGAAATAATGTTTTATCGGTCGAATGGAATGATGCCTCATTGTTCCGTGTACACGGTGTCCGGTACCTTAAAGATTCGGAGATAACAAAGTTTAAATTAAAATAGGTCGTCACGGAGCACTTGACCAAAGTTTTCAATACCACAATCTGAATGAACCCGACCGACTCCAAAACCCCCACATGCACAGCACAAGACATTACCAGAGATGGTTTAGATAAAATAAGAGAACCAATTTGGTGGTGGGGATGGGGAAGATTTAGTAGCCAAACAAGGATGGAGAGAAATACTGAAATTGACTCCATTACTCAGTTGCCGATATACATATCTGTTTCATTTTCATATTTTCGATCGAACGCTCCAACCAATAACCGATTCATCGTGTTCCATATTTAAAAACTCTAAAAACCTTAATAATTTGAAATAAAAATATTACGTTTAATTGCATTTAAGGACTAAAACAACAAATCATTAAATAATACAAATTAAGAATGTAGAAAAGTCATTGATTAAGCAAACACTGCGAAGTCGGAAAAACAGATCAAACCTACCTTTTATGAAAGACCAATATTCTTAATTTTACGACAATATAAGAGAATTAGCAAGAAATTTATGTAGCCAGATCATTCAGATGTCATCATCTCAGTTGTGTAAACATCGAAAAATACCAGAATTGTATTTTTGTAGAGGTTATTCTTTTATGAAATGGAATTAAATAAACATCTGAATATAGTAACAGCCAGAATTTAATGGATGCGTGTTATTTCTTCGATCACAATATGCTTAATGATTAGTTATCACGAACATTCTGGCTTGACCTTAAATATTGTATTCAAAGAATAATAACCGTATGTGCTATAACGTATATATGGACGTCCTATTCCCTTAGTCAAATAGGCTTATTAAAGCTACAGTGATGAAGGACGGAGGGCCTGACAAGGACAGCTGTCTAGTCGTTTGGATGGGACAAAAAAAGTCCCGTGTACACATTGGCGTGCACGTAAAAGATCCCTTGGCAGTTTGAATTCGATATAAGAGTAGGCCGTAGCACCGCTGCCCTGGCAAAATTTCCCTTAAAGCACACTGCATGGCGTATGCCCGTCTTCCATTAGCCCAGGTTAGGTGCAGAAGAGTAGGACGTTAAACCCCATTTCATTTCATTATTTCATTTCCTTAGCCAAACAGGCTTATTAAAGCGATGTTAATAGACAGATATCCGTGTATAAAATACGCATTTCACACCCACAAAGCATCCATAACAATTACTATAATTATGAATAACAAATTACACACTACTCGACGAAATTGATAACAATTTTGATAAACAAATAATAACACATTACTGTGGTCCGGCTTTTGTGTTTTGCTAGACGAAGCCTATGGATAATAGATAATTTGATTTTTGTTAACAGACAGGCAAACCGTATGCTTGTATGAAATAATGCCAGCTTCTCTTCTCGACACTTTTTCTGATTTTTCGTGAACCGTGTATATACTATCGACCTCGGCTCTCGCGCTTCATTTTAATACACAAGTTACGTTCGGGCAATATGTTATAACACGCACAGCTCGCAGTTACGTACGGCACAGTTCGTTGTGTTACGTTCAGACCATATGTTATAACACGCACAGCTCGTTGTGTTACATTTGAGACTAACATATGGTACAGCCCTTGTTAGCTGTGTCGGATATAGATGAAAATAGGCCCTCGAATATTCCACTTAAGGCCCGTCCCAATCTCCCCGCCCTCACGACTAGAATACGACGAATAGAGAGAGAGAGAGAGAGAGGGAGAGAGAGAGAGGGAGAGAGTTTAACGTACACTGGACGTTAGGTCATTTTGGGACTAACATATGGTTCAATTTTATTTCAATGCGCGTAGGGGTCTTCAGCAGTTAGAGGAAACCGGGTACCCAGACAAAAACACGAGTTTGGACTGGCAACTCTATGTGCGCGCCGTGGAGTAGGATCGTCGTTCCCAAATTCAAACGTTACACACCATGGTAACATATTTCTAATCGTATGGGTCAGGCGCTTATATTTTAACAAGCTTCAAAATGTGAAGACACCCAAATTAAACAAATATTACAATACTCGGCGACCGTTAAACCAGTTTTAAGTTTGTCGTTTGAACGCCAAGGCGAGACAAATAAACCAGTTTAAAAATCCAAACTCTCTCTAAATGTCGTTCAGAAAACTTGGTTTATGTTAGCCGTCTCAACAAGTTGGTTTAAATGTTAGCAAATGTGCCTATGTGTAATTATTCACTTTATATATCCGACGAGATCAAAATAGTCAAACGGGTTTGGATTATATAGTACGTGTGAACGCAACAAGACTCTGTCTTAAAACCCCGGCATTTTAAAACTGGTTTAAACATAAGCGTTTGAAGGTAGTGCTACGTTCGATCAAAAAAGAAATTTTATATAACGCTTTGATTGTCCCCCCCCCCGGCCGGAAATGGAAAATTACGTAACCGCCCTCCCCTCTGCCCACCACCACTGCTCAACCTACACAGGGATCGAGCCCGTGACTTCCTGGTTAAAGAACCACTGTGGCTTCCCTTTCAATGACAGTTATTTTAATTGATCTGTTTAGAATTCTAGATGGAAGATATTCACGTGATGAAGCCTCGTGTTGATACTAAAACTAAGTGCATTTTATTATTTTCGTAATCCCCGTGGACATCAGAACAAATAATTCGCTCTTCATTTGAAAAAAAATAAAATCTACGACAAACTGATGTTAAAGCACTTGACAATTTGAATAATACTATGAAATGTTGGGTAAGTGTTTTATAATACGCGTATTCGAGACGATATTTATTTGTTGAGTTTATACTTCATGAAAATTTTAAAAACGATGTACAATCCAAAATACTTGATTCAACTCACAGGACAAATTTTCCCGAGTTATTTCCTTAAAAACATACGGTTCACCGTGAATACGAAAACACGGTTCCGAACTTTGCGTACAACACACAAACCTGTGACGACATAATAGAAATCTGCGGCGGTTTTACAGAAATGAAATAGGATTCAACTCAACGGTTGTACTAGTTGTAGTGGAAGTTCGCGTCAGGGGTCATGCGTGTGGCTTTTGATCCTATGACGTGAGACATTTGATTAACCAATCAACGTTAAGATTTCAAGTGGGTTACCTACAGTTCTCGCAGTAACAGACCGTTTCATTGGTTAATCCCTCACATCACACAGGACGCGTGTTATATAACAACTCTTCCAGATCCTAGAGTAGTAAAGACATATAAAACGAAATTTTAAACTATAAAAAACGAAACGAAATAGGATTTGTGTTTTAACCAGAATGTATTTTGTGCACTGAACATACAGGATTTCCATTCAGTGTTCAACGAGGGAATCTGGCCGGGACAGCGGTGTTTCCTCCAACTCTCTGTTGAATTCCAATTGCCAAGGGGAATGCTATGTGTAGCCTACACAGGACCTCGGTATTTCGTACCAGCCAGCTAGACACTTATCCTGGTGCCACTGACAATTAAATCATATTTTAGTCCAGAAATGACTTAGTTTGTGTCGAGTGGACGTTAAACCCCATTCCTCCCCCTCTCCACTGACAAGGTGAAACCACACGGGAAAAACATCCCTAGGAACTTTGTCGGTCAACACCGGAATCAATTTCCGTACCTCTTACTCACCGAGTAGGCTAGGCCTACGTGTAGACTAGTTCTCGAAATTATAGTAGGCTTACCCGGTAGGCCTACAGTACAATAGACCTACGTGTTTTTGCAGAATACCATTGTGGGTAATGTTAGGCCTAGTTCAAGTTGACTAGTCTTTGTTTTTGGTTCCGGGCAAGGCTTTTTCTAAGAGCTTAAGACGAAACGAATAGAAGTCTACCTAATGCCTATTATAGGCTAACGTTGGTCGTATCGGGTATGCGGAAAGTCGTGAAAGAGCCGTAACGTTCCTGTTATAGCAGAATATTCAACTGCCCCACAAAACAATTGATTCAACTACAGTTGAACAAAAGGATGAAGATCAACAAACAGCACGGTGGAATAAAAACATCGTCATCTTTGAATTGCTTAAATCCATTTAGAAAAACAGCAGAGAAGTTATGAAATACGTAAAAAACAAGTACTGAAAATAAATGAACAATGGCGGCTTACAGAATGCACATGGTACGTCACTTAGCAACAGACATTCTTTCTTTCTGTGCCTTGTTGTATTTGAGTGTACTTTCCCGAAGTTTTTACTTCATAAGTTTTCAATATTTGTCTTAAAGTAGCATTATTGAAAACTTCAATTCCTAAAATTGGTTGGCTACCAAATAAGGTTTGTTTACAGTAAGTGACGTCATTGAGAGATAACAATGGGGAATATTCAAGGAGGCAGCGAGAGAGAGAAATGTGGTTTAAGGTCCACTCGACACAAACTAGGTCATTTCGGAACTAACATATGGTTAAATTTTAATAATTAGCTTGAGCGTAGGGGCCTTTAGCAGTGAGATGAAACCGGAGGACCGGGAGAAAACCCACGAGCTTGGACAGGCGAGCCTACTCCTTGTCACCGGGGATTCGAAACCACGACAGCTGACTCAATGACAGGCTTTATGATACAGCGCGCATGTACTAAACATTCGCCCCGCCCCCCATTTCAATCAATATTAATGCTGTTATCTAACCGTGAAAATTGGGATAGAGATATCAAATATTTGAGACACAAGGAACATTTAAAAATCAGTACACGAGTCGAATACTCTTTGGCTTCACAGTCCCGAAATGACCTAGTTTGTGTCGAGTGGACGTTAAACCCCATTTCTCCCTCCCTCTCTCTCTCTTTGGTTTCAGGCACCATTTGTACTGAACAAAGTAAGCATATCTTACAAGATAATATGCCGTGATGAAAATGTCTGGTTCACAACCAAATTAAATATTTAAAAAAAGACAACAAAAAGAAACCTAAAGAATGGGCGTTCATTTTGGATTGTTCTCGTATTTCAAAAACGTTACAATAGCAAATTGTGTCAACGACATTGCAATAACAAATTGTTTCAATGACATTACAATAACAAATTGTTTCAATGTAATTACAATAACAAATTGTTTCAATGGAATTACAATAGCAAATTCTTTCAATGGAATTACAATAACGAATTTATTCAATGGAATTACAATAACAAATTGTTTCAATGGAATTACAATAACATATTTTTTTCAATGACAATACAATAACAAATTGTTTCAATGGAATTACAATTACAAATTGTTTCAAAGGAATTACAAAAACAAATTGTGTCAATGACATTACAATAACAAATTGTTTTAATGGAATTACAATAACAAACTGTTTCAATGTAATTACAATAACAAATTGTTTCAATGGAATTACAATAACAAATTCTTTCAATGGAATTACAATAACAAATTCTTTCAATGACATTACAATAACAAAATGTTTCAATGACATTACAATAACAAATTCTTTCAATGACATTACAATAACAAATGGTTTCAACGACATTACAATAACAAATTGTTTCAATGGAATTACAAAAACAAATTGTGTCAATGACATTACAATAACAAATTCTTTCAATGGCATTACAATAACAAATTGTTTCATTGACATTACAATAACAATTGCTTCAACGACATTACAATAATAAATTGTTTCAACGGCATTACAATTACTAATTGTTTCAATGGAATTACAATTTCTAATTGTTTCAATGGAATTACAATAACGATTTAAAACATGGAATGTAAATAACTTTATATAAACCCATATTGTATCTATATAGGTGCCATTAGACCCATTTTTTCTGTTTTAATGGGATCAAAGTGGGTAAAACGCTGGCTCGCTAGCCTCGAGGTCGGGTATTCGATCCCTGCATTGGCCGATTTTCCGACGTGGTTTCTCCTTGTCAGTGATGCAGGACGGAGGGCCTGACAATGACAACTGTCTAGTCGTTCGGATGTGACGAAAAACCGAGGTCCCGTATACACACTGGCGTGAACATAAAATAACCCTTGACAGTTGTAATTCGATATAAGAGTATAGGTATCGCTGCTGCTCGGGCAAAATTTAGCTCATAGAACACTGTGTGGCGTATGCCCGTCTTCATTAGCCGAGGTTAGGAGCAGAACAGTTGGAGGTTAAACCCCATTTCATTTCCGTAGATCCAAAGAACAGAGCAATACGCCCTTTAAAGTAATATATGTTTTGAAGTAAAGCACACATATGGTCATATGTACAGCTTTGTAGTTCGCAGTTTGAAAATCCTGCTAAAAAACATTAAAGTGCAGTCTTATATCAATGATTTATTTTTGATGAAACAAAACGATTCGTTTATCGGTTGTCATTTGCTTTTTATTTCTTCTTAAACAAGGAAGCTTTTTTCTCGACATCTTTTTATCTCAAACAAAGCGCGCCATTTTATACTTTATATATTTGTAGGCGTTACTTTGCCTACATAATATTCTGTTTGCTTTATCCCGCAACGGTTCAAGTTTGAGAGAGAGAGAGAGAGAGAAAAAGAGAGGGAGAGAGAGAGAGGGGGACGGTTAACGTCCACTCGACATAAACTAGGTCATTTCGGGGCTTTCGGGACACACGATTTTGTTTTGGGACCATATCTCACGAACTGTTCAAGATATCTTCATAAAACTTCATTCATACATTAACCTATTATAGCAGTTGTACCTCGGATTTAATTTTTTTTTGTGTTTCCACGGAAACGAATTTCACTTAGTTTTGGTATCTACAGGGATTTGAGATGTTGCTATTCTGGTTGTTCTGGTGTTTTTTGCCGCCTTAGATGTTTTTTGGGTGTGGAATTATCAACCATGTCGCAATGCATTTTATATATTTTATAGAATCTCCATCTTGGATATAATCTGATTATTTACACTCTGACCGACAAAATATATCAAAAGCTGCTTATATCTGGAATTCTGCCAAAACCCCTCATTTCGTGCAATCCAAAAACCAGTGCGAAACAAAGCTATAAAGCATCACAATTCTTTTTCTTATTCTGTAAATACCTTTTGTTAACGATTTTATTTTCGTCAACACAATTAACAAGACAATATTATTCTTAACGATTTTAATGAGTAATCAATGATGACGTCCACAACTCATCGCGCATCCAGTTTGACGCAACGGAAAATCATGTCTTGCATGTAAATTTGTAACGTCTACGTTGATTGGTCTAAGGTTAAAAGTGAAATCCACGGGGGTTTAAATCTGTCAAACCAACGACCTGGGAAAGTCGATAATTTCATGTCCTATTATTGCATCTAGCGTGTATTATGTGCAATTTAACGTTTTCCTCAATTTGTTTCCATGATGGCGTTAGATTGACTGACGTAACCATAACTTAATTGACGTGATGTGGCCCCCATAGAGACCCTCCGCCGTGAGAATGTAGATCTCGGGGCACATCAACTGCTCGTGAAAAAGACAAGTATTGTTACCAACGATTATATTATTGTCGAAGAAGAATTTTAAAAATCTCATCTCGGATTTATGTCGAAGAATTTTTTTTTTTTTATCTTTTTTAAAATGTCAATTCAAATCTGTACGTTGGCATCAATGTACTATTTTCAAGAGTAGGGGAAGGGAAGACATCTTTGTATCTTCGGTAATTTGATTGGCCGAATGGTTTAAGGAGTGTGTATTGGATCACACGATCGTCTATTGCAGTGGTTATCAACCTTTTTTGTCAACGGTACACCTTGAAACACATAAAATAATAACGGCACACATAGCTAAATATATGTGAATAAAATTGAATATTTCAAAATAAAAACATGGCAGGTCATAGATGGCGTACAACCGTAGACACAGACAAGTCATAGGCACATCACCTCTGGCTTGCGGCTGTGGTTTTGAGCCATGGTGTGAGCGTATGTGGCATGGAGATAGGGGCGCCTTCTCAACCTCGTGGGTTTCCTCCGGGCACTCCGGTTTCCTCCCACTGCTAAAGACCCCTACGCGCAAGCGAATTATTGAAATAAAATTAAACCATATGTTAGTCCCGAAATGACCTAGTTTGTGTTGAGTGGACGTTAAACCCCATTTCTCTCTCTCATAGACACATAGAATGGCTCAAACTAAAGACCCGTCCCCAGCGATGAACTGTCAATTAGCTGGCTTCTGTAGTGAGAAATGTTCTTAGATCTCGCGGCACACTGGTACTTCCGCCCCCTGCTAAAGATCCCTATGCGCAATCGATTTATTGAAATAAAACTGAACAATTGAACCACATGTTAGTCCCGCAATGACCCAGTCCGTATCAAGAATGACGTTAAACCCTATTTCTCTCTCACCTTTGTATGTTACTTAAATTAAACGAAGAGTATATACGACATAATCCCGTTTCAGACGAGGTTTTAATATTAAGTTTACATCTTTGATTACCATTTGTTATAAAATGTCGACCTATAGTAGCCTACTTACGTAAAAGTACGACCATTCCATATTTGGTATATAAAAATTCCCTCTAATAGCAGCCAATCTATATTTCGGAAATAGAAAATTCTATTTGTAAATAAAAAAATATATTTTTTTTTGTCAAAATGCTGTAGTTGAGATAATGACTTTATGTCCATTCATAATATAGCATCAAACGTGATTACTGAAGGAAATTGCTGCCAGACAGACATTATTTCATTGACGTCTGTCAGAGATAATGTCTCGTCTGCAGACTTGACCTTTCCTCTCGAAGGTTACGAGTCCGCGGTCTAGTATCAGTTAATCAGTCAATAATTGACTATTGGAGAAAAGCCGGCAAGATAACGGAAGGCGAGAAATACGGCCAAAACAATTTAATATTTAGATCATCAGGACCTTGATACTAAAACACCCAACCAGGTCTCATGAACAATGTTTTGTTTAATATTTAAAAATTAAAAAAAAAAATGTAACTAAAAGAAACCAAGTGGTATTTGTTTTTAGATTCGGGTTTTTAAATAAGCAAACTTTGAGAGAGAGAGAGAGAGAGAGAGAGAGAGAGAGAGATGGGGTTTAGGTCATTTCTGGACTAACATGGTTTAATTTTATTTCAAAAATTCGCTTGCGCATAGGGGTCTTTAGCAGTAGGAGGAAACCGGATAACCCGGAGAAAACCTACGAGGTTGGACAGGCGACCGTACACGTTGTCACGTACAACCGGGGAATCGAAACCATGCCAGTTGACTCAATGACAGACCTTATAATACAGCTCGCACACGCTAACCATTTTGACGATGTTCCCGATCAACAAACACTTAAGATAGAGTGGCCTAAGTTGAAAATGATTTCATTTAGCTTTTTAGACGCTCCGCATGGCTTCTCATTCCAGTGTGAGTTAGGTTACTGCTAAATATAGAATAATGGAAATTATTTAATATTGACCAACGACACGAAGTCGTGCCATCTATTTGTCTGTTACAAATGATACATGAGCTTCAAATTACATTTTCAGTCTGAAGTGAACACCTTCTAATCTAATGGCTGTCAAATCTAATTTAAGAGAAATAACTGGAGACACGAAATTCATTTAATCGAGAAACAAATTTGAAAAAATAAAGCAACAAACTTAAGACGAGCCGTCGTACAGGTCCTCATGCAAATTGGGTGGATAGGCGAGCAACCAAGATGTCTGCTTTTATTCAACAACTTCCGGTCTGGTATCCATTTTGACCTGTTGACGTAGCAATGAAAGGACAAAATTCTCCTCATAGCACACTGTATGGCGTATGTCCATTGCCATAAGCCCAGTTCGGAGCAGAATAGTAGGACGTTTAACCCCATTCCATTTCGTTTGATTCAATGTTGAAGTCTTCTCAAATTGTTTATTTCAAGGGCACACGTTTGCTTCAATGTTGAAAGAATTTAAAAACTGAACATGAACTTTAACAACATTAACCTATACCGACCTTAACTGGCATGCTTATTAATTTTATGTGAGCAACCACGAATCGTAAACAAGTTTCCTATCTAAAGACAATCACCGGTTAGGAAGGAAGTCGCCAATTTGCTTTTCGCTGCAATGAACGTTGTGGCTAGTTGGCTAAACTTGCTGACCATGGCTGTAATTTCACCCACAAAACTGATTACTAGCCAGACAGTGTGCGATCGATAATTTATAGTATTGACCGTGCCACTTCACGACTTGTCCAGTCGCCAATAGTGACCACTAATAAAATTCAGTCATCTTAGATTGAATTCACCATCGGTTAATAAGCAAATCAATTTGGTTGTCTGCCTAAGTAGCAGGAATCCACCCTACTAGTTCGATTGTCACGTCTCTTTTTCAGAGATATGTGCATAAAGTTTAGCATATTGGTATGTATATACGACTGGTATGATCGAGTTATAAGGCATCCATAACTGGTAGCTAGAAAAGCAATTTATTCTAATCTTGTGCTAAAAGAAACTCGACTTTAATGTTCGAACTATTTTTTTAGTGTTAGTTTGCAATTGCGTTTCGTGCACAAGTAACGCAGTAGTTGAAAATAAAAGGTTTTGTATCATACATAAAAAAAAAAACGAAACAAAATCTCTAATGCTCGGAGAGGTGAACTTAAGAAGTTTCTGAAAACCTCGCGTTATCTGATTATCCGAGAGAAAATCTGTTACCCAGATATTGGCTCTCATAAGCTGATTAATAGACGAACGTTGTGGATCAGCTAGCATTTCAAAACCAGCCATATTTGACAAATATGTCATTCAATCTCACAAAAAACATTCTTGGCGGCTTTAGAGGTTCACAATTTTATCTAATCAAAACCCCATCTAGACATATCTAGCCGTTTACATCTTCATGAAAATATTCAATTTAATAGGTTTCTGGAAGAAGACATATTTCTTGAATGTCAGTTTTAATGGAGAGAGGAATGATACATGGATCGGACTATTGGAAGCACGTCAATACCCGACCACCTAACGCTAAATCTATTGGTTTATTTCACAGGAGACTAACTCGAACTCATGAGCAAAATTAAAATCATAGCGAGAGTGGATGGGAGCTGTGTTATTTTTACCAATTTAACGTCGCCTCGATAACCTATCTCTTAGGGGGCTGAAAAAACCAACTCCACGAAACTGGTGTAATTGATGTCGATTCATATGGTGCTTCCCTTTTCCTTTCTAAACACCAGTTATTCCTCGAGGTTTTCAGCTTTCGATATTTCACGTTATTTATGTCTTCAGTATGTAGATAGGCGATGAGCAATTTTAGTACCACAAAACTGATTACGTAACACTTTCATCACGCTGTTCGGGTAACGAGGCCCGAGGGTACCGTGTATTAACGCGGATTTTATCGGTCGAGATGGCGTCAATAGATATAAGCTCCAATACAAACCAGTCGATTATACCAACAGGCCTCATCTTCAACATGAAATAGGAACATATATGTCTATGAAAAAAAGTGATTTATAGCGTCTTTTTTCAAAACGTATACGGGAGCCGCCGTTTTTTTCAAAACATATAGTATATGAGTTTTAAGAACGACGTGTTTTTCAAAACGTATACTATGTGTGTTTTCATGTAAACTATGTGTTTTAATAATGACGTGTTTTTCAAAACGTATATATTATGGTTTTAAGAATCACGTATTTTCCAAAACGTAATATATATTGTGCATTTTTGTCAAAACGTATACTACATGTATGTGTATTTGAAGAATGACGTGTTTTTCAAAAATACAGTTTGTTTAAGGTAAGGTTTTTGTTGTGAATTCTGGGAAACGTGACACCTAAACAGATATGACTTGAGAAGCTTAAAAGAGGGCGTTTAACGTCTATTAAATTCCACCAACCTAGTTAATAGAGACGGGCAAACGTCATCTAGTGTGTTTTGATGGGAATTTTGGACAATCAGCGGTGTATCCACCTACACTTGGTCGAATTCACATCCCACACGTGGCAAGGAGTAGGGTCGACTGCCTAACCTCGTGGGTTTTCTCCGGGACCTGCGGTTACCTCACAATGCTCAATAGGCGCATGCGAATTGTTGTCATATAAATCGTACAATTTGTTAATCCCGAAATAACCTAGTCTGTGTTGAGTGGACTCTTCCCCCCTCCCTCTCTCTCTGAATAACATGAGAGAGATCCTGAACATAGGAAGTTTTTAGACACAATCTTAAATCAACGGAAATATTATTGGCGAAATAGTGATGACGTGGGTTTGTATTATTCTTATTCAATATATCCTGGCTACACGAAATGACTTCACGGGGCATTTCAACTGTCAAACTCATTATAATCTAATTGTATCCCAGAAAATAGAAAAACTAGAAAATATAATTACACCGAGGACATCTCATAATTACCATCGTCATGAGATTGACAGCCTGTTCATTTATTACATTTACCATGGAAAAATGACTTCAAAGTGTACAACATAAATGGCAGTCGAGACAAATTGGATTAAAAATTGAACATTCTTCAACTGACTGTAACTATTTATTCTATTAAAGAGAAGGCAAGATTTCGGAGGGGATTTCAGTCGTTCGTCTGAATTTCAATGGGGTGGATGGCGGAATGGTTAGCGCGTGGGCGTTGTATTAGAAGGTCTGTTATTGAGTCCAGTGGCGTGGTTTCGATTCCCCGGTTGTATGTGACAAGAAGTAGGGTCGCCTGTCCAATCTCATGGTCTTTCTCTGGCAGTGTGCCCGGATAGCGACGTCCTCGCTGATTCTCTGTCGAATTGCGACTGCCTAAGATTCTGTTACGTCAAAGTGTACTCAGTATATTTGGTACCACTCTAACGACTAGATGCACCGGGTCTCTTTGTAAATACTGAACGTCTTTAACACTTTTAGACTGATAATCCTTTTATAGAGATTAAACTCTTTCACAATATTTTATTTATGAGATTAAAGGGGGGTGGGCGTTGGGATGGCATAGTGGTCTAGAGTGCCGCGCTCCGACCTCTAGCTGGCCGGTCACCTCTGGCTTGCGGCTGTGGTTTCGAGCCCTGGTGTGAGCGTATGTGGCATGGAGATAGGGGCGCCTTCTCAACCTCGTGGATTTCCTCCGGGCACTCCGATTTCCTCCCACTGCTAAAGACCCCTACGCGCAAGCGGATTATTGAAATAAAAATTGAACCATATGTTAGTCGCGAAATGACCTAGTTTGTGTTGAGTGGACGTTAAACCCCATTTCTCTCTCTCTCTCCATGAGATTAAAACACCACTTTTATGCTGATATGCGACTTTAACCGCATCATATGTATAACATGTAGTACCCAAATCCCAATAGTATCGTGATTCCAATATTGGAATTTGTCGCTCATAGAATTAATAAAATTCATGAAGATCCATATTGGAATGCCTCAGTGGAAATTTTAAATACCAAACTTGCAGGAGATAAGCCGACACGTAATACCGTAATTTACTATAATGGTATGATCATAACCGGAAGTACCAACACGTACGCAGGAAATAAATCTTTGACATTTAAGTAAGCGATACCTACAGGCGTTTTGATGTTCGTCTGTGAAAGCCTGTCGGATAAAGATATATATAAAAAAACAACTTGGACCAGGTTATCGGTTGTGCTAATGTGGCACACGTATTAATAGCGAAAATGTAAATGTTCGAATGTATCGTGTTGAAAAGCCTAGAAGAGGGATCGAATGGAAATGAGGTTTACTTTATTGCACCAAGCGGGATACTAAAGACAGGCAGACGTCATGCAGTGTGATATGGGGAGGGTGGGGGGTTGTCCGTTGGTGGAGCGTGAGCGAAAACGTCACGTTTTCCTTCAAAGCGCACTTGCTTGACCGTCGGACGATTACCTGTCTTCAGTGCAGAACAGCAAGCGATTAACCTCGATTCCATTTCATTTTGATGGATATAATATCACCGTTACAAGAATAGAAGAGAGCGGGAAAAAACCCCAAAACATTCAATTCAACAAGTTGGATTATTTCTTAGGCTTTTTAGATTACGAAATAGATGAAATTGTGAAGCACGAAGACTATGTTTACTCTTGATAATAACAATATCCATAGACTAATCACCACGCGCCGTAAGGGGACATTGTTACAAAAAATGTGGAAAAAACATCTTTATTGTTCCTTTGGCTACATTTATAAATGCTAGAACAGTGCCTGGAGTCTTTCCTGACAGCATTTACATGGCCAAGAATAGTCTTGATTACATGGTACGAATATTTACGTGGAAAATTAGTCATTATGAGTGGAAAATCAGGTTATACTTTGCTTGATATTTATATTGGCGCCTGTACCGACATTAAATTCAATAAGACTGCGGTAAAATTAACCAAAACATTAACATGAACAGATATCCAATGTCTTATTCTCCTGTAATTATAGATAACATCGTGCCAGAAAATTTTTGTCACTTCAGAAAATAATTATGATAAATCTTCTAAAACATTTTTATCTCCATGTTTTTTTGGGGGAGGTAATAAGTCTATTTTAAGAAAGAATACCAAGTCTTTTAATCAATTGTTGAATATATTAATGTTAAAGGCGGTGGTCTCTAACCCAATATTCATATTAAAGGGGGTGGGTCTCTAACCCAATATTCATATTAAAGGGGGTGGGTCTCTAAACTCAATATTCATATTAAAGGTGGTGGGTCTGTAACCCAATATTCATATTAAAGGGGATGGATCTCTTACTCAACAGTCAACATTCGTATTAAAGGGGGTAACTCAATATTATTCACAGTCTTCGTTCGACATGGCTAATACGACTTACTGGTCAAATTAAATCAACATTGATGTTGTTTGTGTTTAGATGAGGAGAGTGGGGGGGGATTAGCGCGTGCGCGTTGTATCATAAGGTCTGTTAATGAGTCAACTGGCGTATGGTTGCCTGTCCACCAGCGTGGGTTTTCTCCGGGATCCCCAATTTCCTACCACTGCTAAAGACCACCACGCGCGCAAGCAAATTTTTGATATAAAATTAAGCATATATTAGTCCCAAAATGGCTTAGTTTGTGTTGAGTGGACGTTAAACCCCAGCTTTCCCCTCTCTCTCGCTCTCTCTCTTGTTTTACTTGTCCACACCAGGATCTGGAAGAGTTGTTATGTGACACGCGTTCTGGTTCATGTAAAGGATTAGCCAAATGAAATGGATTGTTATGGATAGTTATTGGCGTGTGGTGCACGGAACTGTGGGTACTGGGTATTCCACTAGAAATGAAATGGGGTTTAATGTCCTACTGTTCTGCTCTGACTTGTCTCACTAGAAACATCAACGTTGATTGGCTAATCAAATGACGGAAGTCATAGTACATGTATCAAAAGCCACCGACGATCCAGATCTTCATGTAGTGAAAGCTATCGAAAGTATATAAAAAACTAAACGGAATATAGATCTGTATATGAAAGAAACGTTATAAAATATCAGGGTGTAATAAAATTGATCAATGAGGTTTACCTTCAGTAACTTCATAAATACAACAAACAATCGGTGCTAATTTATAAAAAAAAGCCCCATTAAATCTGAAATAAAAGACATCATTATTTCTCACGTTAAAATAATTACACAATACGCCTTTAAGATCGGGATTTAATATCGCTATATCAGTTTTAAAATCTTTTTTTTTTTGAATATCAGATTTAGGTTATGGCTATGTAGAAACAGTATTTCACTCACATCATTGTATAACACATAATCTGTCATTATAAAACTTTAAACCAAGTTAGTTGTTTTTATGGAACTTGTCGATTGTAGAGGCGTTAAATATACTAAAGCGTATAGGTACTTTTTGCTTCTATTTGTAAGTAATTAACTGAAATGAAATAAAATGGGATTTAAAGTCCTACGGATGAAGATGGAAGTAATTATCTCGCGTCATAAGAGACAAAGGGGAATAGGGTTCCTTTACACGCACACCTGGGGTTTTCGTTCCACCCAAACGACTATACGATGTCATTTGCCAGACCCCCGTCCCACACAAGTGACGGGTCCTCCATGATAGGATAATGAAACGAAAAGAAAGTTTAGTTTTCATTCGACCAAAGAGTGATATAATTTGTTAATTTGTGATACTATTATGTCTATTTGTAATACTATTATGTCCATTTGTTATACTAGTATCTCCATTTTGTGATACTAACATGTCCATTTGTGATACTATCATGGCCATTTGTGATAATATCGTGTCCATTTTTTACACTAGAATGTCCACCTGTGATACTAGCGTGTCCATTGGTGATACTAACATATCCATGCGTGGTACAAGCATGTCCATTTGTGATACTAGCGTGTATATTGGTAGTATTAAAGAGAGAAACTAGCATGTCCATTGATGATCTAAAAGAAAGATATTAGCATGTATATATAAGAACTAAAGACAGATTAAAGGACAATATTGGTGCCAGTCATTATAACATATGTGATAGAACTGATTAAACACTTTCCAAATATAATATTAACACAGAGATCATTGCTACAATAGAGGAGTAATAAAGGATTCATGAAACGGAAGTGACGAACGCCAAAGGAAAACACGAGTTATCTCTCTATGTGAATGACTGAAGTGACGAGTGGTGACAGATAAACGGCCGAATTTCTGCTCACTAATAATTCCTTCGAAGACAAAAAGTTGTTATATGGGACCGCAAGAGGTTATCTGACGATACAATTAAGTAATTAAGTGTCATAAGATAAGAGAACACGGGAAAAATAGAAATACTCCGTACGGCCCTTTGTTTTTATTCATTCTATAGGGGAGACTGGGGCGCATTGAACGACTTTGTTCACATACATGTTTATCCTCATTTCATATCAAATGTTTTTATTAGAAGATCTCTTTATTTCATGATCAAAATTTAAAAAAAAATCAGTATGCCCTCTTATATGGATCAAACCCCGGTTTATCTGGATTGTATAGATTAGACATATATGAACTTATTTTAAGTAAAAGAATTTCCTAGGCTAAGAAGTTAACATGTATGGAAATTTTTTCTCTTTTAAGCACTTTTTTGAAAAATTCACTGCCTAAAAAAATAATTGACAGCATGTGGCTTATTGATGGAGAAATGGGTCTAAGAAGTTATCTCACTTCTGTATAGTGTTGGGTTGTATAGTATTATTTATAAAGGATATATCCATGTTGGTTCAATGTGCCCCGGTCTCCCCTACCTTATAAAAACATGGTAATGCACGGACTTTTAATCTGTTTTTCTTTCCTGTTCTCTTATCTAGTGGCAGTCAATTCTTTTTATGAATTGTAAGATATTCGCTCACAGTGTCATACAGCAACGTTAGGTCTTCGAGGGAATTATTAGTGAGCAGATATTCGCCCATGTATCTGTTATCACAAGTCACTTCAGTTAGTTATATAAAGGAATAACTCGTGTTTTCCTTTGGCGTTCGTCACTTCCGATTCATGAATCCTTTATTACTCCTCTATGGTGGCAATGATCTCTGTGTTAATATTATATTTGGAAAGTGTTTAATCAGTTCTATCACATATGTGATAATGACCAATATTGTCCTTTAAATATATATTGTTAAATAATCCCCTCTGTAACAAAGGCAAAAACGTTTTTGTAAGCGAGAAATTAATTTTTATTAAAACCGGAAGTGACATAGTTGGTTCAACACGCTCACCGGGCTCTATAGTAAGCTTGAAAATGTGGTCTATGTTTACTGCTGTATTGTGTACTTGCATCGTCCTTTGACCAAAAATCTGATAAAATGGGCTGTCTATTAGGATATTATAAACACGAATTCATGTTTTGTTAACGTTTAGTACACAAAGCCGCTACGTAAATTCACTCATACTGAACAGTACACGGTGTCTCAATTCACGCCACATGGCCAGTTGTTGACATCACGTGGTTTGATTGACACCCGGCAAGTGAGAGATGTTTCGTCTGCTTGAATGTCTTTGCACGTGCTGGGTATCCGGTGACAGATGTTTGATTTATTTCAACAGACTTGTGACACATATATATATTCAAATAAATATATAAATTTCCAAAGTATGTCAACGTCAGACACCAACGTATTGGAATATAACATATCTAACCCGGTAGTAATGCTGTACAGAGTCGAGCTCATCCATTCTCAAGAGAAAATGAAAGAAAAAAAGAAAAGCCGTTCACTTCGACATTATGTTGCAAAATGCACTATAGTATATGCCCCACATGCCCATAATTTTAGTCTGTTTATGTTGTAAAACACTGTCAGCAAGCACAAAAACATCGAAGCAGACGAAATACATGTGACTTACAAGCTGTCTCTCAAACCACGTGATGTAAACAAATAGCCATGTGACGTTAATTGAGACACTGTGTACTGTTCAGTATGAGTGAATTTACGTAGCGGCTTTGTGTACTAAACGTTAACAAAACATAAATTCGTGTTTATAATATCCTAATAGACAGTCCATTTTATCAGATCTTTGGTCAAAGGACGATGAGTGCACACAATACAGCAGTAAACTTATGCCAAATCTGTATGCTTACTATAGAGCCCAGTGAGCGTGTTGAACCAACTATGTCACTTCCGGTTTTAATAAAAATCAATTTCTTGCTTACAAAAACTTTTTTGCTTTTGTTACAGAGGGGATTATTTAACAATATATATTTAAGATTTATTTAAGCCTTGTTGAAAATCGTTGGTCTTCCCCCTTAAGTTCCCCATTTTTTTAAAGAACAGATAGCAAACACTTTAACCATCAATCACACAGCTATAAATTTTATACCATTACCATGTTGAAATACAATGTCAAAGATGGTAGTACGTATTACCATGGGGACGGTGTCGGACATAATTTGATCTATTTCGTAAATCGGGGAGAATTTAAAAAATATTCTTATAGCTTTAACATGATTACTTTGTAAAATGTTATATGTTTGATAATTTATGTACCAGTAAGAGTAGTGGTGGTTGTAGTAGCAATTGTCGTAGTAGTCCAAGGATTAGTCGTAATCCTGGTTGTAATAGTCGTAGTTGCTACAGTAGTAGTAGTTGTAACAATAGTAGTAGTAGTCGTAGTAGTGGAATTAGTAGTAGTAGTAGTAGTAGTAGCAGTAATAGATATAGTCGTAGATATAGTAGTAATCGTAGTAGTAGTAGTAGTAGTAGTAGTACTAGAAGTACATGTAGTAGTAGTAAAAGTAATAGTATTAGTTTTGGTGGTAGTAGTAGTAGATATAATAGTAATCGTAGTGGTAGTAGTAGTGGTAGTAGTAGTAGTAGTAGTAGATTTAGTTTTAGTAGGCGTGGTAGTCGTAGCACTTTGTAAGGTAAGGAAAAGCGTGTGGTCGTTCAGATTCCATAGCACAATGAATGGTGTATGTCTGTCTTTATTGGCTCGCGGGTGGGGTGGGGGTATCCGAATGGTTAGCATGCGCGCGCTGCATCAAAAAGTATGTCATTGTGTCAACTGGTGTGGTTTTGATTCTCTGGTTGTACGTGACAAGGGGTATTTTCACATATCCAACCTCGTGGGTAATCTCCGGGACCTCAAATTTAACCCACTGCTAAAGATCCCTACGCGCAACCTTGGTGTAATTCCAAGATTGAACGTGACAAAAAGTAGCGTCGCATATCAAACCTCATGGGTCCTCATCTTTAACCTTCTGCTAAAGACCCCTACGCGCAAGCGAATTACTGAAGTAATGACTAATGTTTTAGTCCCGTCGAAATGACGCGCGTTGTGTCTAGTAGAAGTCCCCCCCCTACTCTCTCTCTTGCATGTGCTGCAAAAACATCATAGAGCTACACAAGTAAAATGTACTTTGAATCACCTTAAAAAATACATTTCAGCGCTGGGTTAATAACATTTTAAAATAGTTATTAGATTACATGGGATCTCATTATATATATCAAAACCTATTGGTAGGCCTACTTCTTTTTTTTTAAAAAAAAAACTTATTCAACATTAACCTTTGCTTGTCTAACAATTTAATGCCTGTTCGATGTTGGGATTAAAAATTATCTGTTATTTTAATGAAATTTTCAGCATTCTATATTTTTATCATTTATTATTGAATTATTATACCAAGAATGGTCAACTAGTAATTAAACACTTAACTAACGTGTATGTGTATGTACTCTTGACATGTAGTTAATAAAACCTTTTGATTTATTAAAACAAAACTACTAGGATTACTTATGTCCTCTTGACTCGAACTTAAAATCTATTTGTTTTATTTCTTTATAAGACTATTATTCCATATCTACATATTCTGTAGGTCTAAATTTATATCATTTTGATGTCTGTTCTTTGGCCTCCTGACTTGCAGTTAATAGAAGAGTCTATATAGGGACTATGAGACACAGTTCAGGAAACCAATTATAATATTCCACAAAAGGCGCTAGTAAGAGAACTATATTTACACAGACAATGGTAACCGTATGGTGAACTTAGAACATGTTTTCTTAACTTCGATCAATATCCTTTTAAATTGACTTGCTCGGCTATTTTTTTATTTTTAATGTTATTTTTTTCTCCTTCTTCCTTCTACCGAAGAGCTCCTTGTTTTCAGAAAAACCTTCCTCTACATCGCCTTCCATCGTTTTATTTGACATTTTCCAGTGAATCGGAACAAATGTTATTTTCCTAACCACTTTCCCCTGAAACAAGGCAGGCTTCTTATTACCGATGAAAATTGCTTGAGATAATAGCGGGTTTTCTTGTCGATGGACGAAGTATAATCTCGCCTACGTCCCACGTATTTATTTATATTTTATAGAGTTACAGACAGAATCCCCCAGACATTACTTATTGATATATTCTCCGGATAAATAAGCATTTTATAAGGATTTTGGTCCTAATTGACACTTAACTACGAGCAGAATCTGTTGTTGAGACTGGACGAACTATTTAAAGATCGTGGATTATTTAGTCCACCCTCTTAATCCGTTACCGGAAGGAACCACGGTTATTAAGTGAGTAAGAAACTGGCTCGCTAGCGTGGAGGTCGCGGGTTCTCTCCTCGTGTTAGCCACGAAAGTTCATCGGGATTTTCCGACGTGGTTTCCTCTTGTCAGTGGTGCAAGGACAGCTGTCTAGTCGTTCGGATGGAACGAAAAACCAAGTTCCCGTGTACAACAGCCTACCCTTATATCGAATTCCTACAGTCAAGGGATCTTTTATGTGGACCTCACATCCGAAAGACAGCTTTTCTTGCCAGCCCTGACAAGATGGGACTCAGGGGCGGATCTAGGAATTTTTACAGGAGGGGGTTTGCCAGGTTTCTGTTACGGAAATCTGCCATCATCGTCTCTATATTACATAGGCATACATACAAATTGAGCTTTTTAAACAGAGAAATCATTTTTATACTGATGTAGGATCACTTTGTGATGTAATTTCATTGATGCAAGGCATTATTTATTTTATGTAGCTGAGTAGGGGGGGGGGGGGTGGACTGGACCCCCAAACCCCCCCTCTGGATCCGCGCCTGGGGACTACGCCGGAAAATCTGGCTCGCCTTACTCAGCCAACGTCAACGTGACCACGTTTATTAAAGTGATAAAATCTTGAAACCGTCACAAACATATTTATAAATCTAGAAAACCGACATCTCCTCATCAAGAAAAGTTTTATATGGTATTCTCAGCTGTCGATTTATAGAAACCCTTGATTGATTTTGTTCTCGGTACACGAGGAAAGGCTGGTGCAACAACCCTCCATTACTGTTCGATACGCACAGAGAAGAAACGATTTCCATACCCAATCTAAGTGGAACGAAATTACCAGTCAATCGCTCTCCGCAACCGATAACAATCTTTAAATTTTCAATTAAAACTTTCCTTTAATTTAGGGTATAGTCTAAACCCCTCTCGTACTAAAATCATTAAACACTCAATAACTGCACTAGCCATCTCTCGCCATGCTGTTTATATATAGATCTCAACTGTTTCAAATCTTTGATTACATAGTTGGCAATTTTCGAGAATTTAAATGTTTTTAACGAGTATACTCTTCTTCACCTCCAAATGAAGTAATTAATTTAATAATAGCACCAGCGTCTAAGATTCGCACCCTACACCAGATTCCACTAGATATTCCAGTTTCACAATCATATATTCTCTGGCTAGACGGAAGTTTGAAGAAGTTCAAATTAAAATGTCCCCAAGGAGTCTCTTAAACTTTAAGATACATTATGTAAGATTAGATAAGTTCTCGCTATGATTGTTAAAACATAAAGAGCTGGTAGTTCTTGCTATATTAGTTACAAACTAGATAATGTAAAGGGAATATACTGCAAATATCAGTGAAATTACTTCACTATGAGTCGCGTTATCGTAGTTAGGACAGCAGTGTAGCCTTGATTGCCATTGCTACCGCTGTAACGACAATAGACAAAGTCCCGATTATCCATTTTTACGGCAAATCACCAACCGCAAGTTTGTAAGTTAATTAATGTCTTAATTAATTACATAAATAAAATTTCAGGCCTAAAGAAAGACCTGCAATACGCTGATTTAGCTCTTGCATAATGCCTGTTTAAACGTCGCTGATTGGCATTTGCAACTTTCGGAAAATATCCCAATTTTAACAAATTGATCCATGTACTCCGATTCATTATTTAACATTTAATTCTAGAAAACACATCTAATTGATAGAAGCAAATTACGAACCTTCTCGGGTTGGATTCAATCAAATTGATAGAAGCAAAATATGAACAGTATGCACCTTCTCGGGCTGGATTCAATCAAGAAACGTCATCAAAAATTATAAGTGGCGCTTTCTTGTATTGACCATGACCTGCCGTTGCTGTATGTCGACAAATTTCAATTCATCATATCTTTGTAGATACTGAAGAGAATGGGGGGGGGACCGAATGGTTAGCAGGTGCGCGTTATATCGTAGGGTCTGTCTGTCATTGAGTCAGTTGGCGTGGTTCCGATTCTCCTGTTATACGTGACAAGGACACGAAGTGGGGTCACCTGTGCAACCTCGTGGGTTTTCTTCGGGTCCTCTGGTATCCTCCTACTGCTAAAGACCCCGACAGACAAGCGAATTATTAAAATAAAATTGAATCATATGTTAGTCCCGAAATGACCTACTTTGTGTTAAACCCCATTTTTCTCTCTCTCTCTCTGAACAGAATTGAACCATTTTAGAACAGAGATTCTCTTTTACAAATGCAACTTTTACAATATTGTAGCTGGCTAGGGATTAAAAATAACATAGGGAATCCTGTAATTATATTTAATGTAATTAGCCTACAAGAAATTGTGAAGATTTAAATTAGTCTCCCCACTAAGAGATGGTAATGAATACCAAGACTACCACCCACTGTTAGCTGAAATTAAATTGTGTTACGTATTTTTTAGTTGGGCGATGACGTTAGGGGTGGAATCCTGTGTATTGAGAGAGAGAGAGAGAGAGAGAGAGAGAGAGAGAGAGAGGGGTGGGGTTTAACGTCCACTCAACACAAACTTCATGTCAGTTTCTGGAGGGCCTATTTGGGCCTGGGCCTGAGGCTGCAGCCTCATCAGCCTCACTGATAATCCGCTACTGGATTAACATTTAGTTCAATATTATTTCAATAATTAGCTTGCGCGTAGAGGTATTTAGCAGTGGTGGGAAACCGGAGGACCCGGAGAAACCCACGAGGTTAGGCAGAATAACGATTTAATCTTTCTTCATTTCTATATCACAAGATTCATCTTATATTTGAGTCTTGACCACAGAAAAATAAATTTTAAATCTCTTGGCTTTAATTATCATTGGTGTCGGGCAAATGTCTAAACCGGGCGAATGAAGACGGGCATAGCATACACCATATAGTGTGCTATAAGAGACATTTTGCCCAAACAGCGCCACTATCATCTACTCTTATATCGAATTCCAACTGACAAGGGTTCTTTTACATGTACACGGAATCTCGGTGTTACGTCCCATCTAGAACGACTAGACTTGCCCGTTGGCGAGGAATACGAAGACATTTGTCTGTTGGCGGGGAATATGAAGGAAGACAGAGATACCGCCGCCCGGTATGACAACACAACACCCAGATCCACTCGGCAAATCTCGAAAGATTCCGGAACGTTCCGGAACCTACATCTAGTCTCGGCTGTATGACAGTAAGTGATATGTACCTACGCTATTTTTGCGATGCGGCTACCGATTTACTTTAACACACAAGGCACCATGGGTGCATCCATGTTTCATCCGGGACATTTAAAGTAGTTCCACGACACCAAAGACGCAGCCATGTTTCATCCGGGACCTTTAAAGTAGTTCCAATATGGCGGAATTCGTCATACAGCCGAGATTTGCCGAGTGCACCAAGATCACGTATACCGTTGCCAAGGCGACAGTTCTCAATCGAAATAAGCGTAGGCCTTATTACGCCTGTCGTCATTTACCCGGTTAACCCACATTTCATTTCTCAATTCAAGAAGTTGTGAATATCATCGATTAATTAAAACCAGTCTTGCTAAAAAATATGTCCAGTTTGCACCCACGACGTTGTTAGTTCTACAATAATATGGATGTTATTAATGGAGAGAATATCTCCAGAGAATCCGGTGTCAAAAACAGAAATCAAACTTTGGAATCTAACCGAGATTAAACGGAAAATTTTCAGGCGGGAATACACCAACATCAATACTGTCTGACAATCGACACAAAACAAGAGAGAAAAAACAAACAGTCGGTGCCATGTTTTAATCGTGAACGTAACTTGATTTCCGGTTCAATGGAGAGAGAGAGAGAGAGAGAGAGAGAGAGAGAGAGAGGGAGAGAGAGATATGGTTTAACCCCCACTCGACACAAACTAGGTCATTTCGGGACTAACATATGGTTTAATTTTATTTAAATAATTCGCCTGTGCGTAAGGGTCTTTAGCAGTGGGAGAAAACCAGAGTACCCGGAGACAACCCACGAGGCTGGAGGGATTTGTTACCCCCCTCTCTCTCTCTTTTTCTCTCTCTTTCTCTGTCAAACTTGTAGCCAAACTAGATGCAGGAAAGGTCGGCCATGTAGCCTTCACACCTAACGGTTATACTTTAAATAAAACTGACAAAAAAATAGGGACACTCAATTAATTGAATTTTGTTTTCTGCAGAATGTCCGCTATATTTCGCGACTTATTTTTTTGTCTCCATACTTTCAAGTGGTTGAAGTACTTCTTGTTTCTGACATCAAAATCGAAGACGACGAGAATGAGTTGAATTGTTCTAGCACCGTTTATGATTGATACGATGACTACTCAGTAAAAAAACTAAACGAGAAGATTTCTAATGGTGTCATCTATTATAGATGGTGTGGAGTATAGCGTATGTGTGTGCGGTGTCTAAGAGTTAATTGAACAATTGTAGTCGAGAGAAACAAATTAGTCAGTAGACGTAACAGATGCATTGCCTAATTGTTATTTTTGTTAAGAGAAGAATGGGACTAAAAACACAATTATCTCAGAGATACTCAAGTTCCATTCTGAATGCCAAACATATATACTCGATTCATGTCCAATAGAAGTTTATGGGCTGAAAGTGGAAACGAGCCCGAATTAAATTAAATTAACCTCCCACTTTTCTGCATTCATCTTGCTGTAGGAGAAATGTTGTCCAGACAGAGGTTTTCCGTCGGCTTTTTCTGTTACGTACGCGCCAAGTGTACACAACAGGACCCCGCCCGGGTTTTTGTATCTTTCGTCGAAGGAGTAGACGCTTTCCTGACAGCAGCAAGGAAAGCACTTTAAGCCCCCCACCCCCCGAAAAATTAGTAACATTTCTCTTAAAGCACACTGTAAGGCGTATTCAATGTCGGAGCAGCAGATCAGTAGAACGCTTAACCCCTTTTATTTCATGAACAATGGTGAAAAAATATCATTTTTGATAAGTCAGGTCCGTGAATCTTTGATAAGTCAGGTCCGTTATTTTGAATAATATGATATCCTATATTCACGTGATCTGATATTTATTGTTTATTGCTTACGACGTCTGTGTAGTTTGTTACATGTCCTCCGCATGTTTGTCTTTTCAGCCTCGTGGGTTTCCTCTGGGTCCTCCGGTTTTCCCCCACTGCTAAAGACCCCTACGCACAAGTGAATTATTGAAATAAAATTAAACCATATGTTAGTCTCGAAATAACTTAGTGTGTGTTGAGTGGACGTTAAACCCCCCCTCTCTCTCTCTCTCTCTCTCTCACTCTCTCTTGTCTTTTCGGTTTTGTTTACAAATAGGACGTTTATTTTCATTGTAGGTGTGATAAAGTCTCTTTACATTCTAAAACAACCCAGCGCTTCAAATTCTAGAACAACCCGGCGCTTTAAATTCTAGAACAACCCAGCGCTTTAAATTCAATCAGGTGAAGACTTTCAGTTTCCCTGGATACCAAAAAAACAATTTGTCGCAATTCATCTTAAAATATAATCTATTTTTTTTTTACGTAATACCAGGATTTTCCGTCATGGTTTGGTTCTCCTTTGTCAGTGATGCAGGGCGGGTGTCTGGCATGGACATTGCCTTGTCGTTTGAAAGGTACGGAAAGCCGAGGTCCCCTGTACGGAAACGAAATCATAACAGTTGGAATTCAGTTGCTGCCCGGGTAAGATATCCATGGAGTCCGTCTTCATGGGGGGGGGGGGGGTGTAGCCGAATGGCTAGTACGTGCGCGTTGTATCATGAGGTCTGTCATTGAGTCAACTGACGTGGATTCGATTCCCTGGTTGTGCGTCCAACCTCGTGGGTTTTCTCCGGATCCTCCAGATTCCTCCCACTCTTAAAGACCTCTACGCACACGCGAATGAATTATTAAAATAGAACTGAACCGTGTGTTAGTCCCGAAATGATCTAGTTTGTTTCGAGTGGACATTAAATCCACTTTCCCTCCCTCTCTCCGTCTGTCTTCATTATACCGCTGGGTCCAGAAATTTAGGACGTTAAAGTACATTTTTATTTCTTCAACCCAACTGGAAAGACATCAAGATAATGGAACTTTTGTGGGTAAACTCGTTTAACAATTAAAAATACATTAGAGTTGATCTCTGTATTTTAATGATGTGGTTAGATTTAGCTCGGGGAATTTATCGAAAGCACATCCAAGTGTAGAACAAATATGTTTGGTAATGGGAATCATTTTTAAGTAGGCTGAGGTACTCGCGGGAAGAATGCTAACGAGCAGAGGAGGAACATTTTCCAGAAGTAATCTTTTTCTCTTATTTTAGCTGCTGGCATTGTTACTTAATATGTTTCTTTTTTGCTTCATTTTTTTATTCGCCCGGAGTAAGCGTCGCCAACTATCTCCTCGACGACATTTAAAATCCATTTTTTAAATACCATTTTCGGTCAATAACAGACATGTATTGTCGAGATTTTATAAGGAAATCTATTCTTAACTTGGACTTAGAAGTCCATACAAGCTATAAAAAATTGAGCTACCAGGAAAGAAGCCAGAGTTATTGTTCATTATAACGCTAGAGTGGACATAATAGGTTTGCTGAAGTTTAGCGACAATTTCGGGTCTAATGGTTTCCACGGTTCCTTGGTAAAATATCTAATATATAAATTTTACCAATTCGAGTTTTCTTTTTTTTTGTTTCCAACAGTCTTACATACAAGGCAAGACCATTACTTATAGAAATCAAATGAAACAGGGGTTAACGGCCTACGACCTACTCTTATAAATGCCAGGGGTTCTTTAACGTGCACGCCAACGTGTAAATGTGACCTCTCATTTTATGGAGTCGTTGATTTGGAAATATCTCCACAAGACATCAACATTAATTATATATATATATATATATATATATATATATATATATATATATATATATATATATATAGGCCGGTCTTAAGATCTCAAAGGGATTTCGTCAAATCCGTGGATTATTGAAATATCCATGGTCAATGCCAGACGACAAAAATGCAAGTGTTTATTAAAAATAAATTGTTGATCAGAACGATTAACCATTGACTGTCCAATTACATTTTGTTAAGGAGAGAGAGAGAGGGAGAGAGAGAGAGAGAGAGAGGGCGACGTAGCGTCGACCCGAAACTAGCTAGGTCATTTGGGAACTAACAAATGGTTCAATTTTATTTCAGTGGAAAGAAACAGGAGGACCCGAAGAATAGGGAACCTACTTCTTGTCACGTACAACCAATGAAAAACCTCATAATACAACGCACACGCGCTGACCATTCGCTCCCCGCCCCCGCTTAGCATTGATATAATAAAAATAGCATAAAAACAGCATAAATACAGCACGTAGAATAGCATAGCATAAATATATTACAACAAAGAATAGCATGTCAAATAATAGATTACTAAAAAATGAAAAATTCATTTCTTTGAGAAATAGATTCCCAAGAACTGCTTTCACATTCCTAACAATAGATCCCTAAGAATTGTTTTCGAATAATATATATCTTAAAAAAACATATTCCTATGAAATGTTTACAGAGAATAAATCTCTAAAAAAATAGATTGCTAACACAAAAGGAAGTAAAGGGAATATTATCCCTAAAATAAACATAATAACGACCATCCAACATAATATATCGTCGGATGGTATAAATAATTAGTTATAAAGGTAAAATTAGTACAGTTGACATCCATCAAAAGACTGAGTTAGGCGAATCGCTTTCAAAGAAAATAACCTTAAATTTGTCTAGATGACGTGTCCGGTGGAAAAACTCTTGGGAAATTTACAAGGTGTGCGCAATTTTCTTTCCAATCAACGAATCAATAATTTTGTCAATTTTAGCCTAATTAGTTTGCTATCTGTTCGGAATATTTGATTTTTTTCCCCTCGATACAAATGTATATCTTATTCCAAAGCGAGTTTTAGTAATGTCAGCGAACGACTGCTGCATGTTTTAGATTTATAACCAAAGGAGTAAAACGATTATCTTACACACTACAGATCTTAAAGGAATCGATCGATATTTCAAAGATGTTAAGGGAATTGTCGGCCATCTTGTAGATTTTACACGTGAGAAGCAACACGGTGATCTGTGTCGGATAATGTCGTCATAAAACATTCATCTGAAGACAAGCGAGGGCCGTAATACAGCTTTCAAAATATTAAAAAAAACCCAAATAAATAAAAATGAATGCGTTTTAGGCTTAAAGATAGTGAGAGAGAGAGAGAGAGAGAGAGAGAGAGAGAGAGAGAGAGATTCGCTTGGTGATTGACCAATGCAATTGCTTTAAGCGTTTAGACAAATATTTACTCAGTGATGGACTCGACAGTCCATACTTCAGGCAGACATCGGAGCGACTTGACATGCTAGACTTGACAACTCTATTGGCGTACTGCGGTACTGAACAACTCAGTACGGTCTAGACTTCAGACAGACATGTCTATAAGCGACTGAGTGACTTGACATGCCAGACTTGACAAACTCTATTGGCGATCTCAACGCGATCCAGACTTCAGACAGTGTCTGGGTGACTGATCTGTGACTTGACAACTTTATTACCGTACTGCGGTGCTGAACAACTCAACGCGGTCCAGACTGCAGACAGACATGTCTTGCTCAGGACTGAGTGACTTGACATGTCAGACTTGACAACTCTGTCGGCGTATTGTGGGACTGGATTAATCGACGCGATTGACCAGACAGAAGACATACGTCTGTAGATCGGGCCATGGTTTAGTTACAGACAGTGCACGACCCGAGTTCGATTTGATTACATAAAGTACAGTCCGGTTAAGTTCCGATACCCGGAATCTTATATGAGTCATGGCGTATTGTAAATTGTACAATATAGACTAGGAATTATTGAACGTAGTGTTTGTTGCACTACGCCGTAATCCGCCAACCACATGCCTGTGAATTATTTGACATTTAAGTCTTATCGGTTATTGCAGGACTGGGAAACATGATTTATAGCATGGGTATATCTTAACTGTTGGCGTGCTTAAACCAAAACCTCACAATTTCCATTGCGGTATAAGAGCACGACAACCTCCTGCACGGATCTGAAAAAATAAGAGAAGGGAGAGAGAGAGAGAGAGAGAGAGAGAGATGGGATTTAACGTCCCCTCGACACAGACTAGGTTATTTCGGGACTAAAATGGTTTAATTTTGTTTCAAGAATTCGCTTGCGCGTAGGGGTCTTTAGCAATGGGAGGGGAGTAAACCGGAGAAAACCTACGAAGTTCGAAGGCAACCCTACTCCTTGTCACGTATAATCGGCGATTCGAAACCACGCCAGTTGACTCAATGACATGCCTTATGATACTGCGCGCATGTGCTAACCATTGGGATACCCTCCCCCGCCCCCCCCCCCACACACACTGAAAGCGTAAGACTATACCATATAAGGGAATAGATTAAGGGGTAGAGAGAACGTCAGCCCCTCCCGCCTATACCCTGGTGTACCGTGAACCCCGACACCATTAACTGTATCTTTTGGCAAATATAATAGCTATAATTAGATTATATAATCAATCGCTGTTCGTCGATAAATCTGGTCACAGACCCCACAACCCTTCTGATGACATAGAGTTCAGTCCGCGCATGCGCTCATCATCTTGTATGTATTTATTCTACAGGCTTTCATTCGATTGGTTCAGAATTCTACAGATAGGATGGGATAAAAATGGCGCACGGCATTCGGTATCAGTCGGTTTGACTCCCGGGAGAACAATATGCACAATTGGAGGTAAATATTGTTTCCACTAGGGAGAAATGATTTTTACGATTATCGACAGAAACCGTACATTGTTGCATCAGTTATTAGCCATAAAAATATTACAAACAGTATTTCCATTTCACAGTGAATTAACTTGGTCATGAGTTTTGGTTGTTAATGTATCTAGGGAGTACGGTAAGACCATACCGCATAAAGCAATCGGTCTGTCACGTAAAACAAAAAGATTTTTGCTACGCTTTAAAATATCGCGATTTGTATTATTTATTATAGATGGAAATAAAATCAAATGGGGTTCCACGTCTAGCTTTTCATTCGTCGTATAATTTGTTACGAGGGCTTCCCGGGAATGTGGTGTTTCTGCCCACTGTTCGTCGAACGGGCCCCCCTAAAAATCGAATTAGCCCCCACCCCCCAAATATTTCGCCAAAATAGTGATTTCTTAGGAGTGTTCTTAGCCGGCCACATCCTCAACCCCTCCAAAACATTCCGTAGCCCCCCCGCCCCCGAACAAAAAACCATTCCGTAGCCCCCCTCCCTCCCAAAATTTTATGAGGTGGCTACGGGCCCGTCGTCGAATCCCAGTAGTCATTGGTTATTTTACATGTACATGTACGCCATTGATGACTAGGTGGACCTTAGGTACATGCAATTGAGTACTCGGTGAACCTCGGTTTTTTTTTACGTGTACGCCATTGAATGAAATGAAATGGGGTTTAACGTCCTACTGTTCTGCTTCAACATGGCTAATTAAGACGGGCATACGCCATACATTGTGCTATGAGGGAATTTTGCCCGGACAGCGGCTCTAGAGCCTACTCTTATATCGAATTCCAAATGCCAAGAGATCTTTCACGTGCACGTCGATGTGTACAGGGACCCCGTTTTTTCGTGCCATCCGAACGACGAAACAGCTGTCCTCGTCAGGCCGTCTCGGCCGAAACCGCAACCTCCGCACTGGCGAACCAGCGTTTCACGCACATAGCCACCGTACTCGGTGGATCTCGGTTTGTCGCCCCACCCGAACAATTAGACGTCATTTTTTTTGTCGTGGAAATCGGAACTTTTTGCTTGGCTAACACCGGAATAGAACGATGGACTATCCAGCCCCATAGTCAATGAGAAACTATGGCTACCGTTATGCGTGGAACGTCAATGTTTTTACGATAGATTAACACTGGTTGTCTTCTGACGATTCGTCCTTGGTGGCCCCGTGAGGTACAAGTTATTTTTCACCAGCACAGACTTACTAATTGTAGTGATTAGCCATTCTGGGTGGCCAACGTGGGTTTTATGGAATACTGGAGGTGAACAGGGCCTTAATAAATACTTTCAAAGAGTCAGAAATGATCTATTATTACATCTAGGCATAGGCCTGTATCTTTTTGTTGAAGACTGAATGTGAACTCAGCTTTACACACGTTCACAGATGTTTATATATGTATATATATTTATTTTTAAAAAGTGGGCAATTATATAATATTACATTCGCTTAAATAATTTTTTCCCTTTACGGATAAAATTGAAAAGTGAAATCTATATTCCCTCTACACATATAACCGAGAAGTCAAATTGTGAATTACAATATCATATTATATTTTAAAAAAAAACAAACCCACAACCCAAAACAAATTATACCACCATGCAATATTGATGAATGATTGCTAATGGCGATGTCTATATGTAAATCTAAATATGGATTACAAAGCTCATTATCTGTAACTAATCTTATTCTTGATATTCTCTTGTGCTGCCACTTCGGTATTATTAGTCTTTTAGAATATAGTTCCAATTACACCGACCGTTCATCATTTATTAAGATGACTTATATGTTTATTATCATTCAGGTGATAATCATTTAAAGACAAAAATGAAATGAAATGAAATGGGATTAAACGTCCCACTGTTCTGCTCCTAAAAACGCCGTTATAAAAACAAGTATGGCCGTACCATATGAACCACGTGACCATCGCGTCATCGCAGCCATCTTGGAAATTTGAGATATTTATCAAAAACAAGAAACTGACCATGGCGTCATCACAACCATCTTGGAAATATGACGCAAAATTACCCCCCCCCCCCCAGTACAGGAACCAGTCATGACGTCATTGAATGTATTGGGGAATTGTGACGTTAATCAAAAATCGATAAACAATATTGTCCAAAGAATACATTGTACCAAGTTTCGCGTTGATTGCAAGCTCATAGGTGGGGAAATCTGCATTTTCTTTTTGAAAAGGATCGAATAAGTAGACCAACAGCAAGTGTAGGCAGCTGGTGCCTTGTTTGTTACAGATGCACCAGGTAAGACTTTAAATAGTTCAAGGAAAATGGCTGGCAGTTCACGCTTTACTAAAGAAATATACTGAAAATTTCAGTCAAATCCTTCACTGTAATCTCGGTTGTTGCTATCGTTGTCGCGATAATAGTCTCGATTATCCATTTTTACGGTTATAGCATCAACTCCATATGGTATTTTAATCTACTTAATATCAGAGATAGTCGATGGTATCCAGGGTTGATTACGGTCTTACTGAATTAATAAATGTTTAATTAATAATTTATACAACATTTACGGTCTGAAGAAAAACTTGCAATAGGCAGATTTAGCCCTCTCGAATGTTTTAAAGATGGGGAACGCTAGATCGGAGACGGTCCTACGCAAATTGTGACGTCATATGTGAATTGTGGGTTAGGGTAAGGGTTAGGCTTGGTCATGGGTTAGGGTTAGGGCTAGCCCTGTTTATATCTCGGGACTTTGACCAAATCTACAGGTCCTAGCCCTTACCCTAACCCTAACCCACAATCTATATATGACGTCATATGTGCTAAAATGCGTAGGACCGTCGCCGATCTAGCGTTCTCCTTTAAAGATACATTATGCACGAGTTAAATCTGCCTATTGTGGGTCTTTTTAGGCATGGTTCAGTTTCATTTCAATAATTCGGTTGCGCGAAGGGGTCTTTAGCAGTGAGGGGAAACTGGAGGACCCAGACAAAAACCCCACGGGGTTGGACAGGCGACCCTACTCCTTGCCACGTACAACCGGGGAATCGAAACCACGCCAATTAGGTCCTGTGAATAAACTTGTTTTTATAACTGGTTATTAGAACATGGTCCTGACTAAATTCCACGTGACACATTCTACTGAACCCGTGTTCGTGTAATCAAAATAAAATCTTCGTTCATCAAACATTTAAATGAGAATTTCATATTTTCTAAGTCAAAATATAAACATTTCTATGTTTTTTGCCCAACAGGTGTGTCAACTCAATATAATACGATCATTATTTCCAACACTTAAAAATAATTCACAACGGAAATAATAACACAATTACCTCCCTTGTTTTCTACCCCCACCCCCCCCCCCAATCCGCTACTGCGATGGAATAGCTATCTTCAAACGTTTGAATTTGAAGTTGCAAATGATATTTTTGTCAATTTCTCAATTATAGGATTAATAGGATTATTCTTTAACAAGGTAGGACTGTTTATAGATACCATCTATTTTAAGGCTTTATAACTTAAAAATATGAAATTATCGGTTTACCTACCCCCCCCCCCACCCAGGTATATTTATGGATTTATAATGAACACCTGTGGATTCAGTCATGCGCGTATTTGATACATCGAATTTTTCTATATGTTCATTTTGATGTATATCAGACAAGTGTAGTGATAGCGATGTATATGTTATCTATATGGTTAGTGACAGAGGCGATGGGATCATTCACACCTCCAGCCATGGGTATCCGTGATAAGACTGACACATAGGTAATATATGCGCCAAGATAAGTGTCGACAGCAACTTTACGGTCATGAGTTTGTACTCTAACACCCTGCCCTCATGTTTCACTTTAATATGACACGCATACATTGTTGTTGGTTTCCGTGGTGTTTAACGTCCGCTTCCACAGAGAGCGATATCGCAGCCAAGTTGGTTTATTATTATTATATTAAAGCAGGGGTCTTTCCTAGAATGAAACCAAAGTACCCAGAGTAAACCCTCAGTAAGTGCACAGTAAACCCTCGAGATTGGAAAGGAGTCACGTATGCTGACACAAGGGGTCGAACCCACGACCGCAAGTCACAGGTGACCGGCCAGCTAAAAGTGCGACACTCTAGACCACTTGGGGTGGGAGGTGGCCTAGTGATCTAGAATGCCGTGCTTCGACCTCTAGCTGGCCGGTCACCTCTGGCTTGCGGCTGTGGTTTCGATCCCTCGATCCCTGGTGTGAGCGTATGTGGCATGGAGATAGGGGCGCCTTCCAAACCTCTTGGGTTTCCTGAGGGCATTCCGGTTTCCTCCCACTGCTAAAGACCCCTACGCGCAAGCGAATTATTGAAATAAAATTAAACAATATGGTAGTCCCTAAATGACCTAGTTTGTGTCGAGTGGACGTTAAACCCCATTTCTCTCTTTCTCTCTCTCTAGACCACTTGGCATGTTCAAGTGGGTTATCGAATCCACATCACTTGGGTTAATGGTCTAAAGCACAAGCGTTAACCATTCGGCCACTCAATCCCCTCAAGAAATACAACCTCTGTATTTAAGACTTGGTTACAGAATGATGTATATGTTTTTATCTATCCACACATTTCTTTATCAAATAAAAAACCCAATAAATTAATTTTTATAGAAGCGAAACTATCGGTGGTTTGGACATGGCATCGATAAATATAACAGAGCAGTATATAAATAGCTGCACACACAAGTTGTGAAATACTCGACGTCACCTATGAAAGCAATACGTCATCTCCAGGAATCAGGGATCTTTGTATGGCTTTGTACCATAATAAACTATAGGGTTTTAATCATAATCTAGGTTGAGAAATAGACAGTTCCTGACCATAGCTCATATGATTTAACAAGTGGGTTAAATGCATTCAATTAAAGAGAGAGAGAGAGAGAGGGAGAGAGAGAGAGAGAGAGAGATGGGTTTAACGTCCACTAGACATAAAATAACACATCTTTATGGATAAGAACCAGTAATGGCTGGACAGTTCTACAAGTACTCTCTGACATACCATAGCATAAGAGAGAGACATTAGATTTAACGCCCACGCGACACCAACCAGATCATTTCAGGACTAACATAATAATATGTTTTTTAATTTCATTTCAATAATTCGCTCGCAGTGGAGGGAAACCGCGGGACCCGGAGAAAACCGACGAGGTTGGACAGGCGACCCAACTCCTTGTCACGTACAACCGGGATCGAAACCATGCCAGTTCAGCTTGTATTTCTATTTACCACAAATATCGAAGTCTAATAGTAATAGTAGGTGCAAGGGACTGCACCAAATTTGAAAACAATCATGAATATAACCCATAGAAACGATTGTGGCCAGCAGTACTTTTAAGTCTCACTGTGTTCTCACAATCGCTAGCCATTCATTCGATCAACAAAAACAAGCGGCCTCACGTAACGGGGGGAATTTTGCCAGGACAGCGGCACTATGGCCTACACTTATATCGAATTCGAACTATCGTGCATGTCAATATGTACACGGGACCTTGTTTTTTCGTGCCATCCGAACGACTATACGTTATCCTGCTCCACTGAACCACATATCCCGACGAACTTTTCCTGCCAATGCAGAGATCGAACCTCCAGGTTATCGAGTCATCGTCCTACCCGCAGAGCCACCGTGGCTCCCCCTCAATAAAAAGATACGAGGTTTACCATTTGCGCTAACCGGGATAATTACAACGGGCATATTGTGTGCTAAGACGTTTCCGCCTACTCTTCATAGATTTCCTAATGTCCGGGCTCTTTTACGTGCGACCTCTGGCTTGCGGCTGTGGTTTCGATCCCCAGTGAGAGCGTATGTGGCATGGAGATAGGGGCGCATTCTCAACCTCGTGGATTTCCTCCGGGCACTCCAATTTCCTCCCACTGCTAAAGACCCCTACAAGCAAGCGAATTATTGAAATAAAATTAAACTATATGTTAATCCCGAAATGACCCAGTTTGTGTCGAGTGGGCGTTAAACCCCATTTCTCTCTCTCTCGACCTGAAAAAAAAACGGGGGGGGGGGGGCTTTCTGTGCAAACACTTAGACTTTTATTTCTAATTTAAATTCATTTAAATTTAAACAGTGATGGTCTGGATGTATACTCTTGATATATAATGTTGTTTATAGCTGTATTACGCCCCCGTCTAAATGTGGCCCAAATTATTTAATTCGGTTAGTAGTGTTACTAGTTGAGTTGCCAGTTGATTTGGGAAATTTTTAGAAACGAGACTCTCACTACATGACTTAAGTGGTCCATGGCCATCGTTATGTTCTAATACACAGGAAGGCGTTTCTACCTCTCCTGGTTATATATCTACCACAGCATTATACTACAGAGAGAGAGTGAGAGAGAGAGAGAGAGGCAGGTGAAGAGAGGGAGAAAGAGAGAGGGGGTAGGTGGGAGAGAGAGAGAGAGAGAGAGAGAGAGAGAGAAAGGGGGGATTTTAAACTACTACAAGTGAATCTATCGTCAGGATGAAATCAGATGTGTGTTAGAGATAGAGAGAGAGGGGGGGGGGCGGATTTTAAATTACCGGTAAGTCGTCTTTTTTTCGTATACTTACCGTGTTGCCACAAACTCTGACACTGCGCATCTTTGTAATAATTATGTACATGAATGTATCCCTTGTTTGTTTCATGTATCTTTCTATTATATTTATTTGTATATGCATATAAACTTGTTAACGTTCTTTTTCTATATATATATTTATCTCATATCTTTACAAGAGATCGGAATGTTCATTAATAACCTAGAAACTAGACTCTAAGCTGAAACATATGTGGAACATTTAAATCGGATAATGGGATTATTCTCAGACGTATAGACATCAATTATGGGATAAGAAATTGCCCATTTTGAATCAGGGAGCACGCGAGAGCAAGCTCTGTAATTACCGAAGCTTGACAGCGTCACGATGGGGTGATACGAATTCAAGCGCGAGTTTTCATACAGGTATTAAAACAACGTTACGTGATGCCAAGTCAAGCAGGCGTGACGTGTCAGGTAACTCAGGTATATCATTTCACACAGGCGATAACGTATATGTCAGCCATGATGATGAAACGAGATACGAGTGAAAAAGTCGGTGAAGGTCACCAGTTGAGCGATTTGTCAACAACGGTTCTCAAATATGTGAGGGGGTAATACAGAAGACGTAATAAATACAGTTCAGGCCAGACCAATTCCATATCTGTTTTTTTGGGTACCTGAACTATAAATTCTCGTGTACGATGTTTTATTATAATTCCAAAACTTAAAGCCCCAATAACACTCTTGTTGTAACTGAATAATATGTCCCAATCTTCATTCTGGTCAACAAATTGTATTATTTTACAATATTCCAATTAATTGATGATATAAATTTCATCTTAACACACCTAATTTAAAAAATTGGAAAAATTCAACTAATTGATTTGAAAAGTCTAACGTAAACCTTTTCAAATGTGACTTTGATTTAAAATATTTTCGAACCCCCTGGACAAGTAAAATAGGTCGTAATGGATAATTTACACAACAGGTAGGACACTTAAACATCTAGTACTTAGAATAAGGCTATTATTTATTTTCTGGAGCTGCCAAGCCAGCAAGAGTGTTATTGTCCCTTTAAAAGATTTGGAACTGAAAGACTTTGAAAACAGCAACTTTTGATTTTAAATTATTTTGTTTCCTGGTGAAATCGTGGTAAATTTTTGTATCTGTGTTCCCTGAAGATGTAGAGGTCGGGTGTACGATCGCTGCAGTGACCGATAAGTTCATCCAGATACAGGGCGGACGGCCCGATAAAGACAGCTGTCTAGTCATTCGGATGGTACAAAAACCCTAGATCCCGTGTACACATTGACATGCACACAAAAGATCCCTTGGCAGTTGGAAGTCAATATAAGAGTAGGCCGTAGCGGCGCTGCCCGGGCAAAATTTCCCTCATATAGCACACTGCATGGCGTATGCCCGTCTTCCATTAGCCCAGGTTAGGTGCAGAACAGTAAGACGTTAAACCCCATTTCATTTCATTTTATTTCATTTCTTCCCTGAAGACCAGCAATTTAAATTAGTGTGTCCTTACTGCCAGTATGTGCGTGGGCAATAAATAAACAAGGTTTCTACAAATATGTTATCGGCTCTACTATGTTATCACTGCGTATCAACCTTTATATAAGTATATATAGAGAAAAATGGGGTTTAACGTCCACTCGACACAGACTAGGTCATTTCGGGACTAACACATGGTTCAATTTTATTTAAATAATTAGCTTGCGACTCAGAGGACCCAGAGAAAGCCCGTGCATTGTAGACAGAGAGAGAAATGAGGTTTAACACCCAGTCGACACAAACTAGGTCATTTCTGGAGTAACATTTGGTTCAATTTTATTTCAATAATTTCCTTGTGCGTAGGGGTCTTCAGCATTTGGTTCAATTTTATTTCAATAATTTCCTTGTGCGTAGGGGTCTTTAGCAGTGTGAGGAAGCCAGAAGACCTGGAGAAAATCCACGAGATTGACAGGCGACCCTACTCCTTGTCACGTACAATCAGGAAATCGAAACCACACCAGTTGACCCAATGACAGACCTTATAACATCGCGCACGTGCTAACCATTCGACCTTCCAACCTCGTCCATCCTTTATATACGTATATAAATTATATACATATACTATATCAGTGGAGGGGAGGGGGGTCTAGAGTGCCGCTCTTCGACCCCTAGCTGACCGATCACCTCTGGCTTGCGGCTGTGGTTTCGATACCTGGTGTGAGCGTACGTGGCATGGAGATAGGGCGCTTTCTCAACCTCGTGGGTTTCCTCCGGGCACCCTGGTTTCCATGCGCTAAGATCATTAAAAAATTAAAAATAAGAGTAGACTTGTCTGCGACATACCTTCGGTGGAAGCGGGCGTTAAAGGGCCAATCCTGATAACTTTCTGAGGAATAAAACTGCTTAATTTTGTGTTAAACTCCCTTAAAACCGATTACCTAAGGCCGACCAACTAACACGATATTTGTGATACGCTTGTAAATAACTTAAATCTGACAGTCTTCATCTGGAAATGGAGACCGTTGTATTATACAGTATCTGGATAAAACCAGACTTTTTTCTATAAAAATAATATGTAGGTGAAATTACCTTTTGTTATCAAGTACAGTACATGGGTCATTCACTGTATAGACCTCTCAAGAAATGTGAATCGATTATCAGGTCACCCAATGAAAAAATTGACCCGAAATCTTAAAAGGGTTACGTGTTCGGATAAGCAGTGTTGACGTTCACGTCCAAACGACTCAATATTTTGAGCTGAAATTTTGAGACAAGATAAATACATCATGCCTCTATATTTTGGTCCATAAATTTCAAGAACTCTCGGACTTTGATTTTTGAGACTCTGTTCTTATCGGGATTGTCCCTTTAAACGCTAAAAAAACCCCAACAACTATGCCAGTATACTAACAGATTGACAGGTGCGCTCAATAATAATTATGATTTTTTTTTTAATAAAATAGTAACCTCATTTCTGTGATTTGAAAAATTAATATATTTTATTCATTTTCAGGCATCTGTTTCCTCGTGTTTGTTCGCGTAAAAAAATAAATGTTTGTTAAAAATTACCATTGATTTATTATTCAATATTTTGGAATAATTGAATTCTGGACATCTGTTTTAATAATTGAATTTATTAATATTCATATCATTATTGGTCTACAAGGTTGCGAGTTGATTCAAATTCACACACCCGTGTCAGTTCGGTATCAAAACTGATAAACATGAAATTCTAGTAACATTTATTCTATTATGTCATTCAGTTTTTTTTATCGTTTGTTTGTCTGTCTGTCTGTTCAGATTTGGCTACTACACTAGGGTTGTCCCGGTGCCCAGCTTTGGTGTACAGGGGGAGCTTGGACCTAAGAGTACCACTTCCGGTTGGGAACAGACACAAAGCCAGCTGGTCGACATTTTAATTCCTAAATCGACGATTTTAGTCGAAATCACTATGTATACTTCTACAATATTGAGGAGAATTTATTCTGTCTCCCTTTAATAAAATTTTTAAAAAGTTTATTTAGTCTTTTTGTGTATGCCAGATGTGAAACGGAGTAGATACGCATGACGAAACAAAATATTTTTTTAATATGGCGGCCATTTAGGAAAGAGATCTATTTTCGAGGAATGAGGTTCATGGATCTCTATGGGCAGGATGAACTAGGACGTTAAGAGAGAGAGAGAAATGGGGTTTAACGTCCACTCGACACAAACAAGGTCATTTCGGGACTAACATATAGTTTAATTTTTTATATCAATAATTCGCTTGCGATTAGGGGTCTTTGGCAGTGGGAAGAAACCGGAGTGCCCGGAGGAAACCCACGAGGTTGAGAAGGCGCCCCTATCTCCATGCCACATACACTCACACCAGGGATCGAAACCACAGCCGCAAGCCAGAGGTGACCGGCCAGCTAGAGGTCGAAGCGCGACAATCTAGACCACTAGCCCCCCCCCCCCCCCCGATTTGATACAAGGACGTTAAACCCCATTTCATTTCCTCTCTTACTCTAAAGCGATTTGGAGGCAGACCACCATTAAATTTCCCCATCTCGGTACCCACAAATTGTAGTTCGTCTATTTATAGCAGTTTTCTCTCTGCCTCTTTTCTCCCCTTTTGCATACCCATTTTTGTTGATTTTTTTGGTCTAGAATGGACTAAGAAGGTTTGAATTAATATTTTCTGCCAGGTTTTGGCAAATATTCATGATTTTGAGGCGGAAGGATAACGGCGTTATGAGGTTGGCTACGGTGATATGTACAACAGATACATGTTTTGAGTATGCTTCTTCAAGTTCGTGTATCTCAAAATTTTGGTGGTCAACCTCATAAAAATTTTAGTGCAAAGACATGGCCATTTGTTCCTCTGTCTGTAGTGAAAAGCATTTCACCCAACAAAAATTTGGGGAAAAGTTGGAGGTGGGCAAAGAGCCCAGAATTAACATTGAAGTCAATGGGGAAATTAATGGTGGTCTGCCTCCATTTGTGTCGAGTTCCACTTCCCTTTTCTTTAATTCACTGCCACGCATGTCTGAATGTTTATTCCCTACCCCCCCCCCCCGTTTCTTATGCGTATACCTGGTGGTATTCTTTAAAGGGTTATATATACTTAAATAATCAAACTAGACTGATTAGAAGTTGATTCGTCCTCTAGGAATAAGGGTGTCTGTTTCCACAGTCTATAAATTCTACAAAAAAATAACATCCACGACATCGATCTAACATAAAATATTGATAAATGTAAACAAAGAAACGCCTCACCGATCCTGTCACGCCACGACAATGATATATATTCAACGGTTAAAGAAAGAACGTTTTTTGGTTTACGGCGCATGATTATACTCGGTGAATTGATAATACTGAGCCGAGGGCGCGGTTAATCGGTGCAGACCCGGTCCTATTACTACGCTCATTAATATTATGTAGACATGGGGGCTCCACCCAACGAGACACGTCCATTCTTTTTATATTTTAACTGCGTTCAAAGCCGAATAAACAACATCTATACCTGCCGTTTGAAGAAGAAAAATTATTTGTATAATTGAGGCAAGGTATAAACCACAATAAAATTCTAACAAAGCTATTTATAAATTCAGGTTATATTCCAGAAAAAGAAACGTTTCATGGGTGTACAATTTGTACTATCAAATAAATAGCTAAATTTGTAGTAGATCCAGCTAATACCACCAAGTGAACATCTTGGATGATCTAATTCAAACCATTTAACAAAGCAGGGTTCGATGCAATTTGAATTCTATTACAGATTCGGAATCATCGGGGCGCATATTGGAGATGGATAGTTTCCCTTGCAAAGTCAATTACAATCATTCGAAAGAGGGAAAATTGACGAAATATTCTTTAAGAAACGAAATGAAATATCTGTATAAGAAACGAAATATTAAATTTACCAAAAGCTGGAAACATTCGTTTAGGAAACAAAACGAAACATTAGTTTGTTAAACAGGACGGAATGATACATAATGGTTTAATTTTATTTCAATAATTCGCTTGCGTGAAGGAGTATTCAGCATTGGGAGGAAACCGTAGGACCCGGAGAAAACTCACAAGGTTGGACAATTCGCTTGTGCGTAGAGTCTTTAGCAGTGGGAGGAAACCGGAGGACCCGGAGAAACCCCACGGGAATGGATCGGCGACCCTATTCCTTGTCACGTACAACCGGAAATTCGAAGCCACGCCAGTTGACTCAATGCCAGGCTTTATGAAACAGCACGCACGTGCTAACCATTCGACCCCCCCCCCCCCCGGATCAGAATGAAATATTAGTTTAAGAAACGGAACGAAATAACAGTTTATGAAACGGTTCGAAATATAAGTTTGGGAAACGGAACGAAGTATTAGTTCAAGAAACGGAACGAAATATTAGTTTAGAAGACAGGACGAAATATTAGTTTAGAAAACAGGACGAAATATTAGTTTAGACGAAATATTAGTTTAGAAAACAGGACGAAATATTAGTTTAAAAAGGGAACGAAATATCAGGGCTTAATTACCGCACAATTAATGCCTGTTACAATAAATGTTGAACGATTCCCAACAAGTTAAAACATTGATGAACCAAAATGTCAAAATTATAAATATTTGTCATCCAAGAAATATGTATGTATTTTTGTTTAGTTTACAGTTCATTATAGATGTATGGGCATGACCTTGTAATGTTTGTATACTATACAGTTTCTTCTTCTTCTTCTCGTCCGTATATAGATATATACATGTACTTCGTACATAAAACACAACGTTCATAGATTTATCAGCTTGTGTCCTGTATTCAATTTGGAGGGAATCACTGGTCTACTCACGTGGATGAAACCAATTTGTGGGTACATAGTTTATTTTGTAATATATACTTAACCTATTTATTATCACAGCTTGAGGGACGCCCTCGTCTCATCTCATCATTGTAGATACACATCTGTACACACCTCTACTCCTTTAAAATGTATACAACCCAAACCCTAACCACCAGTACACACCCTACTCCTTTAAATCTATACAACCCAAACCCTAACCATCATTAAACATACATTATGCAAGAGCAAAATCTGCCTATTGTAGTTCTTTCTTTAGGCATGAAATGTTATACAAACTATTAATTAGACATTAATTAATTTATCCAGACCATAATCAACTCTCGATATCAAGGATAGCCTGCGATATTTGTTGGATTCTAGTTCGATTTGCTGCAAAATTTTCCTTCGTTATTAACCGATTAAGTGGATAACCGAGACAACTAGTTTTGTCTTACCAACTTACGTAATGATGACCGAGGCTAAGCGGAACTTTCATTCGCTTAGTTTTCGGTTCATAGTGGATCAATTTGCAGAAAATTTCAGTCAGTTTTTAACTAGTATAGTGATAACTGCCAACTCCTTATCTAATCTCCGATAATGTAGCTTTAAACAACTTATAGTATATAGTTGAAAAGAAAGAAACTTGGGTTTGTATGGCCGAGTGATTAGCACATGCGCAGGGTATCATAAGGTCTGTTATTGCGTCAACTAGCGTTGTTTCGATTTCTAGGTTGCACGTGACAAGGATTAGGGTCGCCTGTCCAACCTCGTGAGTTTTCTACCACTGCTCAAGACCCCTACGCACCAGCGAAATATTGAAATAAAATAAAACCATAGGTTAGTCTCGAAATGACCTAGTTTGTGTCGAGTTAACGTTGAACCCCATTCTCTCTGTCGGAAAGGCTCTTCTTACCAGTATAAGCGTAGGTAAGGGTGTCGGCGGGTGTGGGTGTGTGGGTGTGTGGGTGTGTGTGTGTGTGTGTGTGAGTGTGTGTGTGGGATAAATCGGTTCAAATAGGTTTTAATACTTCTCGTTTAAGTGGCGAGTGGTATGCATGGTGTGTGCTTGTGTGGGGGGTGGGGGTGGTGGTGGTGGTGGGGGTGGGGTCATTGTTGGTCTACTGCATCCGTGGATGTTTCTGCCTGAATCAATTATACCCACACTATAATCGTAAAACTACGAAGTGAGACACGAATTACTCAGGGATTTGACCACGTCCATGCTATTATTTCGGGTCATAATCTGTGACATTTGTTGACCGGAAGTATGGCCATTACCGTCCCATTTTCATAACGCAAGTTGATGAAATCCCCAATTGGTTAATTATGGTAATATGAACATGTAACGTCACTTATTCGAGATTGTAATGTCCACTGTTACCCTTGACGACTAGAAGCCATTTGTGCGGTGGCAGAGTAGATCGTGAAAGGAATGTTTCTAACAAAATCATCGTGCAGAATAAATCGAGTTCTTCAACTGGGTGGTCACGTGGTCTAAGGGAACGGTTTGCGCGTGACAAGGAGTACTTGCTAAATCTTGTGGGCTTTCTCAGATACACCCGGCTTCATCCAACGGCTATGTACCATATGTTAGTCTCGAAATGACCTAGTTTGTGTTGAGTGGACGTCAGAATATCATTTCGTAATCTTTCCATTTGCAGCTTATGGTCATGGATTGGTGTACTTGGAAATGTTTTCCATTTATGATTATAAAAGCAATTTAGTTTGTAGATCATTAAAGAAAGCAACGTTTCTCTGTTCCGGACTGGTGGATATCTTTTTTTGTAGAACAGGTTGGGGTGCCGGATCCGTCCAACCCCACCAATCTGATTAAAATACAGATCTATATTTTATTTTGTTTATTACACTTTCGCAATCTGTTTCACAGAGACTATGCGACGGGCGTCTTTTATCTCTGTCCAAGATGACTGACCTTTAATAGAAAGTGCAGGTCAGACCGCTATAATATGAACTGGTACGGGTAGAATTATATGTTTTTTTTACCCTTTTTACACCCCGCGTACTGTTTCTGTACCTATTTATGCTAAATATGGAATACTTTTTATTCAGATATAGTTCAAATACCTATATTTATTTTTCTTATACTTTAAAAAAAAAAAATGTTTTAGAATATAATTTGTCGGAGTAAAAAAATTGATATGCCTGACTCATTAAGTCTCGTCGATGTCATCCACCAAACTGATCCCGCAGTGAATATTCGCTTGGCCGCTACAATCACTGATAAGCATGACATCGACGAGGCTTAATGAGTACGGCATATTAACTTTTTTACTCCGACAAATGAAATTCTCAAACATTTTTTTGACTTAAAAGAAAAATAAATAAAGACGTTTGAAGTATTTGTAGTTAAAAATATTTCCTATTTAGTGTAAATGGGTATTAAAATGAGTAAAATGCATCATTTTGCCCGAAGCAGTTAGGTGTTAAGTAAACATTGCACGAGCCGTTGAGCCAATGACTACCCGGCGTGCAGTCAACGCACGTGTTTTGGACAGGCATCCGTTACAGAGATAATTCGTAAGTAATTCTCTGTGAAACAGATTGGTCATCCACATCTGTGATTGTAGCGGCCAAGCGAATATTCACTGCGGATCAGTGTGATACTTTCGATGCCCCCACTGTAGTGAAGTAGTCTCGGAGGGTCTGGGTCGGTTCTCAATTATTGACGAAAATTACTGGATAATCTACCACATAAAAAACCAAACTCCCGGTTACGCATGTGCAATGGAATCCTTTGGCTAAAGTCTCGGCCAGTGATAGATATTATGAAGCCGGGTCGATTTTGATAGATTCTATAAGGCGAGGATAAAATATATCCCACAATTCACTTGGCACATCTATTATTAGAAACAAAATAGAGTCGATACAACAGCATGAATCGTGATTAAGGAGATTGTGAGAAGCCATACTTTTGATTCATGACGAGAGAAAATTACCATTTCAATTAAAAACTTTAAAACAAAATTTTAGAGAGTGTCATTGTTGACAAGCGAGATGTTTTGATAGATTCAGCACGTGGTAACTTAAAAGACTGGATAATCCAGACAGTGACCGACTTTCTGTCAAATTTTGAGGACCCATCCAGACTAATATTCGTAGAATATTTGTTTGGATGATAAGAGACTATAGTGAAGATGAGTAAAACGAAATATAGAACTATTTAAAAAAAAAATACGAAAGGAAATAGGATCTGTGTTTTAATCAGATTACATCTAACCGTGATTCCCGCCTTACCTCACTATTCTACTATTTCAGTTTGTGGAGGCCATAGTCAGACGTGCCGGAAATTACCGGAATTTAACGAAGGATGCCGGTTTATGTAACAAAAATCTAAATTTAGAATCCGGTGATAAACAAATATGATTGAATACGGGAGTGTTTCACGGATACCAAGCATTTTTTGTTGTTGTGCTATTAACAGTGCATATCCACAAATTATAAAACCCCCAAACCAAGCGGATACGGACTCTAAATCAAATATATATTTGCTTTTTTTTCAGACGTAAACCACAAAATAAACCAAAGGAAACAGTCCGTGTATAAATATGAATAATCACCACATATATCACAATATGATGTAGTAAAAATGTAGATGTTTGCACCGTGTAATACTCTATAAATATGTAAATTACTGGAAGTTATAAATTATATTCTATCTAAGGTGTCTCCGTACAAAACAACCTATAATACATAGAATTGAAATGAAATATTATAACTACCTACCTATCTACACCTATCCAGTGTGCTATGATGGTAAGAGTGATTGGGTGACTGACTTGTTAGAGTGTGCGTGGTTTCGATACCCCGGTTGTACGTCGCCTATCCAAAGGCCCCTTCGCGTTAGCGTATTGTTAAAATAAAATTGAACCATATGTTAGTCCCGAAATGACATAGTTTGCGTCGAGTGGAGTTAAACCCAATTTTTTCTCTATATAGAAATGACATGAAATGAAAATGAGATGAACTAGAGTTTAACGTCCTACTGGGCTGCTCCGAACTTGGCTAATAAAGATGGGCTTACACCATACTATGGGGGATACTTGACGGCGTCTTTATATCGTATATTGAATTCTAACTGCCAAGGGATCTTTTACGTTACCACGGCTTTTTGTACCATCCGAACAACTAGTCAGACGTCCTTGTGAGGCCCTCCGTCCTGCATATACTGACAAGGGGGGGACCACATCGGAAAAAAACTGATGAACTTTTTCGGCCAACACCGGGACCTCAAGGCTAGCGAGTCAACGCTTTTTCCGTTTTACTTGTTCGTTATAACCTAGAGTGCAAAAACCTGCATGACTTGACATATATACCAAATAACCTAAACTACCTCGTTGTGAACAAGTGTTTATTGTGCAACACGTGATTGCTTTGTTGGAGGGAAAGAAAGAGGGATGTCCTCCAAATGTAATTCTAGCGAACGTAAACATCCTGTTATGCGGTCTGCCCGGGGATAATATTACTACCCCAATCACGTGACATTTCACGTCTGCGTGAAGCGTCGCCCAGGTGTGTGGAGAGCAGGCGCGGATCCAGGGGGGGGGGGGGTCCAGGGGTCCCCCCCCCCTGCTCAGGCTTGAACATTTTTTATGCGATTTTATTGGCGATTTAGACCTGTAATTTTGGAATTTACCTTCCGGAAATACGTCAGAATGAACCAAATTGAATCTAATTTACCAAATTAATCGGTTGAGCGCAATTAGTTAAGCAATTATCAAACCTAGACCCCCCCCCCCTGCAAAAAATCCTGGATCCGCGCCTGGAGAGCGGTGTGGTTTAACTCCACACGACACAAACTGGGTCATTTTGGGACTAACATATGATTCAATGGTATTTAAATAATTCGTTTGCTTGTAGGGGTCTTTAGCAATTGGAAGAAACAAGAGACCTCGATGAAAATCCACGCGGTTCGACAGGCGACCCTACTTCATTCAGCCGCCCGATTACCCAGGTGAGGGATGGAGTAATTTTCCCCTGCATTTTGTTGAATATGACAAAAAATGAATAAAATGGCCTGAATACGTGTGTGTTTGTAAAGCATGTACGCATGTCCATATGTTAAACGATATACAAAGCTTGGGGGGAAATCTTCTAGATTCTTACTTAGTGCAGAAAAACACAACATTTACATATTGCAATGACTCGCCAAAACACAATGAATAACCGAGTTAATACAGAGGTCAAGGACAGGATATGAATATGAGAGAGAAAGAGGGAGGGGGGAGGGGGTACGTCAACTCATATTATACTCATAACTACAACATCGCTCAAAATAAAGTAATTTGAAAGAAATTTTCAACATATTCGTTTTGCATTATCTATTTTTGAAACATTATTTCTCTCTGTCTCTCTCTCTCTCTGTGTCTGTCTAGACGGGTTGGTGCGCGTGCAGTTTAGATCATAATTGTCTTGCATTGAGTCATGTTGCGGGGTTTCGATTCCTCGCTTGTACGTGAATAGGTGTAGGGTCGTCCGTCCAACCTCGTGTGTTTTCTCTGGGTCTTCTGTTTTCCTAGATATCCACAGAATATTAACTACCACCACATCCAGGTCGCATTATAATCTGTTCATTTTCTCCTTTAAAAATAAGGAGCCAATTTGTCTTTCCATTGACGGAGGGGGGGGGGGGGCGTGCGCGCGCTGTATCAGACGGCCTGTCATTGAGTCAACTAGCGTGGTTTCGAATCCCCGGTTGTATGTGGCAAGGAGTAGGGTCGCCTGTCCAGCCTTGTCGGTTTTCTTCGGGTACTCCGGTTTCCTCCCACTGCTAAAGAACCTACGCCCAAGTGAAATATTGAAATAAAATTGAACCATATATAAGTCCAGAAATGAGCCTCTGCAACCATTTTACAACGTGTCAATTACATGCTTCTTGATTGGTTCAGGGATTGACTTTGACTACGGGTCTCAGAGGTTGCAAAGGATTTCTTGTAAACTTAAAGTTTCTGAACGTCATTTTGGGTATTTGTTAGCCTATCCCAAGAAAACTACACTATTGGGGAACTTGAATCTAAAACAATTATATCAAATACCTTTTTCATCCTTTTTATGGGTTCCTAGACAACAACAGGGAGAAATTGTTCTTTCGCGTAAACCCTAACGCGCACACGCACAGGGGTCTTTCCTGAGGGGGGGGGGGGCGGAGTACCCTGAGCAAATCCACCAGGTTGAGAAGGTACCCTTACATCCAAGCCATATACGCTCACACCTGTGATCAAAAGTACGACCGCAAGTCTGAGCTGACCTGCCAGCTAGAGGTCGAAGCACAGCACTCCATACTACGGAGATTGACGGACCATCGACTTGCATACTCACTGAGTCACCGCGGCTCCTTTCATAACACACAAAGGAACCAAGTTCATTGACCAGGTACTAAATAATATATGATCAGGTACTAAATAATATATGATTGAAAGGTTTTGTATAGTTCTACACACTACGGCTAGTGCAGACATCCGCCGTTTGGCTGCTTTTATGTGTTGAGATTTAACTGCCATAGGAATTAGACGTTACATTTGATTTCAGCAAGATATGATGAATGCTTGACTACTTATGGATCGCCATTGAGGCTATTGTCAGATAAAAGATTTTATGGCCAGAAGATATTAAAACGTTGGTTTACTGTTTGTTCGTTATCTTGACGGGACATTAAGCAAGCGATGACAACCTATTGACGACTATAAAGTACGGTACTGGACTCGTGGTAGCATTACGCGCCATATATCACTTGGTGCCTTAACGTAATTAAGCCTATCACCAGGGGCAAGCTAAAACAACTTAATGTCCAGTTAACGGAACAACCTGACCATAACAAATTCACAATCTATGATCATATCGTTGTAAATATGACGACGTCTACACGGTCATCTCGGCGCCGTGATTGCTAACGGGGACAGTTTTGACAGGTGCGCGGTACCTGGTTGTTACTGTCGTTAATCTAGTGGTACAACCTGCTTTGGGCGGTAGACTTACTCTATCGACGAGACCAATGAATGAAATCATCTCTGATTATTGATAGCTGATTTATATCTAATAAATATGGCCGTCTCTTGAAATGAAGCACCGATATAAATAAATGACTTTTATTATATGTAGATTTAGCTGCAAGGCCTAAATATTGATGATTTAATTTGAATGAATATTATTCATTATTTGTTTCATCGTCAAACTATTTATTCTTTTGATTGGTAGTAGACAGACAGTCGTTAATTGTCTCGTGCAGTAAATATCAAATTCTTCAAAGAGAAAAGAGCGATTGAACCGCCTATCAATTAATTTAGTTCATTACTGGTTGAAATAATATTTTATGGTAGTTTCACACAATATCGTTAAAATCAAATATCACGGCCATGGGCCAATGACAAAGAATATCTCTTCCTAACAATCCGATAACAGAGCCACGGTGGCTAAGTGGGTAAGACGCTTGCTCGCTAGCTTGTAGGTCGCGTGTTCGATCCCTGCAATAGCCGAGAAAGTTCATCGTGATTTTCCGACGTCAGTGGTGCAGGGCGGGGGACCTGTCAAGGAAAAACATAATATAGTCGTTCGGATTGTACGAAAAACCCAGGTCTCGTGTGCTCATTAGTGTGCACATAAAAGCACCAATGAGAGTTGGAATTCGAAAAAAGAGTGCCGCTGCCCGGGCAAAATTTCACCCATATCATACTGAGTGGTGCATACCCGTCTTCATTACCCATTCGGAGCAGAAGAATCAAATCTCATCCCACGTTCATTTCGTTTTCTCGCTAGGCATATAGTGTTGAATTGTAATTGAGGTTGAAAACATATCGGAATATTTCTACACACGCACGTGTCTTTTATAGATAAGAATTAGTAGAGACTTTCCATACAGGTCATATCGGGGAATTAACAGTTCCTTTAAAGCGACATTTAGTCAGTGTGAGCCAGAATCATTTCTCTTCATTAATCAACCTTTTCTTGTGAAATGAAATGAAATGAAATGAAATGGGGTTTAGCGTCCTACTGTTCTGCTCCGATTGGGTTAATGAATTTTTAGTTGCGTGGAAAAGCGAATTTTTGGGAACTGCGATTTTGGTTAGCCAATCAGACAGAGTGCGAGGTCGAAAGTCAAAAGTATACATGGTCAAATAGTCTATGCGCTTTGGTCCATTCGAGTTGTTCAGTATATGCGGACCTTAAATATTCATTATTTTAGAGCTAAATCTTTTGATTTCAAATATTATATAAACTATTAGGGGGGGGGGGGGGTGACCTAGTGGTCTAGAGTGCCGCGCTTCGACCTCTAGCTGGCCGGTCTCCTCTGGCTTGCGGCTGTGGTTTGCGATCCCTGGTGTGAGCGTATGTGGCATGGAGATAGGGGCACCTTCGCAACCTCGTGGGTTTCCTCCGGGCACTCCGGTTTCCTCCCACTGCTAAAGACCCCTACGCGCAAGCGAATTATTGAAATAAAAATGAAACCATATGTTAGTTCCCGGAATGACCTGGCTTGTGTCGGGTGGACGTTAAACCCCATTTCTCTCTCTTTATAAACTATTAGTCACATGACAGTCATATAATCAACCCTCTAGGTCATCGGACGGCAGCGATTTAAACGGATCGCCATGTATTGATTTAATTTAAAAATGGCGAATGAAGACTAAGTCTCGAATAACAAGTACCGATGTTACGATAATAAACAACCTATGCAACACTTCGTCAAAACAGTGAAAACCCAGAATAACGTAATTTGAATGAAACTTTAAATGGATTCATTTTGCAATATCTATTTTTGAACTATTATAGCAAAAACGCCCAGCTCTTTATCTAAATCGGGGGGCTGGATGGCTGAATGGTTAGCACGTGCGCACTGTATCATAAAGTCTGTCATTGAGTCAACGGGCGTGGTTTCGAATCCCCGGTTGTACATGACAAGGAGTAGGGTCGTCTGTCCAACATTGTGGGTTTTCTCCCGGCCCCCGGTTTTCCCACACCGCTAAAGAGACCCCTACGCGCATGCGAATTATGGAAATAAAATTGAACCATATGTTAGCCCAGAAATGACTGAATGGACGTTAAACCCCATTTCCATCTCTCTCTCTCTCTCTCTCTCTCTCTCTCTCTCTCTCTCTTTTTTTTTTAATCTAAATATTACATAATGCATCTTTAATTACTGGACGTGGATTGTTTTTATAAATTAATAAAAATATTGCTACTTTAATATCCCCCGATATGATTTATGGTATGTCTGTCGATTAGCTAATCCATATTGAAGCTTACGTCATATTGTAATAAACGCTTATTCAATTATCAACCTCATTTTTGACGAATACATATAATGGGATCTATTTTCAAAATGTTTTTTTGTTTAGAATAAATGCGTGCATGATCCATCATACCACCGTCTTGACAATCGAGTTTTAAGATTAAAAAAACTTTAGTTGAAAATTGGTTTTCGGGTCGTAAATTTTCTGGTATAAAAGCCGTTGTCAACGACGAAGACATATATGAATCATTATATTGTGGGCTAATGTTAGAACGAAAAACTCATAAATATTCATGAATTATAAACCGTGCATGCAACAAGTGGTATACAAATTGAAAATAATTATATTATTGAATAAATAAAACCCGATCAATAACGACCTCTTTAGTACGATCAACGTCTCTGTGCAGACGTGTAGTCGGCCATTACGTCTGGATGTATTTACCTCCCCACACACCCGCTATAGGAATTCATCTCTGGAGAATTCTCCTGATAGCTTATCGTTTAGGGTTCTATGCAGCCGGGCAATAATTGTAATGTATTGAAATAATTACCGACAATCTAATAACCTGAGTGCGCATTCATGTAAATTACGTAGTGTAAGTAGCCATGATAGTGCCTGATTAAATATTAAAGCGTATTATCTACTTTAGTACCACAGTGAAACTTTCACTCAGTGAATACCTACAAAGCTTATATAATGAAAAGCTTTCAATAAATAATGATACTGGAATGGGTTTTAATGGTCAACACGGAAGTCACAGTTATACAGTGAGTAAACCGTTCGCTCGCTAACCTGGAGGTCCCGTAATTGATCATTGCGTTCGCTGAGTTCATCGGGATTTCTCGGCGTGCCCCCTCCCCCCCCCCCTCAGGACAAAGGGCCTGGCAAAGGACAAAGTATAATCATTCGGATGGGACGATAAACCTAGTTCCCGTGTACACATTTGAGCCCTTTCCTCATAGCCCACCATCTGATCACTGCGTTTGCTGAGAAAGTTCATCGGGATTTTCCAGAATGGTTCCGTCTTATCAGCGGTGCAGGACACAGTGCCTGGCAAGGGAAAAGTATTGTCGTTCGGGTAGGACGATAAACCTAGGTCCCGTGTACACATTGGCGTGCACGCAAAAGAACCATTTCCTCATAGCACACTGTATGGGGTATGTCCGTCTTCATTAGCCCAGTTGGAGAAGAACTGGTCAACACAATTAGGATGGGTTGGGTGGTCTAATGTTTTAACACGTGCGCGTTGCATCATAAGGTCTGCGTGGTTTCGATTCCCCATTTGTACGTGATAAAGAGTAGTGTTGCCCGTACAATCACGTGGGTTTTCTCTAGGTTCTCCGGCTTCCTCCTAGGGCTCACGACCCATACTTGCAAGCGAATTATTGAAATAAAATTAACCTAGTTTATGTCGAGATAGAGTGGCTCCAAGATATATCTTGTTTATTGATAACTGTGAAAATATGTTTATCCCAGACCGCACTGGCGCTCTATAAATTGCAATTAATTTCTTCATTATTATATTGATATTCTAGATATCACGTTCATGCATTCAAACCATATCCCTACGCAATAATACCGAGTAGGATGTTCACTTTCCACTTTCAAAGGTGGTCATTTTAAATGTCAAAACTATTGAATATAATGATATAATTATATATGAACTAAATACTCTTAACTAGATAATAATCATATCTAGGGAACTATAGACTTCTATATCTCATAATATTCTAGTAACTCTCATAAAACCATTCTGGTTTTTTCAGACCGCCTAAACGCCAGTTCGCAAACAAATTAAAGCCTCGTTATACGGTGGGAATTATAATTGAATATTTTTTCCCCGTTTGAAATGAATAATGCAGTTATTTATAAGATTAGTTTTATGCTGTACATAATGGCCAGGCAGCAGACAGCATTTGGAATTAGTTAACTTTGCTTTTATGACGGAGACGGAAAAGTGCACAAATTGCAAATTTGATAAATATAAGCTGAATAATTTGAAAACGTAATGGTTGTTTACTATTAGTATTATTTAATAGTTTGAACTCTGGTGTTTAGTGTGCTAAACGAACAATATGACCTAATCGAACAGTCCCTGTACCAAACAACCGCTTTACAAATTCATCCAAAAGAAGAAAATATTTGCGGCCGTCTTCATTAGCCCAGTCGGTGTAGAAAGAGAGAGAGAGAGAGAAATGGGGTTTAACGTCCACTCAACACAAACTAGGTCATTTCGGGACTAGCACATGGTTCAATTTTATTTCAATAATTCGCTTGCGCGTAGGGGTCTTTAGCCGTTGGAGGAAACCGGAGTGCCCGGAGGAAACCCACGAGGTTGAGAAGGCGCCCCTATCTCCATGCCACATACGCTCACACCAGGGATCGAAACCACAGCCGCAAGCCAGAGGTGACCGGTCAGCTAGAGGACAAAGCGCGGCACTCTAGACCACTAGGCCATCCCAACCCCCCTCGGTGCAGAAAAGAAAAAAACGTTAAATCTTATTTCATTTCACGAAAAAAATGTCCCCTGAAACACTAAACATAAACATTTTATCTGCAAACAGCAGGGGACCTGAATAAATCACGGGGAACAACCGAGTAAACCACAAGGCGCACCTGAATAAAACAGAGGAAACGCCATAACCTGAAGATTGAGTCCCAGAAACATGTTACCAATCAAACCCAGACAAACGCCCTTATAGTAGAATCTCGTGTGGAAAACTCGATTGAAATAAATTAAACGTTAGCGATTCCATGGTTGTTCTGGTTGAGCTGTTCACGCTTGTTCTGGTTGAGCCGTTCAAGATTGTTCTGCGTGGTGTTCAAGATTGTTCTGGTTGAGCTATGGTAAAAGGGTGTTCGTGCAAGGTTGTTCTAGTGGGGCTATGGCACAAAGGTGTTCGTCAAGGTTGTTCTAGTGGGACGATTTGTGAAAAGGTGTTCGTCAAGGTTGTTCTAGTGGGGCTATGGTAAAAGGGGGTTTATCAGTATTGTGCTGGTTTGGCTATGGTAACAGGGGTCTTTCAAGATTGTTCTGGTAGGTCTATGGTACAAAAAGGGGGTTTGTCAGCATTGTTCTGGTGGCGTTATGGTAAAGGCGGTTTGTCAAGATTATTCTGAATGAGCCGTCTAGTCGAGTCGTTCGGATGGGAGGCCGTACGTTGTTCGGGCAAAATTTCCCCCATGACACACTGTATGACGTATGCCCGTCTTCATTAGTTCAGTTCGGAGAAGAACAATGGGACGTTAAACCCCATTTCATTTTAGTTTTATGCCATTAGTTATGAAATGATATGAAATGAAATGAAATGGAAAATAGGTTATGAGGGTCGAGGGAAATTGATTTCCCAGACAGCGGCACCGCGGACTATAGTCTAATATCTAATTCAAACTGCCAAAAGTATACACGGGACGTCGGTTTTTAGTTTCATCCGTACTGCAACACTAATAAATAAAGAACGAGCTTCCCTTTGTCAGTGGTGCAGGACAGGGCGCTTGACCAGGTAGAGCACATAGTTGTTACCGTGGGTAGAAACAACGGGGCCTGGTATGCACGTTCGAATTCGATGAAAAAGAGTTGACGGGATTGCCGCTGTCCGGGCAAAATGTCCATCCTTATACCGCTAATAAAAGCCCGATTCATGATTTCATCATCATACTGCGCAAGTCACACAGTGGGTTACTTACCTACATATACGTGACTATTTGATATTTAAATGGGGTTACGAAATCCTGTTGAAGATATATGTTTATATAAACTTATACCAAACAATGTTAATATCATATTAAACAAGTTTCTTTTTCTAACATGCCAATATTATCGGTCGCCCATGTTAATTATTAATGGCATACATATTGATGTGAAAAATATACCACAACAATCGTCGCCGGGACACGTAACAGCTGCGAATCAAGACGACGCGACCTCACGTGACCGACATTCCTGTCAATAACAACATTAACCCAGAATCTGACCAATCAGAAAATAGTACACAAATAGTTTACCGTCTCGCGCTAGGCCTACTAAAATTTCCCCGAGTGAGACCTCCATTGAATATTATCTAGCTACTTCAAAATATTCAAATTTTAATTATTTGTAGAGTCATGTGAAGACGATCGCGATTATGATCTATGTCGAACAGTTTGTGTAGTTTATATGAATATAAATAGGCGCTGGTCATATAGTTTGTTTTTATCTATAATACTATATAGTAGATAATGAATGATATAGATATATATTATCGGTCGATATGTATATAAGTTTACCAATAATCCCCACTACGCGTACTTATAGTATACTATACAGAGAGAGAGAGGGGGTGGGTGGGGTAACGTCCACTCAACACAAACTAGGTCATTTCGGGACTTACACATTATTTCAATAATTCGTTGGTGTTTCATGTCTATTTTTTTTTATTCATATATGCAGATAACCTTGTACGTTTATTCTTCATCTATAGAATTAATACATCGAAGAACACACTTTGTCCTAAATAATGTAATGGTCTTAATCCATGTGATAATTATTATTTTATACAGGAAGAATAAATTTTTTTCATGTTCTAGTCTGGAAATTTACAATTTATAAACGTATACACATTTTACGTTTTTAATTGTTTATTTGAAATCTGGTCTCTTAAATAGAAAGTGCAGGAAGCCCCCACTACACACAAAACCAAACCAACAATACAAACTACGAATACATTGTAATTAATAAACAACAAATAAAAATCATGCGAATGGATTCAGGGGTCAGTCGTAAGCGTCTACGGCGCTGTACAATCCAGGACGTGTAGGAACACCGTGCACTTCACGCAAAACAAGACCGACAACATAAACCCCTTGCAAGACATAAACAGCAAATATAAAATCGTGAAGGATCCGCGGGGTCAGTCGTAAGCATCCACTGAGCTGTACAGTCCCGGACATGTAGTAACAATTGATCAATAATCAATAATATGCAACTGAGGATAAAAAACTCGTCAAATAAATAACAGAAATTGGTCTGGCAAGAAGAGTTGTTGCATAGTGGTATATCGATATGGTGGCATACTCCAGGGATAACACTCAACACCTATTCTATTACAACACACTAACGTGAACTATTCGAATTACCGTTACACCATTAAAGGGAGATAATCCAATGTAAGATACCTTTTAAAAAAATAAACAAAACATGAAAATTAAGTTGAAAATCTTACTTTTGTGTATTAGCCGGGATCCGCCTTCCTTGCGGTGTTTTAGATAGATAGATTTTATTACATTAAACACCCATTTCGGGCAGCATATAAATAATACATATTATGCATGAAAACAAAAATACATAAAAAGTGAATGAAAAATACAAAAAAGAATGAAAAGCATATAAAAAGTGGATAAAAATTACATAATTTATTATGAGGGACTGTTTTCCGTATTAAATTCCTACAGTCAAGGTTCTTTCATATGCATGTTGACGTGTATAAGGGACATTTTGCCAAGGCAGTAGTTTCCGCCCACTCTTCGTCGAATTGTAACTGCCAAGGATTATTTTACATGCACGTTAATCACGTGTAATTTAATCAGCCAAAAACGGGATCGAACCCGGAACCTCCTGGTTTGTGTGCCAGAGACAGAATATTAGTTCATTTTGAGTTCATAATGATGTAGACATAATCTTTAAGGTATAAATGAAGGAAAAATACAATAATTAAAATAAAAGTTTTATAAAGCGAAAAGAAAAAAAAAATCACCGAGATTTGACCACTGTGGATGCCTCACCAGAACGACTAGTGAGCAAACTGAAACATTTTAAGAGTAATGCCTTTATTAAACAAATTTAACATTTTTAATAATTTTCATATAAATATTTAAAAATATTTGGAAATTAATAGCTGAAAATCAAAAATAAGATTTTGTAAGCAAGTGACGTAACAGAGAAGGCTTTTATTTTAAACTGGTTCATCTTGACCGCCTGAGTGGGGTGGCTTTAAACAAAAAAGGTTCCATCTCGATTTGAGCATGCTCACTACGCAGTAAGTTACATTCCTGGGAAAATGTTGAGGCCAGACAGTGCCAGTGTTATAGAAAGCGTGGAAGAACCGAATAATGAATATGAAGTTACCCATGCGTAGTTAACTTTAAGCTCCGGCAGAAGAGGTCGAAATAGACTGGTTTGTACGGAAGACCTGGAGGGACTTCTGAGCTCCGACTTCCAACGTGTGAACGCAACACGATGCTGTTTATAAAACCCCGGCGATTTTTATCTGGTTTAAAAAGAGAGAGAGAGAGAGAGAGAGAGAGAGGGGGGGGGGGTGTTAACGCCCACTCGAAACTATTCGGGACTAACATATGTTTTTTTAAAATTTTATTTCAATAATTCGCTTGCGCGTAGGGGTCTTTAGTAGTGGGGGGAAACCGGAAGATTCGGAGAAAACTCACGAGGTTGGACAACGTACAGCCGGGGATTAGAAACCACGCCAGTTGACTCAATGACAGGCTTTATGATACAGCGCGCACGTGCTACCCCCCCCCCCCCCAACTGGTTTAAAGTCTGAACGATATATTTGTTTATATTTGGTTTATGTAGAAATGTCTATATTACATATTACATGTTAAATCAGTGATTATCATAGAAATTATACAACAGCTGGTAATCAACACTCATCTTTAATTAAACCCACTGATCTGAAAACACATGAAGACATAACGAAACTGACAAACTTGTCAATATCCTCCGCTTCCTCTCACCTTACACAAACACAGATGAAATAACGAGAGTTCTCGTTACATAAAAAAAGAGCGCTAAATGTCACGAGCCCGTTTTAAATCACTGGATACATAAAAAACAATAGGCAGACAACAAGTAACGAAATACGAAACAACGACTTGCGTTTCAAATACTGAAACACAATACACATTAATGTACAGCCAGGAATATTTTTTGTTCAAGACTTTATAAATCATATATTCTAGTCAAACATGATTCTGGATAATTGACACTTGCTATCATGTTTATTATTACAAAACTGTCAGCTAATTTTTTGTCTAAATATTGACAAGATGGCGAATACACAAGGAAAGTTGAAACCCCGGAAAACACTGAAATGTAAGTCTATACACGGCAAATAAAGAGTCGTAATTAGTTACCCGATATTAAATGAGAAAAATGAAATGAAATGAAATAGGGTTTAACGTCCTACCTACTGTTCTGTCTCTGAACTGGGCTAATGAAGATTGGCATATGCCATTCAATGTGCTATGAGGGAAGTTTTGCCCGGGCAGTGGCGCTATGGCCAACTCTTGTATCGAAGCCCAACTGCCAAGGAATCTTTTACGTTGAACTTGCACAATCAATATCGGTGTAGAGAGAGAGAGAGAGAAATGGGGTTTAACGTCCACTCGACACAAACTAGGTCATTTCGGGACTAACATATGGTTTAATTTTATTTCAATAATTCGCTTGCGCGTAGGGGTCTTTAGCAGTGGGAGGAAACCGGAGTGCCCGGAGGAAACCCACGAGGTTGAGAAGGCGCCCCCATCTCCATGCCACATACGCTCACACAGCCGCAAGCCAGCGGTGACCGGCCATCAAGAGGTTGGAGCGCGGCACTCTAGACCACTACCCCCCCCCCCCATATCGGTGGACACCAACATGGTCCTTTAAAGCCATAAAGTCCGTGAGCAGGTTGGTTTATAAAATTAATGTCGAATAAGCAATTCGACTGTTGTAGTCAAATACCGCCTCTGACAGAATTTTATGGACCGGCAAAATGACGACCCCCTCCCCTCCCTTCCCGAAACAATTAGCCCATTCGACGAATGGTCATCAAACAGTTCTTAAAAACATTGCAAATTCGACAGATAGGAAGGTTTCTGGCCAATGCATCTCGAATAATTTTGCAAGCACTATGTGTAATATTTGTTAAGTGTTAATTAACGTACATGATTGTTCATGTGGTTGTTTGAAAACATTGAGAGAACACTTTTGGAAACGCCGCCGCCGAAATAAATGAGTTATTTTTCTTCCGTAAATACGAGTTATGGATTATTGATTCGGGTAGTGTTTTGATACAGCCCGGTTGTGGGGGGATGGTTAGCACGTGCGCGCTGTATCATAGAGCCTGTCATCGAGTGAACTAACATGGTTTCGAATCCCCGATTGTACGTGACAAGGAGAAGGGTAGCCTGTCCAACTTCGTGAGTTTTCTCCGGGTCCTCCGGTTTGCTCCCACTACTAAAGATCCCTATGCACAAGCGAATTATTGAAATAAAATTAAACCATACGTTAGTCCGGAAATGACTTAGTTTGCGTCTAGTGGACGTTAAACCCCATTTTTCTCTCTATCTCTCTCTTATTACACCCGACAGCAACGCAAAAAAGGGAGATTCCCCTCTCATTTCAACTCTAACCTTTATAACTAGCAATTCAAATGGTAGTTAATTTATAACACTTTCGACATTTTCAAACAACCTTTAAAGGATGATAACGGTAGGAGTTTTTTGTTGTTAAAGGAATTGCCTAGGACCGTTAATAAGAGGCATTACAGATGATATGTCGTATAATAACATAGAGGACCCGGCCATATTCATAATCATACGGTGGAAACAAATTCTTATCACCTATTACACGCAAAAATATAAACCTAGCGTTCTTACTTTTCCCTCCGATGTGCTTATTACATAGTGATCATATGTTTCACGCGCTAGTTCCCGGATTTAACTGAAAGGGAAATTAATCTGATGTAAGCGGATTCCGGGTTGCAAGCGACACTATCTTTTTGATTTTAAATTTTGTTTCTCGATTTTTTTCCCGTTGTAAATCCATACTCTTGCCTGCAGCCATGTTAGTCTCTGACAAATTTAATTTTCTGTAAACATCAACTGACTCGTGGCTATAGAGAGTTGGAAGCGACTGATTGAATTTATCAAATATTATCTTTATTAATATCAATCCTCGTCTATTTATTAGACGTACACTAACTTAGCTAATCGTTCTATCATCATGGATTCCAAGATGGCTCACATCAGGAAAAACTCAACATTGACGTCCATTAACGCACAAAAATAAGAACATTGATGACCATTACGTCATATTCGTTAACAAGCATCGTTACATTTTATTGGTCGATGAAATGTTATTTACGATAGAGTCTATTTCGACAATTGGTCAAATGAGTCTTGTGGAGTTATTCTTGTGGGCGTCATTAGCGGATGGAAATCATTATAGTCACAGTGGCTCGGTGGTTTCAAATGGCAGACCTTATAATACAGCGCGCATGTTCTAACCTTTCGACCATACCACCCCAGACCCCGTCTCAGTGTTAGCCCCATATTCCTAAAGCAATGGCCCGAGAAATCCCTCTCTGACCATTGCTGGAATAGCGTCTGTTTCTTGAACTTATGCGGGAGTGTGTCTATTCTTTCCGTTCAATGAAAGCTATCACTTAAGTACAGCAACATGACAGTCCTTCGTTTAATCTGGGTCTTCCCTCAAACTTTGGACAGTGATTTAAGGTATTAACAACAGTAAAAATATGTTCGTTTCCAAACAGAATTGTTTACATTTCATTCGACTTGATAGCCTCGTTTGTCACTCAATTAGTTTTACTGCAGTATTCTGCTATGCACGGGTTAATTAGGCATAATAAAATCGAGAGTCATGACGTAACGTTATGTAAACATATTTGGTCCAGTATTGGCAGCTACTGATTGGTTGGTAGACGGACTACTGATCAATCAAAATTTAACACAACAATATCCACTCATAATAGCAGTGTGTAGTTGGATTACTTCTAATCAAGCGCAACACTGCGCGGGAGTATGCAGTGTTGGTGGAGAACGGACGTGACTAGGCATATTCGATGAATAGCATTTCGTCGTACCGATGAGAGAAAGAGAAATGGGGTTTAACGTTCACTCTACACAAACTATGTCATTTCAGGACTAACATACATGTATAGTTCAATTTTATTGTCACGTACATGCGGAGTATTAGGTCAACATGTCCTTCACTGTATATTACATCCCATTTCATTTTATTAAAGTCGCTGATCTACATTTGTCGGGAGCAGCGGTGATTCAGTGAGCAAGACGGCGGCCTGCTAACCAGTAGGTCTCGGGTTTCGGTCCCTGTGTTGACGGAGTAAGTTCCAAGGAGTTTCCAGACTTGCCAGTGATACAGGCGGGGTTAATGACCCGTCATCATACCCATCGAGCCACCGCGGCTCCTGAATAAATTGAAATGAAAGGTAGAGAGAGAGAGAAATGGAGTTTAACGTCCACACGACACTAACTAGGTCATTTCGGGACTAACACGTGATCCTATTTTATTTCAATAATTCGCTTACGCGTAGGGGTCTTTAGCAGTGGGAGGAAACCGGAGTGCCCAGAGGAACCTATCTCTATGCCACATATCCCTATCTCTATGCCACATACGCTTACACCAGGGATCGAAACCACAGTCGCAAGCCAGGGGTGACCGGCCAGCTAGAAGTCGAAGCACGGCACCCTAGACCACTAGGCCATCCCCCCCCCCCGAAATGTAATGGAGTTTAACGTCCTACTGCTCGTCTACGAACTGGGCTAATGAAGACAGAGCTTCCTGAATAAATTCCAAACTTGATATAATTAAATATAATTTTTGTATGATATGAAATGACGAGTCATTTTTTAAACTTAATATTTTGTTATAGTAAACCCATATTATTTCGTAATTGAATATCAAAATTTCAGAAAAGTTTCATGTAGACAATTTGTGAGGTTCGAATGACGGGGTAACTTAAGAAGTTACGTTTGTAATATCACACAAGTCAGGTAATTTTTATTTTTTAGGGGGTCGTTTTCTAAAAAAATAATAATTTAATAAAAGATAATGAGTGAGTTATTATTTTAATAAGGTTTGAACAGGGAGATATTAATTAGTGGAATATGTCTTTGATATTAACGTGCCGTAACCATGGAGAATCTATAAATATCATACATCTGATAAAATCTGCGCATGTCAATTGAGAAATGAAAAGGGATTTTACATCCCAATTGAGCTAATGCAGATAAATTTACACCATGATGTAGGGTGGGGGTGGGGTGGGGTGGGGGTTGCTGACCCAATGGTTTAATACATGTGCTTCAGTCGGATGGGATGAAAAACCAAGGTCCCATACACACATGTTAAAGGCCATATTGCCGCTGCCCGCGCAAAATTTCTCACACAACACACTGTATGGCGTATGTCCATCGCCATTAGCCCAGTCGGACCAGAATAGTAGGACGTTAAACCCGATTTCATTTCATTCTGTGTCCTTTAGATCGATTATAAGGTCTGTCAATGAGTCAAGTGGCATGGTTTCGATTCTCAGCGTGTACGTGTGGTGAAAGTAGGCTTATGTAACAGCTAATTCTGCCTATCGAAGGTCATTATTTTGGCTTTAAATGTTATCTAAATTATTAATCAGACAGTTATTCACATAAACTCTCTAGAGCACCGGTTAATTGTGATTTTAACGGATTGAAACACGGTCGCCATTTAATGATTTAATTTAGATAATCGAGTCTTTGTTTATTTTTAAAATAGTAGTAATGACAATCGAGACTACACTGTTCTCATCTGAACAATTAAAGGGACAATCCCGATAAGAACAGAGTCTCAAAAATTAAAGTCCGAGTATTTATGAAATTTATGGACCAAAATATAGTGGCATGGTGTATTTACCTTGTCTCCAAATTTCAGCTCAAAATATTGAGTCGCTTGGGCGTGTACGTCAACACTGCTTATCCGGACACGTAACCCTTTTAAGATTTCGGGTCAATTTTTTCATTGGGTGGCCTGATAATCGATTAACGTTTCTTGAGAGGTCTATACAGTGAATGACCCATGCACTGTACTTGATAACAAAAGGTAAATTTCACCTACATATTATTTTTATAGAAAAAAAGTCTGGTTTTTTCCAGATACTGTATAATACAACGGTCTCCATTTCCAGATGAAGACTGTCAGGTTTAAGTTATTTACAAGCGTATCACAAATATCGGGTTAGTAGGTGGGCCTTAGGTTATGGATTTTAAGGGTTTTAACACAAAATTAAGCAGTTTTATTCCCCAAAAAGTTATCGGGATTGGCCCTTTAAGGCACGAACAACCAGGTCTTGATCTAGATCTAACAAGCGTATCACAAATATCGGGTTAGTAGGTGGGCCTTAGGTTATGGATTTTAAAGGGTTTTAACACAAAATTAAGCAGTTTTATTCCCCAAAAAGTTATCGGGATTGGCCCTTTAAGGCACGAACAACCAGGTCTTGATCTAGATCTAACATACCCGGAGAGAAATGAGGTTTAACGTCCACTCAACTAAGTCATTTCGGGACTAACATATGGTTATAATTTTATTTCAATAATTCGCTTGTGCGTAGGCGTCTTTAGCAGTTGGAGGAAACCGGAGTACCTGGAGAAAACCCACGAGGCTGGACAGGCGACCCTACTCCTTGCCACTTACAACCGGGGATTCAATACAGCGCGCTAACCACTCCTCCCCTGCCAATGGAAAGACAATCTGGCTCCTTATTTTTAAAGGATAAAATGAACAGATTATAATGCGACCTGGATGTGGGGTAGTTAATATTCTATGGATATCTAGAAGACAGACACATTTATCTTGTTTAGAGAAACATAAATATATTATTACATACATACAAAAAAAACTATGCGAAGATTGTGAAAGTGGACAATAAACGGATTGTGAATCGAAGACCATAGCCCAATAAGCGCCATGTCTGGTAGCAGAATAAGTAGGCGACCTATTGTCAATACTTCGTGAAGACATTAATTGACAAAGTCTTAAAATGGCGTATTAATGATAAATAGCTGTTTGATCCATGTGGAACGATTTATTCGCTTTGTAAATCCCTACAACTGCAATATACATCCCTTCAAATGATAGTTGTGACAATTATTTACAAAATAACTATTATATAATCCAACTTCCCATTACGCCTATAATCTATAGCTAGCTGCTACGCCACCGACACTATCGACAGGATCGATAAACACACCCCCCAAAAAAACCCCACGAACTTATACGGTTTTAATCAAGACAAAATAGTTGGTGTGAAATTTCAATTGATACTTTTAACGACACACATTTAATGCTCGAATTTCCAGCAATATTTTTTGTCTACCTACGATAATCAGTTTTTGAAACGACGACAACTGAATGAAACATGGCGCCCATTGCACCGTCCATAAAAGTTACAACAGTTGCAATTTACGTCCGTGGATTTCTATCGTACAACATCTGCTAATCGCCAAAACTAAAATCTGAAAAGCATTAAAAGTTCCAAATGAGTTTTAGCTGTATGTGTTTGGTTAACTTGATGAATTGATATGGGTTTTAAACCTGCGTGAAAATCAATATGGCGTTATTCGTGTGCTTGGATTTACCTTCCAGTAAATTCGACTCTCTGTCATTTTCTACCATAATGGCGTAAATTCACGGATGCTTCAACATTTAATGGTCTTTTTTAATTATTCAATTCATTTCGGTTACCATAGTTTTCGCCATGCTTGTCTAAAATATTCAAGTTTTATGGTTGTGAATACGACCCGTTCAAATCCTGCACCATACGAAACTGTCTACTCGACACAAACTAGGTCATTTCGGGACTAACATATGGTTTAATTTTATTTCAATAATTCGCTTGCGCGTAGGGGTCTTTAGCAGTGGGAGGAACCCGGAGTACCATGAGAAAAACCCACGAGGTTGAACAGGCGACCTACTCCTTGCCACGTACAACCAGGGATTCGAAACCACGCCAGTTGACTCAATGGCAGGCCGTATGATATCGAATTACAATTGCTAAGGATCTTTTACGTGCACGCTCATATCCGAACGACTAAACAACTGTCTTTTTCAGGCTCTCCATCCTGCATCACCGACAGGGTGAAACCACGCCGGAAAATCTGGATGACTTTTCTCGGCCAATGCAGGGATCGAACACCTGACCTCTAGGCTAGCGAACCAGCACCTTATCCACTTAGCCACGTGATCCCCCGGGTCTGAAGACGGGATGCGACAGTACTAAAACATCTATCACCCCCTTTTGTCTGCGATATCACCTCGGTGGAAGCGGACGTTAAATAAAGCTATTTCACACGCACACACCTTTTTTAATGGAGAGAGAAAGAGAAATGGAGGAAACCCACGAGGTTGAGAAGGCGCCCCTATCTCCGTGCCACATACGCTCACACCAGGGCTCGAAACCACAGCCGCAAGCCAGAGGTGACCGACCAGCTAGAGGTCGAAGCGCGGCACTCTAGACCAATAGCCCCCCCCCACCGCTTTTTTTAATGGAGAGATAATACGAGTGAATTAAATGTAGTTTGTCTCGAGTTGAGGCACATATACAATAAGAAGATGTAGATATCGAATTCTATGACAGAGAGCGACGTGGTGTTAGATACTAAGATGGCCAGTTACCACTGGAAACTATTATTTAAGGCTCGTATGACCAGTAAAAATATAAGCTAAGGTACTCCACGATGTCTGGAAGACTAGGATAATAACCAGGTTTTGATTGGTAACACTCCATAGCGTCTGGAAGATCGAGATAATAACTGGATTTTGAATGGTAATTAGTATGAGAAATGACACCCCAGACATCTTTAAGTGCATGAAAACTTGACATAAACAATCAGTATGCAAGTGCAGAACCCTGTAGGCTAACATTTCCCGTGGGGGTCACAACAAGTCGTATTACTATATCACTTGTAAATCAGTCGCCCCTTTTGAGCATTGTTGGTCATTCTGTTCATCGTTTAGTTTAAAGCAAGCATGAGGAAGATGGGGTTTAACGTCCACTCGACACAAACTAGGTTATTTCGGAGAGAGAGGGAGGGAGAAATGGGATTTAACGTCCAATCGACACAAACTAGGTCAATTCGGGACAAACATATGGTTTTAATTTTATTTCAATAATTCGCTTGCGCGTAGGGGTCTTTAGCAGTGGGAGGAAACTGGAGTACCCGGGAGTAAACCCACGAGGATGGACAGGCGACCCAACTTCTTGCCACGAGGTTATTTCGGGAATAACATATGGTTGACTCAATGACAGAACTTTTGATCCAACGCGCATGCGTTAACCATTCATCAACCCGACTGGCCGACCGCAATATACCAAACTGATCCCGCAGTGAATATTCGCTTGGTCGCTACAATCACTGATAAGCATGACATCGACGAGGCTTAATGAGTACGGCATATTAACTTTTTTACTCCGACAAATTAAATTCTCAAACATTTTTTTGAGGGAAAAGAAAAATAAATACAGAGGTTTGAAGTATTTGTAATTAAAAAATATTTCCTATTTAGTGTAAATGGGTAATAAAATGAGTAAAATGCATCATTTTGCCCGAAGCAGTTAGGTGTTAAGTAAACATTGTACGAGCCGTTGAGCCAATGACTACGAGGCGTGCAGTCAACGCACGTGTTTTGGACAGGCATCCGTTACAGAGATAATTCGTAAGTAATTCTCTGTGAAACAGATTGACAATATACCATTAGACCTGATAGGATCACCCCGATTACGTCACGACTAAAAGCATGATTTCAATAGTAGCGCCGATCGTGACAGTGGAGAACCACCTAGCATTAGGCAGTCATTCATTAACTCGATATTCCATTGTTTCTCCATGTCATTAGTGCAGGACGGAGGGCATATTAAGGAACAGAGTTTAGTCGTTCGGATGGGACGAAAAACCCAAACCCCACTTATCCCCTCGTCAGACCGGGTGGCGTCCTTACTGCGCTGCTGCGGCGACGAAAAATCGTCTCAGAGTTCGGCAATATTGCCATAATCGTGGTAAAAGCGTGGTAAAAACGCCAGATATTGTGCTGTGGTCTCCATAGTCGCCAATGATCGCCGAGCCACGGCGGTTTTTTTTTTAGCATGTTCAAAACAAACGCCAAGGTTCTGCGATCTGACCTGCAAAGCTGTAATAAAGCAGTTTTTTTCAAGTTTGTAATGTTTTCGGACATTTTCTTTTCGCTGTGTTTAAGTTTGCCGGCGACCTTGTGCATTTCTGATCGCCGTACGGTCGCAGCAGCGCATTGAGGACGCTACCATGTCTGACGGCGACATTACAGGATGGAGCGCACTTAAAAGGACCTTTGACAACTGGAATTCGTCGACTGGTCGGGCTGAATTTCACGTTTTCATTAGATTAACCCAATTGCTGCAGACAGATAGGATGTCAAACCCAAATTTATCTGATTTTCAATTTATTCTATTCCTAATTCATATCTTCTTTTTTCATAATATATTGATACAAGCTTTTTAATTCGAAATAAAACCAATTTAAAACGACACTCTCACATTATGAGTGGGAAGTTTCAAGTATCAATATTAATTCTATTTGCCAAATTTCAAACTCAAAGTGTTTACTGGAGTTTAATTTCCACTTAGACGATTGTTGTTTTTTTTTTAATGAAAAGGTAAATTAAAAAAAAATATATGATCTGACACAATATACTGGCGGTTCCTGTTTAAAGATACCAGCATACATTGCCTGCCCTCATTAATTATATCATACACATTTCAGTTGTTGAACGGCCGAATAGTTAGCACGTGTGCGCTGTATCCCATGGTCTGTTATTAGGTCAACTGGCGTGGTTTCGACTCCCCGGTTGTATGTGACAAGGAGTAGATTCGCCAGTCTAACCTCGTGGGTTTTCTCCGAGTTCTCCGGTTTCCTCCCACTGCTGAAAACCCCCACGTGCAAGCGAATTATTGAAATTAAATTAAATAAAACCATGTGTTAGTCCCAAAATTACCTAGTTTGTGTGGGGTCGACGTTAATAATAATATTTTTACTTTAACAAAAACTGAACGTGGCTTGTTTGGTTTTAAATTACTAACTATATTCTCAAGAGCTAAATCTACCAAGTCTGGAAATGTTATCTAATTTATTAATTAGACATTAATTAACTTACCCAAACCATAATCAACTCTCGATATCATCGCTAGCCTGCGATATTTACTGGATTAGGATCCGATTTACTGCTCAACTTTTATTCATGATTAAATCATGAATTGGGTAATCGAGACTATGTTTTTTTTGTCGCATCGACTTTATTGATGATCGAGGCTAGGCCGAAAATTCAATCGCTAAATTCTCAGTTCAGAGTGGACCAATTTCACTGAAATTTTCAGCAAATTCACTACATTTCAGCAAATTCTCTACATTATCTTAGTGGGAATTGTCAACTCTTTATCTAATCTCCCTTAATGTTTTTTTTTAATATAAATATTCGCACTTAAGCAAAGACTAGATGTGTCTTGGTATTTTTATTTGAAAAAAAAATATTATTAATAACAAATATTTCTACTTTGAGTAATTCTCTCAGATTCGGTTGGCGTGTTGAATGTCAGTGGTGTTAAATTGTACGACATAGCACTGAAAAAAAAACACCCAGTTGGTGATGTGTAGGCCGTTAAATCTCAAGTTGTTAGTAGAAAAACTAAGCGGGAGTACTCAAACCATATGTTTAATTTAAAAAAAAGGTCAATCATTAGTTTAGTGAAGTCGTCCATTAATTCAAACAGTTTTTTAATAAATAGGCTACTATTAGTACTAGTTCAATAGAACTGAACTTAGTGGCGGTGGTAATGGCATTCGGTACCAATCCAACCATTTTAATAGAAACCAAAAATGATAAATTCATCAGGACGGTAAATGTATTCACGTAAGGTGAAATAAAAACCCTTATTTACCACCCCTTCTCATCATATACCTATTAACATGGATGTCTCCTTTCACTTTATCATTTTGATTGAAGACTTACAGGGAGAGAGGGGGGGGCATGGGGTTAAACGCCCACTCGACACAAACAAGGTCATATGGGGATTAACATATAGTTCAATTTTATTTAAATGATTTACTTGCGCGTAGGGGTCTTTAACGATGGGAGAAGGTTCATAATTTTTATAAATTGTCCTAATCCCTTTGTAAATTATTTGCAATAAAATATGTTTAAACAACGATGGGAGGAAACCAGAGGACCCAGAGAAAACCCGCGCCGCGCGGTTGGACAGATGACGTTACTACTTGTCACGTTCAGTTGGTGTAGAAAAGTAGGACGTCATTTCCCATTTTATTTCCAATCAGCTTAGAGTATTGGAACACTGATACGTCAGGAAATTTGCTTCGGGTAAAAATAGAATATTGACACAACACTTCCTTAATCCACGTCAAATTGCGTGCTGCTTCCATTAGTCTCGTGTTTGTCGGCGTGTTTATTAAATAGTGTGAAGTGTTGTCCTCCTTTTATAGTGGCAAAAGCATCAATGTATTTTTGTACAAATAATGGGTAGATATAGGTATCATACAAAGTCTATGACATTGAAAACAAGAATTCTGTATCAATTTAAGTCAACATTGATGACGTAATCTTACCAGGAAAAGATGGGCTTCTGATATCCAATATTCAAGACAAAATAAACATTTTATTATTGGTACACGAATCGTGTACCATGATGCATTTCAGTTCCATTTGCAACCAGGGACTCGAAGAACAAGGCTGGACATAAATAATCCACGAGTCATGTCAATCAGTGACGTCATTTTCTTATCTGGAGATCATACGCAATAAATACTGCCGGTGTGGAGACTGGGTAACCGGACGCTAGAGATTGCCATTTGATTGAGACTTCTTGCGTATGTCACCGAACAATTGATTTTAAATTCGAGTAAAACGAAAACGATTGAATGTAAATAAGTTTATATATATTCATATTGCATTATTATATGCGTTGTGACCCATTTGTGTCAATTTCTTTGAACCAAATATTAGCGATTTAGCTCCTTTAAGAACTGCATGTAAAATGCCATTGTTTTTTTATATGCCTTTGTACTGCTGTCATCTTGAAGTTTATCTGTTATGACGAGGAAACAGGTTTATAAGGGTGGTAGTAGGGTATTAACAGAAATGTCAATTGTCATATGTGTGTAATAAATATGGTTAAATTAAGGCACTTCACGGGAAGGAATATTATTATACCTAATCATAAGACATCGTTTTAGTGTCGCCCGCCTTACCTAGTTCGTAACAGGAAAAGAATATGTTGACATTTAGCAGATTGCGTGTTATTAGGCAACAAGAACAGAAAAGAATATGGAGAGAGACGGACCACAAACCAGGAGCAATAATTACATGTGTTTGATCGCATCGTGTAATTCTTTCAGCTCACAGTGGAACTTTTCCTTTTAAATATTGATCAAGAGCTACTCATCTCCTTATTCTTGTTCATAAGGTCTGTCATTGAGTCAAATAGCGTGGTTTCGAATACCCCTCCCCTGTACGTGAACAAGGAGTCGAGCCGCCTGTCCAACCTCGTGGGTTTTCTCCTGGTACTCAGACCCCCCTCCCCACAAACACTGCTTAAGGCCCCTACGCGCAATCGCATTATTGAAATAAAATTGGACCATATGTTAGTACCGAAATTACCTAGTTTATGTCGAGTGGACGTTAAACCTCTCTCTCTCTCTCTCTCTCTCTCTCTCTCTCTCTCTCTCTCTCTCTCTCTCTCTCTTCTTCTTCTTCTTCTGGGTGGCGCTCTTGTAAAAGGTCTGTAATCAGGCTCCGCCAATTCATGTACAATCGAGATGCAACTTAGTATGCTTGTTCCTCAGACCATATTTTCTCTTTCAAAGATGGCGGCGATGACGTCATCCTGAGTTAGCGTTACATATTGTGTGTGTGTGTGTGTGTGTGTGGGGGGGGGGGGGTAACAAGGCGCATTAGATCTTAAGGATGAGTCAAGTGGAGTGGTTTCGATTCCTCGTTTGTACGTGAATGAAAATGACCTAATTTGTGTCAAGGTCGAGTGGGATTTTAAACCCTATTTCTCTCTCGTTATGTAGCAGGTGTTCTGTCATGCAGCAGTGAAAACACAGTGGCTCAGTGCGCATGGCACTGGCTCCCTGACAACGACGTCCCGAATTCGGTCTCGGTGTTCATCGAGAATGCCCCCCACCCCCACCCTCGTGATATTCTGGACTGATTTTCCTTGTTAGTGGTGGTGAGTGGAGTGTCTGACAACAAGGTCTTGTTTCTTTTATTAATGGTGGTGAGTCGAAGGTCTGAAAAGACAAGCGTCTATTCGTTCGGATGATACGAAAAACCGACATCCACATCTGAATTTGTGGCGTGTAGTAAAAGAACCGTTGACATCAATCGGATTACAAAACAGATCTATATTTCGTTTCGTTTTTTTATACTTTCGATGGCCATCACCACATGAAGATCTAATAAGTTTTAGTAGGAGTTTACGTCAGGGGTCAAACGAGCGGCCTTTGATCATATGACATCAGACATTGATTAATCAATCAGCATTGACGTTCTAATGATTTACCCACAATTCCGTGCATCAAAAGACCAAGAACTCGTCGTATCAGGCCGCGTCACTGGCAGAAAAGAAGGACGTTAAACCGCGACTCGTTTCATTTAAATGCCGAAGTAGAAGAATCCAAAGTTTACATTTTCGTTATTAAACTGAAAATAGCTCATATCAGTGAAAATTTTGAAAATTGTCAGAATGCATGATATAATATCACTTGAATATATTGATGCTTGAAGGTGACAAATATACGTGACTTATTATTTACTATCCTTTGATGTTATTACATTTGAAGTAGACGAAGCTTTTAAACTAGAGTTCGTGCAATAAATACTTGTAAATGTCCAATTAACTATGATAACATACTTCTACTGCTTGTCATAATAAGATAAACACTTTCACCTTTATCAAAGATACGTTATGTCACAGCTAATGCAGGTCCTTTGTTTGGAGAGAGAGAGGGAGAGAGAGAGAAAGAGAGCGAATGGAGAGAGAGAGGGGGAATTGGGTTTAACGTCCACTCGACACAAACTAGGTCATTTCGGGACTCACATGTTTTCCAATTTTATTTCAATAATAATTTCCTGACCTGTCACGTGTCACTTTTATTAGTTTTAAAGATCAGGTAGTCAAGGAATTGTAAATATATATCATGTCCGTCTCGTGCCTGTGGTGGTATCAGGTCGTCTGGAATATGTAAATACAGCCATGTCTCGTGCAAGTCTGTGGTATCAGACGTGTCTGTCTCGTGCAAGTCTGTGTATCAGACGTGTCTGTCTCGTGTAAGTCTGTGGTATCAAGCGTGTCTGTCTCGTGTAAGTCTATGGTATCAGACGTGTCTGTCTCGTGTAAGTCTCTGGTATCAAGCTTGTCTGTCTCGTGCAAGTCTGTGGTATCAACCGTGTCTATCTCGTGAATGTCTGTGATATTGCATACTCCGCGCAGTGTTGCGTTTGATTAGTGGTAATCCAACTACACACTGCTATTATGAGTGGATATTGTTGTTTTAAATTTTGATTTGTCAGTAGTCCGTCTACCAACCAATCACTAGCTGCCAATATTGGACCAAATATGTTTACATAACGTTACGTCATGACTCACGATTTTATTATGCCTAATTAACCCGTGCATAGCAGAATACTGCAGTAAAACTAATTGCGTGACAAACGAGGCTATCAAGTCGAATGAAATGTAAACAATACTGTTTGGAAACGAACATACTTTCACCGTTTTGAATACCTTAAATCACTGTCCAAAGTTTTAGGGAAGACCCAGATTAAACGAAGGACTGTCATGTTGCTGTACTTAAGTGATGGCTTTCATTGAACATATTTAAAGAATAGACACACTCCCGCATAAGTTCAAGAAACAGACGCTATTCCAGCAATGGTCAGAGAGGGATTTCTCGGGCCATTGCTTCAGGAATATGGTGATATGGGGTCGTCTAGAAAGTGAAAACATATCTAAGTCGACTATGTGTAATTAGTCTTCTCATTTTTCCAGCGTGTTTATCCATTGCCAGTGGTGCTGGACAGCGTGCCTGACAATTAACAGTGTCTAGAGGGCCCGGATGCACATTTGTATGCACGTAAAAGAACCATCGGCAGTTGAAATTCGATATAAGAGTAATTCTTAGCGCACTGACTTGGTAAAAGCCCTCTCATAGCATACTGTAGAACTGTCTTCATTACATTAGCCTAATCGGTCCAGAAAACACCATTAGATTAGATTTCATTTCCAAATATATTCGACGTGACAAACAAAAACCCCATTTTCCATTTTAGTTATTATGTCCAATTCGTCTAATGATTTGCAGCAGGAAATGGCGAATTTCTAAAGTGACTTTCTTTTCTTCTGCCATTCGCATCATTTGACAAAAAGTCTTAGGACATTTCTTGCAGACACGCTTCCTTCCGCGGAAGATGATGTTTTTGGAAGGAGAGAGAATGTGTTAAAATCGTTAGGTTTATCCCAGCTGTCTATGTCGTCTCCGATGGTCATGTACTCTTGACGTTAATTGATCAAGAATGAGCTAATTTGTCGCAAATGGTCTCCGAAAGTATCTCGAAGAAAAACTTTAAAAAATGTTGGAACGGAGGCGCCGGGAATGGTGGAGATAATGTAGTGTAATTACGGCTATTGTCTTATCTCTTCTGTGTCCCTGGGGAAGGTGATGATGAACATGTAGAGCATTCTGGGATAGCCAGTGAGGGTATTGACACATTGTTATCATAAGCCGTCCGTCACCAGAAGGAGTTTAAAGGACCAATCTGCCTGTCATGGCGAGAGAGAGGGGGCGAGTGAGGGAGGGAGAGAGAGAGAGAGAGAGATGGGGTTTAACGTCCACTCGACACAAACTATGTCATTTCTGGACTAACATATCGAGAGAGAGAGAGAGAGATGGGGTGTAACGACCACTCGACATACACTAGGTCATTTGGGGACTAACATATTATGGTTTAATTTTACTTCAATAATTCCCTTGCGCGTAGGAGTCTTTAGAAGTGGGGGGAAACCAGAGGACTCGGAGAAAACCCACGAGAATGGATAGGCGGCCCTACTCCTTGTCACGTACAGCCGGGGATTCGAAACCACGCAAGTTAACTCAATGACAGACTTTTTGATAAAGCGCTACCCATGCCATCCATGCCATCGCTAGTCTGCGATATTTATTGGATTTGAATACATTTCATGATGGATGGTTTCGACTTTAGTAATGATGATCGATGCTATAGGTAAAATTCAAAGGTAAGATCTCGGTTCAGAGTGCAGCAATTTGACTGAAATTTTCAGCATATTCCCTTTACATTATCTATTTATTAAACTAATATAGCGAGAATTGTCAGTCCGTTGCTACCCCCCCCCCCCCCCCCCCCCCCTCTCCCTAATGCCCTTCATTATTTCAAGTGGCTATATAGATATCAATAACGGAAAATTAATTATTTTGGCCTCGCATGCTCGTAGGGGCGCCTTCTCAACCTCGTGGGTTTCCTCCGGGCACTCCGGTTTCCTCCCACTGCTAAAGACCCCTACGCGCAAGCGAATTATTGAAATAAAAAATTAAACCATATGTTAGTCCCGAAATGACCTAGTTTGTGTTGAGTGGACGTTAAACCCCATTTCTCTCTCTCTCTCTCTCGCATGCTCGTGTTTTTGTCTTCCTTAATGTAAGGCCGATGATCATCACTCATTTCAGTCATTAAATTCCAGCGTGATATATCTTACGTTTGAATCCAGTGATGCATACATGTCAAGAATCATCCAGCAATAAGTCGATTCATGCGGCACATTATATAAACACTGAAATAGTAAGATAAGATGTCGGCCAGGTCAGGTCGACTTTTTATCAGGATGAAGGCAGAAATGGTATCCATGCTATATTACACAAATTACCATTTATCTTCATGCTGATTACAGTCGTCTGCTCGACCAGAAATTAAACAAAAATCGTATTTCCGATTCGCTCCGGTGTCCCTTAGGATGACGGACATGTTTTGAATTACGACTGTCAGAAGTACGAAATTATAAGAAAAAAAAACCCCAGATCAGAAATTGGTGATTAGGTAGAAGACATGATTGTCCAGTAATGATCATACAGCAATAAGGTAGAACAGACACGATTATACAGTAATAATCATAAAGCAGAAAGGTGGAACAGACACGATTGTCCAGTATTAATCATACAGCAGTAAAGTGAAACAGACGCGGTTGTCCAGTATTAATACATTGATAAGGTAAAAATGCACGATCGTCCGTCAATAATCGTACAGCAGTAAGGTACAATAGACACGATCGTCCAGTATTAATCATACACCCATACACGCGGCAAATCTCGACAGATTCCGGAACGTACATCTAGTCTCGACTGTATGACAGTAAGTGATATGTACCTACGCCCATACATTTGCCATGCGGCTACCGGTTTACTTTAACAGGAAACTTGACGCTATTACAAACAAACAAGAGACCATGGGCGCAGTCATGTTTCATCCGGGACTTTTAAAGTAGTTCCAAGACACCATGGGCGCAATTCGTCATACAGCCGAGACTCGATGTAGGTTCCGAAATCTGTCGAGGATTGCCGAGTGACATCCATAAGGTAGGATAGATACGGTCGTCTGGCAATAATTGTACAGCAATAAGGTACAAAAGACACGGTTTTCCAATATTAAGCATACAACCGTAAGGTAGGAACAGACAAGGCCGTCCAGTAATAATTATACAGCCTTAAAGACACGGTCGTCCAGTATTAATTATACAGCACAATTCGTTTGAACTATCATTAGGATTGATGTTGCTTTGCTTGTCACTAAATACCTTTTGCCAGACATCAAATATTGAGCACCCGAGCGACATCGCCTTAATAGGATGCCTATTAACTATTTCTAGACTACCCGTGACCCCACTCAAAACAATCATTATCAGGGTCTGTCTCAAGGATTTTCGAAAGTAGCCATCGAAAGAATTAGTTAGTTCTTAAATGGCCTAATTTATGTTGTGTGGACTTACTGCCCCCCTCCCCTCTCTATCCCTCTCGTCCAGTGGGTAACTCGGGATGGCCTTGTAATATGTAGCCCGAAAAGCAAACGACCACAATTCTGTGATTTAAAACGAAAACACACAACAATATCAATAAATAGAAAATTAAAATTAGACCTTTATTTCGTTTCGTTTTTACTGTTTTAATTTTCGATATTGGACTGCAAAATCAATGAAATGATTGTGAATAGTAATATCAATTCTACTTGTTTTTATTCAAACTTTTACACGTCGCTGTTTTCAATTTCTAGAAGGGATTTAACGACAGCAATACAAATATCTACAATCATTCTTCAGTTGCAATGTATTTGTAAGAAAACATGGCGAACCATCACAGGATGTGAAATATTGAACAATGGTGGTATTGACGCAACAGTAAAGGTCAACATATTGTTCTAGAACTTTCCTTGATTAAAGCTCGCCCAATCCAATAACAACAATACCACGTGCTGCCATTAATTGGAACTGATTTCGGTTCTTGTTAGAATGCAAATTGCTCAGACAGACGAAAATTAAACTTCATTTCTAAAGAATTTATTTTATCACATTTGCACACCGTTGAATGGCAACAGTGTAGCTAGGTGACCAGTCTGGTGATTGATACGTAGATATATAGATTTTCATCTTGAGGAAAATAATGCGATTAATGGCTGCATATTTTGAATTAAAATCTGTTCAGATTGTGCATTCATACTTCCTACTCTTCTTGTATTTATCACCAGGGTAATATAATGACAGCGATCATGTTAAAACGCAGTAGGAAGAGAAACAGCTTCAAACGGACTCGTTTATCAAATCGCTGTTGATAGAGTATAAGATATTAAAACATAAAAAAATCTAAGCTTAAATGTAACGGCTGAAAAAAGCTCTGGCATGTTTTATGAAGCATCGAGAAATACGGGTTTAATAGTCCCTCTGAGCTCAATCGAAGAAAAGCGATTTAAATTGGAGAGACGCATGGAACATTTTCTTTCCCGATGGAATTCTCGGTTTCCGTTGACTAGTTGCATCAATTTATCAAATAGTCAATAACTAGAGAATATATCTAAGTCAGTAAGACCATGCACACTTTGCAACAACCGTCTGATGACCCGCGTTACGGGTGTTGTAATTTACTGGCTCTACGGAGCAAACATGCTGGTTTACTTCGCTTGTCGACCAACGAGACCCCAGAGAAAATAATTTACGGGACGAAGGGAACAAAATGGCCTGGCCGAAGTTGTAGTGGTTGTTATCCAATTCGTCCTAGAGGGATATCAGTATTTTATCGAGATATTACCAATCATACAGTCCCTTGTGGCAAGTTGAACATGTCTTTTACATGATCGCGGAAAAGTCAATGTTATATTAATGGCAAATAAATCCGATTGCTTACACGGGAAAACACATTAGATGTGGACCGAGTAACAAATGTGTTTATAATATAATTTTCTAGTCAATGAAACTGTGCGCAAAGACAAATTCTTGGTTCGAGCACTTAAATTGTTTTCGTTGCTTACGTCAGGTTTTTTTTTATTGTCTAATGAAACGAAACAGGGACGGGTCCAGGAATTTTTGCAGGAGGGGGTTTGCCAGGTTTCTGTTACAGAAATCTGCTATCATCGTCTCTAAATTACATAGGCATACATACAAATTGAGCTTTTTAAACAGAGAAATCATTTTTATACTGATGTAGGATCACCTTGTGATGTAATTTCATTGATGCAAGGCATTATTTTTTTTCATGTAGCTGAGCAGCCCCCCCCCCCCATTGGATCCACCCTTGCGAAATGTTCTCTAAAGTGCAGCAATGTCGAAGATGGTCGGAGCGTCTTAACATTTTTGGATATTAAGCTTAATTGTTGTACGACCCGATTGGAATGTGGCCTTATCCTCTGTGTCTCCGTCCAGGGGCCTATTTCACGAAATTTTAACTAAGATAAGATCCCAATTTTAGTAATTTGATTGGATAATATTAGATTGATTTTAGTGCTTAGCCAATCAAAATTGAAGTATCTACTAAAATTTGTATTTTATCTTAACTTAAAATTTCGTGAAACAGGGTCCAGACATATAATTTCATTTCATTTCAATAATTCGCGTGCGCCAATGGACCTTTAACAGTGGGAAGAGACCGGGGGACCAGGGGAAACCCGACGTGGCCACGTGCAACCTGGGAATGAAAACCATGCCACTTGACTGACTCAATGACCGACCTTATAATCTCACTCAGTGATGTCGCCCCTCCCCCCTTGTCTGTCCGTCCATCCACAGGACCGCCTAGGGTTAACGTGATAGGCAATCAGTTTAAATAGAGATCTATATTTCGTTTCGTTTTTTATTTTTTCGATAGCCTGCACTACATGAAGATCTGACCGGTTGCAGCAATAGTTCACGTCAGGGATTATACGAGCGGCTTTTGACCTATGGGTCAGTCATTTGATTAACCAATCAGCATTGATTTTACCAGTGGATTACCCACAGTTTCATGCAGCACACGCCTAAAGCTCGTCGTAACAGACTGTTTCATTGACTAACCTCTCACGTCATTCTGAACACGTCAATGATAACAACTCTTCCAGATCCCATACTCCTGCGCAGTGTTTCGTTTGATTAGAACTAATCCACTTCACACTGCTATCTTGAGTGAACATTGTTGTGATTAATTATTATTGGTCAGTAGTGCCATTACCAACCAATGACCTACATTGATACTAACAATATCGGGGTTAAGCAGACCTCAAAATATGTTACCGCAATGTATCTAGTGACAATCGCGACTTGTTTACGTCATAACCCGCGAAATTTATTATGCTCGATTATCGAGTGCCAACATGTTTTCTTCGTCGGCCATTTTGAAAATTATGCCGAATGCGAGAAGAGAGGAGGGATTTGATTGGACGTTAAAAAGAGACACGCCCCGCCCAATTTCAAGAATATGACTTCTATCCAGCAATGGTAAGAGAGGGATTTCTCGCGCCATTGCTTCAGGAATATGCCAGATCCTGGTGTGGAAAAGACAAGTAAAACGAAATTTCGAACTATAAAAACGAAACGAAATCTGCGTTTTAATCAGATTACAGTGATCGTTCGATTGACTTGACATTTATTCACAACGTTCATGTTGATAGAAAAAGCCCGATTTATGAAAATAACACACAAGATCTAACCCTCTATTGATTGCCTGGCGGATTTTAAATTTATACACCGAGTTCCTGTTCACGAGATGAATCGGCCTTTTGATTTTCGACCATTTCCGGCCACTGTTTTGATATGTAAAGCGTGAAAAAGAAAAAGAAGCCTATTAAATATTTAATTATTTCTGATAATTACTACATGGGTTATTGCCCTTGATCGGTTTTAGTGTCCTGTAAATCCTTCAATTGCCTAAAAAAAAGGCGTATTAATTGACTGCACAAGCGTGTGTCTCGTTGTCCGACAACCTATCTTTGCATTACTTTCAGGTTGTATTCCATATGTTATTCCAGTACTTGCAATGTGCTTCAGTTTGACATTTAGCTTTTAAATCGTTTTACTACAGAAAGGTTTCTACAAAGCGCACGAAATAGTCTTTCCCAAAAAAAGAACTGGGATGCTAAAACGGTGTCATTATCGACTTGATATAATTGTCATAGGTTGCTAAGGCGTCTAAAACTCTCTTGGCCAATCAGAATGTATATAGTAGAACAAGTTAGCGATTGGTCTCGTGGAATACAGACCACGTCTGCTAGTAGCGCGAGATCTTTTAAGTTGAAGGTCGTTAAAAACTTAAAATAAAACGGAAAGAACTCTGTACATCCCGAAGTGAGTTTGTTCGTTTTTAGACAAACAGAAAACTGCTTATAATAAATTTTACGAACCTGCCGTTTATTATTGATAACCGATTCCATCATTTTGACTAGCGGTGAACAACCTTTTGTCATTCATTGACTTCGGGAAATAAAATCTGTTTATCCCACCCCGAACGAAGATAAAGGGGTGGAGTGGGGAAGGTACTTTGAAATGTCGTCCGTCCCTCAGTTCATTCCGAGGAACATCTCATAAATCGTTTACGATATTTTTATAAACAAACGTCAACCTGTATTAGTTGCGCCTTTTTCTCATGATAAATTTGCCCTATTTAACCATTTTTGGTGTTGGTATGGAAACAGGGTATAAAAGGGATGATGATGAATGGAATGGTTCTCATTTGAGGAGAAAAATAAATGAATTTATAACATCCTTGGTCCAAGGTGGTTGGGTGGCCGAATGATCTATTGCGTGCGCTTAATATCATAAGGCGTAGACTTTAAACTCTCCCTTTCTCTCTCTATCTCTCTCTCTCAACGGACATCAACATAATGCCGAAACGACGATCAGTTGCCGTACTGCGATGTTGCGGTTAATTAGGAATTAAACATCACGTTCTCGCTCAGAGGATTGCGAATGATTTAATCGTATTTGATAACAACCATTGTGCAATTATTATCCATGGATAAATAAACGAATTCTTTATAATCGCATTAAAAGATGTTGAAATAACCCTTTGATAAATAATGGTAGAAACCAAAAGCTGGAAGAAAAACGGATTCTTGTATTATGAGGAATTATCAGGAATTTCTTGTTGCCAGGGATTCAGAATCCTATTAATATTGGGAGCGCCTTATATTAAACAATGTGATGCAGTTTGTGAATAGAGACGCCGTGTTAAATCAGGTTTTCTGAATAGGATTTACAAGTCTTTACTTATTAAATATAATATGCTGGAGTTATCCCCCCGGCTAGAACACGAGATAAAATATTGTTCTAGGTGTATTCTGCCGCTTATCCAACTTTTGTACAAATAAAATCGTGTTTCCATTGTGTCTCGAGTGATGATCAATGTTTTCAGTATTGATCATAACTGTTTTGTTTTAAATTCGAAAATAAATATTTATCAATACCTTACTCATTTCTATAAATGAAAAATATATATATTTATCTCCGTCTAAAATTCCGTTCAGTATCTACACAGAAATGATGAATTGAAATTAAAATTTCTACTGCTTTTCACTCGTCAGTTGTGCAGGACGGATAGTATGGCAAGAAATAGCTTCCACTTGCCATGCACGTACTTATTGACATGCACGTGAAAGAACACGTTAACCTCGCACATTTTATTACTTGAACTCATTATACATTTAGTGGGACTGGGATGTCGCGATAAGCGCAGTTCCCTAGTTTCATATAGAACCGATTATTGATGATGTGTACGCCTGTTTTATAACAACCGGTTGTTGGTGTTCTATCACCTGTTTTATAACAACCGGTTGTTGATTTTCTATCACCTGTTTTATAACAACCGGTTGTTGATGTTCTATCACCTGTTTTCACATGGAACCTATTTTAAAACAAATAACAACCCGTTTTCATATCGAACCTGTTTTATAACAACCCGATTTTGTTGTTGCATCCCTGTTTTCATGTAGAACCTGTTTTTATCAACAACTGCACTGTTTATAATAACAACAAATCTTCAACAACTGCACTACGTATCTTCAACAACTACACCATTTAGTATAATTATAAATCGTCAACAACTTCAATTAATATAATTATAAATCTTCAACAACTGCACTATTTAGTATAATTACATGTATAAATCTTCAATTGGTGTTTTATTTCCTTATTTACTTTTAATGTTCCTGTCATTTTATTTCAAGAAAGTCAATTCTCTAATTCAAAAAGGGTACTTAGCCAAACGGGGTTGCATTTTATTTCCAAAATATCAAGGCATGTTTTTTGTAAGACAAGACGACACAATACCGAGACAAACCGCCATAGTTGCATATGAATTATTTTAAATATGTATTTTATCTTGTAGAATATAACATGCAGTGTGTTCACAAACAAATGTCTTTTGTCAGCGTTGTCTCGCAAACAAAATGGCGCCTTTAAAATTGACACTTATAATAGGTGATATTTGCCAGGTTAGTAGACGTGCTAGCTTATTGATTTAAATAAATCGCTCTGTTTTCGTTTAAAACACATTACATCACTCGGCGTTGTTGGGTAATCGTGTTTCCATTGTAAATGAACACATTTTTACGAGCGTTTTTGTCATCACTCAGTTTCTAATCCAATCTATACTGGTAATACATGACTATAAAACAATGGTATAGTCCAGATTAAATTTCTATTGAGAAGGTTATTCTGACCGGCAACGAAAATTGACTTGGGAAGGAGTCTCTCTGTTACAACAACGTCTTACGGTTGCTAGGAAATTTTTCAATTTCACGGCACGAATTTGGTGTCTTTTCTAAATCAAATAAGCCTAAGCGTGCAACCGCGAGGTAAATTGCAGAAACTACGGGAGCTTAATAACTAGATTTAAATAAATTGAATATGACGGATCTCCTAACGGTAACGCCAAAAGGTCGCGTTATGATTAAGAGGAAAACGCCATTTTGTATTTTTATTTGTTTTATTATGCTGATTTTTAAATTCATTTCACACCAAATCTACGTTTCAACATGGTGATGGTGTTAACATTTTTAATAGAAAATTACATAATTTCTTGCCTTTAGAAATAAATAAATAAACTACAGACGCCAGAAGGCTTGCTTTCAAAAATAAACATGGCGCATGATAGGTTTCTTCTGATTTTGAATCGCTGAGAAATAAAATAAAATGAAGACGGATATTTAACAGTTTTCTTGTAGGGAAATGAAAATGAAAAGAAATGGGGTTTAACGTCCTACTGTTCTGCTACTAAACTAGGCTAATGAAGATGGCCTAGTGGTCTAGAGTGCCGCGCTTCGACCTCTAACTGGCCGGTCACCTCTGGCTTGCGGCTGTGGTTTCGAGCCCTGGCGTGAGCGTATGTGGCATGGAGATAGGGGCGCCTTCTCAACCTCGTGGGTTTCCTCCGGGCACTTCGGTTTCCTCCGACTGCTACAGACCCCTACGAGCAAGCGAATTATTGAAATAAAATTTAACCATGTTAGTCCCGAAATGACCTAGTTTGTGTTGAGTGGATGTTAAACCCCATTTCTCTCTCTCTCTAATGAAGACGGTTGTTATGTCTTGATTAAATAGGCGGTTCGGGAACATTGGGGAGTTTAAACGTACAACAGACCCCGCAACTAAACGACGGGAAAAGAAGTTTGCAGAAGATAATTCAGGAATTTACTTAGGTTTCAATATGTATGGCAAATGTACAAATACATTTTGGAAATTGACCTTCCCCCAATCAAGTTTCATGGCAAACATGGCTTCTAAGAATATACTTTTGTATATCTTGGGGTATTTCCTCACGAATACAATGTTTTGAGAGGGATTTGAAGCACATTTTGGATATATAAATTAGTTTGATTATGTTTTTTGTCCAAGTATATCATCAAATCACCGAGTTTGTACGCGGGAAGTCATCTTTAAGGAATATGATGATTCGTAACATTTGAGTTCGAAAATAAGTATTAAACAATAGTTCAATCTAAGGAGTGATTGATTATACCCATTTTCATTATAAAAATCGATCTGAAACCAATCATTCATTTCAACTATAATCGTTAATCAATAACCAAAATTGAACATTGAGTTATTCATTGCATTTATATAATAATAATGTAATGAATTTATAAAGCGCCTCGCCTGCATTCCAGTAAGAATTACTGCTCCGCGGCGCTATGGTAATATACATTACCAAAACGATGTTTTATTATGTATTCTGCCTAAATATGTTAGTTGTAAATTATTTGATCCACGTTTAGCGGTTCTTTACTGTGTTTTGTTTCACTGTGATTCCATGCTTGTACGTGGCAAGGCGTAGGGTCACCTGTCCAACCTCGTGGGTTTACTCAGGGTCCCCCGGTTTCCTACGCGCAAGCGAAATGTTGAAATAAAATTGAACCATGTGTTAGTCCCGAATTGACGTAGTTAGTGTCGAATGGACGTTAAACCCCATTCTCTCCCCCCCCTCTCTCTCTTTCTCCCCAGTCGTAGCAGGACAGTAGGACGTTAAACCCCATTTCGTTTTATTCCGGGGGGGGGGGGGGCTAGTGGTCTAGAGTGCCGCGCTTCGACCTCTAGCTGGCCGGTCACCTCTGGCTTGCGGCTGTGGTTTCGATCCCTGGTGTGAGCGTATGTGGCATGGAGATAGGGGCGCCTTCTCAACCTCGTGGGTTTCCTCCGGGCACTCCGGTTTCCTCCCACTGCTAAAGACCCCTACGCGCAAACGAATTGTTGAAATAAAATGAAACCATATGTTAGTCCCAAAATGACCTAGTTTGTGTCGAGTGGACGTTAAACCCATTTCTCGCTCTCGCTCTCATTTTATTCCCATTGTTTTATAAACCCAGACACCGAGTCTCTGAAACCACTTCTCCATACCATTTGTAAAATAATAGTCATGTTGGTTTTTTTAATCATCTGTATGTTTTATTCGACTTCAAGACGACTTGATAGCAGCTGGTGCCTGGTAATCATTTTTACAAAACGTAATGATATAAAGACGGAAGCCGTGAGAGAATTGGTTTTACCTTGTTTTAAGGTGAGAATTCCTGGGAGAGACAATATTTATCCACATAATATTCATATTCAAATAGGTTTATTTAATCGTAAAAGAAGGAATTGTCAAGTTCGCCATGACACGTAGTTAATTGTATATGATAATATTCTCGACTCAGGTTTTTAAGAAAATAGATATGAAGCATTTATTGCAATTATTCGTGTGTACAACTATTTGTAAATGTCAAATTATTGTTTGGCCTGGTTGTTTTATTATTATTATAGCCCGCGATCTTAAAGCAATGTCGGTATCAGATGAAATGAGTTTTAACGTCTTACTTGTCTGCAATAATCGAGATTTTTTTGAAAATGGGCAAGAGTGCTAGGAGGGAACATTTGCCAGGGGCTTCCATCTTCATAGCATTCCTTATGTCAAAGATTCTCTTACGTGGACGGCAACCTGTACATGTGGGACTTCGGTTTTTACGTTCCACCCGAACTGAACATTTGACCTTCTATATGCACGATCATTTTGATTTCCAATGGTCAGGGGGAGAGGGAGTGATGTGGTTTAACAGCAACGCAACACAAACTAACATTTCAATAATTTTCTTCAGCGTAGAGATCATTAAAAGTGGGAAGAACCAGAGGACCCAGAGAAAATCCACTAGGCTTGACAGGAGACATTACTAGCGGAGAATCGAAATCAAACCACTTGACTCAATGGCAGGTCATTCGGCCACCCAACCCAATCCCACCTCGAGTTTTAAAGAAAAAACAAATTGGATACAATTTGAAACACGACAATCTGATAGCTATTGAATCGATGGCGATCACAGATTTTTATATCGACTTTAATGTTAATACCCGTCTTTATGACCATTTTACTGAGTGGTGGGGTGGCGGGGGGATACACAAACTGAAAGTAGAATAATGGTAAAGTTTATTTCCACTCATAAATAATCATCAAAACCTTTTATCAGAAAAAGGCAAATTCAAACTAATTGCGTCGATTCTAATTGTTTTGACGTCAGAAGCCGGAACTAATGCAACATAATAAAACATCATTGCTTTACCTTCCCCACTAGACAGTACATCACTGGATGACAATCGAAAACAAAATCAAAGGCAGGTTGGTTTTCTTCTGTTTATGACGATAGCCCAGAAGCCGAGTTCACGTCAAGAATTTACTCAAAATTGTTTGCCTTATTTTAATTAAAATATAGCCCTTTATAAAACTTTTATTGTTTTAATATATCAAAGACATCAATAAGAAATTATGTGCAAAGTTTTGTTTCTGGATGACAGATATTTCTTGTAAACAGTGATTAAAACTGGAGTAAATTCTCAACTTAAGTCGGAGAATCCTTTGTGAAATCGTGGTTTGACATCTATCAAAATGTACCTCTCAGAATCTTGAGAACGTGAAAGCGGTTGAGACCCGCTTCAAAGCGCGGTTCAATAACTGAAACATGTAATATAGAAAATGTTTCCACAGATACCTGATCTCGCTTTAAAACTTTAAAACCTGGAAATCGTAAAAGATAACCCATAATTGACAGTTCACATGACAAGGGCAGCGAGAATAATGTCAACTTTGGTTGTAGTATGTCATTCAGATTCACTCCGTCAACTCAAAATTTAGTTTTTTGTCGGTTTTGATATATCATCTAAGGTAACCATAGCTATTATAGTTGTCATGGTAATATCTCATCGGTTGTCATAGCAATGATAAAAACGGAAAGAAATATTAATCTTAATATATTTGAGTTTGGTAGAATACTACGACTGCTACCCCCGCAATGGTTTTAATGGTTTTAAAGGGTATAAGTTCCGCTATCTGGATCCTTCTCAGGTTATCACGCGAATACTATTGTTGCTAAACTTATTGATTTTAGCTACGACAATTTTCTATTCGAATGAAAACCTAGTCTCCGAGGCTAAAATTACAATTTCTTATGCTTTTTTGAATGTCATTGAACTCCCCGTGTTCTAGAAGGTTGTCGAGGAAGTGAAATAGAAGTATTACCACAAAGATGGAGAAGGTACCAGAACTATCTTGTACTTATAAATCATACTTTCTGCTATTTCAGTGAAATAGGGTTAACGTCCTACAATTCTGCACCCACCGAGATAATGAAATGAGGTTTAGCGTCCGTTTCATCAACAAAGACTGAACTAATGAAGATCTGCGTACGCTACTCAGTGTGCTAAGCGGGGTGGGGGGATTTTGCACGGACATTGGCGCCATTTGTGTTTCGAATTCCAACTGTCTGGGGCATATCCTTATTTCAGTGGCCCATTATTTTAGAAAGAGGCAATATTTTTTAACCGGATGTACACACTACAGCAAGGTCAAATAGATGCTACTATTTTTGGCCCAGGAATTCGTTTTCGCGTTCCATACGCTTGGTGATCTCTGCTTATTCCAAGATGGTGATCTCTGTGTCTTCCAAGATGGTGATCTCTGTGTTTTTCAAGATCGCTGCAATGACACCATATGATCTGGTCATCGGTCCATACACTTGGTAAACTTCCTGTTCTTTTGAGGCGACGCTTTAGAACAAAGAAACAACCCCCCAAGGTTTTGTCGAGTGGGATGGCATTTAACTTGACATGTTTCTTCTTTGGACTTTTGATATGACGGAGACACCCGAATAATTAGTATGTGCCCTTTAATTCTAAATTATAATCGATTTCTTAAACAAATTTCGTTTATATCTAAGCGAACAATCCAAATCATTAGACAACTTGAGAGTCCTAAAAAACGGCACAGGCATAACAGCGTAATCAGCAAATGGACTGCCCACCGTGCACAAAACATATTTGATAATAATAATTTTATTGTGTCAAGGATCTGATTTGATGCAGTGTGTGTTGGGGAAGAAAAACAAGGCACGTAGGAAAAGTAATTACATTCAAAAACTAATACCAATAACAAATCGAGTTCTATCTTGGACACTAGAAGCGAATTTACCAGTTTAAATTAATAGGAACAATAAAATGGAATATTAAATCGGAAAAAATATTTCACGTTTTACATTCAGATATTTTGGTTTATACAGCTTTGCTTTAAATGAAATGAAATGAAATGGGGTTTAATGTCCTACTCGTCTGCACCTGACCTGGGCTAATGGAAGACGGCTATACGCTATACAGTGTGCTATGAGGGAAATTTTGCCCGGGCAGCGGCACTACGGCCTACTCTTATATCGAATTCCAAGGGATCTTTTACGTGCACGCCAATGTGTACACAGGACCTCGGTTTTTCGTCTCACCCGAACGACTAGACAGCTGTCCTCGTCAGGCCGTCCTCTTGCATCACTGACAAGGGGAAACCACGCTGGAAAATCGAGATGAACTTTCTCGAACACCTGACCTCCAGTCTAGCGAACCAGCGGCTTATCCACTTAACCACCATGATTCCCCCTTTACTTTAACGAAGCTTTGTATGTTGTTGTTAGTGGTGGATATCGCCCGCTTCCACCAAGGGTACTATTGCAGACAAGTTATCATATTTTATAATTATTCACTTGGAGCTTTGGTAAAAGGCAGAAACGTATTCTCCAGTCACTCTCAAGATGTAAAATGAAATTTTGTAATACATGTACAGAAGCTGTTATGTTATTGCAATTGTCGAATTTCATCCAAATCGAGTAAATATAGTATGATCTTTATAACGAAATTTAAAAATAAAGCACAGATGTACGGAAACTCAGGGGGTGCTAATATATTTATTTCAACAATTTATTCCATTTTCATTTGTTAATCATTTACTGTGTATGTTATGGAAACTTATAACGTTGGATACACGCATTACGTAGCTTGATAACGTTAGCTGCACACATTGCGAAGCTTGATCGCTTGATAACGTTAGCTGTGTGACTTAAGAAATTTGATAACGTTAGCTAAATGTGTTACGAAATTTGATAACGTTAGCTAAATGTGTTACGAAATTTGATAACGTTAGCTAAATGTGTTACGAAACTTGATAACGTTAGCTAAATGTGTTACGGAATTTGATAACGTTAGCTAAATGTGTTACGAAACTTGATAACGTTAGCTAAATGTGTTACGAAATTTGATAACGTTAGTTAAATGTGTTACGAAGCTGCATGTGGTACGAAACCTGATAACGTTACCTATGCGTTTCGAAACTTGATAATCTTTACTATGACGTGTTTCGAAACTTGATATTGTTAGCTGCATGTCTCTCGAAATCTGATAATATTAGCTGAACGCGTCACGAAATTTGATGATATTAGCTGAACGCGTTACGAAACCTGACAACGTTAGCTGCATGAGTTACGAAACTTGATAACGTTAACTCCATGTGTTACGAAACTTGAAAACGGGGCCAGTTAGTGTTCCGAAATGTTAAGTAAATTATTATTTAGATATTTATAAGCATGAAAAGCCCATAATCAACACTTTAGAAAATCGGACGGTAGCAATTTTGAACGGATTGAAACACGAGCGTCAATCGATAATTTAATTTAAAAATGAATAATTGAGACGTTGCTTCTTAGCGTAACAATAATAGCAGTGAAAATCGAGACCACGTAATTCTATAAGCAGTGATAACTTCGCTCCAAATAAAGTAATTGGACTGAAATTTTCATTATATTCCTTTTCACTAACTATCTTTAACTGGTAAACGTTTTTTTCCGTCCACCGGAGCCTGGTCTTATGACGTCATATGTGGATTGTGGGTTAGGATAAGGGTTAGGCTTGGCCCAGGGTTAGGGTTAGGGCTAGCCCTGTCTACATCTCGAGACTGTGACGAAATCTGCAGGCCACAGCCCTTATCCTAACCCTTATCCTAACCCACAATCCACATATGACGTCATAAGACCGGGCTCCGGTGGACGGTAAAAAACGCTTACCTCTTTAACTAGTATGGTTAGAACTGTCAGCTCTTTATCTAAACCTTACATAATTTATCTTTAATATAGAAAATCTTACAGCACGCTTACCAAGGACCTGTTTCGAAAAATTTTAATTAAGATAAAATCCAAATTTTAGTAATTTGATTGGATAAAATTAGATTGATTTTAGTGCTCGGCCAATCAAAAGGAAGGAAGCCAGGCGCGGATGCAGGATTTTTTGCAGGGGGGGGGTCTAAGTTTGATAATTGCTTAACTATGGCGCTAAACCAGAAAAATTTGGTAAATTAGATTCAATTTGGTGCATTCTGACGTATTTCCGGAAGGTAAATTCCAAAGTTAAAGGTCTAAAAATCGCCAATAAAATCGCATAAAAAATTTTCAAGCCTGAGCAGGGGGGGGGGAGGGGTGCGGCCCCCCTGGACCCCTCCTCTGGATCCGCGCCTGGAAGCTCCACGGCATTTTCCATGAGCATGATAATACAGATAGTTCCAGGGCAAGGTTCACGAAGAAAGTTCCACGACATGTTCCGAATTTATATTACATTATAATGAAAAAAGTTGCACGACATGTTCCGAGAACATGTTTTATATTACACCGTAATAGAGAAGTTCCGCGGCATCTTCCAAGCACCCGATTCTATTTTACACCACAAAGACCACACATACTGATAATACGACCCGAGTGATTCACATCTTACAAAACAATATGATCTAGAACAGGAACATTTAATTACGTATGATACATATCACATAAGTCACTTCTTATCTTCGACTCGAGTCCGTTGTTCACTTCGGGTAAAATGTGACTCAAATAATAGACGTTCTACATCAAATACTAGTTACGGAAACTTGAATAATCAAGTTAATGTTGGACATTTAATAAGGAAATCGCAGTAGGACGCGAAGCAATAATTGACTTTTCCCGCTGTCTCCTCAAATCAAAGAACAAGACCAGAGACGTTTTTGTCATAATCAAAAGTGATGCAAAATAGATAATACAAGCTATCTCATAGTGGTGGGAAAATTGGAGAGACAAGCCTCTTAATCTTAGAAATTGCATCACAGAACGTTAAGCTTTGCCTTTGTGTGGGCAAGACAGGATATTAATTCTTATTTACTCTCGGCGAAAGACCCTAATCGGAAAGAGTCTGACACAAGATATTTGAAGTTTCCACAGCGCCGAATTACCGTCAAGTACTATTTAGGTGAATATCTATCCAGTAAAAAGCCAATATTGTAGAAACTTGGGTTATATTTCTTGTATCTTTTTTATTACAAGAAGAATGTTCTCATCTACCCTTATCGGTTGTTAGAATTTATCAATAAATCAGCCTTATTTCAGAGCTTGTTTGTACCAATTTGATTAAAGGCAAGACGAATGACTATTAAAAAACCATAAGAAATACAAGAAGGAGGGTACTAATAAATTTGTAAATAAACCAAACTCCATTAAGAAATAAAATGAAATGAAATGGGATTTAACGACCTACGAGTTAAAATTTGGTTCGGACAGCATCGCCACGGCCTACTCTCATATCAAATCCAATCTGTCAGGGGTGTTTTACGTACACCCAAACGTATACACGGGATCTGGGTTTTTCGTGCCATCCGAACGACTAGACAATGTCCTTACCAGGTATCCCGTCCTGCACCATTGACAAAGGGAAACCAAGCGGGCAAATACCTGGGAGCGTTCTCGACCTACACCAGGATCAAACCCCGGAACTCCTGGTTATTGAGACCGTGTCTTGCTCGCAGCGCCACCTGTATGTAACGCTGTAGATGTTGTCAGTATTACTATCAGAGACGGGAGTCAAGGTGGCTCTTACACTGATCAGCAGTGAATATTCGCTAGGCCTCTACAATCACTGATAAGTATGACATCTATGCGACTTTTAAAGGGACAATAACATTCTTGCTGGCTTGGTAGCTCCAGAAAATAAATAATACCCTTATTCTAAGTCCTAGATGTTTAAGTGTCCTATCTGTTGTGTAAATTATCCATTACAACCTATTTTACTTGTCCAGAGGGTTCGAAAATATTTTAAAATCCAAGTCACATTTGAAAAGGTTTACGTTAGACTTTTCAAATCAATTGGTTGAATTTTTCCAATTTTTCAAAATAGATGTGTTAAGATGAAATTTATGTCATCATTTAATTGGAATATTCTAAAATAATACGATTTGTTGACCAGAATGAAGATTGGGACATATTTTTCAGTTACAACAAGAGTGTTATTGGGGCTTTAAGGGAGCCAAAAAATATTAACTTTTTTCCTCCGCCAAATCAAATTCGAAAACATTTTTTTGTGTATTAGAAATAATTAGAAGTATTTATATGTAAAGATTATTTTCTATTTAGTGTAAATGGGTATTAAAACGAATAAAAGGCAGCATTCTGCCCGATTCAATAACGTCTTATTTAAGCGTAATGTCGTTTAAGCCTGCTCTCAGGCCACTTTGCACAGTTTGTCGTTTGTGAATCAGCCATTACTTCCACAGTGTGGCTAAGGGGATAAGGCGCTGGTTCGCTAGCCTGGAGGTCGTGTGTTCGATCCCTCATTGGCCGAGAAAGTTCATCTCGATTTTCCGGCTTGATTTACTCTTGTCAGTGATACAGAAGGAGGGCCTGACAAGGACAGCTGCCTAGTCGTTCGGATGGGACGAAAAACCGATGTCCCGTGTACACTTTGGAGTGCACGTAAAAGATCCCTTGGCAGTTTTAATTCGATATAAGAGTAGGCCGTTACGCTGCTGCCCGGGCAAAATTTCCCTCATAGCAGACTGTATGGCGTATGTGCCCGTCTTCCATTAGCCCAGGTTAGGTGCAAAAGAGTAGGACGTTAAACCCCATTTCATTTCATTTCACTTCCACAGTGTATTGTATATAGGAGATATTTTTGTTTGTTCATTACAAATGGCACCCAAAACCGTAGAATACACGATTCGTGCACTGATTATAAAATTTTCACTGTGTCTTAAATATTAGGAACCTATATTTTCACGGCAAGATAACAACATCAATGTTAACTGAACTGAAACAATATTGAATCGTAGTTCGTGTATTTAATTTCGAATATTTTGGAAAATCTTGAGTTAGAGATTTAGTTCTTTAAACACATGTTATTCCACAAAGGGTTAAACGGGAGTCGCATGATTCATAGCGATAGTCATTACAATAGAAACTATTAATTTGTCGATATAAAGTTTATCAAATGTTAGATGAACTGAAAAATAAGCTACGCAGAAACTGTTTCAAAATACGCGTCTTCTTATTCATTCATAACACCGTGTTTTTATTGGAATTGAAATAAATGTATTCATAGAATTCCTGTTATAAACTACACGATCAGGCAGATCGATTGAAATAGGTGTCATTTTATACCGCATAATGTTTAAGCAAATTACTTGACAGAGGTTTCGTGTGGGTTTTTTTCATATCTTGGCAGGTTCAGAGAATATGTGCTTTAAGTCTTGACATTTAATACATATTGTAGAGTACATGTTGCGTTCAAATATAACGCCGAGCTGACAAGCGACTGATCGGGAGATGAAATGTAGTAAAATGGGGTAGGTTTAACGGCGTTCTTTCTGCACCAAGCAAGTTAATGAAAACGCCATTGTACTGTGTCTTGTGAAACATTTTGCCCGAGCAGCAGCATGTCTGCCTACTCTTCATCGAACTCCAACTGTCAAAGTTTCATTACCGTGCACACCACTTCGATTGTTCATTGCCAGCCCCTGATATGGAATTGAAATGTAATGAAACGGGGTTTGACGTCCTACCTTTCTGCCCCTTCTTATGAAGACGGGCGTACGCCATACAATGTACTAAGAAGGAAATTTTGCACGGACAGCGGCGCTACGGCCTATTGTTATTTCGAATTCCAACTGTCAAGCGTTCTTTACCTGCAAGCCAATGTGTAAACGGGAACGCGGGTTTTCGTCCCATCTGAACGACTCTACTTTGTCCCTTACCAGACCCTCCGTCCTACACCGCTGACAAGAGGGAACAACACCGGAAAATCCCTATGAATATTCTCGGCCAACGCAGGGGATGGAGTAGGAGATCTCCAGGTTATCGAGCCAACGTCCTACTCACTGAACCACCTTGGCTCACTCCACGGACATAAGGGTAAACCATGTACGAAAATTCCAAGGGCCTTTCATGACCAACGCGGTTTGAACACGAGAATTCACGGTTAGTGAGTGAGCTAATGGCAAACTGCGCCACCGTGGTTCCAAGTCAAATTGACACCAAATCTACCCCTTTCCGCACAAAAACCGGAGGGCTCGTGTAGACGCTGGCGTCCACGTAAAAGAACCCGTGACAATTGGAATTCCATGAACATGCTGGAGACGATTTGTAGTAAATCTGACCCATGGTATATGCTTGACACTGGTTGAGAGAGAGAGAGAAAAAGAGAAAGAGAGATAGAAATGGGGTTTAACGTCCACTCGACACAAACTAGGTCATTTTTGGACTATCATATGGTTTCATTTTATTTCAATAATCTGCATGCGCGTAGGGGTCTTTAGCAGTGGGAGGAAACCGGAGGAAACCCACGATTTCGAGAAGGCGCTCCTATCTCCATGCCACATACGCTCACACCAGGGCTCGAAACCACAGCCGCAAGCCAGAGGTGACCGGCCAATTAGAGGTCGAAGCGCGGCACTCTAGACCACTTGGCCATCCCAACCCCCTGACACTGGTTGAGCATTGTGATTATGATTATAATGTTCAAAACCGCAAGATTTTTTGACATATGCGAGGGGGCGCATGCGAGGGGGCGCAAAACTCTAAACCATGACGCAAAGCTCGTCATTGCGTGCCTCTCACTTAGTCCCCCTGATCGCAGCAGACAATTGCTCCCGGATTCATTAACTTGATGTGATATCTGTTGTTGATTGCTTAAAGTGTCTGTGTAGTTTGTCTTGTCCACATATTTGTCCCATCGTTTGTGCTTGTCTGTAGTGTGATCCTCCTGCACATACTATCACAGAATATTTCTAAACGCAACTATAATGTAAGAGGAAGTACAACTAATAATGCACGTGTCTGTAAGAAGTAAATAAAGACATGCTGGTTTACATGTAGTATACACAATCGGATTTTATCGTTTACGATGCAATAACATTTCAAATAAATCTCAAGTTTATAACCATGTTTGGTCATAAAACTAAGACTTGAACATGTATAAATCTCCCATCCTGGCTGATTATCGTTTTTATATTGCAGAAACACTTGATACATTGTAGCAATGGTGAAGACAGCGGTTGTAGCTTGATACATTGTAGCAATGGTGAAGATACAGATTGTGGCTTGATACATTGTAGCAATGGTGAAGATACAGAATGTGGTTTGATACATTGTAGCAGTTGTGAAGACAACGATTGTGACTTGGTACATTGTAGCAGGGGTGAAGACAACGATTGTGGCTTGATACATTGTAGCAATGGTGAAGAGACAGCGATTGTCACTTGATATATTGTAGCTATGGTGAAGACAACGATTGTGACTTGCTACACTGTAGCGACGGTGGAGACAGCTGCTATTGGCACTTGATACGTGTTATGCACTGAGCAGTGGTTACGACAGCGATTGTGGCTTGGTGCATTGTAACAATGGTGAAGACGGTGTGTATCATTGGAAACTCGTGAGGTACCATAAAATATAAAAAAGTAAACAGTTACTTAAAGCGACTGATTGTCATTTGAATCTCTTGTAAACTACAAACTTTAAATGCTGATTCTATTAGTCCAAAATTCGTTGAGTTCCGTTCGGTATTTACAAAATTGGATGGATTGTAATTTTGCAAGCATCTTCTATAGACGGGATATGGTCTAAAACAGAGATGTAAACCAAAAAAAAACAAAAAAAAAAACAAACAAAAAAAAAAAAAAAAAAAAATAGCCCAAATGGTGGTTACAATTTATGTAGATATTTATATATATATACATATATATATCAATGAATTCAAAATAAACCAAAAAAAAAAAATCTTCAATTGGTCATTTTTATTTTGTTATGGCCGCTATTACCAATCTATGGCCGTTGTGGTTTATGGCCGCTTTGTCTTTATTCCATATAAACAAGTGAACGTCACTTATAAAACTTAGTTAAAATATTTTGATAGACAGCTCTTTTATCCCGGGAGATATGTTAGTTTGGATTGGAATGTCCTAGTGGTCTGGAGTGCCGGGCTTCGACCTCTAGTTGGCCAGTCACCTCTGGCCAGTCACCGGTGTGAGCGTATGTGGCATGGAGATGGCGGCGCCTTCTCAATCTCTTGGATTTCCTACGAGCACTCCGGTTTCCTCCCACTGCTAAAGACCCCTACGCGCAAGCGAATTATTGAAATAAAATTGAAACCATATGTTAGTCCCAAAATGACCTAGTTTGTATCGGATGGACGTTAAAATCCACCTCCCTCTCTCTCTCTCTCTCCCTCTCTCACTTTTATTTCGAATTCTAAATGTCAAGCCCCCACCCCGGGTTCTTTTATGTGCACGCAAATGTGTACATGAAACCTCGGTTTTTCGCTCTATCCGAACGACTAGACACTGTTCTTGTCAGGTCCTCCGTCCTACAACACTGACATGAGAAACCATAACCGGAAGTGTATTTGGTAAACAATGACACAAAAAAGTCGAGTTTTAAATTAGATTGGTTATGTATGAATGATATATTGGCCCCTTCTGTCATTTCAGCTTTTTCTGTTTTTCAAAAATCCAACAGTTTTCCAGAATTTCTAGAAGCTGTGTTAAGTCGATGAGCACCTGCGCTCCACAATCTTACAATTGACATAATACGTCTTTCAAGGACTCTCTATACATTTTCGTTGAAAAGCTAATTATTGAAGAGAAGTAGACCTTCCGGCCACTTAATTGCCAGATTATTTAATCCGTCTGTTTTATTTTGGCAGACGTGTCTAACTTTCACGTGTCTATATTTAGTAATTACTACAGACGATAAGCGGCCATCTTCACGCCACGCCATCTCAATTAAGAATCGGCAGAAGAGTGACATTGCTTTTAGATTGGTCATCAAATAGCGCGAGATCCTCGTCTGTGTCGTAAACAACCCGGATTGGCAGGACAGCCACGTCAAAGATGGCATAAAACGGCGTCGTATTCCTGCTTATCTGCGACTTTATCTCAAAGACGACGACACAACGATCCCAGGAACCTTAAATCAGCCGAAGCCATCATAAAAGAAAGTAGTTATCGGACCATTATCATCGATCGTTTGACCGGAATTACCATAATTCCTGATTTCCAATATGTGATGCCATGTCCAGACGGTCACGTGACAGCTAATCAGAAGTCAAGGTCGTGTCCGCAGATCTAGACTTTAAGAACGTCTGTATTGACTGAATGGACAAGTGGTCATTCGTCGCGTGGGCGATTCAATTAGGTCCATCGAGTCTGTCTGTAGATTCTCTACGAGGTTGATATTAAAGCGTATTGTCCCCGAGTAACCTTTTAATCATGTTGTTAGAGGCTCTTAGGTCTCAAATCTCTTAACGCAGAATCAAACGGAGGATTTATATAATAATGTAAACGTGTGTAAATCTGTTATATTGTATAAATTAATAGTAAAATACGGTCTATAAATTAAATTAAGGATTGGTTACAGTGGTCATTATATGTAAACGTGTGTAAATCGTTGTTATTGTATAAATTAATAGTAAATTACGGCCTAAAAATTATATTAAAGGATTTGTATACAATGGTCATTGTAACATGGGCAATGATAAATTAAGGATTTGTATGGACACAGATCACTAAATATTTCTACGCCGGTACAAATTGTAGGGCCAAGTTATTTTTAGTCTTTCTCTCCCTTTCCCTTTTCCCCCTTTTGCATGGTGATTTTTGTTTACTTTTTGGTGTAGAATCGAAGAAAAGGGTTTGAAAATACATTTTCTGCCAGGTTTTGGTGAATATTCATGATTTTGAGGCGGAAGGATACAAGAGTTGTGAGGTTGCTTACGTTGAAAGGGGGGGGGGGCCGAAAATTGCCTGGTTAGCTGTCTCTACTTCCAGCTTGTGTATCTCAAGTTTATCATGGTGAACCTCATACATGCTTTTGGGCCAGAGTTTGCCACATGTTGCTCCATCTGTGGCAGAAAGCGTTCTACCCAACGAATACTTGGGAAAAAGTTACAGCCGATCTAAGAGACGAGAATTAACATTGAAGTCAATGGGGAAATAATTAGTGATCTGTGGCCGTATACTTTATCAAAATGGCCATTCTCTGTATACGTGCGAAAAAAAGCCAGCTGCCTTTTAATTTTCGTACGTTAGTTACGTACGATCAGGATACATGATAAATTAAGGATGTGTTTAAAATAGCATCAACAGTTTGCTTATGACTGTTTTTATTTGTTGTTTGTAATCCATGTTGCTTTGTTTTATATGTTGTTTATGGTCGATGTTGCTTTGTTTTTAATAGCTGTTTATGGTCGATGTTGCTTTGTTTTATTTGTTGATTGTGATTCATGTTGCTTTGTTGTAAATTTGTTGTTTATGATTACAGTTGCTTTTTTTATTAGTTATGTTCCATTGTGGCCGTTTCTAGATAATGTGATTTAAGATAGTTGTCTATCTTCGGATGATATGCATTATGTATGTATTATATACAATGTATTTTATATTTAAAACACCTCTATTGTATTTATATGGGGCATTTTTTATAAGCCAGTGTCATGGTAATGTATTATTCTATATGTTTGTGTTAAACTGTGCGACTTAGTTATTTTTTTTTTATATGGATTATATTAAAGCCAGACAGAGCTAGGTTGTGTATCGAATGGATCTGCGGTGAATCAGCAGGCCCGGATCCAGGACTTTGTCGGTGTGGGGGGTGGGGGGCATACATTGGAGCAAAGGGTATTACGTTGCAACTTTGGATTCCTTGAGCGGAGAAAATGCGAAGATATTAAAGAACAGATATGTGAACTACAACAGTAACAAAGAAAACAAAAATGCAAATCAACTATGTCACTGGGGCTGGGGGGGGGGGGGTCTAAATCAGTGAATAACTAGCTTGTGAACCGAATGGGCCGCGGTGGCTCAGTGACTAAGATAGCTAGCTTGTGTATCGAAGGGGTTCACGGCGGGTCTGTTAGTAAGACCATGGGTTGCTAACCAGCAGATCTCGGGATCGCTCCCGGCGTTAGCCAGGAATTCCCTGAGTGGCGCAGGACAGACGGCCTGGCAAGGAACAACGTATAGTCTTAAAGTTCCAATAGCATTTTTTTAAGTTATATTTTTAAAATTTATTAAAATAAAGTCCAAAAATAGATTGAACCTATAAACAGTCCTACCTTGTTAAAGAATAATCCTTTTAATCCTATAATTCACTATTGCCAATTGAGAAATTGGCAAAAATATCATTTCAACTTCAAATTCAAACTTTTTCCTCAATCAACCAGTGTCACCTTTTCTAATGCCCCCCAAATTTTGTCCATGATCGTATAATAGTGAGTTGACAACCTTTTGAGCAAAAAACATAGAAATAATTATATTTTGACTTTCTTAGAAAAAGTGAAATTGGAACTTTAAGGATGGGCGTGAACGTAAAAGGAATCCTTGGCAGCTGAAATAAGATATCAATCTGATTAAAAAAACACAGATCATATTTCGTTTCGTTTTTTAGAGTTCAAAATTTCGTTTACCTATCTTTATTACACTAGGATCAGGAAAAGTTGTTATCATTGGCGTGTTTTAGGTGATGTAGGGGGTTAGCCAATTAAATGGTATGTTATGGCGAGCTGTGAGCGTGTTTTGCACGGAGCTGTGGGTAATCTCCTAGTAACATCAATGCTGGTTGGTTAATCAAATATCTGACGTCATAGGATCAATAGAAGCTCATATGACCCGGTCAGATCTTCATGTGGCGTAGACTATCGAAATTATAAAAAAAAACGAAACGAAATATAGATCTGTATTTTAATCAGATTGAATAAGATAAAAGATTCACTCGGCAAACCTCGGCAGATTCCGTAAAATCCGGAACCTACACCTAACCTCGGCTGTATTACGAATTCCGCCATATTGGAACTACTTTAAAGGTCCCGGATGAAGCATGGCTGCGCCCATACCAATCACAAATTGGCGACCTATTTGGCTAGCGACCTATGCGACCAATCCAGCTGTAAGATAATGACGAAATTACACTTGTATTCTGAGCTAAAGGAATGGATAAAAAAATAATATATTCTACTTTCATTTGATAGAATTAACGTTGGATTTTATTGGTTGATAAATAGATGAGTTAGGGCGACTGTTGTCTTTATTCTAAATAGGTTTCCAACGAACAGGTTGCAGCTTGATTGGTCGAATAGGTCGCTAGCCGAATAGGTTCCAAATTTGTGCAATAGCTTCAAGTTTTCCTGTTAAAGTAAACCGGTAGCCGCATCGCAAATGTATGGGCCTAGGTACATACACTTACTGTCATACAGCCGAGACTAGATGTAGTTCACGGAATCTGTCGAGATTTGCCGAGTGATATAAGATTAAGTCGTAGTGGTTCTGTCCGAGCGGAATGTCCTTCCTTATTCGTCTGCACTTCTTCATTACCCCAGTCGGTGCAGAATAGGGAGATAAAACCCATTTCATTTCATTTATTTAAACACACACCTGATACTCCCACACCCACACACAAACAAGTGGGTCTATTTTAAAGTTAATTAATGAATTTCATTTCAGTGCTGGTCTGACAATGGTTGCTATGGCCATTCTGTCATAATCAGACTGGTCGAATTGGACGATTTACAAGTGAATAAAACCACTACTACTCATTGCGAGTGGTTATTGACTGGTGATATATATTTTAAAAAGTACAACACCGACTGATATGCCTGCGTGGGGACAAAAGTCTGACTTATTTCAAACACATTTTCTTTTTGGCGTGTCAAATGTTAGTCCCGAGATGATACAGTTAGCGTAGAGTGAACGTTAAACACACACAATATCTCCCCCCCCCCTTCTCTCTCTTAACTATTTCTAGACTGTCTGTGCCCCCCCCCCCACACACACAATCATTCTCTTGATTATCAGGGTCTGTCTCGAGGATTTTCAAAGTAGCCATCGAAAGAATTAGTTAGTTCTTAAATGGCCTAATTTGTGTTGTGTTGTGTGGACCCACCGCCCTTGTCTCTATCTCTCTCGCCCCCTCTCTCTCCCTCCCCCCCTCTCTCTCTCTCTCTCTCTCTCCCTCTCTCTCTCCTCGATATCGTTTTAAATTTAAATGTAGAGTTTTCATACATTGATAGAGAGAGAAAGGAATTAAATTATATGGTCGTATAATAATCGTTAGTGGTTATTTCTACCCCTTATTACGGACAAGAAAACGAGATCGGGAATGTATAAATAATATCATTGATTTACATTTCAATGGTCTAATGATCTGGTTGAAAAGCTGATTCCAAGTAAAATACAAGGTTCCAATCCTAACGTGTAATAATGTGTTGAGCTAATTTATACATGTGCATACTTGATTTATTTCGGGGTTATTAGACGTGGAAGAAAGCCAGGATGTCTCTTACTCTGGTTTATCCGCTCCACTGTATTTCCTGACCTCGGTTATTGAGATTAATGACACGTTGACGTGATCGGTATCATACACAGTTCAATATCCCAAATTCACTTTGAAATCCCACGGGCGAGTTCAGGCATATTAAGAGCGGGGGGTTCAGGGCGGGGACAACGTCTCAAGTTAGATGCGGAGTCTGGGGAACTACACGAGAATTTGAATAAAAACAGATGTTCCGAGACAAGACGTCTCCTGATTTAGATTAGGAATGAGGTCAAAACGGCTGCAATGCCTCGCAAGATAGTTATTCCGGTCCCCTATTTCCGGACGCGCACATGAACCCGGTGTTTTATTGTCAGACGACTTCGTAGAAGTGAAAGCTATAAATATTAATTAACATAGATGCCTTTCACTAATTGACTATGAAAGATAGCAAAACATTAGTTAATGCATATACCCGTCTTTGTGTATAGCCAGACTAATAGCGTCATTTAAATAAATCATGATGGTTGACATCCGTGGACAACTGCAGATGGGTCTCTTGTGTGATTCCGACTTTTAGTTCATAACCATCATTGTATACACTGTAAATAATTTTTATGTATTTTTACAGTAAATTGACTGGCAGAAAGTTGCCAGTAAAATGACTGCATTTTATCATTGACTTGTAAATTTACACCTAATCGGTAAATAAGATTTACAAACAGCATGTAAATTTACAGTGAGTGTAAAATAACGTCCATGTAAATTTACAGTGAGTGTAAAATAACGTCCATGTAAATTTACAGTGAGTGTAAAATAACTTCCATGTAAATTTACATTGCGCTCGAAAATAGAAAGTGAAGTATATTTACATTTACTGTAAATTGACACAGTGGTTGTAAATTTACCTCATAGTTATTTTACATTCACTGTAAATGTACACAGTGGTTGTAAATTTTACCTCAAAGTTATTTCACACCTACTGTAAATTTAGGTGGTGTTAAAATACAGTGATTTTACTGGCAACTTTCTGCCAGTCTTTTTACGGTAAAAATTATCAAGTGTATATTTATTTGAAATATACTTTGAAGGGAATGTGTTTGTCCCAACTCGGCTAAGTAGTCCTATGTTTGATCCTGGCAAACACATATAGTTTTGCGGACCTTTCAGCCGAGCATGCAAAACACCATTCGATAATGGAAAAAAATGACATAAAATTTGTTATAACGTCCTATTGTTCTGCTTCTTATAATGGAAAGAGAAGGCATTATACCATGCTATATGTCCCATACAACCTTGCGTATGGCATATCACTGTGTTTACACGCCAGTTAGGTACATTCAGATTTTGAATAAACTATTTCTCTAAAAAAGACTTATCTTACTGACTTAACAGTAAATATTTTTCGATATGTATTCGAAGGGGAATAATCGATTTGAACACTATTTGACGGTAAATTTACAATTTGTTGTAAAAATACTATTTCAAATGACATCTCTACTGCTGATATACACCTCACATAATGTAAACTAACATATGGTTGTATTTCTACATTACGTTTGATGTAATCTTACATTAGGCCAAAGAGGGAATGACAGGTATTGCCACTATTTTACAGTTAATTTACAATGGCATTTTTCTGTTAATATACAGCTCACATAAAGTAAACTAACACATGGTTGTATTTCTACATTAAGTTTGATGTAATCTTACATAAGCTTTGCATTCATGTGCATTTACATCGTATTAAATGTGAGTTAACAAATTATGTTATATTTCAAGTATACTTACAATTGTAAATATACATATAATTTTAACCGGTTAATATGGATCTTTTACGTGCATGCCAGTGTGTACACTAGATCTTGGTGTTTGGTCCCATCCGGGCGACTTGTCTTACCCTCTGCCCTGCATCACTGACAAGGGGGAATCACGTCGGAAAACCTGAATGAACTTCCTCAGCCAAAGCAGGGATCGAGCACCCGAACTCCAGGCTAGTGAGTCAGCTCCATAAATTATACACAAATCCTGCATTTAAACATGCTTGAATAGTAGAATTACCTATACAAAGCAGTCAAAGTACAACACACATGTACGTTAACAAACATAGTTGTACCAATACACCAATCTCGGGGGTTTTCTCAGTGTCCTCCGGTTTCCTTCCACTGCTAAAGACCATAAGTTAATCCCAAAATGACCTAGTTCATGTTGAATGGACGTTAAACCCTACTCTCCCTCTCTCTCTCTCTCTCTCTCTCTTCGTACGTAAAAATATCTTATTGGTGATATCTGAATAACATTTTCTTTAATAATTCATTGACCAGCGGCTTGAGACTGAAGCATTGTCAAATTTAAAAGTAAGAGGACAGTCTGTATAAATGTATTGAGAATAATGACAATTTTGTCTAAAAAATGAACTACAAGACGTGGCCAAATAAGGTATTTTTCAAAAAGGGATATAATGTTTCTTGAATAGTTAAAAAAAAAACACTCTAAACATTAGGGCTACAATATCGATAAATTCATCGGAGGAGGGGGGGGGGGGTTATTGTCCTTCACCATGCCCGAATAATGTTCTAATGGACAGTTTGAAGCAATAGTGACAGGAAGCGTAGCCTTAAAGGGTCTATCAATGTTAAAGTTCAAACGCGATGTAGAATTACACGTCCCTTGTAAATTGTACACAAATCAGGTATTTAAACATGTTTGAATAGTAGAATTACCCATAACAAGTAGTCAAGGTACAACATACATATACGTTAACAAACACAGTTTTATAAATACAGGTTACATGTAAAGAGAATACAGTTATAATATGTAAAACTACACTTTTATTGTTAATTTACCAATTTTCTTTTACAGTAATCCCACGTTACCTCACTATTACAGTAAATTTCCTGTGCAAAAACATGCAGTGGTATTTTTTACAGCGTTATGTAAAGTAAATTACATACTTTTCACTGTAATTTTACATTTATTTTTAACAGTGTATAGACCATCCGATATCAGCTTAAAGCAACCTGTCACATTTATTTTAATTCAGTTGGATACGCGGTAGGAAATGGACTCAAATGACTTTAACGTCCTACTAGGCTGCACCGACTGGGCTAATAATAATAAAATAAAACCAAGTACGAACAATCCAAACCATTAGTCAAAGTCCAATAAAAACGGTCGAGGCAAAATGGTGTAATCAGCAGATGGACTGGTCACCGTGTACAAAATACACGACAAACAGTGGTAACAGGTGTCCGGAAGAGTAAGCTTACCCTGCCTGGCGCCACACCCGCAGGCTTACACCACACCGTTTGCGATAAGGGATCTTTTGCCCTGACAGCGGCACTACGTCCTACTGTTATTTCGAATACCAACTTACCTAGACACGTTACCTAGAATTCTTTGTCCCATCCGAACGACTAGATAATATCCTTGCAAGGCCATTGCCAAGTAACAAGCGGGCTTAATACTCTTGGTTGAAACACCAATTGTGGGAAGGATATTGCTATTAGTTTAGGAGGGGTGGGGGAGTGGTTGAAGGTCTATCCGTGTACTTGTCAAGGAGTAGGGTCGCCTGTCCAGCCTCGTGGCTTTTTCTCCTGGTCGTTTAAGTTTTTCTCTCGCCACTAAAGATCATCATCTCTCTCTATCTCTTCTCTCCCCCCTCTCTCTCTCTCCCTCTTTCTCTCTTTCCCTTGGCAATATTTTAAAAGATAATCATGTTTAAAAAACAATATGCCGGGTTTCAAAGGTCATAAATGGCGAACGTCACGGCATGGTTATAAGTCTCGGAAGACCTTGACAGATTCTCATTTGCATACAAAAACGAGTTATAAATGTTTCCAAAAATCTTGCAAAAAGGTAAAAATATTGAAGGTTAATCAAATTCAGTGCAATATTCATCTGTTTATTATTAAATTAATCTAAAGTTGGCGATTCTATTTTTTGTGTTATTAAGAATGAAATATTGTGAACGCCCTTTTGTGCTGATTAATTCGGTGAGATATAAAAATTGATTTTAAAAATATAGAAAAGTACATTTGATGTATTTTCACGAAATCAATAACGTGGCCTGTAGGCCTATTAGAGTATAATTCAATAAAATGCTTCAATTTATTAAGTATAAAATGAAGATGAATTTCAACAATGTAATGTTTTTGTTTCTATTCTGACGAGAAGACATCTTGTCAGTGACATTAACACCTTTCTTGTCAAATTATTATTGGGGCCAACAATACGTGTAGCTGTTCATCTAATTAATAGTCCATTCACGAAAACCGCACAGTTGAATACCGAATCATAGCGTATGGATGGCTGAATGATGTGTTTAAGATCATATGGTCTTTCACTGAGTCACGTGGCATGGTTATGATTCATAACTTGAACGTGACAAAGAGTAGGGTGACCTGTCGATCTTTGTGGGTTTTCTCCCACTACTAAAGACCCGAGCGCGCTAGCCTCTCTTAAAAACTGCTGACTAGCTCATTAAACAGCTTACGCTCACTGACTGACTAGCTCACTGACTAGATTTACTAAGGCTCACTGACTAGCTTATTAAACTTCTAGCGTTCACTGACTAGCTTATTAAACTGCTAACGCCTAGATAAAACTGTAGATGCTATATCGGATATGGGTAAATCCAGTCAGCGTCACCTGTAATATTCTCGGAAATCTTTCTATAGGTCTCTGTTTAATCCGACTGAATCTAAGTCGGACAAAGTAACAAGAACTAACGTTAATGACAAAAGGAAAATGTTTGGTGGTCTGCATCCAAACTGTACAGATTATGGTTCCTGATGGTTGATAAAATAATAATCAATTGGTGACAAATCATTGACCTGTAATAACCCACTCCCCTCCGGCGCTTTTACCTACCAACGGTTACCCCAATTCCTTGATACTACGACCTATCTATATCGAACTTCACCTGTCTCGAATTCGACCTGTATATCACTCCAGGCCCACTCGGGCTTTCGCACCAAAGGTTATTCGATATCATTAAATTATTAAATCCCCGTTTACAGTCGACTACAATAAAAACACATTAACCTATGACGTATTTCACGTAATTTAATACGTTTTATTTTGCGCCTACTGTTGCAATGTGATAACATAGACGCTGATCAGCAGAAGATAATCGACAACATCATATATTCAACTTGTGATTAGTGTTTATCGGAGGCGTATCCATACGGCTGGGTGGACAGGCGGCATGGACGCTCCCCTGCATATTTTGTTCTTTCTTACTTTCTTCGAAGTAATGTCGGAAAAAAAACAAAAAAACACCGTCGCTATTTTGGATTGGCTCCATTTTAATCTTGTGCACCGAAATGAACAGAATTATTGTGAAATGAAATGAAATGGGGTTTAACGTGCTACTGTTCTGTTCCGACTGGCCTAATGAAGGCGTGCATACGTCATACTGGGGGCTATGAGGGAAATTTGACCCAGACATGGGCACTACGCCATACTCTCAAGAGATCTTTTATGTGCACGCTAATTAATGTGTACACGGGACCTCAGTTTTTCTTCCCATCCGAACGGCTAAACAGCTGTACTTGTCAGTCCCCCCTTCCTGTATCACTGACCGCAGGCATAGTGAGCCAGCAACTCACCCAGTTAGACACCGTGACCTCCAAGAAATATTGTAGCAGAGGTTCTCTGGTTTTATCAAATTCGGGACGGGAGTCATCCCACGGATGTCAAACTTTGCGTTATCTCCACCTTCGCCCCCCCCCCTTCCTCACTGCTCCAATTCCTGGATACGCCCATGCTTATATAGGAATCTTCTATTTTTCAGATTTTGATTAAAATCCCGTCCAGATATCAGAGGGTACATCGGCTGGGCACGCGACGGATAGAGAACACAGATATAGCATTTTTATAAAACAGAGATTAAAAAGGTGTGTTTTTACAAGATGTGGTTGTCGCTAACATGGCCACAGTCTATTGAAGTAGAAATAAATATGGCCGATCATTACGCAGATAGGAACTCATCAACAACTGTATTTCATTCACACGTAAGTGCTAAAATATGTAAATAGTTGGTAGATACTTAGACAATAAGCACAGCGACTTCCGCTATTTGTTTAACAGCGCAGTTATCTGGGGGAAAATACCGCTAAAATTGTCTTTCAAAAACATCCATTGCCATTTATCATGGAAAGATAATCACGATCTTCTTTATTAAGAAATGACAGCTCTGGCTGAAGCCGACATTTATTAAGTAATCATGAAACAGTGTCTTGTTTAATCTGAAAGTTTTAATTATATTATTGATAGATTTAAAATGATAATCATCATGATGAGCGAGAAGCCAAACTAATCAACAAGAAAATGAACGATTCTTCTGGTCAGTCGCTATACAAATCTCATGGATTGTTCGCGGAAAAGGCCAACTGAGTTCAGATCGTTTGTAATTGGTCATTCTGACAGACGCAACACCTCTGGTCATAACTGGGTTAATTAGACTTTGTATTGGGCAAGAACGAGGGAACCAATTGTGTCGTCTTGTTGCTTGTCTAGACGATCTTTCATCGTTATGCTTGTTGTGTATTTACGGCGGAATAATTCCCGTTTCCCCCGAGAATTTCTTCCTGATTAAAAAATGTGCTACACTCATTAAGTCGGAAACTATTTAGGGAATAGAATATACCACAGAATATCTGGTATGGATAGTCCTTAGATGAAAAAAAATTGAAAAAATGAGGAAATCATAGCTCAATAGGTCTTAGAATCAGCGTAATCTCCGAGGATTCGAGAAACACATTAGGTCTTGGAATCAGCGTAATCTCCGAGGGTTCGAGAAACACATTAGCGGTACCATGGTGAAGACAGATTTGCCCGTCTCTTTAGGTTTAGGAGGCGTTGCTTGGGTAATTACCAACTTAAATAGCTCATTATACAATGCACACTCCATACCATTAGGTAATTAGTCTGACTGAGGTATTTTCATGTATTATATGTTTTCTTGTCGGTCTGGCATGACTAGTAATCTACACAATAGCTTAAAGCCCCAATAACACTCTTGTTGTAACTGAAAAATATGTCCCAATCTTCATTCTGGTCAACAAATCGTATTATTTTAGAATATTCTAATTAAATGATGATATAAATTTCATCTTAACACACCTAATTTAAAAAATTGGAAAAATTCAACCAATTGATTTGAAAAGTCTAACGTAAACCTTTTCAAATGTGACTTGGATTTTAAAATATTTTCGAACCCTCTGGACAAGTTAAATAGGTTGTAATGGATAATTTACACAACAGGTAGGACATTTAAACATCTAGTAATTAGAATAAGGGTGTTATTTATTTTCTGGAGCTACCAAGCCAGCAAGAATGTTATTGTCCCTTTAAGATTAAATAATATAGGGCGTAACCTAATGACGAAATGCGTAGATTGTCCAGAAACAATCATTGGGTCCGTTTTGGAAATGAAATGAAATGGAGTTTAACGTCCTACTCTTTTGCACCTAACCAGAGCTAATGGAAGACGGGCATACGCCATACAGTGTACTATGAGGGAAATTTTGTGCCCAGGCAGCGGCGCTACGGCCTACGCTTATATCGAATTCCAACTGCCAAGGGATCTTTTACGTGCACTCCAATGTGTGCATGGGACCTCGGTTTTTTGTCCCATCCGCACGACTAGGAAACTGCCCTTGTCAGGCCCTCCTTCTGCATCACTGACAAGGAAAAATCACGCCGGAAAATCGAGATGAACTCTCTCGGCCAATGCAGGGATCGAACACCCGACCCCCAGAGTAGCGAACCAGCACCTTATCCCCTTAGCCACCGTGACCCCCCGATCGGTTTTGGTGCTATGGTATTATATCAATACAATGATGGTTAAAATCATTCTAGGGTGTAGGATAATAACGAAATGTGTATTCTCGAGAAGAAAGGGATTGAATTTGATGTAAGAGTAGGTCGAAGCGTCGCTGTTTAGAAAAACACACTCATAAAACAATGTCCGCCTTGATAAGCCCAGTCGGAGCCAGGGGCGGATACAGGGGGGGGGGTCCAAAACCCCCCTGCTCAACTACATGAAAAAAATAATGCCTTGCATCAATGAAATTACATCACAAAGTGATCCTACATCAATGTAAAACGATTTCTCTGTTTAAAAAGCTCAATTTGTATGTATGCCTATATGTAATTTAGAGATGATGATGGCAGATTTCCGTAACCGAAACCTGGCGAACCCCCTCCTGCAAAAATTCTTGGATCCGCCCCTGGGAGCAGAACGTTAAACCCCATTTCATTTCACAATAAATTGTCTTTCAAACCCATTTTGAATTAACATTTTCTGTCAGTTTTTGGTTAATATTCTTGATGTTAGGTTGTTTACGTTGAAATGTAAGGCCAATAGTATGCTACTTTTAGTTTGTGTATCTCAAGATTGCCAAGTTGAACCTCACACATGCTTTTGGACAAGTTAAGTGTTCATATGATTCTCCATCTGTGGTAGAAGCATTCAAAACAACAAAAATATTATTTGGGAGAATTAAGAGTCGGTGAATGAGGCGAGTACGGTAGTCGCGCATTAGAGGTAGATACACTCAGATATGTGGACTCAGACTAGCAATTATTTGCCCATTGACTTCAATGTTAAATGGCTGTAGAGAGAGAAAAGGGGTTTAACATCCACTCGACACAAACTATGTCATTTCGGGACTAACATATGGTTTAATTTTATTTCAATAATTCGCTTGCGCGTATGGATCTTAAGCGGTGGGAGGAAACCGGAGTACCCGAAGAAAACCCACGAGGTTGGACAGGCGACCCTACTCCTTGCCACGTACAACCAGGGATGTTAAATGGTTGTAACATCACAGGCTGTGGCTTTTTGCTCAATATTCCGTTAGTTCCAATCTTTATAGGTAGACAGGGGGCGGCATTCGGCACTCTCTTGGTTATAATTGTTTTAGGTGTTGATCGTTTAGATTTATGCTGCCGACTGGTGTCAAATCTGACTTTCGACGCAATGATTGCTCTGCACAAAGACACTTTACACCCTGTATCTCTCCGCTATTATATCACCAGTATTAACTGTCACCTTTCGCAATAAATAAGTCAAGTTCCGCTATGCCTAACACAACACCGTGGGTTCCAGCGAGATTCTCCAAGTTTCGGCCATGAACGTCTGATTCCGGTGACACCAAAATGATAGAACTTTCAACAAGTAGCGAATTATTACTCTTCATTGACCAAACTACAGATGTTATCTTCATTAAAGGAGCTATAGCAGCTTATAGAACAGGAATCGTAATATAAATCAAGCTAGAGACCCAATAAACACAAACTGGGGAGATTAACCAACAAAATAGGATTAAACTTAAGTCATATAATTTCATTCGAAATATCATGTAAACTCTTTAGAAACATCACAGCAGTAATATGCTAGCCGCGGATCTAATAATGGGCTTTTATCCTCAGCATAGAAATATACCTCTAATCCCGAACAGGCGAATGAATTTTAATCAGAGGAGATAAAGTGGATTGCGTCTTTTTCGTTTTTTTAAAATCACGATTCCAATGGCGCCTGCCCAATTTACATAATCTGCAGACAGTGTGTAACATGGTTAATTGTCTCAGTTAATTAGTGAATTCTATTGTTAACCAGTATATAACTCAATCTTCATCTCTCAACATTCCAACGTCGCAGTTCTTTTATTTGATTTCATGTAGACTTTTCTCCGAATTAAAGCGGATTATTGCGCCTTATAAAATCCTATTACAGTTTAATTACGCCTTTAAACACCGGAACCGTTAATGTGGACGTTTATTTCTGCCCTTTTGTATATTGTGTTCTCCTTTTTTTGTTTACACATATCCCGGTTTTTCTATGACAATTAGTTTAAACTATTTAACATGTGGCGGATTTTTTGTTTACTCGAATGATTTTGGGATTAATTGATAGAAGAGAGAGAGATAGAGAGAGAGAGAGAGAGACAGAGGGGGGCAGAGAGAGAGAGAGATTTAACGTTCTCTCGACACCAACCACGTCATTTCGGGACTAATATGGTTCACTTTTATTTCCATAAATCGCTTGCGCCTAGGGTCCTTAGCAGTGGGATGATTCCGGAGAAGGCCTACTAGTAGTACTAGGTTTGCATGGCGGCCCTACTCCTTGTCACGTACAATCGGGAAATCGAAACCACGCCAGATGACTCAGTGACGAAATGTAACAAAGTTGTCTATACCTTTCATAAACTGAACATTCATTTAGGTGCAAAGAACTGTATGACTTCTGTTAGTTTTGATATATAATTATAGTGGACGTTTCTTAACTCTCTAAACTTATTTAAGGCAAGATCTTATTAACTTTATAATTTATTCAATATGTTATTTACAAGCTACATATGATCTGTGCAAACACGCGACAGAACCGCCTTGATATACAGTAGTTTACCCGTAGACAACCAGAGAGAAAGTGAGAGAGCAGACGACGAGACGACAGAGACCGACGTATGGACTCGCCCAACTGCTGCATTGGCGGCGGTGTAGAATGGTAGATTCATTATGGTTAGATGTGTTCCTGTCGTAGTAATTGTTCCAGTATAGTAATAATACTAGTTCCTGTAATGTTGATATAGGCCTATCTTTGTACCTGTTTTAAATTATGTTCCCGTTGTAAATAAACTATATATTTACGAAGCTGACTGTAATAACTAAAATACTGTTACGAGACCTTATGATACAACGCGCTAACCATTCGGCTTTCATGTAATACTCTACATTTTTCTTCGGTAATTTCGACTGGTCTCGGTCCCGCTCAGATTCTTCGATAGACAGTATCATTGCGAAAACCAAGTCGCGCGCTTTGCAACTCAAATGTCTAGCTGTGATAATCGAGTTGCAAAGTTCAGGGTTCGTTCAATGTCGAGGTTGATGGAACTTTTTGACTTTCGACTGTAAACGAATGTATTCCTTTATGTGTTTGTATCACGTGTCTGTGGTAAAGGGAGATAACTATCTGGAAATTTCAGGGTAACCTAGCAACGGTTAGATGTTGTAAAACTCGCAGCCACTGCTTCAGGAACATGTCCGTATATAGAGAGTGTCTCAACTGAAAAAAAGGGAATAAAATGACCTTTGTGACCCACTATTATCGTATGCAGAACTTTGCTTTTTTTCTAGGATATCCTTTATTTTATATTTGTTTCAGACTGAGTAACAAAATGGCGACTATGGCCGCAAAACTTTAATTTCTTTCGTTTTCATTGACACAATTGGTCTGAAGGTGTTCAAGAGAACTGAAAACGTAAGACAAAACCATGTGTTTGCTTGCTTCTGCAACGTAGTATATATATTTATATATAAGCTTTCGATCATACTCTTTGCTTTTGCCACTTTGATTGAATAATATCCATATGACTAAAAAAGGATTCCATTATTTCATCTAACACCGCATCCGTCCAGTCGTTAGCCGAGCCAAATCTAAAAAAATCCCGAGTTTTATTAAAAGACATCGGAGAGATTACTGAACTACCAAGTCGCTATGATTAGTAAATTCTGAAATATTAATATGGCGGTAGAAACATAACAAGTGAATAAAAAAGAAAAACGTCATGCGCAGATCTCAGTCGCACATTAGAGGTAGACAAAGTATAAGAAGAAGACTTTCGTGGTATTGACACGGCTCCGACAAGGTCAAATTTAATCATACTTAAAGTTTCTCCATTATTCTTTTCATACACGTAATCCTCATTTTATGATCCAGCTTAAAGAATAACCATTATCGCGACTTTCTTTTGTAAGCTTCGTGGAACATAAATGACAATCACACCACGGTAATGACCGCCTTTCTATAAACGTTTATTTTCAGAAAAATTAGCATGGCTGAACGAAAGGAGTTATATAAACTTGAAGTTTATGTCTGTGGTGAGATTGGTCATCCATATTGTCTACCAGGAAAGTAACAAATTACCGAAGACTACGGCTAGAGGTTTATCATAAGTGCAGGGAGACCGCACCACACACAGACAAAACCGAAAAGACAAACCCCCAACAAGATACAAACTACTTCGAGTAATCTCTGTCAGGAATGACCACCATATCCAAACATTAGTATATTGTTTTGTAATGTGGTCCTACTCGCTTTCACTGGACCCTTCCCCTCTGGATCCACGCCTGTTACAGCGTCTGATTCTCGTCATTAACAGTAGGGGGAGGGGCGACTGGTTGACGCATGTGCAGCAGATGGTTTGTCATTGAGTTAAGTGGTTTCGAATTCCCGCTTGTACGTGAGAAGGAGTGGGGTTGCCTGTCCAACGCCGTGGATTTTCTCCGGGTCCTCCGGTTTCCTCCCACTGCTAAAGACCTCTACGTGCAAGGGAATTATTTGAATACATTCGAACCACATGTTAGTCCCGAAAATTACCTAATTTGTGTCCATTTTATCTCTCTCTTTCCCAAATGATCATTATCCTAAGGTTTGATGAAAAAGATCCGTCAAAAACTGTTTATTACTGAGAGACGTTTCGACTAGGATATTCGTAGTCTGTGTCAAGTTTGAAACAATATTATTCCAGGGCCATAACGTTGCATACTTCAACCCACTTTTCCTTACGGCACCCTCGGAAATCTGGGACTGTCCCTGGTAAGGAACACAAATGTTTACTAGATCACCCAGTGCTAATGGATGCGTTAGGAAATTCAAGGAGAAATGTTTTAGAAGCTACGAATGAAAATTTAATCTGCTTACTCAACAACCAAGTTTTGAAAAAATAAACATTTTTACGGAAATGACATTCAAAATATATTCCTATAGTTGTCTTCAAGTGACATTTTACAAAATTCCCAGCTGCCTTTCAAATAGAAACATTAGTTAGATAACCCCACGGCTAGACAAATATATGACATGAACTAAAATATTAATATGGCTTGAACTTTACATGCTATTTTAAATGATAAATCCATAGTTGTATAAGTAGATCTAAACAATCGCATCTTCTCATACAATAACTGATGCAATGACGTCAACACGACACCGAAGGAATTTAATCTTTTGCTGCTATCAGTTTGCAATTAAATTACGAGACTGCAGTTGCTTGTCTGGTTCGTTATCATAATTAAGTAAGTTTACACGTGTTTATAAAGAAACTTACAGAATGTTTATAATAATACAGTACAGTCGAATTATTTAAATACAATTGGGCATATGCCATGCGGTGTGCTACGAGTTAAATTTCGCAGCAAACTCTTCACTGAACTCAAATCAATCTGATCAAAACACAGATCTATATTTCGTTCCGTTTTTTTATACTTTCGATGGCCTACACATTTGATAAACCAATCAGCATTGATGTTTCTGGTGGATTACCTACAGTTCCGTGCAAAACACGTCTTAAGCTTGCCGTAACAGACCGTTTCATTGGCTAATCACTCACCTTATCCAATGGTACCAATTCTTAGTGTAGTAAAGAGAAGTAAAACAAAATTTTGAACTAAAAACGAAACGAAATAGGATCCGTGTTTTACTCAGATTGAATTCAAATTGTCAATCGTTCGTTTACGTGCACACCCGCGCGTCCTCGGTTTTTCGTTCCATCCGAAGTATGTATGTTTCTTACAAGGCCTTCCAGTAAGGGCAAATATGGGTAGACAATTCCAGAACTCTCTCGACCAATACTAGATCAACCCATGAACCTCCCGATTAGTGTGCCAGCGTCTTATTTACTGAACCACCGCGACCCCCGTTTAGGCGGGGAGGGAGGGACAACGTGTTACTCCAAACAAATTGAAAAATAAACCAATGCAGCTTGGTTCGATGATATATAATTCAATGTGGTGGTCTTCAGGAAATTTCGTATCGATTCTGTTTTAGTGGTGGGTGATTAACTTTTTTTTTTTATAAATTTTCAAACCTAAAATGGTTATAGAGGCGAAATGTATCGAAAAGAAATTGGCAGCAACTTTTTAAAAAAAAGAAAGACCGGCACCTCGTACGAAATACAACAGGATTTCGGGTTAGGGTTAAGGTTAGCGCTGGCCCTGTTTATATCTCGTGACCTTGACGAAATCAGCAGGTGGCCTTAATATTTAGGTCCAACCCCAGCCTTTTGGGGGGGGGGGGGGATGGTTAGCATGTTCGTACTGTATCATAAAGCCTGTCATTGAATCAACTGGCGTGGTTTCGAATCCCCGGTTGTACGTGGCAAGGGGTAGGGTCGCCAGTCCAGCCTTGTGGTTTTTCTCTGGGTCCCCCGGTTGCCTCCCGCTGCTAAAGACCCCTACGCGCAAGCCAATTGAAATATGCTAGTCCCGAAATGACCTAGTTTGTGTCGAGTGGACGTTAAACTCTATCTCATCAATTGTGGCTGTTCTAGCTACTGTTTTATGACATGTTTTGTAATGCCACCGACTGCCTATTTAAAACAGAACGCCATAATTCCAATCAGGATTTTAATAATAAAAACATACCTTAATGATTGTACGGATATGTATATTATCTTTAATTAGCGATTAATACGTAACTGCGTTTATAAGTATCCCAAGTCCTCCTCGAGTTACTTATAGCAAACATTTATAATAATGATCCTGAAAAATACATGTTCATACAATCTTTATACAGGTCGTATTTTATTAATCTATACAAACTGAACACTATGATTATTAGAGGTCGTCTTTAGAAGGTGGTCTATTGATAATGTTGGACAATACGTTGACTCTTGCCAAGCTCCCCTTCCCCAACTGACAAGGGGGTAACCAAACCATATCAGGATATCGCAATGAACTTCAACGGCCAACAACAGAACAAAATCCGAGATCACATAGTTAGTGAATTAACGTCTCACTCATTAATCCACTGCGGCTCCCTAATGTTAGGCTGGTCCGCAGTTCTGGTAATGTCTGGCTAGACTATTGCCTATAGAAAAGGGGTTCGTCTAATAATCCCAGATTGGATGGTTAACTCAATCTGATTAATATACAGATCTTTATTTCGTTTCGTTTATTTTATACTTTCGATTGCCTCTACTACGCGAAGGCATGGGAGAACGCTAGATCGGAGACGGTCCTACGCAAATTGTGACGTCATATGTGAATTGTGGGTTAGGGTAAGGGTTAGGCTTGATCATGGGTTAGGGTTAGGGCTAGCCCTGTTTACATCTCGGGATTTTGACCAAATCAACAGGTCCTAGCCCTTACCCTAACCCTAACCCATAATCTATATATGACGTCATATGTGCTAAAATGCGTAGGACCGTCTCCGATCTAGCGTTCTCCGAAGACATGACCAGTTATATTTGGCGGTAGCTACAGGGGTCATAGTGCGACTTTTGATTCTATGACGGCAGACATTTGATTAACCAATCGCTGCAACTGACCATTTCATTGACTAATACCCACATCAGCCAGAAGAGTCTTATATAACAACTCTTCCAGATCCTAGTGTAGTAAAGATAAGTAAAACGAAATTTTGAACTATATAAAAACGAAACGAACTAGAAATACGTTTTAATCAGATTACAATAGACTAGAGTACAGATGGATTTTTAGCGTTTTTTAAAATTCCATCTGGCGAATATCACCTAGTCAAGTGAATGTACGACAAAGGGGGCAGTGAATAAGTAGTGTAACATGAATATAAACCAGAAGGAGCAATGAACACGAAGCAGTGAACAAGCAGTGTCACATGAGGATACTTCAGAAGGAACAATGGACAAGTGGTGTCAATGAAGATACTCCAAACCGAGCAATGGACAAGTGGTGTCAATGAAGATACTCCAGACCGAGCAATGGTCAAGTAGTGACACCATGAAGATACTTCAGAAGGAGCAGCGAATAAGTAATGCCACCGGGTAGATGCTCCAGTGTTAATGGGCCACATACCAAGAAGATGCATCAAAATGGACAATAAACCAGTATTGGCGCCTTGAAGGTAACTCCAGGAGGGAATCTGTAACCATATTGTTACCATGATGGTAACTTGAATTGGAACAGTGAGACCAGCACAGTGGAGATAGCTCCAGGAGAAATATTCAAGATACTCCAGAAGCATGAGCTTATATGGATGGGGTTTCCAAACTCTGTTTAATGTGACGTATATAGCTTTAAAGACACAAACAATATACCAAAGTAATCGTGTCCTTAATAAGGTCTCCTCTTTGTACCAGAAAACCTCCAAATAAACAAAATGTTATAAATCATTTGCTTTCAGACGAAACCCTACTAAAACTCTTTTTACAGTAAAAAGGTTAATGGTAAAGCCTAACGGGCTGTTAATACATCTTGTAGAATTCTTTATCTCTTCCTGATATTAATAGAGTCTTTATACAATGTACTATGCGACAGATCAAAGGTTTTTTATGAAGAAAGCGCGGTGTTAAAATAATATCTTCAGGGTTATTGTATCAGACGACTTATCTTTTACCAAACTTATCAATCCCACCAACTTTTCCATAAACAAATTAATAGAAGCGACATATTTTACGGTCTTATAGCTTTTAGACTGAAGTAGATTATTTCTAAAACATTTTCATAAACCGCTTCAATATAACAAAAGAATTTACCCTTTCCTACATACAGATCAATGCTTTGAAGAAATTTTAGGTTCAAAGAGATTCCATTTTCAAAATCCTCCTGTTCATTATTAAATTTTGTTTGAAATATTTAACAAAGCGTTTTCCTTTGTTCAGATCAGATTTATAAGCTTTGTGTTATGTATTTTAAGCGACTAGGGATAAGATGTGTTATGGTGTCGTTACTATAAACTAGTATATCGTCAACAATATATTGGTGTTGGGGGGAGGAGAAAGTAACTGGTGATTATTTTCAAGGGGAGGGTCTGACACAAGGTGCAGCGTCCAGTTATACAGAAGAAACGTACAACCGAGGTTCCGTGCATATGCTGACCTGTGCGTACACCGAGATTGATGACAGACCGACCCCGAACACCATTAGTCTGGTCGGTACAGTAGAATAGTACGTTAAAACTCATCTCATTTTACTATCAACATTTTTCAAAACCAATAGTAAAAGCATTCATTTAATGGGATATAAAACTTCACCGACTATCCATCCAAATGCAACGGGCGTACTGGAGATGAAATGATTAATTGATACCAATGATTTAAAGGTCCACCTCTGGCTTGCGGTTGTGGTTTCAACTGGTGTGAGCGTATGTGGCTCGGAGACCGGGGCGCCATCTCAACCTCGTGGGTTTACTGCGGGTACTCCGATTTCCTCCCTCTGGCTTGCGGTTGTTGTTTCAACTGGTGTGAGCGTATGTGGCTTGGAGACCGGGGCCCCATCTCAACCTCGTGGGTTTACTGCGGGTACTCCGATTTCCTTTCACACGAAAGATAATAAAAAAGAAAATCAGACAACTTGTCTGCGATATCACCTTCGGTGGAAGCGGACGTTAAACACCAAGAACAACAACAGCAAGTTACCACATACCCTGCTTCGTGTACGACATATGCCTGATACAGTATTCAAAATGATTCTATACAAATAACCACATACCCTGCTTCGTGTACGACACCCATGCCTGTTAGAGTATTTATAATGGTGGTTCTATGGAGGCGACCGCCTACCCTACTTCGTGAACCACACTCGTATCTGATAGAGTATTTACAATGATGGTTGTAGGGAGGCGACCGTATACCCTACTTCGTGAACCACACTCGTATCTGATAGAGTATTGAGAATGGTGGTTCGAGGGAGGTAACCACATATACTGCTCTGAGTTTGCTTCGCCGCCTCCACTACAAAAGTGTCTGGTTTCCATGTTTGTTTTTGCGATCTATTAATCTGTATAGATTCCTCTTCAACTGCCTGAAGCTATACTTGTTTTGGTTAATGATTCTCAGAATTAGCAAAGAAAAGCGTCTAGTTGTTCGGATGGGACGAAAAACGGAACCCCTTTGCACATATTAATGCACGTAAATTCGAGTAGAATAGTCTGTATGTCCGGGTAATAGTTCCCTCACAGCACACTGTATGGCGTATACCCGTCTTCATTAGTCTAGTCGGAGCAGAACAATACGACGTTATTAAACCCTCATTTCATTGAGGGGGGGGGGGGGGGCTAGTGCCGCGCTTCGACCTCTAGCTGGCCAGTCACCTCTGGCTTGCGGCTGTGGTTTCAATCCCTGGTGTGAGCGTATGTGGCATGGGGATAGGGGCGCCTTCTCAACCTCGTGGGTTTCCTCCAGGCACTTCGATTTTTCCCACTGCTAAAGACCCCTACGCGTAAGCGAATTATTGAAATAAAATTAAAAACCATATGTTAGTCCCGAAATGACCTAGTTTGTGTCGAGTGGACGTTAATCCCCATTTCTCTCTCTCTCTCTTTCTCTCTCTCATTTCGTTGCATTTCATTGTCTCTTAGAATTAAATATTGAAAAACAACGCAGTTATAATCTAGACATATTTAAGTATTCGATCTTATGTTATAGCCGAATCAGACGTGCTTATATTAGGCTCTAACCAGGTGTCGTCCTTCCTTGTCGCGGACTCGAGTGGGGGGATTTTTATTTGCTGTTAAAGACCACTTCAGCGAAAAGATTAATGGTAATGTTTTGGTTGGTCCGCTTACAGTAATAATTGTTACTTTATATTCAAATAGTGTAATAATGGATAATCAAATAAAGGGAATTCCGTATCACATTTTTACCACAATGTGCGGCAATTGATCGGCTATTAAATTATCGACAAATCAATACACACCACGTCGCTTGAAAGTGGAAGGGAAAAAAGAAGACGAATAGACGAAAACTTCATTTATGTAATTGGACAATTGGGGTTCCAAATGCATTGTAAATCTTGTGGAAATACAAGAACTTGAAAGACCTTTGACATTATGGAGCACTGATAATTGACCACAGTATGCTAACGGTTATCATGGCGGCATAGATTTACAGTCGGAATTAGAATATGCAAATAACTTTAGCTATGCAAGGGTTGTCGATATGTCTGATGCCATTTAGTTTAACTGACTGGCAGTGATGGTCGTCGAGGGCTGCCGCGATGTGGGAATGAGTTGGGGTGGGTGGGGTCTTCATGCTTATTCTATCAGTTCTGAGACAAGAGACGGCTTATTCCATTGAAAACTGGATTGTAGTTTAATGAGGCTTGCTGGGGGAGTGTGCACGGAGGGAAGAGATGGGGCGGGTCTTCAGATGTTTATGGGGCACGAAGCGGTTAACCCATTATTCGGGATGGGGAGGGTTAAGTGAGGGGTGTTTATAAGACGGGGTTGGAAGGGAAATTAAATTTCATTCAGAACACATTAGTTTAGGTCGTGGTCGGTGAGATGGGGCGGAGAGAGAGAGAGAGAAATTGAGTTTAACGTCCACTCGAAACAAACTAGGTCATTTCGGGACTAACATATGGTTCAGTTTTATTTCAATAATTCGCATGCGCGTAGGGATCTTTAGCAGTGGGAGGAAATCGTAGGTCCCAGGGAAAACCCACGGGGTTGGACAATTGAATCAATGACAGACCTTATGATACAGCGCGGGCGTGCTAACCATTCAGCCACTGACGCCCCTCCCCTCTCCTCTGATTCTCTGAGTTTGGGTGGAAGGAGGGAGTTGTAGGCGTCTTTCTGTTTATAGACTAGTTGTACGAAACGGAGGGGGTGGGGGGCAGACCCCACGGGGGGCGAATTATTAGCGTAGTTTAAATGGCCTATAATGGACTTGATATGCTTTAAGAAGAGGAAGTATAGTCGCTATCAACATACATGGTATATCTGACAATAATGCAGTCCTTAAATAGACTCTATCGTGATCTATACGTAAATTGGATTCCACCAACAACTAAACCTTTCGTCAAACCGCGACTCTTACATAAGACTAAAATACCCATACAAAAAATACCATTCCATTAAGTTTCCAGCCATTACTGAAAGACATGAACATTGAAGCAAGCTGGTTGTGGTTGATTTTATCATTGACATCCCACACACGCACGCAGTAAATGAAGATTACGAATGAAACCTCACATGTGCATGGTCTGGGTTAAACAAGATTACGCTGACGGTATTAAGCTCTGGTGAAACTAATGCCAACCAACGTATGACGTAATGAGAGAATGACAGTTCTATTCGTGACTGATATGTCATGGACATATCATCAATATTCACACTGGATATTATTCTCTTCCAAATTTATAAACAGCGAGAAATATTTCGCAGACGAATGATAAACGAAAACTATCCAGTCGAGCATTTAAAGGATGCAGTCCATGATATTACAGGACAACAAATAAATAGATTTAAAGCGATAATTTCATTTTTTCGAAAAAAGTCAGAACATAATTATTTCTTTGTCTTTTGCTTAATAAGTTGTCAACTCACTATTATACGATCATAGGCATTATCTCTTACTCTTATAAATCATTAACACCGAAAATAATAACACAATTCCCCTCTTGTTTTTTTTTTTATTCTCCCCATGCATTATCTATCTTCAAAGTTTGAATTTGAAGTGGAAAACGACATTTTTGCCAATTTCTCTGCTGGCAATAGTGAATTATAGGATTATTCTTTAACAGGGTAGGGCTGTTTATAGGTACTATTTATTTCAAGGCTTTATTTTGATACATTTTAAAAATTTAACTTAAAAATATGAAATTACCGCTTTAAGTATGTAAATAAAGCACCAAAATATGTGTGTGAAATAGCTTTACTTAAAGATACATTATGGGATATTAGATAAAGAGCTGACAGTTCTCACTAAAAGAAACAAATGCCTGCAATTGGCAGCTTTAGCTCTTGCATAATGTATACTTACATTTCTTGCCAACACTGGGATGATAACATAACATGTCCACTCGAACATACGTCATGCAGTGTGCTACGGTGAAAATAAAACACTCCATTTAACATTTCATTTCATTAAAGATTCATTATGTGAGATAAGATAAAGAGTTGGCAGTTCTCACTATAATAGTGAAAAACTAGATAGTGTGAAGGTAATTTGCTGAAAATTTCAGTCAAATTGATGCACTATGGGCCGCGACTGCATAGTCTCGATTATCCACTTTTTTGATACAATTACCAATGGCCGTTAAGCGGCATATAAGAATTTAATCCAGCCAACATCGAAGGCTAGCCTTGACATCGAGAGTTTATTATGGTCTGGATAAGTTAATTAATGTCTAATTGATAATTTAGATAACGTTTCAGGCCTAACGAAAGACTGCAATAAGCAGATTTAGCTCTTGCATAATGCGTGTTTAAACATGCATTATACAAGAGGTAAATCTGCCAATTGCAAATCTTTCATTAGGCCTGAAATGTTTTCTAAATTATTAATTAGATATTAATTAACTTATCCAGACCATAATCAACTCTCGATGTCAACGTTAGTCAGCAATATTTACCGGATTAGAAACCGGTCTGCCGCTGCTAATTTATTTAAGAAATGGATAATCATGACTATGTTTTTAATGTACCGACTTAGTAATGATGATGGAGGCCAGGCCCAAAATTCAGTCGCTAAGTTCTTGGTTCAAGGTGGATCAATTTGAAATTTTAAGCCAATTCCCTTTACAGTATTTAGTTTTTAACTATAATAGTGAGAACTGCCAGCTCTTTATGTAATCACCCATAATATATCTTTCAACGTTTGAGTCGTCAACTACTATACATTATGTTTCCCCGCGTGGGAGGAATCGGGTCTAGCAACACCTGTCCTCAACGTTTGACCGTTCAAATAATATGTACTCTATAACGCGCGCCATAAAATGTGTCATAAAATACCGAACCCGATTGTCTGGTATTTTAACTACAGATACAACCAGCCTTGATATTCACCAACAATTAATTACTCACAATCGACGCTTAATCAAACTATAGGTCATTTTTATTCAAACTCAACTCCTGTAGCCTAGATTCAATCCACCTCTTAAACTACGTAATCTCTAAGACGACATTACATAGCCCTATAAGAATATAAAAATCGATCGGAGAAGGCTGAAAATATCATCTTGTTACAACACACTCGCTACTTGTAAAAAAATAAAAATTAATTTACAGTAAAAGAGAGGATTGAAACCTAATGTAACCATGACAGTGAAGAGGGAAGTTTTTGAACCGTCCATCACCGTTATTAAGTTGTTGTTCTGAATGCGCTAGTGGGTCTACTTCAAATATGGTTGAACAGTGCAGAGGGTATCGCATCGCCCATTTAATTGTTAATTCCGTTTTTGTTATGTCGTTGAATCATTATTTATATTTTTTTTTATGTCCAATAAAGAGGCATTTCCGTTTTTCAGGAAATTTACTGTCAAATAGTGGTCACATGGGATGCTCTACCTTATAGGTTTTTGTTTTTCGTGTAGTGCGGTCCTCCTGCACTTACTATTAGACCACATATCGGATTTACTGTATCTAATTGGCTGATAAAGAAAGTCATTTGTCATACTTTGTGTGAGAGACAGAGAGAAATGGGGTTTAACGTCCACTCGACACAAACTAGGTCATTTCGGGACTAACACATGGTTTAATTTTATTTCAATAATTCGCTTGCGCGTAGGGGTCTTTAGCAGTGGGAGGAAACCCGAGTGCCCGGAGGAAATCCACGAGGTTGAGAAGGCGCCCCTATCTCTATGCCACATACGCTCACACCAGGGCTCGAAACCACAGCCGCAAGCCAGAGGTGACCGGCCAGCTAGAGGGCGAAGCGCGGCACTCTAGACCCCCCCCCCCCCCTCATCATACATGTGGTGTGGGACATTTTGTTTGGATAGTGGCATCCCACAACTATTTTTATTGTATGATGTTGTAATACTACTGGTACTTTTACGACTTCTTCTTTGTTGTGTTCTTCTTGTGATCGTGAATAATACTACAGCATTAATGGTATAACAACTTTATTACAAAGCTGAATGGCTTCGAAGGTTCCCTGTTCTCTCAGATAATGGCTACTTGAATCTCTGGGTGAGTTTCTAATGGGGCTTGGTCTACACTCAAATTTATACCCCCGTCCCTGCACGTGCAAGATTTAGCCTTGACGTTAATTCCAAATGCGTAATACCCTCCTAAATTTCACACAAATAACGCAGGTGATGATACCATATTATGTCTACCAACCATAGGTCCAATAACAGGAAGAACGTGATGGACATTTTTGGCAAAGGTTATGATTTTACCAAAACATTGCTTTTTTATGTATAGCTTTTATTTCACGTTTACTAGGTACGTGTGATTTTAATTTTATAGAAAGAGAATTTAATAATTCTTCCAAAGACACAATATGGTCTTAAAGATCATAGTCTTACAGTGTTGCTTTATATGCTCGGGTGAAAGGTCCCCCAAAACTTTCTGTGTTCGCCAGAATCAAACCTGGACTACTTAACCAAGTGGGGACAGCCACACCCCTTTTGTAATTTTGCCGTGGCAAATTACATAGTATGCAAATCTACTATAGAATGATAATCTACCTGCAGAGATATTGTCATTTGTAATGAGGTATAATTACATAAACTCTGTCAAATTACATAGCGTGATTTAATATTTACCACCAGAAATGTATATTTTCCATGGATGTATAATAGCTACGGGTAAAGTTACATTACAGACTTTGAAATAATATGCAATAATATGCTCCTGACTGGGCTAACGAAAACGGGCATATGCCATATAATGTGTCATGAGGGAAATTTTGCCCGGACAGTGGCACTATGTTCTACTCTTATATGAAATTCCAACTGCCATGGGATATTTTACGCGCACGCTAATGTGTTCACGGGACCTCGTTTTTTCGTCCCATCCGAACGACTAGACAGCTGTCTTTGTCGGACCCTCCGTCCTGCACCACTGACAAGGAGAAACCACGCCGTGAAATCTGGATGAACTTTCTCGGCCAATGCAGGGATCGAACACCCGACCTCCAGACTAGCGAATCGGCGTTTTACCCCCGTAGCCACCTGATCCCCAGCTTAAAAAGGAGTAAAAATACATAACAATTTTAACATTGTAGTCGTGGTTCGTGAATATATTGTCGTGCACGTTAAAGAACCCTTGACGCTTGAAATTCGAAATTTAATTTTCAATGGGTGTTACATCCGTAATATTTCAAATTTTCATATTATGGAGGACTGGTCTATTTCTTAAGGCCAACCCAGTTTTCGTCAAGGTCGCTGGGATGTAAGAACACGTGATTGCTTATGAGAATATAGGGTTAGAGATAAGCGTTAGGGTTAGGTCCACGGTTAGGGTTAGGGCTGGGATTACGCCAGCCCTGTTTATATCACGTGACTTTTGACCAAACTTGCATTTGGTCTTATGAAATTGATGTTCAGAGTTGGGGCAGATGAGAAGCCCAGGCCCCGAGTTCACAAAGCATTCTCAGACTTAAGTTGAGAATTTACTCAAATATGTTTGCCTTTATTTTAACTAAAACATAGCCCTTTATAATACATGTACTTTTGATATTTTAATGTATCAAATACATCAATAAGAAACTATGTGCAAAGTTTTGCGTTTCTGGGTCAAATATATTTCTTATAAACAGTGATTGAACGTTGAGTGAATTCTCAACTTAAGTTTGAGAATGCTTTGTGAACTTGGGGCCTGACGTTTAAAATTCCAGCAGGTGGTTTTCACGGGGTTAAGATTCTGTGCCGTTGACTATTGCTTGGATATTTTGATAATTCTGTGCGACTATGGATATTAAAACTTATTCCGTTTGTTTTAGGTTGACAACGGTTATTCTTCAAAAACGATGAAGAGATAATAAGAAGCTTTCGATCAAAAAACATTCTATGGAAGTGGATTGCTTACTAGTTGTCATGGAAACTAAATACATGCACATGCTTCTACCCGAGGCTGTGGTGAAAGAACACGATCTACTTTAAGAGCTGACTGAGTGGTTAATATTGCAAGGACGTGTTACAAACGGCGACAAGTAATAAAACTGTTATATAATTTAGTTATAACAATATTCAATAAGAGGGAGAGAGAGAGAGAGAGAGAGAGAGAGAGTAACATATTAAGTATAAGGCCTAGATCTAAAAATGTAAGAAAGGAAATAAACTGTTTATTGGAATTAAGTAGGGCAACTTGTACAACAAAAGAAACCCGTTAAGAGGAAAGAAACCCCTTAAAGATACGTTATGGGAGATCAGACAAAGAACTGGCAGTTCTCACTATAATAGTTCAAAACTACAGAGACTAACATACATGTATGGTTTCAATTTTATTTCAATAATTCGCTTGCGCGTAGGGGTCTTTAGCAGTGGGAGGAAACCGGAGTGCCCGGAGGAAACCCACGAGGTTGAGAAGGCGCCCCCATCTCCATGCCACATACGCTCACACCAGGGATCGAAACCACATCCGCAAGCCTTAGGTGACCGACCAGCTAAAGGTCGGAGCGCGGCACTCTAGACCACAAGGCCACCCCAACCCCCCTCAAAACTGCATAATGTAAAAGGAATTTGCTGAAAAATTCAGTCAAATTGATCCACTCTGAACCGAAAATTTAGCAATTAAATTTTCGGCCTAGCCTCTATCATCATTACTAAAGTCGATATCATACAAACATAGCCCCAATTATGGATTTCATGATTTACTCATGAATGAAAGTAGAACAGCAAATCGAATCCTAATCCAGTAAATATCACAGGCCAGCGATGACCTCGAGAGTTGATTATGGTCCTATAAGTTAACTAATGTCTAATTGCTATAGGCCGATATGTAGCTCGTGCATAATGTATGTTTAATATTATTTCCCTAAATTGGATGCCCCCTTAACCCCTGCCTCGTACTGTGGGTTTGTATACATTACATTATTGATTTTGTTAATGGCAGGTTGAACCTGTTTCCAGGCAAAATGCACACGGACAAAATAGCTAATCGCTGGATTAGTTTTAAAAAAATTACTTCCCGGTTCTTCTTCTGACATTGAATCTCGACTTTAGTTTCGGGGTAAATGGCCCAATGGTTAGCACGTAAGAGTTGTACCATAAGGTATGCCTTTAAGTCTATTGGCGTGGTTTCGATTCCCCGGTTGCACGTGACAAGGAGTAGGGTCACCAGTCCAACCTCGAGGGTTTTCTCCGAATCCTCAGGTTTCCTTCCACTGCTAAAGACCCCTACGCTCAAGCAAATTAATGAAATAAAATTAAACCATATGTTAGTACCGAAATGACCTAGTTTGTGTCGAGTGGACGTTAAATATCTCTCTCTCTCTCTCGGGGGTTGGGGTGGCCTAGTGGACTAGAGTGCCGCGCTGCGACCTCTAGCTGGCCGGTCACCTCGGGCTTGCGGCTGTGGTTTCGATCTCCGGTGTGAGCGCATGTTGCACGGAGATAGTGGCGCCTTCTCAACCTCGTGGGTTTCCTCCGGGCACTCCGGTTTCCTCCCACTGCTAAAGACCCCTACGCGCAAGCAAATTAATGAAATAAAATTAAACCATATGTTAGTCCCAAATTGACCTAGTTTGTGTCGAGTGGACGTTAAATCTCTCTCTCTCTACCTCCCTCTCTCTCTCCATCTCTCTCTCGTCGTCTGACATTAAAACTCGACTTCCGGTTTAGTTTGTACCCGGATGGTAGAATATGTAACATGTGTGTTATTTAACGCCCGCTTCCATATTTAAAATGGAGGATGGTCGGATTATAGTCCGTATCACACTTATGCTATAAACATCAAGAGATCCTTCCACCTGGAAAAATAGGATTAAATATCTTTGGAACACGATTAAAGGATTATCGACAGGTTGAAAGAAACATCAAAGTTTAATAACGGCGATAATCTGGATGACACGTATGAGAGTGGGATTAAAGTAAAGACTGGATTGGATCGTATTAGAAAATAAAAAAGAACTGAAAGGAACCATTGCATTTGACCACTGATAAGAAGTGAACCTGGGCAAAACATTGTGCTCTATGTATATAAACCAGTAATTGTTTTCCATATAAATCGTTTTGTGATTTTTTGGGGTTTTTTTGGTTTTTTCTTAAAAAAACTTTCATTACAGAAACAATGGCAGACTGTACGTTCATATTTTCGACAGGTAGGTTCGGCTTCCAGCTCGAGTTTCCCCTTGTCGGTGATGCAGGACGGAGAGTCTGACAAGGACAGCTGTCTAGTCGTTCGGATGGGACGAAACACCGAAGTTGTGCACGTAAAAGATTCCTTGGCAGTTTGAATTCGATATAAGAGTAGATCGTAGCGCCGCTGCCCGATCCAAATTTCCCTCATAGCACACTGTATGGCGTATGCCCGTCTTCCATTAGCCCAGGTTAGGTGCAGAAAAGTAGGACGTTAAACACCATTTCATTTCATTTTATTGCCTCTAGATTGAAGTAAGAATGGACCTAAGAATTCCATATGATAACTGGGAACCGCCATTCCCGCTAATAGCCGTGAAGGTTCCTGTTGTGGTGCAGTACGGGGGTGGGGGTGACAAGGAACCATGTCTAGTCGTTCGGATGGGACGAAAACCTATATCTCAAAAGGCACCATCTGGCCCACCCATTCCCACCTTAATTCTCTTCGCCCATCCATTCATATCCCATTTCTCTCCCTCGCTCTCCTCATTTCCCTTCCTCACCCACGCATCCCCATCTCATTTCCCTTCCTCACCCACCCATCCCCATCTCATTTCCCTTCCTCACCCACCCATCCCCATCCTCGCCACCCCATTCCCATCTTTTTATAAAGAGTATCGGCCAAACAACAAGAGAGAGAGAGAGGGGGAGAGAGAGAGAGAGAGAGAGGGAGAGATAGGCTTTAACGTCCGCTCGACACAAACTAGGGACTATATAACATATGGTTTCATTTTATTTCAATAATTCGCTTGCGCGTAGGGGTCTTTAGCATTGGGAGGAAACCGGAGTGCCCGGAGGAAAACCACGAGGTTGAGAAGGCGCCCCTATCTCCATGTCACATCGCTCACACCAGGAATCGAAAATACAGCTGCAAGCCAGAGGTGACCGGCCAGCTAGAGATCGAAAAGCGGCACTCTAGACTACTAGCCCCCCCGCCCATAGCCAAACAACAAGAGCAAGAACAACACCACCACCTCATCAAACAACAACTCATAACAACAACTCATAACATATCTGTATGGATGATAGAGACTAGCGTACATCCGCCTTTTAAGACATAAACTGTGCATTGTGCAAGACCTAAACTTACTTATTGCAGAATTTTATTTCATGTACCTATGGTTAAATGTTTATTTTGTCTTAAATATCCTGATAAGATCCAAAATTCAATGTTGATTTAAATTGACAAATAATTCATGTTTTCAATGTCGAAGATTTTGGATGATATTGAGTTAGACTAGTTAGAGACTTAGCTACTTTAAAGCGGGAATTTCATATTTTCCAAGAAAGTCAAAACACATTTATTTCTATGTCTTTTGCTTAATAGGTTTAATTAACACGTATACTATTATCTCCCTGATTATGTCTACTACATCGTTAACACAGTTCATCACGTGCATTTTGCATACCGATAGTTCATTGGCCAATCACGCTATTTTACCGACATTTTGCCTAATAGTTTGGATGCAGCTAGGCGGGTGTTGCGCGCCAGGCAGGGTAACCTTACTCGTCCAGACACCTGTTACCACTGTTCGTCGTGTATTTTGTACACGGGGAGCAGTCCATTTGCTGATTACACTATTTTGACTATAACGTTTTTTTCAAATCCTTCACATCGGAAATAATAACAGAATTGCCCCCCTTGTCCCCCCCCCCATGCAATAGCTATCTTCAAACGTTTGAATTTGAATGAAATGATATTTTTGCCAATTTCTCAACAAGCATAATGAATTATAGGATTAATAGGATTATTCTTTAACAAGGTAGGACTGTTTATAGATACCATCTATTTTAAGGCTTTATTTTAATATATTTTAAAAATATAACTTAAAATATGAAATTCCCTCTTTAAGTCTGTTCGGTTGATTTGATACACACGTTTGTTGATGGCAATGTTAATGTAGTTCGTGTGTCTTGTGCGCATGTTTGTCTTATAGGTTCTGTTTGTGTGCAGTACCGCCCTCCTGCACTAACTACAAAAGTCCTCATTTCTAGTTTCATTTACTGACATTGTGTTTGTTAAATAACCCACGTACGCAGAAGAAGAGAAAACTGATCTAGCTAGAAATAGAAGCTACATTAAGGCGACTTCAAGGTGCAATATTTAACGGAAATAATTGAATTCGACAGAACAGTTGTGTACGTAATTGATAAATGAAATGAAAGTAGGGTTTAACGTTCTAGGTTCTGCACTAGGTTGGCATTGTTGTGAAATGAAATAAGAGAGCGAGAGAAATGGGGTTTAACGTCCCCTCAACACAAACTAGGCCATTTCGGGACTGACATATGGTTTTAATTTTATTTCAATAATTCGCTTGCGTGTAGGGGTCTTTAGCAGTGGGAGGAAACCGGAGTGCCCGGAGGAAACCCACGAGGTTGAGTAGGCGCCCCTATCTCCGTGCCACATACGCTCACACCAGGGCTCGAAACCACAGCCGCAAGCCAGAGGTGACCGGCCAGCTAGAGGTCGAAGCGCGGCACTCTAGACAACTAGGCCATCCCAACCCCCCCTGTTGTGAAATGAAATGGGGTTTAATGTCCTACTGTTTTGCTCCGACTTGGCTAATTAAGAAATGAAATGAAATGAAATGGGGTTTAACGCCCCACTCTTCTGCACCTGACCTGGGCTAATGGAAGACGGGCATACACCATACAGTGTGCTATTAGGGAAATTTTGCCCGGGCAGCGGCACTACGGCCTACTCTTATATCGAATTCCAACTGCCAAGGGATCTTTTACGTGCACAGCAATGTGACCTCAGGTTTTCGTCCCTTCCGAAAGACTAGACATCGCCAGAAAATTCCAATGAACGTTTTAGGGTAATCCCAGGATCGAACCCACAACTTCCAAGTCAGCGAACCATTGAATTCCGATAATCGGTAGTTAATCGTATGGATGGTATGAACAATTGTGTAGTGTATGTCAACTGGCGTGGTTTCGATTCCTCGGTTGTGCGTGACAAGGGGTAGTTCAACCTCGTGGGTTTTCCCCGGGTCATCCAGTTTCCCCCCACTGTTAAAGATCCTTCTGAGCAAGCGTATTATTGAAATAATGTTAGTTCCAGAATGACTTAGTTTGTGGCAAGTGGACGTTAAACACCATTCCCCCACAGTGTTCCTCTCAACACTATTAAAGGTTCATCTTTCGATTACCTGAGATCAAAAACCATGTTAGTTTGTAAAGTGGACGTTAAAACCCCATTTCTCTCTCTCTCTGTCTATCACTCTCTCTGTTTATAGCAGCTCTCTTTCTCTCCCTCTCTCCTTCTCTCTCCCTCTCCGCCTCCCTCCCTCTTTCTCTGTTTATAGCTGCCCTCTCCCCCTCACCCCTCCTCTCTATCTCTCTCTCCCCCTCTCCGACTCCCTCCCTCTCTCTGTTTATAGCAGCTCCCCCCCTCACCCCCTCTTCTCTCTCTCTCTCTCCCCCTCTCCGACTCCCTCCCTCTCTCTGTTTATAGCAGCTCCCCCTCTCTCTCTCCCTCCCCTCTCTCTCTCTCTCTCTCTCTCTCTCTTCCCCCCTTTTCATTTTATTTCTTGTTGTACATATATATTTCAAAAGATCATTGACATGGTTCTGCCATATTTAAGATCGCCGACGGCGCCGTCACTTGATGTTGCTTCATTTAAAACTAGATACATCTGTTAATTTCATTAAGTTAATAGACGCTGTCAATCAAATCCCACGACGTCTTCCGTTTTAATTAAATGTCTCCCGAGACAGTCTTTATTAAGGTGGCAAATTATGTCACTTCAGTAGTCAGAATTTCTAGTAAAGGTTCCCGACTTTATTGATTTAAGGTTGTTATTTTGAACAGTTATGGCCATTTTCGTCTTCCACTGAAAATATTTCTCTTTTTGGTGTCTCCTATATGAAACACTTCAGGCTACAATACTAAATCTGTATGAATTATTTCGACATAAATATTCTCAATGGCTAGATGTGTGTTGGAGAAGATTTTAACTGTGGATTAAAGTCATTTTCATGTTTCGGACAATACCTATTTTTACACGACTGAATCCACTGATGACAAAACCAAGCACTGGTTATGACGTCATCGCCGCCATCTTGGAATTTCGAGATCTTTTTCGAAAATAGAAGTACGTCCATCAATGGGAATTTGTCGGTCAACTTTCATGTCCATTGTACATGAATAGACGGAGCCTTGGGCTAATAGCGAAGAGCTTCGTATAAAAAAAACAAAAAAAACCCCCAAAAATACAACAAAAAAGAAAAAAAAAAAAACCCAACAAAAAACCCCACCTGGTCCCAAAACAAAATAAAATATCCACAGTTTATACTCTCTCCGTTTAGATTCAAACGGAATCGAACTATTTCTTGACTAATATTCCTCATATAGAGATTTAAATCCAGAATCCCTAAAATGATAATAGGGGACTCTAGTAGGAAAGTTGTAAGATAACTGTGGTGAAGACGGTGACCCGGAAGTCGCGGGTTCGCTCCCGGTGTTCGGACGGGACGAAAATCGAGGTCCCGTGTACACATTGCCAGTTGGAATTCGATATAAGAGTAGTCCGTAGCGCCGCTCTCCGGGTAAAATTTCTTCACTAGCCCAGTCGGAGCAGAACAGCAAGACGTTGAAAAAAACCAAAAAAAACATTTCATTTCATTTCATTCGAACAGAGATAACAGCATTTGTGCTGATTTTGCATTCTCCTCTGCTGCTCCCGTTATGTCGAATTCTTTACCACAAATTTAAAAAAACCCAGAACTATTCTGACAGTCATTCTGTTAATGACTTTAATGACACTGTAATTTGCGCCTATGATCAGCCATTTGGTTTGAATTCCGACGCTATATTATATAAGATGATTATTATTATTTATATGATTAGACGCCGTTCACTTGTCACGTTCTCCGTCCTGTCCTGAAAATTGTCTCCGTCGACACCGCAATCATGCCGACGTCTTACTCATTAAAGAAGCATGCCCCCCCCCTTCGCTTTTAGCAAATCACCCAAGGTTTTTTTGTTGATTATGAACTAGCGTAAAGTTGGTCATGTTACAAGCAACGGAGAACACGTTTCCTCACACTGCTAAAGACCCCTACGCACAACCGAAGTATCGAAATAAAAGAGAACCATATGTTAGTCGCTATAGGAACTAATTTGTTTTGAGTGGAAGTTAAACCCCATTCCCCCATTCTCAACTCTAATGAACTTACTCCAGGTCCTCTGTTTTTCTACCACCGCTATGGAACCCCACGTGCAATCGAATTATTGAAACATAATCGGGGCGGATCCAGTGATTTTTGCAGGAGCCTGGTACCTGTTAAGGAAATCTGACAAATTACAATGCATGATGACATCATCGTCTCTAAATTACGTAAGCATACATAAACACTGAGCATGCCTACACAAGGGAGAAATCCAACATCAAGTATGACGTCACCTTTCATCATGAATTAATAGGATCACATTGTGATTCAATATCATTGATTCAAAGCACTAATTGTGATATCATAATATTGTCTATATCACTCGCGCCTTGAATGCCCATTCCATTCCACCATCTTGTTATAAAAGTGTAGTTTTACAATAAAACATTTATGTAGCCGAGGGGGGGGGGGGGGGGTCAACAAGCCACCCTCTGGATCCGCCCCTGATAACGGCACCATATATACTCTCAAAATGTCCTGATTTGTATTGAGTGAACATGACAATGTTTCTATAGCTGAGTCTTATCTAAACAGAGGGTTGGGATGGCCGAGTGGTCTAGAGTGCCGCGCTTCGACCTCTAGCTGACCGGTCACCTCTGGCTTGCGGCTGTGGTTTCGATCCCTAGTGTGAGCGTATGTGGCATGGAGATGTGGGCGCCTTCTCAACCTCGTAGGTTTCCTCCGGGCATTCCAGTTTCCTCCCACTGCAAAAGCGAATTATTGAAATAAGATTTAACTATATGTTAGTCCCGAAATGACCTAGTTTGTGTCGAGTGGACGTTAAACCCCATTTCTCTCTATCTCTCTTTTCGAAACACGACTCTCCAATGAAAACGCAAGCAGATCTACGTCGAAGTAGACGTGCGCTATTGTAGCTTTTTTATATTGTATATACGGACTGTATGATTTTGATTGCCCTTTAGGATAGACGATCTATTTGTTAATGATTATTTCAGTTCAAATTGCGATTACATCTTTTTCTCGTCTAGGCTTTAACATTCTCCAATCTTCATCAAGATAAGCACTTGCCCTAAAATTTGGTCTGAATTGAGATTTTATCTTTTCTTCAATTTCTATAGTTTAACTTCCTGGATTCCAGAAATTATGAGAGAGCGGGAGAGACAGAGAGAAAGAGAGAGAGAGAGAGAGAGGGGGAGGGGTGTGTGTAACATGTACGCGACACAAACTATGTACATGTATGTCATTTCGGGATTGACAATATTATTTCAATAATTCGATAGATCAGGAGAAAACCCACAAGGTTGGTCAGGCGTCCATACCCTTTGTCACGAACAAGCGGAGTATCGAAAATCCACCACTTACTTCAATGACACGCCTGAGACCATTTGGCCACCCTGATCGCGAAATCTATTATACGATTTATTATAAGGGTGATAAATTTATGACTCCTTGACTAACCTTATCGAATTATTGAAATAGTATTGTTAATTCCTTAGATACCATTTGATTATAAATATCGATTTTTACATTATATTGCATTAAGGTTTCATCCCGTTTCAAGGATAGTTTCTCTGCTTGTCGGACGTGCTGTTCTCCTTATATTACATTTGGGACATAAAAAGTGACACAAGTGGGTCGCAACGCATATAATACTGTAATATGAATGTATGAAAACTGATTTACATTCAATGGTTCCGTTTTTCCTCTGATTTCAAATCAGTTATGTTCCGCGAAATAAGCCACCGGTCTCAATCGAACTAAATTTCGAGCGTCTGGTTATTCCAGTCTATATACGTCGTTTGAATAGGTGCAACGTGTCTAGTCTCGTTCCCCGTGTCTCTTGCGAGAACTGAGGCTGAAACGCATTATGGTAAAATGTTTATTGTGCCTTAAATATTGGATATCAAAAGCCCATCTTTCCCGGTAAGATCACAGCATGAATGTTGATTTAAATTGACAAATAATTCGTGTTTTCCATGTTGAAGATTTAGGATGATATTGCGTTAGAGACTTAGCTACTTTAAGTTTAACGTTTTCCGGTAATATATAGCCTCGCGGATAGTTCCAGTCTTTAGTTATTATCGAAGATTTACACTGTTACAATATCTTACCCATCCATAATATGAATCTGGTCAAAATACAGATCTATATACCCTTGCGTTGTTTTATACTTTCGATGGCCTACATTAGCCTACATGAATATCTTAGCAGTTTAGTCGAAGGTGGCGTCAAGGGACGAGTGCACTCGGCAAACCTCGACAGATTCCGGAACCTACATCTAGTCTCGGCTGTATGACAGTATAGGTGATATGTACCTACGCACATTTGCGATGCGGCTACTTTAACAGGAAAACTTGACGCTATTACAAACAAACAAGACATCATGGGCGCAGCCATGTTTCATCCGGAACCTTTAAAGTAGTTCCAATATGGTGGAATTCGTCATACAGCCGAGACTAGATGTAGGTTCCGGAATCTGTCGAGATTTGCCGAGTGGGGTCGTACGATCCAAGTGTAGTAAAGACAAGTAAAACGAAATTTGAAACTATAAAAACAAAACGAATTAGGATCTGTGTTTTAATCAGTTTGTTCGTGAACTACCAGTCCTATAAAATAATATTCGTTAGGGATTTATTCCATAATCGTATTGTTATTCATGGAGCATACTCCGCGCTGTGTTGCATTTGATTAGAGGTAATCCAACTACACACTGCTATTATGACTGGATATTGTTGTTTTAAATTCTGATTTGTCAGTAGTCCGTCTACCAACCAATCACTAGCTGCCAATATTGGACCAAATATGTTTACATAACGTTACGTCATGACTCACGATTTTATTATGCCTAATTAACCCGTGCATAGCAGAATACTGCTGTAAAACTAATTGCGTGACAAACGAGGCTATCAAGTCGAATGAAATGTAAACAATACTGTTTGGAAACGAACATACTTTCACCGTTTTGAATACCTTAAATCACTGTCCAAAGTTTTAGGGAAGACCCAGATTAAACGAAGGACTGTCATGTTGCTGTACTTAAGTGATAGCTTTCATTGAACGGAAAGAATAGACACACTCCCGAATAAGTTCAAGAAACAGACGCTATTCCAGCAAAGGTCTGAGAGGGATTTCTCTGGCCATTGATTCAGGAATATGTTCATGGGGCGACAATTGCTCTACCAATTTAAGTACGATAACCATGATACTCCGTAAGCTATCACAATTCTAAGATGGCGCCGATGACGTCACAAATATTATTTTTGGTTTATAGTAGGCTCACGGTTCTTTGCCTGTTGGTGTTTAACGTCCGCTTGACGTGAAGTGAAAATTGCAAGTTTTTGGTGATAGAAAGTAACATAATCAGACGAACGGCGTACAACATCGGATGTTCACATCCCAAAAGTTCAATACGGTATTTCGTAATTTAAACTTTTTCTCTAGTCGGAGCCGTCTTCATGAGCCCAGTCGTAGCAGAATAGTAGGACGTTAAACCCTGTTTCATTTCAATGCTCTAGTCGGGAGGAAATCAACCGCCCCGACAGCCCAATGCTTGGTCGAAGGCGTTACTGGCCAGGAGCAAGGATTTCCGACCGCAAAATGCCTGGTCGATGCTGTTTTAGGTCACTAACTCCCAGCTGATAGTATACATAAAAGGACAATAACACTCTTGCTGACTTGGCAGCTTCAGAAATAAATAATAGCGTTATTTTATGTACTAGATGTCTAAGTGTCCTACCTCTTGTGTAAATTACCCATTACATCCTATTTTACTTGTCCTGAGGGTTCGAAAATATTTTAAAAGAGTTCAAATTGAATGGCAGTCTTTGGTATCTGGTTGTTCCAGTCTACTACGATAGTCTTTCCTTGTGTGATGTTTAGCCTCGTTCATCGGGTCGCTTCATTACAACTGGAAATTTAAAATGTTCATTTTGGCATAAATATTGGATATGAGAAGCCCAACTTTTCACGTCAATGTTGATTTATAATGACCAATTAGTTGTGTTGTGAATGTCGAAGACTCTTAATGATATTGAGTTAAAGACTTGCCTCCTTTAATGGACTCCATATTAGAACAATTAAAGGAGCTATCCCGATTTTAACAGTCTCACAAATAGAAGTCCAAAATATAGACGAACATCTCATCAAGTCCTTCACGTAACCCTGCATATTTCGCCACTAATGGGCCTGTCACACTATAACGTTTTAGACAACTTATTCCGACATATGAAATAATTATCCAACACGCTGGCATACGCTGAAGTTGAATTCAAAAATCAAGAGGACGCACTTTTTGGACGCATATATAACGTACTTCTAACGCGCTGAACGAATATATAACCTATGTTTAACGTATGAGTTACTTATTATCCAACGTAAACATAACTTATACAAGTATATGACAGCGTGTGCCCAACGAATTTTTAGCGTTCTTGACTTATGAAGAACTGATGTACAACGTTAGTCTACCTTAGGCATAACTTATCCATAACGTGTTGGGGCTTATTTTGACGACCATGTGAGGTCAAATATATACGCCTTGGTTCGCTAGACCAACAAGACATTATAGGGCTGTCACACATTGACGTATAGCATCAGCGTATGCCGACGTATGAGAAATTTAGCGGGCACGCTGGTGTACGTCGAATACGTTATGTGTACGTTTTTAACAAGTTACGAGCATGCTGAAAAACGATGGTATAAGTTGCTGTACGCTGAACGCGGCCCAAAATTTTGTGCATGCATTAAATTTTCTGCTTACACGTTAGGCGTATGTTACAGGTGCGCTACGGGTAAGATATGGACGCGTTCAGGCACGTTTCATGTAAGTTACTCATAAGTTACTGAACGTGTTTGAAACGTGTGTAGAGATGCGCATGTGCAGAAGTCTACAATCATGGCGGACCCTCCACTTTTATATCTGACGTCACGTGGTCGTCGAATTATGCCCCAACACGTTCTGCACGACGCACGACGTGGCCGAAATAGAACACCATAGCTCGGCCCTACGGCAGAGGACTTTTATCACAAAATTAACCAGCTTTATTCTCCAAAATAATCGAGAATGAATGTCCCTTTAATTTAGACATCATAAATTTGACTATTTTTTATAAATGGCCTACAGATACGTAGAAAATGTGTAAATCTTGAATTACGTGCAATCATTCTTATGAACACACACGTGAAGCTGTAATTATATCCCAGGTGTAGAACGATCCACAGCTGATAACTGTTTTTATCCTTGACATGAACTTAGATAATTCTCGTCAAGGCCGTCGCTATGTTGTACATCGTTAACATCAAATTTTATGTTTGTGTTTCAATGAAATGGGTTCAACGTCGGCTTGCCAACTTTAACCAAGAAATTTCATTGGGATTTTCCTGCGCCCCCCCCCCCCCTTACCAGTAATACCAGGGTCACCGTGTAGGGATGAAAACAGGTCTCGTATAGGCCTACACATTGGCGTGCACGTAACGACTAAGAAGAGTCCTAGTCGGCCTTTAATGCCGCTGCCCGGGGAAAATTACCCTCATAGCACACTGTATGGCCGTTTTCAGTATCCCAATCGGAACAGAACAGTAGGACGTTAAACCCCATTTCATTTCATTTCTATTGACGATACGTGTTCACGTGTTTTTAAAGTTCAAATATGTAGGAAATGCAGGTCAGCGAACTCATGGCATCCTCTTTCCATCATGTTTCTTTAATAGGCTAAGCTGTAGCTTTTATATTGCGTCATGGTTTTAGTGATTAGTAAAAATACTTCTGATGACTTTTATCAAAACGGCTCAGGGTTTTAATCCCGATAATTGTATCGCAAGAAAAAAAAAATATATCAATTAAAAAAGCTGATCCCCATTTCTTTCATCTGTAGTAGGCTACAAAGTTGATGATTAAGAATAAATATGTTCAATGACGATGAAAATACAATATTTTATACGATATAAAATAGGCCTATTTATTCCACAAGAAAAGAAAAGAGAATTGAAACGGGGTTTAAAGTTCCAATAGCATATTTTTAAGTTATATTTTCAAAATGTATTAAAATAAAGCCCTAAAATAGATTGTACCTATAAACAGTCCTACCTTGTTAAAGAATAATCCTATTAATCCTATAATTCACTATTGTCAGTTGAGAAATTGGCAAAAATATCATTTTCAACTTCAAATTCAAACGTTTGAAGATGGCCGTCCATGGAGAGGAATGGGAAAACAAGAGAGGTAATTGTGTTACTATTTCTTCAATCAGCCTGTGTCAGCCTTTGTAATGCCCAAAAAATTTTGCCCATGATCGTATAATAGTCAGTTGACAACCTTTTGAGCCAAAGACATAGAAATAATTATGTTTTGACTTTCTTAGAAAATATGAAATTGGAACTTTAAACTTTAAAGGAGCTAAATCGCTAATATTTGAGACCTAGAAATTGCCACAAATGGTTTGCAATGCATATAATAATGTAATATTAAGGTATACAAACTGATTTACATTCAATCGTTTTTGTTTGTACTCTAATTTCAAATCAGCATGTTCGGCTAAATACGCCAAAAGTTTCAATCGAGTGAGTATTTCGAGTGTTTGGTTATTCCAGTCTACTTACGCCGTTTAATTTGGTGCAATGTTTCTAGCCTCGTCCTTCGAGTCTCTTGCTAGAACTGGGGCTGAAACGCATTATGGTACACGATTCGTGTACCAAATGGTAAAATATTTATTTTGTTTTAAATATTGGATATCAAAAGCCCGTCTTTTCCCGGTAAAATGACAACATCAGTGTTGGTTTAAATTGACAAATAATTCGTGTTTTGAAAGCCGAAAACTTTGGACGATATTGAGTTAGAGACATAGCTACTTTAAGTTCTGGTGTTCTGCACCGACTGGGTCAAGTACGGGTTAATTAAGGGCCTGGTTACATGGAGGGGGCTAACCCGGTTGGACGAAACGTCTTCTCTAAACGGGGGCCTCGGGTATGACGTCATTGCAATGCAATCAAATGAAAAAAACCGAAACACTGTTTATATCTAAACCAGGCTAGCCCGCTTAACCGGGGCACCCGTTTGTGAAACCGGGAAGCCCGGCAAAACGAGCCAGCCCTTCTTTCATATAAATAACATTGTGTGTTACAAGCAGGGCGGGCGCATGCGCATGGGAAATATTTTCATCTCGGTTCCAATCTTAACCAAGATTTTCATCACTGGCGCATGCGCATGGTACTGTTACAATAAACATGGCAACAAACAAAAGCGAAAGTTGTCAAGCGGGGTTTCTTTAACATCTAACAAGGCAAGGCGTTTTGTTTGGCCACAAGATATGATAAAATCACTAATTGACAGCTTTACGGACTATAAAGTAAAATGGAATGCGAAGGCGGTTTTTTTTTGCTGGTTCATTACATAGGAAGCATGCCACTAACAAATTGAAGTGCGAAACCAACCAAATACCTAAAGTTAATAAAACAATAAAAAGTTTTAATTTGAAATGCAATGTGGTCACCATTTTGCTTCCTATATTACACCACGTGATATGTCCCAGGTGGATTGGGACTGTCCCAACCCACCTATCACTTCCATATAAAGAACACCCGGGTAGCCTCTTGTTCATGTAAACCTTCAGACGAGATAGCTCCCCTTATAACAGTTAAAATTACGTTTTCAGACCGACGTCATATAAATAGTTTCGACGAGATAGCCCGTTGATTTCGTCGCAGCTCGTGTATATGGCCCGCTGTAATATAAAAACTACAGTACAAGGTTGAACTTGACGGGCCAACCCGTCTATCCGAGCTAGCCCTTCCCATGTAACCAGACCCTAAGTCCTGGCCCTGAGTTCACAAAGCATTCTCAGACTTAAGTTGAGAATTTGCTAAACTTTCAATCGCTGCTTATAAGAAATATCTTTGATCCAGAAACACAAAAGTTTGCACAGAGTTTCTTATTGATGTATTTGATACATTAAAACAACAAAAGTTTTATTAAAAGAGCTATATTTTAGTTAACAATTTTGAGTAAATTCTCAACTTAAGTCTGAGATGCTTTGTGAACTCGGGGCCAGGTTACGCCATAAACTGTACAAAGAGGGAAATTTTGCTCGGACGGTGGCACTCTTGTTTCGAATACCAACTATAAAAACGAAACGAAATAGGATCTGTTTTAATCAAATTGTCAGTATTTACAAAGATTTGAACAATTCAAAATGTTATCAACAATCGGCATCCATTGTAGATAATATGAACATTGAATATACCAGCTTCACCTTAGATGGGTCTCTTTTTAGCTCCGACAGAACCCGAGAGGGAGAGAGAGAGAGGGAGAGAGAGAGAGAAATGGGTTTAACGTCAACTCGACACAAACTAGGTCATTTCGAGACTAACATATGGTTTAATTTTGTTTCAATAATTTGCTTGCGCGTAGGGGTCTTTAGCAGTGGGAGGAAACCGTAGTACCCGGAGAAAACCCACGAGGTTGGACAGGCGACCCTGGACATTGCCACGTACAACCGTGGATTCGAAACCACGCCAGTTGACTCAATGGCAGACCGTATGATACAGCGCACGCACGCTAACCATTCGGCCACCCAACCCCCCACCGACAGAACCCAAGCTGTTTTCTTAAAGATGAATTATGCCAGATTTAAATAAAGAGCTGTCCGGTTTTGGGTTTTTTTTTGGCTATTTAAAAATAGATAATGCAAAATGAATATATTGAAAATTTAATTCAAAACACTGTATTCTGAGCTGAGTTAGGCCTATCATTTTTTAATTAAATCATTAAATGGCCGAACTATTCTAATCTAGTTAATATCTCGGGTATCCGATGACACCGAGAGTAGAGTTGATTGTGGTCTTGTCATGTTAATATATATGTGTTATTGATATTTTATATAACATTTAAGACCTTATCAAAGGCCTGCTAGGCAGATTTGGCTCTCGACTAAATATGATAAATAATATTTTATGTAGAAAGCATGACCTTAGACTTTGAATAAACTTTATGAGTACACTATCTGGAATAAAAGGGTGCGATTTAATTGAACACCTGCATTTCTTACAAACTAATTAAATTAAATCTGCAAGTAATTTTATATTACAGCATTAAAAGTACACCTGCAGATAATTGCTGATATATCCATGTCATGTGCAGTTCATAAAAGGAAAAAAAAACAGAAGCAGAAACGATTGAACGTCTAACCAACAAGTGATATCTAGGCCAAATACCCATAACACCAAGCACACGATATCTACCGAATAAAAGCACGTTAATACCTTCTTTAATTTGCATATAATCGGGTTAGCGATATTCCCTTTACTATTACGTCCCTTTGAATATATACACGAATATCGTGCCGGTCTCGCCATGCCCGCAAACCAGAATGTTTACAGTGTTGCGTGCAGACGACATTTTAATATAATTGGGCAATATGGTTAGTGGCGTATGACGGGTTTAAAGGCTCGCGTAGAGTCGTGTTGTAATAATTATACGATGTAACAGCTCCTGTATCTGTACAATACATTAATAACATACACACAGATTACCTTGCAGGCAAAGTACGCGTTTCGTGACTAAACAAGTCGCTAGGTTTTTTTTTCTTTCAAAACGGGAAACGAAGAAGAGATTGGCAGAACATATTCCAGACCTTGTACGACCTTCACGCAATTACATCATGTTATGTGTTTTTTTGTTTTTGTAGGAATTAAGCTCGTTTTCTTAACTAAAAGCAATCGTGATGCTGCAATTTCTTGAAACAGGAACAACAGGATGTGGTTGATGTCCGATGTTTAATGTACTCTATTGATCAAATACCACAGCAATATTTTCTTCCTCAGGATCTGGCCATCGATCAAATTTGGGAACTGTTTTAATTCTCCTTTTGATTTTAATTGAACAGCATGGCGGATTATTGTTTCATGAAATCAGACATTTTTTACTCGATAGTTTTGGAAAGTTTAGAATAGTATGACGTAGACTAACGACCAATGGCGTCTTAATGGCGCTCAGAAAGAGGCGACTTCCTGTTCCCATTTCGGGAGCACGGCAATCGATATCCTTTTCTCATTTTCAAACGAGTTGAGGGTGGACTATTTGACTTACAAGCGTCTATTGATATATGACGTCAATAGGTGACTAATTTCAAATGGATTCCTTTTAACAACCAGACGAAAAATTCAAGCAAGACTGAAAAAAAAAATAATTTCAAAAACTCTGACCTGTAGAGCATTTAGGCTACAATTGGCGGCCAGACGACCGGACAGACTGTCACTGGCGGATCGACAAAGGACAATAATATATATAATTCGACAAGAATTGTTGGCGTAGAGTAACCTGTAGGTCACAGGCATGGGGGAGGGGGGGAGCATCTCAGATGGTGTCTGGATGGGTTGAGTGGGGCTATTAATATTTGCCGGAAAATCTGAATGCATCAATCATTAACTAATTCGAATTTCCACAAAGCTGCGATGGTTTTTTAGTTAAATGTTATCCATTCTCTGGTGTTCATGCCCAAAAAACGGAAATACATTGCCCTAAAAATGGACGGTTCAGCGAATCTGGGGTAGCTCCCACGCCTATGATCACAAGTGGTAGAACTACCATGTACAAGTTTTATACAGTTCGATAAATTTATTACGACTTTTTCGTGGCAATGGCCATAATCTCAATCTGATTAAAATAGGGGTCTATAGACCTCGGCTTGTTCTCCAATCCAGTTTCTGTGAATAAATCAACGCCAGATTAACCATGGTGGGGGCCCTGGGGCCTGGAACATGTGGGGGGCCCCTGATCACTGACCGCGAGCGCCGAAGGCGCGAAGCCCCGCATAGGGGGGTCTGGGGGTTTTCTCTCCCCCCCCCCCCCAAAAGAAATTTTCAGAAATTGGAGGCCAGAAACGTGATTTCCTGGCATTTCAGGCACTTGTGTTGGAGCCATTTAGAAGTACTTCCGCCAGAAAAAAATAAAATTCTGCCACCAAATTAGCGCATTCTGGCGTTATTTCAGTGGACCAATCCATGCGAGTGCTTAAAATGATGACATTTCTAGAGGAGGGGAATGTAAGTGGGCAGAGCGACATCAAACCTAATTTTGAACCCCGTGATAAATAACGGGGTTACTTGATTCGGAATCGTATTATACCCCCACGATGATTTGATGAATGGAGGCCGTAACGTTACGACCAAGCCGGGCTCGATGTTTGACAAACAAAATGGTAATACGAGATTTAATCAAGAAATATGAATATTTCGTGTGATCATGGTGTGCATCTCATCAAATTCAACTTATACCCACAACAAATATCAACAACAACAACAATTACAGCTTATATACAATCGTACGTCAAATTAAGGCAAAATTCGCGCTACTTGAAATTATGGGGACGTGTAATTTGTTCGAGTTATACGATAATTCGAGTTAGACGATGGTCGGTCCGATAGAAGATCTCACGACAATAAAAAACATGTGTTACACCCATCACCGGATTACACCGAATTCTGGATTGGGTGTGCCCCAGGGACTGCCGATGGAGGGCCGTCGAAGCATCGGAGGGGCACCGTCACCAGGTCACCGGCCGTTGGAGTCCTCGGTCCGACCATGCCCGAGGCGCGCAACTGAGATTTTTGTGGGGGCCCTCTAATGTGGTGGGCCCTGGGGCCTGTGCCCCATAGTTAATCCGGCGTTGGAATAAATATTGTTTAGAAATACTTTCGGTGGCCTACAATACATGAAGATCTGACAAGTTATAGTTGGGGTTCACGTCTGAGGTCAAACGAGCGGCTTTTGACCCTATGACGACAGGCATTGATTATTTAATCAGAGTTGACGTTTCTAGGGTTTACAATGTCATATTATTCTTCCGCAATACTCAGACGACAATGTGCTTAAAGGGAGGTAAGTACAGATAGGTGTTATCTCATCGGGATTCAGACTAGTATTTCTGTTGCCATACATGACCAATGACATTCGGGTAACATTCCGATGATGATGTAAATGTTTATAACGACATAGAGCCCAATCATCAGACAAACTATTTTGTAGGCGATTCCCCCAATTCGCAAACTACATTAGGGGCAGCAATTACAAGTCCTTGTTCATCAAATAATATTATAAATTGTGCACATTCATTCCATTACAACCTTACCAAAAGTGTTATCTAAAGACTAAAGCAGAATTTACTGATACTAGCATCTTTAGCTCAGACACCTGATAGCCTGGTATGATAAAGCTGGTGGTGTTTTTCTGTCCCCACTTGCGCCTCATGCAAAAACAGCAGTCACCAACCGACTAAATCGAAAACTGAGACCCCTTAACTTCATTAGTGATATTTTCTTTCAGTGACTGCTGCTCATGAAGCAGAAATGCAGACGGGGAAGAGATCAATGGAATTTTACATCCCTTCGACATAAACTAGGTCATTTCGAGACTAACATATAATTCGATTTTATTTCAATAATTTGCTAGCGCGTAGGGGTTTCAAGCAGTGGGACATAACCTGAGGACCTTCAAAAAACTCATGAGGTTGGATAGGTGACCCAACTCCTCATCATGATCTAAAGCACATGTATTAGAACTCAACCAGAAAAACACGGACAATTTCATCATTGTTCAGCATCATTTTTATTTTTACAAAATGCATGATTTCTCAATTAAATATAACATACATGTATTATAAAACACAACACAACACAATTTATACGGAAAACAATCACTGGTTTATCGTTTTCAATATAGAACGAACCAGTGATGGGGTTTAACGTCCATTCGACACAAACTAGGTCATTTTGGGACTAACATATGGTTCAATTTCATTTCAATTATTCGCTTGTGCGTAGGGGTCTTTAGCAGTGGGAGGAAACCAGAGGATCCCAACAAAACCCACAGATTGGACTGTCACATACAACTGGGGAATCGAAAATTTTCCATATAAATTGTGTTGTGTTTTTAATGTGTTCGATCACTAAATGCCACTTAAGGTTTCTACACATATTATGTATATAATAAACTATTTTACATGTGGAAGTTATTACTTGTAAAAATATACCATTCAAATATGAACTATCAAAGGTGAACAGTGGGATAATTCTTCGATTTCTGGTCAGAAAAATTCAAATTTAGATAAGGTTCCTCCAATGATCCAAATGAACAATACCACCAAATTTTAAAATATTCCATTGAAAACTTTTGTTTAGGTTTTTCATTATACCCGAAGAACCAACCATGTTCGATTTTAAAACAACTCATGGAGAACTTTGATCTATATCCTGTGCACAAGCTTAAATGAGGGAAGGTAACTCTGAAATTAGCAATGGAAGTGTGGAAGTAGAATATCGTTCTTTCTGACCACTCGGAGGAGCTAAACCGAGAGAATATCTGTCGTGAGGTAACAGCAGTTTGCGACTACGTCAATCGGATTAAAATACAAATCCATATTTCGTTTTATTTTTTTTTTATATTTTCGATGGCCTACACTACATGAAGATCTGACCAGTTATAGTGGGAGTTCACGCCAGGGGCCAACCGAGCGGATTTTGACCATATGGCATCTGACATTGTTTGATCAATCAACGTGGACGTTTCTAGTGGTTTATCCACAGTTCCGTGGATCGAAAGGACAAGAACTCGCCGTAACAAGCTGTTTCATTGGCTAATCTTCAAGATCATAGTTTAGTAGAGTGAAATAAAACAAAATTTTGAACTATAAAAAAAAACGAAACGAAATAGGATCTGTGTTTTAATCAGATTGCGATTACATCCAATATGGCTCATCAACATGAGAATTCAGAATGAAAACACTCAAAACACACCAGCAACAATCCTCAAACATGAAACATCTTTCACATCTCTGAATCATTCAAACATAATTCCTTTGGCTACTCAAGTATTTTTCAGTATATAAACAGAATTTATAAGTGGATCTAAATTTTAAAATGAAATGGGGTCCTACAATTCTGCAACAACTGGGTTATGAAGAGTCCTTATTTACTGCACAGGCCCGTTTAATGTAATTTATTTAGAAGTGGGCAAAATCTTATAGTCACTGATTGTTAGTCCGAAAATGGTTGAATTCAGTTTCAATATTTACACAGATAAAATGAATTGAACATCACACAATATTTATCATCCACTGTAGATGCCATAATCAGTGAGTGAAAGAGAGCAAGAGAGAGAGAGAGAGAGAGGAATGGTGTTAAACGTCCACTTGTCCACAGACATAAACTAGGTCATCCAGGACTAACATATAGTTCAATTTTATGTAAATAATTCGCATGAGTGTATGTGTCTTTAGAGGAAACCCGAGGACCTGGAAAAAAATGACAAGGTTCGACAGGCCACTGTACTCCTTGGCATGTACAACCGGGGAATCAAAACCACAATAAAAACTACGCCAGTTGACACATTGACAGATCTTCTGATACAACGCGCATAAAGCTGCACTTGTTAACCATTCAGCCCCTCCCTCTCCCAACACCTCTGCTTTAGTGCCACCTGTAAGTGTTACCTAAAATATTCTAATTGACCCTTTTAAATTGAAACTGGGTGATTATCTACGGCTAATATTATAATTACTGGTAAATGTTACATTATTTCATTCAGATTAATCCATGAAGAGATAATATTGTTCTAAAAATACAAATCGGAATCGGCAGCTTTCACTAGCCTCTATCACAGATTTATATTTTTAAGTCTAAGACATTTTAACTTGAAAACTTGACCTGTTATTAAATAATAGAGAACTAGTTATATCCATATAAACCATTTTTTGTTTTAAATATCAGCATTTGTCAATTTAAATTCTTGAATGATTTAATGCACCTATAATCAATAAGACTATGAATCATATACATTGTTTGAAATGTGATATACAGGCAATGTAATATGACATACATTGTAATGTGGCATACATAACACTGTAGTGTGACATACATACATACACTGTAATATGAAATGAAATATAATGGGGTTTAATTTCCTCATTGAAATATGACATAGACTGTTATATAACATATTACAACGTGACATGCTATAATATGTGGCAAAATTGTAATATGCCATATGACATACATTGCAGTGTGACATACATTGTAATATGCCATACATTGTAATATGACATACATTGCAATATGCTATACATTATCATGTCACACATATTGTAATATGGCATATAATACGACATACATTGCAATGTAACACGTATTGTACTATGACATAACATTGTAATGTGACATTCACTGAAATATGATATGTAATATGGCATATAATACAACATGCATTGTAATGTAACATATTGTAATATGACATAACATCGTAATGTGACATTCACTGTAATATGACACACATAGTAATATGACATACATTGTAATATGATATACATTGTAATATGACATGTAATATGACATGCATAATGTCACACACAATGTGACATTTTGTAATATAACATATAATATGACATGCATTGTAATGTGACACCTTTTTTTTTAATATGACTAACATTGTAATGTGACATACAATACAATATGACATACATTGCATTGTAATATGGCATATGTTGTAATGTGACATACATTGCAACATGATATATGGATTGTAATGTGGCATACAATACTTCTAACATGACAAATAATGGCACATCAATATGTGTAGTAATAATATCTTCTTCTTCTTTAAAACTTGTCCATATTTATATTAAATAGTTTGTTTTATTTATAACTGTTTTATGTACACTATTTATAAAATTATATTTCCTAAACAAGTTTCATCATCAACTTTTGACCGCTAATTCTGCTTCCACTATTTTCTTGTATTCATCAATACCACCTTCAAGCGACGTCACGGTGCCGTTAGCTACTACCCATAATTCTTTACAAATCTTTCTAATCAATCTCTCGTCGTGAGATACGAGTACCACTCCTCCCTGTAATATTAATGATATTATCATTATCCTGTGTATCAGGTTCAAGTTTAATTTCAGTAACTCGCTTGTGTGCAGGGGTCTTTAGCAGTTGGAGGACCAGAGAGAAAACCTATGAGGTTGGACAGGCAACACTATTCATCAGGCTCTAGTGGAGAAAGAACAGGTACGTTAAACCATTAGACCACTCCCACCCCCCAGATGAAATGGGGTGACATGTCTTGCTCTTCTGCTCCAACCAGCCCCACCCCTCCTATCTGCCTAGACAGTAGTGCTACAGTATTTTCTTATTTCAATATCTAACTGAAAATGATATATATGGGAGGTTGTTTTTACATCCCATCCGAAAGTTTTGACACATTTTGTTGCAAAGTCTTCTCTCCTGCACCACTGAAAATCCAGAGGACCGTACTGAGCCAACATTGGGATCTGTGACACGCTGACGTGGCTTTCTGTTGTATTTTGTTTATTCTTCATTCCACATTCAGAATAGTTACTGCTGAATGAAAAACCTTGAGGATTACTTAAGTAACACTGAGGATCACTTAAGATGAGGTTTACTTAAGTAAGATTACTTAAGTTAACAAACACCGAGGATTACTTAAGATGAGGATCTATTCACACTTTTTGAATTGTTTGTTTGTTTGTGGCCTCCGAGTATGATATCTTGTCCTGTCCATATATTTGTTTTTGTGTAAATTATGTGTGGTGCAGCCCTCGTGCACTTACTATTAAGATGAGAAACATTAGGATTACTTAAGTTGAGGATTACCCAAGTTATCAAACATTGAGGATTTCCCAAGTTAACAAGCATTGAGGATTCCCCAACATGACTCGAGAACTACAAAACATGACAACTATCCGTGAATATTTATTTACTGACCTTGAATTTATTTAAAGCAGTTCCCAAAGCTTCAATAGTTTCCATATCTAAATGATTTGTAGGTTCATCAAGTATAAAGAAATTTGGACTGAAAAATTAAAAAAAAACATATTCTTATACAAATGAAATGAAATATACACCATACAGTGTGCTTTAACAGACATTTTGCCCAGACAGCGGCACTATGGCCTACTCTTATTCTGAATTTCAACTGTCAATGGTTACTTTAAAGGACCTCATGTTTTTTTGTCCCATCTGAAATACTAGACAATGTCCTAGGCCCTCTGTTCGGAACCACTGACAAGTGAAAGAACTGGACTGAAAGCTGAAAAAATTTCTTGGCCGACACAGGCAGAGAACCTGTGATCTTGGTTGGTGCGAGAGAGAGAGAGAGAAGGGTTTAACGTCCACTTGACACAAACTAGGTCATTTTGTGACTAACATATGGTTCAATTTTATTTCAATAAGTTGCTTGCGTGTTGGGGTCTTTAGCAGTGGTGGGAAATCGGACGACTCGGAGAAAACCCAAACCCATGAGGATGGACAGACGACCCTAGCCGTTGTCTGGCTAGTGCGAGCCACTTTGACTTCCCCATATAATTTCATACTTACTTGGCTAAACTCATAACAGCAAATGCTACTCTACTTTTTTGTCCTCCGGACAGACTAGCTACAGGTCTCATGGCTAATTCCCCACTGACACCAAATGACCCTAGTTGAGTTCTATATTGTTCTATTGGTTTACCTGTACAAACAAATACAATATCTACATATAGTATACTCAAATGAAATGGGGTTTAACATCTGCAACAACGGGCAATTACAAAACAAAGGAAATGAAATGAAACAGGGTTTAACATTTTACTGTTCCACTCCAACTGGGCAAATGAAGATATTTTTTCTTGATCAGCAGTGAATATTTAGTACAGTGAATATTTAATACCGGACAATGGGAGAGAGAGAGAGAGAGAGAGAGAGAAAGAGAGAGAGAGAGACTTGTGCATAGGGATCTTTACTATTGAAATAAAAACCCAAAGGATGTGGAGAAAACCCAAAAGGTTTAGCAAGAGATAGTAATCAGTATCAGCTTTTTGAAGCCTGGGATCTTAACCCACCCTGATTGGCAGTGAATGTTCGCTAGGCCGCTACAATCACTGATAAGGATAACATCAATGCGACTTAATGAGACACAAGTATTAACTTTTTTCCTCCGACAAATTAAATTCTAAAACATTTATTTTATATATTAGGAAAATAAAGACGTTTGAAGTATTTGTAGGTAAAAAGCCAGAAACGTCTTATGTAAACAATGCACATGCTATTGAGCCAAAGAATGACGTCACGTGATGTGATGTGACACATCATGTTGAAGACAGTCATCTTTAACAGAGATATTATAAGACTTTTGTAATCCTCTGTGAACAGATTGATCATATACATGTGGTTTAAATATGAAATGGACTGAGGTTTAACCTCCTACTTTTCTGCAATAACGGGGGCAAAGGAGAATAATTTTACAAGACACTCAAAACTTATCAAGAGTAACAACCAATTATATAACTATAAGAATTAATTAAAATTAAAAATTTCATTTAGGGTTTGAATTATTTGAAATCAATAGGCTGATTTGTCGAATGAAGAAAAACACTATGTATCAATCGGTCCATAAGATCTTTCAAAGTGATCAAGGCCCATAATAATCAGAAATACTTGAAAAGCAACAGGCTTCTTTGCCTGAGGGTCTTAAATCTCTTCCGTAAAGTGGCAACAAGCAAACTGTGGGTGGAAAGACAACAATGTTCACTCGATACAAATTAGGTCATTTCGGGACTAACACATGGTTCAATTATAATTCAATAATTTGCTCATGCGTAGGGGTCTTTAGCAGTGGGAGAAAACTTGAGGATCCAGACAAATCCCACAAGGTTGGAGTGACGACCCTACTCCTTGTCATGTACAACCGGGGAATCGAAACTACGCCAGTTGAGTCAATGATCAACCTTATGATACAGCGTGCATGTGCTAACCATTCAGCCATCCAACCCCCCATATACGAACAAACTTCAATGTGGGCGAGACATTTGTTTTTCTAGAGATAAAAGACACCTACCCGGAAACCTTGATGCTAACAGTTCTACTGAGCACATGTTCATCTCAAGTTGGTCAACGTGATGCTGACTAAAATAACCAATCCGTAAACTACGATGAGCGTGTCTCAAACCATTCACGGGAGATAACTCTCCTAATAAAATCTTTAATAACGTTGTTTTACCGGCTCCATTTTCACCAACCTAAATAAACAATTTAATCGATAGATTTAACATCCTGTACAGTTCATCCTATGGTTGTAATTAATCAATGGAATTCAACCGTTAGGGATTCATCCGTCACAATATTATAGCATCTTCCATAATATTGTAGTTTTTAGGGGGTTAATATTGTACTAAAATGACACAATGGAACAAACATTTAATTAATAGAAAACAAAATCAATATCAATTATATTCATTCGGCTTGGTTTCAATCGGATTAAACATAAGACCCATCAAAAGATTTTACCCAACACTAATGGGTGGCACTGGTTTGTTAGTGTATTAAGTTTTTAATTCATCAAATCTTGGTAAATACTGAACAGTCATTTCAGGACTGTTGTTTAAAGGGACAATAACATTCTTGCTGGCTTGGTAGCTCCAGAAAATAAATAATACCCTTATTCTAAGTACTAGATGTTTAAATGTCCTACCTGTTGTGTAAAATTATCCATTACAACCTATTTTATTTGTCCAGAGGGTTCGAAAATATTTTAAAATCCAAGTCACATTTGAAAAGGTTTACGTTAGACTTTTCAAATCAATTGGTTGAATTTTTCCAATTTTTTAAATTAGGTGTGTTAAGATGAAATTTATATCATCATTTACTTGGAATATTCTAAAATAATACGATTTAGTGACCAGAATGAAGATTGGGACATATTTTTCAGTTACAAAAAGAGTGTTATTGGGGCTTTAAATGAAGGATCAGTGGCTTTGAATTAAATAAAATGAGGAAAATATAGTAAAAATAATTCCAAATGTATTAACAGAGAGATTTAAATGGACAGAGAGAGAGAAATGGGTTTTAACGTCCACTCGACACAAACTAGGTCATTTTGGGTCTAACATATGGTTTCAATTTTATTTCAATAATTCGCTTGCGCGTAGGGGTCTTTAGCAGTGGGAGGAAACCAGAGTGCCAGGAGGAAACCCACGAGGTTGAGAAGGCGCCCCTATCTCCATGCCACATATGCTCACACCAGGGATCGAAACCACAGCCACAAGCCAGAGGTGACCGACCAGCTAGAGGTCAAAGCGCAGCACTCTAGACCACTAGGCCATCCCAACCCCCCAGATTTAAATGGAGTAAAGTATCCACTCGACACAAACTAGATGATTTCAGGACTGACACATGGTTCAATTTTTTTTCATTTGCCTGTAGGGGTCTTTAGCCGTGGGAGGAATCAAGAGGACCGGGAGAAAGAGAGAGAGAAATGGGGTTTAACGTCCACTCAACACAAACTAGGTCATTTCGGGACTAACATATGGTTCAATTTTATTTCTATAATTCGCTTGCGCGTAGGGGTCTTTAGCAGTGGGAGGAAACCGGAGTGCCTGAGGGAAACCCACAAGGTTGAGAAGGCGCCCCTATCTCCATGCCACATACCCTCACACCAGGGCTCGAAACCACAGCCGCAAGCCAGAGGTGACCGGCCAGCTAGAGGACGAAGCGCAGCACTCTAGACCACTAGGCCATCCCAACCCCCCGACCGGGAGAAAACCAATGAGGTGGGACAGTCCTCGTCACATACTAGCTTGGAGTCGAAACCATGCAACTTGGCTCAATATCAGACCTAATGATCTAAACCACTCGACCTCCCATGCCCCAATAATTATACTAATAAATCTTACGATAGATATTCTGGAGTTCATCAACGCATTTACACAGATATTTTTAAATATTGGTTGATCTTTAGAATAATAAAATTCAACTTCATCTAGTTGTAATATTGGCGGAGAAAGAGATTCACATTCAGGAAATCTGAAAATATATAGAATAATAATAAATTAACAGCATTATAGGTCATAGATCCCTACAACACCATATCATCATGGCCATGATTTTATTTGATGGGCCAACTAATCTTTGAGTGTAGGGCTGTGTCGATACAGTTCATTTTCGATACGATACGTATTGGCGATACGGCAAACCGATATGCGATACGTATCGCGATATGGTGACGTCATAAATTATGCCAAAAATAATCCCAAACTACATTCTGTTTCAAGACATTGTTTGTGATGGGTAAGCATCGGGCCATCAGGTTTCCAAATCCATTTTTAAACGAAACGGCCATTGAGGTCCCGTAGGAAATGGGTTAATTATATGCTCCATTCCCTTTAAAACTAGACTTCAACAAAATAATTGATCTTGGTAATTTTTTTATGGAGAATGTCGTATTTTAATGTACGTGATTACCACAAAAATAACAACAGGTACACCATTTGAATATTATCCATATTTAATTCACATAACATGTTGAAATTACGTCAGTAATATTCCAGAATAATCAATAAAAATTACCGTCTTCGTTTATTCGATGAAACATTGGCGTTTCATTTTTCATAAGTCGATGATCTAAAATATTAGCATTTTTCTACTACTGTCAATATCAGAAAATACCGTAGCCAAAATAAGCTGATACGGCACCATGGCATTTCTTCATAACACAATTTGTAGCTTAAATCAATAACGTAACTAGTCACGTAACTTGAAAAAGTTTTTTATTCATTCGCCAATGATGATAGACACACGCACACAATTGTCACGTGACAACCATACTTGAAATTGCTTTCAAAAATAAAAATTCCGTACTATTATGATATAGCCTTCGATAAAAACGACAATATTTATTAAATTAAACTTTTGTCAGAATGTGTATAAAATAAAAAAAAGTCACGGTAAGATTTAGAACTGGTTTATTGACCTAATTTGCAACCGATGTCACGTGTCATTGGAATTCAGCATTGGAGATGCCATCGGGAAAATATATTATAAAATGATTGTTTCTCGGTGTATTCGGTGTTCTATCAGGCGATTATATTCATTGAAGATTTAAATTTACCAAACAACTGGTCAGTGAATCCATCAATGTATGATCCAGTTATTATAATATTTAGCGGTACATGGAATTCATACGGGGAGTTGAAGACGTTCGATTGACAAACCATCATGCCGAGATCGTTTTCTTTCGCCACGTGGGTTTCAATTCATGGTCTTTCTGAACTGAAGAATTTTTTCAACGATACGACAATACGGCCATATTACATATCGCTATAAATATCGCTGGAACGTATCGATACATATCGGTGTATCGATATATCGACACAGCCCTATTTGAGTGAGAGTAGAAATCTTTAGCAGTGGAAACCCACAAGGTTCAGCAGAAGAACCTTGTCCTAATCAGTACAAGGTTGGGATCTTAACTATGCCACTTGACATGCAAGAAGAAGAATTTTGCCCAAACTGACACTATTTCGTTGCCAGGAACTGACAAAGGGAAGCAGCACTGAAAAAGTCTGGGGTAATCTTTCTGTCTGCACCATCATTGAACAAATGAAATAAAATAAAAAAAGGGTTTAATGTCCTGCAGTTCTGCTCCAAGAAAACCCAATAGGTTGGACGGGCGACCCTACTCCTTGTCATGTTCAAGTGTAGGATCCAAACCAATGGACTCAATGACAGATCTCAGGATGCAATACACACACAATAACCTTTCAGTCACCCTACCTGCCGGCCTCAACAGAGAGAGAGAGAGAAATGGGGTTTAACGTCCACTCGACACAAACTAGGTGATTAGAGAAAACCCACGAGGTTGAACAGACGACCCCACTCCTTACCATGTACAACCGGGGATTTGATACCACGCCAGCTGACTCAATGACAAACCTTATGATACAGCGTGCGCACGCTAACCATTCGGCCCTCCAACCCCCGGCCTCAATAAGAGAGAGAGAGAGAAATGGGGTTTAACGTCCACTCCACACAAATTAGGTCATTTCGGGACTAAAATATGGTTTCAATTTTATTTAAATAATTCGCTGGTGCGTAGGGGTCTTTAGCAGTGGGAGGAAAATGGATGGCCCGAAGGAAACCCACGAGGTTGAGAAGGCGCCCCTATTCCTTGTCACATACAACTTGGGAATCGAAAATTTTTCATAAAAATTGTGTTTTGCTTTTTAATGTGTTCGATTGCTAAATGCCATCTAAATGCCACATACGCTCACACCAGGGTTCGAAACCGCAGATGAAAGCAAGAGGTGACCGACCAGCTAGAGGTTGAAGCGCCACTAGGCCATCCCATTCTCGCATCCCTCAATAACAAACTTTATATTCTAACACACAAGCGTTAATATGTACCTTAGTATAACTTCTGATTCTTTTACTATGGGAACAAGTGGAGGTCTGAAAAATAAATGATAAAATAAAATAACAAAACGTTCAGAGAAAATTTAGTTTGGATACAACATAATTTAAACACTGAGTAAAATCTTGTTTGGATACAATATAATTTAAACACTGATCTACACCATATATGTTGTCTTGGTGATCTAAACTAAATATGCCTTGGTGATCTAGTGTTGTCTTGGTGATTTAGACTACGAGAACAGAATTTAACCGGATTTACAATCCCAGAGGTCATTTCATTTTAAGTCATTACAACTAAACTTAATCATATACAAGCCAGTGATTTAGCTACTTACAGTTTTTCTAATATCTTTAACTTGCTTTGTACCTGGGCAGCTCGGTTAGCATTATATCTAAATCTATCTATGAACACCTAAAAATACATATAAAAAACCCCAAAACATCATTATTCTATTTCCCGAGAGAGAGATGTGTTCATTTTTATTTCATAAATTCAATTGTGCGCATGGGCCTTCAGCAGTTGGGGGAAACTAGACGACCCATAGAAAACCCACGAGGTTGGACAGGTGACCCTACGCCTTGACACATCAAGTAAAGGACAGAAACCACGCCACCTAACCCAATCAATGATAGACCTTCTGATCTAAATGACTTGACTCAATGACAGACCTTATGATTTCACAAGCATGCGTTGAACCACTACATTCTCCCCCCCCTCCCCTTGACAAATGAAAGGTTTATAGCCAGGAGCACTACTTCATAAATCTGCATGCAGATGCAATTCATGTAACACTACAGATAACAGAATATCAGCATAGTTGATAGACCATTATTGAGAGCATGAAATAGGCATAATCCGGGAGGAGCGCCATTCCAAGTCTTCTGAAACTAACAGTAAACTCTGAATTCTAAAGCATACAATCAATTAAGAAAAATGATACATGAGCGAAGAACATATTTGGTATTGTTTATTTATGAGATTATAGTATCTGTAACTGCACTGCATATTTCCTTTGAATAAATAATATGTTTAATGAGAACGTGCCTTTTATCAAAAAGACCAGACGCCATCCATGTGTAGTCCGTAAATAACATATTGAACACATTAGATGTTTTAATAAGTCTGTGCCTAGCAGAAGTTGTATTGAGTTGAAAACGTCAAATATAATATAATATCTAATCTAGCAGTTCTATGTATAGATCACTTTGTCACATTCAGACCAAACAAATCCTGTTTCAAAATTAAACTTCCCAGAATTAGGAGGGGTGTTATCGTCTAATAGATGATGAATTTCAGCCAATCAGAACCATGATAACTTGTGATTACCGTACCTGTAAATGTTCTCTATAATCTTTCTGAGCTTCGTATTCCTTCATCTGGTTCTTTAATCTCTCTTCTCTGGTTCTCTTAAAGGTTTCAAAATCACCACGATACGTGTCTAATTTCGATGACTGTAAATGAACGATGTCTGTGGATACTGAATTTAAAAACATCTGGTCGTGGGAGACTACTAAAATAGTTGAAGCCCATTGCTGGAAAAGAAAGAAACAAAAACAAACGCTAAAGATGATTCACTTTAGGCGTTAAGTCTGCCTCGAACGTCACGATCGTCATTTAACAATATAATATGTGAATCAATGCTTAGTCTCGATTAACAAGAACCTTTGCCACGTTAATAAACAATCAATGCCACACCTTGTCAAAACTAAATATTTTGGTTAAATTAATAATATTACAGAATGATTCAACTGACTGGGAGGCAAGGGAGGCAAGAAGTGTGTGTGTGTGTGTGTGTGTATATATGTGTAGGGGGTATGTTTAAATCAACTGGGAGAGTTAATGGGGGGGGGAAGGGAAATTAACTTGACTAACCTGTAAGTAATTCTCTAACCATATAATGGCTTTCATGTCCAACATGTTTGTAGGTTCTGAAATCAACATAATATATTATTCAATGTGTATATGTAAAAACTTCATAGAGAAAGAGAAATGGGGTTTACGATAATAAACAATGTCTCAATTACCCATTTTTACGTTAACTGCATTGACCACAAAACATATCTAAATCTACTTATATCGCAGCCATCCGTTGACATCTAGAGTTGATTATGGTTTTGTTAAGATAATTAATGTCTAATTAATATTTTATATAACATTTCTGGGCCCTGCTTCTCCAAATCTTAACTAACGATAAAATCCAAATTTTAGTAGACACTTCAATTTTGAGCACTAAAATCAATCTAATATTATCCAATCAAATTACTAAAATTTGGATTTTATTATCTCAGTTAAAATTTCGTGAAAAAAGCCTCAGGCCTAAAGAAAGACCTGTATTAGGCAGATTAAGCTCTGGTATAATGCATGTTTAAAGGCCTTGATCTAGAAGTAATCCATTGTTTAATCCATACTTTCTACTTATCCCCTGTAACAATATAAATAAACTTTTGTTTTTCTTAAAGAAGAAAGGAAAACTTACCATCAAGTAAAAGTAAATCTGGCCTGAAAAAAAAAAAGAGAGAGAAGTGTGGTTAAACGTCCACTCGATACAAACTATGTCATTTTGGGACTAATATATGTTTCAATAATATGATATGATAATTTACTCGACAAGCAGTCTTCAATCTACTTTTCTCCAATTTCCAACAGTTCTTAACACTCCTGATGAGTGGATGAATGTTTTCACTCATGGGTGGATCCATGTTGTCAGTTTCACCCAAATAGCTAGGCCAACTTGAAAATTCTCAAAAGTACTTTTCAGCCCACCAGATACATTCTCTTTGTGAGGTCAAGGGTGAACCTTGGTTTATCATCTCATACCAATTATAGGTATTTAAACTTACTTGGTAAACAACGCTCTTGCTAATGCCAATCTCATTCTCCACCCACCAGAAAACTCTCTGTAAAATAAAACAACATTCATAATAGATGAACCCCAGAAATGAAATGAAGGTTAACTGTTCTGCTACGACTTGGTTGATGTCTACGAGCATATGCCATCCAGTGTGCTATGAGGGAAATTTTGACCAGGCAGCACCACTATAGTCTACTCTTATATCGAATTCCAACTGCTAAGGGATCTTTTACATGTACGTCAATGTGTCCACAGGACCTCGGTTTTTCATCCTATCCAACTGTTATATCAAATTTTATCTACCAAGGGATCTTTTATGTGCGTGCCAATGTGACATTTGTTTTTCATCCCATACAAATTTCTATATGTTGTCTTTTGCCAGGCCCTCTGACCTGCATCATTGACAAGAGGGAACCACGAAGAAAATCCAAATGAACTGTCACTGTCTACACAGCGATCAAAAATGGGGCCACAGGTTAGTGACCAATGTCCTACTCACTGGTTCATCATGGCTCCTGAGCCATTATAGCTCCTAATCAATTTATCTTCCAAGAAATTACCTCGTCATCAGTAAATGAAACAATAGTCTTACTTGGTTGGTCTGTCTTGTGAACCTGGACTGAAACCTAAACCAGACATTATAACAGCAGCTCGTGCAGGTGCTCTATCTGCTTCTATAGCAGATAATTCATGATAAACTTCAGATAATTTATTACTTAAACTACTGTCACTATCACCACTGCTAATAAAGAAAAGAATACAGTTTTATTTCAATTCATTCAAATTACTTTCTTTCAAGCAAAGAAATTAGCCATGGAACGTTTGACAACATATGTGCATTAATTGCAACCACTGTACTGCTTGTTCGAAGCTAAGTCTCACTGATCCATTTTTAAATTAAATCAAAATATGGCTGAACCTATTTAATCAACTTCATTTTCGGAGATATCCAGGGGTATCGAGATTTGATTATGGTCTTGTTATGTTAATAAATATATAATTAACAGTTTTTATAACATTTAAGACCCAAAAAAGACCTGCAATTGTCCGATTTACCTCTTACATAATGTATGTTTAATCAAATTGACCTGCAATCGGCTGATTTAGCTCTTACATAATGTATGTTCAATCAAATTGATTAATAATAAGAAGTAATGAATAGAGGAAATATTTACCCAGCAGCGTTTAACTTAGCGTTTAATTCTCGTTCTTGTTTAAGTAGACCTTCTCGTTTCAAATCACATTCCAGGACACTCTGTATAGCTGGCGTATCGTCACCAACTACTTCCTGTTCTACATGTAAAACTGATATATGCGACGGTATCTTTAACTGGCCACTGAAAAATAAAATATATATAAGATTAGATACACCGCTTGCTCTTCTTGCTATAATAGTTTAAAAATAGATAATGGCAACTGATTATATTATTCCAAGTCATGTATCTTTGCAGTCTTCCCAAGAAATAGACATATTTGGAGGATGGAAACTCAAAGATACATGACTTGCTGCGATAATAAACAAATAGTGACTGTCAGTCCTAATGACTGATATGAGTCAAAGGAAGGAACAGTACAGTGTCAGTCTATCCAGGGATATACCAGTATTACATTAATAGTCCTCTTCGGAAGTTGAGGGATAAATATCACTTGACACTTAATTTTCATCAAGGAGAGAGAGGGAGAGAGAAAGAGATATGGGGTTTAATGTCCACTCAACACACCCTAGGTCATTTTGGGACTAACATATGGTTTAATTTCATTTCAATAATTCACTTGCGCTTAGGGGGCTTTAGCAGTAGGAGGAAAGCAGAGTGCCCGGAGGAAACACACGAGGTTGAGAAGGCACCCCTATCTCCATGCCACATATGCTCACACCTGGGATCAAAACCACAGCCGCAAGCCAGAGGTGAACGGCCAGCTAGAGGTCGAAGCGCAGCACTCTAGACAACTAGGCCATCCCAACCCCCCTTTCATCAAGGAGATGGAGTAGTCAATATTTTCATGTACCAAGTGATCAAGGATTAAAACATGAGCAAACCAGAGTATAAGGAGATAGGGTTGTCAATATTTACAGGTAACAAGTGATCAAGGATTAAAACATCAGTAAAGCAGAGTATAATTAATTACCTGGATATCATTTTCAACAGAGTTGTCTTCCCTAAACCATTTCTACCAATAAAACCATACCGTCTACCATACACCAGATGTAGATCGGCACCAGATAATAATAATCTGAGAAAATAAAATACAGGAAATATTTCATATTTAACACAAAATTCAACAACAACAACAAATTATTCCTTACTGAATGTAGCTGTGCCGCCAGCAATAACCAACAGTGCACCTTTCTCCCCCTCAAAAATAGTGCTCATTTCTTAAGAAATATAACATTGTAAAATTCTCCCACAAAACAACAGTGCACGATACTGTACCTTTCTCAACAAAAAATAACAGTGGACCTGTCTCAACAAAAAATAACAGTGGACCTTTCTCCCTCAAAAATAACAGTTGACCTTTCTCCCTCAAGAGAGAGAAATGGGGTTTAATGTCCACTCGACACAAACTAGGTCATTTTGGGACTAACATATGGTTTCATTTTATTTCAATAATTCGCTTGGGCGTAGGGGTCTTTAGCAGTGGGAGGAAACCGGAGTGCCAGGAGGAAACCCACGAGGTTGAGAAGGCGCCCCTATCTCCATGCCACATACGCTCACACCAGGGCTCGAAACCACAGCCGCAAGCCAGAGGTGAGCGGCCAGCTAGAGTTCGAAGCGCGGCACTCTAGACCACTAGGCCATCCCAACCACCCCCAAATAATTTGTGCTTTCTCCCCCCCAAAAAAGGTGTCATTCTCTCCAAAAAAATAACAGTGCACCATTCTCCAAAAAAAAACAGTGCACCTTTCTCCAGAAAAAAACACTGCAGTTTTCTCCAAATATAAACAGTACACAATTCTCCCAAAATTAACAGTGCACCTTTCTAAAAACAACACAATTTCCCTTTAAATGTTAAAATTAATATGTAAAGAGAAGAGAAGACCAGTTTACCTTTCTCCAAAAGCAATATCAAAATTCTCAATTTTTATATCTAAACTTCTGTTAGTTCCAGAGGCATCCATTTTGGCATCTCTTCTGTTGATCTGTTGTGAAGCTGATGCTAGTTCTATTCTATAATGATAAGAAGATACACTTATTTTGAGATCTTTTCTATAAATGCATTAACAAAATGAAATGGGGTTTTAAATCCTACTTTTATGTACCGACTGGGCTAATGAAGACAGCCATACGCTGTACAGTGTGCTATGAGGGAAATCTTGCCTGGATAGTGGCACTACAGTCTACTCATATTTCAAACTCTAAATGTCAAGGGTTCTTTTACAGGGTTCCCGCGGCTTCGTCAAACATTTTTTCAAGGATATTCAAGGATAATTATACGTCAAATTCCAGGATTTTCAAGGACATTTTTAGCCTAAAGTTACAATTTTTCATCTTAAAACAACCAAAACATTACCAACTATCGTTATAATTGAAGACATAAACTGTTTTTTTATTATTACAGATCGACTTCCGGCACACCGGGGAAAACTCCCGCCATTTTTTAAACAGAGTTATTTCCCTTTTCCTTATTATGTATTGTTTAATGTAATTACTAATACCGATTTTGATTAGTCAGTGTAGTGGCTTCTAGTATGTTAATTGGACAATGGAGTCACGTGAGAGTATTTGGTTGCCTACGTGTTATTACGTGACAAAAGACAGCTGTTTATTTAGATCAGTTGATTGACAGGTATACGTCAGAGTTATTGTTTAGTATAACCAGCATTACTTATAATCTAAACGTTTTTTTTTTAGATCAACTTACCAGTATTACCAACAAAATTAAGGATCTCAACTCAAATTCAAGGATATTTTCCTATTTTCGCGAAATTCAAGGATATTCAAGACCTTGAAAATGAAATTTTAAATTTAAGGATATTCAAGGATTTTCAAGGACCGCGGGAACCCTGTTTTACATTAATCCTGAGGAATTTCTTCGACGAACATCGAGCGTGAACTCAAGATGATCTGGTTTGTGAGCCAGCATCTTGATTTATTATTGTGAATCTTTATAAATGATGTTTAACATCCCATGTGTCGGCACCAACCTGGCTAATGAAGATGATATGTGATATGATGGAGATTTTGACGGAACCGCAATGATTCCGATATGATTTGCACTGACTGAAATTTGTAATCCATTCTCTATTAAAACTAGCAGTTGTTCTGGCCTAGCATGGTATTAGTCATGAAGCCGCGGTGGTATCGATCCGAAACTGGTAGTGGCAGTGCATCGACACCAGGTCTATGATCCGACCTATCCCTATACACCAAATGTCAGTCCTGGGACAGCCCTAGTGTAGCCGCCAACCCCGAACAGACAGACAAATAAACAAACGACAGTCACCAATATTTGTATAGACTATTGTGTGTGACAAAGTGATCTATACATGGAACTTTGCTAGATTTGATATTATATTATATTTGACGTTTTCAACTCAATACAACTTCTGCTAGGCACAGACTTATTAAAACAACTAATGTGTTCAATATGTTATTTACGGGCAACACACAAATGACCTCAGCTCGTTTTGACAAAAGGCACGATCTCATTAAACATCTTATTTATTCATATGTTCTTTATAAGCTACACATGATCTATGTGTTAAACACTCGGCTGAACTTTGTGACTTTAAAGGAAATATGCAGTGCAGTTACAGGGACTATAATCTCAATACCAAATAAGTTAATCTATCTTGTATCATTTTTCCTAAAGGTTGTATGCTTTATAAGCCAGAGTTTACTGACAGTAAGTGAGACTTGAATAGAGCTCCTTCCGACCTATGTCTATTCCATGTTCTCAATAAAGATCTATCAACTATGCTGATCGTCTGTTATCTGTACTCTGTAGTGTTACATGTGTGTGTTTAATAAGGATAGTTAACTACCAGAATTCAAAAGATATTTCAACATGTTGTTTTTGATAAAAATATAAAAAGATATCATGAATCATTCACTCACCCAGAATCCACTTTTTTCAACGTTGTCGGCATCAGGTCTCGTTTTTCTTTCTTCATCTGCAATTTAGCTTCTGCCTTTTCTAACTTTTTCTTATCAACTGTCTGTAGGAGAGAGAGAGAGAGAAATGGGGTTTAACGTCGACTAGACACAAACTAGGTCATTTCAGGGACTAACATATGGTTTAATTTTATTTCAATGATTCGCTTGTGCGTAGGAGTCTTTAGCAGTGGGAGGAAACCCGAGGACCTGAAGAAAACCCGCGACGATTCAAAAACCATGCCACTTGACTCACTGACAAACCTAGTGATGTCATGCAGACGCGTTAAACCATTAGATCACAGAACGCACGGAACAGAGTTTAGGCATAATACTCGGAATTAGCCATGTTATTTTTGAAAGAGATTGAAAAATGCAAATTAAAGGCTTTATTTCGAATCAATATGAAAAATATATTGGGGTCGTTGGTAGAAAAGGCAAATCTTGAAGACAATTATACAACAAAAACAAGCCTGGAAATAAGGCACCTGTCACTGACAATGTCAGACACAAATTAAGGCTTTGTCAGGCACAAAACCTCTGGTGCCTGTCATTTTGTCTTCGACTGATTTGTCTTTTTTAATGACATTATTAATACATGTCCGGCACTAAGTTGAAAATATCAGGTACTATTTCATTAGTGCCTAACATTTTGTCAGGTACATCTAAAACCGTTATTTCCAGGCCCGAACAAAAATATGTTTTAAAATAAATAAAATAAGACATATACCGTTAGACCGGAATCTCTTTTATTTAGCCAGATACTGGATGCTTCCTCTGTGATTTCATCTATTTTTACATCACCAATAACAACAGGTGCTCCCAATATCTTATGCTGTCCATTCATCTTTCCTTTACTATTTGACTCACTAAAACATGGATGAGAAAATAGATTATGTCAGACTCATGAATATTAATTAGATTTGAGAACTGCCACAAATAAATAATTTCTCATTCAAAATTGTACAGAATTAAGCAAAAGAAAACTCACTTTCCCCCAGGGAACATTATGTTGTATATCTTTTCACAAATCTTGCGAATTTCATCTTCGGATTTCGAATCATCTACTTGATGCAGCATTTCTCCAAAAGCCTCATACAAGTCATCCACGTCTTCAAATTCATTGGAAGTATCTTCAAGGATTCCTAAAATAAAATCCAATAGAAATTATGTAAGAGAAACAATAAATTTTTCCACAAGTTTTGCTAACATCTACACTATTAATATGGTATCTTTCATTCTATACCGTTTGTGTAATGTTAAATTGGTTAGTAGTCAGTAAGTAAGTGATATGTTAGTAAGGCGTAACTGTAAGGACTATGACTCAGAAACGCTATTCATCTCTATTGGTTGTAATTGTGGTGGGTAGTAGAAGAAGTGATTACTTGTCATTTCGGACATATGGCCTCAATGTTTCAGGCTACGGTATGTGCCATTTCGGACTTGGGTAGGTGATCTTTGTACTCGAAATAAGTTGAAAGTAAAGCTTGAACACAACTATCAAATCAATTTATAATATACTACTTTCAACCCGTATAGGGCCAGGTCATCCGCTAGCGTTATATAAAAGGTTAGCCACCCGACACCCTATATTAAAACTAATGAAATTAAATCAGTTTCAGATTGAGGTAATTAGGTAAGTTACGGTAATAAGCTTTTGTTATTCAAATTCAATCATTTCTGTCTATTCTGCTCTTGTCTGTGGCGTCTACTCTGATAACCTTCTTTCCGGCTGGCAGCAGGAATGGTTTTATCCACATAGTTGAACTAAAAAATGTCTGATGTGAACGCACGTTTGGATCGGATTAAAACAGAGTGTTGCCCAGAGGGAGATCTCACTTGTCAGTATTTTTTGAAACTGTAACAGAAAGCCTCAAACGATGCTCGGAATAACTTGAATGAATGCTCTTGGAATTGCATTTTTAGAAATTAATGTCACAGTATCTTTCATTGTGATGGAATTATAAGTATTTATTTGAACTCATGTCAGTAAGCCTATGATTATAACGTTAGTTTTTGAAACTCTCCAAATAAAGAAATTGCATAATCTGAACGAAATTTCAATAAATCTGTCATCTGCATCAACATACATAGAAATGACACGTGACAATTCCATCTCTACTTTTTCGTTATAAATGCCATCAAACACAGTATATTTGTAACCGTAAAAACTATTCGAATATCCGGTTGGAATAAAGTGAGATATTTTCATTTACAAAATAAGTACCATTGAGATAATCAGCGATAGCATTATCAATCTCCGGTAAGGATTGGCGTAAAACTTCTCCGACAGCTGCCATTTTTCTTGCTATGTTATCGCTGATCCAAAACGATGCTTCGCGAATATAAAACTCAGACTTCACACCGAACTAAAATGGATTAATTGTATATGGTAATAAAATTTACGATTATAGAAAGAGTTATTTTTATTGCTATCGATAAAAATTTCTCAGTATTTCCACTGTAAATGTATATTAACTTTTAGTTAGAGATTAAGATTTATTCAGAATATGGATTTGGATAGACTTATTTGATTACAGGCTTTTTCGGAATTTGGATCTGTTAAAATCAAACGGAGATGAGGACATAATCAAGACTATTGGCCGTTATTTTTATCTTATGTATAATACCTTATATCTGTGTCTCCGATAATAACTATTTCGACTATTTGATCCACGTATAAAATAAATAATCAACCAAACTTTGATCATTCCGGAAGTTGACATTTTTCTTGTCTTTCGGTTTCGCAAAATTAACAGAAGTCCTCCCCCTTTTGCAATATTTAGAATATTTTTAACCCCCTGATACTCTCTTAACTTAGCCGTGGGAGTAAACGTTTTAATTACAAATGTGACGTAAAACATGAATGCTGTAAGAAAGACAAAAACAGGTAGGTTAGTTTCAAGACTAAAAAGTGTACAAATTAATTATATAATTTATAAAAAAAAAAGCAAAGTCAACCCTCCAAAAAAAAAAACAAAACAAACTCCCAAAAACGAAGAAAAACACCAAAAACACACGCTGTCAATTGCAAATACTAACTGTTAAAGCCCCAATAACACTCTTGTTGTAACAGAAAAATATGTCCCAATCTTCATTCTGGTCAACAAATCGTATTATTTTAGAATATTCCAATTAAATGATGATATAAATTTCATCTTAACACACCTAATTTAAAAAATTGGAAAAATTCAACCAATGTGACTTGGATTTTAAAATATTTTCGAACCCTCTGGACAAATAAAATAGGTTGTAATGGATAATTTACACAACAGGTACGGTAGGACATTTAAACATCTAGTACTTAGAATAAGGGTATTATTTATTTTCTGGAGCTACCAAGCCAGCAAGAATGTTATTGTCCCTTTAAGACCAGTTAATCCAGGGTGTGATAAAGTAATACAATGGCAGATCGTGAATCCGGATTCGGAACTGCTGCAACCGAAATGTGACATGTGTGGCACTGCTTAATCTGCCAGTCATGCTAAAAAAGTGTTAACTAGAACCTTAGATGTGATAAAAATTGATGAATTGTAATGCCTGATCAATATATTTTGGTGTGATTTCAGAAACTGTCCACCAATTTATTGTAACAACTTACCCACACAACATGTATCTGGCCTAGTTCCTTTTGGAACTGTCCTTGAGCGAACGATATATTCGCTACACAGTTCCTATCCAGCCTTCTATAACTGCAGTATGAAAATACCGTTCTTCCCCACTTCTGTTCTAAGGCTATTTTGGAATCCTTACCTACTACTTTTCATCTTGATTCTACTTTATTCGCCAAAGGAATCATTTCTTGCCACAGCTGACACACATTTATAAAGATTCAACACTATTTTCAAGTAGATTTCAGCGATTATAAACATACACCAAATACGTTTAAACTGAAGAGACATTACGAGACCCGGACATGCACAAACCACATGTTTATTTCATCGCTAAATTCTACTTGAAAATGAAGTTGAATTATTATAAATTTGTGTCAAATATAGTGAGAAAGGATTCCTTTTGGTGGAAAATAAAGAATTTTGGTGACAAAAAGACGGTAAGGGTTGTAAAACAGCCTGAGAACAGGGGTGGGGAATAGCGGTATTTTACCATATTTTCATACTGCAGTTATAGAAGGCCAGATAAGAACTGTCACCGAAAGTTCGCTCAAAGACAGTTCTGAAAAGAACTAGTATCTGGCCTAATCTTGCATCCAACTTGTTTAATTAGTATTTGACAAAGGAGGCCTCTATTAAGCATCATATTCCTGAGAAATCTCTCCCTGGAATGACTTCTGATACTTGAGCTTTTAAGGGAGTGTGTCTATTCTTCCCGTTCAATCAAATATTTCCAAAGTACAGCAACGTGACAGCCCTTAATTTAAGCCAAGGTCTTCGCTAAAACGTTGGACAGTGATTTAAGGTATTAGAAACTGTGAAAGTATTGTTCGTATCCAAACAGTATTGTTTACAGTGTAACCGTTTTTGATAGCCTCGTTTGTCAAGCAATTAGTTTTTCTGCTCTATCCCATTACTAAATGCCCCTGATAAATATTAAGTTTATATTTCAGAAATAAAGTAAAAATATAAGAAATGGGTAATCAGCTAACAGGTATAGCTCCGTCGCAGATTTTACCTGTCGAACAATATCTAGCTGATATAGGGGATTATGAATATCAAACCAGGTAAGTTCAGATAAATATACCTGATCTGTACATTCAAATAGGCCATGCGTCACACAATCTGGTTAAAACTTTTGTATTACTTGTCTTTGCTACACTAGAATCTGGAAGAGTTGTTATATAACCCACATCCCACAATCTGGATGATGTGAGGGGTTAGCCGATGAAACGATCTGTTGCTGCGGGATCTTGGATTGTGATTCTCGGAACTGAGGGTATCACAATAGAAATACCAATGCTGATTGGTTAATCAAATATCTGATGTCATAGGGTCAAAAACTGTACCATGACCTCCGACTACAACTGGTGAGATCATCATGTAGTGGATGCGATTGAAAGTATATAAAAACGAAACGAAACGAAGATCGGTATTTGAATCAGATTGTGCAATACAGACAGTATCAGATACGAGACACAAAAAGTGGGCGGCGAATTGTCACACGGCCTGTCATTGAGTCAAGTGGCATGAATTCAATTCCCCGCTTGTTTGTAACAAGGAGAGAGAGAGAGACACACACAAAGAGATACAGAGAGAGAGAGACAGACAGAGAGACAGAAAGAGAGAGAGGGTTCAATATCCATTGAGTCAAGTGGCATGGTTTCAATTCCTCACTTGTTTGTAAGAGACAGAGAGAGAGAGAGAGAGTGTTTAACGTCCACTCAACACAATCTAGGTCATTTCGGGACTAACATATAGTTTCAATTTTATTTCAATAATTCGCTTGCGCGTAGGGGTCTTTAGCAGTGGGAGGAAACCAGAGTGGCCAGAGGAAACCCACGAGGTTGAGAAGGCGCCCCTATCTCCATGCCACATACGCTCACACCAGCGATCGAAACCACAGCCGCAAGCCAGAGGTGACCGACCAGCTAGAGGTCGAAGCGCAGCACTCTAGATCACTAGGCCATCCCAACCCCCCAACAAGGAATAGAGTCGCTCGTCAAACCTAGTGGGTTTTCTCCAGGTCCTTTGGGTTTCCTACAATTGCTAAAAAAACCTACCCTAATGCAAATTACTGAAATAAATTTGAATCATATGTTAGTCCAGAACTGTGTCATTTGTTATTCACTGGAATATTGTTTTGGTTGTATTAAAACATGTATATTTATTTCTTCAGTTTGGGAAGTACAAGATTTTTTAAAGTTGCTCGTGCAAAATATAAAGAAGGCCAGCTAGTTGTTAAAGTATTTGTGATACACGATCCATCATTACCGCTACAAAGTCATAAACATAAATTAGAAGGTAAGCTATGTTTAATCTAATTAAAATAGATATATGATCTTTGGTTCCTTTGGGTTTAACGTCCTACTGTTCTTCTCCAACTGGGCTAATGAACACAGGCATATGCCATACACCGTGCTGTGAGGGACATTTTGCCCGGGCAGCGGCACTACAATGTATACCAGGGAACTTGGTTTTCCATCCCAATCAAATGACTAAACAGTTGTCCTTGTCATGCCCCCCGTTCTGCACGACTGACAAGGGGAAACCATGCCGGAAAATCACGATGAACTTTTTCGGCCAACGCAGGGATTAAACATGAAACCTCCAGGCTAGAGAGCCAGCATCTTACCCACTAAGCTTCCCATGGATCCTGGCCATAGAGGATCTATGATGGCTTGAGGAGTAACTGGCTGGCCGCTAACTTGGCGGTTCCGTAGAGAGATATGAGCCTAATTATATGAGAAAACTAAATCGGTCTTTGAATTAATATTGAAGCTGGGAGATTTTCTAACACCTTGTTCAGATTTTATTTACTGGATTAAATGTTAAATAATCAATTTTATTTGGGTGAATTGTTTTTGTTTTTCAAGAATCTGATTAAAGAAATAATTTTAAGGTATTAATCAGAAATATGATTTTTGTTTTTCAGAAATTGTACAAAGGTTGAAATCTACATCAAATTGTTTACCTTTTCAAAAAGCTATTGTAAGTATATCTTCATCTCAACAAGGAGAGTAGGGGGTTCGATGGGCGAATGGTTAACATGTGCACGCTGCATCATAAGATCTGTCATTGAGTCAGCTGGCATGGTTTCGATTCTCCAGTTGTACGTGACAAGGTGTTGGGGTGCCTCAACCTTATGGTTTTACTCTGGGTCCACCGGTTTCCTCCCACTGTTAAAGGGACAATAACATTCTTGCTGGCTTGGTAGTTCCAGAAAATAAATAATACCCTTATTCTAAGTACTAGGGGTTTAAGTGTCCTACCTGTTGTGTAAATTATCCATTACAACCTATTTTACTTGTCCAGAGGGTTCGAAAATATTTTAAAATCCAAGTCACAAGGTTTACGTTAGACTTTTCAAATCAATTGGTTGAATTTTTCCAATTTTTCAAAATAGGTGTGTTAAGATGAAATTTATATCATCATTTAATTGGAATATTCTAAAATAATACGATTTGTTGACCAGAATGAAGATTGGGACATATTATTCAGTTACAACAAGAGTGTTATTGGGGCTTTAAAGATCTCGCAAGCGAATTATTGAAATAATATTGAACCATGTGCAAGTCTAGTTTGTGTGGAGTGGATGTTAAACACCATCTCTCTTTCTCTCGCTCTGAACAGAACAGTAGGATGTCTAACGCCATTACATGTGTTTATTTGTTTATAGCAATCTGTTAAATCTGGGTTTGATATTTCACCACCCCAGCTTCCATATGCCTGAGAAAATATTTGAAATCATGTGTTAAAATTGATTTTTTTTATAGCAATCTGATAAAGCTGGACTGATATTTCGTCAGTATGTAAAAGATAGCTTGTATGATAGAATCAGCACAAGACCATTTCTCAATATGATAGAGAAAAAATGGATAGCTTTCCAGTTACTCTGTGCTTTAAATCAGTGTCATCGAGTCAAGGTTAGTCACATGAAATATATGGGCGTCCTCGCTAGGGATAAAGGGGCACAATTTAAAGGAGACACCATTGATTTCATTGTTTACTTTACACAGCATTATTTTCCTGTACATTCATTACAAACTGGTGTGTTAACACATTACTTTTTGTTGTTTATATGGAATTTAATCCAGATACGCCGAAATACGGTTCTCTTACCATCGATATGGTCTTGCAGAACCAATTTTTACTAACCTGGTCGGAAATCCCTCAGCGGGAACGCTCATTGATATTTACGGTCAAATAAAATAAATAAAGATATAGTCTTAGACAAACTTCTGTGGAGTCAGCACCTATTTGTTACTGCTTTTATTTTTGAGGGTTTAATTTATATTTGTGTATAGATTTAGGTATTTTATGATGATATCAAATCTCTATTGTAATAGTTTTAGGTATTTTATGGTGATATCAAGTCTCTATTGTATAGTATTATTATCCTTTAATGACAATTTGAAGTAGATGTATTCATAATAATACTTCTACATCTTGGTTTTATTACATGCAACATTTCAATACTCTTACACAGTTATCTTTATCAACCATGAAGTAGTAAATCCATACAGATGTGTTATTATGAATATCATATTATTAGGTATTTTAATATATTGTGTAATATATTTATGTATTTCTCAGTGATATCAAGTCTGTATGTATGATATTATTAGGTATTTCGCAGTGATATCTAATCTCTATTTATGATATTATTAGGTATTTTAATATATTGTGTAATATATTTATGTATTTCTCGGTGATATTAAATCTCTATATTTAATATTGTTAGGTATTTCATGGTGATATTAAATCTCTATATATGATATTATTATTAGGTATTTCACGGTGATATTAAATCAGAGAATGTAATGATAACAGGATGGACCTGGTTATTGTTAACAGATTTTGCTAGTTTTAAACCAACATATCTACCTGAAGTAAGTCAACTTATATTTTATTAGCAATCTGCCTTAAATACAGATCTATATTTCGTTCCGTTTTTTTATACTTTTGATGGCCTTCACTCAGAGTTCATACGAGTGGCTCTTCACCCTATGAGATCAGACATTTGATTTACCAATCAGCATTGATGTCACTAGTGAATTACCTACAGTTCCGTGCAAAACATGACCAAAGCTCGCCATGTGTAGTAAAGACAAGTAAATGAAATTTTGAACTATAAAAACGAAACGAAATAGGATCTGTGTTTTAATCAGATTTTTTATTGTCTATTGCTGATTGTATATTGGGGAAAACGATTCAGCGAAATAGGTGGTGGTTTGCTGACAAGGAAGTACCTGTGAAGTTCCAAGTGTTGTCTGAGACAATTCCTTAGGATTATCAGGCCTGGTTTTCCCATGTCAGTGTCTAGTTGTTCGAAAGGGACTGAAAAAGTGGTCCCATGTACACATTGGCCTGCGCATAAGAGAATGTTGTTTTCTTCATAGCACACTTTGTGCTGTATGCCGTATTCTTGAGACAGACTGGTGCAGAATAGTAAGGCCTAAACTCCAATATCATTTCCAAATATTCTCTATATAATTCTATTTATTCCATTTCAGGACAACCCTTCCGACTTTTCTTACTTTTTTGACACGTCAAGACGTCGTACTTGTTACATAGCACCGGAACGATTTATAGAGGGTGGTTGGCGGAATCAGGAAGCAGCAGGAAACGCTAATAATATAGATTTAACATCCAGTGAAATAAAGATAGGTGATCTGACTCCGGCTATGGATATATTCTCAGCAGGGTAAGTCCATTGTGCTCATATTTACGAGAGAGCTTTCACCATATTTGAAATAAAGCTGCTTAAGCGATATAGATCTATAAGAAATGCTGCATAGATAAGCTGTTTGCCTTGAATTGAGTATTTTCAGATGGTACTGCAGATATACGTAATATAATCCCTACTCAGCAGAAGTACAAAACCAACTTTTTCAAAGTCTCATGACCCTTTTTCAAATGATACCAGATGTTTAATCCCAGGCTTGTATGTGACAAGGAGTACAGTCGTTTGAGCATCTGGGTTCTCCAGATCTCCGCCCCCTCCACTGCTAAGACCCCTTCATGCAAGCAAATTACTGAAGTAAAATTGTACCATATTCTAGTCCCGAAGTGATCTAGTTTGTGATAAGTGGGCGTTAAATCCCATTGGTTCCCTCTTCGTATATGAGGGGATTGGATGGCAGAATGGTTAGCACATGCGCTTTGTTATTAGGTGTGTCAGGCATGGTTTTCGGTTCCCCGGTTGTACATGACAAGGAGTAGGGTTGGTTTTCTCCAGGCAAATTATTGAAATATAATTGAACCATGTGTTAGTCTAGAAATGACCTAATTTGTATAGAGTGGATGTCAAACCTCATTTCTCTCTTTCTATTCTAGGTGTATAGATAATATATTGATATGGTTATTTTCAGGTGTGTTATTACCGAATTATTTACAGATGGAACAACACCATTTGATCTCTCTCAGCTTTTAGCCTATCGTAGTGGTGAATATAGTCCCTGGAAAATACTAGAAAAAATACCTGACCAACATGTTAGGGTAAGGCTCTTATCATTGGTAATTTCACATGCTTCGTATTATTGGTAGTTTCACATGGTTTTTATCATTCAAAGTTTTACACAGCTTGAAAAATGAAGACAAAACAATTCACAAATAAGGGCTGTTGTATTATGTCTTAAACTTCTGTTTCAAATTTTACAATTTAATTATCAACTTCAATTGTGGATTAATTTTATTTTATTGTAGCAGTTCGCCATGTGATACAGAAACTTTGAAACCTCTGTTTGAAGTTTTATAATTCAATTATCAAATGAACTCTTAAGAATAAACATCTTTATTTTTTGTAGGAGTTGGTTCGTCATATGATACAGAAAGATCCTAAACATAGATTATCAGCGGAAGAATATTTAGTTAAACAGAGAGGCAAGGCCTTCCCTGAATATTTCTATACATTCCTGAAGATTTATTTACAGCAGTTCGCAGCTTCACCTATTATACCTGCTGATGATAGAGTTACATTGTAAGTTTTATTGGGGGTTGGTTGGCCGTATGGTTAGCAGATCTGCACTGTATCATAAGATCTGCCATTGTGTCGATTCCCCAGTTGTATGTGACAAGGAGTAGGATTGCCTGTCCAATCTCCTTCAGGTCCTCCGGTTTCCTCCCCCTGTTAAAGACGCCTAAGCACAAGCAAATTATTGCTCGGGTAGTGGCACTATGGCCTACTCTTATATCAAATTCTAAGTGCCAAGGGATCTTTTACATGCAAACCAATGTATACACCGGACCTTGGTTTTCTGTCCAATCTGAATGACTAGACAAATAATTGAAATAACATTAACAATATTTAAGTACTGACATTACTTTCTATCTCTCTCCCTTTGAAGAAGCTAACAGTATTTGAAAATAACTACATTGGTCCTTTATTCGATTTTCAAAGACGATCAGGTTTTCTGTAATGATTATATGAATAACATATGGATTTTTGTTTCCAGAATTAAAAGAGATTTACCGTCGTTGTTAAAGAATATGAAGATAGACGAGAATAAGCCTGAGAATAATGTGGGATTAGTTTTAATCATATCTTGTGTTGGATCATGTTGTAGGAATTTACACGTAAGTAACTCTGAAGGGGTCATTATTGGCTATAATACTACAAACAAGTACCCAAGCTACCCTTCTGGTCAGTCATAGAGTCATGTGACATGGGTTTGATTACACGGAGTAGGGTCACCTGTCCAACCTCGTGGGTTTTCTCCGGGTCCTCTGGTTTCTTCCCACTGCTAAAACCCCATATGCACAAGCAAATTATTAAAATAAAATTGAAGCATATATATGTTAGTCCCGGAATGACTTAGTTTATGTCCGGTGGACGTTAAACACCTTCTCTCTCTCTGTCCCTCTGAGATTCATTTTTCCCAATATCCCTCAAATTCAGATTAGAGACTTTAAATGTTTTTTGAAATCTATTTTCAGTTTTGTAATGCTAGAGTGTTAGCGTTGGAACTATTGTTAGAACTATCCCAATATGTTACGTCTGACATTATATTGGATAGAATTATTCCATATATGGTATGTTGGTTTATGTATTATTCTATTGATTTATACGGTAAAGGACAGAGGGTCCGACAAGGACAGTGTCTATTCATTTGGATGGGACAAAAAAAACAGGGTCAATTGTACAAATTGGCATGAACGTAATTTTCCCTCATAGCACACTGTGAGGTGTATGGTTGTCTCCATCAGCCCAGTCAGAGCAGAATAGTAGGACGTTAAACCCTGAATCATTTCATTTTATTAATTGATTTATGCAGCACTGGGTGGCGTTCCTCCAAACCATTGTATCCTTCAATAGTTGTAACAGTTACAATCAACTTTACAACTATCGTAAGTAACAGTTTAATTGCGTTCCTCAAAGCTATTGTAAGGGAATTGTAAGTCTAGCAATTGTAAATCGTGCGATTGTAAACTTACAATCGTGATCTTCTGTGTGATGTGAGAAACATCGATTTGACACTACATTCGGTATGTGAGTTACCTCCCCTCTCCGGCAGACGACTTCGCCGTGCCGTGTATGTCCCCCAACTCCGAAAAAAATCCCCCTTTCGCAAGAAATCTTAGCGTTATCAAGACTTTGTTTTCATCGCTGAGTGCGTGAGAACGCTTTGTGTCGGAAGACAGACGTGGTTCCAGCATGTTAATCAGCTTAAAAATTGACAACCTCGTCCCAGAATATCCTATCAGGACCAATCTTTCCCTTCTTCTGTTGTTGTATTGCGACAAATAACGTCATTTTGCATTCCACTACAATCGATTGTAAGTATAGGTTACAGACGGTCATAGTAACTTACAGAATTGATTGTAACTTACAACTATTGTAACTTACAAATGCTTTGAGGAACAATATAGTGATTGTAAATAAAAGTTACAATTGGATTGTAGTGACTTACAACTATTGTAGGGTTACAATCATTTTGAGGAACGGGGCCCAGGACGTTTCTAGTGGTTTACACACAGTTCCGTGAATCGCATGCCAATAACTTGCTGTAACAGATCATTTCATTGGCTAATCCCTCACTTCAACCAGAACACAGGTTATAGTAATATGAACTTTTGAACTTTAAAAACACAAAACGAAATAGGATCTGTGTTTTAATCAGATTGTCACCCGTCTGTTCTCAAATTTACCTTCAATTTGGGAAAGAGTTTTTGGGGAGACAAAGCGATTGTGCCCGGAATCGGAAGTAGTCCAACTCTCCGAAAGCTGTAGTGTAGCGGCACCAGGCTTGTGTTAATCCACGGTCCGAGCTACCTCTATACACCAAATTTCAGCGGCGGGAAAGCCCTAGTGCTGCCGCCAACCATGAACAGACCGACAAACGACAGTCACAAATACTAGTATAAATATCATATTTACATCACAATAAGAAAAACCAATTTGAAAATTTCACCAAACTTTATTTTATTTTCAGCTTTATTTTGTGTCTGATTCTTTTCCCCGGGTTCGCGGAGAAACAATATCCACGGTAACCAGATGTTTAGCCAATATTAGAAATATTCCTAGAAGGTAAGAAATATACAGAACGATTACTATTTTTTGTATGAGCGTCAGTTTTACTGGGATCCTCCAGTCTTTATTATCATCAAGGGGCCAAGGTGGCTCTGTGAGTAAGACGCTGTCTCACAAACCTGGAGAGCCTGTGTTCGTTCCCAGCGTTGGCTGAGAAGGTTCATTGGGATTATCAAGTGTGGGCTAAAATTTAAACAATGATACAAGCTTTCTTTAATTTCAGTGATGGTAATGTTTTTCCAGAATATATATTTCCTAATCTGGTAAGTTTCACTGTATATAAGGGGCATATCATTGTTTTCCTGAATTATATGGCAGCGCGCTATAGTTGGTGTTTGCGGTATATTCCTAATATTAAGGACCTTTCTCATTGGTAAAATACGAAAACGAACATGTCATCGATCCGTGTGTACTTGTGACGTCAATCCATAATGAGTGTTATGCCAGTGAAAAATGTTACGCGTTTGGGACGGGATTCACGCATATTGAATTTCAACAATTTTTCGAGACCTTGTCTATATTGTTGGTCATATAGAGTTTGTAGAATGTGTTCAAATGCTATATTCTTTTTGAATTGTTGTACATCTACCAAACTATCGATTGAAAACTTTGCCTTGACAGAGAAGTTCACAGAGTGGAAATTAACACCATCTAGCTATTATCGTACCAATGCGAAATTTCCCTATTTTAAGGGCCACTAATGGCCCAGATGGTACAATACCTTTAATGGCCCACATGGTACAATACCTTTAAATATCTGTAATACCTTTGATTTCTTTGATTGTTAAAAATAATGCTATATATTTTTTCTAAAACTTTTGTATGTGAAGAATATGGCCATATTTCTATTTATAATAATTTCTTGCAGTCAAATCTTGTTCATGACGAAGTTGTAATGGTTCGAGCTGCATATGCTGAAAACATTGCTCATCTTTCAGAAACAGCTTTAAGGTGGGTGAATTTAAATAAATATGTATGTCCTACAGTCTGTGGTTTTAACAGATTTTCCAGCGTGGTTTCCACATGTCAGTGATGCAGGACGTAGGGCGTGACAATGATAGCTGTCCAATCGTTCGGATGGGATGAAAAATTGAGGTCCCGTCTACACATTAGCATGCACGTAAAAGATTCCTTGGCAGTTGGAATTAGGCCAAAGCTCCGCTGACCGGGCAAAAGTTTTTGTCTTCATTAGTCCAGTTTAGGAGTAGAACAGTAGGACGTTAAACCCCATTTCATTTCTGTAGTTTGAAAATTATATGTACCAGTATTGTTTCTCAAGAGAATTTTACCATATATATTAGTAGAGGATTTCTCCACAAAGATGTTGGTAAATACCTTTAATATGTAATTAAGACAGTAATATATAGTTACGCTTATTTCAATGTGCTTCTAATATTCTATAGGCCTACATGTCAAATTTGAAAAGCAAAATATGTATCTAAAATATATATATAGTTATGATGAGGTTGCATTATACATATAACATTTTGGGGTCAGAGATTAAAATATTTATCTTGGAAAACGGTTTGAATTTGAAATTTTAATTAAACATTGACAATTTTTATACGCCCACATTTTCATGTGGACGTATATTGTCGTCGCCCCTGTTCGTCCGTCCGTCCGTCCGGACATCCGTCCGTCCGTCCACAATTGTTTGTGAACAGTCTACAGGTCACAATTTTTATCCGATTTCAATGAAACTTAAAATATAGGTTTATCACCCTAAGATCTCGGTTCCTTTCGATATTGGCATGTATCGGACCGTAACTTCATGGGTTATGGCCCCTGATTGTACGAAAAATCACGTTTTTTAGCTTGTGAACAGTGTAGAGGTCACAATTTTGAACCGATTTGGATGAAACTTGAAATGCATGTTTATAAACCAAAGATCTTGGTTCCTTTCGATATTTGCGCCAATTGGATCGTAACTTCCTTAATTATGGCCCCTGATTGTCCGAAAAATCGCCTTTTTTAGCTTGTGGTCCCTCTGGAGGTCAAAATTGTTATCCGATTTAAAAAAACGTTTGATTATATCACCGTTCCATGGTTATGAAGGTTGAGTTTGAATTTCGTCAAAATCGGACCAAAATTGACAGACAAAATGGCCGCCATTTGTACGCGAATAGTGTGAAAATATGTTATATCAAGGTTGTGAACAGTATTCTGGTCTCATCAAACATCCTATCCCTACAGATGTTAGGTCTGGGAAATATATTGTTAAAATTGCTGTAGAAATAGGATGTCGAGACAAAAGCGGTAGGTGGGTGGGTGGGAACATGAAACTGATAAAAAGAAAAGGGCCCCCCCGAGTCAACAGACAACAGTGCGTATACAACCACATTCCTCCCTCCAAGTAAGGAGTTTAGCGATGAGTGAGGATTATTGGTAGACCATGTGACACTTCCGGTACAGGTTTTAGCTGAGAACAGTATTCTGGTCTCATCAAACATCCTATCCCTACAGATGTTAGGTCTGGGAAATATATTGTTAAACTCCCATAGTTGATTAACTCCCCTACGACACTCACCTGTCGCAGTCACACCAAAACACCGCAAAACTCATTTCAAACGGAGACAGGAAATGGCGAACCAAAACTCACTTAACACTTCATATTGCGAGCACAATCAAAATCACTGTAATATTTAAACAATAAATCATATATTGTTCATGTTTCCAATTTCGTGAACATTAACTTTATTGTACGTTCTTTGGCAGGGCATGCATTCAATGAACAAACTCATGACACAAATCTGACAACAATTTTATTAAAGTTCATCAGTTCATCGCTAACAAAAAATTATCAACAAAATACAAAATTATCAAGCATGCACCATACAGAATTTGACAAAGTATATTATCACTAATTATATATGAGTTAATATCATGCTACCGAATTAGAAATAACTATTGTCAGATGGCTTTAAAAAATACCGCCTTTCTACACACAAGGGAGAGCAAAATTAGTTATTAATTTTGATAAGCCACTATCCCTGAGGTGTAAACCGTCGGCTAAATCCGATGTGACAATGTTATCATTTGAAATTAACTCCCAATGATGATTTTCCGCGGCTAACGACGCTAAGTGCTCATTAAAAGTGGTCACTTGTCTATTCAGTGTAATATCACTAGTTTTAACAACCTGAGACAGAAAAACTGTGACCTCTCCTGCTATATTCAATTTATTTGCAAGCTTCCTTAAAGATACTTTTAGATTATATTCGGAGTGTCGCGTCCGTTTATCCATAATGTCGTTGATACCTACATGCATAAATAAATAAATACACGATGAGTAATTTAACCACCCAGTCAAATTATGTTCTATATCGTTTATCTTCCCACCCGGAATACAAAGGACTTTGGCATTTACCCTTTCTTGCAAACATTTTATAATAGAATCTCCTAAAATAACCACAGAAAAATGTCTCTCTGGAATGCGCCACATATCAACATGGCCTGAATTGTACGAAGTATTAATCATAAAACCCCATAAATTCCAAGGTATCCCTATTTTATCATGAAAGAAACCCTTCTTACTGGGGTACATTAACGCATGTTTGTCCCCTTTATAAGCCAAAATTACGAAATGTTTCGCCATTGCTAAAAGGACTGGCAACCATATTGGCACAGGTAGAAGGGCTGGCACTATTATGGTACACTCTACATTCTGGGCCTGTACAAACCTTAAGATTGGTAAAATTAAACAAAACGGCGGGAAAACATAGTAGTTTTCATTTCTTGACAACGTTTAAGAGAACACATTAGTTCCCCCCGAAAACGGGGTATTATAAGGAGTAAAATGTTTCAATGGGTGTCCATGTCTGTCCTTAACACAGTTACAATCCACAGACATCAAATCGACCGTATGTAGTCCAAATATTAAATCTATCCGTTTGAAAGACAAATCTGAGATCATAACATCGGATTTCGACAGTGAGCGAGACGGAACATCCGCTGGATTATCTTTGGATGGAATCAGTATGAGTTTCAAACTTGTGTTGTGCTCTAACAAAACAAAAAATATCTGCTTCAGTATTTGGTTTAATTCATATGATCTGCTGTACTGGTTATTCCAGGAGTCAATCAAACCCTTATTATCAATCAGAACATCGAGTCGAGAATCCCGTATCTCTTGACTAAATGCCAATAGAGAGTTGAACAGAGCCTTCGATTCTTTCAACAAAATTGGTAAACTCATTTCAGTTTGTGTCCAATAGTCACTGATCTCTAGATTACGAATTCCATTGTTCAGAATACCCGCCCACTTAAAATCCGAGGCATCAGTTGCAAGCCCCAAGGTTTTATGAAACGGAATATACAATTATAATTTTCCAAAAAACGCCATAATTCAATTTCTTCTTTTAATTCTTTTGATATTGGGATATAATCTTTAGAATTTACCGTGAAATAAGTGGCTATAGTTCGAAAGCAGGTACCTACAAACAATTTCGCGCCCGGAATTGCTAATGAGAAGGACAGACACTTTCCTGCAAAACGCTGCAGGGATAATAAATTTACCCGATTCAATGCTAAAATTTCTTCTCTCAAATATACGAACTTTTCTATTTTAGTTTCAGTTAACGCGAACGTTTGGTGAATTGAATCAATTATCATCCCCAAATAAACTATCTTCTGGGATGGAATTAGAACACATTTAGGTATACCAACAAAATAACCTAGTCGAATTACCAGTTCACATGACATATATACCGCGATTTTTGCTCTCCTAATATTAGTTTCGTTTTCCATATTTAAAGATCCGATCAACCTATCATCAATGTATACCAAATTATTAACTCCAAGAAATCTTAGATAAGACGCCACTAATTTACTCAACGTGTGATAGACGTACGCCGAATCCTTCCAGCCGAATGGAATTGTATTACACACATAATAGACACCTTTCCATTCGAAACCCAATAATGAACGGCTGTTTTTTGATACGAAAACATGGTCGTATCCCGATTTGTCATCAAGTTTCGTCATGAAAGAACCCTGATCAATGATTCTCGGAACATCGTTCAAGCTGTCCAAAGAGAACGGTGTATTTCTCATCCACAAACTTAAAAACCGCATGTCTAAACAGTCTTGGTTTGGTTGGCTCCACAGTAAGTGGTGACACAATGTAAGGGGGGTTACCCTTGCCAACAGAACCCCAAATAGAAATTGCAGCGGTTTTTAGCCTATTACCAACTTCGTTATCAATAAATTCAGTAAAAGAATCGCAGTTAGAAGAATTCTTTAAAATTTTAGCTGGTGGATAATTACAATCATAACCAATGTTCTTAAATGTTCCTTTAAAAGGAACAATAAAATTCTCTACTCGAACCCCATTTTCTAACCAATCAATAGCTAAGTCGGATAGATTGGACTTTGGTAAAGCGTTCAAAATACTTCTCCATTCGTCCACATGACTGTGTAATCCACCCGCCTTAAATGAGCCTGGGTCCCTAAATACAATATGATTGATCTCGACCGGATTAGTAAAAGCTGATTCGGCAGGAACCATAGGATGCCATTCACAGGACACGCCTTCAAAATTCACCCAATTATGACATTCATTTTGTATCTACAAAACAAAAACGTATAACAAAACCTGCAATTAAGTTGAAGACAATTTTGCACATTTTGAAGCCACATGGCCCACTTCGCCACATCAAAAGCAAACAATTTTATACTGTCTCGGTGGTGGAAACCTTGGGCGTGATTGATTTTGATAACTTGATCTATAAGTATTGTTTTTTTCTCCCCAAGATTTTAAAAACTTATGCTCCTTCTCCAGTAGTTTATATTCACTGGATGACGATAACATCAAAACAACGAGTGATCCTACATTATGGAGCGTCTTATTAGCCATAAATCTCTGCGAAACAAAGGAATATTCTTCGGACTTGGTATGGCTTGCTTTCCTCGCCTTCTCGTCTAGCAAAATCAGTTTCTGATGTAAAATATCAATATTGATTTCAGAAGTTCTCGACGCATACTCTTTAACCTCTCTTACCATGGTTTCCACAGACTCCTGTTCTTGTTGTTTCTGTTGAGCTTGTAATTCTTCCCTTAATTTCTTTACCTCCGATATCAAATCATTCTACAAAATAAATAGTTTCGAACATAACGTGATAAAGAAACCCCAGAATCAAAAAGGTTCAAGTGTTTTCCAAGACCTAAGAGTATAAGCAACATTGGCAATCTCTGCACAGTTCGTTTCACTCTGATGTGCATCTTCAGCTATCAGGGGTACCGACGATGATTGACGCAAAACTGCCTGAGGTACAACATATTGGCCCAACATGTCGAATGATTTCAAACCCACGTGATCCAAAACATCCCTATCACATACGCCTTTGGCTCTTAAGTTAATAGCATCCTTACAATCTTCCACAAAAACAATGGAGGTGCTTTCCTTTTACACAAAAGAGATCTTGCCTGTTCCACACGAACGGCCTTTAAATGACCTTTTATCGAGGGAGATGCCATCGGGTTTCCCAAACCTAAACGAATGTTCCAATCTGTGCCTCTTCCATGATCGCGAAAAATAGCACGCAACTGACCAACTAAAGAGTCTACGGATGATGCAGCCATTCTGCATGGACAGTTACACACAATCGACGTATTTCTATGTCTTTCTGGACAATAATCTTTATGGACCTTGGTCTTCCCATTCCTGTCCTTATGAACAAGAAACTGTCGCATAGCAAAAGGGGTGACATTATCTAATGTCCTAGCAGGGTTTAACGAGGCAAGGAATTCAATAAGTTCATTTTTCAGCTTTTGTTTTTGCTTAGAATATTTTGAAGTTTGTAAGTAGCTATCTAATTCTCTTATTCGGTCATTTACCTCATCAACATTAAACTTTAACTGAAAAAAAAAATGAATAAATCTAAATAACTCCAAATGAACTCCTACACAAAAATACCGACTTTCGATAACATTCTGAGAACTCGTGAAAACATAGTAAACAATGAATAAATCTAGTCCTAAAAGTTTAGATTATAGGTCGATTCCGATAATTTTCTAACAAACTTACGATAAGAAAAATATATTTATGACTAAAATGTCCAATAGACAAACACTTTTATACAAATGTTCGATCACAAAAAAACCCTGTGGCATAAAAATGCCAAAATATAGGCCAACTGTTGAACAAATATATTTAAAATAAATGAAATGATGGGTAACCTGTGCGACATCGTACAGTTCAAAACCAAATGTCCCTTGCGGGCTGTAACTGTCAACTGCTTTTCCAAAATGTGGGCAATTACACGATATGGATAAAGAACCAAAACGTCTTACTTACACGCTGAAAACTATCACTTTTTAAACTTTGAAATCTGACTAAAGTGTAATTTATAGGCTGGCATTGCCCAAACCCTTTGAATCCGAAAAATATGTCACTAACGGGCCGACATTGCCAAAACTTATGTTTAAATAAACCACTTAAAACTGACAACTCTTGAGACCTGAATATGCCACTTACATGTTGACTATGTCCAAGCTTTTGATATGTAAACGCGTCAGCAGACATTAAGTACCAATTGGCATTGCCAAAACGTTTGAGATCTACGTCACTTACAACAAACCGACACTACCAAAACATTTTAGACACTACCCAATTTTTGAGATGTAAAGAACACTACCCGTTTAAGGCCAAAATAATATCTGAATAATATGCCACTTACAGGATGACAAACCTTATGATACCCAAATAGTATGTCGCTTACCGAGGCGGATCCAGGATTTTCTGAAAGAGGGGGCGTGCTGCACCCACTCGGGGGTGCAAAGCGCTGAATAGGGTTTTTTGAATGGAAAAAATGCCCACAAGAACTAATTTCATACTTATATCATAAATTAGGATTTCCAACCTAAATTATTTTTGCTCCCCTTTCTCGTGAGAATATATGGAGCTAAAACTTGTTCGCCACCTCAAAAAGCATGCTGACTGCCAAAGATGCTGATATCCAAATAATATTATACCACTCACATGTTGTCACGAGATATTTAATATTTAAATACTAAGTCACTTAGAAGCTAATACTGCCAAAACTCCTTGACATAGGTAGTGCGCCACTTAAAATAAATGAAAATTCCCAAATTTTTAGGATCTGAATATATTTCCAAAACTTATGTGGAATAATGTGTCACTTACAGGCTGAAACTACCTACATTTGGGATCTAATATTAATCTATGTCACTTACAGGCCGACGCCAAGACTTTTGAGACCTAAATAGCAAGCTACTTCCAAGCTGACACCACAAAGACTTTAGATCTGTCAAATTGTCACCTACAGACTGAAACTACCAAACTGTTGAGACCTAAATTTGTCACTCAGTTTGACACTTCCCCAAAACTTTCAGATCTGAATATTGTGTCACTTACAGGCTGAAACTACCATTATTTTTGGGGTACGGGGGTCTTACTGACATGTCACTTTCCGGCTGACACTACCAAGAATTTCGAGAACTGCATAATGTGTCACTTACAGGCTGACACTACCAAAACCTTTATAATCTGAATAATGTGTCATTTTCAGGCTGACACTACTAACATTCTATGGGTTTAAATTGACACGTCAATTTCCGGCTGACACTACCAATATTTGAGATCTGAATAATGTGTCACTCACAGGCTGACACTGCCAAAACTTTTGAGATGTGAATAATGTGCCACTTACAGACTGACACCACCAAAGTTTTTGAGGTCTAAATAATGTGTCCATTACAGGCTGACACTACCAAAACTTTTGAGATCTGAATAATGTGTGACTTACAAGCTGACACTATCAACACTTCTGAATCTTAATAATGTGTCACATACAGGCTGACACTACCACAACTTTTGAGATCTGAATAATGTGTCACTTACAGGCTGACACTACCAAAACTTTTGAGATCTGAATAATGTGTCACTTACAGGCTGACACTGCCAAAACTTTTGAGATCCGAATGTGTCCATTACAGGCTGACACTACCAAAACTTTTGAGATCTGAATAATGTGTGACTTACAAGCTGACACTATCAACACTTCTGAGATCTTAATAATGTGTCACTTACAGGCTGACACTACCAAAACTTTTGAAATCTTAATAATGTGTCACTTACAGGCTGACACTACCAACACTTTCGAGATCTTAATAATGTGTCACTTACAGGGTGACATTACCAACACTTTTGAGATCTTAATAATGTGTCACTTACCGGCTGACACTACCAAAACTTTTGAGATATTAATAATGTGCCACTTACAGGCTGACACTACCAACACTTTTGAGATCTAAATAATGTGTCAATTACAGGCCGACACTACCAAAACCTTTGAGATCTGAATAATGTATCACTTACAGGCTGACACTACCAAAGCTTTTGAGATCTGAATAATGTGCCACTTACAGGCTGACACTACCAAAACTTTTGAGATCTTAATAATGTGTCACTTACCGGCTGACACTACCAAAACTTTTGAGATCTTAATAATGTGCCACTTACAGGCTGACACTACCAACACTTTTGAGATCTAAATAATGTGTCAATTACAGGCCGACACTACCAAAACTTTTGAGATCTGAATAATGTGTCACTTACAGGCTGACACTACCAAACTTTTGAGATCTGAATAATGTGTCACGTAGGATAACACTATCAAATTTTTAAGGTCTAATTAATGTGTCACTCATACGCTGACACCATCAGAAGTTTTGCGATCTAAATATATCACTTACAGGCTCACATTGGCAAAATATTTTAGCTCTTAATAATATGTCACTTACAAACTGACACTACCAAAATGTTCCACATCTAAAATAATATTTCACTTATAGGCTGAGTAAATACAAGACTTTGATATCTGAATAATGTGTCACTTACAGGCTGACACTACCCAAAACCTTTGAGATCTAAATTAATAGGACACTTACCGGCTGACCATGCCCACAATTGAAATTTGATATGTCAGAGACAGAAAATTCCAAAACAGAATCTAGTTTCCCCAAATCTCTTGGGTTGAGATATGTAATGTAATCACAAATACCAATAACAAAATATACCTCAGAATCCACACTTTCCTCTGATTTTCTCTTATGGGATTGCCTCCTAGAAGTACTAGCCCCTGTATCTGCTGCTTGGTCCGATTTCACCTTTATATTCGCAATCTAAAGTGGGAAATAAATAAAAATAATAATCTACAAAACCGCAATACAGAAGATCTTATAACTCAACAATTGAAAATACAGCTAAAGGGGCTGCTAACTTCGAATTCTCGATCAAACAGTTTCCAAATTGCCGGACAACAAACACTCTTAATCACCCGCGAAATGTAAAGGAGTTGGGGACCATCACATAGTTATCTCACTTTAAATGTCACTCTAACCTGCCGACCCAGTTTTAGCAAATTCTCACGTGCACCAGTTAGAGTTGGACTGACATGACGCTGCAATTTTCTATTTGAGAGAGTCGATAAACAAATATCTGAATAAACTACACCTGTACATACCGCAATTGCTGAATTCGCCAACTGCACCAATTTGACAACATCTAACTGATCGAAATCATCCCCTGGATTTGCGATGTTGGCCATGTCATCTAAATCCTCCTTGGCCAACCCCATTTTGGACAGGCCATCAAATATTTCTTTTCTACTCAGCGTCTTTAATGGTATATCTTTTTGAAAACTGTACGATTCTTTAGTCCCTTTGTGAAACATCTTTACTATTGCGAATAAATCCCCCTTTTCTAGCGATGCTTTCGGATTCAGAATAGACATTTTCTCTTCAAAGCCACGTCGTCTTGCCGGGTCGGGAGTTTAGCGATGAGTGAGGATTGTTGGTAGACCATGTGACACTTCCGGTACAGGTTTTAGCTGAGAACAGTGTAGAGGTCACAATTTTGAACCGATTTGGATGAAACTTGAAATGCATGTTTATAACCCAAAGATCTTGGTTCCTTTCGATATTTGCGCCAATCGGATCGTAACTTCCTGAATTATGGCCCCTGATTGTCCGAAAAATCGCCCTTTTTAGCTTGTGGTCCCTCTGGAGGTCAAAATTGTTATCCGATTTAAAAAAACGTTTGATTATATCACCGTTCCATGGTTATAAAGGTTGCGTTCGAATTTTGTGAAAATTGGACCAAAATTGACGGACAAAATGGCCGCCATTTGTACGCGAATAGTGTGAAAATATGTTATATCAAGGTTGTGGACCTTATAGAGGTCACAATTTTGAACCGATTTGGATGAAACTTGACATGTATGTTTATAACCGAAAGATCTTGGTTCCTTTCGATATTTGCACCCATCGGATCGCAACTTCCTGAATTATGGCCCCTGATTGTCCGAAAAATTGCCCTTTTTAGCTTGTGGTCCCTCTGGAGGTCAAAATTATTATCCGATTTAAAAAAACGTTTGACTATATCACCGTTACATGCTAATGAAGAGAGACTTTGAATTACGTGAAAATCAGACTAGAATTGACGGACAAAATGGCCGCCGTTTGTACACGAATAGTGTGAAAATATGTTATATCAAGGTTGTGGACCCTATAGAGGTCACAATTTTGAATCGATTTTGATGAAACTTGACATGTATGTTTATAACCCAAAGATCTTGGTTCCTTTCGATATTTGCGCCCATCGGGTCATTACTTCCTGAATTATGTCCCCTGATTGTATGAAAAAACACCCTTTTTAACTTGTTGTGCCTCTGGAGGTCACAATTATTATCTGATTTTAAAAAAAAAACGTTTGATTATAAAAACCAAACAAATTCTAATGATTTTCTGATAATTCCTTAATATGCGACAACTCTTGTTGACTGCCCGGACGATTTGGCTGCTGTGTGGGCGTATGTTTCGTTGCCTGGCAACCTATTTTTTGGTTAGTGATCGAGATATTTTGCATGGAAAACTTTTTCATATTTTGTCGGGAAAACGTTTTCATATTTTGTCTAACTTTTTGATGCAACTTTTTGATATTTTGCTTGGAAAACTTTTTTGATATATTGTCGGGGAAATGTTTTGATATTTTTCCTGGAAGAGTTTTTGATATTTTGCCTGGAAGAATTTTTGAATTTGGTTTTATTATATTGATATTTACAGCGTGTTAGAAATGACTCAGTTATGTAAATTAACGGAAGCTCATTCAACAGATGATTCATCAGATAACGTGCAATATGAGGTAAATATATAGTTTATATTCTTTATGTCTTGTGAGCGGGTTGGTTGGCTGTTTGGTTAGCATGCACACTGCATCATAAGGTCTTTCATTGAGTCAACTGGCGTGGTTTGGATACTCCGGTTGTATGTGACAAAGAGTAATGTCACCTGTCCAACTTCATGAGTTTTCTCTTGGTTCTCCGGTTTCCTCCTACTGCTTAAGACCCCTACGCTCAAGCGAATTATTGAAATAAAATTGAACCATATGTTAGTCGCGAAATGACCTAGTTTTTGTTGAGTGGACGTTAAACCCCATTCCTCGCTCTCTCCCAGTTGTACGTGACAAGGAGTAGAGGTTTTCTAAGGGTCCTCCGGTTTCCTCCCACTGCTAAAGACCCGTACGCGCAAGCGAATTATTGAAATAAAATTGAACAGATATGTTAGTCCTGAAATGACCTAGTTTGTGTAGAGTAGACGTTAAACCCATTTTTTCTGTCTCTCCATATTATCTGACATTCCGCACTTCTCGAAAAATCAACGGGAGTGTACATTGCACACATTGGCCAAAATTCAAAATTTACTTTTCCAAATCAGTTCAGAAGATCAACCCATGCTAAATCTAATGAATCGTGCAAGGTGTAATCTAGTAAAAAATAGCAGGTAAGGGCATCACAGAAGTGTGATTATTTATAGGTTACTCTGCAAATTTATATTTCAGATGGAGTCTAGTTATGATTCAGAGTTACAAACGTTACAGACGATAATTCAACAGAAAGTTGTAACGTTACTCAGTGATCCTGATAATACCGTCAAACAGACGTTGTTAGAAAGTGGTATAACCAGATTGTGTGTTTTCTTCGGAAGACAAAAAGGTAAATTGACTATCAACGTACATGATTTGTTGGAATGAAAGTTGTTGAGTGGTCAAACATGTGCTTTTTAGATCATTAGGCATACTTTGACTTTCATCTAGCCAGATTTGTTGGGTGGAATGGGTGCTGAGCTTAACGTCTGCTCCCACCTTGCGTGATATTTCAAGAGAAGCTAAGCGTTAGTAAAGGACTTGGTAATGAGGGGCTCGTCAACCATACTTTCAATGGCCTAAATACACTAGATGAAGATCTGACCGGTTTTAGTGGCTGATCACATCACATGATTAAGTGGCTTTTGACCCTGTGACGTCAGACATTGATTTATCAATCAGCGTTGATGTTTCTAGTGGTTTACCCACAGTTCCGTGCATCACACGTCGAGAACTCGCTGTAACAGATCCTTTCATTGGCTAATACCTCACTTCAACCAGACCATAATTCTCAAATGTTGACAATGCATCCAGACTTATATTCGTAGAATAATTTTCTGGATGATAGAGACTATCCAGATCCTAGTGTAGTGAAGACAAGTAAAACAAAATTTTGAACTATAAAAACAAAACGAAATACGAATTAATTAGGATAAATTTGTGTATTTTTCAGCTAGTGATGTATTACTGTCTCATATGATCACATTTCTCAATGACAAGGTAACGATTACTGTTAACTTCTTGGGTTATGGCCCCTTATTGTACAAAAAATCATGTTTTTAACTTGTGGTCAATTTGCAGATGACAAATAATTATATATTTTAGTTTGAAATTAGTAAAGAGATTTATAATAATAATAATAATAAGGGTTCTTATAAAGCGCTAGACTCCAAACAGTATTGTTTGCTCAAAGCGCTAACAATGTTTACAGGAAACAATTATAAATATGAACACTGAAACAAGTAAGTTTTGAGATTTTGTTTAAAGATGCTTAAAGATGGAGCAGTCCGTAGATGTAGTGGCAGAGAGTTTCATGTATGTGCTGCATTATAGGCAAATGATCTACAGCCAAAAGTTTTCAGGTTATACTTTGGAACAGTTGATAAACATTGAGAGCTAGAACGGAGTGATCTAGATGGGGAGTATTTATGAACTAAATTACACATGTAGCCTGGTGCTGTACCGTGTATACACTGATAAGTTAGGGTTAGAACTTTAAAGTTTATTCTTGATCGAACAGGTAGCCAGTGAAGAGATTTTAAAAGCGAAACAACATGACAATCATGTTTGGAGATGGTGACGATTCTTGCGGCTGTGTTCTGAAGCTTTTGGAGGCGACGAATGTTTTCAGCAGAGATGCCAGCCAAGAGGCTGTTGCAGTAATCTAGCCTGGAGATAACTAATGATCTGGTTATAGTTGCGGCGGCGGCTGTGTCAACAGGTGACGGATATTGCCAATATTTCGCAAGTGGAAATAACACTTCCTCACTATTTCTGAGACCTGTCTGTCCATGATTAGGGAAGCATCCAAATAAACCCCAAGATTTTTAACACATGGTGCAAATGGTATATTAAATTGATCAAAGTTTAGACCATCACGCTCCACTTTCTCTCGACGTTTTAAAGGACCAATGATCATTGATTCGGTTTTGTTATCATTTAATTTTAACATGTTGTTGTTCATCCATGTTTTCAAGGACACAAGGCATTGCTCCACCTTATTAAATCTATTCTGCTGATTCTCGATAGAGAAATTATCTGACAACTGAGTGTCATCGGCATATAAATGATATAGGATACCTGATGTAGTGATGATACTCCCAAGTGGCTTTGTGTAGAGAGTGAACAAAATCGGTCCAAGCACTGATCCTTGGGGGACTCCGCAATTTAATGATTTGCGTACCGAGTTAGAGTCGCCAATGTTGACATACTGTTGGCGATCTGAAAGGTAGGATCTGAACCACTGGAGAACTGAGCGATCAAAACCAAAATCTGAATGAAGACGATCTATCAGCCGTGAATGGTCAATGGTATCAAATGCTGCTGATAAATCAAGAAGAACTAATAGCGATATGTTTCCGGTATCTACCCCAACTCGCAAGTCGTTGACGACACGGTTCAAAGCAGTCTCTGTGCTATGGGCTGATCTATATGCTGACTGAAATGTATCCAATAAATTATATTGATTTAGGTGATCGTTGATTCTTATTTTCACTGCCTTTTCGAGAACTTTTGAGAGAAAGGGCAAATTAGACACAGGTCTGTAATTGCTAAATGATCAGAATCCAGGGTTGCCTTCTTCAGGAGTGGCTTTACAACTGCAGTTTTGAGTGAGCAAGGAACAACACCTTCCTCAAGACTTTTGTTGATTATTTTTGTTATGATGGGTACCAAAAATTGGATATGTTCTAGTAATAGCTTAGTTGGCACTGTATCCAACTGACACCATGTCGGTTTAGAATTCTTGATAATCTTTAGAATTTCATTTTCAGAAAATGGAGTAAAACAACTGAATTTAGGAATATTGTCAGGAACCGGTGGTTTCTGATTAGATGCAGGTTGTACAAACGAATTCCGCAAGAGGGAAATTTTGTCCACAAAGAAATCGTTAAAACTTTCAGCTAACACATCGTTTCCGGTGTTAAGATTCGGTAAAATGGCCTCAGGAGATTTACCCATTAAAGATGACATGGTTGAAAATAAGGCTTTCGGATTAGCTGATTGTGATTGTATAAGTTTGTTAAAATATTTTGATTTCATCTGCTTTATGAGGGAATTGAATTTATTTCGCGTAACATTGTAAATTTGCCTATGAATTTCTAATTTTGATGAACGCCAACGACGTTCCGCTTGGCGTCGTTCTATTTTTACCGATTTCACTTCATCAGAATACCAGGGAGATTTTGTTTTTCTGTGCCTTTTCCTTTCCACAATAGGTGCATGTTTGTTGGTAATGTCACAAAGGGTAGTGTTGAAGAGTTCAAGAAGTTCATTGACACCAGAAGGTGGATTGGTATATAATGTCGATGACATTATGTCATTTACGAATTCTGGTCGAGAAATAGACCTTATGTTACGACATTTTGTTACATTGCAGGGTTGGGTATCTAGTTTCAAAATAAGATCAAAATGTATCCAATAATGATCGGACATCTGATTGTCAAGTTCAGTCAAATTTCGAACAATGTCAATATCATCCCTAGTTATAACCCAGTCGATGGTGTGTCCGTGACGTTGCGTCGGGTGCTTGACGTGCTGTACCAAACTATGAGCATTCAGTGACTTCAAAACTTTTGACGAACAAGGTTTAGTTGGATCATCGAAATGGATATTAAAATCCCCAAGTAACAAAATGGGCGTGTTTTTAAGATTCAGATTATCACATAACCTAGAAAAATCATTGTGGAACTGAAAATCTGGAATACGATTTTTAACCGATGGAGGGGGTCTATAAACAACCAGTATACGTAAGGCCTGGCTTGCAAAGGTCACGACTAATTCCATCAGTTCCATTGATGTATATTGCACAGATGATTTAATGAGTTTGACTTTGAGATAGTCTTTAAAAATGACTGCGAGCCCACCACCCGTGCTTATAACACGAGGTTTATGTCTAAAAGTGTACCCTGAAGGGACAAGCTCTGCAATTTTTGATTCATCGCCTGTTTCACGTAGCCATGTTTCAGTTAGGACAATAATATCAAGACTATTATCTAGTATATGATCTACAATTTCAAGAGTTTTGTTTCTGACCGAACGAGCGTTCCATAATGCTATTTTTATGTTTTGATTTAACCGTTTCGGATGAACACATTTCAAATTTTTAAGATTAGTTGATGAACAGTTGCTAGCAAGGGTGTTTTTTGTTTCAGACTTTCTTGAGAACACATCAGTGATTACTTTTATGGTTCTTTGTTTTCTAGAACCACCTCGTTTACCCCTTCTTGTTGGCTTTGTGTTGCTAATCCCTAACTTACGTAGATGATACAATAGATGTTGATTAATCTTTTGAGGAGCACAATGAAAATCAATCAGTTGTTGGCGACCATACTGTGTCATGGATCGGTGATTATCTGATGAGTTAACGCTTTCTACCTCTGTGTTACAATAAATTGTACTATTTTCCACATTTATCATCACAAATGTACACAAAATAAACCACATTATCACTAAAGTAAGATAATCCACGGATTCTCTGTGATGTTACAAATATTCTGGTAACAAAATAATACATCTAGAAACTGTTTACAAGATAAAAAATAACTATTTCCCGAGAGCTCCAAACAATGACTGCTACCTGTAAGGCGCATGTCGCACCATATTGGCAAATCGGTTATTATTATTATGATTAAAATGATTACAATATGCATCATTAAAATGGTGGGTGTGGATGAGAAATTATAAAATATCACCTCTCACTACTCACTGACATGTGTTACTAATTATTTAAGATGTACAGAATGATTTAAGAATTTGGGACTGATCGCAAAACTGTGTTCCGCGAGGGATTTCTAATGATTCACAAGCATGTCAAATCACTGAATATAGTCAAACCATTACAATTAATTTTTAGAAAGCTTGTATTCCCTCTAAAAAACCTGTATTCCCTCTTAAAAAAAACCTTGTATTTCCTCTAAAAAAAACTGTATTCCCTCTAAAAAACTGTATTCCCGCTATAATAACTGGTGGAGTTTAAATCTAACAAATATATAGGCCCTTGAATGTTGGTTAAATAGAGACGTGTCACTGGGCTATTTGAGAAAAAAATAATGTAATAATGTTGTTTTCAGTATGATTGGCAGTTACGGGGATCATTTTTTGATAATATAGTGGGTGTAGCAGCTTATATTGGATGGCAGAGTTCGGCCATGTTGAAACCTTTACTACAACAGGTATGATAAATAAACCTTTACTACAACAAACCTTTACTATAACTAATGTGGTAAACAAACCTTTATTACAATAGCTATGATAAACAAACCTTTAAAACCTTTATTACAATAGCTATGATAAACAAACCTTTAAAACCCTTATTACAATAGCTATGATAAACAAACCTTTTAAAACCTTTATTACAATAGCTTTGATAAACCTTTTAAAACCTTTATTACAAACATTTTGATAAACACACCTTTACTACAAAAGATATGATAAATAAACCTTTTCTACAACTAGTACAATAAACAAATCTTTATTACAACCAATGCGATAATCCTTTATTACAACCAGTACGATAAACAAATCTTAATACTTTACTAAGGAGACCTTAATATTGAGTTCAAGGAAATTATAGAAGAGAAACCTGTGAGGTTGGACTGGCCACCCTATTACTTGTCACATACAAGCAGGGGAATAGAAACTATGCAACTTGACAATACTTATGCATACGTTTTAAACCAAAAGACCACCCCTATTCATAAAACTTAGGAATAATATATTTTGAGATATTTATATTAAATGTCCTGTATGATGTAAATAATTAGACATTTGCCTTTAAAAGAAACAAATAAACCACTTTCACAGTTAAATCATGAAGTTGAGTTGTTTAAATCATATGTGTGTTTTTCTTTCAGGGTTTATCTGATCCTGAAGAATATGTTCTCCATAAAGCTCTAGGTGCCCTGAAAGCTCTGGCTGAACTAGGCCTACTACAGAAATCCATGTTACAAGAATTTGTTCAAGAGATCGTTCCATTCTTGTCTCACCCGGTAAATATCTTTCATGATGTAAAGTACGAAATGAAAGTAGATTTAATGTCTTTTGTGTCCAAGGCGGCTTACGACCTGAAGATAGGCATACGTCATTCAATTTGCTTAGGGGAAAATTGCCTTAACAGCTTCTTTGTCTATTAATGTTTAACGTCCGCTTCCACCTATGATGGGCGGTCAGGATGGCCTAGTGGTCTAGTGTGCCGCGCTTCGACCTCTAGCTGGCCAGTCACCTTTGGCTTGCAGTTGTGGTTTCGAGCCCTGGTGTGAGCGTATGTGGCATGGAGATAGGGGCGCCTTCTCAATCTCATGGGTTTCCTCTGGGCACTGCGGTTTCCTCCCACTGCTAAAGACCCCTATGCGCAGGTGAATTGTTAAAATAAAATTAAACCATATGTCGAGTGGACGTTAAACACCCTCTCTCTCTCTCTCTCTCTCTCTCTCTCTCTATGATGATGTCACTTGTCTGATAGCTGTATAGTTTCATTACCAATGACAGAACCCCTCTGTTCTGTACCACTGACAAGAGGGAAAGCAGGTTGAAGATCCTGAAATCCTTTCTCGACCAACATTTGGCCAACGCTTGTATCAAACACTTGACCTCTGGCTTTATACCAGGCAGTACCTTGCTTGCTGAGTCAATATAAGTTTATGATAATTTAAAGCTGAAACTAATTTACATTAAAGATTGTCGGATTGGGGATGGCAAAGTAAAGTTTTCAATTCATCCCAAAACCAAATTAAAATAGACATTAATTTTACACTTTCCTATATTTCAGGGTATATGGGTGAGACATGGGGCTGTTGGTTTTATATCGGCTATGGCTACCATATTAAATATAGCTGATATACATTGTTATCTTCTACCACAAATTACGCCATTCCTGAAACATAAAGTACTACAAATAGACAAAGAGGTGAGTAGACTTAAACATAAAGAGGTGAGTAGACTTAAATATAAAGTACTACAGGTAGACAAAGAGGTGAGTAGACTTAAATATAGAGTACTACAGATAGACAAAGAGGTAAATAGGCTTAAACATAAAGTACTACAAATAGACAGAGCTGAGTAGACTTAAACATAAAGAGGTGAGTAGACTTAAATATAAAGTACTACAGATAGACAAAGAGGTGAGTAGACTTATTATAGAGTACTACAGATAGACAAAGAGGTAAATAGACTTAAACATAAAGTACTACAAATAGATGAAGAGACAAGTAGGCTTAAACATAATGTACTACAAATAGACAAAGAGACAAGTAGGCTTAAACATAAAATATTACAAATAGACGAAGAGAAGAGTAAGCTTAAACATAAAGTACTACAAAGAGACGAAGAGACAAGTAGGCTTAAACATAAAGTACTACATATAGACAAAGAGGTAAATAGCTTTAAACATAAAGTACAACAAATAGACGAAGAGACTTAAACATATGCTTAAACATAAAGTACTACAGATAGAAATAGAGGTAGGTAGCCTTGAACATTAGGTACTGCAAATAGACAAAGGTGTGAGTAGGCTTGAACATTAGGTACTACAAATAGACAAAGGGGTGAGTAGGCTAAAGACCCCTATGCGCAAGCTAATTATTAAAATAAAATTGAATTGAACCATATATTAGTCCCAAAATTCCTTAGTTTGTGTGGAGCGGATGTTAAACCCCATTTCTCTCTCCCTCTTAAAGGGACAATAACATTCTTGCTGGCTTGGTAGCTCCAGAAAATAAATAATACCCTTATTCTAAGTGCTAGATGTTTAAGTGTCCTACCTGTTGTGTAAATTATCCATTACAACCTATTTTACTTGTCCAGAGGGTTCGAAAATATTTTAAAATCCAAGTCACACTTGAAAAGGTTTACGTTAGACTTTTCAAATCAATTGGTTGTATTTTTCCAATTTTTCAAAATAGGTGTGTTAAGATGAAATTTATATCATCAGTTAATTGGAATATTCTAAAATAATACGATTTGTTGACCAGAATGAAGATTGGGACATATTTTTCAGTTACAACAAGAGTGTTATTGGGGCTTTAAAGTCTCAGAATATCATATAAAATCTTTTTTTTGCTCCTTGAAAAGGAATATTATTCTAAACACAATTTTCAAAGGTGGAATGAAAGCAGCATTCTGTTCAGATGGTATAGACAAGCCAGCTCCACCCAGCTCCAACCCAGCTCCAACCCAGAAATGTTGGGTAAAATCTTATATATTTTAATATGGATTAAATGGCAAATTGCAAAACCACTGAATTATTTATTTCTTGTTTGTTTCAGATTGTTTTATTGAATGCTCTAGATGAATGTATACCTCGACCTGTATTCGATTATATTTTACGATCATCATCCGTAGATAGCGTACTCACTGTTCTACACAACCGGAAAAAAGTTCGAAGTATGAGTCGACAATGTAGCAGTCCTCCGTATGAAGCACTTGACAGTAGTATGACTCAGGTAAATATGTTGATAGTAGTGTGACTCGGGGAGATATAATGATAGTAGTCTGACTCCGATAATGAATCAATAGTAGTCTGACTCCGATAATGAATTGATAGCCGTCTGACTGGGGTTATAAAATAAAAACCAAGTACGAACAATCCAAACCATTAGACAAAATTCGAAGTCCTAAAAAACGTAATAGGCAAAATAGTGTAATCAGCAAATGGAATAATAGTAGTCTGACTCCAGTAGTATACTAATAGTAGTGTAACTCTTGTATGTCTGACCGAAGTGTATGAATATCTCTCTTGATAGTGATTAGTTTAAAACTTTAAAGAAAATGAAATGTCAATTATTTGTTTTACAGGTCAAATTTTAATGAATAAATGTGAATGATGTATTTTGAATAAAAGATAAAAATGTTTTTTTCTAAGTTTTGTATTTGATTAATTGTAGGTATTTCGAAAACTCACATCACTGGGTATGAATGAAAATCATGAAGTTAAATTATTAGTGAGTAGACTTACATTCCTTGTGATACGAAAAATTTTTGGTTCTTTATTGTTACCCCCATCGGCATCTTGTGCAGGTATATCTTTGAAAAGATGGCACAGGTTCACTAAGCAGAAGATCTCAGGGTTTGATCCTGGTGTTGGCTAGGAAAATCGTCTAGCAGCTGTGATAGGAAGAAAAATGGATGTCCCTCGTAACAGGTTATTCACAGTTGATAATTGAAATAAGAGTAGGCTGTAGCATAGCTGTCCAGGGAAAATTTCCCTTGTAGCAGATTGCAAGGTCTGTCATTGAACCATATGACGTGGTTTGGAATCCCTGCTTGAATGTGACAAGGAGTAGGGTTTTCTGTGGGTTCACCAGGTTCCTCCAACTACTAAAGAGCACTATTGATCATATTCCTGAAGCAATGGCCGGAGAAATCCCTCTCTGGCCATTGCTGATTCTTGAACTTATGCGGGAGTATGTCTATACTTCCCATTCAATCAAAGCTATCACTTGAGTACAGCAAAATGACAGTCCTTCGTTTAATCTGAGTCTTCCCTAAAACTTTGGACAGTGATTTAAGGTATTAAAAGTGGCGAAAGTATGTTCGTTTCCAAACAATATCCACTCATTACAGCTGTGAGTAGTGGGATTACCTCTAATCAAACGAAACACTGCGCGGAGTATGGAAAAGGTCTAGTTTGTGTCGTGTGGATGTCTTATTATTCATGTTGGTGCTGAAAAATAAGATTCTAAACCACATTTCTGAAATTATTGACAAATTGTTTTCATTTTAGGCCATGAAAGATTATGTAATTAAAGTTCATCGAGCTAGATCAGGGTAAGATATAAATTTTTGAAGTCACGTTAGCTGTTAAAATATTAAATTTTAAGTGTCAGTTAGCGATTGGGAAACATAATTATTATGAGAAACAATCACTAGTGTGATTCGAAAAGCACAACATTTCGACAAGTATATATATATCCTCTTATCACTATCAGCTCAATATTTGTATGGCCAATCAGAGACTTTAAGATTTTATGAAGGTAAACTACATAAGTTTAGATAATATAGTGCGTGTGATAAACATGGATTTTATGGTTTTAGGTCCAATGAAAATAGTGCTGATTTAGATTCCAGTAAAAAAGGTTCATTAAATCTGACATCTTTAAATGCTCGACAGCGAAACATTACCAGACGACATGCTGACTTGCATAAAAGTTACAGTGAAAAAACAAACGAAACTCATACCTCTCCAACCAGGTTAGTTTTAGTATATCTTATTTATAGAACATGAGGGGAATTTTGCCTGGGTAGTGTCATATTGTAATGTCACCTTTCATGGAAGAGTTCTCTCCCCTTTGTTATTGACTAGAGTACTCGAGAGTTATCTCCCATATGTAGAATCTTTAGTACTTATAGAGAGGTTGAATAAAACATGGCCTATCTAACATGTGGTTGTTGGAGTCAATGTATTTTAATCCATGTCATCCATGGTGAACCAGAGAACTAACCCCCACAGAGCAGTAGCACTGTTGAGTTTCTTGTAGGTGAATGAATATCACTAGGTTACTTGAAATAGTACCTTGATCGTTTATCGTCTGCTACATTGGCATGCACTTAAAAGATCGCTTGGTATTTGACATTCAATATAAGAGTAGCGCCTCTGCTCAGGCAAAATTTTCCTCATAGCACACGGTATGGCGTATGCCCGCCTTCATTAGCCCAGCAGGACGTTAAACCCAATTTCATTTCATTTCATTAAACGTCGGCTATTACAATAGGGATATAGCATAGACAAGATCCAGGATAACCGACGCTTATATTAGAATATTATTTTGTAATCTTTCCATTGGCAGCCAATGGTCATGGATTGTTGGTTTAGTGGGAATGTCTTCCCTTTATTATTAAACAAACATAATGTTTAGCAGTGGATCATTAATTAGTTAATCCCTCTGATCATGTCACCTGTAAAGTTACAGATTAAGTAGAGTTCTCTCCCTTAGACATTTGATGAATTGAACTAATCATGACTCGCTCATCCAATTTGATTGTTTGTATGTTACAGTAGAAGACGTAAAAAGATGACGCCATCAGAACCAATATCGGCTGCTATGGTAAGTAAAGTATATATCTTAAAATTAATTCGATCAAATACTTTGTGAAATCATCGGTAGTTAATTTGATATCATAACCAGGGCCTTGTTTCTCGAAATCGCAACTAAAGATAAAATACAAATTTTAGTCAAAAATTCAATTTTGATGGCTAAGCTTTTAAATCAATCTATTATTATCTTATAAAAGTACTAAAATTTGGATTTTTCTAAGTTAAAATTTTGTGAAACAGGCTCCTGATTTCTTATTAATTGTGCAAAAAGGGTGCTGATCGACATATTCAGTTTTCTTAGCTCGAAATATTTTTTTTATTTGCTCAGAATGAAGATTGGAAGAAGATGTTTGGTTCAATGGACACAGATAGATCAGCTTCTCTTAAAAATAAAACACTGGAAAAACATGATACATTAGACAAGAAAAGTTCGTCATCAACGTTAAACATGTCTAACCAATCATCTTCAAGTAGTATAGTTAACGTTAGCCAATCAGTGGGTATTAGTATTGAGGGATCGACACAGTTAGAAAAAGGAAGTAAGTATTATTTTCAAAATAACGCTGCATCATTTGCATTTTTCGCTAAAATATCTTTAGTAGCTTTAATTTTAATGTTTTTATGGATATTATTAATAAATGTTAAAGGGCCAATCCTGATAATTTTATGAGGAATACAACTGCTTAATTTTGTGTTAAAATCCCTTAAAACCCATTACCTAAGGCCGACCAACTAATCCGATATTTGTGATACGCTGGAAATGACTTAAATCTGACAGTTTTCATCTGGAAATGGAGACCATTGTAATATACAGTATCTGGATAAAACCAGACTTTTTTCTATAAAAATAACGCTGCATCATTTGCATTTTTCGCTAAAATATCTTTAGTAGCTTTAATTTTAATGTTTTTATGGATATTATTAATAAATGTTAAAGGGCCAATCCTGATAATTTTATGAGGAATACAACTGCTTAATTTTGTGTTAAAATCCCTTAAAACCCATTACCTAAGGCCGACCAACTAATCCGATATTTGTGATACGCTTGTAAATGACTTAAATCTGACAGTTTTCATCTGGAAATGGAGACCATTGTAATATACAGTATCTGGATAAAACCAGACTTTTTTCTATAAAAATAATATGTAGGTGAAATTTACCTTTTGTTATCAAGTACAGTACATGGGTCATTCACTGTAAAGACCTCTCAATGAACGGGAATCGATTATCAGGTCACCCAATGAAAATATTGACCCGAAATCTTAAAAGGGTTACATGTCCGGATAAGCAGTGTTGACATTCACGTCAAAACGACTCAATATTTTGAGCTGAAATTTTGAGACGAGGTAAATACACCATGCCACTATATTTTGGTCCATAAATTTCATAAATACTCGGACTTTAATTTTTGAGACTCCGTTCTTATCAGGATAATCCCTTTAAACATATCTCATACTTGTTCATTATTGTCTGTCATTTTGCCAGGATCAACTAATATTGTTATTTTCAAGCCTGATAATCAATATGATTTACTATATTTTAGTTCGTTATGCTAATTGTAAATGGGAATTACGTAATCTGGTACACAAGAGACGGGAACAATATGTAACAGACGTTCAAACTAAAGATTTATTAGAAGGTATAGCGTGGGATAGTCGTCCTCCGCCTGATAATTGGAAACCAAAAGGTCAACTAGTGGCACATTTACAGGAACATAGAGCAGCTGTTAACAGGTTGGTTATTAGTAGTTAGTACTGAAGTTAGGAGTTATCTCACCTTAGTGACAATCGAGTGAAAAGGGGTATTTCGGGCTACAACACATGCATCGACTGAATAAGAAAATATCTCAAACAACCATGCAGCCAAAACATATTCGTTGTGCTTTGTTACGTCACGATTCAACTCACACCACCTCCGTGGTCGGGACTGACAGAACTATGACATTACTGAATTTTGAATAACTTGATTGTAAATCCGTCAATTCTGGACGTTCTGGACTGACAATTGAGCATCTCAGTAGTTAGGTGGTAAACATAGAAGTGAAAAGTTATCTCCCTTTAGTAAATTTGATAAGAGTTATCCCCCTTGTGGACACGTCTGCATGATATGGGGGATGCTCGATTCACAGTTCTGGAATTAAATTCCAAAACTGGTGTCAATCGAGTGAAAAGGAGAATTTCGGAGTTCAACGCATGCGTCGACTGTATAAAAAATATCTCAACCAATCATGATAACTGAATGATGTTGTTTTACCTAGGAATACGTCACGATTCTACTCACTCCACCTCAGCTGTCGGGACTGGCCGAACTGTGAGAGGACTGAATTCCGCATCACTTGATTGTGATTCTGTCGATTCGGGACGTTCTGGACTGTGAATCGAGCATCCCCACATTGACCATAGTAACAGTAGATCATGTAAACAGGTTGTTACAAAACGAAATCTTGACCACAGTATAAAAACTTTTAAAACATTACACCTCATGATCAGTATCTCTAGTAGATTTCCTTACAACTACAGCTATCATCTGCTATGAGACGTTATTTTTTCCCTCCGTCTATCTTTCTCGTCATCTTTTCCGGCGTGGTTTCCCCTTATAAGTGATGCAGAAGGAGGGTCTGACAAGGACAGCTGCCTAGTCGTTCGGATGGGACAAAAAACTGAGGTTCCGTGTACACATTGGCGTGCACGTAAAAGATCCCTTTGCAGTTGGAATTCGATATAAGAGTAGGCCATAGAGCCGCTGCCCGGTCAAAATTTCCCTCATAGCACACTGTATGGCGTATGCCCGTCTTCCATTAGCCCTGGTTAGGTGCAGAAGTGTAGGATGTTAAACACCATTTCATTTCATTTCTCGTCGTCTGTATCAATTGATGATATACAAGTAACACAGATTTGAATTGTTTGTCCAACCTTTTAAATGGAATATTGTTCATGCTTTCTTTATCCCAATTTAATTTATTATTTTGAATGATAATTATTGTACAGTGCAGTGGACGCTTACGACTAGCTCTCGGATCCATTCTCTTTGTTTGAAATGTTCATTTGTTTGTGATTTCTGCATGTTGTGTCCTGTCCATATATTTGTCTTTGTTTAAATTATGTATGTGACAAAGATGGTTAATTCCATGCAACGTCGCTGTACAGCGTGTGTAAGAGCCTGTAGAGGACACACACGCTACTGACATCTGTGTCTTACGTTTGGTTTTGACCCCTCTGACTTTGTACTGTTGATTACAGATTAAACATCCATAAGTGTACAAATGTGTTGTTAGTGATGTGTTCCCATTTGAATATTGTTCACAATAAGAAGCCAAATAAATAAGATATGTTTACAGGATCATTTTGTGATACGAAAAACTAAGTGATGCGTTTTCTATGGAGCTCAGTATATATTTTACAGATTTTAATCTGAAATAAAAACCATGATTTTAACTCAATAAATGTGGTGTTATCCATTCTTTCTTTATCTTTATTTGACATATTTGAAATGTTAATTGTATTTTATACAGAATACAAGTATGTCAAGATCATAGTTATTTTGCTAGTTGTTCTAATGATGGAAGTGTTAAATTGTGGGAATGTAGTCGACTAGAAGGAAAGAGCGTATTAAACAGATCAAAACATACATTTAGTAAACAAGGTAAACTTATATATCTTGATTCAATTAAAGATACATTTCTGTGTTGATTAGGGAAACTTTTACATTTTTTTCCTGCATGCGCTCCATGAGTGTTTTTGAGGGGGTGTGAGGCCAAGTGGTTAACGTGCGTGCTGTATCGTAAGGTCTGTCATTGAGTCAACTGGTATGGTACGTGACAAGGAGTAGGGTTGCCTATCCAACCTCGTGGGTTTTCTCCAGGTCCCCCGGTTTCCTCCTACTGCTTAAGACCCATTTGTGCAAGTGAATAATTGAAATAAAATTGAACCATATGTTAGTCCCGAAATGACCTAGCATGTTAAACCCCATTCCTCTCTCTTTCTCTGCAATAAATTGATGTCTGGTCTACGTTTTATTGAATATTGTATATCTACCTTCATATATGAATTTATTACAGGTGGTCGTATAAAGTCAATAACATTCTGTGAAAATTCTACAGCATTAGCTTCCGCATCCGATAACGGAACAATACAGGTTTATAAGTAAGATTATATAAACATACGTTATGCAAGAGCAATAAATCTGCCTATTGCAGGTATTGTTTTAGGCCTGAAATATCATATGAACTATTAATTAGACATTTATTAACATAACAAGACCATAACCAACTCTTAATGGCATCGAATACTCAAGATTTTAACTAGAATCGTATGGTTCACCATTTAAAAATTTAATTCCTGACAAAATTTCTCTCTTTATTGTCTCCCTTTAGTCGTATTATCTCCATTTAGTTACGTATTATGTAAAGAAGTTGAATAAATGATCAGCCTGGATGTAGATGCTGGGAAAATGAAAAGCACACGGCGTGTTGGTTTTTCTGTTAGCTAATTCTTATATCGAAATGTTGGAGTCTTGACATCACTCTTCGTTGTTGCCAATGTAGATAATGAAGTGACGTGCTCCCAAAAGGGAGTAACAATATTATATACAACACTATTATATTATTTGTTGAATTTGTTTCGACCCGATGAATTGATTTTGTTCCAACCTGAGTCCCAATGCTTTTGGTCAGCTATTATATACAACACTATTTATGAGGTAGTGACTATGATTATTTGTATATTTGTTGTAGGTTAGATGAGATGAGAAGTAAAGCTGTTAAAGATATAGATGTAGATACATACGGTAATATAACAGATATAACACATTTTGATACAGGTAAATCAGCCAGTCTTAATTATTTTACTAAATCATTCATTATCACAATGTGATTAAAATACACATCTATATTTCCTTTCGTTTTTATACGCCCACATTTTCATGTGGACGTATTATGTCGTCGGCCCGTCCACAATTTGTTTGTGGACTCTCTACAGGTCACAATTCTCATCCGATTTTGACGAAACTTGAAATATAGGTTTATCCCCATAAGATCTCGGTTCCTTTCGATATTGGCATGTAGCGGATCGGAACTTCATGGATTATGGCCCCTGATTGTACGAAATATCATGTTTTTAGCTTGTGGACACTATAGAGGTCACAATTTTGAACCGATTGTGATGAAACTTGACATGCATGTCTATAACCCCAAAATCTTGGTTCCTATCGATATTTGCGCCCATCGGATCGTAACTTCCTGAATTATGCGCCTGATTGTCCGAAAAATCGCCCTTTTTAGCTTGTGGTCCCTCTGAATGTGAAAATTATTATCCGATTTAAAAAAACGTTTGATTATATCACCGATACATGGTAATGAAGGTTGAGTTCAAATTTCGTGAAAATCGGACCAAAATTGACAAACAAAATGGCCGCCGTTTGTACGCGAATAGTGTGAAAATATGTTATATCAAGGTTGTGGACCCTATAGAGGTCACAATTTTGAACTGATTTTGATGAAACTTGACATGTATGTTTATAACCCAAAGATGTTGGTTCCTTTCGATATTTGCACCCATCGGATCGTAACTTCCTGAATTATGGCCCCTGATTGTCCGAAAAATTGCCCTTTTTAGCTTGTGGTGCCTCTGGAGGTCAAAATTATTATCCGATTTAAAAAACCGTTTGATTATATCACCGTTACATTGTAATGGAGGCTGACTTCGAATTTCGTGAAAATCGAACCAAAATTGAAGGACAAAATGGCTGCCGTTTGTACGCGAATGTTATATCAAGGTTGTGGACCCTATATAGGTCACAATTTTGAACCGATTTTGATGAAACTTGACATGCATGTTTATAACCCGAAGATCTTGGTTCCTTTTGATATTTGCGCTCATTGATTCTTAACTTCCTGAATTATTGCCCCTGATTGTACGAAAAATCACCCTTTTTAGCTTGTGGTCCCTCTGGAAGTCACAATTATTTTACGATTTTAAAAATGTTTGATTATATCATCGTTTCACCTTAAGGAAGGTTTGAGTTCAAATTTCGGGAAAATCGGACCAAAATTGACAGACAAAATGGCCGCCGTTTGTACGCGAATACTGTTAAAAAATGGTATATCATGGTTGTGGACCCTGTATAGGTCACAATTTTAATTTGATTTTGATGAAACTTGAAATGCTTGGTTATAACCCAAAGATCTTGGTTCCTTTCGGTATTTGCGCATATCGGATCATAACTTCCTGAATTATTCGAATTTCGTGAAAATCGTACCAAAATTGCCGGACGAAATGATCGCCGTTTGTACACGAATAGTGTAAAGATATGATATATCATGGTTGTGGACCCTCTACAGGTCAAAATTCTTATCCGATTTTGCCGAAAAGTCACATTTCTAGGTTGTGTACAGTCACACCATAATCATTGTCGGCGTCAAATTTCATGAATATCAGACTGGAACTGACCAACAAAATGGCTGCTCCCAATACAGTATGAAATACAGGACTTAATGATGTAGGAAAAATCACTTTCGGTATTGCTTGTTCTCTATCCATCTCTCGAAAATGTGGGCGTATCCTGCCTGGCAGTGCCAGCCTATCTTTTATACTTTTGATGGCCTACACTACATGAAGATGTGACCGGTTGTTACGTGAGTGTTCACACGAGCAGCTGTTGACCCTACGACCCCAGACATTGATTAATCAATCAGCGTTGACATTTCTAGTCGTTAACCCACAGGACCATGCACTAATCCTTCACATCTTCCAGAATTTGGGTTATATAACAACTCTTCCAGATCATAGTGTAGCAAATACAAGCAAAAAAAAATGTTCAACTATAAAAAACGAAACGAAGTAAGATCTGTGTTTTAATCAGATTGTCATTATCTTTGATCGTTTTGATTCCTGTTAGGAATTTCCAGTCTATTTCTCACTTGTCATTAGTGCTAAGGGCCTTACAAAGAAAAGCACCTATCGGTAGTTGTTTTGATGAAGCACATTAGAGATCCACTAACAGTTGGAAATAAAAATAAGTGTAGGGCATTTTGCCACTGTCAGGACAAAATTTCTCTTATTGCACACTGTATGTCGTTAGCCCAGTGGGTGCAGGAAAGTAATATCTTATAAACCCTGTTTTATTCTTTAGCCCCTGCTAATAGAATACCTTAAGCATGATCAAGCTCTTTGGTGACAGTATTCTCCTGGTGGTTAGAGTCTACTTCCATCATAAAGTCTGTCATTGAGTCAACTAGTGTGGTTTCGATTCCCTGGTTGTATTGTGACAAGGAGTAGGGTCGCCTGTCCAATCTCCTGGGTTTTCTCCAGGTCCTCCGGTTTCCTCCCGCTGCTAAAGACACCTACCTGCAAGCGAATTTTTGAAATAAGATTAAACCGTATGTTAGTCCCAAAATGACCTAATTTTGTAGTGAGCGGACGTTACCGGTAAATTCTATTTCTCTCTCACATATGGCTCAGTGAGGCACTGACTTACCAATCAAGCAGAAATGCAACTCCATTTTGAGATTTTCTGATAGTTTTTATTTCATGATCAGGTTTTCTGTTGTATTTGTTTTAGGGTCGCAGTCAATATTAACATATTCTACAGTCAATGGTTATATCGTAGGCTGGGATCTTAGATCACCAGAACCAGCATGGAAACTCAAAAACGAACCAAGAGCAGGTAAATATTTGTTCAAATCTTATATGAGAGTCTCTCTGGTCACCATTCCAGGGGGGTTGGATGGCCAAGTGGGCGCTGTATTATAAAGCCTGTTGTTGAGTCAACTGGCATGGTTTCGTGACAAGGAGTAGGGTCGCCTGTCCAACCTCATGGCTCCTCCGAATTAGGGTGATTGTTAATTCCCTTGTAAACTACAATATTTTCTTAAGTTGTATGTCTAAAAGGATATCAGTATCCAAAAATAGGTCATTTCAATTCAGTATTCCTGACGAGTTTAAAATTAAAGAAAATTAAACATCCTGTGATGGCGGTTCGATGTATTTGATAAGGACGCCTCCAAGTTTGGTCAAAGGTCACAAAATGTGGACAGGGCTAATGCTAATCCCAACCCTAACCTGGACATAGACCTTATCCTTACCCTAACCCTAGCCTACAATCTCGCTCACAATCATGTGCACTAACCGTATTTACATCTCAGCGACCTTGACGAAATCGTGAGTTGGCCTTAAGAAATAAATCTAGTCCTGTGAAGACAGTATAAACAAACCAACACAACCTATACGTGTTTGGTATAATCTTTTTATTCACATCATTTTAATGCAATTGAATCCAAGCTGCAACCTTGTGGGTTTTCCCCAGGTCCTCCGTTTCCTCCCACTGCTAAAGACTCCTAGTGCAAGCGAATTAATGAAATAAAATTAAACCATATGTTAGTCCAAAAATGACCTAGTTTGTGTCGAGTGGAGGCTAAACCCCATTCCTCTCTCTCTCTCTCTTCAAGCAGCAAGATAACTGAACATTAATATTTTGGTTTTGGTAATTTTGCATGGATTTCCAGTAGATATTGTATGGCAAATACACAATCAGGATCTGTGACTTTAAATTTAAAGCGGGAATTTCATATTTTCTAAGAAAGTCAAAACATAATTATTTCTGTGTCTGTTGCTCAAAAGGTTGTCAACCCACTATTATACGCTCATGGGCAATATTTCAGAGGCATTAAAATCACTGACACAGAAAATAATAACACAATTACCTCCCTTGTTTTCCCATTCCCCTCCATGCAATGGCGATCTTCAAATGTTTGAATTTGAAATTGAAAACGATATTTTTGCCAATTTCTCAACTGGCAATAGTGAATTATAGGATTAATAGGATTATTCTTTAACAAGGTAGGACTATTTATAGATACAATCTATTTTAGGGATTTATTTTAATACATTTTAAAAATATAACTTAAAAATATGAAATTGGAACTTTCAAGACTGTATCAAATGATAAATTAGTTGAGGACTGAAATTGCTCCATTTTAATAAAAGTAATTGTTTGTATATATTATTTGTAGGTTTAATAACAAGTTTTGCTGTACATCAGACACAATGTTGGTTAGCTGCAGGTACCAGTAATGGAACACATATATGTTGGGACATGAGATTTCAACTACGTATTGGCTTAAATACTATACAACATCCAGCTCGTAAGTAATATACACTTAATCTCCCCCATTCTTTATACACATGCAATCTTCACAACTGTATATACACATGCCATCTACTCAACTCTATATACACATGCAATCTACTCAACTCTATACACACATGCAATCTACTCAACTCTAAATACACATACTCAAACATTACCTCCATCTCACTTCCAGGGCCAGGCTAAGACCTTGGATTATTTCATTAAAGTTTACTGATGGATATTCTATAAGTTTACTCATAATTCTATAGATTTACTCATGAATATTAGAAGTGGTATTATTTCGTATATTTACTCATGAATATTATACCTTTACTCATGAATATTATCATGAGGATTATTTCATGTATATCCTAATGTTTACTTATAAATATTATAAGTTGGTTTATTTCGTTTGGTTACTCATGAATAGTATAAAGAAGATTATTTCATATATTTACTTAACGGCTGATTATGCTTGAGTTACTCATGAATAGGATAATCCGGATTATTTCCAATCTGATTAAAACACAGATCCTTTTTCCAAATTTCGTTTTCCTTGTCTTTACTACACTAGGATCTGAAGGAGTTGCTTTATAACCCGTATTCTAGTTAATGTGAGAGATTAGCCAATGAAACAGTCCGTTACGGTGAGTTCTTGGCATGCGGTGAACAGAACTGTGGGTAAACAACTAGAAACGTCAACGCTGATTGATTAATCAATGTCTGATGTCATAGGGTCAAAAGCCACTGGTTTGACTCCTGACGTAACTTACCAATACTATCTTTTTGTAGTGTAGACCGAAATATAAATCCGTATTTTAATCCGATTAGAGTAACGACTGAGTATATTTGAGTTAATTGTCAAGTTTTTTTATTTCTGTATTTAGAAGCGAGAGTAAGAAGATTAATAATGCATCCACATGAACAGTCGTTGATTTTATCGGCACCACAGTGGAATAATGAAGTATCTATGTGGGATGTAGAAACTGGTTCCAGACAGAAAGTTTTATGGGCCAGCAAATCTCCTCCATTGTCTTTAAATCAGGTGAGTTTTTATATTTTACATATTTATAATATTCTCATTCTGAGGGACAAAAACCCGAGGTCCGGTGCACACAATAGGGTGAACATAAAAGAACCCTTTCACAGTTGGCTGTCTGGGCATGTTTTCTCTCATAGCACACTGTATGACGTATGCCCGTCTTCATTAACCCAGTTTAGGAGGAGAACAGTAGGATGTTAAACTTCATTTCATTCATTCATTCATTCATTCATTCATTCATTCTTTTATTACAGACTAATAATCATGCTATACATGGAATGCACATAGCTTCAACAGATCAGAAAATATTTCTATTAACAGCTGGAACTGATATGACCATTAGATATTGGGACTTGGCCACACCCACTAAATCTTTTATAATGAGTCACCCTACTACTGAATATACCAATACAGCTGTCTCCTACCAGTAAGTTAATAACATGTTTTAACATCATTTTAGAAACAATGATTTTAGATTGGGGAGAGGGAGTTAATACTGTGAGCTGCAGTAACCATGAGGTCTCCGGTTCGCTCATTCAGATGGGACAAAAAATAAGGTACCATTGTTAATGCAGTAAGTCGCAGTAACCATGAGGTCTCCGGATCGCTCCTGGTATTGGTCGAGAAACTTGTTTAATCTTGTTAGTCGTGCAGTATGGAGGGCGTGACAAGAAGTAGCGTCTAGTCATTCAGATGGGACAAAAAAACGAGGTACTCTGTACACATTGTTGTGCACATAAAGGAACCCCTGACAATAGGTCATAGCAGTGATGCCAGGGCAAAATACCCCATATAGCATCGCATACTTTTCAGCACCGACCTGCTTAATGGAAACCGCAGCATGTTAAATGTTACATGAAATAAGAGTAGGTCATAGTTCTGCCATCCAGACTATACTGTTCTCGTAGCACACTTCATGACTATGTTTTCGGACGTTTTGAAAATAGCGTAGGACATGTCCGGCATATACAAGTGAAATCCTAACACTGCTTTTAAAGACTGTTTGATTTCAGATCTGGGGGTCAGATGGTTAGGTCGGTTAGATGCTGGAAGTCAGGTGTTCGATCCCTGCATTGGCCGAAAAAGTTCACCCTTGTCAATGATGCAGGACGAAGGGCCTGTGTACAATTTGGGATGAGACAAAAAAACAGGGTCCTGTGTACAATTTGGCGTGCACGTAAAAGATGCCTTGACAGTTGGAATTCAATAAGAGTAGGCCGTAGTGCCGCTGTCCAGGAAAAATTTTCCTCATAGCACACGGTATGGCGTATGCCCGTCTTCATCAGCCCATTCAGAGTAGGACGTTAAAACTCATTTCATTTCTTTTTCATCGATTTCAGATCTCAGTTAATAGATGGTACAGATGTAGTGCAGGAAGTCTATAACCGGAAACAGACGAGTAGTGAAGATATTCCACACAGAGGACCTGAAGCGCCATCGACAGCCCATCATAACATGATAAGTGACATCAGTATATGTCAGTCATCCCAATGTTTAGTTATTACAGCTTCCAGAGACGGCGTCATTAAACTATGGAAATAAGTTTTATAAATTATTATGTTTAATTTTTTGTGCCATCTTGATAGGAATTCTGATTTACCAGTAATTAAAGGACACATCACATAACAATGTTTAGTCATTACAGCTTCCACAGACAGAGTCATTAAACTATGGAAATAGGTTTTCTACATTATAGGAATTCTGATTTAATTAAAAGACACATCGCATCACAATGTTTAGTTCCAGAGACAGGGTCATTAAACTATGGAAATAATTTCTCTATATTATATTTTTTTTGTTTTTTTTTGTGCCATCTTGTCACGGTATATGAAGTCTGGTTTAATTAAAAGACACTTCACATCACAATGGGGTCATTAAACTATGGAAATAAATTCTGTAAATTATCATGTTTTATTTCTTGTGTCTCTCATTACCATATCTAGACCGACCATTTTAAACTATGTGACAGTAAGAACCCAATTCACCAAAAATGGTTTGAAACTGAACATTAAATACAGGAACTCCTGCTAAAACAACACAACTACATGATACCAGACTTATATACTGAGCACCATAGAAAACGCATCACTTAGTTTTTCATATAACAAAATGATCCTGTAAACATATCTTATTTATTTTGCGTCTTATTGTGAACAATATTCAAATGGGAACACATCAATAACAAAGCCTTTGTACACTTATGGATGTTAAATCTGTAATCAACAGTACAAAGTCAGAGGGGTCAAAACCAAAAGTACGACAAAGATGGTTAATTGCCACTAGTGCGTGTGTCCTCCACTGGCTCTTACGCACGCTGTGCGTTTTCTATGGCGCTCAGTATAGTTATAGGGATTAAGATTTGAGTAACAGGTACAGATCCTGTGAGAATCTGTGTACCGGTTATACTGTTGTTTAAATCTCTTCATTTCAAAAGTGCTATTACAAATCATGTTATCAGATAAAAGTATCTAATAGTCTTCAATCAATGGCTAGAGGTCTCTCTTTTTATTAACAACTGCATTTTAATGATATTCTGTTTCTGTTAAGATTTGGTTAAAAGTAATTGTGATATATTTAAATTATAAGATATTAATATTATGAATATTAAAGAAGTTTATTAAATATGCCATTACATTGGCTGTTGTTAAGTATACTATAAAATGGCTTTATTTACTATTTAATCTTATATCAGTGTTCAGTGATAACATCCATGTTACAGTGCAGGAAGTCCCCCCCCCCCACACACACACAATCCTCACACCCCACACCTCACACCTGTTGCCAAGATTATGTAAAAAATAGCGTTTCTAGCCCTGCATAGCCAGGGTAGGAAATTGGTAATCTGAATTGGCACACATTTTAGATATTTATGGGTCCCGAAACAATGTACAGACTGCACTCCCTCTCCTTGGACCTGTATATTTCTAAGGTCTCTGTTATTTTAGGGTTCAGTGATAATATATATGTTACCACATTGAGCCCTGAACATGGATTAGGTTCAGTGGTAATATACATGTTACCACATTGAGCCCTGAACATGGATGAATTAACTTTGTTGTACTGTAATGTTATTGTGAATATGTGGTATATAATAAAGAACAAGCATTTGTCTATGTCAATTAAAAACATGTAAATGTAAATATTTTATTATAAAATACCTACTATTATTTATTGTGTGTGTATATGTATTAAATAAATGGATTATAATATGTCATAGATTTATGAATATTGTGGAATTATTTTCAGCAGTTTTTACCCCAGTTTTTTGAATTACATGGGTCAAGGCTTAATTCACATGGACACCTAAATTATTCATCCCATTGAATTGATTTGAAATCTTTTTCATGTTAGTCCTCATGCATTATATATACTTGTGATATAAATATAATCTAGGGGATCTTTCTCAGCCCTTACACAGTCGCTGTGTCTCAGTGAGTAAGACACTGGCTTGCTAAACAGGTCTCGAGTTTGCTCCAGGTGTTGGTTGTGAAAGATCCCCAGTTTCCCCCTTATCAGTGGTGCAGAACGGAGGGCCTGGCAAGGGACAGTGACTAGTCGTTACAAGGTCCTATGTAGTATCATATTCCTGAAGCAATGGCGCGAGAAATCCCTCTCTGACCATTGCTGGATAGAAGTCATATTCTTGAAATTGGGCGGGGCGTGTCTCTTTTTAACGTCCAATCAAATCCCTCCTCTCTTCTCGCATTCGGCATAATTTTCAAAATGGCCGACGAAGAAAACATGTTGGCACTGGATAATCGAGCATAATAAATTTCGCGGGTTATGACGTAAACAAGTCGCGATTGTCACTAGATACATTGCGGTAACATATTTTGAGGTCTGGTTAACCCCGATATTGTTTGTTACAATGTAGGTCATTGGTTGGTAATGGCATTACTGACCAATAATAATTTAGCACAACAATGTTCACTCATAATAGCAGTGTGAAGTGGATTAGTTCTAATCAAACGAAACACTGCGCAGGAGTATGATGTAGTATGTACATTGGTGTGTCGGTAAAAGAATGCTTGACTGCTGGAATTGAGAGTAGACCATCTTCATTAGCCGGCACAGAGCAGAAAAAAAAGATGTTAAGACCCCTATTTTATCTATGAAATCCCTTTGTGGGAGAGAGAGGGATGGGGATTTATGTCCACTCGACACAAACTAGATCAATTTAAATAATTCGATTGCGTGTAAGAATCTTTAGCAGTCAGAGGAACTTTGAGGACTGAGAGAAAACCCACGACGTTGGACAGGTGACCATATTCCTCATCACATACAAGCAGGGAATTGACTGCTGGAATTGAGAGTAGACCATCTTCATTAGCCAGCACAGAGTAGAAAAAAAAGATGTTAAGACCCCTATTTTATCTATGAAATCCCTTTGTGGGAGAGAGAGGAATGGGGATTAATGTCCACTCGACACAAACTAGATCAATTTAAATAATTCAATTGCGTGTAAGAATCTTTAGCAGTCAGAGGAACTTTGAGGACTGAGAGAAAACCCACGACGTTGAACAGGTGACCATATTCCTCATCACATACAAGCAGGGAATTGAAAAGAGAGAGAGAAATGGGGTTTAACATCCACTCAACACAAACCAGGTCATTTTGGGACTAACATAATTATGGTTTCAATTTTATTTCAAAAATTCGCTTGCGTGTAGGGGTCTTTAGCAGTGGGAGGAAACCGGAGTGCCCGGAGGAAACCCACGAGGTTGAAAAGGCGCCCCTATCTCCATGCCACATACACTCACACCAGGGATTGAAACGACAGCCGCAAGCCAGAGGTGACCGGCCAGCTAGACGACGAAGCGCGGCACTCTAGACCACTAGGCCATTCCCACCCCCCTCTCGGGAATTGAAACCACAGCATGACTCAATGACAGACCTTATAACCTAAAGTGGAAAAAATTCGGCCACTCAACCTCTGACCACTAAATAAAACAAACCAAAAGGTAAATTGACAAAATGATTTATTTTTCCTCAACAAAATGATTTGTGTAAATATTATAATAACAATAATAAACAAATAAAATATTATATCACAGATTTATCATATATCACTTATTATTGTTTTAAATATATCTAACGATCTTATTCAAACACACATCCTACTTCGTTTTGTTTTTGATAGTTCAAAATTTCATTTTACTTGTCTTTACTTCACAGGTCCTATTTCCTTTCGTTTTATATAGTTCAAAATTTTGTTTTACTTGTCTTTACTACACTAGGATCTGGAAGAGCTGTTATATAACCTGTGTTCTGGGTGATATGAGGAATTAGCTAAAGAAAAAGTCTGTAGCATTGAGTTCTTGGCGTGCGATTCACTGAACTGTTGTATCCTACTAGAAACATCAATGCTGATTGGTTAATCCAATGTTTGACGTCATAGGGTCAAAAGCCGCTTGTATGACCCCTGATGCAACCTCCCACTACAACTGGTCAGATCTTCATATAGTAGAGGCAATCGAAAGTATAAAAAACAAAACGAACTGTAGATCTGTATTTAAATCAGATTGCATTTCTAATGGACGGAGTTCAAAACAACGAAAGCATAACAAGTCAAGGAAACAAAAACTGCCCAATATTTTAAGCAGAAATTTTGGAAGGAAACTGGAGTACCCGCAGAGAACCCCCATGGTTAGACAGGCAACCCTGCTCCTTAACACGTACAGGTGGGCAATCGAAACCATGACACTCTGCTCAATGATATTCGGCCACCCAACCCCATTTTAATATAACAAAAAATTCTAAGACTATAATCTATTCACAAACAATACATTATACACTTAACAATAAATTAAATTTTGATTTAAAGCAACTATAAGAATAAAGCATAGACAGGATCCAACACCCTGGATCTTTATTTTGTTATTCTTAATACTGGTTATTATAATATAATCATGGGATGAGAAAGCATTTAAAATACACACTAATTACCTTACAATAAAAATATTTTAATTCTTTGAAGTCTTTGGACGTCATTTGAGGGAGTGCTAATCCACTGGTATCTGAAACATTCCGAAAGTTGAATTTCTAAAAGATATATTAGACCAAAAATGGTCCATTTCAATTAAGTATTTACGAAGATGAATGAATTGAAAATTTGTCAACATTCAGCATTCACTGCAGACATCATCAAGGATTTTCGCTAAAAATGTTTGATGAGTCTCTTTTTAACCCTATCTTTAATTTGATTTAATCCAAGCCCGGGAATTATCTACCTTGGATATTTAGTTTTTTTAATAAGTTGATAAATAATCACCATGAATACATTTTAGCATGGATTTAAGGATGGAAAATTGTATATTTTCCGGAACTGAGGCAGGGAGGATTTAACCCTTTCCTTACTGGTTGCTATGGTCACCAAAGTATGTCTAATACTGGTATAACCATTCTAATAATAAATTGGAAAGTGAAAGTAATGTGTGATATTCTGGTCTTAATCAGGGCCCAGTTTCTCGAAATCTTAACTAAAGATAAAATTTAAATTTTAGTAGATACTTCAAATTTGACTGGCTAAGCACTAAAATCCATCTAATTTTTATCCACTCAAATTACTAAAACCTGGATTTTATCTTAGTTAAAATTTTGTGAAACAGGTCCTGCCAATAAATCACAATTCACTTTTGGTCCTTGTGGTCTCCTCGACCAGTCAATGAAATTCTCGACCAGTCCCATGGAAAATATGTGAAGTGTGTTATGACCCAGTGACAGAGTCCAAAATAATGAAAGCGTTATAATGCCTATTAATTCATGCATAATCTATTATTGCATACAAAACATACAATATACCGATAATAATCTACTGTTGAATCAGAACAAACAATATTGCAACTCAAATATATTACAGAATATAGACAATAATATTCAACAGACTGGCATTGTCAAGACTTTATAAAATTTAAAAACTCTTAAGCAAGGCTGACACTTGCATGATTCCGTGGCACGCATTGGCACGACTCGAGTTGGTACAACACCGTCAAATTTGTGCAAACTCGTGGTGCCAATGCAGGAAGTGCATAAATAATGCGCAAACTATGCGTGAACTCGTCGTGCCTGTTTGTGTCGATGTGGACACTGATGGGCACGACAAATTCGTGGCCAAAAGTCGTGCAAGTGTCAGCCTAGCTTTAGTCCTAAGTCCTAATTTCGGGCTAATGAAGTGTGTTATGGAAGGAATGTTGCCTGGACAGCAGCTTTTCTGTCTACCGACCATTCTTAATCTCATTCCAACTGCCAAGGCCAACGGAATTTCATGGTTTCGTCCCATACAATTGGACAGCTGTCTATTCAATCAGACAGGACGAAAAAAACAAGGTTCCGTGTACACATTGGCGTACACATAAAAGATCCCCTGGCAGTTGGAATTCAATAAAAGAGTATATAGGCTGTAGTGGGTGCTTTTTGCAAGGCCAAATTTCACTCATATCACAGTGTTACATGACAAGCCATCCATCCTGCTCCATTGGCAAGGGAACACCATGCTGGAAATCTTGATATGGTTACTGATCAAGCGTCCTACCCACTAAGCCACCATGGCCCCAATCCCACAAATAAAATAAATTTTAATGCTTTTATTTGTTTTTGCATGACAATACTATATTGAACCATTGTCAGATATTGATATGTGTAAGAACACAGCATCTCTACTCACTACTAGCATTGCTGAATTTCTCAGTTCAATAATTACACAATTTTGGCACATGTTTATTCTGAGTAAAATAATATTTTGGCAACATTGATCTGATACCAAACTAATTATTTGAGATATCCTTGTGCATCAGTTCTATTTTAATGTTGTCTAAAAACATTTTAACAACTTTAAAAATCCCTGCAGGTTTTATCTCTAGCCCTGGACACTCAGTTGCCTCTCTCGTTAGTCACAGAGTCGGTTTTAAGCTTTACAGAATTTTTATGCACCATTTTTAACTTAACTTCCTCTCCATTAGGAGAACTACCTTGACTAGGTGATTTAGATGAAGGATTCGATGGGGTTGTTGATTTAGGTTGGGAATTCGAGCGGGTAGTAGATTTTGGAGGAGTATTCGAGGGGGGTGTAGATTTAGGAGGGTTAGTCAATGGAGTTGTAGATTTTGGGGGGGTATTTGAGGAGGTTGTAGATTTAGGTGGGGTATTCGAGGGGGTTAGAGATTTTGGGGGGGTATTTGAGGGAGGTGTAGACTTAGGTGATGATTTACTGCCGTTTGTCTGGTCGTTTGGAGGTGTCGTTGCTGTTGTCACTGGTTTATTTACTGGTTTCGGATGAGTGGTTTTATTTTGAATATTCACTGGTTTGGGGTTTGTCATGGCATTATTATAAGGACTTTTGGCGTACAGTTCAGCTTCAGTATTCACAGTTCCAGACTTGGACTGAATTGGAGGCATGGAATGGGTAGCGTTCGTTCTAGGAACAAAAGATCGAGAAGGTGAAACAGTTCTTCTGTTGGGTGACAGTTGCGTAACTTTAGGATTTTTTTCGGGTGTGTCTTTAGCTGGTGATCCACTACGTGGTAGACGAGATTGAACAGCATTGGGTTGAGATCCACAATAAAGCACAGTAAATCCTTTTAAAGAATTCAATGGCATCAAGGCCTGATTTTTTCGACTTTTTTCAAAACATTCTATTGACATATCTGGAAGAAGAAAAAAAAGAAAACATCAGCGTGGAGTAAACAACCATTATGCAAGAAATCTGCCTATTAGAGGTCTCTCTTTAGGCTTTTAAAGGACAATATATATTGGTGTCAGTCATTATCACATATGTTATAGAACTGTTTAAACACATTCCAAATATAATTTTAACAGAGAGATCATTGCTACGATAGATGCGTAATAAAGGTTTCAACGAAAGGAAGTGACAAAAGCAAAAGGAAAAGATGAGTTATCCTTCTATTTAACTGACTGAAGTGACACACAGGCAAATTTCAGCACATGTCAATAAATCAAAAATTAACATAAAATGAAAGTAGAGCTAAGTCAAGTGACATCAATTAAATGAGAGTAACACCTGTTTGGGCCCAACAATAAACAATTTTGATCTTTAATTTCATGTGTAGATAAAATTACTCATTAATTCTCAGATGTAATGGATGGGTCTGGCTGACTAAATGACAAGGCTTCACAGGCCCGATTTGGCCTGCGGGACGTACTTTTCCCATCACTGTCCTGGAGAGTTGATCATAGGCTTGTCATGTGACTAAATCTCTAAATAAAAGTTTATAACATTAGAAGCCCAAATAAAGACCTGGGCCCTTATTCACCAAATCTTAACTTAAGATAAAATCCAAATTTTAGTAGATACTTCAGTTTTGATTGGCTAAGCACTAAAATCAATCTAATATTATCCAATCATATAACTAAAATTTAGGTTTTATCTTAGTTAGAATTTCTTGAAGTATCTAATTATCTACATGTATATGAACTTTGATCAAAATAAAGTAATTTGACACAAGTATGGGTTAAATAGGCCTGGTTACGATAGCAATAATTTATGCTAACTATCTAATCAAATCATATTTTGGCTACAACCTAAAGGTTGGTCTAAGGATTTGTTAAGGTAAACGTGTGTTTTTCAAAATACCGATAACTTACTAATGGATTCTTCCACCACAGACGGTATAACTTCTCGTAATGCTTCACAGTTTGTACTCAACGATGGATTAACATTAATCTCTATCATCCAGACCTATAAAAAATTATACAAAAAATTACTCCTCACATAGAGAGAAATGGGGTTCACTCAACACAGACTGGGACTAACATATAGTTCAATTTTATTTCAATAATTCAATTGGATGTAGAGATCTTTAGCAATCGGATAAGCGACCCTATTCCTTATCATGTACAAGCTGAGAATCAAAATCATATCACTTGACTCAATGGCAGACCCTATGATCTAAAGCAACATCGTTAGACCACTTGACCTTCCAACTCCCGATTGTTTACACCAGACAAGGTATAACGTGTCAACCGGGAGCAACTCCATCCCTTTAAATGAACATACCTTGGACGCTACCTTGCAATAGGCATTGTGTCTTTACCAAAAGAAAACAGAATAGAACAGGCCTCCCTTATTCCTGAAGCAATGGACCGAGAAATCCCTCTCTGACCATTGCTGGAATAGCATCTGTTTCTTGAACTTATGTGGGAGTGTGTCTATTCTTTCCGTTCAATGAAAGCTATCACTTAAGTACAGCAACATAACAGTCCTTTGTTTAATCTGGGTCTTCCCTAAAACTTTGGACGGTGAATTAAGGTATTAAACACGGTGAAAGTATGTTCGTTTCCAAACAATATTGTTTACATTTCAATCGACTTGATAGCCTCGTTTGTCACGCAATTAGTTTTACTGCAGTATTCTGCTATGCACGGGTTAATCAGGCATAATAAAATCGTGAGTCATGACGTAACGTTATGTAAACATATTTGGTCCAGTATTGGCAGCTAGTGATTGGTTGGTAGACGGACTACTGATCAATCAAAATTTAACACAACAATATCCACTCATAATAGCAGTGTGTAGTTGGATTACCTCTAATCAGACGCAACACTGCGCGGAGTATGAGGCCTCCTATCGATCTCACATCTCCTGCTAGACTAGGCCTATTATTTGGCTCCTTCGGCAAGTTTCACAGTAAACACCTGGTGTTTAATGAAATGAAATGAAATGAAAGGAGTTTTAACGTCCTACTGTTTTGTTCGGAACTGGGCTAAGAAAGGCAACATACGCCATTAAAGTGTGCCATGACGGAAATTCTGCCCGCACAACGGCACTACGGCCTGCTCTTAAAGCGAATTCCAACTCTCATGGGCTCTTTTACGTGCACACCAATGTGTACTCGGGACCTTTGTTTTTCTTTCCATACGAACAACTAGCCAGCTACCTTGTCAGGCCCTGCGTGCTGCATCACTGACAAGTGGAAGCAGACGTTAAGCCTATAGAAACAAATGAACAAAGTGTTTACCTTCATGTCTGTATCAATCATGAAATCTAAACCATACAGATCAAAATATCCCATCTTAGTCTGGAGTTTATGTTTTACACTATTAAAACAATGTAACATCACTCTCTGCATTTGTTTCTGAAAATATACAAAACATAACATTCATGCAGTGAAAACACGGAGACTGTCGTACAGTTTTCTATTCTAATATATTGAAAGTCTTATTTGGATTAAAAGTAATACAAATTTTATTGCATCTGATGTCTAAAACATGATATAAATAGCCATAATTTTGTTCAGAATACAGTAATTTGACTGAAATTTTCAATATATTCCTTTTCATTATCCCTTTTTTGTATTATTGCAAGAGGGGACAGCTCATTCTCTAAATCTTACATAATGTATCTTTCGGTAATATATTGGATTCCAAGGTTAAAATCTACAGCAGGTGTACTTGAAGTATTCTAGCCCATCAACTTCACCATATGGTCTATGATTTTGCTGAGAGCTAATCAAGACTGACAGCTATGCTCTAAACCAGAACCCCTGAACAAATATCATGAATACAAGAGAGAGAAAAAGTTTTATTTTACTTCAATAATTCACTTGCGTATAGGGGGTCTTCACCAGTGGGAGGTAACCAGAGGACACACAGAAAACACACGGAGTTGGACATGTGACCAAACTCAATGTCCAAAACTAGAGTCGCCTTATTCACGAAATTTTAACTAAGATAAAATCCAAATTTTAGTTATTTGATTGGATAATATTAGATAGATTTTAGTGCTTAGCCAATCAAAACTTTAGTATCTACTAAAATTTGGATTTTATCTTTAGTTAAGATTTTGTGAATCAGGGCCCAGGGACAGATAATATTATAAAGACAGCTAACTTACAGTCAGATAATTATAAACAAAGTTAGGTTCAAGGTTTTTCTCAGGAGCAACTTTTTCATTAATATAATCATTAAATTTATCCATACTCCATGCTGTATCTTCCTTTACGTCTTGATAATTAGGATCTTTCTTCTGTATATACTATAAATAATATCACCACAATGTATATACTATAATATTATCACGACGACTGGAATATAAATATTATCACGACGACTGGAATACAGGAATGAAGGGCCCTATTCAAAGCTCGATGCACAGCTCAAGTCTAACACACAGCTCTAGTCTCGAATCCGGTTACAAATCTTAGTTGTCACACAAGTGACCATTAGGTGAATGCGTACATGGTGTGAAATTCATTGTTATAAAATTAACCGAGTAACCATACGGTCACAAACTTATATCAAGTTATATATGCTCCATGGTATAACTCAATGAATGACTTGTGTTATCGGTATCTGCGTTGTACATGCATCCTCTAATGCCGATTCAGAAGTATTTTAATTCGGACAGTTACTAGATCTTTTTTTTATTTCTTAAGGTTCCATTTGATAGTTATACGAACGGTATAGCTATATGCGTTCTGACAATAACCCCAACATCTCTTCAGTCGAAATCCTCTACAAGCCGTTTTTATGTCGTAGAAATATTTGTTTATATTAAAGGAATTTTGTAACCCCCCTCGGTCTAAATCCTCCACAAGCCGTTTTATTTTTTAAAATTTTTTTAGCGTGCTTTTAGCGTCTTGTGACGTCACGGTAAATAGCCAATAAAAATTCCACATCGTTCACTCGTTAATTTTGACCCCTGTATAAATGTATAATATAAATGTTATTACCTGATTGGTGAGATGGGTGGTTAGATTCGTATCCTCTCCGTTATATGGCATACATGATAATCGTACATAACCTTTATGATAGACAACAAGAAAAGGTGTTGTACTAGCTATCAACATATACGCTCTAATATCAAACTTTCTACCATCTAATAACAGTGGATTGTGTATATATCTACAAGATAAATAAAACTTCATAAAATATAGATAATATGTAATAACAATGGATTACATATAGTTGCAAGGTTGATAGGTAGAAACTCGCAGATAAGAGAACATTTCCTAAACCACAAACAAACATAGACAGCGAAATGAAAAGGAGTTTAACGTCCTACTGGTAAGGCTGAGAATCGATATGAAATTTCAATATCGATTATCGACAAGAATTTGTCAGCGATTATCGATAATAATCGATTATCATTCTTCCGGAAAAACCAAACTTTACCGACCTGTTATTTGTGTTGATCGAGTTCAGTAGTGTTATTATCCTAGTCTAATACTGTGCCGATGTACGTAAAAAAATCAATTAATGTAAAATAATTAGTTGCTAAATGTAGGATTAACTTGAGTTAACTAGTAATAACAACAAAAACAACGAAAATATTAAAATAATGTATTTAATCTTAAAGTTTAGTTTTTTTTACAATAATATATATGTAAAATGTGCCAGTTTGTAGGCAGAGGGGGAAAATAGTTGTTGTGTTGACGTTGTGTATTCGTTCATTCGTCTGCATGCCAGACTACGGCAAGTTCAGTTATGTGAAAGTGAACGTAACTTGCCGTCAGAAGGTAAATATACCGATAATCGGTATTTGAATTTCAATATCGATTATCGTATCGCTAAATAACTTCTACCGATTATCGATTATATCGATATTTTTGCACAGCCTTACTTACTGGGCTAATAAAGACGGTTATATGGCATACAGGGAAATGTCATTTAGTCTTATATTAAATTCTAACTGTCAAGGGTTCCTTTATATGCACGCCAATGTGTACATATAATCTCAGTTTTTGTCACATCCGAAACTACTGTACATCGTCCATTGCCATATAACACCATCACCGGAAAATCTGATGAATTTTCTTGTCAACGCAGAGATCAAACATGGAACAGCCAGGTTAGCAAGTCAACGTGGCTCCCTATCAACAGGGAACCATAGTAGGTCACCATCCAGTTAGGAGGTCTCTGGCTAGACAGTCTCTCAAGATTTTCCTGTCTGGTTTACCTGTGTTAGTGAGGATGGATGACACATGAAGTCTCCAAAATGACCAGGCCCCAAGTTCACAAAGCATTCTCAGACTGAAGTTGAGAATTTACTTAACTTTCAATCGTTCTTTATGAGAAATATCTTTTATCCAGAAACACAAAACTTTGCATTTCTTATTGATGTATTTGATACATTAAAACAACAAAAGTTTTTAAAAGGATTATATTTTAGTTACAATAAGGCGAACAATTTTGAGTAAATTCTTGACTTAAGTCTGAGAATGCTTTGTGAACTCATGGCCTGGTTTGTCTTGAGTGAACATTAAAGCCTATTTGTCGTTCTCTGCTTGTGAAGAAACAAACCTTTGAACTATTCTTGACATGAGTGGTCTGGTAGACTTTCGTTGCTGTTGTTGTTTTTCCTCTCGTTCAGATAATAATTTGTCGATTTCTTCCTTCGATCGGAGTAAAAATATACCTTTCCCTTGATTCATGCCAGTTGGTTTACATATCCACATTTCACCATCTATAATAATAATAATACATCAAATATATCAACTAATACCTCAACACTTGGTGAGGCTACTTAGCTAATTTATGAAGATAGCTATACCAACATAAGCCATGTTATATATCAACTTATTTACTATACCAACTTAGCTAATCTATTGATGTATCAACTTAGCTAATAATATATTGAATATATCAAATTACTTAATGTATCAAATATATCAACTCAGATAACATCAACTTAACTAATATAGCTAACATATCAACTTAGCTACTTAATCAACATGGCTAAAAATTATCTAGAATATCTATATCAACACAGCTGATAGCCTTCTATCAATTTAGTTAATATTATCTGTAATAATAGTATCAATAGACCAAAATGTATATTGACTTCAATCTAGGTAATATCTATATTAACTTGTATAAGCTTATATATATAAACTCAGCTGATATCTATCTCACTTAGCTACTAATAATAATACATCAAATAGCTATATTAACTTAGCTAATTGCAAGTCAACTGTTTAAAATCTTGTAAGGGATTTTAAGCATTGCCGGCATCAAGGGTTTCCCGGAGAGGGTTCGGGTGGCCCTTCAAATGACTTCCTTTGTACTGATACCCAGCAATCTCGAAATCGGGGTAGCCATTTTTTGCCGGAAAATGATGTGTAATTCCTACGCGCGAAAGTTCTCGTTTATTTGCGTCGTACACCCCTGATTTTACGTGCCTGGATGACCGAATCACTTAGAAATATACCCATGCATAGAAAAATAGATCTTTACAAAAACTTGAATTTGTTCGTTTAGGATCCAATTTGTTATGTCAGCGAGTTGACTTTGACTCAAGGATCATTTTACAACAAACGAAACGACGATCTGACCTTTAGTTTTCGAGAAATCGACTCAAAAAGATTGACCAATCAGAGGTCAGAATGGGCGGGGCTTAGGTTTGAAAAAAAATGGAAAAAATGGACGGTCTAATGTGCCAGAGGCCTTCGGCTCCGCGGCTGCCTCTGGGAACGAGATTGGATACCCAGGGCATCAGGGGGTTTCTGTTAAGGGTGTGGGTCCCTCAAATGGATTACTTTGAGCTACTTTAAAAAGTAAAATAATATCCCATACCTTTATATTGTTCTAAAAAAGTTTCTCTATCATTTTTATCATCTAGTTTATATGTTTCTGGTACAATATCCACCATTTTCAGACGGGGTGGTCTCCCTTTAGTTGATAAAGTAACCCGTTCATATTCTTGTAAACTGTTTAATAGGCCCATTTTATTGGTCAATAAGTGACAGTTGGGAATATGATTGACAAGCTGATCACCTGAAATAAACACAATTTAATTACTGGGAAAGGTAAAATCTATATCTTGAAATATTCAAAAGATATCTTGAAGGCCCTAATTAATAAAGAGTCTCTTTGATTTTTGTCGTAATAAAATATAAAATAAAATGAATAGATTTTTGGTTTTTTTATTCTTTTGTTCACTTCGACTGGGCTAATGAAGACGGGTATACAGTGTGCTATCAGGAATTTTGCCCGGTCAACACAGGAATCGAACATGGAACCGTCAGGCTAGTGAGACAACATAATTATTTCTTTGGGTTGCATTCCCAGTTGTTTTCAAATATGAGTGAAGTCTGTGTCACCACAGGCCCGGGACTGTACAGCGCAGTGGACGCTTACGGCTAGCCCCCAGATCCATTCACTCTCTTTGATTTGTTTATGTTTGTGGTCTTTGAGTATGATGTCTTGTCCATATATTTGTTTTTGTGTAAAATTGTGTGTGGTGCAACCCTCCTGCACTTACTATTAGTCACTAAAATGAAATGAAATGAGGTTTAATGTCCTACTGTTTTGCTCCAAAACTAAGCTAATGAAGACGGCTTAGGCACTGAACCACTGTGGCTCATTTGATAAAATGTAGAGTTAGGGTATTCCTAGATGGCATATAATCCAGCCTCAACAGACCCGATTCACTTATATATCACGTACCAGGCATAAATAACCAGTAATGACAGTTACATATTGAAATCGGCCAATTTGGACGCAAATGAAATAAATATTTCGACCATTAATATCCATTCCACATACATAATTAACAAATCCCTTACATTTTTATTAACATTTACTTTGTGCTAAGCTGAATTTTAATGAGCTTTTTTAATCTGCGTTAAGAAATATTGATGCGATGTAAAGGTGAAAATATCAGTGCACAGAAGCACTTTTAAAATGATGTTTATTGAATAGTAAAAATAATACGACAGAGCCCCGAAGAAAACCACAAGGTTAGGTAGGTTACATCTTGTCCTGTATAAACTGGGAATCGAACCATGCCTTATTTCTTTTCATGAATCTAGATTAGAAGTTATTGAGACATTATCTACCTTTAGTTTCTAACATCGTAAACCTGATTATATCCAAGAGAAGTATAAATCAATTATTAACATTTTATCAATATTCACTTCATTATTTATTTACAACATTTCTATTTCAGTTTATAACTATAGTCTTTTATCAGTTTTCTATAAAAATCCTTTACGCAGCTAAAGGCTTAAAGAGGCTGATTGTCTTTTGATAAATTTTGAATCCTTTTGTAAACTACAATAGTGTGTACGTCTAATCTCTGAAAAGATTATCACTCTGAATTAAAATGGTTCAATTCAGTTTAATATTTGCAAAGAAATGAATAAAAAATTTCACAGTCGACAAAAACATTTTAAGCTATTCACTCTACCTCCACAGAATTAAAGTTATGGTGTCCCTAAGCATCGACGAATCAAAATTTTTTATATCATCAAATTCAATCTCGACATTTTCACCTTACAAATAGATTTCTTGTGCACATAAAAAGAACCCTGGGAAGTTCTCCGGTAATCTGGAAAAACCTAGTAACACTGTTGAATGTAGTTTTGAGTAAACAAAGGAAAATTGTTTTGTTAAGCTACTGAATATATAATCAATTTTATTTTGTCTATATGAAGATAATTAGAAGCCCTTTGGTGGAGGAGAAAAAACCCTATTATTATATACACGTGTACTAGGTCCAAGTATGGGTCCAACTCAATTTTCACCAAAATTTGACTTGCTAGTATAGGTTTTTACAGATTACGGGAGAGTTGGAGTTTGACAATAAGTAGGCACTGACTGACGCAGAAAAATAGATTGTTGAAATAAAGCTGATTTTATTTCATTGATTGAATACAGTAAATATAGACTGATGTGTTGTGTAATAGTTGTTTTCAATATAATCATCAGTTTCAATCGTTTAAATTGTTAGATATAGATCGTATTACTAATAGAAAATCAGTCATATTAACCAATCACCATGAGAATATAATAATGTGATAAGTTATGGTGTAACTGTCGGGAGTATTATAGAATTTTATTGTAATCATAATCTGATAAGATGTATTATCATTACATTAATATAATACATGTATAATTCTATCTCAATATTTTAACAGGCAAATTTAATACAGCAACATTGGTTTTTCAGTTCTGTATATATCACTTCTATCCATAAACGAGAACAAGTTCAATTTACATCTTTATAGTGCAGTATCGAGAGCCTGACAAGGACATGGACAGTTGTTTGGATGAGATGAAAAACCAAGTCTCGTGTACAAATGGGCAGGCATGTAAAAGATACCTTGCAAGGACAGTTGGAATTTGATATGAGAGTTGGCCGTAGTGGCGCTGTTCGGGCAAAATTTCCCTCTAAGCACACTGCATTAGCCCTGTCGGTTTTGGGGGGGGGGTCCAAAATCCCCCCCCTGCTCAGCTACATAAAAAAAATAATGCCTTGCATCAATGAAATTACATCACAAAGTGATCCTACATCAGTATAAAAATGATTTCTCTGTTTAAAAAGCTCAATTTGTATGTATGCCTCTGTAATTTAGAGACGATGATGGCAGATTTCCGTAACAGAAACCCAACAAACCCCCTCCTGTAAAAATTCCTGGATCCGTCCCTGAAACCCCATTTCACTTTATATCTGTATACCTTTACTACGATCTACCTTAAAGCCACAATGTCTAATACTTATTTCTCATCAGTCAAATGTATATTAAAATAAATTGCTGTAAATCAATAGGATTCTTCATCTCATGTCACTGTGTATAAATTTAAAGTCAATTAACGTGTCGACAAGATTTTTCAAAGTCACCAAGGACTATAACTCTAACAGTAAATAGACTTTTTGATTCATGAACATAAACACATGTATGAATTTCCATCTAAATGATAACATTAGCCTATAGAGTTACCGCATGACGGACCAACAGAAATAAAAAATAAAATAAAACTTTAACACACAAATCAGCCAAATGGATCAGAGAAATATTTAAGATATTATCAATTATTTTTCTCTTTATTTCATTGGGTACTAAATTTAATCAAGATAATCTACAGGACTGGGTTCAAACAATTTAAAAGGAGGTCCATCAAAAGACTGTAGCGAAGATTACAGGTGACCAGGGGACAATGTCCTGCTAGTATCGTTGGCAGAGAATTCATCATATTTGTGTAAATATTGAACGTAATTGAATCATTGAGAGCAATATGAATAAATTACAGGTATTGTATTCTTTAGTTTTAATAGGCGTGTGTGTAAACATATAGTATTTCGGCAAAGCAGCATCACATCATAATTAAATATTTTCTGATTTATTGGGTTATATATCTCGTTTATTGGGATATTTTCCTTCTACTTCTAGTTGATGCTGATCAATATATGTTGACTTTATTTTTTCAAATCGTTTTAGTAGGAAAGGGGGAGCCATGTTGACTTGGAGAGAGAGAAATTTGGTTTAAAGTCAGCTCGACACAAACTAAGTCATTGCGAGACTAACATATGGTTCTATTCAATTTCAATAATACTTTGCGCGTAGGGGTCTTTAACAGTGGGAGAAAATGGGAGGACCTGGAGAAACGAGGTTGAATAAATGACTCCATGCCACCACGCCAACATTCGAAACCACATCACTTGACTCAATGACAGACCTTATAAACCAAAGTGCACGAATTAAACCATTCAGCTACTCCACCCTGGCCTGACAAGAGAAAGATACCAAATCTAGCAGCATTTTTTTATATAATTTGAAAATACAATGTACATGTAGGTGTCTGCATCACACTATTTTCAGGGGGGGGGGGGATGGCCTAGTGGTCTAGAGTGCCGCGCTTCGACCTCTAGCTGGCCGGTCACCTCTGCCTTGCGGCTGTGGTTTCGATCCCTGGTGTGAGCGTATGTGGCATGGAGATAGGAGCGCCTTCTCAACCTCGTGGGTTTCCTCCGGGCACTCCGGTTTCCTCCCACTGCTAAAGACCCCTACGCGCAAGCGAATTATTAAAATAAAATTGAAAACCATATGTTAGTCCCGAAATGACCTAGTTTGTGTTGAGTGGACGTTAAACCCCAATTCCCTCCCTTCCCTCCACTATTTTCAGTTTAATAAAACTGTGCAAATTTCGTTGTCAATAAATAATCCAATGTAGCATAATTCATAAATTCCTTGCATACATTTCGGTACAAACAGATGCAAAATAAAAAAGACAGCTGCAGACGTTAAAAAAACTGTCATGTGGGATATAAAAAAGCTTAGCCACTTCAAAACGCTCTTCTTACATAAGACGATTTAATGGTTTAAGTGGCGTAATTGTGGATTATATAGATGATAAATGTTAGGTGAGTGATGTCATAATGTGATACACCCACACTATTCATACATCAGACATTCCATTCACACACTGACGTCTGCATTGTCGTCTACATCATCAAAAAAATAGTTTTATATTTTACCGTATAAGGCTAATTCAGGTAAATTTGGAGAGTAGCATACCTTTACAGGTACTGTGACCTATATAGCTAATAATATACCTATCCGCTGAGAAAAGACTAATAAGGAATAACGACCGTCTGCTTGAAGTCAGACAGAGGTGTTATTTTATCTGCCTTGTTATTTTCGTCTGGGGATTATATGACCATGGTTTTTCTCTCAATGAAATACGTTATTATCTTATTATCGACACTATGTTGTAATTTCATCTCTTTTTATCGTTTAATGTGCGTTGCTGCAGACACCTCTTCATCCATTGTCAGAGTTTTTAATGAAGAAATAGTATGTCATGCCTTCAGCAAAACCTGACCTGTCATTCTCGTAATAATATCCATCAAAATATTGTTAACGGAGAAATATTATTTCACGCAGTCAGCAAAACTTTGTAATATCCATCAAAATATAATATTTCTGAATTCCAAATTTAGGATAGGAAGTTCAGGGAAAAGAAATGCCACAAGGCAACAAACCTATTCAAAAATATTCCTCAATCAAAAGAATTATTTGTGGAATTTATTGATCAGGGTCATCCATTCTTTCGACTTCAGATGATTGGGAAGAGAAATGCCACAAGGATACAGGTCTAATTAAAAATATTCCTCCTTAAATACAAAAATTATTTCTCGAATCCTATGATTGTGGATCATCTGACGGTTATTGGGTTAAACACCTGTTGATAGTTATGTTGATAGGTTTAACAATAAACTCTAATTAAAGATAATTAATGCAAAAGTCTTATACATGTTATCGCAAGAGAGAGAGAGAGAAAAAAAGAGAGAGAGAGAGAGAGAGATGGGGTTTAACAACCACTCTACATAAATCAGGTCATTCTGGACTAACATAAGTTTCTAATATATTACAATAATTCGCTTGCGCCTTGGGGTTTGGTAGCCATGGGAGAAAACCGGAAAACACCACAAGGTTTGATGGGCGACTCTACACAGTGGGAAATAGAAACAAGACCACTAGTTTCGATGACCTTATGATCTAAAGCACATCCTGTAGATGTAACGGAGCTAAGCTTCTTTAAACGACTGATGAACAATACTGGAAATATCACTGTCACCTGGGCATCATTTAATCTTGGGTATTTAGCACTAATTTCTTTCAAATTCATTCAATATCAAATATTTGTTTAAAAACTCATCAAAATAATATAAAATTGCCAAAAAACATCTAATTTGTATTTGTGTCCAGTTAAAAGCTGACCATTCAATTTTAATAATGAGATTTCAATTTGCAAGGGTTTAATTTCTCAATCACTGTCAAAAAATAAGCAACCCAATTTATTATTAATGTATAATGATTAATTTTTGAACAGTAGTCTAGAAATATTAAATACTTGTAAATTGGTCATTCATTATCAAAATTAATCAGTCAGTACATTTTAGATGGTTTTTGGTGATTTTAAATGATTTTTACAAATTTGTAAAAGAAATTAGTGCTAAATACACAAGATTAAAAGTGTATGCACCTCGCATGTCACCGTCAATTATCAGACATAAGTTCCAGCAAGTTTAAGCTTTGTTGGGCACTATTCCTCATTGACTGATGATATAAGTGTTATATGGATGAACTCACCTTCTCTAAACGACTGATAGTTAATCCTACTTTTACATTCAACCCATTTCAATTTAAATCTTTCATCATATTTATCTGTTGTTCGTTTCCAGCCGAGATTCAGCAAAGCACCTTCCACTCTGAAAAATTATCAATAAATCTATAGATGAAACAACAAGTAACATGAAATGTGAAGGTATCTAAGTCCCCACATCTAGCCCCCCAACACCCCCCCATCTAGCCCCCCACACCTTTAAAAAATCAAATATTTGCCAGTCCATCCTACCACAGAAACGTATTCCAACCCTTCCGACCAAAGTTTTTTAAGATTTCATAAATGGTATTGTTCAATTTATGTGCCATAGAAATAAACTATAACACATACTTATTATGGAAGAACAATTACTGATTTATTTAAGCAACGTTTTGAAGAGTATTTTCTCAACGTTTTAAAGCAGTAATTGTTCTTCCATAAGTATGTGTTTTAGTTTAAATTGCTCTTTCCAGTTACTAAATGCCTCTAAAAGATTATTGCCATGGAGGGAGTCTGATAGACAGAAATGGGGTTTAAAATCCACTCGACACAAACTAGGTCATTTCGGGACTTACAGAAAGTCTAGTCAACTATTTATTGTTTTCTATATATTGTCACTGTGTAAGAAAATGGCGTTTTTGTTTAATCTTAGTGCTATTCTATTCTATATTTCATTTTATTTATGTTTTGTTCTAATGTTGATCTTGACTTACAGATTAGGTAACAAACTGGCGACCATGGTTGTGGTTGGCCTATCTCACTCTGTATATCGCTCTGATCAAGCAACGTTGCCTGCCATCTTCTCTTTTATTCATTAAAGAAACAACCCGCTTATATTTATCATCTTAACTATTTTTTCTTAAATGTAGCCAATAAAACCAGGTGAACGTTTTCTAGATATATGTTAGTTTACAGTGTGCCTGGATGCTTGCCATGGGCTATTGGTCAAACTCAGTTTAATTGCCTGGCAACGCCTATTTTTTTCTTTTTCGTAAGAATAAAACCAGTACCAGAACTAAGTGAAATTTTTTTATTATTATTAATAAATCTTATGACATCCCTTCAAGCAGACATGTATTTCTTCTTTTTCATAAGAATAAAATCAGTACATCAGTACATCAATGTATCAATTTCACAGCATCCCTACATGTAGACCATGGGCTCTTGGTCAAGCTCAGTTGAGATGCCTGGCAACCACCTTTTTTTCGATAAGAATGAGAGTCGTACTTGGTGAAAGTTTTCTAGGTGTAATTAATTATATACAGTGTGCCTGGATGCCGACTGTGGGCTGACATTTCTTTGAAGAGTGGTATTAAGTATTTAAGCAGGGTATACACCACGTCGGTCAATATATAGCAGTGAATACCAGGTACATTTTATATATTGTTTACTTTATAGGTGGGAGCCAACTTCATCAGCATACAAGAAACTGTATTTACTATTCACATCATGAATCCAAATTAGCTTGTATCAATCTAAAACACCCCACAATGTCTCCTCTGAATACGCTCTCTCCTAAATATAGAGATGTCATTTTTCTACAGTTTCCCTGGGATCTTTAAACCTTATGTTATATAAATTGGGGCTGCTGTTCGGAAACTCCTCTGGTTACAAATTTGGTTTCATTCATGCAGTGAATGAGGCTGAAATACTATGATAAAGAATGATATTATTCTATCTCCCTTTTGATTAAATGTTTTCGGTCATAACAATGTTTTTGAATAGAATAAAAAAGAAAAGGTCTCCACTCTTCGTGCGTTCCAATAATAAACTTTGAGCAGGAAATTACAGGAGGGAGTTTGTATGAATATTAAAATTTTTCACAATACAATGGGCACACCAATGTTAAAGGGCTAGTGTATCACTTGAACTAACCTAGAAAAAAAATAAAAGCGAGCAAGAGCTCTTTACATAGTTAACGAAACGCTTTAATACTATCTCATGTTTTATTTGATGAAGAGAACATACACCTACATGTACGTCCATAAATGGTTATGCTAACAGAACCGGTATTTGTGTGATTCACTCACTTAATTGACAAAATTGAGTCACCATATTTTTTTTTTCCTCCATTCAAAGTTTTTATCTAAAATGTTAATCTATATTTACACACCACACATCTACACTAATTCCAATTAATATTTATAACTAAACCATATTTGCGATTGCAGTGTGTAAATACATTCAAGCGCTGATTGACAATAGTTTAGGAAACTAAATTGAAGAACTTGTGCAATTTGATGCATATATATGTAACCCTCAGAACAACTTTGTCTTGTATACATTTCATTTATTAACAGCTTTCATATTCGGTCATGCATAGCCTACATATTTACTACCAGTTGAGGTACAAACAGATTTCAAATTCAAATTCAAGCTTGACATGAAACGAGAGAGAGAAAGAAATGGGATTTAATGTCCTTTCTACACAAACTAGGTCATTTTGAGACTAACACATGCTTTAATTTTATTTCAACAATGGTCTTTAGTGGAAGGAAATTGGAAAGCCCAAAGAAAACACACAAGGTTTGACAGGCAATCTTACCCTTTGTCACATACAACCAGGGAATCGAAACCATACCAGGGGTCTCACTGACAGACCATATATTAAAGCGCGCACGCGCTAATCATTCAGCCATTTACAGTTGAAATTCGACATAAAGCCATAGTAGCCACTGTCTTGGCTAAATTTCCCTCATAGCACCCTGTCTTCTTTAGTTCAATCGGTGCAGAAGAGTAGGACATTAAACCCCATGTCATTTCTTTTCATTTCATTGGAATAATATTACTCTTCCGGACACCTTTTACCACTGTTTGTCGTGTATTTTGTAAACGGTGTGCAATCCATTTGCTGATAACACTTTTTTGCCAATACCGTTTTTCTAGGGCTTCAAATTTTGTCTAATGGTTTGGATTGTTCTTACTTGGTTTTAGTTTATTTATACTTACAATGCAACCCCATTACCACCACCGATATAGAATGTATTCATCATATTACTTGGTAAACAACAACCTGGTAATTTAGTTGTTTTACCACCTGGTGTTCGCTTACCACCTCCTCTTCTATTGCCACCTTTATCTTCACCCTTACCATCGCCACCATTGCCACTGCCACTACTTACTCCTAGAAAATAACAAAATTCACATCTCAAATCTAATCTCTCTCACAAGCAGAACCACGTCGGAAAATCAGGATCGAACGGGTCAGAGAGCCAGCGTCTTACTCACTGAGTCACTGTGGTTTCCCCTCTCAAATTGAATTCATGGTACGAGATGTAGACTGGACCATTGACAAACAGAACTTTGAAATTTAAACTTTCAATTTGTATTCATGGTAGGACATGGGGGCTGGCCGTAACCTTTTCAGACAGAGCACATCTCCTGTCATCTGGAAAAACCTAGTAATACTGTTGAATGTAAATTTGAGAAAACAGAAGGAAACTGTTTTGTTTCAGAATTAAGCTACTGAATATAAAACCAATTTTATTTTGTCTTTTTAGATGAAGATAATTAGAAGCCTTTTCAGTGAAGGAGGTAAAAAACTATTACTATACATGTGTACTAAGTCCAAATATTGGTTTAACTTAATTTTCACCAAAGTTTGACTTGCTAGGTTTTTCCAGATTACGGGAGACTTGTCTTGTAAGCTGGACCATTGAAAAACAGAACTTTCACATTAAACTCTCAATTTGAATTTATTGTAGGAAATGTAAGCTGTTGTCATCTGATACAGGACATATTTCCTGTACACTGGACCATCCAAAACTAACCACTAGATTTTACTTGAAAAATGCAAGCTCATGATCTACATTTATAAGATGTGTGTAACATTAACCTATATGTCGTGAAACCGGCTTAATCGTCTACAATCAAACATCTATTTTACAAAAAAAGATATAAAATCCATAATGTGTTGAGTCTCATAGCCTGCAGCAGAATTAATGTCTAATTCTACCAAATGATTTTATCGTGTAATTCCAATTTACATAATGTTTGGTTTGACATATACCGTGTCATGGTATTTAACGTTCTAGTGCAACATGCAGACACACACGGTTGTGGTTTCGATCCCATGCTTTGATAAAACATCGTCAATAAATATCGTGAAGATAATAAAGTCCAGTGCTGTTAATTTATTCCAACAGATTTCCAAGGTTTCATCATTAAATAAATTTGTGTCCGATTGAATAATAATTCTTAATAAAATGAAATGAAACGGGGTTTAACATCCTACGGTTCTGTTCAGACTAGGCTAATGAAGGATGGCAGATGCCACGCCGCGTGCTATGAGGTCAGGAAATGTTGCCCGGACATCCGTGCTACAGCCTTCTCTAATACTGAATTCTAACTTGCATGTTCACAGCAATATATACACAGAACCTCACTTTTTCGTCCTATCAGAAGTAGATGCTTAGTCCTTACCAGGTCGGGGGATTGGGATGGCCTAGTGGTCTAGAGTGCCGTGCTTCGACCTCTAGCTTGCGGCTGTGGTTTCGAGCCCTGGTGTGAGCGTAGGTGGCATGGAGATAGGGGCGCCTTCTCAACCTCGTGGGTTTCCTCCAGGCACTCCGGTTTCCTCCCACTGCTAAAGACCCCTAAGCGTAAGCGAATTATTGAAATAAAATTAAAAACCATATGTTAGTCCCGAAATGACCTAGTTTATGTCGAGTGGACGTTAAACCCCATTTCTCTCGCTCTCCCCCTTACCAGGTCCTCTGTCCTGCACCACTGACAATGGGGAAATCACACTCAACAAGCCTGAGGAACTTCCTCCACCAAACTCGGAACCTTCTTATTAATGAATCGTTCAATCTCGAATCCTTGATCCAGAGATACTGTTATCCTTCGGAGGTCGTTGATCTGCATGAAATTTTGCCTATTCTTATATTGAATTCCAACTGCTAAGGGATATCTTACGTGCACGCCAATGTGTACATGGGACCTCCCTTCCGTCTTGACTAGACAACTTTCCTTGCCACCCTCCGTCCTGCTTCACTGACAAGGAGGAACCACACCAGAAATTCTGGATGAACTTTCTCGGACAGATGAACTTTCTCGGACAATGCAGGGATTGAATATCCGACCTCCAGGCTAGCGAACCAGCATCTTACCCACTTAGCCACGAGACCCCAAAACAAAGGGTAAACTTATTTTTGGGATCGAGATTGCAAGTCACTAGGACTCCAATTTAAAACAGTAACACCACGGAAACATCAAGCTTAAATTAGTTACTCATAAAAGTAAATAAATTCTTGTGTAAATCAGTAATAATTAGATAGAAACAGGGTTTAACGCCCACACAACACATAGTAGGTTATTTCGTGACTAACATATGGTTCAATATTATTTCAATAATTTGCTTGCGTGTACCGGCCTTCAGTGGCGAGGTTGGACGGGTGACCCTACTAGCTACTTGTCATGTATAAAATCGGGGAATCGAAACCCCCGCCACATGACATGACATAAGAGGGGAATCGAAACCAAGCCAATGGACATGGTTATATAAGCAGGGGAAACCACGCCACTTATATATAAAGCATACACAATTAAATGATTAAGTCACCAACCCCTGCAGACTACTCAATAAAACTAAATAAATTATTAGGTAAATCATCAACACATTGGTCTATAAATATTGTACCAGATATTAATAGAAGTTATTATTGATCTAGCAATTAGTCCTCCACATTAAAATATAAATAAACACACATTCCACAATCCTTATAATAATCAATTTGTCGTCAATTCACTGGAGTTTAACGTCCTACTTTTCTGCACCAGTATTAAGAGGGAAATTTTACCTGGGCAGTGACACTACGGCCTACTTTTACCTCGAATTCCAACTGCCAAGGGATCTTTTATGTGCATGCCAATGTAAACACGGAACATTGCTTTTTTCGTCCCAACTTTAACTTTTAGAATATTGTAGTTCGCAAGGGATCAACAATTCATCTTGATTTTCCTGTGTGGTTCCCCCTTGTCAGTGATGCAGAATGGAGGGCCTGACAAGGACAGCTTTCTAGTCATTCGGATGGTACGAAAAACCAAGGTCTTGTGTACACATTGGCATGCACGTAAAAGATCCCTTTGGAATTCGACATATGAGTAGGCCGTAGCGCCACTGCCCGGACAAATTTTCCTTCGTAGCACACTGTATGGCGTATGCCCGTCTTCATTAGCCCAGGTTAGGTGCAGAAGAGTAAGACGTTAAACCCCATTTCATTTCATTCAAAAGACATCATGAATTATTAAATATGTCCATTACATATTACTAAATATGTCTTACATACTATTAAATATGTCCATTATGACCATTACACTTAATAGAGGATTTAATGAATGCCAAATTTAATAATGACATGTTTTCAATTCATCATATCTTTGTGAATAGTTGCCTGATATATTTAGAGATTCATGTGTGCAAAGTGATTAAAATCCCTCAAATCACAATAACAGACATTAAATATATTAATATATGTCCATTACATATTATTAAATATGTTTCATATTTCATACTATTAAATATGATGAGTAGAAGATTTAATAAATGCACATAGTTGAATATAGTTTTACAATATATTATTTCTATTATACACAACTATAAAATATATCTATAAATAACACCTGGTATATCATATTAGACACATTAATTATTATATTTCATAACTAAGATAAATACCTAGTTGACTGTATATATGTCATTCTAATTCTTGTTAATTTATATATATTTCACAGAAAAACCTACCCTTTTCTGTTGACATGGGGAATATTTTAAGTAAAAACAACCATATGGAAGTAGAGCCTGTCCCAAACAAACACTTAGGTTGCTAACATGGTGTATAGAGTGGCCTTCATAACAACTTGGTTTCCAAGCTGTCATATAGCCTGCATAACGATCTAAAGGCAATACCACTCATATAAGTCTTCTGTTGGTATTTAATTGTGCTCTGATTGCCTTCAGTTTTTATAATAGGCTTAAATTCTAAACAAGTCAGGTCCTCCTAATCTCATTGGGTTTTATTTAGGATTAACAATAACCCAAGTGGCCCCTTTTTTACTTTCACTTGCATTCTTTGACGCTATTTTAATAGTAATATACCCCTTAATAAAAGACCTCATAAAATAAATGACTCGAAATACAGAAGTAGACCATGCATTTTGTCATTGTTTACAAAATAAGGCCAGGTTGTCATGGGTAACATGAGACCAATAAGATAGCACCAGTAGATCTAGTCTATTATTAACGCAAACAGTAGTCTGGTCGTCAGTAGTCATGTACACGTATTAAACAGCAGATAGCCACTATACACACACTAGGAGGTTTTGTTTAAATAGATTAAATTATTCATTTTTAGTCATTTCTCTTCACTAATTAATACAGACAATCTCCATCTTATTGACACCTTAAATTAGGTTTAATATGGAGAGAGAGAGGGGGTTATATGTCCACTCTGCACAAACTACATGTATGAGTGAGTGAGTGAGTGAGTGAGTGAGTGTGAGTGAGTGAGTGAGTGAGTGAGTGAGTGAGTGAGTGAGAGTGAGTGAGTGAGTGAGTGAGTGAGTGAGAGTGAGTGAGTGAGAGTGAGTGAGTGAGAGTGAGAGAGAGAGTTATATGTCCACTCTGCACATGTGTGAGAGTGAGTAAGAGAGAGAGAGAGAGAAAGAGAGAGTTTAATGTCCACTCTGCACAAACCATGTGAGTCAGAGTGAGAGATGAGAGAGTGAGAGAGAGCCCACAAAATTAGGCAGGTGAACCTACACCTTATCACATATTATATGGAATAATACATGTCATTTAAAAGTTAATTTCTGGTGATGTTTCAACGCGGACCCTCATCTTATTTATTAAACAGAGAATGAAATGAAATGGGGTTTAACGTCCTACTCTTTTGCACCTAACCTGGGCTAATGGAAGACACGCATACGCAATACAGTGTGCTATGAGGGAAATTTTGCCTAGGCAGCGGCTTACGCCCTACTCTTATACCGAATTCCAACTGCCAAGGGATCTTTTACGTGAACTCCAATGTGTACACGGGACCTCGGTTTTTTGTCACATCCAAACGACTAGGCAGCTGTCCTTGTCAGGCCCTCCTTCTGCATCACTGACAAGGGGCACCGACCTCCAGGCTAGCGAACCAGTGCCTTATCCACTTAGCCACCGTGACCCCCCGATCAGAGAATGAAAAACAGTGAAGATATACAGGACAGACTTTAAAGTGCCAATCCCAATAACTTTTTGGGGAATAAAACTGCTTAATTTTGTGTTAAAATCCTTTAAAATCCATAACCTAAGGCCCATCTACTAACCCGATATTTGTGATACGTTTGTAAATAACTTAAACCTGACAGTCTTCATCTGGAAATGGAGACCGTTGTATTATACAGTATCTGGATAAAACCAGACTTTTTTCTATAAAAATAATATGTAGGTGAAATTTACTTTTTGTTATCAAGTACAGGGCATGGATCATTCACTGTATAGACCTCTCAAGAAACATTAATCGATTATCAGGTCACCCAATGAAAAAATTGACCCGAAATCTTAAAAGGGTTACGTGTCCGGATAAGCAGTGTTGACGTTCACGTCCAAACGACTCAATATTTTGAGCTGAAATTTTGAGACAAGGTAAATACACCATGCCACAATATTTTGGTCCATAAATTTCATAAATACTCAGACTTTAATTTTTGAGACTCTGTTCTTATCGGGATTGTCCCTTTAATATTTAAACGAAAAATCTCAATCTGTTTCATAGAGGATTACGAAAATCTTTTAATATCTCTGTAAAAGATGACTGCCTTCAACACGTGATGTCACATCACGCGACGTCAATCATTGGCTCAATGACGCCTGCATTGTTTACATAAAACGTCATTGGTTCCTGCAGAATGTTGCCTTTTACTCATTTTTTTAATACCCATTTACACTAAATAGGAAATAATACCTACAAATACTTCAAACGTCTTTATTTATTTCTCTAATACATAAAAAAAATGTATTAAATTTAATTTGTCAGAGGAAAAAAGTTAATAACTTTAGCTCATGTATCTCAATATAAGAAAGGTATTTATACATGTATTGATTCTGATCTAATTCTATTTAGAAGTCCAGTAATCGGTACTTCCATACTGCTATTTAATATTGATCCCACATGACAAGGAACAATGATATACTTTTATAACTCATTAACAAACACAGTTACACTCATCTAAATATTTTTGTTTATCGATTAATTACCATGGAAACGCACAATACAAGCATCCATGCACAACTTCTTCTTATGTTGGGATGAAAAAATATTTATCTATAGATCCATGTAGCAAACAGAATAATATTTACATACAGTGACTATCAATATCCCCAATCAGGGGGGATCCTGGTTGGGAGGGGGGGCAGAGGTGTATGACGGAGGACCTGGCAAGGATACTGAAACAAAGATAGGCTGGCACTGCCAGGCAGGATACGCCCACATTTTCGAGAGATGGACAGAGAACAAGCAATACCGAAAGTGATTTTTCCTACATGTACATCTTTATTAAGTCCTGTATTTCATACTGTATTGGGAGCAGCCATTTAGTTGGTCAGTTCCAGTCTGATATTAATGAAATTCGAAACCGACAATGATTATGGTGTGACGGTACACAACCTAGAAATGTGACTTTTCATCAAAATCGGATAAGAATTGTGACCTGTAGAGAGTCCACAACCATGATATACCATATTTTTACACCATTCGCGTACAAACGGCGACCATTTCGTCCGGCAAATTTGGTACGATTTTCACGAAATTAGAACTCAACCATCCTCATCAAAATCGAATTAAAATTGTGACCTATACAGGATCCACAATCATGATATATCATTTTTTTTAACAGTATTCGCGTACAAACGGCGGCCATTTTGTCTGTCAATTTTGGTCCGATTTTCCCGAAATTCAAACTCAACCTTCCTTACAGTGTAACGGTGATATAATCAAACGTTTTTTTAAATTGGATAATAATTGTGACCTCCAGAGGGACCACAAGCTAAAGAAAGGGGGATTTTGAGTATAACCAGGGGCCATAATTCAGGAAGTTACGATCCGATATGCGCAAATATCGAAAAGAACCAAGATCTTTGGGTTATAACCATGAATTTCAAGTTTCATCAAAATCAAATTAAAATTGTGACCTTTAAAGCGTCCACAACCTTGATATACCATTTTTTAACAGTATTCGCGTACAAACGGCGGCCATTTTGTGTGGCAATTTTGGTCTGATTTTCCCGAAATTCAAACTCAACCTTCCTTACGGTGTAACGGTAATATAATCAAACGTTTTTTTAAATCGGATAATAATTGTGACCTCCAAGCTAAAAAAAAGGCAATTTTGCGTATAATCAGGGGCCATAATTCAGGAAGTTACGATCCGATATGCGCAATTATCGAAAGGAACCAAGATCTTTGGGTTATAACCATGAATTTCAAGTTTCATCAAAATCGAATCAAAATTGTGACCTCCACAGGGTCCACAACCTTGATATACCATTTTTTAACAGTATTCGCGTACAAACGGCGGCCATTTTGTATGGCAATTTTCGTCCGATTTTCCCGAAATTCGAACTCAACCTTCCTTAGGGTGTAACGGTGATATAATCAAACGGTTTTTTAAATCGAATAATAATTGTGACCTCCAAGCTAAAAAAAAGGCGATTTTGCGTATAATCAGGGGCCATAATTCAGGAAGTTACGATCCGATATGCGCAAATATCGAAAGGAAGCAAGATCTTTGGGTTATAACCATGAATTTGAAGTTTCATCAAAATCGAATCAAAATTGTGACCTCCACAGGGTCCACAACCTTGATATACCATTTTTTAACAGTATTCGCGTACAAACGGCGGCCATTTTGTATGGCAATTTTCGTCCGATTTTCCCGAAATTCGACTTCAACCTTCCTTAGGGTGTAACGGTGATATAATCAAACGGTTTTTTAAATCGAATAATAATTGTGACCTCCAGAGGGACCACAAGCTAAAAAGGGTGATTTTTCGGACAATCAGGGGCCATAATTCAGGAAATTACATTCCGAAAGCCACAAATATAGCAAGGAACCAAGATCTTTGGGTTACAAACATGCATGTCAAGTTTCATCAAAATCGGTTCGAAATTGTGACCTCTATAGGGTCCACAAGCTAAAAACGTGATTTTTCGTACAATCAGGGGCCATAATCCATGAAGTTTTGATCCGATACATGCCAATATCGAAAGGAACCGAGATCTTATGGGGATAAACCTATATTTCAAGTTTCGTCAAAATCGGATAAGAATTGTGACCTGTAGAGAGTCCACAAACAAATTGTTGACGGACGGACGTCCGGACGGACGTCCGGACGGACAGGGGCGACGACATAATACGTCCACATGAAAATGTGGGCGTATAAAAACGCGGACCAATATACACATGACATTAAAGTGTATGAAAAAGAATTCTAAATATTAGTAGATCATAGTCTGGCTGTGAGTGTGTGCTTGAGAGAGAGAGAGAGATAGAAAGAGAGAGAAAGAGAGAGAGAGCGAGAGAGAGAGTGTTTTAAGGTCCACTCAATATAAACTAGGTCATTTCGGGACTAATATAAGGTTCAATTTTATTTTAATACATCACTGACACTTAGGGGTGTCTAGCTGTTAAAAAACCACGAAGATGGATAGACAACCCCACTCCAGGTCATTGTTTCGTACATCCACCCAACTCCCCTAATAGAACCTTGACTAGAGTACTTTGTCCAATTTGAATGAACAAGGAAACGATCAATAATATTCAATGTATAGAATTAGTCCGAACACAATAATTAATCAAATATCCAGGATGAACAAACTTCATTAAATACAAGATCGACTACCTGTAAATTCATCTCTTTTACCTGACCAGTATTCATCAAAAAACTGACCGACACAAATCGCCAGATGCCAATTCCCACTCAACCAAAAGACTGGACAATAGATATAAAAATACGGCCAACACACATGGGACTAAACAACACGTGTTATCTGTGGCCGACACCATTTTCATTAGTGGTGCTTGTTTCTGCATCAATTATCAGCCTCTAGTGAAAAAGCAGGTAGAAGCGACGATGAGATATCAGGTCAATTGAAGTTCAATGTTAAATGAGTATAATCACTTCATTAATTCTTAACATTTGATTAACGAATATAAATATACAATATCCTGAGTAAATCAACGGTAATTAAAGATACATTATGGGAAATTAGATAAAGAGCTGGCAGTTCGCACTATAATAGATAAAACTAGATAATGTAAAGGGAACTTGTTGAAAATTTCAGTCAAACTGATCCACTATGAACCAAGATTGAATTCAAACCTCTGACATTCTCATCTATGTCTCAACTACAGCACAAACTGAATCTTGCTGATTCTATGCACAGTGACCGAAAACGATTTAATTACGTTAGAAACTTGTTCCGATTCCTAAATAATAGAATGTATGGCATAGGATCAGCCGGATAACTTGTCCCCTTAATCCCCTCCTTCATCATCCAATTGATTTGATTCTCTTATAAATTTTCGATTATGCCTTTTGATTCGTCTCTTTTTAAACTGACTAAATCCAAGCAAGAAGATTATCTACAGAACACGTTTTAGCGTGGATTAAGCAATGAATAAATGCATGCTGGGAAAGGTGATTTTGATTAGCTCCATTGTCTTCACATTGATTGAACACGGGTTCCACAGAAGCTCAGTGATTAAGGCTCAGGCCCCAAAACACAGTTATCCTGGTTTTATTCTGGGTGTTGACTGATGAATTCCCTCAGGGTTTTACAGTGAGGTTTCCCCTTGTCGGAGGTATGAAACAGAGAGACTGGCAATGAACAGCACCAAGTCTCATAAATGTTATAGAATCATTAATTACATATTTATTAACATGACCATAATCATATCTCAATGCCATGGGATAGTCCCAACTTTTAAGTAGATTAGAACAGTTTAGCCATTTAATGATCTAATTTAAAAATGGAGAAGCGAGACTGAGACTCAAATAACCAGTATGGTGGATACGATCAATTCACACATCTTGTCATAACTACAACCTTTGATAACTTCGCTCAAAATAAAGAAATTTTCAATATATTCATGTTGCATTATCTATTTTTGAAATATGGCGAGAACATGGCCAGTGCCTTTATCTTATTCTCACATAATACCTCCCCAATGTTTTAGTGGCATGGTATAACTTTATCCATCAGGGATAGTAAGCCAGCACCTCTATCACTGAGAGGGAGCGAGAGAAATGGGATTTAACGTCCACTTGACACAAACTAGGTCATTTCGGGACTAACATATGGTTTAATTTCATTTCAATAATTCGCTTGCGCGTAGGGATCTTTAGCAGTGGGAGGAAACTGGAGTACCTGGAAAAAACCTACAAGGTTGGACAGCGACCTTACTCCTTGCCACGTACAACCGGGGATTTGAAACCACGCCAGTTGACTCAATGACACCCACTCCATCTATCCCTGAGCCACCATGTTAGTATAAGTGATACGCTAATGAAGCGTGGTATATAACAATATATAATCTATAGACTATGGATCACTATTTACTTCTAACACATGATTGTAATTCAGTGTAGTATTGATTTTCACATAGGTTTTATTTCTCTCTTAACTAGAACAACATAACAAGTTGTTTGTTTCACTTAACAAGTAGTTTTGTATTTTTCATTCAATAAAGGAACTAGACAGAATTAGAAAGTCAATTGTCAGTGTGGTGGGGGGGGCATTATCAGGATTCCTATAATGTGATGTCTGACCCTCAATAATTAACCCTAACTCAGCCAAGTAAAAATAGAGGGTTACCATGGGTTCTTATATTGCATGTACACAATTCCATCAAAATCCCTTCACATTACTTAGTTTTTAACTATAGTGAGAACTACCAGCTGTTTATCTAATCTCCCATAATGTATCTTTAACTGCTTCTACAAACAACCAACCTCGTGGGTTTCCTCCCACTGCTAAAGACCCCTACGCGCAAGCGAATTATTGAAATAAAATTAAACCATACATTAGTCCCGAAATGACCTAGTTTGTGTCAAGTGGACCTTAAATCCCATTTCTCTCTCTCTCTCTCTCTCTTTCTACAAACAACCAAGAAAAGAGCTTGTTTAAAAGGCATTCCTGAGAAGACCTCATTAACCAGCAATCCACATGCTCAGCAGTGAACAAAAACATTGCATACTAACATCTGATTGGTCAATCAATATATCCTTGGAAAAGTATGTGACTTTTTTGCACTTTCAAAACCTGCGTGAAAATAGATCCTACACTGCAAGAGAGATAATCACTTTACCAAGATATTGCGTGAAAGATTAGTAAAAAAAAAACAAGATGTATTGCTGCTTACCTTCATTTTTGGCTTCAATATCACCGGAAGAAAAAGCTCTTCTACCACCAGCAGCACCATTATCACTATCAACAGGTTCACCTTGAGCAACATCTTTCATTGGACAGGACTGAATCTTTTCAACGATAACTTTCGTACTACCAAAATCATCTGCTAGAATTCGTGGATATTCAACGATTCCACCCGGCTCTTTCGCTCTAATACACACATTTGATTGGTTTACGTTTGTAAATTCTTGGTTCCGCTCAGCTGAAGGCACCCAGTAGTCATTATCATTGTCATTTTTCAACGGTTGAACTTGATTCAAATTGAGATCCAAACCAGAACAGGGCATTTTGTTAGCGTAGGTTTGATTGGAATGGCTGTCTGATTCTGTAAACGTGAGACCATTCCATACTTCTATTCCTTGAAATGCAGGAGCATCTTGAAGACAGTTGTCACTCTCACAGTTACAGCAACAAGAATCAGACGACACTGGAGAATCAAAATCTTCTGAATCACTAACAGACATTCGCTCATCGTCAGAAGGCATCTTAGAAATAGAAAAATTTTCAGACGGAATCTCATCCGGAATATTCTGATCATTTTTAACAAGCATGGAAACATCAGAACCAATTTCACAATTCAAAGATGTGTTTTGGAAATGTTTTAAATCGTTGTCCTTGTATGAACCCGACATCTGCACATGCATTGACTGATTGTTATTTGTTGAAATAGACAAATTGTCAGAGGGAATCTCTTCCGGAAAATTCCTATCACTTTTAACAACTGTGGAAACATCAGAAATACTTTTGCAATCTAAAGATGTCCACAGGAAATTTTTCAATTCTTTGCACTTGTCAAAAACTGTGGAAATGTCAGACCCAATTTCACAATTTAAAGAGGTGTGATGTAAATTTTTCAATTCGTTGCACTCGTCTAAAGCTGTGGAAATGTTAGAGTCAATTTCATGATTTAAAGTGCTGTGTTGGAAATTTTTTAATTCGTTGTCCTTGTATGAACCTGACATCTGCATGTGCATTGATTGATTGTCATGTGTTGCACTTAGTAGGTTAGTAGTACTGGTTGTAGAAGATTTATAAGCCTGAGCGGTGAAATGAGATATATCTGGTTCTTCTGACAGACATTCATCACCAATTAACTGGCTTGTATCTGAAATGACACATGAATAATTAGCCTCGTTCAAACTGTTTGGGTGGACAACAGGGATGTGATCTGTCACTTCTGATGATTCGTTCATTTTGATGTCTGTATTTTCGATTTTTATGTCGTCCCGGGGTTCTGAGTAATGTCTTCCTTGTTGTCGATCATGAGACATTTCCTTGTCTTGTCCTTCATATTTTTGACATGCTAATTTAGATTCTAATAGAATGATGTCATCAATTCTTGTTCCTGTCTGAGAAGGCAGTTCGTCATCTGAGCATGCAAAGTGCTCTAAGCCTTTTGAAATCTCCTTACATGTATCTTTGGCCTTTGTTCTGCCATCATCATCTAAACTATCACAGCTTTTAAAGGTTGTTTCTGATGTGATTGTAGCTTTAGCCTTTTTTCTTTCATCTGCATTTAAATAATCGCAACTTTCAAACATTGGTTCTGTCTGTTGGTCAAAGTAGACTGATGAGATTGTAGCTTTAGCCTTTGTTCTTTCATCTTCATCTAAGTTATCGCAGCTTTCAAACGTTGTTTCTGATGTGATCGTAGCTTTAGTCCTTTTTCTTTCATCTTGATCTAAATTATCACTGCTTTCAAACGTTTTAATCATTTTGACAGAATCATCAATTTGGTCGAAAGTATCTGTTGGGATCGTAGCTTTAGTCTTTGTTCTATCCCCTTTATCTGAATTATCACTGCTTTCGAATGTGTTAAACATTTTGACCGAAACATCGAAGGTCTTTTTGTTCTGATTCTCCAAAACCTTATCATGTTTCAAATCTTCACAGAATTTAACTGTTTCTTCTGTTGGTTTATTTATTTGAACAGGTAATTCCTCTGTGTTCTCGCTACTAAGTGATACATCAATTTGTTTATGATAACAAGCATGACGAGGATTGCGGTTGTTTTGTACTCGATCTTCCGCTTTTACAGATATTAATGCTGACATCTCTTTTTTCATTTTGTTTGTATCATCTGCTTCACAGACGACATCTGTCTCACAATCTGAATCTCCCGCTCTTTCATCCTCATCACCTAATTCATCATCAGGGTTAAAGATGGATTTTTTCCCAGGTTGAAAAACTGATTTTTTCCATGGATGATCTGGACAGAAACTAAATAATATAATAAAATATTCAGAGAGAAAGAGAGAGTTAAAGTCCCCTCGACACACAAACTAGGTCATTTCGGGACTAACATTTTAATAATTCGCTTGTGCGTAGGGGTTTTTAGCAGTGGGAGAAAACCGGGCAACATGGAGAAAACCCAAGAGAGACAGAGAGGGAAAGAGAGAGAGAGAATAATAGGTCATTTCGGGACAAACATTTCAATAATTCGCTTGTGCGTAGGGGTTTTTAGCAGTGGGGGAAAACCGGGCAACACGGAGAAAACCCAAGAGAGACAGAGAGGGAAAGAGAGAGAGAGAGTACTAGGTCATTTTGGGACTAACAATTTCATTTCTATAATTCACTTGCAAATAGGGGTCTTTATTTGCTGTGGAAGGAAACAGACGGACCTTGAAAAACCCTAAGATGTTGGACAGACGACCCTCTGATTGAGGGAATCTAAACCACGCCACTTGACTCAATGACCCATAATAGAAAGTTTATCCTGCACTCAATAAAGACTAGGTCATATTACAACTAACACATGATTCAATTTTTATTTATTTCATAAATTCAACCCCCGTCCCCCATCACTGCATATGCTACAACAATAAAAAAAACCCTCAAAAACAAGCCGTCGTTTCAACAAAATCCCCCCCCCCCCCCAAAAAAAAAAATCATTGCACATACGAAGACAGTAGTAAAACTTTTAAAATCAAGTGGTTGCTTCTGCAAAATCCCCCCAAAATCTTCAAATTTGACCAAAGTGTAGTATTGAGGAGACATAAAACTCCATTCAATTCTATTCATTATTTTGATAGTATGCAGAAGCTACCAACAATACAACTTGGAAATGGCTAACATAATTATTGTTACTCAATAAAACTTTATTTTTGAGTTCTTTTCAAATTAGTGGTAAAACTCTCACCTGTGACACACACCCATCAACCAGGTATCGATTGATTTAAAATAATATTTTTCACTGTGGAAACTCTTGGCCTGGAAGCTGTAACTATCAAATACTTGAACTTTACCGTTGTTCCACCGAGAACCAATGGTTTTAGGTCCATCACCTAACCAGATTTCAACATGTGTCATGTCATGTCTCTGTTTCTTATCTGTAAAATATACATGGTACATCATTACACACATGTATGGTACATTTATACATGGAGACATATGGTACATTGATACATGAAGACATATGGTACATTGATACATATGGTACATGGATACATATGGTATTTGGATACATATGTTAAATTGATGCATATGGTGCATGGATAGATGGATATAGATACATATGGTACATGGATACATATGACACATGGAAACATATAATGCATGGATACATATTGTACATGGATACATATGGTACATGAATACACAAGGTACACAGATACATATGATGCATGACAACATATAGTACATGGATATAGATACATATGGTACATGGATACATTTAGCTAAAGATACATACGGTTCAAGAAAACATATGGTATATGAATACATGTGGTACATGAATAAACCTGGCTCAAGAACACATATGGTAAATGAATACATATGGTACATGGATACACATGGTACAAGTACTTGGAAACATACTACACATGTACCATATTGCACATGATACACAGATACATATGGTACATTGTTACACAATACGATACAATGATACAAACAGTATATAGATATACATATGGTACATGGGTACAAATATTGATTAAGACAAAAAAGGGATAGAGTTCAAAAGTTTATAACACCGACTTCAAAATTAAAATAAAATTAGAAGAATACATTTTCTTACTTTTTGGGTTTGTATAAATGCCTGACATAAAGACTAGATCACCAGGTCTCATATCTTCTTCTTTATCAACGGTAATAGGCAGAGTATCATACATGTAGGCTTGGTTCCAAGGTCCGATATAAAAACCAAATTCCTTTCGCAGATCCCTCAATACCTGACGAACTAAACCACAGCAGTCTAAAAATATCCGGGAATTATACTCGGGAGCTGAAACAACCAAATAAACAATGATTGAGTGATGTAACATGTGCGGTTGAGAGAGAGAAATGGAGAGAGTAACAGGGTTTAACGTCCACTCAACACAAAATAGGTCATTTCGGGACTAACATAGGGTTCAATTTTATTTCTCTTTGACACATAAAGCCTGAAATCGAAACGCCAGTTGACTCAATGACAAACCTTACACATGCACTAACCATTTGGCAAAATCCTCTAGAGGAAAACACACCAAAATATTTTATAAAACTTCTCCACTTACTGTCTGGTGGCCAGTATTTTCTGGCATAAGGCACACCAAAATATTTCTTGGCCTGTTCTATGAACTTGTTTCGTAATAACTCCATGCGTTCTGGATCAGAATTCAAATCCATTTGTCTCTCCTTCATTTTTCTAGATTCTTTGACACTTTCCTGGAAATAACGATATATCCTTTTAGCAAATGAATAATACATGTAAAGGGTGACTACACGGCCAGTTCCTCAAAGAAAATTGTGGAGAAAAAGTGCTGTTTATATGAATAGCTTTCTGTATTATACGATATTATACGACCATTTATACGGACGAATTATCCGGGGACGAATAGTCCTACGGAACAAATAGTCCTAGGGGACGAATAGTATGGGGACAAATTGTCCAGGTACGAATTATCCGAGGACTTATAGTCCTTGGGGACGAATTGTCTGGGAACGAGTTGTCCGGGGACAAATTGTCTGGGGACGAATTGTCCCGTACCCATTTTGCATGCGCCACAACTTTGTAAGTAATATGTGCGTGTGGGGGGGGGGGGGATTTTCTAAGGAGCCTTAGTAAGGGTTTTAGCAGTGGAGGAAACAAAAGGACCCAGAAAAAACCCAGATGGTTGGACAGATGACCGTACTTCTTGATCTAAAGCACATGTTTTAGCCACCTGAACCTCCTCTGCATCTTTAAACTTGTAATATAAGTAAAATATCATTTATTAAGTAATAAATCCATTAACACTGTAATTATAGAGACACTCAGTGGGTATAAATCTGAGATTATTGTCATATTCAATTACACAGGTCTCAGTTTAAAAAGGTAGCGAAAATCCCTCTATTAAAGAAACTATTCAAACTCAAGAAATGAAATGGGGTTTTAATGTCCTGTTCTGCTCCGATTGGGCCAATGAAACCAGTACTCCATACAGTGGGCTATGAGGCAAATATTTGAATATGAAATAGGCTAAGATATATAGAAAGAGTTATATATAAATGAGAGAGCCTGAGGATATCTATTTGATGTGTATACATACATACCTATAAGATATGTTTACTTATGTCCAGATATAATATATATATGGCTGTAAAATATGTCTACCTGTAGATCTACCTCAGAGAGAGAGAGAGAGGGTTTAACATCCACTTGACATAAACTAGGTCATTTCAGGACTAACATATGGTTTAATTTTATTTCAATAATTTGCATGCGCGTAGGCACGTAGGGGTCTTTAGCAGTGGAAGAAAACCAGAGGACCTGGAGAAAACCCACAAGGTTGGGAGACCATTTCAGAACCAACATAATTCATAGGCGCGTAGGGGTCTTTAATAGCAGGAGGAAACCGGAGCACCCGGAGAAAACCCAAGAGGTTAGAGAGACAACCCTACTCCTTGTCACATACAAATAGGGAATCAAAACAACGCCAATTGACTAAAAAAATTTATTTCAATAATCCGCTTGCAAATAGATGTCTTTATTAGCTGTTGGAGGAAAAACCCTACAGGGTTGGACAGGCGACCCCAAGATGGAGGGAATCTAAACCAGGCCACTTGACTCAATGAAGTCATTGACCCATAATATATCCTACAATATATCTGTATACCTATATAATATATAGACACCTGAGTATTGAGGTGATTTATAACCTATAGATATCTGTATCATACATATGTTTATATTGAAGAGATACAGCTTTCAGATCACGATTCACTTGACAGTATTATCTACATCCTACTTCTAAACAACCACCTTTATTAACTCTCCCATCATTCACATTTTATTTTTCTAGTAAATTTCGGGGCTCCTACATCTATTTTTGTAATGATCTTTAATTTGTGCAGGACGTTAAGCCCCATTTCTCTCTTTTTCTCTAATAAGTGCAGTTGCAACAATATCCAAGAAATATACCCATACAAGTTCTCAAGATTCACATATTATTTGCATTAATAAATTTCAGACCTTCTACAACACTAAGTTTAATTGCATATATCTGATTTTCTCTCCCATGTTTGTATTCATTTTTATTTGATATTTACTGGGATATTCTAAGTTTTTTTAAGTATATGTCTTGATATTATAATGTGATTATTTGTTTCTAGTTTGTCTGGAGAAACCTCACCATATATTTGGCGCAATATAGCCGGTTGGAGCTGACTGCCATAAAACCACATTTCCTTCATCCGACATATCACAAGTTCTAATATCTATTTCATATCTTTATGGGGGAAGTAATTGGGGTTCCATTGTTCTGTGTTTGTCATTGGCATCATGTCAATTAAGACTATGCAAATTTCCCCTCATCGCATGATGTGTACTGGTCAGGGCTTTCACTTCAAATTTATCGGTTTTAGACCATCTCTTACAGCATTTTACAATCTGCTGGTAGCACATAGCACATTTGGTGTAGAAGAGTAAAACATTACATTGTATCTAATTTCATTTTAAAAAGATTTTAACACTGAGAGTAGAGTACATGTATGTAGTAAGCTATATATAATATTAACACTTAGTATAGTATGTAGTAAGCTATATAGAGTGATAGAAATAGGGTTTAATGTCCACTCGATCCAAACTAGGTCATTTTGGGACTAACACTTGGTTCAATTTCATTTCAATAATTCACTTGTGCATAGGGGTCTTTAGCAGTAGGAGGAAACCAGAGTAGCTGGAGAAAACCCACGAGGTTGCACAGGCGACCCTACTCTTTGTCACCTACAACTGGGGATTCGAAACTATTCCAGTTTTCTCAATGACAGGCTTTATGACCATCCCCCCCCCCCAATCAAAGTACTTGGTAGCAATTTCTGTTTGTGTGTCTTGTACCATCCAACCCCACCCCCACCCCCACATACAACCTTGGAATCAAAACCACGTCAGTTGACTCAATGACAGACCTTATGATACAGCGCGCACTTGTTTACTATGCAGCCATCCAACCCCCTGTGCAGTCAAACATACTCGATATCTCCAATTTGACTGGGGGTTCCAAGCTATAAAAGATTTTAACCCTGAGTATAGCATATAAAATGTAGTAAAGTATAAATATGAGGCAATACATCTACAAGTTTGTTTAAATAAAGTATCTTTTACAGTAAATCATGCCGCTCTAAATAGTATCATGTGACCGTATTGAAAATAAAGATTAAATAAAAATTCATAGGACCTATTCATTGATCAATTTACAACATCTTTTTACCCAACCTGGTGATCTATTTTTTTTATATATTTATGCCATTAACGCTGTGGTTTAAGGGCCAGGGGTGTTCGTGGTAGGTGGTCATAGTGCAATAAATACACAGGTCGACTTGAAATTCGGTCAAGGCATATAGAGTGATTCGGGAATACTTTTTGAACACAGAGGTCAAATTCATAAAGAATCTCCAAGACCAAGAATATTCACATCCTGCAATTCAAAAACTGTGAAAGTCACTTTTTGATATATTCGAATAAATCAGTGTCTGGACGCACAAACATATAAAACCAGTGCCCCCTTCCCAACCCCTGCACCCCCACCACCAACCCAATCAAATATCGGCCAAATCTGGACACACAAACATATAGCCCCCCCCCCTCCCAGCCCCTGGCACCCCCAAATCAAATAATTCAATAAGCCTATAATTCATTACTGTGATTACATGTATAAACAAATACATTGCAATTAACATCATACATTAGCGCTAGCATTATGTTTACGTTAGCCCCTGCACCCCCAAATCAAATACGCCTATGAATTAATATGATTACTTATGATGACTGCTTGTTGCTATAAACAAATACACCGCAATTAAAATCATGCATTAGCACTAGCATTATGTTCACCATAGCTGATGTTTGAACATCAATATTCCGTTACCTTTCTGCCAATATCTTTGTTAACAATGTTGAGTGTAATAGTATTGACAGATTATGCAATACTATCATAATACCATATTGCGTGACACGTTCAATAATACATCCTGCAGCATTTTAAAGGGATCATCCCTAGTCTCAGAAGTTAGTGTACGTATGAAATTTAAACACTAAAACATAGAGGAATGGTGTATTCATCTTGTCTCAAAATTCTAGCTTAAAATATTAAGTCGTTTGGACGTGAACGTCAAATTAAGCAGTTTTATTCTCCAAAATACAATTGAGATTGGCCCTTTAAAGATATAATTTGGGGAATAGTAGGATTTAATAAATAAAATAAAATGGCATGAAATGGAGTCCACATCCATCTTTTCTGCACCAAACTAATCATGCAGTGTACTATGAGGGAAAATTTTGCCCAGGCTGTGGTGTTAAGGTATGGTTTTTCTCGAATTCCAATTGCCAATGGTTCTCTTATGTGCGACCCCAACCATCTTTCCGTTACATATACACGACTAGATTTTATCCCAAGTCGGGTGCTCTATTCTGCACCACTGACAAGGGACATCACTCCATCATGCAGCATTGGCAAGGGGACACTATTCGTCTTACACCACTGACAAGGGGACACCACTCCTTTCTACCCCACTGACAAGGGGACACCACTCCATTCTACACCACTGACAAGGGGACACCACTCAATTCTACACCACTGGCAAGGGGACACTATTCGTCTTACACCACTGACAAGGGGACATTACTCATCCTACACTACTGACAAGGGTAAAGTAGACGGGAAAATTCAGAGGTTCTCTGGGAAAATTCAGAGGTTCTCTCTCAACCTACACTGGTACTGAATTGCGGAACTTCTGATTCGTAACACAGCGCATTATTCTCTAAGCCACCATTGCTCTCATCATGTTATGTATTATAACATTGGTATCATTTTATATCTAGCTTTCTAAAGTTTTATAAACTTATTTTTTTTTTAATTAAATGTTTCAAAACAATCAATCTGAATACATATTTATTAGCATGTATCAAACATACATTATGCAATAGTTAAATCTGCCAATTTTTGATCTTTCTTTAGGCCTGAAATGTTATGTAAATTATCAATTAGACATTAATTAACTTATCCAGACCATAATCAACTCTCGATGTCATCAGTAGTCTGTCGTATTTACTGGATTAGGATCCGATTTGTTCCTGCTGATTAATAAAATAAATAGATAGTCGAGACTATGGGTTTTTTTAGTAATGATGATCGGGGCTAGACTGAAAATTCAAAGCTAAATTCTCGGTTCAGAGTGGATCAATTTGACTGACATTTTCAGCAATTTCTTTTACATTATCTAGTTTTTAACTATTATTATTATAGTGAGAACTGCCAGCTCTTTATCTAATCTCCCATGAAGTATCTTTAAGCTTTGAAAATTTGAGGGGGTCACGGTGGCTAAGTGGATAAGGCGCTGGTTCGCTAGCCTGGAGGTCGGTGTTCGATCCCTGCATTGGCCCGAGAAAGTTCATCTCGATTTTCCGGCGTGATTTCCCCTTGTCAGTGATGCAGAAGGAGGGTCTGACAAGGAAAGCTGCTTAGTCATTCGGATGCGACCAAAAACACATTGGAGTACACGTAAAAGATCTCTTGGCAGTTGGAATTCGATATACATGTAAGAGTAAGAAGGAACATAGCTGCCCGGGCAAACTTTCCCACATAGCACACTGCATGGCGTATGCCCGTCTTCCATTAGCACAGGTTAGGTGCAAAAGAGTAGGACGTTAAACCCCATTTCATTTCATTTCATTTGAAAATTTGACATTTGAGCGAAAGTGCATATACATGACACATCAAGCCTTTTCTTAAACCTCTAGAAAATATTTCATACAGATAACTTTTGTTCAGTCAATCAGAACTCAGACCACAACAAACTGATTTTCTGTTCTTGGGGAATGCCTTTTAAATTTTGCTTCTTATTTTTTCAGGAAAAAAAGGAAGACTAATTTAAAAACCAAAAGTACTTCTTTGTACTACTGTTTAACGGTTTTATTTTCAAACATCGGTTTAGTGGATAAAACCTGGCTTACAGACCTGGATACTGGATGTCGTGGGTTCGCTTCCTGTGTTGGCCTGATATGTAGTTCATCGAGTGTTTCCAACAGGGATTCCCCTTGTCAGTGGTGCAGGACGGAAGACATGACAAGGACTGCTGTCTAGTCATTCGGACAGGACAAAAACCGAGGTCCCATGTACACATTGGCATGTACATAAAAGGATCCCTTGGCAGTTGGAATTAAATATAAGAGTAGGCCTAAGAGAGAGAGGAATGGGGTTTAACGTTCACTCAACACAAACTAGGTCATTTCGGGACTAACATACGGTTTGATTTTATTTCAATAATTCGCTTGCACGTAGGGGTCTTTAGCAGTGGGAGGAAACTGAAGTGCCCGGAGGAAACCCACGAGGTTGAGAAGGCGCCCCTATATCCATGCCACATATGCTCACCCCAGGGATTGAAACAACAGCCACAAGCCAGAGGTGACCGGCCAGCTCGAGGTCAAAGCGCGGCACTCCTGACCACTAGGCCATCCCACCCCCCCGTAGGCCTAAGCATATGGCATATGCCCATCTTCATTAACCAAGCGGGAGCAGAACAGTAGGAAGATAAATCATATTTATGTAACTATTTATTTATGAAGACACTGAAAAACAAAACATTAAAATGGTATGGCCTAAATATCAGCACACTGTCTGTCTAATTATTTGTGTAGAAGTTGTCGTAGTAACCACACCCAGGTGGGAGTAGCATCTTTTCAATCAATGTCTAAATATAACTTGTTTCTTTCATTCACCTTCAAAGTAAAGGCCATGCAACAAGTATTTATTCAATTTATACATTTGATCTGTAGGCACGAAATGTCATCAACTCACAGAGGATGGGTGGGGGGGGCAGAATTTTTCATAGCAACATGTTCAATAGGTTTCATTTTGACCTAGTACACTGCACACTCCGCGCAGTATTGCGTCTGATTAGAGGTAATCCAACTACACACTGCTATTATGAGTGGATATTGTTGTGTTAAATTTTGATTGATCAGTAGTCCGTCTACCAACCAATCACGAGCTGCCAATACTGGACCAAATATGTTTACATAACTTATACGTCATGACTCACGATTTTATTATGCCTAATTAACCCGTGCATAGCAGAATACTGCAGTAAAACTAATTGCGTGACAAATGAGGCTATCAAGTCGAATGAAATGTAAACAATACTGTTTGGAAACAAACATACTTTCACCGTTTTAATACCTTAAATCACTGTCCAAAGTTTTAGGGAAGACCCAGATGAAACGAAGGACTGTCATGTTGCTGTACTTAAGTGACAGCTTTCATTGAACGGAAAGAATAGACACACTCCCGCATAAGTTCAAGAAACTGACGCTATTCCAGCAATGGTCAGAGAGGGATTTCTCGGGCCATTGCTTCAGGAATATGAGTACACTGAGGTTATCTTAATTATTCACTGGATGATTGATATTTCATGGTAGACTTGGTCAACCAGGGAATCAAGGACCATGATCATGTTCATTATTAGCGATGAATGGAGACCTTTCATCTATACTATATTAAATTCCGAATATATTTTTCATCTAAAAAAAAATGACCCCAGATTTCATCTATATGACTAAATTAAATTCCATACTGTATCTTACTTCTCTTTTCTAAAAAAAAAAAAATGACCCCAAGAGTTCATCTATGACTACATTAAATTCTATAGCTGAATTTATTTCACTTTTCTAAAAAAAAAAAAATAACCCGACCCGAGAGTTCAAAATTCAAAGTGCATGTACTTCATGACACATACAACCAAGGTATTCAAATTTATGAGGATGAAAGTAATTGGCACCTAGGTGAAATTTGTTAAGCAAACAAACATGGCCGATTTGTTTGAGTAAAGAATAGCTTTCATCAAGTGACAATGAATATTTGCATGGGCTCCCGATTTACTGTATCTCATACTGTATCCAAATATGTTAATAGGGACATAAGCAGAATAATCTCCATCTAATTTTGTCAGTTTTTTTTTTAGAAATTAAATGAAATGGGGTTTAAGTTTAACTTCCTTCTGTTTTGCTCCGACTGGGCTAATGAAGACGGGCATACTATTTGGAAAATCTTGCCTGGACAGTGGCACTACTGCCTACTCTTATTTCGAATTCCAACTGCCAAGGGTTCCTCACATGCATGTCACATGTGTTTTCGTTCCATCCAAACCACTATACGTCACGATGTCCCTTGCCAGACTTTGTACATTACTGACAATGTGCGGTGGAAACCACGTCGGAACACTGAGAGCTCCTTGTTAACAAGTCATACACACTGAGTCACCAAGCTCCCTTTTATTTTCGGTGGTTCGACAAGTGAGGACATTCTTTAAAAATCCCTAATGTTCTTCTCGGCCCATGGGAAGTATAAAGAGAAGCTCATCAAAAGATTCTAACAGAGCATGCTGAATGCCGACAAATTTTCAAAACAGTCCCATAAAGTCTTTTTCTTTAACTAATTTTCTTTATATTTTTCTATGTTTGTGTGATATATAAGTTCGTTTTAAAAATGTGACTTATGAAATTGTATGTTGCTCCCGGGGTTGGGGGCGTATTTATGTAATAAAATCTATCTTACTTATCTTAAAAAGAGTAGCAGACCCTGGACAAACTAGTTAGATCTGTGTTGCTACTGGATTAAGGCGGGGGGGGGGGGGATGGCCGAATGGTTAGCATGTACTTTTTAATTCCCCAGTTGTACGTGACAAGGAGTAGAGTCGCCTGTCAAAACTCATTGGGTTTTTTTCCTCCGAGTCCTCTGGTCCCACTGGTAAAGACCCCTATGGCCCCTCATTTCTCTCTCTCTGGCTGATGCAAGCTGTGAGAGAGCAGACATCAATATAAGATGGCAGAAGTACGAGAGATTTTATTCTATTGTTAAAACAATTGAAAACAAATCTCGATGAAAACTTGAAGTATTGGTCAACGAGAATATCATGCACCTACTAACAAACTCAACTTAACCTCATCTTCAGATCAAAAAATAGAACGTGAACAAATCATTCTTTGGTCAACCCTGACTCCTTGACCTTTCACAAAAAGCTTTTGACGATTTAGCCAGGAGGAGGGTGATAATCAGGTGACAGGATCTGTAATCATGATGGACAAGCTTTATACCATCAAACTAAGTTCAATGACCCCCTGACAAAGACCACCTGTCACGCTTGTGGTATTTCGCTTAAAAAAAATTGAAAAGGTTTAAAGGACATTGTTTTTTGATCTCAACAGGTCAGCAAAAACATGATTGTGTTTAACAACAAGGGATGAATAAACAGTTACAAATCTTGTATCGGAGGGTGTGAATGAATTGCCTAATGACCTAATTAAAGTCTGGTTGCCTGTCCAATTCATTTAATCCCATTACAATCAAACAGTTAATTAATGAGAGAGAGATGGGGTTTAACTCCAACCGACACAAACTAGGTCATTTAAAGACTAACATATGGTTCAATTTTTTTTCAATAATTCGCTTTCGCGTAGGGGTGTTAAGCTGTGAGAGGAAACCAGAGAGCCTGGATAAATCCTAAGAGATTGGACATACAACCGGGGTATTTCAGAAGAAAAAACCTACTTCTATCCGAACAGAGGGTTTTATTCGTTTCGATATGACAACAACCGAGTTCCTGTAGAAACATTAACCAAGGTCCTGTAGAAACATTAACCGAGGTCCCTTAGACTTTTATTAATCGTTCCAATATGACAACCAACTGATAAAGACAAGAGTAACATCGTCGAAACGTTGCATGTTAATAAACCAGTAATTGTTAATCCATAAATAGTGTTATTTTGTTACTGTTCAATTACTAAATGCCACTTGAAGAACAACCGATGTCCTGCATAAACAATTGGCACCTTACTAAAGATCCCATGACAATTGTGAATAGAAAGAGCGCTGCTGTCAGGGCAAAAATTCCCTTGTAGGACGCTTCATGGCACAGCCATATGTCCACTATGTTCTTGGTGGAGAAGAGAAAGATGTTAAAATCACTCACTCATATTTCATATCCTTTAGAAAAGGATATCAACCTTTTGTTGTGAGATTTATTTCCTTTCACTGTGACAACCGATTGTTGGTTCCCATAAAATAGTCCAGATTAATTTTTGAAAGAATAAAGTTTAGTGTTCATTTGTGAATCTAAAAGGATATTTTTATGAGTTCAGTCCCATGGCGTAAACTGAGAGATCTTTTCATATAAACATGATCAACTAGACGATGGGATTAAGTTGCTGATCCCACAGATAAACAAACAATAATTGAATACAAATATATATTTTATTTGGATATTATCTATATAATAGACATGTAGAGTAAGCGTATAAACTTGTTCCCTCAGACTTATTGACGACAATAGCCCATACCATTGTCATGGTCATTATCATTCAAATACGCTCTCTCAATGTTTTGTAATCGCTTATCTTTATCTCTTTAAGTATTATATACTTTCCTATCGATTGGTCTAAATATTTGTGTAAATGATCATGAAAATTTTATAAGCCAAAGTCTTAATGTAGGCCAACTATGAATTATATTATAAATAATATTACATACTTCCCAATCGATTTGATAAAATATTTGTGTCAATTATAATGACAATTTCACAAATGAAACGCCTTTTGTAAGCAGATTATGAAATGAAATGGGGGTTTAACTTTTCTGAAACACAGTCTATAAATTATACATGTATAATGTATTATATACTTTCCTCATCGATTGAATTGAACTCTATATTTGTGTATTATAACTATTATACTGACCAACAATTTTATCAATCCAACACCATAATGTAGGCCAACTATGAATTATATCATATATCAATAAATTAACATGACACTATATGTAGGGTGACTATGAAATACAGCACCATAATGTACATGTATCTATCTTATATTAAATTGTGGCTTTCAAGGTTTGGTGTCTGAAAGGGCTAACATCAAACTGATCCCGCAGTGAATATTCGCTTGGCCGCTACAATCACTGATAAGCATGACATCGACGAGGCTTAATGAGTACGGCATATTAACTTTTTTACTCCGACAAATTAAATTCTCAAACATTTTTTTGAGGTAAAAGAAAAATAAATAAAGACGTTTGAAGTATTTGTAGTTAAAAAATATTTCCTATTTAGTGTAAATGGGTATTAAAATGAGTAAATTGCACATTTTGCCCGAAGCAGTTAGGTGTTAAGTAAACATTGCACGAGCCGTTGAGCCAATGACTACGAGGCGTGCAGTCAACGCACGTGTTTTGGACAGGCATCCGTTACAGAGATAATTCGTAAGTAATTCTCTGTGAAACAGATTGGGCTAACATATGCACTTTAGGTCATACTGTTTGTCATTCAATGTGATTTCGATTTCCAGCTTGTAAATGACAAGGGATTTCGTCACTTGTGGATTTTCTCTCTTATACCACCATCTCTCTCTCCCACCCTCTCTCTCTCTAATATTCCCTCCCTTTCTCTCTCATTCCCCCCTCTCTGTCATATAACTCTCTGTGACTCACTCTCTCTAGAAAATATGAGTATAATATAGATAAGTAGTGTAGATATTTTTGTTGATACACCTGGGTGAAGTGTGGTATATTGATATGTAAATTGATGTGTATAAAGTACAGTTCAAGTACCTGGTAGAATCACTTCACCACACTATTTACATCCTCATCTCATTGTTAACATCTATAAAAAATACTTATTTTCTACTTTCAATTTGTATCTTGACTATTTCTATATCCTCCTCATATTTCAAAAATGAAGTTGAAATCCTACTTTTTTGCTTTAACTTGGCTAATAAATAAAGACAGGCATATGCCATACAGTATGCCTTGGACGAAATTTTTCACCGACAGCAGTGCTACAGCCTACACCTATTTTGATTTACAAACTGTCCCAAAATGACCTAGTTTGTGTTGGGTGGACGTTACTCCCCCCCCCCTTTCTTTCTCCCCTATTTATACCAATTATGTTTTTTATTATCTATAAATAGTTTTGTTCGTGGATGTAAGCTTATTAAACATATTGTCAGACCGAGAAGAGAGAACAATTTTCGCATAGTCACGATTCAGTAATCGGCATGATTATTCTGTTGAAGCTCAAGTACGTTAAAATGGTGGAATGTAACAACAGCCACAGGCTTTTACTTTTTCATAATTGCGTTAAAGTGAGAGTTTGGAGACTAGATTATTAGGTAGGAAATGTCAATAGACAATAGCGGTAAAGTGAGAGTTTGGAGACTAGATCATTAGGCAGGGAATGTCAATAGACAAGGGGTGATGATCCAGTGCTTCTGTTGATGTATACCACTGACCAAACTCTGTCCCACCTTGTGTAAATAAAACACTGTTAGTAGATAGATACACACGCTAAGCTCAGAGAATGCTACACAAACTAATAATTGATTAGTCCCGAGGACGGTAAATTGGTAAATGTACTGGGAAAGAGAATGTCTACCATTGATAATCAAATAAATGCAGATAAAAATTAAATGGGGTTTAACGTCCTACAGAGAGAGAGAGAGAGATGAGGTTTAATGTCCACTCGACACAAACTAGGTCATTTTGGGACTGACATGGATTCAATTTTATTTCAATAATTCGCTTGCGTGTAGGGGTCTTTAACAGGGGGAGGAAACCCATGAGGTTGAGAGGGTACCCCTATCTCAATGCCATATATATACACCATACAGTGTGCTTGGATAATGAAATGAAATGAAATGGGGTGAAACGTCCTACTGTTCTGCTCCGAACTGGGATAACGAAGACAGATCTTGCATATATATAAAACATGAAAACTGAATTAAATTCATTCCATGTGATTAGTTTAGGTTTAGCTTGCCCAAGACCAAGACCAAACACAGGAAATATCGTCTTCCTTTTAATTGAAACTACTTCATAGTGGCCTGGTCATTTAGTAATTATATTAGAAATAGTGGTCTGACAGCAGGTCATATGCTTAGACATTCTCTAAAGGTATTTTCTAGCCTAATGAAAACTTTTCCATTGACTAGATCCCAATAATCAGATTGCGCAAGAACCGAAAGCTCAAAAACAAAATGATTCAGCAATTTTCTGAGGATGGAAGTAGACTCCAGATCAGTGAAAATACTTGAACAATGGATTAAAGCGGTTAATTTATTATAATGACAACTTGATTATTCCCAAAAAATGATTCAGCAGTTTCCTCTAGAGTGGAATTGCATGAAGCATAGCTCTAAAATCAACATTGGAAACACTCAAACACAGTTTTCCGACAAGGATTTCTGTTTCAAAATTTGCCTGTTGGACATTTTAATTTGGGGTTGGCAGAGGCCAGGAAAGGGTCACAAGTAGTAGCTGTCCGTTTTGGGGAATAGGGTCAATAACATTCCCTTTCCTTTACCAGATTTCATCAAATAATTTCCTATGTTATGTAGCTTATCTTATTATGAATAATATTAACATGTATTATTATAACCACAAAAATAAAAAAAAATAAAAAAATAGATGCACCTTGAAATTTCCATATCTAATTCACATGTCAATAATATTCCTCAATACTCAATACTAATATCTGTGACTGTTGTTGGCTTGTCTGTGTGTCTGTTCAGGTTTGGCGACTACACTATGGCTGTCCCGGGGTGAAATAGGAGTAGCTCGGACTGGGAGTAATATAGGTCTGGTGGCAATGGCCTAGCACTTCGTTTGGAATTATGACCCCAGGCAATGCCAGCATCCTTCTTGTTAACCGATATTGATAGCAAATGACAGGAAGAGTCTTCGGAATGATATTCTTTACTATTTAGCATGTTCTGCATATTTTGTTGCCAAATACAATTGACCATTTTCAATCCAGGGGCCTATTTCACGAAATTTTAACTAAGATAAAATCCAAATTTTAGTAATGTGATTGAATAATATTAGATTGAATTTAGTGTTTAGCCAATCAAAATTGGAGTATATACTAAAATTTGGATTTTATCTTGAGTTAAGATTTTGAGAAACAGGGCCCTGCACAATGAGAACAAAGTCTTCTTAGAATACATCTCTCCCGTAATCTGGAAAAACCTAGTAACACTGTTGAATGTAGTTTTGAGTAACCAAAGGAAAACTGTTTTGTTAAGCTACTGAATATATAACCAATTTTATTTTGTCTTTTTAGATGAAGATAATTAGAAGCCCTTTCGGTGAAAGAGAAAAAAACCCTATTATTATATGCATGTACTGAGTTCAAATATGGGTCTAACTCAATTTTCACCAAAATTTGACTTCCAAGTTTTTTTCAGATTACGGGAGCACTAGCCATTGATATGGTCCCCCAGTCTATGGGACAGTTAGCCCCCCGCCCCCAACCCACCTATCCACACTGCAGGGATTGACTAGAAAAGGTTCATACAATACAATGCAACATATGGTATAGACAGCGAATGTTTTCTTCCCAAATGAATGGAAGAATGAATGAATAAAAAGGGGTTTAGGTCCTACTTCTATGCACCATCCAGGCTCATGAAGATGGGAATACACCATACCATGTACTATGAGGGACAGCAATTAAATTCCAATTGTTGGGATTCTTGTGCGTGCACACCAATGCGTACGCAGGACCTTAATTTTTACATCCAATCAGAAAGGGTGGGCCATACTGCTGTTGTCCAGACGAAATTTCTCTCATAGCACACTACATGGCGATTCACCCAGTTGGTGTAGAAAAGTAGGATGTTAACCCTATTTCATTAAATTCTCAATCCATGATGCGCTACTCTTAATAGCATGATCTCCCCCATGCACTGAAAAGGTGATGCCTGACAAGGACGAAGGACGAAAAACTGAGGTCCCGTGTACACATTGTCATGCACGTAAAAGATCCGTTGACAGTTGGGATTTGATATAAAAGTGGGCCATAGTGCCACTGTATGGGCAAAATTTCCCTCATAGCACACGATATGGCGTATGCCTGTCTTCATTAGCCCAGGTTAGGAGCAGAACAGTGGGATGTTAAACCCCATTTCATTTCCCCCTTGCCCTGAGAAGGGGATGGACCGGCCTGAAATTGCCACTGCTTTTGTTTACTGGAACACCTATGATGTTACCAAGGTGGGCTTTGTGATAGTTGGGCCAATAGTTCCCAAGGGTTCTTCTACTTTCACCTTAACTGTTAATTGCAAGCCCACAAAATGTTTTCCCAATTGGTCATTGCAGACCTTCCGAAGGCTGGTTGTGGCTAACTAGCCTGTCCAGCAGCAGCTATTCAAGCCAGTGTTTGTCCAAAAAGTTCATTATGATTTTCCGCCATGGTCCCCCTTGTTAGTGGTCCTGGCATGGGCCAATGTATAGATGATGGGACAAATAAAACGAGGTCATGTGGATGCATTGTCGTGCATGTAACAGAACTCTTGGTAGTACAGTACTAAGACTGTCAAAACATAGATCAGGTGCAGCTATCATCGAATATCGTCACATTAAAAATTCAGAGAGTATTTCTCTATCTCCTATTAGTTTTACTTATGGGTTTCTATTGCTCATTAGTGGTGCCATTTATCTGCTCACTATATTTATCACTTCATGCAACGCCGTATTATCCTAAAGATTGACTTGGCTGAAGCCAAAAGCAGGGGCCCATGCAACCCTTTTTTACTTTTAGTGTTAAATGTTGACACGGTGGACACGTCACTGGATTCTAATAATGAAATATTGTCTGATAAGATGGTGTTATGAAAGGAGAGCATAAACTTTGTGCGGGGTCAGGGGAAGAGAGGCATTGGGGCCCTCAGGGGTATCAAGGGGTGCAAAGAAGTGCTGAAGCCTAGAGGCCCTGCCATTGGTCCACTGACCTTCTATATGGATGATAAGTTTACATAAAAAACTAATTTTTATTTTTAAAATATTTCTTTATTATTGAAAGCATCTATACATTAAAATATAATCGATTTAATACAATCCAAGTCATTCATTGTCTAATAATGGACATAAAAATCGGATAAAAATCAAAATATTGCAGTCTAAAATTCTAAATCATTCATTTAATATTATATTACATATTTATATAACATCTAAGAGAGATCATATTTATATAACATCTAAGAGAGATCAATAATTGAAATAATAAAATGCTTTTATAAAAAAATTATACTTACATTATAAAGAATATAACAAAATATACCAGTTTTGGTTAATAAAAGAAAACAACAACAAAATCTGCTGACTACATGAAAGGTGAAATCTGGTGTCCCAGGGAGAGTAAGCACACAAGACCAATTATTAAGACCAAACCAACCTAATTTATACTTCTTCAGAATTTTGACAAAAGAATAGCCCCTAGAATATTGCAAACAATGTTTTGTTTAAAATTTCAAAACTTAAAATTTGTACTAAATGTTTTTGAGAAGAGCAACCAAATTCAAAAGGAAGCAAAATTCTTAATAGGTGTTCTTACAGAACAAAACTTTAAATTGGTGTAGTCTATAGACTGATTACCATCGAACAAATGTTACGCAAACCACTATTTTTGAAGAAAGAATATTTCCATATTGCCAGCTAATAATTTGGTTTCTGCAATCCAGCTCCAAGTTGAAATCGATTTCTGTACAGTACAACAAAACTGAAGAAAGTTTATGTAGGAATTAAAACCAAACTTTACTCCAACAGTTATAAAGACAGAAATAACCAGATTCCTTTCATTGTCTGCCATATCATCCCAGGTAGATGGAAGTGGACATTAAGTCAGACATCAAGTCAAGCTTCTCTCCTCATGTTCTAGACAGAACTTTAATTCAAAAAATATATAAATTGTGCCATGACAGTTACATTTCACAAAGATGTTTTACACATTCACTCAAATTTCATACATGTTCAATACTGTTTTAATAAACAAAAATTCAGAAATGTTTTACCTTTACTCTTCGTTTTAAAGGATTACTTTGAAAAAGGTTTAAAATTTGTAAATAAAATGTGCTGACGTGGAAATCAACCCCCCTCCCTTATAGAAACATAAATTCCCTTGGATCTGCCCATGATTGACATAACCGATAATTTTCAGCATAATATACTATTTTTTAAATGCATCATTTTAATATTTAATAAACTTCATATTATCGAGATATATTTTCCAAAGATTGTCATGTGACAGTTTTAGGACTATTCCAACGTGTTAAATTCTACACAATACTTGAAATAATTGTATTTTCTAGGTTAAGTTCTTGGAAATTCTAATTTTAAGACAGGTAAAGTTCACCAGCAGTCAGTTAAAGACCGGGAAATATGAATGAAATAACAACCCAGTTTTAATCTATTATGAAGGGGGTTTGAGGTCTGTTTAGATTTAATATATTGTAAAAAGGGGTTCGAGGAGTCTTTAATTTCTAATGCCCTATTTGAAATGCGACGACCACCAAAGTCGAGACATAAAGATGAATGTATATAAAATCCATGTTCATTGTAATTCTATCCTTATTCCGTCTATATTGCTTTCCAGACACAAACACTCTTTATAAAAAATACTCTCATATCCACTAATCCTGACATTTTCCATGCAAAAATATCTTACAGCAAATCTGATCATCAAACTCAAAGATTAGGCAAGTGTTAACGATGATAAAGAAATAAAGTTAATATCGTACTTGTCAGCACCTAATGGGCTAATAACGTAATGAAATTAAATAAAGTGTAACATCCTACTAGTCAGCTAAAGTTAACCGTGGTAATAGGTAATAATGAATCAATATGATTGAACTAAATGAAAACTAATGACGGAGTGCATATGAGACGTTGACGTGGTGACAGTATATATAGATGAGGTCACATACTCAATGAGACATTTCCCCACGATGAGACAAATGGCCTAAGGCCCCAAACATTCATATATATACATTCATACATGTATAAGTATACTTGTAATTTTTTCTATCTCAGTAAAAATGTTGTGATCAATCTTAGTCATATTATTGTAATTCTGATCTTTTTGTTTCACCCTCTAGCACTCTGCCCGACAGAAACTACTGCTAACCATGTGTTAGTCCTGATTTCCAATTGTAGGTGTGTGTATAATTTTTAATATAATTTCAAACAACTTGTAAATTAACTCTTTTTTGTTTTTTTTTCATGAATTAACTCATTTGTTGTTTTTCTAGGTATTTCTATAATTTTTAATAATTCTATAATTCTTAATAATTCATAGTTTTGGGACTTTTTTAAATCTAGGTGTGTGTTTAATTTTTTATGAAATCATCTAATATTACTGGTTGGAGAGAAACACTGGTTGGAGATTTGCAAACACAATAGTCATTTTAACAATAGCATTAACCCTTAAAACACGCCTAAATGTTATAAATATCCCTGTTGTCACACCTTGAGATAATACGACAATTGAAACTCTAATCCTTCTCGACAAATGTCCGTCATACAAATTATGGATTATTTTTTTTGATATCAATTATTCAATCAATAATAATAATTATCCGGTTTCTTGTTCCTATGCTACTACACTGTGTATTTGTGTTAGCTCTAAGGCGTGGCAAATGAAAATTGATAAAACTACAGGCTTAGACCAACAATGAATTTGTATTTAGCATGGACGATCTTCATCGTGAGTAGTTTTATTAACCTAAGGTGTGTCAAAGCAGGTACAAATGTTGCTAGAAACATCAAAACAGGAGGAAATCCAGCACATATTTTAAAAATAGAAGGAAATTGCTCAAGCCTACATTTAATTTGTATTTTTGTATTACAGTAACTAATTTGTATTTTTGGATAAAGTATCTTCAACACTGAATTAAAAGAGCATGTTTATATAACTCTGTTTAAAATTCATTTATCTTCTGATATAAAATATAAATTTTAAATATCACCATTAAGATTTGATGTACTTGCACCCCTTTTTGTCCAATCATTTGCCTTCCTCGAGTCATCAATAGATCTTATAACATTTACAATTGCTGCATTCAAATATTTAAGCTTTGGGCATTGAAATCTCTTCTTCAATAAACCAACCTTTTATTACCTTCCCCCTAAGAGAATTCAAGTTAATGACCTTACAGATCAACATTTTAATTGTTATTGCCGTACCCTATAAATTTCATTACTTCACATAAATCAGCAGGATTTTAATTATGGCACTTTTTGTAGAAGTTTGAGATCCTAAAATTAATGGTGAACTAACGTCAAAATTCATACCAGTTACCTAATTTGTTTGAACCCCCTACAGAAATCAAACTCAACATGACTTTTAAAACCTGTATATTAAAGACTTGATATTCATCATTTATATAGTGAAAACACCCAATATTATCCAATCAAACTCTCTGTTTTATAATAGCGATATGTAGTAAACTTTTTATCTATGATGTCAAGCTTCAAGATGGAGAAAAGGTGTTTCCATGATAATTTTGATTCCAACTGAAACTGGGGACATTTGCATAACAGAATTGCAACCAAACCTCCAAGTAGGAAAATTTGTTCAAACTTGGTCATTAAAATTCAGACGTATGTTTGACTGGACAACATTGTGGCTAATTAAAACGGATAAGAAGGTGTCAAGGAGGTAAAAATGGAGGTATTTCCTATTGGCTTCTGCTTTAGACGTACTTGGTATGTTTACTCTCTCACAACTTGAGGTGAATGTAAAACTTTTGCGCGAGCGAGTTAAGGGAATTTGCTGCCCCGTACCATCCCTCATACAAGTCAAAGCAAACATAACGTCTCTTGTTGGTCGTGTCTAGGCTATTGAATGAGGACTGATCATGGCTTCCTGGCCGTATGATTTGCCACCGCTAACTGAAACAGTCGCTTGTCGTCAGATAAAGAAACACTTTTGTTTGCTCGCGGAATTTCAGATCTCCATCCAAATTAATTTCACCATGTTCTTCACTAACATGAAAGTGAAATGCCAGAGCTACCGACGCTCTTCAGAAATTGACAAAGGGAGTTTAAAAACTGAGACTCACAAGAAAACAAAGACAAATTTACAATATCATTTATTGGTTATCCTAAGTTTTAATATGATTTTTATTGGTTGTTCAAAGTTTTAAATGATTTTTATTAGTAATTCTAAGTTTTAAATTAGTTTTTATTGGTTATTCAAAGTTTTAAAATGATTATTATCGGTTATTATGTAAAGCATCTCTGTTTGATTTTTAAAAGAAATATCAGTCCGAAAACCCATCCATTCCGTTCCGTTCCGCATTTACAAAGATATGATGAATTAAAAATTTGACAAGATTTTGCATCCTCTGCAGATTATAAATATAAAAACAAATGAAATGGGGTTTAATGTCCTACTCTTCTGCACCTAAGCTTATAAAACCAAACCACCCTTACTGGGTAAAAATATTTTGATGAGCCTCTTTTTTTTAACGGTAATCTGATTGAATCCAAGTCTGGAGATTATCTTCTGTTGATATTTTGATGTCTAATTAAAAGTCAAATAATAAATTTAAATAATTCTAACATCAACTCGATACAAACTAAGTCATTTCAGAACCAACACATGGTTGAATTTCATTTCAATAATTCACTCGCGGGCGTAGGGGTCTTTAGCTGTAGGACGAGACCAGAGGACTCAGAGAAAACCTACGAGGTTGGACAGGTGACCCTACCCCTTGTCACGTACAACTGGGGAGTGAGGAATGGAAACCACGGCAGTTGACTCAATGACAGACCTTATGATAAAACACGCACGCACTAACCATCCATTCAGCCATCAAACACCCCACTAATCACAACTGAACTCAAGCCAATGATATTTTGTTTTCTTAATTAAATGTTTAATAACAAATTTCAATACATTTAAGCATAAATTACGTTGTGAGAAATTTGATAGGGTACAAAAAATGCAAATTAAGATCCGCAATTTTAATAAATATTATCATATCCATTTAACTCCGACAGATTTATAGCATCAGACAGATTCACATCAAAAAGGCAGACCTGATGTGGAATAAAACACATTCATGATCTTTCAATGCCAGCATCAGCTCGACGCCTGCCTAATACAAAATTTATTTAGCAAACACTGTTATCCATGGACAACACACAAGTAGTCAGCTGTCTCAATGATTCATTTCGAATGAAAATACATAATTTATTCATGCCTATCAACGAAAGAGATCAATTATGCCTTCAGTGCCAACACCGACATACAACGCCAATTTATTTCCGTCAATTTCAATAATTAATTTTCATTGCCAGTTATCATGTTTCTGTTGTAGGTTAATTGAAAAATTGTCTTTGCTGTTTTCTGTTTGCAATATAAAGACATCCACGTTCTACCTTTGCCCTAATCAAACTCTGTGAATGTCGGATAATTTAATTGAATTCTTCGTCAGAAGTCAAGTTTTAATAATGTATTAAAACCCATGGAATCTAAAAATGGATGTACTACGTGCATCTATAACCTATCACAACCTATTTCTATCAAGTTCCATGAAACTTAGAACAAGACACATTTCTTTTCAAATGTAATCTTTATAAAATAAAACACCAAAAATAGATCAACAATATTCTATTTTTATGCTATTATTACCAACTGATGACAGCTTGTTAAACTGAGAATAGAACATATTTTCTTTGGCTTTTTGAAAGTAGTTTCCAATCTTATATAAAAAAAATAACTCCACAGTATTTCATTTATATACTATTGCTGTATTCTCGTATTTTTCATGTAACAAGACCTTTATTTTGTTTAAATATCTCAGGAGTTTAACATTTTTTAGGATTAAGATTAGGCCAAGTAAGTAGTCTCATACTTCAAAGGAAATCTGTTACACTGCTTTTATATCCCAAACTGACCGAATTACCTTCGGTTATTTTCAGTTACAATTATTTAAATAACTTCATTGAAATTCTTCATAAATTATCAAACAAAATCGTGTAATTTTTAAAGTAAGGATCTTTCGAAGAAGAAATATTTCATCTTTATCACTATCAGGCCACGTTTTAATTAAAGGTACTTAATATAAAAATATAAATGGCCGAATCTAATGCCTCAGGCCATGATGGCAGGTCAAACATAGTGTATCCTACAAATTCTGTCAGATATTAATCAAAATTTGTCCTTAGTTTTGAAACCGGTCTGTTACCTTACACTAAGACACCTGGTGATGTGTTGCTTTTAAATTAAATATTTGAAATGACGGATTTTATCTTAGGTAATTCCCATACCCTATTACATTTGCCATATGTCCTGCCAAAAATGATATATTACGCCAACAATTAAAAGGGATAGAGGGGGGGAACAAACAGAACAGCTGCCATTTTCATTTCTGGTAAAAATGTAATTGTACTAAAAAGATGTAATAGACAAAGGAGTTTATTCTTAAACATCAATTCAATGACGCGCAGGTTGAATTTTCACGAATACAAGCATCAAAAAAAAATTTGAAATATGATTGGTATTTATTTGAGATAGTGATCGTAAATTTACTTATACTATATTTATAGTTGTTGGTACAGTACGGTACACCTCACCTGAAAATTTTCCTTTTTAAGTCTGATCAGTCAAGCGATACACCAAAAAGCTTTAGGCAACTTTGAAGAATGTGTTCAACATTCTTGTAGGCATGAGCTTTTTCAATACCATACAAATAATGATTATGTTTTGTAACTAAACAGTACAAAAATGGACATGTACGTATTCATATATCCACGTCGGCCATATTTAGTTACCGGTACATTCATACCCTGATTAACAACGATAAAAGAAAAGGATATTTACGATCGATATTAATCCTTATTTCTATATCTAACAAGAATTGGTGATAATAAAGCATAAAGATATTAAATTTTTCATCTGAGAAGTAATGGCTGCCACTTTTGTGACTGTTTTATAGTTACAGCTCTAAAAAGCTTGCCAAGCAGAATGTTGCTATATCACGCAGTGTTTGAAAACACCAAGTATGACAACCATTTCACCTTTATCCCTAACAGATTTTACTTTTTATCAGTTGAAATGTTAGCGGTTGTTTTATCAGCCCTTCACGGTTTTCCATTATTGAATTTAAATAATTTGGTTGCTTGGATTGGACGAACAACAGGAAATGACCCCCAAAAGTACGTTGAAATCTTGAAGCACTGTCATTGTCCTTATAGTTCTAATTTGAAAGATATCATGACATAAATTTCAAAGGGTAAAATTTAGATTTGCAAAAATCAAACAAAATTCACTGAATTAATTCATTTTGTTGATGACCACTAATATGTTGCAAAAATGATCTAGATATCCAAAGGTGAAATTTTACATTTCTTAATGAAACAAAATTCACTGGGTCAAATAATTGTCTGGAATGAATGGTAAAAATATAGACTACATAAAACGATATTTCAGTTTTGGTTCATTATCAGGTAATTCCCGGAAAACCATGCAGAATTATCGGCAAAAGAATCGATTGTAAACAGCATGCGTATAATAATCAATTCTAAAACACCAATATTTATCTCGTTACAGAAATTTAAATTATCAATTATATATAAGTAAAAAGTCTGCAGAACAATGATTGGAATCGATATTGGTTTGGTAGTTTACGAACCAAGACCTCGATAGATTTGAATTTTGTTAGCTGTCTTAAATTTCAAATTAGAATAAAAGGGCCATGAACTTTGATGTCTACAGGAGAATATTAATAGTTTTATTACTCGATATGATCAAAACGGCCATTAAAGTATATCACCTGGCAAATTATGGCTAGAAACCCCACGAAAATAATAATTGGCTATATACAGGATAATAAAAGTCAAGGTAAATGGTCATCGATTGACGATTTGTACTTTCTCACCCCAAAAAGGTATGGTTTAGCGTACATAAATTACTGTCCGGTCGCACATTGTACTTGTTAAGGAATTTATGGGATTAACAGGCTTGGCGAAACAACCCTTCCTATTTGTCATCCCTGATCTAAAATAACCTATAATTTATTCTATTACTATTTATAATGGTTGACTATCAACGCTATTGATTCTGTCTGAGAAAATCGAGCTTCATGAAATAAGTTATATTGAGAAAGTTTTACTCATGCCAAGTTGATTGTCAATGGAAGTCTTATCACCAAATTTATTGTGAACATTATTCCCCTTGCCTACTAATGGCCATAAATATATTCAAGTATTTCAATTCAATCATTCAATAAAGCTCACCTTAACATTAAGTTAACATACATTTTTATTTTATTCTTTCTTTGTTAACTCCTTAACTTCTTTCTTCAATTCCCAATTCATATGAAATAGGTCAAAGAAGCATTTTCAACCATTGGTAAAATCATGTTGTTTTTTTTTAAGACAAAATGGGATTTCACTGAATTCATGGCATGCTTAAATTCGGAGTGTGTGTGAAACAATTGCAACAATTCAACCAATCCTTACATTAGATAGAGAAATGTTAAGTTTAAATTTGTCCATACTTGGTATTTGTTTTCAAGGAATTCAATGAAAGCTGGGCTAAATACATAGATCACAGTTCATCAGTTCTCAGATCTGAATCAATAAAGTTATTCTAAACGATATATATAAATTAAATTTTTTTTCTTGGAAAAATTGATAGTGCATCTTTGAGCAGTTTTAAATGTTTTCTATTTAATTTCAAACATTTTTTCAGACTTTTTAATAAAGTTATATTTCAATATTTTGCACACATTCACATCACACAAGTTTCCGTCTCTCATCCTCTGTGAAAGGTAGTGTCTTCAAATTGTTGACATTGGCACAATTTAACATACTTACTTCCTTGTGACGTCGAGTTCGTGTTGAGTTGCTGTAATTGGTTGACGTTTATACTCCTAAAAAATCCTGGAAGAATGTCATTTTTGTTTTCAATGTTTAGGTGCAGAATCTTTGTAGAAAGATGTGAATAGTGCAGCTGGATAATCCACGGAGATTAACTGGCGTTGTTAAAATCGTGTCCCATAATTGATGACCCGCGCACTCTGTGGACATCTTTACCTGACAGTATTAGAAAATGTAATAACAAGTCTAATGCTGTTAGGTAAGATGACATCAGAATTCGCTTCTCACATGTTCCTTTTAGTCTCCTGATTGGACTCGGCCAGCTTGGTGCGATACAGTGAGAACAGTGATTAGAAGAATGTTGAATAAAGCCACGAACGTGCAAATTTCAATAAAGCTTTTGTTACTAAAGAAGTGCAAAATAAAATTACCGAAAATCTGTTATTCGTAAACTAGAATGATATCACAGGTGTAACAAATCGCCAAAATGTCTTAAATTAATCAGTTAAAAACAGAATTTTATCAATTCTAATAAATAATATCAAATGTCCTAAATCCTCAAAACTATGGATAATGTGTACACATAGAAATGTAGGTATCTACGGTACATCCAGTAGTAACCACTATTGCCAACAGAAAAGATCAAAGCTTAATTTCAACTTTCTGAATGCCTTCTATTATTAGCCCCCTATCAACTGACTAATCAGCTACTCATTGACGAACATTACAAACAGTTACACTTCCCAGTGAGTCAAACATAACTAGTGTAATTCCCTTCGTAAATACCAACATCAACAAGACATTAAGAGTTTTACCTCGACACAGTATTTAAACAACCTAACAAACAAATACCAACGAAAACCATGGCATCACACTCCAGAAATGAAACATTTGCCTTTACTAAAATAAAACCCAACCTCGTTCACTCAAAGGGAACAAGCGAATGAACCTCTCCTCTACTTATTTACCAAGTGAGTGTTGAAAGCCTTAGACATGATAATGACTGAGCAAATATTCCCAAGAGGCAAATACACATTCAATTGATCACTGGTAGATAGGAGTCTTTTTTCAAATATCCTCATATATTCACATCTTGTATTGTGTTACCATCAGAGCAAAGGAAATATCTCAATTTTCAACAACTTACACAGAGCATCGTCAAATAAAGAAACATATACCTCTATAAATCTTTCCCTAAAACCAACTCAAACCATTTCAACTCAGAATTCAATATGGCTTCCCTATCACAGATATTACATACCTCAACAACTTTTAAAAATTCAAAAATCAAAATGAACAGAATAGTTAACATCTTAGAATTCCTTGGAAATCAGTAAATAATAAAAAAAAATACAGTAGTTCTCAACTCCAGAGAATATTCCAGATTGTTCAGTTTTAATAGTCTCCCCCTCTCTCCACTTTAAAATGGTGAATGGTGTCTCCTCATATGTACAGGCCATCGTTCTCCTTGGACATCCCTTTGCTAGTGATAATTCACTTAGGGCCTTTTCATCTTCAATCTAAAACAACTGTTCACAGTTGGGTGAACGGGTAATGAATGACCAAGGGTTTGTATCCCTCAAGCAGCTGGAAGGTATTCATCACTCATAATGAACAAACACAATCAGCACAGAGGTAGCAAGAGAACATCCAAATATAAAATCCACCACCCTTTTATTTTTCTACGAACACTCAACCGTGACTGTACATGAAAAATACACCAGCCAATGACATCTGTCTGATCTTCGTACATGTTTAGCATCAGTGACAGTAACAAGGTAGACAACCGGCCTACTACACCAATAGCCAACCATGTGATCAGAGACAGAGAGAAAAAAAAATCCATAAATATTGTGGTTGCTGTGTAGACCGTCATTGATAACAAAACTGTATGACTCTGTCCGTCGTAAGACTGTCTAACACACTCACTGGTATAACTGACATGAAATCCGTGTCGACGAGACAGAGACGCGAATGAATGGTTACAGTAAGCACACTCAGCTACCTTGATAAATACCAAACCAACTAAAGAGCTATGTCCTAATTCTAACTATATACCTGATTAAAACTGACATGTGAGCAAGCAGTGAAACCGGCCTACGCATACAATACTTTACATCCAACGAGCCAACAATTTCACTTCTCTGTTCACCAATCCTGTGTCAACCGCACCCAGAGATGAGAGAGAACACAATTGATAGGATGCAAACAGAATCCAACGAGGACATAGGTGACCTTTGAACCACACCTATTCATTAGTTGCTTTGCTTGTACTGTTGATTTTGAAGCTCGGTAAAAACCAGTTCGACAGGCACCTCTTCATTAAAATGGAAAGAGTAGCTGAAAAGGTCGCATAACTCGGCGGTCAGGCCGATACAGTAGAAAAGACGGCTTGCAAGACTATCTCTCTTCGTCAATATTTGCTTCTACCTAATCTGTCCTATTCGAACAGGTATGCGTTGAACATTATTCCTTCAGGGCTTTTGGTGAAACTCGAGGTGTCATTCAAATGTGATCGGTGAAGCACGCAACTTCAGTTGGCGTACAAAATTACTGTACATCAACCTTTTCATCTCATCCCCTTTTATGGAACAAACCACCCCCATTCACTGGCTTTCAACGGTATAAAAATGGTCACCGATAATGGCTAACGCAATAAAAAGTATTTATTGTCGGTGTTACTAAGAAACGTTGATAAACTATGCCAATATCTACAATGTATGTATATATTTATTAATGGCGATGATTCAAGTAACCATAGCAACTATATATCAATGTGACCAGACACAATGGTAGCGCATCAGTTCGCACACATTGTCATCAACAAATCAATCAGCTTATTAACCAGGGATGGCAGGTAATAGCACCTTGTGGTTATCGTTATTCTATGTGTACATGATACATGGTCATGGAGCTGTTTTTAATATTTCAACAAAATTTAATTTCCTGAATCTCTCTGGCTCTGTTTCTTGTCAATTTCATCAAAAGACGTACTTTAATTGAAGCCTATCAAATACTTAATTGAAGTTTACTGTTTTCAAAATATAGCATTTTTTGTTAGATGTGTCTCAAAGAATTAGAGAAAATACATATCTCTAGACAACTTTTTACACAAACATAAAAATCACCCAAAGATTATATGTTTTAGTCCTTGACATTCATATCCTCATACTTGACTGCAATAGGAAATGGTGCCGTCAAAAGCAAATTTAATCAATTAACTCACTTTATAAGTTTAACTACTGACAATAAATTATTTAAATTCATGGAAAATGATCTACATGTAGCCTACTAATGTTACAGGGGAAAATCTGATGTTACACTCAAATAAGTAATTTTTCAGTCAGTATATTTAAATACTAAAATACTTTTTTAAAAAAACTAATAAATTCCGTCAATCCCATACTTATTGACAGTTGAACTACCATCACTTGTCATCAATCAAATAGCTAAGCTTGAAAATATGCTATGCATCATACTTTTTCTATAATTTTAATAATTACTTGGCCTGAGAGTTTCTTAAACGTATTTATTCCACGAAGGGCTTTCATAAATCCACGGACCTTATAATTTAATTAAACAGTACCAAATTCATCTAATTATGTAAATTGAATTGCACATCTGAGAGTATCTTCTAACAGTAGGGCTACCATTCAGTCTATTCTTTTCCTATTAGTAAGCTTACATCCCATCATCAATAATTATTATTTAAATTTTCACTCACAAAGAGGCCGCCCGACGAATTGGGCAAAATATTTAAATAAAGAATTCTTGTTTATCAGTTAAATTTTGACATTGACTTTTTAAAACTTTGGTTTATGACTGTTGAATTTTAATTTTAATTTTGAAAAAAAAAAGTCAGGTAAATTATCCCTACCTGTCTCGCTTTCCTGAATTTCTTAAATGCCTCTTGCAAACTTATATTCTTACATTTCTTTTCGGTGCCAACGTCAATCTTAAACGAACTAATGTTCTTGTCTTCCAATTCATTTGGCATCTTTTTCTTTATTTCATTTGACTGTAGGACTAACTGAGTCTTAGAATCTCTTAAATGAGGGGAATCTGAACGTTCGATGTCGGCCATGTCAGTCGTTCTTTACGTAACAATATCAGGCCACATTTTAAGCTACATAAAACGCTTGACTTGCTTTTCAGGGATTAAGCTTTCGTCATATATTGCTTGTCTCTTACATATTATTAGCCTTCATTTTGTTACACATGCAAATACAGACGTATTTTAATGCCTATTCGTCATATTATATAAACTATGACTAAAATTGTTTTCATCTCCAGCGCCTTGGAAATAACAAAACACTTCCCTACGTCGTACAAGAACTCTGTCCTTATTGGCTGTTTGACAGATGACGAACCAATCAATATTCTTCATAATGAAGCTTCGCTGATCTTTTGACCTTTTCACCATTGACCTTTTTAAAACTCATATTTTTGAACCAGAGTTCAGGTGTGCTGTTACTATTAATTTTAGTGCAATAAGTTTATAGACACCACACAATTAATTAAAAACCAATGATATTAAATTTCCACAATTGCACCAGAAGTTATAAATCTACTTTAGAATTTAAGAAACCAATTAAACCACTGAGAAAATGCAATTAATGATACCAAATAGCTCATATAAATCTCATTCAAACGGAATCATACTGATTAATGTTAACAAAGCCCAATCCACCAAATAACCAATGATATTATCTATATTTTACCTTTACCTTTACCGTTACAGTTGCATACCGTTTTGCCAACAGGACACTATTGATATAAGGGAGATAACTCGTAACACCCCGGTATAATATTACATAAAGGAGGTCGAGTATTGACTAATTCATCTCGATCATGCGATAAAGGCGTGACATGGTTTAATGGTATCAAGATTGAGAGAGATAAAAAATATATTTGAATTCAAGGTACGAAATGAATTCGAGTTTCTCCCGTTTTCTCGACTTTGGCTTATACAGGCCTATTTACCTTTACCGAAGTTGTAAAATAAAAAAAAGGCTTGATATTTATTTATAAAACACGCCACGCCTTTAAAATAGCTACTAAGCGATAGATGCATGGAACTAGCTGTGATAAAATAATGCATGCTTTTAGTACGACAAAAGAAAATGATAACAAAAATGTTAATGAATTTGCATTGTTAAGATCAATGAAAATAAATGTATATTTCTATCGCCATGGAAAATATATAGGAATAACGATATAAATACACATTTATTTTCATAAAATAACAATACAAATCCAAAAGTTTCATTAGCGTATCATTTTCTTGTGTTGTTATATAGACTGGTGCTGTATACCATTTCTTGCACACACATTCTTTCTCATGCGTCTCATTTTTTTTTTAAAATGCCCCCCCCCCCTTCGCCTCAAACAACAACAGAAACTCAAACAAGACCCGTTACAGTTGAAATGAGATCAAAGAAAATAAGAATACGAATATAAATACCTACCTTGGGAGATGAGAAAGCTTAAATATTATACATATTACTACACTAATCATTTTAAATTTAATTTGCAATTATTATTTTTAATTTTTTTTTGTTTTTTTGTATTTTGTAGTGTCAGAATACAAACTATGAGATCTTATTTTCAATCAACCGTAGTGGTTTGATTGCCACGTGTCCTCAAATGTCATAATACCAATGCCATTTATCACGAACCAATCATTTCCACAGAAAGCAGGAACTCACTAATAGGGTTATTTTTATTCTTGGATTTCATTGGTCAATCGGTCGATAGCCGTTATCTGATTAGACGATTCTTCTGTCAATTCCGCCCACTGCCACGTCGGGTTTTTATCTTGCCGCCAATCTGCAATGAAAGTAACAATCCAATATAGACTCGTTTGATCTTCATAATATCTAAACTTATCGGCCATTGAACTAAATTTCGTTTTACAAGATCGGACTTTCTGAATTTAACCATTTTCTAAACAGGCCTATATTATTTTAATGATCATGTATCGCTAAGTAGGCCTAATACTAGAGATTCTTGTAACGAGGAATAAGACAAACTTCTTTACCAAACAGGAATGTATGATATTATTATTATCATACAGTACTTATACGTATACGTGTATCGTATGCACACGCAAGTAAGCCAGAGATTACCGTTTTTGTTTCTTAATATACAAATTATTTTTTATTCCAATATCTACCTAAATTTATCACGGAGTAGGCTATTTTGAATGCATCTTTTTAATCCAATCTTTAAAAAAAAACTCTCTGTCTGACACAAGAGTTTTCAGTCCTTTTTCTGGCATCTTTGATCATATGGTCCGATTTCAGATTTATGAAAATTATTGTGATATGAAAATCTGGGTTGGTGTATAATCGTTTATATGCCTATAAATTTTAAATAAAATTTCCCTACTATAAATCAAATACCCATAAAGTTTTAAATATTACGCTTCAAAAAATTCTAAAGAATACCATTTTTACTCAGTAGTTGTTATAAATATTATCGCATGCAGCTGTTGTAAAAGTTACAATTAAAACCACGTAGGTGTTTCGTAAAAAATAAAGTGCATCGCCCATTTTCAATTCGCAAAAATAAATACGTCTGAATACAGGCAAAATATCCCATTATAAAAAATGCCCACTCACTCTTCCGAATCTTTTGATTTCAATATGATAAAACGAAATTTTACAGAAATGAAATTAATATTTGGGTGGAGAATATTTAATTAGGAAAAAATAATAATGTCTATTGAATGTGTATATTTTGGTGTTGTAGGCCTACACGAACCCAAGCGAGTATAATAAAAGCCCATGTCTGATAATATAACAGTTTGTTGTATGTACATATACCTTTCCTTTCTTGATCGTTACACCCAGTTAATCCTGGCTAGACTAAATTGTGTAGTGTATATTACGTATGGGTTACATAATTTATCCCTCGAGGGTTTTCTCCGGGTCAACCAGTTTCCTCCCACTACTAAAAAAAAACCTACGCGCAAGCAAATTATTGAAATAAAATTGAACCATATGTTAGTCCCGAAATGACCTAGTTTGTGTCGAGTGGACGTTAAAACCACCCCTCTCTCTCTTCTCTCTCCTCTCTCGCTCTCCCTGAACCATCCAAAAGAGTCGGTTGTAGAAAAGTAGGATTCTTCGTTTCATGTTACCATTCAAAAGATATACAAATTTAGAAAACGTTCATTATACAGGGGCGTTTTAAGGTTTATCATGGCGGAGGCTATACTATTTTGAAGTGCCTCTTTCGCGGGGCGGGGCGGGGGCATGGGTCTTTATTGATGATTTTTATGCCAATGTACTGACTGCATTCTCATTCAGTAGTGGTTTCCACAGTAACAGTGTATAGAAAACGATTGACCAGGGGGGCTCTTTTGTCAGACGCGGGTCCCTTTTTTCTGCCTTTAGGGTACATTTTCATTTTTCTCATCGGTTTTAAGATTTTTCTCCCGTTTGATTTTTTCAACTTCTTTGATTTTTTTCGCGAGGAGGCAGGCGCCTCAGCTATAAAACGCCTTTGGTTCTATAGATTCGTTTTTTTAAAGTTGGTGATCGCCATTGTGGTGTTTTAAATCCGTTATTATGTAAGTTGAAACTATAAAAAGAATATCATTCCAAAATGTTTCGATTCAGTTCAGTATATTATACAACGGTACGTTGAATTGAAAATATGCCGGCATTCGGCAAGCATAGTGCCTCCTGTAACTGCATGTTGCGTAAAACGTTTTCATGGGCCTTGTTTTAGTCAAATTGAATCCAGGCTCGTGGAGGAGCGGGTATTTTTCACTTTCTCAATCAAATGTTACATCCCATATATGGAATCCCAAGAAATGAAATAAAATGGGGTTTAATGTCCTTTCTGCTCAGACTGGGTTAATGGAGACAGGCACCTCGAATTTTGGTCCCATCCGAACGACTATGCGTTGTTCCTTGCCAGGTCCGGGATCGAACATGGGATCTCCTGTTTTGAGAGTCTGTGGAGACGAACGATAAGTGAATTGAAATTGAGAGAAGGAATCCAAGTATATATGACAATGAACCTCATTTCATTTCATAACGGATCCGATATCACTAGCAGGAAGTCAGCCTAAGCTGTCAAAAATGGCCGATGACAGCATGAATTACAGAACTCGATAAAACTGTCTAAAATGTCAGCCTATCGAATTAACTAGCTTAATTACCCGTCGTGTCTGTATAGTTGTGAATTTGAGTTAAGAATTTGCCAGGGAAAAAAGGTAATGTGTCACTCTAGAAAGGTCTGGTGTGTTTGTGAAATGTTTTCTCATAAGCGTTTATTGTCAATTTCATCACATACATAATACTGCACCAAACGCGATTTTCTGTAAACAAGAATAGAAGTATAGGACGTTAAACCCTATTTCATTTCATGCTGTAAACAATTGCAGGGGCGGATCCAGAGGGGGGGGGGGCAAACCCCACCCTACTCAGCTATATAAAAAAAATAATGCCTTGCATCAATGAAATTACATCACAAAGTGATCCTTCGTCAGTATAAAAATGATTTCTCTGTTTATAAAGCTCAATTTGTATGTATGCCTATGTAATTTAGAGACGATGATGGCAGATTTCCGTAACAGAAACTTGGCAAAGCCCCTCCTGCAAAAATTCCTGGATCCGTCCCTGAATTGTTATTTGGTAGCCTACCTATTTAAGAATAGAGTTATTAAATGTGGATGTCAGTATGATTGAATGCAATTCGTTTCGTTTTTTATAGTTCAAAATTTCGTTTTGCGAGTCTTTACTACACTAGTGTAGGCCCACACTGACCAGCAGTGAATATTCTATGTGAAACAGATTGGGATTGGTTTAGGTCTTCGAAAGCACAAAAAAAAAAAAAAAAAAAAAAAACGAAACTAAATATATATCGGTATTTTAATCATATATTAGATTCAATAAGCCAGTAGAAACCCTTAATATAAAAGACTGGACGTTGTTGGCTTTTATATATTATATTAATAATGATATTACGACTATAACAAAAACTGGACGTGATCGACTTTTATAAATTAATAAAAAATATGGCTACTTTACAATGACTAAACATGTTTTTTTAAAATAAATTAATAAAAATATTTCTACACCGTTATTGTATGGTGCGTGATATAAGTTTCAAAAGAAAACAACTTGGAATGCTATAAATTTAATAAAATATAGATAATTGAAAGCACTCCTTTTGACTACCCAAGACCCCATTAACATCGTAATAGTGATTAATATTATTATTAATAATTTATTTAAAACCCAACACGAGTTGTCTTTCCATGAAGTTAAACATGTTCTAGTATGGTCATCTATAAACTTATGAATCTCACGAACCTTCACAATTCTCAAATGACAACAAATTATTCTAGCGCACACATACCTCTGTCCCTTTAAAGCTCATTTATCAAATCAACTCTCAACGTATTATACATATACACAGTTAATTTAATCTTAAAATTAAAATATTAGACCACTGACATTCTTGGTCTATATTCTTATCTATAAATACACGCCGGTATATAAAATGGGTTATATTATCATGTTATATGACCCGCGTAAGCTTAAAGTGACAACTCATCGAATACAAAATTGAAATGACATTAACGTCCTGCTATACTTTTCTGCACACTTATTTCCAACCTCGTGGGTTTTCCCCGGCCCCATCCGCGGTTTCCTCTCATTGCTAAAAAACCCTCCGCGCAAGCGAATTATTAAAATCTAATTGAACTACATGTTAGTCCCGAAATGACCTAGTTTGTGTCGAGAGGACGTTAAACCCCATCTCTCTCTATCTCTCTCCCCCCCCCCCCCCCTTATAAAACAAAATCAAACGTCTCAATTTCATAAAAATCATTGTTCATTCTAACTAAATGTAGTTCATTTTGAATACAGGGCGGATCCAGGAATTTTTGCAGGAGGGGGTTTGCCAGGTTTCTGTCACGGAAATCTGCCATCATGTCTCTAAATTACGTAGGCATACATACAAATTGAGCTTTTTAAACAGAGAAATCATTTTTATACTGATGAAGGATCACTTTGTGATGTAATTTCATTGATGCAAGGCATTATTTTTTTTATGTAGCTGAGCAGGGTGGGTATGATTGAAACAAAGTGAGGTTTAAAGTCCTATTTTTTCTACACCAACTATGCTAAATGAAGACGGGGAAAATATTATATCCAAATTAATCGTGTTCATCTAATTATCGAAAAATGCGAGTCTTGACCTACTTAAAGTAGGGTATTTTTTAATGAGCTTTCGTTCACTCGCTAAATTATTTTTAGAACTTGTAAATTGAAGGATAAACGACTATATTTCTATAACTAATTGCTTTGTCGATTTATCTAAAAAAAATCTTGGATGCAGTCTAATTTTAAGGGTCTTGTACAATGGAATTTTAAAAATAATTTGTACAAACTTAAAAACGAATACGCTTATTTCTCACGACATCATAATAATAATGTCTTTATTCTCACCCTCGATGACGAACGCCTTTTATGAATGACGCAATGAATGACGTAATGAACGAAATATGAAATATATTTTTTACTACGTTTCTCTTTTTTAAAAAATAGAATTATTCCCTTTGCATTGCCAAATATACAAGTAATAATTATATCACATTCTTATAATGGATCTCTAACAATGGGTTATTTTATTAATTGATAATTGACCACAATAATCTTATCTAGACTATTTATTATCACTAAATGATGACCTATTTAAAACACTAATCTCGAACATTAATCCTCTAGTGGTTTATATATTAATTTATTTAACCCTCTCTCTCCCCCTCTCTCTCTCTCTCTCTCTCGCTCTCTCTCTCTATCTCTCATGACAATAATATACTACGAAATTAAGGGTTATGAATTTTAACGATTGGATATATAATTATGATTATCACGCCATTTTTTTTTTCTTGTGGGGCACTGTATAGATTTACAGCATATGGTCGTTCATATTTCTACATCAAAAATATTATAATTTTAAATCTAATATTTAAAATACCTGTAGGCCTAATCATATCATAAAGTTAGTTACCTAATACCTAACCCATATTATTTAGCAAATAAAGAATCGTGGAGATAGCTTATTGTTAATTCTTATTTTCTTTTGGTATAAAATAGAGCCATCAATTAATGAATACCCAAACACAAAACGATTAAGCCAAATATCGGTTGGTAGTAGTTAATTAATTTGATTGATTTAACACGCGTTTCATTTTACCGTTAAACAAATAAAAGAAGCATAGATCCGTATATATATATATAAGAAGGGTCAGATAGTACATTGACCAGCATGGTACCGTTAAAAAGACACGGCTCATCTTACCTACCGAATGGCACGTTTAAGCGGACATAACAACCAATGTGATTCACGTTATGTCAATTTTACATCTAAAGGTGAACAGAAATTATATATACCGGTCCGTTCACCTTATGGGGTAAAATGGACAACCGAATTAGTCTATTTTAAACTCACCTGGCTTGTAAGTTGTAATGTTCTTTATAGCTTTACATACAGATATCGTGAACTTCTGCTTTTCACCTTTCCTCTGACCGAGTCAAATCTCTTAGATTAGATCTATCTACCTGATAGTACATAATCACGCGACTCGACCAGCTAACGGCCGCGTATTATAAGGTGCAGAATTAGTCTACAGTTCGCCTAAAGTGATGGTCCGGACAATTAAAAGCAATATGGAGCCGAGAGAGAGAGTGTGTGAGAAGCAACCGTGGATGTCTTCAGCGTCCCGTACATCACCATAACAAATGATGTGTTATTCCTCGATAATTGACGGGCGGGACTCAACTATCATCCAATCAGCAACAAACGTATTCAATCGGAACAATTAGACATCAATTTGAAATCCACCAGTTACTGTTTTTAAAACACTTTCGTTACTATGGGATGTTAATGAATTTATAATTCTGACGCAGACAAGATGCCTTTCTAAAGAAAAGATGCAGCCCTTCTTTATGGATCAATCTATAAAATTCCCGTCTGTTTTCTTTGCTTTCGTTTCTTTTTTGTGTGTGTGCGTCTATTGATAAGCGATAAAACTAGTTTGACAACATTTAATATAGTTTCACACGGAAATTGCTAAAGAAGACAGAGTTGTTAATAAACTAACGTTTTGTTGTTGCCCATGTGGAAAAAAGGGGGAATTCTTTGGCCAATATTTTATACAAAATATCACTAGTTTTCCTCCATTCAAAATATTGAAACCATCCGTGACGAACTCGCCACCATCTGTCAAGGGGGAATCCAACAAGTAGAAACAACTCGTGCATAACGTTCACAAATTATTTACATGATCACCATAGTTTCTATTCGATAAAAATTGATCTGCGAAAATGAACTCATGACACTTAAAACCACCGCGCCACGCTGAAAGCAAGCAGCGACGTGCCTTATGCATATTGCAATTGACCCTTGTGAGAGCACACCCTTGACTGGTTTTAGTGACACACCCTTCATTCAGTCGCAATATAAATATTGTATGAGTTATATTAAATACACACCTGAAAAGATGTTAAAATTTTATATTATTCTTTATTGAGTAAGGCGCTTTGAAATATTCTGATAATCCCAAACTTATTTTAAAATCTTAGATAAATTTTAGAGATAGTTACTCCTCGGGATTTTTCGGCGGGGATTCTCAGTGTCAATGGTGTAGGACAGAGAACCTGGCGATGACTTTGGCTAGTTATTTGGATAAGACGAAATCCCGAGGTCCTGTGTACAACAACCCATGGCTGTTGGAATTCGAAAGAAAAGAAGGCTGTCCGGGCAAAATTTCGCCCATAGCACACTGTATGGTGTCTGCCCATCTTCCATTAGCTCTGCCAGTGGAAAAAAGTAGGACGTTAAAACCCGATTCATTTCACAGATAGTTACAATGGCTGACTGAAGAGTTCTAGGCCTATTTGCGAAAGACCTGTACAAAGACGATGGTTTCCATTTATTTTTCTACATAGTTTCCTTCGAGGTGTACACAATTTTGCCAACGATGTTGCAAGGTCTGGATGCCGGCCAGGAAGAAATGTTTTCTTCAGCCACCCGAAAAAATGACCGATTAGTTCCTCTTTCAGTTCTCATCAATAGTTACGAACTGGCCAAAACATTATCAGGATCTGCTTCAAAACGGCGCAGATTGGAAAGGGATGTCAGGAGTCTGTCACGTTTTTGATCCACAGTCAAGAGCTTCAGTACCCATCTCGCAGAAACTTTTGTCGTTGGTGATAATGCGCCCAACCCTCTCATGAGAGATGCCCACAACATTAGCAATATGTTGGGTGGTCAGTCGTCCGTCAGTCATCACCAGTCATGCACCCGGGTAAGGTTTTCTTGAATGGTTGCTGTTGATGGCCTTCCAGGACGCAGGTCATCATCAAAGCTCTCTCTCTCTCTCTCTCTCTCTCTCTCTCTGTCACGCTTAAATTCCGCAGCCCACAACACACTACCCAATAACCACCCACAAGTACCTTCAACCAGGTCCAAGCTAAAGACAAGTTGGACATTAGTGCCCAGCTCAGTAGGTAAAGACAAATAGGACATAAGTCCCCAGCTCAATTGGTAAAGACAAGTTGGACATTAGTTCCTAGTTAGACATTAGGGCTCAGCTCAGTAGGTAAAGACAAGTTGGACGTTAGTTCCTAGCTCAGTAGGTAAAGACAAGTTGGACATTAGTTCCTAGCTCAATTGGTAAAGATAAGTTGGACATTAGTTCCTAGTTGTACATTAGTGCCCAGCTCAGTAGGTAAAGACAAGTTGGACATTAGTTCCTAGTTGGACATTAGTTCCTAGCTCAGTTGGTAAAGACAAGTTGGACATTGGTTCCTAGCTCAGTTGGTAAAGACAAGTTGGACATTGGTTCCTAGCTCAGTAAAGACAAGTTGGACATTAAACCCAATATCATTTCATTTCACCCACAATACCAGAATCCAGCAATCAGTAATCAGCGCCACGGTGATCCAATGAGTAACAGAATGGATCACTAAGCAGCAGTCACGGATTCGGTCCCAGTCTTTGTCGAGAAACTTTCTCTGGATTTACCAGCGTGGTTTTACATTGTCAGTTGTAAAGGACGCATGGCCTAGCAAGGAATAGCATCTAGTTGTTCGCACGGGATGAAAATCGAGGTTCATTGCAAACATTGGCATGTAAGAAAAATAACATTAGACAGTTGCAATTTGTTGGCGAATAGTCGCGAACGCCGCTGTCCGGGCAAAATTGGCCCCATAGCACCCTACAGATATCATACTATCTCCCGTAATCTGGAAAAACTAGTAACACTGTTGAATGTAGTTTTGAGTAAACAAAGGAAAACTGTTTTGTTAAGCTACTGAATATATAACCAATTTGATTTTGTCTTTTTAGATGAAGATAATTAGAAGCCCTTTTGGTGAAGGAGAAAAAAAACCTATTATTATATACATGTGTACTAAGTCCAAATATGGGTCTAACTCAATTTTCACCAAAATTTGACTTGCTATGTTTTTCCAGATTACGGGAGCTATATTCTCGCCTTGGTACAGCGAAGTAGGATGTTAAATCTTATTTGAATCCCATTCTGTACACGTATAACCATTTACTTCGAGATTAGATCTCTGCCTTAAATGGCCGCCATACCCAAAAATTAGTACACAATTTTGTAATGTGGGGCTACTCCGTTTCATATCTGCCATACGCACAAAGACTAAATAAACTTTTTCAATGATAGATGTATTAAATTGAAGCGGAATGAACATTTGTCTCAATTATTAAAGTACGCTTAAGATGTTTCGAGTGAACTCATCGATTTAGGACTCAAAATGTCGGTCAACTAGCTGAGTGTCTGTTCTTAAGCGGAGCTAACTGTAGTCAGACAGCGTACGTTTAGTATGATTCCAACGCGCGAAAGAGTATTCGATTTATAAGAAATGAAATGAAATGAAATGGAGTGGAGTTTAACGTCCTACTCTTTTGCACCTAACCTGGGCTAATAGAAGACGGGCATACGCCATACAGTGCGCTCTGAGGGAAATTTTGCCCGGGCAGCGGCGCTACTCTTATATCGAATTCCAACTGCCAAGGGAACTTTTATGTTCACTCCAATGTGTACACTGGACCTTGGTTTTTCGTCCCATCCTTCTGCATCATTGGCAATGGGAAATCACGCCGGAAAATCGAGATGAACTTTCTCGGCCAATGCAGGGATCGAACACCCGACCTCCAGGCTAGCCAACCAGCGCCCTATCCACTTAGCCACCGTGACCCCCACCCCCTTAATATTTATACCTAACCCTTATTTATACACGAATATCAAGCCACTTAATATTCACACATAACCCCTTATTTATACACGAATACCAGGCCTATATCCATACCTAACCCCTTGTCTATACACACGAATACCAAGCCAATATTCATACCTAACCCCTTATCTCTACACACGAATACCAAGCCAATATTCATACCTAAATCTTATTTATATATGAATATCAAGCCACTTAACATTCATAAAAAATAAGCTAAATATAATCAGTTTTATTCGACTAATGGTCTTGTTAATTCCTGAAGCTTACAGACGTTGCCTCAAACACAATCCATTTTCTTTTATACAAATTGATGCTAATAGATTCGATTGATTGTCATCAATAGAAACACGAGTTTTTTTTAATGGTGAAACTCATAAATGTTGATAACCATAGCAAATAAACAGAGAGGATTATTTGGATGTTGTCATGGTTAACAGGACGACCAGAATAAAAGGTTTCCAAGTAAACCTTTCAAATCAAGATATTCTAAAAGAAACGATAAATAAAGAAAACAGGGCTGAAAAACACTCTGTAAAGGAAAAGATCCACAAAGAAGCCTGAGCCCCCGAGGCTTAATCACTTAATTAATGTTGTCTCACACACGAGAACAGATCAAAATAGGTTTTTTGTAATTTTCATTTATTTCTTAAATATATGAAATCTGTTTGTGGATATTTTTTGATTTTTGCTAATAAACAAAATGGTATTTATTAGTCAGTTGTTTCTTCAATGTTCTCGTGTGAGTTAAATTAGCTGGGTTTTTTGGTTTAAATTGAGCTTATACAATTAGATATTTGTTTTATTTCTCTGTCAACCTCTCATGGATGCTGGCCAAGAAAGTTCCCCTGAATGTGCTTTCCCCCAGTGGTGCAGGATGGGGGAGGATGGATGCAAAGTATATCGCATAGTCATTCGGATGGGGTAAAAAAAATCCGCGTAAAAGAACCCTTGGCTTGGAATTCGAAAGCAAGAAAGAAATAATTTATAATTCCCTTGGGAAAGGCCGATGACTAAATCGGTTTTGGTCCTGTATCCAGTAATAATGGACGAGTGGGTTGAGTGTCCGGACAATGGTGTTTTTCGGAACTGTCTTGGAATGTTTTACGTTTCAATCAGAAGATCAAGGATAACTCCCCCAGTTAGCCCCACATGTGCCACCCCTAACAAGTGAACAACCCCGACGGCTCATCTTAGTGCTAGTCCGGATTCTAATCCGGCATAATCTAGTTGTTAAATCGGTGTCCTGACCACACAACTACCAAAGTCCCTTGTCCAGTAACACCTTATAACTAGACCTGCATGCAGGAATGACGGGTTTCACTGTTGCCAAGTTACTCTTAAGCATGTCACTTCCGGTGCCAAGTTACCCTTGAACATATGTCACTTCCGGTACCAGCGAAACCACTAAACAGGTTTCCAAATTAACATTGCACACAAATAAAATGGACGCAGAATCAACAAAATCCAGCAATATCAATTCATTTTATACATTTGTTACTTGTAAATGATCTTGACAAAATTAAATTACTCCCGGTGTTAATGCAAATGTTCAATTAGTTTTATGAAATCAGAAATGGCATACGATATCATGTAGTGAAAATTTTATGTAAATCGAATAATAATTGCCACTTTTAAAGACCAAAAAACTTGAAAAGTGACTTGTAGAAAATCGGCTATTTCTCGGCAACCGTACAAGTTAGAAACGATTTTGTGGTATCTGTATGATCGTATGGGTTCATTCTATTTGTTGATTGGCATCAAATACCATAATTTGAAAGAGATTTCAAAACAGGCTCATTTGAATAAAATATCTGTTTTGGAGGCTAAAAATACAGTTTTTGCCAAAATGACGTTACATCCGGTGATAATGAAAATCTTAAATTACTTGTATGAAATCCCAAATGGCATTAGGTATAACATGGTGTGACGTTTATGAAAATCGAATAATAATTGACACTTTTATGGCCCCGAAACCTTCAAAAGTGACCTGTAGAAAACCGTCTATTTCTCGGCAACCGAACAAGTTAGAAACCATTTTAAGATATCTATATGACCATATGAGTTTTGTTTATATGTGAATTTAAACCAAAAGTTAAAATTATAAATACATATTAAGTTATTCTTGGTTGAATAAAACATTGATTTAAAAAAGTTTAAAATGCATTTTTTGACCAAATGATGTCACTTCCGGTGTCAATTTTAAATTGTAATCAACTTGATATGACGCTACGTGATTTTTGAATCAAATGATGTCACTTTTATAAAAATCCAATCATAATTGACTATTTTACAGGCAAAATAACGAAAACAGTGACTTGTACAGAACTGCCCATTTCTTGGTAACTGCTTATATTACAAACGAATTTTAACATACATTTTCTTCGTATGGATTATAGCTACAAGTTTATAAAAGTTACGAAGAAATATTTTAAAATCTGAAAAGCCTGAATAGGTTGTAAATAAGCCAATTTTACACCATTTTTAGCCTCTTAATCGAATTTGCTCGAAAATGAAATCGAAATTAAAAAAACTGCTTCCTACATTTTTTGCGCCTTGAAAGGGCACACTCTTTGAGTCAAATAATTTTTCCAAAAAATAATATTTGTTTTCGAAGAAGGAAAATAACTGTCAAAATTGTAGTTTTTGGTAAAATTATGCCACTTCCGGTGCCGACAGATAACACTTTCGGTAATAAAAAAAATGACAATTGATACAACGAAGCATATGAACTTTGTTTTATACAAATCGAACAATAAAAAATTAATCTAGGACTGAAAGACTGAATTAGCCAATGGCGGCCAAGGTAAATTACTGAGACAAAATTTTTTAACATTTTTGCACTAGTCAGATGACTCTTTAATTCTGTGCATAATACGACTAAAAAATATTCATAAATAAAAAAGTTTTTTGTAAAATTTTAAATTTTCGAAATTTGGCGCCTAATATCTTCGAAGATTTGCCGAAAATCAAAAATCGAAAGTAGCGTAGCTATGTGCCCTGTCTCAGGCTATGCCAAAATGTATCGAAAGTTAAAATCCCATGATTATTGTTAAAATTACTGCAATATTTTCAAAAACGATAACTTCGGTGATTTCGGACTTTTCGCATTGTCGCAGAACGTTCAAAATAGCTTTATCCTCTAAGTCACACCCACTTTCCCAGTAAAACCGAAGAAATCGTAACGATGCGACACGTAGTTGCTGAGATCTATTCAAATTGGAATCTGAATAATAATAATAATAAGAACTAGACCTGCAAGCAGCACTGAACCGGCTTTCAGGAATCATACGGAAAGTTTATTATACCATAGCCGATCCACTGAGCTACCAAACTATACATTAGTTGTTTTGCTTCAGTGACACCATCTATCATATGTAAAAGTAATATTTGCTGGCTAAAAGACCGGTCAAAATTGTAAATTATGGCAAAATTACGTCACTTCCGGTGCCGAAAGAAATTTTTATAGATGAAAAATAAGTCGAAAATTCGCAACATACAAAATACAAACTTTTTTTTTATAGATATCGGGCAATAAATAATTAACCTATGACCCATAAACTGAAATTAAGAAGGTAAAAAACTTAAAAGTGACCCTGGGACAATTGGTTATTATTCGACAAGGGAACATGCTAGAAGCCTTTTCTTGATATCAATATGATGGTATTGATTCAATCTTACTGCCCATTAGAGTCAGACGTTATAAAGTTAAACGAATAATAAATATAAATCCCTTCCAAAAAATGTTTGTTTTGAAGGCTAAAAATACGTTTTTTGCAAAAATTACATTACTTCCGGTGATATTGAAAATGTTAACTTGGTTCATAGAAGTCATAAATGGCATAAGGCATCAAATGGTAAAAAAATGATAAAAATCGAATAATAATTGACACTTTTATAGACCAAAAACCTTGAAAAGTGACTTATAGAAGATCGCCTATTTCTCTGTAACCGTACAAGTTAGAAACCATTTTGTGGTATCTGTATGGTCGTATGGCTTCATTCTATTCATTGATGGGAATCAAATATCATAATTTTAAAAATATTATAAGGCGGACTCATTTGAATAAAATATTAGTTTTTTAGGTTAAAAATACAGTTTTTGCCCAAATGACGTCATTTCCGGTCACAGTGAAAATGTAAAATTGGCTTGACCTAGTCCAAATTGGCATTAGGCATCAAATGGAAAAAAAAAATATTGCAAATCGAATAATAATTCACTCTTTTATAGGCAAAATAACGTGAAAAGTGATGCATGCAAAATTGCATATTTCTCGGCAACTGCTCATATTACAAACTAATTTTCGCATACATTCTCTTCGTCTGGATTATTGCTACGAGTTTATGAAAATTACAAATAAATATTTCAAAATATGAAGACGTTGAATGAATTTTAAATAACTGAATTTTACACTTTATTTTACATTTTATTCGAAATTGCCCGAAAATGAAATTGAAATTTAAAAATATGAGCTAAGAATTTTGTGCACCTTTGCAGGGTGCATCCTTTTAGTTATATCAGTTTTGAAAAAAAATAATATTTGCTTTCAAAAAATGGTACAGAACTGTCAAAATTGTAGTTTTTGTTAATATTACGTCACTTCCGTTGCCGACAGAAAAATTTCACCGTAACAAAAAAAATTACAATTGGGACCACGGAGCATATGAACTTTGTTTTATACAAATCGAACAATAAATAATTTTTCTGGGTACGAAAAACTAAATTAGGCGATGGCGGCTAACGCAAATTACCGAAACAATTTTTTTTCTCATTTCTGCTCAAGTACGATGATATTTTAACCCTGTGTAAAATATCATCAAAGAATATTCATAAATAAAAAAGGTTTTCGTAAAAAAATTAATTTTTTTCAAAATATCGGACATTTTTTCGACTACTTCCGGTTTTACGATCGTTATTGTGATAGCTTTACGAAGTTCTTTGGATACTTAACTTTCTGTACCAGAAGTGTCAGAAACATCCATTGAGTGGTTTTGGAAAAAAAGATAAATTAAAGAGCGTTTCCAAAAATTTAACGATTTTTCATTTTTTTTCAAAGTTTGAGGCCATTTTTGGACCACCTATATTATTTCAATGCTTTTCATTTTGGATTCACTATATAGACAACCGATAGGACTTTGAGTAAGAAAAGTTTAAGAAAAATCGTAGGCGTCGTTTTCGAGAAAAGGGCGTCTCAGAATGTTAAAAAATCGGAAAATACTAGATTTTTGACATACAATAATTTATTTCCTTACCATCGAAATCGTATTATTTACATACCATATGATGGTCCATTGAGAGGGCTAACCAGCGACACTTTAGTTCTTTTGGTCCGCTATTACCTAAGGGAGAAATCAATTTTTTCGCAAGTGCGACAATGTTTTTACTCTTTTTTTTTCATTTTTTGAATACTTCCGGTATGGTTATTATTCTCGGAATAGTTTTAATAGCCGGTTTGCGCACTAAAATAGCCACAGGGCTCTGTAATGATATATTACATTATCTGGTCAGATAAAATTCCCCTGAGAAATCCTATGTTCAAAAGTGCCAAAAATGCAAAAAATTTAAAATATCGAAAATTAAATTTCAATAATTACATACATATTATACATCGTTAGAATCGTAATTAGGTCAGCTATCTGAATATACAACCTTTTTTTAAAAATCTCTTAAAATAAAAAAATAGTAGAGCATTTTCCAAAATTTCACGATTTTTCGACTTTTTTCGATTTTCAGTCCCTTTTTTATCCTATTCCAGACATTTCAAAGTCTTATTGGATGGCTTCATGCAAAATACCTTCAAAAGGACTCTCGGTAGAAAAAATTAAAAAAAAATTGTAGGTTAAGTTTTCGAGATACAGGCGTCCAAAAACGCTCCAAATCAGAAAATACTTGATTTTCAGCGTGCCATATTTTGCTGTCTGTTAATAGTATCCGTATGAATGGGGTATCATATGATAGTCCAACAATCGTGCCATCAAACGGTACCTTCATTCGTTTAATCCATTGATTTCGGGCGGAGAAATAGCGTTTTCCCCAAAAATATCCATTTTTTGCATTTTTTCCAAAATATTGCACATTATTTCGACCACTTCCGGTTTAAGGATTCTTGTCGAAATTGCTTTATAAGTTGGTATTGGACTATAACTTCATGTTCCAGAAGTTTCAGATACGTCAATTCTGCCATAAAACGAAACCCGAGCTCACAAAATGGGAAGAAAATTCGAAAAAAATCGAAAAATAAAGGGTGATAACTCTGAATGAAACTTATATTACTGGAATCAGATGGACTTCAGGTATCCAAAAATGTAGGTCAAATTTGAAAATTTTGAAAAATAACAAAAATTGTCTTGTAAACAACATGTTTTCAATTTTCGAACGATAAAAGTCATAGACGAATGTTCGAAATTGAAAAATGTGAGATGGCCATGGTCTCAGAAAAGATTCAGGGATTCCAAAAATGTAATTTGTTTGATTATGGATAAAGAATTGACGAAACTATGGCCGATTTTCAATTTTTTGACAACGTACAAAGTTCGGTCACTTCCGGTATGCGCAGAAATTTCAAAAATATTTTATGCAGTAGCCACCACATGGTTTCCCGATAGAAAATCTAATTCCAGATCGATATCTGTTTTCGATCATGGAGATCTAGGCCCCCGCGGTAAATAATAATAATAATAATAATTTTAGTAATCTCAATAGGCTTTCAGACGAAAGTCTGAAAGCCTAACTAGACCTGCAAGCAGCACTGAACCGGCTTTCAGGAATCATACAGGAAGTTTATTATACCATAGCCGACCCATTGAGCTACCAAACTATACTTTAATTGTTTTGCTTCAGTGATACCCTCTATCATATGTAAAAGTAATATTTGCTGGCGAAAAGACCGGTCAAAATTGTAAATTATGGCAAAATTACGTTATTTCCGGTGCCGAAAGAAATTTTTATAGGTGAAAAATAAGTCGAAAATTCGCAACATACAAACTTTGTTTTATACATATCGGGCAATAAATAATTAACACATAATCCATCAACTGAAATTAAGAAGGTAAAAAACTTAAAAGTGACCCTGGGAAAATTGACTATTTTCGACAAGGGAACATGCTAGAAGCCTTTTCTTGATATCAATATGATGGTATATATTCAATCTTACTGCCCATTAGAACCAAACGTTATAAAGTTAAACGAATAATAAATATAAATCCCTTCAAAAAAATGTTTGTTTTGAAGGTTACATTACTTCCGGTGATATTGAAAATGTTAATTTAGTTCATAGAATTCATAAATGGCATAAGGCATCAAATGGTAAGAAAATTATAAAAATCGAATAATAATTGACACTTTTATAGACCAAAAACCTTGAAAAGTGACTTATCGAAGATCGCCTATTTCTCCGTAACCGTACAAGTTAGAAACCATTTTGTGGTATCTGTAGGGTCGTATGGCTTCATTCTATTCGTTGATGGGAATTGAATATCGTAATTTTAAAAATATTATTAGGCACACTCATTTAAATAAAATATTTCTTTTTTAGGTTAAAAATACAGTTTTTGCCTAAATGACGTCATTTCCGGTCACAGTGAAAATGTAAAATTGGCTTGACCTACTCTAAATTGGCATTAGGCATCAAATGGAAAAACAAATATTGCAAATCGAATAATAATTCACGTTTTTATAGGCAAAATAACGTGAAAAGTGATGCATGCAAAATTGCATATTTATCGGCAACTGCTCATATTACAAACTAATTTTAGCATACATTCTCTTCGTCTGGATTATTGAAAATTACAAATAAATATTTCAAAATATGAAGACGCTGAATGAATTGTAAACAACTGAATTTTACACTTTATTTTACATTTTATTTGATATTGCCCGAAAATGAAATTGAAATTAAAAAATCTGAGCTAAGGATTTTGTGCACCTTTGCAGGGTCCATCCTTTTAGTTATATCAGTTTTGAAAAAAATTAATATTTGCTTTCAAAAAGTGGTACCGAACTGTCAAAATTGTAGTTTTTGTTAATATTACGTCACTTACGTTGCCGACAGAAAAATTTCACCGTAACAAAAAAAAATTACAATTGGGACCACGGAGCATGTGAACTTTGTTTTATACCAATCGAACAATAAATAATTTTTCTGGGTACGAAAAACTAAATTAGCCGATGGCGGCTAACGCAAATTACCGAGACAATTTTTTTTCTCATTTCTGCTCAAGTAGGATGATATTTTAACCCTGTGTAAAATATCATCAAAAAATATTCATAAATAAAAAAGCTTTTCGTAAAAAATATATTTTTTTTCAAAATATCGGACTACTTCCGGTTTTACGATCGTTGTCGTGATAGCTTTACGAAGTTCTTTGGATATTTAAGTTTCTATACCAGAAGTGTCAGAAACATACATTGAGTAGTTTTGGAAAAAAAGATAAATTAAAGAGCGTTTACAAAAATTTAACGATTTTTCAACTTTTTTTAAAGTTTGATACCATTTTTGGACCACCTATATTATTTCAATGCTTTTCATTTTGGATTCACTATATAGACAACCGATAGGACTTTGAGTAAGAAAAGTCTCAGAAAAATCTGCGGCGGCGTTTTCGAGAAAAGAGCGTGTCAGAATGTTAAAAAATCGGAAAATACTTGATTTTTGGCATACAATAATTTATTTCCTAACCATCGAAATCGTATTATTTAGATACCATATGATGGTCCATTAATAGGACTATCCAACGACACTTTAGTTCTTTTGGTCCGCTTTTACCTAAGGGAGCAATCAAGTTTTTCGTAAGTGAGACAATGTTTTTAACTTTTTTTTTCATTTTTTGAATACTTCCGGTACGGTTATTATTGTCGGAATAGTTTTAATAGCCGGTTTTGGGCACTAAAATAGCCACAGGGCTCTGTAATCATATATTACATTATCTGATCAGATAAAATGCCCCTGAGAAATCCTGTGTTCAAAAGTTCCAAAAATGAAAAAAAAAATAAAATATCGAAAATTAAATTTCAATAATTACATACATATTATACATCGTTAGAATCGTAATTAGGTCAGCTATCTGAATATACAACCTTTTTTAAAAAATCTCTTCAAATAAAAAAAAAGTAGAGCATTTCCCAAAATTTCACGATTTTTCGACTTTTTTCGATTTTCAGTCCGTTATTTCACCTATTCCAGATATTTCAAAGGCTTATTGGATGATTTCATGCAAATTAACTCCGAAAGGACTCTCGATAGAAAAAATTTAAAAAAAAGTTGCGGTTAAGTTTTCGAGATATAGGCGTCCAAAAACGCTCCAAATCAGAAAATACTTGATTTTCAGCGTGCCATATTTTGCTGCCTGATCATAATATCCGTATGAATTGGGTATCATACGATAGTACAATCCTAGTGCAGTCCAATGGTACCCTAATTTCTTTAATCCATTGATATCGGGCGGAGAAATCGCGTTTTTCCCCAAAATATCCATTTTTTGCATTTTTTTCAAAATATTGCACATTATTTCGATCACTTCCGGTTAAAGGATTCTTGTCGAAATTGCTTTATCAGTTGGTATTGGACTATAACTTCATGTTCCGTAAGTTTCAGAAACATCATTTTGGCTGTAAAACGACACCACAGCTCACAAAATGGGAACAAAATTCGAAAAAAATCGAAAAATAAAGGGCGATAACTCTGAATGAAACTTATATTACTGGAATCGGATTGACGTCAGGTATCCAAAAATGTAGGTCAAATTTGCAAATTTTGAAAAATAACAAAAATTGTCTCGTAGGCGACGTGTTTTGAATTTTCGAATGATAGAAGTCAGCGATGAAGTTTCGAAATTGCGAAATGCGAGATTGCTATTGTCTTGGAAAAGTCTCAGGCTTTCCAAAAATGTGATTTGTTTGAATATAGGTAGAGAATTGACGAAACCACGGCCGATTTTTTATTTTTTATCAACGTTCAAAATTCGACTACTTCCGGTCTGCGCAGAAGTTCAAAAATTGCTTTATTGAGTAGCCACCACATGGTTTCCGAATAGAAAGATGAACCGCAGATCAGTATCTCTTTTCGATCATAGAGAAATAGGCTCCGGCGGTAAATAATAATAATAAAAAAAAAAATAATAATTTTAGTAATCTCAATAGGCTTTCAGACGAAAGTCTGAAAGCCTAATAACTAGACCTGCATGCAGGAATGACGGGTTTCACTGGTGCCACGTTACCCTTAAACATGTCACTTCCGGTGTCAAGTTACCCTTGAACATATGTCACTTCCGGTACCAGCGAAACCACTAAACAGGTTTCCAAATTAACATTGCACACAAATAAAATGGACGCAGAATCAACAAAATCCAGCAATATCAATTCATTTTATACATTTGTTACATGTACTTGTAAATGATCTTGACAAAATTAAATTACTCCCGGTGTTAATGCAAATGTTCAATTAGTCTTATGAAATCAGATATGGCATACGATATCATATAGTGAAAATTTTATGTAAATCGAATAATAATTGCCACTTTTAAAGACCAAAAAACTTGAAAAGTGACTTGTAGAAAATCAGCTATTTCTCTGCAACCGTACAAGTTAGAAACCATTTTGTGGTATCTGTATGATCGTATGGGTTCATTCTATTTGTTGATTGGCATCAAATACCATAATTTGAAAAAGATTTCAAAACAGACCCATTTGAATAAAATATCTGTTTTGGAGGCTAAAAATACAGTTTTTGCCAAAATGACGTTACTTCCGGTGATAATGAAAATCTTAAATTACTTGTATGAAATCCCAAATGGCATTAGGTATAACATGGTGTGACGTTTATGAAAATCGAATAATAATTGACCCTTTTATGGCCCCGAAACCTTCAAAAGTGACCTGTAGAAAACCGTCTATTTCTCGGCAACCGAACAAGTTAGAAACCATTTTATGATATCTATATGACCATATGAGTTTTGTTTATATGTGAATTTAAACCAAAAGTTAAAATTATTAATGTATATTAAGTTATTCTTGGTTGAATAAAACATTGATTTAAAAAGTTTAAAATGCATTTTTTGACCAAATGATGTCACTTCCGGTGTCAATTTTAAATTGTAATCAACTTGATATGACGCTACATGCTTTTTGAATCAAATGATGTCACTTTTATAAAAATCCAATCATAATTGACTATTTTACAGGCAAAATAACGAAAACAGTGACTTGTACAGAACTGCCCATTTCTTGGTAACTGCTTATAGTACAAACGAATTTTAACATACATTTTCTTCGTATGGATTATAGCTACAAGTTTATAAAAGTTACGAAGAAATATTTTAAAATCTGAAAAGCCTGAATAGGTTGTAAATAGGCCAATTTTACACCATTTTTAGCCTCTTAATCGAATTTGCCCGAAAATGAAATCGAAATTAAAAAAACTGCTTCCTACAATTTTTGCGCCTTGAAAGGACACACTCTTTGAGTCATATAATTTTTCAAAAAAATAATATTTGTTTTCGAAATAAGAAAATAACTGTCAAAATTGTAGTTTTTGGTAAAATTATGCCACTTCCGGTGCCGACAGATAACATTATTGGTAACAAAAAAAATGACAATTGAGACAACGAAGCATATGAACTTTGTTTTATACAAATCGAACAATAAGAAATTAATCTAGGACTGAAAAACTGAATTAGCCAATGGCGGCCAAGGAAAATTACTGAGACAAAAAATTTTAACATTTTTGCACTAGTCAGATGACTCTTTAATTCTGTGCACAATACGACTAAAAAATATTCATAAATAAAAAAATGTTTAGTAAAATTTTAAATTTTCGAAATTTGGCGCCTAATATCTTCGAAGATTTGCCGAAAATCAAAAATCGAAAGTAGCGTAGCTATGTGCCCTGTCTCAGACTATGCCAAAATGTATCGAAAGTTAAAATCCAATGATTATTGTTAAAATTACTGCAATATTTTCAAAAACGATAACTTCGGTGATTTCGGACATTTCGCATTGGCGCAGAACGTTCAAAATAGCTTTATCCTCTAAGTCACACCCACTTTCCCAGTAAAACCGAAGAAATCGTAACGATGCGACACGTAGTTGCTGAGATCTATTCAAATTGGAATCTGAATAATAATAATAACTAGACCTGCATAGCAGTGCTGAATCGGCTTTCAGGGTCCTTTAGATCATTGCCATGCTTTTAAATTTACCTTTATACCCTAAACGACCGATAGGACTCGGGGTAACAGAAGTTTAAGAAGTGAAATAGAAGTAGTTTTCGAGATAAACGAGTTTGAAAAGGCTCCAAAAAAAGAGGAAAATACTATATTTTCGGCATCTCATAATCTATTGCCTAACCATCGAATTTGTATCATTCTGATATCATATAAAAGTCCAAAAAGGAAAATACTAGATCTTCAGCGTCCCGTAATATTTGTCATTGAACACGCCATCTTGAGTCGGATCGCGCAAAATCTAATTTTGGAGTAAAATTTTATTTTGAAGTCTAAAAATACGTTTTTTGCAAATATGACATTACTTCCGGTGATAATGGAAATGTTAAATCAGATCATTGCAATCATAAATGGCATAAGGCATCACATGGTGAAAATTGTATGAAAATTGAATAATAATTGACACTTTTATAGACCAAAAAGATTGGAAAGTGACTTGTAGAAAATCGTCTATTTCTCGGCAACCGTACAAGTTAGAAACTTTTTTGTGGTATCTGTATGATGGTATGATTTCATGCTATTCGTTGATGGGATTCAAATATCATAATTTTAAAAATATTATAAACAAGACTCATTTGAATAAAATATTTGTTTTCTAGGTTAAAAATACAGTTTTTGGCAAAATGACGTCATTTTCGGTCACAGTGAAACTGTAAAATTGGCTTAACCTAGTCCAAATTGGCAATAGGCATCGAATGAAAAAAAATTATTGAAAATTGGATAATAATTTACTATTTTATAGGCAAAATAACGTGAAAAGTGATGCATGCAAAATTGCATATTTCTCGGCAACTGCTCATATTACAAACTATTTTTCGCATACATTCTCTTCGTCTGGATTATGGCTACGAGTTTATGAAAGTTACGAATAAATAGTTCAAAATATAAAGACGTTGAATGGGTTGTAATAACTGAATTTTACCCTTTTTTTTACATTTTATTCGAAATTGCCCGAAAATGAAATTGAAATTTAAGAATCTCAGCCTAACATTTTATGCGCCTTTACAGGGCGCATACTTTTTGTTATATCAGTTTTCGAAAAACATAATATTTGCTGTCAAAAAGTGGTACTTAACTCTCAAAATTGTAGTTTTTGTTAATATTACACCACTTCCGTTGCGTGCAGAAAAATGTCACCGTAACAAAAAATATTACAATTGACATCACGAATCATACGCACTTTGTTTTATACAAATCGAACAATAAATAATTAATCTAGGTACGAAAAACTAAATTAGCCAATGGCGACTAAAGAAAATTACTGAGACAAAATTCTTTCTCACTTATGCTCAAGTAGGGTGATAATTTAACTCTGTGTAAACTACCATCAAAAAATATTCATAAATAAAAAAGTTTTCTGTAAAAATGTAAAAAAAAATCAATATATCGGATATTTTTTCGACTACTTCCGGTTTTTCGATCATTGTCGGAATTGCTTTAACAAGTTGATTAGATACTTAACTTCCTGTACCAGAAATATCAGAAACATTCATTAAGTAATTTTTGAAAAAAAGATAAATAAAAGAGCATTTTCAATAATTTAATGATTTTTCAACTTTTTTCAAAGATTGAGGTCATTTTTGGACCGCCTATAATATTGCAACGCTTTTATTATTAAATGCACACGCTAGGCCACCGATAGGACTCTGAGTAAAAAATGTTTAAGAAAAATCGTAGGCGTCGTTTTCGAGAAAAAGGCGTCTCAGAATGCTCCAAAACGGAAAATACTTAATTTTCGGCGTACCATAATTCATTTCCTAAGAATCAAATTCGTGTTATTTAGATGTTATACGATCGTCTATTAATGGAACTATCCAAAGACACTTTAATTGTTTTGGTCCGCTAATATGTGACGGAGAATTCGAACTTTTGGCAAGAGCTCCAATTTTTTTTCATCTTTTTTACATTTTTCTTTGTTTTTTAACTACTTCCGGTATACGAATCATTGTCGAGTAGATTTCACATCCAGTTTTGGAGTTTGCATGGGACCAGGGCTCTCTAATGATATACGACACTATACGATCAAACAAAATACTTCTGAGAAATCCTATGTTCAAAAGTGTTAAAAATGTCAAAATGTCAAAATATTGAAAATTAAATTTCAATAACTGCATACATATTATACATCATTAGAATCGTAATTAGGTCAGCTTTTTAAATATATATCTTTTTTTTGAAAATCTCTTAAAATAAAAAAATAGTGGAGCATTTTCCCAAATTTCACGATTTTTCGACTTTTTTCGATTTTCAGTCCCTTTTTTGTCTTATTCCAATTATATAATAGCCTTAATGGATGGATCCATGCTAAAGACTACCGGAAGGACCATCGATAGATAAAGTTTAAGAAAAATCGCTGGAGCAGTTTTCGAAATACAGGCGTCCAAAAACGCTCCAAATCAGAAAATACTTGATTTTCAGCGTGCCATATTTTGCTTCCAGCTCATCGTATCCGTACGAATTGGGTATCATCCAGTGGTCCAATCACCGCTAGGCCAAATGATACCTTAATTTGTTTAATCCGTTGATATCGGACGGAGAAATCGTGTTTTTACCCAAGACACCAATTTTTCACGTTTTTTTCAATATATCGCATATTATTTCGACTACTTCCGGTTTACGGATTGTTGTTGAAATTGCTTTAAACGGTGGTTTGACAATATTGCTTCATGTATCAGGAATTTGAGAAACGTTGATCCGGCCGTAAAACGAAACTTAAGCTCACAAAATGTGAAGAAAATTCGAAAAAAATCGAAAAATAAAGGGCGATAACTCGGAATGAAACTTATATTACTGGAACCGGATTGCCTTCAGGTATCCAAAAATGTAGGTCAAATTTGAAAATTTTGCAAAATAACAAAAATTGTCTCTCAAATAAAATTTTTCATTTTTCGATCGCAAGAAGTCAGCGGTGAAGTTTCGAAATATCGAAATTTTCAACTGCTATCGTCCGAGAAAAGACTCAAGGTTTCCGAAAATGTCATTTGTGTGAAAATAGGTACAGAATTGACGAATCTACGGCCGCTTTTTAATTTTTTGACACAGCACGAAATTCGACCACTTCCGGTCTGCGCAGAAGTTTCAAAAATAGTTTATCAAGTAGCCAACACATGGTTTCCCTATAGAGAATTAGGTCCCAGATCGGTATCTATTACAGGCGCTGAGAAATAGGCTCCCCCGAAAAATAAAATAATAATAATAAATAATAATAATTTTAGTAAAAACAATAGTCTTTCAGACGAAAGTCTGAAAGCCTAATAATAATAAGAACTAGACCTGCATGCAGGAATGACGGGTTTCACTGGTGCCACGTTACCCTTAAACATGTCACTTCCGGTGCCAAGTTACCCTTGAACATATGTCACTTCCGGTACCAGCGAAACCACTAAACAGTTTTCCAAATTAACATTGCACACAAATAAAATGGACGCAGAATCAACAAAATCCAGCAATATCAATTCATTTTATACATTTGTTACTTGTAAATGATCTTGACAAAATTAAATTACTCCCGGTGTTAATGCAAATGTTCAATTAGTCTTATGAAATCAGAAATGGCATACGATATCATATAGTGAAAATTTTATGTAAAACGAATAATAATTGCCACTTTTCAAGACCAAAAAACTTGAAAAGTGACTTGTAGGAAATCGGCTATTTCTCTGCAACCGTACAAGTTAGAAACCATTTTGTGGTATCTGTATGATCGTATGGGTTCATTCTATTTGTTGATTGGCATCAAATACCATACTTTGAAAAAGATTTCAAAACAGACTCATTTGAATAAAATATCTGTTTAAGAGGCTAAAAATACAGTTTTTGCCAAAATGACGTTACTTCCGGTGATAAGGAAAATCTTGAATTACTTGTATGAAATCCCAAATGGCATTAGGTATAACATGGAGTGACGTTGATGAAAATCGAATAATAATTGACCCTTTTATGGCCCCGAAACCTTCAAAAGTGACCTGTAGAAAACCGTCTATTTCTCGGCAACCGAACAAGTTAGAAACCATTTTATGATATCTATATGACCATATGAGTTTTGTTTATATGTGAATTTAAACCAAAAGTTAAAATTATTAATACATATTAAGTTATTCTTGGTTGAATAAAACATTGATTTAAAAAGTTTAAAATGCATTTTCTGACCAAATGATGTCACTTCCGGTGTCAATTTTAAATTGTAATCAACTTGATATGACGCTACGTGCTTTTTGAATCAAATGATGTCACTTTTATAAAAATCCAATCATAATTGACTATTTTACAGGCAAAATAACGAAAACAATGACTTGTACAGAACTGCCCATTTCTTGGTAACTGCTTATAGTACAAACGAATTTTAACATACATTTTCTTCGTATGGATTATAGCTACAAGTTTATAAAAGTTACGAAGAAATATTTTAAAATCTGAAAAGCCTGAATAGGTTGTAAATAGGCCAATTTTACACCATTTTTAGCCTCTTAATCGAATTTGCTCGAAAATGAAATCGAAATTAAAAAAACTGCTTCCTACATTTTTTGCGCCTTGAAAGGGCACACTCTTTGAGTCAAATAATTTTTCCAAAAAATAATATTTGTTTTCGAAGAAGGAAAATAACTGTCAAAATTGTAGTTTTTGGTAAAATTATGCCACTTCCGGTGCCGACAGATAAAACTTTTGGTAATAAAAAAAATGACAATTGATACAACGAAGCATATGAACTTTGTTTTATACAAATCGAACAATAAAAAATTAATCTAGGACTGAAAAACTGAATTAGCCAATGGCGGCCAAGGAAAATTACTGAGACAAATTTTTTTAACATTTTTGCACTAGTCAGACGACTCTTTAATTCTGTGCACAATACGACTAAAAAATATTCATAAATAAAAAAGTTTTTTGTAAAATTTTAAATTTTCGAAATTTGGCGCCTAATATCTTCGAAGATTTGCCGAAAATCAAAAATCGAAAGTAGCGTAGCTATGTGCCCTGTCTCAGGCTATGCCAAAATGTATCGAAAGTTAAAATTCAATGATTATTGTTAAAATTACTGCAATATTTTAAAAAACGATAATTTGGTGATTTCGGACATTTCGCATTGTCGCAGAACGTTCAAAATAGCTTTATCGTCTAAGTCACACCCACTTTCCCAGTAAAACCGAAGAAATCGTAACGATGCGACACGTAGTTGCTGAGATCTATTCAAATTGGAATCTGAATAATAATAATAATAAGAATAATAAGAATAATAATTTTAACAAAAACAATAGTGTTTCACACAAGCTACGCAGTGTGAAACCCTAACTAGACCTGCATGCAGGAATGACGGGTTTCACTGGTGCCATGTTACCCTCAAACATGTCACTTCCGGTGTCAAGTTACCCTTGAACATATGTCACTTCCGGTACCAGCGAAACCACTAAACAGGTTTCCAAATTAACATTGCACACAAATAAAATGGACGCAGAATCAACAAAATCCAGCAATATCAATTCATTTTATACATTTGTTACTTGTAAATGATCTTGACAAAATTAAATTACTCCCGGTGTTAATGCAAATGTTCAATTAGTCTTATGAAATCAGAAATGGCATACGATATCATATAGTGAAAATTTTATGTAAATCGAATAATAATTGCCACTTTTAAAGACCCAAAAACTTGAAAAGTGACTTGTAGAAAATCAGCTATTTCTCTGCAACCGTACAAGTTAGAAACCATTTTGTAGTATCTGTATGATCGTATGGGTTCATTCTATTTGTTGATTGGCACCAAATACCATAATTTGAAAAAATTTCAAAACAGACCCATTTGAATAAAATATCTGTTTTGAAGGCTAAAAATACAGTTTTTGCCAAAATGACGTTACTTCCGGTGATAATGAAAATCTTAAATTACTTGTATGAAATCCCAAATGGCATTAGGTATAACATGGTGTGACGTTTATGAAAATCGAATAATAATTGACCCTTTTATGGCCCCGAAACCTTCAAAAGTGACCTGTAGAAAACCGTCTATTTCTCGGCAACCGAATAAGTTAGAAACCATTTTATGATATCTATATGACCATATGAGTTTTGTTTATATGTGAATTTAGACCAAAAGTTAAAATTATTAATACATATTAAGTTATTCTTGGTTGAATAAAACATTGATTTAAAAAGTTTAAAATGCATTTTTTGACCAAATGATGTCACTTCCGGTGTCAATTTTAAATTGTAATCAACTTGATATGACGCTACATGCTTTTTGAATCAAATGATGTCACTTTTATAAAAATCCAATCATAATTGACTATTTTACAGGCAAAATAACGAAAACAGTGACTTGCACAGAACTGCCCATTTCTTGGTAACTGCTTATATTACAAACGAATTTTAACATACATTTTCTTCGTATGGATTATAGCTACAAGTTTATAAAAGTTACGAAGAAATATTTTAAAATCTGAAAAGCCTGAATAGGTTGTAAATAGGCCAATTTTACACCATTTTTAGCCTCTTAATCGAATTTGCTCGAAAATGAAATCGAAATTAAAAAAACTGCTTCCTACAATTTTTGCGCCTTGAAAGGACACACTCTTTGAGTCATATAATTTTTCAAAAAAATAATATTTGTTTTCGAAATAAGAAAATAACTGTCAAAATTGTAGTTTTTGGTAAAATTATGCCACTTCCGGTGCCGACAGATAACATTATTGGTAACAAAAAAAATGACAATTGAGACAACGAAGCATATGAACTTTGTTTTATACAAATCGAACAATAAAAAATTAATCTAGGACTGAAAAACTGAATTAGCCAATGGCGGCTAAGGAAAATTACTGAGACAAAAATTTTTAACATTTTTGCACTAGTCAGATGACTCTTTAATTCTGTGCACAAAACGACTAAAAAATATTCATAAATAAAAAAAATTTTAGTAAAATTTTAAATTTTCGAAATTTGGCGCCTAATATCTTCGAAGATTTGCCGAAAATCAAAAATCGAAAGTAGCGTAGCTATGTGCCCTGTCTCAGGCTATGCCAAAATGTATCGAAAGTTAAAATCCAATGATTATTGTTAAAATTACTGCAATATTTTCAAAAACGATAACTTCGGTGATTTCGGACATTTCGCATTGGCGCAGAACGTTCAAAATAGCTTTATCCTCTAAGTCACACCCACTTTCCCAGTAAAACCGAAGAAATCGTAACGATGCGACACGTAGTTGCTGAGATCTATTCAAATTGGAATCTGAATAATAATAATAATAATAATAAGAATAATAATTTTAACAAAAACAATAGTGTTTCACACAAGCTACGCAGTGTGAAACCCTAATAATAATTTTAACAAAAACAATAGTGTTTCACACAAGCTACGCAGTGTGAAACCCTAATAATTTTAACAAAAACAATAGTGTTTCACACAAGCTACGCAGTGTGAAACCCTAATTAGGTCATGTATTCGATACTACTGTTGGTCAAGAATAATCCCTGGGGTCGGGCCCGTATCTACAGGGGGGGGGGGGGGCATCCCCCCGCTCAGAAACTGCTAACAATCATTAAAGTATACACAGTTCCTTATATTATCCTAAAAAGCTAATTTTTTGTTTTAATACTTATTTTAAAATGCTTATTAGACGCCTAGGTAACTACATAGCATGATGATTACAACAATCTGTTAGAATGACCTTTCCGAAAATTTCCTCAAAATGTTTGCCCCCCTACCGAAAGGTAATGCCCATCCGCTTAATGGTGTATAGATACGGACCCGCCTGGGATGTTCCAGGCTTCCACTTGACAGTGGTAAAATGCGAAAAAATGTCGAATTATTGGATGGGACAAAAACGGGATCGTCCACGTGCACAAAAAAAAGAACATATGACAGACAAATTCACCGAAGAGTAGACGGAAACGCAACTCTGTCCGGGCAATATTCTCCTTATCCTCATCCCGGTAGGAGCTGAACAGTTAGACGTTAAACCCAATTTCAATTTACGCCGGCCTATATTTTGAACGGCCGCCCAACTTCTGTAGCTTGGAGTCTCAAACATCTACTTCCGGTAGTTGGATCCATTAACACCGATGAGAAAATAGTCTGTGATTTTATCTATGCAAACAACGAACTCAATCGAACCCCATGGCCATTACCAGAAGTGAATATGATATGCATGGCTGATTTTATAACAACATCTCGTTCAGAGAATAGAACGATGCTAGCTAAAATATTCAACACAACCGCTAAAAGCATCCCGTTGCTAAGCAACCAATGAAAGATACAAATATTAATGCCCGTGTCGCGGCGACGCTAACCGGAGAATATCAATTGAAACAATGGAAACATTGTAAGCAACATGGAACCAATCGACATTTAACAGAAGGAATTTGATTAGCTGCCATTGTGTTTGTTAATGGTACTTTATATAACCTTTTGTATTCGATAAATAAAAACAATTGGTTTATTGAAAAAGATAATAAAAGTTTTCTGTCTACGGTAGAGCAGCGTGCTATATTTTCTATAGTAAGATCAGATAGATATAAAGATTTGATTCATCGACTAAAAACGTCAAACCAAGCGTTTTACAACCCGTGCAAGTTTGATGGCATAGCATTAAAATAAATGAAATGAAATGAAATGGGGTTTAACGTCCTACTTTTCTGCACCTAACCTGGGCTAATGAAGACGGGCATACGTCATACATTGTGCTATGAGGAAAATTTGCCGGACAGCGGCACTACGACCTACTCTTATATCGAATTCCAACTGTCAAGGGATCTTTTACGTGCACGACAATGTGTACACGGAACCTCGTTTTTTCGCCCCATCCGAACGATTAGACAGCTCTCCTTGTCAGCCCCCCCCCCCCGTCCTGCAGCACTGTTAAATCTGGATGAACTGTCTCGGCTAATGCAGGGATCGGACACCCAACCTCCCCATGCTAGGGAGCTCGCGTTTTATCCACTTAGCCCCCCCACCCGCTGCATTAAAGTAAAAATGAAATATAGTTCGTGTCAAATCGCAATTATAGGAAACAGTAGCGTGGCGGGACGGTCGTAGCAAAGTTGGGGGGGGGGGGGTGATTTTGACGTAGGTCGTGATGCAGGTATTAATCAGTGCCATAAAATAAAATGGAGTTTTAGATTTAGCCAAACCACTATTCAAGTACAGAAGAAGAAACTGGATTTTAACACCATCTAGTCTTTCGTACGCTAAAAATCACCCCAAGGTCCCGATTCCGGAATGTACCCTCCACTGAAAACACTGAAACTGAAAGAAATATGGGGGGGGGGGGGATGGCCTAGTTGTCTAGAGTGCCGCGCTTCGACCTCTAGCTGGCCGGTCACCTCTGGCTTGCGGCTGTGGTTTCGATCCCTGGTGTGAGGGTATGTGGCATGGGGATTGGGGCGCCTTCTCAACCTCGTGGGTTTCCTCCGGGCACTCCAGTTTACTCCCACTGCTAAAGACCCCTACGCGCAAGCTAATTATTGAAATAAAAATAAACGACATGTTAGTCCCGAAACGACATAGTTTGTGTCGAGTGGACGTTAAACCCCATTTCTCTCTTTCTTGAAAGAAATATTTATTTTTAATGTATGCACGTTTACTGATGACACAGTGATCACGTGTTATTTCACCTGTCGCCTCGGGTGGTTCCTCCATTCATCGTTCATCAATACATTGTCAATATTTGATCAACCAAAATGGCCACGTATTAAATATTCATATTCATGTCCTTTAACAACAATACCGCCATCATAAAAATATCCTGAGTCAGGCCCGGATCCAAGATTTTGTCGAAGGGGGGCATACATTTGCGCAAAGGGTAATCATGCATTAGTGACGCATGCATTAGTGGTTTGGTCTGAACAGTGATGACCAGACCCCCCCCCCCCCCCCTGAATCTGCGCCTGTGAGTCTACCATGTCTCTGTATATAAAACGAAGTGAAATGGGGTTCAACGTCCGACTGTTGTGCATCCACCATATCACAGTATCTAGCGAACGACCATAACACACTACCTAACAAACGACCATAACAGACTACCTAATGAACGGCCATAACACACTATCTAGCGAACGACCATAACACACTACCTAACCAACGACCATAACACACTACCTAGAGAACGAACGACCATATCACAGTATCTAGCGAACGACCATAACACACTACCTAACGAACGACCATAACACACTACCTAGTGAACGACAATAACACACTACCTAACGAACGACCATAACACACAACCTAACGAACGACCATAACACACTACCTAACGAACGACCATAACACAATACCTAACGAACGACCATAACACACTACCTAACGAACGACCATAACACACTACCTAGCTAACGACCATAACACACTACCTAGAGAACGACCATATCACAGTATCTAGCGAACGACAATAACACACTACCTAACGAACAACCATAACACACTATATAGCGAACGACCATAACACACTACCTAACAAAAGACCATAACAGACTACCTAATGAACGGCCATAACACACTATCTAGCGAACGACCATAACACACTACCTAACGAACGACCATAACACACTACCTAGTGAACGACCATAACACACTACCTAGTGAACGACCATAACACACTACCTAACGAACAACCATAACACACTATATAGCGAACAACCATAACACACTACCTAACGAACGACCATAACACACTACCTAGTGAACGACCATAACACACTACCTAGTGAACGACCATAACACACTACCTAACGAACAACCATAACACACTATATAGCGAACAACCATAACACACTACCTAACGAACGACCATAACACAGTATCTAGTGAACGACCATAAAACACTATCTAGAGAACGACCATAACACACTACCTAGCAAACGACCAACTGTCAATGGCGTTCTTTTACGAGTTCGCCAATATGTATTCGTACCACCCGAAAGATTAAGAATACAAGTTTGGCATACGTGTCCCTTGGACAATGATGCATCGCTGGATGACTACGATTTTGTTATGACGTCACATATTCTAGATGGATGCGGTTCTTGGTCCATAGTACACTCGTGCTAAAAGTTGAATTGCTAATCCAGAGTCATCTTCCTTAATCAACGTCCTTAATCTAACCGTTGCTTCAATACTCAGCAATTCCCGAACTTTTGCGTGATTAATTGGCATTGTCCAATCAGAAGTCGTGACACATAACACACTGTAGACAAACAAGTTTACCAACGTCGAAAGTTTTTTTTAAAAAAATTGAGAAACTCGCGGAAAACCAGCAACCTTGACATTGAACAATCTTTGAACGTTGCAACTCGAGTGTCACATGTAAACGTTTTAGCTAGAAGCGCGAGACTTGGTATTCACGACGACCGATGAATCTGACAGGCTCCCAAGCTGGGCTTGTGCCAATCGAACTTAATGGCGAAATATTCGTGAAGGGCTCGATAAGATGTACGTATCAAGCCTTCTACTGAAGATGATCCAGAGTGAACCGAATGATATAAGCAGAGTAAAAAATTGAACAACGAATATAAATTGCACGTAAACAACTCATCAAAACTTTCAAAATTGATTTTTTCTATTTTAAGACAGTATTTTATTAAAACATCAATTTCCAGGAGAAAATCTATTTGATGTACAAAATAAAAACATGGTCGATCCAGTTATCTTTTATCTCAGTTATTTTATTTCTATTTATAAATCAAAATGTATTATGTTATTCCATATTACTATCCAGGCAATGAAAACATAGACCAATTGTCGTTGACCTATGTCCGTTTTAAAAGAAAGTTTAAAATATTTTGTACTATATTCTATAATATCTGTCCATGTGTCCCTGTTGTACTATATTCTATATATATCTGTCCATGTGTCCATGTTGTACTATCTTCTATATATCTGCCCATGTGTCCATGTTGTACTATCTTCTATATATCTGTCCATCTGTCCAACTTGTACTATATTCTATATATCTGTCCATCTGTCCATGTTGCACTATCTTCTATATATCTGTCCATGTTGTACTATATTCTCTATATTTGTCCATCTGTTCATGCTGTACTATGTTCTATATATCTGCCCATGTGGGCAGATATATAATATAGTACAACATGGTAGATACAGAACACAGTACAACATGGGAGATACAGAAAATAGTACAATATGGGTAGAAAATAGTACAACATGGGCAGAAGATAGTACAACACAGACAGATATAGAAGATAGTGCAACATGGGTAGGAGATAGTACAACAGATACAGATATAGAAGATAGTGCAACATGGACATAAGATACTACAACATGGGTAGAAGATAGTACAACACATGCAGATATACAAGATAGTGCAACATGGGTAGAAGATAGTACAACGGAACTCCGTTACCAATGATTGCTGTATGTGAATCTTGTTCAGTTATATTAAATGATACGAGGCTAGGTATCGGTAAACTTTCATTTCCCGTCCATGTTGTGATGAACTGTCATTATAGATAACTGACTATGATTGATACTAGATGTACATTACCTGATGACACGATATCTTGTTCTTATTCTCGCATATACATCTCTTAAAACATGCCCAGGAAATGAGACGATCATTTGTTTAGATTTAGTTTTGTTTTTCTAATAGGAAAGACAATCTGACCTCACGGTAGCTGAGTGAGTAGAATTTGGCTCGCTAAACTGGCCCCGAGTTCACAAAGCATTCTCAGACTTCAGTTAAGAATTTACTCAAAATTTTTAACCAAAATGAAGCCTTTTGTATAACTTTTGTTGTTTTAGTGTATCAAATACATCAATACGAAACTATGTGCAAAATTTTGTGTTTCTGGATCAAAGATATTTCTTATAAACAGTGATTGAAAGTATAGTAAATTCTGAACTAGAGGCCTGGAGGTTCCGTAATTAATCCCAGAAGTGGCCAAGAAAGTTCAGCTGGGTTTTCCAGTGTGATTCCCCCTTGTTAGTGACAGTGATACAGGAAGGAAGGCCTGGAAAGTGACAACGTATAGCCCTTCTGATGGACGTGCGTAAAAGAACCATTAACAGTTGGAAATCGAAATAAGAGTAGGCCGTAGTGCCAATTTCCAGCTGTTCGGGCAAAATATCCCTCACTAGCCCAGATGTTATACTTACGTAAGGCTTTTGTGTCGACGCAGTTCATTAGGAAATGTTAGCCCCGTCGGAAGAGAACAGTAGGACGTTAAACCATTTCATTAGGAACGGCAATTTGAGCGCATCTGTTATACTTACTCAAGAGACCTTTACGTCTCTGTTGGGATCCATGGTGACGGGTTCGATCCTGGTGTTGGTCGAGGACCTTCCTATAAATATATTCCGGCCTTGTTTCTTCCTTGTCAGGACTGAGTCAAATTCATCCACTCTAAACCGAGATTTTAGTAATTCAATTTTAGGCCTAGCCTCAATCATCATTACTAAAGTCGGTACGATAAAAAACATAGTCTCGATTAAACATTTCATGATTTAATCAGGAATGAAAATTGGGCAGCAAACCGGGATCTAATCCAGTAAATATTGCGGGCTAGCAATGACATCGAGAGTTGATTATGGTCTGGATAAGTTAATTAATGTCTAATTAATAATTTAGATAACATCTCAGGTCCAAAGAAAGACAGGGGGGGGGGATGGCCTAGTGGTCTAGAGTGCCGCGCTTCGAACTCTAGCTGGCCGGTCACCTCTGGCTTGCGGTTGTGGTTTCGAGCCCTGTGGCATGGAGATAGGGGCGCCTTCTCAACCTCGTGGGTTTCCTCCGGGCACTCCGGTTTCCTCCCACTGCTAAAGCGAATTATTGAAATAAAATGAAACCATATGTTAGTCCCAAAATGACGTACTTTGTGTCGAGGGGACGTTAGACCCCATTTCTCTTTCTCTCTCCCTCCCTAGATAAAGACCTGCAGTAGGCAGATTTAGGTCTTACAGAATGTTAGTTTAATTTTGTTCGAGTATACCTTTTTTATAGTTTATATAATACTCACTAATAAGTCGACTACAGATTATTGAAAAATATTTCAGTTGGTCGCCATGAACTTTATAGGCCGGATGGGACAGAAAAGCAGGACCTTAAATCCCATTTCATTTATCTCCACGTCGCCATCATTCTAGAATAAATGATTCCACAAGCATATTTTTTATTTCAAAATTCACCGTGTTTTTTTTTAAATTTTTTTTTTTGATCTGTGAAATTATTAAAACAAGCGGAAGATGTGAAGAGAATTACACGACATGGCAATCATAAATAGTTTGAGTACAACAACTGTATCCTCGAGCCCTGAATCGATGATGACTTTATTTACATTAAAACCACGTCAATAGCTATCATAACTAATGTTATATTTTCTCTTTTAAAACTGACGGTTTCACAACAGGAATAGTAGCCATATCAACATTGGCTATTGCTATGGTTAAGACATACAACGCAAATATTGAAAGGAGTCAGCCATGTTGCAATTCTATAGATTAGTAAAGGTGCATTTTTAAAAGACGATAATTTTACACGGCGTATCGATTTCCATCTTTGATTGCCTTTATGGTGGGAGATCGTTTATTATTCCAGAGTGTGCATACTGTGTTGTTTTAATTGATGGGATAAACCATTACAGCCATTCCTAATATTTTAATTGTCACCGTGATGGGGTCACGGTGGTTTAGTGATTAAGGGGCTGGTCGTAACCCTAACCCTTGGCCAAGCCCAACCCTTACCCTAACACACAATCCACATATGACGCCATGATATGTACAGGACCGTTTCCGATCTAGCGGTCTCCATATACAGTAAAGACAAGGAAAGGAAAAGTTGGGTAACTCCCAATTTAAGTCTGAGAATGTTCGGTGAACCTGGGGGCCTGGGCCTTGTTTCACACAATTTTAACTAAAGATAAAATCCAAATTTTAGTAGATACTTCAATTTTGATTGGCTCAGAGCTAAAATCAACCTAATACTGTCCAATCAAATAACTAAAATTCAGATCTTATCTTAGTTAAAATTTTGTGAAATAGGCCCCTGAAATCATGACTAATTAGTTGTGTCAAAAATAAAGGCTCACCGGAAGTAGAATAAACACTTTCTGAATTATCACCAAGCAGTTGCCATACACGATTGTGGAATCGGAACAGGGATATTGGACAGGGGACAGGGAACTAGGGAAAATCGAGAGGGCCCACCCTCTCATCGTCCTCAAGCCTAACATGGAATATGAACGGAAGGTAACGAAAGCTGAATATATCAGCTTCACTCCAAATTTTAAAATTAAACGCGGTTAAAACGATAGCATCTATCTTTTCCAAAGAAGATTGCGGACTGCTGTTAGGATTCGTGCTTTCAATTCATCACACTAGAAAACTCGCAAACTTTGTTACGCTTTGTCTGAGAGAGAGAGAAATGGGGTTTAACGTCCACTCAACACAAATTTGGTCATTTCGGGACTAACATATGGTTTAACTTTATCTCAACAATTCGCTTGCGTGTAGGGGTCTTTAGCAGTGGGAGGAAACCGGAGCGCCCGGAGGAAACCCACGAGGTTGAGAAGGCGCCCCTATCTCCATGCCACATACACTCACACTAGGGATCGAAACCACAGCCGGAAGCCAGAGGTGACCGGCCAGCTAGAGGTCGAAGCGCGGCACTCTAGATCACTAGGCAATTGAAACTAAATCAAACGTTGTGACTGATGATCACAATGCACTTGTTACATTATCGTCTTTTTAGATTCACAATGATACATGCACCATCTTTTCAAAGCACGGATTTTAGATTCTTGAAGCGCGCGTTTTTTATTTCGAGGCACGTCCGTCTCTGTAGGCACGTTATAGGTCCTGTATGCCAGATATATTCGAAGGTATAAATACAAAAGATATCCGTCACCTGGAATCTCGTCCCGGAGTTTCAGATCCCTTGAAAATTGCCCTGATAAGTACGTCGCCCTTTACATCGCAATAAATATGTTTAAACCTGTTAGTGAATAGACAGCGTGTTGTAATTTAAAAAGTTCAATAGCTATTAGCTAATCCAATCCCATAGATATGCATATGTTATACGTTCATACGACCATAAACTCATTGAAATAGTGAAAGGGAGGCTTGTATTGTAAATAGCTGGTGCACTATATCTCACCGAAACACTAGAATAATGGAGAGTATTAAATTTTTGGTGTCGACAACCTTATATTTGATTGCCTGAAGCGGCGGAGAAAACCGAAGTATTCATCTTTATTTACTTCTAATGATTCATCGCCATGCGCTACGTTCTTTGTATAAGGACTTGTTTGATTAAAACACGTGATCGAATTGCACCAATTAACTACCCGTAACCTACGGTACAATTTTAATGATTATATACTAAACAATAATAATTTTGTTTGTTTATGATTGTTATGGCAACGTAAAGGGTTAGACAAAAGAATTCAAAATATCTTCTTCGCAGTTTATTGAATCGTCTGGCCATAGGCACGAGCTGGGTAATGTTTGTGTAGGCCTTCTAGGCAACAGGTAGTATCGGCACCGGATTAACCTCGAGGGGGAGGGGAGCAAGTCAATGGGGGCGGGACAACACTAAGCAAGAAAATGCGTGAGGTCCAGTGCGGCGCAATCCTCCAGGATTTGTAATTATTGTATTAGACATGAACTGAAATGAAACGTCCAACTGTTCTGGTCCGAACTTGGCTAATGAAGATGGACATACGCCATACAGTGTGCTATGAGCGACACTATGACCTACTCTTATATCGAATTCCAACTGTTAAGGGTTCTTTTACATGCACGCCAATGTGTACACGGAACCCCAGTTTTCCGTTCCATCCGAACGACAAGACCGCTGTCCTTGTCATCAATGACAATGGGGAACTACGTTGGAAAATCTGGATGAACTTTTTCAAACCAACCTCCAGGCTAGCGAGTCAGCGCCTTACCCGCTTAGCCACAAGTTTCCAATCTGATTAAAACACAGGTCCTATTTCGTTTCGTCTTTTATAGTTCAAAAGCCTACTTATTTGTTGATTCAGCACAGAGAAAGGAAAACACAATGGAATGAAAGGGGGTTTAACGTCCTACCGTTTTGCTCCTACACTGGGTTAATAAAGACGGGCATATATACGTCATACAGTGTGTTATGAGGGACATATATGATTTTGATGGGCAGCAGCACTATAGCCTACTTTTATATCGACTTCTAACTGCCAAGGGATCTTTTACGTTCATTAAACACTCATAACTTTGCTGAGAATAAAGTAATTTGACTAAAATTTTCAATATATTAAAGGAGCTAAATCGCTAATATTTGGGGCCTAGAAATTGACACAAATGGGTCGCAAGCCATATAATAATTTAATATGAATGTATATAAACTGATTTACATTCAATCGTTTCCGTTTTTACTCTAATATCAAATCAGTTATGTTTGACAAAGTACACCAGAAGTCTCAATTGAGTCACAATATATATAGCGTCTGGTTATTCTGCCTTGTCCTTTGGGTCCCTAGCTGAAAATGAGTCTGATATGCCGTGTGGTACACGATTCGTGTACCAATGGTAAAAAAATTATTTCGTCTTAAATATTGGATATCAGAAGCCCATCTTTTCCTGGTAAGACAAATAATTTGTGTTTTCAACGCCGAAGACTTTCGATGATATAGAGTTAGAGACTTAGCTACTTTAATTGTTCATTATCTATTTTTACACTATTAAAGCGAGAACTGCCAGCTCTTCATCTAATCTTACGTAATGCCGCTTTGACTTTACATTATGCATCTTTAATATTAAAGTCAATGGGAAATTTAATGAGATTTCAATGACCCCAGCGTCCCCAGCTCTGGTGGGTGGTGGTGGTGGTGGTAGAGTAGTGGGAGTGGGGTGGGGCGAATAGAGAGATAAATGAGGTTTAACGTCCACTCGACACAAACTAAGTCATTTCGGGACTAACACGTGATTAAATTTTATTTCAATTATTCGCTTGCGCGTAGGGGTCTTTAGCAGTGGGAGGAAATCGGTGGGGCGGATAAGTAATAAATACATAGAACAGGCCTACACCACACCTTCTTCCCACACTTACGTCTATGCATACTTTTATTAGGGGTGTCCATTTTAATCGATGTGTTTTCTATTTTCCTCGTCCATGTTTATATGTATATTATTTATAAGACAATCCTTCGTCTAAAAGGAGAAGTTATTCACGTCAAACATTTTATATTTCACTTACAGTACTGGGTGCGGTCAAATATAGGTGTGACTTAGACTTAAATAGTAAGTACAGGAGGACCGCACTACACACAAAACAAAAATCTACAAGATAAACACGCGTACAAGACAGAAAAAAAAGACATTGCAAAAAATAAACAAACATCAAATCAAGTGAATGGATCCCGGTGCCAGCCGCAACGTCAAACAATTTCAACGATAAGGGCGATAATCCGGACAGAATCGCGGAAAACGCTGAAAGAGCTAAATCGCTAATATTTGGGAGCTAGAAATTTACACAAATGGGTCGCAACGCATATAATAATGTAATATGGATTTATATAAACTGACGTTGGTCTGTAGAAAAGTAAGACCCTTAAATCCCATTTCATTTTTGCATTGCATATTATGTACGCCTGTCATTTTACTTGTAAAAGTATCACGGATATGGTCGTCATCTTTGTAACTAAAATACAATAAGGGACCAGATCAAACTGCGCACATATGACGCAATCTTCAATAGGCCTACTGTATCAAACGATCGTAGAAATAGCACGATAATATTTGAGATGACCTGCTGGTCGGAACGTAATTCATATTGGTGGGGGGGGGGCAAATTGTGACCTCGGGACACTTTTTTTTAAACCAATTAATTTACAAATTACGTCCTCTCCCCCACCCCATCTTCCCGAAGGCTGCGGATGTCCATTTGGTGTTATGGTTAGCTTATTACTCGCGGGTCACATATTTATAGCCCGACTAAATTGTCTAGTAAACCCACGCCGCCATTCCATAAATCACTGGGTCAGATCATAGTAAAACTTGATCATGTCGGCCAGATAAAACCTTCAGATAATTTACACCGCGTGAAATATCATCATAATAAACGAATAATGGAATTATAATGAGATAATAGCTAACGGTGTCACAACTTTACTGACAGGTAATGAGGCTGGATGATGTGGTTGTATTCATCGTTATCCAGTACGTCTGCATGAAATGAAACGATATAATACGGAAAAATGAAATGTGGTTTAACGTTCTACTGTGCTGTGCTGTTCCGACTGGGCTAATGTAGACGGACATCCACCATACAGTGTGTTATGAGGGAAATTTTGCTCGGAGAGAGAGAGAGAGAGAAATATGAAATTTTGAGACTAACATATGGTTTCATTTTATTTCAATAGTTCGCTTGCGCGTAGGGTTCTTTAGCAGTGGGAGGAAACCGGAGTGCCCGGAGGAAACCCGCGAGGCTGAGAAGGCGCCCCTATCTCCATGCCACATACGTTCACACCAGGGCTCGAAACCACAGCCGCAAGTCAGAGGTGACCGGCCAGCTAGAGGTCGAAGCGCGGCACCCCTAATTTTGCTCGGACAGTGGTGCTATGGTATGGTCTACTCGTATATCGATTTCCAACTGCCAAGGGATTTTATTACGTGCACGCCTTGTTAACACGGTGCCTCCGTCCCCTCCAAACGACTATACGTTGTCCCTACTGGGCCACCTGTCTTGTAACTGATGACATTTCTCGGCCAACGCAGAATCGAACACGGGACATCCAGATGTACGGGCCAACCAGTGGATCCCTGACAGAAAACGATGTTTGAGAGATAGGGTAACTTTATGATTCCTGAAAATAAGTAGCAGAGATGAACTGTTATCATGGTTGTATGTCACAAGAGAGAATCCACTCAACACAAACTATGTCATTTCGGGACTAAACAAGGTTTAATTTTATTTCAATAATTCGCTTGCTCGTAAGGGTCTTTAGCAGTGGGAGGAAACCGGAGGACAAGGAGAAAACCTACGAGGTTGGAAAAGCGACCCTACTCCTTGTCACGTACAACCGTAGGAAATGAAAAGAAATGGGGTTTAACGTCCTACTGTTCTGCCCCATAAACTGGGCTAATAAAGACGGAATATATGTAACAACCTTATTTAGGATAGCCGCAGAATAGTAGAACGCTAAATTTCATTTCATTTAGAATAGCCATATTTAATCAATTAATTAATTGATTAATTGTTTCTGATTTGATTAATCAATTATAGAGGTTCCGTGCTACAACATCTCAGAACTTTTGTTGAACTAAAAGATTATATATAATATATATTGTTTACCATGAACCGGGTTTCATAAAATCTATTTATGCGCTTATTCCTCTATTGATCGTCGTGTTCAATTCTATTCACTACTGTAAATAGAGCGTCCATTTAACGTCATCAAACCCACTCCGATTAGAAGTTTCTTTTTGGCGATCACGTGGCGTGACGACGTATTCAGGTACAACGCATGTCAGAGACAGCATCCAAAGATAACATGAATATTGTTCATCTAAAACAATAGAATATGGAAGTGCGTATTGACTGACTCGTCATGGTTTATTGGTCGACAAGAAATACGCATATCGAGCAAATAAAAAGAAGCTTTTAAAAAAGAACTCATGACATCAATAATGAGCGAAGATATATCGATTTTTGTCGCCCATTATTAATATTGAAACGACACAATTTTCTTTTTTATGATTTCTATACGACAGACGTTAGATAGGACAAACTACCGAATGTCAAATAATTTACACCTGGAGAAATGGAGTATTTCCTTTTTCAGCCTTTAATATTTAGTATGGCACAAAATTTGTTAGGTCTATCCATGAAATGGAGTTTAAATTCATTCTTTTCTGACCAACCGCACGGATAAATGAAATGAAATGAGGTTTAACGTCCTACTGTTCAGGGCCCTGTTTCACGAAATTTTAACTTAAGATAAAAATCCAATTTTAGTAGATACTTCAATTTTGATTGGCTAAGCACTAAAATCAATCTAATATTATCCAATCAAATTACTAAAATTGGGATCTTATCTTAGTTAAAATTTCGTGAAATAGGCCCCTGCTCCGACTGGGCTAATGAGGACGGACATTTGCCCGGGCAGCGGCTCTACGGCCTAATCTTAAATCGAATTCCAACTGTCAAGGGATCTTTTACGTGCACACCTATGTGTATGCGGGACCTCATTTTTCCTTACCATCCGAACGACTAGGCAGTTGTTCTTGTCAGGCCCCAACCCCTGCGTGGATAAAGATGAGATAACTTTTCCCGACCGACGGCGCCTTTTCATCAAATTTCAACTGTCAAATTTTTATTTTCATTCACGCCCACATGTAGAGGGGACTTCGGTATTTCATTGCATTCGAAGGACCAGACGCTGTTATTTACCAAGATGTGATGAATTGAAAATGTCTCAACATGTGGCATCCTCCGTAAGCGTAATTTATATAGATGGGCCTTGTTTTCATCTGATTGAATCCAAGCCGGATCTACGGCTGATAGTTTGATTTTGATTTTAAAACCCGGTTGTACGTGACAAGGAGTGTGGTGGCCTGTCCAACCACGTGGGTTTTCTCTGGAGCCTCTGGTTTCCTCCCACTGCCTACAACTTAAGACCAATACAAATATAAGAGATGGACAAGCGAATTATTGAAGTAACATTGAACCATATATTTGTCCCGAAATGACCTAGTTTGTGTCGCGTGGACGTTAAACCCCATGTATCTCTTTTTCAGTCTGTTAAGGCTCTACGATAAACCCAGCACTGGATTAGGTATATACCACGTATTCCCTTGTTTCAATTTTTAGAGTGCTTTTGGCGTAACTAAACGAATGCCAATTAAAGCAATGTGTGCACACGTTTGTTGAAATTGTCCTTTTCATAAATACGCTTACTTTCAGAAACGACCAATACAAATATAAGAGATGGACATAATGAAACTCGGGTTTATTCTTGTCATCGATGGGAAAATAAATACATGAACCGCTTCAGCTTTTACGACTGTCAACTTTTCAAAAACACCGCCGCGCTTCAATAAAAGATAGAAAATCGATAACAATTTGTAGCCATGTCCGGCTACACGGTCCGATCTTAAAAAGGACTTGTAAAATCAATATGGTTGTATGGTTCTAATACAAAGCCATATAATAGCCACCATTTTTCTAACATCTACTTGTGTGTTTGTAGGGTTTTAGTGATAAAACTAAACAAGCCTTTATTTTTAACTTTTACAATGAATTCTCTTTGTTTGATAAAGGTCCAGGATAAAAAAAAGAAAACAGTGGTTCTTGAAAGCTGTATTTTAGTTATGTATATAATTATTATACGCTGCATCGATCTGTATTATAATATATAAAGACTGATTTGAAAACCGAATAAAGAGTTAGACTGTTTTAATATGCTACAGAGAGAGAGAGAGAGGGAGAGAGAGAGAGAGGAAGAGGGCAGGGAGAGAGAGAGGGGACAGGGAGAGATAGAGAGAGCGAGAGAGGGCAGGGAGAGAGAGAGAGGGGACAGGGAGAGATAGAGAGAGCGAGAGGGGCAGGGAGAGAGAGAGAGGGCAGGGAGCGAGAGAGAGAGAGGGCAGGGAGCGAGAGAGAGGGCAGGGAGAGAGAGAGAGGGGGCAGGGAGAGAGGGAGGGCAGGGAGCGAGAGAGAGGGCAGGGAGAGAGAGAGAGAGGGGGCAGGGAGAGAGAGAGAGGCAGAGAGAGAGAGAGGGGCAGGAAGAGAGAAGGGGAGGGAGAGAGAAAGAGGGAGGGTGGACAGGGAGAGAGAGAGATAGGGCAAGGAGAGCGAGAGAGAGAGGGGCACAGGGAGAGAGAGAGCAGGGGAAGAGAGAGAGAGGGCAGGGAGAGGGAGAGAGAGAGGGCAGAGAGAGAGAACGAACTATATACGCTTAAAAGACTTTGGTGTGGTCCTATACGAATGACAGAACAGAGTTCAACACAAGGACAATTAATGTCCACTCGACACAGACTAACATATGGTTCAATTTTATTTCAATAGTTCGATTGTGCATAGGAGTTTTTAGCAGTGTGTGTGTGTGCGGAGTGGGGGTAGGACACGGAGAAAACCCACGAGGTTGGACAGTGGACCCTTGGTATAGAAACCACGCCATTTGACTATGCCATTCGCACGAAACGAGCATACCAGATAGGAAATGGAATGGAGTTTAACGTCCTACTGTTCTGCTACTGCACATACGTCATGTGCAGTGTGCTATGAGGGAAATTTTGCCCGGACAGCGGCACTACGGCCTACTCTTATATCGAACTCCAACTACCAAGGGGTCTTTACGTGCACGCCGATATGTGCACTGGGCTTCGGTTTTTGTGTCCCAACTGACCTTGTCAGGCACTCCGCCCTGAATTACAGACAAGGGGTAACCACGCCGGAAAATATCGACAGACACCAGGGCCAAAACCCGCGACCTCCAGACCAGCGAGTCGGCGTCTTACTCACTTAGCCACCCTGGCTTCATTTCAGATAGGACAAAAGACGGAAGTTAAAACATCTCTCATTGAAGTATTTGGAATAAAATTCCATATTACAGACTTCTATAGTTCAATGAAGTAGGGTTTAACGACAGAAATTTTCCCCTAACAACCTGCTAAAGCCTATTATTCCGAATTCCAACTGTCTTGAGTCATTCAGAGGCGGATTCCTAATTTTCGACAGTGCCCTTTTTTTACTGCTGAAAGTGTCTAGTTTACTCCGAACGTTTACTTAGACGAAAAAATCAGCCAAATAGCTCTTGGAATGTCTACAGATGCAAGGAAATGACGGATAATTGTCTTAGGGGACCCCCCGCCCCTCACCCCCCCCCCCCGCAGCGACGTGCCCCGTCTCCACAGTAAGTGCCCCCCCCCCCCCGATCCGCGCCTGTCATTTTACCTACACGTCGGTTTATTGTACTACCCAAACGACTAGACGCTCTCTCAACTTACATTTGTACCAGCACGGTAAAACTCCTCCCTCCCTCTCTCTCGCTCTCTTTCTCTCTCTCTTTCTCTCCCTCCCTCCCTCTCTCTCTGTCTCGTGAATGAATGAATCATTATCTTTTTATCTAACCCAAAAGAACGTGACCTAATTGAATCCCAATATAAAAGATGTTTTTTACAGTAGAATGTTAAAATTATACCACGTGACGCCTTGTAAGTTCACCAGATTTATAATAAGTCGCTTACTGTGTTGTTCAGAAAACAGAAACAGGGAGTACTTAACTACTAATTCTAGATTTAAAATACTATTGACGCCGGTGGTATTTATACTGTATGTTTACCCAGGGCAGGGTAATATTACTCTTGAAGTACACCTTCTCTCACCTCGTTTTATGTATATCTCCGTTCCATTCTCCTATATTTCACCACAATGAAATAGCATTTATAGATACAAATTTTGACCGCACAATTTGATAAAAATATGAAATTAACAGTATTTTCAGTTTTATCGTAAATAAATGTGAGGTTATTTATTCGTAATGGGGTTGTACAAAGAACGAATTTGTTTTTTTTGTCAATACCGTCCAAAGTATTGCGATAAGTGATCGACAAGAAAATATATTATAACTATGAGAGAGAGAGAGAGAGAGAGAGAGAGAGGCTGATGTCCACTCGACACAAACCAGTTCATTTCGGGACCAACACATGGTTAAATTTTATTTCAATAATTCGATTGCGCCTAGGGTTCTTTAGCAGTAGGAGGAATCCGGAGGACCCAGAGAAAACCCACGCGGTTGGACAGGCGACCCTACTTCTTGTTACGTACAAGTGGGGAATCGAAACCACGCCATCTGACTCAGTGACAGACCATATGATGTAGCGCGCACGCATTAACCATTCGAACACCCGCCCACTCTTCCAGGTATAAGAATTGTTTGTTTTTAAACCCTAGTAGCTAAGTCTCTAACTCAATATCGTCCAAAGTCTTCGGCATTCAAAACACGAATTATTTGTCAATTTAAATCAACACTTTTACCTGGAAAATATTGGCTTTTGATATCCAATATTTAAGACAAAAAAAACATTTTACGATTGGTACACGAATCGTGTACTATAGTGCGTTTCAGCCCCAGTTCTAGCAAGAGACTCAGAGAACAAGGCTAGACAATTGCACCAAATCAAACGGTGTATGTAGACTGGACTAACCAGACACTCGAAATAGCCACTCGATTGAAACGTCTGGTTTATTTCGCCGAACATAACTGATTTGAAATTAGAGTACAAACGAAAACGATTGAATGTAAATCAGTTTATATACATTCATATTACATTATTATATGCGTTGCGACCCATTTGTGGCAATTTCTTTGAACCAAATATTAGCGATTTAGCTCCTTTAAATTCAATAAGTTTGCTGATGTGTATATTATCTTTCTTCATCCATAGACAAGACATGGTTATGTTTAGTCAAATTTGGTCATTTCATATCCGATGATAGCCGATCGCCAAGGGAGACTGCATCGTAAATATATAAATAAATAAATATAGGGGAAGTTGGTTAGAAACATTTTATAATCCCCCAATAAATTATTGAAGCGATACACTAATCCTATCACAACAGGTATCGATATACAGCGGGGAATAGATGATTATTGAATCGCTACACTATTCCCCACATCACACCAGGTATCGGGAGACAGAATCATAAATAAAAAACATGTCAATATTGAATTTATATATACAGACAGGCGCGGATCCAGGATTTTTTGCAGGGGGGGGGGGGTCTAGGTTTGATAATTGTTTAACTAATTGGGCTCAATTGATTAACGGGGGGTTTGGGGCCCTCCCCCAGAAAAATTTGGTAAATTAGATTCAATTTGGTTCATTCTGACGTATTTCCGGAAGGTAAATTCCAAAATTACAGGTCTAAATCGCCAATAAAATCGCATAAAAATTTTTCAAGCCTGAGCAGGGGGGGGGGGGGGGGCCGGAACCCTGGACCCCCCCCCCCTCTGGATCCGCGCCTGACAGAGATAGAGAAAGACAGGGGGAGAGAGTAACGTCCATTCGACACAAAGGGTCTTAAGCAGGGACGTGGCAAGGAGTAGGATCGCCTGTCTAACCGGGTACTCCGGTTTCCTCCCACTGCTAAAAGACCCCTACGCGCAAACGAATTATTGAAATAAAATTAAAACCATGTTAGTCCCGAAATAACCTAGTTCTGTGTCGAGTGGAGTGTTACCTCTCTCTCTCTCTCTCTCTCTTTAGCAGGGAGACATGATTCAATGACGGACCTTATCCTTTAAATAGCACGTGTTGAAACAGGAAAGGCGAAAAATATTTGAGAAATTAGAGAGAGAGAGAGAGAGAGAGAGAGAGAGAGAAATGGGGTTTATCATCCACTCGACACAAACTAGGTCATTTCGGGACTAACATATGGTTTAATTTTATTTCAATAATTCGCTTGCTCGTAGGGGTCTTTAGCAGTGGGAGGAAACCGGAGTGCCCGGAGGAAACCCACGCGGTTGAGAAGGCGCTCCTATCTCCATGCCACATACGCTCGCACCAGGGCTCGAAACCACAGCCACAACCCAGAGGTGACCGGCCAGTTCGAAGCGCTGCACTCTAGACCACTAGGCCATCCCAACCCCCCTGACAATTTTAAGCAAAATAGTAGAATTGCCACTTCATCATAAATCGTGACATCAGGAAAATAGACATTTCATTGATAGTTTTATATATTATATAGGACTCTGGGCGTGTTTGAATCGTTCATTTCCCACGAAACGGTGCATTTGATCCGATGTATATACACCGTCTTATGTAAACCAATCTAATAATATAAGATATATGAAAAGCATCATGGGTACACTTCATTGCCTTAGAGATCCAACTAAAGTAAATATTGGCTTCCCTGACCTTTTCAAATGTGAAACAGTTACCACCCGGACAACTGTCTCTATATGTGCTTGAACTTAACATATATTTTAAGGGTATATTTATTTTTGAAGCGAATTGGGATTATCACACATTTACGTCCTTTTAAGGTGCGAAAATAAATTTAGGCTTGCGTCCTACCAGGTGTTCTGGTAATGGCTGCCTGAAATAGTTTCCACGTCCTTAGCGTCTAAATAAAGGCATGCGAAAAAAGAGCTGGCATTTATAAAAGGTCTAAATTGACATTGAAAACATGCTATTCCTGGATTTGGAATGTGACTAGAAAAATTGTGATGCTCAAAACATTGACGCATAAAAAACAAATTAAAGGGCAAAATAAAGGAAAAGATAATTAAAAACAACAATAGCTCCCCCCCCCAAAAAAAACAAACTAAAAAACCAAAACAAACCAAACATGGATTAGCTAATTTTACATTATATTTGAATGTGGGTAAGTGCTCCGACTAAATGTAAGGCATCCACAGTGTATTTCCGTGACATATATAGCGCTTAAACATACATTATGCGATATTAGATAAAGAGCTGGCAATTCTCACTATAATTTCAGTCAAATTCAGGGGCGGATCCGGGGGGGGGGGGACAAACTCCACCCTGCTCAGCTACATATAAAATAATTAATGCCTTGCATCAATGAAATAAAATCACAATGTGATCCTACATCATTATAAAAATGATTTCCTTCTTTAAAAAGCTCAATTTGTATGTATGCCTATGTAATTTAGTGACGATGATGACAGATTTCCTTGACAGAAACCTAGCAAACCCCCTCCTGAAAAAAATCCTGGATCCGCCCCTGAAATTGATCACCATGACTTAAGTCGGTACGATAAAAAAAACAGTCTCAATTATCCATTTCATGAATAAATCATAAATGAAAGTTGAGCCGCAAATCGGATCGTAATCCAATAAATATTGCAGACTATCGTTGACATCGAGAGTTGATTATGGTCTGGATAAGTAAATTAATGTCTTATTAATAATTTAGATAACATTTCATGCCTAAATAAAAACATGCAATAGGCAGATTTAGCTCTTGCATAAGGTATATATGTTTAAATTTATCGGGAGATATGATGGTTATATTTCCCATACTATAGTTACTCTGTCTGTCTGGCATTTATTCCTTAATTGACGACTTTATTCGAAGACATTAACCATAATGGCGCGGAGACAGAATCTACATTCGAAGGAATGTCGCTGGTGTTCTTAGTGTTTAACGTCCGCTTCCACCGAAAGTGATATCGCAGTTTTTTGGATTTTTTTCTCATTTTATTGTCTTAGCGCATGCGCAGGGGTCAAGTGGGAGAAAACCGGAGTTCCTGGAGAAAACACACGGGGTTGAGAATGCACCCCTATCTTCAAGCCACAGAGGTGATCGGTCGAAGCGCGACACTTTAGACCTTTACGCCATCCCAACACCCCCAAACGGAATGTCATAGGGCCACACGTATTTATTCCGCTTATTTGTCATGAAATGGGGTTTAACGTCCAAGCTACACTTCTGCACCTAACCTGGACTAATGGAAGACGGGCATACGCCATACAGTGTGCTATGAGGGAAATTTTACCTGGAGCAGCGGCGCTACGGTCTTCTCTTGTATCGGATTCCAACTGCCAAGGGATCTTTTACGTACACTCCAATATGTACACCGGACCTCGGTTTTTCGTCCCATCCGAACGACTAGAGAGAGAGAGGGATTTTAACGTGCACTTTACACAAACTAGGTCATTTCGGGACTAAAATATGGTTTATCTTTTTATTTCAATTATTCGCTTGCGTGTAGAGGTCTTTAGCATTGGGATTTCCGTCACGTGAGAATAGATATGGTTATATTTCCGTGTCCTGAGAAAAGATGGTTAAATTGTCATGGCAAAGGCTATAATGTATCGTGAGAAAAGATATTTATATTTCCGTGTTGTGCGAAAAGATGGTTATTATTCCATGTCGAGAGAAAGGAAGGTTTGTGTGATAAAAGGGTTAAATTTCCGTGTCGTGAAAAAAATATGGTTAGGCTATACATGTATTTCCGCGCTCGTGAGAAAAAAAAATGGTTATATTTCCGTGTCGTGAAAAAAGAGGACTCTATTTCCATATCGTGAGAAATATGTTATTTTTCTGTGACGTGAGAAAAAAATGTTATGTTTCCATGTTAGAAAAGATGGTTATATTTCTGTGTCGTGAGAAAAGGTGGTTATATTTCCATGTCGTGAGAAAATGTGTTTTTATTTCCGTGTGATTTGTTTTTTCTTTTTTAAAGGTTAATTTAACAAGACCTTTTAAACATTGCAATTGTAGTCATTTCGAACTATCCTCCACAAAACTTAACCAGGTTAATAATGTTACTCCATTTGTAATTTGGCATAAATTTATCTTATATTTTAGCATTTATTAATTTGTCAAAATAGTTGCATGAATTGTTACCCTACTCACACACATATCTTTGCAAAATTGTTGCGTCAATCAGCAGTAAAAAAGGGCACTGTCGAAAATTAGGGTGGGGGGGGCGCCCCTCGCGCCCCCACTGGATCCGCCTCTGTCAATTCAAAGATGTGTGCAAATATTTGAACACCAGAAATCCTGCTTATTAAATTCAGTTTATCTTACGTTCACTATTTTGGAAACGCACCAATGTAAGGGGGGTAAATCGCTTTTCCAAATTAAATCTTCTGTCAAAGAAATAAATTTAGTGTGTTGTGATTGTAAAAGGTGGCAATTACCCCTAAGTACCACAAGGATAGCCAGTCAGCAAATTCGGTCGATGGTTGGGTTAAAATTTGGGAATAGTTTGTTTGACGTAAATAAAAAACGCACTAACTCAAATTTCCTGAAATCGTTTTTGTCTATTTTGTTTATTTTCCCCGAAGTTCAGATATGACCGTTGAAATCAAAACTTTATTGAGATTTTTCTTCAATAGAAATCCCCTAAACAACCTGTTTACCACTCTTAGCGAGTAAGGTCATCAAATTCGGGTTAAAGGTCAACGACTGATGTCATCGACTGAAAACATAAACATAAACAATGGCCGTGAAAGAAACAGCCAGTGTTGTAGTCTGTGTCCCATGCTTCATGATACAGTGAGCACCTGCAAACCATTCGGCCATCCACCGACCCCCATTCTGAAGGTGTCAGACGCTCGGTAGGGAAGGGGAAGGGTGGGGAAGGTCTTATAATTCTAAACATCAGTCGTATAGTTCAGTCGTATAACTCAGTCGTATAGTTCAGTCGTATACTTCAGTCGAATAATCCAGTCGAATAAACCAGTCGTATAATCCAGTCGTATAAACCAGTCGAATAATCAAGTCGTATAAACAAGTCGCTCAATATAAGTAACGGTGGCAGTGAAATAATATAATATTTTATCAATTCATGCTCGTAGCCATAGCTGAAGGAGCCGGGGGCACGGGGTAGAGTTCGGGGGCCAGGGGCCTTCCCAAATAGTTTCAAGTTCGATTTTACAGGCAAAAGTAGTTTGGCAAGTAAGGTATTCAGACCATAGCTAAGCTATAGCTGAAAGAGAGAGAGAGAGAGAGAGGGGGGTTTAACGTCCACTCGACACAAAGTATGTCATTTCGGGAGTAACATATGGTTTTTAATTTTAGTTCAATAATTCTCTTGCGCGTAATGGTCTTAAGCAGTTGGAGGAAACAGGAGGACCCGGAGAAAATCCACGAAGTTGTTCAGGCGACCCTTCTCCTTGTCACGTACACCCAGGGATTCGAAACCACGCCAGTTGACTCAATGACAGGCTTCATGATACAGCAAGCACATGGAAACCGTTCTGCCATCACCTCCCACCCCCACCCATAAATGAAGGAGTCAGAAACTCGGTAGGGAAGGGGGAGGGGGTGGAGGAGGTTTTCATTAGTCTTAACACCAGTCAAATAGTTCAGTCGTATAGTTCAGTCGTATAGTTCAGTCGTATAACTCAGTCGTATAGCCCAGTCGTATAATTCAGTCGTATACTTCAGTCGAATAATCCAGTCGAATAAACCAGTCGTATAATCCAGTCGAATAAACCAGTCGTATAATCCAGTCGAATAATCCAGTCGTATAAACCAGTCGAATAAACAAGTCACTCAATATAAGCAACGGTGGCAGTGAACTAAGATAATATTTTATCAATTCATGCTCGTAACCTTAGTTGAAGGAGCCGGGGGCACGGGGTAGAGTCCGGGGGCCAGGGGCCTTCCCAACTAGTTTCAAGTTCGATTTTACGGGCAAAAGTAGTTTGGCAAGTAAGGTATTCAGACCATAGCTAAGCTATAGCTGAAAGAGAGAGAGAGAGAGAGAGAGAGAGAGAAATGGGGTTTAACGTCCACTCGACACAAAGTATATCATTTCGGGACTAACATATGGTTTTTAATTTTATTTCAATAATTCGCTTGCGCGTAGGGGTCTTAAGCAGTTGGAAGAAACAGGAGGACCCGTAGAAAATCCACGAAGTTGGTCAGGCGACCCTTCTCCTTGTCACGTACAACCAGGGATTCGAAAGCACGACAGTTGGCTCAATGACTGGCTTCATGATACAGCAAGCACATGGAAACCGTTCGACAATCAACTCCCACCCCACCCATAAATGAAGGAGTCAGATACTCGGTAGGGAAGGGGGTGGTGGGGTGGGGGGTGGGGGTTATGCTATCCATTAGTCTTAACATCAGTCAAATAGTTCAGTCGTATAATTCAGTCGTATAGTTCAGTCGTATAGTTCAGTCGTATAACTCAGTCGTATAGTCCAGTCGTATAATTCAGTCGTATACTTCAGTCGAATAATCCAGTCGAATAAACCAGTCGTATAATCCAGTCGAATAAACCAGTCGTATAATCCAGTCGAATAATCCAGTCGTATAAACCAGTCGAATAAACAAGTCGCTCAATATAAGCAACGGTGGCAGTGAACTAAGATAATATTTTATCAATTCATGCTCGTAACCATAGTTGAAGGAGCCGGGGGCACGGGGTAGAGTTCGGGGGCCAGGGGCCTTCCCAAATAGTTTCAAGTTCGATTTTACAAGCAAAAGTAGTTTGGCAAGTAAGGTATTCAGACCATAACTAAGCTATAGCTGAAAGAGAGAGAGAGAGAGAGAGAGAGAGAGAGAGAGAGGGGGGGGGGGTTAACGTCCACTCGACACAAAGTATGTCATTTCGGGACTAACATATGGTTTTTAATTTTAGTTCAATAATTCTCTTGCGCGTAATGGTCTTAAGCAGTTGGAGGAAACAGGAGGACCCGGAGAAAATCCACGAAGTTGTTCAGGCGACCCTTCTCCTTGTCACGTACACCCAGGGATTCGAAACCACGCCAGTTGACTCAATGACAGGCTTCATGATACAGCAAGCACATGGAAACCGTTCTGCCATCACCTCCCACCCCCACCCACAAATGAAGGAGTCAGAAACTCGGTAGGGAAGGGGGAGGGGGTGGAGGAGGTTTTCATTGGTCTTAACACCAGTCAAATAGTTCAGTCGTATAATTCAGTCGTATAGTTCAGTCGTATAGTTCAGTCGTATAACTCAGTCGTATAGCCCAGTCGTATAATTCAGTCGTATACTTCAGTCGAATAATCCAGTCGAATAAACCAGTCGTATAATCCAGTCGAATAAACCAGTCGTATAATCCAGTCGAATAATCCAGTCGAATAATCCAGTCGTATAAACCAGTCGAATAAACAAGTCGCTCAATATAAGCAACGGTGGCAGTGAAATAATGTAATATTTTATCAATTCATGCGCGTAGCCATATCTGAAGGAGCCGGGGGCATGGGGTAGAGTTCGGGGGCCAGGGGCCTTCCCAACTAGTTTCAAGTTCGATTTTTACAGGCAAAAGTAGTTTGGCAAGTAAGGTATTCAGACCATGGCTAAGCTATAGCTGAAAGAGAGAGAGAGAGAGAGAGAGAGAAATGGGGTTTAACGTCCACACGACACAAAGTATATCATTTCGGGACTAACATATGGTTTTTAATTTTATTTCAATAATTCGCTTGCGCGTAGGGGTCTTAAGCCGTTGGAAGAAACAGGAGGACCCGGAGAAAATCCACGAAGTTGGTCAGGCGACCCTTCTCCTTGTCACGTACAACCAGGGTTTCGAAATCACGTCAGTTGACTCAATGACTGGCTTCATGATACAGCAAGCACATGGAAACCGTTCGATAATCAACTCCCACCCCCACTCATAAATGAAGGAGTCAGATGCTCGGTAGGGAAGGGGGTGGTGGGGTGGGGGGTGGGGGTTATGCTATCCATTAGTCTTAACATCAGTCAAATAGTTCAGTCGTATAATTCAGTCGTATAGTTCAGTCGTATAGTTCAGTCGTATAACTCAGTCGTATAGTCCAGTCGTATAATTCAGTCGTATACTTCAGTCGAATAATCCAGTCGAATAAACCAGTCGTATAATCCAGTCGAATAAACCAGTCGTATAATCCAGTCGAATAATCCAGTCGTATAAACCAGTCGAATAAACAAGTCGCTCAATATAAGCAACGGTGGCAGTGAACTAAGATAATATTTTATCAATTCATGCTCGTAACCATAGTTGAAGGAGCCGGGGGCACGGGGTAGAGTTCGGGGGCCAGGGGCCTTCCCAAATAGTTTCAAGTTCGATTTTACAAGCAAAAGTAGTTTGGCAAGTAAGGTATTCAGACCATAGCTAAGCTATAGCTGAAAGAGAGAGAGAGAGAGAGAGAGAGAGGGGGGGGGGGTTAACGTCCACTCGACACAAAGTATGTCATTTCGGGACTAACATATGGTTTTTAATTTTAGTTCAATAATTCTCTTGCGCGTAATGGTCTTAAGCAGTTGGAGGAAACAGGAGGACCCGGAGAAAATCCACGAAGTTGTTCAGGCGACCCTTCTCCTTGTCACGTACACCCAGGGATTCGAAACCACGCCAGTTGACTCAATGACAGGCTTCATGATACAGCAAGCACATGGAAACCGTTCTGCCATCACCTCCCACCCCCACCCATAAATGAAGGAGTCAGAAACTCGGTAGGGAAGGGGGAGGGGGTGGAGGAGGTTTTCATTGGTCTTAACACCAGTCAAATAGTTCAGTCGTATAATTCAGTCGTATAGTTCAGTCGTATAGTTCAGTCGTATAACTCAGTCGTATAGCCCAGTCGTATAATTCAGTCGTATACTTCAGTCGAATAATCCAGTCGAATAAACCAGTCGTATAATCCAGTCGAATAAACCAGTCGTATAATCCAGTCGAATAATCCAGTCGAATAATCCAGTCGTATAAACCAGTCGAATAAACAAGTCGCTCAATATAAGCAACGGTGGCAGTGAAATAATGTAATATTTTATCAATTCATGCGCGTAGCCATATCTGAAGGAGCCGGGGGCATGGGGTAGAGTTCGGGGGCCAGGGGCCTTCCCAACTAGTTTCAAGTTCGATTTTTACAGGCAAAAGTAGTTTGGCAAGTAAGGTATTCAGACCATGGCTAAGCTATAGCTGAAAGAGAGAGAGAGAGAGAGAGAGAGAAATGGGGTTTAACGTCCACACGACACAAAGTATATCATTTCGGGACTAACATATGGTTTTTAATTTTATTTCAATAATTCGCTTGCGCGTAGGGGTCTTAAGCCGTTGGAAGAAACAGGAGGACCCGGAGAAAATCCACGAAGTTGGTCAGGCGACCCTTCTCCTTGTCAAGTACAACCAGGGTTTCGAAATCACGTCAGTTGACTCAATGACTGGCTTCATGATACAGCAAGCACATGGAAACCGTTCGATAATCAACTCCCACCCCACTCATAAATGAAGGAGTCAGATGCTCGGTAGGGAAGGGGGTGGTGGGGTGGGGGGTGGGGGTTATGCTATCCATTAGTCTTAACATCAGTCAAATAGTTCAGTCGTATAATTCAGTCGTATAGTTCAGTCGTATAGTTCAGTCGTATAACTCAGTCGTATAGTCCAGTCGTATAATTCAGTCGTATACTTCAGTCGAATAATCCAGTCGAATAAACCAGTCGTATAATCCAGTCGAATAAACCAGTCGTATAATCCAGTCGAATAATCCAGTCGTATAAACCAGTCGAATAAACAAGTCGCTCAATATAAGCAACGGTGGCAGTGAACTAAGATAATATTTTATCAATTCATGCTCGTAACCATAGTTGAAGGAGCCGGGGGCACGGGGTAGAGTTCGGGGGCCAGGGGCCTTCCCAAATAGTTTCAAGTTCGATTTTACAGGCAAAAGTAGTTTGGCAAGTAAGGTATTCAGACCATAGCTAAGCTATAGCTGAAAGAGAGAGAGAGAGAGAGAGAGAGAGAGAGAGAGAGAGGGGAGGTTTAACGTCCACTCGACACAAAGTATGTCATTTCGGGACTAACATATGGTTTTTAATTTTAGTTCAATAATTCTCTTGCGCGTAATGGTCTTAAGCAGTTGGAGGAAACAGGAGGACCCGGAGAAAATCCACGAAGTTGTTCAGGCGACCCTTCTCCTTGTCACGTACACCCAGGGATTCGAAACCACGCCAGTTGACTCAATGACAGGCTTCATGATACAGCAAGCACATGGAAACCGTTCTGCCATCACCTCCCACCCCCACCCATAAATGAAGGAGTCAGAAACTCGGTAGGGAAGGGGGAGGGGGTGGAGGAGGTTTTCATTAGTCTTAACACCAGTCAAATAGTTCAGTCGTATAATTCAGTCGTATAGTTCAGTCGTATAGTTCAGTCGTATAACTCAGTCGTATAGCCCAGTCGTATAATTCAGTCGTATACTTCAGTCGAATAATCCAGTCGAATAAACCAGTCGTATAATCCAGTCGAATAAACCAGTCGTATAATCCAGTCGAATAATCCAGTCGAATAATCCAGTCGTATAAACCAGTCGAATAAACAAGTCGCTCAATATAAGCAACGGTGGCAGTGAAATAATGTAATATTTTATCAATTCATGCGCGTAGCCATATCTGAAGGAGCCGGGGGCATGGGGTAGAGTTCGGGGGCCAGGGGCCTTCCCAACTAGTTTCAAGTTCGATTTTTACAGGCAAAAGTAGTTTGGCAAGTAAGGTATTCAGACCATGGCTAAGCTATAGCTGAAAGAGAGAGAGAGAGAGAGAGAAATGGGGTTTAACGTCCACACGACACAAAGTATATCATTTCGGGACTAACATATGGTTTTTAATTTTATTTCAATAATTCGCTTGCGCGTAGGGGTCTTAAGCCGTTGGAAGAAACAGGAGGACCCGGAGAAAATCCACGAAGTTGGTCAGGCGACCCTTCTCCTTGTCACGTACAACCAGGGTTTCGAAATCACGTCAGTTGACTCAATGACTGGCTTCATGGTACAGCAAGCACATGGAAACCGTTCGATAATCAACTCCCACCCCCACTCATAAATGAAGGAGTCAGATGCTCGGTAGGGAAGGGGGTGGTGGGGTGGGGGTGCTATCCATTAGTCTTAACATCAGTCAAATAGTTCAGTCGTATAATTCAGTCGTATAGTTCAGTCGTATAGTTCAGTCGTATAACTCAGTCGTATAGTCCAGTCGTATAATTCAGTCGTATACTTCAGTCGAATAATCCAGTCGAATAAACCAGTCGTATAATCCAGTCGAATAAACCAGTCGTATAATCCAGTCGAATAATCCAGTCGTATAAACCAGTCGAATAAAAAAGTCGCTCAATATAAGCAACGGTGGCAGTGAACTAAGATAATATTTTATCAATTCATGCTCGTAGCCATATCTGAAGGAGCCGGGGGCATGGGGTAGAGTTCGGGGGCCAGGGGCCTTCCCAACTAGTTTCAAGTTCGAGTTTTACAGGCAAAAGTAGTTTGGCAAGTAAGGTATTCAGACCATGGCTAAGCTATAGCTGAAAGGGAGAGAGAGAGAGAGTGTGTGAGAGAGAGAGAGAGAGAGTGAGGGGGAGGGGGGATGGGGTTTAACGTCCACTCGACTCAAAGTATGTCATTTCGGGACTAACATATGGTTTTTAATTTTATTTCAATAATTCGCTTGCGCGTAGGGGTCTTAAGCAGTTGGAGGAAACAGGAGGACCCAGAGAAAACCCACGAAGTTGGTCAGGCGACCCTTCTCCTTGTCACGCACAACCAGGGATTCGAAAGCACGGCAGTTGACTCAATGACAGGCTTCATGATACAGCAAGCACATGGAAACCGTCCTGTCATCACCTCCCACCCCCACTCATAAATGAAGGAGTCAGAAACTCGGTAGGGAAGGGGGAGGGGGTGGAGGAGGTTTTCATTAGTCTTAACATCAGTCAAATAGTTCAGTCGTATAATTCAGTCGTATAGTTCAGTCGTATAGTTCAGTCGTATAACTCAGTCGTATAGCCCAGTCGTATACTTCAGTCGAATAATCCAGTCGAATAAACCAGTCGTATAATCCAGTCGAATAAACCAGTCGTATAATCCAGTCGAATAATCCAGTCGTATAAACCAGTCGAATAAACAAGTCGCTCAATATAAGCAACGGTGGCAGTGAAATAATGTAATATTTTATCAATTCATGCTCGTAGCCATATCTGAAGGAGCCGGGGGCACGGGGTAGAGTTCGGGGGCCAGGGGCCTTCCCAACTAGTTTCAAGTTCGATTTTTACAGGCAAAAGTAGTTTGGCAAGTAAGGTATTCAGATCATGGCTAAGCTATAGCTGAAAGAGAGAGAGAGAGAGAGAGAGAGAGAGAGAGAGAGAGAGAGGGAGAGTGTGAGAGAGAGAAAGAGAGTGAGGGGGAGGGGGAATGGGGTTTATTGTCCACTCGACTCAAAGTATGTCATTTCGGGACTAACATATGGTTTTTAATTTTATTTCAATAATTCGCTTGCGCGTAGGGGTCTTAAGCAGTTGGAGGAAACAGGAGGACCCAGAGAAAACCCACGAATACCTTACTTGCCCAACTACTTTTGCCTGTAAAAATCGAACTTGAAACTAGTTGGGAAGGCCCCTGGCCCCCGAACTCTACCCCGTGCCCCCGGCTCCTTCAGATATGGCTACGAGCATGAATTGATAAAATATTACATTATTTTACTGCCACCGTTGCTTATATTGAGCGACTTGTTTATTCGACTGGTTTATACGACTGGATTATTCGACTGGATTATACGACTGGTTTATTCGACTGGATTATACGACTGGTTTATTCGACTGGATTATTCGACTGAAGTATACGACTGAATTATACGACTGGACTATACGACTGAGTTATACGACTGAACTATACGACTGAATTATACGACTGAACTATTTGACTGATGTTAAGACTAATGGATAGCATACCCCACACAACCCACCACCCACCCCACCACCCCCTTCCCTACCGAGCATCTGACTCCTTCATTTATGGGTGGGGGTGGGAGTTGATTGTCGAACGGTGTCCATGTGCTTGCTGTATCATGAAGCCAGTCATTGAGTCAACTGCCGTGATTTCGAATCCCTGGTTGTACGTGACAAGGAGAAGGGTCGCCTGACCAACTTCGTGGTTTTTCTCCGGGTCCTCCTGTTTCTTCCAACTGCTTAAGACCCCTACGCGCAAGCGAATTATTGAAATAAAATTAAAAACCATATGTTAGTCCCGAAATGATATACTTTGTGTCGAGTGGACGTTAAACCCCATTTCTCTCTCTCTCTCTGTCTCTCTGTCTCTCTCTCTCTTTCAGCTATAACTTAGCTATGGTCTGAATACCTTACTTGCCAAACTACTTTTGCCCGTAAAATCGAACTTGAAACTAGTTGGGAAGGCCCCTGGCCCCCGGACTCTACCCCGTGCCCCCGGCTCCTTCAGCTATGGTTACGAGCATGAATTGATAAGATATTATCTTAGTTCACTGCCCCCGTTGCTTATATTGAGCGACTTGTTTATTCGACTGGTTTATACGACTGGATTATTCGACTGGATTATACGACTGGTTTATTCGACTGGATTATACGACTGGTTTATTCGACTGGATTATTCGACTGAAGTATACGACTGAATTATACGACTGGACTATACGACTGAGTTATACGACTGAACTATACGACTGAACTATACGACTGAATTATACGACTGAACTATTTGACTGATGTTAAGACTAATGAAAACCTCCTCCACCCCCTCCCCCTTCCCTACCGAGTTTCTGACTCCTTCATTTATGGGTGGGGGTGGGAGGTGATGGCAGAACGGTTTCCATGTGCTTGCTGTATCATGAAGCCTGTCATTGAGTCAACTGCCGTGCTTTCGAATCCCTGGTTGTACGTGACAAGGAGAAGGGTCGCCTGACCAACTTCGTGGGTTTTCTCTGGGTCCTCCTGTTTCCTCCAACTGCTTAAGACCCCTACGCGCAAGCGAATTATTGAAATAAAATTAAAAACCATATGTTAGTCCCGAAATGACATACTTTGAGTCGAGTGGACAATAAACCTCATTCCCCCTCCCCCTCACTCTCTCTCTCTCTCACACTCTCTCTCTTTCTCTCTCTTTCAGCTATAGCTTAGCCATGGTCTGAATACCTTACTTGCCAAACTACTTTTGCCTGTAAAAATCGAACTTGAAACTAGTTGGGAAGGCCCCTGGCCCCCGAACTCTACCCCGTGCCCCCGTCTCCTTCAGATATGGCTGAATTGATAAAATATTACATTATTTCACTGCCACCGTTGCTTATATTGAGCGACTTGTTTATTCGACTGGTTTATACGACTGGATTATTCGACTGGATTATACGACTGGTTTATTCGACTGGATTATACGACTGGTTTATTCGACTGGATTATTCGACTGAACTATACGACTGAATTATACGACTGGACTATACGACTGAGTTATACGACTGAACTATACGACTGAATTATACGACTGAACTATTTGACTGATGTTAAGACTAATGGATAGCATACCCCCCACCCCCACCACCACACCCCACCACACCCTTCCCTACCGAGCATCTGACTCCTTCATTTATGGGTGGGGGTGGGAGTTGATTGTCGAACGGTTTCTATGTGCTTGCTGTATCATGAAGCCAGTCATTGAGTCAACTGCCGTGATTTCGAATCCCTGGTTGTACGTGACAGGGAGAAGGGTCGCCTGACCAACTTCGTGGATTTTCTCCGGGTCCTCCTGTTTCTTCCAACTGCTTAATACCCCTACTCGCAAGCGAATTATTGAAATAAAATTAAAAACCATATGTTAGTCCGGAAATGATATACTTTGTGTCGAGTGGACGTTAAACCCCATTTCTCTCTCTCTCCCTCTCTCCCTCTCTCTCTCTCTCTCTCTCTCTCTCTCTCTCTCTCTATCTTTCAGCTATAGCTTAGCTATGGTCTGAATACCTTACTTGCCAAACTACTTTTGCCCGTAAAATCGAACTTGAAACTAGTTGGGAAGGCCCCTGGCCCCCGGACTCTACCCCGTGCCCCCGGCTCCTTCAGCTATGGTTACGAGCATGAATTGATAAAATATTATCTTAGTTCACTGCCACCGTTGCTTATATTGAGCGACTTGTTTATTCGACTGGTTTATACGACTGGATTATTCGACTGGATTATACGACTGGTTTATTCGACTGGATTATACGACTGGTTTATTCGACTGGATTATTCGACTGGATTATTCGACTGAAGTATACGACTGAATTATACGACTGGGCTATACGACTGAGTTATACGACTGAACTATACGACTGAATTATACGACTGAACTATTTGACTGATGTTAAGACTAATGAAAACCTCCTCCACCCCCTCCCCCTTCCCTACTGAGTTTCTGACTCCTTCATTTATGGGTGGGGGTGGGAGGTGATGGCAGAACGGTTTCCATGTGCTTGCTGTATCATGAAGCCTGTCATTGAGTCAACTGCCGTGCTTTCGAATCCCTGGTTGTGCGTGACAAGGAGAATGGTCGCCTGACCAACTTCGTGGGTTTTCTCTGGGTCCCCCTGTTTCCTCCAACTGCTTAAGACCCCTACGCGCAACGAATTATTGAAATAAAATTAAAAACCATATGTTAGTCCCGAAATGATATACTTTGTGTCGACTGGACGTTAAACCCCATCTCTCTCTCTCTCTCTCTCTCTCTCTCTCTTTCAGCTATAGCTTAGCTATGGTCTGAATACCTTACTTGCCAAACTACTTTTGCCCGTAAAATCGAACTTGAAACTAGTTGGGAAGGCCCCTGGCCCCCGGACTCTACCCCGTGCCCCTGGCTCCTTCAGCTATGGTTACGAGCATGAATTGATAAAATATTATCTTAGTTCACTGCCACCGTTGCTTATATTGAGCGACTTGTTTATTCGACTGGTTTATACGACTGGATTATTCGACTGGATTATACGACTGGTTTATTCGACTGGATTATACGACTGGTTTATTCGACTGGATTATTCGACTGAAGTATACGACTGAATTATACGACTGGGCTATACGACTGAGTTATACGACTGAACTATACGACTGAACTATACGACTGAATTATACGACTGATGTTAAGACTAATGGATAGCATACCCCCCACCCCCCCCCCCCCCCCCCCCCCACCCCCTTCCCTACCGAGCATCTGACTCCTTCATTTATGGGTGGGGTGGGAGTTGATTGTCGAACGGTTTCCATGTGCTTGCTGTATCATGAAGCCAGTCATTGAGTCAACTGCCGTGATTTCGAATCCCTGGTTGTACGTGACAAGGAGAAGGGTCGCCTGACCAACTTCGTGGATTTTCTCCGGGTCCTCCTGTTTCTTCCAACTGCTTAAGACCCCTACGCGCAAGCGAATTATTGAAATAAAATTAAAAACCATATGTTAGTCCCGAAATGATATACTTTGAGTCGAGTGGACGTTAAACCCCATCTCTCTCTCTCTCTCTCTCTCTCTCTCTTTCAGCTATAGCTTAGCTATGGTCTGAATACCTTACTTGCCAAACTACTTTTGCCCGTAAAATCGAACTTGAAACTAGTTGGGAAGGCCCCTGGCCCCCGGACTCTACCCCGTGCCCCCGGCTCCTTCAGCTATGGTTACGAGCATGAATTGATAAGATATTATCTTAGTTCACTGCCACCGTTGCTTATATTGAGCGACTTGTTTATTCGACTGGTTTATACGACTGGATTATTCGACTGGATTATACGACTGGTTTATTCGACTGGATTATACGACTGGTTTATTCGACTGGATTATTCGACTGAAGTATACGACTGGGCTATACGACTGAGTTATACGACTGAACTATACGACTGAACTATACGACTGAATTATACGACTGAACTATTTGACCTGATGTTAAGACTAATGAAAACCTCCTCCACCCCCTCCCCCTTCCCTACCGAGTTTCTGACTCCTTCATTTATGGGTGGGGGTGGGAGGTGATGACAGGACGGTTTCCATGTGCTTTCTGTATCATGAAGCCTGTCATTGAGTCAACTGCCGTGCTTTCGAATCCCTGGTTGTGCGTGACAAGGAGAAGGGTCGCCTGACCAACTTCGTGGGTTTTCTCTGGGTCCTCCTGTTTCCTCCAACTGCTTAAGACCCCTACGCGCAAGCGAATTATTGAAATAAAATTAAAAACCATATGTTAGTCCCGAAATGACATACTTTGAGTCGAGTGGACAATAAACCCCATTCCCCCCCCCTCACTCTCTCTCTCTCACACTCTCTCTCTCTCTCTTTCAGCTATAGCTTAGCCATGATCTGAATACCTTACTTGCCAAACTACTTTTGCCTGTAAAAATCGAACTTGAAACTAGTTGGGAAGGCCCCTGGCCCCCGGACTCTACCCCGTGCCCCCGGCTCCTTCAGCTATGGTTACGAGCATGAATTGATAAGATATTATCTTAGTTCACTGCCACCGTTGCTTATATTGAGCGACTTGTTTATTCGACTGGTTTATACGACTGGATTATTCGACTGGATTATACGACTGGTTTATTCGACTGGATTATACGACTGGTTTATTCGACTGGATTATTCGACTGAAGTATACGACTGAATTATACGACTGGACTATACGACTGAATTATACGACTGAACTATACGACTGAACTATACGACTGAATTATACGACTGAACTATTTGACTGATGTTAAGACTAATGAAAACCTCCTCCACCCCCTCCCCCTTCCCTACCGAGTTTCTGACTCCTTCATTTATGGGTGGGGGTGGGAGGTGATGACAGGACGGTTTCCATGTGCTTTCTGTATCATGAAGCCTGTCATTGAGTCAACTGCCGTGCTTTCGAATCCCTGGTTGTGCGTGACAAGGAGAAGGGTCGCCTGACCAACTTCGTGGGTTTTCTCTGGGTCCTCCTGTTTCCTCCAACTGCTTAAGACCCCTACGCGTAAGCGAATTATTGAAATAAAATTAAAAACCATATGTTAGTCCCGAAATGATATACTTTGAGTCGAGTGGACAATAAACCCCATTCCCCCTCCCCTCACTCTCTCTCTCTCACACTCTCTCTCTCTCTCTCTCTTTCAGCTATAGCTTAGCCATGATCTGAATACCTTACTTGCCAAACTACTTTTGCCTGTAAAAATCGAACTTGAAACTAGTTGGGAAGGCCCCTGGCCCCCGAACTCTACCCCGTGCCCCCGGCTCCTTCAGATATGGCTACGAGCATGAATTGATAAAATATTACATTATTTTACTGCCACCGTTGCTTATATTGAGCGACTTGTTTATTCGACTTGTTTATACGACTGGATTATTCGACTGGTTTATACGACTGGATTATACGACTGGTTTATACGACTGGATTATACGACTGGTTTATTCGACTGGATTATTCGACTGAAGTATACGACTGAATTATACGACTGAACTATACGACTGAGTTACACGACTGAACTATACGACTGAACTATTTGACTGATGTTAAGACTGATGAAACCCCACCCCCCACCCCTCTCCCTTCCCTACAGAGCTTCTGACTCCTTCATTTATGGCTGGGGGTGGGAGTTGATGGCCGAACGGTTTCCATGTGCTTGCTGTATCATGAAGCCTGTCATTGAGTCATTTGGCGTGGTTTCGAATCCCTGGGTGTACGTCCCTTAGCAAAAAGTCCTATAGAATACCAGTGTAGTTTTCTAAAGAACTCTATAGAAAATCTATAGAGTTTTGTGGGGGGCGTGTCCCATTTTCTGTAGGATAAAATTCTATAGTATTCTACAGAATTTGGGGCGCCTGTCGGAAATAACGGCCCAAAATATTCTACAGTTTCTGCAGTGCAAATACTATAGTTTTTCCTACAGAATTATGGGATAATTTCTATAGGAAAATATTTTAGTATTCTATAGGGTTTTTTTATTGCACTTTCTGTAGGATTTCTACCGTTATGTATAGGAATGATTACTGTAGTATTTTGTAGTTTTGAATTTCGTTCACTACAGTTTTCTGTAGAATGGGTACTATAGAAATCTACAGATTTTTTATTAATTTTTATTTTGGGAATACATAATATAGTTGGCCCATGATTTCTTCGAAATTGATAAGATTATTTTTTCCCTCATGGATGAATCTTAATTCTGCTGCTGACTCACTAGTCAGAACTTTACAAGTTTTTTTTCTTGGTAGAACTGAAATATAGGGAAAATAATAGTTATAAAAAGTTAAGTAAATAACAAAATCACATAAATCTTATCTTATTTAATATTATTGTTGAAAATGTAATAAATTATACTTATCTTTCTGTCTTTAATCAAATCTGTGAAAACAACAGCACCATTCTCTTCAGTTTCGTGTTAATACTAACATAATAATGTAAGTGGTAAACATTGAATTTTAGAATTCAAAATTCAGCCAATGACCAAACAGATTTCAAGAGAGTCAGTTGGCTGATAATTATAATTTGTTGACAGGTATGCACGGTTGACCTGCTGGCTTCAACAAATGATATAATTTTGAGTACAGAATCTGTTATAGTCATTAAAATCTAACTCAGGTCACCAAACAGTCAGACTGTTCAAATAAACTTTGTCTTCACTTTATTGATCTATCTTATTATCTGTTATTTTTGCTGTGAAGATCTACCTTTACTGCCATTTTTGGGAGGGTGGGGGTGGAAAATTTCTTAGAGTGTCAACATGTATCACTATTTCATTCATACTCAACATTAAAATAATATTACTTAAAGACTTTATTTTATTTCTTTTTTCATGTTAAAGCCCCAATAACACTCTTGTTGTAACTGAAAAATATGTCCCAATCTTCGTTCTGGTCAACAAATCGTATTATTTTAGAATATTCCAATTAAATGATGATATAAATTTCATCTTAACACACATAATTTAAAAAATTGGAAAAATTCAACCAATTGATTTGAAAAGTCTAACGTAAACCTTTTCAAATGTGACTTGGATTTTAAAATATTTTCGAACCCTCTGGACAAATAAAATAGGTTGTAATGGATAATTTACACAACAGGTAGGACATTTAAACATCTAGTACTTAGAATAAGGGTATTATTTATTTTCTGGAGCTACCAAGCCAGCAAGAATGTTATTGTCCCTTTAAGCTTATTTTAGTTTATCATTTGGTATCACAGTAAATTAAGGAAAACTGCATCCAGGAGTACCATACTTTTATTCACACATGTGCATCTCTAAATTCCATAGTATGAATAAGACATCGTAAAATTTTGAAATCTGTAGTATAGAACTACATTATTATATAGGAAACTATAGTAGGCTATTTGTTAAAATGGTTTAAGTACCGTATAAATATAAATTCTCCACAAAATCTATAGAATAAAATATTTTTTCTATAGTTTTCTACAGAATGTTATAGAAAACTATAGAATTACACGACTGACTTGAGACAGTAAGATACTTCTATAGAAAACTATAGTTTTTGCCAGAAAATCTATAGGAACCAGGGCTGATTTGAGAATACAGGTTAGTTCTATAGCCAACTATAGTTTTTACTACAAAGGCTATAGAAAACTAAAGGATTACTCAACTGGCTCAAGGATACAAATTAGTTGTACAGAAAACTATAGTTTTTACCACCAATTCTATAGCAGCACCCATGATCTATAGATTTATTTTTTTCCCAGTAGTTTCTTACAGTATTCTATAGGATTCTATAGGAAATTACACTTAGAAAAAATTCATCTACCGATCCTACACAAACTATAGTAAATCTTTTTGAATCTATAGTCATGTGAAAAAAAAATACAGAATGAATTTGTTTTCCTGTAGTATTCTATAGCATTCTATAGATTCCCTCAAACTTCTATAGGAACCTATACCCTTTCTATAGGACTTTTTCATAAGGGGTGACAAGGAGAAGGGTCGCCTGAACAACTTTGTGGATTTTCTCCGGGTCCTCCTGTTTCCTCCAACTGCTTAAGACCATTACGCCCAAGGGAATTATTGAACTAAAATTAAAAACCATATGTTAGTCCCGAAATGACATACTTTGTGTCGAGTGAACGTTAAACCCCATTCCTCTCTCTCTTTCAGTTACAGCATAACTATGGTCTGAATAGCTTACTTACCCAACTACTTTCGTCCGTAAAATCGAACTTGAAACTAGTTGGGAAGGCCCCTGGCCCCGGGCCTCTACCCCATGCCCCCGGCTCCTTGAGCTATAGCTACGAGCATGAATTGATAAAATATTATCTTAGTTCAATGCCACCGCTGCTTATATTGAGCGACTTGTTTATTCGACTGGTTTATACGACTGGATTATTCGACTGGTTTATACGACTGGATTATTCGACTGAAGTATGACTGAAGACTAAAACAGACAAAAACAATAACAAAAGATATTGCTATTAGTGCGTTTTTCTTTTAACTTTTACTGATTACATACTATTCCAAAATTTTAATAAGCCATCGACCGGTTTATACGACTGGCTATTCGATTTGGACTTAGGGTCGACTCAAAGGTGGTGCTTGCTTGCTTGTAACGGTCGTGTTTAGCAAAGTTCGGCAGGTAGCTGTGATGACAGTTCAGTTAACAATTTTACAGTGTACCGTAGTATTTTATACAGTGAATGCCTTGTATATTGTCGCTCAGGTATTATTGAACTTCCGAAGATCTTTCATTGTTTTTGTCCGCCGCCTAGGATTGCCTCCGCGAAGGGAGGCAACTCCTTTTTGCTTTATGGAGGCAGACCACCATTAATTTTGGCCTATTTACCCTGCTCCAACTTTTCCCCAAATGTTCGTTTGGCTGAATGCTTTTAACTACAGACAGAGAAACGGATGGTCATGTCTTTCCACCAAAATATGTATGAGGTTGACTACCAAAATTTTGAGATACGGTACAGAAACTTGAAGAAGCATACTAAAAACACATAACATAACTTAATTTGCCGTACATATCACTGTAACAAACTTGATAATCCTTCTGTCTCTAAATCATGCAAAAGGGGAGAAAAGAGACTGGGAGAGAATTGCTATAATAAATAGACGAACTACAATTTGTTGGTATCGCAATGGTGAAATTTAATTGTGGTGTCTGCCTCCTATATAATTCCAATCTTTGCCTTAATTTGAAATTATTTACCGTGGACAACCCTGCGTGTCCATAAGGATACACTAAGGGATATATCCACAATTCTCTGATAACTAACAGTTGGCTTAATAAAGACATGGTGGCACGATGAGTAAGGCGCTGGCTAACTAACCAGACCATCTGGGGTTTGTTCCTGGCATAGGCATAAATATTGTGCCAATTGAAAAAAATGTATCAAAGAGACATTATGCATTATCCCCTCCCCAAGAATATGAATGAATTAAAAATCCTGATTCACAAACACATCCCCTCTCAAAATTTTAGCTACATTCTTGTAGCTAATCTATTTATAGAATGGTATTCTTCACAAGTCTTAGCTTTCGTTAACTACAAAGAAAACTTTTTGACAAGATAACTGTATATTAAAAAATATCTACAATATCGCAGCTTGGCAGAAATTTGTCTCTAATTTGATTTTCACTGATCAATTGATAGTCAAATCAGATCAAGTCTAAAATATTTTGTGATGATCACTGATTATACCAGCCCCCCCCCCACTATTTTACGAAACTCAAATAAGGAAACAATGTACGGGCTTACCCAACATGGCCGGGTACATTTTGGATTACTGATAAATCATTGTATTTTGTTTTTTCTAGATGTAGTCCAGTGTGATTATTTAGAAATAGAAGTTCCCGGTTTGTGTAGTGTATCTGTTGTATTGCAGACAATGAGTTGCACTAAACGGACGTGCAGTACATCAGAGAGTATTTATCTCCACCTTCTGCAGAGAGAATATGCTGCTGGTAATAGTTATAGACGAAACTTGAAGATTTTAAAGAATATCATTTGTAAGGTAAAATGTATAAGATTAAAAAATACAACACAATTGATATGAAAAACAATCACATTAATTTTTTTTGTGTTTTTTTAATGTGCTCAATCGCTAAATGCCACTCAAGAATTGTATAACATCAACTTTATTTTTTTATTACCGGTACATTGTACTTGAAGTAATTGTTTTTTTTTAACAATATCTAACTTTTCATGACCCATTATTCCAAATGATTATTTAACATTCATAATCTTATTTATTACAAAACCCAAATCTCAATGGTAGATAATCTACTGACTTGAGGGGGGGTTGGGATGGCCTAGTGGTCTAGAGTGCCGCGCTTCGACCTCTAGCGGGCCGGTCAACTCTGGCTTGCGGCTGTGGTTTTGAGCCCTGGTGTGAGCGTATGTCAGGGTTCCCGCGGTCCTTGAAAATCCTTGAATATCCTTAAATTTAAAATTTCATTTTCAAGGTCTTGAATATCCTTGAATTTCGCGGAAATAGGAAAATATCCTTGAATTTCAGTTGAGATCCTTAATTTTGTTGGTAATAGTGGTAAGTTGATCTAAAAAAACTGTTTAGATTATAAGTAATGCTGGTTATACTAAACAATAACTCTGACGTATACCTGTCAATCAACTGATCTAAATAAACAGCTGTGTTTTGTCACGTAATAACAAGACAAGCCAATGACATTTACCGTTAGGCAACCAAATACTCTCACATGACTCCATTGTCCAATTAACATACTAGAAGCCACTACACTGACTAATCAAAATCGGTATTATTAGTAATTACATTAAACAATGCAAAATAAGGAAAAGGGAAATAACTCTGTTTTAAAAATGGCGGGAGTTTTCCCCGGTGTGCCGAAAGTCGATCTGTAATAATAAAAAACAGTTTATGTCTTCAATTATAACGATAGTTGGTAATGTTTTGGTTGTTTTTAAGATGAAAAATTGTAACTTTAGGCTAAAAATGTCCTTGAAAATCCTGGAATTTGACGTATAATTATCCTTGAATATCCTTGAAAAAATGTTTGACGAAGCCGCAGGAACCCTGTATGTGGCATGGAGATAACGGCGCCTTCTCAACCTTCCGTTACCTCCCACTGCTAAAGACCCCTACGCGCAAGCGAATTATTGAAATGAAATTAAAAAACCCAAAAAACCGTGATAGTCCCGAAATGACCTAGTTGTGTTGAGTGGACGTTAAACCCCATTTCTCTCTCTCTGTACTGACTTGAATTCAAACACATTAATAACAGCACACCAATTGTGATATGAAATGGGGTTAAAATCCTACTGTTCTACTTCGACTGGACTAATAATGAAGACGGGCATATGCCATACAGTGTGCTATGAGGAAAATGTTGCCAGGACAGCGGCACTACGACCTACTCATATGTTGAATTCCTCATGCAAATGGATCTTTTACGTTCACGCCAATGTGTACACAGGACTTCAGTTTTTCATCCCATCCTAAGGACTATATTTGCCAAGCACCACTTAAAAGGCGGGAACCTGATGTACTTTATCATCCAATGCAGGGATGGAGCCAACCTCTTACTCACTGAACCCCATAGTGCCCCCATTAAAGTATTTTACCGCATATATATATATATATATAGAGAGAGAGAATTGGGATTTACCATCCACTCAACACAAACTGGGTCATTTACGGACTAACATGGTTTCAATTTTATTTCAATAATTCGCTTGCGCGTCCGAACACATATAGGTGACACTGGATTGTTTGTAGACGCCGATCTCAGTTGGACAATTTTTGGACTGATATTCCTATTTAAGATTCATCTTTCACCATATTGTAGCATGCAAGGAATTCCTGTAGAGCTAAAAATAATACAACGAGACTTTAAATTTTTAAGCGATAATAGTCTAAGCCCCACTCCTGTTGACTAATTATGAAATAATTCTATCCAATAATAAAAATACATAAACTTTGACTGAATATGTTTATTTGATATATGATGATATTTCAGGGAAAAACAACATTCCGAAAAGTATGGGAAAAACATTCCACAAAGCACATATCAACTGAGGGGTAACTATCAATATAATATTACTCAAATATTTTTCAATTGCACGGTTAATATTTGTATTAATATTACACTAGTGTATTTAAATCTCTGTGCATTTCTCAGCTGGAGTTTTAAGCCAACCACATCCAATATATATTTTACTAGTTTACAAGGACAGACACACCCAAAAATACAGACCAAGAACAAACTATGGACATCCTCAACACACAAAAATAAAATATGCCAGCGCAATATTAATGCAAATATTAACTGTGTGACATTCTCTCCTGCTAAGAAATGGCATTTCACCAGACAATAAAACCATAACATTGACAGAATCCAAAAACATATTTGTGCTACTGAATAGAAAAGATCTACAATGTAATGAGAATGTCAGGAACCATAGCAGGGGTGAGCATGGTTTAATTTTAACTCATTTTCTTTCCATTTCAGAAGCAATATATTTTTTGATAATTACAGATATTTTTATAATGGGTAAGTGGTGTTAGAACATTTTATCCCCTGATTGTGCAAATGGGAGAACGGAATTATGTGATAATCCTTTACAGGTATTTAGTAACTTGGTAGGGCATACATATACTCTTTGAAACGTAGCCAAAATAATTCAGTAATTGTTCTTCCATATGTTTGATCCCTGTATTGTCATGCAAGTTCATTAGAATTTCCAACATGGTTTCCCCGTGTCAGTAGTGGAGCACGGGAGGAGGGGGGGGGGCTGACAAGGACAGGTCTTGTGTATACATTGTCATGGAAGTAAATGATCCCTTGACAGTTGCAATTTGATTTAAGAGTAGGCCATAGTGCCGCTGCCTGTGCAAAATTTCTCTCATCGCTAGGGTTACCAGATTAATCATTGGAGAAACCGGGACATTTATTATTCCGAGCTGACTAAAGATAAATTTAGGATTTACTAGGGGGTATGGGGACATGCTCCTCCAGAAATATTTCATTTCTAGAAGCCGGGAGATGCTTTTTCAGCATGTGACTGTAATTATACTAAAAATACATATTGTTGAAGGGGTCATTGACGGGCATTATTTTGATTGTCACATTAGTAATATTTGTAGGAAGCCGTCCAGTTTTACCTTTAGGCCTCGATTTATTCGGAAAACCTCGGTAAATCTGCGAATCTAGATGTACGTACCTGAGCCTGCCGAGGTTTGTCGAATGTATTGTGGACTGAACAATTTAGATCAAAAGTGGTGTGCTGAAGTAAAAGTGTTTGTAGCAAACGCTGTTTTTTATACATTAATATTAATCACTACTTTATGTGTTTGGTGTTATTATTTCCAATTGAATAACACTGATTTAAAAACCGGGACATTTAGGCACGTGAGAGGCATCGGGACGGGATGACGAAAAGGACCCCAAAACCGGGACGTATGGTAACCCTTCTCATAGCACATTGTATGGCGTATACTATGCACATCTTCCAATAGCCCAGTCAGAGCAGAAAACAGTAGGATGTTAAACCCATTTCATTTCATTTCTTCCATATGTATAGATTATTGAATTATGTGCTATTTCCTCACAAAGTTTTTATTTGTGGCTGTAATAGGTACCGTATTTCCAGACTCGGTTTGTTAGCAAATCTCCGTTAATGGATTTCAAATGCTATAATTTCAGGAATACTATATCATGCTCACCTCGTCTTGTTTACACCTTACCGCCTGTACCAACGAATAGAAAAATAGAGGATGCCTTAATTTGTCATACCACTCAGGTATGTACATTAATTGTAATATTGTCATGCCACACATCATGCCACTCATGTGTAAATTATTGTAATATTGTCATACTACTCATAGTAGACAGTAGTATCGATATTGGTGCAAAATGACATGGTTACAGACGTTATGTCAAAGTATTTTCATTTTCGTTCCAAGCAAGTTTCAGCGACGGCTAAATTTGCAGATGTAAGTATTGATGTTTGCTTCCATTGCATTCAAGCGTAATATTTAAATGAGTAATATTTAAATGATGTCGGCACAAAAAAAAAACCCACTGAGATTAAGAGACCACTCCCATTAAGCAGTCAGTCATGAAAATTCGAGTGGCTGCTTAATACAGATACTACTGTAATATTGTCATGCCACTCGTGTGTGTATTATTGTAATACTGTCATGCCATGTGTATATTGTGATATTGTCATGCCACTCATGGTGTATGTTATTGTTACATGTATATTGTAATGTCACTGTGTATATTATTGTAATATTGTCATGTGTATATTATTGTCATGCCACTCACGTGTATACTATTGTCATGCCACTCATTATTGTAGAATTTTAAACCTGATTGAAGTTGAATTCCGACATGTTATTAATCTATTGGTTTATTTACTCATATAATGTTTCCATCCATAGGCCCACAGAGAAATGTGATCATATATTGTCTTCAAATTTATACACAATGTAGATGTTTATGAAACAAACTGTCTCAGTGATTTTAACAATTTTTGATAGTTATGGCCTTTGATCATGGCCAGCTTAAGTCAATGATTCTGTATATTTTAAGTTGGTGCTGGCTGCTAGTTATTTTTTATTATCTTTTAAATTCTAAAAAAGAATAAAAAATAGACAGCCTTTATGGACTAGACTTAGCTACTGTCAGCTTATATTTGGTTGCAATTTTTTTGTATGATTTTTTATTATTGTAATAAAGGTATAATTTACTTTCTATTATTATTAGGAATGTTTACATTTGTCGAGATTGTATCATCATGATTGTTTAATAACCATTACAGCCAATAATCATCTACGTTTATATAATTTAACGTCCGGTGAGGTTCTACATGATCTTTATCTATCATCACATCTTAACTTCAGGTTCGTAGATTTATTTCTTATTTATTTCCCTTGAAAGTTGATTGACGAATAGGCTAGGCGTATGCCAACACCTTACTTTTTCCATGCTGAACTGGACCCATTTAAAGATATATTATGTAAGAGCGAAATCTGCCTATTGCAAGTCTTTCTTTAGGCCTGAAATGTTATCTAAATTATTAATCAGACATTAATTAACTGATCCAGACCATAATCAACTCTTGATGCCATCGCTAGTCTGCAATATTTTTTGGATTTGAATACATTATGTGATGCATTATGGATAATTGCGTCTTTATTTTTTATCATACCGACTTTAATAATGATGATCGATGCTAGGTCTAAAATTTCAAAATGATAAAGGCATCTTTAATGTGATGTTATTTTATATTTTAGGGAATTATCTTGGAGTGTTGATCAGGAAACATTAGTCATAAGATCAACACATAATAAAATGTCAGCTTTCGCTAGACAGGTTTGTAAAATATCCACATGTATTTATTATTGATGAGAGTAAAGTTTATGGAATTTTTTTTTTGTGTAAACAATATTTTATTTCAGAAATTCATGAAAAGGGATCAGGGAACATGCAAAGCCTATATCACCCCGCTCCGCAATTTTAAATACACTTTAGAGTACAACGATCATTACTTTAGAACAGGACCGAATCAAATACATGGCACGTTTCTTGATCAGAAATTTATTAAAATGGCTGTGCGGTTGGTACACAGGACACAGTTCTATGGATACAGTTACTGTTTGTTATTCAACCGCATTTCGACTAGGATTCTCACTGATCAAATTTTTTTTAAACATACGTTATGCAAGAGTTAAATCTGTCTATTGTGAGTCTTTTTTTAGGCCTGAATTGTTGTTTAAATTATTAATTAGACATTAATTAACTCTTGATGTCATCGCTAGCCTGTGATATTTACTGGACTAGGATCCGATCTGCTGCTCAACGCTCATTCATTATTAAATCAAAAAATGGATAATCCAAACTATGTTTTTTATCGTATCAACTTTAGTAATGATGATCAAGGCTTGGCCCAAAATTCAATCACAAAATTCTCGGTTCCGAGTGGATCAATTTGACTGAAATTTTCAGCAAATTCCATTTACATTATTTAGTATTTAATTATTATAGTGAGAACTGCCAGCTCATTATCTGATCTCCCATAATGTATCTTTAAGCAATGATTCTAGCTGTGTTGCTTATATCTTGTAGCCAGGTCTATCTGTATTAATATTTGTTTATATCTTGTAGTCGGGTGTATCTGTATCAGTGTATGTTGTTTATATCTTGTAGTCAGGGGTATCTGTATCAATGTATGTTGTTTATATCTTGTAGTTGGGTGTATCTGTGTCAATGTTGTTTATATCTTGTAGGCGGGTGTAACTGTATCAATTGTTATGGTTCTAGCCGTATTTGATGTAAATCCTCTACAATTTATTGGTATGATAGAAATAGATAAAAGGGTAAGCTGCTCCGTGTATTTGTCATATTGACATGTAATCAAAAATATATGAAGTATGAAATTCTATAGAAAAAATTATTATAATAATTACAATTACATTTAGGGATATATATATCATCCAGTCTTATTTTTGTCATTAGTGAATGACTTTCTTCTAACTTGGAAAGCACAATAGAAACTGTTTACCTGCAAGAACTCCCGTCTTCATCAGCCCATTCGGAACAGAGTAGCAGGACATTAAACTCCATTTCATTTCATTTACTACAACACCAATAGTGGTTTCATATCAACCTACTACTGAGGTCCCGTGTACACGTTGGTGGCGTGGACGTAAAAGATCCCTTGAAAGTTCAAATTCGATATAAGAGTAGGCTGTACTACACCTGTCCAGGCAAAATTTCCATCATAGCACACGGTATGGCGTATGCCCGTCTGCGTGTGGCCCAAGTTAGGTGCAGAAGAGTAGAACATTAAACCCCATTTCATTTCATTTTCAACCTACCAGTACTAGAAATCTTCACTTGGGTAGTAAACACAATGTGTGGAAAAAAATTTTAAAAACATTTAGATCAAAAACCTTTTGTTCGATAGCACCAACTTTATTAAATTCATTCCTGATCATTAAATCCACCTGAGCAGTTTAAAAAAAAAATATGAAGAATGCGCTATATAAATATAATCATCATCATCATCGTTATCATCATCATCAACATCCATCCATCCATCTGGTGGTGGGGGGGGCGAATGGTCAATTGGCGTGGTTTTGAATCCCCGGTTGTACATGACAAGGAGTAAGGGTGCCTGTTCAACCTCGTGGGTTCTCTCCGGGTCCTCTGGTTTTCACCAACTGCTAAAGACCCAAATGCACAAGCGAATTATTGAAATAGAAATGTAAACGATATGTTAGTCCCGAAATGACCTATTTGGTGTCCAGTCAAAGTTAAACCCCATTTCTCCCATCCATCATCTGTATGGTTGAATCTATTTTTAGACATGGGGTTCCGGTGTATTAGATGCCATGATAATAGGAGGAATATTGATAATAATGTATCAGTCAGGTTTTGTTAAATTCTATAACTTTGAAGACATCGTTAAAAAGGTAAGACAATCTTATATACATTCAGATAAACAGATTAAACAACGTGTATCTTCCATATATTTAACACTGCTTCAGTCTGATTGGCTAAACAACTTGTATCTTCCATATATTTAACACTGCTTCAGTCTGATTGGCTAAACAACTTGTATCTTCCATATATTTAACACTGCTTCAGTCTGATTGGCTAAACATTTATGAAATTTATAACAGATAAAAAGTATTGCATATTGTAAATAAAATATCAAATGTTAAAGATACATTATGTAAGATATATTTAAAGAGCTAGCCATTCTTGCTATAATAGTTCTAAACTAGATAATGTAAAATGAAAAATTGAAAATTTCATTCAAATTATTGCGAGCCAGGACATTAGCCTTTCAACGACAGTACTGGTTGTTCGAAATTAAGTCTTGCTCCTCAGTTTTTAGCTAAATCAAAATACGGTTGAACTGTTCTAATCTATTTAATATCAGAGTAATCTGATGCCATCGAGAGTTGATAATGGTCTGGATAAGTTTATTAATGTCTGGGGGGTTGGGATGGCCTAGTGGTCTAGAGTGCCGCGCTTCGACCTCTAGCTGGCCAGTCACCTCTGGCTTGCGGCTGTGGTTTCGATCCCTGGTGTGAGCGTATGTGGCATGGAGATAGGGGCGCCTTCTCAAACTCGTTGGTTTCCTCCAGGCACTCTGGTTTCCTCCCACTGCTAAAGACCCCTACGCGCAAGCGAATTATTGAAATAAAATTAAACCATATGTTAGTCCCGAAATGATAGTTTGTGTCGAGTGGATGATAAATCCCATTTCTCTCTCTCTCTTTCTCTCTCTAATTAATAATTTAGATAACATTTCAGGCCTAAAGAAAGACCCGCCATAGGCAGATTTACCTCTTGCTTAATATATGTTTAAAGCGTTAAAATCTTGTGTGTTTTTGCACTATTTCAAATATGTTAGAATATATGTTATATAATATGAATTTTTGTGTAATAAGTACAGAACAGACACTGATAAATATATGGTAAATGGAGTTTATACCAATGGTATACCGATTAACATTAAAGTAACAGGTAACTTGTTTTGTTATTATATTGGGTGAGTAGGGGCATAACGTCGGTTTCGAACTTGTAAGTTTGCCAGTCTATTCTCGTGGGTTTTCTGCTGGTTTCCCCCCATTACTAAAGACCTTGAAGCGCAAATGATTTTGAAATAACATTTAACAATATTTTAGTCCAAATTTTCCAATTTGATGTAGAGATCACTTTGTCACAATTGTTTATTTTTATTTTAAACAGAATGTCCGCCTGTTTTATTTGAGGTGAAATGTTCTCAACATAATGTTCAATTTGGTGGTTTTCCGTGGCATTTTATAATTACACCTCATGGTAGTCTAGGATGTTTTCTGGTATACTCTTTTATAGACAGACAGGTTGTAAGTTGAAACATTTTTACTGCAGGAGCTTCCCGACAGATTTTGGAGTTAGGTGGCCAAATTAGTTTTGATTGCCAGCTTGGATGTGACGAAAACAATCTGATTAAAACACATATCCTATTTCGTTTCATTTTTTATAGTTCAAAATTTCCTGGAAGAGTTGTTATATTACCCGTAATTTGGTTGAAATGAGGAAATAGCCAATGAAACAGTCTGTTACGTTGAGTGCTTGGCCTTTTGATGCCACTAGAAACGTCAATGCTGATTGATTAATCAATGTCTGAGATGATAGGGTCAATATCCGCTTGTTTGACCCCTGACGTGAACTACCACTATATCTTGTCAGATGGGGGATTGGGATGGCCTAGTGGTCTAGAGTGCCGCGCTTCGACCTCTAGCTGGCCGGTCATCTCTGACTTGCGGCTGTGGATTCGATCCCTGGTGTGAGCATATGTGGCATGGACAAAGGGGCACCTTCTCAACCTTGTGGGTTACCTCTGGGCACTCTGGTTTCCTCCCACTGCTAAAGACCCCTAGACACAAGCGAATTATTGAAATAAAATTAAACCATATGTTAGTCCCGAAATGACCTAGTTTGTGTCGAGTGGACGGTAAACCCCATTTTTCTCTCTCCCTCTCTATCTTGTCAGATCTTTATGTAGTGAAGGATCAGACTATGACAAGGAGTAGGTTCATCTGTCTTTTTGCTAAACCCCTACAACAAAAGCGAATTAACAAACGTATTTAACACCAAGTTTTCATTTTCATAAAATCTCCAGTCATCTCATGTTTATTAGCGCACACTTTTAGTTTTAGTTACGCTGCTAATTTTGAAATATTGTAGGGTGAATTTGGTTTATATATGATGATATTATTATATTTAAATAGTGATGTTATTTTTATATTTTAGATAGAAGGTGGTCATCTAGATTTGGATAATAATAGTATCGAGTTAGATAAAGCTATATTTCATGGCGATGAATCGGGCAGGATACTGCATATAGGTCACGATACTGTCAGGTAATTAAAATTTATGTTATTTAATACGAAAATAAAACCAGTTCAAACTATATTATTATCAGAGAAATTGACAAGACAAGAATACACACCATCGGTGGAGGTGTAAAACTATTGCAGACACATAACTACCTTGATTGATTTATTGCCCCAATCAGGTATATGTGTTAAGAAACAACTGTGGTGTTGTGACATTTTATTGGGGGCAATCAATTAATCAAGGTATAGCTGTGTGTCTGCATTTGTTTTACACCTCCGCTGATGGCGTGTATTCTTGTCTTGTCAATTTCTCTGATAATAATATAGTTTGAACTGGTTTTATTTTCGTATTAAATAACAAATTTTATTTTTTACAAATTGGCCGATATACCGATAATAACTATCTTGAAAAAACCACGTTTAGTAAACGAGGCATTTTACCAAGCCTCGTTCTGAACAAAATACCTCGTTCCAAAAAAGGGCAATTTAAAAAAACCTCGTTTTGGAACTGCAGACAACGAGACATTTTCTTTACCTCGTTTGGACAGAAATGCCGAACCAGGCATTCTGAGGTTTATAGTGTAGGGTCATCTGTCCAACCTCATGGGTTTTCTCCGGGTCCTCCGGTTTCCTCCCACTGCTAAAGACCTCTACACACAAGCGAATTTTTGAAATGAAATTAAACCATGTTAGTCCCGAAATGACCTATTTTGTGTGGTGTGGATGTTAAACCCCATTTCTCTCTCTCAAATGGGGTTTAACATCCTACTGTTCTGCACCCACTTGGATAACTGAACCAATCATAATAAAGATCCAATTTCGTTTCGTTTTTTATAGTTCAAAATTTCGTTTTCACTTGTCTTTACTACTTAAGGACTTGTTATTTAACTCGTGTTCGGCCTGAAATGAGGAGTCAGCCAATCAAATGGTCTGTCGAATCAACCGTTTGACCTTTTCATGCGTGGAACTGTGGGAAGATATTACCAGCCAATGACGTCTATACTAACACCAGCGGATAGAAATCAAAACAAAATAAAAGTAGATTTTGAAAAGCCTGGCGGCGCTAATTGGTTAATCGAATGACTGACGTTATCGGGTCAAATGTCCCGTGCTTGATACCTGATGTCATAGAACGTGAGCTCCCACTATAACTTGTTAGATCTACATGAGTGTAGGCCATTGAAAGTATAAAAAACGAAACGAAATATAGATCTATATTTTAATTAGATTGCCATACAGCACAAATTCTGTCAAGGTTTCTTTTATGTGCACGCTGTTGTGTACACAGGACCTTTTTTTTTTGTCTCATCCAAATGACTAGACACTGTTCATTATCAGGTCCTTCGTCCTGCACCACTAACAAGGTGGGGGGTAAGCACACCGGAAATCCTGAGGAACCAGCCAACTCACTGAGTAGTTGTGGCTCGGTCAGCTAGTATATATAGGTCATCATACTGCCAGGTGGTGGATATAGGTCATGTGTTATTACTTCTAGTCAATTATAGTGATATGATTTACTTGTATTAGATTGTGGGAGATTAGATAAAGAGTTGGCAGTTCTCATTATTATAGTTAAAAACTAGATAGTCTGAAGGAAAATTACGGAAAATTTCACTCAAATTGATCCACTCTGAACTGAGAATTTAGTGATTGAATTTTCGGTTTACCCTCGATAAAATAAATAGTATCACTTATCCAATTCATGATTTAATCATGAAAGACAGTTGAGTAGCAAAAACCTAATCCATTAAATATTGCAGGTTAGCGATGACATCAAGCATTGATTATGGTCTGGATAAGTTAATAAATGTTTAATTAATAATTGAGATAACATTTCAGGCCTAGAGAAAGACCTGATATAAGCAGATTTAGCTCTTGCATAATGTATGTTTTATTTTAGTGTGTCATTTATAGGGTTATAATTTACTTGTATTATTTCTAGGGTTTTAGAGATTGTTTGTGGGCGTGGTCAGAAAACCCATCTTAAGAAGGATTTTGAAATAGTTATAAAAGATGAAGATTCCGAGGTAAGTAATAGAAATGATCAGAAGCCATATTTTTACTTCATAACCATGGTTTTTACTTCAACATTATATAAAAACCAAACAAATTCTAATGATTTTCTGATAATTACTTAATATGCGACAACTCTTGTTGACTGCCTGGACGATTTAGCTGCTGTGTGGGCGTATGTTTTGTTGCCTGGCAAGCTATTTTTTTTTAACTTGGGTTTGTATATGACAATTATTAGAATAATCCCAGTTCTTTGGACCAGGAACTTATTGCAAACCGCTACTCCTCTTGTTCTTCTTTGGGGGTTTGATCAAATGGTATATACATGGTACACAGTCTAAAATTCACAAATAGTATAGATACATATACGCAGTCTAAAATACACAAACACCATACATACACAATCAACATGGTTGATGCTCTTTGAAAAACATAACATTGCTAAGGAAGGAAAAGTTGAAATATATCTCTAGCTAAATAATTGATTTTTTTCTGTCTCTCATTTTAAAAAGAGAGAAGGAGATATTGGGTTTACAAACTAGGTCATTTCAAGACTGACACCCTTCAATTTTATTTCAATAATTCGCAGGGATTATGAGGTTGAACACTCAACCCTACTCCTTGTCACGTACAACCATGGATTCGAAACCACGCCAGTTGACTCAATGACAGACCTTATGATACAGCGCGCACATGCTAACCATTTGACCATTCAACCCTGCTCCCTTATTATAATAACAGGGCGCAAATATGTGGAATACAATTGTTGCTTAAAAGATTCATTTATTTATTTTAGTAACTTGTATTCAATATAATAGTATCATGTTTTATTCTTATTCAGTTACAAAATGCTGCTTATAGTAGCATCAGGATATTTTTGAGATATGAAACATGAATAATTTTATTTTTTGTTATCTTTTTAGAAAGAAAAAAAATGTAAATCTGACCTTCCTACTGTAACATCTTCTGGTAGAAAAATTAAAAAAAGATGGATTCAAGATGAACTGTGTGAAGAAAGTAATAATATCGTAAGTTGATTCTTTTAACATTGCTGGGTTTCGATTGTCTAATGGTCCAACACATAAACTTAAGGTTTGTCATTGAGTTTGTTGCCATGGTTAGGATTCTCCACTTGTACGTGACAAGGAGCAGGGTCATCTGTCCAACTGCTTTAGACCCTTATTTGCAAGTGAATGATTGAAATACAATTGAACCATATGTTAGTATCGAAACGATTGAACGTTAAACCCTTATTCAAGCTATTATTGAAATGAAATTATACCATATGTTTGTCCCAAAATGACCTAGTTTGTGTTGAGTGGACCTTAAACCCCATTTTTTTCTCTCTCTCTCTCTCTCTTATTTCAGACTGTAAAATGTTGATCATGTATATAAACTGTTTGTGTATTTCAGACTGTGTATCATGTTGATTGTGTATGTATTATGTTTGTGTATTTCAGACTGTGTGTCCTGTATATGTATATATGTTGTTTGTGTATTTTAGACTGCGTATATGTATCTATACTATTTGTGAATTTTAGACTGTGTACCATGTATATACTATTTGTGTATTTCAGACTGTATACCATATATATATTTGTGTATTTCAGACTGTGTACCATGTTGATTATGAGAATGAATTAGATGTGTTATTAATTAGTTGTGTTATAAGTGGAGCTGAAGTGACGAAGGGTTATTTAGATCTCTATGATAATTATACTGGTCTATTGTTACATAGAATACAACTTATAGAACCATATCATGAGGTAAATTCAACATGAAACATTAGCCCCGTTTACATTTGGCCGCGATAACCGTGCCGTACTAGGTACGGTACCAGGCCGCGATAAATTTCAAGAAAGGGACCCGTTTACATTACTCTAAAATAACCGGTCTCAGAACCGTGCCAAGCGTGCCAAATCAGGAACTCTTCACTGAAAAGTTAATTTCAGCCCCTGTACAAATTACCCAGATGAAAACAATTATGATGACTGATTTAGTTTGAGCAGCCATTTTGACAGAAGTGATGACAGAACTGTCAAGGTTTGCAGGGAAAAAAGGTCAAGTTTCTTTTGGCGCATGCGCAGTAATCCGTACTCAGACCGGTTAGCGTTTACACTACGAAAATTTGAAGTGTGCCGTTCTTAGTACGGTACCGAGACCACCTCACTTCAGTGGGCCAGATTGGCACGGTACTCGGTACGGCACGCTTGTGTTTTACACGTTTACACTACAAAAAAATTAACTGTGCCGTACCAGGAACGGTACCTGGCACGCTTAAAATTTGTAATGTAAACAGGGTTATACATTATACAAGAGCTAAATCTGCCTATTGCAAGTCTTTTTTAGGGCCTGAGAGTGTGTGTGTGTGTGTGTGTGGATGGACGAATGGTTAGCGCATGCGCACTGTATCATAATTGTTGGATAACTGTTATCTGAGTACAGTGTAGCGTGTACATGTATTAAAGAGAGAGAGAAATGGGGTTTAATGCAGGGATCTTAATCAGCTGTTTTTTGTCGGCTTTAGCCGATTGATCTTTAATCTAGCCGATTGCTCAAACAATGAATCGGCCACTATGGTATCATTACATATAAAATAATTTAAAACAACCTTATTTGTATTTACTTATAGTTTTTCTTTTTACTAAATTATAACTTCCCCTAACCCTAACCCACAACTTCAGTTTGGTTGGATGAAAGCGAAAGTAGGAATATGCATTATGCAAGTTGCTGAAATTTGACTATAAATTTCGATATTATTATCGATGTATGAATACATGTATGCAATTACAACAAAGGTTTTTTTTATTCGAAGTTTCAGCAATTATTATTGGGAATGCATTATGCAATTATTGTCGTGAATAAAGTATGCATAAAACAACATTTCTGTTGTTGAAAATACGACTATCGATTTGGCCTACCCGTGGCCGATTCATTTCAAAATGGATTAAGAACCCTGGTTTAATGTTCACTCAACACAAACTGATGAAAATCTGCGGAATCATCATATGGCATCATGTTAATAGATGTCTAATTAATAGTTTATACAGAATTTCAGGCCTAGATAAATAGGGGGATTGGGATGGCCTAGTGGTCTAGAGTGCCGCGCTTCGAACTCTAGCTGGCCAGTCACCTCTGGCTTGCGGCTGTGGTTTCGAGCACTGGTGTGAGCGTATGTGGCATGGAGATAGGGGCGCCTTCTCTACCTCGTGGGTTTTCTCCGGCACTCCGTTTTCCTCACACTGCTAAAGACCCCTACGCGCAATTGAATTAAAATTAAACCATATGTTAGTCCCGAAATGACCTAGTTTGTGCTGAGTGGATGTTAAACCCCATTTCTCTCTCTCTCCCTCCCTAGATAAATAGGCCGATTTAGCTCTTACATAATATATGTTTAAGCTCCGAAAACATTTAGATGTTGTCCAAAAATACAAATGTTAATCAGCGTTTTTTGAGCACACCTCAACTCATTAGTGTTGCAATTTGCGTATTTTTGATGTTGTTAATGTTTTATTTTTCCGTTTAATGAACATAAAGTTCACATGCGTATTTTTGATGTTTGATGTTTTATTTTTTTCAGTTTAATGAACATAAAGTTCACATGGACAAAGATACTATAATCCATATTGTTAAGGCTAGAAGTTCGAAGTTTGTGTGTACGGTGTACAAGTTATTCGGACAAACAGATAATAAGTCTGAAATACATGCTGATAATGACACTCCTAATGAAAATTTAAGAATGACTGGTTCAAACAGACGGAACAGATCGAGAACGAGATGAACTAATACTATTTTAATTTAATGTGATTACCAAGAATTCCCGAACTTATAGGTACATTATCTCCTCTTACCACAGACATGTGAACAGTAGTGTTGTCCAATTAGAGGCTGTGACACAGACACACTCAGATCAAACATGGTGACCTCCAAGGAAACATTGATATTGAAAGAACCTTGTACTTTGCTACTCGATTATCACATGTAAACAGTTTAGCTAAAAAGCGTGGGACTTGGTTAGGAATGATATTTTTGTATTGAGGAATCTTAGAGATCCCCAGCTAGATCAGTAGACAATCAAAATCATTGTCGAAATATGCGGGGTACGACGTGAAGGGCATGATAAGCAGTAGAGTATTGAAGATGGGCAATGACTGGGCAAGGTGACTAGATCCTGATTTACCTGTGATCGATAAGCCCCACTTTCTATTTCACCTTGTCATTGTAATATCAAGATGAAGGATCTAAGACAATGCTGCGTCCAATACGATTCTTTCTACACTGGATTCTTATAGAAACCATCTTCAAACCCAAGTTGGAGAGAATGTGTCAAACAATAATTCACCAAGTAATGTTCTATGGAAAATACTATTATCTATAGCATCTGATGTCAAAGTGCATCTCGCCATCCTTGACTGGAATAGTTGTTATAATTGACATTTAGACATATTGATGTTTTAAAAGTCTGGATAGCCCCAGGTCTCTGATCTCTTTATCATTGTCAGCATCAACCAATTTGTATAAATTGTTCTCTTAGGAACATAGCTTCATTGATGCCGTTGTCCTTATACCATAGGAATCTCAAAAAATTTTAATCGTTCTCATGTACTTCAAAATTAAAAAAACCCATTTGCTCTATATATCACCAGATATGGCTATTTTCTCTTTCCTAAATATAAGCAATATTGCTGCCAAATTATTAGTTAAGTCGGGGCCCTTCAATATTCCAATATCCAACTTCTACCAATACAGTGTTGGCACAGGATTTTCCTGAAAATCCATTACAAATCTGAGTGCATTTATTATAAACTTTTCCCTTGATAGGGGTGTTTCCCAGTCATGATTTCCTCTGGGTTTCTTATCGTTGTCAGGGACATTCTTACAATTCTGCATTAGATGTTGTCCTGATAAGCACGGATAACAATGTCCTTTGGATATAATGTCCTTTTTCTCACACCAACTTTTACCTTTAAATACGTCATAGTCCTTTAAGACATGTCCACAACCCTTACCACACAGAGGACAATCACACCTGTCATTATTTGCTGAAGGGTGAATTGTTGTAGATCCACTAATCTCAGTTTTCGTTGCTGTAAATGAAGGTCTGTTATTAAAATATTTGTGTTTAACCTTTTTGCTTTTCTCCAGGGCCTGGGGGTTGGGATGGCCTAGTGGTCTAGAGTGCCGCGCTTCGACCTCTAGCTGGCTGGTCACCTCTGGCTTGCAGCTGTGGTTTCGAGCCCTGGTGTATGTGGCATGGAGATAGGGGCGCCTTCTCAACCTCGTGGGTTTCCTCTGGGCACTCCGGTTTCCTCCCACTGCTAAAGACCCCTAGCTCAAGCGAATTATTGAAATGAAATGAAACCATATGTTAGTCCCAAAATGACCTGGTTTGTGTCGAGTGGAAGTTAAACCCCATTTCTCTCTCTCTCTCCAGGGCCTATTTAGAAAAATTAAAATTATCATCATATATAAAGAATCATTGAACCTAATATTTATGTCACAAATACATTTAAAGCAGGAATTTCATATTTTCGAAGAAGGTCTTGATGATTTTGATCAAATTAATGATCCTGCACCTGACTTTGTTTGTCTACTTTCTTGCCATCTTCATAACTGGTATCATTGCCATTACTATCTATAGGCCTACATCCATCCTGTCTCGAAGTTTATTCAAGATGGCTTGATAATTGTTTGTTACAGTTTCTTTGGTTCTATAGAGAGTGCCATGAGTTCTAAAAGTGTGGTGGGGCCTTCATCATCAAGTTTCTTCAGAAATGTGACATATTCTTGTGATATTTCATCAAATTTGCTAAACATATTTTTCACGGTTGTCCATTTTTCTTTTAATTGTTCATGATTATGTTCCTTTGTATTTGTAAGGCGAATTTGTTGAATTGCCTAAATTCCAGCTGTGTTAAATTCCACAGAAACAATTCTTGGTTTTCTTCACTTTCCATGATGTCATTTGTGGTTACTATCTAGGTTTTTTACTGTAATGTTTCCATTCCACAAGTCCAAAATAAAAAGATCCAAATCCAGTAACATAATGGTTTATTTGTTCTTAAAGGGCTAATCCCGATAATCGTTTGAATAATATAACTGCTTAATTTTGTGTTAAAATCCCCTACCAAAGGGCCGAGCAACTAACTCAGTAATTGTGATACGTTTTCAAACAACTTAAACACGTAGTCTTCTTCTGGAAATTAAGACCGGTGCCCCAAGCTGTATTATGTGGTGTCTACGTAAAACCAGCTAGGCTTTCTTTTGAATAAAAATAATGTGTAGGTGAAATATACCTTTCGCTATTAAGTACAGCACACGGGTCATTCACTATATAGACCTTTCAAGGAATGGGAATCGATTATCAGGTCACCAACGAAGAAATTAACCCGAAATCTTAAAACGGTTACGTGTCCGGATAAGCAGTTTTGACGTTCACGTCCAAACGACTCAATATTTTGAGCTGAAATTTTGAGACAAGGTTACTTCACCATTCTCCTACATTTTGGCGTATAAATTTCGTATGTACTCGGACTTTCATTTTTGAGACCCTGTTTAAATCGGGACTGTCCCTTTAATCACTACAGACTCCTTGACAAATACGGTGTATATTGCCATGTCATGAAAGGTAAAAACCCTGTGGATTGTCTATGTCCTGAAATTCTTCCCCACATGGTTTCAAACTCCAACCCATAATAATCCAAATTAAAGGAAGTTACACAAGAAACAAAACAAAAATGAAAGTAGAGAATAAGGCAATACCGACAAAGGGAGATAACTATTTAGATACCAAGTCATTTATACTATTTCGGACTACTATTGTACTATAGTTTCATTACAATCACGTTTTCTTTCTTCAACTACATCATGTATAACGTTTGATGTTATCGGATTAGATTGAATAATACTATCTTAATGAATTTTTATACCAGTCTCAAGTCTGGTGTGAAATAATATCTGGAATGGATGCTCTACTTAATTAGTGTATCAGCTTTGATTAATAATTTTCCAGGGAGGTAACTCAAAATCTAAATCATAACATTGAAGTTTAAATACAGTGTCTAAAGGCTTGTGGTCTGTTTCTACTAACAGTATCCAATCATATAAAAATCGATGGAATCTTGTGCATCCAAAAACAATACTTAAAAGCTCCTTTTCAATTTGTTGATATCTGTTCTCAGCATCTCCCAATGACCTAGAAGCATTGGCAATCAGTTTCCATTTATCATGTATCTTTTGTTGTTAACAACATCCTAACCCTTGAATAGAGGCATCACATGAATGTTTAATTGGTTTAGTTAAATCAAAATGTTGCAAAACTGGTTCATTAATCAAAGTATTTTTGACTTTATTAAGACAGTTTTCATGTACTTTAGACCATTCAGACACTGTCTCCTTCGGTTACCTTCCTTAAAGATTCAATGATACTTGATAAATTTGGTACGTGGGTCCCTAAATAATTAACCATACCAAGTATTATTTGTAAATCTTTCTTACATTTGGGGAAAGGTAATTCTTTTATAGATGCAATCTACTTACTATCAGGCTGAATTCCTTGTTTCGATATTGCATCACCAAGATCAGTTAAAATTAAGATTTTCAGCTCTTTATGAAGTGTACTATCATGATCTTCTTTATTGAGCATATCATCAAATATTGTCACTAAATTTGGTATATCTTCAAAATGCTGACTAACAAATTTATGAAAAATCAGTAGAACCTTGCCAATCTTTAATATCACCTGGTTGTTTATACTTTAAAATGAACCAGTTCTTGTGTTTAGGCGTAGATTTAATTTACCAGCTCTATAATTTGACCATTGCTCTACTTGATTCTCAATTGTCTAGTACGCTGTGTACATCTTGATGCCTATCATTCTGTCTATTAACAATTTCTTCATCTTCATCAATTTGTAGACCGTTAAAATCATTCATAGGTTGTCTATCTTCATCATTTTGTTGACCAGTAACATTATCTGTAGTATCATCATCTTCAAATGAAAACTACCGGTCTCCTAGTCTTAGTTTTCTCAGTATTTTGTCGCATCTTTCCCCAATCTTCAACATATTTTCTTAATCCATTTCTTCTCTCGTCTTTGCTTCGTGTACCAAAAGGTATTGGGATGTGTTAAATGCTAATTTTGTGGTGTAAACGTTGGTATTTTTTCATCCCTGCCTTTCCTCAATCTGGAAGAATTTACCCTTAAACTTGCACCTCCATGACGAACAAAGATAGCTACCCAATCTTGTCCAATTACACATCCATATCCGTTCCATTCGTTGTCCCCTGAAACGTAATTCCCCCTATAGGGTCTAATAAAACTGAAATAAAACCTCGTCTGGCGGCATGTAAGATGATCACTCATGAATTGTGTCATTGGTTTTCCTGATCCTAATAGAGCTGGCGGTTCATCTATACAGATGGCAAATTTGGATTTTTGCAAATACTATCTGATATGAGCTGTAACCATAGACATTGTGCATACAATTTTTTTTATCAGAAATGGACCAAGATAATGCTGTCTCCCAGGATAATGACGTATCCCCTCTTATTTTCATCAAAGTTTTTGTTCAAGTGACACTGTTTCTCTCCAAAACACCGTTCGATCATTGCGAGTAGGCAGCAGTACACTTTGCAGTCATATTTAATAGTCTCGCTGTATTACGAAAAGTTTCGTTGTTCAATAAACACCAATTGATAGAACTCCATATATGCTATCCCAATGCTGCATGAATAATTTCACCATCACCAAATTTGAACGATGTATTTAAACCTGACCAATGTATTTACTACCAAGTGTCTTAAGGTATTGTGCAACGTACATGCAGCATCTATTGTCTATAATAGCAGAATTACCCGCTTCACATATCAAAATTTTACTGGGAGTCAGATCGGTATCTGGACCGGTATATAATGTGATGTGGGCGTTTTCTTCTGCTGTATCTGGATTATCAGTATTGTTGATGTGTTGTATTCGAGTAGGGCATACATTCATCCAGTGATTACAAGAATCTCAAATTCTGCATCTCAAAACGGCTACACTAATCATCGGATTCAGCTGTCAGCAGATGATTTAAATCTGTAGCTAGGCCTATATCTTGATATTTGAATCTATTACTATTGGCTCCAAATGCAGACTGTTAGATGGACATCTGGGAATGGGTTTTCTTGTTTGAAATTTGATGTACCAGTACTATCACCAAATATTCAATTTAAAGGCGATTTCACCTCCTCAAACTGGATTTTAGGACATTCTGTTAAGGCGAGTTGTCTTTCCCTTTTTGATAAATTGGTACTGTCAAGAAGCGTCAAGCCTAAAACAGCCTGTGGCAATGTCATATCAAACTGCTTCATTTGTGTGTACTTTTGCTCAAATTTCATGATATAATCAGACATTGATTCTTCTTTTCTTTTAAACTGATCATATGGTGTGTATTCTGAATAGATTTTGTTAATCCTGTTTCTGAAATACTTTATCCAGCTCTGGCAATAAAATTTGACCACCATTATCTGTATTCAGGTCTGCAGCAGGAACATCCTGTGCTTTCTGTCTAACGTTTCCCCCGACTTCTAGAGATAAAGCAATGGGTATAACTCTCTTCTCTTTGTCAAGGCCTGTTAAAATTTCCCACATCATGGCAATCCCACCCTCTCATTGCTCTAAGTCTTTCCTTTCTTATCATCCACAAAAATACATTATGTGGACTATATTTCCAGGTTTCTCAACCTGCTGGCGGATTATTGGGTCAGTCTACTGCGACTGAATGAACAGGATTTCGTCACATCACATTTTGTAATGATATTTAAACAAGTGTGTTTTTAAATCCGACTTACATTTTACAAAGTTTGAACTTTCTCTAATTGTATTTGTTAGCTTATTCCTCATATGGGCACCATTTATAGAGAAAGATAATTTGCCTCTGAATCTCTTGTAAGCAAAAGAGAAAGTAAAAGAAATGGGGTTTAACGTTCACTCCTCTTGTAAGCAGGGAAAGATAATAATGAAGTTTGATACCGGAAATGGTATTCCCCACCGGGAGTCAATCGCTTTAAGTGTATCATAGATGGGATCGGCATGATGACGATTATGTGAATGGACTTTAGATCATGAAAATCCAACCATTATTGGCGGAGAAAGCGAACAATCCTACATACGACTGTTGAGTAACCACTGCACACCCATTGTTGAGCGGCTTGCTGCACAATGCACACGGATCCATATCGTTATTCGAAATAATAAAGGTGCCTTTTATCTGAAAACCTCTGAATAAAATTTGTGAACGAATGCCATAGTGGTTCATTCAATTATTCAGTTTTAGCAGAATGTTTTTTTTTTAAAGGACTGCTATTTGTTTCTTGTTTAAAATGTCTTTACTTGTTGTTTGAATAAAACTATTTAAGATTTAGTATGGATTTTTTTTGTGTAAAATAAACACAGCAGTGATAAATAGTTGAGTTTTGAGGATACAGTCTTTAAAATAACAAGTCCAGTCGGCAAACTAGGTCATTTCGGTACTAACATATATATGGTTTTATTTTAATAATTTGATTGCACAGTGGGAGGAAACCGTAGGACCCGGAGAAAACCTACGAGGTTGGACAGGCGACCCTACTCCTTGTCAGGTACTCAGGTACAACCGGGGATTCAAAGCCACACCAGTTGACTCAATGACAGGCTTTATGATACAGCATGCACGTGCTAACCATTCGGTCATCCAACGTCCCAGTTTAATTAATAAAACAAAAATCAAAACATCAACAACTGAGAATGTCCCAGCTTGGAAAAAAGGCACATCAATTAAATTTCATAAACGATAAAAATGGCGGTAGTCTGAAGGAGCCACGTAGAAAGATGGAATTTCAATTCTTTGTTTATACTGAACGAAATTGAACCTTTTTTGGACTGATATTCCATTTTGGATTCATGCGTGAACTTTTGATCGTACGGTCAGTAAATGAACCAAGTGACGTATACACTTGTACTGCGATTAGGATCCCTTGTCCCACTTTGTGGGTTTTTGCCCGGTCCTCCAATTTCCTCCCACTGCTAAAGACCCCTACGAGGATGCGCATTATTGAAAAACCTGTAACACTGAAACAAATGTTAGTCCCGAAATGACCTAATTCTTGTCGAGTAAATGTTAATCTCCTCTCTCTCTCTCTCTCTCGTATGCTCGTCTTCATTAGTCTAGTCCGAACAGAACAGTAGAAGGTTAAGAATGTATTGTTATGTACATATATATATTGACTTGTTTTACTTTTAGATTGCTTGACAACGACTAGGGAAGCCTAGTCGAAACGTCGCCCAGTAATAAGCAGTAGTGGTATTCCATAGGGCCTCCGACCAAGGGAATTCCCAAGTGCCGGATTAACAAGATCTATGGGCCCTCCGACCAAGTGAATTCCCAAGTACAGGATTAACCTATAGGCTTGGCAACAACAAGATCTAGAGGGCCTCTGGCCTAGATGTTTACTATTTTATACATAATTTTTCGAAAACGCGCTGTTATCTGAAACATCTGTTATCTTCCTCTGCCTTTCTCAATTATGTTTAATAGACACTGTCATTGTCCTTTAAAACATGGTCTTAAAATTTGCTGTCAAAAGAATAGGTTCCGTTCTCCCTGTGTCATAATAAAATCAATTTGAACAGGAGATCAAGCTGATTGATGTTTAATATCATCATTTGGAGAGAAACAAACCAACGTAGTTCTTGCAGTAAAAACCTCATAGTTAGACCCGTGGATTAATTACAAATCAACTGTTCGTGTGATTACACTATAAACCTCAGAATGACTCGTTCGGCAGCCATTTCTGTCCAAACGAGGTAAAAAAAATGACTCGTTGTCTGGAGTTCCGAAACGAGGTTTTTTAAATTGCCCTGTTTTTGGTACGAGGTATTTTGTTCAGAACGAGGCTTGGTAAAAATGCCTCGATTACTAAACGTGTTTTTTTCAAGATAGTTATTAGCGGTATTTGCTATCGACAATACATCTCGTCATTTAAAACGGTTTAAAATCTTATAATGATTCCTTTCTTTAAATATATCGTGGACGGCCCCGTTAACAGCAAATCGTGCGGGAAATATTAAAATATTGAGACGTTCATTGTCTATATAGTTATTATAACAAACAGTTCTCTGTCTATACACAAATACTAAAGAATGTTAATCACAAAAACTTGACTAATTATAGATCAGTCGATGTTAAAACTGATCTAAATGAAATGTAACACAATATTGTTTTATGAACAACAAGAAATGAAATTTGCTGAACTGTAGGATTTCCTATTGATCTATACCAGCCATAGTTGTTTGAATTTGGTCTCACCCATTTTCCGCCCCTATTTATAAACTGGACGGATTCACATTAAATCCTCTACTTAAATGTCAGTTTTTAACATTTTTGTTTGTTCAGTATATGTCTTGTCTTTGATGCATGCCAGGAAGAATTAATACCTTTGGGGACGTAAATAATAGCACCATATTCACACAGGGGTATTCCGGTACCTGTTTTATCATTGTGTATAGTTGATAAACCACACCTTCGGAATTATTGAGGTTTGATCACCGGCGGTTTGATATTATACATCAGTCTCAATGCCTTTATTATTTTGTCCAGGGGAGGTAACTGTATCACAAGATGGTGGTCGGTCTGAATATTCATTTGAAGATAGTGATGTGTTATCTTCTTGTAAGTGATATGGTTGAAGAATAAAACCATTTGGTGGAGGATAACCAACCTCGGACTGCATCTTACTTGTTTCAACAGTATCTGGAAGAGAAAAGGTCCACTACACAGGATCTGGAAATTATTTGATAAAATGAAATTAAACGAAATGTGGTTTAACGTCCTACCGTTCTGATCCTAACCTGGCCAGGAGTTCACAAAGCATTCTCAGAATTAAGTTGAGAATTTACTCAAAATTGTTCACCTTATTGTAACTAAACTATAACCCGTTATTAAACTATTGTTATTATAATGTATCAAATACATCAATAAGAAACTATGTGCAAAGTTTTGTGTTTCTGGATCAAAGATATTTCTTATAAAGAGCGATTGAAAGTTGAGTAAATTCTTAACTTAAAGGGACAATCCCGATAAGAACAGAGTCTCAAAAATTAAAGTCCGAGTATTTATGAAATTTATGGACCAAAATATTTTTTCATTGGGTGACCTGATAATCGATTAATGTTTCTTGAGAGATCTATACAGTGAATGACCCATGTCCTGTACTTGATAACAAAAGGTAAATTTCACCTACATATTATTTTTATAGAAAAAAAGTCTGGTTTTATCCAGATACTGTATAATAAAACTTTCTCCATTTCCAGATGAAGACTGTCAGGTTTAAGTTATTTACAAGCGTATCACAAATATCGGGTTAGTAGGTGGGCCTTAGGTTATGGATTTTAACACAAAATTAAGCAGTTTTATTCCCCAAAAAGTTATCGGGATTGGCACTTTAAGTCTGAGAATGCTTTGTGAACTTGGGGCCAGGGCTAATAAAGACGGGCATACGCCAAACTGTGTGCTTTGAGGGAAATTTTGCCCGGCCTACTCTTATAGCGAATTCCAAAATTTGATCAAATGTGGTGAATTCCGTTTTAACATGGATAGAATAATGATATTTGACCGAATGCTGTGAATCCAGTTTCAACATGCATAGATCATTACATAGATCATTACAATCCTTGGGTAAGGGTAAGGTAAGGGTTAGGCGTAGTATTCCCTCAAATTCTCATTTATAGAAAGCGGCCATTTTGTTCTCCGGAAACATCCGAACCGGCCTACAATTAGCATCTCCCCATTACGATAGATCATTACAATCCTAGTGTAGTAAAGACAAGCAAAACGAAATTTTAAAAACTATAAAAACGAAACGAAATAGGATCTGTGTTTTAATCCACAAACTGTGTTAATGAAGTCGGACATGCGCCACCCAGAGTGCTATGGGGGACATTGTGTTCGGATAGCGATGTGATGGCTTACTCTTGTATCGAATTCCAACTGTAAAGGGTTGTTTTTCCTGCACACCAATAGGTACACGCTTTCTCGGTCAGCGAATTCCGTCACTTCCAAGCTAGCGTCTTACACACCGAGTCATCGTGGCCTTCGGGCAAGCGAGCCAGCGTCTTACACACAAAGTCACCGCGACTCTACACATGTAAGTGTTATTAAATACTTACTAAAAACTACTGTCGTGTTCGGAGTTGTAACATCCCGATCGTTGGCAGTTTTTCGCCTACAGCAACAGCAGACAATTATAACAATGGCCACTACGATAATGACTACGGCTGCCACTACACTTACAATGATGATGATACCAATATTAGAGTTGTAACTGAAAAACATTTTTATTTTACACAATAACATTGAATTTGGTGTCAGACTAGTAATTCTCTACCGATTGACTTCAATGAAAAATTCATGATATTGTTTTAAACCTTCCGGTGTTATAAATCTTTACAACACCAAAGAGAGGGAGAGAGAGAGAGAGAAATGGGGTTTAACGTCCACTCAACACAAACTAGGTCATTTCGTGACTAACATATGGTTTAATTTTATTTCAATAATTCGCTTGCGCGTAGGTGTCTTTAGCAGTGGGAGGAAACCGGAGTGCCCGGAGGAAACCCACGAGGTTGAGAAGGCGCCCCTATCTCCATGCCACATACGCTCACACCAGGGCTCGAAACCACAGCCGCAAGCCAGAGGTGACCGGCCAGCTAGAGGTCGAAGCGCGGCAATCTCGTCCACTAGACCATCCCAACCCCCCCACAACACCAAGGAACCTAACATGGCCAAATTATCTGGTAAACATATTGAAAGGGAGTTAACCGTCTTGAGTTTTTGCCTGGCGTGGTCAAATGGAATCTTCAGGCAGTGACGTCATCACTATATTTCCCCGATTCTATTTCACTCAAATCACGAATATTCACCAAAACCGAGCAGACATAATGGCAAAACAAACACCCATTTACGATTCTAGGCTCTCACACTTTCAATCTAATACCCTGGCTCACACTCATTCTCACATTCAAACTCACACTCAGACTCACTTTCACTTTCACTCTCGTTCTCACCCACACTCTCACTCTAGCGCCCACTCTCACATATCAGTATCACACTCACTCACTCACCCCCACTCGCACATATCCTCACATCCATTTATTGACTAACTTTCTTAATTAACTTTACGTATCTTCTTATATTAAAATATTCATATTGATTTACTTTACGTATCGTCTTATATTAATATATTGTGCCAGTATTAGTTCTTTAATCCGGTTCTTGATGTGATGACAACACTGGTATATCTTCTAATAATACTTTTATTCTGCTTCTTACAATATTAGGTACAAACATCGTAGTGTAAACGACCGTAGAACTAACTATATGGGGGGAGTCATGACTTAATTAGCTGAGTCATGACTTAAGAAGCTGTCGTCTCGTCTCGTCTCGTGCCAAGGCGCCCATGGCCTTCGCGCAGTCCTGGCCGGACCTAACTCCTAGCCCTGACTGGACCTCACTGATGATTCGTTTCTGTTCTGAGTTTATAAAAGTATTCAAGGCAAAGGAGCGCATTAGACACCGGTCTAATGTATCATGCATCATATCAGGTTTAACATTCAGTATAGTTTATCAGACAAAGAAAGTTAGATAAGCCATGCCAACAACAAGTTAAAGTTACACACTGACATAAGGAATGCTACCAAGAACACCAGGGGTGTCGATATCAACTGTCAAGATGACATGACGCGTCTCTAGCATCTGTATTTAACATATATTGCGAATAGATTTCATTAGGGTATTCAATAATATATCATCGATTGTGTAATAATATCCATTGTTTAATTTGAGTAAAAACTTTCAAACTATCATGTTACCTGTTTGTACAGCATACGTCAAAATATGTGGCGTCACTTCCGGTAAGACAGCAGCCATAGGGACAATACTTCGACCTTGAACTTGTGGTCCCATCATTATAATCACAGTAAAAGGCTACACCGACTTGAAATAAAAACAAATTTGAGGGTAATCTACATAATGAAACCTTTGAAACCGTATATAAATATACAACGAGTATAAGTTGTACCTTGCCTGGTCCTCCGTATTGCACCACTGACAAGGGTGGGCCAAGTCAGAATAATCCCAATGAACTTTCACGGCCAATTCAGGGATCGAACACAGGACCTCCAAATTGATGAGCCAGCATCTTACTCACATGACCACCATTGCCACAGATCTAGAAAGCCAGTTGTCTTAATTAATTCACACCGGTGGTTCGGAACGTTTGGGAGCATGGACCATACACACACACCCACCCTCCCCTACCAAGCACTATTCATCTTGTTATTGCTCTTGTTGGTGTCCGCAGGGGGGGCGGGGGGGGGGGCGCTCTTCATGCATGTTCCTTGGACAATCCCCCATCGATTGACGAACTTGGAATGTTGCTGCATAGTACCATCTAATTATAGAAACAAGATCAATCTAAAATAACGGACATACAGTGCCGGACTGGTTGGGCTAAGGCCCACCTGTCAGGTCATTGACCAAGGCCCACACAAGTACGCGCCGAAGACGCGTCACGAGCACTCAGAAGGCACGTAAGCGCCTGCGGGGGTTCAGGGGGGCGGGGGTCACACCCACTGGAAAATTTTGTAAATTGACAACGGCAGACGGCAATTTTTTAAGATTGCCTGATACAATTAGATAACAGAATCCCTAAGAGCACTATCATTAGATGAATTTAAGAGGTCTCTTTTCTTTATCTTTTTATAGGTTTAGGCCCACTTTTTTTTTATCACGGACAGGTGGATAGGTGGGCCCATTCCGGCACTGCGGTTAGACGATACACAGACAGATCATAATGTAGGGTAGACGATACACAGATACACAGATAGGTCGTAATATAGGGTAGACGATACACAGACAAACCGTAATTTAGGATAGACGATACACATAATGTAACGTAGGTTAAACGATACACAGATAGACCTTAATGTAGGATGGACGATACACAGATCGTAACATGGGATACATGATGCACAGATCGTAACGTAGGGTAGCGATACACGGGCAGATCGTAACGTAGGATAGACGATACCCAGACCGATCGCAACGTTGGGTAGGCGTAACGTAAAGTAGACAATACACAGATCGTAACGTAGGGTGGACGATACACAGGTCGTAACGTGGGGTAGACGATATACAGACAGATCGTAACATAGGGTAGACAATACACAGTCAGATCGTAACGTAAAGTAGACAATACACAGATCGCAACGTAGGGTAGACGATACACAGGTCGTAACGTAGGGTGGACGATAAGCAGACAGGTTCCTAAACTTGAGGTAGACAATACACAGATGAACTTTATCAGGGGCGGATCCAGAGGGGGGTTTGGGGGGGTCTACCCCCCCCCCCGCCTGCTCAGCTACATAAAAAAGATAATGACTTGCATCAATGAAATTACATCACAAAGTGATCCTACATCAGTATAAAAATGATTTCTCTGTTTAAAAAGCTCAATCTGTATGTATGCCTACGTAATTTAGAGACGATGATGGCAGATATCCGTAAAAGAAACCTGGCAAACCCCCTCCTGCAAAAATTCCTGGATCCGGCCCTGATTATAAGGTATATGTCGGAATACATCAGTATATGCGCCCCAGTGTTCTCATATTTGTATGTAAACTTTGTATCATTGTGAACCAACTACCCGGCCCCGTGTTCACAAAGCATTCTTAGACTTGAAGGGACAATAACATTCTTGCTGGCTTGGTAGCTCCAGAAAATAAATAATACCCTTATTCTAAGTACTTGATGTTTAAGTGTCCTACCTGTTGTGTAAATTATCCATTACAACCTATTTTACTTGTCCAGAGGGTTCCAAAATATTTTAAAATCCAAGTCACATTTGAAAAGGTTTACGTTAGACTTTTCAAATCAATTGGTTGAATTTTTCCAATTTTTTAAATTAGGTGTGTTAAGATGAAATTTATATCATCATTTAATTGGAATATTCTAAAATAATACGATTTGTTGACCAGAATGAAGATTGGGACATATTTTTCAGTTACAACAAGAGTGTTATTGGGGCTTTAAGTTAAGAATTTGCTCAAAATTGTTCGCCTAATTTTAACTAGAATATAGTCTTTCGTAAAACTGTTGTTGATGTAATGTATCACATACTCCAATAAGAAACTATATGCAACGTTTTGTCTTTCTGGATCAAAGATATTTCTCATAAACAATGATTGAAAGTTGAGTAAATTCTCAACTTAAGTCTGAGAATGCTTTGTAAACTTGGGGCCAGGTCTAACTATAGTAAACCTGATGCATTTTACGTCTTGTACATGATGTATAACGCCTACCATAGTCAATACAATACGTATACGTCTAATGAATCTACCCAGTCTAACTTGAGTAAATGTGAAACTTTACCTTGTATACACGACCATAAACAGAACAGGTAGAACGTTATATTGATCGCCGCAGCCATTACGAACTATCGATTACATATGTTATTGTTAACACGCTAAAACTAGAATTAAATAATACGAATTTAATCGTTACAAAATGAATACATCGTTGTATTCAATAAGACGTACTATAATCCGCCCAGTCGACGACATGTTGTTATAACACCTTTATTTAAATATTGTATGCATATAATACACTGTGCACGTTGACCGACGTCACGTGATCTGTTATTCAATAATATGCGTGTCATGTGATACGCACTGATTCACTAATACGCATACTTTTGTCATATTTGTTTACGTAACTGAGAACATAGTCAACGGTCATACGTTGACATTTCAAACGTGGAAATTGACCTTAAATAATAATAATACATATATATGTAAAGCGCCAACTCATCTACAAATGTATGCTCTAGGCGCTTATTTTGTACTCTATGGTCACTCTTTACACACATCTGGATCTACTCTAGCTAAATTGCATTGGTAAATAGATGAGTTTTGGTTTCAAACATTCAAGTGATGGAGCTGATTTAAACTAGTTATCGGTATTTGAAAACAAAATCAAATACATTGAGAATATTTAAAGACCACATCAAATGATTCACAAAATTTTTACGTACGGGTACTCAATAGTTACAAAATCCATTTTACGGCAAGATCTAACTAATTAATGAAAACAGGGCCCTGTTTCACGAAATTTTAACTTAAAATAAAATCCAATTTTAGTAGATACTTCAATTTTGATTGGCTAAGCACTAAAATCAATCTAATATTGTTACAAATTACATTGTAAATATCATACTGCATATCTCTTAAATTAAGAGATTGTAAATATCATACATTGTAAATATCATACTGCATATCTCTTAAATTAAGAGTCTTAATACACAGTAAATAAAATTACTGGGACTTAGCAATTATTGTTGAGCAATTCAACATTTGAGTATTATCCAATCAAATTACTAAAATTGGGATCTTATCTTAGTTAAAATTTCGTGAAATAGGCCCCAGAACGACCGTACAATATAAAACAAATTCTAAATTGGATCTTGAATTAAAATGAATTATAAAACAAATTATTCCGTAGTCAATTGTTTTATTTAATTAGGGGGATTAAGGAATCAGTCAGGCGTTAAGGAATACACACGCCGGCTGTATTAAGGAATAAACATTCCGAATATGAATTCGGTCACTGTGACGTCACTGGCGTCTAAGGGGATTAAGAATGCTTTCGATATTGGCAAAGTCGTTTTTACGGAAATTCTATTTTTACGACTTTGAGTGAAGATAACTGAATTAATTTTAGTCGGATTGATGTGAATTTGCCGAAAAGTAGATACAATAACCATGGAGTATACAGGACTATTTTATGTGCTCTTTAATATATCTGTGCAGATATAAAACGTAACAGCTGTTGTGGTGTAATATCGGAGCCGCAGTGGGGTAGTGAGTAACCTGGAGTTCCGGTGTTCGATCACGATGATGACCGATGAAAGTTTTAGCGGGTTTTCCCCTGGTCAGTCGTGCGCACATAAAATAATCCTTGGTAGATGGAATTCGATATGCAACTTGCCATAATCAAGTACAACCTGCCGGCATATATCAACAATATAATGAGAATAAATTTAAATTGTTTGTATTTTATTTAAGTAATTTCTTAATAAAGAGAACATGTCTTCATTGAGTCACATGATAAAGTTGTATAAATGAATGAATACATGAATGAATGATTAAATGAATGAATGATTAAATGAATGAATGAATAAATGTATGTATGAATAAATGAATGAATACATGAATGAATGATTAAATGAATGAATGAATGAATGAATGAATGAATGAATAAATGAATAAATGAATGAATGAATGAATGAATGAATTAATGAACTGTGGTTTGACGTCCTAGAACTAGAATTGAAAAAGAGTCTGTGGTTCTCAGGCTGAATTTAAAACAAAAGAGCGATAAAAGGCAACCGATGTTCGTGACAATCACATTATAAAGTATTACCATCAGCAGATAGGGTTTGGGGTAGTTGTATCATAAGGTCTGTCAAGTGACGTTGTTTCGATTCCCCGCGTATTCCCGTCAGCAGATAGTGTTGGTGTAGTTGTGTATTATAAGGTCTATCAAGTGGCGTTGTTTTAATAATAATAATGATCTTTATTCACGAAAACCATCAGGTTACAAGAATTCATTAAATTTCATTTTACATTTTCATTATATTCATACATTCATTTCACTTCAAACAATTTAGATTTAACATCAATTAGTAGTATCTTATAATAATATATACATACACATTTTATTAAACATCAGTCTATTTCTTAACAGTATTTAAATTTGTGGGACCGAGAAAAATGACAATATATTTTCAATGAATTTACATAATTTTAGTAGTTCGTTACCCTTAACATGCAATAACTCATTCATTTTACGTGTGTATGGAAATTGGAAATGATATCTCTTTACATATTGAGACCTGTAATCCTCAAAAAATGGACACTCTAACAGATAATGGAATTCGTCTCCTATACTATTTAGTCTACAAAGATGACATTTCCTTTCCTGTCTTGGTATATTGGTATACGATAGAGTCTCGATAGGCAATCTATGACTTCTACATCGCAATTTCGAGAGATACTTACGAAATTTGGGGGGTAGATTTAACATGTAGTCTTCTAATTTAAACTGTTTCTTAAATATTCTATAATTGATACATTTACTGCTTTCTGATATTTTTGTATTCCAGTTTTGCACAAACTCATCTTTTAGTTTTTCTAATAACGTTTGCTTTAACCATTTGCGATTGACATTTTGACCATGCTGGTGCCATATATAAGAAAGACCAGCATTATCTAGGATCGATTTAACGTTATTGATCCAACTAAAATTATTATATACAGTACTGATAAACAACATAATGATATATGTAAACTTGTTAGGGGTTCCAGTGATAATTTTATGCCAGTATAAAACCATTTTACACTTTACGTAAATATCGATCGGGAAGACCCCGAGTTCGCCATATACCATTACATTAGGAGTAGTATTTTTTACGCCTAATAATATTTTACAAAATTTCAATTGTAATCTCTGTAATAAAGTTATATCTCCATTACCCCACACCTCGCTTCCATACAATAATATTGGGGTTATTAATTTATCAAATAGTTGGAGTTGTGTATCTATGTCTAAGTGTAATTTATTTGCTTTCTTCAACAGTGAAAACATGGCGCTACTAGCTTTTGTATATAGTGACTTGATGGCTTTGCATAACTTTCCGTTATAATTGAATTTAATACTAAGATAATCATAATCATCGACAACATCTAATATAGAATTACCATATTTAATGATGGGCCTTTTCCTTATTTTACCTCTTGAAAACACCATAACCTTTGTCTTAGAGGTATTAACTTCAAGATTCCACTTGGAACAATAATCGTACATGGCATTCGCAGCATCTTGAAGCTCCTCTTCAGACTCAGCAAGGATTATGGTGTCGTCTGCATAAAGAAGAACAAATAAATCTACCAATACATCAAAGTCGTTATTCTTGTTTTAAGAGCCTTAATCCAGTATAATTTTTGGACAGAGATGATTCTAAGTCTTGGAGGTATATAGAAATGAGCAGAGGTGATAAATTTTCACCTTGACGAACACCTACCATACACTTAAAAGTTTCAGACAGTTTGTTATTTATCCTAACACTAGATTTAGCATGTTTATACATATTATAAATCAAAATGAATAGTTTACCATTGATTTTACAGTCTAAAACTTTATTCCATAGATGTAATCTAGGAACCATATCAAAAGCACGCCGATAGTCAAAGAAAATGGCATAAAGCCTGCGTTTCTTCAGCAAGTATATATCTACTATGTGTTTAAGGGTGAAAATATGATCGGTAGTGGAGAATTCTTTTCGAAAGCCTGCTTGCTCTGGACCAACTATGCGACATGATTCAATAAAGTTTGACAATCTCTCATTTATTACTGATGTAAATAATTTGCTCAGACAGCTTAGCAATGTTATTCCTCTATAATTATTCACATCTTGCTTATCTCCCTTATTTTTGTAAATTGGGCTAATAACCCCTGTTACCCATTCAGTTGGTATAATTCCTGTATCTAATATCAAATTAAATAACTTAACATAAAGACTAATGAAAGAAGCTTCGGTATATTTAATGTATTCATTTATGATAAAGTCAACACCATGTGCCTTATTATTTTTCAATTTGTGTATACACGATTTTATTTCTTTTTCTGTAAATGGAACATTTAAAGCACAATCAGAGTCCAGAAGAGCCTTTTCGAGTATCTGATTATTCGTCTTGTCGGGTATTTTATCGCCACTGTTTAAAGCGGCGAAATGTTTATAAAATTCGGAGAGTTCCAATGGATTATCATTGTTTGTATAATATTCACGATCCTGGTTTAAGATTCTCCAATATTCCTTAGTGTCAGTACGGTGTAATGATTTCGATATAAGAGTAGGCCCTAGCGCCGCTGCCAGGGCAAAATTTCCCTCATAGCACACTGTATGGCGTATGCCCGTCTTCCATTTGCCCAGGTTAGGTGCCAAAGAGTAGGACGTTAAATTTCATTTCATTTCATTTATGACGTATGCCAATCGTCAATCATCACACTGGTTCGCTAGCTTGGAGGTCGGGTGATCGATCCCTGCATTGGCCGAGATAGTTCATCCACATTTCCCCGGCGGGATTCTTCCTTGTCATTGTCTACTCGTTCGGACGGGACGAAAAACAGAGGTCCCGTGTACACATTGGCGTGCACGTAAACAAAGCCCAGCTTAACCGGAGTGGGGCCCTGGGTCTGACTAGAATCGCGGGGCCCCTAGTGCGACGAAATGATTATTCCATATCCTTTTGAATGACACGTATTTAACACACAATTAAACGATCTGTAATTGTAAGAATAATTACATATAATATCTAATTACATACGAAATTTATTCAGTTACGAATGTTATACAATGCGCGTGGCAAACTGTTATAACACGTGAAATCACCGGATTGAGTGGAACTTCAATGAGAAAGCTTGGGGATAGTCCTGTCTACGCCCTCGTGACGCTAGATCGATTACCGTGAAACTTTCTCTTTTTGCCATGAGCCGCGGGGCCCATGCCTAAGCTGAGCTTTGCACGTAAAAGATCCCTTGACAGTTGGAATTCGATATAAGAATAGGCCGTAGGACCTAGGACCGCCTTCAATATCCCAGTTTAGGAGCAGGGGCCTATTTCACGAAATTTTAACTAAGATAAGATCCCAATTCTAGTAATTTGATTGGATAATATTAGATTGATTTTAGTGCTTAGCCAATCAAAATTGAAGTATCTACTAAAATTGGATTTTATCTTAAGTTAAAATTTCGTGAAACAGGGCCCAGAACAGTAGGACGCTAAACCCCGTTTTATTTTATTTCATTATTCCAATCTTTATTAACTCAGTTCGTGCAGCAAGGTAGGAGTGTTAGGACGTTAAACCCCATTTCATTTATTCTTCTACATTATATATATATAACACCCATTATGATAACCACGACTATAACTATTGTTTTATATTAGTTTTTAATTATTAACACCTGATAACCAGGACTATAACCATTGTTTTATATTAGTTTATTAACACCTGATAACCACGACTATAACTATTGTTTTATATTAGTTTATTAACACCTGATAACCACGACTATAACTATTGTTTTATATTAGTTTATTAGCACCATGATAACCACGACTATAACTATTGTTTTATATTAGTTCATTATGAAAACCAAGACTATATGTTTTATATTAGTATATTAACACCTGATAACCAGGACAATAATCATTGCTTTATTAGTTTATTAGCACCATGATAACTCTTGTCTACGATATCACCTTAGGTGGAAGTGGACGTTAAACCCCACGAACGAACAAAATGATAACGCTAGAATTACAGTTTGTAGTATTAAGATAATTAGGAGATTAGATATTACTAGGAGCATAATTCAACATATCTCTAGATGGGAGGGGGGAGGGGGGCGGGGGGATACTTAATTAAATATTACCCTCTCACAACCTACTCAACACTAATACAACAACCACCACACTAACAATTTAACATTTCACTTTAACTTAATAATAAAACGAATTATCCAATGTATAGTCTCTCGGATGGGACGAAAAATCAGTCCCCGTGTAAATATTGTCGGAGATGAACAGTGGTACGTTAGGCCCCATTTCATTTTACTACAAGTAATGTATTCGGGTGGGTGGACGAATGATTAACGCGCACGCGTTGCATCATAAGGTCTGATATTGAGTCAAACGACGTGGTTACGATTTTCTCCGTGTGTATGTTACAAGGAGTGGGGGTCACCTGTCTGTCCAACTACGTGAGTTTTCTCCGGTTTCCCCCAATGCTAATGATCCATACACCATGAGAACTTGTGAAAAAAGTTGAACCATATGACCTAGTATATGTCAAACGGGCGTTAAACCTTCTTCACCCCCACCCCCTTCCTCACCCCCTTTGTTCAAAACAAAAGAAAAAAGTAACACCTAGCCTCGTTCTGGTTTAACCTTTCCTCCAATCCATATAGTTAACTATAATCAATTTCTAATCTCCTTATAGACCCCCACCCCACCCACCCAAATGTTCAAAACAATGTAATCTATCTCTGTATTCTACCAACACCAATAGTGAACTGTGTCCTGGTCTACAACACCAAGTTGTTCCAGGCTATAGTCGTTCTTGTTGTTGTTATAACTGTTGTAGATATATGTCTTTCTACCATCTCTATATCTTCCAATAACAATATCATCCATATCTCTATTCTTCTCTTGTATCAACTTGATTAAATCATTGACACTGTCTTTCTTACTGATAGTTATAATACCATGACCTCTATATCTATAAATACAGGTTAATATATTATATTATATTAATACATCACACTGTTTCTTGTATATTATTCAGGTCACGTGTAAATGTCAAGATTTCTTGTTACATGAAGTTTAAAATCATTGAAATTATCACCATGAACATAGTTACTTACAACTTCTATAATTTATTGTAACAAACCATCATTTGATAGAAGTTAAAATTCTACACTTACAGTTTGTTAAGTTTAAAAATCATCAAAATATATTTTATCTTGAACACATTTAATACTTACGCGTACGATAACTTTAGTGTTATGAACACATTTAGGCTACTTACCCCGTGGTAAAAAACTTCAGAGTAATAACATCACTCGTATCCCTGTTAAAACGTCTAGTATTAGTGTTGGTGTTTGTTGTAACTTCTGATTGTTCTACTTTCTTCCTAAATGCTTCCAGATCAGCCACCCTGTCTTTTAATTCTGCATTTTCTTCATCTTTTCTTTTCAGTTTTGAAGCCAAGTCATTTACGTGAGTTTTCATGTCATCAATATCTTCACTCCGCCTGTTTATACGGAATCTTAGGTCCTCAATTTCTGAATTGAGGTCGTCTTCGTCCATGTCGGTAAGGTTACTGTTTTCATTTATTCTGTTGGTTTTACCCATTTGTAAAGCATGACAGTCACCATGAATGTAGGTATTGTGGATAATAGTTGATAACTTGAATAGAAAATAAATCAGAAACCAGTTTCTATTTTTTACACGAGACAGTGATAATCAAGATTACGACGGTTAGTTATTGGCGTCATAAACTGACGATGTTTAACAAACATGACGTAGTTGTACTTACTGAGGTGGCCATTGTTCTTGTGCTTATTATTCTATGAGAACTTTCTTCCACAAGACCCTGCTAAACACAAACAGAACTGTATAACACTAGACCACGGGGTTCTATAAAAATTACCTATTGGAAAAACCCAGTCGAAGTATAGTGTATAAATTAATCACCAGTTATAGTCTTGTATAACTTGTCTCGCGACTATTTACGTTGAGCGAGATCAAGTACAATAGCCAAAGGCGTTTTATAGCTGAGGCGCTGGAGGCGCCAGCCTCCTCGCAAAAAAATCAAAGAAATTGGAAAAATAAAACGGGAGCAAAATGCTAAAACCGATGAGAAAAATGAAGATAGGCTGGCACTGCCAGGCAGGATACGCCCACATTTTCGAGAGATGGATAGAGAACAAGCAATACCGAAAGTAATTTTTCCTACATCATTAAGTCCTGTATTTCATACTGTATGGGGAACAGCCATTTTGTTGGTCAGTTCCAGTCTGATATTCATGAAATTCGATGCCGACAATGATTATGGTGTGACGGTACACAACCTAGAAATGTGACTTTTCATAAAAATCGGATAAGAATTGTGACCTGTAGAGAGTCCACAACCGTGATATACCATATTTCTACACTATTCGTGTACAAATTTTTCGGACAATCAGGGGCCATAATTCAGGAAGTTACGATCCGATATGCGCAAATAACGAAAGGAACCAAGTTTCATCAAAATCGAATTGAAATTGTGATCTATACAGGGTCCACAACCATGACATACCATTTTTTAACAGTATTCGCGTACAAATGGCAGCCATTTTGTCTGTCAATTTTGGTCCGATTTTCCCGAAATTCGCACCCAAACCTTCCTTAAGGTATAGCGGTGATATAATCAAACGTTGTTTAAATTGTGACCTCCAAAGGGACCACAAGCTAAAAAAGGGCAATTTTGTGTACAATCAGGGGCCATAATTCAGGAAGTTACGATCCGGTGCGCAAATATCGAAAGGAACCAAGACCTTTGGGTTATAACCATGCATTTCAAGTTTCATCAAAATCGAATTAAAATTGTGAGCTCTACAGGGTCCACAACCATGATATACCATTTTTTAACAGTATTCGCGTACAAACGGCGGCCATTTTGTATGGCAATTTTGGTCCGATTTTCCCGAAATTCGAGCTCAACCTTCCTTACGGTGTAACGATAATATAATCAAACGTTTTTTTTTTTAAATCGGTTAATAATTGTGACCTACAGAGGGACCACAAGCTAAAACAAGGCGATTTTGCATATAATCAGGGGCCATAATTCAGGAAGTTACGATCCGATTTGGACAAATATCGAAAGGAACCAACATCGAATCAAAATTGTGACCTCTACAGGGTACATAACCTTGATATACCATTTTTTAACAGTATTTGCGTACAAACGGCGGTCATTTTTTATGGCAATTTTGGTCCGATTTTCGAACTCAATCTCCCTTAGGGTGTAACGGTGATATAATCAAACGGTTTTTAAAATCGGATAATAATTGTGACCTCCTGAGGGACCACAAGCTAAAAAGGGTGATTTTTCGGACAATCAGGGGCCATAATTCAGGATATTACGTTCCGATAGGCGCAAATATCGAGAGGAACCAAGATCTTTGGGTTATAAACATGCATGTCAAGTTTCATCAAAATCGGTTCATACATGCGAAGTTTACGGGTTTTTTCATAAATCTAATATATCTTTGTCTCGAAATGCCCTTGTATGTATCTAACAGACGTTAAACAGATCACCAAACAGGTCAGACGAGAGTTTGGGGTATTGTGTACTCAATATAGCGACCATGTTTTCTCATTGTCGGTATAACACTTCTTGCTTCAGATTTTAATATCGCTATCTATATAATACCTGTCTTTGTCGGTTTATTTTCATGTGCGGATGCAGGACCAATTTTACCCACATCTGCCACAGTACGGCATCAGGTATCGGACACAAATACTGGCCATATCGACGTAAATAAAATTTAACAGATCTTTATGGGCCTCCAGGGGCTTCATGGGCCCGGAGCGATGTATCGACTGCACACAACCCTCTAGGGGCCCGCCCATGTTTTCCAACGAATGTCGTGTTAGGGTTGCGCTGATCGTTATGGTTAATTAAATTACAAGCTGAGATGGTATATTATGTACAAGAGATTAAATTACATCCTGTTTGGTTGTTTTGGTTAGGTTCATGAATATTTAATCAGGTAAACATGTTTAAAGATATGACAATCTGTAGCATACAATCGAAATGAAGAATACATGTATACCTACCTGGTATATGAAACACTACAATCTATAATATACACTCGAAATAAAGAATATACCTACATGCTAAATGGAAGGCAATGAGGTTTATCTCCGACTAGCTAATGATACTACGGTCTACTCTTATACCAAATTTCAAGCGAGCTTCTACGTGTACACGGGACCTCGATTTTTCGCCCATCTGAACGAATAGACATTTTCCTTGTCAGGCCCTCCACCTTAACCGACCGACAAGGGGAAACCGTCGCAAAATCTGGAGGAACTTTTTCGGGAAAAACCCGAGACCTTAATCATTGAGCTATCGCGACTACCTGTCAATGGTGTTTAGGGTAATTTATTGTATTTTACTATCCAGAATTAGCAATCTACTCTTTGTTTTTTCCATAGACATACGGGTCAGAGTGTTATCCTTAGTTTTGTACGAATCCTATTCTTAGTTGTGGACGACATCGCCCACAGTTGAGGACGACTCCACCAACGGGTGTGGACGACTCAACCAACGGGCGTGGACGACTCCACCAACGGGCGTGGACGACTTCACTGTGGACGACTTTGCTTGTGGACGACTTGACTGGTACCCCTGCCAAAAAACTCTAATCGCAAGCGAATTATTGATAAAAAAATTAAACTACGGTATATATTAGTCCCGAAATGACCTAGTTTGTGTCGAGTGGACGTTAAACCCCACTTCTCTGTCTCTCTCTCCCTTAGTGTACTATGTAGGACACATCTCACCAAATATTCCTCCTACACAAGTGCCCCTTTCCTTTCCCCCGATTGCTGTTTTGGTGTAGAAACGAAGTAAAGGGTGAGTGTAATCATACGCGTCAGTTCACGCACTGTACTGTTCTTGTCAGGGGTGAGAGAGGAATTCCCAGGCACGAGCTGTTTGACCCTTTATTAACCAGAATAAAAAAACGTCAAAGCAGAAGTTTACAAATATATTATGAATTAAGTCACAAATGATGATTACAAAAGGTTCACAGTTATTTCGCGGAGAAATATTCACAGTTTTATGTAATCAACAATCACATATAAGATACGATACAGACGTTCAAACGGTAAAAAATTAATATCTAGCCCGCTCTCCTCCAAACTTTATTATCAACTGCCACCAACACCCTGCAGAAGTGCAGTTGCTAAGCAACACCAAAGCTCGAGTAGACCCGATTAACCCAACATAAATTCATAGTATACTAATTAAGACAAGTACATCCAGACCCTCTAAAAGCTCCCCTGCATGTAATAATTTGTCCGCTAGATTAAAGGGTGCTTAATTGGACATTACATCCCGGCCCCTATCTTATCGTAACACAAGAGATAAGATACAAAACAAAAATGTCCAAATTAAAATACACAAGATAGTTCTAAGACAAAATGGGAACACAATATTAAATAAACAAAGCAAACAAAACAATTCACAGGCAGTCCTAAAACCTAGTTCACACATCACTGTTCTAATACATTGTGATTATAACAATATGGATAAGAATTTTCACATTACTAAATGCTAGTAAGTTCACGAAATTAGCTCATATGTTCACGGAGTATGTTTACACAGTTCACAATGTTTTCACGAAAGTTTATTCCTGCAGCTCCTATGCCTCTACTCCTTCCAATAATAAGCATAACTTGGCCATAGGACGGATTAAAGTGTTAAACTGGGTTCTCAATTTCACGCTCCTTACAAGACCATTCTTGTTAGGATAAGTCTCAAGAATTAACCCCACGGGCCATGAGCACCTTGGATTATTATCGTCCTCGATTAAAGCAACATCACCGACTTGAAAGTTACGTTTTGGCTGCAACCATTTCTGACGTTGCTGAAGTAACGGAAGATATTCTATAGTCCACCTCTTCCAGAATAAGTCTACGAAATATGGCATTTGACGCCTGCGTCGTTTGGCGTAAATGTCACGATCACAAAATAGTCCAGGAGGATAAGACACGACAGGTTCCAATAATAACAGAGAGTTCGGTGTTATTACACTTAAGTCCTTTGGGTCTTCCGATACACGAGTTTAAAAGGGCCTAGAATTTATGATAGACTCGACCTCACACATAAGTGTCCGTAATTGTTCCTCGTTTTGGCTAGATTTTAGAAATTGTTCACTAAGAATTGCTTGAAGCACTTTTCTTATTGTTCTGATCATCCTTTCCCATACACCGCCATGGTGTGATGCTGTCGGTGGATTAAAGTTCCAATTAAACTCGAATTGAATACCCAGATTGCGAAATGTTTCTTGATCCAACTCTTTAATACTTTTGGACATCTCTTTATTTGCACTAACAAGATTAGTGCCATTGTCAGAATAAAAGTCTTTGGGTACACCACGACGAGACATAAACCTTCGAATCGCCGCTACACAAGAACTAGTGTCTAAAGATTCAGCTACTTCTATATGTATAGCCCGAGAGCTAAAACATGTAAATACTACACAATATCGTTTCTTTAATGAACGACCTAATTTTATTTCATAAAGACAAAAGAAATCAATACCGGTGCACGAAAATGCTTTTTGGTCTGACTGAACCCTACAGGTAGGTAAATCGGCCATTTGCTGTTGGCCGACACGTGAATTTAGCCTTTTACAAACAACGCAATTACGTAACACATTCTTAACTAAACCACCAGACTGGATTATCCAGTATTTTTGACGGATCTGAGCAAGTGTGTGATTTCTGCCCTGATGACCGACTTTTTTTATGACATTCTTTTACGATTAATCGAGACACAATATGACCTTTAGGTAATATTATTTGATTCTTAGCAGTATCTGGAATCGATGCATTTTGCAATCGTCCACCAACACAGATTAAATTATTCACAATCTTTGGATTTAAATTGGCCAAAGAATTTTTCATTTTGACATTAGAAGACTGGCTTTCCAATGATTCAAATTCTTCCACGAATTCACATTTTTGCACATAGCAAAGCAAAGCACGCTCTGCAATTAACACTTCCTCATTTGATAAGGATTTAGAACACAAACTTTGGGGGATATCAAGATTTGCTATTTTACATTTAAGAATATTCTTCAGGCGCATTAACCACGATACACCACGTAATAATCGAATATACTCTGAATAATGAGACATCAAGCGATCAATGATATTTTTAGCTAATTGAGAGATCGCAATAGAATTCACAAAGATATCTTTATCATTACACATATTTTCATGCACATTGTATTCACAAGAATTAACAGGCCACGAGTCAGAGGAACACATTAAAAATTTTGTGGCCTGATATCCAGTTCACAGAATCCAAACTATCAGCTGATAATCCTCGCGACGAGTGATCTGCAGGATTAAGCTTCGACGGATAACGCCACTGATCAAGATCAGAACCGTCTCTAATGACGGCAAGACGATTAGATACGAATACTTGATGGCGACTTTTGCAATATATTTTAACACGGTCTGGCTGTCAGTCCAGAAATACACTTCATCCACGGGAATTGAAAGTTCACGGGTTAACATATGGTTGATTCTCACTAAGGAGGTAGTTGCAGACAGCTCAAGTTTCACAATAGTATGAGATCGTATAGGCGCCACTCGTGAACGCCCAAGTAGAAAAGCTACATGTATGCCACCTTGCTCATTCACAAATCTCGCATAAGAAACACTAGCATAAGCTTCAGCGGAAGCATCTGCAAAATGATGCAATTGTATTTTCACAGCAGCTCCAAAAGATTTTGGTTTTAGACACCTGTCAATTGCAAAGTGTTCTAAATTGGGTAGATCACCGAGCCACGAGTTCCATCATAGTCCTCAGGAATAATCTCATCCCATGACAGTTTAAGACGACACAAATTTTGTAGAATTATTTTGCAACGGAGTATAAAAGGTGAAGCAAAACCTATTGGATCGTAGATTGAGCTCATTACTGACCGAATGTTTCTACGTGTAGACTTTGTTTATTTCACTCACTTCAAATTTAATTTTTTCCCTTTCTGCGCACCATTTCACACCCAATGTTCTCTGGGTAGGTAACTCGTCGATGTCAAAATTTAAAGTTTTAGATGATTCTACAAATCAGCTTGAGGCACAGTTTTAAGAAAGCTCCTGCTATTTGATATCCACTTAGTTAACTTGAATCCACATGATTTCAAAATGACACTCATTTCCCGAGCAAGCTCAATGGCGTCTTCTTCACTTTCTACCGATTTCACAAGATCGTCCATGTAGTAGTCCTGCTCTATAGATTGAGCCACGGTGTCACTTATGGAGTTCACGTTGTCACTAGCTACACGTTTAAGAGCATAATTACAGCAGCTAGGCGAACTTACACAACCGAAGATATGAACCAGCATACGATACTCGACTGGTTTTTCGTTTAAGTCACCACCTGGCCACTGGGCAATTAAAAACCACCCGAACTTTGTCTGTTTTTTTAGGATTGATCACGGGGTGATGTGGCAAGTACCACACACATCCGTCATTTCTTTGAAGGTCAAAGATTGGCACCTTTTCACAATAATTGTTGATCTCGAGCTTGTCCATGAAACTCACATATTGTTCACATAGTTTATTGTAAGCAGACAACCTCTTGCGTAATCGAAATGTAAATAATTCCACCAGAACTTTATTATTTGGCACCGTATTTGTTGGATCACGAAAGGGTATATCCATTTTATAATGACCATTTTCGAAAACTGTTGTTTTTTCCACGATTTCCATAAAGTTTTTGTTTTCTTTAGACATACACGGTTTCTCATCACACAGTCTTTCACTGAATTCTAAGTTAAAGTACTTTTTGACTTGTTTTTCAAGATTGCTGTCAATTTGGCAAAAATTAACGGATGTCTGATTAACAGATGTAAGTTTTCCAGGTAAACCATAAAATAAATGTCCCAATGGCGACCGAATTGCATATGGTTCACCGATTTCACCTTTTATTATTTCTAGAGGTGTTGTTGCTGATGGAACACCCATTCCAATCATGATGAACACGTTTGGAATACAAATGCCAGACAATTTTGGCAATTTAATGTCACGTAAATGCTTCCATTTTGCAAGGTCACTTTGGGTTGGCGCATCTTCCAAAGTAACAGGCATTGTCTCCCTTGTGTAAGCTGAATTAATTTCACATGGGTTTTCTCCCTTTAAATTGCTTCTATGAATGCGATCAGTGATATGACCTGATTTCTAAGTTTTCTCGTCGTTTACAGTCTTCACGGATAAATCGACAATCTTATTTCCCATACACAGAGCATCACTGAGCTCATCAGTTACAAATACAGAACTAAATTCATTGTCCACGAAAAGATATGTATTGATACTATATTATATCCACTAGCCGGAGTTTTAACTTTAACTGGCAAAATCGCCATTAAAGGATCACGTTCACCGTTTTTGTCGAGCACAGAGTTCGTCATTGCGCAAGATGATGTAACAATCCTTGCTCTAGAATTTGTATCACTCAGTTTATCTTTTGACGTATATATGGGATCTAGTGCAAAACTTACAGTCAAGTAAACAGTGTCTAGTATCTTCACCACAATATAAACAATGTGGGTTTGCTGCCAAATTACCCTTTGGTGGTCCACTGTCACTCACAGGTTTTACTTGTGTCGTAAAGGCCTTTCTCGGTGTAATATTGGTTTTTGCGCTACATGACTGTTGAGTAGATCTTGGAGACTGCTGACTGTTGATAGCCTAAACCGCTCACACGTGGGTCATTTTCATTCCTCGAAAGAAGGCCGACAAAGGCTTCAAAGTCTGTTAGATTCGCACTTCTATTTTCATTTTCACGTATTTTCCCATTTTGGGCAATCCATTTTTGCTGAATTCCAAATGGTAGTTTACTGCAAAGCATTTTTATGAAGTCATTCCCGTCCATGGTATTCATGTCACTGTTATTTTGTTTAGTGTTTACACAATTTACTAAGAATATAGCAAATTTTCTTAGCGCAAGTTTGTCACCGTTTTTAATTTTTTCAAACGTTTCAGCTTTGGAAATAAAAGATGATGCAACCAGTTGAGGGTTTCCAAAATCTCGTTGCAATAAACGTCTTGCCTCAGCATAGGCATCTGCCGGGTCTTTGATTAATGGTGTAAATTGAATTAAATCATACGCTTCTCCTACTGTATATTTCAGCAAAAACTGCAATCTTCTCGAGGGGTCTTCTGTATTATTTTCAATTACAACTTCAAAATTATTTATGAATGTCTGATAAAGAAGCCCGTCCGTTCCGGAAAACGGTTCAATTTCTTGATCCGGCAAGACTTGATCCTTTGGGTGCTCAACGAGCTGTTGGAACACTCTTACCAAATCCTGTGTCGAATTTGATTGTTCTTTAGTTTTTGGGACGAAATGTTTCGCACCCGGATTCAGGTTGGAAGAAATACACTCCATGGCACTTGTTTCTTGGATTTCCTCTGGGTCACATGCCACTAGACTTCTGTTCATATTTAAAGGCTCTTTTATTTGTGGCCGTTTAAAGGTCACCTCACTTTCCGAAGTAGATGAATATTTTACGAGCATATCCTCTATTTCATTGGCGGCTAGAAGCTTAGCACGTAAATTTATTTCCGTTTGTATACGACTAAGTCTGAGTTTTTCTTCTTCAAGTCTGCTGGATTCGATGTGAGCTTCTAATTGACATCTTAATTCGATTTCCTTTTGAAGCAGTCTCTGATGTTGATTTTCGCGATTTTTGCGAAACGTTCGAGGCACTGGCATCAGGATCGACAGTTGGCAAGTCATCATTTTTTTTAGCCTGAATGTCACCGGCCCCACTTGGGCTAGTTTGTTCCCCTGCACTTGCAGAAACGTTGTCATTATTCACTTCACCAGCTTCAGACGTATTGACTACCGGCACTGGAACCGTTTCACAGTTCACGAAAGTTTTCACATTATTGACACATATTAATCCAGATGTCAATAAACTAGTAATTTTTTACTCATATAGGGGGCGGCAGAGTGGGATGACAGTAGCTACGAGAACGTAGCTAAAATCCTTGAGATAATACTGATGTTTTTGTTTTTAGCTACGATTGGGAGCCTTCAGTTTGACGTGGCAAACTCAATTTTTTTATTAATACATGTAACATCTTTAAAATAAGATAAGTTTATGCTAATATGACTATTTAAACTTACATTGGCCAAGCGTTGTTTTTGTTCGACATTCACCGCCATCTAAATTCTTTCATAGTTACACTACTTTGTACATGCGCCAACACCACACACCCCTTTAGTACACGCCCCGTTTACCACATCCTGACGGATACGATCTATGTTGCCATTTATTATCAGGCCCAAAATTGCGAGAGAGAGAGAGAGAAATGGGGTTTAACGTCCACTCAACACAAACTAGGTCATTTCGGGACTAACATATGGTTTAATTTTATTTCAATAATTCGCTTGCGCGTAGGGGTCTTTAGCAGTGGGAGGAAACCGGAGTGTCCGGAGGAAACCCACGAGGTTGACCCAAAATTGCCTTTTTGATTGGCTGTTATAAAAGCCTCACATTTAGCCCCGCCTTCATGATGACAGCCGTCAAAATATGCCGTCTAAAAAAGATGGCGGTTTTAGTAACGGCTTAACGCCTCGATTTTAAATACGACGATTTGTACCTGTTTCAGGTAGGATGAAATGCTTAATTGTAGTTGGGTGTGGCGGAAATATTCTAAATAACAATAATCAATCGTTGTTTTGATGAAAAATATTGTCAATTTTGTTTAATCGCAGCGGGAGTGAATCACGACGGGATGTGCTACGTTGGAGTCTATGGGCCAAAATCTTATCTCGAAACACGGAGGGTGGGGAGATAAGGTTTGTTATCTAGGATGACAGTTTTTCATACGCGTCAGTTCACGCACTGTACTGTTCTTGTCAGGGGCGAGAGAGGAATTCCCAGGCACGAGCTGTTTGCCCCTTTATTAACCAGAATAAAAAAGCGTCAAAGCAGAAGTTTACAAATATATTATGAACTAAGTCACAAATAATGATTACAAATGGTTCACAGTTATTTCGCGGAGAAATATTCACAGTTTTATGTAATCAACAATCACATATAAGATACGATACAGACGTTCAAACGGTAAAAGATAGGCTGGCACTGTCAGGCAGTATACACCCACATTTTCCAGAGATGGATAGAGAACAAGCAATACCGAAAGTGATTTTTCCTACATCATTAAGTTAGAATTTGATATGTGCAAATATCGAAATGAATTAAGATCTTTGGGTTATAAAGGTTCATTTAAATAGGTTTCAAATTCGACTGGGGATCATGTTGCTAAGTGGGTAAGATTCTGGCTCGGTAGCCTTGAGGTTGGGTGTTTGATCCCTGCATTGGGTGACAAAGTTCATCTAGATTTTCTGGCGTGGTTTCCACTTGTTAGTGATGAAGGATGGATGGGTTGACAAGAACAGCTGTCAATTTTGGTCCGATTTTCACGAAATTCGACCTCAACCTTCATTACGATGTGACGGTAATATAATCAAACGGTTTTTTTAAATGGGACAATAATTCTGACCCCAGAGGGACCATAAGCTAAAAAAAAGGTCATTTTTCGTCAATCAGGAGCCATAATTCAGGAAGTTACAATCCGATATGCACAAATATCGAAAGGAACTAAGATTGTTAAGTTGTAAATATGTGTTTCAAGTTTCATCACACACATCCGTCATTTCTTTGAAGGTCAAAGATTGGCACCTTTTCACAATAATTGTTGATCTCGAGCTTGTCCATGAAACTCACATATTGTTCACATAGTTTTTTGTAAGCAGACAACCTCTTGCGTAATCGAAATGTAAATAATTCCGCCTGAACTTTATTATTTGGCACCGTCTTTGTTGGATCACGAAAGGGTATATCCATTTTATAATGACCATTTTCGAAAACTGTTGTTTTTTCCACGATTTCCATAAAGTTTTTGGCTTCTCATCACACAGTCTTTCACTGAATTCAAAGTTAAAGTACTTTTTGACTTGTTTTTCAAGATTGCTGTCAATTTGGCCAAAAATAACGGATGTCTGATTAATAGATGCAAGTTTTCCAGGTAATCCATAAAATAAATGTCCTAATGGCGACCGAATTGCATATGGTTCACCGATTTCACCTTTTATTATTTCTAGAGGTGTTGTTGCTGATGGAACGCCCATTCCAATCATGATGAACACGTTTGGAATACAAATGCCAGACAATTTTGGCAATTTAATGTCACGTAAATGCTTCCATTTTGCAAGGTCACTTTGGGTTGGCGCATCTTCCAAAGTAACAGGCATTGTCTCCCTTGTGTAAGCTGAATTAATTTCACATGGGTTTTCTCCCTTTAAATTGCTTCTATGAATGCGATCAGTGATATGACCTGATTTCTCAGTTTTCTCGTCGTTTACAGTCTTCACGGATAAATCGACAATCTTATTTCTCATACACAGAGCATCACTGAGCTCATCAGTTACAAATACAGAACTAAATTCATTGTCCACGAAAAGATACGTATTGATACTATATTATATCCACTAGTCGGAGTTTTAACTTTAACTGGCAAAATCGCCATTAAAGGATCACGTTCACCGTTTTTGTTGAGCACAGAGTTCGTCATTGCGCAAGATGATGTAACAATCCTTGCTTTAGAATTTGTATCACTCGGTTTATCTTTTGACGTATCATGCATGACCGTCATAATGGGATCTAGTGCAAAACTTACAGTCAAATAAACAGTGTCTAGTATCTTGACCACAATATAAACAAGGTGGGTTTGCTGCCAAATTTCCCTTTGGTGGTCCACTGTCACTCACAGGTTTTACTTGTGTCGTAAAGGCCTTTCTCGGTGTAATATTGGTTTTTGCGCAACATGACTGCTGAGTAGATCTTGGAGACTGTTGATAGCCTAAACCGCTCACACGTGGGTCATTTTCATTCCTCGAAAGAAGGCCGACAAAGGCTTCAAAGTCTGTTAGATTCGCACTTCTATTTTCATTTTCACGTATTTTCCCATTTTGGGCAATCCATTTTTGCTGAATTCCAAATGGTAGTTTACTGCAAAGCATTTTTATGAAGTCATTCCCGTCCATGGTATTCATGTCACTGTTATTTTGTTTAGTGTTTACACAATTTACTAAGAATATAGCAAATTTTCTTAGCGCAAGTTTGTCACCGTTTTTAATTTTTTCAAACGTTTCAGCTTTGGAAATAAAAGATGATGCAACCAGTCGAGGGTTTCCAAAATCTCGTTGCAATAAACGTCTTGCCTCAGCATAGGCATCTGTCGGGTCTTTGATTAATGGTGTAAACTGAATTAAATCATACGCTTCTCCTACTGTATATTTCAGCAAAAACTGCTATCTTCTCGAGGAGTCTTCTGTATTATTTTCAATTATAACTACAAAATTATTTATGAATGTCTGATAAAGAAGCCCGTCCTTTCCGGAAAACGGTTCAATTTCTTGATCCGGCAAGACTTGATCCTTTGGGTGCTCAACGAGCTGTTGGAACACTCTTACCAAATCTTTTGTCGAATTTGATTGTTCTTTAGTTTTTCGGACGAAATGTTTCGCACCCGGATTCAGGTTGGAAGAAATACACTCCATGGCACTTGTTTCTTGGATTTCCTCTGGGTCACATGCCACTAGACACGTTTGGTCTCTTCTGACTTCTGTTCATATTTAAAGGCTCTTTTATTTGTGGCCGTTTAAAGGTCACCTCACTTTCCGAAGTAGATGAATATTTTACGAGCATATCCTCTATTTCATTGGCGGCTCGAAGCTTAGCACGTAAATTTATTTCCGTTTGTATACGACTAAGTCTGAGTTTTCTTCTTCAAGTCTGCTGGTTTCGATGTGAGCTTCTAATTGACATCTTAATTCGATTTCCTTTTGAAGCAGTCTCTGATGTTGATTTTCGCGATTTTTGCGAAACGTTCGAGGCACTGTCCTCAGGATCGACAGTTGGCAAGTCATCAATTTTTTAGCCTGAATGTCACCGGCCCCACTTGGGCTAGTTTGTTTCCCTACTCTTGCCGACACGTTGTCATTATTCACTTCACCAGCTTCAGACATATTGACTACCGGCACTGGAACCGTTTCACAGTTCACGAAAGTTTTCACATTATTGACACGTATTAATCCAGATGTCAAAAAACTAGTAATTTTTTACTCATATAGGAGGCGACAGAGTGGGATGACAGTAGCTACGAGAACGTAGCTAAAATCCTTGAGATAATACTGATGATTTTGTTTTTAGCTACGATTGGGAGCCTTCAGTTTGACGTGGCAAACTCAATTTTTTTTATTAATACATGTAACATCTTTAAAATAAGATAAGTTTATGCTAATATGACTATTTAAACTTACATTGGCCAAGCGTTGTTTTTGTTCGACATTCACCGCAATCTAAATTCTTTCATAGTTACACTACTTTGTACATGCGCCAACACCACACATCCCCTTAGTACACGCCCCGTTTACCACATCCTGACGGATACGATCTATGTTGCCATTTATTATCAGGCCCAAAATTGCCTTTTTGATTGGCTGTTATAAAAGCCTCACATTTAGCCCCGCCTTCATGATGACAGCCGTCAAAATATGCCGTCTAAAAAAGATGGCGGTTTTCGTAACGGCTTAACGCCTCGATTTTAAATACGACGATTTGTACCTGTTTCAGGTAGGATGAAATAATGCTTAATTGTAGTTGGATGTGGCGGAAATATTATAAACAAGCCAACAGTGAGGCTGATGTCCCCCGCCGAAATCCCAAAATAAATAAATGACACATATTAATTAATCGCACATTTATTTTTTTCAAACGTATCGACCAATCAAACTGAACACGAAATGTCATCCAAAAATTGCTTATATCTGCCTCCGTAAGAAGAAAATGCTCATCTTCGAACTCCATCAAGGCATTGACCTAATAAGCATACACACCAATTTTGAACATTTTAACTCAATTCGAAGGAGAGTTATTGTGTTCCAAAGTCTCGGCAAATCAAATTGCTTATCGCTCTGCTTACCCTGAGCAGAAAATGCTCATTATCGAACTTAGTCAAGGTATTACTGTGATGAAACTATACACCAAGTTTCATCACTCTCGCTTAATTAGAACTAAAGTTATCGTGTCCCGAAGCATCAACCAATCAAATTGCTTATCTCTGCTTACCATAAGCGGAAAATGCTCATCTTTGAACTCCATCAAGGCATAGACCTAATAAGCATATACACCAAGTTTGAACATTTTAACTCAATTAGAAGGAGAGTTATTATGTTCCAAATTCTCGACCAATCAAATTGCGTATCGCTCTGCTTACCCTGCGCAGAAAATACTCATTATCGAACTTAGTCAAGGTATTACTATAATGAAACTATACACCAAGTTTCATCACTCTCACTTAATTAGAACTAAAGTTATCGTGTCCCAAAGCATCAACCAATCAAATTGCTTATCTCTGCTTACCCTAAGCGGAAAATGCTCATCTTCGAACTCCATCAAGGCATTGACCTAATAAGCATATACACCAAGTTTGAACATTTTAACTCAATTAGAAGGAGAGTTATTGTGTTCTAAATTCTTGACCAATCAAATTGCGTATAGCTCTGCTTACCCTGATCAGAAAATGCTCATTATCGAACTTAGTCAAGGTATTACTATAATGAAACTATACACCAAGTTTCATCAATCTCACTTAATTAGAACTAAAGTTATCGTGTCCCAAAGCATCAACCAATCAAATTGCTTATCTCTGCTTACCCTAGGCGGAAAATGCTCATCTTCGAACTCCATCAAGGCATTGACCTAATAAACACATACACCAAGTTTGAACATTCTAGCTCAATTAGGAAGAGAGTTATTGTGTCCCAAAAAGTGTGACGGACAGACAGACGGACAGACAGACGGACGAACCCATTTTAATAGTCCCCCAACTTTCTTCGAAAGGCGGGGGACAATAACAATAATCAATCGTTGTTTTGATGAAAAATATTGTCAATTTTGTTTAATCGCAGCGGGAGTGAATCACGACGGGATCTGCTACGTTGGAGTCTATGGGCCAAAATCTTATCTCGAAACACGGAGGATGGAGAGATAAGGTTTGTTATCTAGGATGACAGTTTTTCATACGCGTCAGTTCACGCACTGTACTGCTCTTGTCAGGGGCGAGAGAGGAATTCCCAGGCACGAGCTGTTTGCCCCTTTATTAACCAGAATAAAAAAGCGTCAAAGCAGAAGTTTACAAATATATTATGAACTAAGTCACAAATGATGATTACAAATGGTTCACAGTTATTTCGCGGAAAAATATTCACAGTTTTATGTAATCAACAATCACATATAAGATACGATACAGACGTTCAAACGGTAAAAGATAGGCTGGCACTGCCAGGCAGGATACACCCACATTTTCCAGAGATGGATAGAGAACAAGCAATACCGAAAGTGATTTTTCCTACATCATTAAGTTAGAATTTGATATGTGCAAATATCGAAATGAATTAAGATCTTTGGGTTATAAAGGTTCATTTAAATAGGTTTCAAATTCGACTGGGGATCATGTTGCTAAGTGGGTAAGATGCTGGCTCGGTAGCCTTGAGGTTGGGTGTTTGATCCCTGCATTGGGTGACAAAGTTCATCTAGATTTTCTGGCGTGGTTTCCACTTGTTAGTGATGAAGGATGGATGGGTTGACAAGAACAGCTGTCAAGTTTGGTCCGATTTTCACGAAATTCGACCTCAACCTTCATTACGATGTGACGGTGATATAATCAAACGGTTTTTTAAATGGGATAATAATTCTGACCCCAGAGGGACCATAAGCTAAAAAAAGGGTCATTTTTCGTCAATCAGGAGCCATAATTCAGGAAGTTACGATCCGATATGCACAAATATCGAAAGGAACTAAGATTGTTAAGTTGTAAACATGTGTTTCAAGTTTCATCAAAATCGGTTCAAAATTGTGACCTCTATATAGGGTCCACAACCTTGATATAACATATTTTCACACTAATCGCGTACAAACGGCGGCCATTTTTCTGTCAATGTTGGTCCGATTTTCACGAAATTTTACCTCAATCTGCATTACCATGTAACGGTGATATAATCAAACGGTTTTTTAAATCGGATAATAATTTTGACCTCCAGTGGGACCACAAGCTAAAAAGGGTAATTTTTCGTACAATCAGGGGCCATAATTCAGGAAGTTACGAATCAATGAGCGCAAATATCGAAAGAAACCAAGATCTTCGGGTTATAAACATGCATGTCAAGTGTCATCAAAATCGGTTCAAAATTGTGACCTTTATAGGGTCCACAACATTGATATAACATATTTTCACACTATTCGCGTACAAACGGCGGCCATTTTGTCCGTCAATTTTGGTTCGATTTTCACGAACTTCCAATTCAGCTTTCATTACCATGTAACGGTGATATAATCAAACGGTTTTTTAAATCGGATAATAATTTTGACCTCCAGAGGGACCACAAGCTAAAAAGGGCAATTTTTCCGGCAATCAGGGGCCATAATTCAGGAAGTTACGATCCGATGGGTGCAAATATCGACAGGTACCAAGATCTTTGGGTTTTAAACATACATGTCAAGTTTCATCAAAATCGGTTCAAAATGTTGACCTCTATAGGGTCCACAACCTTGATATAACATATTTTCACACTATTCGCGTACAAACGGCGGCCATTTTGTTTGTCAATTTTGGTCCGATTTTCACGAAATTTGATCTCAACCTTCATTACCATGAAATGGTGATATAATCAAACGGTTTTTTAAATCGGATAATAATGTTGACCTCCAGAGGGACCACAAGCTAAAAAGGGCGATTTTTCGGACAATCAGGGGCCATAATTCAGGAAGTTACGATCCGATGGGCGCAAATATCGAAAGTTTCATCACAATCGGTTCAAAATTGTGACCTCTATATGGTCCACAAGCTAAAAACATGATTTTTCGTACATTCAAGGGCCATAATCCATGAAGTTTTGATCCGATACATGCCAATATCGAAAGCAGCCGAGATCTTATGGGGATAAACTTATATTTCAAGTTTCGTCAAAATCAGATAAGAATTGTGACCTGTAGAGAGTCCACAAGCAAATTGTGGACGGACGGACAGGGGCGACGACATAATACGTCCACTTGAAAATGTGGGCGTATAAAAATTAATATATAGCCCGCTCTCCTCCAAACTTTATTGTCAACTGCCACCAACACCCTGCAGAAGTGCAGTTGCTAGGCAACACCAAAGCTCGAGTAGACCCGATTAACCCAACATAAATTCATAGTATACTAATGAAGACAAGTACATCCAGACCCTCTAAAAGCTCCCCTGCATGTAATAATTCGTCCGCTAGATTAAAGGGTGCTTAATTGGACATTACAACAATAACATTATGAAGTATTCCCGTCAACAGATAGGGTTGGGTGGCTGAATGGTTAACACATGCGCGTTGCATCATAAGGTCTTTCACCGGGTCCTCCGGATCCCCCGGTTTCCTCCGACTGCAAAAGACCCCTGTACAAGCGAATTTCTCAAATAAAATTGAATCCAATTTTACTCCCGAAATGACCTAGTCTGTTTTGAGAGGACATTAAATCACATTTCCCTTCCTCCGTCAACAGGTAATCATGACACTACAATATTAAGCTTAGTGTTTGGAAACATACACCCGTATAAAGTAGTCCCTTCAATAGAGATATTCCTGACACTTTAAGTATAAAGTAGTCCCTTCAACAGAGATATTCCTGACACTTTAAGTATAAAGCTTATAGTGTTTTGTAAACAGATATCCATATAAAGAGCGTCCTCCCTGCTTGCCCAACACCCAATTAACTACATAGCTCTAGTCGGGAATAGCGAGGTTTTAATCAATTGATTTCGAGTTCCAACCATCAATCAATAACGTTAAATGATAGTTACTCCCCTTTAACCATTTTAACCGTTCATTGCCTTTCTAAAAGTATCTTTTCAAATCAATATTTCCTCTGTTAGGACAGCGAGGCTTTCTTTGATTCCCTACATAGATAACAACAGAAGAGGAAATCATTAGAATATCATCACCTAAGCCTATTCCCTCGACCAATCTGGATAAAACGGGGCGTGGTTTGCATTTATTGGAAAATATTAAATTTCTCACGGCTTAATCCACGCTGTTTTCAGATTAACGTTTAATCCACGCTGTTTTCGGATTAGCGTTTAATTAATAAAACAAATATAAACACATCAACTTCTGAGAATGTCCCAGCTTGGAAAAAAGGCACATCAATTAAATTTTTTGAACCATAAAGATGGTAGTGGTCCTCTTTACATAGTATAGTGAATCATGTAGAATGGGGGATATCAATTCTTTGTATATACTGAACGGAATTGAACCTCTTTTGGACTGATACTCCATTTTGGATTCATGCGTGAACGTTTGACCGTACGGTCTGTCATTGCGTCAAGTGAATATAGTTTTGATCCCACACTTGTACGTCACAAAGATTACGTGCCCTCTCCAGCCTCGTGGGTTTTCACTGGGTCCTCCAAGTTCCCCCTAATGCTAAAGACCCCTACGAGGATGCGGATTATTGACATACAAGTAACATTGAAAAATAAGTTAGTCTCGAAATGGCCTAGTTTGTGTCGAGTAAATGTTTAACCTCTGTCACTCTCTCGATTGATTTTGTTATGGTTGTAATGCATGACTGTTGACCAGACATAATTTGGGATAGAAATTACAGGCGATATGGAAATGCGGGGGTAATAATCCTCCCAGTGAGTCCAGACTCGGCAAATCTCGACAGATTCAGGAACGTTCCGGAACCTACACCTAGTCTCGGCTGTATGATAGTAAGTGATATGTACCTACGCCAATACATTTGCTTTAACGGGAAAACATGACGCTATTACAAAACAAACAAGACACCATGGGCGCAGCCATATTTCATCCGGGGCCTTTAAAGTAGTTCCAAGACACCATAGGCGCAGCCATGTTTCATCCGGGACCTTTAAAGTAGTTCCAATATGGCGGGATTCGTCTACAGCCGAGTCTAGATGTAGGTCCGTAATCTGTCGAGGATTGCCGAGTGAGTGAATCCATTGTCAAACTGATCCCGCAGTGAATATTCGCTTGGCCGCTACAATCACTGATAAGCATGACATCGACGAGACTTAATGAGTACGGCATATTAACTTTTTTACTCCGACAAATTAAATTCTCAAACATTTTTTTGAGGTAAAAGAAAAATAAATAAAGAAGTTTGAAGTATTTGTAGTTAAAAAAATATTTCCTATTTAGTGTAAATTGGTATTAAAATGAGTAAAATGCATCATTTTGCCCGAAGCAGTTAGGTGTTAAGTAAGCATTGCACGAGCCGTTGAGCCAATGACTTACTCCGCGTGCAGTCAACGCACGTGTTATGGACAGTCATCTGTTACAGAGATAATTCGTAAGTAATTCTCTGTGAAACAGATTGGACCATTGTGTCAACTTCTTGAGCAGAAAAAGAGACAATTCAAATCAATCATAATTTGGGATATAAATTAGCATACGAACGTATAACATCCTCCCTGTAGGTCCAGTGTGTAAACTTTTGTGACAGAAAAAGCGACCCTTGAAATCATCTTGGACAAGGGCGGCCAGTTTGGAAAATCAAATGATTAACTTAATTTTCTTAATAAATGACCATGAACGAAGAGTCACGGTAATATCTGGACCAGCAAGACGATGGCTTTCTAACCGGAAAGTCCCATGTTCGATCCTTGCATTGGCCGCGAAAGTTCATCGGGATTTTTCTGGCGTGGCTCCTCCTTGTCAGTTTTGCAGGACAGGGGGCTGGGCAAGGGACAACGCATAGTCGTTGGGACGGGACAAAAAATGAGGTCCCTTGTACACACTGGCATGCACGGTAAAGATAATTTAGTAGACATAATTTGATATAAGAATAGGTCGTAGCGCCGCTGTCCGGGCAAAATTCCCCTCGTAGCACATTGTATAGCCTAGTCCGAACAGAATAGTAGGAGGTTAAACCTCATTCCAGAACAGTAGAAGGTTAAACCCCATTCCAGAACAGTAGGAGGTTAAACCCCATCCCAGAACAGTAGGAGGTTAAACCTCATTCCAGAACAGTAGAAGGTTAAACCCCATTCCAGAACAGTAGGAGGTTAAACCCCATCCCAGAACAGTAGGAGGTTAAACCTCATTCCAGAACAGTAGGGGGTTAAACCTCATTCCAGAGCAGTAGGGGGTAAAACCCCATTCCAGAACAGTAGTAGGTTAAACCTCATTCCAGAACAGTAGGGGGTAAAACCCCGAGAACAGTAGGAGGTAAAACCTCATTCCAGAACAGTAGGAGGTTAAACCTCATTCCAGAGCAGTAGGAGGTTAAACCTCATTCCAGAACAGTAGGGGATAGATAAGTGAATATATATCGCCATAGTAACGACACGACCAGTGGGCTTGATGGGGCGGGGGTTACAAGATGGTAGCGTATGTAAAAGATGATTGACATTTGGAATACGAAGAAGTGGGTAGGCCTGTCATTGGACACAAGGGTTGGGTGGGGGCGGGAGTTATAATATGATATCGTATAAAAAAGATGAATGACAGTTGGAATACAAAGAAGGATAGACCTGACATTGGACACATGACCTTAAAGTAGAGCGTCCCAGTTCCGATATATCCATTCTATATTAATCAACGTGTGATCAATCACTGACGTCAGAGTATTTGTGATGATACGATTGATGCAGGTCGTATTGATTAGGATCGCCTTCATCGCATGATTTAAGCTCCTCCCAACTGTTCCCGTTAAAACAATTTATTAACTAGTATAAATGCTTTAAACAGAATTTATTACATAATATCAAGTAGTTAATATGGGTACAAGTTTTGGAATTGAAAAAATAACATAATAATATGCATGTAACAATTCTAATGGAATTCTGGTCTCATCTGACTTCACGGCTACAAAGATCTATTTGACAGGTTAACAAATGACCTGTTTACAATCTATATAAGGTTCATACCAGAATGTCGAGCATATGCAATCTTTTCGACAGTTGTCGTCTTCAACTATTTCACCGAGGTTGTACGTCTTCCCATTTTTGAAACACTGGTTAGTACTACGTTTTACTAGTTTCGTTCCTAAAACATAAATATAGAGATTATTATCACTTTCTTGTCACGTCAAACAGCGTGATGTCTATCGCAAACTTCGTCGTGACAAGGATTAAAGCCCCAATACCACTCTTGTTGTAACGGAATAATATGTCCCAATCTTCATTCTGGTCAACAAATCGTATTATTTTACAATATTCCAATTAATTGATGATATAAATTTCATTTTAACACACCTAATTTTAAAAATTGGAAAAATTCAACTAATTGATTTGAAAAGTTTAACGTAAACCTTTTCAAATGTGACTTGGATTTAAAATATTTTTGAACCCTCTGGACACGTAAAATAGGTCGTAATGGATAATTTACACAACAGGTAGGACACTTAAACATCTAGTACTTAGAATAAGGCTATTATTTATTTTCTGGAGCTGCCAAGCCAGCAAGAGTGTTATTGTCCCTTTAAGGTTGCCTGCCCAACCTCGTAGTGTCCGTCGATCCCCCACCTCCCATGCAAGCGAAATATTGAAATAAATCTGTTCCATTTCTCAGTGCCTAAATGTCATAGTTTGTTAGACTGGCTTTAGGGTTACCCGTCTTTAAATTCCAGCTGCCAGGGGTTGATTTACGTGAACACCACTGACAATATTTGACAATGGTTTAACTTACTAGGAAGATAACTCTTGATACCAAGTCCGGAGGCAGACCACCATTAAAATGGCAGTTCGTCTATTTATAGCAAATCTCTCTCTGTCTCTTTTCTCTCCTTTTTCATGCCCATTTTTGTTGATTTTTTTGGTCTAGAATGGACGAAGAGGGTTTGAATTAATATGTTCTGCCAGGTTATGGTAAATATTCATGATTTTGAAGCGGAAGGATAGCGCAGTTATCAGTGATATGCATAGATATCCTATAATAGGATATCTATGGTGATATGTACGGCAACTAGTTACATGTTTTAGTATGCTTCTTAAAGTTTGCGTATCTCAAAATTTGGGTGGTCAACCTCATACAAATTTTAGTGCAAAGACATGGCTATTTGTTTCTCTGTCTGTAGTGAAAAGCATTCAGTCCAACGAAAATTTGGAGAAAAGTTGAAGGTGGGCAAAGAGTTGAGAATTAACATTGAAGTCAAGGGGGAAATTAATGGTGGTCTGCCTCCGTCCTTGACTAAGACTAGTAATTAGTGCGAGTTATAAATAGACAATTTTTCTCTTAAGTTTTTTGCCCCCTCTTCCTGCATTTTTTAGGTTGATTTTTTGATATGAATTGGAGAAACGGGATCAAAATTGCAATTTCAGAGTAGTTGTGTGTCATACTGATGATATCACAGCTAGCGGAGGGATTAGAGGGTGTAAATTGTCTTTCGGCAGAGCAATATGATTGTGTTGGAAGTGAGATTTTCACCGCAGTCAACTTCAAATGCCCGTAGTAACAAATCTAAACGGTCAACCCCTACAAAATTATGATGAGGAGATTGCCAAATGTGGTCCCCATCGCGCTTATAAAGATTTGAACCAACGGAATGTTGAGCAAAAAGCCACAGCCTGTGATATTACAGCCATTTAACATAGAAGTCAATGGGCAAATAGTTGCTAGCCTGGGTCCCCCTGCACCACTGACGAACAATAATTACAGTTAATACCATTGGTTGAGAAACGGTATCGGGTGTACTTGTCACCCTACGCTACATTGGTGGGGGTTTATTGTGTTATCTTAATGAAGACGGGAAATTTTGTTGCAACCTACTCTTATATTGTCAAGGGTTATTTTACGTGCACGCCAGTATGTAGGCTACATGAGACATCGATTTTTCCACTCACCCGAACGGCTAGACACCTGTGCCATTGACAGCGGGAAAACCATGCAATAAAATCACAAGGAACGTTGTCAGCCAACCCAGAAAGCGAACGCGGGATCTCCAGGGTTGCTAGCCAACGTCTTACTCACTAAGCCACTGCGACTCCCTACATTGAGACAGATTTACCAAGATGGATAAAACAATGAATAACAATACCTGGCTCCAGTGATCCAACATCTGGTATACTTGCACCTGTAATAGAAAACAAAAAAAAAACATTTTTTTTAAAGTATGAATATTGTTATTTAATTATAAAAAACTAAAGAGAGAGAGAGAGAGAGAGAGAGAAATGAGGTTTATCGTCCACTCGAGACAGATTAGGTCATTTTGGGACTAACATATGGTTTCAATTTTATTTCAACAATTCGCTTGCGCGTAGTGGTCAATAAAAACTAACCACCTCAAACCTTTGTATTCAGTTAAAACAAACTATATTATGGACATCTATAGACTTATAAAATCTTACCAAACCTCCACATTTTTCAAATACAATGTTTGAAAACTCTCATTCTAAAATTGGTAACAAAATAACGTTTGTTTAAATTACTATACATATTCTCAACAATAAGTATGATGACAAATACTGGCTTGCATAGATTTATTACCGTTTTAAAGTTCAAGTTTGAAAACGGTCATCTACATCGGTTTCTAACTGTCAACGATTCTCAACACCAACGTGTCACAACTGGGCTATCCAAACAATGTTCTTTTCGTCTGTCTTGCACCAACTGGATAACCGACTGGAATCGAACCCGGGACCTTCTGGTTAGTATGTCGTTGCCATAGTAACCAAGGTCAGGTGTACATATTGATGTGTACGTAAACGAGACGACGAGCCGCTGTCCTGCGGCTGGTTGCTCAAAAATAAGTTATCTTAGCGACCCGTTAAACTCTATAGCGGATCGTTATCTTGCTAACGTGTCATTTGTTAACGGTCCGTTAAATTTCTGTTGCTGGAAAGTCAATTTCATTATCCGTTAGTTAACGGATTCATTTAAGTAAATCCAAGAGAAGACTGTTTGTTCATTGGCTGAATTTTAAATTTACATGTATATAATGTACATGTATATAACAATTTAATAGGAGTTACTATTAACAAGCAACTGAAGACAGTGAGACAACTGTGCAGTCTGTTCACAAAACTTGGTTAAAGACAAAAAGAAAATTAACTACAGAAAAAACACTGTAGAATACTTTATTTTTTCCTTTAGAAATTTTAGCATAAATCTGTATGAAAAATCATGGGATTTGCACTACATAATATTTGGGGCCATTATTTTCTACAGACCCCCCAAATTCGACAGAATACTATGGAATTTCATCCTATAGAAAATTACACTGGTAATCTACATGTATGATTTTATGCTACAACCCACTAATGCCACCGTTAAAAAGATAACGGAGCCAAAAACCTCTGTTAACTATAACGGCAAGGTAACGACAAGTTAACGGAGCTTCCAGCAACGATTCGTTAACTCCATTTTAACGGATCGTTAAAAGTTAACATAGCTCTGAGCAACCGGCCCCTGGTAAATACAGAAAAGTGAGGTATTTATTAAATCCCATTTAATTTCTAGTGTATCTGTCGAGACTTGTTTTCTATATGATAGAAACAGTAGATTAAAAATGCTAATAATACTTACTGGATACAAGTGCGATGAAACAAAGTACAAGAACTAACGGTAAAACTTGCATGATGGCCAACAACAGTTGCTTACTATCTGCATCGTCAATAGGACGGACGGAAAACCATTATCTATATATGTACAGATGATTAAGCAATTATCCGACCACTGAAAGGCACAGAAAACACAAAGAATATATTTAACTAACAATTAGCACAGTATCGGTGTAAAATTGATTTTGAAGTAAAATTCAATTAAAACGAAAAGCAAAATTGTTATTTTCTGTAACTGTCGGTTAATATATTTCCTGTTCGGTTAACCGTAAACTTTGTAGTTATCATCATAGTCAAATAAGTATTTAATAACACAACAAGATTGCAGATGTTTTCATTAATATATTTCGTCTGTTTGGCTTTTAAAGTTTGATATGTTATGTGCGAATAATTATCCCGATGATTTGTTTTAGCTAGACAAAATACTGTATGTCGAAATATGCATAAATTAGCAACAATTCCACGATCGCCGATTTGAGTAATTATAAAAGCAGTCCATAAGAGGAACAAGAGGAACAAACTAAACTGGTTGGGATGGGAGTGGGGGGCAATTCCAGAAATAAAAATAAATCAAGAAGTTAGAATCATGGACTTGGTCGTTCTTAAACAGAATAGAGAAGTGAGGACCACTGACGTGGGTGTACTCTTCAGGGCCATTGTAGTACTCTACGGACATAACAGAAGAGAGGACCATAGACTTTGGCGTACTCTACGCACAGTGGAAAAGATGGGACCATAGACTTGGGCGTACTCTACGAACAGTGGAAAAGATGGAACCATAGACTTGGAGGTACTCTACGGACAGAACAGAAAAGAGGACCAGACACGGGTGTACTCAACAGACAGTACAGTAGACAGGACCAGTGACTTGGGCGTACTCCACAGACAGTACAAAAGTGATGTGAAATGTCAATATCTTAAAGACATATGATTTAAGTATCTTAAACACTGTTGATAGACAATATAATAATCTTCTTTGATTGGCATTTAGTAATTGAACATATTAACACCGGGTACAATTTTATGGATACACAATTACGGAATTTAATAAATCGTCGTTTATTCCTGTTGGATATGCCAAGTAACATGGTTGAAATCCAAAATTGGCGAAAAAATGAATTCAATACTGAATTCAATATTGGGTTCAAATATCAATTTCCGATAAGATTGTCACACAACAAATTTGTGCGTATACTAGAAACACCACGACAAACCACGATCTATAAAATGTATTGATATTTTTATCGTACGTTAATCAGTAAGCATTTTCTTAAATGTATAAGAAATTTGTTTATACTTTCGCACAATACTTGACCTTCCGATCTGTGAAATATTTTCCCTTGGGTTAGGGTTAGGGTTGGGGTTAGGTTTCTCTAAAACTATTCTGAAGGGTTAGGGTTAGGGTAAGGTTTATCTAGAACTATTCTGAAGGGTTTGGGTTAGAATTGTGGCTATAACACGGAAAGATATTTCACAGATCGGAAAGATCTAGAATCGTGCTATACTTTCAGGCCGTAGGTAGTGTAGTAGGGTGTAATAGCCCCTTTAAATATTTTAGTAGGGTGTTATAGTCACTTTAACAAGTTCAGTCAGTTTTTATTGTCTTTTGAATATCCAGCAAGTCTTGTCTTTCCAGTAGTGATAATTACTTTAGTTTAAGGTTTAAAAGATGCTATTGTTATAAGGTAGTGAGCAGATTCCATTCCCTTGGAAACCTGCTTTGTTGATTTTGGTTACTAACTTCACTCTTCTATTTTCTACCCATCTTTAAACAGCTCTTCTTAATTACAGCACAAATTAATCATTTATTTCAAAGTAGGTTTTGTATTCTTTTGACTGGACTAGACATTTTAAACTATATAAATCATTCTAAATAAATCTAAACTATTAAATTAAATATTAGCAAGTAAATAATATATATAAATATAAACCCAATAACTTTATATTTCATAAGTAAATGTAAATGTTGATTAAATATATTATCCCCTTATGTCTTTTTAATTGTGATATCTGTTTGTTTTATAGTGTTTCGTATTGTGTTGACTAAAGTGTATAACTTTATAAATCATCTATTTTCCTGAAAAGCACCTGTCTTGGGGTATGTTTGAAATATGTATTTATATCTTTAATCTTTGTTAAGTGTAAATAGATAGTCTCTTTATTTAAATGCATAATAATATAGAACTTATATTATAATATATATACCGTATTTAATAGTTCACTTTTGTAAATAATCATTTTGTATCTTTTCAGTGTTTTTGTTGTTGTATATTAAGTGTGTACGTGTATATTGTCCCGAAATAAACTGTCTTGTTATAATTGGTTTCAACTGTTTTCTGCAATTTAACCCATGACCTGGAATGGTGGATGGGCTGTCTGTCCGTCAAAACTCCTGCTACAGTAGCATTATCTCGATTCCAAGTTCGCTCGAAGACCACTAAATAAACCGATTGGACAGCCATATTACAAGTGTGTTTTAAAGTCCGAGGACTTTGTTTTTGTGTGTTAACCAATTTTAAGGAAACTTTAGACAAACACGGACATCTGAATTTTATGTTTTTATACGCCCACATTTTCATGTGGACGTATTATGTCGTCGCCCCTGTCCGTCTGGACGTCCGTCCGTCCACAATTTGTTTGTGGACTCTCTACAGGTCACAATTCTTATCCGATTTTGACGAAACTTGAAATATAGGTTTATCCCCATAAGATCTCGGTTGCTTTCGATATTGGCATGTATCGGATCAAAACTTCATGGATTATGGCCCCTGATTGTACGAAAAATCACGTTTTTAGCTTGTGGACCCTATAGAGGTCACAATTTTGAACCGATTTTGATGAAACTTGACATGCATGTTTGTAACCCAAAGATCTTGGTTCCTTTCGATATTTGCGGCTTTCGGAATGTAATTTCCTGAATTATGGCCCCTGATTGTCCGAAAAATCACCCTTTTTAGCTTGTGGTCCCTCTGGAGGTCACAATTATTATTGGATTTAAAAAACCGTTTGATTATATCACCCTTACACCCTAAGGAAGGTTGAGTTAAAATTTCGGGAAAATCGGACGAAAATTGCCATACAAAATGGCCGCCGTTTGTACGCGAATACTGTTAAAAAATGGTATATCAAGGTTGTTGACCCTGTGGAGGTCACAATTTTGATTCGATTTTGATGAAACTTCAAATTCATGGTTATAACCCAAAGATCTCGCTTCCTTTCGATATTTGCGCATATCGGATCGTAACTTCCTGAATTATGGCCCCTGATTATACGCAAAATCGCCTTTTTTTTTAGCTTGGAGGTCACAATTATTATTCGATTTAAAAAACCGTTTGATTATATCACCGTTACACCCTAAGGTAGGTTGAGTTCGAATTTCGGGAAAATCGGACGAAAATTGCCATACAAAATGGCCGCCGTTTGTACGCGAATGGTATATCAAGGTTGTGGACCCTGTGGAGGTCACAATTTTAATTCGATTTTGATGAAACTTGAAATTCATGGTTATAACCCAAAGATCTTGGTTCCTTTCGATATTTGCGCATATCGGATCGTAACTTCCTGAATTATGGCCCCTGATTATACGCAAAATTGCCTTTTATTTTAGCTTGGAGGTCACAATTATTATCCGATTTAAAAAAACGTTTGATTATATTATAAGGAAGGTTGAGTTTGAATTTCGGGAAAATCAGACCAAAATTGCCACACAAAATGGCCGCCGTTTGTACGCGAATACTGTTAAAACATGGTATATCAAGGTTGTGGACGCTGTAAAGGTCACAATTTTAATTCAATTTTGATGAAACTTGAAATTCATGGTTATAACCCAAAGATCTTGGTTCTTTTCGATATTTGCGCATATCGGGTCGTAACTTCCTGAATTATGGCCCCTGGTTATACGCAAAATCCCCCTTTCTTTAGCTTGTGGTCCCTCTGGAGGTCACAATTATTATCCAATTTAAAAAAACGTTTGATTATATCACCGTTACACTGTTAGGAAGGTTGAGTTTGAATTTCGGGAAAATCGGACCAAAATTGACAGACAAAATGGCCGCCGTTTGTACGCGAATACTGTTAAAAAAAATGATATATCATGATTGTGGATCCTGTGTAGGTCACAATTTTAATTCGATTTTGATGAGGATGGTTGAGTTCTAATTTCGTGAAAATCGTACCAAAATTGCCGGACGAAATGGTCGCCGTTTGTACGCGAATAGTGTAAAAATATGGTATATCATGGTTGTGGACTCTTATTCTTATCCGATTTTGATGAAAAGTCACATTTCTAAGTTGTGTACCGTCACACCATAATCATTGTCGGTTTCGAATTTCATTAATATCAGACTGGAACTGACCAACTAAATGGCTGCTCCCAATACAGTATGAAATACAGGACTTAATAAAGATATAGGAAAAATCACTTTCGGTATTGCTTGTTCTCTGTCCATCTCTCGAAAATGTGGGCGTATCCTGCCTGGCAGTGCCAGTCTATCTTTATTAACTTTCAACCCATGGAGTGTAAATGATTTAATTAAATTAACCTGTCCATAATATCATATATAATGTATTGGACGTTAAATCTTTAATAAACAGTGTTTGTTGGACCGGAATATCTGTTAAGCAGGGTTATAATTCCTGCAAATAGATATTGCTCTCGTCTACCAAACAGGATTATTGATATTCAATATATATTGAAATAATGTTAACAAGAAATATTTTACACCTGGGCTACTGGTTGATAATTCTTAGCAACAGTTGCCCGAATCCTTCAAGTAAAATTACTAACGTGTAAATTAACAGTGTAAATTAACAGCGTGATGCATTTTTACAAGAAATGTATATTAACATTGTGGTGTATTTTTACAAAAAAAAATTATGATGTATTCTTACAAGAAATGTAAATTAACATATGTCCTTCTACAGAAAAATTTTAAATAACTATCGGTGTAATTTTACCTATGATTTAGGGGCAACTTTTGCTGCCCGTAATTTTAGGAAAAATAACCAAAATATTTTTAACAGTGTAATATACGAGAGAGAGAGACAGCGAGAGCGAGCGAGAGAGAGAGAGAGGGAGAGCGAGCGAGAGAGAGAGCGCGCGAGAGAGAGAGAGTGCGCGCGAGAGAGAGAGCGAGAAATGGGTTTTACGTCCACTCAACACAAACTAGGTCATTTCGGGACTAAGATACGGTTCAATTTATATTTTATCTCAATAATTCGCTTGCGCGTAGGGGTCTTTAGCCGTGGGAGGAAACCGGAGTACCCGGAGAAAACTCACGAGGTTGGACAGGCTACCCTATTCCTTGTCACGTACAACAGGGAATTGGAAATCACGCCAGTTGATTCAATGCCAGTCCGTATGATACAGCTTGCGCACGCTAACAATTCAGCCATCGAACCTCTCATGTAATATACGCCATATAAAATGATAAGTCGTATATTAGTTTACAGTTATAAAATAACATTTTTCCGTTTTAGCCAATAAACAATTTATTCTTACGCCGTTTAGCAAATTTCAGTATTACACGGTAGACCTCATCTTATCATATAAACAATTGGTATTTATATTACAGGTATAAAATAATGTTTCCGTTTTATCCAATGAACAGTTTATTGTTCATTCGCGTAGAAAGATATGATGTTAAACTTCCTACAATTTAACAGAATAAAGAATACAGAATACAGTTTATTCAATACCTTTGGCCTTCAGCCTATAGTACAAGTAAAGCATGTGTAATAATCAAAATACAAAACCTATCTAACGTGATCAATATTACAAACAAAACAGAATCCAATATTATAAATAATATGCAAATACATAGCTATCACAAGTGCCGTTTATACAATTCTATATACACAGATCACAATATAATACAGCTTAGTATACTCAATACATTAATATTTCGTTTCTCACGTCTAATGCTAGTTTGATATAAATAGCTAGATTTTTATATACAAATTCTGATTTACATTGAAATAGTTTACGTAACTTATATTCAGAAGGGTTATTGTGACAGTATACTGGTAAGAAGTTCAAACGAAGATCTCTTAAGACTGGACATACGAGAATGAAATGAAATTCATTTTCCATTTTATGCATATTACATATGTTACATAACCTCTGGTCACGTGGTGTATTGGATCGGCGCCCCATTTCTATGCTAAGAGTATGGGTTGAACATCTTAGATTAGCCAATGCAAATTTTAGAACATGAGATAGGTTACTGTTTAAATATGGTTCACAGAATAATTCTGTTTTTATGTCAGAGTAAAATTCGCATCTACTTGATTGATTAATGAATGTATGCCAGTCTTGGAAATTGATGTCTTGAAGTCGCATCTTAAAAACAGACATAAAGTGTTTTGTATCCCCTACGCCCTGCGCATTCCACACATAGCCAAACCCCAGTCTATATAACATTAATTTAACATCTGAGCACCAATTTGTCCTACCTAAAAGATCCAAGTTGTATAACATTTCGTAGCACTGCCTAGGGAGCCTGTGATTTTCCATTTGCTTTAATTTAAGAAATACTTTATAGGTCTACACATATAGTTAACACTTAGTTCGTATCTGCCACACTCAGACTAAGATTCGAGAACCACAATTGGTACATTAGTCATACATGGAAGTTTCCGTTTAATTGAAAATTCCAATAAACAATTTATTTTTATATTGAAAGGAAAGTGCTACAGGTTACCACCTGTATATTTAAATGTGGTTTAAAGGAGCCAAGTCTACAACTCAGTATGATCAACAGTGTTCAGGGGCGGATCTAGAAATTATGGAAAAGGGGGGTGGGGCGCAAAATGAGAGCACTGACTGGGGAGACGGGGGGAGGGGGTCCGCCAAGATTATTATCCGTCATGTAGCCATTCCAAGAGCTATTTGGCTGATATTTTCGTCTAAATAAACGTTCGGAACGGACATATTTGGGGCTTAAAAAGACACTTTCAGCAATAAAAAAGGGCAGTGTCGAAAATTGGGGCGGGGGGGGGGGGGGACGTTGGGCGCCCTTTTCGCCCCATTTGAATCCGCCTTTGGTCTTTAACATTACAAACACGACTCATTGGTCAGTTTAAATCAACATTGATGTTGTTATATTACCGAGAAAGGGTGAATTTCTGATATCCAATATTTAAAACAAAATAAACATTATAAAACTGACACACGATTCGCGTGCCAGAATGCTTTTGAGCGTCATTTGTATGGAGCGACGCGATAAACGAACTAATCATATACCATGTAGGGGAATACTATCGACGTAGATTGGAATAACAAGACGCCAAAGTCTGTCATTCATTTCGGACTTTTCGCGTATTTCACTGAACATAACTGATTAGAAATTAGAGTAACAACAGAAACGATTGAATGTAATATGATGCTGAATATCAGTCAGTCCTAATTTGTACTTAAATAAATAAAATGCGATGGTTTAGGCTAAGAAGTAACACAGTTTAAGAAATAGTGACGTAATTGGTGGAACCAGTTGAGTCTACATGTATGTGCTTATCTGTCTGGTTTTCTCATCAATTTCATAACTGGGACATAAAACAATTTTTCATATCGCAAAAATATAACAGCTTAAAATCAGACTGTTAGTTTCATATTCACGCAACGTTTTTATTTCTAGTTATTTTCTTAGATAATCTATTAATTAGACATAATAAACTCTCTAGAGCAGCAATTCTCAACCAGTGATCACAGGAATACACTATTATATTCCCTAACTGATTTCAAAATCAACGACGTATCTGTGTTACTATTAGGTGACGTGGATCTGCCCGAAGAAAAAAATACTTATATTATATTTTCTCAAGTTCATACTTTTATAACATCAACTAAACGATTTGACCATGCAACTACAATTATACTATTATAATAAAATTATGCGTATAGTGGTTAATTATGGAGCCGAATCGTTGCCATATTAAGAGAAAATATCATAGTTAAAATTGACAAATTAGCATGGTCAAAATGGTAAAAATGGCAATTTGCGTGATTTTTCACTTGTAGATATTACATAACACAAAATCACAATATTAATATCAAAACAAAAATTGTTCGCCAAAAATTAACAATATACACTTCTACTTGTGTTTTTTTCACTTTCTACTTTTCGCATTTGCAAAATCACTGTGACTTTTTTCATCTTTGCATTTTCAACTATAAGAATTTCACCATTGTATTTTCAACCACTAACATTTCTCCAATCTAACTGACCATATAATGAAAGGGGCGTGTTTACGAGTTCGGCCGAAGTTGACGTCATCACTCATCTGTTTTATCTTTTAGACTAAAATTAATGCTACCTGAAAGGGACGACTACTCAAAATTGTAAGGGAACATTTCAAACACAAAACAAGATTAAGTCATATTTTTAAACTTGTTCATACTAACCTATTCACTTAATACATGCAAATACTACTATCGTAAATGTTAAATCATTAATGGCCCCTTTAGCCCAGGCACGCCATGGTTGATATAAGCGGCTAATGCATTCGGAGTACATTATCATAATCGATTGCAATGATTAAGATATATTTTGGAATGCCGACCTAGCGAGAACAATAATGCATACCTCTTTTTAGGGATTTTTTATTTCTTTTTTTTTTTTTTTTTTTTTGTTGAAATTTTTCACAATTTATTGCATCGTCTAATAACTGTAGAGCTTTTCTTAATTGATTAAGACAATCAGACACCTCTTCGGTAGTGACACTTATTTCAGATATAATGCCGGCAATACGCTCACATTCATGCCGATGTTCAGTTAAAGATTCGTCGGATCTATTAAGACAATGGGCCAACCTCAAGGTTCGATGATATATCTCATTAAAAAAAAAGTTGTATGACATGACAAGCTATTTATTTGATTTTTTCAAATCGGATAATCTTAACACTAAGAGGCACGAATAAGCCAATGGAGAATTAATTTTAGCCCAGACGCTAAATATTGACGTCCTATGACGTCAACTTCGGCTGAACCCGGAACCACGCCCTCTAGCCCTTCAATTGGAGAAATTTTTTGGGTTGAAAATACAATGGTGAAATTCTTATAGTTGAAAATGCAAAGATGAAAAAGTCACAGTGAATTTGCAAATGCGAAAAGTAGAAAGTGAAAAAAACACAAGTAGATTTTTATGCTGTTAATTTTTGGCGAACAATTTTTGTTTTGATACTAATATTGTGATTTTGTGTTATGTAATATTTACAAGTAAAAAATCACGCAAATTGCCATTTTTACCATTTTGACCATTATAATTTGTCAATTTTAACTATGATATTTTCTCTTAATATGGCAACGTTTCGGCTCCATAGTTAATGTGCACTCTTTGTATGTATGTTTTGTTTATTTTGTACGTGTAAATGTGATTAGTTCATATTCCACAAAATTAGAAGTGTTATTTGTCCAAACATTGCATTTATATACCATAAAATGAAATATATTAATGATAAGTTCAATGAAATGAATTTAACTCTGTATCTATCATTTGAAATATTCTCATCAATTAATATTTTTTAAGGAGAAGACGTTTATAATTTGTTAGAACTTTTGTTTAATCCTTTTGTATTGTACAATGATATGTCGATGCAATAAAATATGTTTAAACTAACCAGTGTGCGTGTGCCGTGCCACACCGGTGTGCCGCGAGATCTTCCTAAGTATGCCGCAAAATTTTGAACGGCACACTAACAGGGGCGTAGCCGTGAAATATATATTGGGGGTACCCCCATAAGTTTTGTTTAAAGTCTCAGTCTTCTGTAAACATTGTTTGGCATAATTTACGGGGTTAAACTAAAATATCACACGTTTATCATGTTTACAGACAGCGGCACCGGTCTTCCCCGAGAGGCGAAGAAGCGTGGCTTACCCCCACCTAAGAAAATTTTGGAATATTGAACGGCTGCAAACACTTTTTCCTGCTATTTCAGCCCATGAACAAAGCAATTTCAAATTGGTCTAATATAGCCTAATTAAGGTGACTTGCTGACTCGAATTCCAATCAATCGTTTATATCCACAGCAACTTCAATTTGGTCCAATATAGCCTACCTGGCTGCCCAGAATTCCAAACAACCAATCGCGGGCTATGGGAATTTCACCCTCCCGGAGAAAATTTTGAAAATTTAACCACCGTAAATGCGTTTTCTACTATTCTAGCCTGTGTGAGCAAGTCCAAAAGTATCCAATGGTTCTGTAACCGAAATCCGACTCTGAATTCCATTCAATCACACTGTTACAGTTGCATTCACAAAGTAGAGTGGCCCCAGACAAAATGTTTTAATCAATAGTCAACTCAGTACAAATTCGTGGTATTCAATTAAAAGAAAAGTGAAATTAGTGCTTTATTACGACTCGGTGACAATTAGGGAAGCAAAACTAGAAATGCCCGAAGCAGGTTTACGGGCTGCGGCCAGTTTTCTTTGCGGGGCGAAGAAGCGGGGCTGACCTTGTATGGATGGACCCCCCAAGAAAATTTTGGAATATTTGATGGCCGCAAACGCGTTTTACTGCTATTCCAGTCCTAAAATTAGTGTTTTATGAGATTACGGGCACTTTACTTTGCCAAATTTTAGGGGGGGGGGGGGCCAAGTATATTCAGACCCCCCAGGAAAACAATTGGGGGGGTCCGACCGCCCCCCCCCCCCCGGACCCCCCATGTGTGACGCCCATGCACACTAAATCAATTTCTCACTAAAGAGACCAGCTATTTGCTTTTCTTTAAAATAGCATTATGCAAGAGCAAAATCTGCTTATTACAGGTCTTTCTTTAGGCCTGAGATGTTATCTAAATAATCAATTAGACATTAATTAACACATCCAGACCATAATAAACTCTTAAATTCAAGGCTAGCCTTCGATGTTGGCGGATTGAATTCCTATATGCCGCTTAATGGCCGTTGATAATTAAATCCATCAAGTGGATAATCGAGACTATGCTGTTTATATTAATGATTTGAGTAATGATGACCGAGGCTATGTGAATATTTCAAACGCTTTTTTTTCGGCTAATAGGGGACCAATTTGACTGAAATTTTCAGCAAATTACCTTTACACTATCTAGTTTTTAACTATTATAGTGAGAACTGCCATCTCTTTATCTTGTCTCCCATAATGTAACTTTATTTAGTTTGAGTCTGAGTCAGTCGATGTGTCTATGACTAGTCTGTGTCTACGGTTGTATGTCGTCTATGACTTGCCATGTTTTTATTTTGCAAAATTCAGATATTTTTCATATATATTTAGCCAGGTGTGCCGCTATTTTCTCGTGTGTTCCAGGGTGTGTCGTTAGCAAAAAAGGTTGATAACCGCTGCTCTAGAGATTTACATGGAATTAAACATCCGCTAGATCTCAAAATTTAACGATAAAGTGGTTTATCGAGGTTGTCAAATACCATTGCCACGATAATGAACTTTCTACGCTCTACAGAGGCGGATTCAAGGGGGGGGCCCCCCCCCCCCCCCCCAATTTTCGACAGTGCCCTTTTTTTACTGCTGAAAGTGCCTTTCAACTAGCTTTTTTGCTCCATTTTGAGGCTCTTTTTCTACGATTTCCTATCGTTTAGACGAAAATATCAGCCAAATAGCACTTGGATTAGCTACAGATGCAAGGAAATGACGGATAATTTTCTTTGGGCCCCACCCCCTCTCAGCGGCGTGCCCCGTCTCCGCGGTCAGTGCCCTCATTTTGCGGCGCCCACCCCCCTTTTCAAAATTCCTAGATCCGCCCCTGCTCTATCTTCAAACAGTCAAAACTAAAGTAATTTGAACGAAATTTCCAATATATTCATTTCTATTATGAACTATTATAACAAGAACGTCCTGGGGCCGGTTGCTCAAAACTAAGTTATTTTAACGATCCGTTAAACTAACGGATCGTTATCTTTCACGTGTCGTTTGGTAACGGTCAGTTAAATTTCTGTAGCTGGACAGTCAATTTCATTATCCATTAAAGTTAACAGGGCTTCCAGCAACAACCTTTCTCTCCGTTTAAGTTAACGATCCGTTTACTCCATGTTAACGGATCGTTAAAAGTTAACAGAGCTTTGAGCAACCGGCCCCAGTTCTTTATCGTAATTTTACATAATGCATGATTTTAAATATTGAAAGTAGCAAACCGTCGAATAACGATGGCATAAACAATGTCCATGTCGTAGCTTTTTATAATCAATTAAAAATATCCCTGTAAAACCAGCATTTACTCATATTTTAAATATTTGCCTTTACAGTATCCGGTATAAAAATCCCCCGAACAAAGTTTCTTGGAATAATTTATTTCACTTTCGGTTACGGTACATTTATTTTGCACAAGGAAGTATTTTGTATGTAAGTGCATATATGAGCCGGTCGTTAAATGTCATAGATATAGACTATTATAAATATAGATACCGCAGTTGTCATAGTCGAAAACACAGCAAAAGATAGCAGTCCTCCGACCTAAATCAGTTTATAGTAAGTATGTCAGTCTGTATTTGAGTGTATCAATAACTGTAGGAAAGACAAAATAGAGTAATAACTTAGTGGCTTAGTAAGAGGATAGAGTTAAAAACTTCTATTAGTGGCTTTGTGGAAATTGATACTTAGTGGCTTAGTAAATGGATAAAGTTAAAAACTTATTTTAGTAGCTTTGTGTTAATTGATAAGAGTAATTATTGGGAATTGTCGGGTATTCAATAATTCACTAATCGCTTGGAACAGAAAGTAACGTAGCTATGACAGGAAGGAGGGGGAGGGGTGGTGAGAGTTGGGGATGGGGGACTTTTTCTTAATTTCTGACTTTTTCTGTCGGATAGAGAAGGGTACAATAAGACGATTGACATTTTAATGTTTTCCCGAAAACACTGTTTTTGTTTGAACAGCCTTTAAGTGGGTGAGATGTTCATGGTGTTTTTGGCGTGTAATGGGAGGGAGGGGGTAAAAACTTTAGCTACGCCACTAAAAACAGACAAGTATGATGTCATTTTAAAAATAAAACCGCGTATCAGATTCTTGATAAATTTGAAAAGAAAAATGTGACACAAATTCATTTTTTATTTACATAATTTTTGTTTGTTTGTTGATTCTAGGAAGAACTATATACCAATATGGTTATAAAGACGTGTTTTCTGCTGATGATTGTGTGTTTAATACAGGTAAGTGTAATATCATACAGGTAAATACAGGTGGTAGATATTAGATAAATATAATAATACAGGTAGGATATATTACATTACCTGCTACAAGATTATGTAGGTTAATAGAGATATCTAAATATAACTCTTATATTGACTTCACAGAGAGAGAGAGAGAGAGAGAGGGGCGGAGAGAGAGAGAGGGATTTTAATGTCCACTTGACACAAACTCAGGACTAACATGGTTTGATTTTCTTTTAATAATTCCCCTGCACGTACGGGTCTTTAACAGTGGAAGGAAATCGTAGGACCCGGGGTAAACCCACGAGATTGGACAGGTGACCCAACTCCTTGTCATTTATAACTGAACAATCTTAACCACACCAGTTGACTCCATGAGGGATATTATGATACCAACGCGCACTTAACTTCTAAGAAAAGTTTATTACAATATAAACTAGAATATTTTAGATCTGACGTCATCTTCCGTTTTAATTCACATTGTCGGTTTTGAATGACAGATACGCTGTTTATAATTTATAGGGAACGAGTTCACCAGTTCACAATTCGGCAAATCTCAATGATATATATAGCCTACAGACACAAACTAAACTTAAGCTGTTGTCCGCCATGTCCCCACTAAAAGTGTTCCGCGACCCCAAAGGTTAATGTAAAGATATTTCAGTTATTGATATTTATCGATTATTGAATAAACATAAATGCACTGTGTATTTATGGTCTTACATAAGTTTGGGGCGGGGAGGGGGGGGGAATTTCTCAAAATTTGTCGTGTCCAGGCGCATAATAATTTCTCACAGCGCCATAAACATTCCTCTTTTATTGAATGGGTACAAAAAGTGTTCATTATTAAAAGTTAAGGTGACACAAGTATGAATAAAAACTACTGAGTGTTTCGTCTGCTTCTCTATTTTGATATGTATGTAAAGAAAGGTGTACATAGCTGACTGTATATCTCGCCGTTTAATTAGGGCGAGAAAGTTTTAACAACCCCCCCCCCCCCCCAAAAAAAAAACCACCCAAAACTGACAAATTATATTTGTGCAGTTTGAAAATGTTTTGTACCTCCCGCGGGCCGAGAAAAACATTATGGATTTTTTTCAAGACGGCCCTCACTTGCCAAACCACTGAAGATCAAATTTCGGGTGGAAAAGTTGGACAATACGCGGAGAATTGAAACCACAGTAATTTGAGTACAGTCATTTGACTGAAACTTTCAAGAGGGAGAGAGAGAGAGAGAAATGGGGTTTAACATCCACTCAACACAAACTAGGTCATTTTGGGACTAACATATGGTTTCATTTTATTTCAATAATTCGCTTGCAGTGGGAGGAAACCGGAGTGCCCGGAGGAACCCACGAGGTTGAAAAGGCGCCCCTATCTCCATGCCACATACGCTCACACTAGGGATCGAAACCAGAGCCGCAAGCCAGAGGTGACCGGCCAGCTAGAGGTCGAAGCGCGGCACTGTGGACCACTAGGTTATCCCAACCCCTGAAACTTTCAATGTATTCCTCTTTCTCATTTTCTGTTTTTGAGCTAAAAGCGTGAAATTTCAACTCGTTTTTATAATCTGACATAATGCCTTTTAGAAACTTTTTTTTCGCGTTTTTCTTGATTCTTATCTCAAAATTCCACCCGCTCAATCCAGGATTATCATAACGAGTACTTACCCATAAGAATCACGAAATTTAAAGCCAATTCAATATTATTACTCAATATTTCGATGCTACAGTTCTAGAAGGTTGTAAGTGCCACTTATAACCCAAATAGCTTTTTTTGCATAGGATGACTAATCACATTTAGAGGCTTCTCTATGCAAAATTTCAGAATTGTAAGGTCGTAACTTTCATAAAAACATTGCTATTAAAATGTTGATATCCTTATTGCGTTATTAAGATTGGAATAGGTTTTCCTCTCATATCTCAAAAACTAAATCAGAACTATGACATCGATTTACTTATACTTTCAGGTTCTGGGATCGAATCATTGGAATTGTCAGCCGTGTGATATGGGCATGTACATGGAGACACAATGCCAAGTAAAAGGAGGAAAGTCCATTTGTAAACCTTGTCCAAAAGATACATATAATGAGAAATCCGACTTTTCGTTGTCGTGTGGCGATTGTTCAGTTTGTGAAATGACCCAGGTGGTTCTGCTTCCATGTTCACCTGTATCGGATACTGTATGTGGGTGTCCGTATGGAAAAGTGTGGCAATCTGATGGCGCAGACGGAATTTGTGTGGAGGGCGGAATATAAAAAAATGATAATTCATCTCTCATTAGGTTAACTGTAACTCATCAAACGGAACCATGTTTAATCCGGTGTCTCGCAATCGTTTCTGTGAATAAAAAATACTGTTTAAACTTACATTATGCGAGAGCTAAATCTGCTTAGTAAAAGTCTTTCATTAGGCCTGAAATGTTACCGAAATTATTAATTAGACATTAATTAACGTATCCAGACCATAATTCACTCTCGATGGCTTTGCTAGCCTGTGGTATTTACTGGATTACAGTCATATCTGCTGCTAAACGTCCATTCATAATTATATCAAAAATGGATAATCGAGACAATGTTTTTTTTTTTATCCTATTAGTAATAATGATCGAGGTTAGCCTCAATATTCAATCGCTAAAATCTCGGTTCATAGTGGACCAATTTGACTGAAATTTTCCGAAAATTCCCTTCACATTATCTAGTTTTTAACTATTATAGTTAATCTCCCAAAATGCATCTTTAAATATTATGAAATTATCTTTTGTTTTTTCATGCACGTGTAAATGATTTTAAAAAAATCGTATTATGATTGTATATGTAACTTAAAAATAAATAATTATTTTTGTATTATTGTTATTATAAATATCTCCCAGGGTCATATCAAACTGATCCCGCAGTGAATATTCGCTTGGCCGCTACAATCACTGATAAGCATGACATCGACGAGACTTAATGAGTTCGGCATATTAACTTTTTTACTCCTACAAATTAAATTCTTTAACATTTTGGGGGGGTAAAAGAAAAATAAATAAAGACGTTTGAAGTATTTGTAGTTAAAAAATATTTCCTATTTAGTGTAAATGGGTATTAAATTGAGTATAATGCATCATTTTGCCCGAAGCAGTTAGGTGTTATGTAAACATTGCATGAGCCGTTGAGCCAATGACTATCGCCACGTGCAGTCAGCGCACGTGTTGTGGACAGTCATCTGTTACAGAGATAATTCGTTAGTATTTCTCTGTGAAACAGATTGGGGTCATATATGGAATGAATCTGGCTATCCGTGGCAATAGATAATAGATCACAATTGAAAAACCCAAGCTAACTGTGGCAGCAGTTAATTAATAGATCACAATTAAAAAAGACCCCACAAGCTAACAGTGAGGGTGATGTCCCCTGCCGAAATCCCCAAATAAATAGATGACACCTATTTATTAATTGCACATTTATCTTTTTCAATAGTATCAAGCTATCAAACCTGACAGTGGCGGATAAAGCTCCACCAAGGCCTGAGGCGGCAGTTTCTGGAGGGACTATTTAAAAAGGCGTGGGCCTAATTAATTTCGGGTCAGGGCCTATGTTGATTCCCGTTGGACCTAAACCCCACCCCCCTAACATTCATTGTTTATGCGTTTTTAATCGTAACAGACAAGTCTTTTTACAAAATCTTTGGGCCTGAGGCTGCAGCCTCATCAGCCTCACTGATAATCCGCTACTGAAAACTGACCATCTGTAAATAGTTTAAACTTAAAATGTTCACGAACAAACTCAGTCAAAGCATAAAATGTTCGCGAACAAACTCAGTCACATGGTTTGAAGTACTGTTACTTGGTAGTAAAACTATACACTAAGTTTCATCACTCTCTATCTGATATAATCAAAGTTATCTTGTCCCAAAGCATAAACCAATGAAATTGCTTAGCCCTGCTCAGCTTTACCGGTAACTGTTAATCATTGAACTGCATCAATTCATTCACCTAATGAAGATCTACATCAAGTTTAAAGTAGCCAAATCTCGAACTCAATATCCTCCAAAGTCTTCGGCATTCAAAACAAAAAATTATTTGTCAATTTAAATCAACATTGATGTTGTGATCTTACCGTGAAAAGGTGGGCTTCTGATATCCAATATTTACGACAAAATAAACATTTTACCGACAAAATAAACATTTTACCATTGGTACACGAATCGTGTACCATAATGCGTTTCAGCCCTAGTTCTAGCAAGAGACAAGGGGAACCAAGCTAGACAATTGCACCAAATCAAACAGCGTATGTAGACTGGAATAACCAGACACTTGAAATAGCCACTCAATTGAAAAGTCTGGCATATTTCGCGGAACATAACTGATTTGAAATTAGAGTACAAACGAAAACGATTGAATGTAAATCAGTTTGTATACATTCATATTACATGCGTTGCGACCCATTTATGGCAATTTCTACGTCTCAAATATTAGCGATTTAGCTCCTTTAAACATTCTACCTGAATTAAAAGCAGAGTTGTGTTCCAAAGTCTTGACCAATTAAACTGCTTATCGCTACTTAGCTTTAGTAGGAAAATCTCATCATCGAACTTAGTCAAGGTATTGATATAATGAATCTATGCTTTGGGTTTCATTGTATGTACCTCTCCATTAGCCCAGTCGGGGTAGAACTGTAGGACGTTAAACTCACATTTCATTTCATGAAAGAGAGAGAGAGAAATGGGGTTTAAAGTCCACTCGACACAAACTAGGTCATTTCTGGACTAACATATGGTTTAATAATTTTATTTCAATAATTCGCTTGCGTGTTGGGGTCTTTAGCAGTGGGAGGAAACCGGAGTGCCCGGGGGAAACCCACGAGGTTGAGATGGCGGCCCTATCTCCATGCCACATACGCTCACACCAGGGATCGAAACCACAGCCGCAAGCCAGCGGTGAACGGCCAGCTAGAGGTCGAAGCGCGGCACTCTAGACCACCCCAACCCCCCTCATTTCATGAAAACGACACTTTAAAATATCACACTGCATGGAGCAGAACAGTAGGACGTTAAACCACAATTCATTCTTAGAAAACCACAACATGTTTAAAATAGCAGAATTTATTTTGTTCCATTGTTTATAATATTTAACAACATGCAAATTAAATCATTGCATCATCATGGCCACAATACCACAGATATACTATAATAAAATATCTTTTATAAAAAAAACCCATTTTGCTCCCTTCCAATTAATTACATTATTAAAATATTATTAAAACTGACTTTCTCATCTTTATTTACGAAAATAAATAATAGAATTAAATCAATCGACCTTTTCATCATTTATCTTCGTAAATAAATCAAATTGTTAAATTGGACATTTTATTCATGAAAATAAATTGTCGACCTTTTCATCACTTATCCTCTAAAATAAATAACATTATTAAATCAACTTTCTTAACTATAAAAATAATTATTTGTTCTGTGTCCCATCCTCATCTGTGCTTTAAATCTATACTATGTACAATTAGTATTTGGTCATCGTTTGTCTTTCCAGGATGTATCAAATTCTCCACAGCTTAATAGAGGCTGTAACTAGCTCTGACAATGAAGAGGGTGGGAAGTGATCTCATGGGTGCTGTAAAATTAACGGACAATGTACATCTATTGTTTTTATGGTCGACAATTTTTTCTACAACAGGGATGGGGTTGGGGGCGCGAAACATATTACAGGCCTGAGCTTAATCAATGGTAAAATGTCCTCTAATTGGTTATTTAACTTGAATATACAGGTGACAATTACTTCTTATTACTGATAAAGACTAGAGTATAATAAATAGTAACTATATTCCATAGAACTGTCACCTATATATTCCAGTCAAATAACTAAATGCCACTGAAACTATTTATATGGATTCAATCAGAGTAAAAAGAAGCCCATCTCCATCTCACCTCTGGGCTTATATTCTATCAAAAGATGTTAAGTGAAGATTATAGGTGACGCTGGTTTGTTTTTACGATATCCTATTTATATCGACTGTATAACCAATTTTCACTTCATTATATCTTTGTCACTACTGATTGGAATTCAACCATTGCTCAACTGATAATCCACTTAGAAATAATGCAATTCATAGAAACAATAGTCGTTATTCAAGAATATTGCACATACCAGAACTTAAACTAGAGGAACAATTGTATAAATACATAAAATATCAGTCCAGCAAAACCAATTTGATTTTTAGTTATTCAGAGTCTTGATAAATCAATAGCCAATTGGATCATATGAAAGATGTTTTGTTTAAAATTTCAAAACTTAAAAATATGGAACTAAAAACTTTGCACAGTGCAACCAAATAAGTTTGGGTTTTAAATTATTCTTTTTCCTGAAGAAATACAAAATTTTTTAAAATGGTGATCCAGAAGACCAGAAATATCTTGTTAATAACTTCAGTTAACACTGTTTTTAAAGTTTACATTGGTTTTTATCGACTTTAAAATCTCAGGATTGTCTGAGAAACAGAATATATATCTTTTTGTAATTTATATTGACAACAGATCATGATCATTTCCTTGATGAGAATTAGAGACAAGTGATACATTAATATTTGTACATCTTTCAGTTGCCTCAATCTACCAGAGAATAGTTTTCCCATTATTTAATAGTTTGTGAGTGTGCGATAGCTGTGAGGAGCCATAATTAGGGCCTTCTAAGTGTTAAAGGTTTTAATGTTTTATGGCCAAACATAAAAAGTGATATAATTCTACATTGAGTTTTGTAGCAGTTTAATACACCATCAGACGATTATGATTGGTTAACTTCTATAGCAACTGTATTATCTGGCATCTCATTGGTTGATTGGTACGTCACCTGACCAACAATAGGCCAATCAACTAATTCGTTTGATATTAATTTATACTGTGGTGTGTCTTTTTTTCTTTTGCAAGCACGATATAGTGGTTTAAAGAGAGAACTGTCCACAACCAAATACTGAAAAACAAGAAATAACAAACACACATTAACTCCAACAAGTTTTACAACTTGAAACATAGGTTTCAGAAAATAACACATATGCCAACAAGCAGCAAGAGAGAAATACAGTTTAACATCCACTCGACACAAATTAGGTCATTTCGGGACTAACATATGGTTCAATGTTATTTAAATAATTAGCTTGCACATAGGTTTTTTTTTATCAGTGGGAGGAAACCGAAGGACCTAGACAGACGATTCTACTCCTTGTCACATACCACTACTGAATCAAAACCGTTGAAAATAAATTATATTGCAGAAATATCAGTCATAAATGAAGGCAATCTAATTAAAATATAGATCTATATTTCGTTTCGTTTTTTATACTTACGATGGCCTACACTCATGTACATGTAAATCTAACAAGTTATAGTGGAAGCTCACGTTCTATGGCGTCAGGTATCAAGCACGGGACATTTGACCTGATAACGTCAGTCATTCGATTAACCAATTAGCGACCGCCATGTTTTTTAAAATCTACTTTTGTTTTGTTTTGATTTCTATCCGCTGGTAATATCTACCCACAGTTCTTCAATGCACGGAGGGTCTGGGTCAGTTCTCAATTATTGACGAAAATTATTGGATAATCTACCACATAAATTAACCAAACTCCTGGTTACGCATGGGCAATGGAACCTTTTGGCTAAAGCCAGAGGTGAGCGGCCAGATAGAGGTCGAAGCACGGCACTCTAGACTACTAGGCCATCCCCCCCTAAGTAAATTGAATCATACCTCTATTAAACTTGAAGCTATCATAAATCCTAGAGACAGTATCAATAAGTTTACACGGAACATTATAGGCGTATTTCCTATCGGCATCATCTGTAAATAAACGTCAAAACCTAAGGGCCCTTGTTCTCGAAATCTTAACTACAGATAAAATCCAAATTTTAGTAGATACTTCAATTTTGATTGGCTAAGCACTAAAATTAATCTAACATTATTCAATCAAATTACTCAAATTTGGATTTTATCATAGTTAAAATTTCGGGAAACAGGGCCCAGGTCTTAAACTTTTAAAAATACTGATATTCATTATTTTAATGAAAAACAAAAAGCACTTGGTTGTGTGAAATAAAATGAAATGGGGTTTAACGTCCTACTCTTCTGCTCCTAAACTGGGTTTATAAAGATGGCATATGCCATACAGTGTGCTATGAGGGAAATTTTGCCTAGGCAGCAGTGCTCCGGCCTACTCTTAAATTGAATTCTAACTGCCAAGATATCTTTAACATGCATGCCTATGTGTACACAGGCCTTGGTTTTTTGATAGATTAATTAGTATGAATATGTTTATAATCCAAATACATTTTCAAATCACACACGGGAAGGCATATTTAAAGTAATAACACAGTTTGTTTCGATTAGTATGTTTTTACCTCAAAGAAATCTTCTATATTACTCTGTGACCACATCAACAACAAAGTTGTAAAACCAACCAATAATAGTAAGTCTAACAGGAATGGCACTGTAAATATAATATCATAGATATACGTTTATTGACTACATATTACACAGGGAACTCAAAACATTTATACAAACAGACTGGTACTACCGGTATTATATCGAAAGGTTTTAGTTAGATGTAGTTTCCACTAAATTTGATATACCGTAGCAGAACACGTGCGTGGACTGCACGCACCGTTGTCATTAGCTCAACGGCTCGTGCAATGTTTACTTAACACCTAACTGCTTCGGGCAAAATGATGCATTTTACTCATTTTAATACCCATTTACACTAAATAGGAAATATTTTTTAACTACAAATACTTCAAACCTCTTTATTTATTTTTCTTTTACCTCAAAAAAATGTTTGAGAATTTAATTTGTCGGAGTAAAAAAGTTAATATGCCGTACTCATTAAGCCTCGTCGATGTCATGCTTATCAGTGATTGTAGCGGCCAAGCGAATATTCACTGCGGAATCAGTTTGATACCGTAGCTCTTCAGTTACATGTAGTTGCCACCAAATTTGATTTAGCTCTCTTACCAAAAGCCCAAAACACATAAGGCCACTGCTTTGGCAATCAATTTTGGTGGGTTAAACAAATTAAGAAAATTGTGGGAAATCTCAGAATTGGCCGAGAAGATTGGGTAATAATGGGTTTGATGAACTTCTTCATTCTGGCTACAGTATAGCAAAAATGCTTCTCGTTTTCGACCATAACACTATAAATACATACAATATCATATACAGAGTATAACATCAAATTCCTTCATCAGATCCTTGGAATTGATAATATGATATGTATTATATTACCCTTCTTATTTTTGTTGAAATTTATTGTTTAATTTCATTTTCAATTGAAGGATTCCTCCAAACAATTAAATCTTATTTCATAAATCAGAACTTTTTGTTATATGAAAAGAAGAATCCCCCAACTTGCTTTAAAACTGATTCAAAATACAATTGGATGAAATGGGGTAAAACATTCACTGGACACGAACTAGATGATCTCGGGACTAATATATGGTACATTTTCAGTACAAGTATTGAAATGAAATGAAATGGGGTTTAATGTCCTACTCTTTTGCACCTAACCTGGGCTAATGGAAGACGGGCATACGCCATACAGTGTGCTATGAGGGAAATTTTGTCCGGGCAGCACTACGGTCTACTCTTATTATGAATTCCAACTGCCAAGGGATCTTTTGCGTGCACTCCAATGTGTACACGGGACCTCGGTTTTCCATACCATCCAAACGACTAGGCAGCTGTCCTTGTCAGGCCCTCCTTCTGCATCACTGACAAGGGGAAATCACGCCGGAAAATCGAGATGAACATTCTCGGAAGTACAAGTATATTCTTGTTTGTAGAGGTCTTTAACTGTAGAAGAAAACCAGAGGTCTCTCAGAAACCCATTGGAATATGATAACGAATTGTACTAACCATTTGCATATATTGGTTTTCTAAATGGTGGACCCTTTGAGAAGGAGAATGCTACAGCTATATACATATAGGATGATACTAGAAAGACGACGGTACTCTCCCAACATTTAACGTGTTCAGCTGATCCATCAGGTACAATTGGTGTAAACCTGAAAATAGACAATAAATAACATCTCTTGAACATCAAATATAATAAATAACGCTCTGCTGAACAGTACATGTACTCAATCTCCCGTCTCCACATCTCTTTATAATTTAAGAGTCCATTAGAAGATTAAAACCAAAGAATTAAATTAATTATCAGAGTACAGAAGCAATGAGAGTACATGTATTGGATTAAATTATCGATGACTCATTGAAGAAATCAGGTATAATGCGCACATGCTAACCATTCCCCCCACACGCCCCCAACCCCAAAGATTGAGAGAAGCTCCTACTTTTATGCACCATCCAAAATGAAATGGGATTTAATGTCAGGGGCGGATCCAGGAATTTTTGCAGGAGGGGGTTTGCCAGGTTTCTGTTACGGAAATCTGCCATCATCGTCTCTAAATTACATAGTCATACATACAAATTGAGCTTTTTAAACAGAGAAATCATTTTTATACTGATGTAGGATCACTTTGTGATGTAATTCCATTCATGCAAGGCATTATTTTTTTTATGTAGCTGAGCAGGGGGGTGGGGGCACCCCCCCCCCCCCCCCCCAAACTCCCCCTCTGGATCCTCCCCTGAATGTCCTACTGTTCTGCTCTGACTGAGCCAATGAAGAGGGGCATACACCATACAGTGTGCTATGAGGGAAATTTTGCCTGGACAGCAGTATTATGGCCTACTCTTATATTGAATTCAAACTGTCAAAGGTTTTTCTACAACCGAACAACTTTGCATGGGAAACGAAGCTTGAACTTTCTCTGCCATGTAATGATATAAACAATACATGTCACATAAAATATCATTTTCCCAAAGTTTAACAAGATTTCATAAAGTAATCAAGGATAAAAACTGTGAAAGTAATTAAAAGAAATGTTTGTAACCTACCACGTTGTTTGTGTTTGAAGATAGAAGAAAGCTCCAAGTTGAAAGGCAAGTACTAATAATACTTGTATTATAATCGATAATAAATTAGATAATTTCACCAAACTACCCGGTGGTTTCTTCTTTACTAATTTATCATATGCTGATGTATAACCCACTAAAAATAATAAAAATAAAATAAAATACATAATATAACCCACGGAAAATAATCAATTATAAAGTATATACAACATAACCCACTGAAAACAGAAATAATATAACAGTATAACCCACTGATATAACCTACAATAAAGCCTAATGGTATCAAAAATAGGTTGCCAGGCAACGAAACATACGCCCACAGCAGCTAAATCGTCCGGGCAGTCAACAAGAGTTGTCACATATTTTTACTTTTTTTGGTAATGAATCATTTATAATACACTAAAATCTGATTAAGAGTAACAACTCAATATGTAATTATCAGAAAATCATTAGAATTTGTTTGCTTTTTATAAAGTTTTGCCCCACACTAACAATTAGTATAGGAAACATTTAATATGATGGATTTAGCTGTTCAGTTATCAAAATTCATTGAAAATCAAAATATTTGTTCGTTTCAACACCTTAAACTCTGTGTATCAATCGAAAATTAAGTTTGGCCTCTAAAGCATCCACAAGATTTTTTGAAGTGATCAAGGACTACAACTCTGGCACTAATTATCAGAAATCGCTGAAAATCAATGGATTTCTTCGTCTCATGACCTTAAACACCGTGTATAAATTTGAAGTCATCGGAAATCGCTGAAAAACAATAGGCTTCTTCGTCTCATGACCTCGAACACTGTGTATAAATTTAAAGTCAATCGAATATTAACTTTAGCCTCTAGAGCGTCCACAAGCAATTGTGGACGCCGGATGGACGGACCACCGGACGGACGACCGGACGGACGGGTGTGACGGCAATATAAGACCTCACGGCAATATACGACCACATTTCATTGTGGGCGTATAAAAATGAAAATTATGATATAACCCATCAAATACAAATAATATATTAAACATTAAACCCCATGGATTAAGAAATTTATTTTCATCAAATGTAACTTACTTAAAATAGCTATAGATGTTGTGATTACTAAATCTATGTACAAAAATTCAAAATCTGAAAAGTTAGCACCAAACTGAAAAATATAAAATGTTCTGGATAAGTAACTCGGCAATTGTGTGTAGTATTTGTTAAACATTATACAGTATTATCTATCAGTCTTGATTCATTTTTAAAGTAAAAAGCCTTATATGTACTGAATATCCAGCGGGGAATGTTGCGCGTGAAATTTGGTGTTAAAGTGGTTCAACATGAGTCTGGACATAGGGCACCAGCAAATTGACAGATGTGACAGATCCAGTTTCAGTCGTTTCCATAGCCCCTGGTCTTGACCGATGTATACGGCTGGCATGGAAACCATGGTGTCGACTGTTGTGTGATAGTTTGTGCCTGTGACGGGTGCCTATATGTCCAGACTTGATGAGCGCTTTAGATCTCAAGATCTGTCATTGAGTCAAGTAGTTTGGTTTTGATCCAAAGCATGTGTATGACAAGAATTAACGTTGCTTGCCCAACCTTTAATTACTGTAATAGAATTCAACCATATGTTAGTCCCAAAATAACCTAGTTCGTGCCAAAAGGATGTTAAAAGGCATAACAGTGGCCTACAGTGCCGCACTTCGACCACTAGCTTGCCGGTCACCTCTGGCTTACGGCTGTGATTTCAATCCCTGGTGTGAGCGTATGTGGCATGGTGATAGGGGCACCTTCTCAAGCTCATGGGTTTCCTACCATTGCTAAAGACCCTACGCGCATGCGAATTATTGAAATAAAATTGAACCATATGTTAGTCCCGAAATGACCTAGTTTGTGTCGATTGGACGTTAAACCCCATCACTCTCGCTCTCTCCCATAGAAATTGAGTTTAGGTTAACATATATTTACTTGCGAAAAAGAGAAATGGAGTTTAACGCCCACTCGACACAAACTAGGTCATTTCGGGACTAAAATATGGTTTAATTTTATTTCAATAATTTGCTTGCACGTAGGGGTCTTTAGCAGTGGGAGGAAACCGGAGTGCCCGGAGGAAACCCACGAGCTTGAGAAGGTGCCCCTATCTCCATGCCACATACGCTCACACCAGGGATCGAAACCACAGCCGTAAGCCAGAGGTGACCGGCCAGCTAGAGGTCGAAGCGCGGCACTCTAGACCACTAGGCCATCCCAAACCCCCATATTTACTTGCATCAACTGGACTAATAAAAACAGGAGTACACTATGCAGTGGGCAATAAGGAAATTTTTGACCAATTTTTGCCCAGACAGCTGTGTCAGCATCTTATCTTATCTTGATCATAAAGAGTCGATGGATCTTTAACATACTGCAAAAATCCATCCTTTAATCCTTTAACATACTTCAAATAGTAAGTGCAGGAGGACCGCACTACACGCAAAACAAAAATCTACCAGATTAACCTGCGGACAAGACAGAAAACAGACATTGCAAAAAAAAAATAAACAAATATCAAATCAAATGAATGGATCCAAGATAAATAAAGATAATTTTACTCACAGTATATAGAATTAAAACTGAGACAAACTGTACAAAACTATAGAGAGCCATATATTTAAAACAACCAAATGATGTCACTAGAGCTGCCCTTCCTTCTCTGAAAAGAAATATATTAATATATAGAGAGCAATATATTTAAAACAACCAAACACTTCCACTAAAGCAATCTTTCCTTCTTTCAAATAAATACATTTAATAAAATGGGGTGTCCTACTGTTCTGCTCCTGATTGAAATCTTGCCTGGAGATTGGATCTACGGCATACTCCTATCATGCATTCTAACTGTCAATGGTTCTTTTATGTGCAAAACAAAATGTCTCGTTGTGTACTATACAATGATGGCAAACAAAGAGAGAAATAACCCATATAATAATGTATTAGAACACCAGGCACTAATCTTTATTTGCATAAGATAAAGTTGGTAAAATCTAATATTACAGGCATTTTTTATCGATTTGCCAAATTGATTTGAATTTAGTAGATATGTCATGTGACAGTATAGTTGATTTCAAAGTACTTTGGCCAGTTTTTTAAATGCTGCAATTAGCTGTAAACAATTCTTGTGGGTGGACACAGTTGAAATATCACAGGGTCCCCTGATCAAATCGTACCCCGATTTGATGTAATCGCTTTCGAAATCAGTGTCGATAAATTCGTTGATTAAGGTAACCAATTTGAATTAGATGGACGTTAATGACGAAAATTTGATTGAATGCAAATCACTTTGGCTAATCAGTTGTCCATAAAACGCTAATATTAACGTACCTCATAGCTGTAAGAACACATTCAATATTATCTATTCTAGAAGTGAAGGGAGCTGCTACCGACGCCTCCGTTTCTGATAATGATATACCAGCATGAGCAGCCTTTAACGCCTACAACAAAATAAAACTTTACTAACAATGGGATTACTTCTAGCGGTGATACATTTAAAATATAGTATGTTTGATTTCTCTATGTGTTTCAATATATCTTGTAAAATATATTGATTTTTTTTTATATTTTTCATATTTCTAGTAAAATATTGATATCTTAGATACTATGTTTAATCTCTCATACCCTATATTTTGATATATAGATACCATGTTTTATATCTGTAGTATGTTTGATATATCACTATGGCAATATACAGAGATCTTCCATACTACTGTAGGTTTGATATCTCCATGGCAATATATATGGAGATTCTACATATTATGTTTTAAGGCTTTAGTAAAACACTGATACCTCAGAAATCATGTTCTATATCTCCATGGCGATATATACTGATCTTAGATATTATGTTTTATATCTCCATGGTGATACATATTGAGACCTTAGATACTATGTGATATATATATTGATACATGATTTATATCTCCACTAAAATATTCATACCATATTTACATGTATGATATGTTTTATATCTCCATGGCGATACATATTGTTATCTTAGCAACTATAATTCTTTATCATGTATAAGACACAGTCAGTCAAATTTAACACCATGTGATCTGTTACAAATATATACAGTATTTTCATTCTCTGTTTTTCAAAAGACACAAACTAGGTCATTTCGGGACTAATTTTTAAAAAGAACATCCTACCTCACAATCATTAGCACCATCCCCGCACATCCCCACAATATAACTGTAACATAAATATATCACTTTATCAGAACCGTAACATTATTATATTACTTCAATCAGAACCATAACATGGTTATATTACTTCAATCAGAACCGTAACATTATTATATTACTTTAATCAGAACCGTAACATAAACATATTACCTCAATCTGAACTGTAACATGATTATTATAATTATCAGATCCGTAACATGATCATATTACTTTAATTAGAACCGTAACATGATTATATAACTTTAATCAGAACCATAACATTATATTACTTCAATCAGAACCGTAACTGTAATCAGAACCGTAACATGATTATATTACTTTAATCAGAACCGTAACATGGTTATATTACTTCAATCAGAACCGTAACATGATTATATTACTTCAATCAGAGCCGTAAAATGATTATATTACTTTAATTATCAGAACCATAACATGATTATATTACTTTAATTAGAACCGACTATATTCCTTTAATCAAAACTGTAACATAAATTAGGAATGTAACAAACATATTATGTAAAATTATGCAAACATATTATGCATTATGTAAAATTTAAATACAGAATTGGCAGTTCTTTTTTTAGCTCTAACATAATGCATCTTTAATTATAGAGAGAGAGAGAAGTATGTTTAACGTCCACTTGACACAACTAGGTCATTTCGGAGGGAGAGAGAGAGAAAAATAGGGTTTAATGTCCACTCGACACAAACTAGGTCATTTCAGGACTAACATATGGTTTTATTTTATGTCAATAATTGGCTTGCGCGTAGGGGTCTTTAGCAGTGGGAGGAAACCGGAGTACCCGGAGAAAACCCATGAGGTTGGACAGGCCACCCTACTCCTTGCCATGTACAACCAGGGATTTGAAACCCCCCCCAGTTGACTCAATGGCAGGCCGTATGAGACAGTGCACGCTCTCTATTGTCAAACCATTCGGCCATCCAACCACCCTCTTTAATTATAACTGTAAAATAAATATTACCAACAAAAGTTAATTTATTTTTTATGATTTAGTGTTCAATACAGGCAAGAAATCTGTCAATAAAACCTTGTTCAAATTAAAATGTAATTATTTCTTTATCTTACTCAAGCTTTTGTAGGTTTTCTATCAACTGATATTTCTGGTCCGGGGCCATTCTAGCAAATACAGTTCCTTTCACACATATCTGAAAAACAGCAAAATTTGTCAATACAAAACAAGTCAACAGTAAGGCTGATGCCCTGCACTCATTAATTTCTTGCACATTTATTTTCTTAATAAAGCATCTAGAGAGAGAGAGAGAGGGAGAGAGAGAGAAAGAGAGAGTTTAACGTCCATTCGACACAAACTAGGTAATTCTGGGACTAACAACATGGTTCAATTTTATTTCAATAATTCGCTTGCGCGTAGGGGTCTTTAGCAGTGGGAGGAAACCGGAGGACCTGGAAAAAACCCATGAGGTTGGACAGGCAACCCAACTCCTTGCCATGTACAACCGGGGATTCAAACCCACGCCAGTTGACTCAATAGCCAGTCGTATGATACAGTCAAGACATTCACCTAATGGAATGGGTTTAGCATCCTACATTTTTGTACTGATTGGTCTAATAAAGACGGATTTACCTAATGAATAACAACATCAAGTTTGAACATTGACTGACAGGGAGGCAAACGGTTGAACCCATTTCAAAAGTGAAGTCCTATTGAAAATTTCAAAAAAGTAGATTTTTTGTTTTTAATAAATGTAGTTAACCTTCAACTCACTTTTGGCATCAAATGTGGAAAATAATTAGTTATCACAGAAAATGATCTTCCTGATATGGCAAGGTGGGTCCTGTTGTCCAGTTCTTCCATACAGATAGGTTGATATGACTAGAGGAGAAACACAAGAATTATTTTATTAGATATACCATGCAAACCTTTCATAATAGATGAAATTAGATATAGTATTTCATAATAACAGCCAGATGAAATTAGATATACCACACTAATCATTCATAATAAAATTTCATAATAGATGAAAAGTAGATATACCACGCTAATATTTCACAGATGAAATCAGTGGTACTTCAATTACATATGCTCTACATGTAAATATATAAATATATAATAAAATGAACTAGATATGGGAGATATAAACCTAATTAGCAACTAATTTATGATATAAAACTTAGTATTGACACAACCGCTTGGTTTATTATACTGTAATGTTTCAACTAGATTTCACAAGTTGCTTTCAAGCAAATACCTCTTGTACAAATGAGTGAGATAGGTGAAATGTGACTAACATATGGTTCAATTCTATTTCAATAATCCGCAGGTGCGTAGATGTCTTTAGCAGTGGGAGATGTACAAATGAGACACATTAAAGTTCCAATTTCATATTTTCTAAGAAAGTCAAAACATAATTATTTCTATGTCTTTTGCTCAAAAGGTTGTCAACTCACTATTATAGGGTCATGGGCAAAATTTTTGGGGCATTAGAAAGTGTGACACAGGGTGATTGAGGAAATAGTTACTCAATTACCTCCCTTGTTTTCCCATTCCTCTCCATGGACGGCCATCTTCAAACGTTTCAATTTGAAGTTGAAAATGATATTTTTGCCAATTTCTCAACTGGCAATAGTGAATTATAGGATTAATAGGATTATTCTTTAACAAGGTAGGACTGTTTATAGGTTCAATCTATTTTGGGGCTTTATTTTAATACTTTTTAAAAATAGAACTTAAAAAAATGCTATTGGAGCTTTAACAATATCATTAATTAATGAGTTGGATAACTAGTCAGGTGACAAAGATTATTTTACTACAGTTTTTCATAAAAATAAAGGTTTTTTGGGGGTCAGGTGGGGCGGGGTGTACTTTTTTTGTTATCATAATAATAATAATATACATATAAATACATTAGGTTAACCCAGGTTAAATAATAGCCCCTTGTTAAATCTAGTTGAAACATTGTACAATATAATAAACTAAGAGATTGTATCGAAGTATTCTAGTCGGAGATATAATGTAGAAATATTACTGTACACAAATACATACAGAAGTAATTACTCCAATTTGTAATTCTTCAAACAAAAAACAAAACAAACAAAAAAAAACCATACAATGTACAAAATGCACATTCCCAAACCAAAAGAAAAACAAAAAATGGAGCATATATATAGGCCCTTCTAAAATGCCTACCAACTGCAAAGTTGTCCATGCGAGCTCTAAAATAGTTTTCAAACAAATCCTATAGAACAAGTTTTTTTCTTTTAAAATCCACTATACAAGGAAAGATAAGATAACACTCAAAAGATTCAAAAATTCAAATTAGTTTTTATTTTTATGCACTATTATTCTTTTGATAACTCTGTGCTGCAATATGTTCACGAAATTTCATAAATTTGAATGTGGAACTTGGGTGAAGCCCACAATTTGCGATAAAATGTTTTTTTGAAATTTCATTGTGAATTTGGTCCTGTAATGTATTTAGAAACTTGAAAGTTGCCCTAATAAGATATCTCTAAAAAAAAAAAGTGGTTGAAATCTATAATATTGAAATTAAAAATCCTGATGTCGTTCTTCTTGCACTGTTTTGAACAATGTCAACAAGTTTATAATTATTTCTTATTGAGAATTTTATCCTGTGTCGTATTCACTGTGAGATTGCAAATGATATTACTTCCTTTTGGCCAAATGAACAATAAATTGTCGACGGACGGAGGTGATCACAATATGCATTCACATTAAAAAGGTAACATTGAGTAGAATGTAAACTACACATTATATATATAATTTATATTTGTTAAAATAACTTCTAGCTGAAAGCAAAGCATACACAAAACAAAAATAAGCTAAATGAAATTGACTAAGAACTGTTAGCTGTTATAAGAAATATTAAATTAAACATAGCTTGCAAGGCAAATTAACATACACCAACAGCTTCCACTCTTTGTTTTATTATTTTTTGAGTCCCATATTTTTGAGAGAGAGGGAGAGAGAGGAGAGAGAGAGAGTCCAGTATTTTTGAGAGAGAGAGAGAGAGTTTATGCCCAAACTAGGTCATTTTGGTCAATTTTATTTCAATAACTTACTTGCACATAGGGGTCTTTAATTAGCAGTGAGAGAAAACCGGAGGACCCAGAGAAAGGTTTACAAGGTTGGACAGGCACCCCTACTCCTCGTCACATACAACCGTGAATCCAAACCACTCCAGTTGACTCAACGACAGACCTTATGATACAGCATGTGCGCTAACCATTCGGCCATCCATCTCTCCGACAGAGAGAGAGAGAGGCGACTATAATATACATGTACAACCATATTGACATGTTTTGTCAATAAAAAGATTATATATACATGTACTTTCCCCTGCAATTAATTATACCTCTGGCAATTACAATCATTGGCCCATATAAAATCTTTTCATTTTAAAAATTTGTCATCATTTAGGAAACAAATGAATCAAATTGAAGTGTGTTTGGAGCAAAACAAATTTTTAATGCCAATAAATTATTAGTTAAATGCAAGAATGGACTGCGGGAGACTGGTGATCAGTGGTGTACGTGTTGATATCTGATAGGCTGTCTCATTGATAATCCCTGTAACCCACCAGGAGCTTGTTTCACGAAATTTTAACAAAGATAAAATCCAATTTTAGTAATCTGATTGGATAATATTAGATTGATTTTAGTGCTTAGCCAATCAAAATTGAAGTATCTAACTAAAATTTGGATTTTAGCTTTAGTTAAGAATTCGAGAAACAGGGCCCAGGTGTGTAATGACAGCATCTTGTCTTGTTTTGCAGTGACGAAAGTATTAATATTATTGATGCAGAAAAGTTTGTGAAAGAAAAGTACAAGCAGGCGTCTTTTATTAATACGCAGACATACATGTACCATAATTATTACAAACATACGATAATCATTACAAACAAAAACATGTGCAATATAAACACATTCAAAATAAACTAACACATTCAAAATTTAGCTACTATAAATATTTGGTTATAAAAGCAAATAAAAATTAATCATTCGCATCTTGATTTTAATATGCTAAAGACAGGAAATTATATGACCAGCTCTGTTAAAAACAATGTATAAAATTCCTGGAACGATATTTAGAAATGGAGGTATTGACACAACTTTTAGTTACTAATTTTTTTTCATGGAACGTTTCATAGGTCATTTTGGGACTAACATATGGTTCAATTTTATTTCAATGATTCGCTAGGGGGTCTTTAGTAGCGGAAGGAAACTGGAGGACCCAGCAGAAACTCATAAAGTTGGACAGACGACCCTTCTCCTTGTCACATTAAAATGTGGAATCAAAACCGAGAAATCGAAACCACGCCAGTTGATTCAATGACAGACCTTATGATACAGCAAACATGTGCTAACCATTCGTCCATCTGACCCCCTAACTATATGCGAATAAGGGGTATTGAAATGTTGCATGTAATAAACAACAAAATAGTAAATTCATAAAGTTGTGTGAAAATTAATGTATACTGTGGCATTTCTGGCAATATTATTTTATTATCTTTACAGAGTCGACCATAACGTGTATTTTGTGCACCAAAACCATTTAAATCAAAAAGTTAAAGTTGCCAATTGTCATTTTTAGGGGATTCTTAATCCCCTGCAAAAAATATTATGAAAATTAAATCTCTAAAAAGGAATATCAGTCCAAAATGATTCAAATCTGTCCATTAAGTACAAAAATATGACAAACTGGAAAATTTGGAAAATTGGACTTTAACCAAGTTAACACCTTGAAGGGCATTTTGTATAATCCGATTATATTTAAGTCGAGAGATAATCTACCATTGATATACCAGTTTTGCTTTTTTAGCTAAATGTTAAATAATCAATCATATCTTAGCGTTAAATCGTAAAAATTAAGATATTCTCAGAAATAAGCAAATGACAATTAACAGCTTTAACAAGACATTTTCTTTCAACTAAACTCCAAGAAATGTTTCTGATTAATAATTTCCCAAGAGATATAATTTTGCAATATAATAAATTACTGTACTTTGTTCATTCCAGTTTGTGAGTATATTTTGAGTAAGAAAACAAATATCAAAAATAAAGAGGAATTCAAAAAACGATTATCAAAAACATAACTACAATAAGAAAAAAAAGATTATCAAAATGTTGCAAATTCTAAAAATAATTTATTTTTTGGTTCAAGTTGTAAATGTATTTTTATAAAGATTACATTACAATCGTCATAACATTTTGTGTTCTTGATAAACCAGTAATTGTTATTCCGTAAGTATCAATGACCTTTGTTCCAAAATTTACCCAAATATGATTTTAGTCGAAATGAGATGGGGATTAACGTCTTATTTTCCAGATCGTAACATACACCATACACCTATAAAGGAAATTGTGGCTCGACAGTGGTATTATCTTCTACTCTTTTTTAAAATCCAACTGTCAAGGTTTATTTTATGTGCAAGCCAATGGATTTTAATTGAAACAAAATGTCTTTCTAGTTTGTGTAATATACAGTGACGACAAGCCTGGAAATAAGGCACGTGTCACTGACAATGTCAGGCACAGATTCAGGCTTTGTCACACACAAAACCTCTGGTGTCTGTCATTTTATCTGGCACTGATTTGTCTTTCTTATTGATATTATTAATACATGTCCAACTCTAAGTTGAAAATGACAGGTACTATTTCATTAGTGTCTGACATTTTGTCAGGTACATCTAAAACCGTTATTTCCAGGCCTGAGTGACTAGAAATTAATAAATAAATTAAAACTAAAACTACAACTACAACTGATTCTATTACATGAATAATCACCTTAACCTCCAATAATGGCCTTTGTGTCTCACTTGTTTCACTCTGAAAATAAGTGATGACCCATGAAATGAAATGAAAATGGTCATGAAATAATAATACTTTATTTGTTTTTTTTCCCCCAAGGTGACATATATTTTCTTTTAAGATACATTATGTAAGATTGGCGTTCTTGCTATAACAGTTCAAAAATAGATAATTAAAATTAAATATATTGAAAATTTCAGTCAAATTTCTTTATTCTGAGCTAAGTTACGAGTGCTTGAAGTTTTGACAATATAGTCTCCGTTGTCAAGTACCATTGTTTAGATGATAGACTGGAGAAAGTCTTGATTATCCATTGTTACATTAAATTATTAGATGGCTACTGTGATTTAATCCATTAAAAATCAAGGCCATCCGATGGTCTAGAGAGTTGACTATGGGCTTGTGATGTTAATAAATGTCTAAATAATAATTTATATAATATTTGAAGCCAAAAAGAAAGACCTGCTTTAGGCAGATTTAGCTCTAACATAATGCATCTGTAAATTGGAATATATTTGATTGTTTATTGTGATTCATCTATCTGAAAAAGTTATCAAGACACACCAAGGTGAATATTTTTTGCTATCTTTAATTAAAACCTGCCAGCTTAAGATTTGATGATGGTGTGTTTTGATTTGCAACATCAGTTGATCTCATTACAAAGGCCAGATTGTAAATTATAATTATAAATAAAAGGGAATTATAGAAATAAATTGTACATTCTCAAAATATTCTTCATATACCACACAACAGGGATACTCGATTGGAAGTTCTTAAATCGAGTATCCCTGTGGGGTTTAACGTCCACTCAACACAAACTAGGTCATTTCGGGACTAACATATGGTTTAATTTTATTTCAATAATTCGCTTGCGCGTAGGGGTCTTTAGCAGTAGGAGGAAACCGGAGTGCCCGGAGGAAACCCACGAGCTTGAGAAGGCACTCCTACCACCATGCCACATACGCTCACACCAGGGATCGAAACCACAGCCGCAAGCCAGAGGTGACCGGTCAGCTAGAGGCCGAAGCGCAGCACTCTAGACCACTAGGCCATCTCAATCCCCCAACGTGAAAAGGGATTTTGGGGTTCATGAAATGAAATGGGTTTTAACGTCAAATTGTTCTGCTCTGACTGGGCTAATAACGAGGGGCATAGGCCATACAGTGTGCTACAAGGGGAAATTTTATCCAGACACCAGAGCTACGGCCTACTTTTACATGGAATTCCAACTGCCAAGAATTCTTTTAAGTCCGCACCAATATGTACATGGGACCTTAATTTTTTGTTTCATTTGAACGACTATACGATTTCCCTTGCCAGGCCTTCCGTCCAGCACCACTGACAAGGGGGGACTACCCTGGAAATTCCTGATCAACTTTGTTGGTCAACCCTGGGATTTAAATTGCAACTCCAAGAAGAAAACCCACGAAGTTGGAATGACAATCGAGTACCCCTATAAACAACATGCATCAAGTCCCGACATGTGGTGCTACCCACAACAGTAACAACAATACACATTCATTCTATTGAAATATCTGGAATCTGATGCACGATAAAAAAAAACATTTCTGTTCAGAATATTTGTATTTTGTAAAGTATTTCTGTTGGGTTCAGCCATTTATGGAGATAAAAATTCAGGTAATATTCATTAAGATTGAACTTTTTATAGTTAATGATGTATGATTTGCATTTTTCGTTAAAATATCAAATTTCTCAAGGTTTAATCCACACTAATATGTACTCAGATTCATTATGTAACATATAATTTAAACATACATTATGCAAGAGTTAAATCTACCTCTTTCTTTAGGCTTTAAATGTTATCTAAACTATGAAAGATACATTTTAGGAGATTAGATAACGAGTTGGCAGTTCTCACTATAATAGTTAAAAACTAAATAATGTAAAGGCAATTTGCTGAAATTTCAGTTAAATTGGTCCACTATGAACCGAACAATAAGCGGATGAAAGTTCCGCTTAGCCTCGATCATCATTACTGAGGTCGATAAGACAAAACTAATAGTCGCGATTATCCATTTAATTGTTAATCACAAAGGAATGTTTTGCAGCAAATTGCCTATAATCTTACAAATATCACAGGCTAGTGTTGGCATTGCGAGTTGATTATGGTCTGGATAAGTTAATAAATGCCTAATTAATAGTTTAAATAACATTTCAGGCCTAAAGAGAGACCTACAATACGTAGATTTAGCTCTTGCATAATGTATGTTTAATTACACATTTACTAATTTTATCAAGACCATAATCAACTCCCGATGCCATCTGTAGCCTACCATATTTAGAGAGAGAGAGAGAGAAATGGGGTTTAACGTCCACTCGACACAACTAGGTCATTTCGGGACTAACATATGGTTTTTTAAATTTTATTTCAATAATTCTCGTGTGCGTAGGGGTCTTTAGCAGTGGGAGGAAACCAGAGTGCCCGGAGGAAACCCACGAGGTTGAGGAGGCGCCCCTATCTTCATGCCACATACGCTCACACCAGGGATTGAAACCACAGCCGCAAGCCAGAGGTGACCAGCCAGCTACAGGTCGAAGCGAGGCACTCTAGACCACTAGGCCATCCCAACCCCCAGTGTGGATAAAGGTTGAGAAATTTGATAAACTCTGAATAATGCAATTCATGAACAGTTACTTTAGAGTTCATAATTACCATCTATAAGGAAATATATGCATTATAATTAACAACGTGAAAAGCCCATTTGAAACTATGTGTATGTTAATTACTGAATTATTTGTGGGTTATGTTCAGCTAACATTTATTATTATTAATTTGCTTCGAAGAGATTAAAATACAGGTCCAAAATTTCCTTTCTTTTTTCAGACCTGAGGCCTTATTCAATTGTAACTAGAATATTATAAGGATTCAAAATTTTATTTGGGTGAAAGTTTTAGCTCTTAGCCATTAGAAAGTATTTGTTTTATAAATGCTTTAGCTGAAGTTCCAGAGCTAAAGGGGTTAACCGATTCAAACTTGACTAAAAACATCACTCAATCCACATAAATATTTCACCACAAAACTTACTTCTGAATTATTGGAATCCTGATCATCCCATGCTCCGTCCTCTCCCTGTAATTCGGCGCTCTCCCATTCTATTTTTGCTCCTTCGTGTTTAGTTGGCGGAGTAGCCTTGACGATGATCACCTGATCTCGCGGACCTACCATGTTACAATTTCTGGCTACACTTATAGCCGTTTGTATCATATCACCTACAAATACAAATCGTGACATTACAATTATGGGCTACACTTATAGTCGTCTGTATTATGTCATCTACAAGTTATACATCGTGGTATCACAATTATGGGAGAGGGAGAAATGGGATTTAACGTCCACTTGACACAAACTAGGTCATTTTGGGACAGACATAAGGCTTAATTTTTCATTTCAATAATTTGCTTGCACGTATGTGTCTTTAGCAGTGGGAGGAAACTGGAGGATCAGAGAAAACCCACAAGGTTGGCAGGCGACCCCACTCCTTTTCCCTTACCTTTGGGGATTCGAAACCACATCAGTTGACTCCATGACAGGCTTTATGATACAGGGAGCACATGCTAACCATTCCGTCATCCCCCCCCCCTCACAATCATGGGCTTTTACTTCCAAATTGGACAGTTTATCTTATTGTTTACTTCAGATTTCTTTTCAAAGATAATAAAAATTCTTTTAAGCATGAAATACCAATTGTTTTTGGCACAAAATAACATTTTTTTAAGCCCAAAATAACTTCTTTTTTGTTATTTTTCAGAAATTTTTTTCTTTTTAAAGCAAAATAACTTCTTTTTTATTTTTAGCAAAATAGTTTTTTTTTATTAGAAATATATATATTTTTTTTTTTTTAGAAAAATAACAAACTTTACTCATAAAAAGTAAGTTTAATCATTTTCATTACATATTCTTTGTAATTCTGTCGCTTGCTCGAACACATGGGTTTTCTTCTGTCACTTCCTTAATTTACTTGTGTGCAGGAAGCAGGATGGTAAAATGACTGTATATATTTACCTGTTACCATAACGGTTCTAATCTTGGCTTTCTTCAACGTTTTCATCACTGGTGTAGTTTGTGGTTTGAGTTGATTCTGTAGAACCATTAAACCAAGGAATGTCATGTCACGTTCCACTTTATCTCTGAATAAAGAATAATACAAAATGATGATGATGTTATTAATAAATTATGGTGCTGAGTTATCTCACAAAATGATGTTATATTGATGTAACGTCTTTGATCTCTTTTAGAATTCAGCAATAGTTTCTTCTCCTTTCACAGTTGAGGTAGCTTATTCCACAAAACTGGTGCTGCTACAGAGAAGGCTCTAACACCACCATCTGCAATGGAAGGCTTGATCTCGCTTTAACTACGTACATCTTATCAAGCCCTTCACGTATATTTCGCCACTAAGTTCGATTGGGTAACAAGCCCAGCTTGGTAGCCTATCAGATTCATTGGTCGTCGTGAATACCAAGTCTCGCGCTTTTAGCTTAAATGCCTACATGTGACAATCGAGTTGCAAAGTTCAAAGATCGACCAATGTCAAGGTTGCTGGTTTTCCACAAGTTTCTCAATTTTAAAAAAAAAACACCTTTCAACGGCTGTAAACTTGTTTGTTTACAGTGTGTTATGTGCCACAACCTCAGATTGGACAATGATAATTAGTCACGTGTAAACAACGGATGTAAAAGTTCAGGAATTGCAGAGTATTGAAGCAATGGTTAGATGTTGTAAACCTTGCTGATGTTGGTTAGGGAACATGTATCACCACAAGATACGTCATCAACTTTATACGAAATTGATTAGTTGTCCATTCGACCAAGAAAGATATACTTATTAAACTCCTCTGCTGCTAAAATCCGAGGCTGTCCTAATGGGAGATATTGATATTCATAACAAAACACAACACAAGGTATATATGTATTATTTAACACATATAGATCACGTTTTCAAGTTAATGATAAATATCCATCTAAAGAATTGATATTGATAAGAAAATATTTTTGAGAAGTAAATGAATTATAATTGACCATTACATATTTTTGGGGGGACAGTAATTACATTTCTGTTACTTTGTAGGCAGAAGAACAAGATAAGTAGCTGGGGATCAAATTCCTGGTTCACAAGTAAAACACCTCACTTCCGCATAAATTCTACATAAACAAATGCCTAAATAAGGAGAGAGAGAGAGAGAGAGAGAAATGGGGTTTAATGTCCACTCAACAGAAACTAGGCTATTTCGGGTCCATAATTCACTTGCACAAGGGTCTTTAGAAATGGGAGGAAACCAAGGACTAAGAGTAAACCCATGAGGTTGGACAGATGATCCTACTCCTTGTCACGTACAACCGGGGATTCGACTCAATAACAGAACTTATGATACAGCACGTATCCACCGGCTCAACTCGCCAAATAGGACCAAATACCTTTTTTTTTTGAATGACCTTATTTCAAGGCAAAGAAGGGGGTTGGGATGGCCTAGTGGTCTAGAGTGCCGCGCTTCGACCTCTAGCTGGCCGGTCACCTCTCGCTTTTGTGAGCGTATGTGGCATGGAGATAGGGGCGCCTCCTCAACCTTGTGGGTTTCCTCTGGGCACTCCGGTTTCCTCCCACTGCTAAAGACCCATACGCGCAAGTGAATTATTGAAATAAAATTAAACCATATGTTAGTCCCAAAATGACCTAGTTTGTGTCGAGTGGACATTAATCTCTCTCTCCCTCTTCCTCTGCAAAAGACATATAAATGACATTCAGCCTGATAATTCTTCTTACCTTGATATTCTTTGGACCTGATGCCACGTAATCTTGGGTTCTAATGGCCGATAAGAAAGGGCAATAACTCGAAACCCTTGTACAGTATATTTATGTAGCATAGTTTGAAAATTTTCAGGAACTAAAATAGAAAACGAGAAATATAGTTTAATGTCCACTCAACACAAGTACTGAAATGGTTTAATATTATTTCCTTAATTCGTATAAGCGTAGGGTTTGGACAGGCCACGCTCCGCTTGTCACGTACAACCTGGGATTCAAAACCACGCACACTGACTCAATGACAGCCTTTATGATACAGCGTGCACATGCTAACCATTCGGCCATCCAATGCCCCCCTTCTAACGTGAAATATGAGTTCTGATTTTATAGAAGCTGTGTTTATATCGTACCTGACTCTGGTTTACAAAGACTAATAACTTTCTCTGGGGCACCTTTACAGTAAATCTCCATAAAATTATCTGTTAGCGAGCGAGTTATAACACTCATTCGCTGCATACTCGACGAAAACGTAAACTGTCGAACTATACCAACTTCAAATGGAGCCTAAAAAGCAAAATGAAATGGGGTTAATTAATACCCTACTGTTCTGTTCCAACTGGGCTAATGAAGACGGGCCTTACACCAGGCTTTGTACTATGAGGAAAACTTTGCCATGATGCCTACGGCGCTGATGCCTACTCCTATTTCTGCACAATTGACAAGGGGTATAATTGCATAATCTAATCCAGAAGAGAGAGAGACCGGAGAAAACTCATGTGGTTGGACGGGCGACGCTACTCATTGTCATGTACAACCTGGGATTGGAAACCACGTCAGTTGACTCAATGACAGACTTTATGATACAGCGCGCACACTTTCTAACCATTCGGCCATCCAACCCCCTAATCCAGAAGAGCTTTCTCACCCAACAATGGGAGCGAACGTATGACCACGTGGTTAGTGAGCCAACAGCTTACTCACTAAGCCACTGTGGCTTCCTTTCTGAAAAAAGAAATATAGGACTTGGATAACCTCAATCAATGACCATCTTGTTTTGGGGAACTTGAACTGGACCAAAGAATTACCCATCTTTCAAGTAACATAAAATATGTCCATTTTTGTATATCCCACTAATCTTACCTCATCGGTGAGAAAATTATCTTTACGACATGGTTTAACTATAGTTGGCATTATAGTATCGTATTTACTGCTGTCCTGTCCTGGTTCCTCTAACACCTGTAATATAATAGTAATAATAATCATCACAGTTTATTCATTATGCAATCTGATTTCGTTTCCTTTTTTATAGGATCTGGCTTTACTACACTAGGATCTGGAAGAGTTGTTATATAACAAGCGTTCTGGTTGAAGTGAGGGATTAGCCAATGAAATGATCTGTTACAGCGAGTTCTTGGCATGCGATTCACGGAACTGTTGGTAAACCACTAGAAAAGTCAATGCTGATTAATTAATCAATGTCTGACATAATGGATATGCCCACATTTTCAAGAGTTGGATAGACAACAAGCTAAACACTAAGCCACCGTGGCTCCAGGCAATAGTAATAAAGGTTTAACATTTTCTACATGAAACACAACATTGTTTCTGATTATTCAACCAGTGTGATAATTTGGGACTAACATATGGTTCAATTTCATTTCAATTATTCGCTTGTTCGCAGGGGACTTTATCCGTGTGAAAAAAAACAGGGGGTCCCAGGGAAACCCCCACAGTTGTACAGCCAACTCTACTCTTTGACAAATACAAGGCAGAGAATCGGAACCACACCATTTGACTCAAGTCAATGACAGACTTTCTAATTCAACATGCATGTGTTATGTATTTGACCGGGATGATATCAGAAACAATTCTGGTACTATAATGTATGGAAGTAAACTGTATAGAATAAAATAAATAAACTTACCCAGTTTATAGAGTTAAACATGATAAGATCTAATGGATCCCCGGTTAATTCTCCATCTATTATAGTTAGAGAATGACAGGAAGCCATACACAGTAATATAGGTCCGTGTGGTAGATTACCTACATCACGCTCCGGATGGTAAAAACTAAAACATCAATCATTTTACAAGTCTTTATTCTGTCTCACAGAGAGAGAGAGAGAGGGAGAGAGAGAGGGGTTACCGTCCTCTCAACACAAACTAGGACATTTTGGGACTAACATATGGTTTAATTCTATTTTAATAATTCACTTGTACGTAGGGGTCTTTAGCAGTGGGAGAAAAACGGAGGAACCAGAGTAAACCCACAAGGCTGGACAGGCGACCCCCTACTCCTTGTGAAAGAGAGAAGGGGTTTTAATGTTTACTCAAACAAACTAGGATATTTCGGGACTAACATATGGTTTAATCTTATTTCAATAATTCGTTTGCGTGTAGGGGACTTTAGCAGTGGGAGGAAACCAGAGGGCCTGGAGAAAACCCACGAGGCTGGACAGACGACCCTACTCCTTGCCACGTACACCTGAGGAATCGAAACCATGTCTGTTGACTCAATGAGAGAGCTTATAATACAACCGTTCCATCATCCAACTCTTTCCTAGTATATACAAGTAAGGAGATATCTAGCATTGGTAACATGTGCCCACACAAACAAAGTTGCCTGAGCAGATCAGTTTTATCAATTTGTATGTAATTTACACAGGGTGCGTGCAGGGGCGGATTGGGCCGCCCGAAGGGCCACCTGGATGATAGACCGAAGGGCCGGTCGGACAAAAATTGTAAACAAGCCAACAGTGAGGCTGATGTCCCCCGCCGAAATCCCAAAATAAATAGATGACACATATTAATTAATCGCACATTTATTTTTTTCAAACGTATCGATCAATCAAACTGAACACGAAGTGTCATCCAAAAATTGCTTATCTCTGCCTACCGTGAGAAGAAAATGCTCATCTTCGAACTCCATCAAGGCATTGACCTAATAAGCATACACACCAATTTATTGTTATTGTGTTCCAAAGTCTCGGCAAATCAAATTGCTTATCGCTCTGCTTACCCTGAGCAGAAAATGCTCATTATCGATCATAGTCAAGGTATTACTGTAATGAAACTATACACCAAGTTTCATCACTCTCACTTAATTAGAACTAAAGTGATCGTGTCTCAAAGCATCAACCAATCAAATTGCTTATCTCTGCTTACCCTAAGCGGAAAATGTTCATCTTCGAACTCCATCAAGGCATTGACCTAATAAGCATATACACCAAGTTTGAACATTTTAACTAAATTAGAAGGAGAGTTATTGTGTTCCAAAGTCTCGACCAATCAAATTGCGTATCGCTCTGCTTACCCTGAGCAGAAAATGCTCATTATCGAACTTAGTCAAGGTATTACTATAATGAAACTATACACCAAGTTTCATCACTCTCACTTAATTAGAACTAAAGTTATCGTGTCTCAAAGCATCAACCAATCAAATTGCTTATCTCTGCTTACCCTAAGCGGAAAATGCTCATCTTTTGAACTCCATCAAGGCATTGACCTAATAAGCATATTCACCAAGTTTGAACATTTTAACTAAATTAGAAGGAGAGTTATTGTGTTCCAAAGTCTCGACCAATCAAATTGCGTATCGCTCTGCTTACCCTGAGCAGAAAATGCTCATTATCGAAGTTAGTCAAGGTATTACTATAATGAAACTATACACCAAGTTTCATCACTATCACTTAATTAGAACTAAAGTTATCGTGTCTCAAAGCATCAACCAATCAAATTGCTTATCTCTGCTTACCCTAAGCGGAAAATGCTCATCTTCGAACTCCATCAAGGCATTGACCTAATAAGCATATACACCAAGTTTGAACATTTTAACTCAATTAGAAGGAGAGTTATTGTGTTCCAAATTCTCGACCAATCAAATTGCGTATAGCTCTGCTTACCCTGAGCAGAAAATGCTCATTATCGAACTTAGTCAAGGTATTACTATAATGAAACTATACACCAAGTTTCATCAATCTCACTTAATTAGAACTAAAGTTATCGTGTCCCAAAGCATCAACCAATCAAATTGCTTATCTCTGCTTACCCTAGGCGGAAAATGCTCATCTTCGAACTCCATCAAGGCATTGACCTAATAAACACATACACCAAGTTTGAACATTCTAGCTCAATTAGGAAGAGAGTTATTGTGTCCCAAAAAGTGTGACGGACAGACAGACGGACAGACAGACACAGACAGACGGACAGACAGACGGACGAACCCATTTTAATAGTCCCCCAACTTTCTTCGAAAGGCGGGGGACAAAAATAATTTTGTCCAATTCATCCCAAAAATAATCTTATTCTGCTGAACATTATATGGGGGAGGAGGTGTGATGATCATGTTGTATGTGGCTGGTGGCTTTAACGGGTTGCCATGTCATCACTGGAGCCTGGAATGGGCTGGTATTATAGACTTTCTGGGCCGGTTGGGGGCCCGGGCCGGTTCCCAGCCCCAATCCGCCGCTGGGTGCATGAAAAGTAAATTAAAATTTTATACCTGGCATCTTGAACTGGTACAACTCCCCACATGTCTAAACCATCTTCTGTCAATGTTCCCGTCTGAAATAAAAAAATTAAAAAAAATATCAATAATATTACCTGGCAAGCAAAATTTTTTGACAATGAAAACATAAACTTTGATGGAAGATCTATCAACGATTTCTCACAACTTGGCATGTTCTGAGTGAAAGAAATCAATAAATTCTGAAATCTAATTGCCATATGCCATTCGGGGTGTTCAATTTTAACTGTGAATAGTGTATGCTTGCCAACGTGTATACAAGATTCCTGTGTTTTTATTTCCACTGGAGCAACTATGGGCTAACCTTTCCCGACTCCCCCTTGTCCTGCATCACATCACTAACAGGGGGAAAAGGGAGAGAGATAAATGGGGTTTAACATCCACTTGACACAAACTAGGTCCTTTCTGGATTAATGCACAATTCAATTTTATTTCAGGGGTCTTTAGCAGTGGGAGAAAACTGGAGGACCTGGAGAAAACCCATGAGGTTAAACAGGCGTTCCTACTCCTTGTCACATACAACCGGGAAATCGAAACCACGCCAGGCGACTCAATGACAGGCCTTGTGATACAAGGCGCACTATGTAACCATTCAGCCACCCAAATTCTGAGCACTTGTTATTACTGACCTTATCAAAACAAAAGGCGTTGATTCTACCACAGAAATTGATCCTGGGAGGACTAATACAGAATATTCCTTTCTTCTTTAATCGACTCTGAGCATATACAGTACCTACTGTCATGGCTGCTGGTAGTGCAGGCGGTACAACAATAGTTATTATATCCAAAACACGTAAAATAATTTCTGTAGTACTGACCTAAAATATTGTAAAATCAAAATACATAATCCTACTATCTTTCTTTTAAACCAACTGAAAACTTCAAATTCCAAATAAGGTATGCTGAATAAAATAACATAACCGACCTACATAACACGATCTAATCTATTTACACGTTATATCCCATGCACAGACACGATTAATGGAAAGAGACATGTGGTTCAACATCCACTCGACACAAACTAGGTCATTCAGGACTAACACAAAGTTCAATTTTAATTCAATAATACGCTTGTGTGTAGGGGTCTTGAGCAGAGGGGGGCCAGAGGACCCAGAGAAAACCCACAAAGTTGGACAGACGGCCCTACTCCTTGTCACGTACAACCGCCAGTTAAATCAAAGACAGACCTAATGATATACAGCGCACACATGCTAACCATTCGGCCATCCAATCTCCTGACAGAATTATGATCCAGACCACCCAGGTAAACCGTAGTCTGGGCCAACTATAACAGATAATAAGCAGGCCTGGGAATAACCGTTTTAGATGTACCTGGGCATGTAGTAATAATATCATTAAAAAAACAAATAGTGCCAGACAAAATGCTAGACACCAGAGGTTTTGTGTGTCACAAAGACTGAATCTGTGTCTGATATTTCCAGGCTTGATATTAAGACAACTTACTCCTTCACGTATATAGTTTACAAGAGAATAAACCATTCCACAAGACGCCACAACCAACAAGAATAAAATAAACCTCATGGCATCCTGATAGAATCGGAATCCTAGCGGTTTCGGAAACAGAATGGCACGAACTAACTCTCCCTTAGCTGTGTTATAACCTGAAATTAGATACAAAAATGTTCAGAAAAACATAAATACTAAGGACATAAATATAAAAAATAAAATTCTGTTTTTTAGATACAGCTGTGTCGCAATAAAGATAGCCATGAAAAGATGGAAATACGCCCAAACAGCAGCTATGTCTACTCAGCAGCTCATCCGAAAGGAAAACTTTGATACTGATGAAATTGGATTAGGCAAAGGTGCCTTTAAGGAATCAGGCATTCTCAGAATTTACTCAACGTTTAATCACTGTTTATGAGAAATGTCTTTGATCCAGAAACACAAAACTTTGCACTTAATTTCTTTTTAAAAAGCTTTATTTTGAGTAAATTCTTAAGTCTGAGACCTCATTCTTATGTCCCATTCGACGACTATGCACTGTTCTTAACCAGGGTCTCCCCCCCCCCCCCCGACACAGCCAAACCAGACTGGAAAATGAGAGAAACTTTCTCGAGATCGAAATTGCACCCTCCAAGTTAGTGAACTACATACCCATTGAGACACTGTGGTTATCATGAAGGAGTCTGAGAAATGGGGTTTAACGTCCACTCAACATAAACTAGGTCGTTTCAAGACTAACACATTGTTCAATTTCATTTTAATACTTTGCTTGCACGTATGGGTCTTTAGCAGTGGGAGGAAACCGAAGAACCTGGAGAAAACCCAGGAGATTGGACAAGTGACCCTAATACTTGTCACATACAACCAGGGAATCGAAACAACTCCAGCTGACTCAATGACAGACTTTTTGATTCAGAAAAATCGTCTACAAGTACCTGTTCTAATCACAACAGCTTTAACTTTAGCATGCCCATAATATCTGGTCTGTACAACATGCGTACCAGCAAACAGGGTATGACGTTTATGATTCTCTGGTACGTAAACCTCTTCATCATCTTGTTGACTTAATGATGTTTTAGTCACTGGTACACTTTCACCTATATAAACATGAAATTTCAGAATTCAATCAAGCTATGCAATATTCTGTATATTTAACGGGATTTATTGTTATCTTAATAATAAAGTGACTGGATACGGTAAAAACACAAACACATACTTATGGACAAGTACAGCTACACTCATATCGACAATACATGTTCCTGCTGGTTCTCAAACAGTGCATCGTGGCACACGTGTGTCGCAAGATCTTTCTAGGTATGCCGCGAAATCGTGAACGACACACCAAGAATATTTCTCACTAAAGAAGCCAGTATTTCACTGATGAATTTCGAAACACAGCAACAAAGTAAGTTCAAAGCTGTGTTTTTTCTTTATTTACTTTTAGTTTGAGTCATGTGTCTGTGTCCACCGCTGCATGCCATCTATCACTTATGTTTTATTTAGCAAAATTCAAATATTTTTCATATATATTTAGACAGAGAACCATTGTACTAACCTGTTAACATGCTCTCATTAACTATACATGTTCCTGCTACTAATACAGCATCACAAGTCATAATGCAACCATGGGTAGGTATAACGATCATATCACCAGGTACTAGCTTAGCTGTAGCTATCTCTTCATATACTATAATAATAAAAAACAATATCTAATATATAATAAAAACAATATCTAATATACTATATAATAAAAACAATATCTAATATAAAAACAATATCTAATATACTATATAATAAAAACAATATCTAATATACTATATAATAATAAAAACAATATCAGGGGGGTTGGGATGGTCTAGTAGTCTAGAGTGCCACGCTTCGACCTCTAGCTGGTCGGTCATCTCTGGCTTGCGGCTGTGATTTCGATCTCTGGTGTGAGCATAAACCCCATTTCTCTCTCTCTCTCATAATGCAATTTTTTACGCTTGAAGAACATTTACTGGGAACATTTTCCAGTACTGGGAATCACATTATCATTTTCTTCAGGATTTTCAAGGTGTTTCGAAGAGTTTGCGAGAGAGAGAGAGAGAAATGACTAACATATGGCCCAATTTTATCTCAAAAATTCGCTTGTGTGTAGGGGTCTTTAGTAGTGGGAGGGAACTGAAGGAACCAGAGAAAACCCACAAGGTTGGACAGGTGACCCTACACCGTGTGACGTTCTACCGGGGAACCAGTCGACTCAATGACAGACCTTATGATACAACATACTCATGCTAACTATTTGGCCATCTACCACCCCATAAGAAGGGTCGTATAATTTAAAACGTAATGAATAAACCACCAATTCATAGTCCACTTAACCCTTAGAACCCGAAATGCCGCAAAACCGGCTTGACGTTGTATAGCATATAGCCGAAATGTCGGTTTTGCGGCTTGGGGTGTATTCAAGCTCCAATTACGTTGACGTCATAATTAATATGACGTCCTGTAAATCCAGGGAGGGACGTGCAACACATCATGTAAAGTCAGTGTTCAAAGAGTTAAAAGCTGTCTGTACCGATAGTACAGTTGAGCTAGGATTATTAGGGACCTTTCGCATCGATACGAAAACGAACACCAAAATGAACATATGTTCGCTTACGTTTTCGTATTCTCTAACAAGCGGTTTTGCAATCCGACGTACGATAATAGCTAGTTGGCGTTAATTTCCACTACATGAACTTCTCTGTGCAGACAATGTTTTCAGTCGATATTTTGGTACTCATTTGTAGATGTAAAACAAATCAAACAGAATATTGCATTTGAGCATATACTATACACACTATACATAATCAACAATATACACAAGGCCTCGAAAAATTGTGGAAAATCCAATGTATGGGACAAAACACATTTTCGTTAGCATATCTACGTGAATGCAATTCCATACGCATAATGTTTTTCACTGGCCGAACACTCATTACGGATTGACGTCAGAAGTACACACGAATCGATGACGTGTTCGTTTTCGTATTCATTTTCGTACCGATGCAAAAGGTCCCTATTGACTGACTTTCCCTTTCCTGCTTGTTTACTTACCGTCATTTCCTCTACATACAGTTATATTAGATTTAACAGTCGAAACCATATTTCGTAATGTTACTGTTTGCTACAAATACAATAAATTTATATTTATATAGGGAAGGTTTCCATAATAATGAGGGTTTATCATATAAATTTTCGAAGAAAAATAATCTGGGTTATTTTTCAATACCAGGAAGAAAAGGTTTCCTTAATCACGGTTTGATATGTTTTTACCTTTTTTTACAGACAGGTTTCCATAATGAAGGTTTATTTTTTTTTTTTTTTATAGTAAAGATTTTCACAATGAAGGTAAATATCATGGTATTTTTTTTTTTAGTAGTTTCCATAATGAAGCTTTATTATTGTTTTTTTTTTAGTAAAGTTTATTTTTATACATGTAGTAAAGGTTTCCATAATGGAGATTTTTTTTTATGGCTTTTTTTTTTTTACAGCAAAGGTTTCTATAAAAAAGATTTATTTTGTTGTTTTTTTTAAAGTAAAGGTTTCCATAATGGAGATTTTTTTTATGTTTTTTTTTTTTTTTACAGTAAAGGTTTCCATAATGAAGGTTTATTATCTTGGTTTTTTTTAATAGTAAAGGTTTCCATAATGAAGGTTTATTATGTTTTTTTATAGTAAAGGTTTCCACATTGAAGGTTTATTATGTTTTTTTTACAATAAAGGTTTTCGTAATAAAGGTTAATTAAGTTTTTTATATAGTAAAGGTTTTCGTAATAATTTTGAGATACTCTTTATCTCGTATCCACTAAATATTGTAAAACAGTGTCTTGCTTACCTTTCTTGTTGCATACAGACTGATACATATAGAAACTACTGATATAGCAAATATACAGCTAGCATAGTAATAATATTCATCAAATCCCCACAGTATAATACTTGCTATTTGAAATATATAGAAGGGGTTTAACACCTGAAAATAGAGAAAGAGAAATGGGGTTTAACAACCACTCAACAAAAACTAGGCCATTTTGAGACTAACATAGGGTTTAATTTCATTTCAATAATTTGCTTGCGCGTAGGGGTCTTTTAGCAGTGGGAGGAAACCGGAGTGCCCGGAGGAAACCCACGAGGTTGAGAAGGCGCCCCCATCTCCATGGCACATATGCTCACACCAGGGCTCGAAACCACAGCCGCAAGTCAGAGTTGACTGGCCAGCTAGAGTTCGAAGCGCGGCACTCTAGACCACTAGGCCATCCCAACCCCCCACCTGAAAAGAGAGAAACATAACAACTTGAAAAGGAGAGAGAGAAATGTCTCCACTCGACACAAACGCAGGACCTATTTCAATAATTCGCCTGCTTGTAGGGTTCTTTAGCAGTGGCAGGATACTTGAGGCCACGGAGAAACCCCACAAGGTTGGACAGGTGACCCTACTCCCTGTCACGTTCAACCTGGGAATCGAAACAATGCCAGCTGACTTGACGACAGACCTTACAATACAGTGCACACATGCTAACCATTGGGCCATTCAACCCCCTGTTTGAAAAGGGGCTCAACCAGGGATCTTAATCGGCTGTTTATTGTCGGCTTTAGCCGATTGATCTTTAATCTAGCCGGTTTGTAAAACAATGAACCGGCCACTATGGTATCATTAATCAATCAACTTTCGGCCGATAACAAAGAGTTAATTATTACTCGTCGATTAAGAAACCCATCAAAGAGTCAGTCAATACAATATGAATACCTTCGGCTTCAATCCGTATCGGCTCATTTCCTAAATAAACAACTTAATTAGTTGAGTCAATCAAGTAAAAAAATGTATATAATCCAATGTCGGTTCATTCATTTATATCTAACACAATGTTGAAGTACTTGAACACCTCGCAGAATGACAATAGAAAACGTAAACGAGTTTTAGCCGACGATAGTGATGGTGGCATTGACCTTGAACTTCAAGCATGCACGTCGTCATTGGAAGTTCCAGAAGTCGGAGAAACTCCCACGTCCAATTATTATTATTATGTTAGCATTGAGTAAATCTGGTAATAACCTACTGACCCGTATGCCGTATATAATTATTATGTCAAGTAATAGCCTATCATGACAATTGGCCACGTGACTTTTCGCACGTATGGCATCACTCGACAAACCTCAGCATATTTCCGAGTTCCGACTATACACAGAAACTAATTTGTGCTAATTTGTTATTATTGATATTACATTCTTTTTATTTTTATATATTGACAAGTGATCACAATAATACAATTGTATAAAAACATATTTATATTTACTGGTAGTTTTTCTTTTTACTGAATTATAACTTCCGTTTGGTTGGATGAAAGCGAAAGTAGGAATATGCATTATGCAAGTTGCTGAAATTTGACTATAAATTTCGTTATTATTATCGATGTATGAATACATGTATGCAATTACAACAAAGGTGTTGTTTATTCGAAGTTTAAGCTATTATTATTCGGAATACGTTATGCAATTATTAACGTGAATAAAGTATGCATAAACCAAAATGTCTGTTGTTGAAAATACGACTATCCGTTAGGCTTACCCTTGGCCGGTTCAATTCAAAATGGATTAAGAACCCTGGGCTCAACGTCGTATTTTACTTGAGGTTGGGGGGTGGGGGCGGGGCACGGTCGCAGTGACATAGTTGATTTTATCGTTTGCTTTGTTTACTGTTGTTGTTCACATATCTGCTCTTTAATAGATGATATAAACATGAATTTCTCATTGTCTCCGCTCAAGCAATCCAAGGTTGCAACGTATTACCCTTTGCTCCAATGTATAGCCATCGACAAAATCCTAGATCCGGGCCTGCTACCTATTCACCAATCCACACCCGCCCCCCCACAACTTTTAATAAATGGAAAAGAATGTTGTTGTTTTATCCTAACTTACTTCCTCGATGAATAATCTCCAGTATGACTTGACCTCTATATCTATCGCATTAGGTCCATGTATACCAATTCTATAAAACAGAAAAATAATAATAATATAATTCACACCTGGACATATCGATTTTAAATGTTTCGAAGAAAATATCAGGCCGCTAATTGTAAAGAGAGAGAGAAAAAAATGGGGTTTAACATCCATTTGACGCATCTAGGTCATTTTGGGACTAACATGTTTCAAATTTTACTTCAATAATTGGCTTACGCGTAGGGGTCTTTAGCAGTGGAAGGAAACTGGAGGATCCGGATTAAGCCCACATGGTTGGATAGGCGACCCTACTCCTTGTCATGTACAAGCGGGAAATCGAATCCACACCACTTAATTCAAAGACTGACAATTTGGTCTAACATATTCATATACAGATCTCTTAATTATTGGTTACATGCAATCGATCAACCAAAAATAAAAGGTTGAAAATGACCCTCGAAAATTGCTCGAAACGAGTTAAAACAGACACAAAACGAGAAAATTCAACATTCAATTTTTCCAATTTATAGTACATCTCGTTAAACATTAATATATTTGAAATATTTTATATTCTATAGATATGTGTGGGTTGTGTGCGGTTATTACCATGAATGCTGTTGACTAGAAGCATACATCAGAATAAATTAATATTAGGCCATACAAAAATAATATTTTGGTTTTATGCAACGTCAGCAATATCGTGCCAAACATATGGTGATTAATTCGCAACAAATTTAATGATTATTTTGAGGATTTTTTAATTACATGCCTTAATTATATATATATATATTTCTGGTAATATTTGAATTTTTTGTTATCTTTTTAAATGAAAACAGGTTTAGGTCACACAGTCCATTGCAAGAGGAGTGGGAGTGTCTGACAAACAGATTGTGTTTTTATATGGCCTTTATCTAATTGTAAATATAAATTACCTTTCAGCTTGTTCCTGTTCACTGAGTCCATGATACTTATCATGGATGGTTGAACATTTAACGCCACACGACAAATCTCTATAAATACAATGAATTATCACATACATATCATACATGTAAAATAATTATTTTTATGTTTCATGCGCAAATGGGCGCTAATTGAGATCTAATATTGTTCAAATAAAAATAATTTCTAATAATAATAATCAGCTATTTATATAGTGCAACTAATACAAAAGGTTGCCACTCAGTTTCTCATATTATTTCTATAGAACTTTGGAAATACACGTTCCTCATTGAACTAAAGAGGGTGTTAAATGGCTTATTGGTTAGCATGTGCGGGCTGTATCATAAGGTCTGTCATTGAGTCAGCTGGCCTGGTTCCGCCTATCTGGTTGTACGTGACAAGGAGTAAGGTCGCCTGTCCAACCTCTCTGTCTCTCTCTCTCACCTAAAGATCATTAATCTTTTAGAGAAGCGAAAGAAATGAATTTCAATGTCCATGACACATTTGGGACTAACATATGGTTCAATTTTATTTCAATAATATGCTTGCAATGAGGGATCTTAGGCAGCGGGAGGAACCTGGAGAAGAGAGAGAGAAATGGGGTTCACTCTACAAAAACTATAGGTCATTTCAGGACTAACATATATTTAATTTCAATAATTCAAGGACCAGAAGAAAAATGTCAAGATTGAGCAGGCAACCCTACTTCATGTCACGCCCAAGCGAGGGAATCGAACCCACACCACTTGCCCCAATGGCAGACCATATGATCTAAAGCGCATATGTTGAACCATTCGATCACTAAACAGTAAATTTTATACTTACTCCAATACTTTATAAATATGTTGATTTTTATCCCAAATATAGCGAACATGATGGAAGTCAAAGTAACGAACAGTCGTGTCATTATAGGACACAAGATCAGTAGTCTCTGACAGCGCAGATACAGCATCGTCACATCTGAAACAGTTAAACGAAGTAATAATAACATCATCTATTTATTCTAATAACAGTCACTGTCGTCCTTTTGTCTAGTGTTCAAGGCTGGCGGCTACACTTGGGCTGTCCCGAGGCTAGGAGTAGATTAGACCAGGGAATAACATAAGCCTGCTGGCGATAGATTACAATTTCTGGTTTTGGAGTTACGCTACTTCTGGTTTAAGCTATATTTTATCTATTACATGTATAATAACATCCCTCTGCAGTTACTATACAAAGAGAGAGAGAAATTGGGTTTAACATCCACTCGACAAAAAACTAGGTCACAAATCTGACCGATAATAAGCAGAGATCGACACATTGTGAATAACACTACATCCATTCAATTCATCCTTTCTCTTTAAAACTTCTATACATATATAATTCATACATCAAAAGTAGAGGTTTTATTGTATCCATATATTTTTATTCACAAACACATACCTGTGTTAAAATGCTCATTTATATGTGATGTTTTATTTATGCTTGGTTAAACATAAAATAATAAGCTTAAGGTGTGTAAGGCAACAGACAGCTGTCTGACTTCATCGACAGCTGTGTTATAATCATATAGTCGACATGACGAATAAAATTGACTTTAACAATCTACTTTCTGCACAAATGGGTCCAGAGAGAGAGAGAGGGAAATTGGGTTTAACGTCCACTCGACACAAACTAGGTCATTTCGGGACTAACATGGTTTTTAAAAATTTATTTCAATAATTCGCTTGCGCGTAAGGGTCTTTAACAGTGGGAGGAAACCGGAGTGCCCGGAGGAAACCCACAAGGATGGGAAGGCGCCTCTATCTCCATGCCACATATGCTCACACCGGGGATCAATACCACAGCCTCAAGTCAGTGGTGACCGGCCAGCTAGAGGTCGAAGAGCGGCACTCTAGACCACTAGGCCATGGGTCCAACAAGATGAGTTTATAACATCAGGAAAGTTAAGAAGGAAATTTTACATAATAAACAATTGTTAGAGGTCCAATTTTGGTGGGATTAAGCCTACAGTCAAAGATTCCATTATGTGCACACCAAAGTGTAGACAGGGCCTCAGTTTTCTATCTGATCCACTGACTGTTCCTTTAAGATTTGTATTTGGAGATTTGTATTTAGAAATTTGTTGTTCCAGATTTGTTTTTAGTTGTATTTCTCTGATGAAATGTAAATGTATGCTAATTTTTGATTTTCTAGAGTAAATTTGATCTTTATATTGAAATGCAATTGAAATACATTTTACAATCTGATATGACAAATGTCTGATTTGTAAAACAAATATTGATTTTAAGATACAAATATTGATTTTGAGATACAAATGTCACTTTTAGTGTACAAATGTCAAAATACAACAACAAATATGGCAATTGATGACAATATCGGCATGGTTGTTTGCAAATAAATTGCACGTCTTTCACGATCCCCGTCCGTGTGAATTCCAGGTACGGGTAGATATTGAAATAATACCTGGATCATACATTGATGGATTCACTGACCAGCTGTTAGGTAAATTTAAATATTTATTGAATATAATTCCATGATAGAACACTGAATACACTGACAGAGAAACCTTGGATATTATCCCGACAGAATCTCCAATGCTGAATTCTAATAACACGTGACTTATCGGTTGGAATTCGGTCAATAAACCAGTTCTATAACATTTACCATTAGGATTTTTTATTCTATACACGTGCTGACAGAGGCTTAATTTTAGAAATATTTTTGAAGGCTATATCATAGTCGTACAGAATTTTATTCTATAGCAATTTCAGTTATTGTTTTCACCTGATCATTGTACCGTTTGTCTATCATCGACGAATGAATAAAACTACTGAAAGTTATGTGAATGTCATCCTTATCAGAGATTGTAGCTGCTAAAGCCAGGCACAGACGGGCAACTTTTTCGAGCAACTTTCAGGCAACAGTGAAATCGCTGGTCGTTGAAAGAAAAAATCGCTCGTCTGCGCCAACGGGCAACAATAGTTGCCTGCTGTTGCTCCGAGTTGCTTCTCGTTGCCAAATATCAAACATGTTTGATATTCGAGAACAGAAAATCGCTCAGCGCCGAGAAATTGTTCATCTGTTGCTTCAAAATTGCTCGTCTGCGGCGGTAGGCGACAACAGGCAACAAGCAACTGGTTAACTGTCCAATCAGCGATCGCTTTACTGTCATGTGATACTTCAAGATGGCGGCGTCGGAACTGCTAGTAAAATTAACATGGTCCGTGGAGATGTTGGTGGAAATGTGGGCTGAGCGACCAGTCAGCGCACACGGGAGACCTCGAGTTGCCAATTGCTCGGAGTTGCCAGTAGTTGACTATTGCAGCAACAAGCGACGAAAAGTTGACCGTCTGCGCCAAGCTTTATCGAATATTCACTGCTGATCAGTGTTATGTGAAATGTGAATGATGTAGATACAACGTACTCTTTGAATGAATCCAGTTTAAATAATGTACTTGTATTTTCCGGGCTAACCGATATTATATATATTTAATTTTTTTAAATCAATCCAGTGATTATCTTCCACTCATTGTTCCAAAATTGAACCCATATACTACAGATTAACACACATGCGTACATATTTTGTATTAGTTAGATAAACTGTGTAACCATAGACAACGGTAACTATAGCCAATTAAAACCACAGTGTTACTATGTAAATATGTATAAATATACTATACTGTCCATCTTTATACAATAACATTATTTATGAATAGTCCCAAGACAGACGAAAAGTATTTTAACAAATGTTATTAAACCTGTGTTGAAATCAGTTTGTGTAGAAGTAGAGCTTTGCAGTTGTACTAATAATTTTGGATATATATATACATTATACATGCATGTATTATAAATGTGTATCATACATTAGTTGTTATATTCAACATTTATTCACATGAGAAAATGTCACCTTGACATACACTGTCATCTGTGTATGAAGTTTAAGTCACATGGTCAAACAAAATGAGATCGAAAGAGAGAGAGAGAGAGAGAGAGAGAGAGAGAGAGAGAGAGAGAGAGAGAATAAATGGGGTTAAACCTCCAAGATTCAAACCGAAGACCATGATATATATATATATATATATATGAAAAATTATTTTGAGAAAAGAAATAAACACATGTTTATGGTTAACGTTTTCAGTTCTCTTGAACCTCTTCAGACCATTTTGATATAATATAATATAATGTAATATAATGACGTTACGTCAGAGCGTAGTTACGAAACATGTTGAGTTTTTTTGTATTTCACTATTTGTTATGTCTTTTGTTATTTCAGCAATTCTCCTGCCGATAGTTGTCCCGTTCCTACATGTACATCCTGGAGTTGACCTAATCCTGACAATTTATATACATGTAAATAAAATCAAACATGTATGTTTGTCGACCACGCTACATGTACGTCTCCGTGCTCCACCTTCACATACACAGTATGGTATCAAATTAACCAACATGAACCAGTGAATGTTGCAGGACTTGCAGGACATCAAATTTGGACCCTTGGGTGAATTGAGTCCAAAGCTAGTTTGGGCAATGCCATATTTGGGCCCCAGGTTAATTTGGGTATCCCCCAATAAGATCTGGAAATAAGGGTTTTAGATGTACCTGACAAAATGTCAGGCATTAATGAAATAGTACCTGACATTTTCAACTTAGTGCTGGACATGTATTAATAATATCAATCAAAAAGACAATCAGTGCCAGACAAAATGACAGACACCAGCGGTTTTCTGCCTGACAAAGCCTGAATCTGTGCCTGACATTGTCAGTGACAGGTGCCTTATTTCCAGGCTTGCCCCCAATCAGTTATAAATAAATTATATCAACTTACTCTTGTTCTTGCATAAAACACTGAACAGCTGTTACAGTAAATTGTCCAACATGATTCTGTAATAAGAAATCAACACTGAATTAAACTGGTGAAGGAACATGCATTATATGCAAGAGCTATATCAGCCTATTGCAGGTGTTACTAGGGAAATTTTGCACTTGACAGCAACTCTATGGCCTACTCTTATATTGAATTCCAATTGTACATTTTTAAAAGGGTTGTTTCACAGGTACCCCCAATGAGAACATATAGGACCTGGCCCGAGTTCACAAAGCCTTCTCAGACTACTTATACAAATGTATTAAGAATTTACTCTGTCATTGAGTCAATTGGCCTGGGTTTCGATTCCCCGGTTGTACACATGACAAGGAGTAAGTTGCCTTTACAACCTATGGGTTTTCTCCATGTCCTTCGGTTTCCACCCACGGCTAAAGAGTAAAGACCCCTACACACAAGCGAATTATTGAAATAAATTGAACCATATGTTAGTCCCTTAATGACCTAGTTTGTGTCAAGTGGACATTAAACCCCATTTCTCTCTCTCTCTCTCTGTATCAATGTAAATGTATGTTTATTCAATTTTGCACCACATGAACTTTTTGTATATATTTGGCAACTGATTATAATTAGTCCTTGACAATTATTGTACTGGATAATGACTGTCGCATAATTTTTATATCTTATATAGAAGTGTCGAAATCAGCTGAGGGTGATAAATGTAACCATGTGGTCATCAACTGTAATCTAAGTATAATCTCCATATAGGTCAGTGGGTTAACAACATCATAAAAATTATAATCAATGCATACACTATCAAATTGATACTGTTAAATTACGACATCAGACATCCAATACCAGGGCATTCTGTGAAATCTGTTATCATTTTCATGTGCCTATTTATTTCCTTATTCCTTCAACCAAGAATTTTGAGTAGTCTGGATTCTGAATATTCCAAATTACAACTTCAAAATTACGACTACGAAGAACGGCAAGATGGTATCATTCAACAATGGCCGTTCAATGGGCGATGTTTTGTTAAATTTATTAGCAAAATATTGACCGCTGGCCGCGTCAGAGGAGTGACTGTTGAATAAAGAGATGAAACAATAGAATTTTTACGGGGGGAATTTATTGTGACCGCTTACAAGGGGATGTCGCTGAATAGGAGTGGGTGCTCATACGGATTCTACTGTATATGCGTACAAGACAAGGAGCTGCCATTTTATTGGGTAGTTTCAGTTAAGATTTTCACAAAATTGGAACTCAATCATCATTAGCATGTAACGGTGACATATTTAAATATTTTTTGAAATTGAATACAAATTGTGACTTTTAGAGGGTCTACAAGCTAAAAACATTATTTGTCGAACAATTAGGGACATAATCTAGTTCTGGTCTGATCTACGCAAATATCGAAAGAAACCGTGATCTTCAGATTATTAACATACATTTCAAGTTTCAATTAAATCGGAAATTTTGTCCTACACCGATTTGTCTTTTTTTAGTGATATCATTAATACATGTCCGGAACTACATATAAGTTGCAAATGTCAGGTACTATTTCATAACGGCCTGACATTAAGGCACGTGCATCTGAAACGTTATTTCAAAATTGGAAACGACGAATACATTCAAGGGCGATGACAATCTGCATCCACATGAAAATGTTGGTGTTACATGTATACAACAAATTGTCAATATGTCTCGCGTTGTGCACAGAGTCCCTATTACACCCAGAAATCAAATTGCACACTGTATGACATGTAAAATGTCAGTGATATTAAGGTATAATACACATACAAATTATTCCAGTTTAACTAGAGTACTGGGTCACCTGATATAAAATGACACCTTATATCTCCCTGTGTGATATATATGTCTAGTCTAGTTACCTAACTTAATGAACTTTGTGATAAATATTGATTACAAATCGAATACTTTATCTATTATTATTTCTATCAGCACGAGACAGATCGTACACTATTTTATCATATCTGATTAAAATACATTATGTAAGAACTGGCAGTCAAGCCTGGAAATAAGGCACCAGTCACTGACAATGTCAGGCACAGATTCAGGCTTTGTCAGGTACAAAACCACTGGTTCCTGTCATTTCTCCGGCACTGATTTGTCTTTTTTATTGATACATATATGTATTATCAAAACGTGTCCGGCACTAAGCTGAAAATGTCAGGTACATGTACTATTTTATTAGTGCCTGACAATTTGTCAGGTACTGTACAATGTACATCTAAAACTGTTATTACGAGTCCTGCGATAATTTTAGCCGGATTGATGTGAAGTGGATAAAATAACCATGGACTGCTCACATAGAAAAATTTTCAGGGCTATTTTATGCGCACTTTAAATTATATTCGATGAGCTTTTACACATAACTTCATTACTTGCAGCTTCAGTTAATCTAAAAAAATTATCCATACAGGACTGCACGGCACTTAATGGGGCAACTGACAGCGTGAGCCCTGTTGGGCAGTCTGACCAAGATTAAATCAATTTTTTTTCAACATAAATAAATAGAATTATACTGATATCCTATGGAAAGTACAAGTATAATGGCCTGACACTGGAGAGAAAATTGATCTGCATTGAGCAGTGTGGAAAAGGTGAATCAAGTCTGTTTAGTTAGTTTTTGCAGGAGTTACCCAGTCTGCCCCTAATTAATGATGGACAGACAGAGAGAAACAGGGTTTACCGTTCACTAGACACAAACTCGGTCATTTTGGGCCTAACATATGGCTAAAATTTATTTCAATAATTAGCATGCACGTAGGGTTCTGGTCTTTAGCAGTAAGAGGAAACCATAAATACCTACGAGGTTGGACAGGCAATCTTACTCTTTGTTACTTACAACCAGGGAATCGAACCACGCCAGTTTATAATCAGAGAGAGAGAGAGAGAAATGGGTTTAATGTCCACTAGACACAAACTAGATCATTTTGGGACTAACACATGGTTCAAACTTATTCCAACAATTCGCTTGTGCATAGGGGTTCTTTAGCAAAGGCAGGGAACCAGAGTACCCGGCGAAAACCCACAAGGTTGGATAGATGACCCTACTCCTTGTCACGTACAACCGGGGATTTGCCAGTTGACTCAATGATAGACATTCTGATATACATGTAGCGCGCACATGCTAACTATTCGGCCCTCCAATCCTAGAGTTTATAATGATGGACAATTGGAAGTTGTTAAGATACCAAGTACTTACCTCTATTAATATAATTTTAGCCTTGTATAGTGGACATTTTCTTCTTCTGATATAACATTCTAATTCAGGTTTCCAATATAGTATTAATAGTAGAAGTCCACATGTTAATATCACCAATAAAAAGAAAATAATATCTTTAATGGTGTCCTTTTTATAACCATAACATTCCTAAAAACAAAACAGAAATTCCATAATGTACATTTGGTTTGATCAACAATTACAGTTTTCAAATATATCTGAGAAATGTGGAAGATTGTAAGACACAAACTAGGTCATTTCGGGACTAACATATGGTTCAGTTTTATTACAATAAAATCGCTTGCACATAGGGGTGTTTATTTAGAAGTGGGAGGCAACCAGAGAAGCCGGAGAAAACCAACACGGTAGGACATGCAACGGGATTCAAAACCCCACCAGTTGACTCAATCACAGGTTTTAGATTCAAAGAGAAGACTATAAATATAGGATGTTTCATCCCTACACAAAGATTGGTCATGATTTCTGTCTAGAAATTAACAACAATATTGAGAGAGAGAGAGAGAGAGAGAGAGAGAGGCCCACTCCACACAAACTAGGTCATTTCGGGACAAACATGGTTCAATTTTATTTCAATAATTCCCTTGCACTTACGGGTATTCATCAGTAGGCGGGAACTGGAAGACCAGGAGAAAACCACAAGATTTGGACGGGCATCCATATTCATTGTCATGTACAAATGCTGATTTGAAACGACACCATTGACTCAAGGACAGACTTGCAGCGGTCACGCATTAACCATTCTCCCCCACCCCCACCCCCACGTCAATAATATCAAAACAAAGGTTTTAAGTTCTTTAAACTGAAAAAAATAGATCACAAATCTACGAGAAAATATCAGATTACACATAGTTATTGTTCATTAAAGTTAACTGGTTATTACATGTACATGTAACCATGATCTTATAGTGAACATGTGTTTATCATTAAAATCTACCATACTGTATTGAAGGTCTAGTACTAGTTATAAATAGCAGCCTTCCTTACTTCTATTTAGTTAAAAAAAAAATGTCTTTTCAAATTAAATATTACACCAAGAGATGTCATCCTGTTTCTTTTATTTAAAATATATAGTTGTTTGATCATAATAAAATAAAGTCAACTACCAGTACATGTATCAAATTAGGTCAACTACATGCATATTGACTATTTATTAAACTAAAGCATACATTACATGAACGTGTACATGGGTTTTAACATCATTTAGATCTTATGCGGGAAATTCCGCTCAGACAGTTGCACTACCGCCTCCTCTTATGTGTATTATGAACTGTCAGGGTTTCTTTTTTACACGCACCAAACCTCTCTTTTTCATACCATCTGACTGACTTTCAACTGACAAGGGGCCACCGGGACAGATATCGTTGATGAAGTCGAAATATTGATATAAAATATTAGTTGCTTACCAATTGATCTTCACTTCCTTTATTCAGCGTTATTCTGGTCAGTAATAAATTGTTCAAAGCACTCACACTGTCTCTGCTATCTGAAATTTCATTAAAAAAATCAACTTTAAAAATGTACAAACATTTACAATGCAATAATTGGGGAAAACGGAGACAAGCAAGCCTGGAAATAAGCCACCTGTCACTGACAACGTCAGCCACAGATTCAGGCTTTGTCAGACACAAAACCTCTGGTGCCTGTCATTTTGTACGGCACTGATTTGTCTTTTTTTATTGATATTATTAATACATGTTCGGCACTAAGTTGAAAATGTCAGGTACTATTCCATTAGTGTCTGAAATTTTGTCAGGTACATCTCAAACTATTATTTCCAGGTCTGGAGACAAGACATCATTAGTTGTAACATAGGTTCAGATTCTCCTAAATGACAGCCAAAGGCAACAAATTTAATTAAATGGACATTTCCAGGAATACATGTAAATGCTCTGATTGCCAATCTGATTCAAACGCAGATACATGTACGATTTCACTTTGTTTTTTTTAAGTTCAAAATTTCGTTTAATTTCTCTTTACTACACTAGGATCTGGAAGAGTTGTTATACATGTATAACCCGCATTCTGCTTCGTTTAACGGATCAGCCAAGGAAACAGTCTGTTGCAAAAAATTTTTGGCTTGCGATGCATGGAACTGTGGGTATTCCACTAGAAACATCAACGCTGATTGGTTAATCAAATGTCTATCATAGGGTCAAAAGTCACTTGTATTGACCCTTGATGGGACCGCTACAACTGTTCAGATCTTCATGTATAGGTAGTAGAAACCATCGAAAGTACAAAAAAAACAAAACGAAATACGGATCTGTATTTTAATCAGATTGCTGTCAGTGCATGCTCAAGATTTCCAGATGTGGTTTCACTGATTTAAGAGAGAGAGAGAGAGAAATGGGGTTTAACGTCCACTCGTTATGAGGTCCTGTATTTACTTCTGGCCGATGTTTGGACAGACAGTTAAGGAATAGTTTTCCCTTGTCAGTGGTGAAGGAAGCAGGGCCTGGCAAAGAACAGCACCCAATGATCATCCATTTCGATGGGACCAACAAAAATGAAATGAAATGGGGTTTAACATCCTACTCTTCTGCACCTAACCTGGGCTAATGGAAGACGGGCACACGCCATACAGTGTGCTATGACTATGAGGGAAATTTTGCCAGGGTAGCAGCACTACAGCCTACTCTCATCAAATTCTAACTGCCTAGTTATCTTTTACGTGCACGCCAATATGTACACAGGACCTCAGTTTTTCGTCCCATCCTATCGACTGGACAGCTGTCCTTGTCAGGCCCTCCTTTCTGCATCAGGGACCAACAAAAAATGATGTCCAATGTAAATGTTTACTGATCACATAAAAAAAAACCCGCTACATGTATGTAATTTTACATTGTGAAATTATTACTAAAATTAGAAAAATTTGGCAGGGTTGAAGTGTTTTCGATCAATCAACATTTCAATGAATCGCATTTCGTACATATTGCGGATCACATAAAAAAAAAACACTATATGTATATGTCGTTTTACATTGCGAAATTATTACTACAAATAGACACATTTGGCAGAGTTGAAGTGTATTCGACCAAACAACATTTCAATAAATCTGATTTCGTTAGATTGGAAAACTTTTCAAAGAGTCAATAGGTTGGGCCTGAAATATTTTTGCGCTTTAACCAACTATATGTAGTTACAGGATGCCAGTTGAATAAGAGGAAACTCCCACAAAATAACAATTCCCTCATCAGATAATCAAAGGAAAGAGGTGGCTACTAATTAATCAACTGTTTGGATAATCCCTAATTAGGTACTTCACACCGTCTAATTTGATTAGGTAATATGAGATAAACATATTATATATCATTTATTTTTTTTATCAAAAGAAAAAAAGGTAAAAGACATGTCTTTATTATGACAAAGGGGGAAGATGACCCGCCCTCTCTTCTCATGACAGCGATTTTACAAGTGTGATTTAAAATTGACTTTTTAATATACAAGGACTTAATTTTATGTGTTAATCAATTTGTATGTTTTTACCAACTTTCAACCCATGAAGTGTAAATAATTTAATTAAATCAACCTGTCTGTTCATAATATTATATCTAATGCTAATATATTGGACATTAAATCTTAATAAACAACAACACAGACATGGCCATCTCCAATCATAACTTTTACAAACTTTCTCCAAGTCTAAATCTTGGATGATGGGCCTATCTATTCATCAATAGTCTATACTATAACCCATTTTCAACTGGAAGATACATAAAAGTTTTGTAGACTAATAATTTCTATAGTGTTGTGCCTTTTCTAGATCTTTCAAAACTCGATCTTTTGTCTTGTAATTTTTACATATCAATGACGTCTTTCTCATCACCATGTCATGTCAAAACCATTGAAGCACACCACGTCTTTCACTTTAACTTTCTATTCTATTTTTGGAAACTTTTAAGATTTTTTAGCCAAAAGGCAAAAGATTTGTAAATTAAATAGTCTACAACTATACTATTATTTATCATTCGCCTGTATTTTTCTTACCTATAGGGTGATTCATATTTGTCGTTGTAGATTTGGTACCGCATGCTGAAGTCCTAAATCAAAACATTCTAAATCATGATCAGAGTTCGTTAATAATTATAAAGTCGGTGACCGACTGACTGACGTATAAGCGGAAGTAGATGAAATATAAAACAGACGATGGCTTGAAGTGCTATTCCGTTTACTGCATTTACTCCCCATCTACAGTTCGTAGCCGCTGTGTACTTCCAGGATATCTGTCCAATTGATGTAATAGCCACTTTATGCTAATTGTACCTCCAATGGGAAGCTCTTGAAAAGTTATTCAAGGGAGTTAATTAACAATAACAAGAATAATTCCAAAGACCGGTTTCTCGTCTGAAAGTGCCAACTAAGGGAATAATGGACAATTTGTCGGAAAGAGAAGAACGCTTACGTGAAGCAGCTAGCATTGGAGATTTGGATACTTTAGAAAATTTGTGTAAAACTGTGAGTGTAAACTCCAAAAACAGCATCAATGGCTGGACAGCGCTGCATTGGGGATGCAAAAGAAACCACGTCGGAGTTGTAAAAATTCTACTTCAACAAGGGGCTGACAAGAATATCTGCAATAACAAAGAAGAGACTCCAGGTCAGCTTACAAACAACTCTGAAATATTAGAACTTTTAGGGTGTCCCCCCAAACCAAAATTAAAAGAAGAGAAGAAATCTGAACTGCCAATCACCCCCAATTATATCGCAAATCCACCCTTTCCCCATGTGAATAATACACCCCAAATTCAGAAAGATCAAGGATTAGGAAGACAGATAGAATCATTTAACATGAATGAAAACCACAGTAGCAGTGAAATTAGAAGAAGTAACCATGAAAATTCTACTGAAAATGAAATAGTGTTAAAAGCACGAATTGCAAACATGGAAGAAACAGACTTTATCGAAATTGAGTTGGACCGATCAACACTCACTTTCGTAGCTCTAGTGCAACTGTTGTGCGAAGAATTAAAAGTTGATAGCAAATTGGTTCAAAAGGTCCGTAAGCGTCCAGATACCATTGTCAGAAAAGACAAAGATGTAGCAAGACTAAAAGACTTTCAGGAATTAGAATTGGTGCTTACCAATAAAGCCCAAAGTTCTTTGTCCAGAACATACAGTAGCGGTAACTACAATGGAATTGGTGCCGCCATCAAACAAGAACAGATTTTGTACTGAAGGGCACAAGAAGGACAAATTAAAATAACAATATCACATCATTTTATTTCAGAATTACAGTTACAGACCATCATTTCAATATTTTGGACGGGTACGGGACAATTCGTTCCCAGACAACTTTTTCCCAGATTATTTGTACACCTTCAATTGGTGGGGTACAAATTGTCCCAGGGGATGAATTGTTCAAAGACAAGTTGTCTAGGGATGAATGGGACTAGCCCTAGGGGACAAATAGTCCTAGGCCTCCTTGGGAACTAATAGTCCCAGAACTAAATTGTCCTTGGGGAAGAATTGTCCTGAATTGCCCTTGGATGAACAGTTCGAGTCGCCATTTTGGACAATATCTAATTTTGGCAGATTAATCCATGCTAAAATGTACATGTAGGCTACGGTACTCATATTGATGATTACTGTATTTAATATTGACAACAAAATCCCAACCTCACCTCTAGGCTTTTAGGTCTATTCTGTCAAAGGCCCATTAAAAGATTTAAGCAAAGAGTATGTGTCACACTGGCTTATTTTTAAATGTACCATACTCCATTTATATTTTCTGAAGAGAATGCCGAATGTTGACAAATTTTCAATTCATCATATCGTTGTAATACTTAAAGGGAATCGAACCAACTATTTAAGCCTAATATTTCTCCAAGAGAATCAGTTTTCGTAATATTGTAGATGTACAATGTAATGTACATGCATGATTGTTCACAGGATTCAAAATTTCTCAAATGACAATTTCAATGGGCAAGCCTGGAAATAAGGCACCTGTCACTGACAATGTCAGGCACAGATTCGGGCACTAAACCTCTCAACAGCAGGAATTATCATTTTACACATGTACTTGTATATATTATGGAAAAAGGTAGTTTGGAGGTACATGTACTAATCTAAATTAGAATCCATTGTGACAATTATGGATCAGTCTGGATCTTAGAATTATAAATCAAAGGCCACCAATCATTGAGCAATTGTCCAAAAAAAGTGTACGGTACCAAGGCTTATGTTCACCAAATTTAAATTAACAGAATGTTGGGTTTGTTATCAAGTACTTTTCCTGATGAATAACAACTAGATTATAGAGCCAATTAATTAATCTTGATTATATTTTGAAGAATGAAACTTGGCATGTATCAGACTATAACTTCATGGATTGTAGCCCCAGATTTTACGAAAAAATCATGTTTTTTGCTTGTGGACTCTCTAGAGGTCACAATTTTATCTGATTTGGATGACATGTAAGTTTATAGCCCAAAGATCTCGGTTCACAAAGCATTCTCAGACCTAAATCAAGAATTTACTCAAAATTGTTCACCTTATTGTAACTAAAATATAGCCCTTTATGAAACATATGTTGTTTTAATGTATCAAATACCCTAATAAGAAACTATATGCAAAGTTTTGTGTTTTTGGATCGAAGATATTTCTTGTAAACAGTGATTGTAAGTTGAGTAAATTCTCAACTTAAGTCTGAGAATACTTTGTGAATTTTGGGCCAAACCTTAACTTTCTGGATTATGGCCTCTGATTGTATGAAAAATCGTGTTTTAGCTTGTGGGCAATCTAGAGGTCACAATTATTATCTGACTTTAAAAAATGTTTAAATCTATCACCGTTACACCTAATGACTATTAAAACTGCCCAACAAAATGGCCCCTCCTCGTACTGAAATAGTGTAAAAGTATGCCATACCAAGACTGTGGATCCTCTAAAGGTCACATTTTTGATCCGATTTTGATGAAACTATAAAGATAGGTTTACATATATATCCTAAAGGTCTTAGTTCTTTTTGTTATTCGTACATATTAGACCTTAACTTCCTCTATTATGGCTCCTGTTTGTTCCCTGTCCATTTGTTGCTTGGCAACCAATTTTTTTTAAAATACGACACATTTTATAGGCAAAGCAATCACTGGTTTGTACTAGCAAACATTCTCTTATTGTTATTAAGTGTAAATTTTTAGACAAATTGTGCTTAATCTTTATTTTATATTGTATTTTTATACTTGATGTATTTTGTATAAAAATGTGAGTGTGCCAAAGTAATTTAAACTCTCTACGCATGTGTGGTATACAGGGTGAGTACTTTGTATTAGAATTGTTAAAAAATAAACTGCTGGGTTTTATTCTTTCTTCTTATTATTTTTTACTGATTTCATATAAAACTAGGTATGATTTCCCCTTGTCAGTGGTGCAGGATGGAAGGCCTGACAAGGACAGCTGTCTAGTCGCTCGGATGGGACGAACGACCGAGATCTTGTGTATACATTGGTGTGCATGTAAAAAAGATCCCCTGGCAGTTGGAATTCAATATACATTTAGTACCGTTGCCTGGACAAAATTTTCCTCATAGCACACTGTATGGCGTATGTCCATCCTCATTAGCTCAGTCTGCATAGAGAAGTAGATCATTCAAAGCCCATTTTATTTAATATAAAACAAGTATTTTTTAGTTAAAGATGCATTATAAAAGATTTAGATAAAGAGCTGGCCATTCTTGCTATAATACTTCTCAAATGAATAGGCCTATATAGAAAATTTCATTCAAATTACTGTAGTCTGAGTGTTATGACTGTTTGAACATGTAGCGCATATCGTCTACTATCATCGCCTACATGTACTTGACAACAAAGACTAAATTTCGGTTTACCAGTTTATTGTTAAATATTAATATCTTGTGAGTGTTCAAATCCATTGAAATGAAGACGGTCCTACGCCATACAGAGTGCTATGAGGGAAATTTTGCCCGGGCAGCGGCGCTACGGCCTACTATTATATCGAATTTCAACTGCCAAGGGATCTTTTACGTTCACGCCAATGTGTACATGGGATCGCGATTTTTGTCCCATCCGAACGACTAGACAGCTGTCAATGTTATCCAAATGAAACAAAACTTGATCACATAACTTTAGTTTATGAGGATGCATATTAGACAATCAACCTATTAACTATATACACATTGCCATTACCAAGAAAGTTGTTTAAACATCTAAAGTGTTTTGTACATTTTGTGTATTATAAATGGATTTCAAAAAGTAAACTAAGTGTTTGTGTTTTAATTTGTAACATTGTTTAACATAAACCTTGTATAACATAATTTCAAGTTTACAGAAGAACACGTTATGGATTCAACTTTGATTTTATTCTTGGTATATATGTATACAACAGAATTCCAAGAGCGAGAGAGACCCTTCTCTGGTGAGCTTTCAAACTCAACTGATTTGAATCAAAAAACTTATCCAATTTAAAGGCAAAAAGTTAATTAGTATACACATTATTGAGACATTATTGATATTAAATATAATAACTATGTACTTAAAGGTCAGGGGTTCTCCCACATGACCATTTGTATATACTAGAAGATTATTTGACAATAGTCATATTGATGTAAATGACAGCAGTACCGTAGTAAATTTAATTACCGGTGAGCGGATAGGTCAAAAAAGGACAGCAGAGATTTCACCCAGTAACACTTGTAAGACATATATAGATTTCACAAATTAAAACATGATTGCGGGGGGAAGGGGGGGGGGGTCCAAGTATATTGATGGATGTCATTACGAGTATATAAAACATTATAAATATACATTTACAGAATCAAAAAAAACAAAAAACAAAAACAAACCAAACAAACACAATTAAAAAAGCATTCAAGTTTACTGAAAAATGTTTGACTTTATGTACTTTACAATTTATTAAAAATAATTCTGCACACAGACTAGATCATCTCCCAGAAATATCATATACACATAAACACTCGTCACTAATTAAAACCTTTTCATATATATACTTCCCAAAATTCTTGAAATAAACTTAGTGTTTTCAACTAAAATCATCGATTTATGACTTAAAATGTCTGCCAATTAGCATAGTCTCTGCTCTCAAGCGGAACCAACTGCAGACAGCCTAAGTTTAGTATGATTAAAAATATAATACAAACACCCCTTCTACACCTGGTATGATTAAAGGTATAATATAATTAACCCTTCTACCCCGGTATGATTAAATATATAATACAATTATCCCTTCAACACCCGGTATGATTACAGATATAATATAATTAACCCTTCTACCCCGGTATGATTAAAAATATAATACAATTAACCCTTCTACTCCTAGTATGATTAAAGATATAATACAATTAACCCTTCTAATCCTGGTATGATTAAATATATTTTATTTTATTTTAAGCTGTCCGCTATATAGCGATCTGCGACAATACTGGTTTAATGAAGCAATATCATATTTACAATTCCCACAAATGCAAGATAATGATAAATTAATATATCTAATGAACAATCTACGGCGTCGATGTGCTAAATTTTTGACTCAAGCCTTCCTTAGGCGTAGAAACAAACTTTTCAATTAATATTACAAGGAATGCCCAGAGCTTGAATAAACATTGTAATTATTGTAAATACTCAACTTACTTATCATTCGTACGAATTCTTATCACATTAGATTTAATTTATGTATGATTAATAGTGACATATAGGTCCAATGGGCCGGGTGTTAGAATTTTATATTAATTGTCACATGTCTTCTTTGTATAACACATGTCACTGAAATAAACAACTTTACTTACTTTACTTACTTACTTTATGATACAAACACCCCGTCGACACCCGGTATGATAAAAAATATAATACAATTAACCCTTCTACTCCTGGTATGATGAAAGATATAATATAATTAACCCTTCTACACCCAGTATGATTAAAGATATACAAACAATCCTTCTACTCCTGGTATGATGAAAGTATGATCAAAGATATAATATAATTACCCCTTGAATATCTGATACAGGTAATATTATTGACTTCCCAGGTTCCGGGTAAAAATGACATAAACCTGGGGTATCGTTACACCCTATCAATCTGTAAGGAGATTTTCTTGGTAAGCTCGACATCATCAGCATTAATAAACTGTTTTAAACGGAACATAGCCTGAATATGTCCGTTGTTAACAAGTGCTGGGTCAAATTCCTCTCGTTTAATCAGAACTAACTGACCATTCCCTTGTTTAAGTTTATGACAATAGGCTTCATTTAACTCAAACGCTTTTAACGGATCATCTAAAAGAGATTTTGAAATAACGGCTAGAACGGTACGACTGTTATGTATATTGGTAATATTAGCATCGGCAGTTACCTCCCCTATAATACCATCACGGAATGAGATGTAAGATTTGATAAAATTTCGCTCAAAATATGGAATAAGATTCTCTTTTACCCACAATCTATCCGGAGCATGTTCACCATTTACCAGCACAAATATATCATGTTGTTCCAATTCGTTCTCATGAACTTCCGGCGTCCATTTTGGTTTCATCTTGGGTAAGATATAAATATGATATGAGGCCATTATCTCGAGCCGGAAGTAAATAATGCCAATAATTAATAGAATGGCCAGAAAACTAAACACATACAACACAATACTAATAGTTACAGAGTTAGAAACTCGACAGTTAAATTCATCTGGTTGTAAATTATCAATGGTTATTCTCTGATCTCCATTAGCTGTAGTACAAGTTATATTAGATCTGTTTATAATGTGAGGTTTGGATTCAAACCAATCATTTAACCACAAAGTGTCACATGAACAAATTAACATATTATTAGAAAGTTCAATCTCTGTTGGTAGTAACTTCTGGATAGTTTCTGGAAGATATTTCAGTCTGTTGTTGGCAAGATTCAAATACTTCAATTTATCGGCAGAACTGGCAAACGCTGATGAAATATTTGTTAAATTGTTATCGGAAATGTCCAGGTGAACAATTCTGCCTATATAAGGAAGTTCTGGTAAGATGCCAATGGAATTGTTCTGAAAGTTCAGAAATAATTTCTCATGAAATGGTAAACGTTTTGGCATTTCTGCGAGTCCGGCATTCTGACAATTAATGAACATTCTATCAGCCTCTGGTTGCTCCTGACATAAACATCCGGAAGGACAGAAATCAGTGATGTTGCACACAAAATCAGATAAATTTTGATGTAGAAAACCAAGTTGGCCTTTTAAATTGGGCGGAGTCTTGCAGAAAAAATCACTAGATGAACCTTCTATGGCAGCCACAAATGTTGTTATACATGTATACAATTTTGCTGCTGGATGTATTCGGCAATCGCAATGCCATGGATTACCGAACAAGGTAAATTCCCAATACATAATACTTCTTATCAGTGATACCAAGGGATTTCCTATTGCATCAAACATTTGTGTGTCCCAAATCCTCAGTTTGTTGTTGTGCAAATATATTCTACCAGGTCCATACTTTTTGCTGGGATCCATTGTGAAGTTAGATTTGTTGGTAAGTTTTGTAATTTTGTTTTCTTGCATATCAAATAAACAGAAAATATGTGTTATGCCCAGAAGCCAAGCTACGTCAACCTCTATCAAATTGTTCTGACCCAAAGAGAGTATTTTTAATTTCTTTAACCCATCATGAAAGACTCCCATCTCTATTGTATGAATTCTATTTCTTCCTAAATTAATGTCGCGTAATTTGGTCAAACCGTCAAAGATTCCAGCTTTTAAAACTTGGATATGGTTGGTGTCTAAATCTAAACTCACTAATTCTTTTAAGCAAGTCAACTTTGGTAATTGCGTTATTGTATTGTTGAAAAAATTTAGATATTGTATTTTTGGAAAATTACAAATATTTACTGGAATCGAAGATAAACAGCTATTCTGATGTAGAACTCCAAAGTTTGAATCATCGGATTTCAACGAAAAGGAGTAGCTCGTGAAATTTTTTTCGAAGACGTAGAACCTGTCGAACATGGAATTTAGTTCACAAGATTCCATGACGCGGAGTCATTTTAAAGCACGGGAATAATATTTGCAGCAATCGTCACAAAACCTCCGCAGGTTCTGTCCTTCATGCAACCGAGATAAGGGACGACATTCTGGTTGGCAAACAACAAAATCTTGAGTCTGTCCCATCACAAGAAACAACAAGGAATTATTGTCTTGAATTATGAACAGAATAAAAACTCTAGCGATGAATAATCGGAATGGATACATCCTATTTTACAACTTGTAATATTATCTGAAATCTAAATATTTTTCTCTCACAAAACTGTTTTAAATGTTACTTATTTTTAGAAGACAATTGATGGAAAATATGTCTCTACTTCTTCTCGTTTCACTTTCACTGAATGATCTAAATTTTTACTTTAAGGATCAAATTGGTGAAAGATAAATTTCCATTACATCCACTCAGTGATATTTATTCTGGATCTTCTTGTGTAGAATGATGAGTAAATTCCCAACACTGTCTGACTGTTAATTGTAACTAAAGTTGAAATAATCTTGAGATTTTACACTAAATGTTAGATTGCTTATTTTAACACCACCGTATTCGATAACTTTTCACGCATCACAAGTTTAAAAACAGGTATTTAAATATGCAGTGAGTGGGATTATTGAAAGAATGCGAATTTGACAAAGTTCGTCACCCAATCAAACACTGTCATTCTGTTTACAATAATGTGGATGGTTAATTGCTGAGTTCCGTATATGTAAAACTAGATATGAATATGATATGATAGCTTCTGATACACCCTCTTCCTTCCGTCTCTATCATATTTATACATTTAGATATCAGATATATATGATCCACTACTTTATATATTATACACCTAAACTTCAGTATGTGCGTATAATATTATGTCGCTACCCTGTCCGTCCGTCAGTCAACAATTGGCTAGATGCTACAGTTTTTGATCAATTCGTTTCAAGTTTGGCGTGAAGCACCGTGGGGATGAGAGGACACACACCACGAATATTTTATTCTGCAACCTTTCGTACCAGAGCTATGCCCCCTTTTCCCAAAACCTTGTGAAGGTGATAAAGGCCACCTTGTCTGATGGATTGTTTTCAAATTTTTGTCTGAAACATTGTGGTCATGAGATGTTCAGTGTTCCGCAATCTTCCGTGCGATGTTACCCCCACCCCCGCCCCACTTTGTTGAAAACATTGTAAGCACAATATGAGGCTGTAGTTTTGTAGGCAGAAGATGAACCCTATCGATATTCTCCTGGAGTTACCCCCCACCCCCTTTTGCCAAAAGCCTCGTATAAGCGATACAGGCTCCTGTTGTTAACGAATTTGTTTTTCGAATAAGGTTTCTTTCCGTATCTGTGAGTTGCCTATATGTCGAAAGACTTAATGGGTCGTCCTGAACGTCGTATACCTATTCCCTAAGGATGACCACTATTGGTGCATGTCCTACCCCCAGAGACATTGTTCTGGGTGTGTGTGTGTGTGTGTGTATGTGTCTTCCACAGGTCGCAATGATTAACGGATCATCTTAAAACTTTCCATACCTATTACTTATACCCAAACGATGACCCCTACTTTTTGATGCATGTCCAACCCCCACGGACAGAGCAACGCGCCCATTTTGTTTTGGAACCATTTAATTCTTTTATCCTAGAAACCCTAACTATTGATTTTGGGGTGGGAAAGGGGCGGACGTCACGCACAGGTTTTGGCAATTTTCTACAGGCCGCACGCATTAACAGATTTTATTGAAATTCGACATGATAAATCATTTCAATAACATGATTGTACCTATTGGTCTATGTCTAAACCCCAAGGACATAGAAAAACACAATATTTGTATTTAGATATGGATCATCTTAGAACTTGGGGTACTTATTCCTTATACCCCATGATAGCAACTATTGATTTTGGTGCATTCCACACTCACGTTTTGTCTGTAAATAATCTACAGGTTGCAACGGTGTGTTTGATTCTCCAGAAAGTACGAACGACAAACCCCAAAAAATAGGAATAATGAGACTTGATGAACGCGATTCATTTATTTCACGCATATTTTTTTTTATTCAGCTGTAATACTACTGGAAAATTAACAACAAAACGAAGCGTCTAGCCATTTTAAGCCATGTCTTCTATTCACTTAATTCATTAAATAGGGTATAGCGGGGTAATGTCGGCCATTTTAAGCCATGTCGTCTATTCACTTAATTCACTAAATTATTCGTTTCTTTTCTTGTATGAAAATAACAATCGTTTTGTTACACGCCCACCTTGAAATGTGGTCGTATATTGTCGTCGTTCCCGCCCGTCCGTCGGTTGATTTTAAGCAATTTCATATAGTTACTGCCATAGTTATAGCCCTTGATTTTTTTTTTATATATCTCGTGGACGCTCTAGAATCTAACGTTAATATCCAATTGACTTTAAATTTATACACAGTGTTTTAAGTCATGAGACACAGAAGCCCTATTGGTTTTCAACGATTTCCAAATAATACCCCCAGACTTATGGCCCTTGGTCGCTTTGGAATATATTGTGAACACTCTAGAGGCTAAAGCTAATATCCGATTATACGCACTGTTTAAGTTCACGAGACGAAGAAGCCTATTGATTTTCAACTGTTTTCGATATATACTTCCGGAGTTATAGCCCTTAGCTTCTTTAAAAAATCTTGTAGAAGCTTGAAACTAAAGTTAATATCTGATTTACTTTAAACTTATGCGTAGAGTTTAAGGTCATGAGAGAAATAATCCTATTCATTTTCCTTAATTACTGCCAGAGTTAAGGCCCTTGATCAGTTTGGAAAATCTAAAGACTAGAACCCCATTGTATTCATCCATTCTTCCTCGAGGCTAATGTAACAGCACACCTCGTTACGCAGACAGCCAAACCATAATGAACAGAGGTGTGATGCTATGCGCAATATTCTGGGATTAAGTCGCAAGTTTCTTACTGGGCTACATGTATACCGAAATAAAACAACAAATCCATCATACAAGTTTGAGTTCAATGAATTATCTTTATATCATCATTTCAGTAGTTGATTGACAGACAATTCTTAAGATATGTATGGTGACACGTTGAATAATCAAATATACACATACACACACGTGAAAACTGAAATAACAAAATATTAACAGAATTACTAAACTATACTAATTGATAGAGATAATAATAATAGCACAACGTACAAACAACGTAATGTTGTTAGCTAGGAAACGGCGTTTGACAGTGCCTGCATGACAGCTAATAGGGCCGACAATATACCAGATTTTTAACAACTAAACGCAACTGTACATACCAAATAAGTCTACTGAAATATACTTAGTTATGTGATGGACATATTAATGTACAATTACTACCAAAAATATATGTTTATAACACAATACCTTTTTGACTTCACCCCTTTCCGCAACGCACGAATTTGGCTGACCACGATTTCCAGGAGTGATCAATGAAGTACACATACAAATTCGAACTAAATACTTATAATCATAATTTGATTAACTGAATAATTACGTACGTAATTAATATTAACTCTAGGGAAAAGAATATACTAATAAACATATCTTTACTTCGGATATAAAATATAATAAATACATTATAGAATGTAAACAATTGATGCTCCCAATAGCTATCTCTAGAAAACCATACGGTCTATACATGCATTTAGACAATCGCAACACTTCGGCAATACAACAATTGTTACATGGCTCCTCAAAATTAGTATACTAATTTTCAACCAAAAAAAAACTTAATATAACCTTAACTATTCAATATTTCAACAACTTAATAATAATAAAGAGAGTTCTAATATCAATAAGACAGTTCAGTTGGCTCCTTGGCGGGGATTTCCCTGGTCTTCAACTCCAAGAAGTAAAACTAATTTCTGCACCGGACGTTCTAAATACACAGGCGGAATTACACATTTTCCATCAGAATTTAAATACTTATTACCAATGTAAAGCTTTACTTTACGCACATGATTGTCCGCATCGGGATATGTTTCGACAACACGACACACCGACCATTGGTTTCGCGGAAGACTATCATCTATCAGAAGAACAATGTCACCGTTACAAATTTCACGTTTGGATTCATTCCATTTGGAGCGCACTTGTTGATTTTGTAGAAATTCGCGTTTCCACCGTGTCCAAAACTCGTTGGCCATATACTGCACACGACTCCATCGCTTTTTAGAATAAACATCTTGTTTTTGAAATTCTCCAGGCGGTGGTAAAATAATCTTAGTTTTCATAGTCAACAAATGATTAGGTGTCAAAGGTGCTAAAGATGTGACATCGTTCAGAGTATCTACAGTCAAGGGACGACTGTTCACTATTGCCGCAGCTTCATACATAAAAGTACGTAGAGATTCATCATCTAACTGTGTTCCAGACTGCATCATAAGCGTTGAGAGAACAGCTCGCACTGACCTTATTTGACGTTCCCAGACTCCGCCCATATGACTCGCAGCAGGAATGTTCATTTTAAAAACAAAGTCACAACCATTTTCTAACAAATATTGTCTAACATGATCATGATTAATCTTGTGAATAAGCTCAGATAATTCTCGTTTTGCTCCAACAAAATTAGTGCCGTTATCAGAGCGTAACTGACGTACAGGACCGCGAATCGCAATAAATCGACGCAAACTGTTAATAAATGAGTCTGTTGACAAGGTATTCGCAATTTCTATGTGAACGGTTCGACTAGTCATACAAGTGTATAGTACACCATAACGTTTTCGTTCGCTTCTTCCTTCCTTAATAGTCCATGGTCCAAAACAATCAACAGCGCAATATGTGAAGGGAGGCGCAGGCTCTAATCGATCTTCAGGAAGTTCTGACATTTTCTGTTCTTGTATTCTTCCTCGCAATTTACGACAGATGACGCAATGATAGATGTAACTTGAAACAACTGAACTACATCCCAATATCCAAAATCCACTGGAGCGTATCTCATTAGTTGTGAGACCTTTACCTTGATGCTTTACAGTTTCATGGAAATGACAAACGATCAAAGTAGTTAAATGGTGCTTCTTTGGGAGTATTATTGGGTTCTTTTCTGCGGGATCCAAATTAGACAATTTAAGACGTCCACCAACTCGAATTACACCATTATGATCAAGATATGGATCTAACTTATATAACGATGATGACTTCATTAGTTTTCTCTTCGCATTATTATCATCAGTCGCGTTCTGTAATTTCTTCAAAATTTGGATTTCTTCGCTGAAAACTTGTGATTGAAGAAGTTTAATGATTAATGTCTCAGCGTGTTGTAATTCATCTACAGTTAAAGGTGTGTAACCCGATTTCGACCTCGCATAATTAACTTGTATCTTCTTTCTTAATCGCAAACAAAGGGCAACAGCTCTTTTAACTCGAAACCATGATGAAATATGGTTAAAACGTGATAAGTCGAATTCTACAGGTTTTGTTAACTGTGTAGCAAATACTTGAACTTTTCTTACTTCTGGGTCATCCTTGGAGATTAAGGATTCTTCTTTGAAATCGCACGTTACAGGTAGTTCAAGATTCCACAAAAAATCAGGTCCGGTAAACCATTTCGACTGATTAACCAATTCGTCAACTTATAATCCTCGAGAAGCTGCATCTGCAGGATTATCAGCACTACGTACAAAATTCCACTGAACAGGTGATGATGCCTCTCGGATTTGTTGAACTCGATTAGCAACAAAAGTTTGAAAACGTCTGGCATCATTACTTATGTATCCTAACACAACCTTACTATCGGTCCAATAAATTTCATCTATGTCATCATAGTCGAGTTCACTCTTCAAATGCAAACCGACTTTAACTGAAACAAGTGCAGCAGCAAGTTCTAAACGTGGTATAGTTATAGGTTTGAGTGGCGTTACTCGTGATTCCCCAGCAACTAGTGAGCAATATACGTTTTGTTGGTTATCAACTAATCGCAAGTATGTACACTGTCCATATCCGTAGGTACTTGCATCAGAAAAGTAATGTAACTCTCGAGTTGTTACTTCGCCAAAGTTTTGTGGTTTAAAACATCTCTGAATTTTTACTGACGAAAGATGCACAAGATTATCTCGCCAACGTTCCCAGCGTGACCGCATATCTTCAGGAATACTAGTGTCCTAATCAATACGATTTCTACAAAGTTCTTGAAGTATCTGTTTGCCTAATAGTAAAAACGGCGCAATAAAACCCAATGGATCATATATAGAACATACTGTGGAAAGTATTCCACGTCTAGTCAATGGCTTGTCATTCAAAGTTATATGAAACTGAAAACAGTCTGACTCAATACACCATTGTATACCTAATACACGTTCAATCGGAAGTTCATCATGGAATAAATCGAGATCTCGTATCTCCTTAGCTCGGTCTTCTGGATCTATTGAATTAACAACTGATTTAGAATTTGATATAAACTTATGTAATCGGATTCCGCATTTAGCTAATAGGTTTCTACGTCCGTCTATTAGATTCATCGCTTCTCTTTCAGTAGGAAGAGACTTTAAACCATCATCTACGTAGAAATCTCGTTTCAAAAAATCTGTTACTTCAGAGCCGAATTCTTCTTCGTTATCAATAGCAGCCTGTTTTAAACCAAAGTTTGCGCAACCAGGTGATGACCCAGCACCAAATAAATGTACTGTCATCCTGAAGTCAGTAGGTTCTTCTTCATCATTGATCCACCAAAGAAATCGTAAATAATGGCGATGTTCTGTATTTACACGAAACTGATAGAACATCTGTTCTATGTCGCAAATCACAGCAATTGATTCTTTTCTAAATCTACAGAGTACACCCGTTAGTGCGTTAGTGAGGTCAGGGCCTTTAAGAAGATGGTCGTTTATTGACTGTTCTTTAAATCTGGCATTACAATCAAATACTACGCGTATTTTGTTGGGCTTCTTCGGGTGGTAAACGGCATGGTGAGGTATATACCATACTCTACCGATATCTTGATGAAGTTCATCCGCAGGAACCTTTTCAGCATATCCTTTGTTTATAATGTCTGACATAAACTGATGATAGTCATGTCGATAATTTTCATCCTTCTTAAATTTATTACGCAACGGTAATAGTCTTTGTAACGCATGAGCTCGATTGTTAGGAAGTGTGGGATCCCTATCTCTAAATGGCAAGGGCATCTCATAGTGTTTATCAGACGTTAAATGTATGCTTTCTGGCATTCTATTCAAGAACTGTTTATCTTCCCGTGAATATGTTTGATTACTGCAAGAATGGAGATCACTAAAGTCAGTTTCTAAAATCTTCAGAATATTAGAAGGGTTTACAACTTCTTTAACTTGAGTTTTAAATGAAATAAACGCATGTCGTGTTTGAATGTTTCTATCTGAGACTTCTCTAATCGAATGAAGTGGTTGAACATTACTCTCAAATTTATGACTACAAAATGTAAACTCATCGCAGTTAAGTTCATTATTCATGGCGGGATCAACATTACCAATAATTCCCCACCCAAGATCCGTCTTCTGACCAAAGGGTTCATTCACTACAGGGGGGATAATTTCACGAGGTAATAACGCACGGGAACAATTATAACCAATAAGCAAACCAATCTCGCAAGAGTTCAGTGACATTAATTCATTCACAATGGTTTCAAGGTGAGGCCACCTACGAGCTATTTCAGGTGTAGGGATGTGAGAACGATTAGCAGGTATTTCTTGTATACACAGTTGACAAAGGAATTCTAATGTCACAGTTATGTCCTCTGACAATTAAACCAGACATTTTACGACTATCCACACGCATATCTTTCGCAGACATTGTTGATAATGATAACTGTAAGTGAGGCCCATCGATACCTAACCGATCGCAAGTCATATCTAAAATGAAACTACAGTCTGACTGAGTATCTAAAAGTGCATATACAAGACATTCTAATTCTGGATTTGACATATGGGAAATCCATACAGGAAGAATCATCGTACAACGACTTGATTTATCGCTAATGTCCAATTTACAATTATGACTCGTAGTTGCAGGCCTTTCTGATTTATCAGGTCTTTCATGCACATCACCGTGTAAAGCTGTAGGATGATACATGTTACATATATCGCACGTTTTTCTTCTTCGACAAAACTTGTAATAATGTCCCGGATTTAAGCAACTAAAACATAATTTGTTGATTCTTAAAAATTCTTTTCTATCATCAATACTTTTCTTCAGAAAAACAGAACATCTATCCAGCATGTGAGCATCTTTACAGAAAAAACAAACAGGTTGCCTTGGCGCATTTTCATAAAATTTTGACCTTGAGGGTATATAGTTTTCTGACGAATTTGTTGCAAATGAACCAACATTTCCAGGAGGTCTCCTAAAAAAATGTGACTTATCTGATGACCAGTTTGATTTATTATTATATCTTAACGTATCTGGTTGATTCAACTCCTTTCCAGGTTGCTGTATAGACGTTACGGGATCGCAAGCAATGTTTGATTCTTTATCAATAAATCTGGCAAATTCAACAAACGGAGGGAATGTCATTCTCTCAGTTCTCCAGTCATGGACAATACGTGCCCATCGTGATACTAAAAAATCAGGAAGTTTCTTAAGTAATTTCTTATTTTCCCTATCATCGTTCAAAACACATAAACTTCTAGTAGTCCGCATTGCCACTTCACATTGCCGCAAAAAATCAGAAAATTTCCGCAAACCTATTCCATCTCTATAATGAATCTTGGGCCAAGCATCAAGTTTATCGCGAAACGCATTGGCAATGACAAAAGAATTACCAAATCTATCATCAAGAAGTTTCTTGGCTTCATCGTAGGCATCTTCTGTAGACAAAAGGAAATAATTCTCAACGCACTCTCTCGCAGATCCACTTAAATAACGCTTAAGATAATACATTCGTTCTGAAACAGGAATGTCTTTCTGGTCTATCAAAGTTTGAAACGCGCTTTTCCAACTTGGGTATTTTAACGGGTCGCCTGAGAATGTACCAGGCTCAGGAGGAGGTAAACGACTGAAACTCGCATGTTCCGCAAAAACTTGTGCTACTCTGACTAACGGATCATCTTCATTACTTGACCTTGTAGGAATGTTATAATCAATCTTTGTTGACATTACAGGATTCGGTTGTTGACTTGAATAAACTGTTGTACAGGTTTCTTGAGATCGCAACGCATGAGGGCTAACTTGAGGTGTTGAGGGGGTATAATGAGGGTGAGACGCACAATGACTATGTTCAACATTACAGGATGACGCAAACGCAGAATTATTAACTCCTGTATCATAAACTCTCGCAAACGCAAAGTTATTATCTTCATCACAAGTTACATGTGAACGATTATTCTTGTCAGTATCATTATCTAACGCAGACGCACAGGTTGTAAGTTCAATATCACTGGAGGTCGCACGCACAAAGTCCGGTTGAGCTTCGCAGACAGGTGTTGACGCAAAATTAGTAGGTCTGTTATCGCAGTTTGTCGCAGTGGTAACATCTGTAGTTACAGGTTGACTAGATGAGTTATTCAATTTGACTGATTCAGGCTCAGAATTGTGCAAAGTGTTCACATAATCTTGAATGTATTCAGTTTTATCCGCTGGCGCAGACAATGCAGAGTCAATAGCACGGCTTGTTCTATCATTTTCTTGTTCTATTTTCGCAATAGCATCTAACTTGGCTTCCGCAATTTCAATATCTCTTATTGTTTCTAAACGGTTTAATTCTGACTGTTTCTGATTCAACTCAATTTGTTTTTGAGAAAGTACATCAATAAATTTCAACTTTGACTTTAACGCAGCAGCCTCCGCAGCAAGATCTATCTTCTTTGAATAACGCGAGGAACTTGACGCAAAACTTCTTGTCTTATACGAAGAACTTGACCTTGATTGACTGTGTGATCCTCTACTTGAATGACTGGACTCCATCGCAAAAATCTTTTCTGTACCGCAATATACGCAAATTAGGAGAAACAGCAACAAGTTTACACACAGAGCTAGATTCAAAGAGTTCGCAAAATAATTAGGCTTATACATTGGCCTACGCACGCAAAGGTTCTACAATGAAATGTTCGCACAAAATATATCATCACTCGCAAAGACGTGAATAAAAGTTTTCACTGTAACAGCATACCTCGTTACGCAGACAGCCAAACCATAATGAACAGAGGTGTGATGCTATGCGCAATATTCTGGGATTAAGTCGCAAGTTTCTTACTGGGCTACATGTATACCGAAATAAAACAACAAATCCATCATACAAGTTTGAGTTCAATGAATTATCTTTATATCATCATTTCAGTAGTTGGTTGACAGACAATTCTTAAGATATGTATGGTGACACGTTGAATAATCAAATATACACATACACACACGTGAAAACTGAAATAACAAAATATTAACAGAATTACTAAACTATACTAATTGATAGAGATAATAATAATAGCACAACGTACAAACAACGTAATGTTGTTAGCTAGGAAACGGCGTTTGACAGTGCCTGCATGACAGCTAATAGGGCCGACAATATACCAGATTTTAAACAACTAAACGCAACTGTACATACCAAATAAGTGTACTGAAATATACTTAGTTATGTGATGGACATATTAATGTACAATTACTACCAAAAATATATGTTTATAACACAATACCTTTTTGACTTCACCCCTTTCCGCAACGCACGAATTTGGCTGCCATGCTTGATCCCAGACGAAAGACCACGATTTACAGGAGTGATCAATGAAGTACACATACAAATTCGAACTAAATACTTATAATCATAATTTGATTAACTGAATAATTACGTACGTATTTAATATTAACTCTAGGGAAAAGAATATACTAATAAACATATCTTTACTTCGGATATAAAATATAATAAATACATTATAGAATGTAAACAATTGATGCTCCCAATAGCTATCTCTAGAAAACCATACGGTCTATACATGCATTTAGACAATCGCAACACTTCGGCAATACAACAATTGTTACAGCTAATATTAATATAAATTGTTTAAGGTCACGAGACAAACAGTTGAAACAAATTCTTATGTTTTTTTGATAATTACTTCATTTCCATGTGACGAAAGTAAAAATATGCGACAACACTAAGCTTGTTGACAGCCAGACAGCTTAGCTGCTGTGGGCGTATGTTTCGTTTCCTGGCAACCTACTTTTTGTTCAATTCAGACAGTTAACTTCAAAGTATTCATTGATCTCTCGTACTTATGGTTCTTCATTCATCCATTTCCTTAAAATACTTTACTTGTAGCAATTTTACCACAACTTCCAACTTTGGCGTTCTTTTATTTCCACTCCTGAGGTAATGGTTTAAGCCTATCAATCCATTTATTTTGTATTTTGATCTCTACTATTTAGGCATAAAAATTCACTAATTTTTAGATGATATTGTATTCAAGATATAGACCTTATAGACCCACTGACCTAATAATAGCTAATCCCCGGCGTTTGCTGTACACTTTTAAAAATGTGTAGGTCTATGATAGAAGAGCACAATTAATATAGTATATAAAATAAGTTGTATTTAGACCAATGTTTTCGAGAGAAATGGATGGGGTTTTTTTGTTTTTAGTATTAACTGCATTAATTTTATGCTCATATGTATATTATTTAAAGTTGGGTTTGGGGAAAACGTAGCCCCACCCCCTTTACAAGACAATTTTGTGAATCTAAGAAGAGTGTTTGAATTTCTACTTTGTGCCAGATTTTGGTGAATATTCAGATATGTATTAGGTTATCGACAACTACAATGACGTCACTGCCTATAGATAGATTCGTTTGACCAGGCCTAGCAAAAATTCAAAATGGTCAACCACATTCAATATCGGCCTCTGCGTGGATATAAAGATTAAAATCATTGGAATGTTTAATAGAAATGGTAGAGGCTAAGAAATGTTATGGACTTATTTTGAAGAAAAATTGAAGTTGTCTCCCTTATATGCCAAATTGCTTTTGTACACGGTTCACAAGAAAACAGAATGAAATGCGGTTTAACGTCCTATTCCGATTGGGCTAAGGAGGAAGACGGGCCTACGCCATACTGTGTGCTATGAGGGAAATTTTTGGCCGGACAGCGGCGCTGCGACCGACACTTATATTGAATTTCAAGTGCCAAGGATCTTTTACGTGCACGCCAATGTGTACACGGGAGCTCGGTCTCCCGTCCCCCCCTAACGACTATACAACTGCCCTTGTCAGGCCCTCCGTCCTGCACCACTGACAAAATGAATGCTCTGTTCCGAACTAGGCTAATGAAGACGCCATACAGTGTGCTTTGTTGTGGGAATTTTTGCCCAGACTGCGGCACTACGGCCTACTCTTAAATCAAATTCCAACTGTCAAGGGATCTTTCAAGTGCACGTCAATGTGTACACTGGACCCCGGTTTTTCTTCCCATCCGAACGACTAGACAGTTGTCCTTGTCAGGCCCACAGTCCTTCCACCCCCGATAAGAGGAAGCCACGTCGGAAAATCCCGATGAATTTTCTCGGCCAACACCGGGGTCGAACCCGCGACCTCCTAACTGACTCACAAGTCAAGGGGATGGGAGGCGGGATGGGCAAGCTGACTATTTGGACAGACGGTAGTTATTCTAAAAACGGAGTTTGAGAGTTACTTCATCTAGTTAGCAAAATAAAGTGCCCGAAATCTAGTAAAACACTAGTATTACTGAATACCACGAACTTGTACTGAATGTACTATGGATAAAAGCATTTTGTCTGGAGTCACTTTACTTTCTGGCATCGATTATTATTTGTGAATGCAGCTGCAACAGTCTGGTTGGATGGTTGGATTTCAGGTCGGCAGTGAGTGGGATTTCGGCTACAAAACCACTGGACAACTTTGGAGCAGTGTAATGGGGATATTATTCGTGCATTTATATTCATTCGTTTCTTTATTTCTCGTTCATTCATTTAATGTCCAATGTGTTGTTTTAATAACTTATTTAAATTTCAATAGAGGTCTTTTAATAACAGTTATACCCGAAGCCATTCATCTTGAAACTTGGTAACTGATAGGTGTCTTCACATAACGCCGACTCACCAGAGTTTGGAAAGTCGACCGCGGCACTCTTTGATGAGTTAAGATCGGATTAAAGGCGTTAATGAGGTAGGGACCAGTCATTATTAATGTAGTTCACTTAAATTCAACTCACTAACTATAGTTTTCCTAATCTATAGTTTACTTTACTTTGTTCAGATTATTAATATAGTTGACTTAAATTCAACTCACTCATCACTCATTAATTAATAAAATAATATACGACAGTTCAACAAGAAGCTGACTCGGTGAGTCGGCGTTAAGAGGAATAAACCAACTGATGGTGGACAGCCAACTCAATACTAGTTTAATTAGACAATAGGATAAGCTTAATCCTTATATTATTTCTATTATATACGTGGTGATCTGATACGCATATTCATAGCCCGATCCGCGTCCTCAGTTTAGACGAACTCATCGCACAGAACTCAGTCATTGTTTATTGGTCACTGGGCGAGGAAGGCCGTTTCCCTCTCACAGTTAGTATTTAGTAATTATCTTATTTAATTGTACATTTTTAGGAACTTTAGCTTTGTTATTGTGTCGCCTATATTTTAATGCTTATGTATATTGTTAATTCATTTTCGTAACTCCGTCCTTACACGCGCTGTCATTAGTTCGCTATCTATTGGTTGCACGTGCTTAGGATTGACAGGAACAGTAGGTGTGGCTTGTACCACGTGGTTATGTCACATGATTTTAGGGTATATACTACCTTGCGCTATCCAATTTAGGGTAGTCTGAATGTAGTCTGAATCGAGCCATAAGAGTGGTAAAACAGAGTCTGACCCCGACGTATAGGGAGCGATAGGGAGAGCCCGGTTAGGAGCTATGGAGAAAGCCCAACAAGGAGCGTTTTTGAGAGCCCGGCAAGGAGCGTTAGAGCCTGACCCCGACTTATAGGGAGCGATAGAGAGAGCCCGATAAGGAGCGATTAATAGAGCCCGTCAAGGAGCGTTTAGAGAGCCCGACTAGGATCAATATAGTGCTGACGAGTGTTGGTTGGAAATGAGCTATTTTTGTATTAGGGGAATAATAAAGAGAGTTGCTGATTAATCTGGTGTTAGTCTTTCTGAGCCAGCTGCTTGGTTGGCTACTCCCACACCTCTACATCAGTGAACCCTCAACAGAAGAAACGGATAGAGCCAGGCCCACTCTACCACAGTAATCTGCTCTATCCGGAGATCCAGTTCACTACATATATAATTCTTGTCTTTAATGTTTTATCCTTACCTAAGTTTGTTTATTGTGTACATTTAATTCAATCCTTAGATACGAGCTTCTTTAAATTCCAAATTGTACATTCATTCAACATTCTGGGTTTCATCCCGTTTCCAGGACAGTCTCTCTGACTGTCGGACGCGCTGTTCTGTGTATATGATATTAAATAGTTTCCAGTAATAAATAGTCTCAAGGATAGTTCCAGTCTTAAGTTATTACCAAAGATTTACACTGTTACAGTAGCTTAACTCACAGGTTAGAAGAGAAGAAAAAAACATTTGCGGCGGTTATATTTTCAAAATTATCTCCGGGAGAGCGAAGCCCCCCATACCTCGCGACGAATTTTTGGTTGTTTGGGATTCAGGTCAACCACCTAAGGTAGGCTATATTGGGCCATATTGAAGTTTCTGTATTCACGGGCTGTAATAGGAGAAAATCACGTTTGAGTGTAGTCTCTATCACCCAGAACCCCCTAGTCTTCAACGCACGGAGGGTCTGAGTCGGTTCTCAATTTTTGACGAAAATTACTGGATAAACTACCACATAAAAAACCAAACATTTGGTTACGCATGGGCAATGGAACCTTTTGGCTAAAGTATCCAATGAAAGTATCGGTAAGTGCTAGATCTTATGAAGCCGGACCGATTTTGCTAGATTCTATAAAGCGTGGTTGAAATATATCCCACAATTCACTTGGCACATCTATTATTAGAAACAAAATAGAGACGAGAAATAAGCATGCATCGCGATGAAGAATTAAGAAGATTGTGAGAAGCCATACGTCTGATTACCATTTCAATTGAAACCTTTACACAACAAAATTTTAAAGAGTGTCATCGTTGACAAGCGAGCTGTTTTGATAGATTCAGTACGTGGTAACTTAAAAGACTGGATAATCCAGACAATGATCTATTTTCCGTCAAATTTTGAGGACCCATCCAGACTAATATTCGTAGAATATTTGTATGGATGATAGAGACTAGTTTGAGTGTTTCTCCCGACCTTCCCCTCTCCGTCGACTGTAAACGATTGATCTTTTGATTGGAATTCGAGTCAGCCACCTTAATTAGGCTCTAGTAGACCACTGAAATGTCGGGAAAACGCGTTGTGCCGTCAAATTCCTCAAAATATGCTTGGAGAGTCCCTGCACGGTTAGCTAAGCTCCTCCGCTCTCGCAGAAGACCAATGCCGCCTTCTGAAACCCGAAATGTACTCCAGCACTTTGGGTTCGGCCCCATAACTGTTATAGGGCCCGTGCGCCTATGATTTGAATCAAGTTTATTCTACATACAGAGTTCTCACATTGTCGACATAGCTTTAATAGATAAAATGCATATTATTACAATGACAATACGAACTGTACTGAAACGTTTGATGGATGTCATTACAAATAAAATACATTTACAATGAAAAAATTACAAGCGAGCATACAAAAGCAATCAACTAACAATGATAATAGCGAGTTTACTGAAAAAGTTTGACTGATCTACTTTACAATTCTGCATACATGTACATAGATTGACGTACTTCATACTTCCAGATTAGATCATATCAACAGAGAGACTAATTAAAACCTTTTCAATATAACATACTTCCCAAATTCTCGAAATATATTTAGTGTTTTCAACTAAAATCGTCGAGCTTTGTGTCTGCTCTCAAGCGGAACCAACTGCAGACAGCCTACGTTTAGTATGGTTAAAGATATAATACAATTGACCCTTCTACTCCTGGTATGATTAAACATATAATATAATTAACCCTTCTACACCCGGTATGATTAAAGATAGAATATAATTAACCCTTCAACACCTGGTATGATTAAAGATATATTACAATTAACCCTTCTACCTCGGTATGTTTAAAGATATAATATAATTAACCCTTCTACTCCCGGTATGATTAAAAGATATAATATAATTAACCCTCCTACTCCTGGTATGATTAAAGATATAATATAATTAACCCTTATACACCCGGTATGATTAAAGATATAATACAAACAATCCTTCTACTCCTGGTATGATTAAAGTATGATCAAAGATATAATATAATTACCCCTTGAATATCTGATACAGGTAATATTATTGACTTCCCTGGTTCCGGGTAAAAATGTCTGACATAAACTGATGATAGTCATGTCGATAATTTTCATCCTTCTTAAATTTATTACGCAACGGTAATAGTCTTTGTAACGCATGAGCTCGATTGTTAGGAAGTGTGGGATCCCTATCTCTAAATGGCAAGGGCATCTCATAGTGTTTATCAGACGTTAAATGTATGCTTTCTGGCATTCTATTCAAGAACTGGATAAACTACCACATAAAAAACCAAACATTTGGTTACGCATGGGCAATGGAACCTTTTGGCTAAAGTATCCAATGAAAGTATCGGTAAGTGCTAGATCTTATGAAGCCGGACCGATTTTGCTAGATTCTATAAAGCGTGGTTGAAATATATCCCACAATTCACTTGGCACATCTATTATTAGAAACAAAATAGAGACGAGAAATAAGCATGCATCGCGATGAAAAATTAAGAAGATTGTGAGAAGCCATACGTCTGATTCATGACGAGAGAAAATTACCATTTCAATTGAAACCTTTACACAACAAAATTTTAAAGAGTGTCATCGTTGACAAGCGAGCTGTTTTGATAGATTCAGTACGTGGTAACTTAAAAGACTGGATAATCCAGACAATGATCTATTTTCCGTCAAATTTTGAGGACCCATCCAGACTAATATTCGTAGAATATTTGTATGGATGATAGAGACTAGTTTGAGTGTTTCTCCCGACCTTCCCCTCTCCGTCGACTGTAAACGATTGATCTTTTGATTGGAATTCGAGTCAGTCACCTTAATTAGGCTCTAGTAGACCACTGAAATGTCGGGAAAACGCGTTGTGCCGTCAAATTCCTCAAAATATGCTTGGAGAGTCCCTGCACGGTTAGCTAAGCTCCTCCGCTCTCGCAGAAGACCAATGCCGCCTTCTGAAACCCGAAATGTACTCCAGCACTTTGGGTTCGGCCCCATAACTGTTATAGGGCCCGTGCGCCTATGATTTGAATCAAGTTTATTCTACATACAGAGTTCTCAAAATGTCAACATAGCTTTAATAGATAAAATGCATATTATTACAATGACAATACGAACTGTACTGAAACGTTTGATGGATGTCATTACAAATAAAATACATTTACAATGAAAAAATTACAAGCGAGCATACAAAAGCAATCAACTAACAATGATAATAGCGAGTTTACTGAAAAAGTTTGACTGATCTACTTTACAATTCTGCATACATGTACATAGATTGACGTACTTCATACTTCCAGATTAGATCATATCAACAGAGAGACTAATTAAAACCTTTTCAATATAACATACTTCCCAAATTCTCGAAATATATTTAGTGTTTTCAACTAAAATCGTCGAGCTTTGTGTCTGCTCTCAAGCGGAACCAACTGCAGACAGCCTAAGTTTAGTATGGTTAAAGATATAATACAATTGACCCTTCTACTCCTGGTATGATTAAACATATAATATAATTAACCCTTCTACACCCGGTATGATTAAAGATAGAATATAATTAACCCTTCAACACCTGGTATGATTAAAGATATATTACAATTAACCCTTCTACCTCGGTATGTTTAAAGATATAATATAATTAACCCTTCTACTCCCGGTATGATTAAAAGATATAATATAATTAACCCTCCTACTCCTGGTATGATTAAAGATATAATATAATTAACCCTTATACACCCGGTATGATTAAAGATATAATACAAACAATCCTTCTACTCCTGGTATGATTAAAGTATGATCAAAGATATAATATAATTACCCCTTGAATATCTGATACAGGTAATATTATTGACTTCCCTGGTTCCGGGTAAAAATGTCTGACATAAACTGATGATAGTCATGTCGATAATTTTCATCCTTCTTAAATTTATTACGCAACGGTAATAGTCTTTGTAACGCATGAGCTCGATTGTTAGGAAGTGTGGGATCCCTATCTCTAAATGGCAAGGGCATCTCATAGTGTTTATCAGACGTTAAATGTATGCTTTCTGGCATTCTATTCAAGAACTGGATAAACTACCACATAAAAAACCAAACATTTGGTTACGCATGGGCAATGGAACCTTTTGGCTAAAGTATCCAATGAAAGTATCGGTAAGTGCTAGATCTTATGAAGCCGGACCGATTTTGCTAGATTCTATAAAGCGTGGTTGAAATATATCCCACAATTCACTTGGCACATCTATTATTAGAAACAAAATAGAGACGAGAAATAAGCATGCATCGCGATGAAGAATTAAGAAGATTGTGAGAAGCCATACGTCTGATTCATGACGAGAGAAAATTACCATTTCAATTGAAACCTTTACACAACAAAATTTTAAAGAGTGTCATCGTTGACAAGCGAGCTGTTTTGATAGATTCAGTACGTGGTAACTTAAAAGACTGGATAATCCAGACAATGATCTATTTTCCGTCAAATTTTGAGGACCCATCCAGACTAATATTCGTAGAATATTTGTATGGATGATAGAGACTAGTTTGAGTGTTTCTCCCGACCTTCCCCTCTCCGTCGACTGTAAACGATTGATCTTTTGATTGGAATTCGAGTCAGTCACCTTAATTAGGCTCTAGTAGACCACTGAAATGTCGGGAAAACGCGTTGTGCCGTCAAATTCCTCAAAATATGCTTGGAGAGTCCCTGCACGGTTAGCTAAGCTCCTCCGCTCTCGCAGAAGACCAATGCCGCCTTCTGAAACCCGAAATGTACTCCAGCACTTTGGGTTCGGCCCCATAACTGTTATAGGGCCCGTGCGCCTATGATTTGAATCAAGTTTATTCTACATACAGAGTTCTCACATTGTCAACATAGCTTTAATAGATAAAATGCATATTATTACAATGACAATACGAACTGTACTGAAACGTTTGATGGATGTCATTACAAATAAAATACATTTACAATGAAAAAATTACAAGCGAGCATACAAAAGCAATCAACTAACAATGATAATAGCGAGTTTACTGAAAAAGTTTGACTGATCTACTTTACAATTCTGCATACATGTACATAGATTGACGTACTTCATACTTCCAGATTAGATCATATCAACAGAGAGACTAATTAAAACCTTTTCAATATAACATACTTCCCAAATTCTCGAAATATATTTAGTGTTTTCAACTAAAATCGTCGAGCTTTGTGTCTGCTCTCAAGCGGAACCAACTGCAGACAGCCTAAGTTTAGTATGGTTAAAGATATAATACAATTGACCCTTCTACTCCTGGTATGATTAAACATATAATATAATTAACCCTTCTACACCCGGTATGATTAAAGATAGAATATAATTAACCCTTCAACACCTGGTATGATTAAAGATATATTACAATTAACCCTTCTACCTCGGTATGTTTAAAGATATAATATAATTAACCCTTCTACTCCCGGTATGATTAAAAGATATAATATAATTAACCCTCCTACTCCTGGTATGATTAAAGATATAATATAATTAACCCTTATACACCCGGTATGATTAAAGATATAATACAAACAATCCTTCTACTCCTGGTATGATTAAAGTATGATCAAAGATATAATATAATTACCCCTTGAATATCTGATACAGGTAATATTATTGACTTCCCTGGTTCCGGGTAAAAATGTCTGACATAAACTGATGATAGTCATGTCGATAATTTTCATCCTTCTTAAATTTATTACGCAACGGTAATAGTCTTTGTAACGCATGAGCTCGATTGTTAGGAAGTGTGGGATCCCTATCTCTAAATGGCAAGGGCATCTCATAGTGTTTATCAGACGTTAAATGTATGCTTTCTGGCATTCTATTCAAGAACTGGATAAACTACCACATAAAAAACCAAACATTTGGTTACGCATGGGCAATGGAACCTTTTGGCTAAAGTATCCAATGAAAGTATCGGTAAGTGCTAGATCTTATGAAGCCGGACCGATTTTGCTAGATTCTATAAAGCGTGGTTGAAATATATCCCACAATTCACTTGGCACATCTATTATTAGAAACAAAATAGAGACGAGAAATAAGCATGCATCGCGATGAAGAATTAAGAAGATTGTGAGAAGCCATACGTCTGATTCATGACGAGAGAAAATTACCATTTCAATTGAAACCTTTACACAACAAAATTTTAAAGAGTGTCATCGTTGACAAGCGAGCTGTTTTGATAGATTCAGTACGTGGTAACTTAAAAGACTGGATAATCCAGACAATGATCTATTTTCCGTCAAATTTTGAGGACCCATCCAGACTAATATTCGTAGAATATTTGTATGGATGATAGAGACTAGTTTGAGTGTTTCTCCCGACCTTCCCCTCTCCGTCGACTGTAAACGATTGATCTTTTGATTGGAATTCGAGTCAGCCACCTTAATTAGGCTCTAGTAGACCACTGAAATGTCGGGAAAACGCGTTGTGCCGTCAAATTCCTCAAAATATGCTTGGAGAGTCCCTGCACGGTTAGCTAAGCTCCTCCGCTCTCGCAGAAGACCAATGCCGCCTTCTGAAACCCGAAATGTACTCCAGCACTTTGGGTTCGGCCCCATAACTGTTATAGGGCCCGTGCGCCTATGATTTGAATCAAGTTTATTCTACATACAGAGTTCTCACATTGTCAACATAGCTTTAATAGATAAAATGCATATTATTACAATGACAATACGAACTGTACTGAAACGTTTGATGGATGTCATTACAAATAAAATACATTTACAATGAAAAAATTACAAGCGAGCATACAAAAGCAATCAACTAACAATGATAATAGCGAGTTTACTGAAAAAGTTTGACTGATCTACTTTACAATTCTGCATACATGTACATAGATTGACGTACTTCATACTTCCAGATTAGATCATATCAACAGAGAGACTAATTAAAACCTTTTCAATATAACATACTTCCCAAATTCTCGAAATATATTTAGTGTTTTCAACTAAAATCGTCGAGCTTTGTGTCTGCTCTCAAGCGGAACCAACTGCAGACAGCCTAAGTTTAGTATGGTTAAAGATATAATACAATTGACCCTTCTACTCCTGGTATGATTAAACATATAATATAATTAACCCTTCTACACCCGGTATGATTAAAGATAGAATATAATTAACCCTTCAACACCTGGTATGATTAAAGATATATTACAATTAACCCTTCTACCTCGGTATGTTTAAAGATATAATATAATTAACCCTTCTACTCCCGGTATGATTAAAAGATATAATATAATTAACCCTCCTACTCCTGGTATGATTAAAGATATAATATAATTAACCCTTATACACCCGGTATGATTAAAGATATAATACAAACAATCCTTCTACTCCTGGTATGATTAAAGTATGATCAAAGATATAATATAATTACCCCTTGAATATCTGATACAGGTAATATTATTGACTTCCCTGGTTCCGGGTAAAAATGACATAAAGCTGGGGTACCGTTACACCCTATCAATCTGTATGGAGATTTTCTCAGTAAGGTCGACATCATCAGCGTTAATAAACTGTTTTAAACGGAACATAGCCTGAATATGTCCGTTGTTAACAAGTGCTGGGTCAAATTCCTCCCGTTTAATAAGAACTAACTGACCATTTCCTTGTTTAAGTTTATGACAATAGGATTCATTTAACTCAAACTCTTTTAACGGATCATCTAGAAGAGATTTTGAAATAACGGCTAGAACGGTACGACTGTTATGTATATTGGTAATATTAGCATGGGCAGTTACCTCCCCTATAATACCATCACGGAATGAGATGTAAGATTTTATAAAATTTCGATCAAAATATGGAATAAGATTCTCTATAACCCATAACCTATCGGGAGCATGTTCATCATTTACCAGGACAAATATATCGTGTTGTTCCAACTCGTTCTCGTGAACTTCTGGTGTCCATTTTAGTATCATCTTGGGTAAGATATAAATATGATATGACGCCATTATCTCGAACCGGAAGTAAATAATGCCAATAATGCCAATAAGTAAGAGAATGGCCAGAAAACTAAATATACCCCACATAATACTAATAGTAACAGAGTTAGAATCTCGACAGTTAAATTCATCTGGTTGTAAATTATCAATGGTTATTCTCTGATCTCCATTAGCTGTAGTACAAGTTACATTAGATCTGTTTATAATGTGAGGTTTGGATTCAAACCAATCATTTAACCACAAAGTGTCACATGAACAAATTAACATATTATTAGAAAGATCAATCTCTGTTGGTAGTAAGTTCTGGATAGTTTCTGGGAGATATTTCAGTCTGTTGTTGGCAAGATTCAAATACTTCAATTTATCGGCAAAACTGGCAAACTCTGATGAAATGTTTGTTAAATTGTTACCGGAAATGTCCAGGTGAACAATTCTGCCTATATAAGGAAGTTCTGGTAAGATGCCAATGGAATTGTTCTGAAAGTTCAGAAATAACTTCTCATGAAATGGTAAACGTTTTGGCATTTCTGCGAGTCCGGCATTCTGACAATTAATGACCATTCTATCAGCCTCTGGTTGTTCCTGACATAAACATCCGGAAGGACAGAAATCAGTGATGTTGCAGACAAAATCAGATAAATTTTGATGTATCAAACCAGGTTGACCCTTTAAATTGGGCGGAGTGTTGCAGATAAAATCAGTAGATGCATTTAGGGCAACAATCAATGTTCTTATACCTGTAACCAAAGACAATTTTGCTGCTGGATGTATTCGGCAATCGCAATGCCATGGATTACCTCCCATGGTAATTCTCCAATACAGGAAACTGCTCGCCAATGATTTCAAGGAATTTCCTATGAAATCTAACATTACTGTGTCAAAAATCCTCAATTTGTTGTTGTGCAAATATATTACACCAGGTCCATACTTTTTGCTCGGATCCATTGTGAAGTTAGATTTGTTAGTAAGTTTTGTAATATTGTTGTGACTCACATCAAAGTGCCAGAAGATATGTGTTATGCCCAGAGCACAACCTACGTCAACCTCAGTCAAATTGTTGTAACGCAAGTAGACTGTTTTAATGTTCTTTAATCCATTATGAAAGACTCCCATCTCTATTGTGTGGAGTCCATTTCTTGATAAGTAAATGTGTCTTAATTTGCTCAAACCGTCAAAGACTCCAGCTTTTAAAACTTGAATATGATTGTTTCTTAAATCTAAAATCACCAATTCTCGTAAGCAGGACAACTTTGGTAATTGCGTTATTTTATTGTTTTCAAAGTCTATATACTGTATTCTTGGAAAATTACATACATTTACTGGAATTGACAAACAACAAAATCCGGAGACTGTCCCATCACAAGATACAACAAGAAATTATTGTCTTGAATTATCAACAGAATAAAAACTCTAGCGATGAATAATCGGAATGGATACATCCTATTTTATAACTTGTAATGTTATCTGAAATAATAATATTTTCCTCTCACAAAACTGTTTTAAATGTTACTTATTGTTAGACGACTATAGATGGAAAATAATGTGTCTGTAGTTCATCTCGTTTCACTGCATCAGCTTACATTTTCCCTTTAAGGATCAAATTCCATTATACCTCCACAGTGTCTCAGTGTTATTGATTCCGGTTCTTTTAATCACCCAATCAAACACTGTCATTCTGTTTCCTATAATGTGGATGGTTAATTGTTGACTTCCGTATGTGTAAAACTATGGAAGACCAAATGGGACAATATTCATGATTCTTGTTTCTACATTCAAGTTGGAACATTTTAGACACGAACGCAACATTCTAAACTAATGATTCTTGTTTCTACATTCTTATATCAACATTTCAAGCACAAAATCAACATTTTAAACAAAAAATTGACATTATGTTTCATTTTCGGCGTTTTATCGATAACTTTTATGTATCATTTAATATCAAAATTAAAAATTAATTTCTTAATTTTACACGACAAAGAAATCAATTCATTGGTTTCTGAAAGTATCTTCAAAAAAATCTGGAATTTGAACTCTTATGAAAATATTTTCTACGTTTCAAAAAATCTTGAAGTTAAAATCTTGAAATGGAAAATGTCCAGAAAAAAATCTGGAATTTGAACTCTTATGAAAATATTTTGTACGTTTCAAAAAGTCTTGAAGTTAAAAATCTTGAAATGGAAAATGTCCAGAAAAATATCATGAATTATCAACATTATTACACCAGAGGGCGTTAGCGTTTGTGTACAACTTTGATACAGACTATAGATTAGAAAATAAAGGTAGACTTTTCTACGAGTGGAAGTGAGCCCCTGTTGTGTGTATATGATATTAAATAGTTTCCAGTAATAAATAGTCTCAAGGATAGTTCCAGTCTTAAGTTATTACCAAAGATTTACACTGTTACAGTAGCTTAACTCACAGGTTAGAAGAGAAGAAAAAAACATTTGCGGCGGTTAAATTTTCAAAATTATCTCCGGGAGAGCGAGGCCCCCCATACCTCGCGACGAATTTTTGGTTGTTTGGGATTCAGGTCAACCACCTAAGGTAGGCTATATTGGGCCATATTGAAGTTTCTGTATTCACGGGCTGTAATAGGAGAAAATCACGTTTGAGTGTAGTCTCTATCACCCAGAACCCCCTAGTCTTCAACGCACGGAGGGTCTGAGTCGGTTCTCAATTTTTGACGAAAATTACTGGATAAACTACCACATAAAAAACCAAACATTTGGTTACGCATGGGCAATGGAACCTTTTGGCTAAAGTATCCAATGAAAGTATCGGTAAGTGCTAGATCTTATGAAGCCGGACCGATTTTGCTAGATTCTATAAAGCGTGGTTGAAATATATCCCACAATTCACTTGGCACATCTATTATTAGAAACAAAATAGAGACGAGAAATAAGCATGCATCGCGATGAAGAATTAAGAAGATTGTGAGAAGCCATACGTCTAATTCATGACGAGAGAAAATTACCATTTCAATTGAAACCTTTACACAACAAAATTTTAAAGAGTGTCATCGTTGACAAGCGAGCTGTTTTGATAGATTCAGTACGTGGTAACTTAAAAGACTGGATAATCCAGACAATGATCTATTTTCCGTCAAATTTTGAGGACCCATCCAGACTAATATTCGTAGAATATTTGTATGGATGATAGAGACTAGTTTGAGTGTTTCTCCCGACCTTCCCCTCTCCGTCGACTGTAAACGATTGATCTTTTGATTGGAATTCGAGTCAGCCACCTTAATTAGGCTCTAGTAGACCACTGAAATGTCGGGAAAACGCGTTGTGCCGTCAAATTCCTCAAAATATGCTTGGAGAGTCCCTGCACGGTTAGCTAAGCTCCTCCGCTCTCGCAGAAGACCACTGCCGCCTTCTGAAACCCGAAATTTACTCCAGCACTTTGGGTTCGGCCCCATAACTGTTATAGGGCCCGTGCGCCTATGATTTGAATCAAGTTTATTCTACATACAGAGTTCTCACATTGTTGACATAGCTTTAATAGATAAAATGCATATTATTACAATGACAATACGAACTGTACTGAAACGTTTGATGGATGTCATTACAAATAAAATACATTTACAATAAAAAAATTACAAGCGAGCATACAAAAGCAATCAACTAACAATGATAATAGCGAGTTTACTGAAAAAGTTTGACTGATCTACTGTACATTTCTGCATACATGTACATAGATTGACGTACTTCATACTTCCAGATTAGATCATATCAACAGAGAGACTAATTAAAACCTTTTCAATATAACATACTTCCCAAATTCTCGAAATATATTTAGTGTTTTCAACTAAAATCGTCGAGCTTTGTGTCTGCTCTCAAGCGGAACCAACTGCAGACAGCCTAAGTTTAGTATGGTTAAAGATATAATACAATTGACCCTTCTACTCCTGGCATGATTAAACATATAATATAATTAACCCTTCTACACCCGGTATGATTAAAGATAGAATATAATTAACCCTTCAACACCTGGTATGATTAAAGATATATTACAATTAACCCTTCTACCTCGGTATGTTTAAAGATATAATATAATTAACTCTTCTACTCCCGGTATGATTAAAAGATATAATACAATTGACCCTTCTACTCCTGGTATGATTAAACATATAATATAATTAACCCTTCTACACCCGGTATGATTAAAGATAGAATATAATTAACCCTTCAACACCTGGTATGATTAAAGATATATTACAATTAACCCTTCTACCTCGGTATGTTTAAAGATATAATATAATTAACCCTTCTACTCCCGGTATGATTAAAAGATATAATATAATTAACCCTCCTACTCCTGGTATGATTAAAGATATAATATAATTAACCCTTATACACCCGGTATGATTAAAGATATAATACAAACAATCCTTCTACTCCTGGTATGATTAAAGTATGATCAAAGATATAATATAATTACCCCTTGAATATCTGATACAGGTAATATTATTGACTTCCCTGGTTCCGGGTAAAAATGACATAAAGCAGGGGTACCGTTACACCCTATCAATCTGTATGGAGATTTTCTCAGTAAGGTCGACATCATCAGCGTTAATAAACTGTTTTAAACGGAACATAGCCTGAATATGTCCGTTGTTAACAAGTGCTGGGTCAAATTCCTCCCGTTTAATAAGAACTAACTGACCATTTCCTTGTTTAAGTTTATGACAATAGGATTCATTTAACTCAAACTCTTTTAACGGATCATCTAGAAGAGATTTTGAAATAACGGCTAGAACGGTACGACTGTTATGTATATTGGTAATATTAGCATGGGCAGTTACCTCCCCTATAATACCATCACGGAATGAGATGTAAGATTTTATAAAATTTCGATCAAAATATGGAATAAGATTCTCTATAACCCATAACCTATCGGGAGCATGTTCATCATTTACCAGGACAAATATATCGTGTTGTTCCAACTCGTTCTCGTGAACTTCTGGTGTCCATTTTAGTATCATCTTGGGTAAGATATAAATATGATATGACGCCATTATCTCGAACCGGAAGTAAATAATGCTAACAATTAATAGAATGGCCAGAAAACTAAATATACCCAACACAATAATAATTGTTACAGAGTTAGAAACTCGACAGTTAAATTCATCTGGTTGTAAATTATCAATGGTTATTCTCTGATCTCCATTAGCTGTAGTACAAGTTACATTAGATCTGTTTATAATGTGAGGTTTGGATTCAAACCAATCATTTAACCACAAAGTGTCACATGAACAAATTAACATATTATTAGAAAGATCAATCTCTGTTGGTAGTAACTTCTGGATAGTTTCTGGAAGATATTTCAGTCTGTTGTTGGCAAGATTCAAATACTTCAATTTATCGGCAGAACTGGCAAACGCTGATGAAATATTTGTTAAATTGTTATCGGAAATATCCAGGTGAACAATTCTGACCATATAAGGAAGTTCTGGTAAGATGCGAATGGAATTGTTCTGAAAGTTCAGAAATAATTTCTCATGGAATGGTAAACGTTTTGGCATTTCTGCGAGTCCAGCATTCTGACAATTAATGACCATTCTATCAGCCTCTGGTTGTTCCTGACATAAACATCCGGAAGGACAGAAATCAGTGATGTTGCACACAAAATCAGATAAATTTTTATGTAAAAAACCACGTTGACCCCTTAAATTGGGCGGAGTGTTGCAGATAAAATCATTAGAAGTACCATTTACGGCAGCCATCAATGTTCTTATAGCTGTACCCGAATACAATTTTGCTGCTGGATGTATTCGGCAATCGCAATGCCATGGATTATTAATCAGGGTAAATTTCCAATACAAGAAATTGCTCAGCAATGACGCCAAGGGATTTCCTACTGCATCTAACATTTGTGTGTCCAAAATCCTCAATTTGTTGTTGCTCAAATATACTCTACTGGGTCCATACTTTTTGCTCGGATCCATTGTGAAGTTAGATTTGTTGGTAAGTTTTGTAATTTTGTTGTAACGCACATCCACTAAACAGAGCATACGTGTCATGCCCAGAACCCAAACTACGTCAACCTCAATCAAATTGTTCTCACGCAAGATGAACACGTTTAGTTCCTTTAATCCATTATGAAAGACTCCCATCTCTATTGTATGAATTCTATTTCGTGATAAGTATACCTGGCGTAATTTGCTCAAACCGTCAAAGACTCCAGCTTTTAAAACTTGAATATGATTGTCTCTTAAATCTAAAATCACCAATTCTCGTAAGCAGGACAACTTTGGTAATTGCGTTATTTTATTGTTTTCAAAGTATATATACTGTATTCTTGGAAAATTACATACATTTACTGGAATCGTAGGCAAACAGCTATCCCAATGTTTAACTTCAAAGTTCGAATCGTGGGACATATTTGATAAAAAGTAGCTGGTGGAATTTATTTCACAAGATTCGTTGACGTAGAGTCTGTTTAAAGCACGATAATTATACGTGCAACAATCGTCACAATACTTTTCCAGGTTCATTCCTTCATCTACCCGAGATAAGGGACTGCATTCTGGTTGACAAGAAACAAAATCTTGAGACTGTCTCATCGCAAGAGACAACAAGAAATTACAGTCTTGAATTATCAACAGAATAAAAACTAAAACTCTAGCGATGAATAATCGGAATTGATACATCATATTTTACAACTTGTAATGTTATCTGAAATCTAAATATTTTCCTCTCACAAAACGTTTGTACATGTTACTTATTGTCACAAGAAAATATGTCTCTAATTCATCTCGTTTCACTGCATCATTTTATAATTGGTGAAAGATAAATTTCCGTTACATCAACTCAGTGTCACGGTGTTATTTATTCCGTATCTTCTTATCACCAAATCATTCTAATAATGTGAATGGTTAATTGCCTACTTCCGTGTCTGTAAAACTAGATATGAATATTAGGCCAGTAGCTGACCTCGAATATCGTTTCACCGTTGCTCCATCGAAAAGAAATGTAACATTTCAGAGAAATAATAAGTCAATTGTGGCATTGTCCTAGAAAAGTTTTTTCTCGTAGAATTATCCAGCAGTATTGATAAAAATCCGTTTTAAATTTCGCGCATTAAGTAACCCCAATCAATCATTTTTTGTTGACAAACACTGTCATGTGACGTGATTCGACCAATTACACGCTGTTTTTAAAGTTGAAGATAGCAAACCCCATGAACAAAGTTAAACATGGACAAAGCCAAAGAAAAACAAGTAAAAACAAGTAGAGAATGTATTATTCACGTCAAATCTATATCAGTGGAAGGGGCACAAGCTTTAACCCAAGTCACATGGGACAAATTAAGAAAAAAGGCCCCCCAGAATGACTGACAATATTGTGACATTAGACTGAGATAAAAAAAAAAATAAGGGTTGAAAGTGAAACTCAGTCAAGATTTGTTGACATAATGATTTTTAAGATACAATTGATGTAACAATATTAACATATAAGTTTCCACCTCGGAAATTTACCGATAAAACAAGGCTTCTACTAGCTCAAAAGAGAGTTAAAAAGAAATTTATGAAACCACCATGTACTATCTGTAGTGAAGAAGAAAAACAGTGAATGTCACCCAAAAAAGTGGTTCATCATCAACATGTACAAAAAGTCCGTTTGTTTGTAAGAAGAAGGAGAAATAACGAATTGTAGCACATAACAGGCAGAAAGATCAGTTAGTACTGACTGAAACTAAACAGGTAAGTCTATCATATAGGCCTAGGCTTCACTAAAAAAAACAAAACAAATGTTAAAATATAATAATCAATATTTATTTTTATGTAATTTTTGAAGCAACGGTGGCTCAGTGTGTTATGTGCTGGTTCATTAACCGGTCTCATTGGCTTAGAAAGTTTCCAGTCATTTATCAATAACATGTAGTTTCCAAGATGAGAGATGGGAGAAAAACTGAGTTGCTGTGTGCACTTGGTTTGCACATAAAAGAGCCCATGACAGTTGGAATTCAATTGCTGTCAAGACATAATTTCCTCTCATAGCACACTCTATGCCTTCATTTCATTTAATTTAGAAAAATTGTGTCAGTGAAAGTATTCTTCATTCTATTTTTCAGGTCAGTTACATACAGCTGCAGAAGTGAAAGGTGGTGCGGATAGGACATTTTATTACACATTCCCGTGTCATAATGTGGCTGTTGAGGTTTGCTACCATACATCATGCCACGGAAATTACTTAAACTCAAAGCACAGCGGTCAATGACACAAGGTATAAGCTCTTCTATTCTTAGCGATCATCAAGCAGAGTTTACCTCCAACAACAGATGTTCTAACTACACATTTTGAGAGCGCTAACTACCGCAAGCTGCCATCTACATGTACAAACGATGTCGGAATCAGTAGATAACTCCTTTATCTCCAGTTGGTTATGGGTGGGAAAGAAGCCAGTGTGGATCTAAAATCAGGAAATGTTACCTTTTAAATCTAAATTAAAGTGTACTGATTTATGTCACTGTTCGAATTGTCAAAACCTTGGTGAGCAGGACAGTCCAAATGTAAATGTAAACTGTGATAGTGACGATGATGATATTGTGATATAAAAATTTCTCGCTTTCGATTCTGGTTTTGATTTGTGCTTTTATATTTGTATGTATTTTACATCTTAAATTCTATTCTAGATTGGCAAATGGAAGTGACAATGATATTTTGATATACATGTAAACATTTCTTGTTTTTTGATTATGGTTGTAATTTGTGCTTTATTTTGCTTATTAAATTCTGCCTATTTTGTTATCTTTTATCTTCAGTCCTCTCATCTACAATGTGTACAAAATAGATTTGATTGGGGAAATATTTACATTCTACCCGAGAGACCTACATGTATGACCGCAAGTACCATGACTGTCAAAAAAGCCAGGACACATATAGACACTATTTACTTTGGAACCGAGACCGTAAATTGCCCACATCTAATCATAGAATTAAAATAAACTTGTGTTCCACTGAAATAACCCACCTACATGTAGGCAATAAAGTGGCAAATAAACCTATTTCATTTACATCACTGACAAGAAGCATACATGTATGTGTAATTAATTTTATGAATGGAAGTTCTTTTATATAGCATGATTCTAGTACGAGCACATGCAATTCTGGGTTGAAAGATTAAGAATGGGGTACAACATATTATTTTTCTGCACCAATAGGAAGGAAGGTTTGCTCAGCCGCTCTACAACCTACATTGTAGACCTGTTTCGAATTCTCAAAGGTTCTTTCACATGCACACCAATTTTCAGATCCATCCGAATGATAAACCAGACCCTCCATCCTTTACACTCAAATGGAGGTATGGACATGGAAGATCATAGATAATTTTCTTGCAATGTAGCCAACATAAAAAAAAATCCAAGTTTCCTAATCAGTGAGCAAGCATAAATGTATTTGTGGGAGAAATATTTATGGGCTTGAATGTTCATGTAAGATTTACATGTAGAGGGGTGACCGAATGGTTCGCGCATGCTCTCTGTATTGTAAGGTCTATCGCATTAAGTCAACTGACATGATTTCTAGTGATTTTTAGAGTTCCCCTCCCCGGATATATGTTTATTATATCAACAAGGAGAGTTAATAACAGTTTGAATGCCAGTTATAAAGTTCTTGAATATATATTTATTTGGTCATTCAATCGGACCTTCTTGCCACCAAAATTGGGGGTGGGGGCTAGTGGATTAACGCGTCAACGGATATCATATGGTCTGTCATTGGATCAAATGACGGCGTTTGGATACCTCGCTTGAACATGACAAGGAGTAGGGTCACATGTTCCGCTTCGTAGGATTTCTTTTGGCCCTCTGGTTTCTTCCCATAGCTAAAGACCCCTACGCAATAACGAATTATTAAATTGAAATTGAACCATGTGTTAGTCCCGAATTGACCTAGTTTGTCTTGATTGGACATACGACAACATTTGCTAAAAGGATGCTCGACCCTCAGGTAGTTATATTTATAATTATTAAATGCTCATATTCGAACACCATAAACACCGACATTAAGTGTGAACGTTCTAGAGTTATTGTGTTCCAAAGTCTCGACCAATCAAGTTGCTTATCGATCTGCTTACCCTCATTATTAAACATAGTCAAGGTATTGATGTAATAAAACTATACACCAAGTTGCATCACTCTTACTTAATTAGAACTAAAGTTATCGTGTTCCAAAGCATTAACAAATTGCTTATCGCTGCTTATCCAAGGTATGGACCTAATAAATACCTCCACCAAGTTTAAACATTCTAGCTCAATTAGAATGCGAGTTATTGTGTCCCAAAAAGTGTGACGGCCAGGCAGATTTCGAAAGGCGCGGGACAATAATAATATACATATAAATACGTTAGGGTTAACCCAGATTGTCATCTAGTGGAAACGTTGTGCAGTATAATAAACAAAGAGATTGTATCTATATTAAGTATTGTGTCCCAAAACGTGTGACGCATGGACCCGGGCAACGACAATGTTGGTCCATAAATGTGGCGATTTTTCGTACATCAGGGGCCATAATCGAGGAAGTTATGGTCCGATATCCGCAAATATCGATAGGAACCAAGATCTTTGAGATATAAACATACATTTTATGTTTCATCAAAATCAGGTAAAAAAATTGTGAACTCTACGGGGTCCACAACCCTGGTATAACATAATTTTACACTATTTACATACAAGGAGCGTCAATTTCGTCGGACAAAAATTGGGACCTCTAGAGGAGGAACCATAAGCCAGGGGCCATAATCAAGTAAATTACTGGCCTATATTTGCCACTACCAAAAGGAGCCGGGATATGTGGTTTATAAACATATATTTCAAGTTTCATCACCAACGGATAAAAACTGTGACCTCTAGAGTGTCCACAGGGGTCATAATCCATGACGTTATGGTCCGATACATGTCAATATCGAAAAGAGCCGGGATCTTTTGGAGATAACCCGTTTCAAGTTACGTCAAAATCGGTCCTCTTCGAACGAGGGTGATATTGCAGACACTTCTTATTTCATTATCTTAGCGTACGTACATGGGTCTTTTCTGTCGGCTGAAACCGGAGTAAACACACGAGGTTGAGAAGATGTCGCTATCTCAGAACCACATACACTCACACCAGCGATCGTCGACCGCAAGCCAGAGTGGTTTCCCCTTGTCAGTGATGCAGAACGAAGGGCCTGGCAAGGACAGCTGTCTAGTCGTTCGGGTGGGACGAAAAACCGAGGTCCCACGTACACATTAGCGTGCACGTAAAAGATCCCTTGGCATTTGGAATTCGATATAAGAGTAGGCCGTAGCGCCGCTGCCCGGGCAAAATTTCCCTCATAGCACACTGTATGGTGTATGCCCATTAGCCCAGGTTAGGTGCAGAAGAGCAGGACGTTAAACTCAATTTCATTTCATTTCCTGGGCGGACAGTCATAGAACTCTGAATATCGATAGGGTTCATCCTCTTGTGACCACCACAGTAGTTTAAAACATGACCATCGTTAACGCCTCAAAATAAATATTTGCGGTATAAGGAATAAATATATCAAGTTCCAAGATGATCCATTTAGATTAATAGTCTGTACGCCAAAACACAAAATTTGGGCGATTCTCTGCCCCTGGGACTGGGCATGGGCCAATATAAATAGGTACAACCCTATGCTGAATCATTCCAAATTGGATCCAAATCTGTTACTGATTGCAACATGTATATCATTTACAGACAAAATATCAACAAAAAGTGGGCGTGGCACCGCCGAAAAGGCAGGGGGGGGGGGGTCGTGCACCCACATCAATTGTTGCCGTCGTTAGGGTATAAGGAATACGTATACCCAGTTCCAAGATAATCCATTCGAAACTGTGGCCCTCGGGCGCTAAAGACAAAAATTGGGCGTGGCTCCCCCCCCCTCGGGGCCGGGTATTTACAAAAATAACTGAGGCTATAAGGAATACATATGGCAAGTACCAAGCTGACCCATTCAGTACTGTGGACTGTAAACAATAAACATAAAAATTGGGCGTGGAATACATATCCCAATTTCGAAGACGATCCATTAAGAATCGTGGCCTGTAGGTCACACAGAGACACTAATAAAAATGTGTGTGTCTTGGGCGTGGTCTTAGGCTATAAGGAATACATATCCCAATTTCGAGAGAGAGAGAAATGGGGTTTAACGTCCTCCCGACACAAACCAGGTCATTTTGGGACTAACATATGGTTTCATTTTATTTCAATAATTCGCTTGTGCGTAGGGGTCTTTAGCAGTGGGAGGAAACCGGAGTGCCCAGAGGAAACCCACGAGGTTGAGAAGGCCCCCCTATCTCCATGCCACATACACTCACACCATACACGTTTTAATGCTTTTCTTATGTAATACTACTGGCAATCTCTGGATATCTATTACTTTGTAGCACCTGGAGCACTACAAAAATCCAGACAATAAACAATTGCACCAATCTTTTGTCGGTTTTCATGGCCAAGTAGCATGTGAACCCTACAACTCAGTGGTAATCTGATTGCAGATCCATAATCTACACAACAAGTTCTCCAAGACTACAAAATTTGAGAGGTATATCTTTACTGGAAAGGTAAACTCAAGATATCTGAAACTGAAGTAAATTCGTGATACATATTTTGTTTCGAAAACTTATTGGTAACTCATGAAACTTAAATGCCCGTATCTCAGTCAATTTTCATGCAACAGACCACATATTTTGCACAGTTTCTAGATTTTAGATGTACAATAACATATATTTTTTCCAGATTTTTTCAAGGGGCCAATTTCCCAAATTTCTGAAAATTGACCCACTTGACATGGTATATCTTCACTATAAAGGTAAAGTCAAGATATCGGAAACTCTAGTAAATTAGTGATACATATTTTGTTTCGAAAACTTATTGGTAACTCATGAAACTTAAATGCCAGTATCTCATATGTGTGCCCGTAACTTCCTGAATTATGGCCCCTGATTGTCCGAAAAATCGCCCTTTTTAGCTTGTGGTCCCTCTGGAGGTCACAATTATTATCCGATTTAAAACACCGTTCGATTATATCACCGTTACATGGTAATGAAGGTTGAGTCCAAATTTCGTGAAAATCGGACCAAAATTGGCGGACAAAATGGCCGCCGTTTGTACGCGAATAGTGTGAAAATATGTTATATCAAGGTTATGGACCCTATAGAGGTCACAATTTTGAACCGATTTTAATGAAACGCGAATAGTGTGAAAATATGTTATATCAAGGTTGTGGACCCTATAGATTTTAATGAAACTTGACATGCATGTTTATAACCCAAAGATCTTGGTTCCTTGAGATATTTGCGCCCATCCGATTGTACCTTCCTGAATTATGGCCCCTGATTGTCCGAAGAAATCACCTTTTTTAGATTGTGGTCCCTCTGGAAGTCAAAATTTTTGCCCGATTTAAAAAACATTTGATTATATCAACGTTACAATGTAATGAATGTTGAAAATCGGACCGAAAGTGACAGACAAAATGACCGCCGCTTGTACGCGAATATTATAAAAAATATGGTACATGTATATCTAGGTTGTTGACCCTGTAGAGGTCACAATTTTAATCTGATGTTGATGAAACTTGAAATGCATATTTATAACCCATAGATCTTGGTTCCTTTTGTGGATGATAGGTAAAAGTGTGAGTAAAAAAATAAAATGGTGTCGGCTGTCTTTCTGCTCGCCCGACAAATAGCCTCTACTTATTTTAAATGTAGTAAACCAACAAAAAAAAGTGCAACCAGAGGCAAACGGTGTCAAATTTCTGTGTTTCTGGATTAAAGACATTTCTCATTAAAAGTGTTTGAAAGTTGAGTAAATTCTGAGAAAGCTTTGTAAAACGGGAAGAGAGCAATTTGTATAAAAGGAACCAAGCACTTAGGAAATGATGTGTAAATTTCTTCCTTATTGCAACAAACACTTGACGAAGTTCCGATGTATTTATAATTTGTCGATGTGTATAAATCTAAACAGTCGAGTTCACACTATAAGGTCACACGACAGGGTTACATACAAATTCCGGAATAAACAAGACGAAAATACAGAATGAAACAAAAATAAAAGAAAACAAAAATACAATTTACAAGCTATCACAACAAAGTGGGGATCACGTGGTAAAGTGGGTAATGCGCTGGCTCGCTAGCCTGGAGGTCGGGTGTTCGATATCTGCAATGGCCGAGAAAGTTCATCTCGATTTTCCGGCGTTTTCCCCTTGTCAGTGATGCAGAACTGAGGGACTGACAATGACATCTGTCCAGTCGTTCGGATGGGGCGAAAAACCGAGGCCCCGTGCACACATTGGCGTGTACGTAAAAAATCCCTTGGCAGTTGGAATTCGATATAAGAGTAGGCCGTAGCGCCGCTGCCCGGGCAAAATTTCCCTCATAGCACACTATATGGCGTATGCCCGTCTTCCATTAGCCCAGGTTAGGTGCAAACGAGTAGGACGTTAAACCCCATTTCATTTCATCACAACAAAGTAAAATTCAGTTCTCAACATGAAGTGAAGGGAATTTATTGCTTATCCCCCTTTCCTTCCTCATTTCAAAATTAGATTCAAACATGCTATTCTATAAATGGTTGAATAAATGAAATGAAATGGAGTTTAAAGGACAATATTGGTGTCGGTCATTATCACATATGTGATAGAACTGATTAAACACTTTCCAAATAAAATTTTACCACAGAGATCATCGCTACCATAGAGGGGTAATAAAGGATTCATAAATCGGAAATGACGAACACCAAAGGAAAACACGAGTTATTCCTCTATATAACTGACTGTTACATTTCATTTTACAGTTGATTTATTCAATTTCGGGAGATATGAAAATATAAATATTTTAGAAATTTTATAATCTATAATTGAGAAATAAAATTATGCTAAAAATAAACACACTTATATGAATATACTACTTCTGAATTATTAACATGTTACGTTTTGATACACATACAGATATCGTTATCAAACAAATAATGATAATTAACACTTACTTAAGCTGGTGGTTTAACGTCCGCATCCACATAAGTGATATCGCAGACTGATCATTAACATCTATCTATCTATCTTCTTGGTGTTTAACGTCTGCTTCCACATAAGTGATATCGCAGACAAGACATGGAAGAATCGAGGCTGATTCCTGTTTTTTTAGAATATGATTTTGCAATCTTTCCATTTTGGCCTTAGGCCATCGATTGGGTTTAGTGGGAAGTTCTTCCCTTTATTTAATATAAAACATATCGTTTGGTAGATGAGCTCTTCTTCTTCTGGATTGGTCACCGTTTGGGATTAGTGTTTAGGTGCCAGGCCCGTCTTATCGTGGCCTCCCCTTACTCCACTATCCCACTCTATGGGTTTGGTATCTGTTTCCGTTGCGGAATAGTGTTTGGGTGCCGAGTCCGTCTGACCGTAACCCCCCATACTTCACTATCCTGCTAGTTAGGTAGATGTCATTTTTGTGGGATTTGTGTTTAGGTGCCAGGCCCGTCTTGTCGTGACCTCCCCTTACTCCATTGTCCCACTGTAGGTTTGGTGTCTGTTTAGGCGGAATAGTGTTTAGATGCCGGGTCCGTCTGATCGTGACTCTCCCTTACTCCACTATCCTGCCAGTTTGGTATAAATCCCCTCATGTAGTTTAGTGTTTAGATGCCGAGCCCGTCTAACCGTGGCCCCCTCTTACTTCACTATTCTACTTAGTCCAACTGTGTCCATTGGGGCGTTGATTTGTTCGAAGATTTGCAGTTTCAGATCTGGTCTCGGGAAGAGTAAGTTCTTAGTGTTGAATGGTATGTTGTTGGTCTCTATCATTCTCACTAGTTCCCTTCTCTCCTCCTTGTATACCTCACAGTCTACCAGGACATGGTTGGTGGTACATTCTTCGCCGCACTCACAGACGATGACTTGGTATTTGTAGTCTCGCAGCTGCTCTTTCACCCTTAGTTTTGATGAGTCTGCATATATCTCTTCTAGGGTGATTGATCGCTGTCTTCGTGTTTATCTTGTCATCCAGCCGAAATCTGTATGTGTCAAGTTCAACGAGTTTTAATGCCCAGATTAAATTGACCTGTCTTTTAACCATACTGTAGATTTCCGTGGTGCTGTAGTCTATGGTGCGGAGTGGTGCTGTGTCCTTGAGACCTTCGTTGGCGAGTCGATCTGCCTCCTCGTTTCCTCTAAAGTTGACATGTGATGGAATCCACACGAATACTATTTTGTTTCCCTTCTCTAGGACCCTCTAGTACAGCTGCCTGATTTCCGAGTCCGAGTTGTCAGTTTGGATTGAAATCAGACTGCTCAGAGAGTCGCTTGGGATGACGAACTTACTAGTCTTTTGATGGGAGATCCATGATATAGCGTCACGAATGGCCACAAGCTCTGCAGTGTATACCGAACAGTTATTGGGCAGTTTCCTGCTTATTCCCTGTTCTCCGTTTGGCAGGTATAATTAACACAAATGTGGTGCAATATATAGATAACAATTGGAAACCATTTAACAGAATAATTAAATAATTATCAGAGATAAATGAGACGAGTGATAGCAAAGTATAGATAATAATAAGAAGCTAATTAACAAGTGAAACCTTAACTACAAGATGAAATAAGGGAGGAGTGGTTGGGGGTGTGTGAGGAAAATGCACTTATCAACAAACAACACACACTAATTATGGATTATATAAATCAACCCAAAGATTTGGGAGAAAATGTCCTGAGTCTCTGTTTAATTTTGGTTTATGTTTTTGAATTTCTAGCGCTTCTGGAAGAATTCGGTTTTTCCACGTTGATAAGTTTGTAGCTAGTATTTCGGTACTTTCCCATTTGATTTTGTGCTGTGGGTTTTGATAGATATGTTCTGCTAGAGCTGATTTGTTTTGTTCTAGTTTTGTTACGGCCGCCTTATGTTCTTTTGTTCTAACTGAAATGGGTCGGGATGTTTCGCCCACATAAGTGTGTTTATTTTTAGTGAAATCTATTTCTATGTGTCTTATAAAGATTGTAACATTATGCTGTCGTTTATAGTGCAATGGTAAATAGTTGGTGAGTGAATAACCCACATGGATCGACAGCTGTTAAATATAGATCTGATTTCAGTTTGTCTGGCAGTCGGATAGAAAGGGAGGCAACTCTCGTATCTTGCCATTGTATAACATCTGCTGCACCAGCAATAGTTCCAACACGGACTTCATAATACAGATCTGTCCACGACGAAGTTAAAATATTTTCCCACGAAACGCATAGGTTTGCCATCTTTAGCCTTTATAGTCGGTATTCTAGATAATTCTAAACCAAAACAAAGATTGAAGATATATATTTCATTTTTAAAAGGGGGTTTGGTGGTCGAGGGTGTCTAACTGGTCCGCTTTTATCACGAGGTTTGTTATTGGGTCAAGTGGCTTGTTCTCAACACCTAGCTTGTACCTGTCACGTATCGCCTGTACAACCACTGTTAAAGATCCCCTGTATCTCCAAAATAAAACAAGAAGCATTCCCCCAAATTCCAATTTCATATTTTCTAAGAAAGTCAAAACATAATTATTTCTATGTCTTTTGCTCAAAAGGTTGTCAACTCACTATTATACGATCATGGGCATTAAAATGGCTGACACAGGCTGACTGAGGAAATAATGACACAATTACCTCCCTTGATTTCCCATTCCTCTCCATGGACGGCCATCTTCAAGCGTTTGAATTTGAAGTTGAAAATGATATTTTTACCAATTTCTCAACTGGCAATAGTGAATTATAGGATTAAGAGGATTATTCTTTAACAAGGAAGGACTGTTTATAGGTACAATCTATTTTAGGGCTTTATTTTATTACATTTTAAAAATATAACTTAAAAATATGCAATTGGAACTTTAACCAAACTAGAATATAGCTTACTTTGGAGCACGTTCAGTTAGTTGTTTTCTCTTAATTCTCTTTATTTTAATACATTTTAAAAATATAACTTAAAAATATGCAATTGGAACTTTAACCAAAATAGAATATAGCTTACTTTGGAGCACGTTCAGTTAGTTGTGTTCTCTTAATTCTCTTGTCTACTTCGTCCCGACAGAAAACTAGGACAGTCAAACCCACATATTTATTTCCATAGTTTCAACGGGGTTTATGTATTATATAGCCGATTGAATATAATTTCAGTGCGATCACCATTATATATACTCAACAAATTACTTAACCTTATTACTCAACAAAGAACTCAACATATGTATTTATACGAATTTTATTTACCGGTATATATTAATATCTTACATACCTGAATTGATTTACTATCCACTCGTCCATCTCCTAAATTCCATTGTAATGTTAGGGAATCGGTCACCGACTGACACTTATCTCTAACTGAATACTGGGAAACGCCATCTTTTAAAATGGTCAGATTCCCGTTTCCGTTGTCGACGTTTTTTTACATACGATAAATACACCATCTGTGGTAGCTGTAGTTGGTAGACCGGCTTTATTATAACATCGGACTGTTGAATAAACCTTTATTCCGTCTTGTATTAAGGCTTCATTTATTTCTGTCTGACCAAACGATCGGTCATTTTGTATCAGGGTAAATGACTGGACATCAACACTTGCTGCAGTTGTACCTGGTAAAAAAAATGATTACTTTACAGCAGATATAATGGACGTTTCTGATATAATAAATAAAATATTTATTAAAACCACTAATCGTCATAAGCATTTTTTGAATTATATGCACCCTTTGATCGTTTAATCCAGGTTGAAATGTAGTCAAACCATTTACCATTTCATCTTTGTGTGTAGTCGTTCCTTGTCAGTGATGCAGGACGGTCACGTGTACACGTAAAAGATTCCTCGGCAGTTGAAATTCAATATAAGAGTAGGCCGTAGCGCCGCTTCCCGGGGGCAAAATTTCCCTCATAGCACACTGTATGGCGTATGCCCGTCTTCTGTTAGCCCAGGTCAGGTAAAGAGAGTAGGACGTTAAACCCCATTTCATTTCATTTCCCATTTAAGGTGTATGTCCAATAATTGTAAAACCTGTCCTATTTTTAATAGCAATACTAATTTTACTAGTTCTTTAACTAATAAAACATATTTTACACGTGGGTTTGAGAAACTAAATTATAAAACCTCCAATATTATCTACGGTATAGAATGTACACTCTGCGGACTTATTTATGTTGGCGAAACTAAAGGGCCTTTACATATTAATGGTCATCGTCACAATGTTAATAAGGGAAGTAACCAGATTCTCTATAGACATTTTAACCAACCGGACCACTCTATACTATCAATGAGAGTGTCCATATTAGAGAAAATTCACCACCACACCAACAACCCTACTTTGAGTACTCCCTTTCGCAGAAACCGAGAAGAATATTGGATACGAACATTAGGTACTGCCACCCTTTATGGATGCAATGACAATGTAGCTAGTATAGGAAATTTATCAAGCCCGGCGTGTAGCGATGTTAATGTTATGACGCTATTCCCAAAGTTTCGACGTCGAAAACGCAGTCATGGACATTGTCGCTACACACCACCTAAACTCAGCATTATATCACTAGATGCCCGTTTGGAAATTATTCAAGAACCACTAGGGCCACACCATATCCGTACTAAATTATATTCTATTCCACTTACTATTTTGAAATTACTTAAATCTGAATGTTTGGATTCAAATTGTACTGACCCTGCATCCACTGAATACAGGGTTGTATCAATTGTTCTTGACATTGCCCATCGTCGTCTTGACATTGCAGCTGAGCCCGATGCACCTAACACCACTAACAGTTCATTTCTAAAATTGAAATTTGCTAACAAAGGCATTGATGCTATCGGGTTGAGCCAAATAATACACCATAAGCAAGTCATAGCACATATCCCGCCGTATTTCAAAACTGTTACTGTTCCTAGAATTACTTATACTAAACCCATTGTAATATTTAATTACATAACGCATTATCTGACATTAATGCAAAAGACTTATATGACACCCTCTACCATGTTCTTGCTCTACGTCGTCCTTCCTTTACCAAAGAGCTGGACATGTAGTCACTGGTGATTTTAACATAGTCCGGAATAATAAGCTAGTCCAGAATAATAAGCTACGTGAAGTTTTGTCCAAAGGACCCAAATACCGGGAACCGCAACCATTTTTATGGGATCAAAATTTCAAACTTACTATGGATGCCGTAAAGGACTACGCTAGATCATGGGCCAAGAGGGAAGATGTTATTTCTGATACTCTTTCTGATTGGACTAAGTCTTTCTGATTGGACTAAGTCTTATAAGTCGTTTACTTAAACGAAGAATATACATGCAACGTTTGGCAGTTAACACCAAGCCTAAGTCGATTTTCAATGATGTTAGCATTGTTGAAAATGTCAATGCCTTACATGACAAGTATGTCATTGTTCCGGCTGACAAAGCGCCCAATAACATATTTTTTTTATATGTAAACGATATTATTATGACTGTCTGTTCAACGAACTTAATTTCGGGAAACCAATTGACAGTGCTACTTATAAACGTTCTACTCTTAGTAAGGATGAAATTATATCCAATCACAGATCTGTACTTACTTCATTTGGTACTCCATGTGGAGATACCTATACAGATTTGCCCTTGTTATACTGGATACCTAAACAACATAAAAATCCCTACAAGCAACATTTTGTAGCAGGTTCATCCCGTTGTTCCACAAAACCACTTTCTAAAGTATTGACATATATACTAACAGCTGTTGAAGAGGGTTTTCAAAAATACTGTGACAAAATATACTATCGTAGTGGTATAAATCAAATGTGGATATTAAAAAATTCCAAAGAATTACTTGATGGTTTGCAATCTAGATCCCTTGCTTCAGTCTCATCTATTCAAACGTTTGACTTTTCTACTTTGTACACTAAAATTCCCCATAGTAAATTAAAAGCCTGGTTGAAAGACATTATTCACAGTGTCTTTTCGTCTAAATCGGGAACTGCTAGATATCAATATTTAGTTGTTAATTACAAATCCACATATTCCAAAAGTAATTCCAAAAACAAATTCACCGCCATCAAAATAATTCAGATGTTGGATTTTTTAATTGATAACATCTTTGTTGAATTTGGAGGGGAAATATATCAGCAAGTGGTAGGTATCCCCATGGGCACCAACTGTGCGCCTTTGCTTGCTGATTTATTTCTCTATTCGTACGAAGCCGATTACATACAGGGACTCGTAAAAACAAATAAACGATCGGTCAGACATTTTTATTTCACTTATCGATATAACGATGACGTTTTATCGCTGAATAATCCTAAATTTAGTGATTATGTCGAATTCATATATCCTGATGAGCTCGAATTTAAAAACACCAACTAACAGTGACAATTACGCTTCCTACTTTGATCTGCGTGTCGTTTTTGGACAATTGCCATAAACTGAGTGTTAAATTGTAAAGGTGATGACTTTGACTTTCCGGTTGTTAACTTTCCAATTTATTAGTAGAAACATTCCAATATCACCAGCTTATGGAGTGTTTGTGTCTCAGTTAATTAGTTACGCGAGAGCTTGTTCCTTTTATTCTGATTTTTTAATTAGATCGAGGCATTTCTCATCTAAGCTTCAACTGCAAGGATACGTGCGCACTAAACTTATAAAAACCTTTAAAAAGTTTTATGGGCGTCACCTTGACTTGATTGGTAAATATAACGTGTCTCTCTCAGCTATTATTCTAGAATTGACAAGTTTACTATTACTATCTCCTTGATTATGGCTACTACATCGTTAACACAATTCATCACGTGAATTTTGCATACCGATTGTTCATTGGCCAATCACGCTATTTAACCTGTTACCACTGTTTGTCGTGTATTTTGTACACGAGGGGCAGTCCATTTGCTGATTACACTATTTTGCCTATAACGTTTTTAGGACTTCGAAGTTCCTGTTGCACAAGTTTCGTTTAATTTATTAGACTAACAGTTTGCGGGTAACAGAAGAACTAAACATTAAGAAGATTGAATAAAAAAAGCTGTTTAGTCTTCCATATCGGGGTCCGTATTCAAAGGATATCTTAAGTCTAAGATAGGCACGCACCTAATTAACTTCTTGTAAGTTAAGGGTGAGTGTTATTCAAAGACAATTTTCAGTATCAAATTTTACCTTAAAGTTAAGCTGCCTTTACTTTTAAGTGTTTAGTCTTTTAGTCGTATTCAAAGGCTAGTTTAAGTGAGAAAAATCCACTTAACTTTAAGTGACCTATGGGAGGTACCTTAAAGTTAAAGCTGAACTCCGATTATAAAACTACAGAAATAATTAAATAAAAAGAAGTTAACTCCCAAAACAACCGCCATACTTGTTTTCAATTTCTTGAACTAACATGGCAGTCGCTTTGGGCGAACAAACACACAAGCAGACCACGCCCACTTTAAGCTAGATTATAATGACTTCTTTTAACTACAGTTCACACTGAAGTAGCAGGCCGGTTATGGTGGTTTTTAAAACTTAATGGATTGAGATCGAAACACAGACAGTGTCGCCGAGCATAGTTGGCCTCAAACTTTTTTTTTATCATCAGCTTTTATATGGTGGCTGATTGGTATCACATCGTGATGTCTAGATGTTGCCCTTCACGCTTCATCTTTGACAGGGGTGTAGGATGGAGGGCCTGACAAGTGATATCTTGTCCTTCGGATGGGACGGAAAACCCTACTGCCCATGTACATAATGGAATTCAATAGAAGAGTAGGCCGTAGCGCCGTTAACCGGGCAAAGTTTCCCTCATAGCTCATAAGCCCAGTCGGAGCAGAACAGTAGGACGTTAAACCCCATTTCATTTCATTTTCCTATACTTTTCTGCACCATTCGGACTACTTAGGTTGTAGTGCCATAATAGTGTATAGGATTACTACCACCGAGATGGTCCAGGATTTGTTTCTGATAATTTATCATGTTTTCCACGACTGTCAAAAGTTTGCTGCGTTAAATTCATTGTAAAATTTTTCATTGTTTTGACATTCCATTGTAGATTTCAGAAAATGTTTATATCGCCGCGATAAGCAAATTACGATTGATTTTTTTTACAATTCATTCACTTATACATGTTCGAAGTCAGCTGCAAATTGACAATGATTGCAACGTGTTATTGTCTCCGTTCGTATATAAATTCCAAATATGATGATGATTGCTGACCCAAGCTTGTCACCAATGATTTACCTATTTAATATTAATCAGTAATATTTATTCGGGTAGAAAGAAATACAGGCAATGTACCGTCACCGCCAGGCCCGTCGGATTCTAAAGTGTAGGCACTGGCACAATTTTGTATGAATTTCCCAAACGTCAACGCCAGGCCTGTCGGATTCTAAAGTGTTGGCACTGACATAATTTCTATGAATTTCCTAAATTTAATGATAGATTGATCAACACTGAATTGATTTGTACAATTCAACTAAAAAGCAAACGGTCCATGCGTATTGCTAATATATTGTTTTCTACCGTTAATCATTGTTAAAATAATTCATTTTACAATAGCCATCATTACATTACCACTTTTCATAAACTGCAGTGGTTCCGGCCGCGAATGCGTACTATCATAATTTATCATACATTATTGTCCTATTATTCTTATGCTTTACAATATATTTCGACATTTTCCTAGTTATGACAACTAAGATTTTATTAGAGTATAGTGATGCTCTTAATTAAGGTGATATAACATGGGTGCAACTTGAGTATTTCGTGATTTTTGGCAGTAGAGGGTATTCCATAGTTACAAATGCATGCTTTTTGGCTGATGTGGGTATTCCATGTTGTAAGTGTGCAGTTAAGTTTTTCACAAAGCCAAGTAATGTGAGATACTTGGTCAAGTGGAAAAATTAAGTATTTTTACGTAACTTCGAGAAAACCTTTGAATTCGGGCCCTGGTGTCTAAATGTATAAATATGATAGAAAAGGAAGGAAGAAGGTGTATCATATTCATATCTAGTTTTACAGACACGGAAGATTAGCAATGAACCATACACATTATCAGAAACAGAATGACAGTTTTTGATTGGGTGACGAAGTTTATCAAATTGGCATTCTTTCAATAATCCTACTGACTGCTTATTTAAATTCTTGTTTTTTTTTAATCTCATCAGATGTGTGAAAAGTTGTCGAATATGGCTGTGTTGCAATACGCAAGCTATAATTTAGTGTAAAATCTCAAGATTATTTCACCTATAGTGCTGATGTACAATAATCTACAGAATTAACAAACAGATAAGTGTTGGGAATTTATTCATCATTGTATACGAGAACATCCGGAATAAATAACAATGAGACACTGTGTTGGTATAATGGAAATTTATCTTTCACCAATTGGACCCTTAAATGTAACAATTCGAGATGATGCAGTGGAACGAGATGAACTAGGGACATATTTTCCATCTTTAGTCTTCAAACGAGGAGAAGTAGAGACACATTTTCCATCTTTAGTTTTGTGACAATATGTAACATTTAAAACAGTTTTGTGAGAGGAAAATATTTAGATTTCAGACAACATTACAAGTTATAAAATAGGATGTATCCATTCCGATTATTCATCGCTAGAGTTTTTAATCTGTTGATAATTCAAGACAGTGATTTCTTGTTGTTTCTTGTGATGGGACAGACTCAAGATTTTGTTGTTTGCCAACCAGAATGTCGTCCCTTATCTCGTATACACGAAGGAACGAACCTGCCGAAGTTTTGTAACGATTGCTGCAAGTATAATTTTAGTGTTTTAAACAGGCTCTACGTGATGGAATCTTGTGAAATAAATTCGACCAGCTACTTTTATTCGTTTATGTCCGATGATTCAAACTTTAAAGTTATACATCGCCATAGCTGTTTAACTTCGATTCCAGTAAATATTTGTAATTTTCCAAGAATACAGTATCTAGATCTTGAAAACAATAGAATAACGCAATTACCAAAGTTGTCGTGCGTGAGGGAATTAGTGATTTTACGTTTAAGTAACAACCAAATTCAAGTTTTGAAAGCTGGAATCTTTGATGGTTTGACCAAATTACGCGGCATTGATTTGTCCCGAAATAGGATTCATACAATAGAGATGGGAGTCTTTCATAATGGATTAAAGAAAATAAAACTGGTCTCCTTGCGTCACAACAATTTGACTGAGGTTGACGTAGTTTGGGGTCTGGGCATAACACATATTTTCTGTTTATTTGATGTGAGTCACAACAAAATTACAAAACTTACCAACAAGTCTAACTTCACAATGAATCCGAGCAAAAAGTATGGACCCGGTGTAATATATTTGAACAACAACAAACTGAGGATTTTGGACACACAAATGTTAGATGCAATAGGAAATCCTTTGGCGTCACTGATGAGTAATTTTTTGTATTGGGCAATTATCGGGAGAGATAATCCATGGCATTGCGATTGCCGAGTGCATCCAATAGCGGCTTTGTATTCGGTTACTGCTATAAGAACATTGATGGCTGCCCTGGAAGGTCCATTTATTAATTTTATCTGCACGACTCCGCCAAATTTAAAGGGTCAGCCGGGTTTTTTACATCAAAATTTATCTGATTTTGTATGCAACATCACCGATTTCTGTCCGTCCGGGTGTTTATGTCAGGAACAACCAGAAGCCGGTAGAATGGTCATTAATTGTCAGAATGCTAGTCTGGCAGAAATGCCAAAACGTCTACCATTTCACGAGAAATTATTTCTGAACTTTCAGAACAATTCCATTGACAGCTTACGAGAACTTCCTTACATGGGCAGAATTGTTCACCTGGACATTTCAGATAACAATTTAACAAATATATCATCAGAGTTTGTCAGTTCTGCCGATAAATTGAAATATTTGAATCTTGCCAACAACAGACTGAAATATCTTCCAGAAACTATCCAGAACTTACGATCGGCTAAGATTGACCTTTCTAATAATATGTTAATTTGTTCATGTGACACTTTGTGGTTAAATGATTGGTTTGAATCCAAACCTCACATTATAAACAGATCTAATGTAACTTGTTCTACAGCAGCTAATGGAGATCAGAGAATAACCATTGATAATTTACAACCAGATGAATTTAACTGTCGAGTTTCTAACTCTGTAACAATTATTATTGTGTTGGGTATATTTAGTTTTCTGGCCATTCTATTAATTGTTAGCATTTTTTACTTCCGGTTCGAGATAATGGCGTCATATCATATTTATATCTTACCCAAGATGAAACCAAAATGGACGCCGGAAGTTCACGAGGATGAGCCGAAACAACATGATATATTTGTCCTAGTAAATGATGAACATGCTCCCGATAGGATATGGGTTATAGAGAATCTTATTCCATATTTTGATCGAAATTTTATAAAATCTTACATCTCATTCCGTGATGGTATTATAGGGGAGGTAACTGCCGATGCTAATATTACCAATATACATAACAGTCGTACCGTTCTAGCCGTTATTTCAAAATCTCTTTTAGATGATCCGTTAAAAGAGTTTGAGTTAAATGAATCCTACTGTCATAAACTTAAACAAGGGAATGGTCAGTTACTTCTGATTAAACGAGATGAATTTGACCCTGCACTTGTTAACAACGGACATATTCAGGCTATGTTCCGTTTAAAACAGTTTATTAATGCTGATGATGTCGACCTTACAGAGAAAATCTCCTTACAGATTGATAGGGTGTAACATTACCCCAGGATTATGTCATATAGTCAATATGGAATCATGTATGTTTTTTTTTTATTTTTAAATTCATCTTGTACAGATTATATGCATGTGGCTTGAGGTGAGTCAATAATATATATTGTATATTCTGCTTCCATTTAAAGTTACATTATGGGAGATAAGATAGAGAGATGGCAGTTCTCACTATAATAGTTAAAAACTAGATAGTGTAAAGGTAATTTGCTGAAAATTTCAGTCAAATTGATCTACTATTAGCCGAGAAAAAAACGTTTGAACTATTCACATAGCCTCGGTCATCATTACTCAAATCATTAATATAAACAGCATAGTCTCGATTATCCACTTGATTGATTTAATTATCAACGGCCATTAAGCGGCATATAGGATTTTAATCCGCCAACATCGAAGGCTAGCCTTGCCATCAAGAGTTTATTATGGTCTGGATATGTTAATAAATGAATAATTGATTATTTATATAACATTTCAGGCCTAAAGAAAGACCTGTAATAAGCAGATTTTGCTCTTGCATAATGCTATTTTAATAAAGTCAATAATATACACTGTATATTCGGCTTTCATTTAATAAAGTTGAAAAGATTTAATTAGTCATTTTGTGTATAACAGTTGTTTGATATGACAGCCATGTAGGGCAGAGATCTATTCTACAAGTAGGAAGTACATGGATATCGGTGTGCAGAATGGTCTATAATTGTAAAGTACATCAAGTCAAACCTTGTAGTAAACTAATACTAATAATGACATCCATGAAACGTTTTAGTATACTTTGTATTATCATTGTAATTTTATCTATTTTATCTATTAAAGCTATGACGACAAAGTGAGAACTCTGTACGAAGAATAACCTTGAAACAATTTGGCATATTAGGGAGACAACTTCAATTTGTCTTAAAAATTATGCCATTAGGGCCAGGCTAGTGTTATAGTAATTCGGTACCCAATTAACTCCATTGTTAAAGATACCTTTTCAGACAAGTATTTATCGGGTGGTTATTTCCAATAAACTTTATAAAGAGTTAGACATACAGCACTTCGAGATGAAAATCACGGAAAAAGATGTGGGCAGTGGATAATCCGAGAATTTAATTAGGCTTCGATATTTGCAATAGTCAGTGATTAAAGGCAACATCGTCTTGTGTATGCAATGAATTCTCCTCCGACTTCACACTCGTTGCAAGGTACCTCCAAAGGTAAATCACGTGACACAAACATGACCTCGTTCCCTGACAATTGCAACGTTTTGAAAAGGATTTGAAGCAAAATTATGATAAATTAATTAGTCTGAATATGTTTTAGTCCAAATATATCATGAAATCAACCCAGTTTGTACGCGGGAGTGTAACGTTAAGTCCATGAATTTCTTAACCTATAACATTTTATTGAACATTTCAATGAACTTAATCTCTGTACCTACAACGAGTCATTTGATGAAAATATTGAAAAGGGGTTGGCCATTTTGTTTTATTTTCTAGGCCTGACCAAAGGAATTTATAGGCAGTGACGTTATTTTAGTAGGCAATCAACCTGATCATGTCCGTCCACAATTTGTTTGTGGACTCTCTACAGGTCACAATTCTTATCCGATTTTGACGAAACTTGAAATATAGGTTTATCCCCAAAAGATCTCGGCTGCTTTCGATATTGGCATGTATCGGATCAAAACTTCATGGATTATGGCCCCTGATTGTACGAAAAATCACGTTTTTATACGCCCACATTTTCATGTGGACGTATTATGTCGTCGCCCCTGTCCGTCCGGACGTCCGTCCGTCCGTCCGGACGTCCGTCCGTCCACAATTTGTTTGTGGACTCTCTACAGGTCACAATTCTTATCCGATTTTGACGAAACTTGAAATATAGGTTTATCCCCATAAGATCTCGGTTCCTTTCGATATTGGCATGTATCGGATCAAAACTTCATGGATTATGGCCCCTGATTGTACGAAAAATCACGTTTTTAGCTTGTGGACCCTATAGAGGTCACAATTTTGAACCGATTTTGATGAAACTTGACATGCATGTTTGTAACCCAAAGATCTTGGTTCCTTTTGATATTTGCGGCTATCGGAATGTAATTTCCTGAATTATGGCCCCTGATTGTCCGAAAAATCACCCTTTTTAGCTTGTGGTCCCTCTGGATGTCACAATTATTATTCGATTTAAAAAACCGTTTGATTATATCACCGTTACACCCTAAGGAAGGTTGAGTTCGAATTTCGGGAAAATCGGACGAAAATTGCCATACAAAATGGCCGCCGTTTGTACGCGAATACTGTTAAAAAATGGTATATCAAGGTTGTGGACCCTGTGGAGGTCACAATTTTGATTCGATTTTGATGAAACTTCAAATTCATGGTTATAACCCAAAGATCTTGCTTCCTTTCGATATTTGCGCATATCGGATCGTAACTTCCTAAATTATGGCCCCTGATTATACGCAAAATCGCCTTTTTTTTAGCTTGGAGGTCACAATTATTATTCGATTTAAAAAAACGTTTGATTATATCACCGTTACACCCTAAGGAAGGCTAAGTACGAATTTCGGGATAATCGGACGAAAATTGCCATACAAAATGGCCGCCGTTTGTACGCGAATACTGTTAAAAAATGGTATATCAAGGTTGTGGACCCTGTGGAGGTCACAATTTTGATTCGATTTTGATGAAACTTGAAATTCATGGTTATAACCCAAAGATCTTGCTTCCTTTCGATATTTGCGCATATCGGATCGTAACTTCCTGAATTATGGCCCCTGATTATACGCAAAATTGCCTTTTTTTTAGCTTGGAGGTCACAATTATTATCCGATTTAAAAAAACGTTTGATTATATTACCGTTACACCGTAAGGAAGGTTGAGTTTGAATTTCGGGAAAATCAGACCAAAATTGCCACACAAAATGGCCGCCGTTTGTACGCGAATACTGTTAACAAATGGTATATCAAGGTTGTGGACGTTGTAAAGGTCACAATTTTAATTCGATTTTGATGAAACTTGAAATTCATGGTTATAACCCAAAGATCTTGGTTCTTTTCGATATTTGCGCATATCGGATCGTAACTTCCTGAATAATGGCCCCTGGTTATACGCAAAATCCCCCTTTCTTTAGCTTGTGGTCCCTCTGGAGGTCACAATTATTATCCAATTTAAAAAAACGTTTGATTATATCACCGTTACACTGTAAGGAAGGTTGAGTTTGAATTTTGGGAAAATCAGACCAAAATTGACAGACAAAATGGTCGCCGTTTGTACGCGAATACTGTTAAAAAAATGATATATCATGATTGTGGATCCTGTATAGGTCACAATTTTAATTCGATTTTGATGAGGATGGTTGAGTTCTAATTTCGTGAAAATCGTACCAAAATTGCCGGACGAAATGGTCGCCGTTTGTACGCGAATAGTGTAAAAATATGGTATATCATGGTTGTGGACTCTCTACAGGTCACAATTCTTATCCGATTTTGATGAAAAGTCACATTTCTAGGTTGTGTACCGTCACACCATAATCATTGTCGGTTTCGAATTTCATTACTATCAGACTGGAACTGACCAACTAAATGGCTGCTCCCAATACAGTATGAAATACAGGACTTAAAGATGTAGGAAAAATCACTTTCGGTATTGCTTGTTTTCTGTCCATCTCTAGAAAATGTGGGCGTATCCTGCCTGGCAGTGCCAGCCTATCTTTAGCTTGTGGACCCTATAGAGGTCACAATCTTGAACCGATTTTGATGAAACTTGACATGTATGTTTGTAACCCGAAGATCTTGGTTCCTTTCGATATTTGCGGCTATCGGAATGTAATTTCCTGAATTATGGCCCCTGATTGTCCGAAAAATCACCCTTTTTAGCTTGTGGTCCCTCTGGAGGTCACAATTATTATCCGATTTAAAAAACCGTTTGATTATATCACCGTTGCACCCTAAGGAAGGTTGAGTTCGAATTTCGAGAAAATCGGACCAAAATTGACATACAAAATGGCCGCCGTTTGTACGCGAATACTGTTAAAAAATGATATATCAAGGTTGTGGACACTGTGGAGGTCACAATTTTAATTCGATTTTGATCAAACTTGAAATTCATGGTTATAACCCAATGATCTTGGTTCCTTTCAATATTTGCGCATATCGGATCGTAACTTCCTGAATTATGGCCCCTGTTTATACGCAAAATCTCCTTTTTTTTAGCTTGTGGTACCTCTGGAGGTCACAATTATTATCCGATTTAAAAAAAAAAAGTTTGATTATATTACCGTTACACCATAAGGAAGGTTGAGTTCGAATTTCGGGAAAATCGGACTAAAATTGCCATACAAAATGGCCGCCGTTTGTACGCGAATACTGTTAAATAATGGTATATCAAGGTTGTGGACCCTGTAAAGGTCACAATTTTAATTCGATTTTGATGAAACTTGAAATTCATGGTTATAACCAAAGATCTTTGTTCTTTTCGATATTTGCGCATATCGGATCGTAACTTCCTGAATAATGGCCCCTGGTTATACGCAAAATCCCCCTTTCTTTAGCTTGTGGTCCCTCTGGAGGTCACAATTATTATCCGATTTAAAAAACCGTTTGATTATATCACCGTTACACCGTAAGGAAGGTTGAGTTTGAATTTCGGGAAAATCGGACCAAAATTGACAGACAAAATGGCCGCCGTTTGTACGCGAATACTGTTAAAAAAATGGTATATCATGGTTGTGGATCCTGTATAGGTCCCAATTTTAATTCGATTTTGATGAGGAAGATTGAGTTCTAATTTTCGTGAAAATCGTACCAAAATTGTCGGACGAAATGGTCGCCGTTTGTACGCGAATACTGTAAAAATATGGTATATCATGGTTGTGCTCTCTACAGGTCACAATTCTTATCCGATTTTGATGAAAAGTCACATTTCTAGGTTGTGTACCGTCACACCATAATCATTGTCGGCTTCGAATTTCATGAATATCAGACTGGAACTGACCAACTAAATGGCTGCTCCCAATACAGTATGAAATACAGGACTTAATGATGTAGGAAAAATCACTTTCGGTATTGCTTGTTCTCTATCCATCTCTCGAAAATGTGGGCGTATCCTGCCTGGCAGTGCCAGCCTATCTTTAAAAAAAACCATTTGAATATTTTACCGTTACTCTACGGAAGCCCATAAGGGTCAATCAAATGAAAAAAAAATATTCTGACTATCTTGTAGTTACAAGATAGCCTATCTTGTAATTACAAGATAGCCAAAGCCTTCTGACTATCTTGTAATTACAAGATAGCCTATCTTGTAATTACAAGATAGCCTATCTTGTAATTACAAGATAGCCAAATTAGTTTTCTTGTATTTCAAGGTCGTCCCACACTGATTTATCGGATAGTTATAAGCCAAAGTGTGTTTGTGTGGGAGAGAGAGAGAGAGAGAGATAGAGAGAGAGAGGGGGGAGGGAGAGGGGGAATGGGGTTTAACGTCTACTCGACACAAACTAGGTCATTTCGGGACTAACATATGGTTTAATTTAATTCCAATAATTCGTTTGCGCGTAGGGGTCTTTAGTAGTGGGGTGGGGGTTGGATGGCGAATGGTTAGCACGTGCACGCAGTATCACAAAGCCTGTAATTGAGTCAACTGGCGTGGTTTCGAAACCCTTGTTGTACGTGACAAGGAGTAGGGTCGCCTGTCCAACATCGTGGGTTTTCTCCGGGTCCTCCTCTTTCCTTCCGCTGCTAAAGACGCCTACGCGCAAGTGCATTATTGAAATAAAATTAAACCATATGTTAGTCCCGAAATGACCTAGTTTGTGTCGAGTGGACGTTAAACCACATCCCCCTCTCTGTTTAGCAGTTGGAGGAAACCGGAGGACTGACAACCTGATGATGCCGATCCCGTAACATACAATAATACTTCGTTGAGCTGGAGGGTTGGCAGGTCGATTTGTTAGCACATGCGCACTGTATCGTAAAGCCTGTCATTGAGTCAACTGGCGTGATTTCGAATCCCCCGTTGTACGCGACAAGGAGTAGTATCGCCTGTCCAACATCGTGGGGTTTCTCCGGGTCCTCTGCTTTCCTCCCACTGCTAAAGATCCATACGTGCAAGCGATTATTGAAATTAAACTATATGTTAGTCGCGAAATGACCTAGTTTGTGTCGAGTGGACGTTACACCTCCCCTCACTCTCTTTAGCAGTTGGAGGAAACCGGTGGACAGGCGAGGATGGACAGGCGATCCTACTCCTTGTCACGTACAAATGGGGATTCGAAATGACCTAGTTTGTGTCGAGTGGACGTTAAACCATATACCCTCTCTGTTTAGCAGTTGGAGGAACCCGGAGGACTGACAACCTGATGATGCCGATCCCGTAACATACAATAATACTTCGTTGAGCTGGAGGGTTGGCAGGTCGATTTGTTAGCACGTGCGTGTTTTATCTTAAAAGCCTGTCATTGAGTCAACTGACGTGGTTTCGAATCCCCCTTTTGTATGTCACGGGATCGGCATCACCAGGTTGTGCCCTCATTAAATACTATTCATACTCTCATTAACTTCATTCCCTCATTAATAGCATTTATGATACATTGATTTCATGTTCTCCTTAAAGATACCTTCCGCGCGTACAAACTGTGAGATTTGATGATATATTTGGGCTAAAAATATATTCAAGCTAATTAATCTATCAAACGTTTGCTTCAAATCCCTCTCAAAACATTGTATACATCAGGAGATACCGCAAGCTATAAATAATCTGCTTTTAAACGCTATGTCAGTCAGCTCATTTAATTGATGGAGGGTCCGTTTTTCAGAATATCCCTTTCCTTACTTACTTTTCAAAAATCAAAATTTAAAGAAGTTTGAAAAATAGAAATAGCGTTCTGTGGCTTCAAAGAGCGTATTAAAATTGATGAGTCATGATATAAATATGCAGTTGGTGGGTGTATGAAGGCAATGGTATTTATGGGAGCATGAAATCGGTGTATGGTGACCTTTAAATTGGCATCTCGGTATCTTGTAATAACAAGATAGTCTATCTTGTAATTACAAGATATGTTATCTTAGGCTATCTTGTAATAACAAGATAGCTATCTTGTAATAACAAGATAGCCTATCTTGTAATTACAAGATAGTCAGAATTTTTTTTTTCATTTGATTGACCCTTATGGGCTTCCGTATTACTCCCTAATAACGACTGAGTTTGAATTTTGTGAAAATCAGACCAAAACTGTCGGACAAAATAGTGTAAATATTTGGTATATAAAGATTGTGGACCCTCTAGAAGTAACAATGTTGATCCGATTTTGATGAAACTTGAAATATATCTTTACAACCGAAAGATCTTGGTTCCTGTCGATATTCGCGCATATCGGGTCGCCACTTGCTGAATTATGGCCCTTGATTGTACGAAAAATCGCTTTTTGTTTAGCCTGTTCTCCACCCATCTCTTGAAAAATGTGGCATATCTTGCATGGCAATCGCTCTTTCAAGCCTATTCCCTGTCCATATCTTGATAAATGTGGCCATATTTTGCATGACAACTGCATGTTATCTCTCTATTATGGCCTAGGAAAGCACATTTTCTGTTTGAGTCGCAACCGTCAAAGTTGGATAGGAAGGTCTATACGCTCTTTCCAGGACAGCCCTGCAAACGCAAACCTAAACTAATATGGAATTATTGAATTGAGGTCCTGTAATCCGTTTTTGATGTTTTTATAAAACATACAAATCGAAAGGGTGTTTGTTTGGGAACTGGGTGCGGGATAATGGTTATTCAGAGCAAATTACACCAGTCGGAGTTAAGTTATGACTGTTTGAAAATGCAATGCTTGACAACCAAGACTAAGCCTCGATTATCCATACTATAGTTCAATTTTAAAATCTTTAGAGCACTCGGCTAATCTCGACAGATTCCGTAAACTACGTAGACTACATCTAGTCTCGGATGTATGACAGTAATTGATATGTACCTACGCCCATACATTTGCGATGCGGCTACCGGTTTACTTTAACAGGAAAACTTGACGCTATTACACAAATTGGGAACCTATTCGGCTAGCGACCTATTCGACCGATCGAGCTGCAACCTGTTCGTTGGAAACCTATTTAGAGTAAAGACAACAGTCTCTACTTATCAACCAATAAAATCCAACGTTATGTCTATCAAATGAAAGTAGAATATATTATTTTTTATCGATTCCTTCAGCTCAGAATAGAAGTGTAATTTCGTCATTATCTTACAGCTGGATCGGTCGAATAGGTCGCTAGCCAAATAGGTCGCCAACTTGTGTTTGGAATGGGCGCAGCCATGTTTCATCCGGGACCTTTAAAGTAGTTCCAATATGGCGGAATTCGTCATACAGCCGAGTTTAGATTCCCGAAATCTTCCGAGGTTTGCCGAGTGATCTTTAGAGTTGTGTGGTAGTATGGTTGTGGTTAATACACATGTCATGGATTATGAAGAAAAATTGAAGTTGTCTCCCTTATATGCCAAACTGCTTGGTTTGAAATAAAACAACAAACCCTGACGGTAATAAAATTTCCTCTTGAGTAAAATTGCTGCGATTGATATTCATCAAATTATTTTATGACGACACTGCCGAGCGTAGTAAGACTCTCAAAGTTGGGGTGGTTTGCAACATTGAATTTGTTTTCAAAAGATAATGTAATAATTAATGGCCATTTTGTACAGAACAGCGTTTCCCCTTCCAACTGTTTGAGACCCAAGTTTACAGATTACAGATTCACCAAATATCTCCATCAGAAAAAATCTACACAACAGCCGATTAAATAACAGAAAAAATGAGTGTAAGTAGGAATATAAAAAAATAATAATGATAACAATAATAATCTACAAATCAGCCGATTAAATAACAGGAAAAAATGAGTGTAACTAGGAATATAAAATAATAATAGTCTATTTATATTGCGCAATAGGGGGGTTGGGGTGGCCTAGTGGTCTAGGCTTGCGGCTGTGGTTTCGATCCCCGCTGTGAGCGTATGTGGCATGGAGATAGGGACGCCTTCTCAACCTCGTAGGTTTCCTCCGGGCACTCGGTTTCCACCCACTGCTAAAGCCCCCTACGCGCAACCGAATTATTGAAATAAAATTAAACCATAAGTTAGTCCCGAAATGACCTAGTTTGTGTCGAGTGGACATTTCTCTCTCTATATATATATATTGCTCAATAACCATGCATGCGCATGCGCAAATCGTAGTCCAAAAATAATCACAACTGTCATAGAGTGAATGCTTTCTTAAACAAAAAGGTTTTAAGTCTGGATCTAAACCCAGCAATTTCCAGTGGCAGATCATTCCACTATGTTGGAGCTGAGTAGGACAAGTCCTTTGACAAATAAAATAGTATTGGGACAATAAGTGTAAGCACAAATATAACAAGTAGAACCATTGTGGTTTCAAATCCCCGGTTGTACGTGGCAAGGAGTAGGGTCGCCTGTCCAACCTCGTGGGTTTTCTCCGGGTACTCCGGTTTCCTCCCACTGCTAAAGAGCCCTACGTGCAAGCGAATTAATGAAATTAAATTAAACCATATATTAGTCCCGAAATAGTTTGTGTCGAGTGTACGTTAAACACCATTTCTCTCTCTCTCTCTCTCTCTCTGTACTGGATTATTTTCAGTACTCTGTCTAATTACACTTTTTTTCGGTTGAAGTCTTCTTTGTTCTCGGTGTTTCTACTGCTTTGAAGATGACAGAATTACATAGGATCGTGATGATCCAAACTTGACAGCATGCATAATCCGTGAACCGGTTGCCGTAGTGATTCCACTAGTTGGCAGAATTACATGGGAACTTGATGTTACAAACTTTACAGCATGAACTGGTTTAAACCGACGTGATAGTAATCCACAACAATAATCCTAAACTTGAAATATAACACAGAGATAATTTCCCTCAAAACACAAAATGACAATAAATCGAGAACACAGATCACAAATCAAGAAACAAGCTGACCAATCGTTTTTTCAATCAATAATGTCCCCATCCCTTTTTCCCCAGTTGCTAAAAAATATTGTTGAGTTTATTAACTCCCAATTAAAAATAGATAACTAAATAAATGATCAGTGCAAAAAATGTTATTTTTACCTCAGAAATATTGGCTCCATTCGAAATCTCATTACTGATAGTTAGATTTCTGATAATTTCAAGATTTGACTATTGCAATAGTCTTCTTCTCCGCATACCAAAGTATTAAATAGAACGTCTTCAACGTATCTAAAATACAGCTGCTCGCATTGTGGCTAGGCCAAATCCACGCTCCCATACTGAAAAAACTACACCGGTTGCCTATTCAAGCCAGGATCGATTTCAAAATATTGGCTCTTGTCTATCAGTATCTGGATGTAAGTGCCTCGAAGTATCTGTACGATCTCGTAAAATTTTACATCCCATCTAGACAGTTACGATCAATTAATAATAAGAAAAGTTAGTCGTTCGGTGGTCGCCGCTCTTTCCAAGTCTCTGCAGATACAAAGTGGAGCAAACTGGCATGAAACTTTCACATAAGTTCTACACTTTATAAATTCAAACCTGACTTGAACACTTATCTGTTAAAATTATATTATTAGAGACTGGTGTATTAATGCGCTATGAGTAAGTTTTGTATATGTGGCGCTGAATTTTTTATTATTATTATTCTAGCTCGATATGTGCCAATCTGATTAAAACACAGAACCTATTTCGTTTCGTTTTTATAGTTCAAAATTTCGTTTTACTTGTCTTTGCAACACTAGGATCTGGAAGAGTTGTTATATAACAGGCGTTCTGGTTGATGTGAAGAATTAGCCTATGAACCGGTTTGTTACAGTGACTTCTTGGCGTGCCCTGAACTGAACTGTGGGTAAACGTTGATTGTGTAATAAATATCTGGTATCATAGTGTCAAAAGCCGCTCGTTTGACCTTTCAATACAACTTGTCAGATCTTCATGTAGTGTAGGTTATCGAAAGCATGAAGATCTGTAACTTTACAATTCCCGAACTGAGAGCTACGTTATCTGCAGACACGTGAACAGTACTGTCCAATCAGAGGTTGTGGCATAGTGACCTGCACTGAAACCTTGACCTTTTACGAACCTTGACCTTTTCAACTCGGTTATCACAATTAGACTTTTTATCTTGAAAGCGCGAGACTTGTTATTTGTGACGATCGAGGAATCGGATAGACCCACAAGCTGGACATGTACCCAATAGACATTAGTGCCGAACCATGCAGGCCTTGGTTAGATGTGCGTAGTTAAAGCGAGATAAATTCTTCTATTGAAGATGCGAGGCCCTATATTAACAAGCTTTTAGATAAACCCAGCATTGTCTGTACTCTAAACAGAGTTAAAACCAACAACTCGTCAACCATTTTGTTTTCTATTAAAGAATTTCTTAATCATCACTCCAACCGATTTTCGATTAACCGTTGTCTGGGAACGCCAAAAACAACATATAAGATGTGACTAGACTAGTTTCTCTCTTCGGTAGGTTAAGCACGACTTCTCTTTGACCACGTTGCTTTGACCTTTGGACCAGAACAATTACAGTTTCATTTCAAGAAATACAGACATTTCTTACATTAAACTTCAAAGCCATCGATGAAAATAACTGACGATGCTGTCTAGATAGTTTCTTTCGCACCCCATAGCACAAACTTAATTCACGGGCAGACTACAAACACACTCTTGATTTCTAATAAGCTTAATTTTAGTTGGAAGGTCGATAATGGCGCCGCCGACTATAAGCTTTATAAAACTTGTCCTATTGTGTATTTATCTAATTTAAACCTGCGGAAACTCACGGTAAACATCAAAGCGGAGTTTTCGCTCGAGTCTGTTCATCAATTATGAGACTGATATAAATTTTCCTGAACGAAGTAAATGTACACGGATTTAGAAAATCTTTTTTTCCGCGATCCGATGCTTGAAATTACCTTGTTTCCCGCTTAGATTAATAACATTATTTATAGTTCCACTATTCTAAGGTAGTGGTTTACAAAACAAAACCCCAAAACCCAAAATATTCTCGATACAAACTGAACAAAAAGGGTCCAGTTTTTGCTAGACAACGATAATAATAATAATAAACAGTTTATTAAAGATTCAGGCGGGGGACCCATAAATTCAAACATAATGTAATACATTAAATTCCATTACATAGAGAAAGCCCCGGTGACTCGATGAGTAAGAGGTTGGCTTTCTAACCTAGATGTACCACATTCGATCCCTGTGCTCACCTAAATAATTCGTTTTATAAAATGACATTAAATGGGTCTAACGCCCTAACTGTTCTGCTGCGACTGGGATAATGAAGACGAGAGAAATGGGTTTAACGTCCACTCGACACAAACTAGGTCATTTTGGGACTAAAATGATTTCATTTTATTTCAATAATTCGCTTGCGCGTAGGGGTCTTTAGCAGTGGGAGGAAACCCGAGTGCCCGGAGGAAACCCACGAGGTTGAGAAGGCGCCCCTATCTCCATGCCACATACATTCACACCAGGGCTCGAAACCACAGCCGCAAGCCAGAGGTGACGGGCCAGCTAGAGATTAGACCACTAGGCCATCCCACCCCCCTGATAATGAAGACGGGCATACATGAAATGAAATAGGGTTTAACGTCTCATAGATTAAAACGTGAAGACTGGTTAGTAATTTGAATAGTCTATTCTAATTCCCGGTTATCAATGTTCCTGTTGTTATTTACCGATTAGAAACCGCGTACATCAGAATACGACCAACAAATAACACAATCCGGTTAAAATAGAGATCTACACTGTAAAAAATATCTGTTTTTAAAATCCCTACTTTTTGTTATTTGAAGGAAATTATCCGTATTATCACAGAAATATCTGTAATTTGAGATAAATAACTCGTATTTTTACCATAAAATCTGTTGTTTTACATGCATTTCTGTCTTTTGGCAGAAACGTCGGTATTTTTAAATACTTTTCAGTATATTAACTGGCAGAAACTGTTTATAAACAACAGAAATTGTATATTAACTGGCAGAAACTGTTTATTAACAACATAAATTGTATTATACGATGCAGAATAAAGAACAGAGGGACATCAACACTAAAATGTGAAGGTAGGTCTTTCTACTAATATTTATGTGTGAAGGAAAATGTACAGCATAAGTAGATACAGCGTATGTTATTGGATTGTAATGTCTGTTTAGTTTGCTGTTTTTTTATGTTTAGAAACCAAGATCAATGTACATAGTGGCATCCATGCTAATGTGTGTTGTATTGTGAATTTGAAATCGACAAAATAAACAATATTACAGTGTAAGAAACGCAATGGTTCAGAGAGTAAGATGCTTGATTATTAACGCCTTTTTATTTCATGTCGTGTATGCAGTGCTTCATCATTTTGTTTCAGGTTTGTATCGAAGTAACAGAATTTGCAAGAGGACAGTGGAACGGCAGAAAGTAGTAAATTCATTTCCCGTAATAAATTATTACCATAAATACATTGTTTATAATTATAATCACGATTTACATACATTTATACATATAATTACAAAAGCAAAACATTTTATTCTCACTTGATGAAAATGTACAAAATACTTAATATACATAGGTTAATGTGGTTAGCGACACGATGTTGATAGTGTGGTGATAATGTGATGCGAATCTCGAGCTATTGATTTTAGAAGGGAGAGGGGAAAGTGAAGTCTAAAATATTGAACAGGAAACGAAATTTATGCGACGTCGGAAGTCCGATTGTTGTTAGATACTAGTAACAATTATTGGTGGACGTTTTCAGGGTGTAATAGGTATCGTTTGAACTTGACACAACTTGTTATGAATCTAGAAGGGAGAATCTTTTTATCTGTGTTTCTAACAAACTTATTAAAACTTCTATTACCATGGACGAATTCAGCTGGCGTCTCTTCTGCCATATTGGGCAATAATTTTCGTACTTATTATTAGTCAAAATCTCGTTAGATCTAATAAATAATATAGTTTCGCCGTGGGCAAGCTTAGACGAGATAAAGTCCGACGTCGCCTCTTCATCAAAATCTACTTAGTTTTGGTTTATGATCGTAATTGTGTCAGTTTTCACCAAATTAAACCACAATTGTTTTAATCTTGTCTGCTCTGCTGTATCGAGTAGATGGAGCAGGGTATTTTATTATTTTATCTTCTCTTACAATTTAACAATTTTAAGTTGTTTTCAGCTTCAAAATCTTCGCAATATCAACGTGTTGGTATTATAACTAAATCCGAGTAAATGGAAAAATAAATCGCGAGCGGCGAGATGTTTTAAAAAATTTAAAAAGGGAAAATCTCTTTAAAAGGTGATCTTTGAAAAGCCGTATCTCTGAGAAAGATCTTGAAAAGTTGTGATCACAGTAATGGCTTGGTGTTTTTAAAAAGACGGAATCATTCATCTTTGAAAGTTAGAATCTCTTTTTAAAAAAAGGGAGATAGATTTTTAATGCAGGAATTTCTAGAAGTAAGATCCTAATAACACTAAAGTAAAATCTTTCGACGTTGAGCTTTAAAAAACCCACTCGTGATCTTAGCGTTATAGGCTGCTTTCACTATATTATTGTGGAAGTGGGATCTCTGGAATATCAGTCAATTATAAAGAAATAACGAACTGAATTGTTCATCGATCTATCACAAGCCCTAACATAATAATAATAATTTATACACAATTGTAGCACATATAAGACACTCAATAAATCGCATGACTCTTCGGAAAAGAACGGTTGTAAGGGGTGTTCTTTAAACGTAGCGCCATGGAAATGAAATCAAATGAAGAATAACTTCCTACTGTTCTGGTCTAAACTGGGCTAATGAAGGGAAATTTTGCCCGGACAGTGGCTCTACGGCCTGCTCTTATATCAAATTCCAACTGTCAAGGGATCTTTTACGTACACGCCAATGTGCACAGGGGATCTGTTTTTCGTCTCATCCGAACGACAAGACAGCTGTCCTTGTCAAGCCCTCCGTCCTGCATCACTGACAAGGGGTTTAACTCCGGAAAATCTGGATGAACTTTCTCAGCCAATGCAGGGATCGAACACACGAGCCAGAGTATTGCCCACCTAGCCACCTTGACCCCCGTAGCGTCATGGCTCGACGATAGAAATCAGTTAGTAGGCAATAAAATAAATAATCTACCGCGATCAGATTCCAGATTTATATATTTTATATCTATTTTATGAAAATATTTATTGAATATATAGCAACAAATGGAATAGCATGTTCCTAAAGGTCAATAAATAAATCACGCCATCTGTATTCAAATAATAAGAGACGTAATTACGAATAGAATCAATAAAAAGGGAAATGAGAAGTCGAACAGATCGGTAGCAGGATAAAATCTAAATTAGAATTTAATTTCACTAGTCGAGTATTTGTAAAGAACTTTTAGAACGACCGATGCATGTAATGGAATTAGTCAGGAATAAATATGAATTCCTTTACCATTTCAATTGCCCATGCTATATCCTATATTTAACATGTGAATGTTTCAATATTTAGTCTATCTTGGTGAAAAGAACTGATCAAACCCCAGATCATTGATTATTATCGATAATATTAAGATGAAAAATATTGATGACAGAACCAAAAACTTGAAAAAACTTATATTCATTCTAGATTGGAATCTCAAATTACAGGATATTAATTGCTCTGTTCAACCACTTTATCCCTTTAAGAATTTTTCTAAAACCATGTTGGCAGTAATGACAGCGGTTTGTGTAACTTTAATTTGGGGATGATTTTGGAGCCGCATATTGCATTGTTCAAGCTGTTTAACTTATTTCTTGTAAATTTGGACGTCTATTCTATAAATCTTCCAAGGGATCATTTTTTATTTCACGTGTTTATTTGTGTTTTCCATGTAAATATCATGGAATATTTTTAGATTTTATAAACACATGGGTTGTGTTAAGGTTGTAGAAATTTCTCGTGTAATAATGTTGCTTGGTTTGAGAATTATTAAAGATGCGTTCACAGTACAGTTATGACAAGATGTCCAATCTTACTAGAAAAATACTGGATTCCCTGAAAAACACTCATGGGGCGCATACAGGACAAGAATGCAAGGGCTTCTCTAATGCGTAGCCCGACGATTAGGAATGTCAAAGATTGCACACGAAGTTTGAGCGTTTGATGTACAAGTTGGTCTTATTTTCCATATTATTTTTTGCATACATAATAAAATACATTTTATAATTACATATCCTTATTTAGAAATAATGTTACTATGTTCTTAGTAGACTAACAATCTTATTAAACACGGATCCTGTTTCGTTTCGTTTTTTTAGTACAAAAATTCGTTTTACTTGTCTTTACTACACTAGGATCTGGAAGAGTTATCATTGGCGTGTTATGGGTGTTGTGATCGAGGGTTAGCCGATGAAACAGTCTGTTACGGCGACTGTGAGTAAACCACTAGAAAGTCAACGCTGATTGATTAATCCATGTATGACGTCATAGGTCAAAAGCCACTCGTTTGACCTCTGATGTGAACTCCCACTATAACTGGTCAGATCTTAATGTAGTGTAGGCCATCGAAAAAATAAAATAAGGAAACGAAATATAGATCTGTATTTTAATCAGATTGCGCAGATTAATTAAAGATAGATTAAGAGCTAAACCGGTTGTAGTTCGGAATAAGAGTAGCCTGTATGCCGGCCTTGATCAGCCAAGTGTGTGCAGAACAGTAGGAAGTTAAACCCCATTTCTATTTAACCTGCTTTAATATTGATGTTTATTTATGTTTTTTAGAAGGCTAATTAAATATACATTAAGATCAAAACCATTTATCAGTAGATCGTAATGATGTCTATATTTTTTTTTTTGAATGTCAATTCATTAATCAGCTAGGAAAATTGCATCCATTGTTATCGCCGTGACGTAACTTAGACGTGTTGTTTTGATGTTTAGCTGGATACTGTGGCCGAATGGTTAAAACCCTCGAGGTTGGACTCTACTTATTGTCACGTATAAGCGAGGAAACAAACTACGCCACTTGACTTAATAACAGACCTTATGATACAGAGCGCACACAATAACCATTCGGCCTTCCAACCCCCCTCTAACATAATGCCCCTGTAACGTGTGCTTTAACCGATGTAATAAATAGCCAGTCTCTTCCATTGATTCTTTTCAAATGAATTCCATTAGCCACTATGTTTAACTTGATCAAACAGGAACTAGAAAATGTGGAAGTAGATGTCGCTGACATTGCTATATTTTCGGTCGCATCCCAATCCTTTTTCATTTAAAATGTCATCTTGATGGGCACGTCTAAACTTTGTCAAAAAAACTTTTTCTGGGCATAACAAAACTAGATTTTCAGACCATAACCAGACGTTAAACAAAAACAAAAACAGGACAAAACGTAATGTTTTCCAAAGAAAAAACTGCATTTCTGGATATACTAAACAAATGTTTAATAATTTATATAAATTGAGGTCTAAGGCCTAAAGAATTGTATTAGGTATGTTTAAAGATACATTGTCAGGAGAGTATTTATCGGGTAGTTATTTCTGATAAAAGAATGGCAAATTTCGTATATATGGAAAGTATAGACCCTTACTCTTGCTCGAAAAATATTGGATTACCCAAAAAGCATCCATGGGCCAAATATTGGGCAAAAATGTCAGGGTACCACCATCTTCAATAGAAGGATTTATCTCGCCTTACCTAACCCTAGATGTTGTAAAACTCGCGAAAGTTGCTTAAGGAACATGTAGTACCACTAACTAGCAACCCGACGACTTGTCCGATGGCTTATTGTATGGTAGCTTGCCTAAGGGAGCGGTTGTTATTTCTTGAACGAATGGTTATAGCGGTTTTGGGAGCATTGAGGGGTGTAAATGTATAACTGACTCTGCAATTAAACGGCGGAAAACGAAGTTGACAGAAAATAATTCAGGAATTGTCTTAGACCTCAATATGGACAGTAAGTAATGACCAATACATTCTGCAAAATGGCCCGCAACTTAGTTAAATTAGCTGACTTACATCGCTTCTAAAAACAGATGTTTACAGTTGGGGGTATCCGTTTTGAGACGGATTTGAAGCAAATTTATGTTTGATAGTTTAATTAGTTTGATTATGATTTAAGTCCATCCATATATATCACTAAATCGCACAGTCTGTACGCGGGGGGGGGGGAGGGGGTATCTTTAAGTAAACGTACCCCTCTCAGTTGAATTGTGGGTTTTAGCAGTCACTTGGTGAGGAATAATATCACGTAGCTAATAGATTTGTGTTTGTATTAAAATCAGTTTATTCTGGTACGCTGGGGTCAAAACCAAAAGTAAGACAAAGATGGTTACTGCACAGCGTGGGTAAGAGCCAGTGGAGGACACACGCGCTGCTGACAATTAACCATCTTTGTCGTACTTTTCGTTTTGACCCCTCTGACTTTGTACCGTTGATTACAGATAAAACATCCATAAGTGTACAAATGTGTTGTTATTGATGTGTTCCTATTTGAATATTGTTCACAATAAGAAGCAAAATAAATAAGATATGTTTACAGGATCATTTTGTTATATGAAAAACTAAGTGATGTGTTTTCTATGGCGCTCAGTATACATGGAATTTTGACAGAACGATATCATATTAAGACGGGGTAAGTACAATATAACTAATATTATTGTGTTTCATTTATTCAAATTAAACTCAACGCATACTATTAAAAAAGGGATAGTTAGAATATGTACCAACCTATCAGGTAAAGCTAAATAAATCACTAGCGTCATATATTAACAATTATTTTTTTCAGGTAAAATAGTTTTGTATTGATTTATATGAAGCAAAATGGCGGTAAAACTATGTTTGGTAGTTCCTGGAATATTTCTTGTATTGACGTGTCTTATTGGAACCGAGGCTTTTGGATCTTACCCTGGTGAGTAAGGATATATTAATCTGATATAATATATCAATGTAATAAATCTCTACTCAACACAAACTAGGTCATTTCGGGACTAACATAATATGGGTCTTTAGCAGTGGAAGGTAACCGTTAGAACCGGAGAAAACCCGCGAGATTGTTCTGGCGACCTTAATCCGGGGAATGAAAACCATAAGAGAGAAAGAGAGAGAAATAAGGTTTAACGTCCACTCGACACAAACTAGGTCAATTTGGGACTAACATGGTTTTTAATTATATTTCAATAATTCGCTTGCGCGTAGGGGTCTTTAGCAGTGGGGGGGAAACCGGAGTGCCCGGAGGAAACCAACGAGGTTGAGAAGGCGCCCCTATCTCCATGCCACATACGCTCACACCAGGGATCGAAACCACAGCCGTAAGCTAGAGGTGACCGGCCAGCTAGAGGTCGAAGCGCGGCACTCTAGACCACTAGGCCACCCCCTCCCCAACGTGTCTCAGTATGACAGAGCTTATGATAAACGGCTTAATAGTCAAGTCGAAATCACGCCACTTGACTCAAACAGATTATGGCGCAATATAGCCCGGTTCATTCTTACACGCACTAATTATTCCTATCCCCTACCCCTGTGTATTCTTCTTGTGGTGTAGGGGTAACATATATATATATATACGACAACCTCAGAGCGAAATTTGATAATGTTCAATTCACTAAATCACAAAGACAGCCACCTAATCTGAAACACATCCTAACCAGAGCAAAATTCAATTCATCTATCACAAGGACCGGTTTTTATGTATCTAAATGCCTGGATCTTCGATGTAAATCTTGCGACCATATTACGCCAAATAACCAATATAATTTTCGCAACTTTACGTTTAGCGTCAACGACAATATGAATTGTGACACAAAAAATCTCATATATGTCTTGACGTGTCGGGCTTGTGAATTATTTTATATAGGGGAGACATCTACTCATCTACGGGATATAGAGTACGCAACCATCGACGGGATTGTAATATTGAAAATGCGCCCTTATTTGTAAATAGACATGTCTTTAAATGTGCGAAACACCTACAAATAAAATTTCAAATTCTCCCTTTTTATAAAATGAAAGTCGATGACACCACGAAAAGGAAATTAATGGAAAATCATTTTATTAAAAAATACGTTCCTCGACTTATTAGCCAATACGTAACAATTGGCGATTAGTTTCATTAATTTTCTTAAATCAATCCCGTGATTATCTTCCACTCATTGTTCCAAAATTGAACCCATATACTACAGATTAACACACGTGTGTACATGTTTTGTATTAGTTAGATAAACTGTGTAACCATAGACAATGGTAACTATAGCCAATTAAAACCAAAGTGTTACTATGTAAATATGTATAAATATACTATACTGTCCATCTTTATACAATAACATTATTTATGAATAGTCCCAAGACGGACGAAAAGTACTTTAAAATGTTAAAATGTTATTAAACCAGTGTTGAAATCAGTTTGTGTCGGCATACATTTTATCTCTTCGTCGTTTACCGTGAAACAAAGTAGTACAGCTTTGCGGTTGTACTAATAATTTTGGATATATATATATATACATATACTGAAACTACTTGCAAAATGTGGGCGTATCTTGCATCGTAACCACTTGTTTTAACTGGCCATAACTGATAGCAGTGAATTATTTGATGGATAAAGGATACAAGGAAAGAGTATAAATAAAACTCTATCCCGTTGTTTTTCTAACTACCTAAACAGCCATAGATACAACGGAAGTGAGATGGTCTTGAAATAAAGATCGACAGTTCAATTATCGAATCGCTACCCTCGCAACCATAGCTCTCTTAACCCAGGGATCAGTATAGAACATAGCAGGGTTTTCTTCTTCTGAAGTCTACGTTCTAGAAGTTTCACTTCTATGTCAAAATCAGGCATCTTTGTTTCTAATTGAATAGTTACTTGCGTGCAATAACCTGAAGAAAGGAGTACTTGCGCCCAAATTATTGGGGAGAGGGCCTGATACGTCATCCAGTGTGCTATGAGGAATATTTTAATGAATTCCATTTCATTTCTTTTATTCATTTCTTTCTGTGTCGCCAACTGGGATAAATCAGGCGTTAAACGGAATTGCCCTTTCATTAATATTCCAATTCGATGGAATGTTGTTTAATCATAGCGAAAGAGTTGATCTAGTCGTTCGGATGAAGCAAACACCAGAAGTCACATGTACACATGATTCCTGTAATCTGGAAAAACCTAATAAGCCAAAGTTTGGTGAAAATTTAGTAATACCCATATTTGTACTTGGTATATAATATAGGTTTTTCTCCCTCACCGAAAAGGCTTGTTTTATATTCAGCATGTTCCTGGAGCACCGACTGCGAGTTTTACAGCATCTTGACGTTGCTAGATTACTTTACAATTCCCGATCTTATAGCCACGTTATCTGCAGACACGTGAACAGTAGCGTCAAGTCGGAGGTTGTGACATAGTGACCCCCACGGAAACATTGACTTTGAACGAACTTTGCAACTCGATTTTCACATTTTAGCTGGAAAGCGCGATAATCGAGGCATCTGATAGCCTCCCAAGCCGGGTGATTACCCAATCGAAATTATGCACGATATTACGCGAAGGCCTTGATAAGTTGTACGGTCGAGTTAAAGCGAGATCAAGCCTTCTATTGAAGATGTATATTGTGTAGGACGGTAGCTGAATTAGGACAGGCAAAAACAAAAAAAATTATATCGAGCGCTCGAGATATTAAGTCGAGCACTCGAGATATTAAGTCGAACGTTTGAGATAGTTAAGTCAAGCGCTCGAGATAATACATTCGAACACGTCTCTACCGATGTTTTAATCTGTATGATTTGTACACTATATTCAATGATAAACTTGCAGAATAAAGATTCATTTGTTTATTTTTACAGCCCATCCAAAGCTGCAGTGACTGAGCGGATACCCCCCACCCCGCCCACACACAAACACACACGTCCAACCCCATGCCCACCACCTCCACTAAGTATTTTCCGTTATATTTACCCCCTTCCAAGTCGAGCGCTCGAGATATTATTTTTTTTTGCGTGTCCTAAATCAGCCACCGTACTGTAGCTTAATCCGGAAACAAATTTTGCATTAAAAAATCTTGCTAGGTTTGTCCAGATTACAGGATATTGGTGTGACATTGACGGGAGATCGGTGTGGCCTTGAAAGTTGGAATTTGTCCGGGTGTGTGTGTCCCTCATCGTTCACCGTATAGCGTATGTCCGTCTTCATTAGCCTACTCGGTGCATACAAGTGGGCCGTTAACCGCCATTTCATTTTATTTTAATACAAGCGTTGTTGTTAATAAAGCAAGAGAGATTATAAGTTAATTCTCTATTTCGTGTTGGTGGCTTGAAGTTTGCTCTGCGGGGATAAGAAGGTGAAACGACCGCCATGTCTTCACGTGATGCTACATTAAACAAGTAATTGATGTCATCGACAGACATTGTTGGTGTATTTATACAAAGATCAACGGTCTCTTCACTTCCACACGCTCCGAGCAACAGATCAACTTAAACCACAAGGGTAATCAATGTCTACTAAAAATGGAAAACAAAGTTGACTGAAGATATTTGATTGTCAGAAGATTTCTGGTATCAGTCAAAGTTCTAACTTCTTGCATTTGATTTATCTATCTCTTATTGATTGATCATTTCAAATGTTTTCCGTGGGCAGCACACACTATATTTCCATTTTTAAGAGAGAGAGAGAGAGGGAGGGAGAGAGAGAGATAAATAGGGGTAGACGTCCATTCGACACAAATTAGATAATTTCGGGACTAGCATATAGTTCAATTATTATTTCAATAATTCGCTTGCGAGTAGGGGTCTTTAGCAGTGGGATGGAACCGTAGGATCAAGAGAAAACCCACGAGGTTGAACAGGCGACCCTACTCCTTGTCACGCACAACCGAGGAATCGAAACCACGCCAGTTGACGCAATCACAGACCTTATGATACAGCGCGCACGTGTTAATATTCGACCAGCCACCCCACACCCTTTTAAATATGAACAAGCTCTGACCGACACGGTTAGTAATGGGTTTCTTTTTTGTATTTAGTTTCGAATAGTTTTATGTTCGTAGAGACGGTTCACCCAACTTTTAGGAAAGCCTCACTTACGGCAAAACGATGTTAAGATACTACTTCTGATATTGATCGAACTCTATATTAATCGCCATGATTATTGATACTCTTTCGTTTCGAATTTCTGTTATGTTTCGAAATTTCAGCCGACCCAACGTTTAGATAAGAGGTGGCTACTTTTCTGCACTAACCGCTAATCATTGTCCACTCAAGTCTCGCTAATATAAACTGCTAGGAAAAACAACTCTGCTTGCTAGAATGGCAAGATTTACGCCATGCACATACGAGAGAGAGAGAGAGACAGAGAGAGAGAGAGAGAGGGGGAGGGAGAAATGGGGTTTAACGTCCCCTCGACACAAACCAGGTCATTTTTTGACTAACATATGGTTTCATTTTATTTCAATAATTCGCCTGCGCGTAGGGGTCTTTAGCAGTGGGAGGAAACCGGAGTGCCCGGAGGAAACCCACGAGGTTGAGAAGGCGCCCCTATCTCCATGCCACATACGCTCACACCAGGGATCAAAACCACAGCTGCAAGCCAGAGGTGACCGGCCAAACCCCCATGCACATACGAAAGTGGAGAATAGATCTATTCTCGAGTCATTTATTAGATAGCTCTCTGGGTGCAAAATGACACACAATACCGAGGGAAAATTTGATCAGACAGCGGCGTTTTCGCCTCTTCGTCGTCGAATTCCAACTGTTAGTTGGCCGTTTATTGGTTGGTTGTTTTGGTGTGTGTGTTGGGGGGGGGGGTCATTTTAAACATATTCCACGTTACTCTGTTTAATAATAAAACTCGACACAGACACGTAAAACGTTAAACTCAATGTCAAGTCCATATAAACGTTATAGTTTTAAAATAAAAGACTTAATGTTGGATCCCCAAATGGATTTAGCCATTTTACCTTAAGTGGTTTACTAAGATCAGCCTTATAGAAATTCTTACATTTAAAAATCTACTTTTTTGATTTAGGAGATTCTAGCTTTCAAGATTACTGATTTTTAGAAAACAAATCCTCTACATTAAAGTGATTCCGACTTTTCAAAGTGATTTTCCTGTTTATTTAATTCTTTAAATTATTTGACTTGTCGCGATTTATTTTTCCATTACTCTGTTAATTTATAATACCAACACGTTGATATAGCAAAGATTTTGAAGAATCAGAATTTAGTTAGTAAAAGCTGTAACAATTTAAAATAGTCAATTTATAAGAGAAGATAAAATAATAAAATATCCTGCTCCATCTACTCGATATAGCAGACAAGATTAAAACAATTGTGGTTTGATTTGGTGAAAACTGACACAATTACGATCATAAACCAAAACTAAGTAGATTTTGATGAAGAGGCGACGTCGGACTTTATCTCGTCTGAGCTTGCCCACGGCGAAACTATATTATTTATTAGATATAACGAGATTTTGACTAATAATAAGTACGAAAACTGTTGCCAATATGGCAGAAGAGACGCCAGCTGAATTCGTCCTGTGTAATAGATGTTTTAATAAGTTTGTTAGAAACACAGCTATCCATCAAGCAATGGGCTTTACATATGTCCATTAATAACATGGCGGAATAGACCAAGGCGGAATATTTATTGTGTTGCCTGCTAACTGATTTCTATCGTCGAGCCATGGCGTTAGAGAGAATTTGTAGTGATCAATCACTAAGATCGATCTAGATCTGATTCCCTACTGGGCACGACCTTCTCGAGGAAATGGTCTATAAGAAAGTTAGTGCGAGATGAGCCAATGGTCTCCTCCACGTTCTACAATCTTTTCACTGATTGATAATGCAGATGTAAGTTTCATTCAACTTCAACTTTACTCAATGTCAATTTCTGACATGGAAACAGAGAAATTAATGAAACAGCTCTGATGATGAACCGATACACAGACGGTCAGAAGTAGATCCATTGCATAGGTTATTTTATTCCACACGTCACTACATCATGGTCTTTGTTCCTTCGAGGAAATTAAATGAAATAGAATGAGATATTATATCTCACTTTCTGTGTATAAAACGTCAGAACAGACCCGACAATAGTTGGCCGACATTTTAATTCTTGCATCGACAATTTTAGTGAAAAATACTTACAGAAATAATATTTACAGAAACAATATTTACAGAATTATGAGCAGTATTTATTCCCTTCGTGAACATTCGGCTTCCGCTAAAAACGCTATACACGGAATTTCAACATTCACCTTCCTCTACAAACGGAATATTGTCAACATTCGACAACCTCTAAACGCGATATAAACGGAATGTCGTCAACATTTGGCCTCCTCTACAAGCCATATTACGGAATATCGGCAACATTCGGCCAGTTCAGAGCAGAACAATAGGACGTTAAATCTCATTTCATTTCCATTCGGCTAAACGTCAAAATAACACGTCAAAGTTACGTCACAGCGACAATAATGAATGCAATTAACCCAGCTGATTAACAAATTGATATTTTAAAAAAAAATCGAGACATCATGATCATTACAATCTACTGATAAATGGTTTTGATCTTAATGTATATTTAATTAGCCTTCTAAAAAACATAAATAAACATCATTATTAAAGAAGGAGAAATGAAATGGGCTTTAACGTCCTACTGTTTTGCACAGTGTGATATGAGACCAAACTGATCCCGCAGTGAATATTCGCTTGGTCGCTACAATCACTGATAAGCATGACATCGACGAGGCTTAATGAGTACGGCATATTAACTTTTTTACTCCGACAAATTAAATTCTCAAACATTTTTTTGAGGTAAAAGAAAAATAAATAAAGACGTTTGAAGTATTTGTAGTTAAAAAATATTTCCTATTTAGTGTAAATGGGTATTAAAATGAGTAAAATGCATCATTTTGCCCGAAGCAGTTAGGTGTTAAGTAAACATTGCACGAGCCGTTGAGCCAATGACTACGAGGCAAGCAGTCAACGCACGTGTTTTGGACAGCCATCTGTTACAGGGATAATTCGTTAGTATTTCTCATTGAAACAGGTTGATATGAGACTACTCTTATTCCGAATTCCAATCTATTTTTAATTATCTACTAAGAACATGTTAACATCCTTTCTAAATAATGATATGTAAAATGTATTATTATGTATGTAAAATGATATGGAAAATGCATGATCCCAGCCGGTGCGACAAATAGGATGTAAAACACCAACTCAAATTAATTTTTGTCATAGTTACACCTCCATAGTTTAATAAGTCTCAAACTAAGCATCATTATTTCACGGTGAATTCCTACAACCTTAGCACAGCCCACGTGTTTATAAAATCTAAAAATATTCCATGATATTTACATGGAAAACACAAATAAACACGTGAAATAAAAAAATGGTCCCTTGAAAGATTTGAAGAATAGATGCCCAAATTTACAAGAAATAAGTTAAATAGCTTGAATAATGCAATATGCGGCTCCAAAATCATTCCCAAATTAAAGTTACACAAACCGCTGTGATTGCTGCCAACATGGTTTTAGAAAAATTCTCAAAGGGATAAAGTGGTTGAACAGAGCAATTAATATCCTGTAATTTGAGATTCCAATCTAGAATGAATAAAAGTTTTTTCAAGTTTTTGGTTCTGTCATCAATATTTTCCATCTTAATATTATCGATTATAATCAATTATCTGGGGTTTGATCAGTTCTTTTCACCAAGGTAGACTAAATATTGAAATATTCACATGTTAAATATAGGATATAGCATGTCAATTGAAATGGTAAAGGAATTCATATTTATTCCTGACTAATTCCATTACATGCATCGGTCGTTCTAAAAGTTCTTTACAAATACTCGACTAGTGAAATTAAATTCTAATTTAGATTTTATCCTGCTACCGATCTGTTCGACTTCTCATTTCCCTTTTTATTGATTCTATTCGTAATTACGTCTCTTATTATTTGAATACAGATGGCGTGATTTATTTATTGACCTTTACGAACATGCTAAATTCGATTTGTTGCAGATCTGATCCACCGTATATGCTTGAGGCTGTTTATTTTTAAAACTCTATATATTCAATAAATATCTTTATAAAATAGATATAAAATATACAAATCTGGAATCTGGTCGAGGTAGAATATTTATTGTGTTGTCAGATTTTCCACCGTGATTCCCCCTTGTGAGTGACGCAGGACGGAGGGTCTGACAAGGACAGCTGTATTGTCCTTCGGATGGGACAAAAAACCAGAGGCCCCGTGTACACATTGGCGAGCACGTAAAAGATATACGAGTAGACCGTAGAACCGTTGTCCGGGCAAAATTTCCCTCATAGTACACGGTATGCCGTCTTCAATAGCCCAGTCGGAGCAGAACAGTAAGACGTTAAACTCCATTACATTTCACGTCCATGGCGCTACTTTTCGAAAAACAAAACCTCATTAATACCGTTCTTTTCCGAAGTGCCTCCTAGTGTCGGTTTATATACTGGGTGTCTTTTACCATCCTCGGTTACCCAGTGTACTCATTCCCTTCTACTCCACTATACCCTCATATTCCTGAAGCAATGGCCCGAGAAATCCCTCTCTGACCATTGCTGGAATAACGTCTGTTTCTTGAACTTATGCGGGAGTGTGTCTATTCTTTCCGTTCAATAAAAGCTATCACTAATGTACAGCAACATAACAGTCCTTCGTTTCATCTGGGTCTTCCCTAAAATTTTGGACAGTGATTTAAGGTACTAAAACGGTGAAAGTATGTTCGTTTCCAAACAGTATTGTTTACATTTCATTCGACTTGATAGCCTTGTTTGTCACGCAATTAGTTTTACTGCAGTATTCTGCTATGCACGGGTTAATTAGGCATAGTAAAATCGTGAGTCATGAGGTATACGTTATGTAAACATATTTGGTCCAGTATTGGCAGCCCGTGATTGGTTGGTAGACGGACTACTGATCAATCAAAATTTAACACAACAATATCCACTCATAATAGCAGTGTGTAGTTGGATTACCTCTAATCAGACGCAACACTGCGCGGAGTATGCTATACCCTGGGTTAATCCATAGGGTTTCCACGATTTCAAATTATCTGCCCTGCCGGATTGTGATATTTTTATCGTCCAATCCCATAAAGCGTTACTTGGAAAGGTAATAGGCGAAGGGAAGTAACTCTCATCGTGTTCCAACAAAGAATACCCCCAAAACATTGCTACTTAAGTCCGTTCTTGCACACTTTACAAATATGTCATTTGGGAAAAATACCTACCGCGTAGTAGAAAAATCAGTGTCATTTAAGAATTTCGTGGAGAACTTTCCCTGCCATCTTTTTGTGTGCATGTCAATTCTTTTATATTAAATCTTTTACAAACTTTTCATAATCGACCAAACAAGCCGCCACATTGTTTGTAAACATTGTAGTTCTATGACGTAAAAAATGACGCTAAAGAGTCTACGTAAGACTGGTTTGTAAACTGCTTTTTATACGCCCACATTGAAATGTGGTCGTATATTGTCGTCGCCCCTGTCCGTCCGTCCGGCGCCCACAATTGCTTGTGGACGCTCTAGAGGCTAAAGTTAATATCCGATTGACTTTAAATTTATACACAGTGTTTAAGGTCATAAGACGAAGAAGTCTATTGATTTTCAGCAATTTCCGATAATTAGTGCCAGAGTTATGGCCCATGATCTCTTAAATAAAATCTTGTGGACGCTCTAGAGGCCAAAGTTAATATCCGATTGACTTCAAATTTATACACAGTGTTTACAGTCATGAGACTAAGACGTCTATCGATTTTCAATAATTACTGCCAGAGTTATGGCCCTTGATCACTTCGAAAAAATCCTGTGGAAGCTCTAGAGGCCAAAGTTAATATCCGATCGACTTTAAATTTACACACAGTGTTTAAGGTCATGAGACGAAGAAGCCTGTTGATTTTCAGAGATTTCAAATAATTACTGCCAGAGTTATCTCCCTTGATATCTTCAAAAAATCTTGTGACGCTATAGAGACCAAACTTATCATCCGATTGACTTCAGATTGATACACAGAGTTTAAGGTGTTGAAACGAACAGGTATTTTGATTTTCAATGAATTTTGATAACTGAACAGCTAAACCCATGATATTAAATGTTTCATGTATATACCAATTGTTAGCATGGGGTAAAACTTTATTCTCATAATTACAGCAGTTATTACTCTAAATCAGATTTTAGTGTATTACAAATGTATCATTACCAAAAAAAGTAAAAATAAGCGACAACCCTTGTTGACTGCCCGGACGATTTAGCTGCTGTGGGCGTATGTTTCGTTGCCTGGCAACCTATCTTTGATTGGTTCGTACACTCTTACTACATTCAGATAGTTTGAAATCGTGGAAACCCTATGGATTAACCCAGGGTATAGTGGAGTAGAACGGAATGAGTACACTGGGTAACCGAGGATGGTCTTATACGTGCTTTAATCACTTAAAGTTACATTATGGGAGATAAGATAAAGAGATGGCAGTTCTCACTACAATAGTTAAAAACTAGATAGTGTAAAGATAATTTGCTGAAAATTTCAGTCAAATTGATTCACTATTAACCGAGAAAAAAGCTTTTGAAATATTCATAGCCTCGGTCATCATTACTCAAATCATTAATATAAACAGCATAGTCTCGATTATCCACTTGATTGATTTAATTATCAACCGCCATTAAGCGGCATATACGATTTTAATCTGCCAACATCGAAGGCTAGTCTTGACATAAAGAGTTTATTGTGGTCTGAATATGTTAATTAATGTCTAATTGATTATTTAGATAACATCTCAGGCTTAAAGAAAGACCTGTAAAAATCAGATTTTGCTCTTGCATAATGCTATTTTAATTATTGTCTCCACCGCCTTCCATTAGCCCAGGTTACGTGCAGAAGAGTAGGACGTTTAAATTCATTTCATTATATTCACTTGCCTCTGTTTGTATTATAATTGTGTATAAATTATTATTATTATGTTAGGGCGTGTGGCAGATCGATGAAAATTTCAATTCGTCATATCTTTATAATTACTGAACGGATATGGACTAGGGCTGATATTACAGAGACCTAGGCAGGGACTGATATTCCGAAGCTTCCACTTTCACAATAATATACATGATATAGTAAACGCAGTCTATAACGCTAAAATCACGCACGGGGTTTTTAAAGCTCAACTTTGAAAGATTTTACTTTGAGTGTTATCAGGTTACAAAGACCAAACTTCTAGAAATTCCTGCATTAAAAAATCTAGTCCCTGTTTTTCAAAAAGAGATTCTAACCTTCAAAGATAAATGATTCCGTCTTTTTAAAAACACCTTGCCATTACAGTGATCACGACTTTTCAAGATCTTTCTCAGAGATACGGCTTTTCAAAGATCGCCTTTTAAAGAGATTTTCCTTTTTTAATTTTTTAAAACATCTCGCCGTTTGCGGTTTATTTTTCCATTTACCCGAATTTAACTAGAACACCAACTCGTTGATATTGCAAAGATTTTGAAGAATCAGAATTTAGTTAGTAAAAGCTGAAAACAACTTAAAATTGTTAAATTGTAAGAGAAGATAAAATAAAAAATACCCTGCTCCATCTACTCGATACAGCAGACAAGATTAAAACAATTGTGGTTTGATTTGGTGAAAACTGACACAATTACGATCATAAACCAAAACTAAGTAGACTTTGAAGAGACGACGTCGGACTTTATCTCGTCTAAGCTTGCCCACGGCGAAACTATATTATTTATTAGATCTAACGAGATTTTGACTAATAATAAGTACGAAAATTGTTGCCAATATGGCAGAAGAGACGCCAGCTGAATTCTTCCTGTGTAATAGATGTTTTAATAAGTTTGTTAGAAACACAGCTATCCATCAAGCAATGGGCTTTACATATGTCCATTAATAACATGGCGGAATAGACCGAGGCGGAATATTTATTGTGTTGCCTGCTAACTGATTTCTATCGTCGAGCCATGGCGCTAGAGAGAATTTGTAGTGATCAATCACTGAGATCGATCTAGATCTGATCCCCTACTGGGCACGACCTTCTCGAGGAAATGGTCTATAAGAAAGTTAGTGCGAGATGAGCCAATGGTCTCCTCCGCGTTCTACAATCTTTTCACTGATTGATAATGCAGATGTAAGTTTCATTCAACTTCAACTTTACTCAATGTCAATTTCTGACATGGAAACAGAGAAATTAATGAAACAGCTCTGATGATGAACCGATACACAGACGGTCAGAAGTAGATCCATTGCATAGGTTATTTTATTCCCCACGTCACTACATCGTGGTCTTTGTTCCTTCGAGGAAATTAAATGAAATAGAATGAGATATTATATCTCACTTTCTGTGTATAAAACGTCAGAACAGACCCGACAATAGTTGGCCGACATTTTATTTCTTGCATCGACAATTTTAGTGAAAAATACTTAAATTTACAGAATTATGAGCAGTATTTATTCCCTTCGTGAACATTCGGCTTTCGCTAAAAACGCTATACACGGAATATCAACATTCACCTTCCTCTACAAACGGAATATTGTCAACATTCGACACCCTCTAAACGCGATATAAACGGAATGTCGTCAACATTTGGCCTCCTCTACAAGCGATATTACGGAATATCGGCAACATTCGGCCTCCTCTACAAGCGATATAACGGAATATCGTCAACATTTGGTAATCTCTACAAACGGAATATCGTCAAAATTCGCCTTTCTCTAAATACGATATAAACGGAATATGGGTATATATATGGCGTCACCTATAATCTTAAAACTTTTGATGGGTCTATTTTTATTCCGATGAATCCGAGTTGCGATTACCTCGACTGTTGATTTTTAATCGGTGAGCTTTGTCAATTAGCAGTCATGAACAGCTGATGGTGCGTGCTACCGCCACAATGTAAAAAGTCAAATGACGCACGCAGTTGGGGCGTATATTGTCGTCGCCCTGTCCGTCCGTAGAGTTTTTGAATGACTTTTTTCAAACTTGGTTAGAATCATATTATAGGAGCCATTAGAAGATGACCAAAAACGATTTTTAGAGTTCTACGTTGCGGCAATACATCATACCGGAAAACATCGTAACTGGTTGTACTACAACAAATTGGACTGCTCCCGAATCTGTTTTTAATTCGTCCCCCGCAACATCTTCTTGATCTGGTGCCATATGTGCTTCCACCGCAAAGAGGTGAAAACAGAAAATAATATATAATCTCAAGTATCTGACTTCAATTACTGATGAGTGGGAGGGGGGGACCGAATGGTTAGCACGTGCATGCTGTATCATACAGCCTGTAATTGAATCAACTGGCGTGGTTTCAAATCGCCGGTTGTACGTGACAAGGATGTAAGGTCCTCCCACTGCTAAAGACCCCTACGGGCAAGCGAATTATTGAAATAAAATTAAACCATATGTTAAATCCAAGCTAGGAGATTATCTAGCGTTGATATTCTGATTTGGATTTAATCAAGTTAAAACAGTCTCATCAGTAATTGCGAGAGAGGGAGTGAGTGAGAGAGAAATGGGATTTAACGTCCACTCGACACAAACTAGGTCATTTCGGGACTAACATATGGGTCGATTTCATTTCATTAATTCGCTTGCGCATACTGGTCTTTAGCAGTGGAAGAAAACCAGAGAAAGCCCAAGAAGTTTGACAGGCGTACCGACTCCTTGCCACGTAAAAACGAGGAAACAAACCACGCCACTTGGCTCAATGACAGACCTTATGATACACGCGTTAACAATTCGTCATCATTAGCCCAGTTCAGAGCAGAACAGTAGGACGTCAATTCTCATTTCATTTCCATTCGGCTAAACGTCAAAATAACACGTCAAAGATACGTCACAGCGACAATAATGAATGCAATTAACCCAGCTGATTAACAAATTGATATTTAAAAAAAAAATCGAGACATCATGATCATTACAATCTACTGATAAATGGTTTTGATCTTAATGTATATTTAATTAGCCTTTTAAAAAACATAAATAAACATCATTATTAAAGAAGGAGAAATGAAATGGGCTTTAACGTCCTACTGTTTTGCACAGTGTGATATGAGACCAAACTGATCCCGCAGTGAATATTCGCTTGGCCGCTACAATCACTGATAAGCATGACACCGACGAGGCTTAATGAGTACGGCATATTAACTTTTTTACTCCGACAAATTAAATTCTCAAACATTTTTTTGAGGTAAAAGAAAAATAAATAAAGACGTTTGAAGTATTTGTAGTTAAAAAATATTTCCTATTTAGTGTAAATGGGTATTAAAATGAGTAAAATGCATCATTTTGCCCGAAGCAGTTAGGTGTTAAGTAAACATTGCACGAGCCGTTGAGCCAATGACTACGAGGCAAGCAGTCAACGCACGTGTTTTGGACAGCCATCTGTTACAGGGATAATTCGTTAGTATTTCTCTGTGAAACAGGTTGATATGAGACTACTCTTATTCCGAATTCCAATCTATTTTTAATTATCTACTAAGAACATGTTAACATCCTTTCTAAATAAAGATATGTAAAATGTATTATTATGTATGTAAAATGATATGGAAAATGCCTGATCCCAGCCGGTGCGAGAAATAGGATGCAAAACTCCAACTCAAATTAATTTTTGTCATAGTTACACCTCCATAGTTTAATAAGTCTCAAACTAAGCATCATTATTTCACGGTGAATTCCTACAACCTTAGCACAGCCCACGTGTTTATAAAATCTAAAAATATTCCATGATATTTACATGGAAAACACAAATAAACACGTGAAATAAAAAAATGGTCCCTTGAAAGATTTGAAGAATAGATGACCAAATTTACAATAATTAAGTTAAACAGCTTGAATAATGCAATATGCGGCTCCAAAATCATCCCCAAATTAAAGTTACACAAACCGCTGTGATTGCTGCCAACATGGTTTTAGAAAAATTCTCAAAGGGATAAAGTGGTTGAACAGAGCAATTAATATCCTGTAATTTGAGATTCCAATCTAGAATGAATATAAGTTTTTTCAAGTTTTTGGTTCTGTCATCAATATTTTCCATCTTAATATTATCGATAATAATCAATGATCTGGGGTTTGATCAGTTCTTTTCACCAAGATAGACTAAATATTGAAACATTCACATGTTAAATATAGGATATAGCATGTCAATTGAAATGGTAAAGGAATTCATATTTATTCCTGACTAATTCCATTACATGCATCGGTCGTTCTAAAAGTTCTTTACAAATACTCGACTAGTGAAATTAAATTCTAATTTAGATTTTATCCTGCTACCGATCTGTTCGACTTCTCGTTTCCTTTTTTATTGATTCTATTCGTAATTACGTCTCTTATTATTTGAATACAGATGGCGTGATTTATTTATTGACCTTTACGAACATGCTAAATTCGATTTGTTGCAGATCTGATCCACCGTATATGCTTGACGCTGTTTATTTTTAAAACTCTATATATTCAATAAATATCTTTATAAAATAGATATAAAATATACAAATCTGGAATCTGGTCGAGGTAGAATATTTATTGTGTTGTCAGATTTTCCGCCGTGATTCCCCCTTGTGAGTGACGCAGGACGGAGGGTCTGACAAGGACAGCTGTACTGTCCTTCGGATGGGACAAAAAAACCGAGGCCCCGTGTACACATTGGCGAGCACGTAAAAGATATAAGAGCAGGCCGTAGAACCGTTGTCCGGGCAAAATTTCCCTCATAGTACACGGTATGCCGTCTTCAATAGCCCAGTCGGAGCAGAACAGTAAGACGTTAAACTCCATTACATTTCACGTCCATGGCGCTACTTTTCGAAAAACAAAACCTCATTAATACCGTTCTTTTCCGAAGTGCCTCCTAGTGTTGGTTTATATACTGGGTGTCTTTTACCATCCTCGGTTACCCAGTGTACTCATTCCCTTCTACTCCACTATACCCTGGGTTAATCCATAGGGTTTCCACGATTTCAAATTATCTGCCCTGCCGGATTGTGATATTTTTATCGTCCAATCCCATAAAGCGCTACTTGGAAAGGTAATAGGCGAAGGGAAGTAACTCTCATCGTGTTCCAACAAAGAATACCCCCAAAACATTTCTACCTTAGTCCGTTCTTGCACACTTTACAAATATGTCATTTGGGAAAAATACCTACAGCGTAGTAGAAAAATCAGTGTCATTTAAGAATTTCGTGGAGAACTTTCCCAGCCATCTTTTTGTGTGCATGTCAATTCTTTTATATTAAATCTTTTACAAACTTTTCTTAATCGACCAAACAAGCCGCCACATTGTTTGTAAACATTGTAGTTCTATGACGTAAAAAATGACGCTAAAGAGTCTACGTAAGACTGGTTTGTAAACTGCTTTTTATACGCCTACATTGAAATGTGGTCGTATATTGTCGTCGCCCCTGCCCGACCGTCCGGCGTCCACACTTGCTTGTGGACGCTCTAGGGGCTAAAGTTAATATCCGATTGACTTTAAATTTATACACAGTGTTTAAGGTCATGAGACGAAGAAGCCTATTGTTTCTCAGCGATTTCCGATAATAACTACCAGAGTTATGGCCCTTGATGACTTTAAAAAATGTTGTGGATGCTCTAGAGGCCAAAGTTAATATCCGATTGACTTGAATTTTATACACAATGTTTATGGTCATGAGACGAAGAAGCCTATTGATTGTCAGCTATTTCCGAGCATTAGTGCCAGAGTTATAGCCCTTGATCACTTAAACAAATCCTGTGGACGCTCTAGAGACCAAAGATAATATCCGATTGACTTTTAATTTATACACAGTGTTTAAGGTCATAAGACGAAGAAGCCTATTGATTTTCAGCAATTTCCGATAATAAGTGCCAGAGTTATGGCCCATGATCTCTTAAACAAAATCTTGTGGACGCTCTAGAGGCCAAAGTTAATATCCGATTGACTTCAAATTTATACATAGTGTTTTCAGTCATGAGACTAAGACGTCTATCGATTTTCAGTGATTTTTAATAATTACTGCCAGAGTTATGGCCCTTGATCACTTCGAAAAAATCCTGTGGAAGCTCTAGAGGCCAAAGTTAATATCCGATCGACTTTAAATTTACACACAGTGTTTAAGGTCATGAGACGAAGAAGCCTATTGATTTTCACAGATTTCAAATAATTACTGCCAGAGTTATCTCCCTTGATAACTTCAAAAAATCTTGTGACGCTATAGAGACCAAACTTATCATCCGATTGACTTCAGATTGATACACAGAGTTTAAGGTGTTGAAACGAACAAGTATTTTGATTTTCAATGAATTTTGATAACTGAACAGCTAAATCCATGATATTAAATGTTTCATGTATATACTAATTGTTAGCATGGGGTAAACCTTTATTCTCATAATTACAGCAGTTATTACTCTAAATCAGATTTTAGTGTATTACAAATGTTTCATTACCACAAAAAGTAAAAATAAGCGACAACCCTTGTTGACTGCCCGGACGATTTAGCTGCTGTGGGCGTATGTTTCGTTGCCTGGCAACCTATCTTTGATTGGTTCGTACACTCTTACTACATTCAGATAGTTTGAAATCGTGGAAACCCTATGGATTAACCCAGGGTATAGTGGAGTAGAACGGAATGAGTACACTGGGTAACCGAGGATGGTCTTATACGTGCTTTAATCACTAAATTGTCTCCACCGCCTTCATTTCATTATATTCACTTGTCTCTGTTTGTATTATAATTGTGTATAAATTATTATTATTATGTTAGGGCGTGTGGCAGATCGATGAAAATTTCAATTCGTCATATCTTTATAATTACTGAACGGATATGGACTAGGGCTGATATTACAGAGACCTAGGCTGGGACTGATATTCCCAAGCTTCCACTTTCACAATAATATACATGATATAGTAAACGCAGCCTATAACGCTAAAATCACGCACGGGGTTTTTAAAGCTCAACTTTGAAAGATTTTACTTTGAGTGTTATCGGGTTACAAAGACCAAACTTCTAGAAATTCCTGCATTAAAAAATCTAGTCCCTGTTTTTCAAAAAGAGATTCTAACCTTCAAAGATAAATGATTCCGTCTTTTTAAAAACACCTTGCCATTACAGTGATCACGACTTTTCAAGATCTTTCTCAGAGATACGGCTTTTCAAAGATCGCCTTTTAAAGAGATTTTCCTTTTTAAATTTTTTACAACATCTCGCCGTTTGCGGTTTATTTTTCCATTTACCCGAATTTAGTTATAACACCAACTCGTTGATATTGCAAAGATTTCGAAGAATCAGAATTTAGTTAGTAAAAGCTGAAAACAACTTAAAATTGTTAAATTGTAAGAGAAGATAAAATAATAAAATACCCTGCTCCATCTACTCGATTTAGCAGACAAGATTAAAACAATTGTGGCTTAATTTGGTGAAAACTGACACAATTACGATCATAAACAAAAACTAAGTAGATTTTGATGAAGAGGCGACGTCGGACTTTATCTCGTCTAAGCTTGCCCACGGCGAAACTATATTATTTATTAGATCTAACGAGATTTTGACTAATAATAAGTACGAAAATTGTTGCCCAATATGGCAGAAGAGACGCCAGCTGAATTCTTCCTGTGTAATAGATGTTTTAATAAGTTTGTTAGAAACACAGCTATCCATCAAGCAATGGGCTTTACATATGTCCATTAATAACATGGCGGAATAGACCAAGGCGGAATATTTATTGTGTTGCCTGCTAACTGATTTCTATCGTCGAGCCATGGCGTTAGAGAGAATTTGTAGTGATCAATCACTAAGATCGATCTAGATCTGATTCCCTACTGGGCACGACCTTCTCGAGGAAATGGTCTATAAGAAAGTTAGTGCGAGATGAGCCAATGGTCTCCTCCACGTTCTACAATCTTTTCACTGATTGATAATGCAGATGTAAGTTTCATTCAACTTCAACTTTACTCAATGTCAATTTCTGACATGGAAACAGAGAAATTAATGAAACAGCTCTGATGATGAACCGATACACAGACGGTCAGAAGTAGATCCATTGCATAGGTTATTTTATTCCACACGTCACTACATCATGGTCTTTGTTCCTTCGAGGAAATTAAATGAAATAGAATGAGATATTATATCTCACTTTCTGTGTATAAAACGTCAGAACAGACCCGACAATAGTTGGCCGACATTTTAATTCTTGCATCGACAATTTTAGTGAAAAATACTTACAGAAATAATATTTACAGAAACAATATTTACAGAATTATGAGCAGTATTTATTCCCTTCGTGAACATTCGGCTTCCGCTAAAAACGCTATACACGGAATTTCAACATTCACCTTCCTCTACAAACGGAATATTGTCAACATTCGACAACCTCTAAACGCGATATAAACGGAATGTCGTCAACATTTGGCCTCCTCTACAAGCGATATTACGGAATATCGGCAACATTCGGCCAGTTCAGAGCAGAACAATAGGACGTTAAATCTCATTTCATTTCCATTCGGCTAAACGTCAAAATAACACGTCAAAGTTACGTCACAGCGACAATAATGAATACAATTAACCCAGCTGATTAACAAATTGATATTTTAAAAAAAAATCGAGACATCATGATCATTACAATCTACTGATAAATGGTTTTGATCTTAATGTATATTTAATTAGCCTTCTAAAAAACATAAATAAACATCATTATTAAAGAAGGAGAAATGAAATGGGCTTTAACGTCCTACTGTTTTGCACAGTGTGATATGAGACCAAACTGATCCCGCAGTGAATATTCGCTTGGCCGCTACAATCACTGATAAGCATGACATCGACGAGGTTTAATGAGTACGGCATATTAACTTTTTTACTCCGACAAATTAAATTCTCAAACATTTTTTTGAGGTAAAAGAAAAATAAATAAAGACGTTTGAAGTATTTGTAGTTAAAAAATATTTCCTATTTAGTGTAAATTGGTATTAAAATGAGTAAAATGCATCATTTTGCCCGAAGCAGTTAGGTGTTAAGTAAACATTGCACGAGCCGTTGAGCCAATGACTACGAGGCAAGCAGTCAACGCACGTGTTTTGGACAGCCATCTGTTACAGGGATAATTCGTTAGTATTTCTCTGTGAAACAGGTTGATATGAGACTACTCTTCTTCCGAATTCCAATCTATTTTTAATTATCTACTAAGAACATGTTAACATCCTTTCTAAATAAAGATATGTAAAATGTATTATTATGTATGTAAAATGATATGGAAAATGCATGATCCCAGCCTGTGCGAGAAATAGGATGTAGAACTCCAACTCAAATTAATTGTTGTCATAGTTACACCTCCATAGTTTAATAAGTCTCAAACTAAGCATCATTATTTCACGGTGAATTCCTACAACCTTAGCACAGCCCACGTGTTTATAAAATCTAAAAATATTCCATGATATTTACATGGAAAACACAAATAAACACGTGAAATAAAAAAATGGTCCCTTGAAAGATTTGAAGAATAGATGCCCAAATTTACAAGAAATAAGTTAAATAGCTTGAATAATGCAATATGCGGCTCCAAAATCATTCCCAAATTAAAGTTACACAAACCGCTGTGATTGCTGCCAACATGGTTTTAGAAAAATTCTCAAAGGGATAAAGTGGTTGAACAGAGCAATTAATATCCTGTAATTTGAGATTCCAATCTAGAATGAATATAAGTTTTTTCAAGTTTTTGGTTCTGTCATCAATATTTTCCATCTTAATATTATCGATAATAATCAATGATCTGGGGTTTGATCAGTTCTTTTCACCAAGATAGACTAAATATTGAAACATTCACATGTTAAATATAGGATATAGCATGTCAATTGAAATGGTAAAGGAATTCATATTTATTCCTGACTAATTCCATTACATGCATCGGTCGTTCTAAAAGTTCTTTACAAATACTCGACTAGTGAAATTAAATTCTAATTTAGATTTTATCCTGCTACCGATCTGTTCGACTTCTCATTTCCCTTTTTATTGATTCTATTCGTAATTACGTCTCTTATTATTTGAATACAGATGGCGTGATTTATTTATTGACCTTTACGAACATGCTAAATTCGATTTGTTGCAGATCTGATCCACCGTATATGCTTGACGCTGTTTATTTTTAAAACTCTATATATTCAATAAATATCTTTATAAAATAGATATAAAATATACAAATCTGGAATCTGGTCGAGGTAGAATATTTATTGTGTTGTCAGATTTTCCGCCGTGATTCCCCCTTGTGAGTGACGCAGGACGGAGGGTCTGGCAAGGACAGCTGTACTGTCCTTCGGATGGGACAAAAAAACCGAGGCCCCGTGTACACATTGGCGAGCACGTAAAAGATATAAGAGTAGGCCGTAGAACCGTTGTCCGGGCAAAATTTCCCTCATAGTACACGGTATGCCGTCTTCAATAGCCCAGTCGTAGCAGAACAGTAAGACGTTAAACTCCATTACATTTCACGTCCATGGCGCTACTTTTCGAAAAACAAAACCTCATTAATACCGTTCTTTTCCGAAGTGCCTCCTAGTGTTGGTTTATATATTGGGTGTCTTTTACCATCCTCGGTTACCAACGCCGGATTAACCATGGTGGGGGCCCTGGTCACTGACCGCGAGCGCCAAAGGCGCGAAGGTCCGCATAGAAAACACCCAGACCCAGAGGAGGGGACTGTAAGTGGGCAGAGCGGCATCAAAGCTAATTTTGAAGTCGCTCAGTGATAAATAACGGGGTTTACTTGATTCGGAATCGTATTATACCCCCACGATGATTTGATGAATGGAGGTCGTAACGTTACGACCAAGCCGGACTCGATGTTTGACAAACAAAATGGTAATACGAGATTTAATCAAGAAATATGAATATTTTGTGTGATCATGGTGTGCATCTCATCAAATTCAGCTTATACCCACAACAAATATCAACAACAACAACAACTACAGCTTATATACAATCGTACGTCAAACTGAGGCAAAATTCGCGCTACTCGAAATGATGGGGACGTGTAATTTGTTCGAGTTATACGATAATTCGAGTTAGACGATGGTCGGTCCGATAGAAGATCTCACGACAATAAAAAACATGTGTTACACCCACCATCGGATTACAGTACCGAATTCTCGGATGTCGATCGCAACACACCATGGATTGAGGGTGACCCACTGACTTCCGATGGAGGGCCGTCGAAGCATCGGAGGGGCCCCGTCACCAGGTCACCGCCCGTTGGAGTGCTCGGTCCGACCATGCCCGAGGCGCGCAACTGAGATTTTTGTGGGGGGCCCCCTAATGTGGTGGGCCCTGGGGCCTGTGCCCCATGGTTAATCCGGCGTTGTCGGTTACCCAGTGTACTCATTCCTTTCTACTCCATTATACCCTGGGTTAATCCATAGGGTTTCCACGATTTCAAATTATCTGCCCTGCCGGATTGTGATATTTTTATCGTCCAATCCCATAAAGCGTTACTTGGAAAGGTAATAGGCGAAGGGAAGTAACTCTCATCGTGTTCCAACAAAGAATACCCCCAAAACATTGCTACCTTAGTCCGTTCTTGCACACTTTACAAATATGTCATTTGGGAAAAATACCTACCGCGTAGTAGAAAAATCAGTGTCATTTAAGAATTTCCTGGAGAACTTTCCCTGCCATCTTTTTGTGTGCATGTCAATTCTTTTATATTAAATCTTTTACAAACTTTTCCTAATCGACCAAACAAGCCGCCACATTGTTTGTAAACATTGTAGTTCTATGACGTAAAAAATGACGCTAAAGAGTCTACGTAAACTGCTTTTTATACGCCCACATTGAAATGTGGTCGTATATTGTCGTCGCCCCTGTCCGTCCGTCCGGCGTCCACAATTGCTTGTGGACGCTCTAGAGGCTAAAGTTAATATCCGATTGACTTTAAATTTATACACAGTGTTTAAAGTCATGAGACGAAGAAGCCTATAGTTTTTCAGCGATTTCCGATAATTAGTGCCAGAGTTATAGCCCTTGATCCCTTAAACAAATCTTGTGGACGCTCTAGAGGCCAAAGATAATATCCGATTGACTTTTAATTTATACACTGTGTTTAAGGTCATAAGACGAAGAATCCTATTGATTTTCAGCAATTTCCAATAATTAGTGCCAGAGTTATGGCCCATGATCTCTTAAACAAAATCTTGTGGACGCTCTAGAGGCCAAAGTTAATACCCGATTGACTTCAAATTTATACATAGTGTTTACAGTCATGAGACTAAGACGTCTATCGATTTTCAGTGAAGCTCTAGAGGCCAAAGTTAATATCTGATCGACTTTAAATTTACGCACAGTGTTTAAGGTCATGAGACGAAGAAGCCTATTGATTTTCAGAGGTTTCAAATAATTACTGCCAGAGTTATCTCCCTTGATAACTTCAAAAAATCTTGTGACGCTGTAGAGACCAAACTTATCATCCGATTGACTTCAGATTGATACACAGAGTTTAAGGTGTTGAAACGAACAAGTATTTTGATTTTCAATGAATTTTGATAACTGAACAGCTAAATCCATGATATTAAATGTTTCATGTATATACTAATTGTTAGCATGGGGTAAAACTTTATTCTCATAATTACAGCAGTTATTACTCTAAATCAGATTTTAGTGTATTACAAATGTTTCATTACCACAAAAAGTAAAAATAAGCGACAACCCTTGTTGACTGCCCGGACGATTTAGCTGCTGTGGGCGTATGTTTCGTTGCCTGGCAACCTATCTTTGATTGGTTCGTACATTCTTACTACATTCAGATAGTTTGAAATCGTGGAAACCCTATGGATTAACCCAGGGTATAGTGGAGTAGAACGGAATGAGTACACTGGGTAACCGAGGATGGTCTTATACGTGCTTTAATCACTTAATTGTCTCCACTGCCTTCCATTAGCCCAGGTTACGTGCAGAAGAGTAGGACGTTTAAATTCATTTCATTATATTCACTTGTCTCTGTTTGTATTATAATTGTGTATAAATTATTATTATTATGTTAGGGCGTGTGGTAGATCGATGAAAATTTCAATTCGTCATATCTTTATAATTACTGAACGGATATGGACTAGGGCTGATATTACAGAGACCTTGGCAGGGACTGATATTCCCAAGCTTCCACTTTCACAATAATATACATGATATAGTAAACGCAGTCTATAACGCTAAAATCACGCACGGGGTTTTTAAAGCTCAACTTTGAAAGATTTTACTTTGAGTGTTATCGGGTTACAAAGACCAAACTTCTAGAAATTCCTGCATTAAAAAATCTAGTCCCTGTTTTTCAAAAAGAGATTCTAACCTTCAAAGATAAATGATTCCGTCTTTTTAAAAACACCTTGCCATTACAGTGATCGCGACTTTTCAAGATCTTTCTCAGAGATACGGCTTTTCAAAGATCGCCTTTTAAAGAGATTTTCCTTTTTTAATTTTTTAAAACATCTCGCCGTTTGCGGTTTATTTTTCCATTTACCCGAATTTAGCTATAACACCAACACGTTGATATTGCAAAGATTTCGAAGAATCAGAATTTAGTTAGTAAAAGCTGAAAACAACTTAAAATTGTTAAATTGTAAGAGAAGATAAAATAATAAAATACCTTGCTCCATCTACTCGATACAGCAGACAAGATTAAAACAATTGTGGTTTGATTTGGTGAAAACTGACACAATTACGATCATAAACCAAAACTAAGTAGATTTTGATGAAGAGGCGACGTCGGACTTTATCTCGTCTAAGCTTGCCCACGGCGAAACTATATTGTTTATTAGATCTAACGAGATTTTGACTAATAATAAGTACGAAAATTGTTGCCCAATATGGCAGAAGAGACGCCAGCTGAATTCGTCCATGGTAATAGATGTTTTAATAAGTTTGTTAGAAACGCAGCTATCCATCAAGCAATGGGCTTTACATATGTCCATTAATAACATGGCGGAATAGACCAAGGTGGAATATTTATTGTGTTGCCTGCTAACTGATTTCTATCGTCGGCCATGGCGCTAGAGAGAGTTTGTAGTGATCAATCACTAAGATCGATCTAGATCTGATTCTCTACTGTGCACGACCTTCTCGAGGAAGTGGTCTATAAGAAAGTTAGTGCGAGATGAGCCAATGGTCTCCTCCACGTTCTACAATCTTTTCACTGATTGATAACACAGATGTAAGTTTCATTCAACTTCAACTTTACTCAATGTCAATTTCTGACATGGATACAGAGAAATTAATGAAACAGCCCTGATGATGAACCGATACGCAGACGGTCAGAAGTAGATCCATTACATAGGTTATTTTATTCCCCACGTCACTACATCATGATCTTTGTTCCTTTGAGGAAATTAAATAAAATAGAATTGGATATTATATCCCACTTTCGGTGTATATAAACATCAGGACAGACCCGGCAGTTTTGGTCCGATTTTCACGAAATTCAAACTCAACCGTGATTAATGTGAACGGTGATATATTCAAACTTTTTTGTTAAATCGGAATAAAATTGTGACTTTCATAGTGTCCACAGGGTAAACAAAGGTGATTTTTCGAACAATCAGGGGCGTGGGCATACGTCGGGAAGCTAAGGTCCGATATGAGTGAATATCGACAGGAACCAAAATCGTTGGGTTATTAACTTACATTTCAAATTTCAACAAAATCAGATAAAAAAAAATTGTGACCTGCAGAGTGTCTACAAACGATTGTGGACGGACGGACAGGGGCGACGACAATATACATGTACGTCCACATGAAAATGTGGGTGTATAAAAATTAAGACCTGCCAATCGATTTGTAATTGCCAAAAGAATTAGCACGACAATTGTCAAATCAATTGTATCTGAATTGACGGGTCATATAGATTATCGAAAAGAACGTTTGTTTATGCAAAATAACACCAAGTATTGCAAAAATAGCGCCTTTTGTGAAAAGTCACTGAGCTAGTTGATCGAGATTTATATTCCTACATCGACGATTTTAGTCGAACGCACCATACGTCGCGTATTTATCTCGTTTCCATTTAATAAATTAATTAGAAAAGGTTGTATGACAGATTATGAAACAGAATAGAACCGCATTACAAAATATTATACCAATTTTTAGATATGGCGAAGTAGATAGATCTCTTGTGTGCAAAAAGCTACTAGACTATACGAACGTGATTTCTCACCAAAACTCAATTTAGTTGCATTGTCATGCAACGATAACCTTTTAATCATAATCAAAAATGACTGATAGTCCCCTCTACCGCTGTTAATATGATTCGTGCGACACTTTCATAATACGTTCGAGATATTATTGCAATATTAATTATTATGAACCGTGGTTTGCATACAAAAAATGCAGTTGATATATATATTCTGACATCGTGTACATTAGAACGTGAGTACAGAGAATGTTAGTTATAACCAATGTCGCAACAGATAACATAATATAGTTTAGTTTAGTTTAAGAGATTTTTTATTGACACACATATAAAATTAAGTTGGCGCAAGTTTCAAAAACTTAAAGATACGTTCCCAGAAAAATATTTATCGGGTGGTTATTTTTGTAATTATGAAAAGTAGAAATACCCAGTGTTACTAGATAAATACTGGATTCCCTGAAAACATTCGTTAAAAAATGTAAGGGTTTCCCTAATCGACAGCCCGATGATTAGGAATGTGACGCCAAAGGATGCACGCGGAGATTGAGCGCTTGATGTACATGCCGATAAACTTTATGTAACGTTAGACGTACAACGCACACTTTCTGAGATAAAAGTCATTTATTGTAACTACGATATACGTTTGATTCGAATCTACTTTATTTATTAAAAAATAATTTTATAAATAGTTTCAGATTTCTATTGACAGTGAGTAACCAATGTTATCGTCGCCTCATTAACTTGTCCCTTTTTATTCTCAGTGAAAGAAACGATCAAGCGAAGGTTTACGGCGGATTAGTTTAGTTAAATTTAAATATAAGCATTGTGGAACAGATTTCTAATACATTTCTAATATCGCAACTCTTTGTGACATTATGAAAATCACATTTCAATGACGAGAATCTATTTTTGACCAAAACAAATGGAGAATTTAATGAATCCATGAACTAGAAAGCTTTTAACAAATTTACTTTATATTGTTAGTCTTTAAATGGAGATAGATTATTGAAAGACATGTTTGACGAAGTCTAAAACATATGGAAGCGTATAGGGGCCAATAGCGCGAAAGATATTGCGAAATCAATAATGTAATATATGTCAACCCCCGTCAGACTGTGCTGCTACGGCGACGGGAAATGGTCACAGGGCGTTCAAGATCGCCATAAGGGTGGTAAAAGTGGTGGCAACGCCAGATATCGCGCTGTAGTCTCTATAGATGACCCAGAAAATGTCCATGAGACTGGATACGCGATCGTACGCCTGTCACGTACAAGAATTCAAGGACATGTCATCTACCAGTGTAAAAAATAGGCTGTCGCATCATCAATATGGATCACAAATGAAATGGGATACAGCGATCTACTTCTTCTGTTCACCGACAGGGATGATGACGACTGGTGTAGCTTACTCCACGTGGGCGATGAGTTAAATTTTGTCCGGCCTACTACGAATACCAACTGTCATGGCGGGTTCTTTTACGTGCACGCCAATGGTTGGCTTACGAAGGACCCAGCTTGCTCCCAAAGTTTAAAATCTTTTGAGAGAGATTTGAAGCGAACTCTTGATAGTTCAAATGTATCATCAAAACACAGGGTCATTATGTGGGAATGGATTTTTAATACTTACGCTGAATTAATGGCATACAACCTACGCATCGGTAATCGAACAAATAAACAAGGCCAGTAACCATGCTTTTAACATCTAGATTATTAACATTTTTTTTAAAAAAAAAGGTATTACAAACTTGACGAATTGCTCTAATAGGCGTAAAATACATTAAATGATTTGCGTGGTTACTGTCACTAAGTACTATCATCGGACACTGGTCGTTTTTTCTCTTTAAATCTGGAAATATTATTATAAGAGAGAGAGAGAGAGAAGAGAGAGAGAGACTGCCATTGAAGCCGAAGGACACCAGTTGGCCCGAGGGCCCACAGCTATACCCACAAAAAACAACAAAAAGACTGGGCAAGTGATCCTACGCCCTGTCACGTACGAGGTAGGGAATTTGAAACCACACCACTAAACTAAACTTAAGATTCAACGCACACACGTAACCGTTCGCCTCCAGTTCCCCTACCCTCGGGGGGGGGGGGCGAATGGTTAGCGTGCGCGCACTGTATCATACGGCCTGCCATTGAGTCAAAAGGCGTGGTTTCGAATCCCCGGTTGTACGTGGCAAGGAGTAAGGTCGCCTGTTCAACCTCGTGGGTTTTCTCCGGGTACTTCGGTTTCCTCCTACTGCTAAAGACCCGTACCCACAAGCGAATTATTGAAATGAAATTAAACTATATGTTAGTCCCGAAATGACCTAGTTTGTGTCGAGTGGACGTTAAACCCATTTCTCTCTCTCCCCTACCCTCTCCCCTACAATCAAATGTGTACCAAGCTGGAGAACTTATGACCTAACGCGAAGACGTTAACCACAACATAATGTGTACCAAGCTGAAAAACGTATGACCTAAAGCGAAGGCGTTAACCAAATGTGTTAACAAAATGTGTACCAAGCTGGAAAACGTATGATATTTTGTGCACGCGTTAACCACTCGTCCACCTAACCCCTTTTTACTAAGAAACATCAAAAAGTTCTATTAACCCGATCGGTCATGTTTTTCATGTTATTCATGTTCGCTTTTCGTGTTTATGGAATAACAATTTATGATTGCATGAAAAACATCAAAAAATCTAAAATAAAATAATATTAAAAACAAGTCATGAATTACACGAGCTTTGTAATTGCTCGAATTACATCAAATATTCTGAAAAAAAAAATAATAATATTAAAAACTTCCCAGAAATTACACAAGTTTCGTTTTTGTGAAGTGATTGTTGATGTTCCGCGTTATGATTATCTTTCTGGCATCACGCAAGAATATTATTTATTTTGCTAATGTTGATGGTTATGCTATCATGTTTGGTGCCACAATAATATAAATGGCCGGGACAAAATGGAATAAGTTAATGTTTTTTTAGTAACTCTAATTTTAAAACCTCAATCTTCCATTTTCCGTGCAACGGGGCTTAACATCTTACTGAGTCGAAACTATATACATGTAAAAACAGCTGCCATTTTTGAAATTATATAATTTGGTGTTAAAATCAATTTTGAGAGAAATGGTGTTTTAGTGAATATTACCCCTACGTGGATTTCTCTCCGGATCGGGTAATTTAAGCCGTGTATTTGTTTTAGGGTCCCGAATTTTTATCCTCAATTTACAGTTCAGATGACAAATATGCCTGAGCAATTCAACCGTAATTGTTTATTTAAATGCTGATGTGGGACAATTATTGATAATTACCGTTACGTGAGTGTACTCTATTACTACGCGGCGGGAAGTTGGCAATTTCATTTTTTTTTTAAAATGGGCAACAACCCCGCTCAATGACTTGTCGATTTACTTCTTATTGCTATATGAAATAAAATAGGGTTTCAAGTCCTTCGTTTTTGCAACCAACTGGCAAGGGGGAACTAAGCTGGAAAATTCCAGCGAACAGGGCCTAAGTGAGAGGGATGCAATAGTAGGCGTACACGTAAAAGATCCCATGGTAGTTTGAGTTCGATATATATATATATATATATATATATATATATATATAACCTAGGCGGCTCGGAAAAGTAGGACGCTAAATCCAATTTCTGATCAGAATGTTCCTCTGGGTACTCTGAATGAGTATGTTCGTTTTTTGGCGCAGAAAGGTTAGGAAATTAATCCCCGAGTCATTTCATTTTAATTTCCTTAATATTAACCCGATTGTAAGAAGGACCCCGCTAACATGAATCACAAGGTTGCATGTCGTCATTCCATTAAGTAATGGAAGACAATGGTTAAAAATATGATGAAGTTCTCTGAAATAATATACGGTTTCACGTCATATGCCATACAGTGTGCTATGAAGGAAATGTTTAATTTTTACCCGGGCAACAACCATACGATCTGCTCTTAATTCGATATTCAAGTGTAAAGGGATCCTTTACATGCACCCCAATGTGCACACAAGAACCTATTTTTTGCCTATCCAAACAACTAGACAATAGATAAGGAGGAACAACGCCAGGAAGTCCCTAAACCCCCTGATGGCCCCTGGACAGCCGCCCTGATGGCCCCACCATTAGCGGTTACGAAACTAGTTACGGGAAATATATTATGCAAGAGCTAAATCTACCTATAACAGGTCTTTTATTAGGCCTGAAATGTTTTCTAAATTATCAATTAACGGACCAGGGCTATAATCAACCTCGATGGCATCGGATTTCTCCGATATTAAATAGATTAGAACGGTTTAGCCATATTTTGATTTAATCTAAAAATGGAGGAGCGAGACTAAAACATCCAGTACGGTGGTTGATATTATTGCGCACGTTTTGTCAAACCTTCAAAGGCTAATATCTTCGCTCGCATTAGAGTAATTTTCTTTAAATTTTCAAATCATTCATTGTACATTAAGCACTTGGGAACTATACCAGCCAGAATGTCTAGCTCTTTATCTAAACATAACATAAACTATCTTTAAGTTAACCCCAATCAACAGCTTCAGGCATGCACGAGGTATGTCCATAAAGTAATATACGATCTATCTATATATAAATGTTTGAACGTGATGTCGCCCTTGATGTCTGTCAACTTTTCTTCAACCGTTTCCCCAGCATTTTGAACATGACATAAAATTACGTTTGTCACGTCACGTGATCCTAAAAACCAGTGTCTGTATGTGGTGCTGATTCTGCCATTTGTAGATGGGGGTTGGTTTGTTGAATAGTTGGTGCCTGCACGTTGTATCATAAGGTCTGTCATTGTGTCAACTGCGAGCTGTCGATTTAACGGTTGTACGTGACAAGAAGTAGGGTCACCTGTACAACCTCGTGGGTTTTCTCCGCCCCCACCCCCACTGCTAAAGACCCCTAAAGCAAATTATTGAAATAACATTGTCAGAGGTGGTGGATCACAAGTGAGTCAAGTCGTGTGATTTGGATTCTCCGCTTGTACGTGACAAGGAGTACGACCGCTTGTCCAACCGCCTATTATGAGGCCCGCTATGGCTTTCTCTCTTTTCGAATTCCAACTGGCAAGGGTTCATATACGTGACGTAGGGTTTTTATCCCATCCGAACGACTAGACATCTGTCATTGTCATGTCCTTCGTCCTACCTCACTGACACGGTGAAACCAGGGCGGAGATTAGAGTAAAAAATAGATAGTGAAATGGGAATATGTTGAAAATTACTTCACTCTGGGTCGAGATATCAGCAATAGAATGAACAATATAGCCTCGGTTGTCATTGCTACCCCTGTTACAATAATTAATAAACAAAGTCTCGATTATCCATTTTACGGTTATTTCATCAACTGTAGAACGTACTCAAATCTACTAAATATCAGGACTATCCAATGCCATCAAGAGTTGACTATATACTTGACAAGTTAATTAATGTCTAATTAATAATTTATATAACATTGAAGGCCTTGAGAAAGACCTGCAATAGGCAGATTTAGCATCTTGCACAATGGCTGTTTTATATGATGCTTTTCCAAGACATTAACAAAGATTTTGTACCGTGATATTTGTTCCATCTATTTCAGATAACCGATTTTCTGCCTTTGTAAAACGTTCTTAATTAAAAAACATCCGGAACATTTTTTATGATTTTTATTCAAATAAGAGAAAATGGAAATAAAGGAGAAAGGAAATTCCAAATTGAGAGAAAAAAAACAGCTGATATTTACACAAAGGGCATAATACAAACAAAACCAACGAGTCTTCTTCTTTTTGTTTTATCTATTTACATATTTTAACGATGTTCTTTAGATCCTCTCGAAATGTTTGATTCATGAAGGCGTAGATGATAGGGTTAGCCACGTTATAAGAGAAGTACATATAGAATACAATTATGTTGAAGGGCAGTAGGTGATGAGCCATCAACCAAGAAGGCAAAAAAGCTACGGTAAAAACTATGGTCACCACGAACAACATCAAAGCAGTTTTTATGTTAGCGTAGAGTGTCGTATCTCGGACAGTACTTGGCCGTTTACCCGGTTTTTGGGAAGTGACCTTGTCCGTGACGGGTACTCCCGAATTGCCATTGACTGTCGTTGTTAGGGTATTCATTGTGTTGGCCTCTCTTTCAGTTCCCGCCACACTAGTATAATAGTTCTTCCGCTTTCTTTTGGCTTTCTTGGCTCTTCGCGCGAGAATCGAGTGGTAAATCATACAATACAGGATCACGACTGCCACAAATGAAACTAGGAAACTTCCGGTATAAACCTTCTGATACGCGTTTAAAAACTCATCACTGATAATTAATTTGTTCAAAGCACAATAACCGTTAAAATAAATCCCGCGGTTTGATGTTTCGTTTGTCTCGTTGTTGGCTACGACATCCGGGTAATCCATTGCGTCATATTCTGTCATATTGTAAAACATATCCTGTGAAACCATCCCTTCCATTTCTTCTGGACCTAACTCATTGGCATAAGTGCCATAGGATAAGCCGGTGATCATCCCAAACGTAAGTGCCAAAAATGCAAGGCACAGCACGAGAATTTTGGCTCTCGTCACATTCAAAGCGTGTAGAAACGGGTGACAAATACATAAATATCTGTCGAATGCTATGGCCGTCATAATGAATGCCGAGAAAGGTATATTGGAGGTGATAAGGAACAAGTAGAATTTACACAGGATGTCATAGTACAGATAATAGGTCACTAGTTCGAAGATAATGGTATAAGGTATAATCACGAGGCAGGTCAAGAAGTCCGTACCAGCCAGAGCCAGAATGAAAATCACTGAGGTCGACTTATCGCGCCGTTTGTAGTAGATATAAAAGGAGGTGGCGTTGCCGATGGCACCGACGATACTGAAGAGGATGAGGATGGCCACGACGATGTACAATTCTGTCGCTTTTTCTTCCACATCATCCAAGGTAACATTACAAGAGGCGTTGCTTGTATTGCAGTCGATTGTATTACTGACGTTATAATCTGTATCCATCATTCCCTGAAAACATAAACACATAGAATTTCATTAGTAACAGAAGACGAACCAAATGAAATGAAATGGGGTTTAACGTTCTACTCTTTTGCACCTAACCTGGGCTAATGGAAGACAGGCATACGCCATGCAGTGTGCTATGAGGGGGCAGCCCGGGCAGCGGCGCTACGGCCTACTCTTACATTGAATTTCAACTGCCAAGGGATCTTTTACGTGCACTCCAATGTGTACACGGGACCTCGGTGTTTCGTCCCATCCGAACGACTAGGCAGCTGACTTGTCAGGCCCTCCTTCTGCATCACTGACAAGGGGAAATCACGCCGGAAAATCGAGATGAACTTTCTCGGCCAATGCGGGGATCGAACACCCGACCTCCAGGCTAGCGAACCAGCGCCTTATCCACTTAGCCACCGTGACCCCCGAAGACGAACAAGAAAATGTTATTGCATAATTCCTCAAAAAAACATACAAATATAATTTCATTGGTTATATATATATATGAAATGATATGAACGTCCTGCTCTTCTGTACCGACTCGGTTACATATTCCTGAATCAATGACCCGAGGAATTTCTCTTTGGCCATTGCTGGATTGACTTCTGATACTTGAGCTTTTGGGGGAGTGTGTCTATTCCTCCCGTTCAATCAAATCTATCCCAAGTATAGCAACGCGACAGTCCTTCTTTAATTTAGGTTCTTCCCTGAATTTTTTGGCAGTGATTTAAGGTATTGTTCGTCTCCAAACAGTATTGTTTACATTGCATCACGCAATTAGGTTTTCTGTTATATTCTGCTATGCATTGATTAATTGGACATAATAAAATCGTAACGTTATGTAAACATATTCGGTCCAATTTGGGGCCCTGTTTAAAGCAGTTACGCATTTAGCTATTGGTTATTAATGGGAATATTGACCAGTAAAAATTTTGAATAGTAATTTGCTTCCATTAAAGTAATGTTTAATGGGATTAGCTCTCATCAAACGAAACCCTGCGAGGAGTATTACGGGGTTAATGAAGAGGGGGCATACTCCTTACAGTGTAGCCTACTATGTTCCCCTGATTTCGAATTTCAACTGCCAAAGGTTATTTTACATCAGTAATAGAAGACGAAGAGAGATAGAGAGAGAGGGAGAGGGAGAGAGAGGGAGAGAGAGATGTAACGTCCACGCGACACAAACTAGGTCATTTCGGGACTAACATATGGTTTAATAGAAGACGAAGAGAGATAGAGAGAGGGGGAGAGAGAGGGAGAGGGAGAGAGATGTAACGTCCACGCGACACAAACTAGGTCATTTCGGGACTAACATATGGTTTAATTTTATTTCAATATTTCGCTTGTGCGTAGGGGTCTTTAGCAGTGGGAGGAAACCGGAGTGCCCGAAGGGAACCCCCGAGGTTGAGAAGGCGCCCCTATCTCCATGTCACATACGCTCACACCTGGGATCGAAACCAAGAAGACGAAGCAAATTACAAGGTTATGTGCATGCATGAATACCAAACTATACATGAAACAAACACACGTGATTATAGGTACACAAAGATATACATTTACAATGACATAAATCATTGATGTAACAAAACCTCCTAAACATTTTAATATTTCTAATTTTGTATTCTCCATCAGTATTCTAGAATTGTCGAGAATCTATCAACTGGTTGAAAGTTGATTCTAGAGATAAATTTTGTCTAGAAATATATATTTGGTTTCCGGCTTAGCAGACGACATTGTATATTCTCAATCAATTATCAGTGTTTATCGATGATATCATCTTCAAGAAATCGTGATCTTCCCCAAGGATCGTATGACATGGTAAAACCAGAATAGGCATTAACAGCCATTTTGGCCTTCAAGACTTCATTGTAAAACTGACGACTCCTAATTGCATCTGTTCAAAGGAACAACCATCGATTAAGAAATATAGTAGAAAGATTGGAGAGAGAGAGAGAGAGAGAGAGATGAATTGGGGTTTAGCGTCCTATTATTCTGCTCCGAATTGGGATAATGACGACGTGTGTTATGAGTTAAATTTTGCCCGGAAAGCGGCAAAACGCCCTACTCTTATATCGAGTTCCAACAGTCAAAATGGATCTTTTACGCACATGCACGACAGATAGAAAGAGAGAGGGCGATTAGATGAGGTTTTACGTTCACTCGACACAAACTATGTCATTTCGAGACAAACATAGTTTTATTTTATTTCAATAATGCGCTGAGGACTCGGCGGGGAAACCCTCGGTGTTGATCAAGGACCCTACTCATTGTCACGTACAACCGGGGAATCGATACCACGCCAGTTGACTCAATGACAAACCGTATGATACAACGCACACGCTAACCACTCGGTCTGGGCCCGTAGCCGCGGCAGGGGGGGGGCCTAAAAATCGAATAAGCCCCCCGAAATATTTCGTCAAAAATAGTGATTTCTTAGCCGGCCACATCCCCAGCCCCTCTAAAACATTCCGTAGCCCCCCCCCCCCCCCCCAAAAAAAAACCATTCCGTAGCCCCCGTACACATCACCGTAGCCAGCCTGATTACTCTGTTATCCTTCCGCCTCAAAATCATGAATATTTACCAAAACCTGGCAGAAAATAATAATTCAAACCTTCTTCTTATTAACAAAAAATCAACCAAAATGGGCATGCAAAAGTGGAGAAAAGAGACAAAGGGAGAGTTGCTATGACTATTTACCAAAACCTGCCAAAAAATGCTTATTCAAACCCACTTCGTCATAAAAGAAAATCAACCAAAATGGGCATGCAAAAGGGGAGGAAAGAGAGAGACACACAGAGAGAATTGCTATAAATAGACGACACTACAATTTAAGGTGAAATGTAATGGTGGTCTGCGTCCTATATATATTGGGGTGGGGGTGGCCTAGTGGTCTACATGTAGAGTGCCGCGCTTCGACATCTAGCTGGCCGGTCACCTCTGGCTGGCGACTGTTGTTTCGAGCCCAGGTGTGAGCGTATGTGGCATGGAGATGGGGGCGCCTTCTCAACCTCGTGGGTTTTCTCCGGGCTCTCCGGTTTCCTCCCACTGCTAAAGACCCCTACGCGCATGCGAATTATTGAAATAAAATGAAACCATATGTTAGTCCCAAAATGACCTGGTTTGTGTCGAGTGGACGTTAAACCCCATTTCTCTCTCTCTCCCTACATATATTTAACTGATGTATATAATACGATATACCATCTTGTCGTGTAGAAATAAGAAGAAGTATGGTATTTATCATGGTGTATATCTGGATGTAACACAAGCTGATAAGAAAATAAATTCTGACATGACACAGATCTGTAGATAAAATACGAGCTTATTGTTTATTATTATATAGGTTTTACTCACAAAACCACAAGATTTCGTGAATGACGCCTCTAGGTTATATGTAGATCAGCATCGTTGTTTAAACGTTTTTATGCTACTGTATCCGAGAGAGAGAGAGAGAGAGAGAGAGAGTTACTGTCACTAGTCTCCTTTTCTCTTTAAATATTAAAAAAAACTTATTTAAATGTTTTTCTTAGACCTAGTTGAGAGAGAGAGAGACAGAGAGAGAGAGAGACAGAGAGAGAGTAGGTAATATCGGGGACTAATATGGCGCTTAAATCGTAATTCAATTATTCAATTGTCCGCGCCGAAGAATCCAGATGAACTTTCTCGCCTAATGCGGGGTTCCAACCCGGGACCTTCAGGTTAGCAAGCTATCGTCTTACTCACTGAGTCACCGTGACACCCGAAAAAAAACCCCATCTTAGTAGAACATGACGTATTTTAAAACATCTGATTGCTTTAATAACCTCGTTTAATTAAATTAGTTCCGGAATATAATTATTATTTATTTTATTAATGTTTACATTAGATAAATACATCTTCAAGTACATTAAACGATCACATCCTGTTACGGCTTTTACTCAAACATCGATAAAATATTACCGTGTCTGTCTTGTGGAGCTTGCTAAATGCTTTTCTCCATACATCAAGTTTAACCATATCGACAGATATACTCTTAAAAGGCAATCGGGTGAAACCGTTTCTAAGGTTTATTAGACGCACAGTGTGGGCCAAATCGTTTACAAACATATTTGTTTATGGAGTATAATCCCATTTACTGGAATCAATGATGAATGAGCTGGATGCTAGAGAGATGAGATTTGTCGAGCAATTACATTATGGTTGCTTATTGGCAGAAGGCGCGATCCGCGGTTGCTCAGTGGGTCGCTAATAAAAGGGGGTTGGTAGTTTAACGTCCACTCCACACAAACTAGGTCATTTCGGGACTAACAAATGGTTTAATTTTATTTCAAATATGCGCTTGCACGCAAGGGTCTTTAGCAGTGGGAGGAAACCGAAGGGCCCGGAGAAAACCCACGAGGTTGGACATGCGACCATACTCCCTGTCACATACACCCCGGGGAATCGCAACCCCGCCGGTTGACTCAGTGACGCGCACGCGCACGTGCACCCCCACCCCCTTAACTAGAAGGGCTCTGGTTCGCTCCAAGTGTTAGCCGAGAAAGTTTCTAGTTCGTCTAGTCGCTCGTATGGACGAAAAACGAAAGTCCGTGCACTTAAAGGACCCCTTGACAGTTGGAATTCGGAAATAAGAGGCAGATCTTCTCTCAGAGTAGACTTATTGGTGTGGACCTAGGTTTATTATGTAGAAGAGTAAGACCTTAAACTCAAGACAGACGACGCAGAACAAATGACACTACCCACCCTCCCTCACACTAGCTCGCTTCAGTTCACTTTATATGTCATTGACAACAGTGTCGTGGTTTCGATTTCCCGTATGTATATTGTACCCTCTCTGTCCTTCTCTGTATGTGTGGCTCTCTCTCTCACTTTGTAGCCATACTGGGAAATCACTATTGTAATGGCAAAGACGAAATCCATCGTAAACAGGATGCTATGTTACGGATTCTCATTGTATACAAATGATACGGATTCTCATTGTAGAGGTCTAGAGTGCCGCGCTTCGACCTCTGGCTGGTCGGTCACCTCTGGCTTGCGGCTGTGGTTTCAAGCCCTGGCGTGAGCGTATGTGGCATGGGGATAAGGGCGCCTTCTCAACCTCGTGGGTTTCCTCCGCGCACTCCGGTTTCGTCCCACTGCTAAAACCCCTACGCGCAAGAGAATTATTGAAATAACAATAAACCATAGGTTAGTCCCGAAATGACCTAGTTTGTGTCGAGTGGACGTTAAAACCACATTTTTCTCTCTCTCTTTCTATTCGTTGCATGTTGTAAGGTGATTAAGTAAAATATTCTATTAACAATCCATCTTAAATTTCTAGTCACAGAAACCTTAAAATTCGTACAATCTGTAGGTTAAGTATATAAACCAAGGTTGATAATAACACAACTTTATAGATTTACTACTTCTTGGTTTATTACATGCAACGTTTCAATTCTCTTAGAGGTATCCCTATCAAGCAATGATCAATACTGAATGACAACCTTACATTTACTGCTGATGAACTTTAAATAAGTCAGATGACAATGAAAAAATAAAAATTAAAAGCCACGGCTTAAATGTTTTATCAATGAAGTCCGTCCCAATTCTAAATCTGCTGATTCATACAAAAAAGTGCACGTTATCCCCGGAAATTGCCTTGATTTTGTCTCTGAAACGAACTTTAATATCGAACTACTTCAGAATGCTTGACAACGCCACAATAGTTTCCATTAAGCCGTTAATGGTAAGTACACCGGGGTCACACTACATCTCACATAAACAATTACATAGGGAGAGAGAGAAATGGGGTTTTACATACACTCGACACAAACTACGTCATTTCGGGACTAACATATGATTTAATTTTATTTCAATAATTCGTACGAGGTTGAGAAGGCACCCCTATCTCTATGCCACATACGCTCACACCAGGGATCGAAACCACAGCCACAAGCCAGAGGTGACCGACCAGCTAGAGGTCGAAGCGCGGCACTCTAGACCACTAGCCCCCCCCCCCCCAATTACATAGGACAAACCTAAGGACAAGACATAAAATACACCTTGCTATGAGGGTAATTTGCCCGGGCAGCGGCACTACGCCCTACTCTTATATCGAATTCAAACTGCCACGGGATCTTTTACGTGCACGTCAACTGTCAAAAGGGATCTTTTACGTGCATGCAAAGGCGTACACGGGACCTCGGTTTTTCGTCCCATCCGAACGACTAGACAGCTGTCTTTGTCACACCCTCCGTTCCGGATCACTGACAAGATAAAACCACGCTGGAAAATCGAGATGGTTGTTGGGTGAAATTCAATCGATGTAGAATTGTTCATAGAACAAGCATGCCATTTTTCATGTCCATCGGACTTGAATTGACGGAGCTTTGGGCCTTTTCGAAGAGCGTCACCCAAGAACAAGAAGAACAAGAAGAAGGTGAATAGAGATCAGCAACCAGTGTCTGGCACAAACTGGTACAAAAATATCGCTATATTCGGCATCTTCTACAGACGATATATCATATAAGCCACCATTTCCACCTAAAATGTTTGATGGGTTGGGTAGCTGACAGGAAGGAATTGTTGAAATAAAAATTAAACCATATGTTAGTCCCGCAATGACCTAGTTTGTGTCGAGTGGACGTTAAACCCCATGTATCTCTCTCTGTATATATTGAAAGGTTCCATAGTACAGTTGCACCGTCTACCGCCTTCACAGTAAGTCTTTAATAATAAAAGCCTATCCCTAGGCACCATAATCAAGAAATCTATATTTTAACAATATGAGACAACCCAAAGAAAAACCAAAAGCAAGCCTAGTATAAAAGATAAAATTTAAGCGACTTAAACTTTGAAGTAAAAAGCAAATATCGTGATGATAATAAGACACACAAATCACAGACAACTAAAATGACCCAATAATATGAAGAATTTTACAGATTTGATACACATATACTGAGCGCCATAGAAAACCCATATTTAAACATATCTTATTTATTTTGCTTCTTATTGTGAACAATATTCAAATGGGAACACATCAATAACAAAACATTTGTACACTTATGGATGTCATAGGGGTCAAAACCAAAAGTACGACAGCATATCGGGGTACTTCCACTGTGCCAGTTTTTAATCCCTGGATTATCGGATTTTAATTAACAGCCTTAATTGGCTTAATCAAGTGGGTCAATTTTATGGTGTAGAGAACTGTGTTCAACAGATTATTTGTTCAGTATATGGCATGTAAACTGTGTTCATCTTATTTTATCATGATGATAAGCAATTGTTGTTAACAACATTGATCTGACAGATATCACAAGATGGCAAACGTTCAAGTAGATGTTAGTTTCATACCAGCTTGCTGCCGGTGCCTCTAGCAAACCCATAAAAAGGAAGTACCGGCAGTTGGAAGACAGACTGGGGACAGAAAAGCAGCGCCTCCATGAAGGGCATTACACCGTCATCGAGTACGGGGATACTGTCTCACATTTAGTTGGATTGTAAGATGTATTTTGTTGAAGATGCATTATTAATAGGAACATGTTTGATTAAATAAAATGTTTAAAGTTACATTATGGGAGATAAGATAAAGAGATGGCAGTTCTCTCTATAATAGTTAAAAACTATATAGTGTAAAGGTAATTTGCTTAAAATTTCAGCCAGATTGATCTTCTATTAGCCGAGAAAAAAGCGTTTGAAATATTCACATAGCCTCGGTCATCATTACTCAAATCATTAATATAAACAGCATAGTCTCCATTATCCACTTGATTGATTTATTTATCAACGGCCATTAAGCGGCATATAGGAATTTAATCCACCAACATCGAAGGCTAGCCTTGATATCAAGAGTTTATTATGGTCTGGATATGTTAATTAATGTCTAATTGATTATTTAGATAACATTTCAGGCCTAAAGAAGGACCTGTAATAAGCAGATTTTGCTCTTGCATAATGCTATTTTAAATGATAACATTAAATGCTAAAAATTTTAAATATTGTATTTTAGTATAATAATGTGTAAACAAAGGTAGATTTAAAATGGAATAAAATATTAAATTAAACTGTTAATCCTCTGGTAAACTCTTAACCTTTAATCCTAACTAATCCCCTTATTTTGATTAATCCCTAAACAATAAAACTGGCACAGTGGGAGTAAACTGTCATGGTTTCCTATTTCTTACAGAAATGACAGTAGCATTCGCTTTAAAACAGTCGATGCCGTAACAGCTCTAGGATATCTCAATAGGGATGTGGATGAGGGCTCAAATTTAGCTGTTTGCCTGTGTTTACATAATCTGATTGAAACACGGAATCTATTTCGTTTCGTTTTATTATAGTTCAAAATTTGTTTTACTTGTCGTTACTACACTAGGATCTGGAAGAGTTGTTAATATTGAGGTAAGCATTTTTTACCGTCCACCGGAGCCTGGTCTTATGACGTCATATGTGGATTGTGGGTTAGGATAAGGGTTAGGATAAGGGCTGTGGTCTGCAGATTTCGTCACAGTCTCGAGATGTAGACAGGGCTAGCCCTAACCCTAACCCTGGGCCAAGCCTAACCCTTATCCTAACCCACAATCCACATATGACGTCATAAGACCAGGCTCCGGTGGACGGAAAAAAACGTTTACCTAATATTGACGTGTTCTGGATAATGTGAAGGCTTAGCCAATGTTACGTCGAGTTAATGACGTAACCGGTGATTTTCCTCCCGGGTGTATTTTAGACAACAACAGCTTAGCCTTGAAAATTGTAAATGACCAACACGTGTACTAATCTAACGTATCAAAATAACCAGCATGCTTTCTTTATATTTGGCTATGAACTATGAATCAATAATTTGTAAAGATAACAATGTTATTTCAGCTCTTTATATTGTTCCATTCCATTCTATGAAAATTGAACCAATAGTTGGTCAATAACAAAATGAAATGGGATTTAACGTCCTACTTATTTGTCAATAAGATGGCCACAACAACAATATTGTCCCACAATCTAGTCTCGGCCACCCAGAACCCCCTAGTCTTCAACGCACGGAGGGTCTAGGTCCGTTGTCAATTTTTGACCAAAATTACTGGATAATCTACCACATAAAAACCAAACTCTCGGTTACGCATGGATAATTCAGACAATTACCTATTTTCCGTCAAATTTTGAGGACCCATCCAGACTAATATTCATAGAATATTTGTTTGGATGATAGAGACTACCCACAATGCATCACATATTTTGTCAATACTGAAATGAAATGTTATTCTACTAATATAAGTTCTCGCAGTATTTCGTTTAATTAGACCTAATCCCTCTCAAACACTGTCATACTCAGGGGGGAATTTCTGTCCTAAATTATGACTGGTTAACAGTTCGATCAACAACCAGTACATAACGACGTAACAAAATCACAGCACTAAATATGTTACCGCGCAACGTGGTTGGTGACAAACTGGGCTACATTACGTCAGAACGCGCGAAATGTTTACGCTCAATTAGCAAAACAGAAACTACCAAACACAAGGACTTTTTATATTTACTTTACTCAGGAGAAATTGGACGACGAAAACGGACAATCTCCGATAAAGATTAAAGTTTTGAGTATTAATATAGCATTGACGAGAGAGAGACAAAGAGAGAGAGAGAGAGAGAGAGGGGGCAGTAAGTCCACACAACACAAAGTAGGTCATTTCGGGATTAGCATATGTTTTAATTTTATTTCAATAATTCACTTGCGCGTAGGGGTCTTTAACAGTGGAAGGAAACTGGAGGGATTTCTTGAGCCATTACTCCGGGAATATTCAAATATTTACAATATTCATCAACTGTCTAAATGACGTTCGTCGACTCTAAATCATTTGTTCAAGACATTCTAGATTCGTTAGTGTATATCAGAATATATTCATCAATGTCCAGCCTGTCTGCTTAGTTGTTATGATAATATGGTAGTTAATGTAAGTAATGATTCTAGAGAATTCCCCTGGTGGTTTTATTTATTGCTTACATAATCAAATGGTAAAGTTCCTCCATGTAATATATACAGTTGGTTTTAACGTCATACCTTTTGACACCGACTGGGTTATTGAAGGCAGTGTGCTATGTGGGGTAATTGCTCGGATAACGACGCTATGATCTACACGTACTCGTATATCGAATTCCATCTGTGAAGGTGTCTTTTACGCGGACGCCAATGCATAAACGGGACCTCGGTTTTTCGTCCTATACGGACGACTATACAACTTTCGTTGTTATACATCTCCGTCCTATACCGCTGACAAGTGGGAAACCATGCTTGAAACCCAAGGTACTTTCTTGACCAACACTCGGAGCGAACCCGAGGTCTCCTGGTCAGCGAGCCAGCGTCTTAGATACTGATCGTAGGCTACACCTTCAACAAGAATACGTTACAGGAAATGAATATTCATAAAGTTGCAATCAATATTGAATGTGAATACTGCCAATATAATTAACAATGATAATATATCAGATTATTATATGGTATCAAATATCACCGGCAGCAATACACTTACAATAACAACAGCTATATATCAATCTGATTAAAATAGACATCTATATTTCGTTTCGTTTTATATTTTCGATGCCCTACACCACATGAAGATCTAACCCGTTGTTACGATAGTTCACGTCATAGGTCATACGACCGGCTTGTGATCCTATGACGTTTCTGGTGGTTTAGCCACAGTTCTGTTCAAAATACACCAAGAAGTAGCCGTAACAGATCGTTTTATAGATCTTAGTGTAGTAAAGACAAGTAAAACGAAATTTTGAACTATAAAAAACGAAATAGGGTCTGTGTTTTAATACCTAGTTAACCCTCCTTTGTGAATTCTCTGATATCTTTGGAAATATTTTGGTAGATGCTTAACGAGGACTGGGGCTGCGAACTTCTATTTTTGTCGTTCCAATCCACTTGACTTTCTCTCAGTACACCAAATGTCCAATCTTTGGAGCTATCGCTTTGGCCACAGAAAGAGTGCTGATTAACTATCGCTTTAATCGAAGTAGCGGACATTCGCGCCCTCGAATGATTACAAAAGCATTCTGAATCTTGCTGTTTTGACTGCCATACAGTGTGACACGAGGGGAAATTTACCTGGACAGCGGCGCTATGACCTACTTTTATATCCAATTTCATCTGCCAAGGGATCTTTTAAGTGATAGCCAATGTGTACACGGGACTCCGGTTTTTCGTCCCGCCCAACAGATTATCCTAAATCTCTGATCAGATGCAAATCACACCGGAAATCGCGATGAAGCAATCCGAATAGTCACCATTGGGGCGGAGAGCTATTCCCAAAGTAGTTAGTTCTATTTGTGCAGCATGACAAATACCAAGTCTGTGATATAGGAAGACAATGTGAAAAAGCAAGACATAGCTTTCTCAAGTCCTGTTATGACGAAATACTTTAATATAATGGCAGCGGGATTGGTTTTGTAAATTAAGACAGAATATGTCTTGGATTGGTTATTGGTAATATGTTTCATGTTATAACAAAAATAGTTTATATGATAGCAACAAAATATGGAGAAAATAAAATCATCTGCCAAGGGCTACTGTACTAAAGTTTAACAAACAACTTAACGCTACAGCGATATTAGCAAAACACATTAAAGTTATTTTTCTTATAACTAGTTGCAAATTCCAACCATCCGCGTATAATTGCAATACAGTAGGCCGATACAATAAAAGAGACTTAAGCCAGGTTGACACTTGCACGATTCCGTGGCACGCATTGGCACGACTCCGTCTGATTTGCGCAAACTCGTCGTGCCAATGCGGGAAGTGCGTAAACAATGCGCAAACTATGCGTGAACTCGTCGTGCCAGTTCGTGTCAATGTGGACACTGATGGGCACGACAAAATCGTGGCCGAAAGTCGCGCGAGTGTCAGCCTGGCTTTAGTTTTGTCAAGTTGACGTTAAACTCTCTCTCTCTCTCTCTCTCTCTGAATGACAGTATGTATATTCAACATCTATTACGACTAATCTTTAAATTGATTTTGAAATGATTGGTGTCTTGTTATATTGACCGACAAATTATACCAGTAAATAGAAGAATTTATTGGAGACGAATAGAAGGACGGGAGGCCATGATAAGTATTACTTTTAATGGAATATGTCTGAGTCGACTGGCTAATAACCACCAGAAGAATCGTTTTGTTTCTCAAGTGGATCAGCTCATCGACAACCCGCCATTTCCATCAGGTCGAAACGAGAGCGTGAAAAATACATTTGGGTGTAATTGAGGAGTGTGAACTTTGGAAACGAGGAGGGTCTAGGTCCGTTGTCAATTTTTGACCAAAATTACTGGATAATCTACCACATAAAAACCAAACTCTCGGTTACGCATGGATAATTCAGACAATTACCTATTTTCCGTCAAATTTTGAGGACCCATCCAGACTAATATTCATAGAATATTTGTTTGGATGATAGAGACTACCCACAATGCATCACATATTTTGTCAATACTGAAATGAAATGTTATTCTACTAATATAAGTTCTCGCAGTATTTCGTTTAATTAGACCTAATCCCTCTCAAACACTGTCATACTCAGGGGGGAATTTCTGTCCTAAATTATGACTAGTTAACAGTTCGATCAACAACCAGTACATAACGACGTAACAAAATCACAGCACTAAATATGTTACCGCGCAACGTGGTTGGTGACAAACTGGGCTACATTACGTCAGAACGCGCGAAATGTTTACGCTCAATTAGCATAACAGAAACTACCAAACACAAGGACTTTTTATATTTACTTTACTCAGGAGAAATTGGACGACGAAAACGGACAATCTCCGATAAAGATTAAAGTTTTGAGTATTAATATAGCATTGACGAGAGAGAGACAAAGAGAGAGAGAGAGAGAGAGAGGGGGCAGTAAGTCCACACAACACAAAGTAGGTCATTTCGGGATTAGCATATGTTTTAATTTTATTTCAATAATTCACTTGCGCGTAGGGGTCTTTAACAGTGGAAGGAAACTGGAGGGATTTCTTGAGCCATTACTCCGGGAATATTCAAATATTTACAATATTCATCAACTGTCTAAATGACGTTCGTCGACTCTAAATCATTTGTTCAAGACATTCTAGATTCGTTAGTGTATATCAGAATATATTCATCAATGTCCAGCCTGTCTGCTTAGTTGTTATGATAATATGGTAGTTAATGTAAGTAATGATTCTAGAGAATTCCCCTGGTGGTTTTATTTATTGCTTACATAATCAAATGGTAAAGTTCCTCCATGTAATATATACAGTTGGTTTTAACGTCATACCTTTTGACACCGACTGGGTTATTGAAGGCAGTGTGCTATGTGGGGTAATTGCTCGGATAACGACGCTATGATCTACACGTACTCGTATATCGAATTCCATCTGTGAAGGTGTCTTTTACGCGGACGCCAATGCATAAACGGGACCTCGATTTTTCGTCCTATACGGACGACTATACAACTTTCGTTGTTATACATCTCCGTCCTATACCGCTGACAAGTGGGAAACCATGCTTGAAACCCAAGGTACTTTCTTGACCAACACTCGGAGCGAACCCGAGGTCTCCTGGTCAGCGAGCCAGCGTCTTAGATACTGATCGTAGGCTACACCTTCAACAAGAATACGTTACAGGAAATGAATATTCATAAAGTTGCAATCAATATTGAATGTGAATACTGCCAATATAATTAACAATGATAATATATCAGATTATTATATGGTATCAAATATCACCGGCAGCAATACACTTACAATAACAACAGCTATATATCAATCTGATTAAAATAGACATCTATATTTCGTTTCGTTTTATATTTTCGATGCCCTACACCACATGAAGATCTAACCCGTTGTTACGATAGTTCACGTCATAGGTCATACGACCGGCTTGTGATCCTATGACGTTTCTGGTGGTTTAGCCACAGTTCTGTTCAAAATACACCAAGAAGTAGCCGTAACAGATCGTTTTATAGATCTTAGTGTAGTAAAGACAAGTAAAACGAAATTTTGAACTATAAAAAACGAAATAGGGTCTGTGTTTTAATACCTAGTTAACCCTCCTTTGTGAATTCTCTGATATCTTTGGAAATATTTTGGTAGATGCTTAACGAGGACTGGGGCTGCGAACTTCTATTTTTGTCGTTCCAATCCACTTGACTTTCTCTCAGTACACCAAATGTCCAATCTTTGGAGCTATCGCTTTGGCCACAGAAAGAGTGCTGATTAACTATCGCTTTAATCGAAGTAGCGGACATTCGCGCCCTCGAATGATTACAAAAGCATTCTGAATCTTGCTGTTTTGACTGCCATACAGTGTGACACGAGGGGAAATTTACCTGGACAGCGGCGCTATGACCTACTTTTATATCCAATTTCATCTGCCAAGGGATCTTTTAAGTGATAGCCAATGTGTACACGGGACTCCGGTTTTTCGTCCCGCCCAACAGATTATCCTAAATCTCTGATCAGATGCAAATCACACCGGAAATCGCGATGAAGCAATCCGAATGGTCACCATTGGGGCGGAGAGCTATTCCCAAAGTAGTTAGTTCTATTTGTGCAGCATGACAAATACCAAGTCTGTGATATAGGAAGACAATGTGAAAAAGCAAGACATAGCTTTCTCAAGTCCTGTTATGACGAAATACTTTAATATAATGGCAGCGGGATTGGTTTTGTAAATTAAGACAGAATATGTCTTGGATTGGTTATTGGTAATATGTTTCATGTTATAACAAAAATAGTTTATATGATAGCAACAAAATATGGAGAAAATAAAATCATCTGCCAAGGGCTACTGTACTAAAGTTTAACAAACAACTTAACGCTACAGCGATATTAGCAAAACACATTAAAGTTATTTTTCTTATAACTAGTTGCAAATTCCAACCATCCGCGTATAATTGCAATACAGTAGGCCGATACAATAAAAGAGACTTAAGCCAGGTTGACACTTGCACGATTCCGTGGCACGCATTGGCACGACTCCGTCTGATTTGCGCAAACTCGTCGTGCCAATGCGGGAAGTGCGTAAACAATGCGCAAACTATGCGTGAACTCGTCGTGCCAGTTCGTGTCAATGTGGACACTGATGGGCACGACAAAATCGTGGCCGAAAGTCGCGCGAGTGTCAGCCTGGCTTTAGTTTTGTCAAGTTGACGTTAAACTCTCTCTCTCTCTCTCTCTCTCTGAATGACAGTATGTATATTCAACATCTATTACGACTAATCTTTAAATTGATTTTGAAATGATTGGTGTCTTGTTATATTGACCGACAAATTATACCAGTAAATAGAAGAATTTATTGGAGACGAATAGAAGGACGGGAGGCCATGATAAGTATTACTTTTAATGGAATATGTCTGAGTCGACTGGCTAATAACCACCAGAAGAATCGTTTTGTTTCTCAAGTGGATCAGCTCATCGACAACCCGCCATTTCCATCAGGTCGAAACGAGAGCGTGAAAAATACATTTGGGTGTAATTGAGGAGTGTGAACTTTGGAAACGAGGGGTGTGTATATTAATACCTGACACGAGTGGCAATTTTGTCTAGATCTGTCTTAGAATAGCTCTGGTGTCTGGAACCTCCTCGGGTCTGTTCTGTCTGGACATCGATGTTTTACGGTTTCGTATCGTTTAGAACTTCTCCTACCTGTCAAACAATAAAACCTGACCCGCCCGGAAATCATTCCACCACTAGTCACCAATCCGACAACGTCGTTAAGATCCCCTAATAGACGGCGATGTTTTATACAGAAAATTAAGCAAGGCCAATAATGTCAATCCGTACACCGGAACGAGAACCAGAATAATTAGTAACGATGTCATTAGAATCTATTCTCGATTTCATCGTATAGTATATCCAACTTTATTGATTTCAGCGAGGAACGGAAGGGAAAAAAATAGAAAAGAGAATCACACGGCTTATCAGTGGTGCTAGCCTATATTAGTAGTTGGAACTTTTATAATAAAGATCTTATAACGAACAACAATATCATGAAAGTCTCGGGTAGCAATATAAATGATTTGAAATGGGGTTAATGAAGATTGGAATGAAATGAAATGACTAGGGTTTAACGTCCTACTGTTCTGCTCTGCCTGGGCTAATGAAGACGGGCATACACCTTACAGTGTGCTATGAGGAAAATTTGGTCGGACACTACGGCCTACTCTTATATCGAATTCCAACCGTCAAGGGATCTTTAACGTGCCTAGTCGTTCGGATGGGACAAAAACCGAGGTCTCATGTGCACATTTACGGGCAAATAAACGACCCTGCGTGGAGTTGGAATTCGATATAAAAGTAGCCGTAGGCAAATGCCCGCCTTCATTAGCCCGGTCGGAGCAGAATAGTAGGACGTTAAACACTAGGAGTCTCTTAGCAGTGGGTGGAAACCGGAGGACCATGAGAAAATGCACGAGACTGGACAGGAAACCCTACTCCTTGTCATGTACTAGCTGGGAATCGAAACCACGCCATCTGACTCTATGCCAGACCTTATGATCTAAGGCGCAAGCATTAGATCACCCGGCCACCCAAATTCCCTCCAAAAATAAATATAATTTATAACAAGCGTTCGACATGTAATTTTCCTTTTATTCAGAAATTTGTAGCTCAGCAACCTTTTTTCTCAAACAAATTCCTAGTAATTTTGACATGGAAGACCTACAATGATTTAGCGGTTAAATGTAACAATAACAAAAACAAAAATAGATTTTAATAATACAGCTACACTCACTTTAATTAAAATCGATTCAATGAGATAAAATTCTGTAGCAATTAATTTTTTTTCTCCGTTTTGTCTACTATGGTCGTGTTTGTTGATGAACCATAAAGACTCGGATTGCCTTGGGGCGCAACCTTAAACTCCACAAGTTATCACACTATTCGAGAATCGTTCAGGAATGTCCACATCAATAGTCATTTTATACTTAATGCAGTGAGGGGTTTTTGCTAATAGAGCACTTTGATTTTTTCTTCGACAGTTTTTCCGTTTTTATCAGCGAGATCAAAGATATGGTTGTTTTTGGTTCATTGATCTTGGAGGTGGTAAAGACCTTAATTAACTGTTGCAATCCAGCTGGGTTTGTGGGAATTTCTTAAGGGTAGCGCAACTAATTACCACCGCTTCACTGCTACTTGTATTGTGTTCGTTTAAAAAAGTTAAATAACAACTACTTAGAATTAGATTCCAGAGACCTGACAAATTAGACTTTGAACTGCATCGATCTACGGTGACTCAGTGAGTAAGACGTTTGCTCGCTAGCCTGGAGGTCGCGGGTTCGTTCCCGGTGTTGGCCGAGAAAGTTCATCAGGATTTTCTGACGTTGTTTCAATTTGTCAAAAAAACGAGTCCCCGTGTACATATTGACGTCCATGTAAACGCTCCCTTGGCCGTATAAAAGTAGGCCGTAGCGCAATTTTTCCTCATAGCACACTGTATGATGTATGCCCGTCTTCATTAGCCCAGTCGGAGCAGAACAGTAGGCCGTTAAATCCCGTTTCACTTCATTTCATTTTTAACATCACTAGTAAAAGAACATGTTTTTGTTTCAGTTAAAGCATCAGATCGTATGAGTTATACATCACATGGTGGTTGCTAACTACCATTATTCTGTTTTCAAACGTTTTAAAACAAACTCTCTCTCTCTCTCTCTCTCTCTCTCTCTCATACACACACCCGTATCAATCAATACCCATGAAAATCAAAGCGCTCTATCTTCCCACTATTTTTTACAAAGCCAAAACAGCAAAATAAAACACATATCAAAAACCAAATAATTGAATACAAATCCTTTAGCTACGTAAACAACATACACCACACGAAAAACATCCTCAGTGAATTGGTGTAAAAATAAAGACACCATGATTTGTTGTATCAAACATTTATTTTATCGGAAACGAATTGACAGGAGGTTGACATTAATTTGTCCAGTATCTAGTTTCCATATACACGCCATATTTAAAGGTGACTTTTAGCACGCGATCATCTACTCTCATTTTGATCATATAATCTTGTTGTCAGCTTTACCGTTTTATTAGACGCCCACATTTTTATGTGGACGTATATTGTCGTCGCCCCTGTCCGTCCGTCCACAATTTGTTTGTGGACTCTCTACAGGTCACAACTCTTATCCGATTTTGACGAAACTTGAAATATAGGTTTATCCCCAACAGATCTTGGCTGCTTTCGATATTGGCATGTATCGGATCAAAACTTCATGGATTATGGCCCCTGATTGTACGAAAAATCACGTTTTTAGCTTGTGGACCCTATAGAGGTCACAATTTTTAACCGATTTTGATGAAACTTATAATGCATGTTTGTAACCCAAAGATCTTGGTTCCTTTCGATATTTGCAGCTATCGGAATGTAATTTCCTGAATTATGGCCCCTGATTGTCCGAAAAATCACCCTTTTTAGCTTGTGGTGCCTCTGGAGGTCACAATTATTATCCGATTTAAAAAACCGTTTGATTATATCACCGTTACACTCTAATGAAGGTTGAGTCCGAATTTTGGGAAAATCGGACCAAAATTGCCATACAAAATGGCCGCCGTTTGTACGCGAATACTGTTAAAAAATGGTATATCAAGGTTGTGGACACTGTTGAGGTCACAAATTTAATTCGATTTTGATGAAACTTGAAATTCATGGTTATAACCCAAAGATCTTGGTTCCTTTCGATATTTGCGCATATCGGATCGTAACTTCCTGAATTATGGCCCCTGATTATACGCAAAATCGCCTCTTTTTAGCTTGTGGCCCCTCTGGAGGTCACCATTATTATCCGATTGAAAAAACGGTTGATTATATTACCGTTACACCGAAAGGAAGGTTTAGTTCGTATTTCGGGAAATCGGACCCAAATTGCCATACAAAATGGCCGCCGTTTGTACGCGTATACTGTTAAAAAATTGTATATCATGGTTGTGGACCCTGTAGAAGTCACAATGTTAATTCGATTTTGATGAAACTTGAAATGCATGGTTATAACCCAAAGATCTTGGTTCCTTTCGATATTTGCGCATATCGGATCGTAACTTCCTGAATTATGGCCCCTGATTGTCCGAAAAATCGCCTATCTTTTAGTTTTACAATGACAACATGATGAGAATGTATGCTTGGGAATTCTATTTTCAGAAGGTCAAACTGAAATCGTATGTTCTTCAGGGTAACTTGACTATTGTGTGAGTGAAATGGGGAGACTTAATAGCACATTAATTATAGTCAAACGTAATTAAGTTTGTTTTTTTATCATCTATGGATACCCCAGTCAGGTATTGTTCGATTCCACAACAAAAGGTGTGTGTGTGAGAGAAGGATAGAGAGAGAGAGACAGACAGAGAGAGAGAGAGAGAGAGGCGGGGGGGGGGAACGTCCAGTCCAAATAAAGTAGGTTATTTTGGGACAAACATATTGTTCAACTTTATTTCAGTAATTCGCTTGCACGTAGGAGTCGTTAGCAGTTGGAGGAAAGCGGGGGACTCGGGGGGGAGAACTCACGAGGTTGGACTGTTGACCATACTCCTTGTCACGCACTGGGACGGATGGTCTGGTAAGAACAGTGTCTAGTTGTTCAGATGGGACCCGTGATAGTAGGAATTCGAAATAAAAGTAGGTCTTAATGTCGCTGTCAAACAAAGACTTCCCTCATAACACATAACACAATCGGTTCAGAAAAGTAGGTAGTTAAACCCCATGTATTTTAATTAAACAACTGGTTACATTGTTACACTGCAACATTTCAACTTGATTCGACAAGCCGCTTTCATGCTACTAAAACATACGAATCAAACGCTGGTTGGCTATACTAAACTTCCTTTGAGAACAAACATTTTTATTCCTTAATGACGATTTTAATCCAGTCTGGCTACGTTTTGTATAAAATTACCATAATCCAGATTAGTTTCGTATAAATTTACTATGATCCAAGCTTAGTTGCGTATAAATGTATCATAATAATATCTCATTCGACAAACCTCGGCGATTCCGGTACCCTACATCTAACCTTGGCTGTATGCCGGTAAGTGATATGTAGCTACATCCATACAATTCTGATGCGGCTACCGGTTTACTTAATGGAAAAAAACTTGCCACTGTTGGAAAGAAGTTTTCAAAATTGTTTTTGTTGCAAAGCTGCCATTTGTTTAAAGAAAATCTTAAAAGAAGAACAAACAAACAATATACAGTTTCTTTTGATAAAACTGTATGGGTGCCGCCATCATGGGTGCCGCCATTTTTAATCCGGGAACCTGAATGTAGTTCCAATGGCGGAAGTCGCCATAGAGCCAAAATAAGATGTTGATTTAATTGCCGACTGAATAAAATCTGGCAATGTCTTAGTTTCATATAAATGCATCACAATAAAATCTGACAACGTCTTAGTTACGTATAAATGTATCTTCTTAAAGTCTAATACGGGTACGCTCAATGACAACGTATTATAATGAAGTCTGGTAATATCTTAGTTCCGTATACATGTGTCATAATACAGTTAAGGAACGTCTTAATTTCGCACAAATAAATGATAATGAATCCCAACAATGTCTGATTTTCGCACAGAATATAATAATGTCTTTGTTTCGTATAAATGTATCATAATAAAGTCCGACACGTTCTTAGTTTTACATAATTTACCACGATATCTTAGTTTCGTATAAATGTATCATAATAATATTTTCGAATAAATTTATCATAATAATAGTTTCGTATAAATGTAAAATGATATCTTAGTCTCGTATTACTGGACACAGATCACTAAATATTTCTACGCCGGTACCCGCAAATTGTAGGGCCAAATTATTTTTAGTCTTTCTCTCCCTTTCCCTTTCCCCCCTTTTGCAATGCGATTTTTGTTGACTCTTTGGTGTAGAGTCGAAGAAAAGGGTTTGAAAATACATCTTCTGCCAGGTTTTGGTGAATATTCATGATTTTGAAGCGGAAGGATACAAGAGTTGAACCTCATACATGCTTTTGGGCCAGAGTTGGCCACATGTTGCTCCATCTGTGGCAGAAAGCGTTCTACGTAACGAATATTTGGGAAAAAATTACAGCCGGTCTAAGAGACGAGAATTAACATTAGAGTCAATGGGGAAATAATTAGTGATATGTGGCCAAATGTATCATAATAATTGTTTCCTATAAATGTATAATGATATCTTAGTTTCTTATAAATGTATAATGATATCTTAGTTTCGTATACATCTCATAATAATACATGTAGTTTCGTATAAGTGTATAATGATATCTTAGTTTCGTATAAATATCATAATAATAGTTTCGTATAAATGTATAATGATATCTTAGTTTCGTATAAATGTATCATAATATTAATAATAGTTTCGTATAAATATAGCATAATAAAGTCTAGCAACGTATGATAATGAAGTCTGGCAATGTCGTGGCTTTATAACCCCCTCCTTGCGTGTTTACTGTATTATAAGCTGCCATTGTTTATGGTTTCAATATCCGCTCTATTCCATCAATCGTCCCTGATTGAAGTCAAGTGAGCGTCTGAAGAACTTGCCTTCTCTTTATAATCTTGATCTAAAACTAAAATGTCTCGTTCAAATGATCGAGTGGAAATTACCTGAAGCGTTCATTAGCATTTATTATTACACAACCCTCAGAAAATAAGATTTCCTATATCCGACGTTGACTAATGGTCAACAGTGACGCGATGATTATATATGGAGCCTGTTTGGGCGAGGAACAAAGCTTGACAATAAATCACACCGTGGGTGAACATCGATATCGATAAAATATCGATTCACAAATAAAGGTGTCGTCTGGCTCTAAGGAGAAAAACTAGTTACGTAATTGTTATTATATTATTATTAATATATTGTTCACTATAACGGGCGACTGGCCATGAAACTGTATATTAGATTGTATTGGCGCACTAAATTAATCACTGTTCGATCCCTGCATTGGCCGAGAAAGTTGATTGTTTTTTTCCGACGTGGTTTCCCCTTCTTGTCAGTGGTGCAGGACGGAGGGTGGGACGAAAAACCGAGGTCCTGTGTATACATTGGTGTGCACGTAAAAGATCTCTTGGCAGTTGGGATTCAATGTAAGAGTAATCAGGGGCCTATTTCACAAAATTTTAACTAAGATAAGATCTGAATTTTAGTTATTTGATTGGACAATATTAAGTTGATTTTAGTTCTTAACCAATCAAAATTGAAGTATCTACTAAAATTTGGATTTTATCTTTAGTTAAAATTTTGTGAAACAGGGCCCTGTGGTGCAGCTGCCCGGGCAAAATTGCCCGCATAGCACAGTGCATGACGTACGCCCGTCTTTATTTTCCCATCGGAGCAGAATAACATTTTATTTCATTTCAAATTAATCCCAGCCTTATCTGGTAAATGCAGAAGTCGACGATAAACATCAAAATTAAAAAGTGACTGTAATCGTGCATTTTGACCGGGAATGTTTTTTCAGGTTAGAGTTCTTGTCTTGGCCAACTTATAATAAGGAATTACCAACCGTTCAACGTTTGCAAAATGATTACGTCAGCGAACCAAATTGGTCAATCGATCATGTAAATAATGTAGTAATTGAAAACAAAGCACCATGCAACTTGCTCTCGACCTTTTGAGCGAATTATCTGCGGCATTCAAATTTCCACCGAAACAGTCCCTTTAAACTTTTAACCCAGTAGAACCATTACGTTTAAATAGAAAGTACTCCGTCAAACTTGACAGAATTTCCATTTTCTCATCACAGCAAATCCGGCAAAAGTGTATAACAGTTTTTGACACCGTAATAAGTCTTTCCCACACACATTCATCTTCCGCGCTATTTTTTAATTATGATTAAAAGTTGGCTTTATCTTCCTCTTGTCGTGAGGGTTGGGGATTCGAAGGGACCGTAATCATCCTTGACTTTGCTCAGCCGTGCATAAAAACACTTTTATCTTCCTCTTGTTGTTGGGGAATCACCGGTTGTACGTGGCAAGGAGTAAGATCGCCTGTCCAACCTCGTATGTTTCCTCCCATATGTTAGTCTCTAAATGACCTAGTTTGTATCGAGTGGACGGTAAACCCCGTTTCCTCTCTCTCTTGAGTTTGAAAGGTACAGCCATCATTCTCATAACATACTTTTTGACGTATGCTAACTCCCTTGGTCCAGAGAAATGGAACGTTAAACAGGCAATTTTCTATATTAGCCATATGAAGTCGAACAGATTGTTGAACTTGGGTCAGTACATTATGTATAGCATTTAGTGAAAGCAACAATGTTTTTATAATCCAAATATTGAGCGAAAAGGAAAAGTTCTACTAATGAGCACACAATATGATACATAGACACATGCGGCTCTGAAATACAATTGTTTAAATAAAACCCAATGGCAGTGCTTCAGGTGCGAGTACGTTTGATTAACAATTAAGCCTTTATATTTATACAAGGACGGATATAGAAATCATGGAAGTCAGTTCCACAAGATCTTAGTCAATACATATGTATCCATTGTTTAAGGTGGGGAGCCATATACATGCCGTCTTACAGTGCCTAAGAATCAAACAAGCTCATTAAAAACGGTTAGTTGGCACCTGGTGTTCCCGAAACAACCCAGCTAGTCCAATTGAACTCGAGGCGCGACGCTTAATACTGGGGTTGATAAAAAGATACCCATCCTGTTTGTCACCACGATTAGGGTGTGTTTTGATTAAAACACAGATTTATATTTTGTTTCGTTTTTTATACTTTCGATGGCCTACACTACGTGAGGATCCGAACAGTAATAGTGGGAGTTCACGTCAGGAGTCGTATGGATGAGACGAAAAACCAAGGTCCCGTGTACACATTGATGTGTATGCAAAAGAACGCTTCGATTAAGAGGAGGAGGCTGAAAGTCTATGCATTATGTTCCAATAATACGCTTGCTGCAAGGCTATACACGTCTTTTGTTCTTCGGATGGCGCAGAACAGTTGGATGTTAAACCACAATTAATTTCATGTAAGGTAGAAGAACAATAATTGTTCTGAATGATTGTGCTACATACCCCTCTTGTTGCTCTTTCAGGGTTCAGACAGATGCATTTCCAATCATTCTTCAATTATCAATTTCTGTACGAGTTATTGCTACTGACCAAGAATGTCGCCAGCACTGGTTCTGTGTTTCATCTGCCACAAGACGTCCCGTCATTCAGTTTCCTAATAAAATAAATGATATTGGGTTTAACTTCCTATTTGTCTGCAGTAAAATTTCAAGCTGCGCCACTTGACTATGTTGATACCTGAAATAGGATTGAAGGTCCTTTTACTGGACCAAGGAAGGCAGACATACACCATACAGTGTGCTATGAGGGAAATGTTTGACCAGACAGCGACGCGCGACCTACTCTTATATCGGATTCCAACAGCCAAGGGTTCTTATAGGTACATAGAAGGGGAGAAATGGGGTCTAACGTTTAGTTGACATAAATTAGGTTATTTCGGGACTAACATATGGTCTAATTTTATTTCAATAACTCGCTGTGCGTAGGGGTATATAACATTGGGAAGAAACCGGAGTACCCGGAGAAAACCCACGAGGCTGGAAAGGCGACGATACTCCTTGTCACGCACAAACGGGGAATCGAAACAACGCCAGCTGATTCAATGACAGACCTTATGATACAACGCACTCCCCCCCCCCGTTCCAATATTTAGGTATCGGCCAATACACGGGGGTCATGTACTTGCCAAGCCACGCGTCTTGCACCACGGACATGAAACCCTCAGATTAGTGAACCAACGCATTATTAACTGAGCCACAGCGGCTCCTAATTTCATACCTGAACACTTCATGTTATAAAATATGGCAGGTGGTTTTATCTATACGCACCAATAAACAAAAACAACATCACAATAACACTGACCTTAACCAATCGGAAATACAAGATCGATTTTAGGCCAAATAAAATTAAAATTCTTGTTTAAGGATACCTGACTAGTCGGAAAATGTTTTTCTTTTTCTTTAGATATAGAAATGGGGTTTAACGTCCTACGGTACTGCTACGACTGGGTTAACAAAGACTGACATACCCCAAGCAGTTTTGACCGGACAGGGGTGCTACTGTCATTTCAAATTTCAGCTGTCAAGGGGTCTTACTTTAGAGTCAGCGATTTAGGCTCAGTTTGGCCGATGTTTATTACAGAATTTAGCGGCCAATACAATAAATATGATATTATGGCCGTGTTGATTTATTTAAATCATTTAAACCTGAAAATTTGTAAAAACACAAAATGAACAGGTCGTCGGATATCAGGTGAACTAGTTATGTTTTGGCCTTATATACAAACATGGCTGGTGAGCCTAGAATCAATATGTCTGCCTTCCAAGGCTGTTTTCAACTGTATCGTAGTGTTTCCGCCCACAGTGGTATTTATATACAGTAATTAAGAGAACAATAAGAGTTTGCGAGTTCAACTTGCTTTAATAATTACTGAAGATGGCCATTTTATTGTCGGGTATTTACAAGGCTATAAAGCCGTGACCATTTCTCTCAGAAACCAATTAATACTGTATCTAGCGGATTTAACAAGAAATTGCTACCCACAAGGCGTGAAAGAAAATAGATGATTTCACTTCCTGGTACACAGTCATGGTATCTGGTTGTTATTCACCTTACTGTAGCGGCCACCGGATTGCCCCATCCCCTTGTACCCTAACATACGCTATAAGGGACATTTTCCAAGGACAGGGGTCGTTACATACGTTACCCCTATTCTCGTCGTCAAATACAAACCGCCAAGGACTCCATGACGTGCAAGTCAACGTATACGTTTTTGGACAACCAAAAGTTTTAAGTAAAGTCAATCTGAATAAAGATGTAACTTATGTAAAAAAAACTAAAAAAAAAAAAACAACCCCAAAACAAAATAAAACAAAAAAAAACAAAAATATAAAAATAAAAAACACGCTCGATTTCAAGATGGCTGTGATGTTGCCATGGTCGGCCCCTGGTTAATAATCCTTCAAAATGTCTAAAACTGTGTTTCTTGATTTTATATTAAAATATGAATTGAGAGAGTGAATGCATGAACAGCTTGATAAAGTATATTAAAAGCCTCTAGCAAGATGAGGTTATTATTAAAGAAATCATCTAAGTAACCCTAGAATATCAACTTTTAGTAACCACCGTCGAGGATAAACAGTCTTACACCAGCCATCAGGCATACAACATCGGATGACGTTTATTAATGATAAGAAGAAACCTACCCTAAAGCTCTCGGGGTCGTTTTAATTGCCGAACTCTTGACTAAAACCATTGCATAGCAACATATTGTATAAACATACTATCAGCTCAAAGCACTGATAGTATGTGCTATTATTCCAGATGAACATTCACAATTGCGAAGTTTGTATACCGAATGTAATCTTTTATTAACCGGTAGTGTTCACTTATTTTAGTTACTCAAACACCAACCTACGGCCAAACATTTTTTCGTGTTAATGTGCAATTATTTTTCTAAAACCAACCCAAGGCCAGAATTTTTTGTGTGTTAATATTCATTTATATTTCTAAAGAATCATCTTTTTAAGGCATCTGGTTGTAGATTAATTAGAAATTACTTGTTAAATGTAATTTTTTTTTTGGACGAAAATAAAAAAAATATGATGAAGAAGTTATAATCGTTAAACTATAATGCCAAAAATAAACTAATGGGAGATATAAAAGAAACCTACATTCTTCAAAATGCAGAATAATTTAATTGGATGGAAATCCAAACAGATAGATGAAAAACCACGGGATTTATAAAAATATAACTCGAACAAAAATCTCGAGTGCAAGCATGAATTGTTCGTTTTTCAATAAAATCGCATCGTTATACCGAGTTAAACGTTAATTAATACCACATCAATTCAAAACGCAGAAGTTTAATTTAGGTCAACATGCATGGGTGTGAGGTTTACTGCCTACCATTCTGCACCGACGAAGGTCAAAATATAGTACATAAAAAAAGAAACCATTGGGTTTATCGTCCTTTCCTTCTGAACCAACTTGGCTTATCCAGGCGGATATACATCTGACCAGTGTGTCATGAGCACCATTTTGTCCGGACAACAAGCGTGTTAACCATTACGTGTTTGTGTTTGACTCACACTTTAAGAATGTGAACCATTACGTGTTTGTATTTTACTGTCACTTTAAAAATGCGAACCATTCTGTATATGTGTGTGGCGGACACTTTAAGAATATGAGGGGGAGGGGGGATTGGCCGAATGGTTAGCGTGCGCGCGCTGTATCATAAAGCCTGTTATTCAGTCATCTGGCGTGGTTCCATATCCCCGATTTTACGTGGCAAGGAGTAGGGTCGCCTGTCCAACCTCGTGGATTTTATCCGGGTACTCCGGTTTCCTCCCACTGCTAAAGACCCCTACGCGCATACGAATTATTGAAATAAAATTAAACCATATGTTAGTCCCGAAATGACCTAGTTTGTGTCGAGTGGACGTTAAAACCACATTCGCTCTCTCTTTCTAAAGACCCCATACGCGCATGCTAATTATTGAAATAAAATTAAACATATGTTAGTCCCCAAAATGGCCTAGTTTGTGTCGAGTTGACGTTAAATCCCATTTATAGACCAGCAACTTTTTGTAATCAAATTTTAATGACGATAAAGGAAGTCCTTAGAACGATCCACTACTGTGATTAGAGCAAGACGGAAGACATCAGTAGCGGAACCATTCCTACATTTATATATGCATTGATCAATTTAAAAAAAACAAACCATGGACACGTTTATTAGCCCAATCGGAACAGGTGAATAGGACATTAAACCCCATTTTACTTCATAGTCACGTGAAGTACTAAATAGCCACACTAATAATACTCGGTACTATGATTGTAACGTTAAACTACTGTGCGTTTAACGTTACAATTGATACAGACTAAGGCTATTTACGCAAGTTCAAATAAGTCCAAACGCACAATTTACACAAGTTCAAATATGTTCTAACGCACAATTGTCAACACATATTACAGTTTGTATTTGAATAAGTAATTCTATCACAAATAGTGAAGACTGGACCACTAAAATAGTTACCGAACAGTTTTTCTTTGTGGTAATGTTTGCATAGCGATGTTTCATGTAATGACGTATTACGAAAGCCGCCATGACACCGACCAGTTGGAATTTCGCGCTGCGGTGAGGCATCAGCTTTATTTCAATGGGAATTGATTTATTATTTAAGCTATGTGTAGTACTGTTTTGTATCAGTTTATGTGTAAATTAACGAAGCTATAGGCCAGTAACCTTTTTGTAGTCATTTGACTAAAAAAACTTGCGCAAAGGAACTCTGTACGATAAGCCACTACTGCGACTGGAATAAGGCGCAAGACGTCAGTAGTGGAACCATATCTATAATAACACATAAAACCCCCATTTTATTTCATAGCCACGTGTAGTGCTAACTATTCGCGGCGCCAATAACACATATAAACCCCATTTCATTTCATAACCACGTGTAGTAGCCTACTATAAATATTCGCGCCATTAACACATATACATGTGGAAGGTATGTCATATTGGCGTTTACCAAGCCCCGGTTCACAGGGTCACATATTTATGAGACGCGGCAGACAGATTCCTACAAGATTACGACATATTAGCCACATTATTTCCCTGCAAGAAGACATTATTTCTCTCAGAGATATCATTACCTGTTCATGCGACAGACTTTAATTCTTACAAACGAGGAAATAGTCCGTCCTCCCATTTATAATACCCACTTCTGTTTGGAAGTTAAGTAGATTTATTTAGTCCTATTCACGAGATTGGAATTGTGCTAAGGGCTATTTCAAACAGGTTATTAATATTGGTAAAAAAAGAGAAGATTTTTCACGTGGTAATAGGTTGATGTTCTTATTAATATACACTATGTAAGATTAAGATAAAGAAACGATCGTTTTTGCTATAAAATCTCAAAAATAGAAATCCAAAATGAATATATTCAAAATTTCATCAAGTTATCACTGTTTGTAATTTTGACAAGTTGTGTATATTGGTTGTATATTGTCGTAATCACGGTACTGGTATATTCGATTATTAGCCCTTTTTTTCCCGTTTTAAATTAAGTTATTAAATGACCGAACCGGTCTAATCTAGTTAAATTTTCGAATATCCAATGCCATCGAGAGTTGATTATGGTCTTGTCATGTGAATAAATGTCTAATTAAAAATCTATATAACATTTCAGGCCTAAAAAAAGACCTACAATAGGTAGATGTACCATTTGAATAATTCATCCTTGATGCGTACAAAATGAAATAGAGTTAAACGTACGACGTTTAAAGTAAGGATTATAAAACGGCTATACACCATACAGTGTACTATGTGGATAATTTTGCCCGGGCAACGGCAGGTTCGTCTACTCTTCGCCGAATTCCCTCTGTCCAGGATGATTGTGTGTCCTCAATCAGGACATTGGACGTCGAGATTTCTGTCCCCTAGGGGAAATCCTGATAAAAAAACCAGAGTCACGTGCACATGATCGAACCTGGGAGCCTCACGCTAGGGGGCCATCGCCTTGCTCCGTGAGCCACTGCGGCCCTCCCATTATATAAACTGCTAGTAATAATGTATCTTTTTTTTTATCCGACTCACCATATTGACATCGAAGATAAAAAGGAATTTAAACGTTGTTTTGGTCCATTGTCATGTCTGGTACGAGGACATTTTTAATCCAGAATTATGTGCATCTTTAGTATAATAAAGTATTACGTTTTATTTGTGGAAAATAATCGGGCGTGTTGTCTGGTTTGACCACAGTTTAATCCAAATATTTATGTGCAACTTAGTATAAAATACGAATGTGAACTTTGAACTTTGACATTTGAATGTACACCCTAATAAAATAAGATTTACAGTATATTCTGAGACGAGATGTCACATAAAACAAGGAATTCATTAACAATGACATTTTGCAAGACATTTTTGTCTTTTAATTTTTTTGGAATATATCATTTGTTTTAAAACGTATAAGTAGTCAACGCTAAAACATACTGAAATGAGACATTTAACATTTAATAAAAATATATATATATATATATATCAACGGTAGATAATATCCCAGTTTCAATTTATTTAAATTAAAAAGTGGGCCAGTTACAATCTCGCTGTCTAAAACAAATTATAGGTATGTTATACCTTCTTCTAGTGGGGGCCACAGTGGTTCAGTGGGTAAAACGTTGGCTTGCTTACCTTAGTTTCTCGTGTTCGATCTCTACATTGGCCGAGTATGTTCTCGGGATTTTCCAGCGTGGTTTCTCAAGACCGGGGACCTGACAATAGACAACATATAGTCGTTCGAATGGGACGAAAACTTGAGATATTTTATGCACACTGACATTCAAGTTAAAGATCCTTTGGCAGTTGGAATTTGATAAAAAAAAAAGTAGGCAACTTTTCAGGTAAAATTTCCCTCATAGCACACTGTATGGCGTATGACCGTCTTCATTCGCCCAACCCACTGCTACGGCCAGTACGTACAAGTGGCTTATTGAAATACAAGTGCACCATTTTGGTCCCGAAATACCCCCCCCCCCCCCAAAAAAAAACATCCCTCCAACCCCATCTCTCGCTCTCGAATAGATTAAACAAAGGCGTCAGAACATCAGATGAGAGATTGATTTATCTACAAGATTGAGTTGTGCCCTTTAAGACTAACAGTTTTAAACATATTATGGGTTTGAGTGTCAGAAACTATTTCTACCGTCAGACGCGCTGACAAGATTGTCTATTTCTGCACACATTGGTTGTGGATTTGAGACGCAGATCAGCCTGATTAGCCTCCAACATCATCAGTTATGTTAAGTACAAGAATAGGTTGATGATAAATTTGTACAAGGTATGTTAAAGTTTGTATCTCCATGCACTCAAAGATAGTAGATCGCGTTACAGAGGCGTTTAGTATGTTGCTGTTAATTCACAATGAGCGAGTAACATGATAAAGTCTACAATCATAATAACTAAGTCACGATTTATAGTTCCTAGATTGGTACAAAAGATACGAACCATATCATTGCATTCAACAAACAACCAGCGATCTAACATCGATAAGGTCTATAGGTGTTGCGATGTGGAGGCGAACAATAAGATACCGCTGATAATTTGTTGAAAAACGTGATTTATACTCGTGGTTTATGGTGGAACAAAACCAAAAAGAATTTTCTGTTACAGATTCTCTGAAACAAATTTGGATTTTATGTTTTGTTAGGGGGATACCCGACTATCATAAAATTAACGAAACGTTATATATTCTATCATGACAGAAATTTATTAATAATTCAGGAATATTCTAACCCAGATTTCCACACAATAAAATAGTAATTTAAAGTGATAGAGGGAGAAACTAAGCGTAATTTAAAGTAGCTAAGTCCCTAACTCAATATCATATAAAGCGACGACATTGAAAACACGAATTATTGGTCAATTTTAATCAACATTGATCTTAAAGGGCCAATCCCGATAACTTTCTGAGGAATAAAACTGCTTAATTTTGTGTTAAAATCCCTTAAAACCCATTACCTAAGGCCGACCAACTAACACGATATTTGTGATACGCTTGTAAATAACTTAAATCTGACAGTCTTCATCTGGAAATGGAGACTGTTGTGTTATACCGTATCTGGATAAAACCAGACCTTTTTCTATAAAAATAATATGTAGGTGACATTTACCGTTTGTTATCAAGTACAGTATATGGGTCATTCACTGTATAGACCTCTCAAGAAATGTGAATCGATTATTAGGTCACCCAATGAAAAAATTGACCCAAAATCTTAAAAGGGTTACGTGTCCGATTAAGCAGTGTTGACGTTCACGTCCAAACGACTCAATATTTTGAGCTGAAATTTTGAGACAAGATAAATACTCCATGCCTTTATATTTTGGTCCATAAATTTCATAAACTCTCGGACTTTAATTTTTGAGACTCTGTTCTTATCGGGATTGTCCCTTTAAGAGAGTTTAACATCCACTCAACACAAACTAGGTCATTTTTGGATTAACAATAATTCAATAACTCGCTCTCTCTCTCTCTCTCTCTCTATCACAGTGCCATTCAAAGATTATCTCGAACTCCCTGTTTCCATCACCTGTAGTCTGCTCTCCTAACAATAATCGAACTATCTAATTTCTTTTGTAATATCTTTCTTTTCTTCCCTGTCCTTCTTAATTACCAATGTTTCTTGTGTTTGTGTACAGTGTCCAGCATATTTCATAATAATAACGCTGATAAATTGATGTTCATCTGGTGTGTTGAACACCTGATCCCAGGGTTTCGATCGATGTAATGAAAGCGTATGACAAGGACTTTAACTGCCTACTTTTACGGCACCACCTGGCTAATCAAGACGCCATGAAGTATTGAGAGAGGGGGGAGGGCACTAGTCCGCCGCTGTAAGAAATACTATAAATATCGGAATCAATAAATCTAACTCTAACCCAACCTTCGCCTTAATAATAGAAATCAGTGGAATAATGAACTATAACCCGCTCCCTAATAATAATATATATCGGTGGAATAATAACTATAACCCGCTCCCTAAAAATGATAGATATCGATGGACTTATGAGCCGGCGGACTAGAGAGCATTCCTCGCAGTATTGCGGTTTGAGAGAAGGTGTTGCCCGGACAGCATTTTCCCGATTAGTATCTCTTGAATTATACAAAATAAAATGAAGTGGGGTCTAGCGTCCTAATTTTCAGCCCCGACTGAGCTAAAGAAGACGGTCATAGTCATATAGTGTGCTATGGGGAAAATTTCATATTATATTCCAACTACCAAGGGTTCGTTTACGTACATGTAAATGTGTACACGGGACCTCGGTTTTTTCGTCCCATCCGAACGAATTTTCCTCCCTTTCCAGTCCCTCCGTCCTACACCACTGACAAAACGGAACGACGCCGGAAAGTCACATGCGCTTTCTCAGCCAGCAAGGTGATCGAACAGGAGACCCCCATGGTGCCAGAAGAAGGCGTCCTCTAAGATGGAAATTAGCCAACATAATATAGCACCTTGTAAAATCCCGTGAAATGTGTATTTGGGAATAAGTCCCGGGATAGCGTGCTACGCATTACTCCCCGAAACATCATGGCTTCCAGAGAGAGACAGAATATTATTGTCTACAATCAATGGTGCCATTGGACGTCATTAATGGACATTAGCCAAACCAAATCTGTGGAAACGTATAGTTATTAAGATGACCATCATGGTCGATTAAAGAATAGAAAACTCTATTTATGAAGAATTCGGTGAGTATTATGCATTCATGTACCATTCCGAGTATAGCCAGAACATACAGTGCATCACATGGGTCGCTAGCTTTAAGACTATCAGACAATACGTCTTAATCTAAGATTTACGTTACTGATAAATAAGCAGGAAGTCGGCATTGATACCACGACTGTACATCGATGATATCCTTATTGATGGACCGGGCTTTACCGATACACGTCTTTTGATGAAACAGTCACGAGTTTTAATCGTTGAGTGCTTTTGGTCATGTCAAATTAACGTAACATCTAACGTAGACAAAAGAAGGTCCGTGTCCGATTGATATCTACTCAGAAAACGCATTAAATGATCTTGCGAAACAGACGACTATATCTCTTAAAGCGTCTCATCAATGCAGATGAAATGCGTGTTCCTCGTTCTACTAATCCATTTCGCCTTTTTTAAATTTATTTATCACATCCATCAGAAGATTGCCAAACAACGTGATATGGCTCTTGTGTATAATAGTCAAGCTTTGTACATTTACTTGTTCGATTAGCCACCGTCTTGATGTGAAGAGCCGAAAAGAAAGCATGAATACGTACATGGCAATGAAGTGGCACTCGATCGTCGTCTAACCAACCTGTCGATCAATGGGAACAGCGGAATAATCACGTAGTGTGAGTTGCAATAAGACTGGGGTGAAAGAAATTTGAATTTGTGTTAGTTTAGACACAAGAAACCAAGTATGCTTCATTTGATGTCAATTAAGATTCCGCCGAAGATGGGCGAAAATAAAAAAAAATGGTTAACTGTCAGAAGAGGAAGGGACAGATGAAGTAAAGTTTTGGGTCATCAATTCAATCAATAGAGGTTTTTTTTATTATCAGCGACATCTTGTTTTTTATTTTCTACATTTGTAGGAGCTCCTGTTTTCCAGAACATTACAGATTCAGAGTTTTGAAGGCTTCCCAAGAGCGTGAGAGAAAGAGGGAGAGAGAGAGAGACAGACAGACAGATAGACAGAGGGGGGGTGGTGTTTAAACAGAGTGTTCGAGATAATCCTTGAATGACAATAATTCGCTTGCGTAGGGGTCTTTACCAGTGGGAGGAAACCGGAGGACCCGGGGAAAACCCAAGAGGTAGGAGAGGCGACCCAACCCTTTGTAACGTACAACCGAGGATTCGAAACCACGCCAGTTGACTCAACAGAGCGCCCATGCTAACCATTCGCCCCACCCCTCCGACATTGAGAGAGAGCTCTCCTCGATACAACCTAGGTACATTCGGGAAACATCACATTCCTGAAGCAATGGCCCGAGAAATCCCTCTCTGACCATTGCTGGAATAGCGTCTGTTTCTTGAACTTATGCGGGAGTGTGTCTATTCTTTCCGTTCAATGAAAGCTATCACTTAAGTACAGCAACATGACAGTCCTTCGTTTCATGTAGGTCTTCCCTAAAAATTTGGACAGTGATTTAAGGTAATAAAACGGTGAAAGTATGTTCGTTTCCAAACAGTATTGTTTACATTTCATTCGACTTGATAGCCTCATTTGTCACGCAATTAGTTTTACTGCAGTATTCTGCTATGCACGGGTTAATTAGGCATAATAAAATCGTGAGTCATGACGTATATGTTATGTAAACATATTTGGTCCAGTATTGGCAGCTCGTGATTGGTTGGTAGACGGACTACTGATCAATCAAAATTTAACACAACAATATCCACTCATAATAGCAGTGTGTAGTTGGATTACCTCTAATCAGACGCAACACTGCGCGGAGTATGGAGAAACATATGCTGCTACAATTTCATTTTAATTCGCCTGCTTATGGGGGTGTTAAGCGGTGGGAGGAAGTCCATGACGCAGCGCAAACGGTGGGAGGAAGTCCACGACGCAGAGAAAACTGTGGGAGGAAGTCCATGACGCAGTGAAAACCCAGGGGATAACAGAGGTGACCCTATTCCTTGAATCATGCCACTGTGGGACTCGACACCAGCTCACGTGGTGACCCAATGCCAGATCCACCGCGATAAGAAAGTAAAGGATTAATATGTAATCTCTTTCTACCTGTATAATGAGAATCGATAATTAACTGTTAAGGTAATGGCTTTCTACAACACCTGAAAGGTATGATTAATATCATGTTTTGCTTCAGGTGTTATAATGCAAGCTCGGACTCTATACAGTCATTTTCCCGATAGCGATACGATATTTAGTGATTAATGCACTATAGAGTTTCATAATATCTAAACTCTCTGTTTCAACTTATCCAGGGAGCAGCGATGATGCAGTGGATAGGACGCTGGCTCTGGCTAGCTAAACAGATGTTGTATTCGCCCCCGGTGTCGGCAAAGAAAGATCGTTGGATTTTCCAGTGTGGGTTGCCCTTTTCAGTAGTACAGGTGGACAGGTTGGAGCAAAAGCTCCAAGGACAGCGTCTTCTGTTCGAAACAGACGAAAAACAGGGGTGTACACATCGGTGTACACGTTTAAGCTCCCCTGGTTGTTGGAATTCGAAATAAGAGTAACCCGTAGAGCTCCGCTGTCCAGGCGTGTCACCCATTCATACCACCCTGCACCACACATTTCGGTGCAGAGATGTGAGAGATTAAACCCCATTTAATTTCATTTTACAAAAATACCTAGAGCACTTAAACAAATGAAATTCCCATCAAGATGTATATCTATGATAACTGATTTCAATGTCTACACCCCGATCCTTTGATGTTGGATGCGATTGATGTCAAACAAGTTACAAACATTTAAATGTGAGATTTCCTTTTGTGTTATCAATTGATTGAAAATTCATATTTTATGTATAATGTGAGAATATGACATTAAAATGATTGTCTGATATCTATGTCTGTGTCTGTGGGTATTAAACATACATAATAATACACAAACTAAAATTAAAGATATTATCAGTCATGTTGTTATTACATTTTATGGTATTTCTTTAATGAAAGTTGAGAAAAGGAATCATGCATGTCGGTTTTATTGCTGGAATGATGTATTTTTATGATAAACATCAAAATAAACGCCTCTGTAACGTGATATATTACCTCTGGGCGGAGAGAGAGAGAGAGAGAGAGAGAGAGAGAGATTTTATGGTAGTCACTCATCTTACATTAAAGGGGCAATATGCGAGAATAAATGAAGAGTTGACAGTTCTTGCTATAATAGTTAAAAACTAGATAATATAAAGGGAATGTGCTGCAAATGTCAGTCAAATTGCTCTACTCTGAAAAAAGATATTAGCTTTTGAATTTTAGGCTAGCCTCGATCATTAGGGACTAACACATGGTTCAATTTTAGTTCAATAATTCGCTTGTGCGGAAACGGGAGATCACTGAGAAAACCCACGACGTATGCCTGCCGACCCTAATCCTTGTCACGTACATCCCGGGAAGTCGAAACCACACCGGTTAACTCGATAACAGACCCGATGATACAACGCGCACGCTCTAACCATTCGACCATCTAATCACCCTGACACTAATATTTTTTGCAATATGAAATTACTGAATTTAATAAATAGCAGAAGCAGGGTTTCTCTTGCTGATTATCAAGGTTTTTGTGGGCAATTAATAAAATGCTACTTAAACAAGATGATAATAATATAAACCAAACAAAACCGATAGTGTTTCACAAGATGTTCGCCAATGTCAAACTCTAGAAAAATAGAAAAAAAAATAATGATAATATTAAGCTGAAGAAAACCAAGAGGTCGGCCGTTGTGAAACTCTAGAAATTATTACAGTGTATTGAATATCATAAAACCTGGAGATAACCATTATTTCCGTTTGCTGGAAAAATAGTCTGATCCATTCACGACTTTTATAGGAAATCAATGGCGATTCAATTAACTCAATTAAAATACAAAGAATGTCGAGCTACACGCCTACTATTAATTGCAGTTTTTTTTATTCACCTGCGTCGATCATTCGATGAACCAGCCAAATAGTCTGTGATTGTTCTTCAACCGGGTATATGCCATGCCGTTTACTATGGGGGACATTTTGCCCTGACAGCGGCGGCCAAGTCTTATCGAATTCAAACTATCAAGGGATCTTTAATGTGCACGTCAATGTGTACACGGGACCTTTGGTGTTCGTCCCATCCGAACGACTAGACAGCTGTTCGATATGAATGCTTTAGTTTATTTGGTTTTAAATGCTTTGTTGTTTATTATTTATTTTATATTACATCCAAAGGCCATTTCATATCGATTAACTCATTCTGATAAAAAAACAGATTCTATTTCCATTCGGTTTTTAATGTTCAAAATTTAGTTTTATTTGCCTTTACTACGCTAGGATCTGGAAGATCGAGTTGTTATATAAACTGCGTTCTGGATGGCATGTTCTAATATCTTTGTAAAAGATGACTTCCTACAACACCGGACGTCACATCACGCGACTTCAATCATTGGCTTGATGGCGCGTGCAGTGTTTACATAAGACGTTACTTTTTACCTACAAATACTTCAAACGTCGTTATGTATTTTTCTTATACATAAAAAAATGTTTTAGAATTTGATTTGTCAGTGGACAAAAGTTAATATTTGTGACTCATTAAGTCGCATCGATGTCATCCTTATCAGTGATTGTAGCGGCCTAGGGAATATTCACTGCTGATCAGTATGTACTGGTCTCCCGAAATCTGGAAAAAACCAGGTAACACTGTTGAATGTAGTTTTGAGTAAACAAAGGAAAACTGTTTTGTTAAGCTACTGAATATATAACCAATTTTATTTTGTCTTTTAGATGAAGATAATTAGAAGCCCTTTCGGCGAAGGAGAAAAAAACCTATTATTATATACATGTGTACTAAGTCCAAATATGGGTTTAACTCAAATTTCACCAAAATTTGACTTGCTAGGTTTTTCCAGATTACGGGAGCAGTGCCTTCCACACTGGGCTCCCTCAGTGGTTTGTTATAACTCTTACAGACGAAACGAGCCAGAAAAAAAAGATAAAAAATAAAAAAAGGAAAAAAAAAAGAAAGAAAAAAAAAGAGAAGACTTTTCTTAATGGAACCACGTCAAATAAAGCTACTGCATGACTATAGCCGATGGCCTAAAATTCAGTATTGTCTCACTTGGTTATTAACGACAAAAAATTAAACCTCCGCATACATTTAATACGTTAAAAAATAAGCATTTTAAATACTAAGTAAATAGGACTGAAAGCCTCAGGAAATCGAAATCTAAACCTTAGCCATTGTGGGATTTTTCTTAAGAAACTCTTAATAAGGTGATAAATATGTTTAGGATAAAAGCAAATCTCAAGAACAATACCGCTGCGGCTAAGACATTGTTAATCGTAAAGACTAGGAGCTGGTTGCCAAGGTTTTAGCTGACGATAAATAATACACCTTCCTTACTCCTCTTCAATCCCACGTACCATGAAAGTTCTATTAAATAATCGATCTCCTACTGACTTAAGTGTAAACTAGTTTATTTTTTTTTTCACTTTTGTTTTGTTTTTTTCTCTGAAACAATGCATATTAAAGACGAGTCGACCGTTTATTATCAAGAGGTGTTTATCTTGTAAAAACTAAATTAAAATTCCAGGAAAAAAAAAATAAATCCACAACAAGCTAGCATCGTCAATGTGAATTCATGAGGATGTTGAATGAACTGAAATGGGTTTACTGTACTAAACTTCTCCACCAGGGATTACACCATACAGTGTGCTGTGAGAGACATTTTGCCAGCGCAGTGGTCCTACCGTTAACTGTTATATTTAACGCGTACGCTAATGCTAATTCGTACCGTCCGAAAGACTAGACAGCTGTCTGCAACACTGAACATGTGGGCTGAGATAAGGGGCAGGCCTGACAATCCCGAGAGAATGAGAGAAAGAGAGAGAGTGAGAGAAGAGAGAGAGTACGGGACTTTAATACGGTTCAATTTGAGAAATGGGGAAACCCCATTAAGCTGTACAAGCGACCCTACCCCTAATCATGGACAAACGGGAAATCGAAACCACGCTACCTTACTCAATGATAGATCTAAAACACACGCGTTAAACCACTTGGAAATCCAATCCCCCTAAGGACCTGGACACCAAATCTGATGAGTAATGAAATAGGGCAGGTTAAACATATCCTAAAGCTGCATTTCCTTTAGTACGGATCCAGTCCGTCTTTGGCCCGGCCACGTTCCGGGAGCAGACATGACACACGACAGGTTGTGTATACTGATATGCGGTTTTACAAGCGGAAGGGCTCTCTTTTCAACATGGTACGTGTCTTAGAAAGGGGGAAACTTTGAATTACCGTACCGGACGCCGCAAATAAGGAAACACTCTAACTGGGTTTTTTTCCGTATCCGCAACCGGGCCGGAGCCGGACCGGATCCGTACTATAGGAAATGCAGCTTAAACCAAATTGTTGCATGCATGCTGGTGATGATACGACACCTTTAGCTACCATCTACGTTTCTTGTATTGGACACGCTATAACATCATTATTTAGGATATCTTCAAGTGTTAAAAACTATCAAAACAATGGTAAAATACAACTAACCAGTTGTAACAATCCCTGCTTGTAGACTATAATAGATAAGCATTCTCAGACTTAAGTTGAGAATTTGATCACTTTCAATCACTATCCATGAGAAATATCTTTGATGCAGAAACACAAAACATAGTTTCTTAATGATGTATTTGATACATTAAAACAACAAAAATATTATAACCGGCTATATTTTAGTTACAATAAGGTGAACAAGTTTGAGTAAATTCTCAACTTAAGTCTGAGATTGCTTTGTGAACTTGAGGCCTGGGCCCTGTTTCACGAAATTTTAACTTAAGATAAAATCCAATTTTAGTAGATACTTCAATTTTGATTGGCTAAGCACTAAAATCAATATAATATTATCCAATCAAATTACTAAAATTGGGATCTTATCTTAGTTAAAATTTCGTGAAATAGGCCCCTGATCAATTTGGTTTTTGGAAGGATTGATACCTTTTACACTTGTTATGCACGCTCGTATTGTGTTACCATTTACAGTAACTATGTTATATGTTTGCTACAAATCTGCTTTAATATGCATTATTTAATTTTATATAAATGAAAGATTCGTTTGAGAATTTTATTGACTGCAAACAAAATGTTAATACCGATTGATTGTAGCGACAGAGAACATCACTTAAGTTGATCGTTAACTTCAATATTAAGTGCAGGAGGACCGCACTACACGCAAAACAAAAATCTACAAGATAAAACCTTCGGGCAAGACAGAAAATAGACATTGAACAAAATAAACAAATATCAGATTAAGTGAATGGACCCGGGAGCCAGTCGTAAGCGTCCACTGCGCTGTACAGCCCCGGGCCTGTTATGATACAGGTTTCGATAAAAATAATAATAGAACAAAAAATTAAAAAATGATTTACAAATCAGAAATATCGTAACCTCTTCGCCTTAGTTGATGCTTAACGTCTGCTTCTACGACAGTCGTATCGCAGAACACATTCGTTAGTTATTGGGGCGGGGTGGGGCGAGGCAGACAGGCAACTTATCAGAGAAAAACGAAAAACGGAGGTAATGTTTACTCACTGACGCCATTGTGTTGATGTCATGCGCTTCATCACCAGTGTGTAATACTTCTGTTATAATTAAATAAGACGATGAATGGGATGTTGACTGATTATTTCACGGTTGTATATTTAAATAAGTGAAGCAAGACTTCTTAAACTGTATACTATTTCACAGTTATATTACCCATTGCTTGATTTATGGGGTTTTAAAATAGATCTTAATGTAATTAACGCACTAAAACACATACTTATAATATGGTTAAATTTCCTAAACACGTGTACATTCATTGGTAAATGACTTTAGGTAACTGGTTTCAGATTGTTTTTGACATTATTGAGTATTCTATTACACCCTTTTAACATTAATGTGCCCAAAACAATCATAGCAAAGTTCCTTTTTAGATTCCACTGTGGATACCGAGAATAGTTAGTGAGTGAAGCAATATTATGACCGTGTTGCTTGAACACTATAATATAGACTAATTCGATTTTAAAATAGCAATTTTTAACAACCAAAGTGAATGTCTGACGTCAGCAATTCGTAATTTATATTCGCAATAACGATATTTTCATTTTCGTTTAAAGTAGCAAAGTCTCCAACTCATCACCATCAAAGGTCTTCGACATTGAAAACACGAATTGATGTTGTGATCTTACCGGAATAGATCGACTTCTGATATCCGATATTTAAGACAAAATAAGCATTTTACCATTTGTACATGGGGTTCTCCTGGGTCCTCCCACTGCCAAAGAACCCTACGCGCAAGCGCATTATTGAAAGAAAATTGAACCGTATGTTAGTCCCGAAATGACCTAGTTTGCGTCGAGTGGACGTTAAACCCTAAGCGATGTAGCTCTTTTAACCAATCATCCTTCCAGATAAGTAGAAGCTAATACTTTCCAGGTTTGTGCATGTTCTTTAATAAGGTTAGAACTTCAACACATTGGCACTTCAGTAGGTGTTAACTCTAGGATTGTATTTCTGAATAAAGGGGGTTGGTTGCCACGTGCGCGCTGCATCATAAGGTCTGTCATCGAGTACACTGGCGTGGTATCGATTTCTCGGTTGTATACACGTGACAAGGAGCGGCGTCGCCGGTCCAGCCTAGTGGGTTTCTTCCGGTCCTCCTGTTTCCTCCCACTGCTAAAGACCACTACGCGCAAGCGAATTATTCGAAAGAAAATTAAATTTCAACCATGTGTTGGTTTCGAAATGACCTAGTTGATGTAAGAGTGCACGTTAACCCCCAATACTCCCACCTTAATAAAATGGCCTGTCTACCCTGTAGGAGCAGAACAACAGGAAGTTACAGTTCATTTCATTTCATGTTATAGTGTTTTACTCCGACTAGGTAAATGAAGATGGATATTCCTTAATGATTTTGGGGGGTTGGGGTGGCCTAGTGGTCTAGAGTGCCGCGCTTCGACCTCTAGCTGGCCGGTCACCTCTCGCTTGCGGCTGTGGTTTCGAGCCCTGGTGTGAGCGTATGTGGCATGGAGATAGGGCGCCTTCTCAACCTCGTTGGTTTCCTCCGGGCACTCCGGTTTCCTCCCACTGCTAAACACCCCTACGCGCAAGCGAATTATTGAAATAAAATTAAACCATATGTTAGTCCCGAAATGACCTAGTTTGTGTTGAGTGGACGTTAAACCCCATTTCTCTCTCTCTCTCTTAATGATTTTAGGCCTACTCATTATTGCGTTTTTTTTATTACCATTACCAGCATGGAGTTTTCTACAAAGCCAGACAGGGCGATGCATAGGCATTTTAGTGGATGTGAACTGGTTGTAAAAACATACATTGTGCGAGATTAGATACAGACCTGGCAGTTAAAACTAGATACAGAGTAAATGTAAAGGAAATTTATGGAAAATTTCAGTCAAATTCATCCACCCTGATTGAATTGTGGGCCCAGTCTCGACCACCATAAGGTCGGTACGATAAAAAACATAATCTCCATTATCCAGTTTTTTTATTTAATCAGCAGTAGCTGACCGGGTTGCAATCCAGTAAATATCACAGACTTGCAATGCCATCGAGAGATGATTATGGCCTGGATAAGTAAATGAATATCTAATAAGTAATTTACATGTAGATAACATTTCCGGCTTAGAGAAATATCTTCAATAGTCAGATTCAGGCGCGGATCCGGGGGGGGGGGGGCTGGCTTTGTTTCTGTTGTAGTTCACATATTTGCTCTTTAATAGATGATATAAACATGATTTAGGCATTGACTCCGCCTAAGCAATCATATTACCCTTTGCTCCAATGTGTGCCCCCCCCCCCCTCGACAAGATCCTGGATCCGGGCCTGAGATTTAGCTCCTGCATACTGTAATGTATTTAAACCTGTCACTCATTAGACTGGTCTAATAACATAACGCTATGATAGCCAGTCAAGGAGGATGGAGGCGACACACTTGGCTAATCATAATTAAAACCAGTAAAAGATAAACTTTATAATTGAAAAACTTGAAATGGGATTGAAAAGGGTTTAACGTATTACTGTCTCGACCACCAACATTATAGTCAATAATAACGTGGCATCTATTTATCGTCCCATCTGAAGGATTAAAAAAAACATTACTTGTCAGCCTCAAACACCTCTACCTCTCTAACCGGGTAGTCCACGGGATGTATAGCATGGACAGCCTGGCAAAAATAAATAAATCCAAGTACGAACAATCCAAACCATTAAACAAAAACGTTATAGGCAAAATAATGTTTTCAGCAAATGGACTAAGAAATCCACCTACATACGACATATCGACAAATTTTTGTGTCCTGTCTTGTAATGCGGTTCCTCACATCCTTTATACTTACAAAGACTAAATTAACGTTCTCAGTTTTATTAAATGGAAGTATAATAAATACCTAACAGAATTCTCAAACAGATCTTAATGTCTTGAAATGCTAAAATCGTTGATTTAAAACATAAAATGTCGGTCAACTAACTTAATTTTCAAGTTGAACAGTGAAACAGGGATAAAATTTTTAGGTTAAATTTGGCTGACATATTCGTAGACCGAAACGTCCTAGATTGAAATGTTCACTGGCCGTAACGTCCGGTGGCCGAAACGTCCACACACCCAAACTCCGTCTCATCTCTGATTTAACAGGTATTATGTAAGAGCTAGATTTGCTTAATGCAGGTGCTTCTTTTGGCTTTAAAAGTTAATTGGATATTAATTAACTTACCAACACCAGAAATGATTCCGATTTGAAGTAGCTTAAAACGATTCGGACATCGAATGATTTAATTAGTGTGGTTGTTACGATCACTGAAAACATCTTGCCAAAACTACAACCATTGAAAACCTCTCTCAAAATAATTGATTAGAATGCAAATTTCAACATATTTTCTTTTCATTATTTTTTTTTAAATTATTATAGCGAAAACGGTCAACTCTTTATCTAAATCTAATATTATGCGCCTTTAAGAATTCGAGTTACGACTGGCGAGAAATACATTATTATATATAACAATTAATGCTAATTCGCTGCTATAAGATATTCATTGACGCTAGTCAGTAGAGATTCGCTTCCTACATGATATGATTCAATCATGGCCGTCAGGCATGTGTAAAGGAATTAGGGTGGAAGATGGCCAGAGGAGGGTCTGGTGCGTGTTTATCTCGAGACATTTTAATGGTTAATATTGATACTGTGTCCCACACGATTTACTACCGGGTTTAACGTCCACTCGACCCAAATAAGGGCAGATTACTTTCACGGGGGTTGAATGGCCGAATGGTTAGCGTGCGCGTGCTACATCATACGGTTTGCTATTGAGTCAGCTAGCGTGGTTTCGAATCCCCGGTTGTACGTGGTAAGGTGTAGGGTCGCCTGTCCAACCATATGATTTAACGAAATAAAATTAAACCATATGTTAGTCCCGAAATGACCTAGTTTGTGTCGAGTAGATGTTCCATTTCTCTCTCTCCCCCCTCTCTCTCTCTCTCTCTCTCTCACGCATTTATGTTGGACATTCAATGGCAGAAGGTATTCTTTTTTTTTATAGATTCTATATTGCTCAGCGATATGTAAGTTAAACGTGATGGCGAGTGACATGTCAGGCTGTCAATAAAGGTCACGAGAGTGGTGATAAGTTCCAAGAGGGGGCGACATATATATCTATCGAGAGAGGGAGTTGGGCGTCCAACTAGGACATTCGGGAGTTCTACAGCATATGACTAAATCCATTTAAACCTTGGCCATCCGATGGTAATGTCATGTGAACAAATGTTTCATTATACAACATTTGATTCCAGAAGAAAGACCTGCAAAGAGCAGATTTATCTCTTACAAAATGTTTCTTAAATCAGATCAAGGGATATTAAGGATATTCGCCTTGCATTCGGCGCTGCTATGTCATTACTATATATTTATTTTTGAGTTTAATATTTCTGATACAAAATAACGACACTATTACTTTGAAGGCCCAGGAAATTTCATAATTTCTTTCGGAGATTAATGGGGGAATTCCCGAGTGGTTACAAATTACCGCTCGACAGCCGGAATAGAGTTCGGATGTTATCTATCAACAGTGTTTAATTTGCTATGATGCCAATTATCTTTAGACGTCATTTCTATGGAGTTTGCTATTTTATATCAAAGGAATGTAAACGATAAGTTATAATTATACCATAGGCTTAGAAAGGCCACTGATAACCCTGTAGTGTCTTAGAGACCCCAATTATTGAAATCAGCATGTGTTCCCTTAATGAAATGAAATGAGGGATTAACGACTGTCCGCTTAATGCACCAAACACTGCATACAGATTGCTAGGCATGCTGTGTAGTTATTTATAGGTTTGAATACGTTAGAAATTGGACAGTATTGTTTTATATTAAGAAATGAGGGTTTATTAAATGCCCCCTTAATGCACCAAACACTGAAAAGCATTGCCAGGCATGTCGTGTTGTAAATTTATAGGTTTATATATGTTAGAAATTGGACAGTCTATATTCAGTCATTGATTTATATCATGACTAAGCTACGGGAATAATGGTTAAGCTATGTGAATAATACGCACAGAGCTATACATATGTATGATTTGAATGGAAAGCTTCCTTAATCTTGGCAACGCTTTATTGATTACAGATTTACTACTAACTAAAAACTAAATCCATATAAATGTAATCCATTTACTTGTCGCTTATAAATATATACATATATATATGTGTGGTGATTTACCAAGATGATGCCATTATTACAAGGTGTGTGTGTGTGTATGTGTGAGAGAGGGAGAGAGCGAGAGAGATATGGGGTTTAACGTCCACTCTACACAAACTAGTTCATTTCGGGACTATTATGGTTTAATTTTATTTCAACAATTCGCTTGGGGTCCTTAGTCGGAAGAGGAAACCGAAGGACCCATAGAAAACCCACGAGGTTGGACAGGCGATCTGCTACTTGTCACGTACAACCGCGATTCGAAACCACGCTAGTTGACTCAATAAGAGGCTTTATGATACAGTTCGCACGTGCTAACCATTCGGCCATCCAACCCAGTTTATTACACGGTACGACCACCGTACTCTCCTTTACATACATCGGTTGGTGTTGGTTCCCGTGAGACTGGTCTGATAATGAGGTCGGATTTGAGGGCACTCCGTTCATTCGGTACCAATCACGGGGAGGCGGTATTCACGGTTATATTACAAACCTTGTAAATGCATTAACACCTCCAGATGGACGGTGGTATCCACGGATATATTTATAATATAATTTATATTGACTGTTGGTCGTGTATCATCCACAACCAAGCTACCTACATATCTCGAATAACACATCGTCTAATAGTCCGTTCAGACGCTTAAAGTTGAACTGGTTTAAAAACCTTGGTGATCGTTAAACCAGTTTTACTTTGATTCGACACAACTTGGAGGTTTCGTTAAAAAATAAGAAATGAAGCTGTGATTTACCAGAATGATACTATAGGTTTATCTCATCAAGTTCTAACCACAAGCAGAGCTTTTTTTAGGCCTTTTCTTGCCTTTTATTGACAGCTTACTACTCCCTCTCTCTCTTTCTCTCACACTCTCTCTCTCTCTCCTGTATGTAGAAGGTCATGTATTTAATATCACGTGACGAACTGACAGATGACGAGGCTAAGACCCCGTTGATTTCCCCATTACCTCACACCGTTTATTTAATCTATCAGCTTGATGACTTAGACTGGCAGATGTTGTGGGTCGGGTCACATCCAAGACAATGATACATTAGATTAAGTTAATATTATCTTCTATAATCAACGTCAGGTCTATACGGTTAGAAAGTAATCGGCTTTCGTATCTATAAGATAAATGATATGAAATCAGGTCGAACGTCTTATAGTTAACACCATCTGGGCAACTGAAGCCGGCCATATTCCACCATAGAACGCTATGATGGCCAATCAACCCGGGCAGTGGCGCCGCGACCGAGTCTTATATTATATTGCCAACTGTCAAGGGACACTGTCTTTGCCATAGACTCTCCACCCTACACCACTCGAAACAAACTAAGTCATTTCGGGACTGACATATGGTTCAATTCTGTTTCAATAATTCGCTTGCGCGTAAGGGTCTTTAGCAGTGGGAGGAAACCGGTTGGATCAATAACGGGTCTTATGGTACAGTGCACACGTGCTAACCATTCGGCCACCCAACTCCCCTTTTGGTACCATCATCATTTGGAGACATAAAAAGTGTCTGAATATAAAATGCTCGATCCAGGTATTAGTCGAACATGTTTCTCGTGATTTTACAGCGTGGTTTTGCGGTTAAAGTGGGGCTTGACGGAGGACGTGGAAAGGTTGGTGCATGCACGTCCATTGTCATTACCCAGTCGGTGCTGAAAAGTAGTACGTTAAACCCATTCATCTCATGCCCATGTGAACTTAAAAGACCCCCTGAAAGTGGAAGAGTGGACACACACACACACACAAAACCTGCCTCCATTAACTCCGTTGGTACAGACGTTAACCCCCATTCCGTTCCAGTCGTTTTCTGTACAACATCTTCCTTGATTACCTCCAAGAGAGAGAGAGAGAGAGAGAAATGGGGTTTAACGTCCACTTGACACAAACTAGGTCATTTCGAGACTAACATATTTATTTTTTATTTCAATAATTCGCTTGCGTGTAGGGGCCTTTAGCAGTGGGAGGAAACCGGAGTTCCCGGAGAAAACCTACGAGGTTGGACAGGCGACCCTACTCCTTGCCACGTACAACTGGGGATTCGAAACCACGTCTGTTGACTCAGTGGCAGTCCGTATGATACAGCATGCGCACGCTAACCATTCGCCCCCCCCCCCATACCGCCACGAAGAAATCCAACGAACAGAAATGAAATGAGGTTTAACGTCCTACTGTTTTTGCTACAACGGGGTGGATTAAGACGGCGCCATGCACAATAATGAAATACAGTGTCATGGAAATGGTGTTCGACGTCCTACTGTTCCGTTACTGGGCCAATGAAGATGGTTACATGCAAAAGAAATGAAATAGTTATTGACACCCTACCGTCTGTTCCAGCTGGGCTAATAAAGACGATCCTATGCAAAGGAAGAAAAGAAAGGAGAATGGAAATCAGTTTTTTCTACTTATTTTCAGATTTCCATTAGACTAAAGCTCTAGGTGGTAAATCAATCGATATTATCGTATTGTATTTTAACAACACTTATATAACTATTAAACGCCCGACCATTAAATACGCTCCATACACAGATTTTATTTTACTTCGAGTCTTGAATACTACTGTGTGCTAGTTAGAATACTTACGACTTTGTTAATGTTGGCGAATCTATTCACAATCACATAGACCAAACCAGTAGGGCCGTAACTGAAGAGCAGCGAAGGGGCGGGAAGTGTTCTTGGGGTCGTTGTAAAACTGACGGACAATTTATTGTTTTTATGGTCGACAATTTTGACACAGGGTGGGTTGGGGGGACGAAAAACTGGTATATGAATGATTTATGAGTGGGGTTATACGGCTTACTTTTTTGCACCAACCGGGCACACACTCATTTTTCTTGGCATGTCGATGTTTACATGGACAAGGGGATTGAGGGGGAGGCTTTAGGGATGGCGACGTTACAGCTTTCTTTCCTTTCGATTTTCAGTTACCACACGGTCTTTAAGCTTTGTGATGTAGTATCAGAGGATATGATAATAAAAAAAAACGGTTGTCATTACATTTCGATCATAATGGGGATCATGCTGGATTGAAAGTTCCAGAATTGATTTCTGTCAAATCCAAACATAGTGACAATCGAGTGACAATAGAGATTTGGGGCTAAAACGCATGCGCCGACTGCACGAACCATGACAAATGAGACATCTTCGTTGTGGTTAATTACGTCACGATTCTACCCACAACTAATTCCGTTGGAGAGCGACAGAATTGTGACAAGAACAACATCATAATAAAACCAGTTGTGGTTACAGCTCGTCCATTAAAACAGTGCAGGGACAACATCATAAGTCTACAATTATCTTATAAACCGGGACTGCAAATGATTGTCCTGGCAGCTTCCAGGACATTAACACAGTATCACAACAGTAACACTGTATTACAACATATTTGTTCAGACATTAACACAGTATCACACATGTGTTCTCGTTCTTAACTCCGATTGCAGGTGCGGATGATAGGATAAGACGCCTATCTTAGATTAACTAAGGACAATTGCCACTTCGGGATTACCTCGAATCAATCACACATTAATCCACGACAATAACAAAATGATTATCCGACACTAACGTCATATAAAGTTAAATAAAATGTTACTGATCACTGAGAGAGAGAGAGAGGGAGAGAGAGCACAACTAGGTCATTTCCGGACCAACCTATGCTACGGTTATATTTCAATAATGCGCTTGCAGTGGAAGGAATTAGCCTGAGATCCTTGTTGTTGAGCCAATGCGACCGTTACAAGTGACATACGACAATCGTGTCTTCGCTATTGCTGCCCCCAACTGTGGATCGAACTCCGCTCCGTTTTCTATTTGCAACGCCCCCCCACCGCGCCCCCTATCGACTCTTTCAAAACCATCCTTTAACACGTCTTTACCGACAACACCACAGAATGATCCACCTACACTGTTATTGTATAATGGGGAGGAAGAGGGAGAGAGAAATAGGGTTAAACGTCCACTCGACACAAAGTAGGTCATTTCGGGACTAGCATATGGTTCAATTTTATTTCAATAATTCGCTTGCGCGTAGGGGTATTTAACAGTGGGAGGAAACCCGAGTACCCGGAGAAAACCCACGAGGTTGGACAGGCGACCCCACTCCTTGCCAACCCTAAGCCAACCCTAACCCTAACGATAGATATCGGTGGACTAATAGACCCGCGGACAAGTGAACCAGTTCTTTGTCGTCAGATGAAATGTTTTTGTACTACCCATTAAGATTGTTTTTTTTATGATGTACTGTGTATAATAATAAGTAAATATTATTAAAAATATTGTTTATAGCATACATATAAAAAAATTATTTTTCTTTTCATTTAAAAACCCAGACTTTACTCTGTTTACAAATAATTAGTTAAATTTGATTTTTCTAGACGTAGAAAATAAAATCGATTTTATCTCGAATTCTTACATGAATCCCTTTGAAAAAATTAATGTTATTTTCGATACAGGATGACAACCTGCAGAGTTTGACTCGGGGAATAGGTTTTCTTTACCAAGGCTCCATTTTCCGTATGAAATCGAAGCTGGGGGAAAGGGGAGGGGTAGGTGTACGAATGGTTACGCGTGCGCGTTGCATCATAAGGTCTGTCATTGGGTCAAGTGGCGTGGTTTAGATTCTCCGCTTGTACGTGACAAGGAATGGGGTCGCCTTCCAACCTTGGGGGTTTTCTCCGGTTTCCTCCCCCTGCTTAAAACCCCTTATGAAATAAAATTGACCAGTATATTAGTCCCGAAATGGCCTAGTTTGTGTTGTGTGGACGTTAAACCCTCTTTCTTTACTAATCACTCAATAAATCGATATCAATTGTTTGGAAGCGGACGTTAAATAAAGTTATATAAATTCATACTCCCGAAAAAGGAGTCATAATAGGTTCACAACGATACACACCCGAAATATGGTCACAATAGGGTTTACTACCAAACGGATTTTAATTCCAAAAATTGTCATTAATGAGAACCCGAAGCTATTTCAAACACACACACACCTGAAGAGGGTCACAATAGGGTTCGCCACCAAACGGATTTTAATTCCAAATAATGTCATTAATGAGAATAACACGGGACGGTCTGTGACTATTTTCTATTCTAGCCGGAAATGTCGACCGTCAAAATAATTGATTTGTAATCAGGTTTTAATTGTGGGTCTTGGTCTCCGTGTATTAGAAACAGCAACCAGTCTCGATCCATATTAAACATGGCCGACGACGTGTCTGTGATTAGCCGGAAGCAACATTGTCATCATGGCTCTAATTAATGTTTTGTCTCTCGTGATTGAGGGGTAACTTGAAGTAGACAACTTGTATTTATTTCGTATGACGATATGGAACATAGATGGTTATATAGTCGGCTGTCTATCAATCAAACAGAGGGTAAATTAAAATCCTTTAAAGTTCAGACAAAGGTCGAGGACCCTTTTAAAACCCACACCCTCCTTCAATTCCCTATTTTGTAGCACATGTATAATTGAAAAGTGAAATCTGATCTTTGGCATGAAATATTATTCCGCTATTAAAGGATGTCCTGAAATGCGGTTAGTTCATCGGAGTGCCGGGTTTACCCTTTGGCGCGGCAGATTGGGGGGGGGGGGGTAACGTCCACTCGACACAAACTATGTCATTTCCCCCCACCCTTTGGCATAATAATAATTTACCTTTAAAGTGCCTGTAATCCATATTTTCGTTGTGCCATGGCATCTTCCCGACGTCATTGGAGTGGTAATAGCAGAAAAGTAGGACGTTAAAGGACATTTAATTTCTATTCACCTGGGGCCGGTTGCTCAAAACTAAGTTATTTTAACGATCCGTTAAACTAACGGATCGTTATCTTTCACGTGTCGTTTGTTAACGGTCCGTTAAATTTCTGTTGCTGGAAAGTCAATTTCATTATCCGTTAAAGCTAACGAGGCTTCCAGCAACAACTTTTCTCTCCGTTAAAGTTAACGATCCGTTTACTCCATGTTAACGGATCGTTAAAAGTTAACAGAGCTTTGAGCAACCAGCCCCTGAACTAAAAGTTGCGTTTGGTAACAGCCGACGACAAAGTCAACATCCGCAACATATGGCGGGAAACTGATAAAAGACGTCCTGTCCTCAAGATAATAATTCATGGACATTATCCAGTTGATAAATATATCACGCTAGTTTATCAAGATATTATAACTAGTTATTATTGTCATATCCTTTCATCTAGTTGTCCGGCTAATTAACCCCACAATAATTAGTTTGTCAATATCCCACCTTATATATGAGGTAGAAATAGGAAACGCCCATGGTCCAGTATTCAGACGGATATGTTGCTAAAGACAAAGATGATCCAACAGCGAAATTTAACACCTATTCTTTTGAAATGGCATTAAATATAAGATATTTGTGTATGTTTTACCTTTTTTATGCCATATACAAAAAAGAGAGAGGTCCCAATCTTTATAAAATCAGCCTTCACAATGGCGAAGGTGTAGAAATAGTTTTGAGGCCCGCTGTGGCTCAGTGAGTGAGTAAGGCATTGGGTTACTAACAAGTTCAACCCATGTGTTGGCCATGGGATAAGGTTGGGACGAGAAACTGTAGAGAACCTGTGGACACGTTAGGGTTCATGTAAAATAGCTCGAACAGGCGAACCTTCCCCGTATCACGTACAACCGGGGAATCGAAACCACGCCAGTTGAATCAATAACAGAATTTCTGATACAAGGCACACGCGCTAACCATTCGATCCCCCGCGCATAAAGAGGAACACTTGACATTAAAATACGAAATAACAGTAGACCGCAACGCTGCTTTCCGAACAAAACTTCCCTGCATAACGATAACGATATGATGCTAAACCTCATTATACATTTCACACATGCAATAAAGGTAACTACAATCTCGAGACGGAAGGGTTTAGACCACTGAGCACGAGACATTAAAATAGAGAGCCTTGAAGTGCACATCAATCTGTAGTATTAAGGTCGTATGTTTATTGTGGGCGGGATGCTTATTAAAGTATAAAAGTGTAGCTTGGAGGTAATTCTTTAACAAGATCGGTAATCGACTGTGATGACATGCGCAAAATGATCAAGAACTGGGGAGAAGGTTATTAACTCACATGCAGTCTTTTATTTAACAGCAAAAAACGACATTAGATTTTTTAAACATGCTTCTGGCTATAAAATGGCCGATGAAAAGGTCATTGGGACGAAAAATATTAATAAAATGTCGTTTGAATAAAACGATGGCGGGGTTATGGTATTAACAGATCAAAGGATGACCCGATGCCTCGAGGCGTTAAATTGATGAATAGTTATAACACACTAAAGAGAACTGTAAATGGAAATGACTATATTAATGTAATGTTCCGTGTTTTTCTTTAATATGGAAATTGATTTCTAGCCAGCCATGTATATAGCTTAAAGAACTAATGATTAAAGTTTACGTTTCTGGTTCATAAAATCCATTTAAAAACGCCTTTCTCATTAGTCCAGTAGGAACCGAACAGTAGGGCGATAGGCTCATTTTCATGTTCATTTAAAACGTCCCACATCCAGCTGATGTCTCATTTTAGTGATAAAGAGAGAGAAAGGGGGTTTAACGTCCACTGGACACACACTAGGTCATTTCGGGGGACTAACATATGGTTTAATTTATTTTATTTCAATAATTCGCTTACGCGGAGGAGTCCTTAGCAGTGGGAGGAAACCAGAGGACCCGGCGAAAACTCACGAAGTATGCTAGGCGACCCTACTCCTTGTCACGTACAACCGAGGATGGTTTTAGTGTTGTGCCTAATTTTCGCTAAAATGGGAACAATATGTCAACCATCTTGTCCTGTTTTTGTTTTCAATCCCAAGTGGGAGCCACGGTGGTTCAATGAGTAAGTCGCTGGTTTATTAACCAGGATCCCTAGGGTTCTCTGTATTTTCCGATGTGGATTCCCCTTATCAGTTGAGGAGCCTCGGTGGCTAAGTGAGTAAGGCGCTGGCTAAGTCAGCAAGATGCTGATTTCCTCTTGTTAGTGGTGCACGTGATAAGCAGAAAAACACCCTTGACAATTGGGAATCGAAATAAGAGGACGCAGTAGTGCTACTGCCCTGCACAGATATGTATTCATAGAACGCACGGCCGTCTTTATTATCCCAGGCAGAGAAGAACATAAGGACGTTAAACCCTATTTCGTTTTCTATCCATCCCCGAATCAAGTTAGTGCAGGGATGTTGAATTAGTCTCCATCCGCACTTCCTGACATTAAAAACCATTTCATTTCCCTCCGGAGCATATCTCATAAAGAATTTTACTTATTAAAATGTTCAAAGATCTAATCATTTTTATGTTGTCATAGTAACGATTTTTTTTACTAAAGTTTATTTAGTATAAAAGATGCCGTTGACCAAGTCTTCTAGTTCATATGTTTTCTTTTATATTAAAAAGAAAAAAAAATGTCTTTAATTTGCTTTCCAGATTCGGTTGTACTGTGGATCTGAGAGAGAGAGAGGAAGGGAGGGAGAGAGAGAGAGAGGGAGAGAGAGAGAGTCGATGGGTTTAACGTCATAGCGACACAAACCAGGTCATTTCGGGTCTAATAAATGGATAAATTGTCGATATAATTCGCTATCGCGTTGAATGTCTTTAGCAGTGGGAGCATCCGGAGAAAATCCACGAGGACCACTCGACACAAATTATATCATCTCGGGACTAATATCACGTAAAAACGATCAGAGTCATATCGAACCAAGGCCCTTCTGAAATGGCCTTCCGGACAAATACATGTCCATCTCACCTTAATTTGCCCGAAAAGTTGAAGTTAGTTGTACTGGTAATCATTGTTCGTGTTAAACATCATTTTGAAGTTGTAATTAAACCCACTCGTTGTTCTGTTCGTGTCAAACATTCTCGTCCCAAAGTCTGTTTCGTGTTTTATGCGAAAAGACAAAAATGTAACTTAGATCGTTCTTCCCTTGGATTCTTCAATTGGTAGTAGTACTTTCGCTTATAGCACAGTGAATGGTTTATGTCTGTCTTCATTAGCAAAGTAATTTTTAATATTAAAAACAAAAGCAAATCTCATTCTGCAGAATATATAAGCATGTGATGATGTCAGATGAAATCAAAGAAACATAATCATTATATAATCGGATTATTGTGTTGTTCGTTGTACATTTATTTTACGTTATTTAAGACAAGAGTCGTAGGTGGTATTTTTCACCCATTAAGTTATATCTGTCAGAAAACGCACACCATAAAACAGAACAATGCCCTGAATCAATCAATTTATCTTAAAAAACGGAAACTACATCTGCTTTATATAAATTGGCCAACGTAAGAAAATGAAAAGAACTGGAGTTCAATGTCCTACTGTTCTGCAACAGCTAATGAAGACAGGCACTATGTCAAACAGTGTCGTGCTCACCTCACCATATAGATAAATGTTCACGATCAACACCGGACACTTTGCTAGCCATACAAAGAAGCTAGTTTTGTTTTTTGAACAACCAAAACGATCTCTATTCATAAACACTGAGATTACGCGGTGATCTTTATTCGTAAACACCGTGATTACGAGGTGACCTTTATTCGTAAACAATGCGATTACGAGGTAATCTTTATTCGTAAACTGTGATTAAGAGGTGATCTTTATTCGTAAACACTGTGATTACGAGGTGGGTTTTATGTCGTAAACACCGTAATTACGAGTTAATATTTATTAGTAAACTGGGGTTACGAATTACGCTATCCTCAAACCTACCATGTATTGGTAATAACCTTGGGTTATAAACATTAGCGAGGGCGTCTAACTCAGTTTTCCAAAGGTCCATTTCAGTTCAATCAAGAGCAACAGCTTGCTGAGTTAACAATACATTAATTCTATTAATTTCAATACATTGTTTACACATCGGCGAATGCATCTATGGCATCTAGTCATTTTTATAACGACTATAATCATATGCAACCGTCCATATTTATTAATTACTTTATAAGTTACTTTAATGGAGCAATTTGACCTTAAGAATCGTTGCCGGTTGATATAACAAAACTTCCAACCTGCTTTCAATTGATAAAATGATACTGCAATTAAATTAAATACTGTCTAGGCAATATTGTTCATACATCTATAAGTTGTACAGATTTTAAAATGCTTGTTTCCTATATCATTCTGTGTCCATTACACGGCATGTTTACTTTTTATGCGTCTAGTCGTTCGTGCACGTAAAATAATTTCCCCAGAACACTGCATGATGCCCACTTCTCCTTTAGCCCAGTCATAGCAAAACAGTAGGACGTTGAACTCCAATGCATTAAATATCTTGATTTAGCTTTACGTTTTAACAAGGACATCTGTGTAGTTGTTCGGATGGGACAGACAGACGAGAACCCGTGTATACATTGGCGTAGTAGGCCATAGTATAGCTGCTTTCATAGCACACTGTATTGAGTATGCCCGTCTTCATTAGCCTAGCAGGAGCAGAGCAGTAGGAGGTTAAAGCCCATTTCATTTCATTTCATTTACGTAATAATAAATGACAAACCAGGGAATAGTTTAGACTCGTGTTTTTGTCTTTAAATTGACGATGGTGATATATACCAATAAGGTTCGGTTTCTTCTATCATTTCTAGTATGGCAAATATCCCCAACACGACACTATCTAATTATTTCTATACAGTAAAAGATAATGACACTGCTCTTTCGATTGCCTCTTTTTATACCTTATAATGGCTAAAGGATAAAGTTGCCTCAAATTAAAAAGCAATCTTCTTCGTGAAAGATTAGATGTTGATAATGCACTGGAGATGTAAACGTGGAGATAGAATCCTGTCTTCCAGTAGCATTGCGTCTAAACCTGTAAGTCTGTAATAAGATCTGGATGCATGGTCAGCAACAGAGAGAGAGAGAGAGAGAGAGAGAGAGAAAGAGATGGGGTTTAACGTCCACTCGACACAAAGTAGGTCATTTTGGGACTAACATATGGTTTCAATTTATTTCAATAATTCGCTTGCGCGTAGGGGTCTTTAGCAGTGTGAGGAAACCGTAGTGCCCGGAGGAAACCCACGAGGTTGAGAAGGCACCCCTATCTCCATGCCACATACGCTCACACCAGATCTCGAAACCACAGCCGCAAGCCAGAGGTGACCGGCCAGCTAGAGGTCGAAGCGCGGCACTCGAGACCACTAGGCCATCCCACCCCCCAGCAACAGAGAGAGAAATAAAGAGAGAGAGCGAGAAGAGAGAGAGAGAGAGAGCTGGGGCAGACAGAGAGAAATCGTAGAAGGATGATATTGCCAGACTTGGGAGTACGGTGTTTATTCATGTACGCAAGAGATTATATAGATTATAGATTGGACTATAACATTTCATTACAAACTTGAGAAACCATTGACATTTACAAAACATGCTGCATGTAATAATGAGTGTGTGTGTGTGTGTGAGGGAGAGAGATAGAGAGAGGGAGAAAGAGAGGGTGATGGGGGGGGGGGGGGTTAAAGCCTGGTGGATAGGGAATCGAAACCACGTCACTCAAGGGTGACTTACGTTATATAAAAGGTCTTCTCTGGGTTTTCGGGATTCACAAGCAAATAAATGAAATAAAAGTCATAGCTTATGGTAGTCCTGAAATGACCCAGTTTCTGTTGTGTGGGTATTAGACTCCATCATCGGACCTGGACCCTGTTTCTCGAAATCTTAACTGAAGATAAAATCCAAATTTTAGTAGATACGTCAATCTTGATTGGCGAAGCACTAAAATCAATCTAATATTATCCAATCAAATTACTAAAATTTGAATTTTATCTTAGTTAAATTTCGTGAAACAGGCCCCAGCCTTCCATAGATATGCCCTGCTGACTATAGTGTGTGTCATGTTTAGTTTTAATGCCCATATTTAGAATAACAAGAATATTGATCTTGTTAGAAAATTAGCTTTTTCTAGGAATCTATTGACCGATGTAGACGCGGGATCAAGGAAGAATAACAGCCCTGTTTCTGTTGCGCACTATTCAACTAATAGACAAACAAGCTATCCTAACATGGCATTATTATAAAAACAACCTTTCCTAATATGGTGATATTTCATAAACAATCTTTCCTAATATGGGGTTATATTATAAACAACCTTTCCTAATATGGCGTTACATTATAAACAACCTTTCCTAATGTGGTGTTACATTATAAAAAAAACAACCCTTTCCTAATATGGCGTTATATTATAAACAACCTTTACTAATATGGTGTTAGAAACAACCTTTCCTAATGTGGTGTTACATCATAAACAACCTTTCCTAATATGGTGTTACATCATAAACAGCTTTTCCTAATATGGTGTTACATTGTAAACAACCTGTCATAATATGAGTTTGTATTAACAACAAGACCACGGACTGGTGTTTAATAATCCGCTTCCACACGGTGATATCGCAGACAACTGTGTAAAAACTAAACAAAAACTTAATTATCGTGTCGTTTCGGTCTTTCCTGTGGGACGAACTACTGGGGAGGAAATGTCGCCAAAAACAAACATACTTAATCGACTAACAAACTACGGTAAATTAATCTCTCGATGCGTCATTTAGCGCAATATCAATCAGTTGCAAACTACATTATCAATATAATTGAATTTCGCTATAGTACGCGGGGGGGGGGGATAGCTGTATCATACGGCCTCCCATTTTTTTTTATTTTTTTTTTTTTTTAAACAATATTTTATTCAGAAATTGAAAGGGATTGAGCAACAGGCATAGCCTATATGACCTCTCTCCTAAATAAACAAATAATATGGATAAAAAAAAAAGTAATTGAGTAAACAACAAAACAATAAAATGAATACTTAGTCAACAACATTTCATATATACATATTTACACATTGGCTACGCAGTTGTTCGTGTTCGCATTTTGGTCGAAATAGATCTTAAAACCTTCTACTCATGTCAACAAACATGTGGACCCTTTCAAAAATTATTAACGAAATATCACTGCTGCTTACACCGTATAACAGATTATGTGTATTGATAAAATTCGATGGTAAAAGATTTATAGATATTTTTCGTGCATCAAAATGTAAGGAGCAATGTAAAAGAAAATGATCAGTATCTTCGAAGGAATGACCGCAATCACACTCGGGGCTGTCCGAAATATGCCTTAAAAATTTATGCCCATTTAGGTCACTGCATGAGAGACGAAGACGACTATGTAATATTTGTTTTTTACGTTTGCCAAAGTTGAAATAAGGGGGTATATTTTTATCTTTATCAGTTATTTTGGTTTTAAAATTATTTATTGAGGGCGAATTTTTAATACTTATATCAAGGTTATTCCATTATTTTATGGTAGAAGGTATAAAGGATTTAGAGAATAAAGTTGTTCGACATAAGTAATCAGTTAAAATATTGCAATTACGAAGATTATAAGGAATATTGGAAAATTGAATTAAATTGTGGAGGTATGGGGGAGTTAAATGATTAATAATTTTGTACATTAAGATGAGTTTGTGACGCCTTCGCCTCTCTTGCAGAGTGATAAATCCTGTTTCTTCATATAATAACCTATGGCTGGTACCCTTTACAGCCCCGCATATAGTTCTGAGTGCATCTAGTTGCAAGTGTTCTAATTTGTTTTTTAGTTCTACGGCCTCCCATCGAGTCAACTGGCGTGGTTTCGAATCCCTGTACGTGGCAAGGAGTAGCTTCGCCTATCCAGCCTCGCGGGTTTTCTCCGGGGACTCCGGGTTCCTGTCACCGCTAAAGACACCTACGCGCAAGCGAATTATTGAAATAAAATTAAACCATATGTTAGTCCCGAAATGACCTAGTTTGTGTCGAGTGGACGTTACCCCCCTCTCTCTCCCTCTATCTCTCTCTCTATAGTACGAATATGTCAATAATGATTCAATTCTGCTCAGTTTATGGAATAATAATTCGTGTTTTCAATGTCAATGATTCCGGACTTACCTACTGTAAAACAGTGGTATGGATTTTAAATGACGGAAAGGTGTCCAGAACGAGACACAATTACTTTAAAAGGACTTACAGGTACAACTATAAACAAAGCTACCAAATGGATTTAAACAGGGACCTAACGTTATTTATATTAAAACCATAAATAAAGTAAACCTCTATAAATGTCTTTCTGTTATCTTTCGTGTTGGTGGCTCATTAAACATTTTGATATTTCATCACTTCAAATAATACATCATATCCTTTGTATACATAACGGTATTTAGATAAGGAAAAACTTACATTATATAACTCATAAATAGATCTAAGAGACAAACACAAGGTAATGCGTTATTGTTATCGTTCGTTGTACTAATAGTTCATCCCAGGAGCTGCCTCTCGGAATAGCCTGGTTAATGATAACAGCCTGATCTCTACCAGGCACCGAGTTCACAAAGCATTTTCAGATTCCAAGTTAAGAATATACTCAACTTTCAATCACTGTTTATGAGAAATATCATTGCTCCAGAATCACAGAACTTTGCACATAGTTTCTTATTGATTTATTTGATACATTAAAACAACAAAAATGTTATAAAGCATTATATTTTAGTTACAATAAGGCGAACAATTTTGTGTAAATTCTTAACTTAAATCTGAGAACGGTCAGTGAACTCGGGGCCATGTATTATATAACTTTGGCGTTTTCAAAATGCTTTATGCAAATTGCTTGAGTTATTAGTCTGGTTTGGTGACAAAACAAAATGAAATGGGGTTTAATGTTCTACTCCCCTGCTTCGACTTGGCTAATGAAGACGGATATTCGCCACACAGTGTGCTATGAGGGAAATTTTGCTTGGGTAGCGTCACGATGGCTTACTCTTATCTCGAATTCCAACTGCCAAGGGATCTTTCACGTGCACGCCATTGTATACACGGGAACTCGGTTTTTTCATCCCTCCATCCTGCACCGGTTAGTGAACAAAAAGTAGCACCTTCCTCAAGTTAAAGCTGTTAAGTAAATACCGCCAAAACTGTCTGATTTGGGAGTTTGTAGGTGATAAAAACGTCTTCTTATTTGCCATAACGTCGTCGTTATTATCACAGTCTGGGCAGACAAGCAGCTAGTTAAACCAATTCATTATGCCAGGGACGGATCCACATCTTAGCTCGTTCGTTCGTTTCTGGAGTTTAACGTCCACCTCCCGCGGGGTGATATCGTAGACAGCTCAGATCGTCTTCATTATCATACTCTGAGCAGACAGGCAATAAGTTACACCCTTTTATTTTGTCAGGGGCGGATCCAAAGGGGACTTTGTTCCTCTCAGCGACATAAAAAAAATATAAAACATCACTTGTTTATAAGAAATGTGTTATGGTAGTGTATTTTTTCCTTGATCATCAGAAGGTGGGATGGGGTTGGCATTCAAAACGGGAGATAATGATATAGACAGGTGTGATATCACTAGTAATGCTTTGCATCAATGAAATTGAAACAAAAGGTGATCCTATTAATTCATAACAAATATTGAAAGGATGTTTGATTACTGTATTTAAAAAGCTCAGTGTGTATGAATGCCTACGTAATTTGGAAACGATGATGGCATTATGTATTGTCAACTGTCAAATGTCCTAAACAGGAACCTGTCAAACCACCTCCTCCAAAACTAACTGGATCCGCCCCTATTTGCCATATTATTTCAGAGAATAACATCCATGTTGTGAACGAGAGGTCCGTCAGATATTCGAATGGTTCTTCAAATCTTTTATCCTTAATACTGGAAACTTATAATAATTATCTACATACACCTACAGGACCGCATATGTACAGAATTCAATTTGATGACCTTCCATTTTAATAATAAATTACTATCTGAAATATTTTAGATTTAAATTCTAACATAGAACTACAATAACCAGCACGGTTATAATGTTTCTGCTCTGGCATAGTTGGTACATACCAGTAGAACATTATATATATATCCCTATTAATTTCATGGTTTCTACTTACTGTAGGCCTGTTATTTTCTAACGCCGCCACGTTGGCTCATTAGTATCTACAAATTACATGTTTAAGAAACTAGGATAATTTTTATAATTAAAACTGATGTTTCATGAAGAAGGTTCATTTAGAGCGTGATTAATGCCACTAAAATCACCCGATGTCTTGGTCTTTTTCAGGAGATAATTAGCTTTTTATAAACAGTCTTACTGAATTACTATGTTTTATCACTAGCGAAACGGTTATAACCCCTTTTCGTCTTTCAAATGTACTAAAACTATCATGTGTACTAGCCAAACGAATACCGCATTTCATTGTTATTTTCTTATATTGTATTCACATTTTATATTCTTATATTTTATTCACATTCAATATTCTTATTTTTTATGCACATTCCATATTCTTATATCTTATTCACATTCATAATGGCGCTAGTACGAAACCAGGCGATTGGCACACAAATTCAATTTGCACTACGGGCACAGAAGCATAAATTGTGTCTTCTTGTTGCCCTGAATAAGCCGAACTCAACTCCAGATTATTTTTTGAAAGCTTAGTCTGTGGACTGTTCAGCTCTATTTTTTTTTATAAAAATGACCAAGAGCCTGGTGTGTTTTGAGCAGCTCACATATTGAGTTTACCACCTATGCATTTAACCGTCCGTGAACCATACTATTCTGTCCACTTCATAATGCATTAAGTTCTGACCACCCATCTAATAATTTAACCATAATTTAATAGTAGTCATTTATAATCCTAGTCTGATAAGCAACTACATTCAAATCTAATTTAATTCGCGTTATAATTCCATTTTGAATTCTACTATTCGCGACAGACAAGAAGATAAACAAACTACCACGACCACTCCAATTGATGACACTGAAGATTAGACCCGTATTTCTCTTGGATAAACAGGATAGAAAATGCCATATTCATGACAATGCTACATATATTTGTTCATATCTTGGGGTGTACAAGGCCACATTGAATATCCATGCTTGTTTCAACCGAAGCTATGGGATAACAATCGATTAGTAGAATGTAATCGGAAGTGTGGGATGAAACGACATACAGCCTTGGGCTAGAACTAATGTTAGATAATAAGAACCTATTAAATAACAGACAGGTTTCATTGACAGAGTTGGTTATTTGGACGACCAGATTCGCATGTTGCGGGGCTCCTTCACTGTGGCAACAACAAGCAAATCACGTAAAGGTCGAAAGCTTGTTCAGGACGTCTACAATTGTGTGTAGTCAATAGATGACCGTGTTTTGTAGTATTGTTAAAACGTATGTATGCCACAAAGATGCCACAAGAGCTTTTGGAAACAAAAAATTCAATTCAGAGCAAGAGGTGAAGGATTTAAGTTGTATTATTGCAACATAACTGTTCAAGATTTCATATGAAGCATAATCGTGTACTTTAATATAAAATAGAGGTCGGGGTTTATTCATGTCGTGAGCCTTTTCTTGTTGGGGGTTGCGATGGCCTAGTGGACTAGAGTGCCGCGCTTCAACCTCTAGCTGGCCGGTCACCTCTGGCTTGCGGCTGTGGTTTCGAGCCCTGGTGTGAGCGTATGTGGCATGGAGATAGGGGCGCCTTCTCAACCTCGTGGGTTTCCTCCGGGTACTCCGGTTTCCTCCCACTGCTAAAGACCCCTACGCGCAAGCGAATTATTGAAATGAAATTAAAAGCCATATGTTAGTCCCGAAATGACCTAGTTTGTGTTGAGTGGACGTTAAACCCCATTTCTCTCTCTCTCTCTCTCTCTTTCTTGTTCACTCTTTTGGCGGAGAGAAAAGGCGGGTTTAACGCCCATTCGAAGTTATGACATATGGTTCAATTTCACTTCAGTGGACAGGTGTTCCTACTTCTTGCTACATGGAAGAGGCGAATCGTATGATAGACCTTATGCTCTAGCGCATACGCCAAACTCTCGTACTTCTCCAGTAAAACGTATTTGGTCATTGTTTAAAATATTGATAATATGATGCTTTCAAATTTCAGGAAATGTGATGGTGAACCTTCGGTCTCGTTATATGAAGCTCTATAAAACAACTAGTAAAAGTCCAACAAAAACAATTAGTAAAAGTCCACGAAAAACAACTAATAAAAGTTCAACAAAACCAAACACAACTTGTAAAAGTACAAAGAATCAACTAGTAACATTCCAATAAAAACAATCATCTAATTAAGTTAGGTGTTCTTCAAGGTAGTGACATCGTTCTGATGGCTTACCACTATAATGTCTCATCACGTTTTATATAATTTGATTAAAATAGATCCTATTTCGTTTCGTTTTTATAGTTCGACATTTGAGAACGCTCGATCGGAGACGGTCCTACACATATGACGTCATAAACAAAAACAACAATTTGTAATAAACGAAAACAACAATTATATCGTGTGCTTTAGTCAAACATTGCTCACTAATAAACGGTAATTGTATTCCAGTTCAATTACTATACGGGTTTAACAGTAATTTATCTATCCCAGGCTTCGATCAACGTGTTGCTCATTCTTTATTTCCAGAAAGCGACGGGTGCTAGTCAACCATAATATTGGAAACAACGATGTACAGCCGAGCCACGTTGAATAGACCCAGAAAATATTGGAAAATTAATTGACCATTATTTTATAACGGAAAATTATACAGGAGCTGATAAAGATTGGAATTTACGTACACGTACATGATAAAACACAACAAAAATCAAGAGAGACCGTTAATAACCGTTACAAATGTTATTTTTAACCCAAGGCCGAGTCAATTATTAATGGCGTATTCACTCTTATAATTAATGGAAAATCTATTGTCCAGTACATCAAAAACAATGCATTATATTGTTCTGAATTAAAACATGCTGCCACGAACAAATGGCATATACGGGGTTTAAAGCCCTACTGCTCTGCTCTGACTGAACTAATGACGGCGGGCATACGCCTTACAGTGTGCTATGAGGGAAATCGTGCACGTAAAAGATGCCTGGAATTCGATATAAGAGTATGCTGTCCTGACAAAATATCCCTCATAGCCAAATCGTTGCAGACTGGCAGGAAGCTAAACCTATTTTCTATTCATTTTAATTGAGAATTGGAGCCATAGACTAACCTCGTGGGTTTTCTCCGGGTCCTCCGGTCCCCCACTGCTAAAGCTAAAGACCGCTATGCCCAAGCGAGTTATTGGAATAAAATTAAACCATATGTTAGTCCCGCAATTACCTAGTTTGTGTCGAGTGGACGTTAAACCACCCCCTCTCTCTCCCTCTCTCTCTAGCCATAGGTATACCCAGACCAAAACAGGAAGTATTGTCTCTTTTTACGATTATGCGCGATATAGACTATCTGTCCATAACGGCCATTACATTGATTATTCCCCAGATTCTGCCAATCAGTAGAATACAAATTTCCCCGTTTAGGAACTTGATTGACACACAAATTACAGGTGGGACCGTATATAACCAATCTGTGATTCGATGTCATGAATTTCAATCGGTAATTTTTGTCATGCTACATTTATCTTGGTAGTATACATCAGTTTATCGAACTAATGATGTCATGCTAAAATGGCGCCTAATTGTTACTTCGTTTTCCCTTTAATGTCCTCCTGGGAATAAGAATACAAACTGATACTTTGAAAAGCGAAATCAGATCCGCTGGTGTATTTTTCTTTTTATTAATTCTTCGATTTCAATATCGCGAGGATGAAGATAGCTACTGCTGCCACTACTATCTAGCGAGAGAGAGAGAGAGAGAAATGGGGTTTAGCGCGCACGCTTATCATTCGCCCCCCCCCCTACTATCTTGCGACACCGTGTTTAAAGCCACTTTAATCGACATTAAACAGAGCTATTTTTCCTCTTGCTAGTTTCTTTAGGCCTGAAATATTATTTAAATTATTATTTAGACACTAATTAACGTAACAACTCTCGATGCCATCGCTAGCGTGCGATATTTAATGGATAATTTTAGGATAATCGAGACTTTGCTTATTATCGTACTAACGGTAGTAATGACGTTCGATGTATCGTTAATATTTATGTTCAAAGTGAAGCAGTTTAACCAAAATTTTTTTCAGCAGTTTCTGTCCTCATTATCTATTTTTAACTATTAGAGCGCGAACTACCAGTCCTTTATCTATTCTCACCCGATGCCCCTTTAACTAAGATTATCGCTATAAACTCAACCTGATTCTCAAATTTCTATACAAAGTACAGAACGCTAATATCGCCCGACTTGGGAGTACGGTGTTTATTCACGCACGTACAAGATTAGATAGATTGAACTATAACATATTCCACTGCTAATTTCAATACAAACTTGAGAAATCACTGACATTTACAAAACATGCCGCAGGCAATTAACGGAATTGGAAGTTTTAGTGTTCCGCAAAAACACATTCAAGAAATATGTACAATTTTAAGATGAATTTCTTTGCTATGGCAGACTCAATACATCAACCCGCAAATTCCGGATGTGACGTGTCGATAGGAACTTTGTCGTAGTGGTGAAGTTGTAGTTGGATCATGTAACAAAGTTATTTTAGCTTTAGGTCCTTTTTCGGGAAGTTTAGACTAATAGTACCCTGATTCGTTTCAGATTACTGCGTTGCTTTGTTCAATCTCCATGCCAACCACGAAGGGGTTCTCCGATTACCTCGGTGTCCTGCAACGGGAAATAAACTCCTGCCTGTTACATCACCGTTGCAGTCAACAGTCTCCGCCCACATGCCCCATTCACACGTAACCAAATGAAAACAAATACATTCTATAATAAAACCCATTAGAAAATAATTTTATGCATTAACTAACGGTTTAGTCATGAACCGGAAGTAACATAATTCCGGAAGTGGAAGTGGTAGTCCATCGTCGCCAGGCCTATGTTCTTCTCCGGTCTGAGATAGCCCGTAACATTAAATTTCAGCCCTAATATAACGCCAACTCTGAACAGACAGACAGGCAGACAAACAAACGACAGTAACACATACTTGTAAAGATCTCCCCTAGGATGTTTAATATTTAATTCAGTAAGAAATCCTTAGAACTGTTTGTTTTGTCTGAGTCAGACTCGATTGTTTATTCAATTTACATATTTTTAATATTATTCAAACACCACCTTTTAACACATGTATTAGTTAAACACCATATTGATATTGGTTAATACATGTTTTGGGGGGTTGGATGACTGAAGAGTTAGCACGAGCGCGCTGTATCATAGGGTCTGACATTGAGTCAACTGGTGCGGTTTCGATTCGCCGGTTGTACGTGGCAAGGAGTAGGGTCGCCTGTCCAGCCTCGTGGGTTTATCCACTTCTAATGCGAATTATTGAAATAAATTGAATCATGTGTTGGTCCCGAGATGGTCTGGTTTGTGTCGCTGGACATTAAACCCCATTTCTTTCGATTCGCCGGTTGTAATGGACAAGAAGGAGAGTCCCTTGGCCAACCTAGTCGGTTTTCACGAGGTCCTGTGATTTCCTCCCACCGATAAGGACCCCTATGCACAAGCGCAATATTGAAATAAAATTGAACCATGTGTAAGTCCCGAAATGACCTAGTTTGTGTCGAGTGGACGTTAACCCCATCCCTCTCTCTCCCTCTCTTTAATACATATTTGTTAAATTAAAGAATTTCGTTTATTGAGGTGTCCACGGGTTGTTTTTAATGCACCGTTTTAGGGCGAATCGTAAAACAGTGGGACATTGCAACGTCCTGTTTGATTAACAGGAATCTACGATATAAAGTCACGGTTCGAGTAATCGGAATAATTAAAGAGAGAAATAAAGGAAACTAAGCTCACTCTGATATTATGTTTATTACTAATATTGTGACATTTTGTCCGGTCGTCTTCATTACCACAGTTAAATTCCATTTAATTTTATTTTTATGAAGGACCACCTCAGCAGCACTATCGGTCCCCGCAAAACAGTGTATTGGGGTACATAAAACCTACCCACCCATTCCAAGGAATAACAATATCAATGATTGTTAAGATCAACTATTTATTTTATGATACATTCAAATAAATCCTAACAAACGTAGATTAGTAGCCACGGGTTGATGGGTGCGTGAGTGGGTGGGGGCGAAACTTATTCGCGGGTGGGTACTTGAGTTGGTGGGGCGAGACGTATCATCGGATGGATGCTTGAGTCGGTAGCGCGAGGCCTATAGCAGATAGGTGCGTGGGTGGGTAGGGTGAGACCTATCATCGGATTAATCTTTGAAATGTATGGCGGACCCTAAATTTTATGTAACAAAGTCTGTTCTGGAACTCCCACCCACCCGTATGTGGTGGACCAACTGTCTTTTGTTCTTTTGACCTTGACAGCACGTCTAAATCCTTGACCAGTAAGTCCTGAAGGTTCTTTTGCCATCCATGTCGACAACAATTTTCCCTACGCGCATGCAACACACGATTCTTGAATATCGGTTGATCTCTTTCCATCCCTTATTAACCCCTATAAATATGATATATATGGATATCGTCTAGCATGGAGACCTGTTTCAGGTATAAAACACCATCTTATATTCGTCATAATCAGCTCGTGCCATCTTTGCGTCTGGATGCAAGACTTGAATATCTTGGTGTTAATCAACCGATAAAATCAGTATGCATCAGATAATATGCTAAAGCGGCAGTAACTTCACGCAGAATAATTTCTCGTCATTATCAGACTTTTAGTCTTTTTGAATATGCATCCTAATTTTAAGGGGCGGATTCAGAGGCGGTGGGTGGTATGGGCATGCCAAGCGCAAGATAATGAGAGAGAGAGAGAGAGAGAGAGAGAGAGGGAGAGGGAGAGGGAGAGATGGGGTTTAACGTCAACTCGATACAAACTAGGTCATTTCAGGACTAACATATGGTTTAATTTTATTTCAATAATTCGCTTGTACGTAGAGTTCTTTAGCAATAGGAGGAAACCGGAGGACCCGGAGAAAACCCACGAGGTTGGACAGGCGACCTTACTCCTTGTCACGAACAATCAGTTGACTCAATGACAGACCGTATGATACAGCGCGCGCGTGCTAACCATTCGGCCATTGAACCCCCCGCAAGACTAATGATATAGGACGTATATGTTTTATCACAATTAATGTGATCCTATTAATTCATTATAAAAAATGACGTAAGACGGGGCGTTTGGTTTCTCTCTTTAAAAAGCTCCGTGTGTATGTATGGCTACGTAATTTAGAGACGATGGTGGCATCATGCCAGATGTCAAATTTCATTAACAGGTACCTGGCAAACTCCCTCGTGCTAAAATTCCCGGATCCGCCTCTGATTCGCACAATATCGCTCATCTGATACTAAAGTTACAAATAAATATATTCCTAGACGGCGTGTAATATCTCATTTATATACTGGTACGGGATTTCTATATTTAGCCATATAACAATTAAACGAGCCATATCTCTATTCTTTGGACTTTTATTTTATAGTAAAATTTAAAATGTTTTGTTCGTCAAAATTCGAATTGAATGACAGTTGCCCGCGTCTGGTTAGTATTGTCTACATCAGAACTACGGTTTGAAATTTCACTTACGCACTAACATTTAGCCTCTATTATCATGGTGCCACATTACGAATGGTGTTCGAGTTGAGAGCATGAGTACACGTCGGAGTGTACTGGTTTTAAAATTTATTTCTGTATTTATTTGATATCAGAAGCCCATATTTTCACGGCAAGATAACAACATGACTGTGGATTGAAATGGACCAATAATTTGTGTTTATAATATCGAAATCTTAGGATAATATTGCGTTAGAGCTTTGCGTCCTTTAAAACTATGGAAATTGTTGAGTTTACAATTACCACGTATATGTAGATTAGTGTAATAACACCTTGCCTACAGTTGTTGATTGAAAGCCTGTTTATAAACATGATGTTTAGCCGTGAAGACGGCCATTAAGCAAATTTAGCACGCGCATTTTGGCATAACAGACTTTTTTAAAATGCCATCTATCTGCAGTTGAATGAAATTATCCAAAAAACTGTTTTAATATCAGCACGGGTGTAAATTTTTGCTGCTTTTTTTCTGAAGATATTGGTTTATTTTGAGGGTTTAATATCGTTTTAATTCTTGAATTACATATACCTGTTGACGCCATAACCGTTTCGGTGCTTAAGGCATATACAGATTTTAATCACAAAGGCTTGAAACTTTAAAACTAGTAAAAATTTATTTTTTAAAATTTTGTAATTTGTTACTGCGGCATTTGATCATATTGAGAATGTCAAACTATATTTATTAATTCTAGCCTTGATTAAACCTTGAAAAGTTTGATTTTGTCCGGAAAACGAAAATGACCACCTGTGTCTGTAAGTAAACCGAGAAGGGAACAAGAGAACCAAACATTGGACAAGAGAATAAAACATATAAGACAAACCAAGGGAGGGGTAGATGGATGGTCAATTGATTAGCGCGTGCGCACTGAGTCAACTGGCCTGATTTCAATTCCCGGGTTGTACGTGACAAAGAGTAGGGGCGGCTGTCCAACTTTGTGAGTTTTTTTTCTGCTCCTCAAGTTTATTTCCACTGCTATTTAAGAACTCTACACGCAAGCGCATTATTGAATTAATTTGAACCTTATGTTAGTTCCCGAAATGACATAGGCTATGTCAAGTTGGCGTTAAACACGGTTTAAACAACTTTACGAAACCTAATGTTATTAAATGGCGAGCTGCGAATCGTGAATAACACCCAACAACTCATTAATTAGCAAAGATGTAACATATATGATACATCAAACAATCTTTGGCCAAAAATAAACACAAGATGCTCCTGAATGTACAAAACTTACCGTCTCCACTATCCATTATTCATAGGTAAGTAAACAAAGATGGCGAATTATTCACAGTGTATTGTACTAGTCGTTAAAAGATAAACTACAGAGATTTGGCTATGATTTATGATACACAGTGTAATAGATAGCTGTAACCGCATTGTGCTTGGTTTTATCTTGTCAGTGGTGCAGGGCACAGGGTCTGCTCAGGAGAGTGTATAGGTGTTCGGATGGGACGAAAGTCGAGTGTGTACACGAAAACAAAAACCGTTGGCAGCTGGAATCCAATATATTAGTAGACCATACTCAATAGCGCCTATGTCCGGGCAAAATGGCCTCAAAACCTCATGTATGACGTTTGTTCATCTTCATTAGCCCAGTGGGAGCAGAACAGCAGGGCTTTAACACCCCCCCCCCCCCCCCCAATTTTAATTCATTTCGATTTCATTTTTATCTCATTTTGTCTTTTGGTTGTCATAGTTACGACGCTGTCTCGCTAGCTAGGATATCGGGAGTTCGATCCATACATTGGACGAGAAGGTTCATCCAGATTTTCCGACGTGGTTCCCATTAGTCAGTGATGCATGGCGGAGGCCTGACAAGGACAGCTGTTCAGTCGTTTGGATGTGACGAAAAACTGAGGCGTACACGTAAAAGATCCCTTGACAGTTGCGAATTCAATATAACGCACGTCTCCATCGGCAGAACAATAGGACGTTAAGATATATTATTTCATTTCATTTCACTTCAATTACAGCTATACGAAAAGGATTAAAGTATGGTATGTACTCTTAAATATTTCATGGGTTTGTGTTTCATGTAGTTCGCATCTCGTGCACTGTTAGTTTATTATGGATAAGATCTTACAAAGGCTGTTTTTACGAACAAGTAGCGTGAAATGTACGAGGCTTAACTCGAATAAACCAAACCAACTGACAATAATGACTATTTATTACACACGTTTTCATGTGTATATAGATCGATGAAATAAAATAAGATGGGGTTTAACCAGTGGCGGATTAAGCTCCACCAAGGCCTGAGGCGGCAGTTTCTGGAGGGCCTATTTAAAAAGGCGTGGGCCTAATTAATTTCGGGTCAGGGCCTATGTTGATTCCCATTGGGCCTAAACCCCACCTCCCTAACATTCATTGTCTATGCGTTTTTAATCGTATCAGACAAGTCTAAAAAAATCTTTTTATTTACAAAATCTTTGGGCCTGAGGCTGGAGCGTCATCAGCCTCACTGATAATCCGCTACTGAGTTTAACGTCTCATACATCTAACATAACTGAGAATTTATAAAGCTCTCCCGTAATCTGGAAAAACCTAGCAAGTCCAATTTTGCTGAAAATTGAGTTAGACCCATATTTGGACTTAGTACACATGTATATAATAATAGTTTTTTTTCTCCTTCACCTAAAGGGCTTCTAATTATCTTCATCTATAAAGACAAAATAAAATTGGCTATATATTCAGTAGCTTAACAAAACAGTTTTCCTTTGTTTACTCAAAACTACATTCGACAGTGTTACTAGGTTTTTCCAGATTGCGGGAGAGCTTGTAAAGGAGCTGAGCCTATAACGACAGAGAATTTATAAAGCTTTTAAGGGAGCTGAACCTGTAACTCAATATTTTCCATAAAAATCCAAATTAAAATCAAGAAATTAAGTTAGATTTTGGTTCATTTCAATCAATATTGATGAGGTTATCTCACTGTTAAATAGTCCCAAAATGACCTGGTTTGTGTCGAGTGGACGTTAAACCCCCATATCTCTCTCTCTCACTCTCTTTCTCCCTCCCTCTCTCTCTCTTGCTGTGAAAATACGGAACGTAATATCCAATATTTAAGATATAATGAACATGTTGAAATCAATACACGATTCGTGTCTTCTACGGTTTCAGGTGCCATTTGTAATGAACAAAGAAAATCATATCAGACAATACAGAGATAATTAGTAATGGCTTCAACTAGCTTAGTGTCTGTTCTCAAGCGGAGCTAACTCTAGGCAGACAGCATTAGTTTAGTATGATTCGTCTAACCCAATTATTAGATTTATTTCTGATATGGTTTATCATTCACTGTTTGTATGAACACCTAGTGCGCTGTTTGTATTTCACCGTTTTACACGAATTCCAGACACAGTAACGTGAAAGACGAGCTGTGCTGCTAAGCTTGTTTCAATATTTATCCACAAATCTTCATTTTATGTGACTTAATTTTACACTTTGAAATTATTAAATTTCCCAAATAAATACCCTAATCATCTCTGATATCATTTAAATGAAAAATATTATGTAAACAAAACCGGGAAGGTATATCGCTTCCATAAATTTATAGTAGATTTTATCTTGTTGTAAATGAGTAAATGATGCCGTTGTTCTAAATGAAACCTATTTGAAGAGACGCAACGGCGTGTTCTTATTAAAAACAAGATAAATAAACGAATTTATCACTGGTTTAAACTCCGTGTCCAATTAAAGACGATGTTAGCCGAATGATTTATAGCATGCAGAGAACATCTAACGATGTTTTACTTACATATAATTCCTTGAAACATTTAAAAGATTTGTTTGTCTGCGGAATTTATATTTCTCCGGATTGCATCTGATTTCAGCCCCACATACTGGCGATTTATCACAGCCAACGCTATCCATCACGGAGAAAAAAAGAACCCGAATTGAACTTGGTTTATACTTTTTAAAAATCCATTTTAATCGTAAATAAGCTACAATACGTGCATATATTTCAGCATTGCAAATTCATTCAATGAAAACCAAAATTAATTCAGTTTCAAATCCCATTAAGTCACTCAAAGCTCATTTATTTTACGTTATTTAACGTCGTGGTGAACATGGTTAAATAAGGAGATAAAGAGAGAAATATCTTTGACCCAGAAATACCAAACTTGGCACATACATGCAGTATGATATACATTAAAACAACTAAAGTTATATAAAGGGTTATCTTTTAGTTAAAATATGGCGAACAATTTTAAGTTAAGTTATAATTTAAGTCTGAAAAAGCTTTGTGATGGAAGTGTATTTTTGTCGTGTATTTCAATATCGTCCGGCGTTTTAAACCAGCAGAAGGAGAACATACATCGATGTAGTGTGCCACGTTTATGCACCAACTAAAGGAGATCTTACACCATGCAGTGTGGTGTGTCGCGTTTATGCACCAAGCAAAGGCAATCTTACAACATGCATTGTGCTATGGGGGAAATTGTCCACAGCAAGAGGCTTGTCTGCCTACTCTTCGTGGCTTTACAACTGATAAAATGGAACCCCGACCTTTCGTCCAATAGCAGCGACTAGACGCATATTTGAGCCAAGCCCAACGTCGCCACATCTTGAAGTACATGTAGAAATATCCGAGGAACAACACCCGGAACGAACCCGGAACCTCCTGGTCAGCGAACTTGTCACCCCGTTACTACTTGTGCCACCTTTAATACAGTATTGATGTTGCTGACGTCAACGAAACGGTAGTGCGACTATAATATACTGACTGGTGGAAATTTAGTAAGCAATTACACTGCAATACCATTACATTTAATTGAGCATCTGAACTCGAATTCTAGTTTCCACGCGGATGCATATAATAAGGATTTATTGGACGTGATAATACAATCATGGACATTGGCAACTGGAAGGGTAAGGAAAGTTCACATCTGCTGTTAATGGAATTTAAAATTTGTTTTAAAATTGGCCCGCGTTCATCTGATCTGGCTAATTCAAAATCATGAAAACAAAACTGCTTCTAACCGATGTCACCGCTACACGTTATTGAATCATTTTAGAGCAATACTTTACTTTTCTTCCTAAAACAAAGTTTAAGCATTCTTAACCACTGGAGGCCGCGCTGACATAGAGAGTAACGCAATGGCTTGCTAACATACATTTGGGAAGCCGCGTTGACTCAGTGAGTAACATAGAGATGCCAGGTTCCAACCCGGTATTGGCTGCTAAAGTTCTTTGGAATTTTTCAGCGGTGTTCCCCTCCTCAGTGGAGCAGAAAGGGTCTTGGGTCAATTGCGAGAAGGCAACCTTAAGAAAACTACTTGGTGTCTGGACTAATGAAGTCGGCACATACGTTACAGAGAGAGAGAGAGAGAGAGAGAGAGAGAGAGGGAGGGAGAGATGGAATTTAACGTCCACAAACTAGGTCATTTCGGGACTAACATATGATTTAATTCTATTTCAATAATTCGCTTACGCGTAGGGGTCTTTAGTAGTGAGAGCAAACCGGAGTACCCGGAGAAAACCCACGAGGTTAGACAGGCGACCCCCCTCCTTGCCACGTACAACCGAGGATTTGAAACCACACATACGTTACAACTATGACAAACAGTCTGAAGATAATAAACATATCTCGTATCCGGACGCTTATGAAATCACTTCAAAGAGATAGAGACGTTTTCTTTTTATCAGATTTCATCTCAAAGGCCTAGTCTAAATGATATTCTAGAAAATTACAGTCTTTAAAAGGGAGCAGAATTGTTCCTCGCGTGAGCGTGACATCAAGATAAGAGATATATTTATATTTAGACTTCGATTTCTATTTTGATGACATGCTTCAAGATATGTCATATATTTGTTCACATGGCAAGTAATTTGCCATATTGTAACTAAATGCACAGCTACATTAGTTGCGAGATTCCTACTGGTATTTTCTAGAAATTACTCTTAAGTGCACCAACTTCAATGATACCTGGCATTCTGTATAAACAAATGGAACATAGTAGACTAAGCTGAGCAATGGATCATGTCAACAATTTTAATATTTACAATATGGTCCCCTGCGCAACTGTTACATTAATGGGGTAAATAACAAATATAGGAACATTCTAAAAACATTTTGCAGATGGCAAATGGTTCGGCATTACAATATCTGAAGTCTATTTAAAGACGAGACTGTTGTTATTGTGTTACGTTTGCTTTAAACATACATTATGCAAGAGCTGAATCTGCCTATTGCAGATCTCTCTTAAGGCCTAAAATGTTATCTAAATTATTAATCAGACATTAATTAACTTATCCAGGCCATCAACTCTCAACTCTCGATGGCATCGGATTTCTCCGATGTTAAATTGATTAGAACAGTTCAGCCGCGTAAAAATGGAGAAGCGAGACTTAGTTTCGAACAACCAGTACCGTGGTTGAAATTATTGCACACGTCTTGCCGAACCCCCAAAGGCTAATATCTTGGCTCGTAATAGAATAATGTGAATGAAATTTTTCAAATTATTTATTTTACATTATCTATTGGATTACTAATGACACATTTCATTTCTTTTTGCGATTCCTATTATTTCATTAACCTTTAGTAAACAATAAGGAAGTCTGATTGATATATATTCAACCAATGAAAATGTTGCTTTGCCTCCGTTGTAAATAAATGGTAGATGTCCGTGGTCGTTTCTATTATTCTTTAGTTGTCCAGCGCACCTGTTATCCGATAGGCAGATATATTGGACCATGATCAACCTTGTTAGAACCGAGGAAGGGTGGGGGGTATCTAACACACCAATCAAGTGGCGTGGTTTCGATCCGAAGCCTTACATTGCACGACATAAGAGTAGGTCGTCTGCCTAGCCCCGTGGGTTTACTCCGGGTCCTCCGGTTTCCTCACACTGACAAAGGCCCTCTTGCTCGCAGGAGAATTATTCAAATAAAATTGAACCATAAGTTTGTCCCCCAAAAACCCTAGTTCATGTCGAGAGGAAGTTTAACCCCATTTCGATCTCCCTCTCGGTATTTTCGGGGTTACGATGAGTGGCCGCCCGTATTCATCAGCTAATTGCTCGACAACATGCACCTGATCGCGCCATTTATATATGTTAACTGTACAATTATTATTAACTGCACGCAGAGAATAACCGAATCCGTAAAACTATATTTCATATGTGATATCTTGTTATATGCCAAGATTAAAAATAATGTTTCTGTTCAGGCCTACGCAAAATATCAAATAACAAGAAACAGACGAAACTTTATTTCTAAAAGAGAGAATTTGCCAAGATGGCTATTGGCTGAGTTAGTACAATGGCTGAATAAAGAACCGTCTGTTGTATTCGGTGTAGTTATCATAGAGATAGACGTAGCGAAATGAGCAAAGAGAAGGACAAAATCATGCATAAAATAAGATAAAGAGACACGACAGGCGTTTCAATGAATAATTTACATGTTCTATTCTCGGTCACTAATTCATATTGATACCACATTTAAAGACAGATTCTCTCTGACAGTCGGACATGAAACTATAATATAATGTGTGAGGCAAAATGCGAGGACTGTACGTGAGAGTTAGCCAACCCAAAGAGAGACATCTGTGATACTGGTTGTGGTCCCTTGTACATATTGGCGTGCAAGTAAAATATCCCTTGGTAGTTGGAACTCGATATAAGAGTAAGCCGTAATTACCCTAATAGCACACTGTATGACGTACGGCCGCCCTCTTTATCCCAGTCGGTACAGCCAAACCCCATTTCTTATCGTTGATGTCCTACTCGCCACGGAGAGTCGCGGATCTACGCCCCGTTCATTTCTACGTACGTATAGTCGAAATGCAAGGATCAAAAATGTTATATATAGGCGAACGTTGCGTCCCATCTTCTACATAATACAAGTCTCAAATCCACCGACACACAGTCTCGCCAAGCAGGAAGTCCTGGGTTCGATCCTGGAACAGGTTGATACTTCTCGGGAGGTACCATCGTGCACGTAAAAGAACCCTTGACAGTTCGAAACGCCACTGCCAAGTCATAATGTCCTTCAAAGCACATTGACTCAGAAAAATGGCACATTAATTATACATTTCGTTAAATCCTCCAGATGAAAATTTTACAGAGTATGAGACAGCACCCTCCACTTTAGAATATATTTATACTCGACATGGCGGTAAGAGCAACAAGGCTCCCTCTCAGAACATCTAATGTCTTTACCAGACTCCCACAAACGAGATATTATTATAATAATTGCGAAACAATAAGTGATCAGATAAGTTTCATGTTTGCACAAACACGCCAAAAAAGTTACAGTATACCGAGTGTATCCCAAAACAACTTTGTCAAGAAATAAAAGAATCGGTTGCCAAAATTGGGTACATAAGAGTGCATGTATATGTATGTATGTGATATAAGTATTAGCACAAGCGATATATATTTTAAAAAAAAACATCTTCGAAATTTTAAAAATGATATTTATTTTAGCAATTAATCTTGTGCCGAACCAACATATCCTCTCATACATAAAATACATTAAACACGTACATGTTTAAAAGCACGTACCCTACTGCAATACAATATGAGGCTGAGAGGCAGAGAGAAATGGGATTTAACGTCCACTCAACAAAAACCAGGTCATTTTAATTTTGTTTCAAGAATTCGATGCTGTGCGCAGGGGTGGAAACCGGAGGCCCAGGAGAAAACCAACGAGGTTGGACAGGTGAACCCACACCTTGTCACGTGCAACAGGATAATTGAAATCACGCCAGTTGACTCATTGGCAGACCTTATGACACATCCCGTACGCGGCAACCACTCGCCACAAATATGAGACAACACCATAGCCAACCACGTACGTGTTTAAAGGTACGTACCCTATTTCAACCAAATATAAAGCAACCCACGTGCATTTTTAAAATGTTATAACCAATACATACATCAAAGCGATAGGGAATCACACTAGCCCCACGTGTACAAATTTTATAGCGTCTACCCGCAAGTATTTAAAAACACGTATGACACCCCAACCCAAAGCCACTGGGAAACACATTAGTCATGCTTCTAAAATGTGTCATAGTTAACCAAAACGATGGGACAATCTTAGTGCATGAACATCAAAATAAACCCTCCGAATACCTAACCGTAACCGCAATAAAACGTCCTACTTCTCTGCTCCGACTGGGCTAATGACGGACATATTTACTCGAACACCGACACTACGACCGAATTACATGTCTCAATGGTTCTACTGCGTGCACGACAATAGGTGTACGGAACTGATCCCCGGTGTGAGCGTATGTGGCATGGAAATAGGGGCACCTTCTCAACTTCGTGGGTTTCCTCCGGGCACTCCGGTTTCCTCCCACTGCTAAAGACCCCTATGCGCAAGCGAATTATTGAAATATAATTGAAACCATATGTTAGTCCCAAAATGACCTAGTTTGTGTCGAGTGGACGTTAAACCCATTTCTCTTTCTCTCTCGTGTTCGGAACCCCGGATCTCGGTCCAATCCGAATGACTATATGCCTTGTCCCTTCATACACTGTAACGCCGAAATAAGTATCTTCGTCTCACGAGAAAAAACGCGGTGTATCATTATCAATTTGGAATCAATCAAATTACAACCTTAGTCTTCAGATTGTCCCACATGATCTAGAAAATCTGTGAAAGGCTTCTTTGATTTCTGAACATAAACACCAGGCTTCTTTGATTTCTGAACATAAACACCAGGTATCAATGTCGATTCATTCGGGTGATAAATTTAGCCAGTAGATAGTTAACAGAATTTGATAAAGTGGTGAAGGGCACTAACTTTAAAACGTGATATTTATTTACTCCCTCTAGATATCCACGAGATCTTACAATCTCTACATATGCTTCTTCGATTAATTAATGTTCAGATTGGAGAGATTTATAAATTTCAATTTATTCGGATGATACGTCCAGTCTGAATATATAGTTGCTGTAAGTCAACCAGACTGACAAACCCTATCAAAGGCAATAACTATATGCAACTGTGTAGGTCTATACTATATTCCAATTTAATCACTTGATACATTCAGCCTGTAGCTACAGAATTGGCAACGTGATCAAGGGTAGTAACCCCAGGCTTTGTTTTGCTTGAAAATCTTATCGATAGTGTATTACTAGCAGCAAAGGCGTTTTATAGCTGAGGCGTTGGATGTGCTAGCCTCCTCTCGAAAATAAAACGTGAGAGAAATGCTAAAACCGATGAGAAAAATGAAAATGTACCCTAGTTAGGGGGGCCCTAAAGGCAGACAAAAGGGTCCCACTTCTGACAAAAGGGCCCCTCTGGCCAAGGGAAAGGGCTCCGGGTCCGAGTCAATCGTTTTCTATACATTGTTACTGTCGAATCTATTGTTTAATGAGAATGCAGTGATTGCATTGACATAAAAATCATCACTAAAGACCCTCCTCAAAATTGTATAGCCTCCGCCATGATAAACCTTAAAACGCCCCTGACTAGCAGTTCAGGCGGGAAGACCAGAGTCTTATTTATACGATGGAAAATAATCATATGTGCTGCCTGGGTAACATATCCCTCATTGTACACTCCGTGGTGTATGGCTGTATTTATTATCCCGGTTGGCGCGGAACAATAAGACGTTAAAACGTGCTTATCTGACAGACTATCTTGAATATGTTTAGACTGCCGACATACCTTACGATGAGTTGTTACGTAATTGATTCATTCTTGGTTTGGTTTCAAGTTCTCACTTAACCATATTACCCGAACAAACGCGAACATTCCTCGAGGGATATATTTTCCACAGAGTTAAAGTCATTCTACGAATAAGTCGGCTCCAGATCCAGAAACCCATCCTTAGAAACATTCCAGACATTACACCGAAGTGTCGTTAACATTCCCCCTGCTACTCTACTTGTTCTTGGACCAGGTCTCCAAGTCTCCCTCATCCTGTTCTTGCTGTTCTTGGCGGCAACTACAACAAGCCAATTGTGAGTCCCATGCCACCCAATTCAATTTGAATTAATTGATGACACCCATGAGTTGAACATTTATCTTATCCGTCTACCTGTCTTAACCTAATCAGAATATGTGCATGATCGAACGTGGTAAACAATAAGTTCCAATACGCTCACTGATTTAAAAAACGGAGTTGTCTTTCAAAGAATCAACAAACCCGATTGCTTATCCTTGCTTGGCCTACGCAGGGCATGCCCATGACCGAATTCAGCCAAGGTTTTGATATGATGACACCTCGAAATGACCTATTTTTCTCTCTCTTCGGGGGATTAGAAACATATAATGGTCACACCCCTGATTGTGTCTGTCAGTGATACGCGTTATGTGTGGGAGGGCATTGACTGAACACGACCATCATCCACAGAAGATGGTAATTGTTAGTGATTTGTTTTATGTTGAGTATCTATCAAGACGCGCCATCTTATTACGTATTAATGGTTTATCATACCTTATCGCGGTTGTAATTGGTTCTGACAATATGATTGTACTTTTTAACGGGGATATCAAAATATCTCACAGTCTACGTCATAATTGCATTATTTTTTTCTAAAATGTTAACTATACTGGCCGTCCATTAGGGCGGTGATGGGAGTATTCTCTCTAAAAGAGAGAGAGAGAAATGGGGTTTAACGTCCACTTGACACAAACTAGGTCATTTCGGGACTAGCATATGGTTTAATTTTATTTCAATAATTCGCCTGCGCGTAGGGGTCCTCAGCAGTGGGAGGAAACCCACGAGGGTGAGAAGGCCCCCCTATCTCCATGCCACATACGCTCACACCAGAGCTCGAAACCACAGCCGCAATCCAGAGGTGACCTGCCAGCTATAGAGGTCGAGGCGCGACACTCTACAGGCGCGGATCCAGTGGGGGGCGCACCCGGCGCACGCCCCCTCTATTTTTTGAGGTTTCGAAAAAATTTTAGCTCCATATATTCTCGCGAGAAAGGAGAACGAAAATAGTTTAGGTTGGAAATCGTAATTTACAGTACTAGTACGAAATTAGTCCTTGTGGGCATTTTCTACACTCAAAAATCACGGTTCCGGGCTTCGCGCTGCCAAGCTGGGTGCAGCACGCCCCCTCTTTCTGAAAATCCTGGATCCGCCCCTGCTCTAGACCACTAGGCTATCCCGCCCCCACCACCCCCCTCTCTAAAAGAGGAATCTCTTCACCAAACGTTGGTCCCTAAATTTCTTCCTTCGGGTTTATGAGTTATCGGATATAAAAATTCCCACGCAATTTGCTTCTTACACAGATAACAAGTCAGTACCATCAGTAAGTGTTTCGTAAATTCGAGAATGGGGTGGGGTTGGGGCGTGAATAGTCTTATTCGTGCGCTTTAGATCATAATATGTGTGTTCGATTCGTGACAAGAGTTTCATGTCCAACCTAGTGGGGCTTCTCGTATCTTCGGGCAGGTAAAAGACCCCTACGTGCAAGCGAATAGTTTTAATTAAATTGACATACATTTTTGTCGAGTGCATGCCCCCCTCCCTGCCCCACTCCTCTCATGTATAAGCTTCATGGAAAATAGCTTATTGAAATAAAGTTCTTAGCGTGGATTAAATTTTGGTTATTAGATATTGTCCACGAATTGCAATATCGACCAACTGTTTTAAATTGACCTGTTGTTCTAAAGACGCGCAGTTTAATAAAACACTAATTATTACTAGCAGGAGGTGGGGGTCGAAAAGTTAACGTATTGAATCATATCTGTCATTGATCCCTGTTTAGATCCCTGTTTGCACGTGACACGGGGTTGTGTCACCTGTTCAACCTCGTGGGTTGTCTCCGGGTCCCCAGTTTTTCTCCGGGTCCCCAGGTTTCCCCAAACTGCTAAAAACCTATACGCGCTATCGAACTATTGATATCAATCTGAACCATATGTTAGTCCTGAAATTACCTAGTTTGTGTAAAATAGGACGTTAAACTCCATTTCTCTCTCTGTATAATATATATACATATATATACTGTTTTAAAAAAAAACCACACAATTTTTAACTATCAACGATTCATAAAAAACTGATAAATTTATCACATTCCGCCGAGTAGTTTCGACCGATGCGGTGTCTTCAGAGCAATACTGTATTGACGCAGTTCAATTATAACATAATGTTTCATTTCGTTGTCTTATTCGTCATATAATAAATATACATTTAGAAGAAAAACTGAGTTCAGAGTTTATGTTCTCCGTCGAACCGTTAATACAATTTATTCCTTTTTTTCATCGGGAAAACGGCGAGAGTTAATAGAATACATGGATTTTTTCTCTAGATAAGGAATGTATATTCTCCTGGGGGCAATAACAGTCAATTAAAACGTCTTTCATAGCTAGACGACGTTAATTCGATCATCTTGAAGGACATATTTCATGTCGCATCCAAAATAATAATGATTATGGAAACAGTAACTTATTCATGAATAAATGTTAATTGAATTACGCCGATATTTTTTTTCTTGATTTGTACGTAAAGGAGGCAGTAAATTTGAGAAATGAAAATCCTTTAAAAAGAAAGAAATTGTAATCACTATAAATAAACAAATTTTCCGGAGTATAGAAAATCCCGAATCAAAAATAAATAAACAAATTTTCCGGAGTATAGAAAATCCCGAATCAAAAATATATTTATAGTTTAGAAATCCTTAAGAAAAAAAGATATATTTAAAGGAAATATAAAAATAAATTCATCGTGTGCAGAATATAAAATACTTAATGTAGAAAATGTACAAATAGAGTTTTCTTCTCTAGCATAGACAATCCTTACAGAACTATTTACAAGAAATTACTAATCTAGAGTTATGCAGTATACAGGCAAACTTTGAGAAAATAAAACTTTTTACAAGAAATAAATAGCATTTCTTCCAGGGTTCTGTATAATACATTGTATAGAAAATCACGAAGAAAAGTCTTTTTTTTATGCTTTTTTTTTAATAAAAAAAAATAAATCAACATTTCTGCAATACTGAAAATCCTAGCGAAAAAAAAAACATTTACAAGAAAAAATATCAACATTTCTTTTTGAGTTCTGCTGTAAAGATCAAAGTAATAGAAGACTGTGTTATGTACTCATGGAGGGTTATTCCAGGCAGCACGTAAATAAATAACCGTCTTGCTTATTTCCATTAGAGTCTATCAGAGCTTTTATTAAAGGATCGAGTTAATACGGGGAAAGCTGTTTAATAATTCACTAGTTTAATTCCCCGTGGGATTATTAGGCAATTTGAATCTTGAATGAGTTGATATTTCCTCTTTTAACAAATATACTTCAAGATATTTAACATGTCGAGAGCACAGATCTCTAAACAAACAAATATACTTCAATATCCTGGGCCCTTCTAGCGTACATACAATGAACAAACTGCTTGTTTCTACGGCATAAAACTAATCGTTTTATACACACAGTTGCAGTTCTTGAAAATCTCGAGCGTTCAGATATCCAAATGATCACATTTTTATATCTGATTCTTTTGACAAATATACTTGAAATCTCTGATCCATTAATGGACAAATTTGAAATCCACTTTGACAAATATACTTTCAGATCTTCAAAACCTCGAGGGTCCAGAATTCTAATTGAACACATTTTATATCTATTTCTACGACATAAAAAGAGTGAACGTTTAACGAACTAAATATATATACATGTATACCGATACTCTCAGTTCCCGAGTTCACAAAGTATTCTCAGAATTTACTTAACTTTCAATCACTGTTATGAGAAATATCTTTGATCCAGAAACACGCAAATCTGCACATAGTTTCTTATTGACGTATTTAATACATTAAAACAACACGAGGTTTATAAAGGGCTAAAGTTTAGTTACAATATGACCAACAATTAAGTAAATTCTACAAACTTAAGTCTGGGAATGCCTTGTGAACTTGGAGCCACTGTCTCCTCGAGAGTACAGACTTCAAAATGAATAAATCTTAATATCTCAATCTTGCTACGACACAAAACACGTATCGGATCTTCAATACATCGAGCGCACAGACTGCGTTTGTTCGTTCCTTGCTGGCGTTTTACGTCCACTTCAACCTAAGGTGATATCGCAGACAAGGTAGACATTGCTGAACAGACAACCCGTAATGCATATTTCTTCGTTGTTCCTACGATATTAAAGCTATAATTTCATATTTTCAAAGAAAGTCAAAACATAGTTATTTCTATGTATTTTGCTCAATAGGTTGTCAACTCACTATTACACGATCATAGGCATTATTACTCACACTAATTAATCATTGATATAGGGAACAATAACACAATTACCTCCCTTGTTTTTCCATTCCCCTCATGGCATAGCTATCTTCAAACGTTTGAATTTGAAATTGGAAATGATATATTTGCCAATTTCTCAACTGGCAATAGGGCATTATTGGATTAATAGGATTTTTCTTTGACAAGGTAGTACTGTTCATAGATCCCATCTATTTTAAGGCTTTATTTTGATACATTAAAAGTATAACTTAAAAATATGAAATTGCAGCTTTAAACATTTTATCTGTGTGGTTTTTTTAATAACTAAGATAAAAATTAGATCATGGGTACCTCCAGGGCATAAATTTCAAAGTGAACAATTGTTTTTATCAACTATTTCATGGTTGTTTTACGATATTAATCATCTGTAGTATTTCAGATATGAACAATAACTATAATAAAACGTACACCATTGGTACCTCGAGTGGATACATGTTTAAACGAACAACCCTTTATATCAATTTGTGATCTTTTATACACGAACAATATAATTACGATAATAAAAAAAGATCTTTGATAGATCGAGCGCATACACTTCTAAATAGCGACAATCTTTTCTATATTTATGACATTTGAACATTTTTGGTCTTTTACATATGAACACAACAATGTCTACGTTAAGCTGAAAACCGAAATCGTGTTTAACGCCCCACTTTTCTCTTGCTCTGCGATAAAACTTAGATCTTTGACACACGAACCAGGTTACTATAAAACTTAGATCTTTGAAACCTCTACCAGGGTACTATGAAACTTGAAACTTCTACCAGGGTACTATGAAACTTAGATCGTTGACACGCCAACCGAGCGACGATAAAACTTAGATCGTTGACACCTCAACGAGACCAAGATAAAACTTAGATCTTTGACATCTCTACCGGGTATTATAAAACTTAGATCTTTGACACCTCAATCGGGGTACTATAAAGCTTAGATCTTTGACACCGCTACCGGACAACTATAAAACTTAGATTATTGACATCTCAACCAGGATACGAAAAAATTTAGTTTTTTGACACCTCTACTGGGATACGATAAAGCGCATACACTGCTAAATGGACATTCTTTTACACATATTTCGTCGTTGTTCCTGCGGTATTAGATATTTCTGTTAGTGGTCTTCAGATATGACCAATCACAACACTAAATCCATCTTCTCCGACTCGACATGATGATTTTCAATAATCGTCAATAAAACACAATCCCAGTCCTATCACCAGAGCTTAGAGAGTACAGTTCATAAAAATAACATTTCCTAATAAATCTATAATTCTCATTTCCGCCGTGTTCTTTATTTATTTTAGTTTCTAATTTTTAAAAAAATAATACGCTTAAGTGTCATTTAAATATTTGTTCTCCTACAATTTCTATTGATGTGTACGTAAAAGACCCATGGCAGTTGCAATTGATATAAGAGTAGACCATAGCACACTGTATGGCGTATGTCCGTCTTCATTATCCCGGTTGGTGAAACAAAGTATGACGCTAAATCCATTTTATTTCATTTAAAGTTTTTTGTTTCATCGCAGCCAAACCAAAGTTTTTCACTCTTAAGAGCCCAAAAAGTGATTTGAAATTCGACAACGTTGTTAATGTTTCAGATCCCCAACGGCAAAATTTAATCCAGCCTATAGTCGATGTGTTATTAACAAGTACCGCTGTTTAAAATCCGTCGGTGCAGAATAATCGGGCGTTAAACCCAATTACATTTACATCTTCACGGTCTAAAAACATTAAATGTGCACAATTTGCACTCTGCGCTACATATACCCCGACAAGGGTTAAATATCCAGCAACGAGCATAAAACACTGAAATTGTTTTTAAATGTCCAAAAAGGCAACCCATAAAAAATATCAGCACAAATAATTGAACTGTTTAATAAAACAAACGGGAAAACACTGGGCGCCCCAATCTACGGAAATACATGCGGAACTCAAAGAATTCAGATCAACAAATTGTTGCAGAATATACCAAGATACCTGATAAATTGAAATTGATGAACATTTTGACAATGTTTGTTGGATTATTATTTTTTTCCATAATGTATAATTGTAAGATTATATTATTTCTTTTTTTTTCATTTAAGTTTTTAATAAATATCAGGGCGATCATTGTGTGTACTTTAGAACCTATACAAAAAGTAGCTTATTGCATTCCGTTGGACGAAAGGATATTCAAATGTTAAGAAAATGACATTAAAACTTTGTATCTATTTTTCTACCAACCCGACATTATCCACAAAAAAATTTGAAAAGTATTAAAATGAAAGCTAGAGAATAAAATGATCAAGAGTAGAGTCAAGATGTTCCTGTTAATGATCAACAAAATGACTTCTGTAGATTTGAAATGTGTCACAAATGCATACTTTAAACGTGCGCTTAATTTGTGTTTTAAAATTTGTATGGAAAAAATATGAATTAACGTGGTTGAGAGACGCTTACCTATTAAATCCCAGGTGACTGCTGTGATTCCACAATGTTTTAACAACTTCGCGAAAACTTGCCGAACTGTCTCACTAGTGCGGACACATGTCGCCGCTAATTGGTAGGCTTTCCGTGTATGAAATGTTACAATGTAAGTATGGTAGTACCGTACAGTAAAATCGTGGTAATCAAGTTCACTGTCAGAGGTTCCATCAGCAACTGAAGCACACAATCAATACAACATGCCATTTTGTGTTGGGAGGAGATTACTCCTTGTCACGTGATACGCTATAACGGTGATGGGCAGGTGGGAAGTTTTAGTGCTTTGTATATGAATGTATATATGTGTATGTATGAATGTTTATTTGTATTACAGGTAGACGTACCTGTAATGGATGGATTAAAGATATCACGATGTCGGTGAGGGGGCACATAGTAGGTGGGGATCCGCTCAACTCGCATATTTTATCACCACCCCCCCCCCCATCGAGAGAGAGAGAAAGAGAGGAAGAGAGAGAGAGAAAGAGAGAGAAATGAAATGAAATAAGAGTTCAACGTCCTACTATTCTGCTCCGATTGGGTTAATGAAAACGGGAAATTTTACACGGACAGCGGCACTATGGCTTACTCTTTTATCGAATTCCAACTATCAAAGGATCTTTTACTTGCACGCCAATGTGTACACGGGACGTAGGTGTTTCGTCCATCCGAACGACTAGACAGCTATCTTTGGCATTCCCGCCGTTCCGCACCACTGACAAGAGAAAAACCACGTCGGAAAATCGCAATGAATTTTCTAGGTCAATGCAGTGATCGAATACGCGACCGCCAAATTAGCGAACTCCGCCATCGAGCCATGAAGCATCCGGCTACTTATTAAAGAGACTACCCCGATTTGATCAGAGTCGTCAAAACAAAAGTCCAAGTACGTATGAAATTTAACGCCGAAATATAGAGGAATGATGTATTGACCCTGTCTCAAAATTTCAGCTCAAAATATTGAGTCGCGTGGGCGTGAACATCAAAACTGTTTAACCGGACACGTAACCCTTTTAAGATTTCGGGTCAGTTTGTGCCTTGAGTGACCTGATAATCGATTCCTGTTTCTTTACACATCTATACAGTGGATGACCCATGTGCCGTACTTGATTACGAATGGTACATTTCACCTGCACATTATTTTTATTTAATAAAAGTCTGGTTTTATCAAGACACTGCATGATACAGCCTGGGCCACCGGTCTCAATTTCAAGACTAAGACTGGTGGGTGTAATGTGTTTGAAAACCTATCAAATATACTGAGTTAGTTTCTCGGCCCTAAGGTAGACGATTTTAAGGGGTTTTAACACAAAATTAAGCAGTTTTATTCTCCAAAATATTATCGGGATTGACCCTTTAAGATCTATGACCCGACATTGCAAGCAAACAGATACGACATTGATCGAAATTAAAAGCTCCGTGTGGTCGCGACAAACGTTGTATGATAAAAGAATCCAACAACCTTTCTGGGCACGATTCCTTCACCACTGCTTTTCCTCAATCAAAACCCTTTTCAAACCATACGTGTCATGACATAACTTTAGCCCGATCTGTGATTAAATATATATCACCCATTGTTAATATGCGTGTAAAATGGAATAAAATGGAAATGTCGAATTTGATGAAATGAACACAAATGAGTTTGTTTTAAACATTACTGCCAATTTTGTAATTAGGCCATTCAATGCAGTGGAATTATCGAGTGATTGGGTGATACGATAGAAGCTTCGGTGATCGGTGATAAGTTATGACCAAGTCGCGTGTTAATGGTTCTTGGTACAAATTAAATAACGTGAGTGCAGAGACAAAACAAACACTAAATCGGAATTAATAGTAATGGCATATTGTACGAACATTACGAAAATACAAACAGCAACTGGAATTGATTAAAGATACACTACGGGAGGGCAGATAAAGAGCTGGTAGATCAAAACAAGATAATGTAGAGGGAATTTGCTGAAAATTTTAATCAAATTGAACTTCTCTGAATCGATAATTTGCGACTGAATTTTGGGCCTAGCGTCGATCATTACTAAAGTCGGTACGATAAAAAACATAGTCTCGATTATCCATTTTTGTTATTAAATCAGCAGCAGCAGACCGCGTTCTAATCCAGTAAATATTGAAGGCTAGCGATGACATCGAGAGTTGATTATGGTCTTGTTTGGTTAATAAATGTCTATTTAATAGTTTATATAACATTTCATGCCTAAAGGAAGGCCTGCGATTAGCAGATTCAGCTCTTGTCTAATGTATGTTTAAGGATAGTCATATTTTTTTTTATCGGGGCGGGCTGGTCATACGGGAATCTGGGCAGTAAATAATTCGACACCGCACGGCATACAAATACTGCCGCACTATTACTCGTACCAGGAGCATCACCTTTGACGCTACCCAGCCTAAGTCATTGTGTTACCCAGCTTCGTGGGTTTTCTCCGGGTACTCCGGTTTCCCCCCACTGCTAAAGACCCCTACGCACAAGCGAATTATTGAAATAAAATTAAACCATATGTCGAGTGGACGTTAAACCCCATTTCTCTCTCTCTCTCTCTCTCGCATTGTGTTACAGTATGTGTCTAAATCGGCAGGAAAGTCCTCCGACCACTGTGGCTTTCGGGACGTGCATCATCAATAATATCAGAAAATGGGGCCAGGGCAGACTCACTGACAGTAGGCTACATACAATTACTTGTAAGCGCCCAAACGTCTCAAACTAGATTATTTCATTACTATTTAAATAATTTGATTGAGCGATGTGGGTCTTTAGCAGTAGGAGGAAACTGGTGAACTTGGAGAAAATCCACGATGTTGGGCAGACGACCCTCCCCCCCCCCCCCTTGTCACGTACGCGCGGAGAATCGAAACTAAACTACTTGACTCAATGACAGACCTTACGATACAACGTACATTTTAAACATACGCCCCACCCCACCTTGACTCAATGACAGACCTTATGATACAAACGTGCCGCGTTAACCATTCGGCCGCTCAAGCCCTTATTTTGCTCCTATAGATTGGTTTAAACATAGTGTATTGCACTAGAATAAAGTACAAGCGGATCGGGACAAAAGGTACGAAAACTTTCTCGACATATATTGTAATTGACAGTTATAATAGTACAAAAGTTAAAAACATACTAAAAATTCTTAAGTTTTTAGTTTAAGAAAGTAGTTTTACGACATTCCCAAAGAATCTCACCGGGGGATTTATTGTCCTATGCAGTGTTCTATGAGGGCCTACCCTTATTTGAAATTCGAAATGACAAGGGTTCTTTTACGTGCACTCCATTGTGTACACAGGACCTTGTTTTTCCCATCCGAACAACTATACGTTGTCCTTCGCCAGGCCCGCCGTCTTACACGACTAAGAAGGGAGAGCAACGCCGGAAAAATCCCGATGAATTTAATGAAGTTAGCGAACAAATGTCCTATTCCCTGAGCCCCCGCAACTCCCACCGTAACATGCATTATGCAAGCGCAAAATCTGTTTATTACAAGTCTTACTATAGGCCCGAAATGTTATCTAAATTATCAATTAGACATTAATTAACTTATCCAGACCATAATAAACTCTTGATGTCAAGGCTAGCCTTCGATGTTGGCTGGATTAGATTCCTATATGCCGCTTAACGGCCATTGATAATTAAATTTTAAAAAGTGGATAATCGAGACTATGCTGTTTATATTAATGATTTTAGTAATGATGGCTAGGGCTATGCGAAAATTTCACCCGCTTCGTTCTTGGATCATAGTGGATCAATGTGACTGAAATTTTCAGCAAATTACCGTTACACTATCTAGTTTTTAACTATTATAGTGAGAACTGTCATCTCTTTATCTTATCTACCATAATGTCTCTTTAAGCTTTTTAGATCCCCAAACATTCCTGTTCTAACACGCTCGCCCTCGACTTTTCGGTCCCTCAACTTTAAATATGGAGTTAAAATATGTTTTCTTTGTTCTATATTCAAGCTTAACACTACTCAAAGAAGTTGCTTGTCTCCACATTTTTATACATCCTGCTTACCTTTACTAATAATATGAAAATGGCAAGTAATTTACCATTACGAAGTGATTCTATCTCAAGAAATCCACAATCTAATTGTTTTTAATGCAACTTCTCTCAATGGACCCAAGTTTTAATCTTCTGAATGTCACTAGGTATCAAAATATCATTTCATAGAAACTTGTTCAATTTTATTAGTAATACGTACTGTCGTCCCCTGACGAATTCAAACATAAATGGTACTGAAATGAGGTTTGACGTCATACTGCCTTGTTCCGACTAGGGTAATGAAAGTTTGCCCGGACAGTAGTACTGTTGTCTACTCTGATATCGAATTTGTACACGGGAAAGTTGTACACGGGACGTTGTCAGGGACGCATCCAGGAATTATTACAGAAGGGGGATTCCCAGGTTTCAGATAAGGGAATCTGCCATCATCATCTCTAAATTACATAGGAATACATACAAATTGAGCTTTTTAAACAGAGAAATCGTTTTGATAATGATGTAGGAGGATCACTTTGTGATGTTATTTCATTAATGCAAGGCATTATTTTTTTTATGTAGCTGAGCAGGGTGGGGTTTGGACGCTGGTCATTATGACTACAAACTAATGTTATGATATGTTATGTTCCGGTGTGATGTATTGGTTGTTAGAGTTATAGATGTATGTGTAATGTTCGTTCCTGCAATGTTATAATAAAGAAGTCCAATCCACAGTTAATATTATCTGATTATGTTACAACAGTCTGCGATACTGGAAGTGTTGCCCATTCAGCTTCGTTTCGGAGATTGGTCGCCAAATCCCTAGAGAGTTTTTACCTATACGCCAGCATGATACACGGGGCAGCGTTCTTCGTTTTGGAGATTGGTCGCCAAATCCCAACCCTCAAGAGTTTTTCTTACATGTACGTCAGCACGATACACGGGACGGTGTTCTTTGCAATGCAACGGTCCTGTAACACTGACAGTATTAAAGCCAAAAATGAAAATCCTGGGGCAAACTCTAATGGTCTACCACCAACCGCTATGGTCATTTATCTATAAAGGGAAAAGGCTCCCTCTAAATCAATCCATGGCCAAAGATCGCGAATGGAAAGATTGCAAAATCATATGCTAGTATTATACAGGAAGACGTTTCGGTTCTCTTGATCTTGTCTGCAATATCACTTAAGGAAACAGGGATTTAACACTGAGACCAGCACCTTCACCGAGAACAGCACCACCAGATGAATACCGTCATCGATTCTCCTGGTCGTGTCTGCAATATCACTTATGGAAGATTGAACTCGAAAAACACCACCGTCACCGAAGTCATCACCTTACTCACGGATCATACGTTGCTCCGAATTCTTACAAAAAGTTGATATTTCTTTGTTGATTTTCATTTAAGGTAGTTTCTATCAACTTATACCAATCGCAGGGGCGGATCGAATTAATGATGATATGTAGGCAGGGTATATTCACAAATGACCATTTCTTAATGTTTAGAATTTTCGTAATGTTTATGCGTGACAAGAAGTAGGGTCGCCTGTCCACCCTTATGGGTTTCCTCCGGATCCCCCAGTTCCTCACACGGCTAAAGACCCCTACGCGTAAGCGAATAATTGAAATAAACTTATATGTTAATCCTGAAATGACCTAGTTCGTGTCCAGTGGACGTTTATCCCAATTTTTCTCTCGTTTAATTATTTATTTTCCATTCAATGATTAAATTTTGTTTGTGTTTGTCTTTGTTCAGAATGAAATACATCAATCAATTAGCTTACTTTGTTGTGTAACAATTGAATCCAAACATAGGTCATCCGTTTTACAATTAATTAATGAAATTAACTTAAAGGAATAATCCCAGTTACATTTTGGGGCTTAAAATTGCTTAATTTTGTATGAAAGGCCTTTAATAACTTATAACTTAGCCCCTAGTAACTACCTCAAGCGTTGTGATACGTTATCAAAAAATTTCCAATTGTCGGTATTGCTCTGTGTTTGAAGACCGGCGTCTTGGTTGCATCCTAAAAAGTGCCTGGATAATACGCGTCTACATGCTGAGTGCTGCGTGCCGCAAGCTCTCTATTTATGAAGTGTACAATAGGTATCGCATGTAGTCGCATTTATCAAGTTCAACTATTTAAAAAGTCTAGTGTCCGGATATTTGATTGTGGTGCGATTTTGACGTTCACGTCCAAACGACTGAATATTTTGAACTGAACTTTTCAGACAAGGTAAATACACAATTCCTCTGTATTTTGGCGTTAAAATTTCATACGTATACGAACTTGTAATTTTCAGATTCTATGAAATTCGGGATTAGCACTTTAATGCCTATATTTAATTAATTCATCAAATTAAGAAGCGCATGGAGTGATTGTTGATATCAAAAGACGACCACACTATGAACACAACAAATATTATTATGTTCCTGTGTGCTTTTTTTTAGTAATGCAGGACTGAGTGCCTGACGACAACTGTCTAGTCGTTCGTATGGGACGATAAACCAAGGTCCCATATACACATTGGCGTGCACGTAAAAGACCCCTTCCTTAACAGGAAAAATTCCCTCATCGCACACTATGTATGCCCGTCTTCATTAGCCCAGTTTGGCGCAAAACAGCAGGACGTTAAAATACATTTCTTTTCATTTTTTAAAAAATTAAATATGTCGTTCTGTGTAACAATTCATCCTCCTTTATATATTTATTATTGATGTTTGCGGTGCGTGTAGATGTTTGTATTAAATTGAAATAAAGGATGAAGTATTCATCAGTGAGACAGCGTTGTAGTATCAATACACATGATTCCACGGCTCATTTCAGGAGATCATATAACTAATAAATGATTGTTGCCACCATTGTAGGACAGAGGTTCACTAGTCCGCGAGTGCATTTGTACGTCACTATAAGACATGCTTTTAATATGGGTATGAATAAACCTAACCCTAATCCAACTCTCTCCCTCATAATAGATATCGGTGGACTAATGAACCCACGGACAAGAGAGCATTCCCCCATTGTAGTCCCACACAAGAGGTATACACGGTAAATCTAATTAAAGTACAGATCAAAATTCTTTTCGTTTTAAAACTTTCGGTCCCATTCAGCTCTTAAAAAAGCCGTCTCTATCACGTCAGTAATTCGATTAACCAATCAGCGCCGGTGTTCCAAATACAACCGTTACTTCTTTTTGCATTCTTTCAGTCAATTTCTACCCGTAGTTCCGTGCGCCACACACGAGAAAAACCAGTCTTAATGGCTAATGATCAAACCAACGAGAACCCGGGGTAATTTAACGAATCTCCCAGATACAAGTGTAGAATAGGTAAACAAAAGGGGACAAACAAGTCTTGACGTCATTTTTAAAACATCAATGTATCACAGCAGGCGCGGATCCAGACGGGGGCGCACCCGGCGCACGCCCCCTCTATTTTTTGAGGTGGCGAACAATTGTTAGCTCCATATATTCTCGCGAGAAAGGAGAACAAAAATAGTTTAGGTTGGAAATCCTAATTTACAGTATTAGTATGAAATTAGTCCTTGTGGGCATTTTTTCCACTCAAAAATCACTGTTCCGGGCCTCGCACTCTCAAGTGGGTACAGCACGCCCCCTCTTTCTGAAAATCCTGGATCCGCCTCTGCACAGGCTTCGCGAGGCTTACTCGGGTGAAATCGACAGTACAATAAAAGGGACGACCCCATTCTGTTTCACAGAGGATTACGAAAGTCTTCTAATATCTCTGTAAAAGATGACTGTCTTCAGTAGGTGACGTCACATCACGCGGTGTCAATCATTGATTCAATGGCACGTGACATTTCTAAATTTGACAGAAGAATGGTACCTTTACTCGTTTTAACTAGGAAATAATTTTTACCTACAAATTCGTCAAACGTCTTTATTTACTTTTGTAATGCATAAAAAAATGTCGTAGAATTTAATTTGTCGGTGGAAAAAAGTTAATATTTGCGGGATCGATGTCAACCTTATCAGTGATTGTAGAGGCCTAGGGAATTTCACTGCCTGCTGATAAGTGTGGGACGACCTATGCGATCGCGCTCGAGATGAGTTACATATAATCAATCAACTTGAGCAGGGGAGACTACTCATTCTCTATAGCCAGTGAGGTGATTTTCGTTTTAATTTAATTTTCAAAAGGTTTTGTAGATTTTCTCCTCGAAAATTGTTGCTAGTTCGTGGCGTAAATATTTGATTTGCTGTAACATACTGACAGTCGCATTTCCTAATGTAAAAGTAGCCCTCAGTATGAAGAAAATGAAATGAAGTAAAATGGGTTTAGCAACCTTCTGTTCTGCTTCTATATGAGGGAAGTTATGTCTGGGCATTGGCACTATGGACTACTCTTATATCGAATTCGATCTGCCACGCGATCGTTTACGAGCAAGCCAACCTATACACGGTACTTCGGTTTTTCGTCACACCCGAACGACAATACAGCTGTTCTTGTTAGTCCCTCAGTCCTGCACCACTGACACGGGAAAAACCACTCGGAAAATCCAGATAAATTTTCTTGGTCAATGCAGGGATCGAACTCGCTACCCCCAGACTAGCGAGCCAGCGTCTTACCTACTTTGGTTTCCAATATGTCGGTCAAATTTCTCAGTAAAATATTTTAAATACTTCGGTCGAACAGTCCTTTTATGACCTGATATATATTTTCTTGTGCGACAAAACTAGAAAGCTGCTACCTAGAAATCTAAAATGAACCGCATGGACTAATGGAGGCGGTTGTATGGCCGTCCTGACGGCGGAGCCACGACCTTCCCTTATATCGAATTCCAACTATCAAAGGTTTCTTTACGTGCAGGCCAATATGTCCACGGAACCTACCAATTAAGATATAAGCTGACGATGGCATGGTTTATGACTGAACAAAAGCGATTCCGTCTTTTACGAAATAGAAGCAGGTATCTAGCGGGGGTTCAGGGGGTATATTGCACCCCCAGAAAAATAAGGCGCCCCGAGAAATGGCGCCCCTCCTTTTAATCTTTCAATTATAAAATAATGTATACACTTGATTATGATCATACAGTGATGCTCTTAAGGTACTGATCAGTCGGTCGGTTTTAAGGGCGCCCTGATCCAAACTTTCTTATATCACTTACGTGGAGGCTATGGCGCCCCACCGCTCTGCTGCACTGCCACTTTTAAAATCCTACACACGGACCTGAATAGAAGTTCTGTTTGTTACGAGTTATCACTGAAATGATAAAGTATTTCTGTGGATCAATATCTGTAGGGGGATTTCGTTTACAGCGGTCCAGCTTTGGAAAGGGTCCAGCTGGCCGAGCTGTCTACATCCCATCGGAGACTTGTTCCGTCACTGGTTATACCGATATCACCCCAGTTGGAATCGGACGTTAATCCTGATCAACAAACGAGTCGCGTTGTAGTAAAGACAAGTAAAACGAAAGTTTAAATTATAAAAAAAAACTCGAGAAGAAATAGGATCTGTATTTTAATCTGATTGACACACAGTTGGACATTAAAATGACTGGTTAATCTTTATAATCTGTAGTCTAGTCATTGCTTTTAACATGACTTAACTGTCGTATAAGATATAGACTCGGTATTTATATAAACGTATTAACAAACACAGAATGTATTAGTATTAATTATAACAAAATATGGGTAATGGCTGGTTATCGAATTGGGTTGGTTTACCATCTTCATTCAGGATTTTAATATTTACTTTTCTCAGGATGACGTGCGCGCTGTGTTACAAGATCACTGAGTCAACTGGCGTGGTTTCGATTCGCCGGTTGTATGTGACATTGAATATGGTTGCTATTCCAACCTCGTTGGTTGCCTCTCACTGCTTGAGGACCCTACGCGCAAGTGAATTATTTAAATAAAATAGAACCATGTTAATCCCGAAATGACTTAGTTTATGTTGAGTGGGCGATACCCCCCCTCCCTCTCTCTCTCTCTCTCTCTCTCTCTCTCTCTCGTACGATCGTTATGTTAGCCCTTCACAAATCGTAGTTGAGGCTTCAATGTATTTATTGAGATGCCAGTTCTTATGATGTTGTTTTGGTGGTTATCGTGTAACTCATTTCTACCCTATGCAATAGAAGAATTAAGTTTTATCCTAAAGAATGAACGAACACTTTTCTATCATATACGCACTCGTTTCTATGCTACAAAATTGACGAACTCGTTTCTATCCTATAAAATAGCAGAAATCCGTTCTATCCAATAAAATGGACGAACTCGTTTCTATCCTATAAAATGGACGAACTCGTTTCTATCCTATAAAATAGCAGAACTCCGTTCTATCCAATAAAATGGACGAACTCGTTTCTATCCTATAAAATGGACGAACACGTTTCTATCATATAAAATGGACGAACTCGTTTCTATCATATAAAATGGACCAACTCGTTTCTATCCTATAAAATGGACGAACTCGTTTCTATCATGTAAAATGGACGAACTTGTTTCTATCATATAAAATGGACGAACTCGTTTCTATCTATAAAATGGAGGAACTCGTTTCTATCATATAAAATGGACGAACTCGTTTCTATCATATAAAATGGACGAACTCGTTTCGATCTTATAAAATGGACTAACTCGTTTCTATTTTCTGTCCTATAAAATTGCGACAAATTTAATTATTTAAAATGTTAAGAGCACGAATATAAAGAAATACTTGGTTTTAATCTGTTAATGAGTATCAACTATGTTAGTAAATGGGGGTGTCTTTGAGTAAATAGGAAGTCCCACGAGTAGATGTAACGTAGATGTACTACAACATTGATAAACTGCCTGGAGAGCATTATAATTCCTGTAATACCAAATATAGCCTATAATATAATTTATATCAAAATTGTCTTAAGGCCAATATACTAGATACAACATATACCAATTATATTTACTACCTTTATAGTCTTTCTGAAGACCAACTCCTATATTACTTAATATACATATTATATACCAAATATACAGATCATATAGCCATAATATATACTAAATAGACACATATAGCCTATAATATATACTAAATAGACACATATAGCGTATAATATATACTAAATAGACACATATAGCCTATAATATATACTAAATAGACACATATAGCGTATAATATATGCTAAATAGACACATATAGCGTAAATCGTAATCTGATTAAAACACAGATCCTATTTCGTTTCTATTTTAAAGTTCAAAATTTCATTTTACTTGTCTTTACTACACTAGGATCTGGAAGAGTTGTTATCATTGACGTGTTCTAAATGGTGTGAGCGATTAGCCAATGAAACAAACCTCTGGCATGACCTCTGACGTGATCTATCGTAACAACTGGTCAGATCTTCATGTGGTAAGATTCTTTTTAACGTAAACTAACGCACACGGGCGACAAGGCATTGTCCCTGTACCGCAGACATGGTGAAATCACGCTGGAAATTCCTCGACCAAGACAGGGCTTGAATCCCGGACCTCCCCCACTGAGACATCATGACTCACGAGAAAATTCATCTGGATTTTCCGGTGGGGTTTTCCCCTTGTCAAAGGTGCAGTACAGAAGGTAGGACAAGGGACAACGTATAGTCGTTTAATGGAACAAAAATCCTAGGTCCCATTCACATATAAATTGGAATTCGATATAAGAGTAAAGTAACGCCGCCGACCGGGCATAACACTTCTCGTAGCATACTGTACGGCGCATGTCCGTCTTCATTAGCCCAGTCGGAGCAGTAGTACGGTAAGCAACATTTTATTTCATTTGTAAGCATTTTGGAAATGCGGGTCTTTAACATATTACGCACGTATGTTTGGTATTTTAAATGCTTGTTAAAGCAGAAACATCTGATGCTGTTTCATTAAACCAATCTCCTAGGTGTTTTTCATTAAAGAAGAAAAAAACTGCGTTGGAGTTGTTGTGAAGGTCAGACGTGTAACATACTACGACTGCATTAGTTGACAACTGCCATTCAAATTCAGAGACACACTCAACCCTACCTTAATTAACTTATTTCATTTAAAATGGTCGGACTATTGATTAAATGGATGTTTTCGTCACAAATCTTAATTTCACGGATTTTAACTGGAGCGGAAGAAAGTTGGTTATTTTTAAATTGGGAAACGGAGAGACATGGGGTTAAAGTCCATTCGGCATAGTCTAGGTCATTCGGGACTAACAAACGATTCCCCTGGATTTTCCAGCCTCATTGACCTGTGTCGACGGTGCAGGATCGAGGGCTTGTCGAGAACACACATTTAGTAGGTTCGATGGATTGAAATCCGAGGTTTGTGAGAGTTTCTATATGAAATAGATAGAGGGAGTGGGAGAAATGGGGTTTAACGTCCACTTGACACAAACTAGGTCATTTCGGGACTAACATATGGTTTAATTTCATAGCAATCATTCGCATGCGTGTAGGGGTCTTTAGCAGTGGAAGGAAACCGGAGGACCCGGTTATAACCCACGAAGGGTGTGGGGGTGGGGTGGGATGGCCTAGTGGTCTAGAGTGCCGCGCTTCGACTTCTAGATTGCCGGTCACCTCTGGCTTGCGGCTGTGGTTTCGAGCCCTGGTGTGAGCGTATGTGGCATGGAGATAGGGGCGCCTTCTCAACCTCGTGGGTTTCCTCCGGTCACTCCGGTTTCCTCCCACTGCTAAAGACCCCTACTCGCAAGCAAATTATTGAAATAAAATTAAACCATATGTTAGTCCCGAAATGACCTAGTTTGTGTTGAGTGGACGTTAAACCCCATTTCTCTCTCTCTACAACCCACGATGTTGGACAGGCGATCCTACTCCTTGTCACGTACAACCGGAGATTCAAGACCATGCCGGTTGACTCAATGACAGGCTCTATGATACAGCACGCACGTGCTAACCATTCGCTCACACCTCCCCTTATATGAAATAGATTGATTGTATATATAGGAGGGGGGGGGTTAAGGTCCACTCGACACAAACTAGCCCATTTCGGGACTAACACAAGGTTTAATTGTATTTCAATCATTCGCTTGCGCATAGGGCTCTCTAGCAATATTTTATGGGAGGAAACGAGAGGAACCGGCGAAAACCATGAGGTTGGACAGGCGACCCTACTCTTTGCCACGTACAACCGGGGATTCGAACCCGTACCAGTTGACCAAGACCTAGATAACGGGTTGAACTCTATGTACATTGTTATTGTGTCATTGATTTATTCTTTTTCTGTAAAGTAAAGCTTATCTCATCATCTAATCCGATTTTATACGAAAAGATGGCTTAAAGTAAAATCTTTAACATCCTCGTGCTTCTTTCAGTAGATATTTACATGGTATATATTCGCAAACTTTTAAATAGAGTATAAAATCCATTTGCCGATTACACTATTTTGCCAATTCCGTTCCTACAATTTTGTCTAATGGGTTTGGATTGTTCGATCTTGGTTTTATTATTATGTCCATGGCGTTGCATCAACACAGTTTAATAATCTACCTCTAAACCTCATCAGATATCCGGGAGAGGGGGCGGGAGTGGAGGAGGGGGATGACAAGGAACACTGTATAGTCTTTCAGATGGGACGAGAATCCGAGGTCTCGTGTACATATTGTCGTGCACATAAAAGATAAAGCTTCCTTTGGCAGTTGGAATTCGATATTTACGAGTAGACCGAGTGCCGTTGTCCGAACATATTGTCCCTCGTAGCCAACTACATAGCATGGCGTATTTCCATCTTCATTAACCAAGCCGTTTGATTTCACGTTTTATATAATTAGATGCGGGGGATGGGGGGCTAATGGTGAGCACATGTGCTCTGGCTCATAAGGTCTGGCGTGGCTTCGATTCCCCGGTTGTACGTACAATGAGTATTGTCTACGCGTCCCCCGGTTTCCTTCCACTGCTAAAGACCCCTACGCGAAAGCGAATTATTGAAATCATATGTTAGTCCCGAAATGACCTTTATCCCTCACTTGTATGATGCATCATGAACACTTTTTGTATGTAGTCCAGACAGTTTGGGGGGGACCTGTCATTTATTCCATGAAATGAGAGACTTTGCAAACGGGTAGTCGTTCGGATGGGACAAACAATCGGTGTCCCACATGCTCATTGGTGTACACGTAAAAGAACCATTGTGAGTATGCCACTCTTATTTAACCCAAATGAATGGCTGACGTCAAACCCCATTTCAATTTGTCTTTTATTTTAAATGGCGACACGATTTTCATATATATTGTTGGTGAATTCAGATGACAATTTAACTTGGTCTGTCTTCATCATGATTTATTCATTAAACACAATCGGCCAGCTTTTTAAATTGATAAATCCCAGTGTTAATAGCCGCGGGAGATATTTAGAGTTGCTATCAGTTAATATATATATAACTTTTCGAGACGTCCTGATCTTGGTATTTACATAATCTGGAAGTCTTGTGGGAGCATATCGTAATCGCTTTTCTGTCGGGGATCCACTGGGACTCAGCCAATGTTGCAAAACGATTTATGGGAATTCCCCAAATGGATTCCCAGACTAAGTCTATGACTAGTAGACTCGATGGCTTCGAGTGCCGATGGATGGAAATAGAAGACCAGAAAAACGATGTTGGTGGTACGAACTCTCAAGTGCATGTTGCAGGTTTTATTCAGGACTGCATCATTATATGTTGCATGTTTGTATCCATACGGCTATAGACGTAATTAACCAGCCATGATAATTAACCACATGATAATTTAGCTTCCGCTGATTGGTCAAACGAAACAATATCTTCACGCGATAATTTCAATTTGCCGCGTACATAGTGACGAGCAAACTTATTTGGAAACCCATCTCCTTGACAATTGATTTTCAAGTGGACTTAATACATTTCGGGACTAACATATGGTACAATTAAGCGCTTGACCCGGCGCTGCACGGACTCTATCCGTAACTCCGAAACTAGAAGCCTATGTAACTCCCTGGCCCTAGTTATCCCTATACACCAAATTGCAGCCTTTGGGCAGCTTTAGTTTACCCCCCCCCCCCCCAACAGGCAGACAAACAAACAAACGACTGTCACAAACATTAAGATACATGTAGATATATTTGCGCGTGGGGGTCGTTAGCAGTCACCCGACGGACGCAACGATGGACCTCACGATCTAAAGCACACGCATCAAAAAAACTCGACCCCCCCCCCCCCTCACATCCGTCAAGAACAAGATAAATAAACCAAACAGACTCCTAATATTACCACTGCATATAGCATTAATAATTTACATCAATGGTTCTATTTAGTTTTCAAAGCGAACGACCATATTTTTTTTCTCGTTACAAGCTTGAAACTGTTTATTAATATAATAACTCCTTACTTTGATCATAGACAAACAATTACTTTTAACGTCTTCAATATACTCCATCCAATTCAGACCCCATTGTTTCAAAATATTGACACACGATCGAGTTAGTAGACAATTTTCCTACGCTTGTCTTGATATATTTTGCTTTCTTCAAACAAGTAATAGACATAAATGGAAACACTTATTTTTCTTTTAAAAGTTTGATAAATAATGTAATTTGAACTAAACAAGCAAACTAAGAAGATATCAAACGTTTTGTGTGTGTAATATAAAACTTAAAAAAGAGACGAAACAGAGTTTATGGATATAAAAAGTTATCTAATTTCAACATTATTATATATTACATATCAGAGATAGAGTGGTTCGTCGACTCGGAGCGAGAGAGAAAGAAAGAGAGAGAGAGAGAGAAGTTTATCGCCTACTCGACGTAATATCAAGATAGATTGGTTTGGAGACTCGGAGAGAGAGAGAGAGGGAGAGACAGGGGGGGTGTTATCGCCTACACGACATAATATCAGAGATATATTGGTTTAGCGACTCGGAGAGAGAGAGAGGGAGAGAGAGAGAGAGAGTACACCTAACCTACCGCCCACTTCTTGATCCGTTACCATACTGTACTGGCATTATATAACGACACAGACGTCCATGTATAGTGCGGGGGGGGGGGGGGGTCGATTCCCCTGAAACACCTGCATCTATAAGATGGTGACGCTGAATATTTAATCCAACTGCCTATATCATTATTATTATTTAAACACACATTATGGGAGATCGGATAAATAGGTGGCACTATAATAGTTAAAAACTAGATAATGTAAAGGGAATTTGCTGAAGATTTCAGTCAAATTGATTCACCCTGGACCGAGAATTGAGCGATTGAATTTGGGGTCTAACCTCGAACATCATTTTAAAAAGTTGGTACGGTAAAAAAAAATATAGTCTCGATTATTCTTTTTTTAAATTTAATAATTTAATCAGAAGCAAGAGATTGGGTTGTAATCCAGTAAATATCGCAGGCTAGTGGTAACATCGATAGTTGACTATGGTCTGGATAAGTTAATTAATATCTAATTAATAATTTAGATAACAATTCAGGCCTAAAGAAAGACCTGCAATTGTCAGATTTGGTTCTTGCATAATGTATGTTTAATACTTATACAATGAAACCCCAAGGCCCTGTGTATACATTGTCTGGGTTCTCTTTACTTATAAATACCGTATAATTGAGAGAGTGAGAGAGAGAGATGGGAAAGCGAGAGAGACCATATGATATAACACCAATAGAATAGACATCTACAAGGGCAGATTAATTGTTTTAATTAAGTCCGGAGGCTTGTCTGGTCATGGTGATTGGCCCAAACACATCCGCTCGTCAATCAGTCTAACTAAGGGGGCTGTATCATAAAGCCTGTCATTGCGTCAAGTGGGTGGTATAGAATCCTCGGTTGTACGTGACAGGGGACAGGATCGCCTGTCCAACCTCGTGAGTTTTCACCGGGTCCTGCGGTCTCCCCCTAATGCTAAAGACCCCTACATGCAAGCGATTTATTGAAATAAAATTAAACCATATGTTAGTCCTGAAATGACATAGTTTGTGTCCAATGGACATTAAATCCAACTTCTCTCGCTCCACCAGTCTGTACTTAAAGGATACTATTGGAGTCAGTCAATTGTCCACGATATCACTCCCTGGTGGAAGTGAACATTAAACTCCAGAAACGAATGAACGTGTCAGTCATTATCACATGTGTGATAGAACTTATTAAACACGTTCCAAATATAGTTTTAAAACAGAATTCATAGTTACGAAAGATGCGTAATGAAGATTTCAAAAAACGGAAGTGATAGTTATCCTAGTGATAACAGATACACGGCTGAATTTCTGCTCACTAATAATTTCAAAAGTTGTTATATGAGAGATCCGAGTATTGTCATGTTTTTATAAGATATAGAATGAATTAAAACAAGGGAATGTTCGGACTATTTCTATTTTTCTCGTGTTCTCTTATCTTGTGATATTCAAATACTTATTTGAATTGTCAGATATCTTCTCACAGTCTCGCATAATAACAACTTTGGTCTTCGAAAGAATTATCATCAGCCGGTTAAAATCCTCTAGGTTGGATAGTTGACCCCACCTTGCCACGTACTGTAGCTGGGGATCGAAATCACGCCAATTGATTTAATGACATGCGTTGTGATCTAAAGCGCGGGCGTTAAACCAATACAGATCCACGGAATAGTCCGGCAGAACTATGGTTGAACCTGGAAATTGAATACAATGTTTTTTTATGATTGATTTTACTAGCCCGAACGTAGGTCACCCTTAATCATTTTGAGAAAGTCAAGATAATCCCATTGTATTTTGTCTAGGATGATAATTTTGATGTCTAAACAATTTCCAGGTTTACTCAAAATATTGGATTTGGTTAACGCACTACAATGAACCAAGCGATACGGTGATATACCGAGTCGGTGCCAGATTTTAATGAAGAGAGGAAATAAAATAAAATTGGGTTAAACGTCCAATACTGTTTGCACCGACTGACCTACGGACATACACCATACGAGAGGCTTTTGACCATATGACGTCCGACATTGATTAATCAATTAGCGTTGACGATTCTAGTGGTTTAACCGCAGTTCCGTGCATCAAAAGGCCAATACCTCGCTGTAACAGACCGTTTCATTCGCTAACCCGTCACATAATGCAAAACACGTCAATGATAACAACTCTTCCAGATAAAAGTGTCACTCGGCAAACCTCGGAAGATTTCGGGAATCTAAACTCGGCTGTATGATGAATTCCGCCATATTGGAACTACTTTAAAGGTCCCGGATGAAACATGGCTGCGCCCATTCCAAACACAAGTTGGCGACCTATTTGGCTAGCGACCTATTCGACCGATCCAGCTGTAAGATAATGACGAAATTACACTTCTATTCTGAGCTGAAGGAATGGATAAAAAATAATATATTCTACTTTCATTTGATAGACATAACGTTGGATTTTATTGGTTGATAAATAGAGACTGTTGTCTTTACTCTAAATAGGTTTCCAACGAACAGGTTGCAGCTCGATCGGTCGAATAGGTCGCTAGCCGAATAGGTTTCCAATTTGTGTAATAGCGTCAAGTTTTCCTGTTAAAGTAAACCGGTAGCCGCATCGCAAATGTATCGGCGTAGGTACATATCACTTACTGTCATACATCCGAGACTAGATGTAGTTTACGTAGTTTACGGAATCTGTCGAGATTAGCCGAGTGATAAAAGTGTAAGAAAGGAAAGAAAAACGAAATTTTGAACTATAAAAACGGAACGAAATAGGATCGGTATTTTAATCAGATTGTATACACCTTAGGTGAAGGTCCATTAGATCGAAATAAAGAAATAACAGAAAGAAACCAAACGCAACACCATAAAAATCATCATTTGTAATGAAAAACTCGATTAATGTCAATACCAATGATTATAATGTTCTGTGTGAGTGAACAGCGCGGTCGACAACCTTTCTAGTTTAATAACGATTGTCCCACGTGTGAATAAATCTGTAGCTCGAAAGAATATTTCATGAAACCTCGCCACAACCACTATGCAAAAATTGACAATCAATTTTTTCTGTTATGACGATTCTCTCTATGAATAAATTAGTCCACACACATAGAAGTCACATCATTCCGACAACCTCTGAGCTGATTCCACAATAGCATCGACGTGCTTTGCTCACCAAATTATGATTGAGAAAGCAAGGTTTTATTTTCAGTGTTCGTGAATTGGCTGCACATCTAATCGAAATTTGTAGGGCATAGTCATCTATGGGACTGTCCCTTTGCATTTAAATTAGATAAAAATGTTATTGCCTATGTCACTCTTTGTGGTCACAATACTCACTGCAATCAGGGGAGGTTGGGTAGCCAAATTGTCTAAAGCCTGTGCATATTTCACTGATTCAGTAAGCGTGGTTTTGATTTCTAACTCCGTTTTATTCTTACTGATATAGCCCGACACTGATATAGCCTCGAGGGGTTTCTGCGCCCCCACCCACCCCACCCCCTACTGCTAAAGACCCCTACGCGAAAGCGAATTATTGAAATAAAAATGAACCATATGTTTTCTCCAAATGGCCTAGTTTGTTTCGAGTGGACATTAATTCCCGTCTCTCTCTCTATCTCTCTCTGTGGTCAGCTACCGCAACTAATGTTTCTTTACTGTAGTTATATTGGTGGTAATAACGTTGTTACTCCTAATTGCCCAATAGATCGCCATTCAAACCGGCTTTGTTCTTCATAGAATTAGTAATCCTAGCTGAACAAATGCTAAGGGACTGTAGATGGTAATTGCACTGACTTTCACGACTATTAAGACTAAATCTGTAACAATATTACGGTTCATAAAGACAGATTGTTCTATCGCATGTTTATGACAAACTGTCCCCTGATGAACAGTTATCGACTAGCCTTCAACTGCTGTCAAGGTCCGTATTCTTTTATGGGACTGTTTGTCGCTTGTATTTGCATACGGCTATTGTCTCGAGCAATAAAAACTGAAGACAATAAAAACATGGATTAAGCCGATTTATGGTAGGTATTCTATCTTTGATTTATTTGTATATTCCAAGGGCTTGTCAAGCAATTTGAGCAATAGGTAAAGAAATGAAATAAAATAGATAACGCCTGTATTTTCTCTTACAGGCACTAACTAATCCCCTCTGTATTTTGAAGGAAGTTAATGTGTACAATGTCTTTTAGTTACCTGCCAAAAAAATGCAGTAATGGATAGAAAATAATCTTCAGGATTTTCACATTAACAAAACATTTGGATAAGTTGACAACTAGCTGGGTAATTTGATGGGTTTTAATTCATCTGTTTACAGCAACTTTGGTAATAATAAGCTGTGGATGGATGGACGATGTTGTCAGCTATTTACTTCAACATTTCATTACACGGAAGCAAAAGAAAAAAAACCTCCAAAAACAAACTAATTCTTGTTGTCAATACAACTAAGTAAAGCCCCACTTTCTTAATGTCCTTTAATTTCGTTCCAAATCCGTTGATCAAAGAAAATGTAGAGAATCTCCTACGAGTCTGATTAGATATCAAAAAACATCAACACAAGTTGATAAAGTAAAAATAAAAACCCGAGGCTCTGCCAAGTTTTTTGTTACTTTATCAAAGAGTGTTGATATTTTTTGATATCAAAAAAGACGAGATGGAGAGTTTCTTTTATCTCCCAACCCTTTCTTAAATGCAAAAATAAATAAATTTAATTCTTTGGTATAGATTTCACTTTTACTGAACCCTATTACATTACAGCGTAGCGGTACATCGTTTTCTGATAGTAGTTTAGCTATTGCAAAGTCCTATATATTGACCCAGTATTTCCTTCAAAGTCAATTAAATAAAAAAAAGTTTCTTAATAACAAAAAAATAAGTTACTTTTTATTTAAAATATGTGGTTTCTATAAAATAAAAGAAAGTAGTTCCTTTTTTAATGACCAATCAAATTCATGTAAAGCGATATCTCCTACGTTATGTAAGATTTAAATAAGGAGATTGCCATTCTTGAAATAATAATTCAAAAATAGATCATGTAAAATAAGTAATTTAAAAATTTCATTCAAATCACTCTATTGCGAACGAAGAAATTAGCCTTAGAAAGTTTGGCAAGAGAGTACAATAATTTCAACCACCGTACCAGTTGTTCGAAGCTAAGTCTCGTTCCGCCATTTTGACCTTAAATGAAGATATGGCTGTACCGTTCTAATCTATTCAATATCGGAGAAATCTGATGCGATGGAGGGTTGGCTATGGTCTAGATATGTAACTTAATATCTAATTAATAGTTTAATACAACATGTCAGGTCTAAAGAAAGGCCTACAATAGGCAGATTTAGCTCTTGCATAATGTATCTAGCAATAGGACCATCTTCAAAATCCATAAATATCTGTAGCCTGCAGTAGTATACATTTATTTCAATTGGTATAAATACGGCCTATGCAGCGAGCACAGGCCAAATGTGAACAAACGAACGGACTGATTGAACGACGGGTGAAAACTGCGATCCCCATACTACGTGTGCAGGCCCGGATCCAGGATTTTGTCGAGGGGGTTGGGTGGGGGCACACATTGGAAAAAAGGGTAATATGTTGCAACCTTGGATTGCTTGGGCGGAGACAATGCGAAAATCTTGTTTATATCATCTATTAAAAAGCAGAACTACAACAGTAACAAAGCAAACGAAAATGAAAATCAACTATGTCACTGGGGCAGACGGGGGGGGGGGGGGGGCACGGCTCCTGCCCCCCCCCCCCCTGGATCCACGTCTATACTACGTATGGGTGTTTAAAAGTGTATTCAGTGTTTGTCAATAAAGTCCAGGAATTTTCGCCGCCAACAATCGGAAGAAATCCTGGATCTTGTAGTCTGTGACACAACGCCTAACTCACCGAGCCATCGAGGTTGCCACTCACGCATTCCAATGAATAAATTGTCAGAGACAGAAAATTGTTTTATTAGTGCGGTATGATTCATATCCCATATGTTCAAGGGACCATTTCGTCATTGCTTGGCATTTAAAAGGTGGCAACGTTTAGATAAAGACGCTCTTATCGCATTGAAATTTATGGGATTAATTTGTGTCTGAGAAGTTTTTGTTAAGTGTTAATTTATTTTCCAAGTAATGATATACGTACCTGTATGTCATAGTGTTAAAAGGCGCTTATATGAACTCATCTGTGGTATAATAAACAGCAATATACGTACTTCCTATATCGGAATAGCAACCGCAACATCGCCATACAATGGAGTTGAACGTCCTACTGGGCAAATGAAGGCGGGAGGGGGTGGGATGGCCTAGTGGGCTAGGGTGCCGCGCTTCGACCTCTAGCTGGCCGGTCACCTCTGGCTTGCGGCTGTGGTTTCGATCCCTGGTGTGAGCGTATGTGGCATGGAGATAGGGGCGCATTCTCAACCTCGTGGGTTTCTCCCTGGGCACTCCTGTTTCCTCCCAATGCTAAAGACCCATACGCGCAAGCGAATTATTGAAATAAAATTAAACCATATGTTAGTGCCGAAATGATCTAGTTTGTGTCGAGTGGACGTTAAACCCCATTTCTCTCTCTTAATGACGGCGGACATACGCCATGCAATGTGCTATATAAGAGGGACATTTGGCATGGCCGCGCAAGACCTATACTTTTGTTCAAACACCATCCAAGCGACTAGATATTGTCCTTTCCAGGCCATCCGTCCTGCATCACTTATAAGTCAGTGAAACCTACAAAGAAGAAAAAGAAGAGGGGGGGGGGGGAGGGGAGGCGGTAACGTCCATTCGAAACAAACTAGTTCATTTCCGTACAAACATATGGTTCAAGTTCATTTCTATTAATTTCGGAGGACCCAGAGAAACATCACACAACCCCAATAAAATATTAAAATGTATTCGTTGCGACATAATGTTAAAATTCGTATATCGATTGTAATGCATCACCATTCATTGATAATATGCAACGGTGAAATACATTTTAAGACAATCTAATTTCAGACATTGAATTACAGAAACAATCCATATTCATAGTTTGAATATGTTTTTCCTCCAAATATATCATCAAATGACACCGTTTGTACCATATTCCTGAAGCAATGGACCGAGAAATCACCATCTGCCCATTGCTGGATTGCTTTCTGATGCTTGAGCTTTTGCGGGAGTATGTCTATTCTTCCCGTTCAATCCAATTTATCCCAAGTACAGCAATGATGGCAGCCCTGCGATTGATCTGTGGGTCTTCTCCAAACATTATTGTTGACATTGTTTTCGTGTTGATAGCCCCGTATGTCATACAACTAGTTTTTCTGCAGCATTCTTTATGCACTGGTTAATTGGGCATAATATAATCGTGAGTCATGACGTAACATTATGTAAATGTGATAGAGTGAATTTATTTATTTTTTGGGAATTTTAACAGGATCACAATACTAATGTAATCTTAAGTAATATGTCACGCATCACTGCCTCTTTAAAGTGTTCTGTACACTCTGCTTAAAGGTATCCAGTGAGTTCGAGTTCATCCTCTACACACTGGAGTTCATTTTTTCACCTTTGACCCAAAGGTTTCTGTGATTTGCATTTCTCATTTCCTCGGTTACGGTACTTTTAAATAGAATTTGGTAGAGTAAGGTTGTATTTTTCTTTCAACCTTGGTGTAATTTTTATACTTAGAGTTCCGGTAGTCTAGATTTTCATCAGTCTCGTGTACTACCAACATTATTGTCAACAGATTTATTGTTTACAATTTAAGGGAGAGAATGAGAAATGGGGTTTAACGTCCATATGTTTTTTAATTTTTTATTTCAATAATTTGCTTGCACGTATGGGTCTTTAGCAGTGAGAGGAAACCAGAGCATCGGAGAAAACCCACGAGGTTGGACAGGCAACCCTGCTCCTTGCCACGTACAACCGGGGATTCGAAACCACCCCAGTTGACTCAATGGCAGGGCGTATGATACACACTAGCCACCCAATCCCCCTTACCAGTTTTATATATATATATTTCATTTGTCTTTGTTGAAGTGTGGCCATGTTGGTTTTAAGTAAAAGTTTTCTAATAAGTTAAAGTGAATCTGGTTTTTATTAATTTTAATCTGCAAATACAACATTAAATATAGGGACTAATAGTAACACTATTTAAAGCCCCAATAACACTCTTGTTGTAACTGAATAATATGTCCCAACCTTCATTCTGGTCAACAAATCGTATTATTTTAGAATATTCCAATTAAATGATGATATAAATTTCATCTTAACAAACCTATTTTAAAAAATTGGAAAAATTCAACCAATTGATTTGAAAAGTCTAACGTAAACCTTTTCAAATGTGACTTGGATTTTAAAATATTTTCGAACCCTCTGGACAAGTAAAATAGGTTGTAATGGATCATTTACACAACATGTAGGACACTTAAACATCTAGTACTTAGAAGAAGGGTATTATTTATTTTCTGGAGCTACCAAGCCAGCAAGAATGTTATTGACCCTTTAAAGCTTTTCGCTTTAAATAGAAATTATAACTTTTTCACCCAACCTATATTTTATTAATTAGTAAGCTATTTCACCTTGTTCCAATTCGGATCTATGTTTAAAGCGCAATAATAATGTTACCCGGTTAGCTATTGGTTGTTAATCGGAATATTGACCAGTCATAATTTTTACTAGAAATTTGCTCCCATTAAAGCAGTGTTTTGTGAGATTAGCTCTAATCAAACGAAACACTGCGGGAAGTATGGCGACAATCAAGCTTTTTTTTTTTACTTCGTCGGTCAAGGCGTGTGTATTACCGAGGGTTGTTCTCATTTAGTGGCATACGTATTTAGGATTAGAGTTGAGTAGGGTCGAAACGGCGGCAATGATTCGACGTTAATTCAATAAATGTAGAAGAAAAACCAATGATCTGTGTCCCCTCACCACCCCACACCAATCTCTCCTCACTTATGTACACGCGCCTGAAAGCGCCATAACTGAAACGACAACGGAACCACCTTAAACGCTTACTCTACCCAGTCCCCACCCCGATTATGAGGATGTTGACACACGATGTACAATCTTATGCCAGTAATGACACAATATTATACATGTAAAAGTACTTATTTTCACGCAATGTATTATAATTTCTATGCAATTTAGACATGCCATGTTTTGTTTTATTATTTTGGAGACGGATTAATATAAGCTTTATAGCTTGTTTCCGAATCCATATGATTTATTATGTATTGTTAATATGTCATTATATGTTAAATAAATACTGCTTAAACCAACCACCTTTAATAGCTGGCGTGTGTGTGAGGGGGGGGGGGGTCTAATGGTTAGCACGTGTGTGCTGTATCATAAGGTCAGCCATTGAGTCAACTGGCATGGTTTCGATTCCCATGTTTCCTCCCACTGCTAAAGACCCCTACGTGAACGCGAATAATTGAAATAAAATTGAACCAAGTGTCAGTTCCGAAATGACCTAGTTTGTGTCGATTGGACGTTAAACCCCATTTCTCTCTCTCTCTCTTGAAAAGGAAGTGATAATTATTTATTCCTTACTAACTCGGAACTGTACAGCGCAATGGAGGCTTACCCTCCCCCCCCCCCATTTAGCATAAGACATACTCTTTTTATTAAACAGATGTTTTATTACTGCATAACATATATACATATGGTGGTTGGATCAGGAGATATCTAACTAAGGATGTTCTCCCTAGGTCACAGAAAACCAAACTGCTCTGGGGGTCCGAGGGCAGACCCCCGTGGTGTGGGAGCCGACCGACTTCTCCCTAGGTCTCCCTATGACCTAATTATCGTCTCTGGTCCCTGGTATCCTTCTCTCTGTGTGTGAAATAGCTTTATTTAACGTCCGCTTCCACCGAGGTGATATCGCAGACAAAAAAAAAATGGCGTCTACAGCACCTGGTGTTCCCAGGCGGTCACCCATCCAAGTACTAACCGGGCCCGACGTTGCTTAACTTCAGTGATCGGACGAGAACTGGTGTTTTCAATTCTAGGCTTTATATATACTATCCAGCAATGCCTGTCAAATCCTAAGGCACGCCATAGTTAATAGTATTAGAGATCAGAACAATGAAAACTAGTTAAATATCTCAGCTCTAAAACAACAAGTGTTAAGCTTAAATCTTATATCAAATAGACACTTCGGTGGTGAAACAAGTTTGTACAACCCCATACATCTTACATAATACTATATCAGATAAACTCACACCTGCAACAGATTAAACCTTGCAATTAACCTGTCACTTAAAGGACAATATTGGTGCCAGTCATTATCACATATGTGATAGAACTGATTAAACACTTTCCAAATATAATATTAACACAGAGATCATCGCTACCATAGAGGAGTAATAAAGGATTCATGAATCGGAAGTGACGAACGCCAAAGGAAAACACGAGTTATCTCTCTATGTGAATGACTGAAGTGACGAGTGATGACAGATAAACGGCCAAATTTCTGCTTACTAATAATTCCTTCGAAGACAAAAAGTGGTTATATGGGACCGCAAGAGGTTATCTGACGATACAATAAAGTAATTAAGTATCATAAGATAAGAAAACACGGGAAAAATAGAAATACTCCGTACAGCCCCTTGTTTTTATTCATTCTATAGGGGAGACCGGGGCACATTGAACCACTTTGTTCACATACATGTTTGTCCTCATTTCATATCAAATGTTTTTATTATAAGATCTCTTTATTTCATGATCAAAATTTAAAAAAAAAAAATCAATATGCCACCTTATATGGATCAAAGCCCGGTTTATCTGGATTGTATAGATTAGACATATATGAACTTAAGTACAAGAATTTGCTAAGCTAAGAAGTTAACGTGTATGGAAAATTTTTCTCTTTTAAGCGCTTTTTTGAAAAATTCACTGCCTAAGAAAATAATTGACAGCATGTGGCTTATTGATGGAGAAATGGGTCTAAGAAGTTATCTCACTTCTGTACAGTGTTGGGTTGTATAGTATTATTTATAAAGGATATATCCATGGTGGTTCAATGTGCCCCGGTCTCCCCTACCTTATAAAAACATGGTAATGCACGGACTTTTAATCTGTTTTTCTTTCCTGTTCTCTTATCTAGTGGCAGTCAATTCTTTTTATGAATTGTAAGATATCCTCTCACAGTGTCACACAGCAACTGTAGGTCTTCGAGGGAATTATTAGTGAGCAGATATTCGCCCATGTATCTGTTATCACAAGTCACTTCAGTTAGTTATATAGAGGAATAACTCGTGTTTTCCTTTGGCGTTCGTCACTTCCGATTCATGAATCCTTTATTACTCCTCTATGGTAGCGATGATCTCTGTGTTAATATTATATTTGGGAAGTGTTTAATCAGTTCTATCACATAATGTCCTTTAATATGTCATTAACCGTGGCCATGAGCTACAATTGAAATTACAATATAAAATATGAATTAAAATACAATATTTCATTTTAGACCAAAAATGATACTGTGTAACACCCACCGCGGATCCATTCGCTTGATTTGTTTGTTTTTTTCTTGAAATGTCTGTGCAGTTTGTCTTGTCAGTAGATTCGTCTCACAGCGCTTGAGTCGATATTTGCAGTTTATTTCTTGCCATGTCTGAGTAGTTGGTCTCGTCAGTGCAACCACCTGCCTAATGGCAGTGTGAAGTCATCTCGATTTTCTTTTTTCGATATTGGCGAATAACGAAAAACAACTAGCTCGTTTTTCGATATTGAGGAATGTCGACAACCGAGCTGCTTGTTTTTCGATATTCAAATTTAAATATCAAAAAGCAGATTTGATGGATGTATATTTGCAGAACGTCTTCAAAACACATTTGATTAAATACGTTTTCATCAATATCGAAAAACGAAAATTGGGCTTGCGAATAAAATATATTGCGTTTTTTTTATTATTGTAATATATAGGCTGTGTCACATGATAGCACGGAGGATTATCAAGGCAGATGTTCAAATCCGGAAATTCTCACTTTTTTGATTATGTTTCATTTTATCTTCCAACATGACCCAAACGCAATATTAATGGCCATAAAATACAAAAGATCACAACGTTTTCAAAGCAAGTTTTTGTTTCAAAACACGTTTATTATTTTAAAGAGATTGCATAGCAATGCTATACTTTTTTCTAGATGTGCAAAAGAAACGCCGGATGTTCTATGTCTGTGGATAGATATGTGTCAAATCAAATTAAAAATAGACGTGTTTTAGGTAACCCGACCCAGACGCGGATATATTTTATCCTAAATATCCTACCGTGATCGATTTCCTCTTATTGTCCTTGGGCCGGTTGCTCAAAACTAAGTTATTTTAACGATCCGTTAGTTTAACGGATCGTTATCTTTCACGTGTCGTTTGTTAACGGTCTGTTAAATTTCTGTTGCTGGAAAGTCAATTTCATTATCCGTTAAAGTTAACGGGGCTTCCAGCAACAACCTTTCTCTCCGTTAAAGTTAACGATCCGTTTACTCCATGTTAACGGATCGTTAAAAGTTAACAGAGCTTTGAGCAATCAGCCCCAGGCCCTGTAGCTCTTGGTGTGATGTTCTCTTGCAATGACATGGTCTGTACTAGTTGTGCAAAGGAGAGAGAGAGATAGAGAGAGAGAGAGAGAGAGAGAGAGAGAGACAGTGAGAGAGAGGGTGGGGAGGGTGACGTCAACTCGACATAAACTAAGTCATTTTGGGACTAATGCAAGGTTCAATTTAATTTCAATAATTTACTTGCGCATAGGGATATTTAGCGGTGGGGGGGGGCACCCGGGACCTGGAGAAAACCCATGCTCAAATGAATTATTGAAATATAAATGAATCATGTGTTAGTCCCGACATTACCTAGTTTGTTTCGAGTGGACCCCCCTCTCTCTCTCTCTCTCTCTCTCTCTCTCTCTTCAATAACTGGTCATGTACATTATGTTTATTTACGTCTAGTTTATGATTGCATATGTCTCTCTAATATTGACAGTCTCCAATCACATCTACAGGCCAATACATCAAACATGGCGCTATAACACATTGCTTTGTACTGTACATATACACCACTCCATCTATCTCTGCCAACTTAATAACACTTCGCTGACTGATTAAAATAAAATGGGTTTTAACGTCCTGTAATATTCTGTTCCGAATGGCTTAATGACGGAATATATTGCTCTGACTGCGCCACTGCGGCTTACACGTTGTCCCTTATCCCCACTTCCTTAAGTGATTACTGCTAAAGACCCCTACGCACAAGCGAATTATTGAAATAAAATGAAACCATATGTTAATCCCAAAATGACATAGTTTGTATCGAGTGGGCGTTAAACCCCATTTCTCTCTCTCCCCTTAAGTGATTACATCTTTTTACCCAAGTTACACGTAGCAAATATAATAATAAAAACATTTTTACCCGCTATAGAAGTAAAACAGCCGTTCAATGAAATGATCGATTTTTCGTATGCATTGAAGTGATACCCCCGTCAGATCGAGGTGGCGTCCTTACTGCGCTGCCACGACGACGGAAAATGACCTCAGAGCCATACGCGTAGTAAAAGCGTGGTGGAAACGCTAGATATCCTGCTGTGGTCTCCATGGTCGCCAATGATTGAGCATGTTCATGCCAAGGTTCTGTGATCTCTCCTGGAAATCTGTGAGAACTCGACCGTTTTCAAGTTTGTAATTTTTTTGGACATTTTCTCGCGGATCTCAGGTGACAAGTCAGCGCGGTTGTAAATGTGAAGGATTTGGCACAGAATTCTTAAGATAGAATATAATGCTACTAAAGGTAGACTATCCCATACGACTAACTTGTATTTCGTTAATTTTAGAGAACAAAGGAACTAGGAGTTAACGTCCTACTGTCCTGTGTCACCTAACTGGGCTGTTGAAGACATGTATATGCCTACAGTGCGGTATGAAAATGGTGGCCAGGCCGGACCTCCAGCTGTACGTCTTAAACATTGGATGGTCGTGATTTTAAATGGATTAAAACACGATCACTTTTAGGTTACTTAATTGGAAAATGCATATTCAAAACTATGTTTATTATTATAACACATGCAAAAAAGACAACCAAGAGATTACATTCTTTGAACAATCAAAACTATAAACTGATCTCTCTCCATTAATTGGGGTCACGGTGGCTAAGTGGGTAAGGCGCTGGTTCACTAGCCTGGAAGTCGGGTGTTCAATCCCTGCATTGGCCGAGAAAGTTCATCCAGATTTTCCGGCGTGATTCCCCCTTGTCAGCTGTCTAGTCGCTCGCGGGGGGGGGGGGACCGAGATCCCGTGTATACATTGGCGTGCACGTAAAATATCCCTTGACAGTTGGAATTCGATATAAGAGTAGGTCGTAGCGCCGCTACCCTGGCAAAGTTCCCCTCATAGCACACTGTACGATGTATGCTCGTCTTCATTCTCTGTTAAACTCTATTTTATTTCGGGGGGTTGGGATGGCCTAGTGGTCTAGAGTGCCGCGCTTCGAACTCTAGCGGGCCGGTCACCTCTTGGTTGCGGCTGTGGTTTCGAGCCCTGGTGTTAGCGTATGTGGCATGGAGATAGGGGCGCCTTGTCAACCTCGTGGGTTTCCTCCGGGCACTCCGGTTTCCTCCCACTGCTAAAGACCCCTACGCGCAAGCGAATTATTGAAATAAAATTAAACCATATGTCAGTCCCGAAATGACCTAGTTTGTGTTGAGTGGACGTTAAACCCATCTCTCTCTCTATTTTATTTCATTTCATTTTATTTTTCCATTTATTATTTATGAATTATTTTAACGAGAACTTGCAACACTTAGTCTAATGCATCTTTAAAAAATATAAAATTTATTGATATGTTATTTAAACAATAGAAACAAGTTAAATATTGTTGCTGTTCAAAAACATGTGTCAATTATCCAGATTTCATAATTCCCGAAGATCAGCCGAAAAAAGAAAATGGGTCTCTCGAGATTATAAATTCAAATGGATTTTTATAAAAATTTAATGTGTCTATTATTTTATATGCACTAATGTTAGAGAACTTCGAGAACTAACTTCGAAGCTATGCCATAATCTTAAAGGATATGCATAGTTGGGAACACGCCACAAGTGAACAGCCTATGGATACTGGGCCATACATGGGTCCATTATTAAACGTTGATTAAATTAAAATCGAAATCAGTTGACTACAGAGTATATCAGATGATAAATATCGGTGAGTATTATTGTTGGTTGCCATGTATCGACACAAATTCATCAAAATTGAAGACATCGACCCCGAAACTATTTACCAGGCCAAAAATGGTTGCCATCTTGGATTTTTCGGCCATATTGGCAAAACTAGTGGCTATGTTGATTTTTGGTTACAATATTTCGATTCAGACGAATAGACACGTCAGAAGCCTATATTACATAATTTTATATTTTACCGCCACACCTGACCATCATATACAAACCATCTTCAAAACAACTTCCCCGCAAATTGGTCACGGATTTTAGGTCTCGTACCCAACTAGTATATCTTTTGTTTGGAATCTAAAATCAACGAAATGAAATAGGTTTAACGTCTTACTAATCTGTTCCAAACTGGGCTAATGAAGACGGGCATACATCATACAGTGTGCTATGAGAGAAATTGTGCCAGGGTATCGGCGCTACGGCCTACTCTTATATCGAATTCCAACTGTCACGGGATATTTTACGTGCACGCCAATGTGTACACGGGACCTCGGTTTTTCGTCCCATCCGAACTTCTAGACAGTTGTAAATCAGCGGACATGTTATAATGACGTTTTTTTTATTTAGCTTCATATAAAAATGAGATGATCGCGCAGTGGCATGACGTCACTTCCTATACCTTTAATGCGGTTATCACACGCGTATAGTATAATGCGTAACACATTATGTCAAAATGCGCATATTAATGTGATAAGAATGTGTATACATTGTAAAAGATAATTCGGTTTTAAAAAAAGCAGCAAAAAAGCTGTAAATTTTATTCAATTTCTGTTAAGTCACAGTAGCATTTGTTTATTTAAAAGAAATACAGAAAAGTCGAGGTTCACCCATATACTCGTATGCGAGCATGTAACGTAATCATAGGTAGATGGACTTCAAGGAAGTGTAGTGCGAAACACATCTGCCCTCACCTCCTTCTCGGAGCCAAATAAGTTTGTTTTATCGCGCTAGACTCAAGAGAGAGAGAGAGAGAGGGAGACAGAGAGAGAGAGAGAGAGATGATCTCTTTAAATCTATAGAGAATGGATTCGTGATAGACCATGTTCAAATTGTGTAATAAAAAAATTCAATGGAGTTGTTTTCTTTCCATGAAAATGAAATGTGATTTGCGTTGATGTATTGCGATTCCAGAAGTAATTTAATTGATTGATTAAACATATAAAAAAACATAGCTGTAGATTGACGCATCCCTGAAGTTTCCATGTGATTTGACATAATAAGTCCACTGTGAGCTTGAGAAACATTCAAGGCATCACCGTGAACGATTGAAAAATATCAGTCTGTCCAAGTCAATATAAGTCCTCGGGATTATTTTTACATCTGACCCGATTTCTTACAAATAAGATGGATTAGTCTTGATCACAGGACAGATCAGCAAACAAAATTAACCAACGTGATGTTGACATCTATTTGTATTAAACGATGTCTAATTTTAATCTTGCTGAGATGAAATCAAATCGGTGTTATTTTCTGCACCAAACGGGCTAATGAAGACATGATACGACATACAAGGGATCTTTTACATGCACGCCAATGTGTACACGCGACCTCGTTTATTTCGCCCCTTCCCAACGAATAGACTGCTGTCCTTGTCAGCCCCCCTCCGTCCTGCATCACTGAGAAGGGCGACTTATGCTGGAAAATCTGGATGAACTTTCTCGGCGAATGCAGGGCTCGAACACTCGACCTCCAGGCTAGCGAGCTAGCGTCCTACCCACTGAGCCAACATCCCCCCCCCCCGCAAATTGTATATCAATACATTTAACATGGTACACAGTGTTAGCAAGAATTGTATATGAGTGACATGGCTCAGTTGTTCGACTTCATCAAGATCGTATCGATCATAATAATAAACACGGAGAATATAACAGCGTCGCCATTGTGTAAATATGTATACACATATTGTTGATTAACACGGTCGCCATTCATATTAAACTAATGCCGTCTGTCTACAATTAGCTACGCTTGAGAACACACACTAAGGTGGATGACCGACATTTTGATTATTAAATCGATGAATTTAGTCCAAAGCTCTACGTACACTTCTAGAATTTTTAGAAGTATTTATTCCACTTAATTCCTAAATCGATGAATTTAGTCCAAAACACTACGTATACTTCTAGAATTGTGAGAAGTATTTATTCCACTTAAGCGGATTTATAAATTAGTATACTAACTTTTGGGATATGGCGGCCATTTAGGGTAGAGATCTATACTCGAACTACTGTCTGTTCCAGGTAATACTACAACTCGAAAATCGCTTGTCATTTATTCAAATTTTAATTAAAATGGCTAAAACTTCGTGAAATACCTGGAATGGTCATCCCATTGCTTTCTGTCTTGTGAGAACTCAGTTCAGGTCATGCTTTATGTCCTTTCTCCTATGAAAAATCGTTATTTGTTTACATCTTACTTATTGAATCTGCCATGTTTGGCCTAGTTATCTGGACGAGCCTAACTGGACAAGGGGTGCTGGGTTTGCTTAAGTTGTTTTACCCTACTTTGATTAGCAGTTGGTTGTTTCGTTCCAGTAGAATATAACTTTTTTGAAAGAGCTATTTACTGAATCCCAGACGGTTGTTTGTCCCACTAACATATTTAGTCGCCCTCCGTCCGAAGGTTGTAATTTTTTGATATTGATATAAGCTACATGTAAATTTTAACCCGCTATCAATGAAATTGTGGAAGGTGGCTGCCAGACATACGAGAACGTAGCTAAAAACGTTCAGATATTCTGATGTAGGCCTATTTGTTTATAGCTACGATTGGATGCCTGTCTTTAGTTCCAAGTGGCAAACTCAGTTTCTTTATCAATGCACGTAACATCTTAGAAATAAGATAATTTTACACTATATCCAGTTAAACAGAGCTATAAAGTCGTAGAAAACAAATTCGGAATCATTTTCCCAGACATATTTATTCAAATTTTAAATAAGGCTAACCTTTTACACCAATTAACTTATTTCTGAGAGTTCGCGTGGTTATGGCATGTGCCGACTTTTCAAAATAGTTTTAATCATTAAGTCACTCCAAATTATCCAATGAGCATTTTTGTGCGAAATAAGCAAGGTGGAAACAGAAAAAAAAAACCATATCAATTTGAACAAAAACAATATTGTTTCACGGTCACACCGGCTTAGCCCCCCCCCTCCCAAAAAAAAATCGAGTTAGACCCTCGCAAATATTTCGACAAAAATAGTAATTTCTTAGGAGTCTTCTTAGCCGGCCACATCCTCAGACCCTCCAAAACATTCCGCAGCCCCCCCCCCCCCAACATTCCGTAGCCCCCCTCCCAATTTTATAAACTGGCTACGGGCCCGAGTCACACATGCTTCAAAGTGTGAAACCCTAACAAATATTATTGTCGCGAAAAAGACGGGCGAATTCTCCTTCACTAGACATGTGACACATTTCTAACCAAATGCACCAAATTTGTAAAGTACCTGACTACCCTAATGCGAAATGCATGTGCCCAATTTAACGCACGCGCATTCGTAATTTTGATGTTCTGAGAAAATGACAATGTCTAAATATGTGAAATTTACAAGAGAATACTGGATTTAATCGGACTTCTGGTCATTTAGGCTAAGGGACGAAATCAAAGGGACGTCAATTCCAGGTATGTCACAAAGTTTTAGCCATTTTAATTAAAAAATGAAGGCATGGTAAGCATTTTTCGAGTTGGAGTATCACCTGGAACAGACAGTAGTTAGTTGTCTGTGTGAGCAATGGGTCTTCATCGTGTAAACAGGTATACATATATTGTTTATTAACTACGTAGCCATTGTTGAATAATATACATTATATAGTTCATTAAGTTCTATTGTTATTGTTTTTGAATCCCCCCTATCTTCAATAAGTAATCAAAATATTATGTAGATATTTGTATTTATTTCATTTTGTTGTCTCTTCACATATTTCTGCTACATAATATCAATAGTCGTTGTTTTATACAGGATAGCGGGTATATTATAGGCAACGCCTGTTACTCAATACCTTTCAATTGTCGGGGGTTGGTGGTGGGTTAGGGGTGGATGGCCGAATGGTTAGCACGTGCGCGCTATATCATAAGGTCTTTCACTGAATCAACTGGCGGGGTTTTGATTCCCCAGTTGCAAGTGACAAGGAGAAGGGTAGCCTGTGCAACCTCGTGGGTTTTCTCCGGTTCCACCTGTTTCCCCCCACTGCTAAAGACCATACGCGCAAACGATTTATTAATTGAAATGACATATAGTTTGTTTCGAGTGGACGTTAAACCCCAAACACTCCGTACGACTAAAATGTAAAAGAAATAAAATGAGGATTTCTGTACCCAATCTACTTGTCATCGAATCCCAACAAAAGGATCATTTACGTGCACATCAAAGCGTACGACGACCTCGTGTGTTCTTCCCACCAAAAGAACAAGACATTGTTTGTTGCCAGGCCCTCCACCCTGTATCACTCAACAAATTGTCCGTGGCGATATCTCATTCAGGCACTTGTCCCTGAGATGACGAGAAGATTAAAACACAGATCCTATTTCTTTCATTTTGTTTTGTATAGTTCAAAATTTCGTTTTACTTGCCTTTGCAACACTAGGATCTGGAAGAACTGTAATTATAACAGGCATTCCAGTTGATGTGAAGAATTGGCCAATGAAATGGTCTGCTACGGCGAGTTATTGGTGTACTTTGCACGGAAGTGTGGGTAAACCCTTAGAAACGTCAACGCTGATAGATTAATCTATGTCTAACGTCATTGGGGTCAAAAGCCGCTCGTATGACCCCTGACGCGACCTCATGGTACAACTGGTCAGATCTTCATTTTGTGTTGGCCATCGAAAGTATAAAGAAACGAAACATAGACCTGTATTCTGCCTTGTCTTTCTTTGGGCCTGTAATGTTATAAAAACTATTAATTAGACATTTATGAATTGTACTGAACCAAATTTGTTCATCTTATAAACCGATACATCTAACAATAATTTATTCTCGGATCTCAGTGACCTTTTTGGTTAATAGTTTGTCCAGAGATTCGGAGATATCTTGGCGCTGTGTTATTTAATAGTTTGTATACCAGACATAAAATTTTAAAGTTTATCCTCTCTCGCACTCGGAGCCAGTGCAGATTATTTAAGACAAGAGTGATGTATGATTCTGACATAATGGTATTTAGTTATAAAATAAATAGATTTCCCAAGATTTCGCACACTAATCGGATCCACATTAGCGATTATTCAGTGTAGAGTTAACCAGCAGAACAGATCAACAATAAATTTCGCTTAATGACTACATGATTATCGAGTTTCTTCAACTTACTATCATCATTAGTTTATGCACGTATTGAAAACAGTGACGTATTTTATTACCCCCAATAGTCGGAATCACGATTTGATTATAAAGTACATCATCGGAATAAAGAATTGTAACTTTAAGCGTCATTCTTAATGTGATCGTCTGTATCACTAAAGTGCATACTAAAGGAGTCATCGACCAATAAACAGAGATAGAGAGAAAGAAAGAGAGAGAGAGACATATGCAATCATAAACTAGACTTAAATAAACATATGTATATGACAAGTTATTGAAGAGAGAGAGAGAGAGAGAGAGGTGTAACCCATTTCCACTTCACACAAACTCCACCATTTCTGGAATAACACAGGATCAAGAGAAAACCCAGCAGCCTGCATAGGGACCCCACACGTCATGTAACACGCCACCCGACTCATTGATAGACCCAAATCCCATGCGTTAACCACCCTGTGTGTACCTTAAGTTTTCCACTGTGAACCTCAAACGTGCCTGCGAGCAAGTGGTTGCACACCAGATGTGACAGAAAGCTTTCTACCCAACGAAAATGTGGTAAAAAGTTGGAGCCGGTCTAAGAGACGAGAATTAACATTAAAGTCAATGAGTAAATCATTGGGGATCTGTGGCCAATCAAACTATAGGTTTGAGAGTTATCTCCCCGTTTAAGACAAACCCGTAAATGCTTATGAACTGGATTACGGGGGGTGGGGGTGGGGGTAATGTCCACTTGACACAAAAAGGTCATTTCGGGACTAACATATAGTTTAATTTTATTTCAATGATTCGCTTGTGCGTTGGAGTATTTAGCAGTGGAAGGAAACCGGGAGACCCGGAGAAAACTCACGAGGTTGGACGGGCGACCCTAGGTACAACCGGGGATTCAAACCATGCCAACTGACGCAATGACAGGCTTGATGATACAGCACACACGTTATTACTATTCGGCTATCCAGTCCAAAGATCTTGACGAGTTCAGGACAGGATGTACGGGTATTAAAGCCTTAGCGATATTGTTCATTGAGACATTAGGAAGCCCTTTTTATTCTGAAATTTATTTCAATCAGGCCCGCGCGAGTTGACATCACATTCTTATACTTGTTTTAAGAATTTACTCAGCTTTCAATCATAGTTTATTAGAAATATATTTGATCTACATACACAAACATTTGAACATAGTTTCTTTTGATCTATTTGATACATCAAAACAAATAAACTTTAATAAAAAAAAAGGTAAATTGAAATTAAAATAAGGCGAATATGTTTGAGTGAATTCTTAACTTAAGAAGGGCGCCAACCCGACATTACTGATACCAATCAGCCACCATAGTTTAGAGCTTACATGGACGATCTTGTGTATAGTACTATTGTTGTGTTTGTTCTTGTGATCGTAATAACACTATACAGCACCAATGGTATATAACAACTTTATTACAACGCTGAATTGACTTCGAAAGTTCCTTGTTCCCAACGGATAATGGCTGCTTGGAATATCTGGGTGAGTTCTAGTGGAGCTCGCTTTACCCCCTAATTTATTCCCCCCTAATTTCTGCACGTCCAAGATTAGCCTGAACGTTAGTTTCTATTCCAAATATGGAATAAAACTCTTTATTTCCCAGGAATACATTACTTTATTTGGTGTACCAACCTTAGGTCAAATAACAGGTAGAATGTGATGGATATTTTGACACTAGTTATGATTTTACCAAAATATCACTGTTTTTTTTATGTATACTATCCATTCAAATTCATTTGGTACGAGTGGTTTAACAATTTTCCAAAGACACAACATGGTCTTAAAGACCATAGTCTTACACTTGCTGCTGATTGACGTATTAAGGGGACTTACACACCCCGGTCTACGTTTTGAAATAAAATAGTGTTTCTGAAATTAGATTTTTTTTGAGGATGATAGTAGTAATAATGCCTCTTTGGTACTGCTTTGGTACCGTTGAGTTCGCAATGCCTGATCGCGGTGGCTCGCTAATCGGGAGATACTGGGTTTGGTGGCCGAGGAAGTTTCTATGGATTTTCCTGCAACAGCTAGTAGTTCGGATGGGGCAATACCTAAGTACCGTCACGTTCCTTCTAAATACCCAGCACGACGTATTCCCAGGGTCAAACCGTAGGACGTAAATTCTAAGGTCCCGTTACGCTCCTTCTCAACACTCTGAATGGCGTATTCTCGTCTTCGTTGATAGAGCCAAACAGTAAGACGGAAATTCATATTTCGATATTAATTAATTCCAGAGCTAAATTAATATCAAAACAAATCAAGGAGTCAATTACATTAAAAGACCATTATAAAAAAAATACAAACTTCGAAAACAAAAATGTGAAACGGATGTATAAAGAACAAGGTGTTTAAAAAATAAATGTAGCTAGAGCTTGGTTTTCAACCCCCTTCAAATGAATAAAATACGTGTATTGTGTAAGATGAAACAAGAACGAGGGCTTTGAATTGTAACAGAACGTTCAGCGGAGTTGTTTTGCTTTTCCCCGTGTACACATTGGCGTGCAAGTAAAAGATCCCTTGGCAGTTGGAATTCGATGTAAGAGTAGGTCGTAGCGCCGCTACCCTGACAAAATGTCCCTCATAGCACACTGCATGGCGTATGTCCGTCTCCGTCTTCATTAGCCCAGTTTAGGAGCAGAATAGTAGGTCGTTAAACCCCATTTCATTTTTATTTCAATGTTTTCCTTTTCATCTGCCCAAAGATACGTAATGTTTCTTGTACAGACATTTTCTGATACTAAAACGATAGCCGCTAAGTAAAAGTCCCAATAAATACAGTGTCAATGCGTCACGAAGCCATCCCAAGACGACCCCTACCGGAAATTAACCTAGTTACCGCCAGATATATGTCCCGTATAAAAGCCATCAAACTTTATCAACTGTCTGTCAAACCAAAATTTACCATGAAATCATCCTCGAGGTTAGCTTCATACTCGCTAATAGGCGCCATTATCATTTTACGTAAGAAGAATTTATAGCGTAAAAAATTATTTGGATTTAGATAAAGCACCGCTAATGTTCCTTGAATATTCCTTGTTGTGTTTGAAACGCGTAATGGTAAAATCACGATGCGTGAGTTGCCTGCAGTCTTGAAGTTCATGCAAGATATGAGACGACGCCAGAAAGCTTTTAGAGTTTCTACACAAAAGGCAAATAGCTGTATGTTATATAAATTCTATTTTAACTTCTTAAAGATATTAATGTTACAGCAAATCATAGCTTTCATAGCTTGGCTAATAAGAGAGAGACCGAAATGAGGTTTAACGTCCACTCGAGACAAACTAGGTCATTTTGGGACTAACACGTGGTTCAATTATGTTTCCAATGATTTGCATGCGCGTGTGGGTCTATAGCAGTGGGGGACTGGAGGACCGGGGAAGACCCAGTAGGTTTGATAGGCGACCTTACTCCTTGTCACGTAAAACTGAGAATCGAAACCAGCACAGTCGACCCTATGACAGACCTTATGATCTAAAGTTCGCCAGTTAAACCATTCGGCTATCAATCTATTACGCCGAACAGTTTACATTCAATTAATCCATTAACGAGTAGTTGACTATTAATTCGTTTAACATTCATAGAACTGTGTGTTTAGATGTCAAACTTTGACTTGAGGTCAAGCGAAGTTAAAAAGTCGAGTCGACTTATCAAAGGGGCTTAACTCTTAACTCAATATTTCCCTTTGTGTTCCTAATTAAAAACACGAAAAAAAAACACGAATTATAATCCAATATTGATCCATTTCCGTGAAAATATCGGATCCCAATACATAATATTTAAGACGGGCATTGTGTGCTCTGTGATTGTTCGTACCATTGGTAATGAACAAAAGAAAGCATATCTCACAAGACAATGCAGAAACAATTACAATTTTTGATGCAAAGTTCTCAGAGGATACGCAGCTATGCACCTCGCAATAAATGATAAATGAACCGACATCATTGACTCAATGATACAGCGCGCACGTGCTAGCCATTCGGTCATCCAGCCCCAATAAAGACGGCATTCGCCATTCAATGTGCTATGAAGTAAATTTTTCCTAGATAGTGGCGCTACAACATAAATCGATATCAAGAGTTCTTGTAGGTGCACGGGACCTCTGTTGTTTCATCCATCCGAACGACTACGACTAGCTGATGTCCATTGCCAGACAATTATTATAGCAAGAACGGTCAGTTCGTTATCTAAATTATACATAATGTATCTTTAAGTTCGAAAATGTTTGGAGCGGCTGATTTCGACAATTTATGGGAGAACTTGCCGAGACCCTGCAAATTTTACACCAAACACTTAAGAATTTAAAATTCGACGACGTGTCTATCCTTACGCATGTCGTAGACTCATCTTCATCTGAACGATTGATCATTTCGGGACTAACATATCGTTCAATTTTATTTCAACAATTGGCTTGCGAGTGGGGCCTCTAGCAGTTTGAGGAACCAGGAGAAAACCCTAGAGATTGGACAGGCGACCCTACTCCTTGTCGAATACAACCAGGGAATCGAAACCGTACCAGTTGACTCAATGACAGACCTTTTGATAAACCGTGCGCCCATACCCCCCCCACCCATACACACACGCGGTTAGTGTAGGCAATTCATCAAATACACCTTTGGGAAATTGAAAATAATATCGTTGTGAGTATCCAGTTTTGTTGCATTGCCAGAAAGAAATACAAACCAAAACTGTAACGGGTTGACGAGGTGCGTCAGATTTGGCGCTTGCAAAGATGTCTTTATTGTTTAAGTTAATGATGAATAAGAATGCTTGGATCTTGATAAAATTCGCTTGTTACGTATGACATGTAGGCGGGTAAGTCTTTTGGGTATCTACTAAAATCTCACCACCTTAAAGCTAAGTAGGAACCGTCGTCAGGAAATATACCACGCCACAGATCCTTTTACTTTCATTAAAGAAAACGGTTAAATACGTGTATTGAAAATTGCCATAAAAGTTAGCTGATGTTTAGAAATCAGAACTAATGAGAAATAGAGAGGTAAAATGAACAAACGTTTCCGTATTTTTTCTCGGAGCTAGGGCCATGAAAAGGTCGGAATGATTACGATAATGGTAAATGATGCCCAAGCTCTCACACTATTGACCAGAGAGATCGGTAGCTTTACAATGTAATCTTTAGAGACAGAACATTCTGTTAACGTTATTTTTTTATTAGAGCTTTGATAAATGTAAAATTCTGCTTTATGTTATTTAGGAAATTAACAACTTATATTTATTTTTACAACAGATTAGATTTTACTAAAATGAATTAAATGCATTTTCTTGACGCAATGTTGGCCTGTTGCCAAAATTGAAGTTTCCACACTTTTCACCAACACACATCTGCGAACTGAACAAGTGTGGATTTTGTCATCTTCGTTTTGTGTCTTTTTTAGCTAGCTTAATTGAATTGCATGACATATATATTTAAAATATTTCGCTGAGAAGAGAAATACACACATGTTTTTGGCTCACGTTTCCAGTTCCCTTGAAACTCTCCAGGCCGTATTGATATAATAGAATATAATGACGTATGTTATAGTATGGCTACGAAACAGGAAAAAATATCAAATTAATTAAATTCAATTCCTGATAACATTATTATTCAATTATCCAATTTTATGCCTAAAGTAGGCCTAATAGGTTTTTTTGTTTAAAAAATAAAACGCATTTCTTTACATTCCATAACTGTTATATTAGCACAGCCGTAAAGTAATTTTGTTTGTATCACGATAAACGATGAAAAGACAGAAGGTATGCCGACACAACCTTAATTCAAAACTTCTTAAAATAACATTTTAAAATACTTTGCCACTGATCGGGGGTGGGGGGGGGCGCGTTAGAAATAATTTCATTGTCTACAATATTACCTTAAGGGACTAGGGGCAATTCAGAAAATACATTGTATTATGTATTAAACTGTATTTAGTCGATAACAAAAGACTTTCCAGTTTGTTCCGAGAAATATTTATTTATTCAATTTATCAACGATGCCACTTTTTGTATTTCCCCCAAACATACTGCTCTGTTCCGACTGGGCAATTCAAGACGGGTATACGCCATACTGGATCTTAAACGCGCACGCCAATGTGTACACGCGACCTTGGTTTATCGTCACATTCGATCTTCTAGACAGTTGTCCTTGACCTACACCACTGACACGAGGAACCACATCGGAAAATCCCAATGAACTTACTCTGACAACGCAAGGAGCGAATCCGCGAACCCCCAATTTAACGAGCCAGTGTCTTACCCACTTTACTATACCGTCTCTTTAAATCCGACTGTAGTATCAGATATTGTTCATGTCCTCGCGGTTTGGGTGGCACAATGGTTATCATGCGCGTGCCATTGAGTCAACTGGTGTGGTTTCGAATCCTCGGTTGTACATGGCAAGGAGTAGGGTCGCCTGTCCAACCTCGTGGGTTTTCTACGGGTACTCCGGTTTCCTGCCACTTCTAAAGACCCCTACGCGCAAGCGAATTATTGAAATAAAGTTAAATCCATATGATAGTCCCGAAATTACCTAGTTTTATCGAGTGGACGTTAAATCCCACCTCTCTCGTCTATCTCTTTGATTTTATTTATATAGATAGTAAGTTATGACTGCGATTATCTGTATGTTCCTATGCTAAAAATTAAAATTGTGGGGTGGACACAAAACAAATGAAAAGTCGTCGTGGAGCGGATATTAACCACAAAGTGTGGTCCCATTGGTGTTCGCTAAACTGAGTGTTTTTTTAAAGATTGCTTACTGTGCTTGTCTAGTCAGTTATGGATGAAATAATGAAATGAAAAGAAATGGAGTTTAACGTCCTACATGGCTAATGATCTTCATGAAGAAAACAGCGACAAATGATAGCAGATTACAATTCAAGTGCAAACATTATACAAGAGAGAGAGAAAGAGAGAGGGAGAGAGAGAGAGGGGGGGCTTGTCTCGAAAATTTGTGTTCAGTAGACATTAAATTGCATGCCACTTGGCAATTCCGGAACCTTCATCTAGTCTCGGCTGTATGACAGTAAGTGATATGTACCTACGCCCATACATTTGCGATGCGGCACTCGGCAATCCTCAACAGATTCCGGTTCCGGAACCTACATCTAATCTCGGCTGTATGACAGTAAGTGATATGTACCTACGCCCATACATTTGCGATGCGGTTACCGGTTTGCTTTAACAGGAAAACTTGACACCGTGGGCGCAACCAAACACAAATTGGCGACCTATTCGACCGATCCAGCTGGTAACATGTTCGTTGGCAACCTATTCAGAATAAAGACAACAGTCGCCCAAAATTACCTTTCCGATTATATATAGCAGGATGCTCAGAATTCTGAACGATGGTCCGAATTTTGACTCGGAATATTACCGTTCTTTCACTTTAAAATATTGAAAAAATTGGCGACGTTTACGATGAGAGAGCGCCCCTTTGATATGATTGTGCCAAGTGTTACTATTAATAATATTTAGAAAACTTATTAAATTACCTTTCAGAATATATATAGCGAAATTACACTTCTATTCTGAGCTAAAGAAATGGATAAAAAAATAATATATTCTACCTTCATTTGATAGACGAAACGCTGGATTTTGTTTGTTGATAAAAATAGATGAGTTTGGGCGACTGCTGTCTTTATTCTGAATAGTTGCCAGCTGGATCGGTCGAATATGTCGCTTGCCGAATAGGTCGCTAATTTGTGTTCGGTATGGGCGCAACCATGTTTCATCCGGGACCATTAAAGTAGTTCCAAGACACCATGGGCGCAGCCATGTTTCATCCGGGACCTTAAAAGTACTTCCCATATGGCGGAATTAGTCATACAGCCGAGATTAGATGTAGGTTCCGGAATCTGTCGAGGATTGCCAAGTGAATCGCATGTCTTTCTCTATCTATGACATATGCGATTTGACGAAGAGTAGTGGAATATCCACTGTCAGGACAGAATCATCTCCACCATCAGTATAGACGGGGGGGGGGGGGGGGGATTCCTGTTTTAGTTAAACCGTGAACAAAAATAGGATGCTAAATGCCATTTAACTTCATTCAACTCAAATATTTGGTGTATCGTTTAGTTAAATTGATAATAAACTAGTTCAACAATCGTTATTTACGTACATTTCGCATGTGTAATGAGAGTGGTTTCTACAACAGAACACCTTTCATCTGCCTGTCCTAGTCAGCTTTTTAACACCCCTGTTGCCTCTAATATCTTCAGCGTTATGATAACACTTGTTAAATCTATATCTATATCAAAACGACGTGTTGATAGACAAATGTTTACAAGGCACGCCATAAAATATTTACCACAAAATGGTTGTGTCTTATCGCCGTCCCCGCCATTTAATTGTTCACATAGTTTATATAGTTCACAGTCTTTAGTTTTAAAGATATATTCCTACGAAGGTATTTTTAGGTTAGTTATGCATAACTTAGTCTCTTTATTTTAAAGATACAGTCCCATTTCCCACGAAGGTATTTATATGTTAATTATACATTACCCAGCCCCAAACGTTTAAAGATACATTCCCATTCCCCACGAAGGTATTTATAGGTTAGTTATACGTAGCTCAGCCTCTCTATTTTAAAGATTCATCCCCATTTCCCACGAAGGTATTTATACGCCATCTATACGTAGCTCTTATTTTTAAAGATACATTCCCATATCCCACGAAGGTATTTATAGGTTAGTTATACATAGCTCAGCCTCTTTATTTTAAAGATACATTCCCATTTCCCACGAAGGTATTTATAGGTCATTTATACGTAGCTCGACCTCTTTATTTTAGAGATACAGTGCCATTTCACACGAAAGTATTTATAGGTTAGTTATAGCTCAGCCTCTTTTTTTTTAAAGATACATTCCTATTTTCCATGAAGGTATTTCTAGGTTCGTTATACATAACCTAGCCTCTTTAGTTTAAAGATACATTGCCATTTCTCATGGGGGTATTTACAGGTTAGTTATACATAACTCAGCCCCACTTTTAAAGATGCATTCCCTATTTCCCCACGAAGGTATTTATAGGTTAGTTATACATAGCCCAGCCTCTTTATTTTAAAGATACATCCACAGGACAGTATTCATAGAGCAGTTATTTCTTATAAAAGTATGAAACATAAAAATTTGGTAGGCGGAAATATGGACGGATGGACCATTTTAATAGTCACTTGCTTTCTCGGGAAGGTGGAGGGGGGAAACAACTTGATGGTAAATGTTAAGGAATAATGTCGGTTTATTTATTATTTATTACAGGCTACACAACTGTATTTTCTGGGAACTTTGAATTAGATATTTGTTGCAATTACTTTGCAAGTCTTGTGGAATGTTTTCCTTTGTTCATTACAAATGGTGCCCAAAATCATAGAGCACACAACACAATGTTACCCGTCTTGAATATTAGGTATTGGGATCCGATATTTTCACGGAAATGGACCAATATTATATTCTAATTTGTGTTTAATTGGGAATGCAATGGGAAATATTGAGTTAAGAGTTTAGCCAACTTAATTAGTCGACTCGACTTTTTAACTTCGTTTGACTTTAAGTCAAAGTTTGATTGAAATTTTCACATCTAAACACATCGTTCTATGAATGTTAAACGAATTATTTGTCAACTACTCGTTAATGGGTTAAGTGAATATAAACTGTTGGTGTAATGGTGTGTTAGCCGAATGGTTTAACTCGCGCACTTTAGATCATAAGGTCTGTCATTGAGTCAACTGGCATGGTTTGTTTCGATTCTCCGTTGTACGTGACAAGGAGTAGGGTCGCCTTCCCAGCCTCATGGGTTTCTCGGGTTCTCCGGTTTTCGCCCAATGCTAAAGGTTGATTATGGCCTTTTAAGTTAATTAATGTCTAAATAATAGTTTTTATTACATTCCAGGCCTTAAGAAATATCTGCAATAGCCAGGTCTACATCTTGCATAATGCATGTTTAATACGATTGAATCCACACCAGGGGATTATCAACCATTGATGTTTCGATTTAATTTTAAACAATAAATTGAAGAATTAAGTCGTGAAGTTTTAGCTATTGGTCGATCATTTCAAATCGTGGCATGTGAGTTATATCTTCCCATCAAATGATAACTTGTTCTTATGGTCGAACGGCAAAAATCACAAATTTCTATTATAACATATTTAGAAAAACTGATTTGAACTTCTAGGTAGAAGAGAGACAAAGAAATGATGTTTGACGTCCACTCAACACAAACTAGGTCTTTTTCAGACTAACGTGTCAATTTTATTTCAATAATTCGCTTGCGTGTAAGTGTTTTCAGTAGTTTGAGGAAACCGGGGGACTCGTCAGAGGCGGGAGTACGATTTACAAACTAACACAGTCCTTTATCTGATATTGATGTTATTATGCTCACACAGCAAAGGGACAGAACTTGGACGCGTCTTGAAAATTAATTGGAGGCAGACCACCATTAAGATACATCATCTCGATACTCACAAATTGTAGTTCGTCTAATTCTCTCTCTGTCTCTTTTCTCCCATTTTGCATGCCCATTATGGTTGATTTTCGTTGTAGAATGGACGAAGAGATTTGATTAACATTTTCTGCCACGTTATGGTAAATCATCATGATTTTGAGGCGGAAGAATAACGGGGTTATCAGGTTGGCTACGGTGATATGTAAGGCAATTCGTTACATATTTTAGTATGTTTCTGCAAGCTTGTGCATCTCAAAATTTTGTTGGTCAACCTCATTCAAATTTTAGTGCAAAGGCATGACCATTTGTTCCTCTTTCTGTAGTAAAGAGTACTCAGCCCTATGCAAATTTCAGGGAAAGTTGGAGGTGGCCAAAGAGGCCAGAATTAACATTGAATTCAATGGCAAAATAATGATGGTTTGCCCCCAGCTCTTGTCAAAGAGGCATAATTGGGATAAGCGTTGAGCGTTAACATTGGGGCTTAGTAATTGGCAGTACAGAATGTCCCAAAATGAAAAAAACTGTTGAGTGTTAATTGTTGGTTTAATTTTAATTCGCTAGGGGGAAACCGACCATGTCACGTCATTTAATGACTTCATGATGTATGTCGGATTGGTGAGAATCAAATTTCAACAATCGCTCATGTCATTTTTGTCACCGAACTATAGGATAAATTAAACTTCGAAGCGATTGGTGTTTACCTCCGTTTAACTTAATACCAGATCTTAATATTCGCCATACAAAACGTTTAATATCTGAGGTTATTTTAACATGGTATACAATTCCACATGTACTATCAAATCTAGATGCCTTATAGACGTCAATAGTGGTAAACAACCGTTACGTCATTATTTTAAACAAAACTCCTAAATTGCTCCTTAAAGTCAGAACAATGAACACTGGTAATTGCCAGTGCTTTTCAATCCATCAAATTTTACAGCCAATTATATAATGATTATAAATTAAACGAGGGCCTGATACGTATCGACGTTTATTCCCAGATTTATTGACATATAATTACAGGAATAAATATGCTGAATGTATTTGTCTAATTAATGGTTATTTTGTGTAATCAAATGATTGAACGTTAAATGTGAATCAAGCAGAACAAAGGACATGGAGAGAAAGAAAGAAAGGTGGGGGGAGGGGGTAAGTCGACACGACACAAGCAAGGTTACGTCGTGAATAACACACACGGTTTATTTTAGCGTAATAATTCGCTTGTGCGTATGGGTCTTTGGCAGTGGGAGGAAACCTGGGGGCCTAGAGAAGGCGACCTTACTCCTTGTTACGTATTGGCTGGCAATGACATTATCAGAGGTCCCGTGTACACGTAAGAGATTTATTGACTGTTGCAAGCCGATATCAGAGTAGGCCGTAACTGTCCGGGCTAGATTTTCCTTATAACACACTCTATGTCGTGTCTCCGTTTTCATTAGATCATCCGGAGCAGAACGGTACTCCCATAAATCAAAATTGAGTTCAGACCAAATTTGCAGTTACTTGGGTATGTGCTTCCTGTTGTTGTGCTATATATTCCAAGCTTTTGATTTTGTAAGAAGATACACCAATGACACAACCTAGCAACTTCCTTCATTAGCCTATTATGCCACAGAAAAACCTTGTAGCGCAATAGTCCAATCAGTGGGTATGAGCTTGTGTTTAATATCCATTCATAACGTTTTCCTTGGTTTTCTCAAAAAAAGGAAAAAAGTGAGATACCAGGCGTTGCCTGTTGGGGAGAGTAGGGCGCTAAACCCATTGCTTTTGTAGTATCATGTAGAGATTTAAGGTCCCGTAAACCGTCCAACTCGTTGCCACCATATAACATTCGATATCATGAGTTACCTCCCTTAAATGAGCTACGTCTCTAACTCAATATCACCCAAATTATCTGTCAATTAAAATCATCATTGATGTTAGGATCTTACAATGAAAAGATTAGGCTTCTGATATCCAATTTATAAGACAAAATATAAATTTTACCATTGGTACACGAATCGATTCGTGTACCATAATGTGTTTCAGCGCCATTTGTAACATGGAACTATGGGCGTGTACGCAAAGTCTGTAGAGATCACAATTTTTATCCGATTTTGATGCAACTTCAAACATATCTTTATACATGCATATCAAAAGTCTCAGTTCCGTTCGATATTTGCGCACATCAGACCATAACTTTCTGGATTATGGCCCCTGATGGTACGAAAAAACACTCTTTTGTTTTCAGCTTATTCTCTATCCATATCTTGCCAAATGTTAAGAAATCTAATGAAACAGTTTTTAAAATCGCCATAAATCATATCAACAATGAACTACGCAACAAAGTAGCAAATCATATTGACTCTTCCACACTGTTCAACAAAACAGTTTCCAACTTTACCGACAAAATGAAAGAAATGTTTCAGAAACGAAGGTGTTGATATGTCTCATTTTGTGGTCCATTTTGTGGCCTAGATGACAGGATGGTGGTCAATTAGCCACACAGACAAGGAAATTTACACGAGAAAGGAACAGCAGTAGAATTGGCAGGATCAGATCTGACCGCTGTGATTTAATGTGGATAAAAAAAGGAAAATTGACAAAATTAAACACTTATTTTGGGAGTTCCCAGTTTCTACGTGTTGATGTAGTTCTCATTCTTGTCAACATTAGCGACGGAAAAGTACAGCTCATTGGTACTGGTGGTAAAATTGGAATAACTGAGGGGAAGTCTATAAAACACTCGGTTCATTTCTCGCAAATTTTATTAAAATGACTTATAATACTAAGGCAGTGATCCATGGTGATTACCGATTAAGATTAAGCGGATTATTATCATCGCAGTAACTCATTAAATTGCCCGGACAAAGTTCACTTCGCGCGCGCAGATTGCTCATCGAAAATTAGACGGAGATTCACGCATGCGCAGGGGTAATCTGCGCAAGGAGGGCAATCTGCGCCTAACATATACACCATTCCATCATTCCTCTTCCAGAAACCCCAAACCACTCCCAGTTATGTTGGTATTTTTTTAGATATAGCGAAACTGGATATCTCAAGTATAATTATTTTTGGGGGTGGGGTGGGGGTGTGTGTTATCAATTGGTTTTTCTTATTGGTAATTGTTTGATTTAGATAAAACTGCAAATAAAGGTTAAGAATCAAAATAATTTCAAGTAGCTTGGTTTTTGATGTGCAAGAGCGTCATGTTCCTTTAAAACCTCGTAAACGTGATGAAGGTTATATAGTCCGGGTTATAATTGGGGGAGGTGCCACCTGGAGAGGTTGACATTCTCATGTGGTTTTACTAGACCATATTTTTATTCTGAACAAGAATATATGAGGTAAAAATTGTGATGAACATGCTAAACCCTTTGGGAAATATCTTAAAGAAATGTGCTGTGAAAATAACCTTTTGGTATTAAATGGTCGATCACCCATATATCCTTTAGGAAATTATACGTATTTGAATGCAGGTGGCTCGAGGACGCTAGATTACATATGGTTGGTAGCGGTTTGTTTTGTAAAGTAAACGATTTTTGTGTCCTCAATAACGATATATTTCTAAGCATTTTCTTATATATTGTTATATCCAATATCACGTTCATGGGAACGCGAGACCTCCGTGCGATACAGGTGGAACGAAAAGGATTCAGATGTGTTTGAATCCTTGATTACAGAGGCAGTAGTATTCATGGGTGATTTACTGGATGTATATCGTATCCGTGGCCACAATAATATTGACATGACTGTGTTAATAATTGACAAAAATCTCAGAATTGTTGGTGATATAGCGAATAAGGACCAAAGTGGTCCCTGTGCCCAGGGTGTCCATGGTTAGACTCGGTCCTAGAAATATTGAAACAATCAAAATGTTAATTATTAAAGTTACATTATGGGAGATAAAATAAAGAGATGGCGGTTCTCACTATAATAGTTAAAAACTAAATGGTGTAAAGGTAATTTGTTGAAAATTTCAGTCAAATTGGTCCAGTATTAGCCGAGAAAAAAGCATTTGAAATATTCACATAACCTCGGTCATCATTACTCAAATCATTAATATAAACAGCATAGTCTCGATTATCCACTTGATTGATTTAATTATCAACGGCCATTAAGTGGCATATAGGAATTCAATCCGCAAACATCGAAGGCTAGCCTTAACTTTAAGAGTTTATTATGGTCTGGATATGTTAATTAATGTCTAATTGATTATTTAGATAACATCTCAGGCCTTAAGAAAGACCTGTAATAATCCGATTTTGCTCTTGCATAATGCTATTTTAAAGAACAATAATTGGTCTTTTTTTGGTGAATATTTAGCTGTTAAAAATAGATTTAAACAGAATTGTACATCTTAAAATAAAATCTATCAATGGTCACAATTAGAAAATTATGCGACGGAAAGGATCCTAAAATATTTTGGACTACGATTCCAGTTTATGTTCAGAAACAGATATCCCCTGTTATAAATAGTAATATTGGGAACTGGTACAACGACTTTAAGTCATGCTGCGGGGTGGGAGGCATGGTGACTAAGTAGGGAAGACGCCGGATCGCTAGCTGGGAGGTTGGGTGTTCGATTCCTGCTTTGGCCGAGAAACTTCATCGAGATATTCCGGCGTGGTTCCCCCTTGTCAGTGATGTAAGGACAGCTGCCTAGTGGTACCGTATTGGATAAAATAAAAGAGGTCCCGCGCACGTAAAAGATCCCTTGACAATTGGAATTCGATATAAAAGTAGCCGTAGTGCCGCTGTCCGGACAAAATGCCTTCATAGCACACTGCATGGAGTAGGGTCGCCTTAAAGCCTCGTGGGTTATCCCCGGGTACCCCGGTTTCCGCACACTGCTAAACACCCCTACGCGAAAGCGAATTATTGAAATAAAATTGAACCATGTGTTAGTCCCGAAATTACCTAGTTTGTCTCTCTATCTCTCTCTCACTGCACGAAGAGGAATATTAGGACGTACGGCCCAATTTAATTTCCTCCAATGCTATATAAATGAATACATGATAATGATGCATGTAAATCGGATCCATAATATTATCAACTAAATCGTGGTGATATCTTACATAGTGAAATGTCCACTGCTATTACAATCTAAATTCCGACAAAGCTCCTGGTGAGGATCTCATTCCTACTGACGTTTGTCAGCATGCTTCCAATCACATATTACTACTACTCCATGAACTACATAATTGTATATAATTAGTAGGGGTGTGCTCCCTAAAAATGGGTTCCATAGCATAATTCACCATTTGCATAAAAAGAGCGACACTGATAACCCTTGGAGAGTATTCCGGAATTTCACTGATGGATATCGCCTGTAAAATACTATGCAACATTTTCACCAAAAGACTTGTAAAGTGGTCTGATGAGATAAAATGAGCTTGTTGAAGACCAGACAGGTTTTCATCATGGATACTCGACTGTTGACAATGTATGTGTATCATATGCAGTAATACAAAAATAGCTTTCAAAATCTAAAGTTGGAGTCGTATATTGCGGATACATCGACTTTTCTACAGCCTATGGTTGCATTCCTATATTCTCCTTACAGGTGTTCATAATGGTCGAATATATAATATTATATTGTATGAGTATGCAGTAAGAGCTAATGGTGCATTCTCGCGATATTTGAATGCTTTTCTGAGGTTAAATTAGTTTGTATTCTCAACCCTTGGTTATTTGGACTGTTCATCAACGATCTAGCCTTGTTATCCAGGGCTCAAAGAGGTTCTGGAATCTTCATTGATCCTGGTTTTGATGACCTATCCCTCCTAGCTGATATGCCGACAGATCTACAAAAGAGCCTGAACATTTTTGATAGATATTGTTCAAAACGTAACACGAAAGTTTATTTAGAGAAATTCACAAATCGTCTCAAATGGAATCTATGTTGTACAACATTTACACAACAAGCTTCTAAAGTCATCGAACAATGTAGTTTTAAAACAAGGTCATCCAAATGTTAAAATCGCATTCACACTATTTGATTCGTCTAATATGAGGCTGAAGTGTGGGGAACTAAATGAGACAATAGATATCGAGCAAGCAAGTGGTTATTATGTACTCTTGTTAAAAAAAAAAACAAATGCGTCAGCAAAAAACCGAATGTGGTAGATACGAATTATAACAAGAACCGAATGTGGTAGAATAATTCGTTCAAATGTTTAGGCATGGATAACTCCAGATTACCGAAATTGTGTTCCAAAGTGCTCTGTGATCTGGGTGTACATGGAGAATACAATGGGACACAAATGTACATAAGATTATGTTTAAATACGGATATATCAAGGTATTAGTAACATTGTTCAATTCATGTTGTGCTTTAAACAGCGTGTTAGAGATATAAGCCTTCATGAATAGCCTGATTTTATTACCAATTTCTCCAAATGTATGTTTTACAGTCTTCTTAAAGGGTCTAAATTGACTAAATGATTTTTTTGCATTGACGTCAAGGGTATGTAATACAATATGAGCGCCTGTTTCGTCTACTGGATTGACGGCGATGTCTGTCCGGCAACTGAAAATGCTGTGCATGTTTTGTAGCACCATGGGGTCGTCTGTCAGACGCTGAGAAAACCCGGTATCCACATCCGGCGTGTAACCAGCATACATATTTTCTTACTACATATTCTGGAACATCCCATGATCGTCTAGTATGGTCTCTGGCCGCATATGTAATTTCTTAACTGGTTAGAAAGTATCTTTAAATGTCATTGTGACATTCCCCATTACTGACGACTTCACGTTGTGTTTCTACAAATACCACATCTCGGTTCTTCATTTTATATGAAGCACTGCTACATACAGGTTACATGTTTGCAACATTTTAATAAAGTCATTCTCTCAAAACCCATCCAGCCAGACTCACGGCGATTCTGCTGAGAAAGAATTGCTACATCTTCTCCCTTCAAGAACTACATAGCAGTCTGTCATAGCGCCCAAGTCCAGTTACTTGTATATGCCTAAATTGCCGCTCCCAATTCTTCAATTGGCCAAATATTACATGTAATTATAATGATTGGTTAAAAAGCCCATCACGTGGTTTTAGACCTTAGACCTGCCCCATACCTTGGATACCACTAGGAACTCGTTACCAAATTTGGTCACAAGACACATCCCATTCTTGACAATATGACAAATGTGTTTATTAACCTACAGTTCAATTCATGAATCATATCAGCACAGACCCCGTCTTCTGATTTCCTCACAATATTTCATAGCCAATTTAATTTGTGTTTTCAAATAACTCATACCATAGCATATTTTGACAATGGTGAATAAAAAATCAAGTTCCTAATATTATTTTGCACATGTTTTCTTTAGCACACATCCCTGTAACTCATATTACTACAGTTGACATTGTTGTTCATATTACTACAGTTGACATTTTATATTGTGTCGTATATAACATTAATACAGCGTTATTGTTGTCATTCAAAATCTCCCCAATTCCGGCCTTCAAACTAGTCGCCGATGTCATTCGTTTCGTCTTTGAAGTCGTACTAGCCAGGGAAGCTTTGTATTGATGTCTTGGGTAGTCAACAAGTCGAACCATGCCATTGTCCATTGGTCTAGCCCGAGCGCTTTATATCAGAAAGGGGCGGTTCGTTGGCTTAACCTCATGGGTTTCTCCCGGAATCCCCAGTTTCATCCTACTGGTACAGACCCCTTCGCGAAAACGAATTATTGAAATAAAATTGTACCTTATAGTTTGTGCCGAAAGGACGCGTTAAACGCCATGTAACCCTTTCTCCTAAAGTTTATTGCCTATATAGTTGCCAATTATTTAACAAATACTCACATTTAATAAAAATAATAATATATTTTTCCTTACGAAGCTCCCGATCCCGACCGCCGGTATCATTGGTTATCGAAGAGTTCCGTGTAGACATTATGTGCAATAAAGATAAAGAGTTTAGTTAACATTATAGTGTGTGTGTGTGGGGGGGGGGGGCGTGAATTCCACTCGACATAAACTAGGTAATTTTGGGACTAACATGGTTCAATTTCATTTCAGAAATTCGCTGTCATTTAGCTGGGGGGGGGGCGGGAGGAGCCATAGAAAACCCACACGCGTTAAATTGCCCCCCCCCCCCATTGTAGTAGGGTGATACCTTTTGTTTATTTAGGATTATTCAAGGTTACTTTGTTCTCAATCGATTCATATTAGTCGTATTCTGTGGTCCGCCATTATTGCCAGCTCTCTTTTTCTAATTGACGCCAATCTTGTGTCTACTACTAATTTAAATTTGTCGAATTCGCATCAGGAGATGTCTACGTTTAGCTGTCTGTCTTTTCAGATTGAACTAATTTCGCTAGTGTGGTATATTGTCTACCACCCAGAAGATGGATGTGGAGCAACAGTTACATTATAATGTTTAGAAATAATTGAAATCAGATTTGTTTCTTCCAGGGCGGTATTATGGCAGCGGTGACAGCTTGTGAAATAGGACACACTATTATCTTACCAGAATCTTGGTACAATGCTTTGACATTTTGCCTTGGAAGCGGCACTACGGTTTAATTACTCTTATCGAATTATAATTGTCAAGCGTTCTTCGCCAATGAAGACACTGGACTTCGGTTTCACCCCGTCGTCACTAAATACATGAAACCAAGACACCTTTACCGGAGTTCCTAAGATCAACAGTCCGACTTATAACCCCAGATAAATAAAATATAGATATTTTTGGGTAGCAGAGTCGAAGCCACCTGACCGACTACAATTTATTTCACAACGGCTGTACAATAATGATTATGCAATCATGTTTAAACAATAATTCAATATATTACGCATAATATCACCGCCGTACATCAATAATACACCACTTTACAACATATAAAAGACAAAATTATATAATGAATTTTAACTATTCAAAACAGGACGAGTACACCACTATAATAAACGAATGCGAACTGAACTTGGTGACGGCTTCCTTCTTATTCACTGAATCCGCTCAAACTAATAAACGCGGTTCTTGTCAGACTGCCATCGAAAGTGTTACCCACTTTAATTGAAAATTAAAGAAATGGCAAGTAATGCCACATTGGTTCTTTATATGGATATGTTTTGTTAAGTACTATGAGCCTATGTTAGGAGAGAGAGAAAGAGAGATGGGGTTTAACTCGAAACCATGCCAGCTGGCTCAATGACGGGCTTTAAAGCTGCAATTTCATATTTTTAAGTTATATTTTTTAAAATGTATTAAAATAAAGCCTTACAACAGGTCGTACATGTATATATAAAGTCCTACCGTGTAAAAGAAAAATCCTATCCAATAATTCACTATTGCCAGTTGAGAAATTGGCAACTACTGATCATATAGTAGTGAGTTGAGAACATATTATTGAGCAAAAGACATAGAAATAATTATGTTTTGACTTTCTTTGGAAATATGAAATTATTGCTTTTAAGATGCAGCTCGCACGTGCTAACATTCAGCCATCCACCCCCCTTCCCTGGTTATTGAACATATAGTAGTAGTAAAGTTCAGGGGGGGGGGGGCGAATATTGAGCGTGCACGCGCTGCATCATAAGGTATGTTATTAAGTGGAGCGAATTATTGAAATAAAAAAATTAACCATGTTAGTCCCGAAATGATCTAGTTTGTATCGATTGGACGTTAAAACCCATTTCTCTCTCTCTGTCTCTCTAATTGTTCACGTTCCAACGATCTTTAAGGGTAAACAAGTTTTGACACGAAAAATCGAAACGTAAGGTGGCGTGAATAACAGATATACATATATATTGAAGAATAATTTTTTATTCAATTAACACAAACTGACAGATATAGGAAACTCCAGAAAAACCAGACAACGGAACAGCGTTGATGAACAACCGGTGACTTGTCTAACCTCTTCAGATGAGTTGTCAATTGAAACACTCTTGTCATGCAACAACATACATGTACGCCAGCCCAGAACACGTAACAATGGTACTATAGACATGGCGTTAGGCTATAAAATAAATTAGCTGACCTAGGGTAAATGTTTAAAATAATTTCCCGATTTCCCATGTCCTATGAATCAGGCTGGGGGTCGATTTCTGCAAACAATTATATCAATAACTGTATCAACCTTAATCAGCATTATTTCATGGAATTTTAATGAGTAATGAAGCTGGATGTCTGGATGTAAACACTTCACTCAGTCACTCAGTCAACTGGTATGGTTTTTATTCTCCGGTTGTACATGAAAGGAGTAGGATAGTCTGCCCAATCTCGTGGGATTTCTCCGAGTCCTCCGCCCCCCACTGCTAAAGATCCTTACGCGCAAGCGAATTATTGAAATAAAGTTATGCCATAAGTTAGACCGAAATGACCTTATTTGTGTCGAGTGATGGGACTGGATAACGCGGAACAGAAAGTCGTGAAATGCTCATTATTAATAGGGATCATCCTCGCACACATTTCAAGTTATCCTGCCCACCTTTGTATATTCGATAATATTTATTCATTTTTGTTTTCTGAAGACAATCCATGAATTATTTATTTTTTCTATAAAGCACGTCATGTATTTCCATCCAATTTGTTAAACCACAATACGTAACATGACAGACCGCCCTTCTCTTTGATCTGCTGTGTGATATAATAAAAAGGTTCCAGGTGCGCGGCGATTACCAAATGTTTATACCCCTGTCAGAACGGGTTGGCGTCCTTACTGTGCCGCCACGGCGACGGAATATGATATCGGGTCGCGTCAAGATCAACATAAGCGTGGCAAAAGCGGAGTGGAAACGCCTGATATCGTGATGTGGTCTCTATGGTCGCCAATGATCACTGAGTCATGGCGTTTGTTTTGACAATGTTCTAAACAAACGCCACGGTTCTGCGATCTGACCTGGAAAGCCGTGATAACTCGAAAATTTTCAAGTTTTTGGATACGTCGCAGCAGCACAGTAAGGGTAACATCCCTGTTTGATGGGGGCATTACGTTGTAGCTATCACACAATTAGTTTCTGTGCAATATTTTGTTATGTACTAGTAAATTGAGCGTAATGCATTTCGCCTTTGGCACCAGACACTTTACAGTAATATTTAGGGTTGTAGTTTAGTCCGAATAATTTTGTTATGTACTGGTTGTTGATAGGACTGTTAACCAGTCAGACTTTAGGACAACAATTTGCGTCGAGTACGGCAGTGTTTGAGTGGGATTAGATCTAATCAAACGAAACACTGAGAGGAGTATGATTCGCACATGATCCCAATGCTTCCAACCAAATGTAAAAAAAATCCATCCGTGAACAACTATGGCCTCTATGAAGTTCAACGGGGTTTTGGAAAATGCCGGACAGTCGGGGAATGCGTCGATTAACCGTATCCAAGATATGTTATCGAACTACAATATAGTAGCATTGAAAGATTATTCCTCTTAGCAGCTGCACCGAGAATGTGATTTGGCCGACCAGGAAGATTATCTGTACTCTTGTAAATAATAGCTAATGCTTATCCCTTCTACTGGACTTATCTGTATCGAAATTACCCCTTTTGCGCACACAAATACACATTTCTCGGTAAGCGTGGTGAATTCAGTGTAATATAACCCAAGAAACTGTGATTTGAATAAGCTGAACACCGTATAAACTTTACCACGGCGAACCTAAATTTGAAGTTGGCCTTACAACATCAAAATAGTCGTTACACGACGGGAAATGAAATGAAATGGGGTTTAACGTCCTACTGTTCTGCTCCTAAACTAGGCCAATGAAGACGGACATACGCCATACAGTGTGCTATGAGGGGAATTTTGCCAGGGCAGCGGCGCTACGGCCTACTCTTATATCGAATTCAAACTGCCAAGGATCTTTTACGTGCACGCCAATGTGTACACGCGTCCTTTCAAAACTACTAGACAGCTGTCCTTGTCAGGTACCCCGACTGACTTGCCGAGGAGGGTAAACCACGCCGGAAAACCTGGAAGAACTTTCTCGGCCAATGCACGGATCGAACATCCGTCCTCCAGGCTAGCGAGCCAGCGTCTTACCCACGACGGAAAACAATCAGATCGTGATTTACAAAAACTCAATAATATTCACATTGAAAAAATACAAAACAACAAATCGAATAAAACCTAAGATAGAAAATATTTATCAACCGAATGAAAAAGAGTGTAACATCATGTCAATACACTGATGTAACAAGTAATTGCGTATCGTGTTGAGTTAATTGTATAATCTAAACACGCAACCCGATCGACAGAGGTTACATTTCAGATTGCATGTTACACTGATCGAGTACAGATTGGGAAGCTTTAGTTAAGCTGATGGAATTATACGGTGAATTTCTTCTACTACTCTTGCAATAATTCCATACAAATGCTAGCCTCTAATGATATTTATCCGGTCAAATGAAAAATGTATATTTATAAATGGACTCATTGTCACTGATTTTTTTAATATTTTTTAGAGCATGAGTTTTTAGGATTCACGTGTTAGTAATGATCTTAACGAAAGTAGTTATACTGACAATAAACCTATATTATTTGTTCTTATAGATAATAAAATATACAACAATAATATATCACAACACTAATTCATATTTTATACAATATATGATAATACATTTTTCAGAGCGGATAATGTTTCTTTCAAGGATACAATGTGTTATTCGGTTTTTTTAAATAATATTTTTCAAACTGGCATTATTATTTCTGTTACTGAACCACAAGACGTCCTGCCATTAGCAAACATACCTGTAAAGGAAACAAATAATTACATCAAGTTTAAATAATCCTGCTGCAAAAACCAGGATTAATATCAAGGAATAAACATGAATGTTCTAACTTAGCAGTGCATATACGAAATGAAATGCAATGGGGTTTAACGTCCTACTCTTTTGCACCTAACCTGGGCTAATGGAAGACGGGCATACGCCATACAGTGTGCTATGAGAGAAAATTTGCCCGGGCAGCGGCGCAACGGCCTACTCTTATATCGAATTCCAACTGCCAGGGGATCTTTTACCTAAACTCCAATGTGTGCACGAGACCTGTTTTTTGTCCCATCCGAACGACTAGGCAGCTGTCCTTGTCAGGTCCTCCTTCTGCATCACTGACAAGAGGAAATGACACCGGAAAATCGAGGCTAACGACAGTGCATATACGGCATAGCACCAGGCTATTTACGTAATATAATAAACACTCTCCAACTAGATCACTGCGATCTGATTTGCCGTGATCTAACCGTTCCAGACTATAACCTAGTATGTAGCACATACACGGGACTCTCTCTATTACAGCACCATCTCTAAGCTTCTTTAAACAGAAACTAAAAACGTACTTGTTTCAGTGTTCATATTTATAACTGTTTCCTGAAATTTTTAGCAGCGCATTGAGTAAACCATACTGTTTGGAGTCGCGCGCTTTATAAGAACCCATATTATTTTAATATTATCCCGGTCTTGTCATGAAGAAGTTTCCACAGAATGGAGCATACGTCTAATCCGATTCCGACGAAACGAAATAGGGATCTTCATCTTTACGTAATTAAGATACCCGAAAGATCAAACAAATCCGGGATAAAACTCGAGGCTCTACCGTGCTAACACAAAAGTGTAGGACATTTAATAAAAGCGTAACCCATAAAGCCATCAGATTGTCAAATCTGGCCGGGATATCTCTTTTGGACATATAAACGAAATAATACACCTAATGGACATATACACGACATAATACATATACACGACATAATACACCTACTCGATATAATACACCAAAATAATACACTTACTCGACATATACAAGAACTAATAATGACTAATGCACATACTCGACATATACACGAACTAATACACCTGCTCGGCATATACACAAACACATACATGAACTAATACATATACTCGACACGCACACGAAATAATAACCCCACTCGACAACGTACAGTGGTATGCGGAAGAGGCGATAAGATGCCTTTGCAGTAACAATCTGAAAAAAATAAAAATCACAAACACCATCTTTCTATTAATCGCATCACACTGGTACTCACGCAACGAGTCTTGGATGGGAATGTACCTATCGTGTCCAAATTTCATGGTCCTCGGACAATTGGTTCCGATGTAGTGGCCAAATTTCCTTTTGGGCCTAGATCAGCCTCACGCAAAAAAAACCGTCGGATATTGAGAGGTTGGACAATGACGTCTACCTCGCAGCGGATATTGAGGCGAATATTGAGAGACCTGACAATCGCTTCATCGTGACGTCATCATATTTGCTTATATTTTAATAATTACAAAACGTACAACGTTATAATTTTAATGACAGTTTTTTTAGAAATATCCAAGATCATATTTCAATTTAAAAAATAAGACTACTGGTTGTTGTTTTCTTTATTTACGCAAAATAGGTCGTCTCTTTTAATGCAAATGGTCACGAGGTCTGATCACGTTACCGTCACGTGACCAAATCCATCATGGCGGATCCCTTACTTAGAATTAATTTTCTGATATTTCGCGCAGTGGCATTGCTAACGTGGTCGTATCGCCTTCAAATTTTCACACAATGTAGCTTGGGATTCTAGCTATCACATGCGGAAGAGGCGATAAGACGCCTTTGCAGTAACAATCTGAAAAAAAACCTAAAAACCACAAACGCCAATTTGGCCCCCAAAATCTTTTATTAATCGCATCACACTGGTACTAAAGCAACGAGTCTTGGATGGGAATGTACCTATCGTGTCCAAATTTCATGGTCCTCGGACAATTGGTTCCGATGCAGTGGCCAAATTTCCTTTAGGGCCTAGATCAGCCTCACGCAAAAGAACTTCGGATATTGAGAGGCCTGACAATGACGTCTACCTCCCAAACGAGGCCACTTCCTGTCACATGGAAATGGAGTATAAAACGGACCACGTGCGTTTTTGCGCCAGTTGCTCCAGGTTCTCTTGAGTAACTGGTTTACGGGCAGGAGCCTTCAGCCTCTCGTAAACTTACATCAGATTTGAACTCGAACTCATAACAATACAGCTACCACAGCAGCTGTCTTCCATTAGCCCTGGTTAGGTGCATAAGGGTAGAGAGTTAAACTGGATTAGATCTCATTTCAATTCAGATCTATAGGCATTTAGCACCCTCCCTAACCCACAGCCTCTTCTAAGGGTAGGAAGTTAAACTACATTTGATTTCAATTCATATCTATAGGCATTAGGCACCCTCCCTAACCCACAACCTCTTCTCTTACGTTCACCGACTGCTGGCCCAACCTTCGAAACAACAGCCAGGAAATGGGAAAAGATCCCGTCAAGTACCAAGTGCCATATGTGTGGGAGGCGGGTAGTTTGGTTATCGCGGCACGGTAAAAGCGATTCCTATGTATCCGGCTACTTGGCCACCCACAGAACCAGCATACACAAAAAGAAGGCTTGCCCATTTCCTGGCTGTGAGGCTACAGTGTCTAAGGTTGGGCAGCATTTGCTGAAATTTCGCAAGTTGGAAAGGGGTACCGTGGAGTATGAGCGCCACCTGCACCCAATTGACAATCCAGTCCCCGATGACGATCCCAAAGAGATTGCCAACGAGGACGACACACCCCGTGGCGCTCTATCCCCTGATCCCCAACAACTTGTGAATAGTTTTCGGGAAGAGGTCACATTTAATTGTGGTTCACGTAGATCGGAGAAAGTTGTCGACAAGCACATTAAGCAGGTCACAAAGTGCTGGTCAAGGTAGTCATTTCATAATGCCATCAATGATTGGGCATCACCCGACTCCTGGAGGTCCGCTGGTATAAGCCGATTCCGCTTGGCAAAAAATTTCAGCCCGGGAGTCGAGGTGATGTCCCAGCAGGTGTTTGACCAGTGGATCAAAACTTTTTGCAGGTGGGGAGTCAAGTTAAACTATTTAGACGCCAAGCGGTGCCACCGCCTTCAGGGGGGTTAGGATGGCCTAGTGGTCTAGAGTGACGCGCTTCGACCTCTAGCTGGCCGGTCACCTCTGGCTTGCGGCTGTGGTTTCGAGCCCTGCTGTGAGCGTATGTGGCATGGAGATAGGGGCTCCTTCTCAACCTCGTGGGTTTCCTCCGGGCACTCCGGTTTCCTCCCACAGTAAAGTCCCCTGCGCGTGAGCTAAGATAATGAAAATGAAAAATAAGACTTGTCTGCGATATCACCTTCGGTGGAAGCGGACGTTAAACACCAAGAACAACAACACAACACCGCCTTCAATTGCAGCTTGCTAACGATCTTCTAACCCCCGACATGCACCAGATCCTCGCTGACTCTCAAGTCACACACAGGGCACGTGATGTCCCCAATGCACGTCTACACGGGGATATCGTTGGCTACATTGGCCTGTCCACTTTACTGACAAGCGGGCCTCAATACCCGTACCACTGGACCTGTACAATGAGATAAGAACTTTTGCACTCATTCTGCCTTCGCGTATGAAGGATCCGGATCTTACACTGGTGCACTCATTCTGCCTTCACGTATGAAGGATCCGGATCTACACTGGTGCACTCATTCTGCCTTCACGTATGAAGGATCCGGATCTACACTGGTGCACTCATTCTGCCTTCACGTATGAAGGATCCGGATCTTACACTGGTGCCAGCTGTACCTTCATTTGCTGGCCGTTTTATTACCAGCTCGGTCTACAACATTACCCTGCGCGTCAGGTACAAACGACCTGCAGGCCAAAATCCATGTGCCCGAGTAATCTGAAAAAACATCGTTACTCGGGTACTCACGGACAGGCCTGAGGTCGATGTCGACCTGGCGATGCAAATGAGCCACGACGTTAAGACACAGAAACACTACTACAAGATGCCTTTAATGAGGAAGCATGCGGTGCAAATGTTAAAGGTTATCAGAAATCTGCTACTGACACGAGCCAGTCGTCTAGGAAAAGACGTGCAATAATTTCCTCGGACGAGGAGAGTGAGGAGGAAGTCATTGCCCCTCCTCCTGCGTCACCGGCCGTGTCCTTGCCTCCAGCCGAGAGGAATCCAAATCTAACACCCCCTCGCCCGCTCCTCATTCCGAATGAGCCACGGGTTTGGTCTTCAGGAGAAGACGACTACGTCTTAATTTCCAACAAGAGAAGTCGTCTTCGGCTCTCGTCGGAATCGGAGTAGCACTCCTCGGCTGAGGGTAATGCGTCTGACACCTATGTATCGCCAACTCCCTCCCCGCCTTCACCGATAGCCACTTTACGTGAACAGACTCCACCAAGGCTTCCCGTTCATTCTGCACCATCCCCGTCTTTGCCCCCACCCCACCGCGCCGTCCTCCTCTTTTGTGCCGGTCCATGGCCGGCGGGCATTTTCAGCGGTCCACGTCAATGCCATGGAGCGCGTCTTCGACAGGCTCAGCAGAAGAGAACTGTTGCTGTGCCTGGCCTCCGAGGGGGACTTCAATATACTGCAGCCGTTCAGTGCAAAGCAGCTTTACGACAGGCTGCGTATATTGAAGTCGAAGTGGGCCAAAGGCCATCGATAAAGAAATTCCAACAGAAAAAACATGTTAACCCATCCTAAGACAACAAAATGCTTAAAAAAAATTTAACAAATTAAAAGAGTTGAGTCTTCTGATTTATGAAAGGGTAGCCGGTTGAGATTAAACTGTGGTAAAAAGACAAATGGGAGAGCTACACAAAACAACTCAAATCCACCTGTTGATACTATAGGAGTTGGCCCAATCCCCAATGAAAGACTTGATGTCATAATGTTGGGTTGTGTCCACAAAGGCCCAAGATCGTTCCCTACGGCCATAAATGAATGAATTACTGATGATTTATAATCTTGATATGGAATTCAAAAAGGTGACAGGTGAAACAAAATCTGCTTGATCATTCTCCGTTATATCTACGTGACTAGGGTACAAGAAAAAGACGATGTCACTTCTGTTAAGATCGTAGGAGACAACAAATATCTGCGACCAATGGGTGTTCAAGCTTTTTATTGTTGATTGCTTGAAGTGAGGACATATGATGTAGTTCAAGTGGTGTTTGAGTGAACTCGAAAGTCAGGAGAGAGATAGAGAAATGGGGTTTACGGTCTACTCGATACAAACTAAGTCATTCTGGGACTAACATATGGTTCAATTTTATTTCCATAATTCGCTTACTCGTAGGTATCTTTAACAGTATGGGTGGAAACCGGAAGACCCGGAGAAAACCACACGTAGACAGACATTAGTTGTCTTTGAAACCTCGTGGAGCTAGTATCTCACATTTATGTTCTGTAAGATTGTAATTAATTGATCTTGGGAGGAAATATAGCTCACTGTACAGTCATAACGAAAGGGGTATTTTTAATACTTTCATACCAGCCCCTAACCAAAGGGGTTGTATGCGAATATTGAATGATGGAATTATGGTAGTTTTCAGCTGATTTAATGACCCATGAAAGGTGGGTGTTATATGAAAAAAATAAAACCAAGTGCGAACAATCCAAACTATTAGTCAATAGTCGATGCAAAATAGTGTAATCAGCAAATAGACTGTTCGCCGTGTACAAAACACGACCAAACAGTCGTAAGTAACAGGTGTCCGGAAGAGTAAGCTGAAATATGATTTGGACATGATACATTGGGACGAAATAGAACGAACACCAGCGTTGTGACAACACGATGTACACGTACTAAACAACAGGACTCCCACGATGTTGACATATAAACAGACTAAAAGCTAAAATTCGAAACAACATACCCGGCAGTTAGCACTTTAAAAAGTAATTTGAGGAGTTAAGAGAACATTTGTTGGAGACGACATAGAACCGCCGTCAGTTTTGTTATCCAGTAAAAACGATCAAATCAATCACCAAATCTAATACGAAGATAAGAAGGATAGTTATTAATGTAATTAAACTTGATACCTTTCTTCAAGACGTCAGTAAAATTACAATGAAAATGAGTTATGTAGCAGGTGACAGACAATACTAACAATCATTTCCCTATTTTGTTCTTCCGTCTGTAATTAGTATCAGTTTGATATGATCTACGAGATTTTTAGAACCGTGGATTAGAGAACTCTTTAATTAACTGGGATGACACCAAAGGTAGACAGAACGTGTCCCGGTCTTATATTTATCTGTCATCAGTTCGTTTATAAATGTCATTGATGATAACACAGTCGACATTTCAATGTAGGTTATCTCCGATACACGACAATTCAAAGAGTTGGTTTAGAGTTATCTAAATTTTCTCTTGATCAAATGGTTACTGTGCCTCTTGATCAAATGGCTACGGTGTCTCTTTTAGTGGGGATATCAATGTAGGGGTCCCCGATAATTGAAAGTAAAAGGGATTGATTAAATGGTCTTTTCCAATCCCACCCTCTATCATTGGAGTTTTATTTTAATGGACAATTTTACCGTGTCCACAAATGTTATGTATGTGAATCAACATATGCCAATTATATGTTTGAGAGCCACAGTGGCCTCGGGTTCTCTTCCAGTGCTGTTTCCCCTTGTCAGCAGTTATCGACAGGGGCATGGGTTAGGACGGTGTCCATTCCTTCTTTTGAAGAGTTGTTACATGAGACCGTGAAGATCAAGGATTGTTATATGAGATCGTGGGGATCAAAGGTTGCTGTAGGAGACCATGGAGATGAAAACGTAATTCCACTACAGACTGAAGAAAATAAATTAAAATCAGTTGATATTCGTTCACAATGGCCCAGTTTCGTCTATTTTAGATTTAACACCTTGAAAACTACGTACAAAAAATCCAATTGCAGGTTGTTTTATTTATCTTATGCTTCCATTAATTGCCACTTTTCTTTCGAAAGGAAGTCGTTTAGGTTCTAATCTAAGCTTATATCATTCTAAATTCGGATATTTCTGAGTCACGGTTATGTTTATAGCCATTTGTAAGCTTTTTTGATTCAAAGTTTGCAAATGATTTCCTTTGATCGGAAGGCATCAAGTAAAATGAGCTACTTGTGTTGACGTGTAAAATATCACTTGTATGGAATGCTATAATTCCCGCTAGCATGTTCATTGCTAATAGCATGCTTATTACCCTGAAGTATGACATGAACATATTAGTTTTACAATATGAATTACAGATAGCTTACAAATAATTTCCAATATGAGTTCAGATGTTGAACCATTACACGGTTTTCTAGTGATTTGACATGACAATAGGTAGAACGCCTCCCCAAATTAATTGGATCACACGGTTATTTCTATGTAAAAACACATATTTGTCAATTAAAATTCTTAACGTTTAAACCTTCATTTATAAAATCTTGAAAAGGCACTCGTTTCCTTCACACATTCGCAATGGCGTCTACCTTGGATCTTCAAGATTTCCGCCATGGAAAATCCTGTATTTACCAATTCACTGGACATGGACCAATAATAATATTTACAACCCTGTTGTTGAAAAGATTGAACAAATTCTGTTTATAATTGCATCCTGTAGAGTATTTACAGACAAAATCCAAGAAAAAGGTGGCGTGGTACTCCCACAGGTTCCCAGGAATTGCACCAAAATCAATAGTTGTCTTCCTTAGACGTTAAAGAATAAGTATGTCCAGTTCCTAGATGATCCATTCAGATTTGCATGCAGTCAGTTGGCGATAAACACACAAAATGGACGTGGCGCTGCCACGATGATGGAAGCATGCACCAAAAACAAAAACGACCATCTTTAGGGTACCAGGAACAAAATTGAAAAGTTTCAAAACGTTCCGGTAAGAATTGCGTCCTATTGGCGACACGCAGACACACACAATGGTTGATCGTAGCTCTGCTAGGTATTAAGTATGTAAAGATTTCAGACGATCCATTAAGAATTGGGGCCTGTAGTCTACACTCGAGGAAATAATTGGCGTGTCTTCTCCGCCCCTGGGGACAAAATCACTAGTGATCACCCTTATGGTATAAGGATTACACCTCAAGACTATCTGTTAAGAATTGCGGCCTGTAGGCGAAACGCAGACACACACGAAAAGAGACCAGGCTCTGTTCCTGAAATTGTAGGTTGAGACAGTACGATTGCGAATCAAAGTCAGCAAGAAGGCCAGCTATAGGTTGCGGCATAGCGGTATGGAAACTTTAAGACGGCCCGTTAAGTATTGCAGCCTGTAGGCAACACGCAGACACACACTAAAAGGGACCAGCTATAGCTGTTGCTGCATAGTGGTAGAAACCTTGAGGATCAACGATGGTCGCCATACCATATTTGGAAGTAGTAGCGCCTGTCAAAAAGGGTAGCATCTGTGGCAGATTGGGAGCTTTTGTCCAGAACGTTCACATCTGCTACAAACCCATTCCTAACTTGCCTGAAAATATCGGCTAATGAGGTATTCGTATTGTTTAAAGTGCAGATATATATTTTTTTTTTTAAATAATTCACATTTCCACTATTTCTAATCACCTTTGCGACTGTCATTTTCAACTTTGTTATTTCCAAATTGATCACATCTGATACTCCTCAGAATAATCAACACTTCAAATTTAATGCGTTGTAACAGATTATTGAAGACAAGGGTATTTTATTTGATGTCAATAAACGTCCCAGACAATAATAAACGTTTTAAGATGAAACAAAGCCTTACCAAATGGTAATTGTCCACTCTATCATGAATCTTTATAAAAAGTTCGATTATTTAAAAAATCAGAAAAAGTAATTAGTCTGTACGTATTTTCTCCCGAAACAGGACAGTGGTGATTATCATTTTGCTGAGTTTTTCTAACGTCCTTGATTTTAACCGATCCCCAGACTTTAAAAAGTCGATAATCTACAAAGGGTAGTTGGTTACCATGGGTACCAACTGTGAAGATGATAGTAGTCCATTGTGGGTACCATCTGGGTAGAAGGTAGTGGACCACTATGGGTACCAACTGTGTTAAAGGTAGTGGGCCACAATGGGTACCAACTGTCCAGAAAATAGAAGACAACCATTGGTACCAGTTGCGTTGAAGTGAGCAGACCACTATGGGTACCAACTATTTTGAAGGTAGTAGACCATTAATAATGGTCCATTATGTTGAAGGTAGTAGACCACAATGGGTACCAACTGTGGATACCAACTAGGCAGACAACAGTAGACCACTATGGACACCAATTGTCCTGAAGATAGCAAACCACTATGAGTACAAACTGTGCAGTAGGCAACAGCCCCAACATTTGTAGTAGGTCACCATGGGTACCGATTGTGCAGAAGATAGTAGGAAATCATGAGTACCAATTGTGATCCAGTTGGTAGGCCACTATGAAAACCAGTTGTTCATCTGTACACGATGAGCCCTTTTTCAATCCACACGATCGAGTCTGAATGTGTCTGGACACGAAGCCGTTGGTGAATCTAGATCTATACTAAATTGTATATCATACGTGCCTTTGAAGAGCTGGTCAATTTTACAAGATCTTCCGTTTTGTGGAGCTCCGGAGTATCACAGAGTAAAGCGACGGTTAACTAAGCAGGATGTCCCGGGTTCGATGCTGTTGTTGGTCGAGAACGCTACTTGGGTGATTACCCTAGTTGTCAATGGTCCATGACTGACCAGGAATGGTGACTTACACGCGCTTATTGAGTCAGGGAATTTATAAACTCTTGTTGAGATTATTCGGATAGTCATAAAGAGGAAACGTTTTGATTATTCATTTATTTTATGTGGATGTTTCACCAGGCCATGTTTATTTGTAATAGACGAGACAGAAAATGGGGTTTTAACGTCCACTCGACGCATGCTAGGGTCTTGAACTGCTGTGGGAGACAATCGAAACCACGCCTTCTGACTCAATGACAGACATTATGATCTAACGCGTACATATTAAATCATTCAGCAATGATCGACCTGGTGATAAAAAGCGCGCGCGTTAAACAACTCGGCCAGCAGGCAGTCCGACTCGTAAACAGATAATGAGTTGACTTTATGAACTTGACATCCAAAGCTTTTAATGTATTTTTCCCACAGAACAAATGTGATATAAACTACATTCTGTTACGAGTTCTTCGTCAATTTATAATCTTGAACTGGTAATTACATCTCTTGACAAATGCTAGTACACACTTAAAGTCAGATACCTTACAGTGTCGTGTTTTCTGACATGTGGAATATGTTACGAAACGGAAGATACTTGCTTCCTCTAAATACATCCATTTGTTTAATCAAGATTGATGTCTTCTGCCGCCATTCTGTGATTTGCCCATTTCCTCAATTCAGTGGCTAGGTAGTATTTGTTTTGTCCAATACGGTTCATTACACAAGTTCAGAAAGTGATTTGATTTAAGACGCGAGTGGAGGGTACATTAAAGTCGCTGTATTTCAGGTTTTGGCTTGGTAATCATTTGCAAACTATCATTTTGTGGAAGTTGATGCACTCTAAGGTGAATAACAGTCCTAAAGTGATTCCGTTTCTTATTTACGAAGCCGTGAATTAGACTTTTGGTAACATTCGGTATTCAAGGACATAGTCAGAACACGATAGCGTCACGTATAAGTTTCGCGTACTCTTTTGGCACATCCAAGCTTTAACGCATCGTTTTTGACAACACAAGACAGTAATATTTGGTCGCCATTAAGCCTGCCACTTGCAGTAATGTGCGCTATATTAAATGTAATATGTTATGTCATGATATTTCGTCGCCATTAAAGCTACAATTTCATTATTTTAAGTTGTATTTTTCAAATGAATTAAAATAAAGCCCTCAAATAATGGTATCTATAAACAGTCCTATCATTTTAAAGAATAATCCAATATTTCTCTATTGCCAGTTCAGAAATTGGCAAAAATATCATTTTGAAGATAGCTATTCCATGGCGGGGGGGGGGCGGACCATGGAGGTAATTGTGTTGTTTTTCCGGCGTTAATGATTTTCAAGTGTGGAAATAATGCCTATGATCGTATACTAGTGAGTGGACAACCTTTTGAACAAAAGACATAGAAATATGTTTTGACATTCTTAGAAACTATGAAATTCTCGCCACCGGTACACATGAAAGGTCCACCGGTCTAGTAAAATAGAATCGTAGACGAAAATAATTCGCTTTAAGCATGGAAATACAGTTCATTAAAATTGTGACTGACCTTTCTCAGGAATTGTCTGGAATAGTTCAATGGGGTGAAGACATTTTATAATCTTACACGTTAGAGGATATATTTTTTCTGTTCGCATTGGATCATATGCTAGGCAATTTATTATTCATTATGATGAACCGTAATGGAAATGGTGTTTATCAACCTACTCTTCTGCACCTAACCTAGGCTAATGGAAGGCGGGGAACTGTAATGGATTATTACTCATATATACGGACAGATTTGCCTTATTAATATATCCTTGTCAAATAAACCCACACGCTTCAAATAAACACGGACAAATAAACCTGCCCGACAGATGGACGAAATAATGAAATTGACCCGACATATACCCGGAATAAAAACACGATGTGACCTATTTCAAAACTCTAAAATGACTGGACATATGATCGACTAGACCAATGCATGGACTAAAATACATGGACTAACTGCACTCTAAATCAATTGGACGGGATACCATTTGGTTGAGAAGAAATACTATCCCTGTATAATACAATTTAATAGGTTAACATTTGTTGGAGACGAAATAGAACCGCAGTTCGTTTTGTTATCCAGTAAAGACGATCGAATCAATGGCCAAATCTAATACGAAGATAAGACGGATAGTTATTAATGTAATTAAACTTGATACCTTTCTTCAAAACGTCAGTAAAATTACTATGAAAATGAGTTATGTAGCAGGTGACAGACAATACTAACAATCATTTCCCTATTTTGTTCTTCCGTCTGTAATTAGTATCAGTTTGATATGATGTACGAGTGTTTTAGAACCGTGGATTAGAGAACTCTTTAATTAACTGGGATGATACCAGAGATAGAAAGAACGAGACTTGTGTCCCGGTCTTGTATTTATCTGTCATCAGTTCGTTTATAAATGTTATTGATGATAATACAGTCGAGATTTCAGTGTAGGTTATCTCCGATACACGGCAAGTCAAAGAGTCTCTTGATCAAATGGTTACTGTGTCGTGTGTCTTTTCTAGTCGAGAACTCCTATTTTTATTAACATTACAATTTTACAGATGGGATAGAAATGATTCAATACATTCACGATATAATTTTGAGAGCAAGAAGCCGATTCGCGAACCACGATATCTCGGAGTTGCTCCCGATGGTGGTCGAGAATGTTCATCAGTGGTGCAGGGCGGAGGTATAAGTGTCTTGCCGTTCAGGGTGGGTGCTGATCAGATTCCTTAACTCTGAACTGTACAACGCACGTAATGGTAATAAAACCTCATTTGGGAATGAATCGCAAACTAAAATGAACTGTTTGCTACCAGGGAGTTACGAGACGAACCGTGATAACACCCCATACATTGTGCTACGAGGGACATTTTGCCCGAAAACAACAAGGGCTGTTTAGGGTTCTTCTACGTGCATGCTAATGTAAACACGGGACTTCTGCTTTTCGTTCCATCCAAACACACATACGTTGTCCCTTTCCAGGCCCGTAGTACTGCGCCACTAACAGAGAGGAGGAACCACGATGGGAAATCCCGATGAACATTCTCGGCCAACATCAAAATGGAACACGGGACATCAAGGTTAGCAAGCCAACGTTTTACTCATCAAGCCAACGTGGCTCCCACAAGACAAAAGGCAATCCAAAACGTTTAATAAAATTGTAAAAAGTGTCACTTGTCATTGGTATGGCTCAACAAAATATAGTCGTCCTGACATAAACAGACCTACCACCCAAGAAGTTAAATAATTTATTCCATTGTCAAAAGGATAAAAGATAATAAAAAAACATTTCGAGCCGCGTTGATGATCGTCACAGCCCAGTCATTATAAAGACAAGTATGACATCCGGTTTAATGATCGCCACAGTTCTGTCATCAACCATGCAAGTTGGACATCCAATCATCAGTTCTGTCATCAACCAGGCAAGTTGGACACCCAATCATCAGTTCTGTCATCAACCAGGCAAGTTGGACACCCAATCATCAGTTCTGTCATCAACCAGGCAAGTTGGACACCCAATCATCAGTTCTGTCATCAACCAGGCAAGTTGGACACCCAATCATCAGTTCTGTCATCAACCAGGCAAGTTGGACATCCAATCATCAGTTCTGTCATCAACCAGGCAAGTTGGACACCCAATCATCAGTTCTGTCATCAACCAGGCAAGTTGGACACCCAATCATCAGTTCTGTCATCAACCAGGCAAGTTGGACATCCGATCATCAGTTCTGTCATCAACCAAGCAAGTTGGACATTCGATCATCAGTTCTGCATCCCATATGATGTCTAAAGTCTGGTTTACACGAAATGCTCCCATGATTTTTACTGCGACCACATCGCTTTTCCACATAAAGCAAGCAGATTCTTTGTCGTCCCTGATGACGCCCACCATCAGTCAGCTGGACCTCCAGTTTTAACTTGTTTTTATTTTGACAACGAGGGAACATGACTTGCCCTCTCTCCGCACAACAGAGATTTTATAACTATAAGTGTGTTTTAAAGTAGCTAAGTCTCTAACGCAATATCATCTAAAGTCGGACACGTTGAAAACACGAATTATTTGTCAATTATCTTACTCTGAAGGGGTAGGCTTCTGTATCCAATATTTAAATAAACAAAATAAACATTTTACCATTGGTAAGAAGTGACCAGAAAGAACGAGGCTGGACATAATTGATTTGAAATTAGAGTAAACCGGAAACAATTGAATGTGAATCAGTTCATAGACAATTAGATTACAGTATTGTATGCGTTGCGTCCCATTTGGGTGAATTTTTAGGTCCCAAATATTAGCGATTTAGCTCCTTTAAGGTGACTTTTTGATTTACAAGAACTTTCTTTTTTTTTATGTTTTTACAAATTATCAATATGTAAGAGTAAATAATTTAATTGAATTAACCTGTCCATAATATCATGTTTATTGGACGTTAAATCTTTAATAAACAACACTAGAGTGTCACTATTCAGCGTAATACCTACCTGTGTGGCACCAAGTAAGCATGAGAAGTATGTAGGTTGTTATTTGGATCTTCTTAATCTTACTGGGTTCGAATCCCCGGTTGTACGTGGCAAGGAGTAGGGTCGCCTGTCCAGCCTCGTGGGTTTTCTCCGGGTATTTCGGTTTCCTCCCACTGCAAAAGACCCCTAAGCGCAAGCGAATTATTGAAATAAAATTAAACAATATGTTAGTCCCGAAATGACCTAGTTTGTGTCGAGTGGACGTTAAACCCCATTTCGCTCTCTCTATCGATCTCTCATAATATTTGTATCCGATTTTGATTAAACATAAAATGTATGTGTATAACCGAAAGATCTCGGTACTGAACGCCCTTAACTGCAAGATGACCGATACAACCCGAATAGTCTGCCGTTTCAGCACATCACCATAAATTTACTTCAAAATATTACACTGTACGTCCGTTCGGGGGAATACCCACTAGTCTGCGTGTTCATTAGCACACCGATATCTATTATTAGAGTTAGGATTAGGGTTCGTTAGTCCACCGATATCTATCATTAAAGGGTTAGGGTTTGGGATAGGTTTATTGATACCCATATTTATAATATTTCTTACAGCGGCGGACTAGCGAATCCCTCTCCGTCATCTAGAAAAGACAAGAATCGTTCGAGATTTAAATAAAATTACTGTTTCTCGCAAACCCCATATCCGAAATTGACTGTCACATGATTTGACATCTGTTTAAATTAGGCTGGGAGCTTATTATAATGATGGTTTCCGGAAGGTTTTGTCTGAGTAGGCCCATTCTGAGATTTATTTTAGACTTTGATTATTATTTACAGCTATCCTCGTGTTTTAAGTCTACATGCCGCTATTAACCCGCTACTGGTAGATCGTAAAATCCCCATTTCATGTCAATTAAATAAAAACAAAACAGGCTTAGGCCGAACGCAGACGATATAACATTTATTCGACAAACAAAAGAGAGACAAATGGGGTTTAACGTCCACTCGACACAAATTAGGTCATTTATAAGTTCATTAGAGAGGAATTCCGAATTACAATACACTTCACAACGATATGTTTGCTTCCTTATAATATCACTGTTTTGTCTGGAGAGCCACCTCGACTGCGCATAATATCGTTAAGAGAGAGAGAGAGAGAGAAATGGGGTTTAACGTCCATTCGACACAAACTAGGTCATTTCGGGACTAACATACGGTTTAATTTTATTTCAATTATTAGCTTGCGCGTAAATGATTTTAGCAGTGGGAGGATACCGGAGTACCGGGAGTAAACCCACGAGGTTGGACAGACGACCCTATGCGTAGCTACGTATTACAACCGGGGATTCGAAACCACGCCAGTTGACTCAATGGCAGGCCGTATAATACTGTGCGCGCACGCTAACCATGGTAAATAAACTACATTTCTTTCAATTTCTTCCTATCATGGTGTCATATTTTAATATTACGCACATAAAACAATGTAGCCTATTACTGAATTAAAGACTGAAGTCACGAACCAGGGAAACGAATATGACGTCATCGTATTCATCTTGTGGCGTCATCAAAAATCCGTCTTTCGACTTACAGTGTTTTATAACAACGAAAAGAATGTGGCTGCAGGTGACGACAACATATATCCATATTAAATGTAGGAAAATAGAAGCAGATATAAAATCATTTCTACTCCAGCGTAATAATTGAACGTAACGTATTTTGATACCATTTATCAAAAACTAAAACATATTACTGAATTAAAGGCTGAAGTCAGGTTATTGTAAAATTTATCCCATAAATCAAACACATCTATTCCCCTGACTCGAGTTTATTCAAATTGTCCATGAAATTCTATTAGTATACATCATTCAAACGATCTATGCTTCGTCACATAGTCTGTTTATTTTGACTTGACTTAAAACATTTTTATTGAAATCATATTGACACTAGACCCAGTACTACCATTGACAAAAAGTATAATCACTGGCTTTAAATCTCATTCATCTTTAAATTCAGTTTTTTTTTACAAAAGTGGTTGTAAGTGGTCGATGAACTGAATTGAACCATTCCGAATAAGCATCACATAAGGAAGATTCCATCGAAAGACTACATAAAGACTGACGTGGCAAGGGTTCTTATCGTCCACCCTTGGGCAGTCATAGTTTCAGTCTTATATTAAATAATTGTACTGAAAACTATTAAAACACGTAATTTGAAGAAAAAAAATGAATCTAAAAAATATGGTCGGTAGCACTATACACCAGAGGACCATTTGCGCTAGATCGGAGAATTAGGAGATCTGTTAAAGTTACATTATATAAGATTTAAATAAAGAACTAGCCATTCTTGCTATAATAGCTACACAAACAGATAATGTAAAATGAATAAAGTGAAAATTTCAATCAAATTACACTATTGCAAGCGAAGATATTTGCCTTTGACGATTTGACAGACGTATGCAATAATTTCAACCACCGTACTGGTTGATCGAAGCTAAGTCTCGTTCCTCCATATTTGATTAAATCAAAGTATCGCTGAACCGTTCCAATCGATATAATATCTGAGAAATCTGATGCCATCGAGAGTTGATTAAGGTCTAGATAAGTTATTTAATGTCTGATTAATAATTTAGATAACATTTCAGGCCTAAAGAAAGACCTGCAAGAGGCAGATTAAGCTCTTGTATAATATATGTTTAATAGTAAGTGCAGGAGGGTTGCACCACACACAATCTTACACAAAAACAAATATACGGACAAGACATCATACTCAAAAACCACAAACATAAACAAATCAAAGAGAGTGAATGGATCCGGGGGCTAGCCGTAAGCGTCCACTGCGCTGTACAGTCCCGGGCCTGTGGTGACACAGACTTCACTCATATTTGAAAACAACTGGGAATGCAACCCAGAGAAATAATTATATAGTGTCAGCATGAGTCATGATCTATTATATGTTGCAAGAATTACGAATGCAAGCATATTGTTGTATAAATTTCGCTACACAAGTAACCACATAGTTAAATGTATCAGAAGTAGGCCTAGTTCAAAACCAAATCAACAAAAGGATTGAAGTATATAAATGCATCTAGGACAAACATTGCAATCGACACAGAAACAAAACACAACTGAATACAAAGAAGCAAAGGAAAAGACTATCTAGGGAGACAGCCGTCTGCTGACTGAGTGGTGTGACGTGAATCTGCCGTAATAGTTGTTATGACGTCGTGGTTTAGAAGGTGCAATTTCCCGATAAAAGGGCGATAATCTAGATAAAATTACGTTAAAATATAAAAACTATTAGTTTTAAAGACCATGCAATTGTACAAACCATAGTATAATTATTATATAATGTCCCACGTAAGAAATGCAAAACAGGAATGCTAAAGAAATCGTAAGTTATTAGTGTATTCATAAAGGCCTAAAAATAAGGGCAATAATCCAGATAGGACTAGACATCTAGAAGCAATTTATATAGAATCATTATCCAATATGTAGTCAGTAATATCATTATAAGAAATGTAAAACTTATTATGTTGAAGAAATGGAAGTTTTGAAATTTCTTTCAAAATGCGTAATTGTGTACCACCTTTGGCCGTGCACTTAAAATTAAGAGTTTTTATTCGGGAAAGAAATAGTTCTTTATTGTTGCATATTTTTAAAAATCGTAATGCCTGTGAATAGAAAACATTATATAGTGTCGTATCTGGTATGTTACTATGAGCTGACGGGTATTTTACTACTTCAAAACCAAATTTGTCCGTTTTATCGAATATACCGACATTAAATTTATTATTAATTATATTGATGTCCAAGTCAAGGACAGATGCATTTATAGTGCCCGAATTTTCTTTATTTAATATAAGTTCAGGAGGATATATTTCATCTTTGTATTTATTGAAATTACCATTATCATTGATTGGTGTTATGTCATCAATGTAACGGAAGGTATAATTTAGACTTTTTGCTACCTTGTAATCTGTTTTTCTTTTATGGTCTTGAAAGTCGAATTCGTATTTATATAAATGTGCATTTGCCATAAATGGGGCGGGGTCAGTTCCCATTGGTAAACCAATAGTTTGTTGTATAATCTGATCCCCAACCTCAAATATGGCATTGTCAATGAGAAAATGTATAATATTTTGAAATTTTTCTTTATCGAAAACTACAGTATTGGCATTGCGCCGTTTTATGATCCATCTTGCATCTTGTGAGTAGATGGCCATCAGATTTCTGCCTTTTCCAAAAGCACCATTAAAGGCCTTATCCACGAACCAATCCAAATTCTTTTTAAGGTCTGCATGTTGTAGCATAGTATATAAAGTAGAAAAGTCGAAAGTTTCTATTGATTTTGCATTGTAATCATTGTGCTGATAGGGCTTTCGGAATAAGGCAGGAACTTCCAAACGTGTTAGGCAGGACTTAGTGGGATGATTTACAAACATATGTTTATTAATTAAAAATTGCAGCTCCCCACCCACAACAATATGAATGTCCTTTCTACGGAAATTGATGTGAAAAGGGGTTTCGCGTCCACTCAACTCAAACATGGCAATTTCGAAAAGCTTTATGATCGCTATATATTTCAATAAATACTCAAAACCCAGAGGAAACCCACAGGGATAGGCGTGTACAATTTAAGTAGAACAAAGGTTAATATACAGCAAGAAATAAATTCCGTTGGGTTCTTGAATCGTATGAAGGTTAACAAGTTCCAGTCACTGGTCTTATTGAAAAGTTTAAAAAACAATTTCAACAGAGCGTTAATCGATTTATTTTACCACATAAATCTTAAAATGTTTATGTGTTATCTTTCGATCGACGGGGTAAAACGATTTTCAGATTTGCCTCAGAAGATATATATATTGTAATTTAAACCATGTAATTGGTTTATGACAGTTATAGATTTGAATTGACAAGAAAAACCACTTGCAATAGATTGAAATAATAAATATCATGGTATTATAAAAGGAAAGAACCGTGCTCGTAAAGATTTAATCTCCATTTTGTTCCGAAATCATTGCAAGTGATTTAATTTCCATTGGGTGGTTCTCATACTTTCATTTGATATTAGAAAACACCCCAATGACTTTTTAAGTCGAAAGTGTGAAGGACATTTTAGTGAAATATGTTTGTAGACTACAAATAATACTATTCCAATGAAAAGAAATTGGGTTTAACGTCCTCCTGTTTTGGACCAACGGGGATAATGAAGACAGACAGGTCTAATAATCATTGAATATTCAGCAATTTCACATGGCAGAAGTGGACCCGTAGTTGACATTCTGAAAGAAAAATGATGTAAATGGCCTTCCATTTGTTTGCTTCCATTATTCTATTATTTCTTGCCAGTAAAAGTCTTCGATGGCACAAAAAAGACAGGATCATACAGATGTATCCGACTAGACGACAACAACATACAAAAATGTCGGTGTAGTTAAAAGCCATTTTAACGCGACTGCACTAAGACGTATTTCAGCACATATTTCAGGAAGTCTTTAAAATTAAAATTGTTTTAGACCGGTCTTACCGCGGTTAAGAGAGAGAGAGAGAGAGATGGGTTTTAACATCCACTCGACACAAACTAGGTCATTTCTGGACTAACATATGGTTTAATTTTATTTCAATAATTCGCTTGCGCGTAGGGGACATAAACGGTGGGAGGCAACCGGAGTGAAAGGAGAAAACCCACGAGGTTGGACAGGCGACCCTGGGGATTTGATACCAAGCTAGTTGACTCAATGACAGGCCGTACAATACAGCTCACGCTAACCATTCGGCCATCCACCCCCCTACCGCGGTTAAACCCATGTGCTTAAAATGGGATATTACTATTGATCAAAACATAACGAAACATGTTAATATATCTAAAGACAAAAAATTAATCATCATCGGTTATTGTCAGAATTTTTATCATATAAGAGCCAAATCTACATGTTGCAGATGTTGTATAATAGTTTTTAGTTCGTCTTTACTCTACATCAATCTATTTCACAGAGAATTACTTACGAATTATCTCTGTCACAGATGACTGTCTTCGACACGTGCAATGACATCACGCGGTGGCAATCATTAACTCAATGGTACGTGCCTTGTTTACATAAGACGTAACTGCTCTTGGCAAAATGATGCCTTTTACTCATTTTAATACCCATTTACACAAAATATGAAATACTTTTAAACTACAAATACTTCAAACGTCTTTACTTATTTTTCTAATACCTCAAAAAAATGTTTTAAAATTTAATTTTTCAAAAGAAAAAAAATAATATAGGGGACTAATTAAGTAGAGTCGATGTCATCTTTATCAGCGACTGTAGCGGCCTAACGAATATTCACTGCTGATCAGTGTGTTGTATTGCCTGTAATGGCCCATAATCAATTCACTAGGCTATCGGATGGATTGGATTTTTAATGGATTAAAACGCTGTCGAGTACCATTTAACGATTAAATACATAATCCAAACAACAGAGAGACTTTATTGTTGAATCTTTAAATACTTATAACTTTGTTTCGAATAAAGTAATATGACTGAAATTTTACATATTCTATTCACTTAATTTTGCGTATAACAAAATGATCCTGTAAACATATCTTATTTATTTTGCTTCCTTCCTATTGTGAACAATATTCAAATGGGAACACATCAATAACAGCACATTTGTACACTTATGGATGTTTAATCTGTAATCAACGGTACAAAGTTAGAGGGGTCAAAACCAAATGTACGACACAGATGTCAGTAGCGCGTGTGTCCTCCACTGGCTCTTACGCACGCTGTGCAGCGACGTAGCATGAAATTTCTCATCTGTGTAGTACCTTTGGTTTTGACCCTCTGACATTGTACCGTTAATTACAGATTAAACATAAATTTTAAATCTTACATAAATCATCATTTACTTAACGTGAGTTCATGTCTAACCGAAACTTCCGGTTGTGGCTTTGATAGCTGGTGTGAGCGTATGTGGCTTGGACATGGTGAAATAAGATAACATGTCTGCAATATCATCGTCGGCGGAAGGGGACGTTGAACACTAACAATCAGAAAGTACACCCCCACAAACCCACCTGTTAATCTAGAAACTGAACTGGCCATGCTGTTATTGTCCAGTTTCCAATACATTATGTATAATATTGTGCACATATGAAGAAGATATAGAAAGGGTAGAAACATGACACTTGGACAAATACTTGAAGAGCTATTTATCTACGCAACTGTTCGTTCCGTATACACATCTTTTTCTATAATTGGTTCCCTTTTTATTGATTTCTAAAAATGATATTATGCTAAAAGTCAGACAGTGTCGGGGAAATACATTATTTAACTATTATGAAACGAATTTAATATTTCTTTATGAGATATGTATGTGATAGTCATTTAACGTTATTACTGGTGTATGAACCAATAAATCTAGAATTTATATTAAGGACCGCGTCACTTTTTGGCACTTGTTCCACTGCTCGAGATGAGATTTATTGTTGCCGATATTTAGTGGAGTCGGGGTGGCTCGTTAGACAAAAATGCGATATCATTAGAGGGTAATATGTATCTTCAATCTAGGCCAGGTTCGATATCGCTCTCTAAAGAAATTGAAAATCTCACTTGAAAATACAACATATCATGATAAAAGAAAAATAAATGACTGTTATTCAAACAAAAAATTTCATTCTATTAATTTCTGTCTTCAAATCGTGCTGTAATGAACTTATAAATCTCTCTTGAAAGCACAATGTATCCTGGATATAAAAAAATAATGACTCTAAAATTATATATTAATGTAATATAATTGTATATTGAATTTGCGAAAAACAATATCGTAATTTCTAATCAATTATGTTCGTTGAAATACGTAAACAGTTCAATTTCAACGACAGTCGTTTACGCCTGCTTAGTGCATATGTTTTTATTTGTTAATTACAAAATGGTACCCAAAACCATTGGGCGCACGACTCGTGTACTGATCATAAAATGTCAATTGAGTTTTAAAAATTGGATATTGGGGTCTTATAATAACACCAATACTGCCCGAAACTGATCAATATTGAATTCTAATTCGCTGTTTATAATTTCGAATAGTATTGAAAATGTTGAGTTGGAGACTTAGCTCCCTTAAATAGAATTGGTCGAGATGGGATTTGTTGTTAACGATATTTAGTGCAGCCGAGGTGGCTCCCCAGACAAAACAGTGATATTATAAGGAAGCAAACATATCGTGGTGAAGTGTATTTTAATTCGGAATCCCTCTCTAATGAACTTATAAATCTCACTTGAAAACACAAAATATCCTGTCGATAAAACTTTAATGACTGTTATACAAACAGCTAGTTCAACTAAAGCCTCTATTGTCATATCTTAATTTGCACGACCTGAATGGATTTGTTATTTACACTTTAGCTTATAGAAGGGAACACTTTCAACGAATGAATTATCACAGAATGGTGTTAAGATGCGATATTATTTATTTTTAAAACATTCTATGCCACTTATTTGTATCTTCTTCTTGTCAAATATCATTAACAGGGGGAGGGGGTCGTAAATGATTCTAGAAGTGTATTTGGTGCAACTTCATCATCCTGTAATAATCAATATATACATGTCTAAAAATTACTGATTTTTGCGAATAAGTTGTTAATGGCAATATATCGACATTTTTACACACACGTTGGACTCACCAAAGTCATTCACAATGTGGCTGGAATTAGTTAGCTAGGGCGATGTGTCACTGGTCACAAACTCAGCCACTGCAATTGTGAATCTATGGCCTTGCTTATCACTCAAAAGGACCGGACACAGAGTAGTCAGAGAATCGTTTTATAAAACGCCACCTCGTTGTGTAATAGAAAGTCGTAATTTATCAACATTAAGATTGAGAGAGGGGTCATTTTAGAACTAACATATGGTTCGGTTTAATTACTGGACAGTATATGATTGCACATCTTGTTGGTCGCAAAACTTGTATGGACATAACGCGACCTCACAAACGCCGAAAGTCTGGCCTTTGGTATAGTATTATTTATCCCATACGTATTTCTAAAGAATTTAATGATCAAATCTGATAAGGCGCTGGTTCGCTAGCCTGGAGGTCGAATGTTCGATCCCTACATTTCGATTTTCCGGCGTGATTTCCCCTTGTCAGTGATGTAAAAGGAGGGCCTGACAAGGACAGCTGCCTAGTCGTTCGGATGGGTCGAAAAACCGAGGTCCCGTGTACACATTGGAGTGCACGTAAAAGACCTCTTGGCAGTTGGAATTCGATATAAGAGTAGGCCGTAGCGCCGCTGCCCGGGCAAAATTTCCTTCACAGCACACTGTATGGCGTATGCTCGTCTTCCATTAGCCCAGGTTAGGTGTAAAAGAGTAGGACGTTAAACCCCATTTCATTTCATTTCATTACTGACCAAATCTACACCTTAACATTAGGCCCTATTGTCAATAATGATTCTGTATAATAAAATGTCCAAGGGACAAAACTCCATTCGGCAATATTAGGTCTTCCACCACAGAAAATATATTTTGCTCTTGAAACGGAACGACAACGAGTTCAAAGGAACTACGGGGACAGATGTGACTCTGGAACACGGTGGTTTTATACATCCATGTATGTTTATATATGAAATACAGGAAAATAAAACATCTGTGATAACACATTAGGAATTATTGTAATATCTACTGTCTGGGTTTTACATTGCAAGCCTGGAATTAAGACATATTTTCTGTATCCCGGCCTCGAATCAGAGGCTGGGCGTATATGTCCTTAGATCCTGTATCGTGTCGGTATCCCGGCCTCTAATCCGCGAGGTTGTGAGTATAACTTATAAGAACCTGTATAATGTCGGTATCCCGGGTCTCAGCCGAGGAGACTGTGAGTATGCCTTCTAAGAACCCTGTAGGGTATCGGTATCCCGACCACAAAGCCCAGGAGGCTGTGGGAACGTCCTTCTAAGAATATTAAATGATCTCTTTCTACCAAGTCCAAATGATGTCTGAAGGGAAATTGAACCCCACTCATTCCAATACAGAAAGCATAGCTACGTCAGCTTTTAGAGCGGTGCAAGATCATTTTCGATTAAGTGTGGTTTAATGGTCAAGAGCAAGACATTAAGTAATATCTCTTTAGCTCGAGACCATTAAACAACTTAAAATACAGACACTATCATGTGCGTGCTTTTCAACGAAATACGGTCACGCGAGTCCAGTATTTCATTAATATAAATAAGGTACGGTTGGCAAGTTGCCCGTAGATTATTGGACATAATGGTACGCCAACACCAAAGGATGACGTCACATCTGTATTTTAGGTGCTGTTTCTGCACCTTTTTTTACATCAACATTATTCTATTTACGTGGACTAATCTGCGTACGAGATGACTGGACGATACTTCGCTATTTTCAACAATTCATGGTGGCAGGAACTTACTGTCTGTGAGTCTTAGAAAATTGAATCTGGCAAAATACCCATTTGGTCCATTTCTCGTTGTCACCCATTTGTTTAACCACTTTAATCCAATAAAACAAAATAGAGTACCTTTTATAAAACTGAAATAAACCCTCTAGTAGAAATGAATGATTATTGAGTACACACAGATGCTATAATTTCTGTAAAAGTGCATAATCGTGGGCCATTTAACCTCACGTCATGCAATGCTATAACAATTGATATTCAATAACAAAAGAAAAACCTCAAAGGGAGTTTTAAAAGTGCTTTATTTTTGACATAGTAAATATGTTTCGTGTGACAATTAAAGTTAATCTTACCTGAATATAGTCGATACAAGACGGAAGGCGAACAGATCGTGATTTCCGAAATCGAAATAACATTCGCATTAAATCAAATACCACAACAAAATCGAATTAAACCTAAAATAGAAAACCGAAAATATTTATTGGAAGGTGTGTAACATCATGGAGATCAGATGAAATTTTGGCTGATGTAACAAGTAATTGCGTATCGTGTTGAGGTAATTGTATAATCTGAACACGCAACCCAATCGACAGAGGTTACATTTCAGATTGTTTGTTACACTGAGTGCAGATTGGGAAGCTTTAGTTAAGCTGATGGAATTATACGGTGAATTTCTTCTCCTATTCTTTAGCGTGCTACAGTAATTCCATACAAATGTTAGTCTTTGATGATATTTATTCGGTCAAATGAAAAATGTATCTTTTTAAAAGGACTCTTTGCCATTGAGTTTTTTTTTTTATGTTTTGAGCATAAGGTTTCCGGATTTAACTCTAGGGTATTGTTCTTAACGAATCTAGTTATGGTGAAAATAAACGTATCCCATCGAAAATGAAATATACAGCGATAGTGTATCGATATATCACTACTCCTAAATTTATATACATATAAATTTATCTTTAAATGATGACATGGGTTAGGTTATCTAAAAATATTTCCCAAGAGAACTAAAGTGAGTCGATTGTTGGGTTGGGCATATGTCTATTTATACTGGGGCTACAATATCTCAGTCAGTAGGACTTTAACTCGCTAACCTGAAGGTATCCCTGGGAATTTCTACTGTCGCTATCATATATGTTATAACACGCCTTTCCGTTTCGAAACCACATTTTCAATACAATATACATACGTTTGACGATTTAACTATTTTCATTTACTATACATATGTATACAGTTGGACCATAGCACCCTTTATTATAATATAAACAATGGGAAATACACTATTTCTAAGGGTGAAGACTCAATAATTGAATTTAAAAAAGACAATAAATCCCACAGTGAGATTCTTTGGGCATGTCGTAAAACACTTTCTTGAACTAAAAACTTAAGAATTTCTCTATAATGGGATTTTTAGCTAGTTATTATAACATTTATAGCCTTCGTTTTGTATGTTCTTAACTTTTGTATTATTATAACTGTCAATTACAATGGATGTGAGAGGGTCTTGGTAAGTTTTCGTAACTTTTGTCCCAATCTGTTTTATGTTCTAGAACAATAAACCAAGTTTAAACCAAACTTATATATACATATACAAATTATAAAAAGATATTTTGTTTTATATCTAAGACGGTAAATGAATGGTCATCATCCGTCCATATTTTACGGTCTGTTCAGTTGAGAAATTGTAGCATGTTTTAGTTTTTGTTAGATTTCGTGTTGTATATTAGTTAATCAATCTGGTTCAAATACAGATAATTTATTTTGGGGATGCTCGAATTAACAGAATTGCAATCGAGTGACGCGGAATTCAGTCCTGTCACAGTTCTGCCAGTCCCGACAGCTGAGGTAGAGTGAGTAGAATCGTTACGTATTCCTAGCAAAACATAGGTTTCAGCTGTCATGATTGGTTGAAATATTTTCTATGCGTTGTACTCCGAAATTCTCCTTTTCACTCGATTGACACTAGTTTTGTAATTGAGAGAATTTAATTCCGGAACTGTGAATCGAGCATCTCCTTCGTGTCGTTTTTTTTTAAATTGTCGATGGTCTACGCTCTGTAGTAAAAACAAAATTTTGAATCATAAAAACGAAGCGATAGGTTAATACTGTGACATCTGTCTGTGTGTACATAGATTAATACGACACCTCATAATTAACTTGTTGTTGTCTTATATTTTTCCAGTTGGAGCTGATGTGGCACGCATTGTCTACGATATCACACTTGATGGAAGTGGGCGTACAACTCCAGCAACTAACGAACGAACACGAGGCACCAGACCTCATTTTATCTGATTTCGGATGTTTTTAAATGTTTTTAATTTTCTAATTTCAGATGCAAAGAGACCATTTAAAAATCTACATTTGTCGTTTGACTGAATAAATACCATTTACTGAAGCACGCGAAAGAATAGAAGTACAAATTCACCGTATAATTCCATCAACTTCACTAAAGCTTCCCAATCTGTACTCAGTGTAACATACAATCTGAAATGTAACCTCTGTCGATCAGGTTGTGTGTTCAGATTATACAATTAACTCAACACGATACGCAATTACTTGTTACATCAGTGTATTGACATGATGTTACACTCTTTTTCATTCGGTTGATAAATATTTTCTATTTTAGGTTTCATTCGATTTGTTGTTATGTATTTTACAATGTGAATATTATTCAAATTCCTGAAACCGAGCACTGTTCGTTTTCTCTTGTGTCGACTACTTCCATTGTAACACTAAATATATTTAGTAGTTCCGTAGAAAGATATCCATTTCGGTGTCAAAGTAGACAGGACCGATGTTTTTACAAAATATGTATTATTTTTATAATTTGACTGGTAAAATTGTTGCAATGCTGTAATTCGCTTCAGTTGTTGTGACATTGCCTACTAGTTCGGTAATATATATTGGATACGATTAATTGAGGCACTGGATGTGTCCGAGCACTTTCAGATTCGTTTATATCATCGGCAGGACTCATTGTTACAGAAATGAGGGAAAATTTCACTAAATAAATATGATAAAGTTGCGCCAAATACATTTCTAGAATCATTTAGACTATTTTTCTACAGTCCCCCTGGAAATCTTATACTATGACAAGCATAAGATACAAATAATTGAAATAAATAGCACCTTGATAATTTAATCGTTGGCAGTGTTTTTCCAATAAGCTAAAGTGTGAATTAAGCCATCCTGATACTTGCAAGATTTACGTTCCCGCAATGGCGCGCACTTCGGCGTGGCAATGAATAAAGGAGTGTGTGAAGGGTGCAGCCGAACGTACAATGTCCAAGAGAGAATTTAGAAATTTCAAATATAGGCCCTCATCAATGTCCGTGACATGTGCGAACTCGACAAGGAACAAGGCCAACGGTACGTGCCACTTGCGTGGGTAACTATGGAAACTCTGGCGACGGTGTGTATCGTTCCCAATGAGTCGAAGAATGGAAGCATAGCGTGTTGCTGACCGGAAAAAAGCATTGCCAGGACGACCTCACGCATGAACGAAGTCGACAGGGCAATGCCTTACGACAGACATGAACAATGCGCGAACTATGCGTTTAAAATTGCGTAACTTACGTATGTACAATGCGCATACACTGCGTCAGACAATGCCGTGTCACGACGCAAACGTCAGTGTGACAAAACAGATCCATTCAGTTCGTACGCATTTAGATATGACAGAAGGAGCTTTAGTTTAAACTGTCGGTGTAAAGGACAGGTTTATCTAGTCTTTTCAAGAGATGAATATATGTAAACGTTCATTAGAGTCGGGTGGAAATGAAATGAAATGGGTTTAACGTCCTACTCTTTTGCTCCGAATTGGGCTAATGCAGACGCGCATACACCATACATTGTGCTATGGACAAAATTGTGCCCGGACAGCGGTACTATGGCCTACTCGTAAATCGAATGACAACGGTCAAGGGATCTTTTACGTGCAATCCAATGTGTACACAGGACGTCGGTATTCCGTCCCATCCGAACCACTAGATAGCTGTCCTTGTCAAATGTTCTGTTAGTGTAACAAGACATTAATTGTTAATTGCGATGATACCTTGAGTAATAAAAGTCCCCACATATAAAGAATAAACAAGCAAGCTAACAGTGAGACAGATGTCCTGCGCCGAAATTCCGAAATAAATAGATGACACATATAAATTAATTACGCATTTATCTTTTTCAAATGCATTGAGCAATCAAACTGACCATCTATGCTTAGCCTAAACTTAAAATGTTCAAGATCAAACACAGTAGTCAAGGTTTTGAAGTACCGGTTAGTGAAACAATACACTAAGTTTCATCACTTTGCATCAAAGTTATCTTGTCACAACGCATCGACCAATGAAATTATTTAGCTCTATATAGCTTTAGTGGGGAATGTTAATAATTAAACTTTGTCAAGTCTTGAGCAATCAAATGGCTTATCGCTAGTTTGCCTTAACCGCTTAACGTACAATTATCATCATTGAATTTAGTCAAGGTATTGATATAATGATCCTATACTCGGGGTTTCACATATTCCCGAAGCAATGGCCCGAGAAATACCTCTCTGGCCATTGCTGGATTAACTTCTGATTCGTGAACTTTTGCCGGAGTATGTCTATTCTTCCCGTTCAATCAAAGCTATCACTTAAGTACAACAACATGACAATCCCTCGTTTAATCTGGGTCTTCCCTAAAACAGTGATTTAAGGTATTACAAACAGTGAAGGTATGTTAGTTTCCAAACAGTATTGTTTACATTTCATTCGACTTGATAGCCTCGTTTGTCCCGCAATTAATTTTACTGCAGTATTCTGCTATGCACGGGTTAATTGGGCATAATAAAATCGTGAGCCATGACGTAACGTTGTGTAAACATATTTGGTACAATATTGCCAGTCGTTTAAAATGTAAAGCTTTTGTAGGGCAGCTAGTCATTGGTTAGTAGTTGGACTACTGGCAATCAAAATTTAAAACAACAATATCCACTCAACACAGCAGTGTGTAGTGGGATTACCTCTAATCAAACAAAACACTGCGCGGAGTATGGGGGTTTCATCGCTCTCGCGCAATTTGACTAACAGAAAGTTTATTTACGAAGCAGTAGAAAATATACCATTGTAAAATGTACCCTTTCCTGTTGGATAGCTTGGCCGTTTCTGTGGGAACGTGACATATCTACAGAGGAACATCCTGAAGCAGGTTCGATTTGGCGACGGCTTTATTATGATATAGAGTTATCTGTCATAAGACTGTAAGTTTCCACTGTTAACGGTTTAAAGATGATCTCAATGATGAAGGTTACCAAGGAGATGTCCTGGCCATGGTGGTAGTGGTCGACACACTTTGACACTTATACTCTTCGCACTAGGCTCATCTGTATGGACCACATCGTCTGCGTGCCGTTATTGGGTGTATCTTGGACATTCATCGGTGTAAAATCCGTCAGACCTATCCACCAATGCAGAATTTGAATAGCTTCGACCAGCGACTAGGTCAGGAATGGAGCAGATCCTACGTCGCTTTCATTCATCAGGGGAGGGTTCAACAAAATTCAAGCAGGTGGAGGCTACATGAGATATTTTCTTTTTTTCACCATTTTGGCAAGACACTATAATGTACAGCTAATGAAATTGAATGAACTGAATTAATGTCGGATTTTCTACAGACCTGAACCAGCCATAGCCGTTCAAACTTGTTTTCACCCATTATCCGCCTCGACAGAATCTCACTAATTAGTCCACTTAAACGTCGGTTTTTGTCTTTTGTTGCTGCTTGTTCGGCAAGGCAGTTAATGCAAGACAGCCGACATTTCTGATCAAACATTAGCACTATATTTAAATATGGATGTAGCGACACTTTGTTCTTTGTATATGTTGTAAGATTTATCTTGAGTATCACAGTAACCATATTTACTAATCTCCATTCAATGTTTTCTTTTTGATGCCAAAATAAAAGGCTGCATTTGTCATAATGGGGTGCTGGTGTGTATAGGCCACAAGATGGCCAGGATTGTTTAAGACAAGCACAGGCGTTGGGTGGCTTGTTACATAATGACCGGTTAGAGGCGTTTCGTGCCATCTTGACACGTGTAATCAACCTGGTGTTCTTGGTAGAATTCCTTATATCATTATTTAACTGTCTGATAAGCAAACTCTACTGTTATACATTAGCCAGGTGTCTACTACGATCCTTTGGCTTGAAGGGTTTACAAACCGAGAAGGGAAACGACATAGTCAGTCGATGCTAGGCGGTCGCCCAAAGGAAGGTACTAGGCAGGACTGATGAGACGGGGAAAGAGCGTCTGGAGTTAGCGCACTCGTGCTTAGTCACGCTAAAACATTACTCCCTCATACAAGTTAGTTCTGGGGTCGTTAACATTACGATGTTTGTACTTAATATGTAAGAAGTAGAAAAAAAAGTATTAGTTGACGTTACACCAGTGTTGTCATCTAGAACCGACACCAAGAACCAATACTGTCATAGGCCGAATGGTTAGCATGTGCATGCTGTATCATAAGCCCTGTCATTAAGTCAACTGGTGTGGTTTCGATCTCCCGATTTTAAGTTGATCGCCTGTCCAACCTTGTGGGTTACAACTAGCAGGCGTTAACCATTCGGCCATTTCCCCCACCCCACCAAATTATGACGGCCCTAGTAGTTATGGAACACAATATGTCTCACAATTTTTATTACAATCCAATTTCAGTTTCCATGATCTAACCCCAGAGTAGAAAACTCGGGTCAACTCTGAAAAATGTGTTTTTCCTTATCTGTAAAGACATTAACATCTTTAATTGGTGACCTTTAAGCGACCAGGGCATGATAAATATGAAATTTAACAAATGAAGATAGCTATTTTATTATATTAAACATCCTATTAAGACATTATATTACTAATGTCAAACATATAAAAACTGGATGATATATATATAAGGACACTATGTACAAAATATACATAAATCTTATGAATACACGACTGTCGCTTGAACTATTCCGACAAAAAGATCTTTGTAAATGAATTTTATGTAAAAGTTGGTGCTTTATCCTTTTTTATGTAAAAAATGGTGCACACTGTTTGTCAGATCAAACGGCGGGGTAAACATATTTTCGAAACAAAATGGGCAATTTAAGTCCCCAAATGTTCCATAAACAAGTGTCTTACGTGGTTCCTCATAGGGTCTGTACACTTGATGTGCAAAACTGCAGATAGGATGTATATTTTTGTACCGTCCTCTCTCCGTTTCAAGGGAATGCGTGTGTTGATTAGGGTGGGGCATGACTGTTTTTGTTTCATCATTTGTCACAACTTGCAGCTATATCGGCGCGTTGATAATGTTTTTTAACCGATCAAATGTTCTAGTTTGTTTGTCAAGCGCATGGGCTGGCAGGAAATATAACATACGTCTGTATATTCAGTACCCATGGACACCACAAACAGGCTCATAGTAAATATAAAATTGTATATACATCGCAAACGAGTTTATACTACTAATAAACTATAGTACCCATGGACATCACAGACTAGTTTATAGTAAACATAAAATGTATATATACAGTGCTTATGAACACCACGACGTATACCAGGAAATATAACATTGTATATAAAGAGCTTATGGACACCACACGCCGGCTAATACTAGTAAATAAATATCACATTGTATATAAAGAGTGTTTTTCGGTGAGAATTAATCGTATCACCCATTAACACATTCTACGGTAGATATCGCTTGTTGACCCATTAACACACTTTACAGTAGATCCAGGCCATAATTAACTCGCGATGACATCGGATTCCTCCTATAGTAAATAGATTACAACGGTTCAGCCACATTTTGATTTAATTTAAAAATGGAGGAGCGAGACTTAGCTTTGAACGATCAGTATGGTGGTTGAAATTATTGCACATATTTTAGATAGAGTAATAAGAATGAAATGTTGAAATATAGTAAGAATGCTGAGCTCTTTATCTAAATCTTACTTAAGGTATCTTTAAAGGACCCAAATCGCTAATATATGCAGGGGCGGATCCAGTGGGGGGGGGGGCAAACCCCACCCTGCTCGGCTACATAAAAAAGAAATTAATGCCTTGCATAAATGAAATGAAATCACAGTGTGATCCTACATCAGTATAAAAATGATCTCTCTCTTTTAAAAGCTCAATTTGTATGTATGCCTATGTAATTTAGGGACGATGATGGCAGATTTCCATAACAGGAACCTGGCAAAGTCCCTCCTGCAAAAATTCCTCGATCCGCCCCTGATATGGGACCTAGAAATTGACTTAAATGGCTCGCAACGCATATAGTAATGTAATATGAATGTATATAAACTGATTTCCATTCAATCTTTTCCATTATCCGTAGTTTCTAATCAGTTATGTTTGGTGAAATATACGAGAAGTCTCTGTCGAATGGCAGCCTCTAGCGTCTGCTTATTCCAAGCTACACTAACAGTATTTACTGCCCCTGCTCGCCAGATAAGAATATGGATCATCTCTGTTCTGAACTGACTATGGAATATGTCTAGCCTCGTTCTGTCGAGTCCCTTGTTACAAATGACACTGCAACACATAATGGTACACGATTCGTTTACCAATGGTAAAATGTTTATTTTTTCTCAATTATTGGTTGTCAGAAGCACATCTTTTACCTGTAAGATCACAAAATCAGTTTTGATTTAAATTGATAAATAATTCGTGTTTTCGATGTCGAAGACTTTGGATGATATTGAGTTAGAGACTTGGTTACTTTACATTTAAGTGATTTAACAGCTGCCGACGAGGACAAATTCTGGCGGGACAGCTACCTGTGATATCATTTGTTTTTTTTTCTGTATTTATTTCTTTTTTTTTTTGTTATTTTCATACAGGTTCAGTTTATTTAACACATTGTCTATAATAGTACTCACTAAGTGATTGACTGACAGTCTATAATAGTACTCACTCATACAAAGTAAGGGGTGAATATTAAATGTAAAATACGAATTGTACAATAGTCCTTTTTAATATACAAGGACTTTTTATTTCGTGAGTTAACCAATTGTATGTTTTTATACGCCCACATTTTCAATGTGGACGTATTATGTCGTCGCCCCTGTCCGTCCGTCCGTCCACAATTTCTTTGTGGACTCTCTACAGGTCACAATTCTTATCCGATTTTGATAAATAGAATGAAATCACAATGTGATCCTACATCATTATAAAAATGATTCCTCTCTTTTAAAAGCTCAATTTGTATGTATGCCTATGTAATTTAGGGGCGATGATGGCAGATTTCCATAACGAAACTTGAAATATAGGTTTATCCCCATAAGATCTCGGTTCCTTTCGATATTGGCATGTATCGGATCGGAACTTCATGGATTATGGCCCCTGATTGTACGAAATATCATGTTTTTAGCGTGTGGACCCTATAGAGGTCACAATTTTGGACCGATTGTGATGAAATTTGACATGCATGTTTATAACCCCAAAATCTTGGTTCCTTTCGATATTTGCGCCCATCAGATCGTAACTTCCTGAATTATGGCCCCTGATTGTCCGAAAAATCGCCCTTTTTAGCTTGTGGTCCCCCTGGAGGTCAAAATTATTGTGGACCCTATAGAGGTCACAATTTTGGACCGATTGTGATGAAACTTGACATGCATGTTTATAACCCCAAAATCTTGGTTCCTTTCGATATTTGCGCCCATCGGATCGTAACTTCCTGAATGATGGCCCCTGATTGTCCGAAAAATCACCCTTTTTAGCTTGTGGTCCCTCTGGACAAAATGGCCGCCGTTTGTACGCGAATAGTGTGAAAATATGTTATATCAAGGTTGGTGGACCCTATAGAGGTCACAATTTTGAACCGATTATATATCAGGTATTGTTTTTGAATCCAGGAGCGGCGATATAATGTTGTTTGTTGCATATTTTATTATCTATAAGAACAATAAGGTTTATTGTCAGTATAACTAGATTCGTTAAGAACAATATTCACAGACGCATCTTGAAAACTCATTCTCTAAAGGTATAAAAAAATCAAAGGCAAAGAGTCCTTTTAAAAATAAACATTTTTCATATGACCGAATAAATATCATTAAAGACTAGCATTTGTATGGAATTACTGAAGCACGCGAAAGAGTAGAAGTACAAATTCACCGTATAATTCCATCAGCTTAACCAAAGCTTCCCAATCTGTACTCCGTGTAACATACAACCTGAAATGTAACCTCTGTCGATCGGGTTGCGTGTTCAGATTATACAATTACCTCAACACGATACGCAATTACTTGTTACATCAGCTAAAATATCAATGATTTCCATGGTGTTTCATTCCTTCCAATTCAGTTGATAAATATTTTCGGTTTTCTATTTTAGGTTTAATTCTATTTTGTTGTGGTATTTTTTTTAATATGTGGATATTATTCCGATTCAGGAAATCACAATCTGTTCGCCTTCCGTCTTATATCGACTATTTCCATGTTGTTATATTAACTTTTCCTGTCACCCTAACCATATTTACTTATCGTGAGCAAGGAATTCATTTCTATATCAAACTAGGGTTTGGTGACCGAATGGTTATCGCGTATGCGTTACATCATAAGGTCTTGCATTGGCGTGGTTGCGATTCCCCGCCTGCATGTAGGGTCTTCTGGTTTCCCACTACTGCTAAAGGCCCCGACACGCAAGCGAATCAATGAAATAAAACTGAATATGTTGACCTAGATGGCATCGCGCCTGGTACGTTCGTGCATTTTTATGCGCGAACTCTTAGTTTTCCTATTACTGGCACGCGCACGGGCACTATTTCTTTTTCTTTTGCATGTACCAAAATCGGGGGTTTTGCGCGGAGGTACTTTTGAGGTATTAGCCTGAGAAGCATAACACTTGCCACTGTACCTGTATATCGCTAATTATAAATCGAGTGTGTGAAGACAGTTTATATAGATCACGCGAAAATTTTTCAGTACAGAGTTTATTCCCGTAGTATTTGCAGGTAAGCAAACCAATGGGACTATTTTCTCAACAGTGTATGAACTTTTTCATAAGCGATAATATCCTTACACCGAGAGAAATTATCTAGTCTCGGTGAAAAACCATGATCATCTGGTAAAAAATTACTTTTCTATTTTTTGGAACGAAAAACAGTGTTTTTAAAAACAAACGAACCTGCCGCACATGAGGAAGTCATTATACTAATAATAACAGACGAGAACTCTTTTTGGGCACAGGCTTTCTTACTGAGTAGTAAATCGTCCACAAACAATCATGAACGAACTATAGTATAGGAAGACTAGCGACGACTGTAGACAGTAAGTAGGTTATCATACTTATGAGTCGAGATTACTCGCTTTGAGTCGAGATTACCAGCTTTCAGGTCACCGATAACCAATTATGTCAGAAATACCATACTGACATTCGGTTTTTTTCAAGTTGTACGCGAACTAACAATCGGCGCCCTAACTGTCTTCGTCAGCTACTTTCAGTTTCACAATGGCGTACGACATTCGGTTTTTCAAGTTGTACGCGAACTAACAATCGACGCCCTAGCTGTTTCGTCAGCTATTTTCAGTTGCTGGCGTACGGCCAGTGCCGGTGGGAAAAGACAACATTAAAATCAGAAACCCAGTTGTTGACACCCATTAAATCACTCCTGTCTAACAAATCATAAAGCTGTGGTGTTACGGTAGCGGCATAGTATTTCACCGTAACACCACAGCCACTCTAACCATTCATAATACATCTAACTATCACTCCCTACACATTTCCCCTCGACCTACTTTCCCAAACGTCAACAACACATCTCATACATCCAGTTCACTGATTAACCCTTGTACCACGTCTACTGGTTTGTGTTGATTTATGTATGATAATTTGTCAGTTGCATCACAGAGTTACTTCTGATAATGCATAATATCCTGTCTGTGGCAGTTGTTGAGTCCTTTATTACCAGTTGAGTCGTTATTATTAGACAAATTTTATACCTAGTCCAGCTAATCGCTTATATTAAATTGATTAAGATACAGATCAATATTTCGTTTCGTATTTATTACACCGCATGAAGTTCTGTGGAAGGTCGTAGTCGAGTTCATTAGTACTAGTTGAGACGATATTATTAAATCAATTTTATATTTACCAGTTAATTGTTAATATTTTGTTTCGTTTTTTATATACTTTCGTTTTTTTATATACTTTCGATGGCCTACACTACATCAAAATCTGATTAGTTGTAGTGGAAGGTCGTGTCAGAGGTCATACGAGCCGCTTTTGACATCAGAAATGTGATTAACCAAACAGCTTTGATATTTCAAGCGCTTTACCCACAGTTCCCTTTACCTCACGCCAAAAACTCGCGGTAACAGACCGTTTCATTTGCAAATCCCCCAGTGTAGTAAAAACAAGTAAAACGTAATTTTGAACTATAAAAACCGAAACGAAATTGAATCTGTGTCTTGATCAGATTGCCGTTAATAACATCTACTTAATAAAATAAAACCAAGTACGAACAATCCAAACCATTAGTCAAAATTCGAAGTCCTAAAAATCTTTTGTTTAGAAAGATTGGATAGTTGAACATTGCAAGCGATTGCAAAGTTGGCCGGATTGGTATGTTTACAAGAGGAATTATTTTCTGACTGCATGATTCCCTTGTTAGTATTTAATAATATGTTCTGTTTTCTAACTTCCAACTACAACTTGATTAAATTCAACAGATGGCCCTTTTGATCTGTCATCCTTGTTTAATGGAAGTACTTTTATTGAAACTCATTGTTTTCAAATTAGATTGCAATCTTCGATAACAAACTGGCGAAATTGTTTCCATGATGTAATTCGCTACAGTTGTTATTCTTTGTGATCTGGAAGATACTTCTTGGATTATGTCATTGGTATTCTTTCCTGGTGGGCCGTTCTGAGTAGAGTTCTCGGAAATATAAGCTAATATATATAAGAGTGCTGAACTTTTATAAACTACTTTAGATATGTCAAAGTTCTTACTTATACATTTCACACAAACTTCGTCATGAACAGTCATTTGTATAACCGTGTTACAATGTAAATTTATATCCATTAATGCAGTATCTATGGCAATGCAATAATAATAATTAATCGTCCACTCTATTATTAAATAAAGAACCAAATACAATAAAATAAAACGACTGGTTGTTTTCTTTCAGTTTAAAAGCGAAAACATCTTGTGCAATGTGTATCATTCGAAAACCTAATAGTGAAGAATAGAGTTTTGTCCCTTGGACATATTGTTACTAATTGACAATAATAATTAATCGTGAATCGGTTTATTAAGTTCTCTGTAAATCTGATGAGCATGAGAACAAATAATTATGTAAAACTGTTGTGAAATTATCAAAGATAAAAGTGTGCACCTGAAGGCGGCGAAGGGGTCCATGCTAGTTATAAAACAAAATGCTAACAATTAAACCCAGTTATAAGACTCCAAAATACCGTAAAACTATTTAAGGATGTTGAATGCACACTGTGTTGGTTTAAACAAGGTTCGGTTTTGTTGGACGTGTTGAATGCTTATCGTATTATAACTTTTCGATTGAAAACTTCCGAGTTTCCCAAAACTTACCGGTAACCCCAAAACAAGAAATGGCGTTTTCTACATCAACAAGATTGCTCTGTTCCGTAGGTCACCATATTGGGTAATCAAGGCGGTATATATAGCCGATTACAAGCTCCGAGGTACTGATGAGTGGTGTGTGTCTCTAGTCAACCCATTAAAGTCACTTCTGATAGTGGTAGCAACGGTGGTAAGGCGGGCAAGACGTTGTCTAACCTGGAGGTAGGGTGTTCGATCCCTGCATTGGACCGAGAAGGTTCATCCAGATTTTACAGCGTGGTTCCCCCTTGTCAGTGGTACAGAACAGAGAACCTGCCAAGGGACAACCTATGGTCGGTCGGATGGGACGAAAAACCGGGGTCCCGTGTACACATTGGCGCGCACGTAAAAGATCCATTAGCAGTTTGAATTCGATATAAGAGTAGGCCATAGTGCCGTGTCCAGGCTAAATTCCCCCCGCCCATAGGACACTGTATGGCCTTTGCCGGTCTTTATTGGCTAAGTAGGATGTTTAACGCCATTTTCTGACCCATTACATCATTCTTGTAAATAACATTTTTATACTTTAATAAATATTGTTAAAACCAAACACCATTTCATTTTACTTCTGACAGTGGAATATTGTGTAAAATATTAAATAGGGTTTTTGCCCTCAAAGAACTTTATTGTGAACATCATAAATTTCTAGAAATGTATTTATTTTGTTATTACAATGTGATGAAATTGCACCAAATTGACTTATAGAATCGTTTAGACTATTTTTCTTCGGTCCCCTTGGAAATCTTACATTACAATAAACTTCTTAATGATTTTTGACAAGACGAAGATACAAATAATTGGAATAGAATGTTTTAAAAATAAATAATATTACATCTTAACACCATTCTGTGATAATTCAATCGTTGAAAGCCTTTCCTCTATAAGCCTTTCCCATTTAGATATGATAGAAAAGACTTTAGTGAAACTAGCTGTTTGTATAACAGTCATTATTTTTTTATATCCAGGATACATTGTGTTTTCAAGAGAGATTTATAAGTTCATTACAGCACGATTTGAAGACAGAAATTAATAGAAAGAAATTTTTTGTTTGAATAACAGTCATTTATTTTTCTTTATCATGATATGTTGTATTTTCAAGTGAGATTTTCAATTTCTTTAGAGAGCGATATCGAAGCTGCCCAAGATTGAAGATACATTTTACCCCCTAATGGTGTCACATCTTTGTTTAAAGGACCACATCGACTCCACTAAATATCGGCAATAATAAATCTCATCTCGAGCAGTGGAACAAGTGCCAAAATATGACGCAGTCCTTATAATTACTAATAGATTTATTGGTTCATACACCACTATTAATATTAAACGAATATCACATACATATCCCATAAAAACATATTAAATTCGTTTCATAATAGTTAAATAATGTATTTCCCCGACACTGTCTGACTTTTAGCATAATATCATTTCTAGAAATCAATAAAAAGGGAACCAATTATAGAAAAAGGCCTTCATACATAACGAACAGTTGCGTAGATATATAGCTATTCAAGTATTCGTCCGTGTGTTACATAGTTTTCTTCCCTCCGAAAAGTTAGAGATAGTTTCTCCTAAGTTTATATGTTTCTACCCTTTTTATGCCTTCTTCATATGTACACAATTTCCATCAAAATAACTTATCCATAATATTGTATTGGAAGTTGATCAATAACAAAATGGTCAGTTGCTAGATTTCTAAATTGGCATTTGTGCTTGATAACGATAAGAGGATACTTGTCGAAACGTCGTGCTTTTAGAATAAACCAGTGATTGTATCCCATAAAAACTGTGTTCTGTTAATGCTAGATTTCGTTTCGTTTTTTTTTATACTTTCAATGGCTTGCACTACATGAAGATCTGTTGGCCGTAACCGACCGTTTCAATGGAGAACGCTAGATCGGCGACGGTCCTACGCATTTTAGCACATATGACGTCATATATAGATTGTGGGTTAGGGTAAGGGCTAGGACCTGTAGATTTGGTCAAAGTCCCGAGATATAAACAGGGCTAGCCCTAACCCATGATCAAGCCTAACCCTTACCCACAATTCACATATGACGTCACAATTTGCGTAGGACCGTCTCCGATCTAGCGTTCTCCCGTTTCAATGGATGACTAATCTCTCATATCATCCAGAACACGTCAATGACAGCAACTCTTTCACATCCTAGTGTAGTAAAGACAAGTAAATCGAAATTTGGAAGTTTAAAAAACGAAACGAAATGGGATTTGTGTTGTAATCATTTTGATATATATCTGTTCCTGATAATTCATCGAGGAAATCGCCAGTGTGTCCCCTTTCCCATGAATATAAATTCCTGGCAACTTATTCTGTATTGTATGATCAGCCTATATTATAGCTGAAATTAATCCCGTTTTCCCGTGAATAGAAGTTCCAGCGCCACTCCATCGGCGTGGTTTCTCCTCGTGAGTGATGCCGGGTGGAGGGCCAGACAAGGATGGGACGAAAACCCGAGGAACAGAACAGGTCCATCCCATTGCTAATCTAACACACCTACAAGGGAGACCAGGCTATCCTTGGAAGTACAGCAATACACTTTACATTAATCAGCATTGCCATACCGTTAATGAAATGAAATGAAATGGGGTTTAACCGTTTTGCTTCGACTGGGCTAATATGGATACCAGAAAAAAATGAGCATTGGTCGTTATTCACAATAAAAGAAGTACTGACCAGTACCAGACCCTGTCAGGTTTAATTCTGTTTCAATCCTTTCTACGCGTGTCAGGTTCAAGAGTGTTATCCCCTCGCACCCCGCCATCAACGAGCAGAAAAGGAATTTAGTGAGGCGATAGTAAAACTGTTTCAAGTCATCCGAGCGACAATTTCATCTTTTATTTGGATTTAAGTTCACCACTTTTAAAAATCGAATTCACAACCGGATAGTGTTAATGCTTTTCCTGTCATTTTTACGACTTAGCACTTTACCCGTTGTTGGTGTCATGCACTAAAGAATTTTGACACTATTACTGGAAAAGTAACAGTCTCTGGTTGATCTATCTATGACTTTTCTATTGTAACACATCGCAAGTCTTAAACCGTTTAGATCTATAAGCACTAACGTTAATGAAATCAATCTACAAGATGGCGAACTATTGTACAAGTGCAATTCTTGTATAATTTCTCGAATGCTCGTTGTTGAATAAATTAAAGATACATTGTCTCGAAGGTATTTATCGGATGGTTATTTCCAATTAAAGGATGGCAAATTTAGTTTATATGGAAAGTAAATACCCGATATACTAGAACAATACTTGATTACCGACAAACACTCATGAGGCTAGCACTGGGCAAAATGTCAAGGTACCACTAACTGGCAGCTTATTGTGTGCTAGTTTGACTGAGGGGGCGGTTGTTAATTGTTATGTCGTGATCAAATGGTTAGGCGGTTTGGGGAACATACAGGGTGTCAGCATACACAAGATTCTGAAATTTAACGGTGGCAGAAAATAGTTTACTTAGGCCTCAATATGTGTACGGTAAATTGACAGTAAATATTGAAAAATTGAATCTCCTTCAATATGAAGTGAGGTGACCCACACGACTTCTATATACAGTTTATAGCTTGGAGTATTTCCCTGCGAATACAAAGTTGTGGGGGGGGGGGGGGGAATTGAGGTGCTGCAATGTTGTCTGAGGTCATTATACAAAGTGGGATGAGTTACGGTTCTCTGACGGAAAGGTCAATTGTTGTCCGAAACTTAATAATTATATGTTAGAGATCAAAGGATCTGGGAGCACCAGACCCTACGTTCCCAGGCTCTATCGATAATGAGCGTTCTGTGACTTTTCGTTTCGGGGTTATGCCTTCTTAGCTGAAAATGTTGTGATTGTGATAGAGGCCACATTTCGTGGCAAAAACCTCCTCAGACCAAAACCCTTTTTAAAAGTTATTCTAGGTCTAAATTCTTGTGAGATGTATTTAGTCGTACTTTTGTCATTTATTTAAAAAGTCCAATATTTTGTGGAACTATTGTGGTGAACACTTACACACAAAATTCCCCAAACCTAGCCATAAATGTAGCTTGTTCAAACCGCAGTGTCTGTGGTAAGGTGATGTAAATAATTAGCCATGCGGTGTGAATTGGGCCACAGCGTACTGTTCAGTGTGAGTTTAATTTACGCGACGGCTTTGTGTACTAAACGATAAAAAACATAAATTCGTATTTATAATATCCTAACAAACAGTCCATTTCATAAGATTTTTGTCCCAAGGACGGGACGTGAACAAAATACATCAGTAGACTTATGCCAAATCTGTATGCTTTCTATAGAGCCCAGTGAGCGTGTTGAACCAACTATGTCACTTCCGGTTTTAATAAAAATTAATCTCTCTTTTACAAAAACTTTTTTACTTGTGTTACAGAGGGGATTCTTTCTGAATATATATTTAAGATTTATGGAAACCTTGTTGAAAATCGTTGGTCTTCCCCTTTAAAGTTCCAATTTCATATTTTCTAAGAAAGTCAAAACATAATTATTTCTATGTCTTTTGCTCAAAAGGTTGTCAACTCACTATTATACAATCACGGGCAAAATTTTTGGGGCATTACAAAGGGTGACACATGCTGATTGAGGAAATAGTTACTCAATTACCTCCCTTGTTTTCCCATTCCTCTGCATGGATGGACATCTTCAAACGTTTGAATTTGAAGTTGAAAATGATATTTTTGCCAATTTCTCAACTGGCAATAGTGAATTATAGGTTTCATAGGATTATTCTTTAACAAGGTAGGACTGTTTATAGGTTCAATCTATTTTTGGGCTTTATTTTAATACATTTTAAAAATATAACTTAAAAAAATGCTATTGGAGCTTTAAGTACACATTTTTGTATGTTGTTGTCTTGTCGGATATATTTGTATATGACCCTGTCTTTTTTCGTTCTTTTTAAGACTTTCACTGCCGAGAAAATAATAGAATAATGGTAGCAAATAAATGGAAGGCCATTTACCTCATTTTTTTCAGAATGTCAACGACGGATCCACTTCCGACATGTGAAATTGCTGAATATTTAATGATTATTAGATCTGTCTGTCAGTCGTCATCGTCCCCGTTGGTCCAACAAGAGGAGGACGTTAAACCCCATTTCATTTCAATGGAATAGTATTATTTGTAGTCTACAAACATCTTTCACTAAAATGTCCTTTACATTTTCGGCTCAAAAAGTCATTGGGTTGTTTTTTAATATCAAATGAAAGTATGAGGACCACCCAATTTCAATTAAATCACTTTCAATGATTTCGGAACAAAATGGAGATTAAATCCTTTTATAATACCATGATATTTATTATTTCAATCTATTGCAAGTGGTTTTTCTTGTCAATTCAAATCTATAACTGTCATAAACCAATTACATGGTTTAAATTACAATATATATATCTTCTGAGGCAAATCTGAAAATCGTTTTACCCCGTCGATCGAAAGATAACACATAAACATTTTAAGATTTATGTGGTAAAATAAATCGATTAACGCTCTGTTGAAATTGTTATTTAAACTTTTCAATAAGACCAGTGACTGGAACTTGTTAACCTTCATACGATTCAAGAACCCAACAGAATTTATTTCTTGCTGTATATTAACCTTTGTTCTACTTAAATTGTACTTGCCTAACCTCGTGGGTTTCCTCTGGGTTTTGAGTACTGCTAAAGACCCTCAGTGAAATATATACCGATCATAAATGTATACCGAAATTGTCTTGTTTGAGTTGAGAGGACGCAAAAACCCCGTTTCACATTAATTTCTGTAGAAAGGAAATTCATATTGTTCATATTGTTGCACTTTTTAATTACTAAACATACGTTTGTAAATTATTAGGACAAAGAACCCTGTCCAATCCTCCCAGCCTTATTCCGATCGCCCTATCTGCACAAAGAGTACTTATTAGATCTAATTCTCCGATGTAGCGCAAATGGTCCTCTGTTGTATTATGCTACCATATTTTTTTCAAATTCATTTTTTGCATCCAATTACGTGCTTTAATATTTTCGGTACAATTATTTAGTTTAATAAACTAAAAGTATGACTCCGAGTGGTTTTGCTTCAGAGAACCCTTGCCACGCCACCTTTTATTCGAAATATTTCAATTCAGTTCATCGACCACTTACAACCACTTTTGTAAAGGAAATTTAAAGAGGAATGAGATTTAAAGCCAGTGATTATATTTTTTGTCAATGGTGGTACTGGGTCTAGTGTCAATATGATTTCAATAAAAATGTTTTAAATCAAGTCAAAATAAACAGACTATGTGACGAAGCATAGATCGTTTGAATGATGTATAAGTTGAAGTAATAATACGGCTTATAAACGATAGAGAAGAATATCCCGATTTAAAACATGTTCTCAACACTTCTAATAAAATTTCATGGACAATTTGAATGAACTCTAGTCAGAAGCGTGGATGCGGTTTGATTTATAGGAGAAGATTACAATAACCTGGTTTTAGCCATTAATTCAGTAGTACGGTTTGGTTTTTGATTTATTGTATCAAAATAAGAGTATACAACTATTACGCTAGAGTAGCAATGATTTTAAACGTGTTTCTATTCACCCATATTTAATATGGATGTATGTTGACGTCACCTGTGGCCATATTCTTTTCTTTGTAAAACACTGTTGGTCGAATAACAGATTTTTGATATGGCGTCACAAGATGACTGCGATGACGTCATGTCCGTTTCCATGGTTCGTGTAGTACTAGTACGCCCATACATGTTAAAACACAACGAGAAACACAGGATCTGACCTAGACTGTTCTTTTAACGTCCGCCTTATCAATCGAGGGACCTAAGACGTCTCCGTTTATGTATGGGAACCCGAATTATCTCTCCTGCTTTCTTTTACTTGTCAAATCCAGGGAAATGATATGAAATAGACTTTATGGTTCTCTGCTAACCGGGACATTGATCACTTGCAAAATCTTTGCAGTGGGGTATGATAGAGAGAAATTGGGTTTAACGTCCACTCGATACAACCTAGGTCATGTACGAATTTAATGTCAATAATTTGCTTGCGCTTACATTAGGGGTTTTTAGCAGTAGGAGGAAAACTGACAACCCATAGAAAACCCAAGAGGTTGGACAGGCGACCCAACTCCTTGTCACGTACAACCGAAAAATCAAAACCACACCAGTTGACTCAATTACAGACCTTATACAACGCGCACACGCTAATCATTCGGCACGCCAACCTTACACCTGTGTGCTATGAATGGGGGGGGGGCTCTCCTGTGTCAGCCATTCCAGTAACAAAAGAGAAAGAACAAAAAGATAATTGTGATTCTCCTACCAGCCCTTTTTGATGGCAGAAAATACTGACACAGGTCGATAAAGTTAAACAAAACGAGGCTTTGATATGAATAATAACGTTAGTGTAATTGAATTGTTTTTAATATTAAGAGAATAACGGGGTATGGCACCTATGCTAATTTGTTATGATTTTAAAATACCATTGTGGTGGAAATCTACCACAAGGTCTCCCAAGGCCAATATCTATATTTTGGTAATGCTTGACTTAATCGGATATAACTAACCAATCACATAATTAATTGCATAACTCTAGGCATATAAAAAGTAAGAACTTTGCGCGACAGACCTGGGCCCAGTTGTTCAACTTGTCGTTAAATTTAACAATGTCGTTAAATAATTTAACGACATCGTTAAATTTGACGAAAGAAAAAGTATGTTGTTCATTGCGTCGTTAAATTTAACGCATGGTTATGTCATCGTTAAAATGGTCCATATTTAACCCACCTAGCAGGGCATCGTTAAATTATTTAACCGGTCGTTAAATCACTCAGGGTGGCTGCCGGACAAGTTCTCATGGTCATGTTTCCCACTTTAAACATAAAAAAAGAATGAAATGGGGAGGGAATCTGAGACCTTCAGGCTAGAAAACCAGCGTCTTACTCACTGTGCCACTGTGGCTCCCAAATAAAAGAAAAAAAAAATGTATACAGGACAGGGGTACTTTTTGGCAGTGAGCTAAAGAGTGCAACTAATTATCAAAGAAGTGAAGCAGCAGGTAATCATTGCCATGCGCTTTTATGCAAGTGGTTCCTTTCTCTAAATCATTGACATTGTTCACAAATAACCCAGTTTCCACAATGCTAGGTAATTGTGGCCCAATGACATCCAATTTCTCAAATGATTCTTTTTATGCAAAACAACAGTATCTCGTTAATTTATTTTTCCCATCCGACTTTGAAAGTGAAAATAAACAGATTTCTTCAGCATAAATCAAAGTTCACAAAGATAATTAATTAATAATTTAAATGCATTAGGATTTATTGATGGTACATGAATATTTAGAACTTTTCGATCTCTGTATAATATAACTTATGCTATTTGTTAGACCTTCTATTTTAGAATCATGTAACTTCTTTATGTAGGCTATATCGGTATGGAGTCTGTTGTGTAAACTTGCAAGTCGATCTTGGTTCACTTGAAGATAGGCCTAGATGTCATGTGTACATCACAACCTTGAAACTATTACATCTATTTCCTTTGTATTGTCTATGTCCTTTAAATGTATCGCAGCACAGATCTGAAATTTCCTTGCTTCTTATAGGTAGAAGAGTATGACAAACCACAAAAAAAACACTCTGCTTTAATAATGCAAATAAATGCCTTTAATAAAAATTATTGTCTAGGCAGATAGGTTTTCATGGTGAATGTCAATCACGCTTCATCTTCTTATATACCGAAAGAAACACATCCCCGAAATTCTGCAAATGTCAATCACACTACATGTATTTTCAATCTTATATCAAAACACATCCCTGAAATGCATAAAACAGTAGAAAATCAGTCACAAATTAATTATAACCATTTGGAATTGGAAATTGACACTTCTTCATTATCCTATGTTTACATTATTGACATCACGTAGCAACCGCTTTCGCTAGCATCTGAGACATCACATAATTTTACAGGGTTTTTTGGTGGATATAAGCCTCGAACTACTTTTGTCTGCATGGGAACTAATAAAAATAGTGCCAAAGGTCTACAAATAAGACTTTAAAAAGCTAAAAAAAACCCAAACAAACTTACCACATTTTACAGGACGCAACTTTACAAGCGAGGCAATTTTTGTTGTCAAGAGTTACCCCTCTCCAGTCTCGATTAGCAGGCGACACTATGTCATTGAAGATTGAAAGTGTTTGCTAAACACACAACATGAAGTCTAATTTCCCATTCAGCTAAATATTTTTAAACATTAGAAATATTTGATTGAGGATATTAATTGGTTTTCTTTTGCCCCCCACCACTCCTAACAGTGTCATCCATCTTGAATTGGTTGCCAGTGAGGAGAATTATGGGATACTTGTTGAATGGTTAAATTTTAACCAAATGGTTATGGAATGGTTAAATTTTAATCATTTGGTTACATAACAACGTCGTTAAATGTAGTTGAACAACACAAATTTAACCACTGGTTATGTAACGATTAGTTAAATATATAACCAATGGTTAAAGTAACCACATGGTTAAATTTAACTAAAAGTTGAACAACCGGCCCCAGACCGCGTTGATTCTTGTTAGAGCGATAATCGGACGTAACTAACGTACGAAAATTAATTGGTAGCTGGCCTTTTTTCCCGCATGTATACAGTAAATGGCCATTTTGCTCATTAATCCCAGACACAATTTGGCCATTTTAAACACAGTTCATCTCGTGCATTTTGCACACCGATAGTTCATTGGCTAATCACGCTATTTTACCGACATTTTGCCTAATAGTTTGGATGCAGCTATGGCGGGTGTTGCGCGCCAGGCAGGGTAAGCTTACTCTTCCGGACACCTGTTACCACTGTTTGTCGTGTATTTTGTACACGGGGAGCAGTCCATTTGCTGATTACACTATTTTGCCTATAACGTTTTGTTAGGAATTCGAATTATGTCTAATGGTTTGGATTGTTCGTACTTGGTTTTATTTTATTTAAAAAAAAATTGGTGTTAAAGTTTAAAATATTTGTTTAGACCTGAAATAAATGAAATATTAGTCAATCCCCACGCTAAAAACATTAACAAAATTGATTGTGTATATCTGAAATAGACACGACCGACGCACAAAATAGTGCAAGATGGCGGCCGCCATAAACCACCATTCAAGGCGCGGATCCAGAGGGGGGGTCCAGGGGGTCCGGCCCCCCCCCCCCCCTGCTCAGGCTTGAACATTTTTTATGCGATTTTATTGGCGATTTAGACCTGTAATTTTGGAAATTACCTTCCGGAAATACGTCAGAATGAACCAAATTGAAACTAATTTACCAAATTAATCGGTTGAGCGGAAATAGTTAAGCAATTATCAAACCTAGACCCCCCCCCCCCCCTGCAAAAAATCCTGGATCCGCGCCTGCATTCGCTGAAGCTGTCATTGAAGACGACGTCAATTCTATGAGTTGTAGATGTTAATTTTTGTGAAATTCATTGGATAAATCGAGAACATGTTGGGGCTGCACGGATTATATAGTCCTGAAGGTTGCAAAGGAAACAATGTAACTTGATGTGGAATGTTGATGTTGACATTTTGTTTGTTGACCCTATGACCTATAATGTGTAGATCATGTGATATGGATATAATGGCTACTGAATGTGTATGAGATACCTCTCCGCAGGTAGCGTGTTTCAGATGTTCAGATTGAGCGATAATGTGAGGTTTCTATCAGCAAGCCTGTTCTATGAGTTTAGTGAGATTGAAATAGAATAGAGGCATGTCATATTTATGTAATCTATGCTTGGAATCGTGTACCCTGCTTTAGCACATAAATGTATACAAGATACTATTGTATTGTTGTTCCTGATAAACATACGATATGGTTGCTATAAATACATACATAACGTTAAGTCCAAGGGTGAATAATTTCAATAATACCTAGATCACATCGAACAATAAATGTTTAACAGGGAATAATGGAGGTGGTAAGCTTCCGACCGTTGTGAAAGGACAGTGCGTTTTCAGTTGTTTTTAATCGAATTCTGGTTGTCAAGGGATCTTTCAATTGAATGTCAGGTATTTAGTCACATCCGAAAGATTTGACACTGTTCTTTGCCAGACCCCTATATTACTAACAAACTCGCACTCCAAAATCCGGAGTCTCCTGATTGTTTAGCTAGCACCACATTCACGGCAACAGCGCAATAAAAGTTTTAGTATTATAGCGCTATATAAATAGACGATTATTATTATACGCCCACATTTTCATGTGGACGTATATTGTCGTCGCCCGTCCACAATTTGTTTGTGGACTCTCTACAGGTCACAATTCTTACCCGATTTTGATGAAACTTATAGGTTTATCCCCATAAGATCCCGCCTGCTTTCGATATTGGCATGTATCGGATGGAAACGTCATGGATTATGGCCCCTGATTGTACGACAAATCATGTTTTTAGCTTGTGGACCCAATAGAAGGCACAATTTTGAACCGATTTTGATGAAACTTGACATGTATGTTTATAACCCAAAGATCTTGGTTCCTTTCGATATTTGCACCCATCGGATGGTAACTTCCTGAATTATGGCCCCTGATTGTCCGAAAAATTGCCCTTTTTAGCTTGTGGTCCCCCTGGAGGTCAAAATTATTATCCAATTTAAAAAAAAAAAACCCGTTTGATAATATCACCGTTACATGGTAATGAAGATTGAGGTCAAATTTTGTGAAAATCGGACCAAAATTGATAGACAAAATGGCCGCTGTTTGTACGCGATTGGTTCCTTGCGATATTTGCGCCCATTCATTCGTAACTGTCTGAATTATGGCCCCTGATTGTATACGAAAAATCGCCTTCATTAGATTGTGGTCCCTCTGGAAGTCAAAATTATTACCCGATTTAAAAAAAACAACCTTTGATTATATCACCGTTACAATGTAATGAATGTTGAGTTCGAATTTCGTGAAAATCGGACCAAAACCGACAGACAAAGTGGCCGCGGCTTGTACACGAATACTATAAAAAATATGGTATATCAAGGTTGTGGACCCTGTAGAGTTCACAATTTTAATCTGATGTTGATGAAACTTGAAATGCATGTTTATAATCGAAAGATCTTGGTTCCTTTTGATATTCAACGGATAATATCGGATTGTAACTTCCTGAATTATAGCCCCTGATTGTACGCAAAATTGACTTTTTTAACTTGTGGTCCCTCTAGAGGTCTCAATTATTATCCAATTTTAGAAATAATATTAAATGTTTCGTATATTAAACGTTAGCATATTACTTAATATGCGACAACTCTTGTTGACTGCTCGGACGATTTAGCTGCTGTGTGGGCGTATGTTTCGTTGCCTGACAACCTATTTTTGTTATCATTATTAATACAGTATGCTATGCGGAACAGTTAGCCCGGACAGCGACGCAACAGCGACGCAACAGCATACATCATTTTCATCAGACCTTCTCTATTGATACTTGCACTTATAAAGTACAAAGATTTGGTAACCAAAAAAAGTGATAATCTTCGCCAAACTTGTCTTTAAACATGTATATGATTGTATATTTGGTTGTGCCCTACTGTGATAATGAAGGCAGGCAAACGATTTGCGGTGCGCTATGAGGGACATTTTGTTATGGCCTGCTCTTATTATATCGAAATTTCCAACGGCCAACGGATATTGTATGTACTTGCCAATGTGTGCAAGGAATCTCAGTTTTTCGTCCCATCCGAATGACTGGACAGCTGTCCTACACCACTGACAAGTAGACACCACGCCGGAAATTCCGGATGAACTTTCTCGGTTCCCCAGACTAGCGAGCCAGCACCTTACTCACTTAAGCACATACAACATTTTCACATTTTTTTTTGTTCTTGTTTTTTGTTGCGGCTGGTCTATGAGCTTCTAAACTCTACGACCTGTGCATGTCAAAACACGTAGGCCCTACGGCATGTTGTGAGCGACACCCTATTCCGCTCAAATCGTTTATTCATGATTTTGTGAACCAGCTATTATTAATAACTTCGGCATTGTCTTGTGGGATTGTTTTACTGTGTTCATTACAAAATCGCACCCGTAACAAAAGAATACACGACTCGTGTGGTGATTATAAAATATTCATTGCGTCTTGAATATAAGATATAGGATCCCATATTTTAACGGCAAGATATTAACACCAATATTGATTGAAACACAGCAATATTTTTATTGTGTTTTGTGTTTTTAATTTCGATGGTCGATCGGAGGGGACCAAAACCCATTGTCCCTTGTAAACATTGGCATGTACGTAAAAGATCCATTGGTTGTTGGAATTCGATATAAGAGTAGGACATAGTGCTGCTGCCCGGGCACAATTTCCCTCATAGCACACTGTATGGGGTATGCCCGGCTTCATTAGCCCAGTTTAGGAGCAGAACAGTAGGACAAAATTACATTTAATTTTAATTTCGAATGTTATGAAATGTGCTGACTTATAACCGGAGAATAACTGTTATTAAAAGTCAAAAATAAATCTCAGATTGGACCGACTCAGACAAAACCTTCTGAACACTATAATTATAATCAGTTAGCCGCCTAATATAAACAGACGTCAAATTATAGTAAAGTTATATGACAGTCAATTTTTGAAATGGGATTTGTGAGAAACATTAATAATATTCTCCAATGTCTTGTCTTTTCTGATCGAGAAAAGGCGTAATATTTAGAAGTGAATTGATGTAGATATTCGAATAAGGACACCTTAAAGGGGCACTAACACTCTTGCTGGCTTGGCAGCTCCAGAAAATAAAGAATAGCCTTATTCTAAGTACTAGATGTTTAATTTAAGTGTCCTACCCGTTGCGTAAATTATCCATTACCATGCTCCCGTCGTTAACTACTGACAAATGGAAACAACACCAGAATATATGTCTTAGTCAACACCGAAAGCGAACCCGAGGCCACTGTGTTTCTCAAAATTATATTTCGAATGTGTTGAACCAATTCTATAACATACATACAATTTGTGGACACGGTAAGATTGTCCATTAAAATAAAACTCCAATGATAGAGGGTGGGTACTGGAAAATACCATTTAATCAATCCCTTTTACTTCCACTTATCGAGGACACCTACATTAAAATCTCTACTAAAGAGACACAGTAACCATTTGACCAAGAGCCAGTAACCATTTGATCATGAGAAAATTTAGATGACATATAAACCATATCTTTGACTTGCCATGTATCGGGTACAGCAGCTACATAGAAATTTCGACTAGAAGAGACAAAGTAACCGTTTGATCAAGAGAAAATTTAGATAACTCTAAACCAACTCTTTGACTTGCAGTGTATCGGAGATAACCTACATTGAAATGTCGACTGTGTTATCATCAATGGCAGTTATAAACGAACTGATGACAGATAAATACAAGACAAGGACACAAGTCTCGTTCTTTCTATGGTCTATCTCTGGTGTCATCCCAGTTAATTAAAGAGTTCTCTAATAAAAGGTTCTAAAACACTCGTACATCATATCAAACTGATACTAATTACAGACGGAAGAACAAAATAGGGAAATGATTGTTAGTATTGTCTGTCACCTGCTACATTACTCATTTTCATAGTAATTTTACTGACGTCTTGAAGAAAGGTATCAAGTTTAATTACATTAATAACTATCCTTCGTATCTTCGTATTAGATTTGGTCATTGATTCGATCGTCTTTACTGGATAACAAAACTCACGGCGGTTCTATTTCGTCTCCAACAAATGTTATCCTATTAAATCGTATTATACAGTTAAGTTAGGGATAGTATTTCTTCTCAACCAAATGTTATCGCGTCCAATTGCTTTTAGTGTGACAAAGTACTCCATGCCTCGTATCATATTAAGATTATATTGTTTCACATGTAAAGTATTTATTTAAAGATAGATTATGGGAAGTTAGATAAATAGTTGTCAGAAGTCACTATAATAGTTAACAACTAGATAGTGTAAAGGTAATTTGCTGAACATTTCAGTCAAATTGATCCACTATTAGCCGAGAACGAAGCAAGTGAAATATTCACATAGACTCGGTCATTATTACTAAAATCATTTATAAACAACATAGTCTCGATTATTCACTTGATTGATTTAATTATCAATGGCCTTTAAGCGGCATATAGGATTTTAATCCACCAACACCAAAGGCTAGCCTAGACATCAAGAGTTTATTATGGTCTGGATAAGTTAAGTCATGTCTAATTGATTATTTAGATAACATTTAAGGCCTAAAGAAAGACCTGTTATAAGCAGATTTTGCTCTTGCATAATGCTATTTTAAATGAGTAGAATCAATATGAACCCCGCATGTGCGAACTCATTAAACGCCATATATTATTGATCTACGGTATAAGCTATATATACTGCCCACTACATACATATATATACACGTCAACGACATCTCTAGTAGAACTTAATTACGGACAGTACTAAATTTCCACATGTAGGACAATGTTCTTAGTTTTAACTGAATTTGCTCAGTTAGCTTTACGAGAGTATATAAGACCCTATGCTTCCTGTAAATAGCAGTGATGCAGATACGGGACGACGTAGATACGAGACGAGCGGGTAGGAGCAGAGAGTCTGGACGAGTTCATGGACTCACCCGAGTTCAGCCGGGGCGGACTGGTGGATTTAATATATTGTGTACCGTTCTGACGTTTTCCTGTCATAGTCTAGTTCCTGTTGTATTTATGTAGCTGTGTTATATTGTGTTCCGGTGTAATAAACCCTATATGTACCAACCTGATCCATATATTTCAATCCATGTATTCATCGTGTCGATGTCCAGTCATTTTCGAGTCTGGGGATGTCACATCGTGTTTTATTTCTTTTTTATTCCGGATATATGTCGGGTCATTTTCTATATTTCGTCCATCTGTCGATCAGGTTTATTTGCCTGTGTTTATATGAAGCGAGCGGGTTTATTTGTCTAGTATATGTTAACAAGGCATATATGTCCATATCTATGAGTAATAATCCATTACGGTTCATCATAATGAACAATAAATTGCCTAGCTAATGATCTAATGCGAACAAAAAAGTTCACAATAAAATGTAACTTTTACAGTGTAAGATTACAAAATGTCTTCACTCCATTGAACTATTCCAGACAATTCCTGTGAAAGGTCAGTCACAATTTTAATGAACCGTATTTCCAATTATAAAGCAAATTATTTTCGTCCACGATTCTATTTTACTCGACGGGGATGGGGGGGGGGCAGTTCATGTGTACCAGTGGCTTGCTGTGACAGTATTGTTCTTTAAATCAACTTGTGGATGACAACACTGGTATAACTTCTAATAATACTTTTATTCTGCTTCTTACATATTAGGTACAAACATCGTAATGTAAACAACCGTAGAACTAACTTATATGGAGGTAGTCGAATGTCTTGGCTTGGCTTAGAACGAGTGTGCTAACACCAGACGTTCTCGTATCGTCTCGTCTCGAGCCAAGGCACTCATGGCCTTCACTCAGTCCTGGCCGGACCTAACTCCTAGCCCTGACTGGACCTAACTGTCGATTCGTTTCTGTTAGTGGGTTTATAAAACCCGTCTAGACAAAGGAGCACATTAGACACCTGTCTAATGTATCATATCAGGTTTATCATTCACTAAAGTTAGCTTATCAAAGACAGTTAAATAAAACAAGTTAAGGTTACATAATGACATAAGGAATTCTACCAAGAACACCAGGGGCCTATTTCACGAAATTTTAACTAAGATAAGATCCCAATTTTAGTAATTTGATTGGATAATATTAGATTGATTTTAGTGCTTAGCCAATCAAAATTGAAGTATCTACTAAAATTTGTATTTTATCTTAACTTAAAATTTCGTAAAACAGGGCCCAGGGGTGTTGATATCACCTGTCAAGATGACATGACACGTCTCTAGCATCTGTCATTCTGATTTCATGAAGATATTCAATGATATATCATCAATTGAGTAACAGGGCTTAATGGCGACAAAATATTCGTTTTCTTGTGTTATCTAAACTATACGTTAAAGCCTCGGTGTGCCAAAAGAGTACGCGAAACTCATAGGAGGCGCTATCGTGGTCCAATTCATATCTTCGTAAATAAGAAACGGGACTACTTTGGGGCTGACATTCCCTTGAGAGTGTATCGACTTCCACAATATTATAGTTTGCAAATGATTTAAGTTACAATTTCATATTTTTAAGTTATATTTTTAAAATGTATTTTAAAAAAGCCCTAACATAGATTGTCCTACCTTGTGAAAGAACAATCCTATTAATCCTATAATTCCCTATTGCCGTTGAGAAATTGGCAAAAATATCATTTTCAACTTCAAATTCAAACGTTTGAAGATAGCCATTGCCTAGGTGAAATGGAAAACATGGGAGGTAATTGTGTTATTATTTCCTGTTTCAATGATTTTTATGCATTGGAAATAATGCCCATTGACAATCTTTTCAGCAAAGGACAAAGAAATAATTATGTTTTAACTTATTTAGAAAATATGACATTCCAGCTTTAACAAGCCAAAACCTGAAATCCAGCGACTTTAATGTACTGTTCATCCGCGTCTTAAATCAAATCACTTTCTGACCTTGTGTAATGAACCGTGATGGACAAAACAAATACTACCTAGTCACTGAATTGAGGAAATGGGCAAATAACAGAATGGCGGCAGAAGACATCGATCTGGATGTATTTAGAGGAAGCAAGTATCTTCCGTTTCGTAACATATTCCACATGTCAGAAAACACGACACTGTGACGTATCTGACTTTAAGTGTGTACTAGCATTTGTCAAGATACGTAATTACCAGTTCAAGATTATAAATTGACGGAGAACTCGTAACAGAATGCAGTTTATATCACATTTGTTCTGTGGGAAAAATACATTAAAAGCTTTGGATACAAGCGATTTGTCTGTTTAAGTTCACAAAGTCAATTCAATATCTGCTTTACGAGTCGGGTGTTTGCTGGCGCGCGCTTTTTATCACCAGGTCGATCATTGAGTCAAGTAGCGTATCGTTATTGGAGCTTGGTTGCTGAATGATTAAACAGGTACGCGTTAGATCATGTCTGTCAGTGAGTCAGGATCGTGGTTTCGAATCTCCTCTTTCACGTGACAAGAGGTAGGATCTATGTTCAGCCTCATGGGTATTTCCCAGGTCCTCCCTCCCACAACTAAATCCCCCTACGCACAATCGAATTATTGAAAAACCTAGTTTGTACAGAATGGACGTTAAATCCTATTTCCTGTCACTTTCGATAATAAAACCTCGTCTCTTACAAATAAACGTGGCCTGGTAAAACATCCACACAGTATACATGAATTTAATATGTTTTCTCTTTATGGCTACCCGAAAAATCTCATCAAGAATTTATAAATTCGCTGGCTCAATAAGCGCGTATCGACAAGCCACAGTTCCTTTTCAGTCATGTGCCATTGACAACTACAGTCTTCAACCAACAACAGCGTCGAAACCGGGGCACCCTGCTTAATTAGCCATCGCTACACTTGGCCACCGAAGCTCCAGAAAACGGAAGATCTTGTAAAATTGACCTGCTCTTCAAAAGCAAGTACTCTCGCATCTTGTGACTGTGATTGCTACACAATTGTTATAGAATCATCCAAGAGCTCATGTAGTATAGATGAACAATTGATACCCACAGTGGGCTGGGTACCAACTGCTGCACAATTGGTACCCATGGTGGCCTACCAACTGCTTCACAATTGGTACCCATAGCGGACTAACAACTACCAAGTTCTTCACAATTGGTATCCAATGTGACCTACGAACTGGATCACAATTGGTTCTCATGATTTCCTACTATCTTCTGCACAATCGGTATCCATAGTGACCTACTACAACTGTAAAGACGGTGGTAGACAACAATCTGCACAGTTGGTCGTTGGGGGGCTATTGCCTACTGCACAGTTTGTAATCATCGTGGTTTGCTATCTTCAGGACAACCGGTACCCATAGTGGCCTACTGTTATCTGCCTAGTTGGTATCCACAGTTGGTACCCATTGTGGTCTACTAACTTCAACACAATATGTACCCATAGTGGCCTGTTCTCAACACAGATGGTACCACAGTAGTCTACTGACTTCAACACAGATGCTACCCTTAATGGGCCATTATTAATGGTCTACTACCTTCAAAATAGTTGGTACCCATAGTGGTCTGTTCACTTCAACGCAACTGGTACCAATGGTAGTCTTCTATTTTCTGCACAGTTGGTACCCATTGTGGCCCACTACCTTTAACATAGTTGGTACCAATAGTGGTCCACTACCTTCTACCCAGATGGTACCCACAATGGACTACTATCATCTTCATAGTTGGTACCCATGGTAACCAACTACCCGTTGTATATTATCGACTTTTTAAAGTCTGGGGATCGGTTAAAATCAAGAACGTTAGAAAAACTCAGCAAAATGATAATCACCACCGTCCTGTCTCGAGAGAAAATACGTACAGACTAACTAATTTTTCTGATTTTTTAAATAATCGAACTGTTTATAAAGATTCATGATAGAGTGAACAATTTTCATTTGGTAAGAGGCTTTGTTTCATCTTAACACGTTTTTTAATGTCTGGGACGTTTATTGACATCAAATAAAATACCCCTGTCTTCAATAATCTGTTACAACGGATTAAATTTGAAGTGTTAATTATTCTGGGGAGTATCAGATGTGATCAATTTGGAAATAACAAAGTTGAAAATGACAGTCGGAAAGGTGATTAAAAATAGCGGAAATCTGGATTATTTTTTTTTTAAATATATCTGAACTTTAAACAATATGTATACCTCATTAGCCGAGAGTGTCAGGCAACAAAGGTGTGAACGTTCTGAACAAAAGCTCCCAATCTTCCACAGATGCGACCTCATTAGCCGATATTGTCAGGTGAGGTAGGAATGGGTTTGTAGTAGGTGTGAACGTTCTGATCAAAAGCTCCCAATCTTCCACAGATGCTACCTCATTAACCGATATTATCAGGCAAGGTAGGAATGGGTTTGTAGCAGGTGTGAACGTTCTGATCAAAAGCTCCCAATCTTCCACAAATGCTACTTACTGGCTTTACCTTTCATTTTTGACAGGCACCTCTATTTCCAAATATGGTATGGGGACCATCGTTGAACCTCGAGGTCAATGTCCGAACCCCAGGGGCAGAGCCACGTTCAGCTTTTGTGTTTGTCTGCCTGTAGGGCCCTCCCTAACTAGGGTACATTTCATTTTTCTCATCGGTTTTAGCATTTTTCCCCCGTTTTATTTGTTCAACTTCAGCTATAAAACGCCTTTGCCGGAACGTTTTGACACTTTTCATTTTTGTTCCTTATAACCTCAGGATGATCGTTTGGGTTTCTGGCGCATGCCCCCAGCACTGGGACAGAGCCACGCCCAATTTACTCTGTTTATTGCCAACAGACTGCAAATCTGAAACGATCGTCTAGGAACTGGACATACTTAATCTTTAACGCCTAAGTTCCCCGACCCCTGTGGTGGTACCAAGCCACATTTGTGTAGATATGCTACAAGATGCAATTATTAACCAAATTTGTTCGATCATTTCAGTAAAAGGGTTGTAAATATTTATATTGTTCCATATCCAGTGAATTGGTAGATACAGGATTTTACATGGCGGAAATCTTAAAGATCCAAGATATACGCCATGGCGTATTTGAAGAAAGTAGTGCCTTTTGTAGATTCTATATCGGTATTTCCTGATCCTGAAAACGTTGGTTTAAACATTACGATTGTAATTTTAATTAAATGATATTGGTTTTTACATACCAGCAATTTCAAGATGGTCGCAATAAAGAGGTGCTTTCCAGAAATTGATAGCTTACGCAATAGACCTCTGTGGAAAATGATTATTTTGTAGTTGGCGTTCAAACCAACTTGTTAAGCTGCCCAAATAATATCTTTTACGTGTATTGGATTACCGGGAGCCACGGGGACTCGTTAATACGCGAACTAGCTACATTTATGGCCTTTCTCCCGATGTTGGCCGTGACAATTCGTCGGGCTATCCGACGTGGTTTCACCTTGTCATTTGCATAGTATGGACATGAAAAACAGTGGCTCTGTGTACACATCGGCGTGCACGTAAAAAAACAATTGGAAGTTGGATGGAATTTGAAATATGAATACGTCGTAGCGCCGCTGTCCGGGCAACATTTCCCTCACAGTACAAGTCAGTGCAGATTCGTCAAAGGCTAAAAGTGTTTTTATTTAGTTTTTATGGACGATAGATACACATGAAATTAGCATACGACATGTAATAATATCTTTGTACGGATAATTGCTATACACGCAGAAAAATTTACTTGTTAGTGTGGGCCTTCTGGGGGGGGGGAGAAACGAAGAGACGACGTGTGAGTGGCGGGGGTCTGCTCCCTGTAACGTAGATGCCTACATCCAATCAGGGGCCGTGTGGGAAATTAAAAATGGGAGGCGCTCAACCTATTGTCATGTCAAATCACTAGACACAATGACAAACCGTGTGATGGATCAACATCTGAAATCATATTGGAAATTGTTTGTAAGCTATCTGTAATTCATATTGTAAAACTAATATTAGTGGACTTGTTCATGTCATAGTTCAATGTAATAAGCATGCTATTAGCAATGAACATGCTAGCGGAAATTATAGCATTCCATACAAGTGATATTTTACACGTCAAAACAAGTAGCTCATTTTACTCGATGCCTTCCGATCAAAGGAAGTCATTTGCAAACTTTGAATGAAAAAAGCTTACAAATGGCTATAAACATAATCGAGACTCAGAAATATCCGATTTTAGAAGAATATAATAAGGTTAGATTTGAACCTAAACGACTTCCTTTCTAAAGAAAAGTTGCAATTAATGGAAGTAATTTCATTCATAAGATAAAAAAAACACGTGCTAGTGTTGGTTGCTATCATATAAATGTGTGTCCTATGTAATGTTAAAGGAATTAAATTTCCACATTCTGGCCTTTAAAATAGACGATAGTGGGTCAATATGAGCGTATATCAACTGATTTCCATTCATTGTCTTCAAAATTTTATTCTAATTGCTTACCAGTTTGGGGGTTGGATGGCTGGATGGTTAGTACGTGCTCGCTGTATCATCAAGTCTGCCATTGAGTCAACTGACGTTGATTCGAATCCCCGGTTGTACTTGACAACGAGTTGGTTCGCCTGTCCAACTTCGTGGATTTTCTCCGGGTCCTCCCACTGCTAAAGACCCCCTAAGTGCAAGCGAATTATTTAAATACAATTAAACCATACGTTAGTCCCGAAATGACCTAATTTGTGTCGAGTGGACGTTAAACCCATCCCCCCCTCTCTCTATCTCTGTTCTCTCTCTCTCTAACAAGTTTTGTTCTGTCTTTATTGGAAGTACGGTTCCACATTTTATCGAGGCGCTCATGACAAATTCTGTCTTAAACAATGGATATTAGGATTCCGTACACTTTTGGTAATATTGGAATAGACGAATTCTAGGTTTTACGTTTTGAATACCAGCAGGTGATATTTTCCCTGCCTTCCTTTTATTATTGGTGCAAATCGGACGAATCAGGACAACTCTCCAGTCGTCCAGTGCGCTTGGAATTCGATATGAGACAGTAAACCCCATTCATTTTCCCCGCAACAGAAATGTCTACCGAAATAGGACGAAAGGCACAGCTGTGTATAGCTGCATCACAAAAAAATAGTTCTAGATTACGTCATCCACCTGCGACACAGAACATTTTTTTACTGCAAAAAAAGTTATAATAAAAAAACAAAACAATATATATTTTAAAAATAATAGATTTCTCTTCGATGCGCTGACATTTACATTTCTTGTAAACATACATGTAGCATGTCATGACTCACGCCATTATGATACAAAGTTTTGCAAATATTTCCTCTTTTTCCTAAATAGTTTCCCTTATTTATAGAGACCGGTACCGTACTGTGGAGTGGGCGTTTATTGTTTGAAATCCCTGTGTATATTGTTTCAAATCTCCTAAATATATTGTGTATCTTGTCCCTACGCGTCTGTTGTGTGTAATGGACTGTCCGTGGAGAAGTTCTCTAGCATAGACTGTTTTTGTCGCCTTACCAGGTGGTGTTCTCCTGCATTGACTGTTTTGTCGCCTTATCGGATGCAGTTATGCTGTGGCTATTTCTGTCACCTTACCGGGTGTAGTTATCCTGCGCAGGCCTAACCGGAGGGTAGGGATATGTCCTAGTTGACAAGAGGTTCGCGCTACAAGTTTGGTTACCTCTGGCTTGAGAGTGCGCTAAGCATAATTATATAAAACACAGAGAGAGAGAGGTGGATTTAACGTCTACTAGACACAAACTAGGTCGTTTATTTCAACAATTCGCTTGCGCGGAGGGGTCTTTAGCAGTGGGTGAAATCGGAGTACCCGGAGAAAACCCACGAGGTTGCCACATACAACCGGGGATTTGAAACCACGCCAGTTGACTCAATGACAGGCAGTATGATACATCGCGCACACGCTAGCCATTCGGCCATCCACCCCACCCCCTATATAAAACAACCCCTCGCCCACCAACATCAATTCAACTATAAAACTGTTCACTGATGAATTATCGATATAAGATCGATCGAACATGTTGTCTGAATATCAAAGACGTTCCGTACACAGGAATTAGTATTCTTGGTCAGAAAATTGATACTAATAGCTTAGTCACAATATCGACTATCGCCTTGATCTAATTAAAGTCTAATTCATCTCACGTAATTAGAAAACATAAACAACGTTCGACCAACTCGTCTGAGATTTTTTCGTCAATAAAACTAGCGATCCTTGATTCCTTAACAAAACTGAATATGCCTTTATACTTCAGGTCAATCAATAATCAAAAATACATTTTATTGGCATTCAGATCTACTCATTAGGTTTTTATTTCTAATTCCATGGAAATAACCTAAATCTCACCTTCGTGGAACTTCGTGGAATGCTATAAGACGTCCATGAACACATGGAGTCCCAGCGACGAGCATAGATGGCGCTGGCTTTGGTACATCTATTCTCACTCTGCAACGAGAGAAGCAATTACTTCATACTTCGAGATTATATCTCTGTCCTGAACATCTTCAATAGAAGGCTTGATCTCTGGCTATAAGTACAGAAAGTTTTGTTTGGCCGTTCTTTATTAAAGTTAAGATATAATTGATTTCCTTTATACCATAAGAACTTAAATTGAGCCATTGACATGGATTTATCGTAAACTGTGCACGTAACAGGACTGCTAGCTTAACAACATTCACTGCGGATCAGATAAATCGCTTGTAGTTTTTTTTTTTATAAATACGAGAAAATCCCTTTTTCTAGGCATTTGACCCTATAATGAATAGTTGTGTCTGATCTACATTGTCCGTGAAATCCATTTTATTGAGGGGTTTAAACAAAACCTACTGATACAAAAATAGATCTGTCGTGCCCGTACACGATTCTATCATTAGGTATTCCATTCACCGATTGATAGATTAAATAAAGCGTCATTTCCTTGCTTTTGTATTGACTTTTTATGGAAAATTAAACTTATTCCACCCAATGAATATCAATTTGAATCAATTCGTTAAGTTCTTTATACTCCTCTTCATTGCAATGGGCCCCATTTCAACGGTTATTTCACGATTTTAAATGCTACAATGAGCAAAAACAAACAAGCGGTAAAATGTATTTCTTGATTGGGTAATCTCCCTTACTTTAAAGTGTACTACTAATCGCGGAAAGAGAGAGAGAGATGGGGTTTAACGTTCACTCGACTCAAACTACGTCATTTTGGGACTAACACATTTCAATAATACGCTTGCGCGTAGGGGCCTTTAGCAGTGGGAAGAAACCGGAGTACCCGGAGAAAACCCACGAGGCTGGGCGACCATACTCCTTGCCACGTACAACCTGGGATTTGAAACCACGCCAGCTGACTCAATGGCAGGCCGTGTGATACAGGGCGCGCACGCTAAACATTCGGCCATCCACCCCCACCCTACTAATCGCGGACAATATATATAGTACTGTATAGGAAATAAAATGAAATGGGGTTTGTCAAGGGATCTTTTACGTACATAGGGCATCGGAACGTCTTCGCAAACACGATGTAGCTATGCGTGATGAGTGAGGCGATGGCTTGCCCCTCAGCCCCAAACATAGTTTTCCTTTAGCCGCAGTGTCTTTTACAAGCCGTGCGTATAGTCAAACCTTTCCTTTTCTGTAAAAAGCTGATATCACACACGGTGGAAGCGGATGTTAGACAGAAGAAGAAGGAAAGGTAGTGTTTTAACGAGAGAGTTATCTTTGGTGGTCAATAAAACACCTACATCTTGCTAATCCATCGACACTTCACAATAATTGGTCTGGCATCCAAAACACTAACAATAAAGTTCACTTATGTAATTACTACACGAACATATTTTTTAGTGCAATGATTGTAACTTATGTTGAAAACAGAAATCCCTTGAGTCAAACGAATGAATAATACGTTGTATTATATGAAATTATGTGATAAAATGGTGACATGTGGCTACACTAATGGCGAGTTATAAACCCCGGTGGAATTTAAAAGTATGGAATCACTTATTAAATTTGATTGTGGTATATTGCTTTAGATTAATAGGAAGGCGATACAAGATTAATGGCAGCAATTTTAGTCCTCTGCGTCCTTCAATTCATATTTAAAAAAACACATTGGTGTTTGGAGTATTAACGTGCCTATAGAGATTGTTTATTTACATATATTTAGAGTACAATAATCCTCTTCAGAATTATCCGCCATGAATTCCTCTTGTCAGTCGTGCAGGATCGGGGACCTAACAAGGAGCAGTGTCTTTTCGTCCACAATGGCATGCACGTAAAATAACCGTTGACCGTTAGGAGGCAGCGCAACTGTATGGCGGGTACAATTTTGTCCGGACAGCTAATAACCGTTGACCGTTAGGAGGCAGCGCAACTGTATGGCGGGTACAATTTTGTCCGGACAGCTGCGGTAAGGTTTATTCTGACTGTCCATGGGTCTTTTACGTGCACGTCAACGTGTACACCTGTTTTTCGTCCCATCACTGACGAGAGGAAACCATGATTGGTAATCCCGGGAAACTGCCTCTGCCAACAACGGGATTGAACCTCAGACCTTCCAGAGTTCGTGACAATTTTACGGCGGGGTTCCTCTTTGTCAGGACGGAGGGCTTGACAAGTACAACTAGTCTAGTCTTTCGGGGTCCTGAGTACACATTGGCGTGCACGTAAAAGATTCCGTAGCGCCACTGTGTGAGCAAAAGTTCCCCCGTCGCACACTGCATGGCGAATATCCGTCTTCATTAGCCCAGTCGCAGCAGAGCAGTGGGACGTTAAACCCCATTTCATTTCGTTTTTTACTCTCTGAGCCCCGACGGACTCCATGGTGTTCATCTTGCACAACCTATCTAATGAATGTTACAAAATTTAGAGATAAACGTTGTCTCCCACTATTCAATACAATCAGTGTTTCTATCTTAAATCCCGTCTTCATTAGCCCAGTCAGAGGAAATCAGTAGAACGGTAAACACTATTTCATTTCTATCTCAAATGTTTCAACACGAATAAAATATTTGGTGTTTTCTCCAATAAAATATCTTTACCAAAGTACACTCTTTTTTAAAAAGAAAAATCTAAACAAAAAAGAAAATAACCATTTTTTAGCATGCCCTTGTTTCGTATGGTACCCGATAATCTGTTCAAGTTGATTGGGTGTCAATACCAGTGTCTAGACTGTATTACATATTAAATAAAACTATCGGTAAGGTAACCAGGTTTTTACACGATCATTTAGTCAACTTGATGGGCACGACATTCAGAATACACATTAAAGATCAATCACCAATAATTTTTTTATCTGATGCAACATAATTTAGACTCAATAACTTATTAAATACCAATCATCAATAAATGTTTCATCCACTGCTATATAATGTAATTTCTTTCACAGTTTAACACTAATATTTATCACAGATTAAATCCGGGCCTCTTTATTTAATGATATGGTGCAGGAAACTTAAAACGAAACGAAATGATGACTTGACACGTGTCGAGTGTTTTATATACCCGGCTGTTCACTGATGAGGTTAAATTCCTCAAATTAAAAATAACATCTACCAGTCTTGAAATTTGGTTGACAAATTGACAACACAAAACACTAATACTCTTTTATTTGGCAAATGAGTGACTCCTAATCGACAGTCTCACGTGTGGCCCAGTCCTTGAAATTTTCAGCAAATGCGAAACGACTATCAATTTCTGACATTGCCTGCGAATTACTAGTCGTCAACAGAATCAATCTTGAAATGATTGGTTGACAACGACCCTTGGTCCTTATACGATTAATCAAAAAACATTATTAATGGTTTTATGCGCAGGAATATTTGTTATTGTGTTTAAAACCGTTTCTACTCGTTTCGTTTTCACCTGAGTCGGTAGATTACATAACTTGTTATCTATGTAAACAATAACCAACAATTATGTAACGGAATAAAAGAAAATAAGTTCAAAATCCATATTTGATAATTAAATACATTCATATAGACCATGACGTGAACACCATGATTCTTCAAATATCTGTTCAGTGGTTTTCGATATGCGTTCAAAGCTGGCCCACTTTACCTTAACAGTTTTACACCCCCAAATTCGCGTAGTTCTCTTGGTTATAAACAGAAATCCACAACAGCAAGAGCAACACTAATAAATGCCCTGTGCGTCTCTCCCTCTCTCTCTCTCTCCCATCGATGTAGTTCAATTGGTTATAAACATAGATATTCTTGGATATCAACAGAAAGAGCAACCCTACGGTAGTACCAAATTAACTCTCACTAAATAAATATCTGGAACGAAATCTGGTAGTAGATTATATGTCATCAGAGATATGAACTAGATAATTGGAAGTTGATCGACTCATAAATCTTAGTTATAATAAATCTCATCAATAAATGTAGGTGATATGTCATGAGTTGTAATTTATCGTAGTAGTCAGGTAGTACTATAGTAGTTAGATATACCCACATGAATAAAATCAGATTCTACCAATGAATTACAACTTTTAAACATGAAATATAGTAGCATGAATATAATCTAATCAACTTTTTATCATAAAATATATCTTATAATTTTAGGTAGGAAATTGTTGGATTAATTTTAGATGTGATCGATGCTCTACTTGTAGATCTTATTGATTGATCTATAGATCTACCCTACATGTACATTGTGGCTTGTTTTATAATCGCTAAGCGCTTGTGTTCAGATCTTTAACAACTGTAAAAATTTCGACATAAACAATAATATACCAAATCCGTCTGTATGGGGCCTTATCTTATTTCTGGATCTATCTATCAGAGGATCTTTTAGGCCAGTTAACATTCGTCCTCAACAGATATCGCAAAATATCCACAACAGTTTTGATTGAACCTTAAATGGGACCTAATCTTACTTCGAATTCTATCTACCAGAGGAAATTGTATGCAAAAACAATGGAAGGGATGGATTTACTGACCAGATGCATATCAGAGACCCCTTCTTGGACCATCTTCAAGGCAACACCAGAGAAACTTATAAATGACGTGATGTGAGCGGATTTACCAACCAGATTATTTTCCAGGGACCCCGTCCTGGAACACTGGCAAGGCGATACCAGAGAAACGTAACTGACGTGATGATGATTATATTTTGACTTATGTTTATAATCGTGAACATAAAGCCTCCTGGATGCAACTCTACCTAACAGATATTAGTATTGTTTCTCTAAAAGTATCAACATTCAGGACTGTTTGAAGAAATCTGTGTCCTTCAAAAGAGAGTATTTGATCAGTGATGAAAAACATATCTCAGTTCATCAGCATGTAATGTTGTTTTTGTTACAGCACATATCGTCTTCAGGTGGTAACGTGTATTGTAGTATGACTGGGTCTGTTATAACTTATATTTTACACACTCGTCTGTTGTTTTCTTCAGACGTCCGTTGAATCAAACCATCATCTGCTTTCGCAGAGCATGTTTTTGTTCACCGACCTGTAAGTTTTAAGTCACTGATGATGTTTTGGTTATCGGGTGGTCTAAGATCATAAGATCGGCCTTTGAGTCAATTGTCGTTCTCCCTCCCCCCCTCCCTCTCTCCCGTCTGTCTCTGTCTCTCTCCCTGTCATAAAGTCTTTCATTGGGTCAACTGGCGTGGTTTCAAGTTCACGCTTATCTTATACGTGACAAGGAGTAGGGTCACCTGTCGAACCTCTTTGGTTTTCAGCGGGTCCTCCGGTATCCTCTCAAAGCTGAAGACTCTTTCGCGCGATCGAATTATTGAAATAAAATTGACCCAAATGTTTGTCACGAAATGGCCTAGTTCCTGTAGAGTTGATCTGCGTTGATCTCTCTCTCTCTCTCTCTCTCCTTGAAATCTGTATGTAGTTCAGAAGTATGCTTATCTATCGTATGCAGACTCTGGAAACATTTTCATTCATACCATCACAAAATCAATTGAGTTAACGTTGTAATATACCCGTCAGTATCATTACAAAACGTTAAATAGAAATACTCTCTGACGCCACGGTCGACCATAACGCCATATTAATAAAGCTATACGGGTCTATTCATCACTACAAGTAGATTTACCTCACGGTTAATGAAAACAGGTGCGTGGGTGACCGGGTGGTTTAACGTCTGTGCTTTATGTCATAAGATCTGTCATTGGGTCACGTGGCGTCGTGTAGTAGGGTGGGCCGCCTGTCCAACCTAGTGGCTTTTCTTCGGGTTCTGCGCTTTCCTCCCACTGCTTAATGCCCCTACGCGCAAACGAATTATTGAGCATAAGTTGAACCACGTGTTTGTCCGGAAAACGACATTATTTGTGTCTAGTGGAGGTGAAACTTTATCTATCTTACGGTTTCTAAATCCGACAAGGAAGAATTTTGCATTCTAATTCTATAAAAAAGAAAACGTAATTTCCTCAGTAATTAGGTTCTATTTCGAGGACACGCATGTGTTTAATCACAGTACCCATGTTGAGAATTATAAAAGGGTGAAGTATAAACCCTATCTATTCTAAAGATATTTTATATAATTCCTGGTTGGAGTCGTAATTTGTCAATTACATTCTCCCCCTTGTACTTCATAGTGATAGTATTCTTGTTGTACTCTGCCTTTGAACTAATGTTCTTTAGAAGCTGCAAACAAGATGACTCACTGTATTATCATCGGCAGTGTTTGTTGTTTCTTTACCATTTTGTTTTACAAGAGGAACTTTGCGGTCAATATAATTAGTATATATTTCATACCAGTTGCTTAATATGTCTTTATATAACGGAGTTGTTTTATATTTATGTCGGTTGCATAATACCATCCTGGCAGATCGGTTCACATGGAAAATTAATTTAGATTTAACATGCTTTGAACTTCATTTGTATATCCTAGGTAATGACAGATATCTGATTACATTTGAAGAGCGCAGGGGAAGAACGATCTAAGTCACTTTTTCAATGTATCTCAGTTAATGACGCCATCTGGTAGAAAATTATATAAGATTTATGTGGAACAATCAATTCCAGATAAAAACCTTCAGAGACACATCAAACCAAGGCCTTTATGAAATGACCTACTGTACAAATACGTCCATCGTACCCTTTATTTGGCCTTAATTTGGCTGAAAAGTGGAAGTCATTTGTTGATAAAGAGATTATCAAAGAGTATTTTAATTAGATAGGATGAAACCATGTTCAAATGATTATCTGATGAATGAATTGTTATTTTTGTCAAATGATTAATAGTGAGTTGTTATTATTATCAAAGATTAATAGTCAGTTGGGTTTTTTTTTTCTATCAAAGGTAAGTTATATTTGCTAAAATATATTGTTTTTCATTAAATTTAAAATGTTTGGCCGTTATGACCAAATGTTTTTGGCCGTTATGACCAAATTAGGGCCGTTATGACGAAACCTGTTTTTGGCCGTTATGGTTTAGGGCCGTTATGACCACATCCCGTTCTGTTTGCGTCAAGCATTCTCGACCAAAAATTTGTTTTACCTTTTATGCGAAAAGACACACAATTGACTTGGGTCGTTCTTCCCCTGGACTCTTCATTTGCAATTATATTTTCTGTGCCCTTTTCTCGCTAACGGTGGTTATGAGCTGTTTGGAAGACGGAATGTCATTATTATTATTTATATTTTTCAAACTCTTGTTAAATGTCTGTTGTTTTATTTCGTTATAACTGATTCTGTTTGGAGTAAATTATTTTTTTAGAGTTAGGCTGCCACTGCTACTTCATATAATGATACGTGATTTCCATTTTTAGAAAAATATCAAATCTCATAGACTGATTATTTAAAATTTAATTTAAACGACAAAAACAAAATACCAACGTTGCCTCGGCTAGAAGTCACTCGGATATAAACACAGGCCTGTCAATATTTTCACATGTAATAGGATTAGTTGTGACACGGAGTTATGTTGTGTTCTCTTCTTTGGCGTCGCGACAAATTATATATGTACTTTTGAAGGCCTTGCCTGCGATATCACACTCGGTAGAAGCAGATGGTAGATATTAACAGAAGAAGAAGGAAGGATAGTGTCATAACGAGCGAGTTCTTTGTTTTGTCAATTAAACTCCTAAATGTAGCTAATCCATCGACACTTCCAGGATATTAGACAATAATTCGTCTGGCATTAAAACATCAACTAATGAAGTTAGCTTATATAATGTCTACATGAACATATTTTTTGTGCAATGATTGTTACTTATGTTGAAAACAGAAATTCCCGTGAGTCAAACGTATGAATAATACGTTGTATTATATGAAATTATGTGATAAAATGGTGACATGTGGCTAATCTAGTGACATGTGGCTAAACTAGTGGCAAGTTATAAACCCCGGTGGAATTTAAAAGTATTTATTCTGGCTATAATGAATATGGAATCACTTATTAAATTTGATTGTGGTATATTGCTTTAAATTACTACGAAGGCGATACAAGATTAATGGCAGGAATTTTAATTCTCTGTGTCCTTCAGTTCATGATAAAAAAACACATTGTTGCTTGGAGTATTATTGTCCCTATATATATCATTTATTTACATATATTTAGAGTACAGTACACAATCAACGTATACATCTATACAATCATGCTCTTCGGCGATTTCCGCCGTGGATCCTCCTTCGCCAGTCGTGCAGGATGGGAGAGCGGACAAGGAACGTAAAATAACTACTATTGACAGCTAGGCGGCAGCGCAACTGTCCGAGAAAAGTTCATAAATATTAGATGAGGGCACAATTTGGCCCGACGGTCTACTCTTCGCGACCTGAGAATTGACGGAAATCATGCTAGAAATTCCCTGGACACTTTCTCTGCCACCAACTGGACTGTACCTAGGACCTTGCTCGCAAAGGGGGATCGCGGTGACCCAGTGAGTAGGACGTTGATTTGCTTACCTGGAGGTCCTGTATTTGATCCCTGATATGACCGAGAAAGGTCGATGGGATTTTACGGCGTACGTCAGTGGTGCAGGACGAAGGGCCTGACAACGACAGCTGTCTAGTCATTCCGAGTTCCCGTGCAAGTAAAAGATCCCTTGACAGTTGGAATTCGATATAAGAGTAAGCCGCAAGGCCGCAGTCTGGGTAAAATATCCCTCATAACACATTGTATGGTGGTCTTCATTAGTTCGGTTGTAACAGAACAGTTGGACACTAAATCCCATATCATTTCTTACTGACTGAACCCAGGCGGCCTCAACTTGTACACCTATCTTTTGAATGTCATAAACTTTTCCATCCACTAATTTACATTCAGTGTTTCTATCTTAGATCCCGTCTTCATTATCCCAGTTGAAGCACAGCAGCAGCTAGAACGCTTAACGCTTTCGGTGTATTTCTTACGCTGAGCTATTAAACATACAAAATGGTGGCCCTGGTGGCCATGGTGACCATGGTCGCATTTTCGTCCGACTTTCTTTAAAGATAATTACAGAGAAAGGGTACCGGAAATGGCGACCATGTTAGCTAAACGTGTCTCTGTAGCTGGCTGTGTATTCATTCGTAGAGTACTCGTATTACAGTGTTATTAGCCTTGATTTTTATTAATTGATCCTTCAGCTAAAACAAAAAAAAGTCACCTGTCTAGCTTCGTCATAATACCAATCTATATCCGATGAAGTTCAGACTATATGTGACAGAAAGTAATATAATACGGACATGAAATGAAATAGGGTTTAAGACCCTATACTATTTTGCTCCAACTCGCCTAATAAAGACTACGCTATTGGGGGATATTTTTCCCGGATAGCGGCGAGCCGACACCGTCTACTCTTACATGTATATCGATTTCCAACTACCAAGTGATATTTTACATGCACGCCAATGTGTACATGCCCCTACCCCCCCACAGGATGACTATACGAGGTTTTATAGACGACCCTACTCCTTGTCACGTACAACTAGAGAATCGAAACCACGCCAGTTGACTCAATGACAGACCGTATGATACAACTCTATCATCTGTGGTATTTTGTTGTTAATTTGTCTAATCTGAATATTTATAAAACACCAATCTTTAATTTCATCCCCATATGTGTGGGATCCACGGTGGCTAAGTGAGTGGTGCAGGGCAGCTGTCTCGTTGTTCGGTGGGACGAAAATCCTAGGTTCCGTAAAATAACCCTTGTCAGTTGGAATTCGATATAAGAGTGGGCTATAATGCCGCTGCCCGAGCAAAGTTCCCTCATTGCACACTGTATGCTTGTCCTCATTGGCCCAGTCGGAGCACAACAGTAGGACGTTAAACCCCATTTCATTTCATTTTGTTTCGTCTTAATAATAGAAAAATGATGACATGCAATTACAATCACCGCGGAACAAATAAAGAAAATGGATTATATATTGTCTTAATTTAGAAATAACATGAATAGAAGTTAGAAATTAGACGGTAGCACGACACGAACAGATTTAGAATTATGAAACTAATATACCGCCATAGTGCTGGCAACGTGAAGTTGGCACGTTATTCGGGATTCGCGAATACCGTGCTGGCTCGTTATTCGGGTTTCGCCAATAACGAATAACGAGCCAGCACATGATTCGGGATTCGGGATTCGCCACTAAAAAAGAGCTGTCTACTTTCCATTTCCTAAATACCGCCGAACCTAGGGATAAGTGAAATTCGGGTGGCGGACTAGCACGGAGACGGCAGCTTCTCCAGCGAGTTGGGTGCTGACTGGTTTGTTGGAGTGCACGGGGCAGTAAGTGAACACTGGGTGACTATTTCCTCGCTACCCCCGACCGTAGGGGTAAGTGAACGTTGGGTGACCGACTAACAAAAATCGACTGTTTGTCGAGCGAATAGGATGTTGATTGGGTTGTTGGTGTGCACTGGGCACTCATCTGTTTTATTGTTGAATCCCGAAGTAAAACAAGACCGGCCTACCTTCCATCCTACTATTTACCCCGTACCTCCGACTGTAGGGTTAAGTGAACGTTGCGAAGCTGACTAGCACGGAGACGGCCGTTTATTATGCAAATAACGAATAACAAACCAGTCCGTTATTCGGGATTCGCCACTAAAACTGAACGATCTATCTTGCATCCGACCATTTCCTCGCTGGGTGACCTAGCACGGAGATCACTGTTTGTCAAGCGAATAGGATGGTGACTGGTTTGTTAGAGTGCACGGGGCAATCATCTCCGCAATCACCTGTTTTATTGCCGAATCACGAATAGCGACCGTAGTTGGGTGACCAAAATGTTTCTTCTACAAATTGAAAACAAGTATGGCGGTCGTTTAGAGCGTTACCTTTTTTTTAATTTAATTATTTCTGTAGTTTTGATATCGGTGTTCAGCTTTAATACAATACACCAAATCCATCTGTATGGGGCCTAATCTTACTTCAGGATCCATCTATCAGAGGATCTTTTTAGGTTGAAAATCGAAGAAACAAGTCTGCCTACAATTTGAATTACCAGCAGCTTTCCAGGGACATCTTCCTGGATCAATTGCAAGTCAACTTATTCAGAGAAACTTATTCATCCATGGCCGAAATCACACCTATTGGCTCCCATTTACAATAGACGATTACTTGGGGTATACAGAAATACAGAAATCTGTATGGGGCCTAATCTTACTTCAGGATCCATCTATCAGAGGATCTTTTTAGGTTGAAAATCGAAGAAACAAGTCTGCCTACAATTTGAATTACCAGCAGCTTTCCAGGGACATCTTCCTGGATCAATTGCAAGTCAACTTATTCAGAGAAACTTATTCATCCATGGCCGAAATCACACCTATTGGCTCCCATTTACAATAGACGATTACTTGGGGTATACAGAAATGAAATGAAATGATGTTAAACGTCCTATTGTTCTGATCCGATTGGACTAATGAAGATGGACATTCGCCATACAGTACGGCTTACCTGATATCGAGTTCCAACTGACAAAGGATCTTTTACGTGCACTCCAATATGTACACGAGACGTCGGTTTATCTCCCGTCCAAAGGCCTATACGTTTCCGAACCACACCAGAAAATGCCCCGACCAATGCAGGGATCGAACACGCGACCTCCAGAACTTACTCGCTTAGCCACCGTGCCACCCCCAGATTACATCGTACTGTTAGAATTTAAAATATCAGACCCTGAATTTAGTGAAAATTGTTCGCCTTATTGTAAATAAACTATAGCCCTTCATAAGACTTTTGTTATTTAAATGTATCAAATACCATGATAAGAAACTATATGCAAAGTTTTAGGTTTCTGGATCAAAGAGAAAATTTTTTAAACAGTGATTGAAAGTTGAGTAAATTCTCAACTTAAGTCTGAGAATGGTTTGTGAACTTAGGGCCAGGTTTTTTTATTTGGTTTTGCTGCAGTCTTGGATCATTTTTCCAACCAAAGCCGCGGATTTTGGAAAGATCGATACTACAAACTTTTTTGTGAGATGTATCCATTAAGTGATTATCAAATCGTCGCTAGCGTGTTAAACAGACATTAAAATATAATATAAAAATGCGTTAAACACGTTGACAAAATCATTTAACGTTTTTTAGTGGTGAATAATCGTCTAATAATCACATCTAAACTTAAAACCAATATTAGACGACTAGACATTATTTATCTCTCCTCCATTCTTTTATTTTCCAACATATCATCTTAAATTAGTATCCACTCTACTGAATCTTTATGGTCTTACAGAACCAATCCTATGATTTCCGGTAATATTACTGTCGCCGTATCTAATTATATTATTTTATATTTTATAAAACCAGATTAAATAGATTATGCAGTTGGTCAACTGTGATATAATGAGTATCAAATGTAGATATGATTTGTCTGACGTCATTCTTTATAAATAGGGTTTAATATCCCACATATCGGTGCCAACTTGGCTATTGGAGACTGGCGTACGTCATGCAATGTGATATAACTGACTAAACAAGTGTGTTTGAATTGCACCGTTTGAACTTCGTAATCCATTCTTTATTAAAGATTAGAGGGTGACCCGGCATAGCATTGGTATCGTCACGAACCGAAATTGGTAGTCCATCGCCACAAAGCACATGTAACTCTCACTCGGAAAATCTCGACAGATTCCAGAACCTACATCTAGTCTCGTATGTATGACAGTAAGTGATATGCACCTACGCCCATACAGTTGCCATGCGGCTACCGGTTTACTTTAACAGGAAAACTTGACGCTATTACAAACAAACAAGACACCATGGGCGCAGCCATGTTTTATCCGGGACCTTCAAACTAGTTCCAAGACACCATGGGCGCAGCCATGTTTCATCCGGGACCTTTAAAGTAGTTCTAATATGGCGGAATTCGTCATACAGCCGAGACTAGACGTAGGTACCGGAATCTGTCGAGGTTTGCCGAGTGACATAACATCCCGGTCCGACCTACCCCTTATATACCAAATGTCAGTCTCGGGACCGCCCTATTGAAGCCACCACTCCTGAACAAACAGCCAAACAACAGATATTAATAATTCATGTTTGATATAGGGATTAAGGTCCTACGTTTCTACCCCAATCAGGTTAATGTATCACTGTTCTCGACACGGGTCTGGCTTATCGAGATGTACATACGCCATACACAGTGATATGCGGAAAAGTTTACCCGGAAAGAGACTGAACATCTGAATTAATTCATTATAGACCGTTCCTGGCTAGTGAAGATGGGTACTTTCCCCTAATCATTATCGAAATCTGATGACAATATATTCTGAACAAATAGCGGATAAAGATAAAATTGTATGTTTTAAACGTCGTCCAGGGTCGACGAATACATGTAACAATAAAAACAAAACATTTAGTAGTAAGATCCACAAATCTAAAATACTTAGGGATTTCATGGAGAAGAATCCAGACTAGAAAATTCCGAGGACGATTTTTAGCCCTGGTTGGGTTTGTACCAAGGACCCTCTGGATCGTTATGGAGCCAGCTCCATATTTACAGAGCCATTCTACGTAACAAGGCGCAATGCCACAGCTAGATAATATTGTTTGCTAAAGCCTTCCATAACTCTATAACTCGATTCCTAAAAAACTTACAAGCAAGACACAAAGATCAAAAATAATTAAGAGATTTGATGGATAAAAAACTAGAGTTTGACATCTACATCAGTCATGATCTAGTGTTTTTAAGTTTTTATATTTTAAATTAATTATCCACTTCCTGTTCTACTTCCATAGAAAATAAATATGTTGTACAAAACGTAGGCGTATACATAATAATAATATGATTCTATCTATCTACTCATAATAAAACAAAATACATAAATCTAAACTGATAAATTCAATTTACACAAATATTGGCAAAAAAAACGTGAGTAATATTTGTCATTGTTGCCATAGATTGATGATTTTTTTAGGTTATATATCAACTTATAGTTGTTTTGTCGACGAAGATATATGTCACATAGAATATTGGATCTGACTACAATAAAAACATGAATGACAAAGACATGACATTTAGTCTTTAGAATTTGTTTTATATCAAATACAAAATGTTTCTTTTTTTTATCTAGAATGAAATGATCTTTCAACGCACGAGAAAATCAATATGAATTAGCGACATCCAAATGACATTCACACTTGCTTTAAATTTTGTTTATTAATCTGCGACCCGTTTAATGTTGGATCATAATAAAATAATAATACATTGACAACACGCCGGGAAGAACCTGTTCCGGTTTTATTTACAATTTAAATATTTAGAATCATCCTTTGTTCCATCTCTTATTGTCATGAAACCGTGTGGCTATTGATTATTCAATGTATCAACTTAATTGGGTTAAAAGCTGCGACCCCTGACGTGACCTTCCAGTGCAACCGGTCAGATCTTCATGTAGTGTAGGCCATCGAAAGTATAAAAAACGAAATAAAATATAGATCTGTAATTGAATCAGATTGGGGATCTAACACCTTAATCACGCAGCCTCCTATTTGGAACAGAATGTAGTAGCCCCCGACTTTACGAGCAAAACCAGACATGGTCAATAGACACTCTCTGTGGAAGATCAAACAGCTCTTTAATCAGTGTCCTTAGATCTTAGTTATTAATTCATAGCCCCTAATTCTTATTGCTTCATTTGCTGTCGTATTTCGACAAAAGAAGTAAGGACTATAATTTAAAAAACTAAGAATTAAGAACGCTGAGGCATTGCTGTTTTGTCTTCCATAATGGTCTGCGTAGTAAAGTAATTGATTTTTGAAACAACTTGTATTCGCTCACGACTGGTAAGACGCCTTTATATCGGTAATGGACTGGTCGATTATAATTAGAATATATTTTTGATCAAATATTTGATTTCACTTTTATGGTCTTGATTTACTACGCGACAAAACATCGAGATTCGTTCAGAACTTCTTACGTTTAGATGGCTTATGTGGGTGTGGTAAGAGATAGAGAGAGAGTGAGAGAGAGAGCTTCAACTCGACACATACTAGGACATTTTGGGACTAACGTGGTTCAATTTTATTTCAATAATTCGGTTACGCGTAGAGGCCTTTCGCAGTGGGAAGAGACCGCAAAACCCGAAGAAAACACGAGGTTGAACAGACGACCCTACTCCTTGTCACGTTCAAACGGTCGATCGAAACACCATGTCACTTGTCCCAATGATAAACCAGATTTGTCTGGCTTTGTAAATAGATGAGAGAGAGAGAGCGATGTCCTGGCTGTAAGAGATAAATTAAAGGATTTATTTTAAGCGATACATTAAAGGATTTATCTAAAACATATTGTAAAATAGTGACAATATCTATTTATAGAAAGTCTAAGTTGAATAAGTATTGATGTTGGATTCCAGGATCGGAATCGTTTCTTGTCGTCAGTATTACCGCACTAGACTCAACCACAATTTACATTATAATAATACTTTACTTCTAATGTCCCTGAATTAGGAATTCAAGTCGCAATACAGACTAATTTTATCTGTTTCATATAACAATCCCAGTATTGGCCGAGAAAGTTCATCGGGATTTTCCGGCACGGGTCCCCACTCTTAACGACCACTACGGGCATATCTCAGTTTGTCCGATAACTATCATCAAGGAGATGCAGTATTCAATATTAACATTTACAAAATGTTAAAGAATTAATATTAACGCCTGTTTCATCACACCTTTATTTTTCCCCCAGAAGAAATAATAGTTTGCAGTTTTCTGTGATTTTCCTAGAATTAATAAAATATAAAGAATAAAATCAAAATCAGCTAGCACCTTTAATTATCTGGTTAGTCCATTGACATTTATTTACAAGATACTATAAATCCGATTCCGATTGTTCGTTTTTTTTAATAAATATTCTGATTGTACACATTAATTTAAAAAAACGAAAGATATAAGCTGGAGATTGGCATTTGGAAGATACCAAAAATACGATTAGTTTATAAATGTTCCGATTGTACACATTAATAAAAAATAGCCCCACAGATATAAGCTGGAAGTCAGTGAACCCTATAGAGTAGATATTTTTGTTTGATTAAATCAAGTTAAATACCAAGCAAAGTCCCATAAAAGCCTTGACAGATAAACAAGTTTTTTTTATCTTCCATTGTGCTCTAATCCGAACCCAAAGAAAGTACATCACTTAACGACATTTTGGGGATTGGTAATCCTTGTAAACTGTAATATGTTCTTCTTTGAGTGGCATTTCTTCTTTGAGTGGCATTTAGCAATTGACATACGTAATAAACACAAAAACATATTATGGAACACAATTACTATTTTAATTAAAGCGACGTTTCGTTGAGGATTCTCTCAACGTTTTCAAGCGAATGATGATATGTTCTGAAAGTTTTATCTCTAAAAGAAATATAGTTCCAAAAATGGCTATATTCTGTTCAGTATATAAACATAAATTGTAAATTTGGCAATATTGGGTTGCAGATGATAAAACCTAGATGTAGTATAAACAGACGTGAATCAGAAAAAAACCATATTGATCTGTATCAAAGCGACCATATGTTATCAATTTTTTATCTAAATATATTTCTTAAAATCGTCATACAAAATACGCACGAGGATGGAGAGGAAAGGCTTTATTACTCTTTTATTTCCTCGGAAATAATAATTTTACCAGAGAAAATATGGCAACGTGAAGTTGGCACGTTATTCGGGATTCGGGATTCGGGATTCAAATAACGAATAACGAGCCGGCTCGTTATACGGGATTCGCGAATCCCGAATACCGTGCTGGCTCGTTATTCGGGATTCGCCAATAACGAATAACGAATATTGAGCCAGAACGTTATTCGTGATTCGGGATTCGACAATAAAACAGGTGAGAGCAGGACAGGACTGCCCAGTGCACTCGAAATAACCAATCAGCGCCCTATTCGCTTGACAAATAGTCGTCTCCGTGCTGGTCGGTCACCCAACGAGGAAATGGTCGGATGCAAGATAGATGGTTCTGTTTTGATGTCGAATCCCGAATAACAAGCCAGCACAATATTCGTGATTCGGGATTCGACAATAAAACAGGCGAGAGCAGGACAGGACTGCCCAGTTCACTCGAAATAACCTATCAGCACCCTATTCGCTTGACAAATAGTCGTCTCCGTGCTGGTTGGTCACCCAACTAAAACAGGTGAGAGCAGGACACGACTGCCCAGTGCACGTCGACAAACCAGTCAACGCGCTATTAGCTTGACAAATAGTCGTCTCCGTTATTTGAATCCCGAATCCCAAATCCTGAATAACGTGCCAACTTCACGTTGCCAGAAAATATGAGTTATTTATCAATTTTACCCTAAAGCTCCTTTTGTCAAAATTGTGCAATTTTCTGCGATTTTCCTAAAATTGATAAATTATAATAAATAAAATCTAAATCAGCTATAGATCTGAGTTACCATGGTAATCAACTGTATCATACTGTATATCTAAATACAACAGATTAGAATGGGATTCAACATTTTAAAGACTAAAATCGTTTGGGTATTATCAAGACGAAAGATTGGCTTTACTAGCAGGTCAATATTGGTTTAACGGCCTACACAACACGCTCCTGCGTGCGTCTTCATGAAACTTTGTTTATTCAGAACCAAGAATACGATGGCCAATTAAATAAACGAAGGAACAGACGGGTTTGCAGAAGGAAGTGATACATTTTTCGATAAAAGAAACGAAAAAACGTTATTTTGATCGAGTTTGCTGTTTATTTTAGCTCGTTGTCCATAATTCAGTTGATATCATCTCGCTACTTATGACACAGATATACGCGTTGCATGTGTTTAATCAATACACCAGTGCCCACAAGAATCGACGTTTTATAACTTTTATAGAAATAAAATTATTCTGAATATTGTTTTCTAGTAATAGTTATCCTTTATATTCTTGACATTTATAAGATATTTATATATATCTATCTATGTAGGAGTTGTGGTCACCTCTTGTACTATTTACATTTATAAATATATATATATATTTATCTAATTGGGGGGGGGGGGTCACGGTCACCTAAGTGGATAAGGTGCTGGTTCGCTAGCCTGGAGGTCGGGTGTTCGATCCCTGCATTGGCCGAAAAAGTTCATCTCGATTTTCCGGCGTGATTTCCCTTTGTAAGTGATGCAGAAGGAGGGCCTGACAAGAACAGCTGCCTAATCGTTCGACGAAAAACCGAGGTCCAGTGTACACATTGGAGCGTACGTAAAAGATCCCTTGGTAGTTGGAATTCGATATAAGAGTAGGCCGTAGCGCCGACGCCCGGGCAAAATTTCCCTCATAGCACACTGTATGGCGTATGCCCGTCTTCCATTAGCCCAGGTTAGGTGCAAAAGAGTAGGACGTTAAACCCCATTTCATTTCATTTCATTTATCTAATTGTGTGTGTGGGGGGGGGATGTGATCCATAAATATATTATTGTGTACCATTATTCCGTCTTTTGCGAACTTTCTCGGCCAATGCAGGATGGAACGTCTCAATTTATTCATTATAGACAGAGTTTCTAGCTAATGAAGATGGGTACACGCAATGTGATAAGGAGGGAAGCGGGATGACAATATATTCTGAACAAAAAGGGTATGAGATGAATATAATATTGAATGTTTTAAACGTCGTCCAGGGATCGATGAATGTAAAAATAAAAAAAAACATTTCTAAGCAAGACCCGTAAATCGAAAATAATAAGGGATTTCATGGAGAAAGAAATCAGGCAAGGAAATTCCGAGGAAGATTTTTAGACCTCACTGGAGTATGAACCAAGGACCTTCGGCATCGGAAGGGAGCCAGCGCCAAATTTACAGAGCCATTCTACGTTTATCTGGCTTCAGCTGTTCTATGAATTATTATTTAAATTTGTATTCTTCCTGCCAAACCCAAACACCATAGTAGCGGATGAAAAGAACTCAATCTTATCTGTAACTTTACGATTTTAATAAGCAAGACCCAAAGATCGAAAATAATTAGAGATTTGATGGATAAAAAACTAGAGTTTGACATCTACATCAGTTATGATCTAGTGTTTTTAAAGTTTTTATATTTTAAATTAATTATCCACATCTTGTTCTACTTGCATAGAAATAAATATATTGTAAAAAACGTAGGCGTATAAATAATAATAATAATAGGATTCTATCTATCTATCTGCTCATAATAAAACAAAATACATAAATCTAAAACAATAAATTCATTTTACACAATCATGGTCAAAAAACTTGTCATTGTTGCCATAGATTGAGGAATTTTTTAGGTTATATATCAACTTGCAGTTGTTTTGTCGATGAAGAAATATGTCACATAGAATATTGGATCTGACTGCAATAAAAACATGAATGACAAAGACATGACATTTAGTCTTTAGAATTTATTTTATATCAAATACAAAATTATTTTTTTTATCTAGAATGAAATGATGTTTCAGCGCGAAAGAAAATCAATATGAATTAGCGACATCCAAATGACATTCAAACTTGCGTTAAATTCTGCTGTTTATTAAACAGTTGATTTGATAACCTGGGGTCCATTTACTGTTTGATCTTAATATCATAATAATCAATCGATCACACGCCACGACGAACCACTTCCTGTCTTTATTCACACAAATATTTAAAATTTAAAATAATCCTTTGTTGTTTGGTAGGGGTTGGAAGGCCGAATGGTTACCCCGTGTGCGTTGCACAAAACACAATAAGGCATGTTATTGAGTTAAGTGGCGTTAGTAATACCTAAACGTCATCGTAGAGATTAATAATACCTAAACGTCATCGAAGTGATTAGTAATACCTAAACGTCATCGGAGAGATTAGTAATATCTAAACGTCATCAAAGAGATTAGTAATCCCAAAACGTCATCGGAGAAATTAGTAATACCTAAACGTCATCGTAGAGATTAGTAATACCTAAACGCCATCGGAGAGTTTAGCAATACCTAAACGTCATCGGAGAGATTGGTATATATAATACCTAAATTTCACCGGAGAGATTAGTAATACCTAAACGTCATCGGAGAGAATAGTAATACCTAAATGTCATCGGAGAGATTAGTAATACCTAAATATCATCGGAGTGATTAGTACCTAAACGTCATCGGAGAGATTAGTAATACCTACATTTCACCGGAGAGATTAGTAATACCTAAACGTCATCGGAGAGATGAGTAATACCTAAATTTCACCGGAGAGATTAGTAATACCTAAACGTCATCGGAGAGAATAGTAATACCTAAATGTCATCGGAGAGAATAGTAATACCTAAATGTCATCGGAGAGATTAGTAATACCTAAACGTCATCGGAGAGATTAGTAATACCTACATTTCACCGGAGAGATTAGTAATACCTAAATTTCACCGGAGAGATGAGTAATACCTAAATTTCACCGGAGAGATTAGTAATACCAAAACGTCATCGGAGAGATAAGTAGTACCTAAACGTCATCGGAGAGATTAGTAATACCTAAACGTCGTCGGAGAGATTGGTAATACCTAAACGTCATCGGGGAGTTTAGAGTAATGCCTAAATTTCACCGGAGATATTAGTAATACCGATACATCATCGGAAAGATTAGTAATCCCAAAACGTCCCATCAGATCCTCTCCTCCGAACCGTCATTCTTAAAGATAAACAACAATTAAATACCCAAATCTCATTATTCCTAAGATTAAAATTAATTTTCCAAAAAAAACAAAAAACAAATCATAAACACCTGTGTCAAATAGAGATCTAACCAGCAATAGACTTCTCCCATAAATCATATAGACATTTAATAAGAAATTTAACGCACAATGGCGGTATATTAGTTTCATAATTCTAAATCTATTCATGTCGTGCTATCGTCTAATTTCTAACTTCTATTCATGTAATTTTTAAATTAAGACAATGTGTAATCCAATTTCTTTATTTGTTCAGCGATGATTGTAATTGCATATGTCATCAATTTTCTATTATTACGACGAAACAAAAGAAATAAAATGGGGATTAACGTCCTACTGTTGTGCTCCGACTGGGCTAATGAAGACAAGCATATATCGAATTCCATCTGACAAGGGATATTTAACGTGCATGGAACCTCGGATTTTCGTCCCATCGGACGACTAGACAGATGTCCGGCACCACTCACTTAGCCACCGTGGATCCCACACATATGGGGATGAAATTAAACCAAAATGACAATTAGAAGATACCCGAACAATGATTGGTGTTTAATAAATATTCAGATTAGACAAATTAACAACAAAATACCACAGATGATAGAGTTGTATCATACGGTCTGTCATTGAGTCAACTAGCGTGGTTTCGATTCTCTAGTTGTACGTGACAAGGAGTAGGGTCGCCTATACAACCGCGTATAGTCATCCTGTGTGTGTGGGGGGGGGGTGTATGTACACATTGGCGTGCATGTACAATATCACTTGGTAATTGGAAATCGATATAAGAGCAGACCATATCGCTTCGCCGCTTTCCGGGAAAAATATCCCCCACAGCGCACCGTATAGCGTAGTCTTTATTAGCCGTGTTGGAGAGAGAGAGAAATGGGGTTTAACGTCCACTCAACACAAACTAGGTCATTTCGGGACTAACATATGGTTTAATTTTATTTCATTAATTCGCTTGCGCGTAGGGGTCTTTAGCAGTGGGAGGAAACCGGAGGGCCCGGAGGAAACCCACGAGGTTGAGAAGGCGCCCCTATCTCCATGCCACATACGCTCACACCAGGGCTCGAAACCACAGCCGCAAGCCAGAGGTGACCGGCCAGCTAGAGTTCAAAGCTCGGCACTCTAGACCACTAGGCCACCCCAACCCCCCTAGCCGTGTTGGAGCAAAATAGTATAGGGTCTTAAACCCTATTTCATTTCATGTCCGTAATATATTACTTTCTGTCACATATAGTCTGAACTTCATAGGATATAGATTGGTATTATGAAGAAGCTATAGTCTGGTGACTCAGTTTGCTTTAGCTGAAGTATCAATTAATAAAAAGGCTATCAATTAATAAAAAGGCTATCGTCGTGAACAAATACACAGCCAGCTACAGCTAACATGGTCGCCATTTCGGGTACCCTTTCTCTGTAATTATCTTTAAAGAAAGTCGGATGAAAATGCGACCATGGTCACCATGGCCACCAGGGCCATCATATTGTATGTTTAATAGCTCAACGTGAGAAATACACCGAAAGCGTTAAGCGTTCTAGTTGCTGTTGTGCTTCAACTGGGATCTAAGATAGAAACACTGAATGTAAATTAGTGGATGAAAAAGTTTATGACATTCATAAGATAGGTGTACAAGTTGAGGCCGCCTGGGTTCAGTCAGTAAGAAATGATATGGGATTTAGTGTCCAACTGTTCTGTTACAACCGAACTAATGAAGACCACCATACAATGTGTTATGAGGGATATTTTACCCAGACAGCGGCGCTACGGCCTACTCTTATATCGAATTCCAATTGTCAAGGGATCTTTTACTTGCACGGGAACTCGGAATGACTAGACAACTGTCGTTGTCAGGCCCTCCGCCCCGCACCACTGACGTAACCACGCCGTAAAATCCCATCGACCATTCTCGGTCAACTCTGGGATCAAATACGGGACCTCCAGGTAAGCAAATCAACGTCCTACTCACTGGGTCACCGCGACCCCCCTCTGTGAGCAAGGTCCTAGGTACAGTCCCGTTGGTGGCAGAGAAAGTGTCCAGGGAATTTGAAGCATGATTTCCGCTTGATAGGACGAAAAACAGGTCAACGTCAATTTTGACCACAATGTTTGTAAGAACCTTGTAATTCTCAGGTCGCGAGGAGTAGACCGTCGTTCAGCTGTTCGGGCCAAATTGTGCACTCATCTAATATTCATGACAGTTGCGCTACCGCCTAGCTGTTAATACTAGTTATTTTACGTGCCTTGTCCGTTCTTCCATCCTGCACGACTGGCGAAGGGTTTATCCACGGAGGAAATCACCGAAGAACATGATATATACGCGATGATTGTGTACTCTAAATATATGTAAATAAATAATCTCTATAGGGACGATAATACTCCAAACACCAATGTGTTTATTTTATTACGAACTGAAGGACGCAGAGGATTAAAATTGCTGCCATTAATGTTGTATCGCCTTCCTATAAGTTTAAAACAATATATCACAATCAAATTTAATAAGTGATTCCATATTTATTACACACAGAATAAATACTTTTAAATTCCACCGGGATTTATAACTCGCCATTAGTTTAGCCACATGTCACCATTTTATCACATATTTTCATATAATACAACGTTTGACTCGCGGGAATTTCTGTTTTCAACATAAGTAACATTAATTGCACTAACAAAATATGTTCGTGTAGACATTATATAAGCTAACTTTAAAAGTTAATGTTTTGATGCCAGACGAATTATTGTCTAAGTCTAATATGCTGGAAGTGTCAATTGATTATAGCTACATTTAGGAGTTTTATTGACAAAAAAATATAACTCGCTCGTTATAACACTATCTTCCCTTCTTTTTCGGTTATGGGGGGTTGGGATGGCCTAGTGGTTTAGAGTGCCGCGCTTCGACCTCTAGCTGGCCGGTCACCTCTGGCTTGCGGCTGTGGTTTCGAGCCCTGGTGTGAGCGTATGTGACATGGAGATAGGGGCGCCTTCTCAACCTCGTGGGTTTCCTCCGGGCACTCCGGTTTCCTCCCACTGCTAAAGACCCCTACGCGCAAGCGAATTATTGAAATAAAATTAAACCATATGTTAGTCCCGAAATGACCTAGTTTGTGTTGAGTGGACGTTAAACCTCATTTCTCTCTCTCTCTCTCTCTTTTTCGGTTAATGTCTACCATCTGCTTCTACCGAGTGTGATATCGCAGTACACGACACCACCCCGTGTCATAACTAAGCCTATTACATGTCGTAAAAATATTGATAGGACTGTTTTAAATCCGATTGACTCCTAACCGATGAAACTATCTGGAGTTGTTATTTTGTTTTTGTCGTCTAAATTAAATGTTAAATAATCAATCTATCGTTGATATTTTTCGAAAACTGGAAACCATGTATCATTGTGAAAATATTGATAGGCCTGTGTTTATATCCGAGTGACTTCTAGCCGAGGCATTATCTAACGTTGGTATTTTGTTTTTGTCGTTTAAATTAAATTTTAAATAATCAGTCTATGAGATTTGATATTTTTCTAAAAATGGAAATCACGTATCATTATATGAAGTAGCTGTGGCAGCCTAACTCTAAAAAAATAATTTACTCCAAACAGAATCAGTTATAACGAAATAAAACAACAGACATTTAACAAGAGTTTGAAAAATATAAATAATGATAATGACATTCCGTCTTCCAAACAGCTCATAACCACCGTTAGAGAGAAAAGAGTACTGAAAATATAATGGCAAAGAGTCCAGGGGAAGAACGATCTAAGTCACATTTTTCATAAAAGGCAAAATAAACTTTTGGCCGAGAATGCTTGACGCGAACAGAACAACAACAAGTGGGTTTAAATAAAACTTCAAAATGATGTTTAATACGAATCATAATACCAGTCAGTTGGCCTACCACTTTTCAGCCAAATTAAGGCCAAATAAAAGGTACGATGGGCGTAGTTGTGCGGTAGGTCATTTCAGAAGGGTCTTGGTTCGATGTGACTCTGATGGTTTTTATCTGAAATTGATTGTTCCACAGAAATCTTACACAATTTTCTACCAGATGGCGCCATTAACTGAGTGACTCCCCTGTGCTCTTCAAATGTAATCAGATATCTGTCATTACCTAGGATATACAAATGAAGATCAAAGCATGTTAAATCTAAATTAATTTTCCAAGTGAACTGATCTGCCAGGATGGTATTATGCTACCGACATAAATATAAAACAAATCCGTTATACAAAGACATATTAAGCAACTGGTATGAAATGTATACTAATTATATTGACAGCAAAGTTCCTCTTGTAAAACAAAATGGTAAAGAAACAACAAACACTGCCGATGATAATACAGTGAGTCATCTTGTTTGCAGCTTCTAAAGAACATTAGTTCAAAGGCAGAGTACAACAAGAATACTATCACGATGAAGTACAAGGGGGAGAATATAATTGATAAATTACGACTCCAACCAGGAATTATATAAAATATCTTTAGAATAGATAGCGTTTATACTTCACCCTTTTATAATTCTCAACATGGGTACTGTGAATAAACACATGCATGTCCTCGAAATAGAACCTAATTACTGAGGAAATTACGTTTTCTTTTTTTTATATAATTAGAATGCAAAATTCTTCCTTGTCGGATTTAGAAACCGTAAGATAGATGTGGTTTCACCTCCACTAGACACAAATGATGTCGTTTTCGGGACTAACACGTGGTTCAACTTATGCTCAATAATTCGTTTGCGCGTAGGGGCATTAAGCAGTGGGAGGAAAGCGCAGAACCCGATGAAAAGCCACTGGGTTGGACAGGCGGCCCACCCTACTACATGACACCACGTGACCCAATGACAGATCTTATGACATAAAGCACAGACGTTAAACCACCCGGTCACCCACGCACCTGTTTTTATTAACCATGAGGTATATCTACTTGTAGTGATAAATAGACCCGTATAGCTTTATTAATATGGCGTCATGGTCGACCGTGGCGTCGGAGAGTATTTCTATTTAACGTTTTGTAATGATACTGACGGGTATATTACACCGTTAACTCAATTGATTTTGTGATTGTATGGCTGAAAATGTTTCCCGAGTCTGCATATACTTCTGAACTACATACAGATTTCCAGGAGAGAGAGAGAGAGAGAGAGTCAGTGACCGACCTTATGATCTACAGTGCTGACGTTAGATCACCCGACCACCAAAACATCCTCAGTGCCTTAAAGCTTACAGGTCGATGACGAAAAACGTGCTCTGCGAAAGCGTCTGAAGAGAATAACAGAAGAGTGTGTAAAATATAAGTTGTAACAGACCCAGTCATACTTAAACGTTACCCCTAGAAGAAGATGTGTGCTGTAACAAAAACAACATTACATGCTGATGAACTAAGTTGTATCCAGAAGGCTGTATGATAACTATTATAAACACAATTCACAATATAATCATCATTACGCCAGTTCTGTTTCTCTGGTGTTACCTTGCCAGTGGTCCAAGAAGGATCTCTGATATGCATCTGATCGGTAAATCCATCCCTTCCATTGTTTTTGCATACAATTTCCTCTGGTAGATAGAATGCGAAGTAAGATTAGGCCCTAGTTTTGGTTCAGTCAAAACTGATCGTTTATTATGTGGATATTTTACGATATCTGTTGAGACAGTACCGCTTCCATTTTCATGGCCAAAACGATCCTCTGGTAGATAGATCCCGAAGTCAGATAATGCCCCATACAGATGGATTTGGTGTATTGTGTTAAATTTGAACTGTTGATATTTTAGGATATCTGTTGTTTACGATTATAATACAAGTTACAATGTACAGTTGTTAAAGATCTGAACACAAATTGTTCAAGATTATAAAACAAGCTAAAATGTAGGGTAGATCTATAAACCACATTCTTAGATCAATCAATAAGATTCACAAATAGAGCATCGATCAGAACTAAACTTCATCCAACAATTTCCTACCTAAAATTATAAGATATATTTCATGATAAAAAAGTTGATTAGATTTTATTCATGCTACTATATTTCATGTTAAAAGTTGTAATTCATTGGTAGAATCTGTTACAAGATGTTGATTTGATTTTATTCATGTGGGTATATCTAACTACTATAGTACTACCTGACTACTAGGATTTATAAGCCGATCAACTTTCAATTATCTAGTCCATATCTCTGATGACATATAATCTACTACCAGATTTCGTTCCAGATATTTATTTAGTGAGAGTTAATTTGGTGCTACCGCAGGGTTGCTCTTTCTGTTGATATCCAAGAATATCTATGTTTATAACCAATTGAACTACATCGATAGAAGTGTTTTTTTGTGTGTGTGTGACAGAGGGGGGGGGGGGTAACGTCCACTCGACACAAGAGGTTATTTCCTCTCAATATAAAACTATATTAAATAGATACATGTATTCCCCATTATTAAAAACTATGATGTTCAAGTTACGGGCAACATAAATGTGGGTTTTCAAACTTTGTTTTTTTTTATTGTTTTAAATAATTCTGGGCTTTGGATTTTGAGCTCGAATTTATCTTGAAATTATTTGGAAATGGTCGTCATTTCCCCATTATTAAGAACACGGCGTTCAAACTGGGGCAACATAAATGTGGGTTTTCAAACTACATACATTTGTTTTATTTTCCTTTACATAATTCTTGGCTTTGGATTATCAACTTGAAATTGTTGGTTATGGTTAAAACAAGAAGCCATGCCAATTTGATCATGTTCTTGCCTCTGTAAAACTATCAACGAGATTACCCAATCCATTTATCTGCTAGAGAATTAATCAGAATTGTAAATATGAACTTATTTACATTTGAAATTATGAATCTAACCAACTTCGTGTGATGATTTAATTTGTAATTGTAATATTTACATTTGTCAACCACCGATAAGAGTTTATCGTCCTAATTAAACACGCGGCTACCGGTAGAGCTAGAGGGATCAATAGAGAGGTGTCCAGTTTAATAGTTACAGTTACATTTAGACAAGTGTATGTGAACTGTACATTATGGCGTTTCGATAAATTCGCACTTACACTTAAAGCTGAACTCCGGTTACAAAAATGCCGAAATGATTAAATAAAAAAAAGTTAACGCCTCCAGCCTTACTTGTTTCCAATATGTGAAATAAATATGGCGGACATGGAGGCTTATGACCTAGAAAGGTTAACCGATCTCACTTCCAGTTTGTTGCTTATCAGCCACCTGTACACATCCGGTTTTACGCTTCACTAGTGATTGCTCTATTTTTCCCAACAGTATACCAAATTATTGAAGATTGCAAAATGTCTGATCAGGTAAGCCTGTAAATATTTATATGAACCGCGTCTACTACAATATAGTCTAAGCTTTACTCTAAAACAAAAGATACAAAAAGATGACTTACCCCGACGTGAAATTTCCAAGCAAAACAAATCAGCAAGGTGGAAGAAATTGATATCCATGAATTTCTCACTGACCCTGCAATGCCTTATGATGTCGATGAGCCGAAAGATATCAATGGTGGCTGACAAGAAGACGTGGAAAAAATAATAATAATATGAAGATGACAGTAGTTTGTGTTGCTGATTTGTTTTGCTTGAAAATTTCACGTCGGGGTAAGTCATCTTTTTGTATCTTTTGTTTTATACTAAAGCTTAGGCTATATTGTAGTAGACGCGGTTCATATGAATATTTACAGGCTTACCTGATCAGACATTTTGCAATCTTCAATAATTTGGTATACTGTTGGGAAAAATAGAGCAATCACTAGTGAAGCGTAAAACCGGATGTGTACAGGTGGCTGATAAACAACCAACTGGAAGTGAGATCGACTAACCTGCCCAGGTCATAAGCCTCCATGTCCGCCATATTTCTTTCATATATTGGAAACAAGTATGGCGGCTGGGGGCGTTAACTTTTTTTTATTTAATTATTTCGGTATTTTTGTAACCGGAGTTCAGCTTTAAGGATACACTCACAGTTACATTTAGACAAGTGTATTTGTAATTGTGCATTATGGCGTTTCGCTAAATTCACGCTTACATTTAAAGATACATTGTGGGGGAATAGATAAAGAGCTGGCAGTTCTCACTATAATAGTTATAAACTCGAAAGTGTAAAGGTAATTTGCTGAAAATTTCAGTTAAATTGATCCACAGTGAACCGAGAAATGAGCGATTGACTTCATCATCATTATTACTAAAGTCGGTACAATAAAACACATAGTCTCGATTATCCATTCTTTATGTAATCATGAATGAGCGTTGAGCCGCTGGACCGTTCCAATCTGAGAAATCTGATGACATCGAGATTTGATTATGGTCTGGATAAGTTAATTACTGTCTAATTAATAGTTTGTTGTTATAACATTTCAGGCATAAAGAAAGACCTGCGATTGGAAGATATAGCTCTTGCTTAATGTATGTTTATTAGGTGGCGACGTAAACAAGGTCCACAATCTAGATAGACCTACATCACGGATAGATCGTTGAAGATGAGATTACTAAAGCTCGCCAGGTCCCAGCCTCTTCCTTATTCATCTACATGATGAAGAAGGTTTTTCCTATGAAAACCGCGATTGAGAGAAAATTGTGAAGTGGAACATAGAAATAATACATGATTTAGTCAAGTGTTATGAGCTTACAATTGTGGGGGCTGCTATATGTCTACCATACGTCATACGTCACAAAAACTGATGACGTTTTACCGTCTAAATGTAAATGTATATTTGCGAAACTCCTCTTGTATTATATTTAAGTTCTGTCTGGCTGAAAGTAGAAATTATTTAATATAACTGATTTTATAACACCCCGTCCACCCATTGTCTTATTCCAAATCCCAAGAAGCGATATTAATGCTGCTTTCCGTATCCTACATGCAGTAATCCAGTTATACAACTGTAAACATAAAATATTGTTTAAACCGATGCTTAAAAGATCACGTAAATTCGCAATCTAGGCGTGACTCTTAAACATGTGTTCGTTCGCTTCTGGAGTTTAACTCCCACTTCCACCGGGGTGGTATCGTAGACTATATATATCACCCCCGGTGTAGTGTTATCGTGGGTTATTTTTTATATCATCCGATCTCTGGACCTATTTTTGTATCTGAAGATGTAATTTAATTATACAATTAAATACTCAAATATCATATTATTATATAGTTCTGTCACATAAAACCAGTCCATACCAGGGTGGGGGGGGGGGGGGCGAACCCGAGACCTCTCAAAGCTAGCGAATGGGCGTGTTACGTACTGCGCCACCGCGGCATTCTGTCTTTTAACGGGGGATCCCGTGGCATTGGCCGAGAAAGTTCATCCAGATTTTTCGGTGTGGTTTCCCCTTGCCTGTGATGCAGGACAATAGGACACCTGTCTAGTCTTTCGGGTGGGACGAAAACCTAGGTCCCGCGTATACATTGGCGTGCACGTAAAAGATCCCATGGCAATTGGAATTCGATATAAGAGTATGCTGTTGCGGACGTTACACCCCATTTGATTTCATTTATGTTTCGTAACAACACCAACACTCTCTTATATTCATATGGGTGATTTGATATTTAACGTCTGCTGTCTGAATTATAGTTATCGCTGACAACTCTTATGCCTTTTGTTAGCCACTATTAAATTTTGGTCAAAAACGTTCCTCTACCCCTTTACGATGTTCTCCTAGCAACAAAATAGATAGCAAGCTACAAAACGAAACAAATATGCTTTGGTTGGCCTTGCATATTAAACCTTTAATATTTTTTCTGATTAATCGTTTTAGGATCAGCGGCCATTGTCAAGGAATCAGTTTACGACTTGATTCTATTGACATCTTGTAATCTGTAGGTTCGTATTTGCTGAAAATTACAAGAACTTGGCTATGCACGTGAGAGTGCCGATTAGGAGTCACTCATTTGCCAAATAAAAGAGTATTAGTGTTTCGTGTTGTCAATTTGTCAGTCAAATTTCAAGACTGGTAGATCTTATTTTTAATTTGAGGAATTTAACCTCATCAGTGAACAGCAGGGTATATAAAACACTCGACACGCGTCAAGTCACCGTTTCATTTTAACAGCCCTTCGCAAAATCATTAGGTCTATCACTGAGTTAAATGGCGTGGTTTCGATTCCCCGGTTGTACGTGACAAGGAGTAGGGTCGCCTGTCCACCCTCGTGGGATTTCTTCGTCGGATTATTAAAATAAAATTGAACCATGCGTTAGTCCCGAAAAGACATATATTTCGTCGACTGGACGTTAATTCCCCCCCCCCCACCGCCTCTTTCTCCCTCTCTCTCCCCCCCCCCCCCTACATCTTCCATAATAAATAAGGTTTATGTCGGTCTGCACAGATACACACGACGCTAGCTGTATAAGCTCGGTTGGTAAAACTAAACCATAGCTGTATAGGCTCGACTGTAGTGGGTCTCTGTAGTTATTCTAAATACATGTTACTCTAAATGAATAAATATCGACGATAACACTCCAAACACCAATATTATGAACTGAAGGACACAGATGACTACAACTGCTGCCATTGATCTTGCATCGCCTTGGTATAAGTTTTAAGCGAGTATTTCTTATTTTTTAAGAAAGTCAAAACATAATTATTTCTATTATAAAACTTAGGCACTATTTCCCACACTTAAAAAAAAATCATTTTCACCGGGAAATAACACAATTATCTCCCTTGTTTCCCCCCCCCCCATGGAGAAGCTATCTTCAAACGTTTGAATTTGAAGTTAAAAAAGGATATTTTTGTCAATTTCTCAACTGGCAATAGTGAATTGTAGGATTAATAGGGTTAATCTTTAACAAGCTAGGGCTGTTTATAGAAACCATCCATTTTAAGGATTTATTTTAATACATTTTAAAAATAGAACTTCAACATATGAAATTCCCACTTTAAAGCAATATAATAAAATCAAAGTGGTTCCATATTTATTACACCCAGAATAAATGCTTTTAAATTCCACCAGGATTTATAACTTGCCATTAGTTTAGCCACATGTCACCATTTTATCACATAATTTCATATAATACAACGTATTATTCATTCATTTGACTCACGGGAATTTCTGTTTTCAACATAAGTAAGAATCATTGCACTAAACAACAACACGTTTGTGTAACAATTATATAAGCAAGTTTTATTTAACGTTTTTATGCCAGCATGGGTTAATCAGCCACATTTACAATCGGATCAAAATACAGATCTATATTTCGTTTCGTTTTTTGGGGGGTTTTTTGTTTTACTTTCGATGGCCTACACAAAGAACTAGCTAGTTGTTTTGGGAGGTAGCGTCAAAGGTCATACGAATGCCTATTGACCTATGACGTCTATTATTTGATCAACCAATGAGCATTGAAGTTTCTAGTGGATCACCCACAGTTTCGTGCACCTCACGCCTAAAGCTCGTCGTAACAGGCCGTTTCATTGGCAAATGCCTCATAACATCCAGGTCACGCTAGTGAGAACAACTCTTCCAGATCCTAGTGTAGTAAAGACAAGTAAAACGAAATTTTGAACTTATAAAATAACGAAACGAAATTGAGTCTGTGTTTTAAATAGATTGTCATATTTAGTAACTATTCTTTTATTAGGAGTTTTAGTGACAAAGATGTAACTCTCTTGTAGTAACACAACAGTTCCATTTTCTTCTTCTTCTTTTAGTGTTTATCGCCCGCTTTCACCGAGTGTGATATCGCAAACAAATGTAGTTTCATTTATTGTCTTAGTACACCAGTAAATCAACAAGTAAACCACATCATACGCTCACATCGGGGATCGTCAGAGGCCAGAGGTTTTCGGTCAGATATAGCTCGAGAGCGTTACACTCGTTTTGTTTTTTTTTGTTTTTTTTTTTCTTGAGAACAATTTATTCGGGTATTAATACATAAAACATTAATATACAGTACTTCATGTTACACCAACCCATTTTAGTATATCAACGATACAGATACAGTCTTTATTACATAAGGCCAGGTTCCCACTATCATCACGATTTGCTCTACGATTGGAATCGTGGTTATAATAGTGGAGTAACCGTGTTGATCCTATCTGGTCATATATTGAGGCCAGTATCCAAACGTGGACTCAATATGGACAATCCTACCATAACGCATCGCACCTAGCATTGACATTCAGTCTGTAGGAACACTCAGTCAAAATAGATATATAAATTTAGGGTCACCAAACCCACATTGCCGTTCCAGGTTCTTAAGAGAATAGCCTTCGCCACGACGTCAAATAAACACGAAGCAACGCCCTATCACGGTCGCAGATAACACCGGGGGGGGGGGCGCATATCGGGCCCTCTGGTTAGGGACCAAACGTATTACTCAGTGAGTCCCCGTGGTTCCTCTAAAAACAGAATTTAGACGAAAACCTCTGAGGGCATTTATTGATTTTAAGAAAACGTTATTAACCGAGCAATATCAACTCTTACACGCCAATGCCCCATACACACCAATGACCCATACACACTAATGACCCATACACACCAATGACCCATACACACTAAGGACTCATACACGCCAATGACCCATACACACCAATGTCCCATACACACCAATGACCCATACACACTAATGACCCATACACACCAATGACCCATACACACTAAGGGCCCATACACGCCAATGACCCATACACACTAATGTCCCATACACACCAATGACCCATACACACTAATGACCCATACACACCAATGATCCATACACACTAATGACCCATACACACCATTGGTGTGACACCAATGACCCATACACACTAATGACCAATACACGCCAATGACGCATACACACTAATGACCCATACACGCCAATGACCCATACACACTAATGACCCATACACACCAATAACCCATACACACTAATGACCCATACACGCCAATGACCCATACACACCAATGACCCAATAGCAGTGCTTTCAAATTCTTATTAAATGTCTATATGATATCTCGGAGAAGGCTTTTGCTAGCTGGATTTTGATTTGACACGAATGTTTATGATTGGGGGGGGTGAAAATTTAATATGAGATTTAGTGTCATTTATATATTTAAATGCAGTTTATTTTAAACTGCGCTTTTAAAAACCGCCTTCCTCAAGAGCAGCTAGCTACGAGAACGTAACTAAAAACGTTGAGATATACTGATGTGCTTGTTTTTAGCTACGATTGTATGCCTTAAGTTCCAAGTGGTAAACTCAATTTCTTTATCAATGCACGTACCATCTTTAAAATAAGTTAATTTTATACTATTTGTACTTATTTCACACACGCAGCCAAGTCTACTGAAAAAACAATCATTTATCAGCAAATATTAACAACTGAAGAGACAACGTTTAGATATTACTTATCGTTCCGATGGGATCTACGTGTACACTGGGTTGCTAACAGATGCTAACAACAATAGAGGGGCGAGCGAGAGAGAGAGAGAGAGAGAGAGAAAAGAGGAGGAGAGAGGGAGGGAGATTGGGATAATGGGGTTTAACATCCACTCGATACAAACTAGGTCATTTTAGGACTAACACATTAGTTCAATAATTTGATGTGCTTGTGCGTAAGGGTCTTTAGGCGTTGGAGGAAACCGGAGGACCCGGAGAAAACCCACGAGGAAGGGCATGCGACTCTATTCCTTGTCACGCTCAACCGGGTTGTCGAAACCACGTAGGGATCTTTAGGCGTTGGAGGAAACCGGAGGACCCGGAGAAAACCCGCGAGGATGGAGAAGCGACTCTACCCTTGTCACGCTTAACCGGGGAATCGAAACCACGTCAGCTGAATCAATGACAAACCAACGCGCCAACCCTAACAACAATAGCCACACGGTTTTATGACAATAGGAGTTGGAACAAAGGATGATTCTAAATATTTAAATTGTAAATAAAACCGGAACAGGTTCTTCTCGGCGTGTTGTCAATGTATTATTATTTCATTATGATCCAACATTAAACGGGTCGCAGGTTCATAAACAAAATTTAAAGCAAGTTTGAATGTCATTTGGATGTCGCTAATTCATATTGATTTTCTCGTGCGTTGAAAGATCATTTCATTCTAGATAAAAAAAAAGAAACATTTTGTATTTGATATAAAAAAAATTCTAAAGACTAAATGTCATGTCTTTGTCATTCATGTTTTTATTGTAGTCAGATCCAATATTCTATGTGACATATTTCTTCATCGACAAAACAACTATAAGTTGATATATAACCTAAAAAATTCCTCAATCTATGGCAACAATGACAAGTTTTTTGCCAATGTTTGTGTAAAATGAATTTATGTATTTTGTTTTATTATGAGCAGATAGATAGATAGAATCCTATTATTATTATTTATACGCCTTCGTTTTGTACAATATATTCAGGGGCGTACATAACGATTTCGTTTTGGTGGGGGGGGGTGTTTAGCCAAAATGCGACCGACTGATGCACATACCCCCCCCCCCCCCAGTGACACAATCAGGAGCCGAGCACCACGTGTGAGTTTTGTAGGGAATATGGGGGTGGGGTAGGGGCGATTTCAAATCTAGGGCGCCATCAACAATCCCACCCCACAATGAAAGTAAACAAAATACTGGCTATAACATTAAGCGTCCTGGTAGAACATATATAGTAATTATTGTAGAATTATATAGTTGTTCGCCGATCGTTGTCTCGCCGGAAAGCAGTTTTATTTAAATTCACATAGTTTATGTCATATTAATGATTGTGCCTATAACACTGAGTAATTTGAGAAAATTTTGAAAAATTGATTCGATATCCTGCCATTTGAGGCCATTGTTGGAAGAAATTCTTGTGGACGAGTGGGTCAGAAATGTCAGTCAATGGGACAGAATCTCCAGATCTGTTTTGCAAGAGTTGACATAACATCTGTACAATCTGTCGCCCCACGCCCCAGTGGTACTAAAAACTGGGCAGTTCACTATAATCGTGAATATGATAGCACTGAGACAGTGTAAGACAACTGAGGAGTAGCAGAATGATTTTAAAATGGAATAGAGCGCCGCAGGCGCGAAAAAATTTCAGATATGTAAGCGAGTAGAAGAATGATGTTATATGTAACAGAGCTTTTAAATTTTTGGGACTGGGATTGAAAATTTGAATCAATGTCATGGCAAATGGAACCAAATTCTCGTTAACGAGAGGATAAGAAATGGGACAGAATCTTGAGGCTTATCTGTCAATTTCGCCTGTTTGTTTATCTCATAAATTCATTTAGTCGGAGACCGACTGCGGTGAGTACTATTTTTGAGACCGACTATTATTTTCCATGGTAGAAAACATTTCATAGAACAACATACTGACAACAGAATAAGAGTGACAAGCAGAATTGGTTACTTTATACTATAATTTTTGTGTGACGTATGCAATTTAGGCACACGGATTCACGCAAATACATAGTATATGGGATCTATTCTGGCACATTTTTGAGACCGACTGCAGTGACTGCACTTATTTTGTGACCGACTATTCTTCTCCCTGGGTGAAATTTTGTTGTTAGACCAACATACTCACAACAGAATAAGAGTGACGTATGCAATTTAGGCTCACGAATTCACGCAAATACGTAGTATTTGGGATCTATTCTGGCATCGTGTTTGAGACCGACTGCAATGACCGCACTTATTTTGAGACCGACTATTTTTCTCCCTGGGTGAAATTGTTGTTAGACTAACATACTCACAACAGATTGAGAGTGAAACTCAACATCTTTTCAAACATAAGTTGACAAGGTTATTTTACACTAAAGTTTTGGATGAGTAGCGTGACGTATACAGTGAGCACTTTTGATACTGACTGCACCTATTTCGCGACCGACTGCACTGATTTTGCGACCGACTATTTATGTACAAAAGTTTTGCGTGAGTAGCGTGACGTATACAGTGAGTACTTATTTTGATACCGACTACTCCTATTTTGCGACCGACTGGACTGATTTTGCGACCGACTATTTTGGGGGCTGGGGCGGGGTGTACCACCCCCCACACCCCCACCCCCCACATTTACGCCCCTGAATATATTTATTTCTATGGAAGTAGAACAAGATGTGGTTAATTAATTTAAAATATAAAAACTTGAAAACATTAGTACTGATGTAGATGTCAAACTCTATCCATCAAATCTATAATTATTTTCGATCTTTGGGTCTTGCTTATAAAAATCGTAAAGTTACAGATAAGCATCGAGTTATGGAAGGTTTTTGCAAACAATATTATCTTCATCCGCTATTTTTTCAGAATATATTGTCATCAGATTTTAATAATGATTAGAAAGAAACATCGCTTCCCTCCACATCACATTGCGTGCACCCATCTATAATAGCCAGAAACTTTGTCTATAATGAATGAATAAAGCAGTTCAGTCTCTGCCCGGGTAATTATTCAGCGTACCACTGTGTATGCACTCGGCAATTCTCGACAGATTTCGTAACCTACATCTAGTCTCGGCTGTATGACAGTAAGTGATATGTACCTACACCCATACATTTGCGATGCGGCTACCGGTTTACTTTAACAGGAAAACGTGACGCTATTACAAACAAACAAGACACCATGGGCGCAGCCATGTTTCATCCGAGACCTTTAAAGTAGTTCCAAGACACCATGGGTACAGCCATGTTTCATCCGGGACCTTTAGAGTAGTTTCAATATAGCGGAATTCGTCATGCAGCCGAGACTAGATGTAGGGTACGGAATCTGTCGAGATTTGCCGAGTGACTGTGTATGGCGTATATCCATCTCGATTAGCCAGACTGATGCCGAAAAGCAGGAAGTTAAACCCGAATTAATTTCAGTGGGGCCGATTGGGGCAGAAGCGTAGGACCTTAATCCATAGAATATGTAAGATTTAGGTAACGGACTGGTCGTTCTTGCTATAATAGTTCAAAAATAGATGACGCAAACTGAATATACTGAAACTTTCATTTAAATGACTTTATTCGGAGCAAAGTTATCACTGTTTGGAGTTTCGATAAGATTGTTTAATATCGTAACAACGATATTTTGTTATTCGAAAATCAGCCTCGGTTCGCCTTTTGAATTAAATCATTAAATGGTGTCCGTGTTTCAATCCCTTTAAATCTCTGCCATTTGATGATCAGCCGAGTTGATTATGTTTGCCATTTGGATAATACTCTATATTACATTTGAATCTAAAATATAGACCTGATTTACCTCTTCCTTAAGTATCTATATTAATATCTGTTTGCTTGTCTGTTTGTTCAGGTTTGTCCCCGGCTTGAAATTTGGTGTGTAGGGGTAGCTTGTACCGGGGGGTTACATGGGCTTTGTGGCGATTGACTAGCACTTCCGGTTTCGGAATTATGCACACTTCCGGTTCATGACGATACCAATGTTATGCCGGGTCACCCTCTAATTTTTAATAAAGAATGGATTACGAAGTTCAAACGGTGCAATTCAAACACACTTGTTTAGTCCTTTATATCACATTACATGACGTACGCCAGTCTCCAATAGCCAAGTTGGCACCGATATGTGGGATATTAAACCATATTTATAAAGAATGACGTTAGACAAATCATATCTACATTTGATACTCATTATATCACAGTTGACCGACTGCATCATCTATTTAATCTGGTTGTATAAAATATAAAATAATATAATTAGATACGGCGACAGTAATATTACCATAATCATAGGATTGGTTCTGTAAGACCATAAAGATTCAGTAGAGTGGATACTAATTTAAGATGAAATGTTTGAAAATAAAAGAATGAAGGAGAGATGAATAATGTCTAGTCGTCTAATATTGGTTTTAAGTCTAGATGTGATTATTAGTTGATTATTCACCACTAAAAAATGTTTTATGATTTTGGCAACGTGTTTAACACATTTTTATATTATATTTTAATGTCTTTTGAACACGCTAGCGACGATTTGATAATCACTTAATGGATACAACATCGCACTGGAAATCCTTTAGTATTCAATCAACCAACATCTGAGGGAAGGATTGAAGAAAGGCGCAAAGGTTAGGAGATCAAATAGTGGAGCTTGACGGAGGATCTGACTTGGATAACTGTCTAGTCGTTCGAATGGTGCGACAAAACGAGGTCCCATGTATACATTGGCGTGCAAGTTTGAATTCACTATAAGAGTGGTGCCGATGTCCGGCCAAAATGGCCCCCATACGGCCATAGCACCCTGTATGGCGTATGTCCATCGTCATTAGCCCAGTTCGGTACAGTCGTTAACCATTTCATTCCATTGTACAGCCTAAAAATAGATTTCATTACTCTCGCAAGTATCTTAAACAGCATTCTACACACATAGACCATTCAACTATACTTCATAAAAACCCACTGCTTGGCATCTGATATGAAAAGCTAAATCCTGAACAATAGGAATAATGATACACAATAATAGATTTATGGATCACATCAAATCCCACACACAATAAGATAAAAGCATATATATTTACAAATGTAAATAGTACAAGAGATGACCACAACTCCTACATAGATAGATATATATAAATATCTTATAAATGTCAAGAATATAAAGGATAACTATTACTAGTAAACAGTATTCAGAATAATTTTATTTCTATAAAAGTTATAAAACGTCGATTCTTGTGGGCACTGGTGTATTGATTAAACACATGCAACGCGTATATCTGTGTCATAAGTAGCGAGATGATATCCACTGAATTATGGACAACGAGCTAAAATAAACAGCAGACTCGATCAAAATAACGTTTTTTCGTTTCTTTTATCGAAAAATGTATCACTTCTTTCTGCAAGCCCGTCTGTTCCTTCGTTTATTTAATTGGCCATCGTATTCCTGGTTTTGAATAAACAAAGTTTCATGAAGACGCACACAGGAGCGTGTTGTGTAGGCCGTTAAACCAATATTGACCTGCTAGTAAAGCCAATCTTTCGTCTTGATAATACCCACTAATCTTATTAACATGCTATTCCACACCCCTTCTTTAAAACATTATTCACTGAGTTACCAATGCTTGTTTTAATAGATTTATAAAACACTAATCCATTGATCGTTACTGCAATCTTCTTTAATCTCTCCGTGTGTGTAGTCAATTATTGCAACCAAAAAGAGAACCTTGTAAAGTTAAACGATTTTTGTTTTAAAATGTTGAATCACATTCTAATCTGTTATATTTAGATATATGATATAATTGATTACCATGGAAACTTAGATTTACAACTGATTTGGCTTTTATTTATTATATTTTATCAATTTTAGGAAAATCACAGAAATTTGCAAACTTTTGACAAAACGAGCTTTAGGATAAAATTTATAAATAAATCATATATTTTCTCTGGTTAAATCATTATTTCTGATAAAATAAAAGAGTAATAAAACAGGCCTAAGATTCTGTGTTGATTTTTCAGTCTTTCCTCTCCGCCCCCATGCGTGATTAGACAACGACTTTAAGAAATATATATTTATATAAAAAAATTGATCACATTTGGTCGCTTTGATATAGATCAATATTCTTCTTACTGATTCACGTCTGCTTAGACTATATCTAGATTTTATCATCTGCAACCTAATGTTGCGAAATTTAAAATCTATTTTTATATAATTAACAGAATGAAACCATTTTTGGACAGATATTTCTTTTAGAGATAAAACTTTCAGAACATTTTACAGTTTTCAAGGATTACCAATCCCCAAAATGCCGTTAAGTGATGTAGTTTCTTTAGGTTCGGATTGAAGCACAATGGAAGATAAAAAAAAAACTTGTTTATCTGTCAAGGGTTTTATGGGATTTTGCTTGGTATTTAAAAGGATTTAATAAACAAAAAATATCTACTCTATAGGGTTCACTGACTTCCAGCTTATATCTGTGGGGCTATTTTTTATTGATGTGTACAATCGGAACATCTATAAACTAATCGTATTTTTGGTATCTTCCAAATGGCAATCTCCAGCTTATATCTATCGTTTGTTTTAAATTAATGTGTACAATCAGAATATTTATTTAAAAAAAAACAAACAAAAAAACCCAATCGGATTTATGGTATCGTGTAAATGTCAATCGACTAACCAGATATTTAAAGAAGCTATCTGATTTTGATTTTATTCATTATATTTTATTAATTCTAGGAAAATCACAGAAAACTGTAAACTATTATTTCTTCTCATGAAAAATAAAAGTGTGATGAAACAAATCTAAACATTCGAAAACATTAATTCTTTAACACTTAGTATATGTAAATATTGTATACTCCAACTCCTTGATGATAATACCCAACCTCCTTGATAAAATTAATTGTTTATCACTTGGTATATGTAAATATTGAATACTCCTTGATGATAATTAGTGAAAAGAGTGATGTATTCACACTGGTACATTGTTAGGCATTCTGAGATATGCGCGTAGGGGTCTTTTGGGGATCCATGCCGGAAAATCCCGATGATCTTTCTCAACCAATATTGGGTTTATTATCCGAAACAGATAAAATTAGTCTGTACTGTACGGAAGCTCAAATACGAACTATTTTTGTTTTTTTTATTTAATATTTTTATTTTTAATGTTTAATTTTGAAAAAAAAAAAAATTATAATTTCCATTTTTAATTTAAGATTTTGTAGTATAATTTCTAATTTTGTACTTTGTATTTCCTATTTTTATTTTTCAATTTCTAATTTTGTAAAATAATTTCTAATTTTGTAAAATAATTTTTAATTTTGTAAAATAATTTCTAATTTTGTAAAATAATTTCTAATTTTGTAAAATAATATCTAATTTTGTAGAAAGATTTTTAATTTTGTAGAATAACTTTTTATTTTGTTAATTTGTTATCAAATACACGAAATCGACCTAAAACAGTGAAAATTCATTGAGGGGAAAATATAGTTTATTGACATCAATACTGAAAGGTACACCTATCTCAGAGACACAATTTTTAATATAGACGAAGGTTATTGGAGACGATTAACTGAAAATGAAATATATTGCTAATAAATATTACAAAGTATACTGTTCATTATTAGGCCACTTAACTAATACCAGAATAAGTACACACAGACGGGGGGTTGGGATGGCCTAGTGGTCTAGAGTGCCGCGCTTCGACCTCTAGCTGGCCGGTCAACTCTGGCTTGCGGCTATTGTTTCGATCCCTGGTGTGAGCGTATGAGGCATGGAGATATGGGCGCCTTCTCAACCTCGTGGGTTTCCTCCGGGTACTCCGGTTTCCTCCCACTGCTAAAGATCCCTACGCGCAAGCGAATTATTGAAATAAAATTGAACCATATGTTAGTCCCAAAATGACCTAGTTTGTATCGACTGTACGTTAAACCCCATTCTCTCTCTCTCTCTCTGTACACACAGACCCTATCTTAAATTTATGTCTTCTTTACACCCTTATCAGTTTTCATCACCTTTGACCTAAATTGACAGTAAGATTCTGTTAGGGTGCTATGTATAGCACACATAATATGTATTAAAATAGACTCTTCCAAAGTACTAGCTTGTAGACGCAATGTAAAGGAATGGTACCTCGTCTCTAAATAATCCAAATTTGAAGAAACAAAAGACAACATATCGTTCTTAGATTAAAGAAATAGCCAAATCTTCCATACAACATATGCAAGAAATAATTAATACAAAGATCCCAATCAGTGCACGAAAGATATAACAGCACCGAGCACAACAATAGATTTTTTTTATGGGTGCAATAGTTGATACATTATTTATACGTTATAAATACCCTAAACTTGGTGTAAAGTCCACATTTTCAATGGCTCAATAGACATACAAGAATGGCTTAAAATATTGTAACGCGCTTGTATTCATTAAAACAAAGGGATATATATATTACAACACAGTGTCTTTTGAAACATGACAGAGAGACAATCAGTATACCGACCAAATCTCAAACTTATAATAACGAAAATGATAATGTTAAATGTGGATGTAATGTCCTATGTAGCCATTTTGTTGAAAAGACGCATGTACATTCAGCCTCCCTCGGCTAATCTGCCTTCTATCTGACCTCGGGCTGTGGTGCTCGAGAAAAAACAAAATTATAAATTATTTTACAAAATAGAAATTCAAATACAAAATATAAAATTAAAAGTTTAAAATTAAAAATTAATTTACAAAATTGAAAATTAATTTACAAAATTGAATATTATTTTACAAAATTGAATATTATTTTACAAAATTGAAATTTAAAAATAGAAATAGGAAATCGATAAAAAACAAAAATAGTTCGTATTTGAGCTTCCGTAGTACTGGGACTTGAATTCCTAATTCAGGGACATTAGAAGTAAAGTATTATTATAATGTAAGTTGTGGTTGAGTCTAGTGCGGTAATACTGACGACAGGAAACGTTAACCTTTCATTGAAGTTCGACAATCGTCAAATATCAGAGTTAAAACAAATTCGGCAGATATAAGGAAGGATATTTTGATGTTTTTATGATGTCCGGTTATTATTTGTACGACTTCAAATATTAGAGGAATTGGTTGTTCTAGATGGAGTTGCCCTTGATGGAGCGTGGACCAAGACATCAGATGAACGGTATCCTGCCAAAACTTAGACAGCCATATCTTAGACAGCTTAAAACAACAACATTTACGGTCAAGTGCACAACTAATCCCCAACCTATTACCTATATTTGATAATGGAATAGTCCAAGCAAATCTAGAAAAAAATCCCAAAACTTAGACAGCCAGTTCAAAATAACAGCAAATTGTAACATTGGTATTTTAATTAAAGCAGATTTATTAACAAGTATAAAACAACAAATATAGTACCATTTCTTTCATGTCTTTACTGATCAAGTTTTTACTTATATAAATAATAACAATTTAATATAGCACCATTTCTTTCATGTCTTTACTGATCAAGTTTTTACTGATCAAGTTTTTACTTATATAGATAATAATAATTTTAATACTCTGTTCACAAATCTTCAATTCAAATGTTAACAAAGTGTCTATCCGAGATGGATCAAATGGCCGACTGCGTCCAGATACTGAATCTTGGTTTTGTCACCTTGTTGCAGCTGTTCCCTCGCTGAGGGAGGAGTGCCAGACCAGCTGCTCTTCTGACGAAAGTCTTCAACTCTGGATCCTCTCTGTAGGTAACTGCTAGTCCTAAGTCCTGGGTCTTCCTCCAAAGGGCCTGGCAGAAGTGGAAATAGCATCCCTTGATCACAGCTTGAGGAAACTCTCTCTCGATTGCCCGTATGGCTGCTAACTCGAAATCAGTCTGCACACGACTTGGGGCTAGAGGCTGGTTGAGGTGTTGCTGAACACTGGTTTTCAGGAGTTGGAAGAGTCTGGCGTAGGTCGTCACTTGACGGTTGGGCAGTAGAGCGAAGACCAGAGGGTAAGTTGTGGATCCGGACCTTGCGTGGATAATGTAGACTTGGTCCCACAGGTCAGGACAGGCAGTGAATGTCCCGTCCATGTAGATAATTTCAGCTGCCTGTAAGGCCTTAAGGTGATCCAGGGTCGCAAAAGCCATGATCTTGTCATCTTCTCCATCGGCAAACAGCAGAAAGGGTCGTCCATCTGATGTCTTGGTCCACGCTCCATCAAGGGCAACTTCAGAGAGACTCTTGGGCAAAGTAGGTATAGTCTTCCGGCGATGACGATACAGGGCGCTGCTGACACTGGAAAAGGCCGGGAGGTGAGAGGCCACAGCATCATCTACTTCAGCGATCTCGTCATCTCCTTGATGATAGTTATCGGACAAACTGAGATATGCCCGTAGTGGTCGTTAAGAGTGGGGACCCGTGCCGGAAAATCCCGATGATCTTTCTCAACCAATATTGGGTTTATTATCCGAAACAGATAAAATTAGTCTGTACCGGGACTTGAATTCTTAATTCAGGGACATTAGAAGTAAAGTATTATTATAATGTAAATTGTGGTTGAGTCTAGTGCGGTAATACTGACGACAGGAAACGTTAACCTTTCATTGAAGTTCGACAATCGTCAAATATCAGAGTTAAAAACAAATTCGGCAGATATAAGGAAGGACATTTTGATGTTTTTATGATGACCGGTTATTATTTGTACGACTTCAAATATTAGAGGAATTGGTTGTGCTGGATAAACAGGTAGTATAATGTAATGTAAAGGTTGAAAAAACATGAGAATAAAATCGCTATCCGATTCCGATCCTGGAATCCAACATCAATACTTATTCAACTTAGACTTTCTATAAATAGATATCGTCACTATTTTACAATATGTTTTAGATAAATCCTTTAATATATCGCTTCAAATAAATCCTTTAATTTATCTCTTACAGCCAGGGCATCGCTCTCTCTCATCTATTTACAAACCCACAGAAATCTGGTTATCATTGGGTCAACTGACGCGATCGCCCGCTTGTACGTGACAAGGAGTAGGGTTGCCTGCCCAACCTCGTGGGTTTTCACCGGGTCTTCTGGTTTCCTCCCACTGCTAAAGACCCCTACGCGTAACCGAATTATTGAAATAAAATTAAACCACATTAGTCCCAAAATGTTCTAGTATGTGTCGAGTGGAAGCTCCAACTTCTAAAGACCCATACGGATACGCTCAGGGTAAATAAAATTGAACAATCTGTAAATCCCGAAATGACCTAGTTTGTGTCAAGTAGACGTTAAACTCTCTCTCTTTCTCTCTCTTTCCCACCCCCTTTTCATCGACATCCGCAGCCATCTAAACGCAGGGCGTTCCGGACGAATCTAGATGTTATGTCATGCAGTGAATCAGGACCATAAAAAGTGAAACCAAGATATAGCGATTATTTTGATTAGATGAATATCGATTTTAATCAAAATACAGTCTAATCATAATCGACCAGTCCATTACCGATATAAAGGCGTCTTGTCAGTCGTCAGCGCATAAAAATCAATTACTTGATGAAGCTGGCCATTACGGAAGACCAAACAGCTCTTTATTCAGTGTTTTTAATTCTTAGTTCTTTATTTATAGTCAGTCCTTAATTTTTATTTTCTCATGTTGATTTTAGTGTACAGATGTCGAAATACGACAACAACCGAAGAAATAAGAATTAAGGAATCTCAATTAAGAACTGAGAACAAAGAACACTGATTAAAGAGCTGTTTGATCTTTCATACATCATGTCTCTAGGCCATGTCTGGTTTTGCTCGTAAAGTCGGAGTCGATTTCAATCTATTTTAAGTAGGAGGCGAGGGTCGTCGGATTTTCCAGCGTGTATGGCGTGTGTTGGTCTTCATAAGCCCAGTAGATGTAGACCAGTAGGACGTTAAACCCCATTTATTTGTATAATCGTTCACCAATCATATGCCTGCCTTCTTTAATCCGTGGGGGGTTGGGATGACCTAGTGGACTAGAGTGCCGCGCTTCGACCTCTAGCTGGCCGGTCACCTCTGGCTTGCGGCTGTGGTTTCGAGCCCTGGTGTGAGCGTATGTGGCATGGAGATAGGGGCGCCTTCTCAACCTCGTGGGTTTCCTCCGGGCACTCCGGTTTCCTCCCACTGCTAAAGACCCCTACGCACAAGCAAATTATTGAAATAAAATTAAAAACCATATGTTAGTCCCGAAACGACCTAGTTTGTGTTGAGTGGACGTTAAACCCCATTTCTCTCTCTCTCTCCAATCATATGCCTGCCTTCTTTAATCCGTTTGGTGGGTCCTCTGATTCGCAAGAAAATTATTGACATAATATTGAGTCACATGTTGTGTTGAGTTGGCGTTGAATTAGATTTCCATCTCTCTGGTTGGTACACAAAACTCCCCAATTCATTTTTATTCTTAGAGTAAATGTTTTAAATCATATGTTATGAAGATGTCTAGTCGTTCGGATGGGACGTAAAATAGACGTCCCGTGTAGACATTTTCTAATTGCATTTATAAATCAATCATATGTTATAAGTATGTCTAGTTGTTCGGATCGTACGTAAAACAGACGTTCCGTAGACACATTTCTATTCCAGGTGTAATTGTTCAAAATTATGTTATGAGGATGTCTAGTTGTTCGGATGGGACGTAAAAGCGTAATTGTTCAACAACCATATGTTTTGAAGATATTTAGTTCTGATGGAAAGTGAAACCGATGTCCCCTCTATTCTAAGGGTAACTGCTAATAATCAGATATTATGTGAAATTATTGGGTCATGACGATGAGTTCTACTGATACGTCAACAATTATTTATACAGATAGACTATGTTAACCAGTACAGTAACATAAATCTAGTCATATTTGTGATTGTAAATCTTTCTTCACGTAAACCCATCAATAGTTTTACACCAATGTTTTCACCATTAGTGCGTTTTTGTTTGACATCTTCTGATAATATATCTCGGTAGTATTTGTGCTTCCGTTGTAAGAGGTTGAAGTAATAGCGCCTGGGTAAATGGTTAGTGTTCAAACGATCACACACTAATCGTATCTTGAAAGTGTTGGGAAAATAAAATAAACTATAAACTCTCGTTCTGGAAGAACAGTTTACTGATTAATGGAATAGATCTTACAATTATATGTAAGATTTCGTGACTTCCAATGTTCACCATCAAACACTCACGTAGATGAGCTGTAGTAGCGACGTGTTGATAGTTTGGTAGCTGTATAATAAGTGACTCGTTTAACATCATTAACGTCACACTAAATCACGTGACCTGTCTAAAACTACTCAATTTCAATAGACCGGCTTGGTGTATTTGTCACCTTTCACATCGGTACGAAAATGAACACCAAAACGAACCTTTGTTAGTTCACGTTTTCGTATCGCCTAACAATCGGTTCGCAAACCGACGTACGATAATAGTTATATGCCGTTGGTTTTCATTCAATATTTTGGCAGATTTACAACAAATCAAGCAGAAAATTTCGTTTTCGTATTCGTTTTCGTACCGATACGAAAGGTCCCTATTAAATTGATAAGGTTTTGTTTGTTTTAAAATAACAGGGAAGTAGTTGTAATCCATGTTCTGTGTTCTGTTGTGAGTTTTTGTTGTTCGACTCTATCAACTTATTTTTATCCCAAATATAACGTGTGATATTTTGTAATGACAAGTAAAAACAAATAAAGTGTCTGATATGCCCACACTATAGTAAACAAGTAGTTTCTAAATCTGTACGTGGTATTACCTACACGTGTAGGGGATAAACACTTCATGTATTGCATTTAGAGCAGTTATTGTCCAATAGACATAGCCTGAGATTATTAGGACCCAAGACGTGTTAGCGTCGCGGGATCTAATATAGGATCTCGACCATTCTGCCCCATCCCCGTCAAAACCTCGACCGCTTTGTCCCATCCGTCAATGCCTCGACCGCTTTGTTCCATCCGTCAATACCTCGACCGCTTTGTCCCAACCGTCAATACCTCGACCGTTATGAGACTAATATATTTGTTCAATGGTCACATGTGCAAAGTTAAGAAGGCGAATATTATCTCCGCCTTAACTGTCAAGAGTTTCTTAATTTGCATACCAATGTGGGCCTTGGTTTTTTGTCTCATTCGAACGATTAGATTAGACAACCTTCCCTGCCAGCCCTGCAGCCGTTACTCTTGACAAATAGAATTCGGACATGAAAAAATCGAAACCACTCCACTTGACTAAATGACAGACCTTGTGATCTAAAGTACATCCGTTAGACCACTCGATCACCCGAACCCCCGATTTGCCATGAATGAGTAACCTTGTATTAAATCTCGGGCACTTAATCCTTTTAACGTAATGATAAATATAGGTCAATGATTATACGTGATGGTACTTGACAAAAATTGACTGTACATGGCCTAATTTTGGTAAATATTGGAAAAGTTGAGTCTTTCAAATAAAAATGTTTCAATTATGTAGCCATTCATCGAACGGTTCCTGCGAGTAGATTTGGTATAGGCCTATTCACGTAGAGGACCATTAGTTGTCAATGGAAATGTTGAAAACCTAATGAGATGCTATTGTATGTCAGTGAACCACGGTTCATACGTACCGTATCGCTTGAGGGTAAGCTCGTACCCATTCATGAACATTATAGTTAAAGATATGTTCCCCGAGGGGTTAATTAGGTCACTTATTGGAACATCGTAAAAAACCTCAATTTCTAAGATAATATGATGCTTCTCTATCCATCATTCGAGGTTAGTATATCCTCCCATACTATGGATATTAGAAAATCATTTCACTAACCTATATACCTTCTGTATATCAAAGTAGCTAAGTCTCTAACTCAATATCATCCAAAGTCTTCGACTATGAAAATACGAATTATTTGTCAATTTAAATCAACATTGATGCTGTGATTTTACCGGAAAAAGATGGGCTCCTGACAACCAATATTTAAGACAGAAAAAACATTTTACCATTAGTACACGTTTCGTGTACCACAATGCGTTTGGGCACCATTTATAACAAAATACTCGAAAAACGGGGATCTCATATTCTTATCTTGGGAATATTCTATCAGTGTTGACAGGAGTAACCAGGCGCTAGAGATTGTAATGGCGACCGAGCCTAAAATTTAATGTCTAATATCTCGGTTCAGTGTGAAGTAATTTGACTGAAATTTTCAGCATATTTTGTTTTCATTGTTTATTTTTAACTACTTTAACGAGAACTGTCAGTTCTTTATCTAATGTTACCTCATGTCCCTTTAATTTCACAAAGCGGCAAACCCTTGAGCTACGTGACAATCTGCATACAAAAACAGACCAAAAACACGAATGATTGTAAAATTGTAAAATACGGTAATTGAAGCGTGTATGTTCGTGGTATTAATGGGAGAAAGGTGTTTGGATTCACGTTAGACTTTATAAATTAGACGACTCAATGTCTCCTATGGTCTCCACATCTGTTTGGTAATTGCCCACATCACTTGTTACTACCATTATTTAATTTAATATAAAATGGTTTAATAAAGCAGATAATTAAGATCTTGTCGTCATCATGGTGCTTGTCATGTTTCCAGTCTTTATCGTGTTAGAATCTGGTAATTTGCGGTATGTTAAATGGTCACGCCTATAGTTATATTAATCTTGCTTTGGCCACGTTTATTTGTAAAATTAAGCCTGACTTTATATGACTAACTTCATATTTACATTTGTTGATCATCAGACATTGTATAATTTGTCGTGACGTAATCAAGGCCAAATATGTACTGAAATTGATTATTTAGAATTTAATTAAGGAAACAAAATACCACCAGTCGATGCACGAGTCCAGTCTAATTAAATCACAGATCCTATTTCGTTTCGTTTTTTTATAGCTCAAAATTTCATTTTACTTGTCTTTACAAATTGATGGAAACACAGACTCTATTTCGTTTCGTTTTTTATAGTTCAAAATTTCATTTTTACTTGTCTTTACTACACTAGGACCTGCAATCTGTTTCACAGAGAATTACTTACGAATTAACTCTGTAACAGATGAGTGTCCATAGCACGAGCGTTGACTGCAGACGGCGTCAGTCATTAGCTCAACGGCTCGTGCAATGTTTACTTAACACCTAACTGCTTCGGGCAAAATGATACATTTTACTCATTTTAATACCAATTTACACTAAATAGGAAAATTTTTTTAACTACAAATACTTCAAGCGTCTTTATCTATTTTTCTTTTACCTCAAAAAAATGTTTGAGAATTTAATTTGTCGGAGTAAAAAAGTTAATATGCCGTACTCATTAAGCCTCGTCGATGTCATGCTTATCAGTGATTGTAGCGGCCAAGCGAATATTCACTGCGGGATCAGTTTGTAGGACCTGTTGAGGGGTTAGCCAATGATCTGTGGGTAATCCACTAGAAACATCGATACTGATTGGTTAATCAAATGTCTGCCGTCATAGAGTCAAAACCCCTCGTATGACCTCTGACGCGACCTATGGCTACACCTGGTCAGATTTCAAGTATAAAAAAAAACGAAACGAAATATAATCTGTATTTTCATCAGATCGTATGCAAGTCTAACACGATGACCACTGTCACAGTCGATCTGTCTTGTAAATCATTACACAGGTCACATGATTTGATATTTTGTTTACTTCTTGCAGTGTCTATGTATTCTGTCTTGTCCCCAGGTTTATCTGGTAGATATTGCTTTGTGTGAAGTGCGGTCCTCCTGCACACTAAACTTACTAGATGATCATCTCACTAGATTTTCAGTATCTTAGTCCAGTAGCGTGGTTATATACACGCAAGCGAATAATACCAAAGATTATACCGTTCATTAGTCCTGAAATAACCTAGAGTGTGTTAAGTGGAGCTAGTACGTGACAAAAAGTAGGATGGACTGTACAGCCTTGTGGGTGTTTGTTTCTCCTCAATTTCATTTGATAGTGGTATTTGGATCAAGTTTCTGAATGGACGATGCCACCCATATGGAACGTTGATAACCCTAACTAAACAATAACCCCGAAAATAAAAGAGAGAGAGGGGAGAGAGAGAGAGAGAAGCGGAGGGGGTAACGTCCACTCGACACACAAACTAGGTAAACTAATGTGGTTCAATTCCATTGCACGTAGGGGTCTTTAGCAGAAGGAGGAAACCGGAGGACCCGGAAAAAACACGGGTCTTGAAGGCAACCATACTCAAAGCCACTTGACTCAATTACAGACTTTCTGGTAAAACGCGCATGCGTTTACCATTCCCGACCGGAACATAACATGACCCGGAAATATAACATATCCCACAAGATGCAAACTGTGGAAAATCTGAGAGCAGGACGACGCGCGTATTACATTCCATTTATTGTACAAATGGTACAGATTTTATTTAGTTTGGCCGATAGATTGGCCTGGAAACTCGTGGCCATTCAAAGGAAAGATCTCCGGTTCCCAAATTAGTACTTTAGAGTTGTCGACGGGAGTCAAGAATCACGTCCATCGTACAGAGCAATAAACGCAAATTAACTGTTTAAAGGGAGCTAACTCTCTTTCGCGACAATATCGTGGTTGAAGACCACTAAGTCTTTTCTCGTTAGTTCATCCAGATTTTTCGGAGTGGTTCTCCCTTGTCAATTATGCAAGAGGCGGGTCTGACAATGACAGCTGTCAAATCGTCCGATGGTCCGAAAAGCCGAGGTTCCGTGTAAAAATTGGCATGCACGTAAAAGATCCCGTGTTAGTTGGAATTTAATATAAAAGTAGGCCACTGTGCCGCTATCCGGGCAAACTTTCCCTCATAGGACACTCACTGTATGGCATATACCCATCTTCATTAGTCCAATCGGAGCCACACTGGTAGGATGTTTAAACCCTATTTCATTTCATATCTTTCCCTGTTAAAGCGATCCAATAACGGTACTTAACTGGCCCAACTGGGGCGTATTTGTAAATGGATTTTTAATGCGAACAAAGAAAAGGCTTACACAACATGTTTAATATATAGTTTTAATCTTCCCTCATATGATCACATTCTGCAATAGATAATAAAAGAATAAAAAACATAATTAAAATTGATGACATTGGGCTCCAAATACATGTATGAATCTTTTAAAATGACGCTTGCAATTCAAAGCATGATTTATTTGTGTTGTATCCGAAGTGTTTATTCCTAGTCAATACAAATATTATAAAGGTAGTATTTTGTCCAAACAATTAACCCTAATTTTATACACATTATCTTCCAGAAATTATTGTAAAATCTCGTATTAGCCTTGTACCCGAAGATATATCGATAAAAGAGAGAAATGGGGTTTAAAATCCACTTTAGACAAACTAGTTCATTTCGGGACTTACATATGGTTCAATTTTAGTTCAATATCATTGAGTCAAGTGACGTGATTTATAATCCCCTCTTGTACGTGGCAAGGAATAGGGTCTATTATGCAGCCTCGTGGGGTTTCTTGGGGCCTACCGGGTTCGTTCCACTGCTACACATCCCTACGTGCAAGCGAATTATTGAAATAAAATCTCTCTCTCTCTCTCTCCCTCTCTCTCTCTCTCTCTTTCTCTCTAATGTGACAATGTTTACGTTGTCATGACAATATTTACCCACCTGACTTGTATCAAGTATTGCTGGTTCCGTAGTTTGCTTCTATGTTGTCTGCTGCTCGACATTTTTATCTACTTAAATAAGAAGAATCAATGAAACTTTGACGGGTGGAGAAATGATATCATTTCCTTTACAATTTTATCTCAAAGTCATTGTCTTTCTTATAAAGGTTTTGTACCGGTGAAAACAATGTTAATACAATGTTTTTTGATATGTCAGATCGAAGCTAATCAGAATTTGTAGATGATATTAAAGATCGAGTTATCTGTCTCCGTGTATATTAAGGAAGGAGACTGTCTTTGTAAATAGACCAAGCAATGATAAATTAAATATAATAAAAATAAATCCAAGTGGCTAAGTGAATACTTTCTGATCCGCGTCCCCTTGTCAGTGGTGCAGGAGCGAGCGACTAATATATAAAGTATGTAGTCGTTCGGATGGAAGTGGAATGAGGTTTAACGTCCTACTGTTCTGCTCCGATTGGGCAAATGAAGACGGGCATAGACAATAGAGGGTGTTATCAGGGACATTTTTCCCGGAGAGCGCCGCTACGGCCTACTCTTAAATTGAATTTCAACTGCCAAGGGATCTTTTACGTGCATGCCATCTGAACGATTAGAAAGCTTCCTTGTCAGACCCTATACCCTGTACCACTGGCAAGGGGAAACCATGCCGGTAAATTATGATGAACTTTCTCGGTCAACACCGGGAGCGAACCCGCGACCTCCAGACTAGAAAGCCAGCGTCTTACTCACTGAGTCATCGTTCGAATGGATAATCTAGATTTATTGACAGCCCGTGAAAGATTACCCGACAGTTAGAAATCGACATAAGAGTAGCGATGCGCTGCCTTGCCAAAAATTGCCCCATAGCACACTGCATTTTGTATGTCCTGTATGCGCTGCCATGGGTGTTTTTCAGGGAATCCAGTATGTTTCTAGTATACCAAAATTGCCATACCAAAATTGCCATACTTTTATTGGAAATAACCACCCGTTAAATACTTTTCTGGGAACCTATCTTTAATATTTACAATATCAAAAATAGCTTAACTCTAAGCTGTTGATCATTACAAGTTTTTATTCTAAACATGTAAAAATAGTTAACGAAAATATACAGCACAGTTAAAATCATACTAAACTAGCGTGTTGGGCATACTAAACTTTGGCTATCTGTCTACAGTTATCCCGCTTGCGAACAGACACTAATCTAATTAACAGACATTTTAATTCCAAAATCGACGATTGTAGTCGAAAATACTAAGTATACTTCGAGAATTATGTTAAGTATTTATTCAGCTTCTATTTTTAAACTGCATTGGCCGAGAATGTTCATCTTGATTTTCCGGCGTGATTTCCCCTTGTCATTGATGCAGAAGGAGGGCCTGATAAGGACAGCTGCCTAGTCGTTCGGATGGGACGAAAAACCGAGGTCCCGTGTACACATTGGAGTGCACGTAAAAGATCCCTTGGCAGTTGGAATTCGATATAAGAGTAGGCCGTAGCGCCGCTGCCCGGGCAAAATTAGCCCAGGTTAGGTGCAAAAGAGTAGGACGTTAAACCCCATTTCATTTCATTTATTTTTTTAAATAAAATTAAAAAGGGCATTTAGTATATGTGTGTATAACAGATATGGAAACGCATTGTAATTTTTGGATATGGCGGCCATTTAAGGCAGAGATCTATCATCGAAGTATGAAGTAGATGGATCTCTGCAGGCGCGGATCCAGAGGGGGGCTTTGGGGGGCCCACCCCCCCCCCCCCCCCCCCCTGCTCAGCTATATAAAAAAAAATAATGCCTTGCTTCAATGAAATTACATCACAAAGTGATCCTACATCAGTATAAAAATGATTTCTCTGTTTAAAAAGCTCAATTTGTATGTATGCCTATGTAATATAGAGACGATGATGGCAGATTTCCGTAACAGAAACCTGGCAAACCCCCTCCTGCAAACATTCCTGGATCCGCCCCTGCTCTGTGTGCAGAGTGAGCTAAAATAGTACTTACTGCACTGGCATGGTTTATAATACGGATTAGAATCACCTATTTGGCAAATCATATCACAGAATGGGCTTCCGGCCTCTCTACTTTCTGCATGTGGGTGTGCATCACCAGTCCACACAAGACCAAAAAACAATACCAAAGCTAACACGAATTTGAAGCGCATGACTATTTCTCTCCTCCGGATTACAACAACAATGATCATTCGAAAGCCACAAAGTTTGAATTAACCATTAAATATTTTAATTTGATTTATAATATCGGAACATCACAGACAACTATTGTTTGATTAAGTTGAAATGGTATCAATTGTTGTTTGAGTTCTATGGATATTGTTAATAACGCCTCGGTCACAAATATATTTAATGTTTTAATGGAAACAGGCTGTCGATAAACACACATATAAAACCAATAACACTGTTTTTTGGGTTTTTTATATTATTTTGTATTAGAATATTTATATTACTTATGAATAGTTCGTGTCTGAACTTAGCGGTCAGTAATAAATAGTGTTTTAAATAAATTGCTTTCGTTAAGCCCGTCTTCATTAGTCCAGTCGGAGCAGAACAGTAGGGATAGAGATAGAGAGAGATAAATGGGGTTTAACATCCATTCAACGCAAACCGGATCATTTCGGGACTAACATATGGTTTAATTTATTTCAATAATTTCCTTGTGCGTAGGGGGTCTTTAGTAGTGAGAGGAAACTGGAGGACCCGGAGAAAACCCAAGGGGTTAGACATGCGGACCTACTCCTTGTCACGTACAACCGGGGAATCGAAACCATGCCAGTTGACTCAATGAAAGACTTTATGATGCAACGCGTGACTACGTGTCTCCCCCATGGATGAACCCATGGGTTAGTGGAATGGAGTGAGACCGCTGGGGATATTGAGGAAGCTGAATCGGCAGCGTTATGAAGATTTCATTTCACTGACTGCCTATACTACACAAACACATACAGTTTTGATATTGATATTGGTGGGGCTAAACCACCAGCAGACTAGCGAAATACTGGCACTAAACAAATACACAACTTGGATCCATGAGATTGAACCGACTTGTTAATTATAAGAACTTAATGAATCCAAAGCTTTAATGATGTTTCCATGCTACTGAATCGCCAACATTCTGGTGATAGCACGTAATATTGTGGCGAAATACATAATTATTATACATAATTTAATGGTATTATTCATGCGTTCATGGAACCGTCAGAATAATGGAATATTGTATTTAATAGATTATACATAACGAAACACTTGATATGTTAAACTTTAACTGGACAATGATTTGAGTATTGACAATCCGATTAAAGTACACATCTATATTTCGTTTCGTTTTTTATACATGAAGATCTGACAAGTTATAGAGGGAGTTCGCGTCAGGGGTCAAACGATCGGCTTTTGATCCCGTGACGTCAGACCTTGATTAATCAATCAGCGTTGACGTTTTGCGAATAACAGACCATTTCTTTGGCTAATCCCCACTTCAACCAAAGCCAAATTTTGAACAATAAACATGAAACGAAATAGAATCTATGTTTCAATAAGATTGGAGTATTTATAAAATAAAAATCAATTTGATCTTTTATTACAGATTTACGTTGTATTACAATCCTTATTGGTTGCAATAACAAAATAGCTTTACTTTAAGCCGTTGATCGTTGTTGCCAGTTTGCGGACAATATCTAATTCTTCACAGCTTAAAGATACATTATGAGAGATAAGATAAAGAGAATTTGCTGAGAATTTCAGTCAAATTGATCCACTAAATTGAACCTGGTCCAGGCCATCATTACTATAGTCGGTACGATAAAAAAACATAGTCTTGATTATCCATTTTATGATTAAATCATGGATAGATGATGAGTAGCAAATCGGATCCTAATCCAGTCAATACCAAATGACATCGAGAGTTGATTATCGTCTGGATAAGTTAATTAGTGTCTAATTAATAATTTAGATAACGTTTCAGGCCTAAATAACGTATGTTTAATCCGCGTTAAACTCATATTGATTAATAAACATTTGATTTTAAAAGAATATAAAATCAATGGTAAACAATCTCTTGTCTTAGATTAAAAAGAGGCCAATCAAAATGTTTTACCTAATATTTATTGATGGCATTGGTTTGTTTATATAGGATTAAAGAGATGTCCATCTTAGGACGTGAGCGAAAACTCAAGATGGCACGAGCTTGTCCACAGCAAATGCTGAATGTTGACATATTTTGTAATCGATAAACTGAAATTGTAGTAGTTGGTGTGCGTGACTTCAATCTATCACACTTACGAAGATAAGTTGATCACCAAAATAAAAATCAGCGACTTTAGAAATTGTTAAATCAAGATTTCTATCAAAAAATGTAATGTATCAATATTTATAATCCTTTAATCTCGGTGGCATTTTATTTAATTTGTTGAGGTTATACATATTTCAAAGTAGATCAGCTTAATGTCTTCTTGTGGCTATTAGTTTAATTCCAGTTTCTGATCTCATAACGGCAGCTGTTTTCCTTCGAACAACATGGTCCGGGTCAACCTTTAATTCATATCTGAAATAGTAATTATTATTTCAAAAAGAAATAAAGTGATGTGTCATTTTTTAGTCTACTATGTTTCACAGATGTGGCAAGGTGTTAATTTTGTTGGAGTAGATGGGTGCGCTTTAGATAATAAGGTTGGGGTCGCATTAAGTCAAATGGAGAGAGAGAGAGAGAGAGAGAGAGAGAGGGAGAGAGAGAGAGAGAGACACTGCCAAGGGATTTTTTCATTCATGCCAATATGTGCTCAGGACCTCAGTGTTTCGTCCCATCCCAACGTCTACATATTTTCCTTGTCAGGTTCTCGGTCCTGTACCACTGACAAGGAGGAACCAGACCGGACAATCCCGATTCAATTTCTTGGCCAACGCAGGAATCTAACACGGGATATCCAGATTAGCGAGCCAACGCCTAACTCACCAAACCACCGGGGGCACCGTGGCTCCCTGGGATATAAATATTTTGGAATTATATTCCTTTCACAACATGGTTTCCTCCCACTGCTAAAGACCCCTACGCACAAGTAAATTATTGAAATAAAGTTAAAACCATATGTTAGTCCCGAAATAAACTAGTTTGTGTCGGGTGGAGTTAAACCCCATCAGAGATATAGTCCAGGACGATTCACGATGTTTCATCTAACTACGAGTACATGTAATCATACCTTTGAACTATCCGGGATATAAGAATCTTTTCTTCGTTCAAGGCAAAATGTTGTCCAATACAATTTCTGGAATAAACCGAATTTACTTAAGCATAATAGTGTACATGAAATATATTCAAATAAACATATGTGAGCGATATGTTTACCACGACTGTATGTTGGGGATAGCGCGGCTGTTCTAATTCAATTAAATCTCGGCCATCCGATGTTCTAGAGAGTTAAAAATGGGCTTGTCATGTGAATAAGTATCTCAACAATGATAATTAAATAACATTTGAAGCCAGAACAAGACCCAATGCCTAATAATGCACCTTTGAACTGTTCAGGTCCTATTTCGTTTCATTTTTATAGTTCAAAATTTCGTTTGTTATCATTGACGTTTTCTGAAAGGTGTGAGGTATTAGCAAATGAAACAGTCTGTTACGACGAGCTTTAGCTGTGTTTTGCACGGAACTGTGGGTAATCCACGAGTATCGTCAATGCTGATTGGTTAATTAAATGCCTGACGTCATAGTGTCAAAAGCCGCTCGTATGGCCTATGACACGACCAATCGCTACAACATGTAAGATCTTCATGTAGTGTAGGCCATCGAAAGTATAAAAAAACGAAACGAAATATAGATCTGTATTTTAATCAGATTGTTTCACAACAATAAATTATGAGCATTAAGTTTGGTCAATACTCACCTTGGGCCTGCTGAAAATGGAACAAAAGCATAGCTGTCACGACCAGTCATATTCTGTGGCAGGAAACGATCTGGTTGGAATTCCCAAGGATCTGACCAGATTAAAGGATTATGGTGAAGATTAATGAGGTGTATTGAGCAAGCTGTTCCTTCAGGAATCAGATGACCGTCTAATTCTGTATCCTGGGTTAATTGACGCTGGGCAAATGGAACAGGACAGTGTAGCCGCATGCCTTCTTTTATAACTCGACTTAAATAGTCTAACTTATTCAGATCGGCCCTGAAAATTTAAAAAATAGAGGTTGCCATGCCATATTAACGCAACAGCTAAGTCGTCCGTGCATCCCACAGGCGATGTGGCATATTCATTCTTTATCGGTAATGGTAGCAAACACCGCGTATTAATTTCGAAGCCTCTATGGCGTCTGCGGGCAATCGTAGACGCAAGGCAGAGGAATAAGCCGACAAACGGGTTTGATGACGACAACATGCGACTTTTTGTATTTTTTTTTAACCAGAGTCAAGTTCCATGGAACCAGCAATCTTGTTTTGTTGCTATAGACGTTGTTGAATCGGGTCAGACCTACAATCGACATAAAACTCGGCATCGTTATTCTTTTCGATTCCAAGATGGCTGCAATGACGTCACGTTCGGTTCCTGGTTGATATAGTATTGATTGAAAATGTTTCGTATGTAATGGCCATACAGTATTTTAATGGCGATGCAGTATACTTAAAAATACCAGAATCTCACCATTCAAGATTGCAACCTTCTTTACTGTTTAAAATGTCATCTACTTCATCCCGTACATTTTGTTGATATTCCGGATGTTGAGCAAGGGAATATAATATCCACGATATGGCACTGGCGGTTGTATCATGACCTGTTAATGATACAATATGGAAGATTAGATAAGGAGTTGGCAGTTCTCATTATAATGGTTATATAAAAACTAGATGATGTAAAGGGAATTTGCTAAAAATTTCAGCATAATTGATCCACTATAAACCAAGCATTAAGCTTACGAAATTTGAGTCTAGCCTCGATCATCATTACTAAAGTCATTACGATAAAAACATAGTCTCGATTATCCATTTCATGGTTGAATCATGAATAAAAGTTGAGCATCAAATCTTATCATAATGTAATAAATATTGCAGACTAGCGTTGACACCGAGAGTACAATGTGGTCTGGGTAAGTTAATTAATGTCTAATTAATAATTTAGGTAACATTTAAGGCCTAAAGAAAGAACCGCAATAGGCAGATTAAGCTCTTTCATAATGTTCTTTTAATTTCCAGAACTAGTATTAACCAACAGGAATATATATATCAAGGAAATCGCTGAACGTTGCTATCAGAAATCGATAAATTCAATGCGCTTCTTCGTCTCACTGAGATCACACGGTGAATGTACACGTAGTCCGTAGAATTGTGGACGAAGAGGCGGAAATGGACATATAAAAATAGTCTGCAAATATTCGCACTGATAGAGTCGTTTATGTTTTGTGGGTTGCCGAGCTTGAATAGGATGTACCAAGCACCAATTTTGTTGAGCGTTAGATGCTCGGTGGTGAGGGTTGTCAAGCTCGAGGGTTGTCGAGCACTAGATTCTTAGTGGTGAGCGTTGTCAAGCTCGAGGGTTTGTCGATCATTAGATGCTCAGTGGTGAGCGTTGTCAAGAAAAATGATTGTGAGGGTTGTGGAGCATGGGGTGAGTAGTCCATGGCAAAGGTTATAGGGCACACGGTGAGTAGTCCATATTGAGGTGATAGTTTTCGAGCACGAGTCAGTGAGCGCCCCCTCGTTACATACTCAGCCACTTTACAATTAGTTTTAATTAATGATGTTAGTGAGAAAACAAATAAAGATAAATTTGATTAATGATTTTAGTGATAGATATTATATATACACGTAAAATCAACCTTCAAATAGAAACGTGTCCACTTCATTTCTGATCTCTAGCTGTGATAATCCGACACCAGTTTCATCTCGAGCTGTTAGTAAAATATCGAGAAAATCTAAATATCTCTTCTTGGTTGGTCCTTCTCTTTCCTGTTAAAAACCCCCAATTAGATATCAAATACAATGAAATGAAATGGAGCTTAAGATATTATTTGTTTGAAACATCCTAGCGAATGAAGATGGTGATATGCCATTTTGAGACGGGCTTATATTACAATTATTAAATAAACATTCCTGGTGGGTCATAAGATTTGTCATTGAGTCAACGAGCGTGATTTTTATTCGCCTGTTGTACGTGACAAGGAGTAGGGTCGCCTGCTCAACCTTGTTGGTTTTCTCTAATAACAAATTGAATGATGTGTTAGTCCCTAAATGACCTAGTTTGTCTCGAGTGGACGTTACCCTTTCTCTCCTAATCTTACCCCCTTTCCGTATTCAAATTAAATCAACAATATCAACTTACTAAAGTCTGTCGTCGTTTCTCGATGATGTCTTCTGAGACTGAGTGGACATAATCACACTGTTCTGCAAACCTTTTTCCATTCTTTGTATTATAATAAACAAAATCAGGATACAGAAAGGGATTCCTGAAACACAATACAGTCAGACTCGGTTATATCGAACCGCAAATTTCAGGATATATTGTGTGAGATAAGCAAATTTGGATCAATTCATTACTAAAGGATGGACGGGGGGGGCGATTAAGTCGTGCGATATGGGACTCGACTTGAAGCCCAGCGACTGTTTCCATAATATACAGCTTCTTGTTCGACCCTCTGATATGACTTCATCTTCATGGTCAATTCATATAGTTTATCAATGCAGCGTGCAAACATTCAATACATGATCCAAAAAATATTAATGCATACCCCCCCCCCCCGCAAAAAAAAAATTATACATGAACAAATATTATTAATACATGATCGAAAAAATTAATACATGATCTAAAACCTTAATGCAACATAACAACGTGGACGCGTACTACAAAATATATTAGTAAATTAGTACCAGTACCTTCCTCGATTAAACCATAATTCAGATAATTCATTGACAGCCTGTACATACGGATGAGTTTCACTGAAAGAGAAAGTCGAGGCATCCACTTTTTTAAAATTAGCACGAATGAATTCAAGAAAATGAAATGCGAGACCGGGTCTAGTGTCTGTTGACAAAAGACACATCAATTATCGGTAAGGCAAGGGTGAATAGTTGCAACAGTTGTCGAGCACGATACAGGGTGTGCGTTCATTCTATCTCGAACACCTGGTCGCATTTTTTTTATTTCAGGACTTCACAGTTTTGTCATAAAAAGTTTGTTTTCTCAATTTAATCACATTGTAAAAACATATTGTACCATGTATATCATAATTATGTTATTGTCTGCGATATCACCCCAGTGGAAGCGGACGTTAAATAAACCTAAACAAAATAGAGCTTAAGGGTTTCGTTTTTGACTTGATGGCTTTAGCGTTCTAGATTCTTTATATACATACTAGAGCGATTAACCAGGTAAATAACACACTCTTAAATTTGGATTTCCCATATATAAGATACAGCACATTGAACTTTTGACTTGGGGGTTTCACATTGCGCCGATGAAACCCGCCATAACTGCGTCGCAGTTTTAGTTGTTTTTGTAAAACTAAAGCGAAAAATGTTTGAAACCGTAAAGAAACTCACCCTTCTCGTTGAATATTTCCTGTATAAGACATAGCACACTGTAATATAACATCCAACGTACATAGTGATATTAAACTAAATAACTCAAAACTTTCTCCTGTCTCAGCATACTTATCAATATTACTCTGAAAGACAAAAATCGAAATGAAATGAAATGGGTGATTAACGTCCTACTCGTGTGCTCCGATTCAGATAGTGAAAACGGGTGCACACTATGCAGTATACTAGGGAAGGGCGAGAGGGTGTATGACATTGCAATTCTCACACGTATGACCTTTAGAACGAGGACGATTCATGGAATGGCGATTTACAGGCCATAGAGAAACTATTTAATATCCAGGGTTGATTCAACAAAATGTTTTCATAATAACTACCAGATGACGCGTTTTCTACCAGATCTTTTTTCCCCGGGGTTACAACAATAATGGTATAAATAAATAAATAAATAAATAATATTGATATTACACTCACGATCAAAATATCAGCTGCCTCATTGTATATTTTAACATATGGTTTTAGAATATCAAAATGGAATGCTGGAGTTAGAAGTCGTCTGGATCTGGCCCACCTCTTACCACCCGCTAACAGCAAACCTTCACCTAACCAAGGTATAGCAAACTCATAAGCTCCACCTATCCCTCTGGGTTTAGGCTCTGAAATAAGACACAAGATCAATTTTGTCATTGCATTCCTTTCTAAATACATGTACGTCAATATGAAATAAAAGGTGTTAAGCGGTACGTCATCGCAATACTTCACGAGGGTCTAGTAATTTAAAGGAACTAAATCTCTAATTTTCTCAGCCAAGACCATGATTAAGCACGTGACCTCCAAGAAAGGAAGCCAATGTCTTACTCACTGAGCAACCACGGCTACCATGCAATATATAGACCGTCACTTGGTACATTAGACCCATTTACCCGACGTCACGTCGTACATTAGACCTATTTACCTGACGACACGTCGTACATTAGACCTACTTACCTGACGTTTTCAATAAAACTTTAACTGTATCAGGGTGATTAAGCTGTATGACAGGTTTCAGCAGACTTGCCCAAATGCGATAGAATTTTGGATATTTCAGTAACAATGATTCCACATATTTCAATCTGTCTTCCGTGTTACTTGGTAACTGAAAATATAACATTTATCGATGATAACTGAGATTCTGTTTATACATGGTATTATCTATGCCCTATGTGAAATGGAGTTTAACGTCCGACGCTTTTGCACCAACCGGGCTAATGATGACAGGCGTGAGTGTACCACCGAACGACTAGATGTTCCCGCGTGTCAGGCCTTGCAGTAAGCTGGACTCAGAGATCCATCTACTTCGAGAATAGATGTCTGCCCTACATGGCTGCCATAATCATACAAAGATAAGTATACCGGTTCTACTCTGTTTTACATCGGTTATACACACAAAGACTAAATAAACTCTTCCAATTTTATTAAATGGAATCAGGATAAATACTTAACAAAATTTTCGATTTAGGACTTAAAATGTCGGTCAACTAGCTTACTGTCTGTACTCAAGAGGAGATAACTATAGACAGATTGATAGCCTAAGTTTAGTATGGTCTTCAAGTGCGTAAAATGTTGGCTGACTTACTATGTATGACCTGACAAGGATCAGCGTTTAGTTGCTCGGACGACACGAACGGACGACAGTATGGCTAATACACGTCTTGCACGGTTGGTGTAGAACCCTCATTTTATTCACATCGATTAGTTATGCCTGGAACAATTTTGTTTTTTTTTCAACCAGAGTAAATACGATTATATAAAACAAGATCTATAATCAACCATTTATAAAAGTGGTGCGTTTTCATTGCATTTTATTGAATAATTAAAATCAATCAGTGTCATATTTCTTTTACTCTTTTCTTCTCGGAGGATTTGGCGACGGAATGGTTAGCACGCACGCGTGTTGAAACACAAGGGTTGCCATTGAGTCAACTGGCGTGGTGTCGATTTCCCGACGGTACGTGACAAGGAGTAGGGTCGTCTTCAGATCCTCCAGTTTCCTATGTTAGTCCCGAAATGGCATCGAGTGGACCTTACCCCCCCTCTCTCTCTCTCTCTCTCTCTCTTTCTCTCTCTCTCTCTCTCTATCTCTCTCTCTCTCTCTCATTTCTTGATAAAGAAGCCTAGTAGTAGCGACGTCACTTATTATTAAAAAGGATTTGTTTCCATGTAGACCTACTTTATATAAATAATATATGCTTTGTTTATATGTATGCCTATTTTATAAGGATATAAAAACAGAGTGTGTTTAAATGTAGGCCTACTATATATGAAAACATGATTTGTATATAGACCTATGTATTTATATACAGTGTATGTTTTCGCGAAGGAGTACTATATATAAATACGCTACATTATGTGTAGCCTATATATAAGCATGGGTTAATACGTACCTTGTGTAGGTTTCCCCATATCCAATGCAAGTCTGTTTCTCCTGGAAGATCATTGAAGAATTTAAAATATTTTCTAAATCGTCGGACGGCATCTACAAGTTTAAATACTAGATAAATAACAATAACAGAAAATACAGCCTTCCAAATTATACTAAGTTCAACGGAAAACATTTTAAACGGTCTATATTATGTTTTAACCCGACTTCAATATGACGTAAGGTCAAAATATGGAACGCTGCACGAGTTATGAGTACGTGCTAAACATAACTTTATCTTGTTCAAAATCCATTCAGCGATAAAGACGATAATATAACCTAATTTTTAAACAGTGGCATTGACAGGGTGGAGTCGAGAGGGGTAGAGGCACTCGTATGAGAGAGACAGAGAAATGGGGTTTAACTTCCACTCAACACAAACTAGGTCATTTCGGGACTAATATATGGTTTAATTTTATTTCAATAGTTCGCTTGCGCGTAGGGGTCTTTAGCATTGGGAGGAAACTGGAGTGCCCGGAGGAAACCCACGAAGGCGCCCCTATCACCATGCCACATACGCTCACACCAGGGCTCGAAACCACAGCCGCAAGCCAGAGGTAACCGGCCAGCTAGAGGTCGAAGCGCGGCACTCTATCCCACTATGCCATCCCAACCCCCCGGCACCCGTATGCAGATGTGAACTGGCGCAAATACACCCGTTGATTAAGCATTACACAATTTAGGGTAAAGATCTATTTACCAAGTAGAGTTGATAGTGATTTATACACCAATAAATAAACAATTTTTTATTATCATCGGGTTGTTGTGACCTTTGGCTAAGGAATAAAAGAGAGTTGTTCCCCTTATATCGAGTAATTTGGGGGTGCTCGATTGTCAGTCGGGAACGTCCCGGATTGCAATTGGGTGATACATGACGTGGCGGAATTCCGTCCTGTGGTGGTCAATCTGAACAGCTGAGACACGCTACCTACGGAGATGTTGTAGCTCGAAATCACCCTTTTCACTCGACGATTGTCACTATTTTTAAGATAGGGAGAATTCTATGCCGGAACGTCCTATCGATTATACTTATTTACCCAACCGACTTTCTAATGAACGAGCTGATAGTATTACTTCGGATTCACCTGATCCAGCAGTGGAATAAAATTCGCAACAATTGATTCTTACTTTGGAATACTAAGACAATATGCCTTATCCGCTATTAGAGTAAATTTCATGTTAGGAAAGTCTAATTGTCGAGACATTCCTTATTGTCCAACCCTAAACTACATGTAGATTACCTTTTTTAATAACCGCGTGAAATTTTATTGCATAATGTTCAGCATATTCACTTGTATCAAGAATGACCACTGCCAGATATGATACGTTGTGGGACGCTCCTATCAGACCTTCCAAATTGCGAAGACAGATCAGTCCATATAATGACCGCGCAAAACTCGTTGCAAAATGGCCACCCTATCCTCGTATATCCAGTATGACCATCGCTCAGCATATCCTTATGTATCCAGAATAATCATCGCCGGGCATTTTCAGTAATGGGGTATCCCCGCGCGACGTCCCTAATTGCTCCAACCCAAAAGCTAATGTTCATGACTATGGAATAAAATGTGCTGTAATAATTGATTACGCCATTGTGTACACGGGGCCTGTCTCGTTTTTTTGCCCCGTCCGAATACCTAGACACTGTATTTACAAGGCCCTCCACCCTGCACCATTGACAATGGGAAACCGAACCTGGATTGCATCAATAACAATAATGGACTTTCGATAATTGTAATAAAGAAGGAACAGAATAATATATGTTTTTTATTTATTTATACAATAGAATAAGTGCAACAAATCGAATAATCGAATTATCATGTCAAACAAAACAATATTGATTACAAATAATGTACATTTGATAATATAACTTGTGAAACTGACACACATGAAGACATTTCATACATTAACAGGGGGTATCCCCAGGCGGATATACGACATTAAGTGGGGATACCCCCAGAAGGATGTGTTATATTAAAGGGGATATCTTCATGCAGAGGATGTAGGGTTCCTTAGCAATGGGAAGAAACCAGTGATATAAAATAGGGCTGGACAGGGGACCGTAAGCTTGCCACGTACAAGCTTGAAATCGAAACCATTGACTCAATGCCAGAACTCATGACCTAGAGCACACACGTTAGACCACTACACTCAATGACAGACCTCGTGATGTAAAGCACACGCGTTAATACACTGTGCGACCATTTGCGATTGTTAAATAAATGAATTAATTAGTTATCCCCTTAGCAAGTGCCATTTTCATGTTTTTACATGATTAGTAGTGTATGTATTTCTACACAAAAATAAAACAAAACATGCGTCAAACTTAAACAATTACTTAAAGGGTTCAAGCGTGAGCCTTTTAAATAAAACATAACAGCATGGACAATGTCCGGAAGTTTATCGAAGTACATGTGTTCTAAACTGGGCACAATAAATGGCCGTTCCTTGGTGAAGAGATGTTATGAAATGAAATGAAATGGAGACTATAACGTCCTATTTCAAGATTCCTATAAATAAATGTAGACTCATACACACTTTAATTCGCACTGTTTCATTGTATGTATGTATCAATTATGAGATTTATTGAAATATGAAATTACGAATTGAAAGTATTGCAACCCGTATACACAATAAATACCTTAAACAATCTCTCGTGCAAAGGCAACGTACACGGAAATATAATTTTTAAAAAAATATATTTCATCAAAAGTTACCAAGACTAGCTACGTCTCTATATAATTAAATCCTAAGACAGGACCGTTATCATTGCCAAGGATTCCATTGTCCGCCATGGCGCTGAGGGTCGCTCATCGGGTCAAAAGGTGGGTACCGACACGGCACGGACGATTGTTCGTAAAATGCTAGTCTGTCCAGCAATGATCGCACGATGTCTAAGTGATATGGAGATAGATCAATCTCCTCAAATGGATCGTCCGCAAGATTAAACAGCCAAATATTCTTCGCGTCCTTGTGTCTTCTCTTCCGGCGTCCAACATCGATATAATTATGGCGGGGGGTGCGAGGAAGACCGGGCTCCCCCGAACCACCATCAGATATTGAGAATAGCCACACACTGTTCGAACCATATTTTATACCCGGATTAAGATCACGTGCTATATAGGGTGGCGGTATCCACGATCCGTCACCTGAAACGACATAAATAGTAATGCGTTAGACGACCAAAAATAGAGGCGGTTAGGTGGTCGAGTGGACGAATGCTTGAATCGTAAGGAATTTCATTGATTCAAGTGGCGGGGTTCCAATTTTCAGCTTGTCCAACCTCGTGTGTCGACTCTTATATTTATAAATTCTGGCCTTTCAAGGTGCCTTTACGGTCATCTATGAGTGGACCAATGATAACGTTGCTACCGGGGTTTTCAACCATTTTATGAAAGATCATTTATATATCTGCGAAAGTTCAGAGGAATTGGAAATCATGGCAGTTTAGAGGAGCTGGGATATCATGGAAGTTCAGAGGTGTTGGGATATTATGGAAGTTTAGAGGAGTTGTGACATCATGGAAGTTCAGAGGCGTTGGGATATCATGGAAGTTCAGAGGTGTTGGGATATTATGGAAGTTTAGAGGAGTTGGGACATCATGGAAGTTCAGAGGCGTTGGGATATCATGGAAGTTCAGAGGTGTTGGGATATTATGGAAGTTTAGAGGAGTTGGGACATCATGGAAGTTCAGAGGCGTTGGGATATCATGGAAGTTCAGTGGCGTTGGGATAGCATGGAAGTTTAGAGAAAATGGGATACCATGGATGCTTAGAGAAGTTGGGATGTCGTGGAATTTTTAAGTTCAAAGGAGTTTAGACATCATGGAAGTTTAAAGGAGTTGGTATATCCATGGAAGTTCAGAAAAGTTAGGATATCATGAATGTTTAGAGGAGCGGGGATATCATGATCGTTCAGAGGAGTTCGGATAGAATGGACGTTCAGATTTTGGGATATCATGGACTTTTTAATGTCAGAGGAGTTTGGATATCATCGAAGTTTAGAGGATTTGGGATAACATCGAAGTACAGAGTAGTTGGGATACCTTCGAAGTTTAGAGGAGCTTGGATATCATGGAAGTTTGGAGGAGCTTGGATATCATGGAAGTTTTGAGGAGTTGGGATATCGTGAAAGTTTAGAGTTGGGATATCATGGGATTCCACACTAACCTGGATCTCCGGTTATAAGCTTCCAGTCACCGACTCGTATTGCTGCCCTTATTCTATTATCAAAACTGTCTCGATAAAGACGTCTACCTGTTTTACCTGCACGGGGATCAATATTATGGAGAAGTTCCTTTCTTGGGCTCGGGGCATTTTCGCTGTTAAAGGAAAACTCTAAATATAAGATCATGTAACTTCACAACCTAATGTAATCTAATCATAAATACAAACTAAAAAGAATTTGAAGTTCTACGTTTTTGAACCAAGCTAACTAATGTGGACCGTCATATGCCATGCCATGTGGCGTGAGAAATGTTTTGTCGGAACAACGACTTTTTCACTAGTCTCTTATCATCCAAACAAATATTCTACGAATATTAGTCTGGATGGGTCCTCAAAATTTGACAGAAAGTCGGTCATTGTCTGGATTATCCAGTCTTTCAAGTTACCATGTACTGAATCTATCAAAACATCTCGCTTGTCAACAATGGCACTCTCTAAAATTTTGTTTTAAAGGTTTTAATTGGAATGGTAATTTTCTCTCGTCATGAATCAAACGTATGGCTTCTCACAATCTCCTTAATCGCGATGCATGCTGTTGTATCGTCTCTATTTTGTTTCTAATAATAGATGTGCCAAGTGAATTGTGGGATATTTTTATCCTCGCTTTATAGAATCTATCAAAATCGACCCGGCTTCATAATATCTATCACTTACCGAGACTTTAGCCAAAAGGTTCCATTGCCCATGCGTAACCGGGAGTTTGGTTTTTTATGTGGTAGATTATCCAGTAATTTTCGTCAATAATTGAGAACCGACCCAGACCCTCCGTGCGTTGAAGACTAGGGGGTTCTGGGTGACCGAGACTACTTTTTCACTTACTCTCAATTCAAGGTTTTTTGTACGTGCACATCCAGTATATCGGTATACATCGGATGTTCAGCCTAACCAAACACCAGACGCTTTCGTTATCTAAAGAGTAAAGGGACATAACTCCACTCACTTAGCGTTCATTGGGAGACAGACCACCATTAATTTCCCCATTGACTTTAATGTTAATTCTGGACTCTTTGCCCACCTCTAACTTTTCCCCAAATTTTCGTTGGGTGAAATGCTTTTCACTACAGACAGAGGAACAAATGACCATGTCTTTGTATGAAGTTGACCACCCAAATTTTGAGATACACAAACTTGAAGAAGCATACTGAAAACATGTAACTACTTGTCGTACATAACACAGTAGCCAACCTGATAACGCCGTTATCCTTCCGCCTCAAAATCATGAATATTTACCAAAACCTGACATTAATTCAAGCCCTCCCTGTCCATTCTAGATCAAAAAATCAACAAAAATGAGCATGTAAAAGGGGGGAAAAGAGAAAGAGGGAGATTTGCTATAAATAGACGAACTACAATGTATGGGTAACGAGATGGTGAAATTTAATAGCGGTCTGCCTCCATTGAGTTTAGACAGACACATCTTTGAGTTAACTCGTCTGCGACCAGTCACGTTAAACGGACGACTATTACCCCAGTACAAAATGTTGCAAGTGCAGATTACCTTATTGTGGTCCACAGATCATAGCCATCGATAGGTTTGGTGCCGTTTTTTCTGGCTCCTGCTAACTTTATCAACGTAAGAAACCAGTCAGAAACGTGAATTAGTTGATCATTATAACCACTGTACTGAAGTAATGAACTGCATACAAAACCTACTGCTCGCATACCACCATCCCACAATGACCCTTTCCATCCTCTCAAAGGCCAGTTGTTTCCGCCTTCCTCGATGGACCCGCCGTTATCTAATAATATGTAAATTTAAAATACAGGTATTATACCATAGAACTAGAATGCTAACGGGAACGCCCATTCTGTGACGTATAATGGTGATGATTAATTATGTTGTACATCGCATGTGGGAAGTCAATAGCACACAAGTAACTTTCGGTCGTCTGTCAACATGGCATTCCATGATTATACATAGAAAATAATGATGTGAAAAATGTAATGAAATTCGGTATAACGTCGTACCTTTCGGTACCGACTAGGCTATAGATGACAGGAGTACGTCATCCAGTGTGCTATAATGGATAGTTGCCCAGATAGCAGAGATACGACGTATTCTTTTATCGAATTCTAAATGTTAAAGGTTCTTTCAGTACACGCCATTCTGTACAAGGGACCTCAGTTATTGTTCCATTCTGCTTTGATATTTGAACTCTATACATTATGTTGCCATGGAAAGAACATACGTTACTAGCCATGGCAACACCATACGTTAATATGCCATGGGAGCGTTCTACGTTACTTTGCCATACATCATACGTCACTATGTCATGGGAACAATAAACTTTACAAAGCCACGAGAACAGGCGTTACTTTGTCATGGGAACTACACACGTTACCAACCTGTGGGAACACCATACGTTACCATACCATACGTGTCATACGTTACTCTGTAATAGGCGCGGCCGTTACTTTGGAATAGGAGCGGCAGTTACTTCGGAACGTTTGTATGGGGAAGTCCATGTACTACGACAATAGGCATAGTTTTTGAATTAATGGCTCATGTATTTGATTGTTGTTTGGAATCGATGAAATTATATTGTAATTTTATATTATTTACGGTACTCACCAGTTGAGAAAATAAACACAGTGTCATCCCACATATCATAGTCTTTTAAAGCATCGGTAACATTACCAATACCCTCATCCAGGCACGATACCATCCCTTCAACATTATAAACATAACTTATCATAAAATCTACATCTAAATATATAAAATAAAATATATGGTTGCCTAGGGAACAAACTAACAAATAGGTGGTCATGAACTTATAATTTTAAAATAACTTCGTGATAACCAAGTTACACCCCCTCTCTCTCTCTCTCTCTCTTTCTCTCTCTCTCTCTCCCTCTCTTTCACTCCCTGTCTCTCTCTCCCTCTCTTTCTTGATACATTAAACCATAACCCATTCAATTCGCAAAGCGTGGCACAAGTCTCAATTGGAACACCTGTATACGAATGTGAAAACCACCCATTATCTCTGACAATTAAATTGATATAGAAATTGAACAATATGAAATCATACCTGCGTATATTCTACGGTTTTTATCTGTAAAGTTATCATATTGTCGGATGTAACTTCTGGGTACTTGAAGAGGTGAATGAACTGCTTGGTACGACAGATACAGGAACAATGGCTAACAAAACAACCAAAGAATCAGATTACTGGCATACCTAAATGAAATGGGGTTTAACGTCCTGCATTCTGTGTTAACAGGGCTAATAAAGATGGGCATACCTCACACAGTGTGTTATGGGGCTTTAGTGGTTGACCCGGGATAGCATGGGTATAGCCATGAACCGGAAGTAGTATAACTCCGAAAATGGAAGTCGTAGTCCTACACAATGTCCGAGCCACCCCTTTACATCACGTTTCAGCCCCACGACAGCCCTAGTGTAGCCACCAACAAGGACAGACAGACAGTCAAACGACAGTCACGTTGATTGAAATACGTCGTCGAGGAATAACTCTCACTGTGGTCATGTAGCAAAATAACCCTTGACAGTTGGAATTTGAACAAAAAATCCGTGCATTAGCTCCATTTTATTTTTAATTGTATAACTAACTATTGCTTTTATTTCACTTTCACATCATGCAATCTGACTATTGCAGGTCTTTCCCTTAGGACTGAAACGTTATCTAAATTATTAATTAGACATTAATTAACTTATCCAGACCATAATCAACCCGTCTTAGCCTGCGATATTTGGTGAATTTAAATTCGTTTTGTGTTGGATGATTTTATAATGTAAAAATGGATAATCGAGACTTTGTTTATTATCGCACCAACGATAGTAATGTCGACAGAGACTAGTTTAAAATTGAATCGCTAATATCTCACTTCAGATTGAAGCATTTTGACTGAAATTTTCGGCATATTCTGTTTATAATGTTTAATATTTAACTATTATCGCGAGAACTGCCAGCTCTTTATCTGATCTCCCATAATGCCCCATTAAAATGGAAAACACAATGTTATAATATAACACTCACCTTTCTTTGGTCGTGATTTCGGATGACGTCAATGGCTTTCTCTGTGAATAGATGTGTGGAATATTGTCCCGTTTCATTAAATATATTTTTGTCGTTGTCATGGAGATCATAACCACAGTAACCAAAACATCGATAATGATCAAAATAATCCTCAGCCCCTGTCAAATAACCTGAAATTATTTTAAAAAATGGAGTTTAACGTCCCACATGTTTGTACCAGTGTGCAATAAGGGACATTTTGGCCGGGCAGTGGCAATGCATATGCGGTTGGAGGGGAGTTTTGCCCGAACAAACGCGTTTCCGCCTACTCTTCTTAGAGTTCCGGCCGTTAACGTGTACACGGGGCCCCTACGCACTGCTACACTTTATTACCGGCAATGCATATGAGGAAGGGGAGTTTTGCCCGAACATAGCGTTTCCGCCTACTCTTCGTAGAATTCCGACCGCTAGGCGAATGTACACTCTATTGACAGCAGAGACAATCTGGAACATAGATTACAAAATCCTGCAGCGATTTGACGGGTAGGTGCTTACTTCATCTTCCATTTATATTAATATTTGTATTTCAAATTCACGTCTCATTTGTTCTTAGATGTGGCTATAAAGATCCAACTATTAGAAAGTTTTCAATGCACAAAGTTCCATTTTGACACCTTTTAACTGAAAATGTGACAAAAATCTTACAGTTCTCTCCCTTTCTCAGTTAAAAATGTCAACATATATTCCATGGATATAATTTACATTCATCGCTTAAAATAACAAATAATGAGCGTCATTACTCGAGTTACAAATGGCCGGAAACGACAACTTAATTAGAAGGTTAAAGAACACGTCTTTTATATCAGAGCCAAATATGAACACAAATCACCCCATTGACGCTAATGTTAATTCTCGTCTCTTTGTGGGATTGGGCGCTTTCTACCATAGATGGAGCAACACGTGACAGCTCTTTTCCCCAAAACAATTATTATAATATGTTTACAATCGACATCTTGAGATGAGAAAACTGAAAGTATAGCATACTAGTAAAATTTGTGTCTGAAAAGAGGCACTTTCAGCAGTAAAAAAGGCCACTGTTGAAAATTGGGGGGGGGGGGTGGCTCGCGCCCCCTACTGGATTCGCCTCTGCATACGACATAGAAGATCAGGGAAATGAACTGGGTGAGAATCTTAAATCGCATAGATCGAATATAGACATATTGTTACACAGTCAATGTTGGCCAAATTTTCTATCTATATGTTTCTATCTGTTTACAATATGCTCCGCTTGAATTAGACACGAAGCTAGTTGACCGACATTTTAATTCCTACACCACATCGAGAATTCTGTGAAGTATTTTTTTCCGTTTCCATTTTATTATTTGAATGGAATTGAAAAAATTTATAGAATTTTAGTATGGCTGACAGATGTAAAACAGTAGGCTAAGAACCGCACAAAAAATAGCAATATGGAGGCCATTCAGGGCAGAGATTTAATCGCAAAATAAATAATGTTTCTCTATGTACTGAATGGAGGTCGGGTGTTCGAACCCTATATAGGCCGAGAAAGTTCATCCAGATTTCCCGGCGCGGTGTCCCCCTCCCACCTCTAGTCAGTTGTGCAGAACGGAAGGTTTGACAAGGACAGCTGTTTAGTCGTTCGGATGGGACGAAAAACCGAGGCCGCGTGTACACATTGACCTGCACGTAAAAGATCCCTTGACAGTTGGAGTTCAATGTAAGATTAGGTCGTAGCGCCGCTGCCCGAGCAAAATTTCCATCATAGCTCACTGTATGGCGTATGCCCAGTTTATAAGCAGAACAGTAGGACGTTAAACCCCATTTCATTTCATGTGCCGACTGGTGTTAACAAAATAAATCAACAAACCATAGAATGAATCAAATCCTCTATTTGTTGGTAAAAATTTCTCTTTGTAAAATCCCAGGTGCCATTTTCCTATAGCATGCGTGGAATAACCAACTTCCTGGAACTTCTCGGCGATTGTTGGACTGTTTTTGGGTAAGGCATTGGCTTGACTTGGACGAATAACGCCATGTTGTAATCCCGTGTGAATCTAGAAATAACAATTCAGAAAATATTTTTAAAGAAATTAAATGTACATTGTACTTATGGTGACTGAATAATACACATAGTATATACGTGCTGAGAGGTTTGTGGTGGGAGGGGGTGGTTTTGAGAACATGGTGGGCTGGGAGTTCCGTTGGATTGCGTAGGGACGAAAAACCGAGATCAAATTTACATATTTGCTTAAAGACCCAAGTAAAAGATTCCTTGACAATTGGAATTCGATATAAGAGTAGGCCGTAGCACCGGTGTCAAGGCAAAATTTATTTCCCTCATGCGTTGTCACGGCGTTTCCGTCGGTTACACGGATGCGGTCCCATAACATATGCATTAGACCAACCATTTGCGCGCGAAAATGTAGCAAACACGTGCACATGGAGTACGAACTATACGCTCGAATTAAAAAAAAACATGACCTCTGACTGGGAATTTAAAGCACTAGAAATAAAGAGTTGAATAAATAATATTATGTATATATAGTGGTAACATCTGGTTACGATAACACACGTTAATTTACCAGTAACAATAGACAGGTGCCCGTTACTATAACACACATTGGTTTAACGGTAAATATATACCAGTAATAATAGACACAGGTGCCCGTTACTATACCACAGCCCTAGTTTAATAGTAAACATCCACCACACCCCGTCTCCACCACACACACATATCTCTTTGCTTATGAAATAAAATCAATGGGTTTTAAGGTCCTGGGGCCTATTTCACGAAATTTTAACTAAGATAAGATCCCAATTTTAGTAATTTGATTGGATAATATTAGATTGATTTTAGTGCTTTGCCAATCAAAATTGAAGTATCTACAAAAATCGGATTTTATCTTAAGTTAAAATTTCGTGAAACAGGGCCCTGGTGTTCCTACCGACTGGGCATTTTCCCCTTGGCAGCAGCGCTAGGGCATACTCTTATTTTAAAGTCAACTATCAAGGGTATTTTTTTTTACGTGTACGATAATGTGTACACGGGACATCAGCTTTTCGTCCCATCACAGTGACTATACTATAAGTTGTCCGTTGCCCAGCCGTCCTTTCCACATCACTGACAATGGGGAACAATGCCGGGAAATCCCAACCCCCGGGTCCATTGTAATTACAGGGGAGCTACCGAGATTCCTCTCTTTTTATGAATCCGTGTATATTAATTATTATTACTTTATCTGTCTGGGGGGGGGGGGGGGCTAGTGGTCTAGAGTGTCGCGCTTCGACCTCTAGCTGGCCGGTCACCTCTGGCTTGCGGCTGTGGTTTCGAGCCCCGGTGTGAGCGTATGTGGCATGCAGATAGGGGCGCCTTCTCAACCTCGTGGGTTTCCTCCGGGCAATCCGGTTTCCTCCCACTGCTAAAGACCCCTACGTGCAAGCGAATTATTGAAATAAAATGAAACCATATGTTAGTCTCAAAATGACCCAGTTAAACCCCATTTCTCTCTCTCTCTCTCTTTGTCTATAGGGTGGTCACGTGGCTAAATAGGTAAGACGCTAGTCTGTAGGTAGGTGTCAGATCCCTGCAGTGGTGCTAGGTGGAAGGTCTGACAAGGACACCTGTCTAGTTGTTCGGATGGTGCGAAAAAATGAGGTCCCGTGTACAATTGACGTGTACTTAAACGATCCCTCGGCAGTTGGAATTCGATCTAAGAGTAAACCGTAGTGCCACTGATTGTCCCCACACACCCGTCTTCATTACCCCAGTTCGGAGAAGAACACTTGGACGTTAAACCCCATTTCATTTTACTTCAATTATCTGCCTATATTAATTATTATTACTTTATCTGCCTATATATTTATGGTGTTTAATCGTGGGGTAGGTTTAATGGCCGAGAGCGAGACATTAAGTAATATAACGCAATGTCTTTAGCTCGAGATCATTAAACAACTTAAAATACAGACACTATCCCGCACGTGTTTGTTTTTTTTAACCGAATACATAATGTCGAATGTTTCATCTAGGATAGATAATAAACGATTGGCAAAGTTGTCTGTACATTATTAGAAATAATGGTACGCCAACATCAAAGGATGACGTCACATTTATATTTTAAAAATAGATAAACCTTACTTGATAGCGCCCACTCATAAACTGACTACGGGTCGGAGTACAAACCGGTTGAACATAGTAATTCTCCAATCGAACACCACTAGAAGACAATCTGTCGATATTCGGCGTCTTAATCTCCGATCCGTGATATCCGACATCGTGATAGCCTAAATCGTCAGCAAAAACAAACACAATGTTTGGTTGACGCCTTTCTCCGTTGATGAAATGAAACAAAAAAGTCAGCATAAATAGAAACTGTACTTGTTTATAATAACACATGGTTTGAGGTGTGGATAGGTCACCTGACACGGTTCATGATCGCGTCTGTATTTTCAGGAAAAGCCTTTTCACGGAAACTTTGATCACGTGACAGGATTCCGTTTTTTCTAAAGCGATAATTCTAACAATTCCGCATATGATTGTCAAAGAGAAGTTATACAATACGAAAGAGATTGTGAAAGAGAACTACTACTAACAACTGTGAATTAAAAAAAAAAAAACTATCTTCATAGTTGCCCTGTAATACACAGTGGCAGTATTCCACAGATCGGTGTCTGTGCAATTTCCTTAAACGTCTATGATAGCATACAGACTAGAGAATAAAAGTTGTATTTCTTTCTTTGCTTTTCCTTAAACGTGTATGATAGCAAAAACAGTCATGGTATTCCATAGACTTCTATCTTGTTTTTCTTTTCTGTGTATTTTCCTTAAACGTTTATAATATCATTGAAACTACATATCAAATTGGAACAACTCTCAGTAATAAGCAGTGTCTTGTGTCTCATTATCTTCCATAGACCTGTGCCTGTGACCTGTGTCTCAGTTATAAACAGTAATGTTATTCTATAGACTTGAGTTCTTTGTCTTAGTGTATTCCATAAACCTGTGTCTTAGCATATTCCATAGAATTGTGTCCTCTGTGTCTCAGTGTATTCCACAGAATTGTGACGTGTGTTTCCAGAGCATTTACTAGATGTCATGGATTAAACAGCGTTAAATACAGCTTTCTATCCTTTAGTTATAATATCAGCCACAATAAACGTGCTAGAAGTGAACCAATCTCCAATATCTTAAACAAAGTGATTAAGTATATTTCTATTTCTAGATAATACCCAATCACTAGTTCCTATTTGAATATCAACCTTGAACTTAAATACCAGCATCCGTGTTTCTAACACATCGTGACTATCTTAAGAAAATGTCCAAATTTGCGGTCAAGACAGAATGACGTCACAATGTTATCTAGTTCTGTACAGTTCAAACTAGATATAGCTGACATTGGATGAAAATGGTTCACAGCATACATTTATCAACTGGGTTAGTGACCTTTGACATCGATCCTATCACCGTGCATTTATCATTCATAATATTTAGATTCTTAAAGATAGCGTCATGTCACAGCGAGTGCAGTTGGTTTGGTATGGTAACAATAGTCTCGAATCCTTTTGGTTTCAACATTATGAAAGAGATTTCAACCATGGAGCTGATAACAATAGTTCTTATTGAAAGAGCAATGGCTGAAATATCGAAGGCGATTTGTTTCGAAAACTAAACCTCGTGGCTGATAAAAGGAGAACGCTAGATCGGAGACGGTCCTACGCAAATTGTGACGTCATATGTGAATTGTGGGTTAGGGTAAGGGTTAGGCTTGATCATGGGTTAGGGTTAGGGCTAGCCCTGTTTATATCTCGGGACTTTGACCAAATCTACAGGTCCTAGCCCTTACCCTAACCCTAACCCACAATCTATATATGACGTCATATGTGCTAAAATGCGTAGGACCGTCGCCGATCTAGCGTTCTCCCTGATAAAAGTGAACAGATAAACCACATTTCATTTCCTTCCGTATTATGGCGATCCGATTAAAATATAGATTCATATTTTGTTTCTTTTTTATACTTTCGATGGCCTACACTACATGAAGATCTGACAAGTTATAACGAGGGTTGACGTCAGGGTCAAAAGAGCGACTTTTGACAATGACGTCAGACATTGATTAATCAATCAGCGTTGATGTTTCTGGTGGTTTACCCACAGTTCCGTGCATCAAAAGGAGGTAATAGACCGTTTCATTGGTTTATCTCTCACATGATACAGAACACGTCAATGATAACAACTTACCCAGATCCTAGTGTAGTAACGACAAGTAAAATGAAATTTTGAACTATAAAAACGAAACGAAATGGGATCTGTGTTTCAGGTTGGTATCACTGAAGGGTCTGTCTGTCTGTTCAGGGGTGTAGCGCGGACGCGGACCGAGGAGTAACTCATGTTTGATGGCAATGGCCTGCCACTTTCGGTTTCAGAGTTATGCTACTTCCGGTTCGCGACTATACCTGTACTACGCCGGGTCAGCCGCTAGTTATCCAATAATCTTCTTTGATCGGCATCTAGCAATTGACACGCGTAATTAAAGTAGCTAAACATTACAAACACGATTTATTGGTCAATTTAAATCAATATTGATGTTGTAATCTTACCATGAAAAAATGGGCTCCTAATATGTAATATTTGAGACAACATAAACATTATAATATCAGAACACAACGTATGGACGCAATGATTTAAGCACCATTTGGAATGAACCAAGAAAACCATATCATCGAACACAATGCTCAAGAAATATAAAATGACTGACAAACACTCGTTAAAAATAAACTCTAAGAATGGACCCGACTGCCGTTCAGTTTGGAAATGAAATGGGGTTTAACGTCCTACACTTTTGCACCTAACCTGGGCTAATGGAAGACGGGCATACGACATACAGTATGCTATGATGGAAATTTTGCCCGGGCAGCGGCGCTACGGCCTACTCTTATATCGAATTCCAACTGCCAAGGGATCTTTTACGTGCACTCCAATGTGTACACGGGACCTCGGTTTTTCGTCCCATCCGAACGACTAGGCAGCTGTCCTTGTCAGGTCCTCCTTCTGCATCACTGACAAGGGGGAATCACGCCGGCGTTCAATTTGGACGCTCGCGTATAATTGATTAAAATTACAATAACAAAATAATTTAAATTGAAATTAAATCACTTTATATGCGCTGTTAATACTTTAGTATGTCCTCTTTAGCTCATTTCCGTTTATTTCAAGATTCTAAAGAATGGGGTTGTGCATTCTTTAATTCTTTTATTTGTATTCCATATTATTTACTGTAGTGCATGTGGGAAATAATAAACTGGTTTAATCGTTATACCAGGTACTCGTTAACCTTAAATATAATCACGACTAACAATTTGCTGTCAGACATTATTATTATTTTATTATTGTTGTACATTTTTATAGCACTAAGTGCATACAGTGCATACTGTAACACACTGTATATTTCTATTGCGTTAAGTACACAAGGAGTATACCGTACCACATGCACTGTTCATAGATTGTTTTTTTGTACTTTCAGACTCATGTGTCCATCACATACAACACTTAACACTGAACAGCAGTGGATATCCACTAGGTCGCTACTACCACTAAGGGGTCCGACTGAATCTGTCACGAATTTTACCCCACTTATACGTTATAGTAAATGACCAGAAAATCCCTCATCTTGAATATTTGAATTTCCCCAAGGGTGCCAGGGTGGTATAATCCAGATTCTGAATCTACACACATTATATATATATATAATTCACACAAAAACTACATTTCAATAGTTATATTACACAATTTTGTAGAGAATTTTATGAGTTTACCTCCAAAATGAGTCTCCGTTTTAAATTTGGCACTTTAGCGCAATTGGCCATCAGGAGGAATGCCCAAGCTCATTGGATTCAGCGGGTCGAATCCTTCTGTCACATATTTTACCCAACTAAATAAGCAGAAATTGCTTCCTGGCGACCATCGTGAATATTTAAATTTCCCCAATGGTGCAAGGGTGGCATCATCCGGTTTATGAAGATAACATATTGAAGATATGTAATCCACCAAAAAAACATTATGTGGGCTATATTTCCATACTAAGGAAATGGGGTTTGGCTGCCGGTCTATCTTTGATGTGAAATGATCAAGGTCACCATTTCCGTGGTTTTCGAGGTATGATAACAGTAGATGTCACATTCAGTAGCATGAAGATTTAACAGAATCGTTAGGTAACAGATCCTGGAGAATAAGACGGTAATGATCTCGATTGTCCACTCGCTTGCGCGTAGGGTATTTAGCAGTGGGGGGAAATCGGGGAAGCCGGAGAAAACCAATTCGGTTGGACAGCTAGTTGACCCTACTCCTTATCACTCACAACCGGGGTTAGGGTTAGGGTTAGGCAGGTGACGCAGTGACAAACCATTCGGTCATACAACCCCCACTCATATTCCTGAAGCAATGGTCCGAGAAATCCCTCTCTGCCCATTGCTGGATTCTGATACCTGAGCTTTTGAGGGAGTGTGTGTATTCTCCCCGTTTAAATCAACCCCATGTACAGGAACATGACAGCCGCCCTTCGTTTACTATGGGGGGGGGGGGTCTTCCCTAAAACTTTGGACAGTGATTTAAGGTATTAAAAACGGTGAATGATTGTTCGTCTTCATACAGTATTGTTTACATTGTTGATAGCCTCGTTTGTCACACAATTAGTTTTCCTACAATATTCTGCTATGCACTGGTTAATTGGGCATAATAAAATCGTGAGTCATGACGTAACGTTATGTAAACATGTTTGGTGCAATTTGGAACTTTGTTAGCGATTGGTTGTTAATAGGACTGTTGAGCAATAAGAATTTTCTCTATTTACAGCAGTGAGTACTGGGATTAGCTCTAATCAAACGAAATACTGCGAGGAGTATGACCCCCCGCTATGCTTTGGTGGAATTGATCTGAAATCTGTGAGTCTGCAGAACAGATCTATGGACGACCAGTTCCCTTTTTGGTGATATTCAAGTCCATGACGTTTACACGAGTGTGTTGGTATAACAACATGTTGTCCAAGTGCTTGGATATTAGGATGTTAAGCAAATCTCTAAAACACATTGCGGGAGGATCGCAAAACATGACAAAAGGGCGACAGATTCCCTAGGATACAACCAAATTCACTTATTTATGCCGAGCATATATTTATACTAAAACAAAACGGTGCTTTCAGGACAGTCACAGGGTGAACAATATAGAATTCTCTTTGCGTATTTTTGTTCAGGTTTTGTGTTATAAGGCTGCGAGGATGTTTTTGTTGGTTGACTTTTTTTTATTATAATGTGCTTTCGGGGGATAATTTGATTTTTGTTGTTGGATTTTAAACACAAATGCGTGTTTAAATTATTGTTCGTGTAATATATATAGGTTTTATTACGCAGTCGCATGTTTTTAACGTTTGACTGTAACCGAACACGTACATTATCACATTGTTCACCTATTAAAAGTAATTTTAACCCCTGTGAAATACCAATCTTTGACAGAATTCAAAATGTCAAAGGATGAACCAAGGGAAATGATTATAATTATTTGTGATTCTCTACTGTGGATATATTTAAAGGGTGATTTTAGATTTGAACATTTAAATGAGTGAAGTTAGTAGGTGTGTATCTATAAGTATGAATATTCCAGTATATCTGTTAGCTGTTTTATTATGGATTACACAAATCCAAGGTAAGCTTGAGTGTACTATAGACAGACATAGTATCCAGGTGCACACCAGGCCCGTAACTAGGATGGCGCGGGGGTGGGGGAGGGGCAAAGCCTCCGCTACAAAAAGTTCCGTCCCACCCTTTGTGAACAAATTGTCGACCATACATTGTCTACCAATTTTACAGCACCCCCGAGAACACTTCCCAGACCCCTTCGTTGCTCTGAGCTTTAGGGCCCTGGGGGCCACTGAAACTAATTTGTCGTGCAGCGTCGTAGCGTGTAACTTTGTTTTTAGTGTAGACTAGGCAGGTTATTATTGGCCCACACCTCAGGAATCCGTGTAGGCCTATATATGCATACACCATACCGAACTAGACAATATAACAGGACAGGAATGCAATGCCTGTTGAAGCCTCGAATTTACCTGCTTTCGCTTCGGCTCGTTTTTTTCAACAATTCGTAATGTCAGGCAATCTAACCTCTGTCAATTCACTCAGATATGTTTTTTTTCTTCAATCTAGTATTTTTGATTTGCATAAATACTCCCCAAAATTTCATTTCGTGTTTAAAGCAGCCATATTGTTAATGATTTATAAGACCCAAAAGCTTTAATTGCGTAGAGGCGGCATGACGTCATTTTGGTGAAGCCGTCGACGCCATATTGGTTAAACCCAAAACAGCGCTTTTCTGATTCCATTGACGATATGCCGTACTGCCCACGTTCAGTTAAAACATACTATTTGATCGACAGAATTATTTTACTACAAACCTCTACATATCTCAAATACGGCTTTTGGGAACTCTAATTTTTAAATAAGATGGCTACCGTACCCAAATAACGTGTATTAAGGGTAAGTTAATTTTCTATTAATTTGACTAATATATGATTAATGACGACCAAGTATCCTGGTTTAACGTAAGAAAAACATGTCATTTTTTTTTATTTTTTGTTTTTCAGCTGACGTGTTTTTTCATCATGGGGATACTGAAGTACGCTATGTGACCAAGGTCAAGGTTAGTTATTATTTATCACGGGAAGTTTACCTAAAGCAGGCGCGGATCCAGGATTTTTTGCAGGGGGTGGGGGGTCTAGGTATGATAATTGCTTAACCAAAGGCGCTCAACCAATAAACGAGGGGTTTGGTAAATTAAATTCAATTCGGTGCATTCTGACGTATTTCCGGAAGGTAAATTCCAAAATTACAGGTCTAAAAATCGCCAATAAAATCGCATAAAAACTTTTCAAGCCAGACCCCCCCCCCCCCTGGATCCGCGCCTGTATAGCCTATCTAAACTAATATTAGTGGCTATCGTTTGTTTGTCTGTTCAGGCTACGCTACGGCTTCCCGAGCCTGAAGTTTGGTGTGTTGGGGCTGTTCGTACCGGGGTGTAACATAGGCCTGCTGGCGACTCACTCTATTTCACAGATGATTTCGAAAGTCTTCCACCTTCAAACGTCTTTATTTATTTTTCTAATACACCAACAAAAATGTTTTAGAATTTCATTTGTCGGAGGAAACAAGTTAATGTATTTGGCCCATTAAGTCGCGTCGATGTCCTTCTCAACAGTGACTGTAGCGGCCTAGCGAATATTCACTGCTGTTCAGTGTGGCGATGACCTAATCATCATTTCTATTTTGTCGTAAGCACAGGGCATATTCAAATCGACCCATTCTAAGTTTTAGCCATTGGAAAGTTATATCGATTTTGCACATCATGAAAATAATAATAATTTCTAAAAACATTTCTGTTTAAATCAGAGCTTCTTTTACAAATAATAGTGACCAGAAATAACAAAACAAAGAACGGGTGTTCAATGAATAAGTAACCTAGCATGACGTCATCGTGGCCATCTGTGAATGGTAGCGTCATATCAAAAATCGAAGTTGCTTATCCATGCGCAATTTAGTCTCGGTCACCCAGAACGCACGGTGGGTCTGGGTCGGTTCTCAATTTTTGACGAAAATTACTGGATAATCTACCACATAAAAAACCAAACATTTGGTTACGCATGGGCAATGGAACCTTTTGGCTTAAGTCTCCGTAAGTGCTAGATCTTATGAAACCGGGCCGATTTTACTAGATTCTATAAAGCGTGGTTGAAATATATCCCACAATTCACTTGGCACAGCTATTATTAGAAACAAAATAGAGACGATGAAGAATGAAGAAGATTGTGAGAAGCCATACGTCTGATTCATGACGAGAGAAAATTACCATTTCAATTGAAACCTTTACAAACAAAATTTTAAAGGGTGTCATTGTTGACAAGCGAGCTGTTTTGATAGATTCAGTACGTGGTAACTTAAAAGACTGGATAATCCAGACAATGACCTATTTTCCGTCAAATTTTGAGGACCCATCCAGACTAATATTCGTAGAATATTTGTATGGATGATAAGAGACTATGGGCAATTTGCCCAAAAAAGGGGGCGTGGAAAGTGGCGTGTCAATCGTCGTGACGAAGAGTCTTATATACTTGTTTACCAAGAGTGTCTCTCACAAGAAGGTGAACAACATCAAGATCAAGAAGATGAATGGGGCCAAGTTCCTGATCAAAACACAAAAAAACGAAGGCACAAACGCATGCTCATCGCGGTGTTTCGTTTGATTAGAGCTAATCCTACTTAACACTGCTTATCTCGGGCCATTGCTTCAGGAATATGAGCAAACGGAACTAATGGGTAACTAAAACGATAAATCTATGGGACAAATTGACATTATAGAAACACTCATCCGTGATAATTTGCATGGAAACATTTATGACTTCAAAAGAAAATGTAATATTTATTATAGAATGGCCAAGTGGATAAAAGGGAGGATTGTAGTTGTTATTGCAAACGGAAGTGGAAGAAGGATACATGGGATTGCTGTACATGCTCCTGGACAGATAATATATGTTTCCCTGGTGACGTCAGTGTCACCCTGGAATCAGGCAAGGTCATTGCCATGGATAAGTTGAAACAAGGACATAGAGTTTTGGCTGGTAAATCTTTTATTTGAATGTTTTTTGTATTTTTCAAACCGACAAATGCCACAGAACTGTGCGAATATGTCTTTTTAACTAATGGGTTGATATTTGACAGATAAATCTTTTATTGTTTTTATACGCCCACATTTTTATGTGGACGTATATTGTCGTCGCCCCTGTCTGTCCGTCCGTCCGTCCGTCCACAATTGTTTGTGAACAGTCTACAGGTCACAATTTTTATCCGATTTCAATGAAACTTAAAATATAGGTTTATCACCCTAAGATCTCGGTTCCTTTCGATATTGGCATGTATCGGACTGTAACTTCATGGGTTATGACCCCTGATTGTACGAAAAATCACGTTTTTAGCTTGTGAACAGTGTAGAGGTCACAATTTTGATCCGATTTCGATGAAACTTGAAATGCATGTTTATAACTGAAAGATCTTGGTTCCTTTCGATATTTGCGCATATTGGATCGTAACTTCCAGAATTATGGCCCCTGATTGTCCGAAAAATCACCCTTTTTAGCTTGTGTTCCCTGTGGAGGTCAAAATTGTAATCCGATTTAAAAAAAACGTTTGAATATATCACCGTTCGATGGTTATGAAGGTTGAATTCGAATTTCGTGAAAATCGGACCAAAATTGACAGACAAAATGGCCGCCGTTTGTACGCGAATAGTGTGAAAATATGTTATATCAAGGTTGTGGACCCTATAGAGGTCACAATTTTGAACCGATTTTGATGAAACTTGACATGTATGTTTATAACCAAAAGATGTTGGTTCCTGTCGATATTTGCGCCCATCGGATCGTAACTTCCTGAATTATGGCCCCTGATTGTCCGAAAAATTGCCCTTTTTAGCTTGTGGTCCCTCTGGAGGTCAAAATTGTTATCGGATTTAAAAAAACGTTTGATTATATCCCCGTTCCATGGTTATGAAGGCTGAGTTCGAATTTCGTGAAAATCGGACCAAAATTGACTGACAAAATGGCCGCCGTTTGTACGCGAATGGTGTGAAAATATGTTATATCAAGGTTGTGGACCTTATAGAGGTCACAATTTTGAACCGATTTTCATGAAACTTGAAATGCATGTTTATAACCGAAAAATCTTGGTTCCTTTCGATATTTGCGCATATCGGATCGTAACTTCCTGAATTATGGCCCCTGATTGTCCGAAAAATCACACTTTTTAGCTTGTGTTCCCTGTGGAGGTCAAAATTGTTATCCGATTCAAAGAAACGTTTGATTATATCACCGTTACATAGTTATGGGGGTTGAGTTTGAATTTCGTGAAAATCGGACCAAAATTGACAGAAAAAATGGCCGCCGTTTGTACACGAATAGTGTGAAAAAATGTTATATCAAGGTTGTGGACCCTATAGAGGTCACAATTTTGAACCAATTTTCATGAAACTTGACATGTATGTTTATAACCCAAAGGTCTTGGTTCCTTTCAATATTTGCGCCCATCGGATCGTAACTTCCTGAATTATGGCCCCTGATTGTTCAAAAAATCACCCTTTTTAGCTTGTGGTCCCTCTGGAGGTCAAAATTGTTATCCGATTTAAAAAAAACGTTTGATTATACCACCGTTACATGGTAATGGAGGTTGAGATCAAATTTCGTGAAAATCGGACCAAAATTGACAGACAAAATGGCCGCCGTTTGTACGCGAATAGTGTGAAAAAATGTTATATCAAGCTATAGAGGTCACAATTTTGAACCGATTTTGATGAAACTTGACATGTATGTTTATAACCCAAAGATATTGGGTACTTTCTATATTTGCGCCCATCTAATCGTAACTTCCTGAATTATGTCCCGTGATTGACCGAAAAATTGCCTTTTTTAGCTTGTGGCCCCTCTGTAGGTCAAAATTATTATCCGATTTAAAAAAACGTTTGATTATATCACCGTTACATTGTTATAAAAGATGATGTGGAATTTCGTGAAAATTGAACCAAAATTGACGGACAAAATGGCCGCTGTTTGTACGCGAATAGTGTGAAAATATGTTATATCAAGGTTGTGGACCCTATAGAGGTCACAATTTTGAACTGATTTTGATGAAACTTGAAATACATGTTTATAACATAAAGATCTTGGTTCCTTTCGATATTTGCGCATATTGGATCGTAACTTCCTGAATTATGGCCCCTGATTGTACTAAAAATCGCCTTTATCACCTTGTGGTCCCTCTGGAGGTAACAATTATTACCTGATTTAAAAAAACGTTTGATTATATCACCGTTACAGGGTAATCTAGGTTGAGTTTGAATTTCATGAAAATCGGACCAAAATTGACAAACAAAATGACCGCCGTTTGTACGCGAATGGTGTAGAAATATGGTATATCAAGGTTGTGAACCCTATAGGGGTCACAATTTTAATACGTTTTTGATGAAACTTGAAATACATTTTTATAACCTAAAGATCTTGGTTCCTTGCGATATTTGCGCATATCGGATTGTAATTTCCTGAATTATGGCCTCTGATTATACGGAAAGTTGCCTTTATGGAGTTCAAAATCATTTGATTATATCACCATTACACTGTAATGAATTTTCAGTTTGAATTTTGTGAACATCGGACCAAAATTGATGAACAAAATGGCTGCCATTTTTACACGAATAGTGTAAAAATATGGTACATGTATATCAAGGTTGTGTACCCTGTAGAGGTCACAATTTTAATTCGATTTTGGTCAAACTGAAAGATCTTGGTTCCTGTCGATATTTTGACATATCTGATCGTAACTTCCTGAATTATGGCCCCTGATTGTACGACAAGTCGCCATAATATTAAATGTTTCGTATCCAGTGGAGGTGACAGCTTATTCCATAATATTAAATGATTCGTATACTTTACATTAGCATGGAGCAGAACTTTATAAAAACCAAACAAATTCTAATGATTTTCCGATAATTACTTAATATGCGACAACTCTTGTTGACTGCCCGGACGATTTAGCTGCTATGTGGGCGTATGTTTCGTTGCCTGGCAACCTATTTTTGTGCTTTTATTTGTAAATCAAAGGTATATAGCGCCGCGCTTCTTTAACTAGTGGGTTGTTTAGATCTATCGGTTGTTTGGATCTATCGGTTGTTTGGATCTATCCGTAGCATGACAACTCGTGACCAAAGTGATTATTGTAGTCAAGAACGAAACCTGGAGATGCATCTGTTGCCAGGATTATCACCGGTGCTCATTGGTTTTGGAACATCTAGCTACCAAGAATGAGCCTATAACTGGTTTAACCATCATTTACTTTACTACTCCATTCTTCGTACTTGTGACTTGCTCGTACGAGTTTGCTAGGGGCTGGGAGGGGGAGGGAGATACTCCTGATGTGATTCTCCAGTCTAGTGTTAAACCAAAAGAACAAACCGAAGGTTATTTTTTTATTTTAAAAAAAATGCCAGAAGTTTGTCCGGTCGAGCCCCGGTCTGAAAGTAGTATAATTTAGACACCGGAAGTGGTAGTGCCCCTCCCCCGCATGTAATACCACAGATAGGCATACAAATAACAGTCGCAAACACAGGCCTATATTTCAAAATGTTTATATATTCTAGTAACTGCTGAAGCTAAACTGGTATTTAGTGAAGTGAAGACATTTCTCAAACGTTATCCAGACAATATGGCCGTCTACTTAGATTTGATAACAGAAGATGGGCAGACGATGTCGTTATCGGAAAGTCACGTGATATTTAGTTCTACTACCAATAATACCCAAGGAATGATTCCAAAGTAAGTTCATGGGAGCTAGATGTAAAACTCCTTGATGGAGCTCAAAATGGGACATGCTCAATAAGATTTATAATTTGTTTAGAAAGATTAAAGAACTCAATCTGCCCGTTGCAGGTCTTTCTTTGGGCCTTAGATGTTATATAAATTATTAATTAGACATTAATTAACTTGCCACGACCATAATCGACTCGCGATACCATCGGATGCACTAGATTGTCAACAAATTTGATACTTTGCTATTTTCTCCAAACAGTCCTAACGTCGCTCAGAAGGAAGTAATTTGACTGAAATTTTCAGGATATTCCCTTTTAAAAGACCTATTAACAAGGTCAGTGGGTCAGTAGAAAATTCCGCTAACTTTCTACTGGCCCACTGACCTTGTTAATAGGTCATAACCTGAACTATTATTATAAATAGGCGACACGTGTTTGATAAGTTATTTTGAATGATATCATTGATAATCAGATGACACATCGTAGACTTCTTTATCACGATAGTAAATTATATCTTAAGATTGTTTAGCTCATATTCTTCTTTCAGACATTAAAATGGACGAGAATGGGTATGAAATCTCATTTTAATGTAAAATGAAAATGTATATTAATGTATTCAATTGGTTCGTCTGTGAATCCGACCAGGCGTCAAAATTCGCCTAGTGTGTCCATTATTATTCGGCCGAACTTCCGAATGATTCACCCGAATCAAACAGGTTTGATATATTCGGCCGAATTATATTCGCCTGGTGTGTCCGCTTCGCCGAAGCATTCGGCCGAATGTAGAATTCATTAGCCAATCGTCACTCATATCGAGAAGTCACGTGATTGTTTGAAGACATTGACGCCGCCATGTTTTAATCATGTGACGTGAAAGGTGACGCAGTCGACTGGTGAATCGGGCGAAGCATTTGGCTGGTGTGTCCACCTATTCAGCCGAATAAAATTCGGCGCCAATTGATTCGGCCGAATGATTCGGCTAATGTGTCCACTGCCTCGCGTGTGATTCATTGACCTCTACTATACCATCCGCATCATACATGCGTAGATATATACATGTACATTAAAGCATTTTATTTGACCAAAATTGTGAGATGGTTTCAGATTGTAAACTTTTCTTTAATATTTTGATGACTAAGGCTTCAATACAGTGAGAATCGCTGCAGTAACTATAATGTGATAGCTGATACATGCGCATGGTCGAACAGTGATGGTCGTCTGAATTTAGTTTTATAAATTAAATAAAATGGAGTTTATCGCCCTACTTTTTAGCAGTGCTACAGCTGTGGGCAGTTTACTAGCTAATTGATGATATTTTAATAGTTTTACTATTGTGCGATTACCCTGTGTTTTTATAAGCTCATCCGAATTTTATTTTTGTTTATCTATTGTTAATGACTTTATTTTGTTTTATTTTCAAGTTTTGCTGGAAGAGTAAATATTGGAGATTATTTATTCACCACAGATAACTGTCAACTTGGAATCTGTCCAGTTAAAGTTAAAACAATTACACACAACGTTAGAAAAGGTAAATTATTAATGTTGCGTTTTAAATAGAACTCAGTCTAGAACAAACCCGGTTGATTCCGGTGACAAACGAAATGTCCACATGTACAGGACCCGAGCGCCGTTCTCGACCTCATCTAGAACAACCCTGCACCTTGTGGTTGCCAACGAGCTTTGTCAAGTTTCGGTCACGAACGCTTGGTTCCGGTGATAGGCGAACTGTCCAGAAGACGAGAAATAATGCTAAAGAAAGCAAATATCGCTGTGGTGTTCACATCACAGGGTAAATGGCCCACGTAAAATGTTTTCAAATGACCCAAGAAGAGAAGAAACTGTAAGCGCCGATTAGACTTTGTATGGTGTTCGCATCACCGGGTAAATGACCTACGTATATTGTTCACTCGGCAATTCTCGACAGATTTCGGACCCTACATCTAGTCTCGGCTGTATGACAGTAAGTGATATGTACCCACGCCCATACATTTGCGATGCGGCTACCGGTTTACTTTAACATGAAAACTTGACGCTATAACAAACAAACGAGACATCATGGGCGCAGCCATGTTTTATCCGGGAACTTTAAAGTAGTTCCAAGACACCATGAGCCATGTTTCATCCGGGAACTTTAAAGTAGTTCCAATATGGCGGAATTCGTCAAACAGCCGAGACTAGATGAAGGGTCCGGAACGTTCCGGAATCTGTCGAGATTTACCGAGTGGTATTGTTCAGAGAAGAGAACGCGACAGGCGATTAAAGCCTCGGTTCGTGTCGTAAACTGACCAGCGTAATTAATATTGTTCAGTTGACGTTAAACTCGTTTGTTAAAATTTCATCGCTAATCATTCTTATTTTCGAAATCTAACAGTATGAAAATGTATCTGTCCGAAACTTTTCTTGCTCAACGAAATATCGACATTATTTTTCAGGTGTCTACGTTCCGCTTACGGATGAAGGCACGGTGGTTGTAAACAACATGGCGGCGTCTTGTTACAGCTCCATCAACCATCATCTGGCTCACCTGTTCATGACACCCATCAGAAGATATCCGTGGTTGCTAGGAGATTATCAACAACAAGGATACAGTCCATTTATAAGTTTCTTAAAGAACTTTGGTCACTGGATTCTACCAAATAATATGCAGTTTGATTTAAGTAGAGAAGGATTCATGGCTGCCAGAACAAGAACTGAGCTATAAACATCGTATATTCAGGAGATGATCCATTTAGTATAGCTTTCTTGTATATTAACTAAAATACTAAAGTTTTTATATAACTTTTGTGAATTTTGAGAGAATGTATTGTTTAATGATTCTTACTATAATGCCTTTTCTAATTTATTGTATTGTTTTAAACTCTTTGTCTTTAAATGTAAATAGAGAGAAAGCGAAATGGGGTTTAATACCAACTTCCGAGCTGTCAAAAATCACTCAAATATGGAAGTTTATATCAAACTAGAATGTAGATACTACAACAACTTCCAACGGAGGTGAAACTCGAAAAGTCGACAGTATGACAGCAAGCCAAAATGATAGGTGACTAATATCGCAATGTGTGGATTTCCCAATTTCTACTTTTCGAGTTACATTTTAGCTTGGTATGTGTGTTGGCGCCTTCTTACTGGCACGAATATATACAAAAATATGACGATGTCCAAAGTACTACACACGCCAAAACAAAAGTCGAAAATTAGAAATTGGGAAAAAACGAGGGGCACTATTATCTCGGAGTATTATTTCTTAATTTCCTATTATCGAGTCGATTTTGGCTTAATAGTATAGGGGGCTTTTCATGACTCTCTATGGGACACAGGTAATCAATATCGGCTAACGATAAAACAAATTGTTCTTACTTTATTGCAGAACCAATTTTACCGCGAAAACTATAATAAAACACCATCTAAGGTCATGTAAACAAACATGGAGACAAAGCATAACTATTACTATGATAAACAAACCAAGGTGTCATTACGTAACACTTGACTTAATGATTTAACACTATTTCTTGTATCCAGACCCGAGAACATGACCAACTTGAGACGACCAACTTGTGATTTTGTGAAGTGCAAATTAATTTACGATAACTTTCTTTAAAAAACACTTTCTATTTACTTTAAATTTAATATCTGTTATATTAAACACTTACACCATGCAGCTCTAATCAATCATATCTTATCATAGTTTAATCATGTGTTCTAATAACAACACATACTGATCGAGACAGTAAAACAAAGTCAAAAATGTGTTTTTCACATGCAAAAGTTCGAGTCCATTCTATCCAAGGGAGATTACTCCAACCTACAATTTCATTATATTAGGAGTAAGAACAGTAATTTTCTTCATATGCACTACACTCTGACAATGATAATTTGTCACTGACAAAACTTACATAAAACATTTACATTTAACAAATAAAACTATTAACAGTTAATATAAAAGCTTTACTAGCTCACACTGAAAATGTCCAATATAGTCTTAATTTGATATTCAGTAGATTTATATAAAAACAGTTACTGTTCACTAACCAAAACTACCAATTCACTAATGGGACCGGGCCCGTAGCCACCAATCGAATTAGCCACCATCTTGAATTCCAAAATGGTCATAATTTTGATCAGTTCTCCAGTTCTACTGGATTTCGGAGAGGAAATCAAAACATTCGTGTTTATACGCATGTTTTCAATATCAACTCTGATTACAATACAGTTCCATATTTCGTTTCGTATGGGTTTTTTATACTTTCGATGACCTGCAGAACGCTAGATCGGAGACGGTCCTACGCAAATTGTGACGTCATATGTGAATTGTGGGTTAGGGTAAGAGTTAGGCTTGATCATGGGTTAGGGTTAGGGCTAGCCCTGTTTACATCTCGGGACTTTGGCCAAATCTACAGGTCCTAGCCCTTACCCTAACCCACAATCTATATATGACGTCATATGTGCTAAAATGCGTAGGACCGTCTCCGATCTAGCGTTCTCCCGATGACCTACACTACATGAAGATCTGACAAGTTATACTAGCAGGTCGTGTCAAGGGTCGTACGGGCGACTTTTGACCTATGACGTCATATATTGATTAATCAATCAGCGTTGACGTTTCTAGTGGTTTACCCACAGTTCCATGCACGCCAAGAAGTCGCCGTAACAAACCATTCCATTGGCTAATCCCCCACTTCAACCAAATTTTGATCTATAAAAAGATAACGAAACGAAATAGGATCTGTTCATCAAGCCCGCTTCTGTGGTTCAAATAGTTATGATTAATATGTAGCGTTTGACAATAAAACTAAATGTCGTACCATTAGCAGGATATTACTAAATGTCGCGTACAATTAAACGGTGGTAAATAATAATTATTACTGTTATCACTATGACATAAATTCATACAAATAATGCTTTAAAACAACTGCATTTGTTACGTAATTTCACTTACTAGAGGAGACATGTTTAAATCTTCAGTATGAAGGTAGGTCTCAATCATTTTCAATAATTTATACCCGAATTATCCCCCCTCTTACCCTATTTGTGGTTGAGTACAAAGAGTCACGGTGGCTAAATGAGTAAGACGCTGGTTCTCTAGCCTGGGAGTCGTAGGTTCGATCCCTGTATTGGCCGAGAAAGGTGGTGTAGATAGGTCCAGTGAATACGTTGGTGTGCACGTGAACGATACCTTGACAGTTGGAATTCGATATAAGAGTAGGCCATATTGCCGCTGCCCGGGCAAAATTTCCCTCATAGCACACTTTTTGTCGGTCTTCATTAGTCCAGTCGGAGAAGAACAGTAAGATGTTAAACTCAATTTCATTTTATTTCAATAATTCATATATATGACATCAACTCTAAACATTGGATCAGACCAATCTAAATATAACAGATCTCTAACGTATAATATTCGGTTGGAAACACTGGTTATTAGATTAGCTCAATATTTTTTTGTGGTTTTATGAATTCCCACAAAACCATGCCATTTCAACAGATACATTGGTAACGTAATATTCTGTTGCCAACGGTGGTTATTAATATATATGTTTGCTAATTAATATTCCCACAAAATCAGGTACATTTGTTTTTTAACGACGATTACTAAAGGAAGGGTGTCCATATCTTCATATATATTGTGATTCAGTTGAGACTTCTGGAGTACTTCGCCAAACATAACTGATTTTATATTAGAGTAAAAACGGAAACGACTGAATGTAAATCAATTTATATACATTCATATTATATTATTATATGGCTTGCGACCCATTTGTGTCAATTTCTAGGCCCCAAATATTAGCGATTTAGCTCCTTTTTTTATCGTCTAATGAATTCCCACAAAACCGTGTTATTCCATCCGGTACAAGGAAGAGTGTCCATATCTTCAATATAAATACCATAAAGATGGGTTTCAGTTCTCTTCATAAGAATATAAATGTTAAAGTTCAGTACGTTCATATAGTAAGTAATCTTAGCTCAATCCACAGGTCCATAACATGGGATAGATATAAAACTACTTCTGACACAGATGCAATGTTGGCCACGGTGATAGATCTTTTGTTTTAACTAGTAACTTACACGGTGTTTATAAATACACGTAGGAATCTTTTGTATATAATACATACATAATGCATATCATCCGAAGATAGGCAACTATCTTAAATCACATTATCCAGTAATGTATTAGTTTCTATAAATATTTTATTGTATACCACGGTATTCAGATTGTTAACATCTACCATCAACAACAAATAGAACTAAAACAACCGGGGCCGTAAATACAACCACTGATGGGCGGACGGGGTCTATGACATTTCTCCCTTTTCAGCAGATTGCATTTCAATATTTCCTTATGTCGTTTTGATTCTGTATAATATATTTGCTTCATTTCGGTATAATATATTTGTTTAATTTCGGTAGATTGGGTTTTGCTGTTTTAGGTTCGTTTCGCACGCCACGGATGCTCGATCGTCCAGGTAAAACGTTATATACTCAAGACGGATTATAGCTTCAGTTCTTTTGACAAAAAATCCTTGTACCGGATCTTAAAACAGCAATCAGCGCTTGCTTGGTTGGTATAAAAAATAACTTTCGATTATTGTGATGTGACCAAATTTAGCATTAGATTGTACGCAAAAACTGAGTCAACTTTATCCAGCCAGTCCTGATATATAACCACTGTCATTTTCAATTTACCAGTACCAATATTTTAAGGGGTTTGGGGCTAAATACGCCACCCTTTACTTACCGCGTGTTTTGGTTTTAAGTACGAAGGAGGGTCTAAGCTTATTTAAAATTTAACATTTTTTAAAATTATGTCTATTTATTTACTACGGAAGCGTATAGGGGTCATGCTAAATTTTGTAGAAGGTCTCGAGATCCTGCGATCCAGTGATACTTTCTCGAGATCCCGTGATCACTTGGTAATTTTCTCGAGATCTCAATTCAATGTTCTCGAAATCCCCTGATAATTATCCCAAGATATTGTAAATTTTCGAGTTAATGTTCTCGAGATATTCAAATCCTATTTAAATTTTCTCGAGATCTCGAGTTAATATGAAACCTTTTATGATAGTGTCTCCACGTTGTGAAAAAACCATTGGCTCAATACTTCGCACCAACTTTGATACAAAAAAATACTGTTTCGTAGGAAAACTGCTAACTAATGAATGAATAAACGGACAATACTAAGGGTTTAAATTACACTAAATTTGAAATATGATTTCAATCAATAGGTTCCATCGTCTTATAGTCCCAATACTTCACACCAAATATGAAATTCAAAACCCTACCACGTTAGCTTTAATGTGTGAAGCATTGAATTACAGACATGTTTGTTAAATTTATCCAATGTAATGTGTGTGCGACGTTTAATTGAACATGTTATTTTTTGCATGGTTTTCAGAGCATATTTTGTTTTTGAATAAAACTAGACACAGATTTTATTGTCTTGTGGCACAAATGCCTCGGAGCAGGTTTTAAATATAAAGATCTTGAAAAACTCTGGGTTTAACCGCGTCCACAAGGTTTACCGGAAAATAGGAATAACGCCGTAACAAAACGTCAGGAAGCGCTGCAAATCAATAAGGTTCATTGTTCCGCCGAAAATAAATACGGTTCCTCTGCTTATGGCTCTGCTGATTCAAAAGAAATTTAAACGATAGCTGCGCAAAGTGTGGAGATACGCCCACGCAACATCTATGCCTCATCTATTGCTGAAAAAATTAACAAGGGTCATTCTTGTCGCGGAACACTGAATTGCGAAAATCCGTTAAAACAATGTTTTCACAGAATGGAGAATATAACTCCGGAACGGAATATCAATGGCCTCAAAGCTTCACACAAAATTGTAAAAGTGAAGCGTCTGTGACCTGAACAAAGCTTCAAGGGAGCGGGTGTTTGTGTGTGGGGGGTGGGGGTATATTAAGGAACAGAAGATAACAGAATGCTGAATAATGAACAAAGACGGTAACTCTCGAACATGAATTTGCAGAGTACTGATAAAATCGAAAGACCCCAGTGCTTCACAACTCATTTGAAAAACAAAATCAGTGAAAGACTGTAGCTTCTATTACGTTAACAAGTTTTTCAGAAAAGGGGAACAGCTCCAGAACGACAAGGTGCACTAGAAGCGACAGGGGGCGTCCTCTCATGGCACCAATGCTTTACACTAAATTTGAAACAAATCCGATAAATCTGTAGACTTTATCGTGCTATTAAGGTTTTCGGGAAAGTGTGTGTATGGGTGTGTGTGTGGGGGGGGGGGGTCCGAAACGACAGGTAGTGGGGCGCTGAGAATACGTTACAACTACGCGCACGCATAAATATACCCGAGATCCCGAGAAAATTTACACGAGATGGCAAGATCCCGAGAACATTATCTCGAATTCTCGTGATAGTTAACACAGGATGGGAGATTCTCGAGAAAATTATTACGGGATTTCAAGAACATTTTATTGAGATCTCGAGAAAGTATCACAGGATCGCAGGATCTCGCGGTCTTCTACAAAATTTTGCATGACCCCTATACGCTTCCGTAATTTACTGAGTAACAGCGATACTGCCCCTTGAACAGTTGAAAACTACTTTATCTGAAAATTAAACCAAATATTTATCTTATTTTCTTTTAATTTCAGAAAGCTGTGCATATCTTAGTTTATATTGTAGTTGTTACCTTGCCACGAATCGTTTCTCGCGAATATGTGGGTATATTCTGGGAGTGTCGACATTGTCTGGACACGGATCGTACCGTAATAGGAGGATTGGAGTGTCTCCAATGTATGTGTGATGAGGAATGTCTGTTTTACGGAGACTGTTGTGTTGATGTAAAGGTTAATAACGGCCTTCACACACAGGAAATACAGTCAGATTTCACGTGCATCGCACCCCCCAGCGATTCAAAATTCCGATTTAAAGACCTATCACAGGGTGATGGATTCTATATGGTTGCTAATTATAAAAGCCAAGATGGGATTTTAGAAAACTGTGACCATACGGTTCTACCCGTTTCCTGTCCCCAAACTGGCAAAACATACATCAACAATCACTGCGCATTTCTTAACAACGAAACTTCTTGTTCCAACTGGAATATTCGAGGCAAATGTAAATACAATAAGAACAGTGTTGCTGTCTGCGAGGATTACATTGTTCCACCACAATTTGCAGAGCTGAGATATTGTGATATTCGGAGATCGGAACCAATAATTTCAAAGTGCAATCCGAAATTCCCAGCTTTATACCAAGAATATTCTGACAATTGTGCCAAATACTTTGTCCTCGTCCAGAACTTAAAAAACAAGAAAGTTTACAGGAACATCTATTGCGCTATATGCAACGGTTATGCCCCGTCAGCGGCTAAAGGCAAATCAATGTACCCTGTGAAAACTCTAGTTGATTTCACAGATCTGTTTGAAAAATCGACGAAATCATGCGACGGAAGAATTTCGTGGATGGATACTCGAGCGGTAAGTATCTTAATAGTATATAATATTACACAGAACCTCGTCTCGGCGTGATTTCCCCTTGTCAGTGATGGAGAAGGAGGGCCTGACAAGGACAGCTGCCTAGTCGTTCGTATGGGACGAAAAACCGAGGTCCCGTGTACACATTGGAATGCACGTTCGGATGACAGTTGGAATTCGATATAAGAGTAGCCCGTAGCGCCGCTGCTCGGGCAAAATTTCCTTCATAGCTCACTGTATGGCGTATGCCCGTCTTCCATTAGCCCAGGTTAGGTGCAAAAGAGTAGGACGTTAAACCCCATTTCATTTCATTTCATTTTGAACCTCGTCTCCTGCTTGTACCAAGCCAGAATAGTAGGTCTCGGGGCCCATGCACCCATATGAGTTTTGAAGATGAAATTGCTTAAATTCCTTCTTTGTGTCTGAGCCATAAAGTTTGAAAAATGAAATTTGATTAAATAGGAGTATATGTATAGGACATTAACTTACCCGAGGTTGATATGGTAGAACACACATATCAATCCGAGGGAGAGTAGGTTTATATATCCAACATATACAACGTCATTTCACCCGTAAATTTAATGGGCTCTTGCATTAAAAGGCAACAATGATTGGATAATTGTTCAATAGTTTCCGCCAAATAGCACAAATAACCGAAGTAATCACGTGCAATTACGTGCATGTTTTTGTTTATACGCCGCCATTTTGGGGTATTGAATAGGAAGCTAATGACGTCATCTCAGGTCGATATATTCAACTCATATCAACCGCTGATGACGTAAATGATCGAAATAATAAAAAACCCCACAGAAATAAATTTTTATTTTTTTTTAACAATTAAAAATTGTTATAGTACTGTTTGTAACATTCAGGACCGAAATAGACGGCGTACTTATCGCCATATTTAAATCGGTTACCCATACTCCATGTCTAAGATATCTTTCAGAATTTCCTTTCCGTCCACACACTCCAAGCCTTGAAAGTATTTATCGCCCAAGAGCTCCTTTATGAAGTATTTTTGGGTACAGTCCACTTAAAACAGTCGGCCAAATCCTTCTCTGAATATACCGAAAACCTTCAATCGGAGTTCATTGACTGTCAGAATTATCGGAAAAAAATGCCTTTCGATCCAAATTTTTTTCAGGCTTTGGATAGATCCTCATCGATATTTGCTTTCACATCTATTCCATCGTCAATATTTTGGCTAAACGGATTCATTATTCGTCTGACTTTGTATCGGTATCCATTTTGTTTTTGCTTGCAATTCAATACTCCAAATTGGCGACGTATAAACAAAAACATGCAGGTAATTGCACGTGAATACTTCGGTAATTTTCGCTTTTTGACGGAAACTACCAATCATTTTTGACTTTTAATGGAAGAACCCATTCAATCTTACGGTGAAATGGCGTTGTTAATGTAGGATATAAACCTACTCTCCCTCGGATTGAAGCCCTTGTGTTCTCTACCATATTAACCTCGGGTAGGTTAATATCCTATACCCAAAATTTTCAGATGCAAAATGGATGTGTGAAATCACAAAATAGTTCCATAATCACAGCGAGGTCATTTTGAATTCGACTTCTGGCATAAACCTTACAAAATATACGCATATAGTGCATTCGTAGTTTGATTTAAGAGTTATAACCACGACAATGTCACATGGGTAGTTTGATATAAGAGTTATAGCCACGACAATGTCACATGGGTAGTTTGATATGAGAAATAACCGCGACAATGTCACATGGGTAGTTTTATATAAAAGTTAACCACGACAATGTCACATGGGTAGTTTGATATAAGAGATAACCATGACAATGTCACATGGGTGGTTGGATATAAGAGATAACCACGACAATGTCACATGGGTAGTTCGATATAATAGTTTTGAAAATTTAGAGCTTGAAACCGGTATCTTACATCAAAACTCAAATCCCATGATATGAATCCTATCATTAACAAGGGTACTTGTTTACAATGAAAACTAATTACCTGAAATGGACGATCAATTAGTATTATTTATTTGCAAGTGATGTCAATTATTCAATCAAATTAAAACAAAACGCACATGTCAATGACGTCATCTCTGTGCTGCTTTAGCCTCACTGTTCCGACTAGATTTACTATGCATTCTGACTAGTAAGTTGATGCTGCTGGCACTCTGCTGCTCACTCGACTCACCCGAGGACCGAGGTAGTCACGAGTGAGCGCCAGGTGATCTGATCTGATCTGTGCAACTGACCACACCACAAGAAGAAACTAAACTTTTTCAGAGCACGGTTTTCTTATTTTCGAAGCACGGATTTTTCATTTCGAAGCACGTTCGTGCTCCAAGGCATGTTATTTTAGGCCCTATCAGTGTCCACATTGACACGAACTGGCACGACGAGTTCACGCATAGTTTGCGCATTGTTTACGCGCTTCGGGCCCGTATCTACAGGGGGGCGCGGGGGGGGGGGGGGGGGGGGGGCGTGAATTGCCCCCTCCCCCCCGCTCAGAAATTGCTAACAATCATTAAAGTATACACAGTTCCTTATATTAACCTAAAAAAGCTATTTTTATTTGTTTGAATACTTATTTTTAAATGCTTATTAGACGCCTAGGTAACTACATAGTATGATGATTACAACAGTCTGTTAGAATGACCTTTCCGAAAATTTCCTCAAAATGTTCGCCTCCCTACCGAAAGGTAATGCCCCCCCCCCGCTTAATGGTGTCTAGATACGGGCCTGACGCGCTTCCCGCATTGTCAAATCGGACGGTGTCGTGCCGACTCGAGTCGTACCACGGAATCGTGCAAGTGTCAGCCTTGCTTTACGATTAATAATGGTTAGTGTGATTATTTCGTATGGGACCATAAGACTGCGGTTACGGTTTATATGGTGATTACAGCAAGTGGTGGTTATTCCTACGGGTACCAATTGTGCCCCAGTACCTTTAAGTTTAATTCAAGCATCGTTGATGCTCTGTAAAATTAAATTCACGTTCTCTTTAAGAAAAAAACAATACACCTACTCTTGACTTGATTTGTGATGACGTTTTAGAACTTTAGCGTACAATATTGACGAATATATTGCCGATTTACCACGAATTACTAATTAACTGCTTGTGCATTTATTGGTCTATATATTATTTATTTTTCAGAACAAATGTCGACCCGTTCAGTGTTACTCTAATAAGGTACTACGAGGTGGATATTGTGAGTATGATAATATGACAGCATTGGGTAATACTTATCAAATGATGATTAATTTAAAGATGTCAACCAGAGCTCGGGTTCCATTCTTTAAACAAATGATAGGAAATTTGATGACATCAATATCGTTAGAGATATACTCAACTGATTATACAGTCACTACTTCCAAACCGATGTTGATCGGGGGATCTTCCTATGTCTCCATGAAGGTTTGGTTTATCGTGAACAGCAATGTCACATTAAAGGACTTTGAAACTATTATCTCGAGGAGTGGTCGCGGATACTCCAGGGCTTCAGCATTATCACTTGATCATGAAATAAATTATAAATACGTATCACACAGGCGGCCTTTTATGCGGCCTATTATGCGACATTTTGTCTCCAACATAACCACAAAGTTATGTTGTGCAGAAAAGCCTGTTTCAGAGGTCAGAGAAATGATAGCCGCCAAATACAACTATGAACCAATAAGTCACCAGATGTCGTGTTCATTTATTGAATTTTATAACAAAGAGTTTGATGCCGATAATGCATTGGCATCTGTTGAACATCTCAATCTTACCTTATCTGATGACGAGTTTTCAGTGTTTCATCATAACCTTAGGGTATGTTTTCAAACGTTTCTCAATAAAACCAACTTGACGCACAGTAACGAAACCGTGGACTACTATGACTCCCACACAAAGTTTGATTGGATTCTCCGATATTTAACTATTGTTTTAATTTCCCTTTCTTTGGTTTCTATTGTCATTGCTTTAATAACGTATGGTATGTTCCGAGAAATGAGAACACAACCAGGCATCAACAACATAGGGTTAATGCTTAATCTTTTTCTTGCTCAGTTAATTTTAATTACGGGCCTGGATCAAACACAAGATAAAATATTGTGTAGAAGTATTGGAATAAGCATCCATTACTTCTGGCTCAGTATGGCACTATGGATGAATGTGTGTACCTTTCACATGTTCAAGGTATTTGTTTTGCAGAATCTGGTTAGAAATTCTGCTCCGTCTCACGGTATTCAGACCCTGAAATACATAGCTTATGCCAATGGGTTGCCAGTGATTCTGATAGTTTGTATAGTGATAACAAGTTTCCAGTTGTCAGGGGGGATGGAGATAGGGTATGGGGGTAATGTTTGTTATCTATCCTCTAAACAACTTGTTGGTTATTGTTTTGTTTTACCCTTATGTCTCGTCATTGTCCTAAATATTGTTTTCTTTTTGTGGACAATTATCTCCATCTCTCGCGTTAAACAACACGGAAAACAATCTGGAGAACGAAACAATATTGTAATTTATATAAAACTTTCTGTTTTGACGGGTCTATTTTGGTTGCTAGCTATTTTATCAAATTTCATCACCAGTTGGACTTTAGAATATTTGTCTGTTATTTTTAATGCATCGCAAGGAGTCTTCATTCTGTGGTCCTTTATATTAAATAAATCTGTGCTTTCTAAATGGAAGCGAAGACTATTACGCGAGGCTGAATCCGGCTCGAGTGAACAGGCGACAAAATCTAGCCAACTTAAGTCAGTGTAGATCCGGCTTGTCGTATAGTCAGGGTTTTCAACCATCGTTGACATACTTAAAGCTCTGGCATACTTGTATAGCAGCTACATGTTGGTCTGCTTGTAGACAGACTAATAAGGCCTTATACATGAACTAAAAGCATTATTAATATAATTCAATATACTTTTAGAAACCTATGTAAACCTTATTCTATGTTATTTGATGTTTACTATTGTATTGTACTTTGTATTGTATGCTTTACCATACTTGTGTATGCATGCAGTTTTGCAATAAACCATTATTATTATTGTTATTATTATATAGTGTAGTCAGGCCCGTAGCTAGCTCAGAATTGTTAGAGGGGCAAAGGCTTCCGGGGGCGCCGATGGGGCTTCTGGGGGCGTCGATGTACCTACGCCACGGAGTGCTCTCCATAAGCGTACGGGGGTTCGGGTTAGCCTAGTGTGAAACTTTGACAACCTCAAACGCGTTTTCTTGCTATTCCAGTCCCTGAGACAGTAGATGGTCTGATATAGCCTAACTTAGATGGCCGAGTCGAATTCCAATCAATCGTTTATATTCCTTGTCCATGGAATGAGGCACCCCACAAATCATGCCGTTTTTGAAGCCCCATTGTACAAGTTGTGGGCGCCCAACATTATGTACAAGCCGTTTTGGGCGCCCATTACATTCGTGGGCGCCTAACTAATCTCAGTAACATTATATCATGGGCGCCCATCCTGGATGGAGCACCCCACAAATCACTTCGTTTGAATTTTGAAGATTATCAAGCCGTTTTGGGCGCCCAATTCATTCATGGGCGCCTAACCAATCTCACAAGCATTATATTATGGGTTCCCATCTCGGCATTATGCGCGTCCCTGTGGGATGAGGCACCCCACAAAACATGCCGTTTGAATTTAGAAAATTATCACGCTGTTTTAGGCGCCCAACTCATTCGTGGGCGCCTAACCAATCTCACTATCATTATATTATAGGCGGCCGTAATCTTGGCATTATGGGCGCCCCTTTTGACTAAGGCACCGCGCAAATCTGATTCGGTATTATGCATTATGTGCGGCCCAACATTATAAGGCGCCCACCAATCATGTCATTATGAGCGCCTCTCCGAGATAAGGCACCCAACAGATCAAGCCGTTTGGGCACCCCTTCTGTTGTGGTGTTAATCGTGTGGGTCATTATAAGACACCTCACCATTTGGCGAGGCGCCCATAAAACCAAGTGGCATTGGTTGGGCGCCTATTATGAAGACGTTGACCGTTGGTCTCGTATTGCGTCATTGGGCGTCCATTGGGGGAGCCGATTTTTCCCCAAGGGATAAAGGGCAACTTCGGCACCCATGGGGGCCGACGAAATTTAGCTGCCCCCCCCCCCCACACACACACACACACCGCTAGCTAGGGGACTGGTGTAGTAGTTGTAGTTGTAGTGGTAGTGGTAGAAATTCCTCATTTCTATAGTCTCCATATTTATCAACGGCTTTCGAAGTGGTCAGTGTATCCCTTCTCGGAAATATTCATCTCTCATATCACCCAAGGTGGAAGCAGCCTCGGTAGTAGTAGTAGTAGTAGTAGTAGATTGTTTGGTTGATTTTGTAGATTTCTGTACTCTCCAGTAATAAACGTAACATAATAGAATGTTGGTTTCAGTATATATCACTGGAATTATTATATATGACCTGTAACCCTAACCCAACCCTAACCCTCCTATAAATATAGATCACTGATCACTGGAAGTATTATATATACTGTTTGTTTATTTATGCAATTTTATAACCATGTTTAATAAATAAACCATAAAGTATGATGTCATAACGTTTGGCATTTGAAGATAATTTGTAATAATACCCTCAAGACTTTATTATGTGTAGCCTTTCTCATTTTATCTACTTAAGTACTTGTAATTATTATCCTTGATGGGCGTATTTTAGCAATAGATTTGTAATATAAAACTAGAATAGATGGTATGAATACAACAATTATGTTGCGGTATGAACAGGTGACCCAAAAAAACAGAAACAGCAATTGTGAGTATTATCACCAAAATTATATTGTTTTTCATCTCATCATTCCTGTATTGAACTATTGTCAAACTATACCTGGAAGACTTTGTAAATTAATGTCATGTTATGTATTATAAAGTTTATATATATATATATATATATATATATATCATAGTATAAAATATAAAAATAACACCGATTTGCTTCTACATGTTTCAATATATTTTCATCAGGAAGCCATTGATACTAATAACGTTGCAAGGTTACCCTCGTGACGTCACAATAGAGGTACATTACATTGCATGAATGAATGAATAAATGAATGAATAGTGATGAATGAATAAACAAATATAATATGTACATAACACACTATTCAGTTAGCTACTTATCAATAGGAGATCAATTAAGCTAATTTATTTGTTTAGCAGAGGTCTAAATTTTTTAATGAAATATTCCTCTTTAACTGTTCTCTGTTTTGTGCAATCATTTAGGAGCTGGTAAAACGGGAATATTTGGAATTTTGTATTAAAGTTGTGTGCACATATGTCCAGATGTTCGCTCAGGGATATCATGCGATATTCTGGATTTTTTATCTGTGATTTGTGTACAGCAACTCGCGATCTCAAATATTCAGTTTGACCGATATACTGCTCCGTACAACCCGGGCAAGTTATGGCATAGATCACATTTCGTGATGCACATGTTAAATTAGCATTCACGTTAAATGTCCCGTGAGGAATATTTCATTAAAAAATTTAGACCTCTGCTAAACAAATAAATTAGCTTAATTGATCTCCTATTGATAAGTAGCTAACTGAATAGTGTGTTATGTACATATTATATTTGTTTATTCATTCATCACTATTCATTCATTTATTCATTCATTCATGCAATGTAATGTACCTCTATTGTGACGTCACGAGGGTAACCTTGCAACGTTATTAGTATCAATGGCTTCCTGATGAAAATATATTGAAACATGTAGAAGCAAATCGGTGTTATTTTTATATTTTATACTATGATATATGATACTGTACATTAGAACAACAACTCACTACAGCTATATATATATATATATATATATATATATACATTTTTAGAATAACAGATTTCCATGACAATGGATTATAAATAACATTAGGTAACATACAACATATATGTGTGTGTGTATCAAATTTTCAATATTTTGTATACATTAATATCTGAAGACGCCTATCGTGGTCAGACAGCTAACCCATATGATTTAATATATGGCAGAATGAAGTAAAGTGGAGAATTGTTTAATTTGACGTATTTCTTATTTATTTATTTATGCATTTATCTACCGTAAACAAAGAAGTACTTTTACTTTATCTACTTTAATATATATATATATATATATATATATATATATATATATATATATATATATATATATATATATATATATATATATATATAATAACTTTTTTCGTTTTGTCAATTCCATTACCTGTAATTATATATTGTTTATTATATATTGTCTATAATATATTGTCTAATTTGTCTATTATATATTGTCTATTATATACTGTATATTATATATTGTCTATTATATATTGTTTATTATATATTGTCTAATAAATTGTCTATTATACTGTTTATTATATATGGTCTATTATATATTGTCTATTATATATTGTCTAGATGTAGTGTTGTTAATTAAATAAACTTTAATGTAAACTATAAGATATAATTATTGTTAATTCTATCTAGGTTTCGTATCATTTCTATAGGACAATCATGATACTAGTTAAGTGACCGAGAGAATAGGGCTGACATCAACACCCCTCGTCCCGACCCTCCGCACCAACGCTAATAATAGCTGTAGTGTCATAATAAAATGGATAAATTGTCTTGAGGAACGTTGTTTCAATATTTACTTCAGACCAACAGTGAAGCTAATGTCCCACAGTCCAAATGCCCAGATATACAGATGTAACGCATTAATTACTTGTTTTGGGGTGTTTTATATTTTTTATAAAGCATCGAGCAATCAAAATTAACCTAAGCAGAAACCGATCATCATCGAACTCGGACAAATCAATTGAATAACGAACATCTACACCTCTAACACAACCGTCTGTTACACTGTCTGCAAAACAGTCTATAATATTTTGCTTCACGTCGTGGCTCGAAAAACTAGATAATGTAAAGGGTATTTTCTGAAAAGGTCAGTCACATTGATCCATTCTGAACCAAGAATTTAGCGATTGAATTTTCAGTCTAGTCTCGATCATCATTACTAAAGTCGATACGATAAAAAAAACATAGTCTCGATTATCCAGTTCATGATTTAATCATGAATTAAAGTTGAGCAGCAAGCTAATTCCTAATCCAGGACATATCGCCGGCTAGCGATGATATCGAGAGTTGATTATGGTTTGGATAAGTATTTAATAATTTTGATAACATTTCAGGCCTGAAGAAAGACCTGGCATAGGCAGATTTAGCTTTTTGCATCACGTATGTTCAGTTTATTATAATCCACGGTCTTAACTTGTAAATAAGCGAGATATTTCTACTGATTTTGGGAGGTTGGGATGGCCTAGTGGTCTAGAGTGCCGCGCTTCGACCTCTAGCTGGCCGGTCACCTCTGGCTTGCGGCTGTGGTTTCGAGCCCTGTGTGAGCGTATGTGGCATGGAGATAGGGGCGCCTTCTCAACCTCGTGGGTTTCCTCCGGGCACTCCGGTTTCCTCCCACTGCTAAAGACCCTTACGCGCAAGCGAATTATTGAATTAAATTGAACCATATGTTAGTCCCGAAATGACCTAGTTTGTGTTGAGTGGACGTTAAACCCCATTCTCTCTCTCTCTCTACTGATTTTGTTTCTGTAATTTCAGAGATTTGTAATTTACCCTCAAGTTATTGTGGTGTAAAGGGCCAGCTTCTTCCAGATGGGTGTTCTTGTGTTTGTGGATATTCTGGTACACAGTGACAACTACGTAAAGTTATATTGTTAATCCGTCTTGTGTAAGTGTAGATGAGTCCATGGCTTGTTTAGGTTAAGAATGAATGAACTGGGCGTTAAAGTCCTACTCACCCCAGGAGTAGGGTCGCCTATCAAACCTCGTGGGTTTTCTCTGGGTCCTCCGCCTCCCACTGCATTAGCACAAGCGAATTATTGAAATGAAATTGAACGATATGTTAGTACCGAAATGACCCAGTTTGTATCGAGTGGACGTTAAACCTCTCTCTCTCTCTCTCTCTCTCTCTTTCTCTCTCCTAGTCTCTCTCTCTCTCCCTGTCTGTCTGTCTGTGTCTCCCCCCTTCTCTCTCTCTCTCTCTCTCTCTCTCTCTCTGTCTGTCTGTCACCCTCTCTCGCTGTCTCCCTCTCTGTCTGTCTGTCTCACTCTGTGTGTGTCTCTCCCTCTCTCTCAGATTTTGTCCGCTGTTTTTCGTCTTATTTAAAGGACCATAATGGGAGATTAGATAACGAACTGGCAGTTCTCATAGTTAATAAAAAGATAACGCAAAAAACAATATTCGGAAAATTTCAGTCAAAACACTTCAATCTGAGCCAAGCAACCGAATTTAAAAACCACGGTAGCCCCGCTTCTCATTGTTATCGTTGTTATGATAATAAACAAAGTCTCGATTGTCCATTTTTACCTTAAATCATCCACCACAAATCATATTTAAATCTATTGAAAATCTAGAGTATCCGACGGCATCGAGACTTGATTATGGTCTTGTTTTGTTGATAAGTTTAATTAATAGTTTATATAATATCTAAGACCTAAAGAAAGGCCTACAATAGACAGGTTGTGTTCTTACATAGCGCATGTTTAATAAAGACATTTAAAGTTAGGGAATAGTTTCACCGTTAGATTATAATTGGATGGGTATATCAAATTATTCAGCTATTAAACATAATTTTAAGTCCTGTGTGATACCAATCTATTATAGAATTCAAAATGTCAAACGATGAATCGAGGGAAATGATTATGATTTTGTAATAATCTGCGTATTTAAAGGGTGATTTTAGATTTGAACAGTTAGTGAAGTTAGTAAGTGGGTATTTATAAGTATGTAAAGGGTGATTTTAGTTTTGAAAAGTTAGTGAAACAGTTAAATGAGTGAAGTTGGTAGGTGTGTATATATAAGTATGAATATTCCTGTATATTTGTTAGCTGTTTTATTGTGGATTACACAAGTTCAAGGTAAGTTTGAGTGTACAGCAGAGCATGTTACATTACATGTTAAAAGTAGCAATATTATTTTTGATTTGTTACAAAAACAACTACATCCAGTTACAACATGCAGTATTATGGAGTATAATAGTCCAGGGTAAGCCTTCATTAAAACACAGTTCCTATTTCGTTTCGTATTTTAAAGTTCAAAATTTAGATTAACTTGTCTTTATTGCACCAGGATCTGAAAAAGTTGTTATCATTGACGTGTTCTGAATGATGTGTGCGATAGGCCTATATATGAAATGGGCTGTTATGGTGAGCCATTGACCCTTTGATGCACGACACTGTGGGTAAATCTCAACGCTGACAGATTCTTCAATGTTTGACGTCACAATGTCAAAAGCAGCTCGTTTGACCCTTGACGTGAACTCCCACTATAACTTGCCAGATCTTCATGTGCTGTTGGCCATCGAAAGTATTAAAAACGCGAAACGAAACCGAATATAGATCTGCATTTAAATCAGACTACAAATTTAATCATCTACAATGTAAAATCGGAGACGTTGGTGCACGAAGTGAAAAATGTACTTATGATCTTGCATTTTTCAGCTGACGTGTTTTTTCATCATGGGGATACAGAAGTACGCTATGTGACCAAGGTAAAGGTAAGTTTTTATTTATCACGGTGTTATTATTTTCAATTTACGTCCTAAACCGGAAGTTTACCAAGGTCAAGGTTAGTTATTATGTATCACGTGGTTTTTATGTTTATTACACATCAAAAAACAGAAGTTTACCAAGTAGCCTATAGACTATAACATAATTTGAAAAATATTAGACCAAAGATACACAAATCGATCAATTGGAATTTTAGCCATTTGAAGTTTTCGAACAGTTTCTAGGTGGTGTTTGAATACATAAATATAATGATAATTCTAAAATACTTTAAATCCAAATCAGAACTTTGTTTATATATAATTGATTTGTTTATATATAATTGATTTTTAAAAGCAAGCACAAAAAACAACTGTGTAACCACAACGTACAGGGAGTCATGGTCGCTAAGTGACTGGCCGACTAAGGAGAGGATCACAGTTTCGATCCTGTTGTTGGTCAGTCGAATTGGGGGCCTGGCTACGTCTCCTTAAGTCAGATATTGACGTTTGTCATTGTATTGACGGATCTATAAACAACGTAAAAAATCTGGGGTATGTTTTAGTAATTTGATTGGATAATATAAGATTGATTTTAGTGCTTAGCCAATCAAAATTGAGCATCTACTAAAATTTGGATAGTTACGGTTTCGAGAAACAGAGCCCGGTTTCCAATAATGACCTGTACCAGTCACAGAATCACATTAAAGTTTTTGACTTACTTTGCTGGTTCCATGAGTTGAAATAGCCAACTAAAAAGATCAACGACTAGTACAATATTCAAACAGTGGTGTTGCCATACTTTGTTTCTCTGTGTATATATATTTATTATAGAATGGCCAAGTGGATAAGAGGGATGAGTGTAGTTGTTATTGCAAACGGAAGTGGGGAACGGATGCATGGGATTGCTGTGCATGCGGTTGGGCAGATAATATTTGTTTCCCTGGTGACGTCAGTTTAACTCTGGAATCGGGAGAAGTCATTGCAATGGATGAATTGAAACAGGGACATCGAGTTTTGGCGGGTAATCTGTTTTCTGTTTTATTGTATGAAAAAAACTTACACATAACATGAAAGCATCATTAGATATATCAGGATAAACGTATTTATTGATAAAAACGTATTTCTCTACATTGTTCTTATTGGAGAGTTTTGAGATCGTTGGTCACAAGTGGCAAAGTCGGGTATTTGATAGAGAAGATGGCGGGTGAGGTGGGGCGAAAGTACGACGTTTCTAGGGAGTTTGGGGAATGTAATGGGCCTACATTCTAGTGCTAATTCAATATTAACACAAATGTTATGGGCCTACATTCTAGTGCTAATTCAATATTAACATAAACACGAAGTTGTTTATGACTGACAGTTGAAAGTTTAAAGCCTGTGTCACTCCCCAGCTCCTTCAGATGCTCCATATTTTAATCTCGGGGCGCCCTATAAGGTGCTCTAGGCTCCAACCCTAAACAGATAAGTAAACGTCATAGAGGCTACTGATTTAACAGGTGCTTTAAGAATGTGGTATGAGGCATTTGGTCATGAAAGCACAATTCCAATAGATATTTAGTCCAGATTATGTCCCCGTTGCCGAAAATATTGTTAATGCATTATCGGCTATAGTTTTGAACGGATTCTTTTTCAGTTTGGTGTGAAGCATAAAGGAGGGGGGGAGGGGGCATGATCGGACAAACCCTTTCGATATTCGGCGTTTTGTGCCTTTCAATGCAAAATTGTCCCTCTTTGCTGAAATCCTTGGCGACGCAATAGACATTTTTTTTTACCAAACTTTTTCCTCTATCAAATTTGGTCAAATTGTGGTTTTCATTTCGAATAAGTTGTTGTCGAAACATGTGGAATCTATCAGTGTATTTCCAGGCATTGTGTGGCTATCTTTTATATTCTAGTAACGGAAGGGGGTCAACTCGTGTTTAGTGAAGTGAAGACATTTCTCAAACGTTATCCAGACAATATGGCCGTCTACTTAGATTTGATAACAGAAGATGGGCAGACGATGTCGTTATCGGAAAGTCACGTGATATTTAGTTCTACTACCAATAACACTAAAGAAATGATTCCAAAGTAAGTTGGGTTCAATTAAATAAAAAACGTATTTTATAAGATGAATCGGATGCACTATTTCAGTTACTCGTATTCTTCTAAAAAGGAGAGAGAGAGAGAGAGAGAGAGAGAGAGAGAGAGAAATGTGTTTTAACGTCCACTCAACACAAACTAGGTCATATTGGGACTAACATATGGTTTAATTTTATTTCAATACTTCGCTTGCACGTAGGGGTCTTTAGCAGTGGGATGAAATGGGAGTGCCCGAAGGAAACCCACGAGGTTGAGAAGGCATACGCTTACACCAGGGCTCGAAACCACAGCCGCAAGCCAGGGGTGACCGGCCATCCACCCTCACCCCCTTCTAAAAAGGACAAAGGATGTCACTCTTTATCACATTATGTGATAGAACTGGTTTAACACGTTCCAAATATAATTTTAACACAGAGATCATTGTTACGATATATTCGTAATCAAGGTTTCAACAAACGGAAGTGACGAACGCAAAAGGAAAACATGAATTATATCCCATTTTGATAATGACTGACACCAATATTGCCCTTTAAATTAGATGGTTATCAAACTATCGGTTGTTTACCAAAGTGACATCATGTAACTTGCAAGTACTGTAGCTTAAACGGTTAGAATTTCTAAACCAAGGTAGGATACGTTGGCCGAGAAAATTCGTCGGGTTTTTTCCGGCGTGATTCTTCCTTGTCAGTGATGTAGGACGGTGGGATTGACAAGGGACAACGTATAATCGTTCGGATCGGACGATAATCAGAGCTCCCGTGGGCACATTATGTGCATGTAAAACGGGCCCGTAGCCAGCTCATAAAATTTGAGGGGGGGGGCTACGGAATGTTTTGGAGGGGCGAAAGATATGGCCGGCTACGAACACTCCTAAGAAATCACTATTTTTGGCGAAATATTTGGAGAGGGGGGCTAATTCGATTAGGGGTGCTTAGCCCCCCCTCCCCCGTAACTACGGGCCCGATGTAAAAGATCCCTTGACAGTTCGAATTCGAAATAAGAGTAGTGCCGCTGTCCCCAAATATCCCCCAAGCAAAACAGTTGGACGTTAAACCCCATTCCACTCCATTTCATTTCAGGAAAGTATTATTAAAAGCTGATTGAGAATGATAAATCATTCTGGTTTCCATGGAAATATTGCAGTTTTAACTAATGACTTTATTTTGTTTTATTTGCAAGTTTTGCTGGGAGAGTAAATATTGGAGATTATTTATTCACCACAGATAACTGTCAATCTGGGATTTGTCCAGTTAAAGTTAAAACAATTACACACAACGTTAGAAAAGGTAACTGTTTCGTTAGAGATACCTTATGGGAAATTAGACAGTTCTCACTCTTGTAGTCTAATTGATCCACTCTGAACCGAGATTTAACCGATTGAATTTTCGGTTTAGCCTCGGTCATCATTACTAAAGTCAGTACTTTAAAAGACATAGTCTCGACTATTCATTTCATGATAAAGTCATGAATGTAAGGTGAGAAGCAAATCGGTTACTAATCCAATAAATATCGCAGTGAAATGAACTAAATATATGGTTTATTTGACACAAGACGGGTGGGGGAAGTAACGTCCATACACACGACACAATAAAGGAAAAGGTGTTAGAAATCGGCGGTTACACCCCCGTATAGCTTTCGGTTAAATTTGAACTCGTTTGTCTAAATTTCACAAAAAAAATTTTTGTTCACCGAAAAGTCAACAATATTTTAATTTTTCAGGCGTCTACGTTCCGTTGACCGATGAAGGCACGGTGGTTGTAAACAACATGGCGGCATCTTGTTACAGCTCCATCAACCACCATCTGGCTCACCTGTTCATGACACCAATCAGAAGATATCCGTGGTTGCTAGGAGATTATCAACAACAAGGATACAGTCCATTTATAAGTTTCTTAAAGAACTTTGGTCACTGGATTCTACCAAATAATATGCAGTTTGATTTAAGTAAAGAAGGATTCGTGGCTGCTAGAACAAGAACCGAGCTATAATTTCCATAAGATTTAAACTCCAAGATTTTTCTGATTTGTAAACGTATGCATTAAGAGACTATCGTCTCTAAAATACTAGTAGTATCTTTCAACAAGTCTATGCCTACATCTTTTAAATGATACTTAATATAAATTTGCTTCTAATTCCAATTTAATTTGTTATACTCTAGTATTTCTCATAAAATATTAATAATATTAGATAACAAAAGCTATCCCAAGCTTTTCTGTTCGAAGGAAATGGTTCGGTCATTTTCATGGGGAGAGAATGGAGTCGGGTCTGGATTTTTTGTGTTCAACGAGTTATTTCTCTCCCTTTTTATCTCCCAGGGCTGTAATGATTAAGTAATCTGATTAAAACACAGCTCCTATTTCGTTTTGTTTTTTAGTTCAATATTGTGTCATTGGAAGAGTTAGCAGAAAACATTTTTATCATGAAACTTTAGACGATGGCTAACATTTTGATCTTTAAATATAGATACAGCTACGTTCTTATCTATTCTTTAAATTGTGAGAGAGAAATGGGGTTTAGCATCCACTCCAAACAAACTAGGCCAGTAAGATGTTAAAACCCATTTTCATGTCCAAAATCACCATGCAAATCTGGAGTAACCGGTGATCTGACACCTTTTACGTTGATCCATGTGGGCGACCATGAAAGAAACGAAACTGTTATCTCAATATTATCCATAATATTCGAAATTAAAGGCATTAATCAGAATTTTATTTTGGTCCATTCCAATAAATGTTGACGTTGTGAATATATGCGATCCTAATATCCAATATTTTAGACAATATGGAAATTTAAAATTCACTACTCAGCTCGTGCATTCTGTAGCCATAAAGGCTTCGAACGTCATTTGTTATGGACAAAAAAAAATATTCCTAAAGACAATGCGGAAGTAATTAAAATGGCTGATTCACAAACAATGAAATAATATTACCCCCAAAAAGTGTAGAATTGATTGAGCAGGCATAAACAACTGTTGTTCCATTTAGGTAATTCACCGAACACAATAGATTAGAAATTTTTATTTTTAAAATCACCTTGAAAAATGGAATGTGACTCATTTTATGTGCATTTTAAAAAATGGAATGTGACCCACTTTATATGCATTCTTATTACCATACATTAGACCTATTGTTGTTCACCAGGGGCTGTTTACCGTTAATGGGGTTGTATTAGTAGTGTTTCTGTAACAAGTGAAGGAATCAGTTATGCACTAAAGTCTTTTAATGGCAATGCACCAACCATTTGTCTGAAGCACAGGGGTCGTCAGTACTTTAACTCAATTGTTTGTCTCGCCTTATTGATACTCAAGTTGTTAAAGTTTTAGCTTTTATGGTAAGATTTAGTGCATCATAACCAAATGATTGCCTCCGAATAATACCAAATGCTATGTAAACTTTAATGATAATTGCTTAATCAAAATTGCATTTTGGGTATTCAACATTTAGGTGTACGTGAGACGAACAAAGTACCTATATCATACTGATTATAAAAGTAATTAATCCGTATTCAAAGAGATTCAACAATTCTGTTGAAATCATGGCAGTAATTACCGTTGTCTACTTAAATTAAATCAGGAATAAATAACAGGAACAATTCCCTAGTTCTAATTATATTGACCTCGTCAACGTCGAGTTATTAACTATCTCTAAAATATGTCAATTGTTATTATGGCGGTGTTAGATAGGGAAATTTGCTCAGTTAATTTGAACCAAGTGAAACAACTCTATGAGATGTGATTACTTTGTAATACGACAGCTAAACGATAGTAGAGTGCAGGGATGGGAGCAGGGAAGGGAGTGAGCTAACTCCGATCATCCGATCGAATGGTGGCATCAAAGATTAGGCGGGATTTTTTTTAAATTTCAAATTATCGCCGTTATCGGATTAAAACACAATTCTTATTTCGTTTCGTTTTTTATAGTTTAAAATTTCGTTCTACTTGTCTTTTGTACACTACGATCTAGAAGAGTTGTTATATAACCCGTATTCTGGATAATATGAGGGAATAACCAATGAAACGGTCTGTTACGGCGAGATTTTGGGGTGAACTACATAGAATTGGGGGTAACCCACTAGAAACAACAATTCTGATTGGTTAAACGAATGTCTGACGCTATAGGGTCAAACGCCTCTCGTATGAACTTTGACGCGACCTTCCACTACAATCGGTCAGAGCTTCCTGTAGTGTTTTGCTTTTAACATCAAGTGTTCTAGGGTGTAGTAGTATCATGTGTTTTGGTTGCATTATCGGGTGTTCTAGGGTGTAGTATTATGTGTTCTAGGGTTTAGTATCATGTGTTTTAGGATGAAGTGCCATGTGTTCTAGGGGATGTAGTATTTAGGTGTTTTGGGCACCAGATCATTGTACGGTTTATGATCTCAGTCTAGATAACATATGTTTGCATCGGATGTCTACGGGCAGTTTAGGTTAAGAGTTAAAGAGACATTATGCAAGAGATAAATCTACCCATTGCAGCCCTTCTTTAGACCATGAATGTTATATAAATTGTTAATTAGATAGAGAGAAATGGGGTTTAACGTCCACTCGACACAAACTAGGTCATTTCAGGACCAACATAATCATAATATGGTTTCATTTTATTTCAACTATTCGCTTGCAGTGGGGGGAAACCAGAGTACACGGCGTAAACCCACGAAGGTTGGACAGGCGACACTACGCCTTGCCACGTACAACCGGGGATTCGAAATCACGCCAGTTGACTCAATGGCAGGCCGTATGATACAGCGCGCGTATGCTAACCATTCGGCCACCCAACAACCCCATCCTTGTTTTAACTAGCTAAATCGTACATGATGCATCTTTAAACTTAAATGTGGTCGACTTGTCCGTATTGACCCGTGTTATGAAAACGACCATACGTCATAAATAGCATTTTTTATGAGAGAAATTTCAGGATAACTTATGGATCCGTGCTTTAAATGAGTAGACTTTATTATGTCACGGTTTGTGTCTTATCATTCATTGTCAGCCCACGATTGGTTATGATTTGATACTGTAATGTATAGTGCCATCATTGGTATACAATACCCTTCATCAAACACTAATTATTCGTTGCCTAAAGCTACTAACGAATACTTTGTTTATAATGATTTCGTCTCGTCTATAAACATTAATCGAATGATGCATATCATAAAGTTATTAATATGTTTGCGTAACCCGAAATCGATATTCTCTTCAAATAGATTTTTATATTATTATTTCCAATATGCAGTTAAATATTCAATCATATGGATATAATCGTACCTGATATGAAATGTAAGTATAAGTTTAATTTATTTGTTTTATTGGGCGTGGTGGGGGTCAGGGCCTTGTTTCTCGAAATTTTAACAAAAAAATAAAATCCAAGTAGACACATTAATTTTCATTATCTAAACACTAAAATCAATCTAATATTATCCAATCAAATTACTAAAATGTGGATTTAATTTTATCTTAGTTAAAAATTTCGGGAAACAGGCACCATGGGTAGCCTAAAAGGGTGTGCTTTATTTTAAATATGGATACACTTGTACCAGATGACGCGTTTACGTTTTAGGTGGAGGGGGGGGGGGTACGGGGAGGGGGGGGGGGGTAATTAATAGTTTTCTTTGGAGTGGTGTCAGGTGTTGACGTGAACGTCATTTTATATTTCAAAAGAGCTAAACGTCTTTGGTTCAAGTCTTATTGCGTTATTTGCATTTTTCGCTAAAAGCATTAAATATCCCAGACTTAATCCACGCTAGTATGTACTAAGATTGATTATTTAGCATTTAATTTAGAAATTAAAATACCAACGTTAGAAAACCACCCGGCTTGGATTCTATCAGATTTACAATAAGTCTATCAATTTTGTTCGCCGACAACAAAATGGCGACTGGCTTATTAAATACAGAGCAACATATCGTTGTAAATACTGAATGGAATTGAACCTCTTTTTAAATGGCGTTGCTACAAGAAATTCGCCTTCCACGATGTTCGATATTGTAGTTTGCCAGAAATTCATATTGCGGAGAGGGGGGTGGCGTATTTGGGATGGCCTAGTGGTATAGAGTGCCGCGCTTCGACCTCTAGCTGACCGGTCACCTCTGGCTTGTGGCTGTGGTTTCGATCCCTGGTGTGAGCGTATGTGGCATGGAGATAGGGTCGCTTGTCCAACCTCTTGGGTTTTGTCCATATTGCTGTAAAAAGACGCAATGTGGCTTTAATAATCATGGTCAATGGGGCTGATCTGATATCTCAATCAGTTATTATATTTTATTCAGTTTTTGTTCAGTTACTATATTTAAATCAGTTATTATATTTTGTTCAATTATTATGTTTTGTTTAATAATCTGATTTTGGTCATTGTTTTAACCCAAAATTGTTTACAGCTAGTGGGACACCTGTGAGAATAGTTGAGTTGAATTGGAATATATATTTTCTACTGTGTGCGCGTTGTATCATACGGTCTACTATTGCGTCAACTGGCATGGTTTCGATTCCCCGGTTGTACATGACAAGGAGTAGAGTCACCTGTCCAACCTAGTGGGTTTTCTCCGGGTCCCCCGCTTTCCTCCCACCGCTAAAGACCCCTATACGCAAGCGAATTAATTAAATCAATTTGAACCATATGTTAGACCTAGTTTGTATCGAGTGGACGTTACCTCGGATAGCGGCACCACTGGCCTACTTTTATTTCGAATTCCAATTGTCAAGGGTTTTTTACGTGCACGCCAATGTGTTCATGGAAATTCTTAATAGGGGTAGGCCATAGCGCCCTTTCCGGACAAAATGTTTCGCATAGGACACTTCATAGGCCCAGTCGGAGCAGAAAATGAGAAATGAGGACGTGAAACCCCATTTTTATTCAGAGAGAGAGAGGGAGACAGAGAGAGGGGGATGGGGAGAGAAAGAGAGAGGGAGGGGGAGAGAGAGAGAGGGAGAGAGAGGGGGAGAGAGAGAGAGAGGGGGAGAGAGAGGGGAGAGGGAGAGAGAGGGGGAGAGAGAGGGGAGAGAGAGCGGGAGAGAGAGGGGAGAGAGAGAGGGAGAGGGGAGAGAGAGGGTGGGAGGGAGAGAGTCGGAGCAGAAAATGAGAAATGAGGACGTGAAACCCCATTTTTATTCAGAGAGAGAGAGGGAGACAGAGAGAGGGGGATGGGGAGAGAAAGAGAGAGGGAGGGGGAGAGAGAGAGAGGGAGAGAGAGGGGGAGAGAGAGAGAGAGGGGGAGAGAGAGGGGAGAGGGAGAGAGAGGGGGAGAGAGAGGGGAGAGAGAGCGGGAGAGAGAGGGGAGAGAGAGAGGGAGAGGGGAGAGAGAGGGTGGGAGGGAGAGAGAGAGGGTGAGAGAGAGGGTGGGAGAGAGAGAGAGGTGGGAGAGAGAGAGGATGGGAGAGAGAGAGGGAGAGGAGAGAGAGGGAGGGGGAGAGAGAGAGGGAGAGAGGGGAGAGAGAGAGGGGAGAGAGAGAGGGAGAGGGGAGAGAGGGAGAGTGGGAGAGAGAGAGGGTGGGAGAGAGAGACGGAGAGGAGGGAGAGGGAGGGGGAGAGAGAGAGGGAGAGAGAGAGAGGGGAGAGGGAGAGAGAGAGGGGAGAGAGAGGGAGAGGGGAGAGAGAGAGAGGTGGGAGAGAGAGAGGGTGGGAGAGAGAGACGGAGAGGAGAGAGACGGAGAGGAGAGAGAGGGAGGGGGAGAGAGAGAGAGGGGAGAGAGAGAGGGAGAGAGAGAGGGTAGGAGATAGAGGGAGAGGGAGAGAGATAGGGTGGGAGAGAGAGAGGTAGAGGAGAGAGAGAGAGAGGGGAGAGCGAGAGGGAGGGGAGAGAGAGAGGGAGAGGGAGAGAGAGAGGGTGGGAGAGAGAGAGGGAGAGGAGAGAGAGAGAGAAATGGGGTTTAACGTCCATTCGACACAAACTAGGTCATTTCGGGACTAACATATGGTTTAATTTTATTTTAATAATTCACTTGCGCGTAGCAGTGGGAGGAAACCGGAGTGCCCGGAGGAAACCCACGAGGTTGATTCAATTCATAGAGTACGCTTGCACTTGCGGCATTTTTATCGCGATTTCTCACGTGTTGTTATTGAAAGGTTTTTTTGTTCCCATTCCTAACGACGTCCTGCATTTGGTCACTCGACATATTGATATCTAAGTAGCTATGGAATGGATCAATCAAAGATATTTACAATTATCCTACCCTTAGAATCGATTTCCTCAAAAAATAATTCATTACCGCAAAATAATAAGATAATTCCAATAAGATGATGGACTCTTGAACTATCTTTAGTACCTACAACTTAATGTAAAATTAATTTGTACACAAAAAATAAAGGTTTAAAAAAAATATCCCCACTGCGATAATTGCCGGAATTGTTTTTTTGTCAACTAATTAATGAAGCGACAATTATCATTGTAATTCATTTGGTTTATAGATATTAATCGCTCTCAATGATTAATTTGTTCTTTTGGTAATAGTGTTTTTATATCTGATGAATTGAGCAAAAGGGGGAGAGAGCAAGTGATGGATGGTTCTAACATCATTATTGGAACGACTGGCGTCGACAGAGGTGTGTCACATGAACCTGTGTATAACGGATTAATCAATTAGTGAAGATATCTATACAAAAGGGGACAGGTAAGTTAGCAACGTTTCTGTGGATTTTCGTTACCTGACAAGGAGCCACGGTGACTCGGTGAGTAACATTGTATTGGCTTGCTAACCTTGAGGTCCCGTGTCGGCCGCAAAAGTTCTATGGATTTTGCATCGTGCTGCGTTACGGATGACCTGGAAAGACAGTGTTTAGTTGCTCGGATGGGACGAAAAACGTGCACCTTGTGTACATATTAGCATGCACACAAACGAACCCGTGGTAGTTGGAATTCGATAGAAGAGTATGCTGTCAGACGTTCTTATAATTAGGAAAAACTGCGTTACAAAAATTGAATTAAGAAAATGGTTTCACGGACCAGTTCCCACATGTATATACCAAAACGCATGAACATAATGCTATTAAGTCAAAATCACGAACTCGTAGGCCGTACAACACACATATCTATTTCACTCTGGTTATTATCTTGGCTTTTAAGATGCAAGTCGAGGCTTTAGCTGGATTTAGCTGTAATAAGTGACGGAGACAGTGTACGCTTAGCTATTTTAGACCACCCGATACCACTTGTCATTTTATGAGTTCACGCCACTTACATTGTTTTTATTTTTATGCATGTTTTGCCTGCACTCACAAACATTGCTTACAGCCACTAATCTTAGTGAGTATGACGCTGACTCACTAATCAGAATCGGGTCGGGGTGGCTCAGAGAACATGACGTTTGCTCTCTAAGGTGGGTTGCTCAGCGGATAAGGCGCATGCTCACTGGGCAGGGTAAGTCGATGGGTCAGGCGTTGGCTGCTAACTTGGAGGTCCCCTGTTCGATGTCGGTGTTGGTCGAGAAAATTCATCAGGATTTTCCCGCGCGGTTTCCCCCTTGTCAGTGGTGCAGATTGGGGGGCCTAGCTAGGCACAACGTATATTCGTTCTGGTGGCACAAAAAAAAATGGAGGTTTCGTGTGCACATTGGCATGTTGGAATTCGAGGCAAAATGTCATTCATAGCACACTCGTGGCGTATGCTCGTCGGAGCAGAACAGTAGGGCGTTAAACTCGTTCCTTTTCATTTTACTAGCCTGAGGGTCCAGGTACGACCCTTGTTTATTCACGTGTCGGCGACAAGAAACGGCGTCTTGTTCGATGAAAAACCGAGATCCCTCATACGCACATGGACATATACATGCAAGGACCCAGTAGAATTCATAGAAATGTCCGGGCAAAATTTCCTCGATACATATTACATGATGTATGTCTGCCTTTGTTGCATAAAAGGTAGAACGTTAAACCCCATTTTAATTTCCAAGATTGGTTGACTATTCCAGTCATTGCAACACCTAAATACTATTATATATAAATCAATCAAAGACACGGTGTAATATATTTCTAGAAATGAAGTCGTCAAAGGTTCATTCGTCTTGTGAAATCACCGGTTCGGTAAGGACGGTGTCCATTGCCACTCTTGCATCTTTAACCAAGGATGTAGAGCAAGATTTGAAGAAACCATCTAGTGGAAGTCTGGCAAGTAAATTTGCATCTTTCTGGCGTAACAACAATTTAACAAATACCGGTAAGTGGAGCTCCTGATTTTGTTTTTATTTTAGGCCCAGTTATTGGGTTCGACGCAGCTTGCTTGTGGATGAAATAGCTTTATTTAATGCCCGCGTTCACGGAAGTGATATCTTGTATGAAACACATGTACATTTATATTGACGGAGTGGCATATAACGATTGGGCAAAAATTTATGTGGAAAACAATCACTGGTTTATACACATATAGCACGAAGTTTCGACACGAGTTCTCGTATTGTTAGCAAGCACCTAGAGGAAATTAAAGGGGAAGACCAACGATTTTCAACAAGGTTTCCATAAATCTTAAATATATATTGTTAAATAATTCCCTCTGTAACAAAGGCAAAAAATTTTTGTAAGCGAGAAATTAATTTTTATTAAAACCGGAAGTGACATAGTTGGTTCAACACGCACACCGGGCTCTATAGTAAGCATGCAAATTTGGTCTATGTTTACTGCTGTATTGTGTACTCGCATCGTTCTTTGACCAAAAATCTGATAAAATGGGCTGTCTATTAGGATATTATAAACACGAATTTATGTTTTGTTAACGTTTAGTACACAAAGCCGCTACGTAAATTCACTCATACTGAACAGTACACGGTGTCTCAATTCACGCCACATGGCCAGTTGTTGACATCACGTGGTTTGATTGACACCCGGCAAGTGAGAGATGTTTCGTCTGCTTGAATGTCTTTGCACGTGCTGGGTATCCGGTGACAGATGTTTGATTTATTTCAACGGACTTGTGACACATAATATATATATTTCAAATAAATATATAAATTTCCAAAGTATGTCAACGTCAGACACCAACGTATTGGAATATAAAATTGTACAGTAGTAATGCTGTACAGAGTCGAGCCCATCCATTCTCAAGAGAAAATGAAAGAAAAAAAGAAAAGCCGTTCACGTCGACATTATGTTGCAAAATGCACTATAGTATATGTCCCACATGCCCATAATTTTAGTCTGTTTATGCTGTAAACTGTCCGCAAGCACAAAAACATCGAAGCAGACGAAATACATCTGACTTACAAGCTGTCTCTCAAACCACGTGATGTAAACAAATAGCCATGTGACGTGAATTGAGACACTGTGTACTGTTCAGTATGAGTGAATTTACGTAGCGACTTTGTGTACTAAACGTTAACAAAACATAAATTCGTATTTATAATATCCAAATAGACCGCCCATGTTATCAGATCTTTGGTCAAAGGACGATGAGTGCACACAATACAGCAGTAAACTTATGTCAAATCTGTATGCTTACTATAGAGCCCAGTGAGCGTGTTGAACCAACTATGTCACTTCCGGTTTTAATAAAAATCAATTTCTCGCTTACAAAAACTTTTTTGCTTTTGTTACAGAGGGGATTATTTAACAATATACATTTAAGATTTGTGGAAGCCTTGTTGAAATTCGTTGGTCTTCCCCTTTAATATTTGTATAAAACAGTTAATCCGGAGATCATTGTCGCCGCAGTAGTTAAACTGGCACTCTTAACAATTCTGGGCAATAACTTCGACCGTTTTTGACCCCAATTGCCCATGGGAATAAACCGCGTTATTCTTATCCTATTGCCACCGTATTATAGCAGCCTTGAATTGTTTTCAGCAATAACCGTGGCCTTAGTTAACCTTGGAGTGTACCAGACTATTCTATTGTGAATTGGAGACCACGAGGCTAACTGGGTAAGACGATGACAGGCTATACTATATACCGGAAACACCGGAAAACACCAAAAACACCGGAAAACAACATGTTATAGCGGAAAACACTGGAAAAAGACTGAATACAGGAAAACACACTAAATACCGGAAAACACCCTAAATAGGCTAACTATTTAGGGTGTTTTCCGGTATTAAGTGTGTTTTCCGGTATTTAGTGTTTTTCCGGTATTCAGTATAACATGGTGTTTTCCGTTTGTTTTCCGGTGTTTTTGGTATATATTGTTGGCGGACGATGACTCGCTAGCCTGGAGGTCGGGTGTTTGATCTCTGCATTGACCGAGAAAGTTCATCCAGATTGTCCGGCGTGGTCTCTCCTTGTGAGTGATGCAGGACCTAGGGCCTGACAAGGACAACTGTCTAGTCGTTCGGATGGGACGAAAATCCGAGGTTCTGTGTACACATTGGCGTGCACGTAAACGATCCCTTGGCAGGTCTGAAGAGTAGGCAGTCGTGCCGCTGTCCAGGCAAAAATTTACCTCATAGCACCCTGTATGGCGTATGCCTGTTAAGTCTTCATTAGCCCAGTTTAGGAGTAGAACAGTAGGACGTTAAACCCCATTACATTTCATTAATCAGATTGGGGCCCTGCAGTGGAGATGGCACCGACTCACTAACTCGTAACACTCCGCCGGGTCATTGTTGTCACTGTACAACCATTCTGCACGCATATTTCATTATTCTGATGATTTATATTCCTCAGGTAAACGAATGCAGATGCTGAAGATGTTGCTCCTGACTATCATCCCAACCGTAGCGTTGGTGGTCATGTGCGTTATTGATGTCTCAAACGTTAGTGCACAAACCATTGCTGGTAAGGAAGTACATGACATGGTGCAGCTGAGTACGGAAGTGGGTAAACTGATTCATTACCTTCAACGAGAACGGGGTTACTCTTCCCTACACGTTGTCTCCGACGGTCAAGCTAAAATTCTCACGCGTGCTCTCTTGTCGGACAGCTACAAAAGAACAACAGAGGTTCTGAATACTATGAGCAGGTGGCCCGGAGAAACTAATACACGATTTGCAAAATTCCCTACAAAAAAGGCTTTTGCGGATTATCTAATTGAACATAGGAAAACCGTGGAAGACGATGGATCCGCAATTTCGGGAATGAGGCGGGAGCTGAGATTTTACAGCGGTGTTGTCACTGAATTTATCAATTGGTTGTATAGCGCCATTCAGTTTTCAAATTCGGGAAACGACTGGAGGAAGCTTGTGGCCTACCAGTTGCTGCTTACCGGCAAAAACGACATGGGGATTGAAAGAACACTTGGAAGTATTTTTTACATTAAAGGTCACTTCGAGGAATTTCAGGATTTCGAGTGGTACTTTGCGGAAAGAAGTATGGGAAAGGGGAATTTTATAGCATCAACTCTTTTCTCTCCTAATGTTGCGGAGATGTTTCAGGCACGATTGAGTACTGATAAAAACAATGTGACGTATCACATCGAACAGATGAGGCAGCAAATCAGTTTAAATAATCATTCCTTTATTCAAGGCTCCCTTCAAATGAGTTTTTGGTGGTTCCAAAATATGAGCAACTATTTAGATATGTTATTTGACGTCCAGTTAAGCCTAGCCGACAACATTGTAAAAAGTATCAATGAAGATCTCGCAGGTGACACAAAGAGTATATCCATAAGCGTGTCCATTTTGTGTTTAGTGGTCGTGATATGTCCTGTTATTATCCTGAGCGTCAGAACATTGGTGTCAGATATTCAAAAATACGCCTTCAGTTTAGCAGATCAGACGAAACAGTTGAGTAAAGAACGACTGAGAACCGAGTCTCTGCTCTATCAGATGCTCCCCAGACCAGTAGCGGATCAACTGAAAAGCAATAAATCCGTGGACGCTGAAACATATGAGGAGGTAACGATATTCTTCTCGGATATAGTCGGGTTTACTAGTATCTCAGCAGCGTGTAGTCCTATGGAAGTAGTTGGGCTCCTGAATACCCTATATCTATGTTTTGATACCAGACTTGAACTCTACGATGTTTATAAAGTGGAGACCATCGGTGATGCATACATGGTTGCTTCTGGTAAGAATATTTAATGATTGTCTCCCCTTATTTATTTGGGGGCCACGGTGGCTCAGTGAGTAAGATGCTGGCTCGCTAACCTTGAGGTCCCGTGTTCGATCCCTGTGTTGTCCGAGAAAGTTCATTGGGTTTTTCCGACGTGGTTCCTCCTTGTCGGTGATACAAGACTGAGGTCCTGGCAAAAGTCACGTAAAAATCCTTTGGCAGTTCGAATTTGATATAAAAAGGAGGCGTAGCGATACTGTCCGAGCACACTATTCCATTTCCTTATTTAGTGTCTAGTCCCCGAGAGCTACTCATCGTATTGTTCTTGATGCTATTCTTGGGGGTGACGTTCTTCGACGTCACAAGTCCCAGTTGGCTGTGATTTTATCATACTCATTCAGGATCTCGTTCTTCTACAGCTTAGAGAGATAGAGAGGGAGAAATGAGGTTTAACGTCCACTCGACACAAACTAGGTCATTTTGGTACTAACATATGGTTTAATTTTATTTCAATAATTCGCTTGCAGTGCGAGGAAACCAGAGGACTCGGACAAAACCCACGAGGTTGGGCCAGCGACTCTTATACTCGTTGCTACATAATACCGGGGAACCGGAACTACGCCAGTTTACTCAATGACAGACCTTATCTTGCTTAACGGCTTCATGAATACAACGATATGAGGGTTCGAAAATTTGGAAACATTCAGCCACTTTGGCCAAAACTGCTAGAAATGCGAATTCGTATGATGTCACCAATATTTAATCGGTCGTGATTTTTGTTGTATGGCCATTATGAACGATCTTTGGCCATTTTGACCAAAGTTTCGGTCATTTTTAACGGTCGTTTCGTCTATAAGATATTGTCTCCTATAATATTTTGATGATCTTATTATGTGATGCAGAGAATATGACAATAATTTTATAGGAGTTCCAAACAGAAATGGGAGACGTCATGTCAGCGAAGTGGCCACAATGTCATTGGATCTTGCTCATCACGTGACACACTTGGAAATTCCCCATCTTCCAGACACATTACTGAGGCTGCGAGCAGGAGTCCACACTGGTAAATTAATCAATATTATTATTTTGAGAGCCACGGTGGTTCAGTGGGCATGACATTGGTCCGCTAACTTGGATGTTCCGTGTTCAATCCCTGCGTTGTTCTAGACAGTTCAACGGTATTTTCATGCACGTTTCCCTCTTGTTGGAGGTGTAGGTCGGAGGGATGGGACGAAAAACCGAGGACCCGTCTACATAGTAGCGTGCACGTAAAATAACCCTTTTAAGACACTGCATAGCGTATGCCCGCCATCACTAACGAGTGGCCATCGTGCATCTTGCACGCCATTTTGAATTTCCTTCCCATGTTTGTTTTTACCTCCACAGGCCAGGAGTCACAAACATAATTCAAAAGTCAAATTGTGGGGACATACAAATGCCCACAGGATCCCCCCCTCCCCTCAGCTAATCGATTGGTATCACGAATCAAACCGGGTGGGAGTTGTTTCACATCAAATTCAGCATTTCCAGAATGCCGATTGTGGCAGCTTACATAGTTTGTTGGTGACCATCTTGGATTTCACTATTTCCTCGTGCGTTTTCCGTGTAACAGGTGGTTGTAATGGGTTGCTTCACCCATAGAACTTAGGTACATGTATATTGACCAAACTTGTTCCCCTAATTAGTAATATGAATAATAAGGGCGTTATGGCCATCTTGGGCGTCATTTTCATTTTCACGTCACAGCCACGTCTTAGCGTAAAATTAAGGCATTTTTAAAATCTGTGGTAGCGTTTTCATATGGGTAGACACCGTACTTGCTGTGTTTAGAGGTCAATATGCACAGGTTATTTAGGAATTAGTGTTTTCGTATGTGATTGGGCGATGTCAAAATGTCGCCAAAGAGTTTCCTCAAGGGAAAAAGATCAGTAACTCCATGGAGGTTGGTACTGAACCAAAGTGGGCTTTAAACAGCAAGAACAAGAACAAAAATCTCGAGTTTGCTGCAATTAACAATGGTTGGGTTTTACTCTCCTCCTAACCCTCTCACATCTAGGTCAGTCCAAAGGATATCCATGAGACTGGGTTTTAAATATGTAAACCCAAAACTTGCTAAGTACCGAGAAAACATATTCTTACTTTTATATAGATTCAATAATTAAATTTTCTAGGTCCTGTAGTTGCTGGTGTTGTAGGAAGTAAAATGCCAAGATACTGTTTATTCGGGGATTCTGTTAATACGGCTTCTAGAATGGAATCTACTGGTCAAGGTCAGTATCTTTTGGAGAATCTCTTCATGTTGTTGTATACACACGACCTACAATTTTCGTCCCACCCGAAGACTAAACCATGTTCGCGCGTTCAAAAGTTGTCCTTTGTTTAAAGAAAATCGGATATCCTTGAAAGAAAAACAGCTTCAAGACATTCAACGCTTTGTATGGGGCATACAGTTTCTTGAGATAAAACACTCTTCATAGGCGCCATTCTTGGCCACCGCCATTCTTAATCCGGGATCTTGAAAATAGTTCCAATGACGGAATTCGTCATACAATCGAGGCAAGATATGGGATACTGGAGTGTGCCCACGTGTGCCGAATGCTGTTTTCTGAGTCTAATGCCCAAACTTTACAATTTCAGCTGATCGCATCCAACTTAGTTGGATAACTCAGGCGATTCTTCAGCAAATAGGTGGATTTAAAACAGTGAAAAGAGGAGTTGTTGAAGTGAAGGTTAGTGAAATGAAATAGGGTTTAGCGTCCTACTTTTCTACGATAACTTGGCTAATTAAGACTTAATGGGGGTTTGGATGGCCGAATGGTTAGCGTGTGCGCGCTGTATCATACGACCTGTCATTGAGTCAACTGGAGTGGTTTCGAATCCCCGGTTGTATGTGGCAAGGAGAAGGGTCGCCTGTCCAACCTCGTGGGTTTGCTCCCGGTACTCCGGTTTCCGCCCCCTGCTAAAGACCCCTACGCGCAAGCGAATTATTGAAATAAAATTAAAAATCATATGTTAGTCCCGAAATGACCTAGTTTGTGCCTAGTGGACGTTAAACCCCATTCCTCTCTCTCTCACAATAGGATCTAGACAACCATTATGAAATTCTGAAAACCTTGACGAAGTCGATACTAACAATACTATAATTCGCATCAAAGGGGAATAACTCTGAAATGGATAATGTCCGTTCCGTCCCAGAGAGCGTATAACGAAATCTGCAGTTGGTCTTAACTTTTATAAGGCTTCGGATTTTAAGCACTCACTATATTTCTCAATAATATTTTTGTCGGTCAGTGGCATTACCAACTGAAATGAAATAAAGTTTAACGTCTTGTTTTTGTTTAAGATGAGCATTCGCGATGCATTTTGCTACGGCCACGAGAGACGTGCACGTGTTTTATACCATACGGACGACTAGAACTATTTGCGTGCACTCTACTATGGGAAAACAAGACTGGAAAATCCTAACAGGTACTTTCTTGGTCACCACCAGGGTCAAGGTAGGCTGTGAGTCTCGTTTTGCAGCATACTAAACTATGGCTGCCTGCTAGTTGACCGACATTTTAAGTCCTAAATCGCCTGCTAATTGACAGACATTTTAAGTCCTAAATCGAACTAAGTCATTTCGGGACTAACATATGGTTTAATTTTATTTCAATAATTCGCTTGCGCGTATGGGTCTTTAGCAGTGGGAGGAAACCGGAGGAAACCCACTAGGTTGAGAAGGCGCCCCTATCTCCATACCACATACGCTCACACCAGGGATCGAAACCACAGCCGCAAGGCAGAGGTGACCGGCCAGCTAGTGGTCGAAGCGCGGCACTCTAGACCACTAGGCCATACCCCCGCGCCATTACCAATAACGATTAAAGGGTATATATATATATATTATGTGTGTGTGTGTATTTATTACAGGGCAAAGGTCACATGGAAACATACTGGTTATTAAATAAAGATGGTTTTGAAGACTCCTTGGTCTGTATGCCAGATTGTCATAAATTATCCACTGCGGAATATCGACGGATTAGTGAGGTTAAAGAATAACGTAATTAACCAGCGAAGATTTGACCTTCGGCTCTATTATACCCTAATTTTCGGTTTAGTATTATTTCACCGACGAATTAAAGATAAATTAATTCGGGCTTGGATATAATGACTTCAGTTTTATACCTGAATTAAATGGGGTTTAACGTCCTATTTCTGTGCACAAACAAGCCAAATGAAGACGGTAGTTAGGCCTAACCTGACAAAATGAACTGATAGGCATACGTTTGCTATATTGGACTTTGTGTTTGACATTTATTATAAATATTACTAAAAACAATGCAAATGGCCAAATCTGTGGCAGCAAAATGACAGACCCGAGAGGGGTAGTTCCTGACAATGCCTATATTTGTGACTGGAAGGAATGTAACTGTGGCCTTATATCTAGGCTTTGGTGTAACCGGAATTACCTAGTTGCTATGTGGGGGTGAATTGAGCTAACAAAATCTCTCTCTGTGGGTTAAAAGCTGGAATGAAGCACATCTGACCTGTGCTTAAAGAGGCAGTATGCGAGATACAGAGAAAGAGCTGAACGTTTCTGCTATACAAGTTGAAAAATAATAGATAATGAAAATTCTAGTCAAATTACAGGCTGCTGTGTATATAACGCTAGTGACGTGACGTCGTGCATTTTGGAATATTTCGGCTTGACCGGTCATATAAGCGGTTTATTGCTGGTAAGACGGCCAGGCGGGCTCTGTCTAATTCACTCAATACCATAGCCACATTAATCAATGTCTGACGTCATTGGTAAAAGCTGCTCGTTTGACCCTGACGTCAACCCTCGCTATAACTTGTCAGATCTTCATGTAGTGTAGGCCATCGAAAGAATAAAAAAAATAGAATTTGAAGCTAGAAAATGCCGTGCAACAGGCTGATTTAACGCTCGTGTTATGCGGCTTTAATCTGACACATCCGAAATATTTAAACATGTATCTGTTTTGTAACATCGGCGATTGTTTTGATATATATATGGCGTTTGTTTTTACTTTATTTGACCAGATTTTAAATTGTATCTAGAACACAATATCTGATTTGTATGAATGGGGGATCGGTCAATGTGCCGTCACTTATGGTGTGACGTTTACTGCAAGGTCTAATACTCATTGGTCCAATGGTGTGTGTGTGTGTGGGGGGGGTGTGAATGGTTAGCAGGTACGCGCTGCATCATAAGGTCTGTCATTGAGTCAACTGGCGTTATTTCGATTCCCTGGTTGTACGTGACAAGAAGTAGGAACGCCTGTCCAACCTCGTGGGTTTCCTCTGGGTCCTCCGGTTTCTTCCCACTGCGAAAGACTCCTACCACAAGCGAATTATTGAAATAAAATTGAACCAGGTGTTAGTCCCGAAACGATCTAGTTTGTGTCGAATGGACGTTATTATTGCTCGCGGTATTCCTGGGACGGACGCGTATTTCTCCTAACTCATTGGTCCGACGAATATAGCTTGGTGCTAATAGTTCGGCGCTCATTTTATTCGACAACTGTTAGATTTCCTTAACAAGAACCTGGCAAGCCCCCTCCTGCAAAAATTCCTGGATCCGCCCCTGCACCCCATCCGAACGGCTAGACACTGTCCTTGTCAGGTCATCTGTCCTGCACCACTGACAAGGAGAAACCACGTCGGAAAATTCTTTAGAGATGCAAAATATAGTGTATAACCAGTCCTTTGTCTCATTATATTTATACGGTTTTATGATCTCGTGATTGTTAAATTTATCAACATTATGCTGATTTGTTTTGGGTTTTTTAAATAAACTATAGCCAATATACTTTGTTTTATTCTTTTAGAGTTGCGGAAAGTCGGGGTCTCCAACTGTAGGGCAGTTGTCCAGTGGGCCCACGAGAAAAGGGATCCCACAATCCCTTCGACTGGTTCTTTAAACACTGATCTTTGTTGGAAGGACCAATGTAATTTGATTAAGTTAAAGGGGAATTGTGTTAGATTAGATAAAGAGCTGGCAGTTCTCGTTATAATAGTTTAAAATGGATCACTAAAAGGGAATTATGTTGAAAATTCTGTCAAATTACTTCATACAGAGCCGCGTTACCGGTGATAGAAAAACAGTGTAGCCTCGATTGTCATTGTTAAGATAATAAACAATGTCTCGATTATCCACTTTTAAATTAAATCATAAACTGTTTATTAATAGATTACAGAAAAATGAATTCGAATGAAATGCCAATATGGTTCATTATTATGTAGAAGGACCCATTCTGTAAAAGGGAGCTATTATATCTGCCTATATCTCCGCGTAATAGTTTCGAATGCGAAGATGTAACTCTGTATTTGTGTCCCAAACTAATGCCACGGTACAAGCAAAGGCGCTTGTAAAATGGAAAATCTTTTATAAACAACAAAACGCCGAGGCTCGGTTTCGTGAGTAAAGTTGATAACGTTCATTTACAAATGGCAAATCCAAGGGCAAATAACTCGTACTCGTCTAAAACAGTATCTCACTTGGAGATTTCCATTTTACACGTGCCTTTGACGGGCCAAATGCGCTGCCCGAGGAAAATTTCCTGTCCATCTTATCACACTGGATGACGTATGTTCGTCTTCATTGGCCCGGGTGTTGCAGAAACGTAACATTGGCCCGGGTGTTGAGAAACGTAACATTTGCCCGGGTGCTGCAGAAACGTAGGACGTTAAACCGCGGTTCATTCGTTCATGGTTACTCGATACAAATCTTATCAGAATGTCGCGGACCCCATAAATCACTTTCAGTGTAAGTAAACATAGGTAAACAAAATTGTTTTGATTTCAGCATACCTGCTTTATGTTACAAATGATTTGTTTACCTATATGCTACTTACCTTCTCTCAAATGGTAATAACAGCTTCTGGATTTCACTTGACATCGCTATTGCCCAACTTTCTAAAAAAAAAAAACAAAAAAAAAAAAACAGTAGGGCAATTTTTTGTCAGCAGTTTAGCACAGGCCCAAGGGGGAAAAGAGAGAATGGGTTTAACGTCCACTCAACACAAAGGTCATTTCAGGCCTAACATATGGTTTAGTTGCATTTCAATAATTTGCTTGCGCGTAGGGGTCTTTAGCAGTGGGAGAAAACCGGAGTCCTCGGAGGAAACCCACGAGGTTGAGAAGGCGCCCCTATCTCCATGCCACATACGTTCACACCAGGGATCGAAACCAGAGCCGCAAGCCAGAGGTGATCGGCCAGCAAGAGGTCGCAGCGCGGCACTCTAGACCACTATCCCAAACCCACAACAGGCACAAACAGAGGGGTGCAGTCAGTACATCGCTCCCGGGACCATGAAACTTCCGTGGTTTCGATTCCCGTAGGTGAAAATGTGTAGGGTGGCCTGTCTAACCTCGTATAGGTTTTCCGCGTGTCCCCGGCTTCATCCCACTGCTAAAGACCCCCACGGGCAATCGAATAATTGAAATAAAATTGAACCATATGTTAGTTTCGATATTACTTGTGTCTAGTAGACATGAACCCCCCTCTCTCTCTCTCTCTCTCTCTCTCTCTCTCTCTCTCATCAAGCAAGGACAAGTAATAGTACGGTAATATTAAAATGGTGACTAATTACGACTATCATCACTTATTATTTATATGAGTAAATCAAGTGTCATTTTAACACGCTATAAGTAGACAAACCGGCTACACATTTCTTGTCCTTTGGGCTGACTCATCGGGTGATTAGGTTAAGCTAAGAGGTTTTCAAATAAATCACAAATTGCTCATTCAGACAGCCTAATGAAAAATATTCACATCTTCACTCAAAATTATATCGCTCAAGATTTTAGCAGAAATACAAGCCTGACAACCCACAACCAGCGATACTTGAATGAAATGAAATTGGGTTTAACGTTCTGCTCTAAAAATACCTACATTTCACTGAAAATAAATCTAGGGTGTGAACCTGGAGTCCGTCCACAGCTTCTAAGGCCTTACCTGTTAAAGTGCGGTATGGGAATCAGGAGGGGGAGGGGACCTGATTTTATTTAAAGACACTTTTTCATAAAACTTTGATGAGAGATTTTCAATTTCTATCAGCTCTAATATATTTTGTCACGGTGATTCAGTGACTAAGCCAGGAGGTCTCGGATTCGGTCCCGGTGTTGACCGAGCCATTGCAGTTCCTCTGGATTTTCCTGCGTGGTTCCCTCTTGTTTGTGGTGTGGAACAAGGGGCAGTGTTTGTTCGTTCTGATGTACCTAGGCTTCCACGATCCCTTGACAGTTGGAATTTGAAAAAAGAGTAGACCGCAGCGCCACTGTCCGAGCAACAATTTCTTCATAACATATACATATTTTTTATAGCGTAAGCCCATCGTCATTAGCCCATCGGTGCAGAAAAATAGAACATTAAACCCCATTTCATTTAAATAAATCAATGAAGTCTATTTGTTTCATTATTGATTTTAATATGAAGTCAATACCGTTTTATTCAAATATCAGTAGAACGTAGCATTAATACATCGACTTTCTCTATCCACATTTCCATTGCACTACAATGACGGCGACTGGGTTTCCGACAAAATACGAGAATTGTAGGCCTACTCTTTCTTTTATATTCTTGGAGTCAGGGCCCTCGGCAGTAACTAAATACATGTAGGGAAGGGGAGGGTGGGGGTATTACCACCCCTCTCTCTCTCTCTCTCTCTCTCTCTCTCTCTCTCTCTTCACCACGGTTCGAGCATTTTTAAAAATACTGGTCCGGGAATGATAAAAATAATGAAAAACATTGGGTTTTTTTTAGTGTGGGGGGCAAACGTTTGGTAGATAAAATAGTTTGAATATATTTTAACTCCAAATGTATCATCAACTCACACATATTATTTGTGTATACTTGGGAATGCACCTTTAAATTTCAAATTGGGAGGGGAGGGGCAGTCCCCGTTTCGCGCAACGAGTAATTTTACGCAAGTTTATAGCATAACGCCGACGGGGAGCAGCATATAGGCCTACAATAACAAAATGAAAGAATAAACTCACATTAGGACAAATATGACTATGAGAGACGTATACTGTTAATAGAATACGTATTACCCGAGACCTTAATATTGGGCGAAAAGTGTGTCTTAAACGTAATATGAATGTAAACAAACAAATTTACATATTATGACGCTCTCTATCGCCACTCACCGTTGTACCGTGTGATATTTTGCCCGAGGATATTGTGTACGTCAGTCTGTGTCTATTCATTTGTAATTCATCAGCTCACTGATATCTTTAATGGTAGCTTTACAAATCATTGTGTACGATAAATTCGACACTGAAATTTATCACAGCCCCATTTAAGATTCATTCTGACAAACCTCCGTCACTTAGCATTACATATCACTGATTAATGACAGCCTGGAAAAGCAACGGTACATTCTATTAATGAGGGGGATTCCATGCATAACCTTTGACGTTTCTGACAATCACGTAGTCACGTGATAGGATATTTCTCATGGTTGGTCGATAAAGGAAGGAACACTTCGCTTCGACGCTCAACAGAGAAGTTAAATAACAATTGTATGATTAAGGGTGTACATTGTTGTTGTCGTAGTGCTACTGGGGTGTTGACGAAAGTAAATATTATACGGAAAGTGTCGAAATGGCCACCGACGAACTTGCTAACAAACTGAATCGACGGATTCAAATCAATGAAAGTGAGGACGCAGAAAATGGAACTGTTCCAGCGGTTCAACCATCCATGCAGGTGTTCAATCCATACACAGAATTTAAAGAGTTTAGCCGAAAGGAAATACTGGATTTCCAGAAGACATTTAATAAGTGAGTACGCACGTCCGTGGATATTTTTAAAATCAGCTAGGTTTAGTTATGATATGTGCAGGGACCCGTACGTGTAAACTACGAGATCTATTTACTACTAGGCCTAATGATTAATTATGAATATATGACACAAATTTATTGTTCAATGTGTAGTACTAGCTAGTTATAGTGTCAATGAAGTGAATAGTGTTATACTTTATAGATAAGATAGAGACCTTTTATTTATTACGTAGTGTTGTCATTCATATAGTAATTGTCAAGCTAAATCCATGTAAATAGGATACTATATTCTATAATTATTACTATTACATAAGAAAAAATTATGCGCGTACATGGTAAATAGCCCTACAATTTACAATAATAAACCCTCGCTGCGGGCCCGACGCCACGGGGAGGCCATGGCTTAGCCCCCCCCCCCCAATCAAATTAGCCCCCCCTCCCCAAATATTTTGCCAAAAATTCTTAGGAGTATTCTTAACCGTCCACATCCTCAGCTACTCCAAAACATTCCGTAGCCCCCCCCCCAATTTTATGAGCTGGCTACGAGCCTGCCTCACTGTTAAGATGATTTAATTTAGAAATTACCGATTTCAATATAAAACCATATATTAAACCATATTACATGTCCCAGTGACCTCCAGTCCTTTCAAAAGAGAGCAATATAAACTTTGTAGTTGTGTCTGATTTTAAAATGAAATATTAAAAACAAGTTCTCTACTTCATCCACGAAACCATATTGTAGTTTTGAGTAGAGGTGTGGATATTTTTGGGCAATAGGCCCCTATATTATTACCTAGGACAAGGGTTCTTACATTCACATGGACAAATTATACAGAAAAATATTTATATGTAACATTACAAGAGAAATGAAATTGGGTTTTACTTCATACTTTTCTGCTCTCTAAAACTGGACTAATGAAGTTGAGCATCCATGTCGAGTGCTATTAAGATGTTTCTGCCCTGATAGGAAACGTTTCTGCCCTGAAGGGAAGCATTTCTGAGTTCTAGTGCTGGCACAGTATATCACCATTCACCTTCTCACTAGTTGCGTATTGAATCGCGAGATGCTGAATTGATGTATTGCGATTCTTTTTGATGTTATTTTATCATGTTATTTTATCAAGTAAACTGTCACTCTGTCGAAGCAGAATAGTAAGACGTTAAACCCCATTTTATTTCATTTCGATTATAATTTCAGATATGATGTAGGTAAAGATAAGTTTATAGATTTCCATGAATTAAAACTAATGATGGAGAAATTAGGCGTTCCACAGACACATCTCTCATTAAAGGAAATGATAAAAGAAGTGGACGAAGATCACGACAATAAAATTAGTTTTAGAGAGGTAAGATATAATTTGGGAAATACTTTTATTTTTTTACTTGGTTCGGAACCCAGTCATTGAGATTTATCCGATCTTGTCCATATTTAACAGGAATTCTTCCACTCATCCGTAGCACGTGGAAGGAATTAATACATTACAGTCTTGGATTTTACTTAGTATTAGTATTACATAAAGTCTACAGATTATTACATGCCCACATTGAAGATTCGTTATGGGAGATTAGATAAAGCGCTGATAGTTCTCACTATATAATAGATAAAAACTACTTAATGTAAAGGGAATTTGCTGAAAATTCCAATCAAATTGAACCACTCTGAACGGAGAATTTAGCGATTATAGTTTTGGCCAATGGGCCTAGCCTCGATCATCATTACTACAGTTACATGTAGTAGGATAAAAATCATAGCCTCGTTTATCCATTTCATAACTGAATGAAAGTTAGCACCAAATTGGATCCTAATCCAGGAAATCAGGAGTTGATTACGGTCTCGATAAGTTAATTATTGTCTAATTAATAATTAGAAAACATATTAGGCCTAAAGAAAGACCCATAATAGGCAGATTGAGCTCTTGTATAATGTATTTTCATAGTTCAAAATTTCGTTATACTTGTTTTGACTACACTGGGATCTGAAAAAGTTGGTATATAATAGACGTTCTTAGTGATGTGATTCATTAATCAAAGCCTGACGTCATAAGGTCAAAAGTCGCTGGTATGACGTCTGACGTGACCTATCACTAGAACCGGTCAGATCTTCATGTAGTGTAGGCCATCGAAAGTATAAAGAACGAAACGAAATATAGATCTGTAATTGAATCAGATTGTGTTTATGTGTGATAACAATAAGAGAACACTTGTCGAAACGTCCTACTATATAACTGGGGAATTATCCCTATAAATTGTCATGTGCTCAATCGTTCGATGCCACTCAAGTCAAAGATATTAAATTTTATTTTCAGTTTTTACTGATATTCCGTAAAGCTGCGAGTGGTGAATTAAGTCAAGAGAGTGGTTTATTAGAATTGTATCGTAATGTTCAAGAGATTGATGTCGATGTAGAGGGTGTCGGCGGAGCCAAAAATTTCTTCCAAGCTAAAGTAAGTTGATTTTTGAAACGTTCTAAAAAAAACGTCAATTAGTATTAATCTTCTACTCTACCATGTGCATGTAAAAGACCCCTTGAGAGTTGAAATTCAGTATAAGAATGCCAAAATTGAATTGCTGTGTGCTATGAGGGAAATTTTACTCTGACAGCAGTGCTAGGTATACAAAGGAACTTCATTTATTTTACAATCGAAATGTTTAGACACTACATGTATTTCTGACCAGGCTGTTGGTGAATCCTGCACCATTGACTATGTAAAACCAAGCTGCAGACTGTATAGTGTATGGCCGTCTTCATTAGCCCAGTCGGAGCAGAACAGTAGGACGTTAAACCCTGAATCATTTTCTCTATGATAATTGTTTTCATTTTGTGTTAAATATTTTAATTGAAATCTTATGCATCTCGCCTCGATGAATTTTTAAAAAGACCTATTAAAAGGAATTCTTACGAACATTTCAAAGCCATTTTTATCTCTCATAATATTCCATGAATGAAATGTAAAATATCTGCTAAGATACTTTTGTTTCTATGTTTGGATCAAAATATCTCTATTAAACACATAACTACACTAAACATTTCTAAAATAAACAAGATTTTGTTATAGGGGATTTTTTGGGACACTTACAACAAATCTTTCTTGATTGAGTCTTGTCAGGACCGTAATGTTTGTTCAAGTCGAATCCATATGTAAACGGGGTATATAAGCGTATAGGTATGTCGTATTAACAGCTGCTAGAAACACAATGTTAATCCCTACAGATACATTAATAATCTTTAGGTATTGACTCTAACAATAACAGCTTAAAACCATGTTAAACACTTTAACTTTTCATATCGGTGCAGTATTTGCCAATATTATTGAAAAACTATACATTCAAATCTACTCTATAATCCCTAATCTTCAATAGCATGATGAGTTGGAATAAAAAGTGCTCCTGGATTGTTTCAATTTAGTAATTGAACCGGAAATACACAAGAATATAATTACTATTTATTACTGAGTGATGGCTAAGTGAGTAAGACACTGGCTCACTCCCGGTGTTAGCAGAGAAAATTTAACGAACTATAGGACTAAAGGTCTGACATGGATAACTGTCTAGTCTATCAGATCGGACGAAAAACCAGTCCCAAGTGCACATTAGCATGCAAAAGATGCGTTAGCAGTTGACGTAGCATCGCTGCGAAATTTCCTCTTAGCACACTGTATGGCGTCAGCCATAGCAAAACATCCCTCCTATATACTATATAGCCCACTGTATGGCATATGCCAGTCATCATAATAGCCCAGTTAGAACAGAACAGTAGCATGTTAAACATTGTAACATTAACACCTGCTCAACATACTTGTTGTTATTGCACAGAAAACCCACCGCACTTCTTTATGGGGGGTTGGATGGCCGAATGGTTAGCGTGCGTGCTGTATCAGATGGCCTGACATTGAGTCAAGTGGCGTGGTTTAGAATCTCCGGTTGAACGTGGCAAGGAGTAGGGTCACCTGTCCAACCTTGTGGGTTTTCTCTGGGTCCTCCGGTTACCTCCCACTGCTAAAAACACCTACAGTGTACACGCAAGTCAATTATTGAAATAAGATTAAACCATACTTTAGTCCTGAAATGACCTAGTTTGTTTAGAGTGGATGTTAAACCCCATTTCTCTCTCTCTCTCTCTCTCTCTCTTTCTCCACTTCTTTATATATGATTTCTACTAAAGCTAGCTAAACCAGCAAAAGTGGGCAATAACATTGAAAATGTCTAGTTATGGCACGGTTAAGCTCCAGCTACAGTCGGCTAGAAGGAAAACCATCTGCTTATTCAACGAAAGGAACAAAGGAAGATTTCCCATCCATGTTACAATTTCATTTATTGCTGAGTGACGTTTCAACTATTCTACTCTAGTCTTTATCAACCAATATACACATGTAAAAAAAATACCAGGTTCATACTGAACAACCAGAGACACCTCTTAGTTACCTTGAAGGGAACCTAATGTAATTAACCTAATATAAAATACCGTATGAATGTGATCAAAGTTGATTGGGGAGGACTGTCTAATAACATCATCCAATAGAATACAGATTACTTTACATGAAAATGAAACAAACTAATTAATGGACGACCTGTACAGAAAAAAGCTGATATCTAATCAATTATAAGTGAAACCAAGTCGAAACATAGTTCAGTACTATTTTAATCAGTAATTGTATTCCATAGTCATGTTGTTATTAGCCTGGGTGGAGTAGACCAGTGCAAAAATCTAGGATGTTAATTGCCATTTTATTGCTTCAAACTAAATATATTTTGACACATGTAAATTGTACCAATTGCAGGTCATTCTTTAAAGGGGTGGTTGTTCTTGCTATTATGTCGCCTGTCCAACCTCGTGGGTTTTCTCCGGGTACTCCGGTTTCCTCCTACTGGTAAAGACCCCTATGCGCAAGCGAATTATTGAAATAAAATCAAACCATATGTTAGTCCCGAAATGACCTAGTTTGTGTCAAGTGGACATTAAACCATCTCTCTCTCTCTCTCTCTCTCTCTCCCTCCCTCCCTCCCTCCCTCCGTCTCTCTCTCCTATAATAGTTTATGAATAGAAAATGAATAATTAGTATATTGAGAATTTCATTCAAATTACTTTGTTTTGACAAGATGAAGCATAGATCGTTTATTTTTTTATTTCCCTTTTTTGAATTGAATTATTAAATAGTGTTTCAATCCATTTGTATCTCAGCCATCCTTGTATAAATGTTCAATTGATAATTGATATAACAAATGCCCCTACGCGCATGTGAATTATTGAAATGAAATTAATACCGTATGTTAGTCTGGAAATGACCTAGTTTGTGTCGAGTGGACGTTAAACCCCATTTCTCTCTCTGTCTCTCTCTTAGGGCTGAAATATTTTCTAAGTTAATAATTAGATATTGATTAACTGATCTAGGCCATAATAAACTCTTGATTACTCTTGATTAGAATGGTTCAGCCATATTTTGATTTAATCTAAAAATGGAGAAGCAAGACTAAGCTAGTAAGCTTCGAACAACTAGTACATGTGTTGTCAATCCTTCAAAAGCAAATATCTTTGCTCGCAATAGAGTAATTTGAATGAAATTTTCAAATTATTCATTTTACATTATATATTTTCGAACTATTATAGCAAGAATGGCTAGCTGTTTATCTAAATGTTACATTAGTATCTTTAAATAAATGTACATGCTGATACATAAATATGTCGTAAAAGACAAGGATATAGACATCTTGAGACATGAATATGATATACATGTACATGTATATATATACATTATATATTGTGGGGGTTTGTTTTTTTTATCATTACCGAGTATTTGGTTTATCATTATTTAAACATATCTAGTCAGACTTGTTTCTCTTGTCACAGGATTTTGACAAATGATGTTTTGATTTAAATGATATTTAAAGTGTCAGTGATGAGTTATTTGCATTTTTCAGAAAATTAAAAATATCTAATTTTTCCCAGCTTAATTCACTCCAAAATGTAATCAAATTAAAGTAGCTAGCTCTTTAACTTAGTATCATCCACAGTCTCGGACATTGTATACACGACTTATTGGTGAACTTAGATAGGCTTCTGATGATATCCAATATGTAAGACAAAATGAAAATTTTAACTTGGCACAGGAATCATTAAGAAGACGAATAAATAGCTGAATTGGCCATAGAAATAGCATTGACCACCATGTATTGCCACATACTCTATTGAAAACACACTGACTTTGATGATTTAGAGTTGTATTACAATAACTCCGAAGTGAAAATACCTTTGTAAATACTGTACGGAATCGTAGCCATCTTTGGCGTTTAGGGATTCAACTTTCACGATGTTGTAGTTGGCAAGGGATACCTCAATGCCTCAAATGACATTCAGAGACTTGACTGAATAAAATATAATCGGAAATTATTCGAGGATTGACATAGTAACATTTAAGTTGCCAGGCATTAGCGATAAACGTTTGAAGACGAGTGTGGATAATATGCAGAATGTGTGGGATTATCTAGCAGGCGGTCAGAATAACCTGTAGTCAAAATCGTCTGTCTTGAAAGTTAATGTAGTCATGTTTACCCAGACTTGTGACTGTTTACCGTCTTCAGCATCCGTATACAAATCGTGCAAACAAAATTTTTCGAGTCTGTTGACAATTTGTTCTTTTTTTTTTCAACTTTAAGTAATACTGTGTGACTCATTGCCACTGCCCTGGTCAAATTACCTATTTTGTTACACACAAAACAATTTGTTGTTTGTCTGTTATAATTCTTTTGGCAAGAAATTTGATTTTTTGTTCACATTATCACGAAAGGCTTTGAAAAAATTGTCTATAGAAAAATTCAGTTTTTGTTCTGTTATATGTTGGCTGTTGGAACAAACCTTAAGGCCACACAAATTGAAATTTATGTTCTTCAGGATGGGAACACTTGTTAAATGAAATGTGATCCTTTTTCTTGTGCAAAAGAAAATGATTTTTAAAAAATCAAAGGTACTAATTCAAATTTTTTAGATTTTGATCAAACTTTATTCCCAAGATTTGCGGTGGTATTTATTTCTCGGGACCTCAAAGAATTAAGAAATAAATAGTTTTGGCCTGATATATCAGGTAGTTGTGGAATCGTGCCAGTATAATAAAGATAGCTATTGTAATGGTATACAACAGGTAGCAAGTTTGATTGTTATTTCACTGTCTAATATCGAGTAGATTTATACGGATTATTAGATTTTAAATAAAGCATTATTCACAAGATTCAAGTGGGTACTTGTTTAACAATTGAATAGTGTTGGCAGGATTTTCGTTTGACAATGGAATAATGCCAAGATAAATAGAGGAAGACAATTATTAAATATTACACATTAAACCAATCATGGCATTTAGGAGGAATCCTAATTTGAAATATACGCTAATGAAATCGAGACTCATTTACCCGGTATCGGCATTCCAGGGGAGCCACGGTTTAAAACCGATTCGAAAAAATATCAAGAAGGATTGTGACATCTGCAATAAATTAGACCAAAATAACTACTTTATTAGTGGTAAAACTTGTAAGAAACATCCCTGCGGCATCGGCTATAATTGTTTAAGTAGAATAATATAGTCTACCATGCTCTTTTTGCAAAAAACAATATGTAGGAGAAAGCAAAGGTACCTTTACAAAACAAATTAACATTAAGATGTAGTCCTGAAGGTTCCTCCACTTTATTGTTCACTCTAAATATTACACTGTACAACAAGTAGTCAGGTTTATTTATAACATGCATTATACAAGGGTTAAATAGGCCTATCTCAAGTCTTTCTTTAGGACTGAAATATTATAAAAACTATTAATTAGACATTAATTAACTTATCCAGACCATAATCAACTCTTGATGTCATCGCTAGCCACCGATATTTACTGGATTCGAACCCGGTCTGCTGCTGCTGATTAAATTAAAAAAGGATAATCAAGACTATGTTTTTTTATCATACATTATAGTGGGAACTGCCAGCTCTTTATTTAATCTCCCATAAGGTACATGTATCTTTAATAAAGGAAATCAAATAAGATAAGTTTTAATGTTCTAAACTGAGGGTCACCTCTGGATTGCGGCTGTGGCTTCGAGCCCTGGTGTGAGCGTATGTGGCATGGAGATAGGGGCGCCTTCTCAACCATGTGGGTTTCCTCCGGGCACTCCGGTTTCCTCCCACTGCTAAAGACCCCTACGCGCAAGCGAATTATTGAAATAAAATTAGACCACATGTTAGTCCCGAAATGACCTTGTTTGTGTTGTGTGGACGTTAATCTCCATTTCTCTCTGGCTAATGAAGACAGGTGTTGAAGGGACGTTATAAAGAGTTGACAGTTCTCGCTATAATAGTTAAAAATAGATAACATAAATATAATATGCTGTAAATTTCTGTTAAATTGCTCCACTCTGAACCGAGATATTAGCTTTTGAATTTTAGGCCAGCCTCAATCATCATTACTAAAGTCAGTACGATAAAAAACAAATTCTCCACTTTTATGTTTAATCATCCTTCACAAAATGTATTCCAATCTACTAAATATCGCAGGCTAGGAATGGCATCGAGAGTTGATTATGGTCTGGATAATTTATTTAAGTAATGTCTAATTAATAATTTAACTAACATTTCAAGCCTAAAGAAAGACCTGCAATAGGCAGATTTAACCCTTACATAATGTATGTTTAATGAAGGGTTTATGTAAAGGTAAACCATAGCCAATGTAGTTGTATACAACAAATGGCTAACTAGTTTGATAAAGAAAAGTGGGTTTTAAAGTCCTACTCCTCTTGTCAGCGATATTACTTCGGTGGAAGTGGATGTTAAATAAAGCTATTTTACACACACCTACACTGCTCTACACAAACTGCGCTAATAAAGACGGATCTACCTAAAGAGATACTGTAGCCAATGTGATAGCATACAACAAGTAGCTAGCCAGTGAGAGGGGTTTTACATAGGCCAAATCTCTTCCCCAATCCCATTCAGACATCCTTAATAAAAATATTGTTTTAAAAAAATAAGTAGCTAGCTAGTTTGATTGTTAATAAAGGGTCTATTCAAGTAGATTTCTATCTAATTATTTATAACTCCCTTCATTGAATTATTATCTACATGGTATAACTTCCCTATATCACCTTCGCTCACTATCAGGTACACCCAAAATCCTATTACGACATATAAGTAGTTTTTGCCCCATCCTTATTATAACTTCCTTTATGATTCAGCACCTTCCCTGTCTAATCTTTTTTTTATTTCATATCAACAGTTTTCCTTGTCAATATTGGAGGAGGGTTACATTGAACTTCCTTTTGCGTTGGGACTTGGGACATAAAATAAAAAAAATGATAAAAAAATGCTACAAAACATAGACCAGTATTACAGAGAGAAATGGGCTTTAACATCCACTTAACACAAACTAGGTCATTTTGGGACTAACAAGTATTATGTGTACATAAATCTTAATGGAGGATCAGTGGTGCAGGACAGAGGGCCTGGTAAGGGACAGTGTATAGTAATTCGGATGGTATGGAAAACCAAGGTCCTTTGTACACATTGGTGTGCACGCAAAAGATCTCTTGGCAGTTGGAATTCGATGGCAGTTGGGCCGTAGCGCTGCTGTCAGGGCAAAATTCCCCCATAACACACTGTATGGTGTATGCCCATCTTCATTACCCCAACAGGAGCTAATAAATTTAAATCATATATTAGTCCCAAAATGACCTATTTGTGTCCAGTGGAGTTACACCTCCCTCTCTCTCTCTCTCTCTCTCTCTCTCTCTCTCTCTCATAGATATTACAAGTAAACAAGGTAATCATTTATTTCAGATTGAAGCCCAAACTGCTGATAAAAAATTTGAAAATGAAATAAAACAGGAACAGGAAGAGAAGAGAATCAAAGCAGAAGAAGCCAAAGAAAGAAAAAAAGCTTTTAAAGAAAAGGCGAATATGTTTCAAAATGTTGCATAGTTTGTAAATTGTTTATCTCACATCGAACTTCATACCTATTACCTGTTGTTATTCAGCCAAAACATCAAATAAATACCAATTTCTACCTGTCCATTTTAAGGAATAACACCCTCGACACCTGAACATTTCTAATATGAAGGTACATATACTTACAGTGGCGCGAACTGTGTCTGAAAATATCTATCATTTAATTTTTGAAATGATTAAGTAAAAATTTTCAAAAAATATGTAAGTGGAAACAAAAAGATGTAATTAGAATTTCCCTGATTTTGTCTAATGTCTTAGGGGGCACACTTCCCCAAGGAACCACTTGCCACTGGGCAAGCTCACAATCTGGCCAGTCCACCACTGTATACTTATTCCCCAAACGTTAGTCATTGTTGTTGAAATCTATTCATTAATCATGGCATAATCATGGTGATCCTTTCAGGTTTTATCATATACTGAGGTCAGTCGTTATAATCGCGTTGATCATATCGAAACATATCTGCACGTACCAGATTGTGGACTCAATAGGGACAATTCTATCGTAACACATCGCACGTCAGTGGGGACCTAATATTACCATTATTTCAGATAAAGGTATAAGATGGTGGAAATACATGTATTTTATAGAATGTTATTAGTACTGTGGATCTTGAATCTGTATTTTAAGTTGTAAAATAGTTTCAAGCGAACGACACTTTGCATACGGTATTTAATGTTTCGCTCCAGACCTGTAACCCAAACATTTAATTGTCATTTTTCTATAGGTAGAGTGCTAGATTAGATATAAATTATTAATATAGTACGAGATTCATATTAGTAGAGTTTACTGTACTCCTGTTATCTGGGTAATAATATACTGATTCAACTTGATTAAAACACAGAGCCTATTTCGTTTCGTTTTTTATAGTTCAAAATTTTGTTTTATTTGCCTTTACTTCACAAGGATCTGGAAGAGTTGTTATCATTGAAGTTTTCTGAATGTCGTGATTTATTAGCCAATAAAACAATCTGTTACGGCAAGCTTTAGGCCTATTTGCACGGAACTTTGGGTAATCCACTAGTAAAATCAATGCTGATTGGTTAGTCTAATGTCTGACGTGAACTCCCACTATAACTGTCAGATCGTCATGTAGTGTAGGCCATCGAAAGTATAAAAATAACGAAACGAAGTATACATCTATATTTTAATCAGAACGACGCTGATTATGATTTTAAGGTTTAAAGGTTAATGTTTAACCAACGATGATTAACATACACTATTGAGCATAATAATCCTTCCTAATATCTACAGTATTGTAAAAATACGAGGGTTGCCAAATTATTATATAGATGAAGAGGGGCTCTAGGTTATTCCACTTACGAGGACCCTATCAATTGAATCTCGGTCAAGCACCTTACACATGTAAATATATTAAAGATGTTTCAGTTCTTGTTAATTTAGGGGTTTGATCTCAAATCCATCAAGAACCTGAATCTCAATCAAGGGTCTCTTAATTAAAAATCTTCCAAAGAATTATGCCTTGGTATTAAAATTTTGATGTCTAGGTTTGTGTATATATATATTTTGATTTAAGCAGTGTCTTTGATCAGCCAAATAACCTGAATGTCGAAAATTAGGGAAAATACTTGATAACCCGGAATTAATGGTTCTTGTGTGAATCAAAGATACTGCAACTCTTAATAATTGAATATATATAAAGCCTTTTTAACTTCATAATATTTCAGTATGAATTGATCAAAATAATCTGGCACCAAGTTCACAAAGCATTCTCAGACTTAAGTTGAGAATTTACTCAAAATTGTTTGCCTTATTTTAACTATTATATAGCCCTTTATAAAACTTTTGTTGTTTTAATGTATCAAATACACCAATAAGAAACTATATGCAAATTTTTGTGTTTCTGCATCAAAGATATTTCTCATAAACAGTGATTGCAAGTTGAGTAAATTATCAACTTATGTCTGGAAGCTTTGTGAACTTGAGGCCCGAATAACCTGCACATGTAAATAGTTTGTTTGTTAGCATCTGCAGACCCTCAAACCCCCAAAGTCATATGAATACAAGTAGCTTTGAACTACTGGATAGATCTGGGGAACTGGGGAATCTGTTTATTTTTTGTTTTTAATCCTTTAGCACTTGGGCTGACTGATACAGCCAGAAACTACTGCTGACTCACTCTCTGGCGCCACAAATCTTCAGAATGACTGTCACCTATTAATTATAAATACGTGTGTATTAGTCCTGTGACCATGGGTGTTTGAGGCAGGTAGCACTGTTATTCAGCTATCTGTGTATCTAGCACTAATTTCTTTCAATATTTGTTTGGTATCAAATCTTGGTTTAAAAGTTCGTAAAAATCGTTTAAAGTCACCAATAGAATAACTGGGTTTGCCTGGGGCCAAATTCGCCCAGGATATGCTGGTTGATTTGATACCACATGTGGTGGGGGTGAGGCACTGCAAAGAAGCATGATTCTCCTAGGGCCCAGACCCAATACGCGTAGGGGTCCAATTCGCCTAGGCCCACATTCGATGGCCTAAAACATTCACAGTGTCATGCTGGTTAATTTGATACCACATGTGTGATGGGCGAACATGGACACATACATATACACATCTTTGATTTTATTTATATAGAAGATTATGCACCACGGCCCTGTTTCACGAAATCTTAACTACAGGCTTAGCACTAAACTCAATCTAATAGAATCCAATCAAATTACTAAAATTTGGATTTTATCTTAGTTAAAATGTTGTGAAAGTGATATAGTCTCTATCATCCACACAAATATTCTACAAATATTAGTCTGGATGGGTCCTCAAAATTTGACGGAAAGCAGGTCATTGTCTGGATTATCCAGTCTTTTAAGTTACCATGTACTGAATCTATCAAAACATCTCGCTTGTCAACAATGACACTCTCTAAAATTTTGTTTGTAAAGGATTTAATTGAAATGGTAATTTTCTCTCGTCATGAATCAGACGTAGGGCTTCTCACAATCTTCTTAATTCTTCATGCTTTATTCCTCGTATCTATTTTGTTTCTAATAATAGATGTGCCAAGTGAATTGTGGGATATATTTCAGACTCGCTTTATAAAATCTAGCAAAATTGACCTGGCTTCATAAGATCTAGCACTTACCGAGATTTTAGCCAAAAGGTTTCATTGCCCATGCGTAACCGGGAGTTTGGGTTTTTATGTGGTAGATTATCCAGTAATTTTCATCAACAATTGAGAACCGACCCAGACCCTCCGTACGTTGAAGACCAGGAGGTTCTGGGTGATCGTGACTACAAGTGATAAAGAATTAAAATTGTTTAGAATTAGATGTTATAAATAACCATTATGCAATGTCTGTTATCTTGCCAAATGATATACCATATAATAATATATAAATGAGATGATAAGTTTTATCAAAATTCTGTGGGGTTTTGTTTTAATTTTTATCCCTTATAGTGTCTAATCACCAGTCAGGTTCTCTACTCTGCTCCCCTATCTTTGGACAGTTCATTTAAGTTGTCTTCTCTTTTGTGGGCAGTTCCTTTGTGACCCCAAAAAAGAGCTTTTCATGACCACTACATAACGGAGCACATTGGAAAGCAGGGTTTGTTACAAACCTGGGCCCTGTTTCACGAAATTTTAACTAAAGATAAAATCCCAATTTTAGCAGATACTTCAATTTTGATTGGCTAAGAACTAAAATCAATCTAATATTGTCCAATCAAATAACTAAAATTCAGATCTTATCTTAGTTAAAATTTTGTGAAATAGGCCCCTGTTCAGACATCTCTTGTCTATAATTTATAAACAGGACTAAATTACACTTTTAAGTTTTTCTGGCAGAATATGATACGAACCTAGGCCCTGTTTCACGAAATTTTAACTTAAGATAAAATCCAATTTTAGTAGATACTTCAATTTTGATTGGCTAAGCACTAAAATCAATCTAATATTATCCAATCAAATTACTAAAATTGGGATCTTATCTTAGTTAAAATTTCGTGAAATAGGCCCCCGGTATTTTATAAGCCCAGGAGCCTTATTCATGAAAAACTTAATCTAAAATAGTTTAAGGATGCAGGATTTTCATTGGTTTAGATTTGAAATCCTAGTACAAAGTGTATCTCTTGGCCAATGAAACGACTGCGTTCTTAACTATTTTAGTTTTAAGTTTTCGTGAATAAGTGAGCTGATGGAAACCCAAATTTTTCCTCCATTCTAAGAATAGCAAAGGTATACATAATGTGACAAATCATCTCTATGCAAACCAGAATAATTTGTTTTCATTAATTACGTTTTAATTATAGTAATAGTTGAATATAAAGATAATTATAATTTTAGTAATTGAACAGTTTAAGTTCTAGTACTTGCAATAGTCTTGTATATTGTTTATATGTGAGCTTTATAAAAATAAAGCTGGCAGCATATTTGACTAGTCCACATCCTAAACTTTCTAAATTTGTTGGGTCACCTCTGGCTTGCGGCTGTGGTTTCGAGCCCTGGTGTGAGCGTATGTGGCATGGAGATAGGGGCGCCTTCTCAACCTCTTGGGTTTCCTCCGGGCACTCCGGTTTCCTCCCACTGCTAAAGACCCCTACGCGCAAGCGAATTATTGAAATAAAATTAAACCATATGTTAGTCCCGACCTGTATCTTCTGGAGTTGAGTTTGGCTAGTTCACAGCAACCAGAAGGCGTACAGTTTATGCTTTTGTGTCTCAAGTACAAAATGAAATTGTGCGAAAAGCTTCTGGTTTTGTGGGAGGGGGTCATATATTATCTCTCTTACATCTATTGCGCGCATGCTGTAAACAAAAGTTAATTTGGTAGCCAACCAATTTAAGAATTAGAGTTTTCAAATGTTGTATTTAAGAATTACGAGTTTTCAAATGTTATATTTAAGAAATGTAGAGGTTTGTACAATTTATTTCGTTTGTAGATGGTTGGTTTCTATAAATTAATTACAATATTTATAAAAGGGCTTCCATGAGTGACCATAATATTATATATACATGTAGTATAACTTCATGCATATATTGGTCAAGGTTGGTTTTCATAAATTAGTAATATTTATAAATGGGCTTCCTCAGTATAGATATCAAACTGTTCCACTGTAGTAACAAGAAAGGCTGAGCAAAAATATACTATCAATCAATTTGAAATGATATGTCATTGTTGTTCACAAGATATGCAAGGAAAATTGTTACATAAATATTTAGGTTTTTTTTTATATTTGAATATATTCCTTTGTTGTCCCCCGCCTTTCGAAGAAAGTTGGGGGACTATTAAAATGGGTTCGTCCGTCCGTCTGTCTGTCTGTCTGTCTGTCTGTCTGTCTGTCTGTCTGTCCGTCTGTCCGTCACACTTTTTGGGACACAATAACTCTCTTCCTAATTGAGCTAGAATGTTCAAACTTGGTGTATGTGTTTATTAGGTCAATGCCTTGATGGAGTTCAAAGATGAGCATTTTCCGCTTAGGGTAAGCAGAGATAAGCAATTTGATTGGTTGATGCTTTGGGACACGATAACTTTAGTTCTAATTAAGTGAGAGTGATGAAACTTAGTGTATAGTTTCATTACAGTAATACCTTGACTAAGTTCGATAATGAGCATTTTCCGCTCAGGGTAAGCAGAGCAATTTGATTGGTCGAGACTTTGGAACACAATAACTCTCCTTCTAATTGAGTTAAAATGTTCAAACTTGGTGTATATGCTTATTAGGTCAATGCCTTGATGGAGTTCGGAGATGAGCATTTTCCGCTTAGGGTAAGCAGAGCGATACGCAATTTGATTGGTCGAGACTTTGGAACACAATAACTCTTCTTCTAATTGAGTAAAAATGTTCAAACTTGGTGTATATGCTTATAAGGTCAATGCCTTGATGGAGTTCGAAGATGAGCATTTTCCACTTAGGGTAAGCAGAGATAAGCAATTTGATTGGTTGATGCTTTGGGACACGATAACTTCAGTCCTAATTAAGTGAGAGTGATGAAACTTGGTGTATAGTTTCATTACAGTAATACCTTGACTAAGTTCGATAATGAGCATTTTCTGCTCAAGGTAAGCAGAGCGATACGCAATTTGATTGGTCGAGAGTAGTCGAGACTTTGGAACACAATAACTCTCCTTCTAATTGAGTTAAAATGTTCAAACTTGGTGTATATGCTTATTAGGTCAATGCCTTGATGGAGTTCGAAGATGAGCATTTTCCGCTTAGGGTAAGCAGAGATAAGCAATTTGATTGGTTGATACTTTGGGACAAGATAACTTAGGTTCATCTTGATTGATGATTTTTATGCCAATACAATGACTGCATTCTCATTTAGTAATCGATTCGACAGTAACAGTGTATAGAAACGATTGACTTGGACACGAGGGCCCTTTCCCTTGGCCAGAGGGGCCCTTTTGTCTGCCTTTAGGGTCCCCCTAACTAGGGTACATTTTCATTTTTCATGTCGGTTTTAGCATTTTTCTTTATAAAACACTTTTGGATGACACTTCGTGTACAGTTTGATTGCTCGATACATTGAAAAAAATAAATGTGCGATTAATTAATATGTGTCTTCTATTTATTTTGGGATTTCGGCGGGGGACATCAGCCTCACTGTTGGCTTGTTATTTATGCTATTTGTTAAACTGTTTGTATTATAGATGACAGGCTAGAATATAAAATACTTGTGTTAATAGAATTATTGGACCCTTTTTGTTTCTAGCCAAAATCACAGACCCTAAACCTTTTTCTCTCATTTTCCAAACCCTGTATAACTGGGTATTGGTGTAAATTTCTCTAATTAAATTCCAACACTGTAATTTCTGTATTATTTTCAAGAACAAACAATACAAACCCCACAAAAAAAAAAGTTTTCCGACCCACTCTATTTTTCGCAGCCAAGTAACCAAGGCCTGGTTTCTCAAAATCTTACCTAAAGATCAAATCCAAATTTTAGTAGATACTTCAATTTTGATTGGCTATGTACTAAAATCAATCTAATATTATTCAATCAAATTTCTCAAATTTGGGGGATTTTATCTTAGTTAAAATTTCGTGAAACAGGCCCAGGTTTTTTCTTGGCCTTATATATAGGTACATGTAGTCATGCTTGCATTTATAGATAGAATTTCATTATTTTTCTAATGACTTACATTATAGTATGCTGGAATAGATCTGCTGAGGATTTCATTTGGTTTTTTTATTTTACACCTAGATATTGATTTCTGCTGCATGTATGTTTCATTTTTTGAGCTGTCAATCAGATTAATGTGATAGGTCATATGTCTGCGCTGACTCAGTATCCCAGGTTTGCTCCTGTTGTTGACGCGAGAAAGTTCCCCCTGATATTTCAGCGATGCTTTCCCCTTGTCTGTGATGAAGAGTAGTGGACTTGCCAAGGAACCGGGTCCACTTGATATATGCCGACAAACCAAGATCCCATGTGCCAATTGCCGTGCACGTTAATGAACCCATGGCAGTTGGAATTTGATGACAAGTAGACAGGAACGCCACTGCATGTTATATGCCCATCTTCAATGGCCCTGGGGAAGCAGGGTGCAAAATCACAAAGCTTTCTTGACCAACACCAGGAACGAACCTGTGACCTAGCACGTAACTCACTGTAGAGATACCCAGACTTATCATCAATAGAACATCAAGCACATAGAATTTGTACAAAGCAGGGTTCTCACTAAAGCATCTTTACCAGTCAATCATTGCCAATTTATATATGTTAAAGTTATAACTTTTAGTATCTGAAAATATTTTCTTTAAAGATGCTTTATGTCAATAATATCAATAAAACTGCAGAAAAAAAATCTGTTCCGGACGAAATGACAGACACCAGAGGGATTGTGCATGACAAGACTTGTATTTCTGTGTGACAAAGTTCATGACAGGTGCTTTGTTACAGGGTGCGTATACTAATAATAATTATACAATCTAGTAGGACAATGACCGGTAAATTGTAGTCAAGTGAGAGTCCTTGCATGGTCTGTGAGCTTGTAGAATTACATCTATATATATATATAAACAGTATTCTCCCCTCATAAGGCAACATCTAGTAACTCACTTTTTAAACCCCATCTTATCCATTGATTTGACTACTGAGTTATTAGGTTTTTCTGTGGCATACCAGGCAAATGAAGGAAGTTGCTAGGTTGTGTCATGGGTGTAACTGCTTACAAAATCAAAAGATTGGAATATTAGTACAACAGGAACACATTCCCTAATAACTGCAAATTTTGATTTTAAAAAAGTGAGTTACTAGGTTTTGACTTTTGACGGGAGTATTGGGGGTTGATGTTATTTGCTCACATATCGCCTACGGTATACACATTAATTATCGTTCATTTATCATGGATTTGTTTTTTTAAGTTAAATATATATATTGTGTTTCTTATTATTATAAATATAGTATTATATATTTAAGTTTGTATTAAAATAAACGTTTCACTCAAGGTGCTTGTTTTATAATTTTATGTCTCGATTTAGTGTACATGTTTGTAATAAAGACCTGCTTAAGCCTTGCAGTTTGCTATGACTGGCCCTACAGTCTACTCTTATATCGAATTCTAACTGCTTGGGATACTTTATGTACATGGGAACTCAGTTTTTAGTCCCATCCGAACGACTAAAAACGGTTCTTGCCAAACCCTTTGTCCTGCAAACGACAAAACCATGATGGTATATCCCAGGTAACTTCTCGACCAACATCGGGATAAACTCATTGAGCCACTGTGTATCCAGTAAATATATAAGTTATTGTTGATATTTTTTTTTATTGTATAGTTTATATGTAAAACAAAAGGCCATGTAAAATATAAATAATGGTTGTCAGATAATGATGTGTCACTTACGTGTAGCCATTCCGTGACTAACATATGGTTCAATTTGATTTCAATAATTTGATTACGCCTAGGTGTCTTTAGCAGTGGCAAGAAACTGGGAAAACCCACCAAGTTTGACCTGTGACGCTACTCCTTGTCACGTACAACTGGAGAATCAAAACCCCACCAGTTGATTCAATGACCGACTTTATGATACAGCGCAAACGTGCTAACCATTCGCCCCCCCCCCCCCCCCACAGGTAAATTCGGCACTGCTCGCCGATTGTCTGAGAACCAGAATATATTTTTTGTACAGCCTATATAACAATAGATTCAGGATTTGATTGACGTTAAAATAACGGTAACATTATCTCCACTTAATCGCAACACAGCTTCACTGGTTAACTTAGTACAGGCAGACTCAAACTGGGTAGCTGAATTACATTCTTCACCGGTCTGAAAATATACACAAATCAAATATACTGAGGGCCATAGAAAAAGCATCACTTAGTTTTTCGTATAACAAAATGATTCTGTAAATATATCTTATTTATTTTGCTTCTTATTGTGGATGTCAGTAGCGTGTGTGTCCTCCACTGGCTCTTACACACGCTGTGCAGCACAATTAACCATCTTTGTCGTACTTTTGGTTTTGAACCCTCTGACTTTGTACCGTTGATTACAGATTAAACATCCATAAGTGTACAAATGTGTTGTTATTGATGTGTTCCCATTTGAATATTGTTCACAATAAGAAGCAAAATAAATAAGATGTTTACAGGATCATTTTGTTATACAAAAAACTAAGTGATCAGTTTTCTATGTCGCTCAGTATATAACGAAATTGGGTTTAACGTCCTTCTGTTCTGCTCCTAAAGGATTATTGAAGATGAACATACGTTCATACAGTGTGCTATGAAGGTAATTGTCTGGACTGCGGTGCTACGGCCTATTCTTATTTTGAATTACAACTGTCAAAGGTTTTTCGGACCATTCAAACTACTGCCCTTGCGAAGCCCAAATAAAGACAAACATTTCATTAAAGGATAGGGGTCTGACATGGGCATATTGCCTGTTCCCCAATTTCCCATTCATTGATAGTGAATAAAATATGTCTTAAAAAAAAAAGGGGATCTTTCCTTTAAATAGTAAGTATAGGAGGACTGCACCTGGCTTTGATTCAATCTAATTAATAATAGTACCATCAAACTGTTTCAGTAAAATTTCTGACATGGTGTTGGCTATCCTATATCCTATCTGCAGTGGATGTCAAATTTTTACAAATTTTGAGTTTATGATACCTCCGCAAATATGGAATGGAATATCATATACTTTATTACTTACATCTAATATATTATTGACAAACTTTATACTTTCTTCCATCGTAAAACTTTTCCATAAACCGTCACAGGCCACCATTAAATATCTACAAAAATAACTTCAGTTGATCCTGACCCTAAAGTGGCATTTAGCGATCTATTAAATAACAATTTGTATAGAAATGGGAATCCATTTCTACGACCCTCTACTCCAGGGTCTATCTTCATGTAGTGTAGGCCATCAAAGGTATTAACAAGCCAACAGTGAGGCTGATCTCCCCCGCCGAAATCCCAAAATAGATAGAAGACACACATTAATTAATCGCACATTTATTTTTTTCAATGTATCGAGCAATCAAACTGTACACAAAGTGTCATCCAAGAGTGTTTTATAAAGAAAAATGCTAAAACCGACGAGAAAAATGAAAATGTACCCTAGTTAGGGGACCCTAAAGGCAGACAAAAGGGCCCCTCTGGCCAAGGGAAAGGGCCCTCGTGTCCAAGTCAATCGTTTCTATACACTTTTACAGTCGAATCCATTACTAAATGAGAATGCAGTCATTGTATTGGCATAAAAATCATCAATCAAGATGAACCTAAGTTATCTTGTCCCAAAGTATCAACCAATCAAATTGCTTATCTCTGCTTACCCTAAGCGGAAAATGCTCATCTTCGAACTCCATCAAGGCATTGACCTAATAAGCATATACATCAAGTTTGAACATTTTAACTCAATTAGAAGGAGCGTTATTGTGTTCCAAAGTCTCGACCAATCAAATTGCGTATCGATCTGCTTACCCTGAGCAGAAAATGCTCATTATTGAAATTAGTCAAGGTATTACTGTAATGAAACTATACACCAAGTTTCACCACTCTCACTTAATTAGAACTAAAGTTATCGTGTCCCAAAGCATCAACCAATCAAATTGCTTATCTCTGCTTACCCTAAGCGGAAAATGCTCATCTTCGAACTCCATCAAGGCATTGACCTAATAAGCATATACACCAAGTTTGAACATTTTAACTCAATTAGAAGGAGAGTTATTGTGTTCCAAAGTCTCGACCAATCAAATTGCTCTGCTTACCCTGAGCAGAAAATGCTCATTATCGAACTTAGTCAAGGTATTATTGTAATGAAACTATACACCAAGTTTCATCACTCTCACTTAATAAGAACTAAAGTTATCGTGTCCCAAAGCATCAACCAATCAAATTGCTTATCTCTGCTTACCCTAAGCGGAAAATGCTCATCTTCGAACTCCATCAAGGCATTGACCTAATAAACACATACACTAAGTTTGAACATTCTAGCTCAATTAGGAAGAGAGTTATTGTGTCCCAAAAAGTGTGACGGACAGACAGACAGACAGACAGACGAACCCATTTTAATAGTCCCCCAACTTTCTTCGAAAGGCGGGGGACAAAAACGAAACAAAATACAGGCTGACAAGAAGTGAAGTAAAAATAATTCTATCCTCTATCGGGTCTAGCTGTCTCTATGTTTTAACAAGCTCTACCGCTACGTGGGTTACCTCCCTTTAAACAGATTAGCTGCTAAAAGATTTAGGAAGACAAACTAAACAAGTGGTACGACCTGCAAACCGCCTCTTGCTCTTGTTGGCCTATCGCCTTACTTACAGTTACGCACGCCCTCACGTCGACAGTCACGACAGTGGCTAACGAGTGTCAATTGAATCGAACGATATTTGAAGAATATTGTCGAAATAGATTATTCAAATAATCAACATTTCTATAATAATGATAATGTTGAGGAAATCTATGATTCTATCATAAATACTAATGTTATTTCAGAATTCTTTGAAAAACAAAATGGCGGCATAAAATTCCTTATGCATCGATGCGAGTATCGATGTTTGCGTCCGATGCATCGATGCATAAAATATTACTTGATATCAACACTAGCTGTTACATAATGGATCTTTAACAATCACTCCATAGATGCTTGGGGTCTTTAATACAATAAAATATAAACCTGTCGTCATCTGTCAGCTGACATCTTTTTATATCTGGTAAACAAGAAACTCCATGATTTTTATACGGACCGTCGCCTAATGACCGAGATACTTCTAATATACCCATTACACGTCCTTCCCTGAAAATATCCATGCATAATATTTATTTCAAAAGAAAAATGTCTAATAAGCCAGTACAAAGTATCATCACCTAATTGCTGGGATACTTCTAATATACATATAATACTGATGTTGTGAAATTTTCATTTTAAAAACAAGGTTTCTGGGCCCTGTTTCACGAAATTTTAACTTAAGATAAAATCCAATTTTAGTAGATACTTCAATTTTGATTGGCTAAGCACTAAAATCAATCTAATATTATTCAATCAAATTACTAAAATTGGGATCTTATCTTAGTTAAAATTTTGTGAAATAGGCCCCAGAAATGTAAGTGGAAAGTGTCAGAAATATGTGAAATGTCTCATGGGATCCATTAGTGGATAAATGAAACGAAACGTGGTATATGTCTTACTTTTCTGCCCTGACTGGGCTTATGAGAAAGTGAGAGGGTTTAGCTTCCAACCAACGCAAACTAGGTCATGTCAGGATTAACAGGTTCAATTTTATTTCAATAATTCGCTTGAGCGTTGGGGGTCTCTGTGGTAGGAAACCAGAGGATCCAGAGAAAAACCCTGAAGTTAGACCAGCGATCCTACTCCTTGTGTAGCACCATGGGTCTTTTGTCTGACGTGGAGAGCGTCTATGGGTAACCGGTCGCCACATCCTACGTATGACCCATGCATCTTTTCTTACTACATATTTTCGTAGCCTTGTGATCTTCTAGAATTTATCTCTGATCGTCTTTGCTTCTCCTTCACGTTGTGTTTACTTCTTACTGGTTTCTTAAGACGTTTGTCTTCTTCAGTTATAACAATGCAACAGTTCGTTTTTACCTTTTATGTAGCATAAGTATACATACAAGCATAGTACATATTACAATTATAGTCAATACTAACTAAACTCTTCTTAACCTAGACACCTCGCAGTGCCTAGGACTCTTAGATGGTAACCCTCTGGAATCTAATCGAAGTCTGCTGAATTCTCACGAGTATCCTAATTTTGTATCAACTGGTTTTGGACATTCAATTATCTAATTGGTCAAACATGATGTAAATAATTAGAGAGATTGGTTAATTGAGCCTTATGACGTCAAAACACACCCTTATATGGTTATGGAAATTTACTCTAGAAATTGCGCATGAGATATCTGTATCATGTTGTTGACATATAGAACCAGCTATGTTTTGTTTCTATAACCCTTTTTTATATAACAATATGTCAATCAAATGTTAGTTGATTTCAGTACACACCTGCATATATGTGAATATGTTAGAAACATAAAACTATATCTTATCTCCTCATTCCTTGTCTATAATCTTTAAAAACAATGTCACCACGACTATATTGCTACACTTGCCACAGACAACAGGGGAATCGAAACCACGCCAGTTGACTCAATCACAGACTTTATGACACATGCTCACCATTCGGCCATCCACTCGCAGTTTTGGTGTGGCTTATAGGTTTTTCAAACGATGAAAATTATAACATCGTAAAGAAATATAACAATATATACCTTGAATTATAACCTTCTAAAGAAATATAACGATACATACCTAACAGTTCCACCAGCCTTTTGTATTCGTTTTCTTTCTTCATATACACTGGGGCTATGATCTGTTGTTAGGGGCAACGCTGTATATTTTCCACTGGTTTTATTATATCTACATAATATAGCCTACAATATAAGTAATTTATAATAGTTTAAGTAATAATGTAGTTCAGAGTTTCAAACAGCCTACATGATTGTCTGATATAAATGAAATGAAATGGAGTTTAACGTCCTATTGTTCTGATCCGAACTGGGCTAATGAAGACAGGCATACGCCATATAGTGTGTGCTACTACGGAAATTTTGCCCGGACAGTGGCAGTATGGCCTACTCTTATATTGAATTCCAACTGTTAAAGCCCCAATAACACTCTTGTTGTAACTGAAAAATATGTCCCAATCTTCATTCTGGTCAACAAATCATATTATTTTAGAATATTCCAATTAAATGATGATATAAATTTCATCTTAACACACCTAATTTAAAAAATTGGAAAAATTCAACCAATTGATTTGAAAAGTCCAACGTAAACCTTTTCAAATGTGACTTGGATTTTAAAATATTTTCGAACCCTCTGGACAAATAAAATAGGTTGTAATGGACATTTAAACATCTAGTACTTAGAATAAGGTTATTATTTATTTTCTGGAGCTACCAAGCCAGCAAGAATGTTATTGTCCCTTTAAGATATCTTTTATGTGCACGCCAATGAGTACACGGGACCTCAGTTTTTCCATACCATCTGAACAACTAGACAGCTGTCTTGGTCAGGCTGGATGAACTTTCTCGGCCAAAGCAGGGATCAAACACCTGACCTCCAGGCTAGCGAACCAACGTCCTACCCACTTAGCCACCGTGAGCCCCCATTTATATAAACATCCTACCTTACTATCCCCTAGGTTGGCTATATACATGGTATCATTTATAACTAACACCGACACCGCAGTGGTTCCATCCTTCCATGATGGTTTACTAGGGGAAGAAAATAAAAAACCTCTTTTCATAAGCTTACAGATATATATTGTCTTCAAAGAAGAACCTAAACAATTTCTGCTACTATATCTTTGTGCAACTTTGTTTAACTAGATACCTTACGGACTAATAACTAATGCCTCTCTCCCAGCTGGGTCCATATATAGGAACTAATAATAACTAATGCCTTTCCCTGTGCCCATAGGAACTAATAACTAACGCCACTAACTGTGTCCTGATGCTACTACCGGCACATGCTATTTTGAGACCAACATATGGTCCTTTTTTATTTCTATGGTTACTTATGCAATGCAAGATGAAGAATTTTGTCCAGACAGTGACATTAGAGCTTATGTTTATTCCATTTCTAGCTGCCCATGATTCTCTCACCAACATGGTCACTGGTATACACCTAACTTTTCCGTCCCATCCAAACACACATTACCTGCCCTACTGCATAAGGGCCATTATATTTCTGACAAATGAAGTCTGAGTTTGAATTTAGTTGCTAAGAGAGACTCCATATACAATGCACATGTAAACACAAAATAAATGAGAGAGAGAGAGAGAAATGGGTTTTAACGTCCACTCAACACAAACTAGGTCACTTCGGGACTAACATATGGTTTAATTTTATTTCAATAATTCGCTTGTGTGTAGGGGTGTTTAGCAGTGGGAGGGAACCGGAGTGCCCAGAGGAAACCCACGAGGTTGAGAAGGCGCCCCTATCTCCATGCCGCATACCCTTACACCAGGGCTCGAAACCTCAGCTGCAAGCCAGAGATGACCGGCCAGCTAGAGGTCGAAGCGCGGCACTCTAGTCCACTAGGCCATCCCAACCCCCCTAAAATAAAATGAAATTGAGTTTAACATCCTACTTTTCTGAACCGATAATTGGACTAATGAAGACGTGCTTCTGGCATACAATGTGCTCTGAGGGAAATTTTGACCGGACAACAGCGCTACTGCATATCCTTTTCAACGGCAACTATCAAGGGTTCTTTTAGGTTAACGCAAACTGTACATAGCACCTCGTGTTTTTCCCACCCGAAGGACTACATGTAAAGAAAATTTGCCTGTCGCCATTTCATATCACAGAAAATAAAACAAAATTTATCTACTACTTACTTTTTTGATGCTTTGTGTAGGAAATTTTCGTCCAGACTTTTAAAAGTTTCAATGAATGTTTTTCTAATTTCTTTCTCGACATTGTTAACATCCCCTGTAGAAAGAAAATAACATACAATAAAGATTATAGACATTTATTGTTTTTCGTCTAAAAATTTACTATTATTTTTAGTAGTCATTTTAAGACTTTTAAAATAAGGTTCTATAATATTTAAATGTTAATTGTCTTTACTAACAAAGTTTTTCCATAAGATATATTTCTTAAAAACAGATTATATCGAAATTTTATTAACATAAGAATATTTATCAGATCTTTGACAATAAATTTGTTAAAATTGTCTCAAAAAGTAGTATGCCCCTGCCATAACACAACATAAACAACCGCTGAGAGAGAGAGAGAGAGAGAGAGAGAGAGAGGGGGTAAGTCCACTCAATACAAACTAGGTCATTTTTTTGACAATTCAATTGTGGGTAGGGAGGAGGATCCGAAGATAACCCACAAGAGGAATTTGTTGAAACGTAGTGTCAATTAAACTCAGTGATTGTTTTATTTTCCATATAAATTTGTTTTTCTATATTACATGTTCAATTACTAAATGCCATATAAAGATTTCAAAGATTTAACTTAAATCATTGTTTCCAAGATCTTACAGTAAACAAAGATTACTGATTGATTCTAAAGGGATTCTGGATAAAGGCAGACAAATGAAATGATAGAAGAAAGACATAACATGTAACACACAGAGAGAGAGAGAAAGAGAGAGAAATGGGGTTTATAGTCCACTCGACACAAACTAGGTCATTTCGGGACTAACATATGGTCTAATTTTATTTCAATAGCTCACTTGCGCGTAGGGGTCTTTAGCAGTGGGAGGAAACTGGAGGACCCAGGGAAAACCCACAAGGTTGGACAGGCGACCCTACTCCTTGTCACATACACATAACATCAAACACACTTTATGGCAAGGGCATGAAGAATGAAATAATTCTATGGGGATATCCTTTAACAGTACCCTTGGGAAAGGTATCCCTCAGAACTATGTGCAATTGGCTGGAAGCGAACCTTGATGCTCTCGAACCACCATGTCCATCAAATACACAATATAAAGCCAGTCTCGAACTGAAACGACATTTAATATTAATATTAAGTTCATTAAACATACATTATGCAAGAGCGAAATCTGCTTTTTGCAGGTCTTTAATCAATTTATCCACGTCATAATCAACTCTCGATGTCATCTCTAGCCTGCGATATTTACTAGATTAGGATCAGATTTGCTGCTCAACTGGGGTGACTGGTGTCTAAATGTGATATATGGCTAGTGAAAACTTACATTGATGGGTGTAGGTGTGGTATATGACTTGTATAGTCGTTTAATAGAACATGAGCATCCTGCATTTCTTCTCTTTCACCTTTCTGAGCAGATACATAACCATTTAGCTTATATTTATCTGAAACGAAATAAAGTGGGGTTTAATGTCGTACTCTTCAACTAAACTCATCCAAGGTCACACAGGCATATGCCATATAGTGTGGTAGGTAGAAATTTTGCTCTGACAGCGGCACACTCTTTTTTCGAATAGCGATCGTCAAGAGTTATTTTACGTGCATTACAACGTGTACATGGGACAATCCATATAAGTTTATCGCCAAAGCTTCATTTGAGGGGGGTGGGGCAAATGGTAAGCACATGCGTGCTGTATCATAAGGTCTACCATTGAGTCAACTAGCGTGGTTTCGAATCCTCAGTTGTACATGGCAAAGACTAGAGTCGCCTGTCCAACCTCGTGTGTTTTATTTGGGTACTCGGATTTCCTACCAAAGCTAAAAGACCCTACGCGCAAGCGAATTATTGAAATAAAATTGAACCATGTGTTAGTCCCAAAATGACCTAGCTTGCGTTTTGTGGGTGTTAAACTCTGGCACTTCTCTCTCCCATAAGCAATAATGCTTAAAAGAGCTCAACTGCACTATGAAGGTAAAATGGGATTCAGCGTCCATTCAACACAAACTAGGTCATTTCGGGACACTTATCGTTCATTTATATATCAATGACTCGCTTGCATGTACGAGTTTTTAGCAGATGGAGGAAATCGATGGACCTGCAGAAAACCAACAAGGCTGTACAGAAGAAACAAAATAGGATTTGTGTTTTAATGTTAAAATCTACACTCTGCTGCAAATAAGAATAGCAAAATGTTAAATTAAAAAAAATATGTGTAGAGATTTTTTTATCTCCCTAATAATATAATACGTTTTTTATAGGTTTTTGATTCTTCTATCTTTTTTTCATCAAACTTAATCTTCTTTTCTTCAACAATAGCTTCATCAAGACTCGCTCTTTTCTTTCCATTTTTAGATTCCTCTGACATGGTGGAACTACCTGTACTTGTTGATTCTGTAAAAAACACGAAAAAAATTATATTATATTCAAAGATATTCGTTAGACATCCTGAGTAGGTAACTGGCAAAGAGAGGGAGAGAAAGGTTTAATGTCCACTACATGCAAACTACCGAGGCGGATTCAAGGGTGTGGGGGGGAGCAAGGGGTGCCCCCCAATTTTCGACAGTGCCCCTTTTTACTGCTGAAAGTGCCTTTTCTCAGACCCAAATATCTAAGTCCCAAACGTTTACTTAGATGAAAATATCAGCCAAATAGCTCTTGGTCCGTCTCGGAATGGCTACAGATGCAAGGAAATGACGGATAATAATCTTGGGGGACCGCGCCCCCCCCCCCAACCCCCTCTCAGCGGCGTGCCCTGTCTCCGCGGTCAGTGCCCTCATTTTGCGGTGCCCCCCCTTTCAAAATTCCTAGCCCTGCCCCTGAACTAATTCATTCCATGACTAACATATTGTTCTATTTTATCTTGTTTCTGCCTAGGGGTCTTTAGATGTGAGAGGAAATTGGACGATCCAGAAAAAAACTCACGAGGTTGGACAGGCAACCCTACTCCTTGAAGGCTGGTCACATACATGCGGGGGAACAGAAACCATGACTACTTCAATAATTGGCCTGAGTGTTTGGGTCTTTCATTGTCTCTTAAGTTTAAATAATGGTAGATGTGGGTAGATGTGGATAAATCGTGCTACCAAGTGGCAGTACCCTCCATTATGATCATAATCATTGGCATGGCGCTATTGCACTTTCGCACCTCTACCAGTTCCCGTGGTCGTAGAGACTTGAAATTGTCATGGTGGCGAAAGGATAGTTTGATAGGAGGGGACGTATTTTAAACAGCGTGTTGTTTCGCTCATACTGAGTCTAGCGAGGTAAGCAAGGTCTTATTTTGTCACTAAGATGTTCCTTTACATTGTACAGACGTCCACACAGATTGACACTCCGATGTTTCGCAGTGAAAAGTTCCCCAGTAAAATTGACTGGGGTTCAAATTATTTTCGACATTGATTGAATAGGCCAGTCCCTGAGTGTAATGAGACCGACGTTCAGAGCTGAACTACCAATACCATGGTGGGGTAGTGTGGAATGCTCCCTAGTCTGCGGTACTAGTCCACTGGGGTTCATTAGTCCATCGATATCTATTATAAGGGTTGAATTAGGGTTAGGTTTATTGATACCCATATGTATAGTAAAAGTATTTCTTACTGGGGCGTAGCCTACTACTGCTAGTAGTAGTGTTAGTGAACCCCTGGCCTCTCACCATGGTTTTACTAACGTCAAAATAACAAATAGTTGAAATAGATCTCTAGGCCTACATTGTATTGGCAGAATTTTTAATACTAACCCAATGGATCTGGCAAATCACCAAATAGGTCCATACTTTAATTATCTTTGTAGGTGTACGTGTCAAGTATGCAATATTACAAGCAAAATACAACACACACAAAATATATCGTGTGAGCTTCAATGACACAGAGAATCAAGAATCAAGCGGAAATAATACCGGTTGAACTATATTTCACGAACGATTAAAGAACGAAACGAAATAATATTGAAATCTATAATTTGAAAAGTTATATATAATATTAAAAAAATTACTTTTTATTCACAAGATAATCAAATATAAAAAAGTATAACTGGCGATTTCTGCGTTCATCGTATATTCACAAAACGTTTTCGCTCCGTGGAGCTCCTCGGTGCGTATACCATGTCTTGATGGTAACTGTCTATCTATATGCATTAATATCAAACAGATTGCATTAATATATGGAGAACGCTAGATCGGAGACGGTCCTACGCATTTTAGCACATATGACGTCGTATATAGATTGTGGGTTAGGGTTAGGGTAAGGGCTAGGACCTGTAGATTTGGTCAAAGTCCCGAGATGTAAACAGGGCTAGCCCTAACCCTAACCCATGATCAAGCCTAACCCTTACCCTAACCCACAATTCACATATGACGTCACAATTTGCGTAGGACCGTCTCCGATCTAGCGTTCTCCTTAATATATACGGATAGAAGGTCAGATTCCTGCGCTATATGACTACACAAAAACAAATTCGATATAAAAAAAAACAACAAGCATCAGAAAAAATGAATACCGATTTGACAATTTAAGATACAAGAAGAGATGCCATAGAGAGAGGGAAAGTGTGTGTTGTGGTGGTGGTGGGGGGGGGGGGGGGTAACCCAAACGTAGCCTATTAGGCCTACCTCCACCTCCATATCTCCGAAATAGTGGAATAAGAAAAAAAGATATATGAACAAAGTGGCAATATCACAAAAAATGGTATTGGTGCAGATCATTTCCAAATTAAAGTATAGGCTTGCGGTGCTGTGGACAAATGAGTAATTAATTCAAGGGCAAAATCTGCCTATTGTAATTGGTCTTCGTTTGGGCCTGAAATATTATCTAAATTATTAATTAGACATTAATTAGCTTATCCAGACCATAATCAACTCTCGATGCCATCCTTGAGACATTAACTGAATTTGTTTATCTTTTTATTAAAGATTTTTTTAAGAGAGAGAGAGAGAGAGAGAAATGGGGTTTAACGTCCACTCAACACAAACTAGGTCATTTCGGGACTAACATATGGTTTAATTTTATTTCAATAATTCGCTTGCGCGTAGGGGTCTTTAGCAGTGGGAGGAAACCGGAGTGCCCGGAGGAAACCCACGAGGTTGAGAAGGCGCCCCTATCTCCATGCCACATACGCTCACACCAGGGCTCGAAACCACAGCCGCAAGCCAGAGGTGACCGGCCAGCTAGAGGTCAAAGCGCGGCACTCTAGACCACTAGGCCATCCCAACCCCCCGATTTTTTTAAGGGGTATTAAAGGAGATTAGATAATGAGCTGTCTGTTCTCACTATAATAGTCAAAAACAAGATAATGTAAAGGGAATTTACGGAAAATTCCAGTCAAACTGATCCACCGCGAACCAAGAATTTAGCGACTGAATTTTGGGCCTAGCCTCGATCGTCAATACTAAAGTCGGTACGATAAAAACATAGTCTCGATTATCCACTTTTTATTTAATCAGCAACAGCAAACCAGATTCTAATCCAGTAAATATCTTAGGACAGCGATGACATGGGGGGGGGGGATTATGGTCTGGATAAGATAATTAATGTCTAATTAATAATTTATGTAACATTTCAGCCCCAAAGAAAGATCTGCAATAGGCATATTTAGCTCTTGCATAATGTATGTTTAACATTGGATAACCGAGACATTGTTTTTTATCGTACAAGTGGTAGTTATGACGTTGGAGGCTAGCCTTAAATTGAATTGATAATATTTCGGTTCGGAGTAAAACAATTTGACTGAAATTTTCAGCATATTCTGTTTTCACTATCTATTTTCTACACGTAGGCTAATTATTATAGCGAGAGCTGCCAGCTCTTCATCTAATCTTCCACAATGAGGTGGCGAACAATTTTTCTCGGGGGAAAGGCGAGCAAAAATAGTTTAGGTTGGAAATCGTAATTTGCAGTACTAGTATGAAAATAGTCCTTGTGGGCATTTTTTTTCCACTCAAAAATCACGGGCCGGGCTTCGCACTACCATGTGGGTGCAGCACGCCCCCACCCCCTCTTCTGAAAATCGTCCCTGAATTTAGACCGAGTACGTCCCTGGATGTTAGTACATGGTGCATATCGATAATTATTATTGAACTAATTATTACCGTTTTTTGTTTTTGTTTTTGTTTTTATTTTAATTGTTTCTAATTATTATCTTACGCAGGTTTGTTGAATTTCTTCATTATTTTTTTAGATAGCTTGTTGTGTGAACGCATACAACATGGATTATTGAATACAGTCATCCAGTTCTCGTATTATGGGCATGCCGGTCGTATAGACTATGCATAATTATAATTGGTCCAGAAACGATTTTATATGGATTAATTAGTGTTTGTACTCACAGCTTTCAACAGGCCCGACTAAAAGCCTGAATTCACATGGAATCACATGAATTCACTTGAAAATATCGGAATTCACTTATAAAACCCCTGATTTCTCTCACAAAACTAATTTATTGTAAGTGTATAATACATATAACAATATAATGAACAACTATTTGATCTCTCCACAGACATGATGATGATGAAAAACACATAGATAGAATTTACTTCGGGAATACCGGATTTATCTAACGAGTATTTTACAATCACCCAAATTCACTTGAAAATACCGGAATTCAAATGGGTTTAAAACGTGCCACCTTTCTACTCTGACCGGGCTAGTGAGGACGGGTATACGCCATACCGTGTGCTATGGGGGATATTTTGAATTCCAACTGTCAACAGTTCTTTCACTACACAGGACCTCGTTTTTTCGTCCCACCCGAACGACTTTTCTCTGTCCTTTGACAGACCGACTATCCTGTCCCACTGGCGAGGGGAAACTGTGCCAAGAAATTGCGATGAACATTCTCAACAGGAATCGAAAACTGGACCACCAGGTTAGCGAGCCAGCACCTTACTCACTGAGCCACCGCGACATCTTGTCAGGGTAAGTACAACCCACTTAGGTTAGTATGTCTACGGTATAACTAACATTGATAAACTTATAATCCCCAATAACTATATAATAACATATTGATAAATTATATGACACGAAATCAACCTAGATACCATATGGTGCGAAATATGATTATTATTTATTTCACTAGGATTTCAATAAAACCTCCGCCAATAATCCCACCTGACCCAAATACAGTTGACAAATATACTTATAAATGAAATGAAATGAAATGGGATATAACATCCTACTGTTCTGCTGCTGAACTGGGTTAATGAAGACGGCCATACGCCATACAGTGTCCTAATCTGTGAGGGAAATTTTTCCCGGACAGCGGCACTATGCGGCCTACTCTTATATCGAATTCCAACTTTCAAGAGATCTTATACGTGCACGCCAATTCGTGCACGAGACCTCGCTTTTACGTCCCATCCGAACGACTAGAAAGCTATCCTGGTCAGAAATATATATACAAATAAAACCAGGTTTAATTTGTTTGTTTTTGTTTTTAAGGGCATGGACGAATGGTTAACGCGTGCGCGTTGCATCATAATGTCTGCAGTTGGCGTAGTTTCGAATCCCAATTTGTACGTGACAAGGAGCAGGGTCGTCTGTCCAACCCCGTGGGGTTTCTCCGGGTATTCCGGTTACCACAAGGAAAGATACAAACGACAGATACGTTACAACAACTAAAGATACCTTACTACTACTAAGAAAACGTTACCAATGTCTACATTGCCAAAGAAACGTTACCACCGCGAAAGATACGTTACTACAAGAAAAGATGCGTTTTCATAACACAAAATACGTTACCATTACCGAAAGATACAGCGAAGTTACCGCAGCGAGAGATACGTTACTACATGAAAAGATACGTCACCATAACGAAAGATACGTTACCATAACGAAAGATACGTTACCACAAGGACAAAAACGTTACCACATCCAAAGATATAATACCAATCTGATTAAAACACAGATCCCATTTCGTTTCGTTTTTATAGTTCAAAATTTTGTTTTACTTGTCTTTACTACACCAGGTAGTGTAGGCCATCGAAAGTATTAAAAAAAAACGAAATATAGATCTGTATTTTAATCAGATTGGGAAAGATATGTTACGACACGGACAGATACGTTACCACAAAGAAAGATGCGTTACCATAAATGAAAGACACGTTACTGCAGCGAAAGATACGTTTCTACTAATACGTTACCATAACGAATGATACGTTACAATAAATAAAAGATACGTACGTTACTGCAGCGAAAGATACGTTTCTACTAATACGTTACCATAACGAATGATACGTTACCATAACGAATGATACGTTACTACAAGGAGAGAAACGTTACCACATCCACATATGATACTGCCATGAAAGATACCTTACTACAAGGAACGACACGTTACCATCACCACAAATACGTTACGACAACGAAAGATACGGTTTCATACCGAAAAATACGTCACCTAAACGAATATAATATAGTTACTACACAGAAAGATACGTCACCATAATGAAAGATACGTTTCTACGATGAAAGAAATGTTACCACATCCAAAGAAATGATAGGCCTACTATCGTGAAAGATACGTTACCATAACGACCAATACGTTATTACAAGACCGATACGTTGAAACAATCAAAGATACCTCACCACAACCAAAGATACGTTACCGCAGCGAAAGATACGTTACCATAACGAAGGATGATGTACCAAGCATAAACGAAAGATACGTTACCTCGGCCAAATATCATGAACGATACGTTACCGCAACCAAAGATATGTTACTATAATCGCCATTGTAATAACATATCTTTCCTTGTAGTGGGGGTGGCTGAATGGTTAGCACGTGCGTGCTGTATAATAAAACCTGTCAACAAGGAGTAGGGTTGCCTGTCCAACCTCGTGGGTTTTCTCCGGGTCCTCCGGTTTCCTCCCACTGCTAAACACCCCCACGTACATGCGAATTATTGAAATAAAAAATTAAACCATATATGCTAGTCCCTAAATGACCTAGTTTGTGTCGAGTGGATGTTAAACCCCCTCTCTTTGGTCGTGATAACGTATATTTCTTTATGATGACGTATTGTGATACCGAATCTTTCAGTCCGTTTTCCTCTTGTCAATGTTGAAGTACGGGAGCAGCGTCTAGTTTTCACTAGCCTTGTCGATACAGAAAACTAGGACTATAACAGGGGCGGGGGGGGGGAGAGTGACTAGCCCTCCCCCCTCCACACCGGTGTATAGGAATCCCGGGTCCTACAAGCTTCCACCGGGACATAATAATCAACATATATAAATTTCGAAATTTATTCTTCAAATTTTGAAAATCGTTAACGAAATGAAACATTGTCGACGAAACGAAAATCATGGATCAGATGCGAGGAAATCGATGATAATTTTTCAAAATTTTCTGGGGAGAGACCCCCTCCCTCCCCATACCCCTCTCTACTACTCGCGCATACGGCACACGGAGGCGTGCCTGCGGCACCCATCGCTCCGCGGTCGGTGAGACAAAACATATGGTTGTCACCCCCTACAGAAAAATCCTGGATCCGCCACTGTATAAACCCCATTCCATTGTCTTCACTGGCCTGGTTGGGGAGAGAGATAAATGGGGTTTAACGTCTACTCGACACAAACCAGGTTATTTCGGGACTAACATATGGTTCAATTCTAATTCAATTAATAGCTTGCGCGTGGGAGTGTTAAGTATTCGGAAGAAACCGGAGGACCCACGAAGTTGGGACAAGCGAACCCGATCCTGGTCAAGTACATGCGCGGAATCGAAACCATACCACTTGACTCAGTGACAGATACTGTGATTTCACGCACACGCGTCGTTGCAGAAAAGTAAGACATTAAGTCTCATTTTGTTACACACGACTTGTAAAAACACCCTTTTAGCAACAATTAAAAAAAAAAAAACGAAATTATATTATTGGAATGAAATGAAATGGAGTTTAACGTTCTACTGTTCTGTTCCGAACTGGGCTAATGAAGACGGACATACGCCATACAGTGTGCTATGAGGGAAATTGTGCCCGGACATAGGCACTAGGGTCTACTCTGATATCGAGTTCCAACTATCAAGGCACACCAATGTGTACACGGGACCTCGGTTTTTCGTCCCATCCAAACGACTAGACAGCTAGGGTTAATTAGGTTGCTAGTTCATACAAATCCTAACCAACACATGGCGACAAGAACGATTAACTCTAATTATATTTTAACATGAAAGAAACTAGTAATGAGAATACGACCTAGTAGGCTTTATTATGTCTAATTACTCAATAGTTATTAGTTAGGGGTAGATAAGTAAATGCCAATATCATTAAAATACAGATCTATATTAAACAATTTTGTTTATACTTTGGATAACCTACACTACATGAAGATCCGAAGAGTTATAGGGGTCAAACGCGCGGCTTTGGACCCTGTGACGTCAGGCATTGATTAATCAATCGGCGTCGACGAACCTAGTGGTTTAGCCTCAGCTCCGTGCATTAAAAGGGCCAAGAAATCGCCGTAAAAGACCCTTTCATTAGCTAGAGCACGTCAATGATAACAACTCTTCCTGATTCTAGTGTAGTAAAATGAAATTTGAACTATAAAAACGAAACGAAATAGGATCTGTGTTTTAATGAGACTGAGTAAATATCAACTATATGTGCATTCCCTGTAGTTACGTATTATTGGGTTTTGATATCGGCCAATCGATATATTTATGCGATGAATCGTCCCTGGTTATAGGCGATAAATCTCCCCGTTCGTTCGTTCGTTCCTGGAATTTTACGTCCACTTCCACCAATGCTGATATCATAGATATCGTTCCTGGTTACATGCTTTTTATCGTCCATTGTTACTTGCCTTATAGGCGCTGAAGGGTCTCCAGTTAAGCACGCGTGTAAACGCTGGTAACATGTTTATAAAGGGGTCGAAGTGTCCCTGGTTACATACGTATATATACATGTATATAAGCACTGAAACGTCCCTGCCTATAAAAGCCCCTGAATCGTCCTTGAGTACGTATTTTTGCAACCCAAAATTGTGAAATTGGGAATTTAACCCATTGCAACGCGTCTGTCCGAACAAAATACGAGGCGCGTGTCCAGAGAGGGGGTGGGGGCTTGAGGGTCCGGACCACCTCCTATTGGCACAGAGAATATTTTGATCTCCTAAATTCATGTAAATAACGTCGTTAGGGTCACTACATTAATCCTATATGTCATGAATGCAAGTAAATGAGAAGAAATGTTGTTTGAAAGTTTCTGAATTCATCCCGGGTAGTTTCCGCCGACCTAACGCCAAATTGACGTTGTCTCTACCAAGACGCCCCGCTGCTAAAATTCCTGGACACGCCCTTGAATACCCAACCTCCACATTACCATATGTTGGTCCCAAAATGTCTAACATTAATTTTTTTATTTGATACAGAATGATTACGTCAAGACGGGGGGTTGTCATGGTGACCTATAATTAAATACAACCTTTAACAAAATCATACATTAACGGAAGTAGATAATCGGTAGATGTAATTACAACAATGGTTGATGGTCTTTTCCTCTCGACTTTTATAATATGCAGTATAGCTATAAAATGACATTAAACATAATAATGCAATGTAGGTCACGTGCTCTTGGAACCAGCTGTTGTGGGTATTAATAAACGATGTTTGAATACCCAGTACACCTACTTATGTATGCGCATTTATCAAAACTGAAAAAAAGAATGGATGTTTGGGACTAAAAACTTGAAACTGATCGATAGATTTCAATAGGAGTCCAGATGACGACCAAAGTGAAAACTGTTTAATGAGGAGGCTGTATATTCAAAAAGTTGCCAAGACTTTCGGTTAGTTTTGGTGTTGAATTAGAGTCCATGTCAACGGTTTTTAGTTATTAGACATCTTGGATTACGAAACAAAAGCATTAAGCGTCGACATGTCCTGAAGTTTTAGAAAGTAAATTGTCGAAGAGGTGATAATGGCTGAACTGGTAAGTCTCTCACGAATAGCATAATATTTAAAAGCTTTTGCATTAGTTTATTCTCAGGTTTTAAGCACGGTTTTGAGAGATGTGTAAACACGGACTACTCTCACCACTTTTATCACCGATGTCCGACAAAACAAACGGACATGTTCTCAAGCATATTCCTAAAGCAATGGCCCGAGAAATCCCTCCCTGGCCATTGCTGGATTGGCTTCTGATACTTGAACTTTGAGGGAGTGGATCTATTCTTCCCATTCAGTCAAATCCCACGTACAGCAAAATGACAACCCTTCGTTTAATGTGGGGTCTTCCCTAAAACTTTGGTCAGTGATTTAAGGTGAAAGTCTGTTCGTCTCCATACAGTATTGTAAACATTATGTCAATGTTGATAGCATCGTTTGTCACGCAATTAGTTTTACTGCAATATTCTGATATGCACTGGTTAATCATGCGTAAATATTTCGTGAGTCATGACGTAACATTATGTAAACAATGTGAGCTCTATTTAAACCCGAATGATACTGTTAATCGGACTATTGACCAGTCATAATTTGGAACATAAATTTGCTTTCGTTACGGCAGTGCCTGAGTGGGATTGGGTCTAATCAAACGAAACACTGCGAGGAGTCTTGGCCTCAAGAAGTGGATTAAAGACTGTCAGAATTTCTATGGCACTAACGAATAATTGACAAAAGTAACAGATTTATATTTATAACTGTGTCAGCATCATTAGCAATCCAGGGGAACGCCCAACGTCCATTCAAAAGCGCATCTTACGACTTTGTACCAATCTAATTAGACGACAAATCTACATGTCGTTTCGTTTTTTTATATACCGGGTAGTGGCGTCGCATTCTGCACACATAGCTCCGTCTACTCCATACTTCAAGAATAGATCTCTACCCTAAATGGCCGCCATATTCAAAAATTGGTATAGTATTTTGTAATGCGGTGCTACGCCGTTTCACATCTGGCATACAAACTAAGACTAAACTTTTAAATTCCAGTAAAAGGAAGCAGAATAAATGCTATCAACTAAAATCGTCGATTTAAGATTTAACATGTCCGCCAACGAGCTTAATGTCTGTTATTAAGCGGAGCTAAATGTACACGGACAGCCTAAGTTTAGTATGGTGGCGTCGGTGGAGTGGGCTCCACCCTATCCGACATGCTTCTTTGATATACTGAGCGCCATAGAAAACGCATCACTTAGTTTTTCGTATAACAAAATGATCCTGTAAACATATCTTATTTATTTTGCTTCTTATTGTGAACAATATTCAAATGGGAAAACATCAATGACAACACATTTGTACACTTATGGATGTTTAATCTGTAATCAACGGTGCAAAGTCAGAGGGGGTCAAAACCAAAAGTACCACAAAAGCCAATGGAGGACACACGCGCTACTAACAATTAACCATCTTTGTCGTACTTTGGGGTTTATTATTACACTGACTGATTAAGAAAAGTCCAAACACCTTAACTGGTAAAACGAAGCTATTTTCAAAGGACTCGGAATAGAAAATAGAAAATGGCAATTCAAATATTCGGGTATCTAGCAGGGATTATTGAAATTGTTTTGACGGCTACCCTACGGAAACATCCTGGTGCCACGACTGGTGTAACGTTTACCCCGCGTGGTTATGTGCTATGTATACCTTTAATTATTTGCCATTTGTTTAAACAATAATTTATTTAATATAATTACACAAAGTCTTACAATTGTACAGTCTAAAGGATACAAAAACAAGCAACGGGAAGTGTTTATTAAAGTCCGGTCACACCTATGGTGATATCGCAGACAAGTTGCCTTATTATATTATGCTTAGCGCACGATAGAGGTCTTTCTCTATCTCCAAACCTAATATGCGCAAACCAGAGGTGACCGCCTAGCAAGAGCCCGATTCGCGACACTCGAGGCCACTACCCCCACCCCCCGCCTCTCCCCGCCTCTTTCCTTTACAGGAATAACATTTTTTTTTCATATGTTCAGGTGTTTAGACAACTTGAACAAGAGTTAAATCCTTTCTATCGCCGTGTATTTAAAATTGAACCAAATGTTAGTCTCGAAAGGGCCTCTAAGTTATGTCGACTGGACATTATACCCCATTTCTCTCAAATATGTTTAAACAGATTTAATTAAACTCTATGCTTTAGGCACACTGTGTTTATAAAAACTTGTGAACATTTAAGTTTACTCAGCTTATTTATTGAATATTCTTTCCAAGTACAGATCCATAAGAGGCGGGGAAATAAACAAATAACAAAACAATCATTTCTAGTGACCGTGAATAGTCAATATCAAAATACCGGTTTGAAACAGGTGTTGTTATGTTTATCATGTATGATCAGTTTTATCATCAGATAGAGTTCAATATTTCCATGACTAATATTAAGTGAAAGGGGGTTTAACGTCCTACTACCGGATATAATTCGACACGAGTTGGATATGTTCTAAACTTAGATGTGCTAGAATTATAATAGAAGTGGAATGATCGAGAGAAATAGGGTTTATCATCCAATCGACACAAACTAGGTCATTTCGGGACTAACATACGGTTTAATTTATTTCAAAAATGCACTTGCGCGTAGGGGTCTTTAGCAGTGGGAGGAAACCGGAGTACTCGGGGAAAACCCACGTTGTTGGACAGACGACCCTATTGAACCTACTCCTTGCCACGTACAGCCGGGGATTCGAAACCACGCCAGTTGACTCAATGACATGCCGTATGATAGGGGCCCCTGAACTTCAACTACAACCGGTCAGGTATTGGGGGTCATCGAACATTAAAAAAACAACACAAAATATAGATCCGTATTTTAATCAGGCCCCGAGTTCACAAAACATTCTCAGGCTGAAATTAATCATTTACTTAACCCACCATCACTGTTTATGAGTACGGAGCCCGGTAAGGTACGCAAAAAATAAAAATATAATAATGATATCCGGCGTGCGCTAGTTATTATCCGGCGCGCTAGTTATTATCCGGTGCGCTATATATAGTTATTATTCTGCGCGCGCCAGTTATTTTTTTTATATTTTGCGTCCCTTACCGGACTCCGTATATGAAAGATATCTTTGATCAAGAAACACAAAACTTTGCACATTGTTTCTGATTGATGTATTGATATATTTGATACATTAAGACAACAAAAGTTTTATAAAGGACTATATTTTAGTGAAAATAGGGTAAACAATTTTGAGTAAATTCTTAACTTAAGTCTGAGAATGCTTTGTGAACTCGAAGCCAGATCGAAAGAAGTATCTCCAAAATTGGTAAGAAAACTTATAATTCAGTTAACCAAACCATGGGTTTTAAGATATAGTTCATCGACTATTGAATGTGTAAGTAACCCACAAAGAATTATTAAGCAGCGGAATCGATTCTTTACACTGGATAATATAGATTCTGTATATCAATAAATTTTATTTCTATAGAAAATAATTTTATATTTGTGAGTCATGATATCCAAACACAGGTGTCACCAACATAAAACCATGGTAAATATAATTTATTATATTGACTTCCACACGACTGACAGTATAATATAACACGTCAATAATACCAACAGGCTAGGTTTCATACTGATATCTATCTTCATTTCGGGAATAACATATGGTTTAATTTTATTTCAATAATTCGCTTGTGCGTAGGGGTCTTTAGCAGTGGGAGGAAACCGGAGTACCCGGAGAAAACCCACGAGGCTGGACAGGCGACCCTACTCCTTGCCACGTACAACCAGGGATTTGAAACCACGCCAGTTGATTAAATGGCAAGCCGTATGATACAGCGCGCGCACGCTAACCATTCGGCTATCCACCCCCACCTAAAATGGGTTTTAACGTCCTACTCTGGGCTAATGAAGACGGGCTAATGAAGACGGGCATACGCCATACAGTGTGCTATGAGAAAAATTTTGCGCAGGCAGCGGCACAACGGCCTACTCTTACATCGAATTCCAAGGGATCTTTTACGTACACGCGCATTTGTTTGTACACGGGACCTCAGTTTTTCGTCCCATCCGAATGACTAGACAGCTGTTCTTGTCAGCCCACCCTTCCACCCGTCTTGATTGACGAAACTGATGAGAAATTAGAGTAAAAACGGAAAGAATTGAATGTAAATCGGCATTCTAGTTCCGAGCACATCAAACCAAAAAAATGAAATTACAATTCCTCGTAGCATATTTCATGGCCTTTGTCTTTCTTCATTATCCTGCTGAATGAAATAAAGTAAAACGTTAACTCCCAATAAAAGAAGCTAAATCTCTATTAGTTGGCATCTAGAAATGGGCACAAATAATAATATAATATGGATGTATATGAACTGATTTGCATGTGCCGAAGTGTTGTTTTCTGGGGGTTGTAGCTGATTCTAACACTAACGACGAAAACTCAGGTAAATTGTTAAAATTGTACTTTTAATAAACGAATGTTTAAAACTGGCTAACGGTCACAATAACGAGACAGGTATCGCTAGGGCGAGCCGGTCACCAGACTAAAGTTACAGTAGAATATAGAACATACATACAAGCTTAGGATTAAAATAACGATATGATATTTGATAAGATGTTAAATTGCACATAGGAAACAGATGTTTAAATACAGAAGAAGATATGGAAATAGTAATAACGCGGGTTAACTATAATTACGTAATATATATCGTTACATTAAGTTTAAATTCAAACAGTTAAAAGACTTGAAAGATTAGTGAAATATCATATAATAAAATATATACAAAGATACCCTATGACACATGCAATAGTTTCTGCTGTTACTGTAATTTCTAATCAATTATGTTCGGTAAAATACGCGAAGAGTCCAACTCGAATGACAGTCTTTGGCGTCTGGTATTTCCAGTCTGCACCTGTAGTAGTCTCATGTAGGTATGTTTAGCCTCGTTCATGAGGTCGCTTCAATACAAATGGCGCTAAAAAGCATCCTGGCACGCGATTCGTGTGCCAATTTTAAAATTTTCATTTTGTCTTGGATATTAGATTTTCCTGGTAAGATAATATCATCACTGTTGATTTAAACTGACCAATATGTCGTGTTTGCAATGTGGACGATATTGAGTTAGCTACATGTACTTTCCTCCTTTAATTTAATATATTCTCGGAAAAGCACAACACAAATATGTAAGCTTTGTAAACACAATAAAGTGGCAGCTATTCATCGGATTGTCAGTTAATTATACCCTGACAGTCTTGCCCAGTGCTGGATGTCTATACTTTCCCATATTCCTGAAGCAATGGCCCGAGAAATCCCTCTCTGGCCATTGCTGGAATAACGGCGGTTTCTTGAACTTATGCGGGAGTGTGTCTATTCTTTCCGTTCAATGAAAGCTATCACTTAATATCACTTAAGTACAGCAACGTGACAGTCCTTCGTTTAATCTGGGTCTTCCCTAAACTTTGGACAGTGATTTAAGGTATTAAAAACGGTGAAAGTATGTTCGTTTCCAAACAGTATTGTTTACATTTCATTCGACTTGATAGCCTCGTTTGTCACGCAATTAGTTTTACTGCAGTATTCTGCTATGCACGGGTTAATTGGGCATAATAAAATCGTGAGCCATGACGTAACGTTATGTAAACATATTTGGTCCAATATTGGCACTCGTTTTAAATGTAAAGCTTTTGTAGGGCAGCTAGTGATTGGTTGGTAGACGGACTACTGACCAATCAAAATTTAAAACAACAATATCCACCCGATAGATATATTTCTGGGAAAGTATCTTTAAACGTGAAATTGTGCTAGTTGTTCTCATATATATTGTATGTGGTCCTCAACTCAAGGGTGGTTCCGGTGCAATACTGTTTGTTATGTTGTTATAATTGCATATTGTTAATTATGTACATGTATTGTTTATATTGTATGCTGTCCTTAATGGATGTTTCAATACAATAAAATCTGATCTACAGAAGATCGAACGAGCACCTGTTAAACTGCTCGTGAGTTGTGTAATAATTTTATAATTAGCGAAGCTACTAACTATAATTTCTTTTGCAAACCACTTCTCGTGTCTGCTACCACGGAAGTTGAGCGGAACTTCGTAATTATTTTCGAATTAACAAATTGATAGTGAATCATTTGAGCAGGCGAGTGATCGGGGATGAATTAGTCTCTATCATCCACACAAATATTCTACGAATATTAGTCTGGATGGGTCCTCAAAATTTGACGGAAAATAGGTCATTGTCTGGATTATCCAGTATTTTAAGTTACCACAACAGCTCGCTTGTCAACGATGACACTCTTTAAAATTTTGTTGTGTAAAGGTTTCAATTGAAATGGTAATTTTCTCTCGTCATGAATCAGACGTATGGCTTCTCAAAAATCTTCTTAATTCTTCATCGCGATGCATGCTCATTCCTCGTCTCTATTTTGTTTCTAATAATAGATGTGCCAAGTGAATTGTGGGATATATTTCAACCCCGCTTTATAGAATCTTGCAAAATCGGCCCGGCTTCATAAGATCTAGCACTTACCGATACTTTCATTGGATACTTTAGCCAAAAGGTTACATTGCCCATGCGTAACCAAATGTTTGGTTTTTTATGTGGTAGATTATCCAGTAATTTTCGTCAAAAATTGAGAACCGACCCAGACTCTCCGTTCGTTGAAGACTAGGGGGGTTCTGGGTGACAGAGACTAGGGATGAATATGCATGTCTTCGATAACGCCATATTAAATTCTTGCTTTTCTGCACCAATTGGGATAATGGAGACGAGGCCTGCGCGTAAGGATCTTTAGCAATGGGGGAACACCGAAGGACCCGGAGAAAACCTACGAGATTCGACAGGCGACCAAAATCAACTCGGATAGTCTACATTGTCAGTAGATTTAAATATGATTTGCGATTGATGAAGGGAGGGGGGGGTAATGGTGACTGAGTGGGTAAGACGCTGGCTTGCTAGCCTGGGGATCGGGGGTTCGATCTCAACATTGGCCGAGAAAGTTCATCGGGATTTTCAGGTGTGGTTTTCCCTTGTCAGTGATGCAGGGCGGAGGGCCTGATAAGGACCTTTGTCTAGTCGTTCGGATGTGACGAAAAACCGAGGCCCAATGTACACATTGGCATGCACGTAAAGGATCCCTTGACAGTTGGAATTCGATATAAGAGTAGCCCATAGTGCCGCTGCCTGGACAAAATTTCACTCATAGTACATTGTATTGCGTATGTCCGTCTTCATTAGCCCAGTCGTTTCATAACAGTAGGACGTTAAACCCATTTTATTTCATTTCTATACTTCCACAATGCCCCTTTAAATCGATTACCTTATTCTATTCATCATAAACAATTCGGTTGACTGTATGAATCATTATAAATAATTATATAATAAATCAATAAATTGCTTGAATATCACATCCGCGTTATTGTCCTATACTGTCTTCATTACCCCAGTCGGCGCATAACATAAATAATTATTTGGATTGTGTAACTACCCAGTCGCAGGCTTGTTTTACCCTTCGTCCGTGAAGTGTCAAAAGGGTGTATCTCGGGAAATTAGTCAAATACACTTTTTTGCATTTTTAAAATCTCCCAATTAATATGCTAATTTCTGTCTAAGCGGTGTATCTCTACGCCAATTAGAACTGTTCTGAGTATCATGTGCCCAAATGTTGTATCTTGATTTGTGGAAATTTTGAAATGCAAAAGGTTCTATTTCTTAATCTTTGAAATTCTGAGATACACCCTTTTGACACTTCACCGACGCCATGCTGTACCCGAACTATCCGATCTCATGCTTACGTTACTCACGCTTTACCCTAGCAATCCCTTTTTAATAAAGGTTTACAGTAATTGTCCAGTCGCAATCCTGTTTTATTAAATCTTTACCCTAACTGCAAAACCTTTTTATTAAAGGTTTACCCTACCTGCCCGACACAACCCCTTTTTCTTAAAGGGTAACCCCTATTGCCCGGTCGTGGTCCTGTTTTATTAAAACTTTACCCTAACTGCAAACCCTTTTTATTAAACGTTTACCCATACTGCCCGGTCGCACTCCCTTTTTCTTAAAGGGTAACCCATACTGCACGGTCGCAGTCCTTTTTATTAAAGGTTTACTGGAACTGTCCAGTCGTTATCCTGTTTATTAAAGGTTTATTAAAGGTTTACCCTACCTGCCCGATCAAAACCCATATTGCCCGGTCGTGATCCTGTTTTATTAAAACTTTACCCTAACTGCAAATCCTTTTCATTAAACGTTTACCCATACTGTCCGGTCGCACTCCCTTTTTCTTAAAGGGTAACCCATACTGCCCGGTCGCAATCCTTATTTATTACAGGGTAACCCATACTGCCCGGTCGCAATCCGGTTTTATTAAACATTTTAGCTGTCTCTATGGGTATAATATTTACAGAAAGTTTGTTTGAATATTTTTCAGATAATGACGTCAACAGGATGCATACCAGTTAAACAATGATGGATCGTCATGTCGGCAGCAGAACAGCCCTTCGTTCTTGAATTGGATGCTTTTGATAAGTTGGCCATCATCGCTGCTGCTTTTGCATTCTTGGCGTTTGTCGTGTTGATTCTCGTCTGCTCCTTGAGTCCATTCTGTTGCTTGTATAATTTGTGTCCATTTAATCAGGAAGAAAAGAAAGGTAAGGCTAGACTGATTACACGTGTATCAATCGGATTCAAAAACACATCTATATTTCGTTTCGGTTTTTTTTTTATTTAAACTTTCTATGGAGTCTACTACATGGAGATCTCATCAGTTGTTGTGAAAGGTCGTGTCAGGGGTCATGCAAGAGCAATCTGATAAAATACAGATCTATATTTCGTTTCGTTTTTTTATACTTTCGATGGCATCTACTACATGAAGATTTGACCGGTCGTCGTGGAAAGTCATGTCAGAGGTCACACGAGTGACTTTTGATCCTATGACGCGTTACATTTGATTAACCAATCAGCGTTGAAATCTCGTGGCAATAGACCGTTTCATTGACCAAACTCTCGCATCAACGAGAACGTGGGTAAGATAGCAACTCCTCCAGACCCCGACAAGTGATCCATAAGACAATTAAACACATTTGCTTGTACTGAAAGAGTTCCTGAATGGAGTGGAACTGGATATAGTGTTAGATCTATTGCGCATGCATGCCTGCAGATTTCGTCATAGGGAGCGATCCCCGAATTGCCTGGTTAGTGACCCCAGTCCGTACTCGCTGAGTCACTGCGGCTCCATATTTTCACTTCCTAAATAACGGGACTTGTTGCGGTAGACCATATTATTATTTTTATCTCGCCAGCTGTCCCAGCTGCTGCTTATGGAGCAACTGAAGGAGTTCGATTGTACAGACCATCCATTATTAAAGATAAGCCACCCGGTTATTGGCATACGATGGGCACGCTTAAAGAATCCGATATGTCCGACAGTTTATCGGACGCTGGTACTGGTGACGTCATTGAATTAAAACATGTAAGTATACTTTCCAATTATCTGCTGCAACCGGGTAAATGAAGGATGACGTACGCTATGGGTTACAGTGTAAAGTACTATAAAGAAAACTTTGTCCAGGCAGCGGCATTCGTCACCTTCAAGGTTTTGTTGTGAAATCTAACAGGTGATGTCGATTTTCCCTGTCATCTGAACGACTAAGCGCAGTTTTCTTGTCATTCCTTTCTTCCTGTACCTATGACAATTAGAAACAGACTGGAAATTCCCAAAGAACTTCCTCGGTCAAAACATGGTAGGAATCCGGGATCTCCTGAATTTTGGTTTAACGTTCTACTACTGTTCTGCTCCAACTGGGCTAATAAAGACGAGCATACGCTATACAGTGTGCTATGAGGAAAATGGTGCCCGGACAGCGGCGCTATGGCTTACCATTATACCGAATATTAACTGCCAAGGGATCTTTTATGTGCACGCCAATGTGTACTCGGGACCTCGGTTTTTCGCCCCATCCGAAAGATTATACGTTGTCCCTTGCCAGGCCCTAGTGACAAGTGCAATCAACAACGGATAACCCAATAAAAGGGACCTCCAGGTTAGCGATCCAATGTCTTTCTCACTGAGCTAACGCCGGGAAATAAAGGTCTGTGATTTTAAAAATGACCAACAAACATCTACGTGTGTTGATGATCTTTATTCTCAAGTGCACCTTCCCTGTGTTTTGCCAAGACACTTGAGTCACTTGATGTTTAACATTAACCGTGTAGACGCGACAGGACTGAATTCTGCGTCACTCGATTGCAATTCTGTCAATTCGGGACGTTCCGGACTGTGAATCGAACACCCCCTACATAACAGTATCAATTTATCTTTCCGTGGTTTAAAGTTGTTTATTTATGATTATCTTTGGTTTCTTTTTCTTGTACAGGAACGAGTAACCAAAACACCAAGTAAATATTCTTCTTCAAGTTCCACTGGTTCTGTTTCTCCGACCCTGTATGTTCATCAAGATGGCCGCTTGTCGTTTACGCTGATGTACGACCGTGTAGACAGTAACCTTAGTATCAAAATACAACAGTTGACAAACTTCAGTGCTACTGATCCAGATGGCGCTACGGCACCTTACATCAAAGTCCGATTGTATCGGGTGCCGAAAAACTTTTTTACGTTTCGGGGAAAACTCGGCAAGGACAATTCCACCCAGAATTTGGTTGTTGAAATGCAGACGAAGATCCAACGTCGTAGTGATGATCCTATATTTAATGAATTGTTCACTACTCACATCGATCAGCATGATATAGCCAATTATACCCTCAAGTTACTCGTCTGTGATTTCGACCGTTATACCCGCCATGTTGTAGTGGGCGAAGTGCTGCTAAATTTGTCCAAAGTTGATTGGCTGACTCAAACGGAAGTGCTGTTTGATGAACCTCTCCAGCCACCAATGGAAGTAAGTTCTCCATCTGGTTTTCTTTTTCTTTTTTTAAAAAAGGGCGGGGTTCGGGTGGCCGTAAAGCTAAAATCCAATTTAAATTTGGTCACAGGTCAGTAGATATATAGTCCTAACCCGTGCCCTTACCCTAATTAAATCTCGTGACCTATGACGACGGAGTTTAACGTCCACTCGAAACAAACTAGGTCATTTCGGGACTAACATATATGGTTCAATTTTATTCCAATAAATCGCTTGCGCGTAGGGGTCTTTAGCAGTTGGGGGGAGGGGGCGGAATCTCTACCCCTTATCACGTGCAACTGGAGAATCGAAACCATGCCACTTGGTTCCTAATCTAATAATAATCCTTTGTTTTATATTTGTAGGAAAACCTCGGAGAGGTTAATATATCGCTAATGTTCTTACCAACAGCGGAGAAACTAACTATTACTATAGTTAAAGCTCAGGGCCTGAAGATAATGGACCCACAAAGAAATACAACAGGTAATAGGTTTTACTTATATAAGTAAGTTTTTGATAACACTATCCACTTGTAGGGGCTGGCTGAACAATGACCGGTGGTTTTACCGTTCGTCACACGATGTATCCTTACGCCGGTTGCCTCAAAATGATCCAAGATTGCGGCTAAAACTCGCTTTTCTTCAGAAATGTCGCCTATTTTACGCTCATATCGCATAAACCACGCAATCGACTATGTTCAAGATGAGGAGGAAAATGTTGCAAGGACCATTAATCCAATGTTCCACTTTTAGGGGCTGGCTGGCCATATGGGCATTTCGACAATCACCGGTGGGCTGGGCTCTATGAGTACTGCCAATAAAATAAGTGACTAATGGGCCGACGAAGTTTGTGAAAGATACATGGGTAAATTTAAGATCTTGATCGCTGCCCCTTATGATGTTCAATTTTTTTTAAACTCGTGGGGTTTTTTCCCTTTGCCTATTGATAGATTTGTTTGTGCTTCTCGTTTTTTAATTTTCCTTTTTCTTCTTTTTCACAGATTCCTTTATTAAGGTTGTCCTTATGTACGATGGACGTCAGATGAAGAAAGCGAAAACCACATTACGTGCTGGAGACGTGAATCCCGTTTTTAACGAGAGTATAACGTTTGACGTTCCTCTCTACCAATTAGACAAAGTCTACCTTAGTGTGTCTGTTATTCATCACGACATGGAGAAAGACAAAAAGCATTTGATTGGTCGACTGTATCTCGGTACGCATTTCGACAACGATGCGCGGGAACAGTGGACGGAAATGACGCAGAATCCACGAAAACAGATTATGTGCTGGCATCGTCTTCAGAGTTGATGCTTTAGAAAAATTTATGTGAATAATTGTTTGACATTAACCAGGAAGATCGAATACCCTCAGGCCGAACTAATTTAATCGAGTTCTCTTCCAAATTGGTAAAATGGTTTTTAAAACAATCCGATTGGTGTTTCAACCTTGATCCGAATCAGGACGGCAGAATACTCTCAGACTGAAACAATTTATGGGATTTCTCGTCCAGGTCGATTTAAAAGACTACGGAATTAGTGTTTCAAACTTTTATGATTGCGCAAAACATTGAATCGGGCGGCAAAAAACTCTAAGACCGAACTACGTTTTGGAACAATTTTACATATATTCCGTAGAGAAATTGTAACACAACATTAAGCAGCTGTGGTTTATAGCTGTCGTACAATTAGTATATATATGTGTTACACGTGCATTATTTATGTTAGTTAATTAGTCACTATCTTCTCGTATTATTAGATAATATTATATGATTGTCCGTTTAATGAAGGCTTCTAATATATATGTATTATAACTTGTGAACGGCTGTGAAATACTAATAAGGTTGTGGATAACACCTTGGCCTTATAAATGATCTCAAGTTAGAAGCTTAACAGAGACGATGGAAGACAATCTTATCGAGAGGCCGCAGACCGGAGACTGCTCTACAAGACAGAACGAGGGCATGTGACAATGGAAGCAGACGTGAATTTGGACGCTGGTCACTATGACGACAAACTAATGTTATGTTCCCGTGTGCTGTATTGGTTGTAGACTTATAGATGTATTTGTAATGTTCGTTCCTGCGCTGTTATAATAAAGAAGTCCAATCCACAGTTATTATCTGATTATGTTACAACTCAAACATTTGGTGTCCGTGACTGAAGAACCTGTTGGTCGATGTTGAGAAGAAGACAGAATTCGTGTCAATCAACAGTAAAAAAAGAAGAGAACACAACGTGGAAGCCGTTATAAAAAAAACCCAAGAAAACATGGAAACAAGTTATGAAGAAATAAGAATAAACACCCGAATAATGAGAACTCTAAAAGACTGAGATTTTAACATAAAAGAAGAACGAACTGTAGAATATGAACTCTTTGTGTAAAATATTTTTGTAGAAGGTGAGTCATTTTGTTTTAAAAGAATATAAACGATTTTTGTCTTAATTTGAACACATCCTTTGGCATAATATGATAAATATTTGGGTAGGAGAAATAGAATAAGTATTATTCTTAAACGAATTGAAATATTTTGTGGTTGTCTCAAAGATTTTGTAAAACGCTTAAGACGTATTCCGTTAAGTTTCGGTTTTGATTAAAGAGGCAATCCCAAAATTAATGTTTTATCTTCCTATAAATATGTTTTATGTATATATTTTCCCGATAATGAATGGGATGTATTTTATTGGATTCCTAAGAAGAGAGGAACATGTATTTATACCCTCAGAGGCAAGGGTTAGCTCAAGTTAAGAGCATTATGGTACATTTTTAATATGTAATTACCCCAGAGGAAGGATTTAGCTCAAGTTAAGAGCATTATGGTAGATTTTTATTTTGTGTTGTCGTTTGTTTTGTATAGGAAGATGAATCATTTGAAAATTTGATGCGTTATAAAATAGAAAATATCTTATTGAAGATAATTATATGTGTTCAAAAATATTCATAATCGTTTATCTCGAGTAAAATCAATTTGACAAGACCCTTATTATGTATTGTTTGTAGATCGTTATGTTATTCTTATGCATTTATAAATATTTCATCCTGTCAACCGTAACAAGAAAAAATGATGATTAATTCATAATTATTTTGGCTGTTTCACAGCTTAAGAAAGGGAGGAAATTGTAACACAACATTAAGCAGCTGTGGTTTATAGCTGTCGTACAATTAGTATATATATGTGTTACACGTGCATTATTTATGTTAGTTAATTAGTCACTATCTTCTCGTATTATTAGATAATATTATATGATTGTCCGTTTAATGAAGGCTTCTAATATATATGTATTATAACTTGTGAACGGCTGTGAAATACTAATAAGGTTGTGGATAACACCTTGGCCTTATAAATGATCTCAAGTTAGAAGCTTAACAGAGACGATGGAAGACAATCTTATCGAGAGGCCGCAGACCGGAGACTGCTCTACAAGACAGAACGAGGGCATGTGACAATGGAAGCAGACGTGAATTTGGACGCTGGTCACTATGACGACAAACTAATGTTATGTTCCCGTGTGCTGTATTGGTTGTAGACTTATAGATGTATTTGTAATGTTCGTTCCTGCGCTGTTATAATAAAGAAGTCCAATCCACAGTTATTATCTGATTATGTTACATATTTCAGTCTGATGTGATTCCATATAACACTGAATCTCTCAGTCCCGGAAATACTTTTTGGGAGTTCCCCTCGAGATTGTTAAACGATTTAGAAACCATCTGCTAGTATTTTAATCTTATATTATTGCATATTGTGGGGTATTCTGGTATAGTGCTATTAATAATGTGATATATCCATTGATTGGCTTTGATACAGCTGGTGTATATGTAAATGCAAATGTTTGTGTTCGCTTGTCAAACGGATTCTGATTGGCTGTGGTGTATTTAAATGTTTGTGGTCGCTTGTCAAACGGATTTTGATTGGCTGTGATACCGCTATTGTATATGCAAATAGTTGTGGTCGCGTTTCAGGTGGATCTTGATTGGCTGGTATATGCAAATTATTTTTGTTCTGTTGGCATACGGATTCTGAATGGCTGAGATACAGCTGTTGTGTATGCAAATGATTGTCGTCGCTTGTCAGGCGGATTCTGATTGGCTTTGACACGGCTATGGTGTATACAGATGGTTGTGATGGCGGTTTCTGGTTGGCTGAAGACTATTAGTGTATATTAGGTTAGATAGGGTTTGCTTTTGTCAAAATACATTTTTCAAAATGTACAATGTATATAAAATGTAAATAAAATATTTTTGGTATGGGGTCTTCCAATACTGTTCCAGAGATTTTGTAAAAGCTTAATGTACTGTTTGGGCCCACTACACTAAAATACAAAAAAAAATTGTGTTTCCCGAACACATATTACCTTAATTCGATGTCATAGTTCTGAAAGGTGTTAAGTGTCAGAAATTGTGTCGGATTTAGTTTTTGAGATATGAGAGGAAAACCTATTCCAATCTTAATAACCCAATTAGGTTATCAAGATTTTAATAGCAATATGATTAGTCATCCTATGCAAAAAAAAAAGCTTTTTGAGTCATACGTGGCACTTACACCCTTCCAGAACTATGGCATCGAATTATTTAATGTTTTTAGTTCCCCTGTACAACACCATTCGATTGTATACCTAATCTGATTAAAACACAGATCCTATTTCGTTTCGTTTTTTTATAGTTCAAAATTTCGTTTTACTCGCCTTCACTACACCAGGATTTGGAAGAGTTGTTTTATACCCCGCGTTCTGGTTTATGTGCGGGATTGACCAATGAAATTGTCTATCTTTGGGAGTTCTCTTGGCCTAGAATGCACGGAACTGTTGGTAGACATTAGCAGAGAAAACAGAGCAAAAGCTGCTTTTCCAAATACCCACTTGAAACATCAATGCTGAATGGTTAATCAAAGGTCTGACGTTATAGGGTCAACAGAGGCTCGTATGACCACTGACGCAACCTCCCACGACAACAGGTCAGAAAGTATAAAATGCTGATTGATTAATCAAACGTCTGACGTTATAGGGTCAACAGAAGCTCGTATGACCACTGACGCGACCTCCCACGACAACAGGTCAGAGCTTCATACAGTTGAGAGCCACCGAAAGTCTAAAAAAAACGAAACGAAATATAGATCTGTGTTTGAATGAGATTGATGGTATACTAATTATTAGCAGTATACCCAAGCCTGGTAATAAAGCACCTGTTGCAAGCGTTGTCCGAAACAATCCTTCTAGAGCCGGTCATTTTGTCTAAAACTATATCAAATACAACATAATAATATTTACATATTTCTACAGTAGTGGAGGTTTAGGGTTGTGATAATATTCTGGATATATATATATATGTATAGTTGTAATTAATTAGATATACCCGTAACTCCAAGGGCATGGTTTAAACATAAATTCATTCATGTATTGGATCATATAATATTATCTGGGACATGCGCACATCTGTATTCTTTTGGTCACAAGATGTTAATAATGGCCTCACTGTTGCTAGTGTAAGTCGGATTTACACAAGTTACACCTCTATTTTAAGCTATCTCGGGTTTAATCATTATGTTTATGTTTCCATGGCTACAAATTTGTTTTTGGTAATATTGATCACCGAAAATGCCTCTTTAAGAACATGACAAATGAACTCGACCCTTCCCGGGAACGGTCGGTTCGCTGTTTATTAACGCACTGCCAATTTTTATTATTGTATTTTCTTTAGAATTTTTCAGGTTAATTAATATGTTTAATATTATAATTGCTCATTGACAGCTCTTCAGGGCAGATCTGTCGACTACTTCAACAAGCAGACTTTTTTTCTTTCTCTTTTACTTGACAAGGAGTGGGGTCGTCTGTCCAACCTCGTGGGTTTTCTGAGGGTCCTACGGTTTCCACCCACTGCTTAAGACCCCTATGCGTAAGCTTATTATTGAACTATATGTTAGTTCGGAAATGACCTAGTTTGTGTCAAGTGGACGCTACCCCCTCCCTTATCTGGGTTTCTGGAAACACTTTGGGATTGTCCATAAAAGCATTCTTCAAAGGCTTTTCGATTTTCAATGGATAATATCAATTGCAAATGAAACGTTGCAATTAATAAGTGAAACATTGCAATAAACAAGTGGCATATTGCAATTAATAAATGAAACATTTTTTTAATAAACGAAACGCTGTTTTTATTAAACGAAACATTATTTTTAATCAGTGAAACATTGTAATTCGTATGTGAAAAGTATAAATTATAATTTCTGTAGATCACTTATTAAGAGAGATATAGTAATAACTATTAAGTTAAACATTGTAGTTAGTATGTGAAATATAGTCACTGACATGTGGAATATATCAATTGATTACTGTGTATGTGTTATAATTATAATAAATTCATTTTATTTACTGTATTTGACTTATTAAATGGAATATAAATTATTAAGGGGAATATAGAATTGTGCCATCATAAATCAATCAAACATTGTGTGTATATAAAACACTGTTCATTAATCAACCTGTATTATTGTTATTATTGATTATAGGGCGTGGTTTACTGATATTTGTATAAAATATCTATATCTAAGCATATTGTTATAACCTTGGGACAGAACTATTAACTGGTTTAAAATTTCTGAGTTTTGAATAATTTGTAATTGTTCGTTTGAATAATTTGTAATTGTTCGTTTGAATAATTTGCAATAGTTCGTTTGAATAAATTGTAATTGTCCTTATGAATAATTTGTAATAATTCATTTGAATAATTTGTAATAATTCATTTGAATAATTTGTAATAATTCGATTGAATAGTTTGTAATAGTTTGTTTGAATAATTTGAAATTGTTCGTTTAAATAATTTGAAAGACTTCGTTTGAATAGTTTGTAATTGTTCCTTTGAATAATTTGTAATAGTTCGTTTGAATAATTTGTAATAGTTCATTTGAACAATTTTAATAGTTCATTTGAATAATTTTAATAATTCATTTGAATAATATGTTATCTTTCGTTTGAATAATTTGTTATCTTTCGTTTGAATAATTTATCTTTCGTTTGAATAATTTGTTTATGATTATGAGAACCACATTTAATCCTATTATAACTGGGAGATAGAACTTGCTGCGTCATTCAGTTGATTTCAAAATCCATTCCAATGGTTTCTCTATTGATGACATTTGTACTATTATTTATTTGAGTGAAATATATCCAACACACTTATAAGATAAATAATTGACCGTTATTGCTATAATAGTTTAAAGAAATATAAGAGAAAATTAATATATTGAAACCAATCTTTCAAGTTATTTTATTCGAAGCGAAGTTATGACTGTTTGAAGATGTCAAGTAGATCGTTTATTTTCGGAAAATGCTAAAATGTGCACAAATTTATTATTCGTCATATAAGAAATTGAAATCAAAATTTCAACAATGCATTCCCCAATCCTTTTCAATATTGTAAATACCGAGGGATTCTCCAATTCTTCAAATAACGTTGAGGGGGCTTGGATGGCCGAATGGTTAGCACGCGCGCTGTATTGAACCATGTGTTAGTCCCGAAATGACCTCGTTTCTGTCGAGTGGACGTTAACACCCCCCTCTCTCTCTCTCTCTCTCTCAAATAACGTTGAGAGGCTTTAAGTATGGCCTCATTTCCTCTTTTCTTGAGTTGCTTCCCCTATTGCTCTTCTATTTAGTCTGACAGCGCAATGGACGCTTATTAGGCTAGCCCCCAGATCCATTATCTTAATCTGATGTGTTTGTTTGTTGTTTGTGATTTCCGTATATTATGTGTTGTCCGTAGATTTGTCATGTGTAATTGTGTGTGGTGCAGTCCCCCTGCACTTACTATTAAATGTGTATATATACATATTCCGTAGATAACAGATCCTAATTTGTACATTTTAATATGGTTTTAACACGTGGTCGGATAGTGCAATATGACAACAATATACAGAGCATGCAATCTAATTAAAATACAGATCTACATTTCGTTTCGTTTTTTATACTTTCGATGGCGTAAAATGAAATTTTGAAATATAAAAACGGAACGAAATAGGATCTATGTTTTAATCAAATTAACAAAGCATGGTATTTTATTATATTACTTATATATAGGCTACTTTTATATTTATATCTTCTTTCCGTGATATTTGGCCACAGATCACTAAATATTTCATTGACTTTAATGTTAATTCTCGTCTCTTAGTCCGAGGTTCACCATGAAAAACTTGAAATACACAAGCTTGAAGTAGTGACAAGTAAACATGCAATTCCCGGCCCTACATTTCTACGTAACCAACCTCGCAACTCTTGTATAATTCCACCTCAAAATCATGAATATTCACCAAAAACCTGGCAGAAAATGTATTTTCAAACCCTTTTTTCGATTCTACACCAAAAAGTCAACAAGAATGGCCATGGGAAAGGCAGAAGAAGGCTAAAAATAACTTGGGTGACGGCCCAGGAATATTGGGTGAGCTGTGTCCATTTAGCGCGTAATAAACACAAAAACATAATATGGAACACAATGACTATTTTAATAATAATAATAATGTGTCCATTTATATAGCGCCAAATCCACAAAATCGTGCTCATAGCGCATAAAAAGTCCTTTGGCTCTAAGCTTTTTGTCAATTTCTGTTGTGAATTTTGAACAGATGAGTCTTTAATCGAGATTTGAAAATTGGTAAAGTAGTCACAAAACGGAGTTCAACTGGGAGTGAATTCCATTTTTCAGCGGCAGCAACAGCAAACGCTCTTTGTCCAAAGGAAGCAAGTTTCCACTTAGGTACCACTAACTGATTGAGATTGTTTGAACGCAACTGTCTTTTAGGAATATACTGTTGAATTAAATTGCACAAGTAATCGGGAGCCTCTCCACTGACACACTGATATGTTAGGCAGAGTACTTTAAAGTCTATCCGAGCACTGATTTAATGAAAGCGACGTTCGCTGGAGAGAGAATCCTCAACGAAAGGAAATTGTGTTCCATATTAATTGTTTTGTGTTGATTGTATATTTATAGTTGCTATGGGGAAATGATGTAAAATGAATTTATTACTTTTAAATATAATTATATTTATGTAAGTCACGAGTTTTAGTTTTATGATGATATCGATTTTAATTTATGGCGGGGGATTGGGTAGCGCACTGTATCATAAGGTCTGACATTGAGTCAACAAGCGGGGATGGGGGTGTGGGGATGGGGGTGCGTGGATGGCTGAATGGTTAGCAAGTGCATGGTGTGCTACAAGGCTCTGTCTTGGGTCCAGTATTGTCTGTGCTCTATACTGCATCTGTGTATAACGTCATCTGCCTTCATTCACTGGATCATCACGCATATGAAACTTTAATGACTACAAAACCAAGGCGCCTTTAATAGGTCAAACATACATAAACAATACATAACCTTGGAGTATTCCTGGATAGCGAACTATTGATGGGAAACCAAGTTAACCACCTATTCTGAAAGGCTTGCACTGAATATAAGTTGCTATGTATAGTGTTTAAATGTGTCAACGATTCATCCCCTTCGTACCTTCAAGAACTGATACACAATTATATTCCCACACGCATCCTCAGATCAAGAAACCAGCTGAGAATTCCACTCGCCAAGGGTTCATAAAGTGTACCCTGAAGCTATGTTTCTCGCCCTATCCGATCGACTATACGTTGGTCCTTGTCAGATTCGCCTTTCTACACCACTTGGAGGCCAAACTGAAAAATCCCGAGCACCTTTCGCGGCCAACGCTGGGATCGAACCCGTGATCTAATAAATGAAAAATGACATCACGGAATATTCCACCAGTCTAACTATACGCCGTTTGATTTGGTGCACTGTGTCTAGCCTCTTTCCCCGAGTCTCTTGCTAGAACTGGCGCTGAAACTTATATTGTACACGTTTCGTGTAACAATGGTAAAATATTTATTTTTTCATATATATTGGATATCGGAAGCCCATCTTTTTCCGGTAAGATCACAGCATTAATGTTGATTTTTATTGATAAATAATTCGTGTTTTCAAAGTTGAAGATTTTGGATGATATTGAGTTACAGACTTTAACGTTGTTCAGCCTTTATTTTACTACTTTGCAGAAGATTGCTTTATCCTATTGTTATACTTTACCTGGAATAATAAAGAATGGTATACGCTATTACCTAGACAGCTGCGCTATGACCTACACTTATATCAAATTACCACCGCGGTTTGTCGTCCCATATGAACGACTATACATTTTGTCCCCGCAAGACCCTCTGTCCAGCATCACTGACAATGGGGAACCAAGTGCAAAATACAACACAAGGGACCGAACGTCCAGGATAGCGAACCAACCCGTCTCCAATTTATGGAAGCGTATATGGGTCAATAACGCGATATATACGCAATATGTGACCGGTGACAGCCAAATAAGTCACTTGGGGTAAAAAATAATATCTGAGTTATGTAATATATTCAGAAAGCATATGCAATAGGCTTTTCAATGACATAAAATGTAATGGTTGGATGAAAATTAAAAATGTTACGCACAAATAAAGTTAAAATAAAGTCATGGCGCGATTGTCGCAGAATTTGAGAAATATTATTCATTTATTCCAAGTGACTCATTTCGCTGTCACCGGTCACATATTAAGTTGGTAAATGTCAATATAATGTGATTTTTCTGATAAAAAAGTCAATTTTTGCCGAGTTAATTCACTTAAAGCGCTATGTTATATGTCACCATTTCGTTTTAAATGTGCACGTTTGTTTTAAGATATTGCTATTCTGCAGCTTTGTCGACATATTCCATTTCGTCGTAGTATAAGTCGACATATTCGCGAAATATCGCCTTACGCTCTGTCGCCGTGTGCATTTAAAACAAAATGACGACATAACGAGTTATCCCATCAGAAACTCGGCAAAAGTTGGCCTTTTCATAGATAAAATCAACAGCACAACCACAATATGTTGACATGTTACCAACTTAATATTCCGGTATGTATCACGATATTGACTCCTGTACGCTTCCATACATAATGGCCCGCTGATTCAATTAAATCTGCAAAAATTGTCTTTTCAGGGTTGAAACCATCTCAACGATCACAATATGTTGACATATTACCTTTATTAATATCACGATATTGACCCCTATACGCTTTCACAGTGGGAACCTAGATATAATGTTGTTGGTGAAGCTTTTCTACTCTTTGTTTGTATATAAATAAAAAATCCATTACAATATCCACGATAACATTTGATAAATAATTGACATAATTTGATAAATGACTCTACAAATATAGCTATATCCCAATCAATGAATGGATTAATATCAGAAACTTGAGAACCGTCTTTTTCCGTTAGTTTTAACGTTTACGCTGTTTATTTTGCCATTTAAATTAAATGAAATGAAATGAAACGGAGTTTAACGTCCGGCTGTTTTGCACCGAATTGGTTTAATGAAGACGGGCATACGCCATACAGTGTGCTATGAGGGAAATTTTGCCTACTCTTATATCGAATTCCAACTTTTACGTGCACGCCTATGTATACACAAGACCTTAGTTTTTCGTCCCCCTTCCCGCATCACTGACAAGAGGGAATCACGCCGGAAAATCTGGATGAACTTTTTCGGCCAATGCAGGGATCAATCAACCGATTCCCAGGCTTTTGAGCCAGCGTTCCACCCACTTAGCCACCTTGATTCCTATTTTGTCATTTAAATAAGGATTAATTACTATGAAGTACAACGGCGGATTTTTTTTTTATTTCAGAAATTTATGAAAGGGGATCAGGGAACACGCAAAGCCTGTATCACCTCTTTCTTTGAACGGGCTGATTGAAATACTCTCTCGCCATTCTTCTCATAATTCACGTTTTTTTTTTTGGGGGGGGGGGGGGGGGGCTTCAGTAAGTAACCATTTACTTTTAATTATGGGGGGGGGCTGAATTGTTAGCTCGCGCGCTGATACGGCCTGCCATTGAATCAACTGGCATGGTTTCAAATCCCTGGTTGTACGTGACAAGGAGTAGGGTCGCCTGTCCAACCTCGTGGGTTTTCTCCGGGTACTCCGGTTTCCTCCCACTGCTAAAGACCCCTACTCGCATGCGAATTATTGAAATAAAATCTCTCTCCCCTGTCTCTCTCTCTACTCTTAATCATCCACGGCACACACAGGTTAACCTTTAGTGATCCATATCAATATTATGATATAGAACCGTTTTATTTCTTCCAAATTAATTATTGATTTATCCCGTGGCTTTCTTGTTAAACATATAGTAAATATTTATTCGATGACGATGCAATTTGGTCATATCCGAGTAAATATTGACTGTTCCTTTATCAAGCCTCTCTTCGTGCACCAATCACAAGGGTAAACCAAATCTTCAAATAATTCTAGACCCACACCAGACTCGAACCCGGGAGCCCCTGTTTCAAGAGCCAGCACCCGACCTAATAAGCCACGACGGATTCGCCAAATTCGGTAATGCAAACTGAAATGAATGGGGGTTTAGCATGCGCCATACATAGTGCTATATAATATGAGGTAAATTCTGCCCAGACATTGGCACTCGTACGAAAATTAAATGGTACCTGGGGGTTTTTTTCGCACGTATACAATGCATGGCCATTTTGCTCAGTAATCCCAGTCAGAATTTGGCTATTTTTTTAAAATTGCGTTAAAATTTTAAATTTTTGTTTAGAACTAACAACCAATGACTAGCTGCTTTACAAAAGCTTTACTTTTAAAACGAGTGCCAATATTGGACCAAATATGTTTACATAACGTTACGTCGTGGCTCACGATTTTATTATGCCCAATTAACCAGTGCATAGCAGAATACTACAGTAAAACTAATTGCGTGACAAACGATGCTATCTAGTCGAATGATATGTAAACAATACTTTTTGGAAATGAACATACTTTCACCTTTTTTAATACATTAAATCGCTGTCCAAAGTTTTAGGGATTACCCAGATTAAACGAAGGACTGTCATGTTGCTGTACTTAAGTGATAGCTTTGATTGAATGGGAAGAATAGACACACTCCCGCATAAGTTCAAGAATCCGAAGCTAATCCATCAATGGCCAGAGAGGGATTTCTCTGGTCATTGCTTCAGGAATATGAAAGATAGGCTGGCACCGCCAGGCAGGATACGCCCACATTTTCGAGAGATGGACAGAGAACAAGCAATACCGAAAGTGATTTTTCCTACATCTTTAAGTCCTGTATTTCATACTGTATTGGGAGCAGCCATTTAGTTGGTCAGTTCCAGTCTGATATTAATGAAATTCGAAACCGACAATGATTTTGGTGTGACGGTACACAACCTAGAAATGTGACTTTTCATCAAAATCGGATAAGAATTGTGACCTGTAGAGAGTCCACAACCATGATATACACATGTACCATATTTTTACACTATTCGCGTACAAACGGCGCAATTTTGGTACGATTTTCACGAAATTAGAACTCAACCTTCCTCATCAAAATTGAATTAAAATTGTGACCTATACAGGGTCCACAACCATGATATATCATTTTTTTAACAGTATTCGCGTACAAACGGCGGCCATTTTGTCTGTCAATTTTGGTCCGATTTTCCCGAAATTCAAACTCGACCTTCCTTACAGTGTAACGGTGATATAATCAAACGTTTTTTTAAATTGGATAATAATTGTGACCTCCAGAGGGACACAAGCTAAAGAAAGGTGGATTTTGCGTATAACCAGGGGCCATAATTCAGGAAGTTACGATCCGATATGCGCAAATATCGAAAAGAACCAAGATCTTTGGGTTGTAACCATGAATTTCAAGTTTCATCAAAATCGAATTAAAATTGTGACCTTTACAGCGTCCACAACCTTGATATACCATTTTTTAACAGTATTTGCGTACAAACGGCGGCCATTTTGTATGGCAATTTTGGTCTGATTTTCCCGAAATTCGAACTCAACCTTCCTTACGGTGTAACGGTAATATAATCAAACGTTTTTTTAAATCGGATAATAATTGTGACCTCCAAGCTAAAAAAAAGGCGATTTTGCGTATAATCAGGGGCCATAATTCAGGAAGTTACGATCCGATATGCGCAAATATCGAAAGGAAGCAAGATCTTTGGGTTATAACCATGAATTTCACGTTTCATCAAAATCGAATCAAAATTGTGACCTCCACAGGGTCCACAACCTTGATATACCATTTTTTAACAGTATTCGCGTACAAACGGGGATATTTTGTATGGCAATTTCGTCCGATTTTCCCGAAATTCGAACTCAACCTTCCTTAGGGTGTAACGGTGATATAATCAAACGGTTTTTTAAATCGAATAATAATTGTGACTTCCAGAGGGACCACAACCTAAAAAGGGTGATTTTTCGGACAATCAGGGGACATAATTCAGGAAATTACATTCCAATAGCCGCAAATATCGAAAGAAACCAAGATCTTTGGGTTACAAACATGCATGTCAAGTTTCATCAAAATCGGTTCAAAATTGTGACCTCTATAGGGTCCACAAGCTAAAAACGTGATTTTTAGTACAATCAGGGGCCATAATCCATGAAGTTTTGATCCGATACATGCCAATATCGAAAGCAGCCGAGATCTTTTGGGGATAAAGCTATGTTTCAAGTTTCGTCAAAATCGGATAAGAATTGTGACCTGTAGAGAGTCCACAAACAAATTGTGGACGGACGGACGTCCGGACGGACAGGGGCGACGACATAATACGTCCACATGAAAATGTGGGCGTATAAAAACTGCAAGAAGGCTATTGTTTACAATGTAACATTGTGTTTTGTAATGTTGATAATGATCACAATGATATGTTGACATTTCTTTGTCGATGTGACCTCATGACCATGATTTCTTACCAAGCCCGCCCTGTTGTAAACCTACTTGAGAAGTTCTTTTTAGCATCCTCGCGGATACGTATTCACTTGATACACTCACTCCGCTCGTTTGACACTTTCCTCCCTGGTCGGATAAACTAGTGATTTGGCGACAGGCGGTATCTGTTAAGCTCTATTTATCTCGACGATCACTGCATGAAATACTGCCAGACTGCATTTCGGGCAGTCTGCTTTTCAAATTATTGGGGACTTCGTTGAGTTTCATTTGACACATTCCTCTCTGGGGTCGGGAAGACTAGTGATCAAGCGACAGACGGCATCCGATCAGCTATATTTATCTCTACGATCGGTGCCTGAATACTATCAGGCAGCATTTCCAACAGTCTATTTTTAAAAAATTTCTTGGGGAGGTCACGAAAAATCCCAACAAGCACTCACTACTTTGGCGCTTACAAGGGTAGGCTACTCCGTTGAGGTTCGCAAGGCCGTTCGTTTGCCATTTTGGTCTCTGGTCGGATAAACTTGTGACCGACGACGAACGGTATTTTCACAATTTTCTGGGACCCCCCCCCCACTCATAGTTGAAGCTCGTGCCCTTAGCCCCAGCTTTGCCCCTCCAACCACCGACGGCTGGTGCCGCCACTGTCCACTGCCTATTGATTACGATCTAGTCGAAAACATACAGTATGTCGAGGAAGTAAAAGGCTTCGAAAATATGGTCAATCTACCAGCGTTAGCGTCACGGGACATTTCGTGCTTAAAAGCAGTTGTCAGTGAATTAAAGTAACGGAAGTGTACATGGTTTATACACCAAGATGGCGACGACAAATAATGTATTTATTGGACAAATTAAAAGGGACTGTGGCGTGTACATGTATTATACATTAAGTCGGCGTCTACTAACATGTATTTATTGGACCAATTAGAAGGAATTGCAAGACTTTTATTTAATCCCTATTAGTCGCAGACAATCCTTTATAGATAATCCCCTTTTACATTATACATTATTCGAAAACGTCGTTACAACCTTTCTCGCAGTCCTTTGATAATATTTGTATACAATCGACAACAACAACGAACAATGGCTTTTGAAACAGCGCTGACATTTTAATGAGAGATGCGATTATTAATTGCTGGTTTAAACTTGAGGTGAACGTATATACGGATGTAAAGAAATATTACTGACAATACTTTCCTTTAACTCCATTTGTTACAGGGCCGTATGTAGGAGTTTAAAACTGGGGGTGCAAGTGAGCGGTGGGCAAACGAACCCATTGGCGCGTGGGGGCCCTTAAAACCAACCGACTGATCGGAGCCTCAAGGGCATCACTGTGTCATCATAATCTAGCGTATTATTTTATTGAAAGGTTGTCAAATTAGTCTTTGGATGGAGGGGGCGCCATTTCTCGGGACGCTTTATTGTTCTGGGGATGCAATTTACCCTCTGAACCCCCGCTAGATACGGCCCTTGTTTGTTATACATATAATGGTACTGAAGCAATGTATAAATGAATTTTATACATTGTCGGATGCTTTTGTTTGCCATATATCTAACGGTTATTGTATTTGAAGTCCATTGAAGTTTGCCACATATTTTGTTTTATCTAGCGGTTATTGTATTTGAAGTTCATTGAAGTGTTTCGTTATTTATTTTTCCTGTTCATAAACTGGCTTTGAATTACATACACAATAAAATACAAAGCTAGCCTCTCAAAATGTTGAAATACAAATCTGTTGTGTCTCAAAATAAATATAGCCATATTTAGCAGTTAGTCAGATTTGATAATCAACCTCGCGGGTTTCCTCCGGGCACTCCGGTTTCCTCCCACTGCTAAAGACCCCTACGCGCAAGCGAATTATTGAAATAAAATTTAACCATATGCTAGTCCCGAAATGACCTAGTTTGTGTCCAGTGGACCCCCCTCTCTCTCTCTCTCTCTCTTTCTCACTCTCTCTCCAGTATAGTCTCTATCGCGTTAACAACTGTTTGGAGGAAGAGAGGATATTTACGTGCACGCCATTGTGCGAGCCAGCGCCTTACCCACTTAGCCTCGTTATCTCCCTAACGGAACCTAAATTGTCCAAATGCGATGGATGTGATTTGTATAAGACACGATGAACGTGTTAATATCAGTACTCTTGTTCACTCCATTACTTTCATGCGTGGTTTCCGCTTGTCAGTGATGCGGGAGGAGGACCTGACAAGGACAGCTGTCTAGTCGTTCGAATGGGACGAAAAACCGGGGTCCCGTGTACACAATGGCGTGCACGTAAAAGATTCCTTGGCAGTTGGAATTCGATATATGGCGTATGCCCGTCTTCCATAAGCCCATGTTAGGTGCAGAAGATTAGGACGTTAAACCCCATTTCATTTCATTTCATTTAGGTTCCGTTAATAGTCCGGTGATGTCGCTGACAATGCAAAATCTCAAATTGTATTACACGAGCCAAGAAAAATCACGCCCACGCACATAAATCACGCCCACAAACAGAAGTCATGCCGACACCGCGTGAAACCAACCAATGACCCGTGGGTCATTCCGATAATCATTAAATAAGTACTTATAAGGTAAACGCTTCTTACAATTTCCTGTTTATCAAGGCTGTCAATCATTTGGTTAAAAAAAAAATTTTATGTTACGGAATGGAGACTGTTTTCTTCGACAGTTTCCGCTGACACCTTGAACAGCCTGTGACTTATGGAGTTCGTACATCTTCTCGGTGTCTGTGTGTTCATTATTCCAAGTGTGAATTCTCTTCTTTGGCATTATTTATCATTAGACAATTATCTACTGGATAATTTTATTGTGAACGTAACGACATCTTCGAAGTTGCGTTGTGCTGGTCTTGCGTCTACTGATACGTCGGTGCAAGGTTTTGCGTTCAACACGTTAGCGAAATTATGTTATCTCTATTCATATCAACCGACACAATCGAGTCCAACGTTAAAATATTTTGCATCTCCTGTCATGAAAACTTTTTACAGGACAATACCAGCGCAACCAGAAGGTATCTGTTTTCTTTCTTTTTACTTTTAAATTGCGTCATTTGCATTTGGTGGATGGGGGTGGGGGCCCATTTGTTAGCGCGTGTGCGTTATATCATAAGGTGACTGTCGCGGTTTCAATTACCCGGTTGTAAGTGTCATGGAGTTATTTTTTTGCGATAAAATCCCCACCTGTCAAAGGGGCGAATGGTTTGCACGTGCGCGCTGTTTCATAAAGTCTGTCATTGAGTCATATATACGCACACATGTATACATATAAATAATACTAAACATATTAAAAATTAAAATCATTTTGTAATTTCTATGAAATTATGAACTATTAAAAATATGGAGCAATTAGTAGCATAGGTAAGTTCGGAAGATCCAGAAAGTGGTATTTTTATGTTTCTCTGCTGTGTTGGGAGAGTCTCAATTGTTATGCGTCGTTCATCCAAATTTATGTCCGCTTGGGAATACGGGTATTCGTATTCATCACGTTTATTTACTAAGAAATGAACCTTGGTGTTTAAGGAATGACCCTTGGTGTTTAAGAAATGACCCTTGGTGTTTAAGAAATTTGACCTGTCTATAATACTTCCGGTATTGAGGCAATTGAGTATTCCGACATGACAGAGTCTACTGTATCTCTGTATTGGAGAAGACATAAATGGGGTTTAACGTCCCCTCAACACTAACTATGTCATTTTAGAACTAAAGTAACCGCATACTAAAATTTAAATCGTACGCTTTCTCGTTAGCATTCTTTAGCAGTTAGAGAAAACGGGATACGAACCCGCGGTCCCTTTCAAACTTGCGATGGAAACCACGATACTGGACTCACTGAATGCCAGGGGCGGATCCATACATTTTTGCAGGAGGGGGTTTGCCAGGTTTCTGTTACGGAAATCTGCCATCATCGTCTCTAAATTACATAGGAATACATACAAATTGAGCTTTTTAAACAGAGAAATCATTTTATACCGATGTAGGATCACTTTGTGATGTAATTTCATTGATGCAAGTCATTACTTTTTTTATGTAGCTGAGCAGGGTGGGGTTTGGACCCCCTCCCCTCTGGATCCGCCCCTGTGAATGCCATACCTTATGATCTAAAGCGCTAGACCACAATGAAATTAAATGAAATGGGGTTTAACGTCCTACTCCTCTGCTGTGACTGGACTAATGAAGACGGGCATATACCAAAAATAAAAATAGACACACTTATATGGATACACTACTTCTGAATTTTATTAACATACTACGTTTCAATACACATACAGGTATCGTTATCAAGCAAATAAAGCATACCTCTGTCACGTTTCAATAGCCATACAGGTATCATTATCAAGCAAATAAAGATTTATTTGCTTGATAATGATACCTGTATGGCTATTGAACGGTAGCCTGTTAATAAAATTCAGAAGTAGTATATCCATATAAGTGTGTTTATTTTTATTTTTGGTATTTGCCCGTATTCTATATGTCTTATAAGGATCATATATCATACACTCTGCTTTGATTGAAATTTTGCCCAGACAGCGGCACCATGGCCTACTCTTATATCAGTTCTAACTGCCAAGGGATCTTTTACATTCACGCCAATGTGTACACGGGACCTCGGTTTTTCGTACCATCAGAATGACTTAAAAACTGTCTTTGTCAGGCGCCATTTATGCGCCACTGACAAGAGTAAACCCCGCCGATAAATCCCGATCTACCCTGGATCGAACCCGCGACCATTTACTGATAATATTCTCCCTACTTTTAGCTGAGTGTACTAATACTGGTTATGAATGGTGTCCAGATTGCGATGGGTGTTTTAGAGTCTATACTTCTCATTTAACCGTGGCAGTTGCAAACCAAACATGCATCGATGATGGGGGATATCTGATTAGATTGACGTCCATTGCAACGAAAACGTGGTTGACTTCAGAGATGCTTTCTCTCTCTGGTAAGTTAAAAATATAATAACATTCAATTTCTGATATTAATCAAGACGTCACATCTGCTGCATATTTAGTCAGACTCGGGGGTCTCTAACTTTAAAACCATTGACAGGAATAAAAGTCTAAGTGGTCGATAAAATTAAACATATATTTAAAGCAGCTAAGTCTCTAAATCAATATCATCCAAAGTCTTACACGTTGAAAACACGAATAATTTCTCAATTCAAATCAATATTGGTGTTGTTATCTTACCTAGAAAAGGTTATATAAACATTTTACCATTGGTACACAAATAAATCGGGTACCATGGTGTGTTTCGGCGTCATTTGTAACAAGTGACCAGATTTCTAGATCCCAAGTATTAGCGATTTAGCTCATTTAAATGTATTTAGGAATTCCGTTGACCCATTCTTTTGTTTGGTTTTTTTTTTTGTTTTTTTTTTTTTACATTACAGTTGGAAAGGTATGGGTTGGCGCTCAAGAGATAAATCATGGTCTATTTTTATGGGATTCTGGTGATGAGATTGATGATGCGTTATGGTACAGAAAACCCAGTGTAAATGATTTCCCTGATAACAAGGATTTTGTAACTTACGATCCGTATTTTAAGTCGATTTTAAACAAAATGCCGACACAAATGTATGTTAGTACAGCTTGTGAATTAAACATGGTATGACAGCGTCTGGAGTTTAAGCCAGTCTCACGTGTTGCGACCGCAGGCGCCTGTAACATCGTATATAATACCGCGTATCTGCTGAAAGAGAATCGGTTTCAGACGAGTTATTTGCCCCTGAGTTAAAAATCGGAATAAGACCACTTATTTGATAATCTCGCTTACTAACATAAGAGACTTTAGACATTATACTTAGTCATAGCTTAATGTTATTTTTTTAAAATCATTTCTACGTTCCGGGCGCATGTGGTTGCGACTAGTCAGCAGTATATTATGTCGATCGTAGCAGACAAACGCACACGATTTTGCTGCGATAACACACCATTAAGAATAAACCCTTCCTTTGCATGAATGTCTACCTTCCGGGCAATATTTACTCCCAAATGGCATCCATGTCATAAGATAAATAACAAGGTGGATATATTATCAAAATTCAATCTAGTCTATCTACATCAAGTATACACAATTTCAGATACGACTAATATTGGAGATGGCGCTCTGAGTTGTAAAACTTGTGTCTTATCTACTTGAGTGAACACAAAGACAAACTGTTAACACTTATTAATACCGGAAAGACGCAACAAAAACAAAACATACAGGATACCGGAAACCCGTGACCGGAAGTAGCTTTTCCGCACTGGGTAGAATAATAAAATTTGTTTAAATAAAAATTACAGCGAATATCAAACACGGTCTGTTTTGTTTTTTTCTGGGGTTCATTTTTCTTTGGCCGGAGCGTCCCATATTCTTCGAGGTGTACGTATGTGCTTTAACACATCGTTTAGAAATTCCCTGTACAATTCGGCCATAAAAACGTGGATATATTTGGGTGTCAAATGCTCTCCCATAGCGGTTCCAGGCAGGCCCGTATCTAGACACCATTAAGCGGGGAGGGCATTACCTTTCGGAAGGGGGGGCGAACATTTTGAGGAAATTTTCGGAAAGGTCATTCTAACAGACTGTTGTAATCATCATGCTATGTAGTTACCTAGGCGTCTAATAAGCATTTAAAAATAAGTATTCAAACCCAAAAAATTATCTTTTTTAGGTTAATATAAGGAACTGTGTATACTTTAATGATTGTTACCAATTTCTGCGCGGGGGTGGGGGGCGAGCATTTCACGCGGGGGGGAGCATGCCCGGTTCCAGGACCTTGAGGATATATTTGGTCTTTTACAATGAAGTCAGACTAATTTCGTAGCTTTTGTGGATGCTTGTAGATTCCTAAAATAGCTTTTCTAACGACTTCCAGTGTTATATTTTCCAAATTGTCGGGAATCAATCATCCAGACACCCCCCCCCCCCCGGTTGTGTATTTTCCGCATCTTTGACGCTCACTAATTGTCTCTACTACACTTAATTCCGAAATTTCTGGACCCCCTCCTGAAAATCCCGGATATGCCCCCTCTATAATGTTTCTATAGTAAGAATAATATCGGATTGTTTTATTTGGCAGGTGTTCTTTATTTTGTTTTTCTTGGTGAAAATTGATTTTGTGTATGGCGGTAGTTATATCTATATAAATATTTGTGTATCATCCTATTATATTTTATTGTTGATTCAAGTTAATGATGCGAGATTATTGACCTTAAAACGGTCTAAATCAACAACAGACGCTCGCCTGCTGTGAATAATTCAAAATGAACCAACAATTCTTTCTTAAATATCTCACCGTCAAGAACCCGTGAGGAGTTGGAATACAATTTCTGTACGAGAACAATTTTCCGCCGCAACACACAGTATGACGAATTCCCGTTTTCATTAAGCGGGATGGTGCAGTACAATAGGACGCTAAACCCCATTGCTATCAATAATTTACTAAAACATCTCGACGGTGAATCTTTGGAGACATATAGATGCATTGCGTACGATTAGATAAAGAGCTGACGGTTCTACGGTGGCCTGTTAGTGCCATCCACTGAATTATACTTTTTTCTTGAAATTTATAGTGGATGGCACTAACAGGCCACCGTACAGTTCTCGCTATATTAGTTCAAATTTAGATAACGTAAAGAGAATATGCTGAAAATTTCAGTCAAATTATTTCACCCTGGGTAATGAAAACCGAAATTTAAAACCATTGTAGCCGTTGTTACGATAATGAAAAGTCTCGATTATCCGTTCTTTACGGTTAATCATGAACAGTCGTTGAATGACAGGGCCCTGATTCACGAAATCTTAACTTAAGATAAAATCCAATTTTAGTAGATACTTCAATTTTGATTGGCTAAGCACTAAAATCAATCTAATATTATCCAATCAAATTACTAAAATTGGGATCTTATCTTAGTTAAAATTTCGTGAAATAGGCCCCAGATATTTTGTGTATAAAAATAATATGTAGGTGAAATTTACCTTTCGTTATAAAGTACTGTACATGGGTCATTCACTATACATGTATAAACCTCTCAAGGAACGGGTGGGGGGTCTAGTTGTCTAGAGTGCCGCACTTCGACCTCTAGCTGGCCAGTCACCTCTGGCTTGAGGCTGTGGTTTCGATCCCTTGTGTGAGCGCCTTCTCAACCTCGTGGGTTTCCTCTGAGCACTCCGGTTTCCTACCACTGCTAAAGATCCCTACGCGCTACTGAATTGTTCAAATAATTCTTTTTTTTAAAAAGAAACATATGTTAGTCCCGAAATGACCTAGTTTGTCTCTGTCAAGGAACGGGAATCGTTTATCAGGTCACCCAACGAAACAATTGAGCAAACGACTCAATATTTTGTGCTTTTGTGCTGAAATTTTGAGACCGAGTAAATACACCATACCTCTAAATCTTTGCGTTTAAATTTTACGAGGTATGAAAATATTTGTATAACTAAAGGTGAACTCCAAAATTTACAAGGCTGTGTACTTATTGATACCCGTGTCCTTGCCCGAACAATGGGCTGACAATTAATCTTCGTTGTATTTCTTCTATTCTTTAACAAAATCAGTCAATTAAAACAATAATTACATACGTAATATATTGAATTACGATAATCACCCGTCGTTATATCTTAATACCTTGCCCGAACAATGGGCTGACAATTAATCTTCGTTGTATTTCTTCTATTCTTTAACAAAATCAGTCAATTAAAACAATAATTACATACGTAATATATTGAATTACGATAATCACCCGTCGTTATATCTTAATATCTTCATATGAAGTAGTTTACTCGAGTCTTTGTGAAATGAAATGAAATGGGGTTAATGACGATGGACATACGCCATACAGTGTGCTATGAGGGATATTTTGCCCGGGCAGCGGCGCTACGGCCTACTCTTATATCGAATTCCAACTGCCAAGGGATCAATGTGAACAAGGGACTTCATTTTTACTGTACCATACGAACGACTAGACATCTGTCCTTGCCAGGCCCTCCGTCCTGCATCTCTGAGCTTTCTCGGCCAATGTAGGGATCGAACACCCGTTGTCCAGGTTGGAGAACTAGCGTCTAAACCACCTAGCCACCGTTGTTTGGCACTAATAGGCCTTTGTGGGCCTATAAGATAACAATTTCAGGCCTACAGAAAAACCTGCAATAGGCAGATTTAGCTCTTGCATAATGCATATTTAACCGACACTTAAGTTATTATTTTCTACACATGTGTCATTCAACCCACCAACCTAGTTCCGTGCTTTATTCATTTGGATGTTTGTGTTGACATATTACTGAAGTTCCCTTACAATGGGATATTGCCTACAGAAAGGACAAAAACATCCATTCCTTTTTCTATAAAACAATTCGTTTTATTTTCCCAATAGGTTATATATAGTGCCATTAATATTTGCGCTTTTCATTGGTTGCTTAGGGACGAGTTAATTTTAGTGGATGTTTTGAATATTAAAAGTGATGCTGTTAAGAAATCAACCATGCCTATCGCATCCACTTCTGGTAATGGTCAATGAGTTCGAACGAGTTCGACCGTTGCATAGAAACAATCATACGAATCGTGGGTGGAATGGCCATGGGTGATCTAACGAGTGCACTTTAGGTCATAAGGTCTGTTCTTTTGTCGGGGAATAGGGTCACCTGCCAAACCTCACTGGTTTTCTCTGGTTTCATCCTAAAGACCCTATGATTAAAGTTACATTATGGGAGATAAGATAAAGAGATGGCAGTTCTCACTATAATAGTTAAAAACTAGATAGTGTAAAGGTAATTTGCTGAAAATTTCAGTCAAATTGGTCCTCTATTAGCGGAGAAAAAAGCTTTTGAAATATTCACATAGCCTCGGTCATCATTACTCAAATCATTAATATAAACAACATAGTCTCGATTATCCACTTGATTGATTTAATTATCAACGGCCATTGAGCGGTATATACGAATTTAATCCGCCAACATCCAAGGCTAGCCTTCACATAGAGAGTTTATTATGGTCTGGATACGTTAATAAATGTCCAAATGATTATTTAGATAACATTTCAGGCCTAAAGAAAGACCTGTAATAAGCAGATTTTGCTCTTGCATAATGCTATTTTAAGCGAAGTTTTGAAATAAAATTATACAGTTTGTTAGTCCCGAAATGACCTAGTTTATGTGGAATGGACGTTAAATAGTGTCGACGGTATTTAGTATTTACTAGGAAAACACAGGATACGATGTGGTGGAAAACAATTACATTTACTGTTTATTACTGAGCGATGTTGGCACTAGAATTTACGTGCACGCCAATGTAAACACAAGAAGCGTCGGTTTTTCGTCCCATCGGGATGACTAGACAGCTGCCCTTGTCCAGCCCTCCGTCCTGCACCACTGGGGAAACCACGTCGGAAAATCCCGATAAACTTTCTCGGCCAATGTAGGGATCTAACACGCGAGTCAGCGTCTTACCCATCTAGCCGCCGTGGCTCCTCGCGGTGAAGAATACGTGACATGGCGAAAAAACAAAACTAGTTTGTTTCACTATCCCTGCACCTTAATCTAATTAAAACATACATCATATTTCGTTTCGTCTTTTATAGTTCAAAATTTCATTTTACTTGTCTTTACTACACGAGAATCTGACACAGTTGTTATATTTCCAGCGTTTTTCTTGTCGTTGAGGGAGTTGTTATTTAACTCTTGTTCTGCTTTGAGTGAGCCAATGAAACGGTCTGGTACGGTGAGCTTTGGGCGTGTTTCCCACCGAACTGTAGGTAATCCACCAGTCATAGGCATACGAGTCGGGGGGGGGGGGGGGCAGACACCGCTCTTTGCAAACCCGAAATCAGGCATTTCGGGTTCTGTCCCCCTAACTGTCATCGTGCCCGTACGCCTATGCCACCAGTAACATCAATGCTGATTGGTTAATCAAATATCTGACGTCATAGGTCCAAAAGTTGCCCGTACAACCCCTGACGTGACCTTCCAGTACAACTGGTTCGATCTTCGTGTAGCGTAGGTCATCAAAAGTATAAAAAAGAAGCGAAATATAGACCAGGGTCCGTATTCAAAGGATATCTTAAGTCTAAGATAGCCACTTAACTACTAGCTTTCACTTAAATATACGTAACTTCTTGTAAGTTAAGGGCAAGTGGTATTCAAAGCTGCCTTAACTTTTAAGTGTTAGTCTTCGAGTGGTATTCAAAGGCCAGTTTAAGTGAGAAATATCCACTTAACTTTAAGTGACCTACGGGAGGTACCTTAAAGTTAAGTGAGATTATAATGACTTATTTTAATGCTGTAGAAGCAGTCCCGTAATGGCGATTTTAAAAGATAGGGAATTCAGATTAAAACAAAGACAATGTCGCCGAGCGTAGCTGACCTCCAATTTATTTTTTCGTCGTCAACTTTGATGTTGTAGTGCCATAATAGAGTATAAGGTTATTACCACCGATGTAGTTAAGGATATCTTTTCCCGATCATTTATCATGTTATGTTTGTATGTTTCCATGGCTGTCATAAAATATAGTTAAATTCATTTGTGGAGACTTGGCTTTATAGATTTCGGAAATTATTTATACTACCGCTAGAAGCAAGGCATGATCTATTTTTTACAACTCATTCCCATCTATACATAATCGTTAGTATTTATTTTGGTAAAATATAATGAAGCATGAATATTTCGTACACACAATGTACCGTCAATGCCACACCTGTCAAAATTTAAAGTGTAGGTACTTACACAATATCTATGAATGTCTCAAATGATAGATTTACAAACAACACTGTATAATTTGTCCAGTCTAACTTAGAAGGCGAGGGCCATTGTGTATTTCTAATAATATGTTGTTTTCTATTCGCTTTATATTGTTAAAAAATTAAAGCTTACAATATCCATCATTATACTACCACTATTTATTGTAATCTATTTGAATGGATTTTATTTTTTTTAAAAAAAAGTCTATGAAAACAGCTATTCCGGCAAAGGATGCACACTAACATAATTTATCTTAAATTATAATCATACTATTTTCATGGGTTACAATATAATATTTCGACAAACATTTTCCTGGTGATGTAAACTAAGAATTTAATAGAATACAGCGATGCTCTTAATAAGGGGGCATAACTAGCTGGCAATGTCAGTAAATCGTGATTTTTGGCAGTGGAGGGTATTCCATAAATAAAAAAATTCATGCTTTTTGGCGAATGTGAGAATTCCATAATTTAAGTGTGCAGTTAAGTTTTCACATAGCCAAGCATGTGTAAAATGCAACCTTTGAATACCGATTTAAGGTAAGACACTTGGTTAAGTGGAAAAATTAAGTATTTTTACTTAACTTTTAGAAAACCTTTGAATACGGACCCTGTATTTTAATCAGATTGTCTACACATCACACCTACATTATTCTTCTCCTTGGATTGAGGCTAAAATACTTTTCAATTGATACCAAGATGAAATTAAAGTATTTTGCGAATGATTTATGATATGATTTATTATGTTGTACCAAATAAATCTATTTATAAAGCATCTGTCAAACAAACTGAAATGAAATGGGGTTTAACGTCCTACTGTTCTGCTCCGACTGGGCTAATGCAAGTGGACATACGCCATATACTCAGTGTGCTATGAGGGCAATTTTGCCCAGGCAGCGGCACTACTGTTTTTTTTAATGCGGTTCCGCTCTGTTTCACATCTGTCATAAACACAACGACTAAATAAACTTTTTCAATTTTATTAAATGGAAGCATAATAAATACTTAACAAAAATTCTCGAAGTATTATGGACTTAAAATGTCGCCATATATTCAGTGTGCTAGGAGAGCAATTTTGCCCAGGCAGCGGCACTACGGTTACTCTTATATCGAATTCCGACTGTCAACGGATCTTTTAAGTGCACGCCAATGTGTATACGGGACCTCGATTTTTCGTCCCATTCGAACGACTAGACAGTTGTCATGCCCTCCGTATTTCATTACTAAAAATCTGGACGAACTTTCTCGGCCAATGCAGGAATCCGTCCTCCAGGCTAGCGAGCCAGCGCCTTACCCACTTCGCCACCATGACTCCCTCATACAAACTGCATTTGTGTGTGAGACGGATAATGACCAGAATATACCCATATTTTTGCTATTGTTGATACAAGGGTCCCAATGACATGTTAAGCCAAGGACAGATTTAACTCGGCCCTGATATCCACTGATGGCTTCCAGATTAATTTCACAGCCGGACTAATATTTTCATAATTATTTAGAATCGATTAATATGGTGAAACCGAGCGGGAAAATGTCGAAGAACTTTTTCCGGCAAAACCGGAATCGAGGAAATGAGTGTGATTTCCGTTTGATTTCATTTTTAATTAAAACACTCTAGAACAGAATCTTGTGAAACTTTTGATGCTTGTTTTTCTTTATTCTGGGGTCCTTTAGTGCTTTATTGTTATGGTCATAATCAGGACTCAGACTACTCATAATCCCTCAACCAAGTGGCTATGATATACGTCAAATTGATTCTAGCAGGTGCCACATAACCAAATATTTCCCCACCCCGACCCCCACATCCTACAAATGCCCTAAGTTGACTGCCTACCCTACTTCGGAGGCCCCAGCATACCACTGCACGTAACTGATTCCATAGAAATATGCCCATTATATCTATAATGTATACAGTAAATTAAATTTACAGATCAGGGGTCGCTTTTTCAAAACACCTTGTTAATGGAGTTGATATATCGTTATCTGTAGCCTAGAGAAAGTCTGTTGCTGGAAGCCCCGTTAACTTTAACATGTCATTAACTCGCCGTTACATTTAACGGAGGAGTTGGGGTCCGTTATCTGTTTAACGATTAACTAGTAGTAGGATCCTGGGTTCGGTTGTTTAAAGATCCGTAAACTTTTAACCACCCGTTAAGGTGGAGTTAATGGATCGTTATCTTTAACGGAGAGAAAGTTTGTTGCTGGAAACCCCGTTAACTTAAACTTGTCGTTAATTCGCCGTTATATTTAACGGAGGTGATGGGCTCCGTTATTTGTTAACGATAGCATTAGTTGGTTGTCAGTTGAAGTATATCCTTAGCAAAAAGTCATAAATTACCAGTGTAATCTTCTATACACCATGATAAAGGGTACACTATAAAAATTTCCATTTTTTATGTCGCCGAATTCCGTAGTTTAACACATTTTTTCTGTTAATCGATGGATTTTTTTGAGAAATTTTGTTAAAAGAGTGAATTATTTCTTCAAATTACGTGTTTTATGTAATTCTGTGGAATATTCAGTATTAAACAGGAAATTTCCGTGAAATTTAGGGATAGAATATTTTATTCCCTTCTATAACGGACTTAATTCTGTTATTTTACGGAATAAACGGTGGAATGACAGGAAAGTTATGTGAAATTTAGGGATAAAATGTTTTATTCCATTATATAACGGACTATTTCTGTTTTCAAATGCAATGCTAAGAAATCGTATACATATAATATAATCACTCCTAATAATTATCATTTCATAGTATGCATTTCAATTTATCAACCATAATATGAAGGATCATATTTTGTAAAGTTTGGTATATTAATAGTCATGTATATCTAATTTCCATTATTTATAAGATCTATAAAGTGTACTCCCATTCATCATACGGTAATCAGATTGTAAGTATTTTCATAAATGTGTAAAAACAATTTCCAACGCCAGTGAGCGTAGGTTGTATTGTCTGGTAACCGAGCACGCTTAAATCTGGATAATATAACCGATTGGCCAGTGTAAGCCGGTTTGGCAGAGTTAACATAATGCCACAAACTTACATCTGAAAGCCTCTAACCGAACCTACCTCTGACCAGTAATAGATGAGGGTATTCTAATATTAGCGGAAAGAGGTTACGTAAATATATCGTCAGCGATAGCACTTCGTCGGAAACGGACGTTAAATAAAGTTATTTCGCATATAAAAAGTCAATGGTTAATTCAATGAAATTTTTATTATTTTCGAGTCTGAGATACAAAAATGACCAGGATTTATTTTTCTGTATTTGAAAATGGAATTTATGTTAATTGAGGGAATTTATGTAAATTACAGGAAAAACAAATACGGATAAAATTTTCCTGGTAATTTTTGTTTCCGGAATTTTTTCCGTTTTTTCACGGATATTTTTGTTACAGTGTAGGGCGATGGGTGTCATTCCACAGGATTTGGGAGACTGCATGAAATATTTCTAAAGTTTTTGTATTGCAAATCCCATAATTTGTCCTAAAGATTTGTCCTAAAATTTCAAAAAGTTAAAAATAAAGTATTCTATAGTATTTTTATAGTGTTTTCTGCAGTAAATCTCACAATTATCGTTTTGTCTTTAATAAAATTTTGTCAGTTACCACTTAATACTAACTGCTATGAAGTTTTTACATGTACACTGAATTTAATATTTAAAAATTCAACCAATGAAGGCATAATGAAATTGACTTTCCAGCAACAGAAATTTAAGAGGAGAGGGGTGATATAGGCTTTGCCTGTTCTCTGATCCCTTTTCAGGTGTTTCTGAAATAAAATATTGTTTACACAAAAAAAAATTAATGGACCGTTAACAAGCATCACGTTGTTTGTAAGACAACGATTCGTTACACGGGTCATTGAAATAACTCAGTTTTTAGCAACCGGCGCCCGGTATTTTGTCCAAGTGTTTCAATATGTTTCGTGTTGATATAGTTGCACTTAAATAACTTAGATATTAACTGGGTCAGAGTTCCTGAAACATTTAGGACAAAGTCTCCGTGTTTTTAACAACAATCAATAATCAATAATTCATTAATCCTTTTAGATGAATGTAGCAATATAGTCGTGGTGACATTGTTTTTAAAGATTATAGACAAGGAATGAGGAGATAAGATATAGTTTTATGTTTCCAACATATTCACATAATATGTAGGTATGTACTAAAATCAACTTAGTCAGTGATGGACATATTGTTATATAAAAAAGGTATAGAACCATAACAAACTGGTTATATATCTCAAAAAAATGCATGTGATTCGAGATATTCCTATTGCATCATTTGGCTTAATTTAACCAATCATTTCGTTGATTGTACAGGTTCATGGTCATGAACATGCACGACTGTGCGTGATACCCTTGTGGCTATAAAGGAAACTATAGTATGTCTTTAAATCAGACTTCGATTAGATTTCAGAGGGTTACCATCTAAAAGTCCTAGACTAGGGTGCCCCACGTGCCAACAGAAAAGTTGTTCTTGACACGTTGATCCTGCACGTTTTAGTTCAATGACTTACTACTGATTTCTAACAGTCTCGCACACTCGTTGAGGCTATAATTAACAACAGCATGCGGAAATGTTCAAAACACCAAACACTACTACAGCCGTAAAAAATCTATTGTTGACGATTCTGAATAGCAATAATATTTAACTTTTTGGTTATTACGGCATCTTTAGAAATTACGCTCGTTTTATTTTTTAAATTACCTTATAATTAGCTGTACCATTAGAAGCTGCATATTTTGGTTAAGTACAAATAATATCTGTGACTCAACGTCCGTATGGAAGAATAATGATCAAAGCAGTAGTTTCATTTTACTTTTACAAGGTTCTTAAAAATATTGTTGAGACGCCTGATGTTGGTGCTTCTAAATTCAATTTCTTGTTCCATGTTTCGTAAAAAAAGTAGTCTTGATTATCCCGACCCGTCAATTAGACGTAGAATGATCGGTAGACTAGTTAAGCGAGACTAATTTCAAAACAAGGGCACGTAACCTATCCTTTACTCAAAAGTGTCTGGATGTTATGGACGCCACTCCAAACCATTTTTCAGTATTATTTATGTATGGTTTAATGATCATAGCTTATCGAGTACAGCATGGTCGTTTATTTAGTGACTATAAATGTGTGAAACAGATTTAAAGTTCCAATAGCATTTTTTTAAGTTATATTTTTAAAATTTATTAAAATAAAGCCCCAAAATAGATTGAACCTATAAACAGTCCTACCTTGTTAAAGAATAATCCTATTAATCCTATAATTCACTATTGCCAGTTGAGAAATTGGCAAAAATATAATTTTCAACTTCAAATTCAAACGTTTGAAGATGGCCGTCCGTGGAGAAGAATAGGAAAACAAGGGAGGTAATTGAGTAACTATTTCCTCAATCAACCAGTGTCACCCTTTCTAACCCCCCAAAATTTTGTCCATGATCGTATAATAGTGAGTTGACAACCTTTTGAGCAAAAAAAACATAGAAATAATTATATTTTGACTTTCTTAGAAAAAGTGAAATTGGAACTTTAAGGCTTTCTAAATATATTAGTATTGTGGTGTAATTGTCGAGATATTTGGAGATATTCATTTAGGGTGGGGCACCCTACCTAGACACCGCGAGGTGTCTAGGTTGAGATGAGTTTAGTTAGTATTGACTGTAATTGTAATATGTACTATGCTTGTATGTATACCTATGCTACATAAAAGGTAAAAACGAACTGTTGCATTGTTATAACTGAAGAAGACAAACGTCTTAAGAAACCAGTAAGAAGTAAACACAACGTGAAGGAGAAGCAAAGACAGCTAGAGACAAATTCTAGACGATCACAAGGCTACACAAAATATGTAGTAAGAAAAGATGCATGGGTCATACGTAGAATGTGGCGACCGGTTTGCCAAAGGTCTGCTCTCCACGTCAGACAGAAAAAACCCATGGTATTACATGTGTCATTGTTGTTTAAATGCCTTATATCATTAAGTGTCTCACGGACACTATACAAGACATTCTACCTTCAGTTACATTGATCGGGACTATCTAGGGCCTTAATTAACAGACGATGGACATACTATCTTCAATTTCTTTTTTCTGGTTTTGAATGTTATGAAAATTATAAATTAGGCATTAATTCACAAGATACGTGACAATCAAGGCTATAACCCTGTTTACTTTACAAATTTTAAACGTGCCAGGAACGGTGCCTGGCACGGTGAGCTTAATCTTTTTGTATTGTAAACGGGTCAAACATAAGCGTGTCGTACTGAGTATCGTGCCAATCTGGCCCACTGAAATGAAAGGGGTGCAGGACCTGACAAGGACAGTTGTCTAGTCGTTCTGATGCTACGACAAACCGAAGATCCGTGCACGTAAAATATCCCTTGGCAGTTAGAATTTGATATACGAGAAGGCCGTGGCGCTGTTATCCAGGCAAAACCTCTCACATAACACACTGTATGGCGTATACCCGTCTTCATTATCCCAGTCGGAACAGAAGAGTAGGACGTCAAACTCCGGTCATTTAATTTTCATTCTAGGGTTCGACTGTTGTTGTTGTTCTTGGTGTTTAACGTCCGCTTCCACCGAAGGTGATATCGCAGACAAGTCTTATTTTTCATTATCTTAGCGCACGCGCAGGGGTCTTTGCTGTGGGAGGAAACCGGAATGCAGGGGTCTTTGCTGTGGGAGGAAACCGGAATGCCCGGAGGAAACCCACGAGGTTGAGAAGGAGCCCCTATCGCCATGTCACATACGCTCACAGCAAGGCTCGAAACCACAGCCACAAGCCAGAGGTGACCGGCCAGCGAGAGGTCGAAGCGCGGCACTCTAGACCACTAGGCCATCTCAACCCCCCGGGTTCGACTGGTGAGTTTATCTTTTAAATAGCCTATTTATTTAATCCACTTTCTATATTTATTTTAAACGTCCTTACTTTAAACGATGCAATTCTGATCATGAGCTTGTATTTTGAAATCAGATAACTGCGAACCAAAGAAATAATAATTTTCCCACAAATCCAATCACTGTGCTGAACTATCTCATCATTAAAATGGGTTATTGTTTACAAACCTCTGAACGGCTCTCTAAATAATTATCTTACAAAATAGTCATCTAATCGTGCCAAACTCTGTAAACCAATTCTCGGCACATTCCATGGAGCAAAAATCAACAAATTCCCGCCTTTTTAGGGCACGGTGCCTATTGTTCCTGTAAACATGACCTCATCGCGATATATCGAAGAGTCCGACCTGTTAAATGATTAGTACATGATTCCATTATAATCTTAACGTAACTTGGACCGTGTTGATATTAATATGACTAGTGGAACACGTTTTTGACACATTATCATTCACAACTTCACAGTGTCAACAAGTCTGGTTCCGATCAACCCGCAGCCAATGTAGGTCTTGTTTTCAGACATTCGGGAGGATACCAGTGAAGTTTTATTTTTTGAAAACCATACAATTGTCACTTCGAATGGTGGGACGCAAATTTGGAAAATTCTGAGTGACGAACCGTTGTAAAATGGTCGAATTAGACATTAAGGGATCCTAAACTATCTGCAAGTTAAAGTCAGAAATATTGTTATTTTGGAAATGCTTTGACGTTTGGCTTAGTTATTTAGTTTGATCATTTAAAGATAATGGGTTGTTTAAAGAAAACCCTTCGATTCATTGGAATTATCAAAGCCATTATATCGCGATTTTTATTCGCTGGTCATGGATTTATCTGTATATGGCGAGTGACTGTGATCAAAGAGAATCCAATATGGTGGTCACTTGCTGGAACACTTCCTCTTCTGTTTGTGGAAGCCATTTATACACTGAAGAAGAAAAAGGGCGGAGAATGGAAGTGGTAAGTTGAAAGCTTAAGTAATATCAGAGACGGAAAACAATTAGGATTCTGATGATTTGCTGTTTCGAAATCTCGGAATCTGGACCATATTCTGTGCCATATTTTGTAAAGCGCGTAGTCCATTCTGCACACCTGTGTCACGGTGGCTAAGTGGATAAGGCGCTGGTTTGCTAGCCTGGAGATCGGGTGTTCGATCCCTGCATTGGCCGAGAAAGTTCATCTCGATTTTCCGGCGTGATTTCCTCTTGTCAGTGATGCAGAAGGAGGGCCTGGCAAGGACAGCTGCCTAGTCGTTCAGATGGGACGAAAAACCGAGGTCCCGTGTACACATTGGAGTGCACATAAAAGATCCCTTGGCAGTTGGAATTCGATATAAGAGCAGCCCGTAGCGCCACTGCTCGGGCAAAATTTCCCTCATAGCACACTGTATGGCGTATTCCCGTCTTCCATTAGCCCAGGTTAGGTGCAAAAGAGTAGGACGTTAAACCCCATTTCATTTCATTTCATTTCCATTCTAAAACACACAGATCCATCTACTTTATACTTTGAGAATAGATCTCTGTTCTAAATAGCCACCATATTTAAAAATTCGTATACGGTTTTATAATGCGGATCTGTTTCGTTTCATATCTGTCATATATACACACAAAGACTAAATAAACTTTCTCGATTTTATTAAATGGAAGCAGAATAAACATCTAACAAAATTCCCGATGTATGCTTATGGATTTTGAGTAAAATCGTCGATTATGGACTTAAAATGTCGGTCAACTAGCTTAGTGTCTGTAGAGAGACATTCTAAGTTTAGTATGCACTTAGTGGTGGAATTTGTGCGCTATAAGAATGTCATATTGAATATACTTGTAGGGTTTGTCCTAGTGTGTTTCTGTATCTGGCCACCGCCATTCCAGCTATATGGTTCCTGGAATTAGATTTACTCAATCAAAGGATAACACTGGAATCAGGTCGATCCAAAATAATTCGACAACCGGGAGGCAAAGCCAAAGTTTGGAATGGTGAGGTAAGAATTTGTGTTTGAATGCTACCTCCTGGTATTTAAAGGTCACGAATTTAAAAAAAAGGGGGGAGTGGGGTGAAAACCTCCATTGGTGTGTACATCTAATTTCATTGTCAGGTGCATCCTCGGAATCCCCTGTTCCACTGACTCCTTGGTCTATTCACGGGGGAGACATAATCAAATTATCCGCCCTTGATCAATGTGCTATTTTTATCGACCAATCAAAAAATTCCATAAACAGAAAGAGCGTCGGTGGAAGAAACTAAGTAGCATTTTATTGCAGACTTTGTCAAAATAGTTTAGAATATTGTTGTGTGTTCATGTCACTTCCTTGATATTCGTTTTTTCGCAAACTTTCTCAAAATCGAACGTAAAAACCGCTGTAATGTGGTGATTGTAAACAATGACGCTAAGGACGTACTCGATTTCGTCATGGACCTTATAATCCCTGATTTAATCATCGGTGTACACCCAGGCCCGTAACTAAAAGTGGCGGGAGTGCAGAAAGGCGAGCCCCCCCCCCCCCCCCCCCCACACACACACACACACACACACACAAAAGTTTCGGTACACAGAACGTAAATCAAATGAATATTGCCACACTAAGATTTACAAGAGTTGTCATATAACCCGCATTTTGGTTTAAGTGAGGGATTATGGAAGTATAACTTTGCCAAAAGTCTGAATATCGACAACGTTTCAAAATACATTTTTCATAGTTATTTTAAATAACGGATGATGTCAGAGATAGAATCTCTGTCCGTTATTGGGCGTCCTTAGAGAGAACTAGTATGAAAATAAGGCTTCTCCCGGATTTTACCCCATCTCCGTTCTATAACTATTTTGGAATCCTTACCGTCTATTTTTCATCGTGATTCATCTTTGGTCTCCAAAAGGAATCATTTCTTGCCACATCCGACACAAATTTATAAAAATCCAACACTTTTTTCATGTAGAATTGTGCGATACAAATACATTTGAATGAGGCCGCCATTGTCAAACTTACGCTCAGCCACTATTCCAAATTTAGGAATAGAATTTTACCGTAAACGAAAATTCGTCCTGTACACGGCCGCTCAAGTTTTTTTTTTATTCAACATAAATGAATAATTATTACATAAAATTTATAAAATATAACAACACATTATAGAATATTTTAAATAGTCTATGTGTTATTCTCAAGCACAGCAAGATTTTTCCTTTACAGTAAAATTCCATTCCTAAATTTTGAATAGTGACTGAGCGTTAGTTTGAAAATGGCGGCTCCATTCAAATGAAAGTTGTTTATGTATTTGTATCGCACAATTCTACATGAAAATAGTGTTGGATTTTTATAAATTTGTGTCGGATGTGGCAAGAAATGATTCCTTTTGGTGGCCAAATATGAATCACGGCGAAAAATAGACGGTAAGAATCCCAAACTAGTCTTAGAACGGAGATGGGGTAAAATCCGGGAGAAGCCTTATTTTCATACTAGTTCTCTCTAAGGACGCCCAATAACGGACTTCAGTGCTTCAAAATACTATTGTCATAGCGTAAAAATGCGAAGTATACTTTTTAAAATACAAAGTACATAATTTGTTAAGCTCTTACATTCTAAAGAATAAAACAACTTTTGAATTAGCTACTTTACATTTTACACATTGCATTATATGCACTTTGCATTGTCGACCTACGTATCTGCGACTTTACATCGTCGAACAGAGGGCCCTCAAAATAGCATAGCCTTTGCCATGATAAACCTTAAAACGGCTCTGCTTTAACCCCTGTGTCTCAGTCGATAACCCTTACTTACAAAACTCTCGGGTTAAGCACAAGATCTGATGCCCAACATGATGCCTCTCTCCCCCCTCATCGCCACCGGTGTTAAACGCCCGACGCCACGCCCCCCCCCCCCCCAATAACACATACATCCTGCTTAAATTCATGAACACGCCCCTGTCTTATTTTACGTTATTCTTAACTACCACCAGATAATCTATTTATATATTTTTTTTTCCAGCTAAATTTACCAATAAACCTCGTACCTGATGATTGGTGTAAAATATTGGAACAGATGCTGTTACTGGTGCTAATTGTGGGAAGATGGCTGCTACCTAAAGGGGAGATAAGTCGGGAACAGCTCTCGCAACTTCTGCTCGTGTATATCGGTATGGCGGCTGATATCATTGAACTGTTTGAAGCATTTAAAGAGAGAGAAGTCAAAACTAACACAATTTTGACGATAATTATCATGTCCCTGTGGACCGCCAGTCTGTTACAATTTACGTTCGTGCTGACTGCAACCAAGTCCAAACGAATGCGTCCAGTTCTTTTTCACGAGGCCAGTAACGCGAGTGCCATCTCCGTTGGCGGGAAATCGTGCTGTCCGACAGAAGTCATTTCAATCATGATAAGCGTCACCTTACAAGACGGACCATTCCTTGTACTGCGCATGCTCTTGATCTTCCGTTACAACGTCATTAGCTACACCAATCTTTTTTTCACCTCCAAAAACAGTCTCGTTCTAATTCTCCAGTTTTATCGTCTGTTTGTCCTCTTTTGTCAGCCACCAGAACAACCGACAACTTTAATCATCGCTAACGACACTGATGATGAGGACGATGAAGAAGGTGAAGAGGAAAATGAGGGCTTTGGCGAAGACGAAGATGACGAATTAAGTGTCCCCTCTTTGCCTAAACCAGTAGACTTATCAGAGCTGGAAAAGGGAACTTCGGATGATCAGCCCGATAACAAAAAGCAATTAGTCAAGAGGCAGAATTCTATTGGATCCGTTAAACCAATAAGCAAGAAATCTCCAAAGCCCAAAGATAAAGACATCACCAAACACCAGAATTCAGAATCCGGAATCGAAGATGATGCTGTTTCCAGCGGAAGTGAGATCGTGAACAGCACGAAGAGCCCAAGAAAGGTCAAGGAAAAGAGAAGTCAACAAGCCAAACAGAACTGGAAGAATGTAAAGAAAATGTCAAGTGCTATTTCATTTGTTAACGGCGCGGGGAATTCTAAGTACAGAACGGTTGTCTTGAATCCCAAAGAAAAGGGAGCAGTTCGATACGTCGTGGGCAAACAAAAACAGGGCAAAAAGCTTGGACCGAAAAAGAAACCCGGCAAATCTTGAAATAGCCATTTTTAGCGCTTAAACGACACAAAAGTTTTAAACGGGTAGCAAAAGAGATAATGGGGAATGGTATCAAGGTCCAATTTAAAGTTGTACAACATGATGTGTATTTTTCGGACTTGCAATTTCTTGGACTTGATCTGCATTATATCAAACTTGATCTCATTTTTTTCGGACTTGATCTGCATTTTTTCAGACTTGGTCACATTTTTCGGACTTGATCACATTTTTCGGACTCGATCTGCATTTTTTCGGACTTGATCACATTTTTCGGAATTGATCTCATTTTTTCACGTTTTAATCCACGCTAGAATTTACTAGAACTGATTATTTAATTCTTTATTAAACATATAAAACCAAAATATCAATGGCAGATAATCTTCCAGCTTGAATTAAATCAGATTAAAACTTCGGCTCAACGACAGAGTTAACGTTCGAAACGTGGTACCTTGCTTGCTATTTCTTTTAAAGTTGACGTTCGAAACATGGCACTTTGTTATTCCTTTAAAGTTTACGTTTGGAACAATAAGAATTAAGACGCTGTGCGGTTAGATTTCTCTAGTCTTTGTTGCTTGATAATAAACGTTACTCAGTAATAATTAATAATTGTATTTATAGAATGCAACCTGTATATTCAATACACGTATCAACATATGTAATCGAGCTGTGTATTTATTTATTGAACTGTAATAACTTCGTAACACATGGATTGTTGACATAATCGATTGATGGTGGCTGTATGAAAATTGTACAAATATGAAGAAAAACACTCGATTTCAAACTATAACCAGAATTTAACTTATATAATGAACAAGTAGATAGTAGTTCCCCTCCCCCTCCGGGGGGGGGGGGGGGATCAACATGCAGTCAACGGATATATTTGGGGTGAGGTATATTAGCAATCTGTTTCACAGAGAATTACGAATTAGCTCTGTCACAGATGACTGTCTTAGACACGTGCAACGACATCACGTGGCGTTAGTCATTGGCTCAATAGCGCGTGCATTGTTTACATAAGACGTAACTACTTCGGGCAAAATGATGCCTTTTACTCATTTTAATACCCATTTACACAGATTGAATTGAAGAGTGGGGGTAATATCGGCTTGTACAGCACATGGGGTGCATTTGAGGAGTGCGGGTAATTAGTTGACCCCACCCCCAAATATACAAAAAAGTGTTGACCTCGCCCAGGTCTATACTTTTTGGACAGGGGTCATTGTTGCTTTGCATATAGGCTGTTATGTAATGGAATATCCACTGCGCAACATATTGATTTTAAGGGTCCCCAAGATAGCCGTCAGCCCTAGGCCTACTATGCCTGTTGGTAAATCCGGCCCTACGTACTGCAAACGGATTAACTTGTGGGGAAAGATGTTTTTAGATTGATTATATTGCGTTACGACATGGGTCATAAAACATTATTTCCTCCCACTGCTAAAGACCCCTTTGCGCAAACGGATTTTTGACATATAATTGAACCATATGTTAGTCCCGAAATGACCAAGTTTGAGTCGAGTTGACGTTTAGACCCATTTCTGTCCCCATCTCTCTTTCTAAAGTATCTACACATGAAGAACTAGTTAATGTTGAGTGGACGTTAAACCCCACTCATACAACATTAATAAGGTTTGCTTTACGATTCTGTACAAACGCGTTATATTTATCCCATTGTCGTTTCATTACTATGTCATTTAAATTCAGTTCATTAGTTTTCATCCACGTACAATCCCGTACCAACAAGTGGAACTTGTCGTTCCATCTCGAAGCTTCAATTTTCAGAAACTCACTTTTGATATAGCCAGTTTCACAGAATTCGCGAACACGTTTCTGAACCGATTTAAAATACTGAACTTCCTGAAAGAAATCCGGGCCTTCGTTATAAACTTGTTTCCAGAAACGATCGGTAAAAAAGCTGTAGAGCATCTCGTCCGGTTTCTGAATGTCTCGTAAGATTTTTAAGTCTTCTTCGCTGAGAGCGTGTTCGTCCTTTTTGCGATTCGAATTGACAACCAAATACACGATATCTCGGATGTCCCAACATAATTTACGTTTTAGAAGAATTAACGATTCGTCGAAATATTCGAGAATCATAACCAGGTCAAATTCGATATCCAAAAGTTGAATATATCTGCTAACATACTCTTCGTCGTGGTAATATTTAAATCTGATCCCAAAGTCATGCGCCATGTTGAGGTCATCAGCAGAACTAGAGTTCATTATCCGCTGTCGTAGATAATTCGTAAAAACACCTTTTCTTGAAATTTTTGTACCGTTTGTTATTTTATGCAATAATCCAAAATAAAAAGCAGACGACAGAAATCTCTCCTTTGGATCTCGCACAATGGCCGTGTAAAAGGCGCCATTTTTGAACCAGCGTTTCAGCTGTCGTCTGTTGTAGACAACATGATTGCACAGAATATTAAAATCCTCGTCATCCGGGATAGGAATTAATCGGTCGTAGTTCCGGCCAATCACGTGAAACATTGTCGGATGCGAATCGCGATCTTTATTGGGAAGTACAAGATTTAGTCCATGCCGAGTGGAGAACCTCTGGAGAATGTTGGACACAGTAGAACTCCCTGCCTTGTGCACTTTTAGAAAGGCCACATATTTCTTCTTTTCGCACTTTTGTTTGATGTTGAATTGTAACATGGACTGTAGAGTATTTTTATAAATGGCTGTATGGGAATATTGTACATCGTTATAAGCCAACAATAGACAGAAAAAACAGCAGGATCCTAATCTGTAAAATACAAACAACCATTAAAAGTTAAAATCTATTTATTCGTTCGTTCGTTCGTTCGTTGTGGGGTTTCACGTCCATGAGTGATATCGTAGATCGTAGACAATCTGTTTATTCTAATGTACACAGTTTTTATACGCGTTGTTTTTTAAATGAATCAAATCTTGTTTAATGGCAAGTCCGATCCAATCGGACTATATTGCGCCAAACGTAGTTTTGGAAATGAAATAAAATGGGGTTAAACGTCCTGCTGTTCTGCTCCTAACCTGGGCTAATGAAGACGGGCATGCGCCATACAAATTTGCCCGGCCTACTCTTATATCGAATTCCAACTGCCAATGGATCTTTTACGTGCTTGCCAATGTGTACGCGGGACCTCGGTTTTCCGTCAATCCAAACGATTAGAGAGCTGCCCTTCGACCCCACGTAGCTTGGAAGTCAGGTCTAAGTATTAAGGCCACCTATAGATTTCGTCAAGGTCGTGAGATGAAAACGGGTTAGGGTACGCGATTGTTGCCGAGGATTGTGTTAGGGTTAAGGCTTGGTCAAGGGTTAGTGTTACATCTGTTTACATCTCGTTACCTTGGCAAAACCTGCAGATGACCTTAATATTTAGACCTAACCTTGTTCGGGCGTATATAGTCGTCGCCCCTGTTCACCCGTCCAGTTTTATACAGGTGGTGGGGTGGGGTTACCAGCGGCGTGATTGCAGCTCATTATTCATAAACTGAAATGAGGTTCAACGTCCTAGTGCTTTGATCCGACTGGGCATACGCGAAACAGTGTGTTATGAGGAAAACTTTTGCCTGGACAGCGACACTACGACCTAGGCTACTCTTACATCGAATTGCAACTGTCAAGGGTTCTTTTATGTGTATGCCAAGTACATGGGGCCTTGGTTTTTCGTCCTGTCAAACCCCCATCCTGTACCACTTATAACAAGAGAAAACCACGCCGGAATATGCAGAGGAAGTTCCCAGTGTGATTTCCCCTTGTCATTGGTTTCTTATAGTCGTTTGGTATATTCACCGGGTTCACGGACAACTAAAGATTTTGAAACGGGATATTGTATCTGCAGTGGCAAAACGTTGGTCGTGAGGAAGGCGGATGTGGTCTGGATGAAACGTTTTGGATTATTTTAATGCTCGAGATGCCTTTAATTGCGTCCACTGTACCCTCAGACAAGGGTCCTACTGTACATTGGGGTCGGGGTTGGGTGGGGGAGCCATCAAACACCCCCTCCACTGTCTACAGGCACGTGTCCCACTATATTGAGGGTTTGGAATCATCCCAATAAGATCAGCACAACTGTTGTGGGAAAATAATTCGACTGGCTATTCAACTGTAACATAAGGAGAGAGAGAAATGGGGTTTAACGTCCACTCAACACAAACTAGGTCATTTCGGGACTAACATATGGTTTAATTTATTTCAATAATTCGCTTGCGCGCAGGGGTCTTTAGCTGTTGGGGGAAACCGGAGTGCCCGGAGGAAACCCACGAGGTTGAGAAGGCGCCCCTATCTCCAGGGTATGTCCAGTGTTGCTGCCGGTTTGGCTTCACTCCGCTCTAATCCTAATGATCAGAAGTATTGTCTCGAGCTTCAGATTTCATATATAAAAAAAAAATCTCCCCTTAACTCCCCCCCCCCCAATTCGCAATACACACTAAACTGATGCTATCTACACCTTGACCCCCCTCCCTCTGTTAAATTCATGAACAATAAACATGCCCCTGGCTTGATAACGTATCTACTTACAAGATTACGAAGAGTTCGGTATGATTCTTCTTCGCCATTGGAAGTGTGTCTGTGAAAGGATATTACACAATTTAAAAGTTAATATATTTAATTAAAACATATCTTTCAAATAATCGATAATAACAGAAAATATTTTAATAAAAACCAGTTGGTCATAATAAAACATATATTTTAGTATATTTAATTACATTACTCGCACTTATATCGTAACATGTTTCTCTTAGGTAAATACTATTCTACCTCGACTGGGCCAATGAGACGGGCATATGCCATATAGTTTGCTATAAGGGATATTTTGCCCAGGCAGTGGTGCTACGGGAGAGAAAGAGAGAAAAGTTGGGTTTAACGTTAACTTGTGCGTAAGGGTCTTTAGCAGTGGTAGGAAACCGGAGAACCCGGAGAAAACCCACGGGGTTGGACAGGCGACCCTACTCCTTGTACGTACAACCGGGGAATCGAGACCACGGCAGTTGATTCAATGACAGACCTTTTGATACGGCGCACACGTGCTAACCCAACGCGGTTGTACGGCCGATTCTTATTTCGAATTCCATGTCAGAGGTTCTTTTACGTGCACGCCAATGCGTAGGCCTACGGTACCTCGGCATTTTGTCCCACCTAACCACTAGACAATAGCCTTGCCAGACCCTTCGCCCTAAACCACTGACAAGGGGAAAACCACCGTAAAATCTCGAGTAACTTTCTTGGGAAGGAAACGGACTGGACCTCATTGCCAGGGAGCCAGCACCTTACTCACTGGGCCATCATGGCACCAGACATTATAAATATAGACCTACCTGGGAAGTTGTACAGCAGATTCATATTATATTATAGATATGGAATAATTAAACCACGTGATGTCTTCCTATCCTGATTACTCCTCTCGCGTGTGAATATCAAGTTCATGATCTAGTCACCGTGATTGCAATTTTGATGGTTACCCGGTGAGAACTAAGATGGGGTTTAATGTTCAACACTGTCGACCGGGCTAATGACGAGGTAAATATACGAGAACTATTGGAGACTTGGTATATCTATGATATTCATATATTCGACAGGTAAAAACAGGTGTTATTGACACGTATCGATGTTGGATTCTATTTTAATCAAATTCTCAACCTCCATCTATACAATTTCAAATTAAAAACTTTCGACGCCATCGCAGACAATAAAAGCTAATTAGCGCCAGATCAATAGTTCAAACTGCTCAATCATATTTGTTTTATCGGTCCCAAATACCCATGGGATATTAATGGCATGAATATTACTTACATGAATTGGAATACCGTGCCTGGATAGAGTATAAAAAAGAGTGAGGGGCATCTTTTTTTATTCAGAACACGTAGAAATATTTATCAGGCCCGGATCCAGGATTTTGTCGAGGGTGCGGGGGGCACACATTGGAGCAAAGGGTAATATGTTGCAACCTTGGATTGCTTGGGCGTAGACAATGCAACAATCATGTTTATATCATATATTAAAGAGCAGATATGTGAACTACAGCAGTAACAAATCAAACGAAAACGAAAATCAAATATGTCACACTTGGGCTGACGGGGGGGGGGGGGGGCGCCACGGCCCCCTGGATCCGCGCCTGTTTATATGTTATGTGTATGATGTATCTATGTAATGTATATGATGTATATATGTTGTGTATATGATCTATATATGTAATGTATATATGTTGCGTGTATGATGTATCTATATAGTGTGTATGATGTATCTATGTAGTGTATATGATGTGTATATGATGAACATATGTGTATATATGATGTATATATATATAATGTATATATGTAGTGTATATGATGTATATCTGTTGCGTCATAGAAATATGTACAGATATATTTCTATGGTTGTGTATATGATCTACTATATGTGATATAGTTATGTGTATATTTGATGTATGTATGAGTATATATATAATGTATATATCTGTATACATGTTGTGTGTATGATGTTTGTATGTGTATTTTCATTCCTATACCAAAAGCACTACCCAATCTTTAATCTACACTATTCGCCACCTTCTGCATCTTTATTCTGTACTACCACCACCAACCACTGCTTTTATTCTGTAATGTCGCCACCCATCACATTCCCCGCTGCCATATTTATTTGGTATTTATCGCCACCCACCACTTTCCCCTCGCCATCTTTATTTGCTACCACCACATTCTTCATCCACCACATTCTTCGTGCCATCTTTATTTGGTAATTTTACCGCCTACCCAGCAGCCATTTTTATTCTGTACCATTTCCACCCACCCCCACTTCAGTAAATATTTAAATAAAACAACAAAATAATGAAGTTTTGACTTTTCAAAAATTTTATAAGCATTTGAAATCCTCTAATAAATATAATACATTACTCACGACGCCGAGAGTTCAATATAATGAAAAAAAACAGCTGAACAATACAACAGAAACGATGATTGGAAAAAAGAGCCTTTACTTGAGAAATTAATAAATTTATGTCTTAAATGCAGTTAATTATTTAGAAAAAGAGCTGGTTGTTATATTAGTTCAAAAATAGAGAATGCAAAATTTCATTCAAATTACTTTATTATGAGCAAAGATATAAGCCTTTGAAGGTTTGACAAGATGCGTACATTGATTGAAACCTCTGTACTGGTTATTCAAGGCTTAGCCTCGATTCACCATTTTTAAATTAAATCATTAAATGGGTGAATCATTCTAATCTACTTAAAATTCAATTCAATTAAAACACAGATCCTATTTCGTTTCGTTTTTTAAAGATTAAAAATTCATTTCACCTGTCTTTACTACACTATGATCTGGAAAAGTTGTTATGTAACTAGCGTTCTAATGGATGAGAGGGATTAGCCAATGAAACAGTTCCTTACTGTGAGTTTTTGGCATGCGGCACATGGAACTATGGGTATCTCAGTAGAAACATCAACGCTGATTAGAAAATCAAATTCTGACATCACAGGGTCAAAAGCCACTCAATTACCCCTGACGCAACCTCCCACTACAACTGGTCAGATCATCATGTAGGAAAGAAGGAAATAAAATTTCTGTATTTCTTTGTTTTGCAGTTTCTGGAATCCAAAACCATTTACAGACAGATGGCATAGGCCATAGATATTAAATTTTTAAATCATTAGTCTGTGTTTGACGAGAAAATAATTGTACCTTGTAACATAGAATGTTCAATATTTTCAATGTGGTGACTAAGAACACCTGGAAATAATCCAACTGTTACTGACAATGTCAGACACAAGTTACATACAGTTCTCCCGTAATGTGGAAAAACCTAGCAAGTCAAATTTTGGTGAAAATTGAGTTAGATCCATGTTTGGACTCAGTACACATGTATATAATAATAGATTTTTTTCTCCTTCACCGAAAGGGCTTCTAATATCTTCATCTAAAAAGACAAAATCAAATTGATTATACATTCAGTAGCTTAACAAAACAGTTTTCCTTTGTTTACTCAAAACTACATTCAACAGAGTTACTAGGTTTTTCCAGATTACAGGAGAGTTGTGTCTGGTACAAGTCCTCTTGATCATTTGGCACAAAATAAAAATATTCCATGAACATCTTGAACAAGTCAGATACAACAATAAAGATTAATATCATTTTTAGGCATGTCATAGAAGCATTATGTAAGAACTAAATTTGTCTATTCCAGGTTTTTTTCCGAGTTTCAAAATATATGAATTATTATTTAGACACTTGTTTATGTGACCAGCCAATAATCAACTCTGTAGGCCATAGGATGGTTAAGATATTGAATGGACTAGACCATCCGTACCATATAATCGTTTAAAGTGCCAATCCCGATAACTTTTTGGGGAATAAAACTGCTTAATTTTGTGTTAAAATCCTTTAAAATCCATAACCTAAGGCCCATCTACTAACCCGATATTTGTGATACACTTGTAAATAACTTAAACCTGACAGTCTTCATCTGGAAATGGAGACTGTTGTATTATACAGTATCTGGATAAAACCAGACTTTTTTCTATAAAAATAATATGTAGGTGAAATTTACTTTTTGTTATCAAGTACAGGGCATGGATCATTCACTGTATAGACCTCTCAAGAAACATTAATCGATTATCAGGTCACCCAATGAAAAAATTGACCTGAAATCTTAAAAGGGTTACGTGTCCGGATAAGCAGTGTTGACGTTCACGTCCAAACGACTCAATATTTTGAGCTGAAATTTTGAGACAAGGTAAATACACCATGCCACTATATTTCGGTCCATAAATTTCATAAATACTCGGACTTTAATTTTTGAGACTCTGTTCTTATCGGGATTGTCCCTTTAACCTTAAAATGGACATGATGTCATAAAAGAGAGAGAGAGATGGGGTTTAACGTCCGCTCAACACAAACTAGATAATTTCAGGACTAACATATGGTTTAATTTTATTTCAATAATTCAAATGCGCGTAGGGGTCTTTAGCAGTGGGAGGAAACTGGACAACACTTCATTAATTCATGAAAGGATTTTTAGCCAAGATTTTGTTTATTATCATGGCAATGATTCTAGACAATCTGCTAGATCTCTTGTCAGAATATGTCAGAACATCAATCATTCATAACTTTGCATAGAATAAATTTATTTGACTGAAATTTTCAATATCTATTTTTGAACAATTATAGTTATAGCAAGTATGTCCAGCTCTTTATCTAAATCTTACATAATGCCTCTGTAATGAGTGAGAAATGATTAGCTTATATTTGATTTGAATAATTTGATGTTTACAGAGCTGGATTAAGGAATGAGCTTTAGGGGCTGAGGCCAGGGCTGGGTTAAGGAATGGGCCTTCTGGGCTGCAGCAGTGAGCCATCACCAGCTGGAGGGTCGCCCAGAGATTAAATGAAAAGTTATATAATTTGTGAATGCTGCATCAAACTCTTAAGAACAGGCGACCCTACTCCTTGTCATGGTACAAGCAGGGAGTGAAACCAAGCCACTGGACTCCATGACCGACCTTACTGTTTCATGCGCACGTGTCAAACGATCCAACGCCACACATCTACAAAACCATAATCCAATTTGATTAAAACACAGATCCTATTTCGTTTCGTTTTTATTGTTAAAAATTTCGTTTTACTTGTCTTTACTACACTAGGATCTATATATTTATAATCAATGACGTGTTCTGAATGTTGTGAGCGATTAGCCTATGAAACTGTCTGTTACAGCAAGCTTTAGGCATGTTTTGCACGGAAATGTGGGAAATCCAATAATAACATTCATGCTGATTGTTTAATCAAATGTCTGACATCATAGGATCAAAAGCTACTTCTGATGTGACCTTTTGCAACAACCGGTCAGATCTTCATGTAGAGTAGGCCATCTCAAGGATAAAAAAACAAAACGAAATCAGGGGCGGATCCAGGAATTTTTGCAGGAGGGGGTTTGCCAGGTTTCTGTCACAGAAATCTGCTGTCATCGTCTCTAAATTACATTATGATGAGGAGATTGCCAAATGTGGCCCCAAATGTGCCTATAACAGGGACGAATCCAGAAATTTTTGCAGGAGGGAATTGCCAGGTTTCTGTTAAGGAAATCTGCCATCATCGTCTCTAAATTACATAGGCATACATACAAATTGAGCTTTTTAAACAGAGAAATCATTTTTATACTGATGTAGGATCACTTTGTGATGTAATTTTATTGATGCAAGGCATTATTTTTTTTTATGTAGCTGAGCAAGGGGGGTGGGGGGGTGGCTCTATAGATCTGTATATTAATCAGGTTGTCATTAATCCAGCTCTGTATACAACCAGTAATTGATAAAAAGTATTAATAACAGGAATTGCGTTAAACGCGTTGATAAAGATATAAGTATGCGAGATCTTTAGGTGGTGTCACAGACTTGGCTACTTTCTCATCGTTAAATATCACCCACTGTCCATCTTTCAATATATGACAGACGTAATGTCCGACACTAGTCGATGTTCCCATATGACTTATAAACCCTACTAATTTATACTCTGAAAAAACAAAATAAAAAAACAATATAACCTCACCTTTTTAAAGTAACCGATTGTTACAAACTCTAAAATAGTTTAATAACGTTTAATATTTACAAAGATGTGTTTTTCAACATTCGGCAGATGATATACAGTAGAATCTGCATTAAGCAGCCACCCAAGGGAATTTTCACGACTGACCGCTTAACGCAAGTGGCCTCTTTGTAAAATCTCTGCGCTTTTTATGCTGACATCAATTAAATATTACGCTTGGGTGCATTGGAAGCAAACATCAATACTGGCATCGGTAAATTTGGACATTACTGAATCTCAGACATAACTTCTGTCATTTTGTACCAACCTTCGATACTACTGTCTACCATTGTTATGCGTTCAAAAAAATATTTATCAATTTTTGTGAAGATAATCGTTGAATTAATTTTATTTTATCAAAAGATAGGTTGCCAGGCAACGAAACATACGCCCACAGCAGCTAAATCATCCGGGCAGTCACAAAGGTTTGTCGCATATTTTTACTTTTTTTGGTAATGAAACACTTGTAATACACTAAAATCTGTTTAAGAGTAACAACTCATTATGTAATTATCTGAAAATCATTAGAATTTGTTTGCTTTTTATAAAGTTTTGCCCCACGCTAACAATTAGTATAGGAAACATTTAACATCATGGATTTAGCTGTTCAATTATCAAAATTCATTGAAAATCAACATACTTGTTCGTTTCAACACCTTAAACTCTGTGTATCAATCTGAAGTCAATCGGATGATAAGTTTGGCATCTATAGCGTCACAAGGTTTTTTGAAGTGGTCAAGGGAGATAACTCTGGAAGTAATTATTTGAAATCACTGAAAATCAGTAGGCTTCTTTGTCTCATAACCTTAAACAGTGTGTGTAAATTTAAAGTCAATCAGATGTTAACTTTGGCCTCTAGAGCGTCCATAGGATTTTTTGATGTGATAAAGGGCCATAACTCTGGCAATAATTATCAGAGATCGCTGAAAATCAATAGGCTTCTTCGTCTCATGACCTTAAACACTGTGTATAAATTTAAAGTCAATCAGATATCAACTTTGGCCTCTAGAGCATCCACAAGATTTTTTGAAGTGATCAAGGGCCATAACTCTGGCACTAATTATCGGAAATCGCTGAAAATCAATAGGATTCTTTGTCTTATGACTTTAAACACTGTGTATAAATTTAAAGTCAATCGGTTATTAACTTTGGCTTTTAGAGCGTCCACAAGATTTTTTGAAGTGATCAAGGGACCTAACTCTGGCACTAATTATCGGAAATCGCTGAAAATCAATAGGCTTCTTCGTCTTATGACCTTAAACACTGTGTATAAATTTAAAGTCAATCGGATATTAACTTTGGCTTTTAGAGCGTCCACAAGATTTTTTGAAGTGATCAAGGGCCATAACTCTGGCACTAATTATCGGAAATCGCTGAAAATCAATAGGCTTCTTCGTCTTATGACCTTAAACACTGTGTATAAATTTAAAGTCTATCGGATATTAACTTTAGCCTCTAGACGGACAGGCGGATGGGGGCGACGACAATATACGACCACATTTCAATGTGGGCGTATAAAAAGCACATGAACTAAAAAGTCTGTCATGTACAAGCTGGGGAATCGAAACCACATCACTTTACTCAATGACAGACTTTATGAATCTAGAGCGAACATGTTAAACAATTCGCGCCCCGTCCCCCATGTTTTGGCTGACGGACAGGTTGACTATACCCACTGTTTCATGTAAAAATATATACTTACTTCCACTACCATCCCTAAACTTTGATTGTTGAGCTTCTGGCGTCTCTGTTTCCATTGGTTCATCTAATTCAGCAGCATGACTAAATATCCAATCAGCTGCTCTCTCTATATTATTATCCTAAAATAAATAGAAATACAAAAAAAAAATGGAGAAATAATGCAAATTGCTAATCAATTTATAGGGTGTAATTCAATATAGTCTCTTTAAAGAAATACAAATGTTATATTTTATTCTTAATTGTTATTTTCTCATCCAAAGTAAATTGTAGAAATATTATATTTTATTCTCATTTCTATTGTATTACAAAATATTTTTTAAAGACCTCAATAATTTTATATAATGGTTTACAAAAAAAAAAGAAAAATTTATTTTTAAATGTTTTATTAAACTTAGCAATTTGTTTTCAAAGATTTGATAAAACTCAACAATTTGTTTGTTTTTAAAGGCTATCTGTTAGTCCAGGCCGAGTAGAACAGTAGGACGTTAAACAAAATTTCATGTTTTCTAAAGGTTTTAAAAAGGTTATATAAACTCAACAATTTGTTTTGTTAAGTGTTATAAAACTCAACAATTTGTTTGAATGTTTAATATGAAATCTTACTGTGGCTTTTAAAGCTTTTGTCGCCTGGTCTTTGTTAAATCCCATGGCCATTATCATCGATAGAGCTTCGTCATTAGGAACAAAAGCTTGAGATTTACCACCAGAAGATGGAAGCTGTAGAGGAACACTAAAATCTAAAGAGAAAGAAAAACACCAACAAATTAGTAGCAATAACTGATGCAAGATGTTAAAAGGACAGTCCCGATAAGAACAGAGTCTCAAAAATTAAAGTCCGAGAGTTTATGAAATTTATGGACCAAAATATAGAGGCATGGTGTATTTATTTTGTCTCAAAATTTCAGCTCAAAATATTGAGTCGTTTGGACGTGAACGTCAACACTGCTTATCCGGACACGTAACCCTTTTAAGATTTCGGGTCAATTTTTTCATTGGGTGACCTGATAATCGATTCACATTTCTTGAGAAGTCTATACAGTGAATGACCCATGTACTGTTCTTGATAACAAAAGGTAAATTTCACCTACATATTATTTTTTTAGAAAAAAGTCTGGTTTTATCCAGATACTGTATAATACAACGGTCTCCATTTCCAGATGAAGACTGTCAGATTTAAGTTATTTACAAGCGTATCATAAATATCGTGTTAGTTGGTTGGCCTTAGGTAATGGGTTTTAAGGGATTTTAACACAAAATTAAGCAGTTTTATTACTCAGAAAGTTATCGGGATTGGCCCTTTAATACAACGAGCGTGGATCACTGTGGCTAAGAGGGTAAGGCGCTGACTCGCTAGCTTGGAGGTCGGATATTCGATCCCTGCATTGGTCAAGAAAGTTCATCCAGATTTTCTGGGGTGGTTCCTCCTTGTCAGTGATGCAGGACGGAGGGTGGCAAGGAAAGTTGTCTAGTCAAGACGGAAACCGAGATCCCATGTACACATTGGCGTGCACGTAAAAGATCCCTTGTCAGTTGGAATTCAATATAAGAGTGGGCCGTAGTGCCGCTGTACGGGCAAAATTTCCCTCATGGCACACTGTATGGCGTATGTCCATCTTCATCAGCCCAGTTCAGAGCAGAACAGTTGGATGTTAAACCCTATTTCATTTTATATATTTACCTGGTTTCAGATAAAATAATCTTTATAAAAACCGTACCTGGGTCTCCCATATGTTCCATTACCCAATTCATGGCTGCTTCTATTCCCTGACTCTGTTTATGATAAACGGCTTTTCTACAACCTTCTCTATCAAAACCCATTTCTGTTAACTGATTGACCATTCCTTCATCGATAACAATTTCTGTAAAACATTAATAAATCATTTAATACAACGGACAGATTTATTATTATTATTATTATTACAGCATATTTATAGTGCACCCTTTCATATAACATGTTCAGGGGCACTTTACAAAGTGACAATGTAATCATAAATAAACACCAAGATTATGGACATGTTAACTATTGCATACAGAGTCAGTTAAAAGTCTGATTAAATAATTGTGTTTTAAAGCCCCAATAACACTCTTGTTGTAACTGAAAAATATGTCCCAATCTTCATTCTGGTCAACAAATCGTATTATTTTAGAATATCCCAATTAAATGATGATATAAATTTCATCTTAACACACCTAATTTAAAAAATTGGAAAAATTCAACCAATTGATTTGAAAAGTCTAACGTAAACCTTTTCAAGTGTGACTTGGATTTTAAAATATTTTCGAACCCTCTGGACAAATAAAATAGGTTGTAATGGATAATTTACACAACAGGTAGGACATTTAAACATCTAGTACTGAGAATAAGGGTATTATTTATTTTCTGGAGCTACCAAGCCAGCAAGAATGTTATTGTCCCTTTAAGCTTCATCTATAAATAATGTTTCTATTAGGGTGGGTTTGGTTCATTCTGCGCACAGAGATCCATTTACTTCATAATAATCATAATAATATTTATTGTTTTAAGACCATTACACATTTAACTTAATAGTCTGTACATACAAGGAGGGGTTGCGATGTCCTAGTGGTCTAGAGTGCCACGCTTCGACCTTTAGCTGGCCGGTCACCTCTGGCTTGCGGTGTGGTTTCGATCCCTGGTGTGCGCGTATGTGGCATGGAGATAGGGGGGCCTTCTCAACCTCGTGGGTTTCCTCCCACTGCTAAAGACCCGTACGGGCAAGCAAATTATTGAAATAGAATTAAACCATGTTAGTCCCGAAATGACCTAGTTTGTGTCGAGTGGACGTTAAACCCCATTTCTCTCTCTCTCTTACATATAAAATCCAGCATTATAAAACACAAAGTTTTCAGGTTTGATTTAAAAAGAGGAAAGTTTCATATAGATTCTCAGATATAATGGTAAACTATTCTACAGTTTAGATGCTGTCACACATAGGACACAGTCAACATACTGTTGGGGGACGTTTTCTTTCAATGAACTTTAAAAGAGAAGGGCAACAGCTTCACTTCAGTGCTACTCCTAGTACGATATGCTGTCGAGGAATAGATATCTGCCCTAATTGGCCACCATATCGCCAAATTAGTAACTGCTTTGTAAAGCGTTTCTATTCTATTTCACATCTGTCATGAACACATTGACTAAATAAACTTTTTCAATTTTATTAAATAAATAATAAATAAATAAATAATAAATAAATAATAAATAATAAATAATAAATAAATAAATAATAAATAAATAATAAATAAATAATAAATAAATAATAAATAAATAATAAATAAATAATAAATAAATTCTCAAAGTATACTTAGTGTTTTCGACTAAAATAATTGATTTAGGACTTAAAATGTTGGTCAACAAGCTTAGTGTTTGTTCTCAAGCAAAAGAAAACAGAACAGGCCTCCTAATCCATCTCACATCTCCTACCTATGCTCGTCTACGCTTATTATTTGGTTCGCACGTTTCTCAGAAAACACTGGTCTGTGATATCACCCAAGGTCGAAGCTGACATCAAGCCTTAAGAACGAACAAACGAACACTTTGTAATGCATGTAGAAAGTATTTAATATTTACGTGGGGGTGGTTGTGATTCTTGTTCTGGTAAGACTTCTTCTCCAGCTCGTAACCCTTGACCTCTCAGATGACTAATATCCAGTATATCAGGTATGTCTATAGATACATCTGAAATTAATATCGTATATCTATAATTACTTATATTAAAACAACTTATCAAGAGAGGTTCTAATCATAAATATTATTCACAACATAGAATTATTTCACTTGAAGTCTTTTAAAGGGAATGAAAGCTTATTGAAAACGATTTCTGGTGACCTAATTCGATTTGGCCTCTATTAACCGCAAATAAAAATTATGAAGAGCACAATTTTGAAACAGATACAAGGCCAACCAAAAACAACAGTGCCACTGTTGGCAAATCACAAAATCCAGCATCGCTCTTGGTGAACTACCAACATCAGTGTCAATTTTATATGTTTCCTGAATATGAAAGCAGGGGACAGAACTCAGTTGACAAACGAAGACAGCGACTTATATTCCAAGCATCATCTTGACTATTCTATAGTCGAAAATGTTGGTATGATTGGTGGCGCCATACAAGGCTTCGTATCTCAGGTGGGGCCACCTCGTTCCTAATACAACAATAAATGTAATGGTAATTACCTAATTTAACAGGAACCCAATTTTCACTGACTGTAAATTTTTTTAAATGGACCATAAGATAATCTGGGAATGTAGATAATCTGGTTTGTCTGGGTAAAAAAAAACACAATAAAATATATCAACATTACGATGTCATAGTTCTGAAAGGTCTTAAGTGTCAAAAATTGTTGGATTTAGTTTTTGTTATACGAGAGAAAAACCTATTCCAATCTTAATAACGCAATAAGGATATTTACATTTTAATAGCAATGTTTTTATGAAAGTTACCACCTTACAGTTCTGAAATTTTGCATAGAGAAGCCTCTAAATGTGATTAGTCATCCTATGCAAAAAAGCTATTTGGGTCATAAGCGGCACTTACAACCATCCAGAACTATGGCATCGATTAATCTTAGGGTTAAAAACTTCCGATTGAAAAGAATACAATTCATTACAGTATCTTGGTCAAACACCTTTTCATATGCCAACATTTCATGGGAGAGAGATAGAGTTTACAACTTACAACTATACGGTTTTATTTCAATAATTTCATTGCGCGAAGCGGGAAGAAAACAGAGAACCCGGATAAAACCAATGACAAGAGCTCTATGATCTAACACAGCAAAAAAATTATAACACATACTTATGGAAGAACAATTACTGATTTATTTGGGCGACATTTTGGTGAGTATTCTCTCAAAGCTTTCAAATAAGTACAGTAACAAATGCCTCACTGATCCTGTATATGTATCTTGCCTTTGATCTTGTTGTTGTCATGCATGGTTTCTGAATTGTTGTTATTGCTTGTCTTTATATGATTGCCCTACACATTTGTTACTATACTTGCTTGATAACGTTGAGAGAATACTCTCAGAAACGTCGACAAATCGATCAGTAGCTGTTCTTCCATAAGCATGTGTTATAGTGTATTGCTGTTTTAGACCTAACACAGATTTAATGTCTGAGTATATTGTCACTATGCCTGTCCGACCACAATGCGGTTTGTGACAAAAAAATTCAAACTTTTAGTGATTGTTTAGCTAGTCCGGAGAATAATACGTATCTGAAATCAGAATTACCCATCAAGTTAATGTACTGTCCTGATATCAAAATCTTTACTTGATCAAGACTAGAAATAAAACACAATGGCGTTTAGCATCCTGCTTTTCTGCCCCTACAGAATAATGAAGACAGGCAAAGTATGATATATTTCTGATAATTATATAAAAGTTGTAGAACTCACTGATTGGCTGTTGTTTTACCATTAATAGCACTACTATAAAAGTCTTCAACTGTGACAGGACTAGCGAACGCCTCGATACATGCATTTAACGAGATTCGTGGACGAATAATATCTTTAGGATCTCTATCAAAAATAAATACAATCAAATATTTTACTCAATTTTCAATGGATGTCTGAAACAAAACAAAAGGAATATTTTTCTCTAGCAATGACTTGCTTTCAATCAGTAATAGAAAATAAACAGACGGCATAAATTTAAACATCAGAACAGGAAATCCCACCACTACACAAAGATAACGTCTACGCTGTTGTATATTAATGAGAGAACGTCCAACTAAAATGAACCGAAAATAGATCAAACTATTAATAATATATTTAAGATTTGTCTGGTAATCTTACATAGGTTTCCCTTCTTTCTGCAATTCTTTCTTTTTAACTTCATATGCTGCTGCCTCTTCTGTTAATAAATGGTTATATTATGTTTACTAGTAAGAAAATTGTAATTTCTAAATTAGCACACATACCCACGATAAGGCCCCACTGAAAAGGGGCGTGGGATGGTGAAGGAGGTCAGGGGCGGCTTCTTGCATCAGGGCCCTTCTTCTCTCTCAACAGCCCTGCACATGGGTAGGGGGGTGGGAACTCAGGAAAGAAGCAGAAAGTATTTCCACTCAGATCAAAGAAGTCTATAGTGGCTGTCAGGTATTTTATTAAATTGAAACGAAATGAAATCGGGTTTAACTTCCTACTTTTCTGTACCGTCTGGGCCAATGAAGTTAGGCATAAGGCCTACTCTTATAGGGTGCCCCACGTGCCAACTGAAAAGTTATTCTTGACACGTTGATCCTGCATGTTTTTGTTGAATGACTTACTACTGATTTCTAACAGTCTCGCACACTCGTTGAGGCTATAAATAGCAACAGCATGCGGAAATGTTCAAAACACCAAACACTACTACAGCCGTAAAAAATCTATTGTTGACGATTCTGAATAGCAATAATATTTAACTTTTTGGTTATTATGGCATCTTTAGAAATTACGCTCATTTTATTTTTTAAATTGCCTTATAATTAGCTGTACCATTAGAAGCTGCATATTTTGGTTAAGTACAAATAATATCTCTGACTCAACATCCGTACAGCAAGAATATGATACTAGCAGTAGTTTCATTTTACTTTTACAAGGTTCTTAAAAATATTGTTGAGTTGCCTGATGTTTGTGCTTCTAAATTCAATTTCTTGTTCCATGTTTCGTAAAAAAGTAGTCTTGATTATCCCGACCCGTCAATTAGACGTAGAATGATCGGTAGACTAGTTAAGCGAGACTAATTTCAAAACAAGGGCATGTAACCTATCTTTTACTCAAAAGTGTCTGGATGTTATGGACGACACTCCAAACCATTTTTCAGTATTATTTATGTATGGTTTAATGATCATAGCTTATGAAGTACAGCATGGTCGTTTATTTAGTGACTATAAATGTGTGAAACAGATTTAAGGCTTTCTAAATATATTAGTATTGTGGTGTAATTGTCGAGATATTTGGAGATATTCATTTAGGGTGGGGCACCCTAACTCTTATATGAATTCCAACGTCAAGTGTTCTTTTATCTTTACACAGGACCCCTTTTTTCTGTCTCACCCAAACAACTAGTTGTCTGTTTCAAGACCCTCTGTCCTGCACCAATGACTAGGCAAAGAGAACCAAGCCAGATGAACATTCTCACCGGCCGTCCAGTAACCTAACCTTTATTAGTTGCTGCCTCTAATGGTACCGGTAATGACAGACAGAATTCTTCTCTATTCTTGTATTGTACTTTCTTAGACTGAGAACATTGAGTTCTTTCTTCTACCTCAAACCGGAAACATTCAGTTGGACTCTCCTGTCCTCGACTAGATTTCTAAAATTAAACACAATTCTCTTATACAAGCATAAATCTCTTAGCCATGTTTTTACCACACATCTTGTCAAAACTACAAACAGTATATTTTGGGTCAGAATAAAATAATTTGCATGAAATTTTCAATATTTTCATTTTATCTTTTTTTAAGCTATTATAGGAAGAACGCATAGCTCTTTCACCTAAATCTTATAAATGTATCTTTAAATAAATTGAAAAATATCCTACCTGTATAACATTTATTAAATGTAGAAAATATTCCTGGGCATCCTGTTGGCGTTTAGTTGAGAACTCTGGATGACCTCTTCCTATTAATGATTTAAACATCTGTGGTCTGATCCCTGGTGGTGGCTAAAAGTACAAACAGTGCAATGAAATACATCCGAGTTTATTATATCGTCAATGTCAGGAAGACAAACTTTGCTCAGGCAGTGGCATATCCAACTACCCTTCTTCATAATGTTTGTCATTGAGGCAAGTGGCGTGCGATTCCCCATGTGAATGAAGTAGTATCACCTGTCCAACCTTATGTTTTTTCCAGGTTCTCCGGTTTCCTCCAACTGCTAAAGATCCCTTTTTGAAAGTGATTTCTTGATATAAAATTGAGAGAGAGAGAGAGAAATGGGGTTTAATGTCCTCTCAACACAAACTAGGTCATTTCGGGACTAACATATGGTTTAATTTTATTTCAATAAATCGCTTGCGCGTAGGTGTCTTTAGCAGTGGGAGGAAACCGGAGTGCCCGGAGGAAACCCACGACTAGAAATGACCTAGTTTGTGTTGAGTGGACATTAAACCCCATTTCTCTCTCTCTCTCTTTTACAGGGTCATCAATGACCCTAGCAGTTGACAAAGAAGTCAATAGTAGGCCATAGCGCTGCTGTCTGGACAAAATTTCCCTGGTAGCACACCGTATGGTGTATGCCTGATTAATTAGCCCAGTCGGTGCAGAAAAATAGGACATTAAACATCATTTAATTTCATATCTCGACATCCAATAGAATTCAAACTTTCGACATTTGCTTTGACCTATCTATCTAGACATAAAATTGAATGTATCAGTATTTCTTATTTATTTTTACCTCCATTAAATACATTTAGGGTACAAACTTACAGCGATGGTATCCCCAGAATCTTTTGGTGGATGTGAATATTCTCCTGATAATAAACCATGACCTAACTTTGCCCTGAAATAAATATTACCGCCCTGAATTAACGCATCACCGACATTAATCAACGTATAAACAACCAATCAGATTACATCGACATTATCGTGTCATTAAATATAAGTTACATTCACATATACAAGAATTAACCTATCCCTGACATTAATTAAAATATGGCATTTACTCAAATAACTATACAAGAATTAATGTATTCCTGCTACAAATAACTATACAAAAATTAACCCATCCCGGACGCCAATCAGTATGGTGTCTATAAACAAGGCGTAGTTGTCCCGTCATAACAGTAGCGCCATTTTTTCAGACAATTTAAAAATGTAATAAACTGTCTAATTTGAATTCCATGTTCTCTAAAGAAAAAAAACCTTTTCTTTAGAATGGAGCAGATGGCAATAATGTCTACTAAGCATTTCATAATATGAATATGTGGACTTATCGTAAAATCGGATTGGGTTGTTTTATAATATTAATGACAATAGTGCACTTTTAACATGCTAAACTCCATACACTAAGTATATGCTCATAGCGCAACAAAAACAAATGAATAAGTTTCTAGTTGATTCATAACTTACATCTGAACATTGAGATCATCTGGAATATGTCCACTAGCATTTCCAAATATTTCTTCTAATTTACCATAATACCTATAAAATATATCAATTGTATTCTTAAAACAGGATAAACAAGCCAACAGTGAGGCTGATGTCCCCCGCCGAAATCCCAAAATAAATAGAAGACACATTAATTAATCGCACATTTATTTTTTTCAATGTATCGAGCAATCAAACTGTACACGAAGTGTCATCCAAAAGTGTTTTATAAAGAAAAATGCTAAAACCGACGAGAAAAATGAAAATGTACCTTAGTTAGGGGGACCCTAAAGGCAGACAAAAGGGCCCCTCTGGCCAAGGGAAAGGGCCCTCGTGTCCAAGTCAATCGTTTCTATACACTGTTACTGTCGAATCGATTACTAAATGAGAATGCAGTCATTGTATTGGCATAAAAATCATCAATCAAGATGAACCTAAGTTATCTTGTCCCAAAGTATCAACCAATCAAATTGCTTATCTCTGCTTACCCTAAGCGGAAAATGCTCATCTTCGAACTCCATCAAGGCATTGACCTAATAAGCATATACACCAAGTTTGAACATTTTAACTCAATTAGAAGGAGAGTTATTGTGTTCCAAAGTCTCGACTACTCTCGACCAATCAAATTGCGTATCGCTCTGCTTACCTTGAGCAGAAAATGCTCATTATCGAACTTAGTCAAGGTATTACTGTAATGAAACTATACACCAAGTTTCATCACTCTCACTTAATTAGAACTAAAGTTATCGTGTCCCAAAGCATCAACCAATCAAATTGCTTATCTCTGCTTACCCTAAGTGGAAAATGCTCATCTTTGAACTCCATCAGGGCATTGACCTTATAAGCATATACACCAAGTTTGAACATTGTTACTCAATTAGAAGAAGAGTTATTGTGTTCCAAAGTCTCGACCAATCAAATTGCGTATCGCTCTGCTTACCCTAAGCGGAAAATGCTCATCTCCGAACTCCATCAAGGCATTGACCTAATAAGCATATACACCAAGTTTGAACATTTTAACTCAATGAGAAGGAGAGTTATTCTGTTCCAAAGTCTCGACCAATCAAATTGGTCTGCTTACCCTGAGCGGAAAATGCTCATTATCGAACTTAGTCAAGGTATTACTGTAATGAAACTATACACTAAGTTTCATCACTCTCACTTAATTAGAACTAAAGTTATCGTGTCCCAAAGCATCAACCAATCAAATTGCTTATCTCGGCTTACCCTAAGCGGAAAATGCTCATCTTTGAACTCCATCAAGGCAATGACCTAATAAACACATACACCAAGTTTGAACATTCTAGCTCAATTAGGAAGAGAGTTATTGTGTCCCAAAAAGTGTGACGGACAGACGGACAGACAGACAGACAGACAGACAGACAGACAGACGAAAGGCGGGGGACAATAATCATTACTCTAAATAAATGTTGGAACAACAGTCTGACTTGAATAGCCACATAAACTTTTGGGGGTTCTCGATTCTCGAATCCCTTGTAAACTATAGTATTGTGGAAGTTGAATCGTTATAAACAATATCAATCCTAAAGTGGTTCAATTCCTTTCAAAGATATCATGAATTTTGAGAGAGGGAGAGAGAGAGGGAGAGAGAGAGAGAGAGAGAGAGAGGGTTTAACATCCACTCAACACAAACTAGGTCATTTAGGGACTAACATATGGTTCTACCTTATTTCGATGATTCACTTGCGCATAGGGGTCTTCAGCAGTGGAAAGACCCAGAGAAAACCCACAAGGTTGGATAGATGACCCTACACCTTGTCACGTAGGGGTCTTTAGCAGTGGGAGGATCCGGAGAAAACCCACTAGATTGGACAGACGACCATACTCCTTGTCACGCACAACTGGGGAATCAAAAGTTTATGATACAGCACGCACATGCTAGCCATTCGGCTATCCAACCACTGTATATTTTAACATGACCAAGGTTTGAAAAATATTGTTCGAAAAACGAAAATTATGAGAAAGGCCATATTTTCTTATTTTTTGTTTCTGATCAATGAAGATTAAAATAGAGACAACATAATTTTTATTTTTATTTTATTTTGAATAATTACCTTTTTTGGAAGTCTGGTATAGTAAAAACGACCTGCATGACAGAATTCATATAACAACTGTTACCAAGGTTACGCATTCCTGTTAAACCGGCACCATATACTGGTTCTAATTTATTTCCTGATTCTTGTATAACATCCCATTCTCCTATCTTCTGATTCAAATCAATCTCTAGTTCAACCATAGTTTTATCTGTCTAAAAAAATATAAACATTTTCTTAAATACTCAACCAGTACAAACTGTTAACTTTCTGTAAAACATCAAGCATCTTCCCAAAATATATCAGGAATGCTTTATTAATATTTTTAAATCACTTGTTTTTTGTAGGGTTTTTAATCAACGTTTCCATTTAACTGCATTTCAAAGACAACACGCTATATAAGTGTTCTTAAAATACAGATGTGACGTCACCCTTTGATGTTGGCGCACCATTATTTCAACTAATGGTACTGCAATTTGCCAATCGTACACTATTCATGCAAGTTGAAATATAGTACCCGAGTGACGTATTTCATTGAAATGCATGTGCTGGATAGTGTCTGTATCTTAAGTTGTTTAATAGTCTCGTGCAACACATTGCTTAATATAGAGATATGACACTTGTGCTATCGTACTCGTACAATACCAATGTTATTATTTAATGTCTCGCACTCGACCATTAAACTATACTAAATAATAATACTAATACAATATTAATTTATGAGAATTATTGGTTAGTTTTTGCACCCCCAGTTTACATCATTCAATGTCATTTTTTATTACGTCTTTTTTGTAAATCATTTTGTTTTTTCATTTAGAGTGAAGCCTTTATCATTACAGGCCCAGGATTGTACACACAGTGTTTATCATTACAGGCCTGAGACTATACAGCCTCTAGAATCCATTCACATGATTTGATATTTATGTTAATTTCTTGCAATGTCTGTCGGTTTGTAGTGCTGTTCTCCTGCACTTAACTATTTAAGTTATCTTTACTACTCTATATCTCAATGTTCTACAAATACAAACAATTCTTATCCAAACAAATCACCATTTACCTTTTCTAAAGCTGAGATATTGATTCCAAAATGTGCCAAATGTTTAGCTAAATGTGGATCTTCAACCATATCATCCTCTTCATAAGAATAAACATCTGAAGAAAAAAAAAGCAATAAAATTATAAAAACAATGCATTTTATCACCTAATTTCCAGAAAAGTCAGCTCACACTACACAGTTTATTGTACCATCCAAACAACTATGCACACTTTTCGTCTCCCTCTCCCCACCCTTATAGACGCCCCTCTCCCCACCCTTATAGACGCCCCCCCCCCCCCCCCCCGAGGATATGGCTTGAAAGATCTAAAGGTTCTTTAACCACTTTTCAGCCTAGGCCTGAATCAGAAACCTGGAGAGAGAGAGAAATGGGGTTTAACGTCCACTCAACACAAACTAAGTCATTTTGGGACTAACATATGGTTTAATTTTATTTTATTTAGCAGTGTGAGGAAACCGGAGTACCCGGAGAAAACCCACGGGGTTGGACAGAAACCTGAAACATTCTTGTCAAGAATAAAGTACCCTGTTGCTTGACATTCTCCCTCATTCCCAAACTGACTAAAGATAATGAGATAAACTAACCTCCACCTGCAGCCGTAATAGTTCCCAATTTAACCGCCAAGGGATACTTAGTTTGTTGATAAGCCTCTACCGCATGATTATTGCCTCCACTACCATCAAAAAATTTACGTCCGCATAAAATACTTCCGTCTGTTAAGTTCAGCCATAAGTTGCTTGTGAGGTCACATTGTTCACATTTCCATCCTTTTGGGGGAATTTTTTTACCATTATCAAGTTGTAGCAAATTATCAGCATGTCTGGAAGGAGAAAATGGGTTTTAAGTCCACTTGATGCAAACTATGTCATTTTGGGACTAACATATGGTTAATTTTATTTCTATAATTCGCTTGATAGTAGAATATCTATAGGTTACCCACAGTTACGTGCGCCACACATCAAAACCTCGTTGTAACAGACCGTTTCATTGGCTAATCCCTCACATCACCAAGAACATATGTTATATAACAACTCTTCTAGATCCTAGCGTAATAACGACAAACAAAACAAAATTTTCAACTATAAAAAATCCAAAGAAATGGGATCTGTGTTTTAATCAGATTGCCAAGAAATTACTTTAACTTTTTAAATTTAGACATAAAATTGCTGCACTTTATTATACAATGGCGAACATACTAATAGTAAGTGCACTACACGCAAAACAAAAATCTATAAGATTAATCCGCCGAAAAAGACAGAAACAGACATTGCAAAGAAATAAACAAATATCAAATCAAGAAACTTGTAATAAAATTTAATGTTATGATATGCATACTTAGAAACTCGTAATTTCTCTCCTTCCCACGTACAAGCCATGGCTGCTGCTTCTTCCATTTTCCAGGCATCGACAGCTGCTAAAATACTTGCTGCTGATAGTTGAACCTGTTACAAGGATAATAGTAGTAAGGATACTGGACATTCTCAACTATCATAGTAATAATAATAATAATCATCTTCTGGAATTCCAACCAAAAGGCTGCTCATTGGTGCAAATTCCGATGTCATTAGAGTCATTAACAGAATGACTTTCGGAAAAGTTCTGTTTTTAAGTTCCTTTTAAGATTCTATATTGTCACTGTTTTTAACAATTTGTGGTAAAAAGTTCCAAACAATGGGAGCAGCGGAGGTGAATGCTCGATCAGCACAATTTGACTTTGTTGAAGGTACCATTAGTAGATTTTTATCACATGATCTTAAATTGCGAGAAGGGCAGTAATTGGTAAGAAGTTCTTTTAAGTAACCTGGAGCATAGTAGACTGGGTCAAAAAGATCTCTTATCAGGGGTTTATAATGCTGGCTGACAAGTAATGTGTTCACTAGTCATTGGAATAGCATAAACAAAATGTAGTCTTGATTGAAAAGTACCATTGGGATAATGTACGAACAAGATATATAGCCTATAGAGTCTTGATTAGAAAGTTCATTGCTACCATAATAAATTATCCATGATTATCCATTTTAACATTAAATTATTAAACGGCACTGGTGTTATAATCCATTTAATATCCCAGCCATCTGGTTGTCTAAAATAGTTGAATATTAGCTTGTCATGTGAGTAAAGTCTCTAAGGCCCTGCTTGATTTGTCCATGCCGGTGCATACTGAATGACGATAGTTTGGCAATATTAGCGGCGAGGTCACTCGAATTACCGGACGTCTGCACAAATTTGGCTACAGTGTATACTGAATGCGCCACTTTGACGGGTGCGGCGAATATCACTTGACCGGCGTACGCAATTTGTAAACCGGTTCACAGATCAGAGGGGAAATCAAGCAATTAATATGATAATTTACTGAACATTTGAAGCCAGACAATAGACCTGCAGTCAGCAGATTTAACTCTTACATAATGCATCTTAGAGTTATATTACTGATTTTGAAATTAAATTAAAGCTGAACTCCGATTACAAAGCTACAGAAATAATTAAATAAAAAAAAATTACTGCCAAACATAATCGCTATACTTATTTTCAATTTGCAGAACAAGTATGGCGACTGTGCGGTGTACGAAAACAGAGGCAGGCCACGCCCACATCCAGTATACACTTTGGCAATCACACTGTCCACATCCGGCCTGCAATATTTCAACTACCAATTACCTACTGACTGAGCAGTTTTTCTCTATAGGTTCACTGAAAATATTATTGCTACACAATTATTATGTCTGATCAGGTACATATTATTTTACTAATTAGAAGAAATAAGTAAAGCCTGGTGTACCTTTGCTCTAAAAATGAAAGAAAACTGCCTTACTCCAAACAACATCAAATCTATGTTGTTGACATAACATCAAGGGACATAACCACGTATGTCCTTGATCGTCATAAATAACAACAAGATGAAAAATATTTTGAAGTGAAGACATACTTCTTCGATGGAGAGAACAGTTGTTTTATTGCTGCTTTGGATATATTTTGGAACGATAATACTGAACTTTATAATACTAGAATACTTGATGTTTCTACGCTGTTGTGCAAAACCTTTCAAGAGATAAGAATAAAAATGGTTGGATGATGTCGGTAGATTTGTTGTTTGTTTGGGGTAAGACAATTTTTCCCATACTTTTAGAGCAAAAGTACACCGTAGGTTACTTATTTCGTCTAATTAGTAAAATAATATGTACCTGATCAGACATAATAATTATGTAGCAATAATATTTTCAGTAAACTTATAGAGAAAAACCGCTCAGTCAGTAGGTAATTGGTAGTTGAAATATTGCTAGCCGGATGTGGACAGTGTGGTTGATAAAGTGTATACTGGATGTGGGCGTGGCCTGCCTCTGTTTTCGTACACCTTACAGCGGCCATACTTGTTCTGCAAATTGAAAACAAGTATGGCGATTATGTATGGCAGTATTTTTTTTTTATTTAATTATTTCTGTAGTTTTGTAATCAGAGTTCAGCTTTAAAGGGACAATAACATTCTTGCTGGCTTGGTAGCTCCAGAAAATAAATAATACCCTTATTCTAAGTACTAGATGTTTAAATGCCCTACCTGTTGTGTAAATTATCCATTACAACCTATTTTATTTGTCCAGAGGGTTCGAAAATATTTTAAAATCCAAGTCACATTTGAAAAGGTTTACGTTAGACTTTTCAAATCAATTGGTTGAATTTTTCCAATTTTTTAAATTAGGTGTGTTAAGATGAAATTTATATCATCATTTAATTGGAATATTCTAAAATAATACGATTTGTTGACCAGAATGAAGATTGGGACATATTTTTCAGTTACAACAAGAGTGTTATTGGGGCTTTAAGACAATTACCCACCATGTCTGGTAAATCTCTGTTTGGTAATGGTATAACAGTCCAGTCAGGCAGAACAACAATACTCGTCTCTTCTTCAAATCTAAAACTCTTGTCATCCACTTGGAATCCTCCTTCAACACCTAAAAAATATCCAAACAAAATCAAACAAATGAACTGTACTTTGATTATCATTAATCAGATAGAAATTGAGGGAAACTTTCTAAAATCAACAAAATCTCAAATATACAGGGTTTAAAAGTCACTTCTTTTATTTGTACAGAAGTTTAGTTGACTGTATTATTCCAGATAGAGGGGGGTGGGTGACCTGGTTTCGATTCCACACTTGTACATGACAAAAAGTAGGGTCGACGCTCCAACCTTGTGGGTTTTCTTTGGGTTCTCTGGTTTCCTTCCACAGCTAAAGACCTTTTCCCCTTTTATATTAAGATGTGTAATTATATGACTAAATGCTCAATTTTCATTGCTAACTCTGCTATCAATATACAAAAACTAACATTAGTAGTATTTGTATAAGAATAATGTATTAATTAACAAATTTACCGATGGCAAGTTTGGTTGGCTTCTTCTCTGGTGGTTGATCATCTTTTGGTACCTGTAACAAGACATTTACACACCTACTGTAATATATTAATGTGACTAATATATAAGGAACTGTGTAAATCTATTATACAGGAATTTACATTTCCATGAGAGGGACTGCGTCATTTAAATAATACAGGAATTTACAACAGATGTATGAGGGACTGTGTCAATCTATAATACAGGAATTTACATTTCAATATGAGGGACTGTGTCATTTTCAATATGAGGGACTCTGACAGAAATATACTTCATATTTAAAATATACTGCACAAATATTGAATGATATATACGGCTATTATTACAATTCGGGTGACCAACTGTAAACCTATTATATATTACATCATGTGTTATAAATATGGAACTACATGTACCTCTATTCTTCTTCTTTTGATATTCAAAAATACTTGGTTACCAGTCTTGCGATAATGTCTTTCCACATGCTTTTTACCAAGACCAAGGAAAGTGTTCATGCAAATATAGAGACCATTTTCACTCTCCTGTAACCAAACAGAAAATTATTATAATTATACAGCATATATCAACATTCGACTTGTGACATTTTCCTCTCATACCCAACAGAATCTATATAATCATAGTGTTCATGGAAATTAAACAAATATCAAAGACTAATATTTAGATCTTTCATTGGCACTGCCTGGAGCATTATGAGCGAATCCTTAAAAATCTCTGACACCGACAAAAAACAGACTCTTACTCTTCCCTCCCCTCCCCTCAGAATGTCAGATGTCAAAATTGGATAATAATTATGAATGAAAGGCTAGGAAAGAGTCGAACTGATTATATGGTACTACATACTATGTTACCACGGACATGAGTTAGCATCTGTATTGTGGTAAGCCAGAGTAAAGTCTGGGATTTGAACTGGAAACTGAAATAATCTTTTAGTGGCATTTTACAAACGAGAAACACATTAACAGAATGCAGTTTTTATTGGATACTTTTCGAAAATTCGTGCTTTTTAAAATAAACTAGTAATTGTATCCCTTAAAACTGTGTTCTGGAAACTGAAGAAAGTTTAGAAAGTCAGTGATTGGTGAAAATGCAGAAAAATGGAAGAAGTAAAATGCAGTAAACAGAGACAGTCTGCTTTCTTTCTATCTCTGATCAGATTTTAAAACAAAGGATAGCATTTTTATATGTTTTAAATTACCGGGTTGTCAAATGAATAAGCACATTCATCCTTGTAAACCTTCTCTCCGCCCAACGGAGATTTTATTTTAGTAATGTTTTGCTTTATCACTTCCATTTTTGTTTTCACGCCGGTCAAGAAGGAAATAGCGGAGAGTTAATGCCCTTGAATTAAATCACCAATCAAAATCGTCGTTATTGAAAGAGAACGGCGATTTCATTGGTCGAGGCGGGAACTTCGAAACGAGATTATTTATTACAGAAGAGAAGTTGTATTTGGGTTTGCAAGGTAATAAATAGGCAACAGCATCAATTTATCTGATGCTAGGCCTGTTGATCAAAGTGTAGTTAGAAATTTTCCAATTGTAGTAAATTATAATCTTTGGATGGCATTTAGTGATTGCACATAATATTACACAACACAGTTTTATGGAACAATCACTAGGCCTACACAAACACTGATTCTGAAACAAACAGGCACGACGTTTCGACAAAATTTCAGTTTCACTAGCCGTTAAAGTTCCAATTTCACTTTTTCTAAGAAAGTCAAAATATAATTATTTCTATGTTTTTTGCTCAAAAGGTTGTCAACTCACTATTATACGATCATGGACAAAAATTTTTTTTTTTGGGGGGGGGGGGTAGAAAGGGTGACACTGGTTGATTGAGGAAATAGTTACTCAATTACCTCCCTTGTTTTCCTATTCTTCTCCATGGACGGCCATCTTCAAACGTTTGAATTTGAAGTTGAAAATGATATTTTTGCCAATTTCTCAACTGGCAATAGTGAATTATAGGATTATTAGGATTATTCTTTAACAAGGTAGGACTGTTTATAGGTTCAATCTATTTTGGGGCTTTATTTTAATAAATTTTAAAAATATAACTTAAAAAAATGCTATTGGAACTTTAATTAATAACAAGCATACACATTTACTATGCCTGCGAACGACCGGTGAAATCTTGTCGAAACGTTGTGTGCCCTATAGTATAGTGATTGTTATCCATAAATCTGTGTTGTAATATTAATTAATAGGCTAGAATCTAGTTCGTAGTTGAGAAGACAAAAGTGACAGTCTCAGTTGTTTATTTGGAAAAATGCTGTGTTTTTTTCATTAATTTGCTTGTCTTTTTGGACTTTTGCCTAAAAATTGTCTTGGTCAAAAATGTTTCAAAATTAGCCCAAGCAATTATCAGCTTACGACTATAATTATAATTTACTTATCAAGATCTGGATTATGTCCATTTAGCATAATTCAATAATAGGGTCTACAGGTTCTCTCCATCTGGCCAAGTCACCCTGTAGTGTAAATGCATAGGTATTGTTTAGTCTAATAAACAGGGATCTAATAAGATGTCTAGTTGTTCGAATGGAACAGAAAACCGAGGTTCCATGTGTAGGCAAGCATGCAAAAGATCCTTGGCAGATGTAATACATTGAAAATAAGTACCGGGTACTACTAGTTGTACTACCAAAATTGTGAACCTGAAAAGGTAAATTAATTATGTTTGGATGAGAAATGTAACAGTTTTTTTTATCATTGAATCATTTCAGAAAAATGGGGTCACTGAGTAGCAAACCAGAAGTCTTGGACACAACACCTTTAAAAAATGGTCAAAGTCCATCAATAAGACAATTGGAGAATGATCCAAGATCACCTGGTTTTGACAGAACACCAATAGTTGTTGATAAGACACCAGATTTAACAATTATAGACCCTCGTTCACCAACAGCAGGCATTGTTAGAACACCTATTGTAAATCTACTAAATGGTGGGTAAAAACAAACAATGTAAGGCCACACCAATTTGATTTTCTGTTCTTGGGTAACACCTGGTGCTGTAAAACTTTTACTTCTTATTTCTTTGGGGAAAAGATTTATTAATTAAAATTCAAAAGCAAGCTTACTTGATTGTGCTATTCAAAAATTTTGAAATATTGTAAACAAAAAAACTTTTATATATTATTCATGTGGCTATTTATCCAGACCTAGAAAAACAGAAAATCAAATTGATGTGGCCTAAATACTGCTGAAATTTTGCTTTCAATTAAGGTTACAATGTACATCATAAACAGAATTTTGAATTTTTAATTCTCCTCTTGTCTTACTCTTAGGGCTTTAAAAAATTTATGTTTGTGCAGTGTTGATTTATGATGATTAAAACAAAGGTACTCAAAACATTTTCTTGTTTAAGGAAATAGCTTCAGGCATTCACCTGCCAGAAAGCCACTCTCTACATCAATTAGATTAATTAGTACAGTTGTTGTTACATGTGTAATGTGGTGTTTTTGTTAATTAATTAATTGTCTTCTTTGCACTTCATTATCACCTTTAAATAGTTTATTTATAGAGAACAACATGTATTATAATTCCTTGGTTTAATTGACTCTATAATAGTGAGTTATTTATTGGCCAACTGTAACGACATTCGTTTTTTTGCTACTCAAGGTTTAACATCTGCTTCCACCTAGGGAGATATCACAGACAATTGGTATACATGTATCTTTGGGTAAAATTAAGTAGCATGGATTCTATTTTGTTGGCGAGAAGGAGTAGTGTCATGTGGCCAACCCATGTTTTTTTTCTTGTTTCCCTGGTTTAGTCCCATGCTAAGTACCTCAGTGTGCTATAATAAGCAGATTATTGAAATCAAGTCATATCATATGTTAGTCCAGCACCCTGATTCACGAAATCTTAACTTAAGATAAAATCCAAATTTCAGTAAATACTTCAGTTTTGATTGGATAAGCACTAAAATCAATCTAATATTGTCCAATCAAATAACTAAAATTTGGATTTTATATTCAGTTTGGCCTAATGGTTTAAATGAGTTAAATCAAGGGGGTTTCAAAATCATTAATAGTTTTAGTTAAGCTAACCTTTCTTGTTATGTATCTAAGTCTATGACGTCATCATTCCCACGATGTCATAACTTCCTATGATGTCATAACTGACTTCCAGTCATTTTGTATTTAGTTTCTTTACCTTGAGGAAGTTAGTATTTTTACTGACGAAACGTTGGATAAAACGATGGTTTTTTGATATTGTATTCTACTACTTATTTTATATCAACTTATCTGAATATCATATGCATCATTTTGACTTTCTCAAAATCGATCCCATCAAATCGTCTGTATTTGGTTTGTGTTTCCTGTTTCTATTGATTGGAAGTTTCACATTGAAATGTGGTCGTATATTGTCGTCGGTCCGGCATCCACAATTGCTTGTGGACGCTCTAGAGGCTAAAGTTAATATCCGATTTACTTTAAATTCATACACAGTGTTTAAGGTCATGAGACGAGGAAGGCTATTGTTTTTCAGCGATTTCCGATAATAACTACCAGAGTTATGGCCCTTGATCACTTCAAAAAATCTTGTGGACACTCTAAAGGCCAAAGTTAATATTCGATTGACTTTAAATTTATACACAGTGTTTAAGGTCATGAGACAAAGAAGCCTATTGATTTTCAGCGATTTCCGATAATTAGTGCCAGAGTTATGGCCCTTGATCACTTAAAAAAAATCTTGTGAACACTCTAGAGGCCAAAGTTAATATCCGATTGACTTCAAATTTATACACAGTGTTTAAGATCATGAGACGAAGAATCCTATTGATTTTCAGTGATTTCTGATAATTAGTGCCAGAGTTATGGCCCTTGATCACTTCAAAAAATCTTGTGGATTTTCTAGAGGCCAAAGTTAATATCCGATTGACTTTAAATTTATACACAGTGTTTAAGGTCATGAGACGAAGAATCCTATTGATTTTCAGTTATTTCCGATAATTAGTGCCAGAGTTATGGCCCTTGATCACTTCAAAAAATCCTGTGGACGCTCTAGAGGCCAAAGTTAATATCCGATTGACTTTAAGTTTATACACAGTGTCTAAGGTCATGAGACGAAGAATCCTTTTGATTTTCAGCGATTTCCGATAATTACTGCCAGAGTTATGGCCCTTGATCACTTCAAAAAATTTTGTGGATTCTCTAGAGGCCAAAGTTAATATCCGATTGACTTTAAATTTATACACAGTGTTTAAGGTCATGAGACGAAGAATCCTATTGATTTTCAGTTATTTCCGATAATTAGTGCCAGAGTTATGGCCCTTGATCACTTCAAAAAATCCTGTGGACGCTCTAGAGGCCAAAGTTAATATCCGATTGACTTTAAGTTTATACACAGTGTCTAAGGTCATGAGACGAAGAAGCCTTTTGATTTTCAGCGATTTCCGATAATTACTGCCAGAGTTATGGCCCTTGATCACTTAAAAAAATCTTGTGGATGCTCTAGAGGCCAAAGTTAATATCCGATTGACTTCAAATTTATACATAGTGTTTACAGTCATGAGACGAAGATGTCTATCGATTTTCAGTGATTTTCAATAATTACTGCCAGAGTTATGGCCCTTGATCACTTCGAAAAAATCCTGTGGAAGCTCTAGAGGCCAAAGTTAATATCCAATTGACTTTAAATTTACACACAATGTTTAAGGTCATGAGACGAAGAAGCCTATTGATTTTCAGAGATTTCAAATAATTACTGCCAGAGTTATCTCCCTTGATAACTTCAAAAAATCTTGTGACGCTATAGAGGCCAAACTTATCATCCGATTGACTTCAGATTGATACACAGAGTTTAAGGTGTTGAAACGAACAAGTATTTTGATTTTCAATGAATTTTGATAACTGAACAGCTAAATCCATGATATAACTTTACAAAAAGCAATCAAATTCTACTGATTTTCTGATAATTACATAATGAGTTGTAACTCTTAATCAGATTTTAGTTTATGATTTAGCTGCTGTGGGCATATGTTTCGTTGCCTGGCAACCTATCTTTGTTTACATTTTATAGAAAAAGAGAATCGTGGTTTAGAAGATGACAGTTTATTAATCAATGAAAAGGCTGATTTTGAAGGATCAGAAGAAAGTGGACGAGTCAGTGACCTCAGCGTATCGACAGAATTAAATTCCTTATCGTTATCAGATGTGGATGAAAGTTCTAATTTATTAAGTATTAAAGGTATTTCAAATAGTTCATCAGGATTTTCCGGCATGGTTCCCCCATGTCATTGGTGCAGGACTGGGACTGGCAGAAGACAATGTATAGTCGTTGAGATATGATGATAAAGTAAGGTCCAATGATCATATTGGCGTGCACATAAAAGATCCTTTGGCATTTGGAATTCGATATAAGAGTATATACCATAGTGCCACTGTTTGGACAAAATTTCCCTCATAGTCATAGCACAGTTTTTGGCCCCTCGAAGCAGAAAAGTAGGGCGTTTAAACCCCATTTTATTTCATTCATTCATTCCGTTGAAAGATATACGTCTACTGAACCTCCCTCTAACATCAGATTTTTTTTAGAAAGGATTGTCTAATAACAAAACATTTGTTTGATACATTTATGTTATGTCCTTGCATTGATTTCATCTTCCATACTTTGATTTGACTTTATTTTTTATTTTTCAGAAGAAAAGATTGGCAAGAAATCCAAAAGTAAAAATCAGACTAAAACGCAGCCCAAACAATTGTTCCCAGTCCTGAAGAAAACAGTACTGATGCACGGAGATGTTCGTAGATCCCCTCTTTCTTCCGTAGTCATCGACGGAAACTCTCCGCGCAATATTGTTCAAAGAAAACAAACCAAAAAAATAGATAATGCTCGGTCGTGTAGACCAGAATCTAATTTCTGCCCGTCTGCAAATAAAGAGAATATGACAGAAAAATATTGAGTCACAGGTTCCAAAACTTATATTTCTAGTTTAAAAACTATCAGCAATACATAATATTATTGTAAATAAAGTAAACACAGAGCCCTCCTCTACGCTCTCCGAGTTGGTTCTGTGATAAGTGTAATATTTAAATGTTGAATAATGGCATTGATTGGTTAGTGTGTTTAACCTGGATAATCTCCAGGTTGGCTGGTGTGTATGTCTTATCGTTTCAATATACCTCACTGTTCTTCTTTATCGTCATCGACAGTTCTTTATCAACATCAATAGTACTTTGTACTGACAATGCTTTTTTGTCATTGACAGAGTTTTATTGTCATCGACAGGGCTTTCGTTTCATTCAGACATACAGGTCTTGACCAACTAGCAGTAAAATTGACCAATGGTAGAACTCACCTGTCCATCCATTTCCATGGTTTAGAATTTTATATAATTTAACGATAAAAAAAAAAGATATAGGTTGGGATATTTCTAAAAAAAAAAAAATGGTTATATTCTTTTTTTTAAAAATATCTTGTTGACCGTCCACAAAAATTTAAAGAGAAAGCCCTGGTTAAATTGATGACATTGAGTCATTTCTATTTCTTTTTTTCCCTTGTGTATAATAGTGTATCAAATTGAGATCTATATTCACATATTAAAGAGAGTGATTTCTCTAAATGATATCTTGGATTAATATTTAGTTCTCCGAGGTCAGTGAAATGTAAATAATTTATTTTGTAATAATATTTAGCTCACTTAAATTTGTTAAACCCTCTTTGATGAGTGAAATAAATGAATTTATGAAGATATTGTTGTTTGAGTTCTTTAATATAGTATTTTGTTCATTATAAGACAATAATATCCTTAAAAATCAACTGATCATCACTTCCATTTTTTGGCCAATATTTTAGTTAAAACTTGATTATTTAAAGATAGTTTAAGCAAGAGCTAAATCTATCTATTGGGTATTGCAGGTCTTTCTTTGAAATGTTTTATAAAATATTAAACATTTATTATAATGACATACCTATAATCAACTCCCAGTCAGAGCAGTACAGTAGGGTGTTAAAACCTCATTTTATTTGTAATTAACTCCCTAGGTTGTCAGATGGCAGAGATTTAAATGGGTTGGAGTTGGAACACAATTTATTGTCAAGTACTGCAATCTGATTAAAATACTTCAATTTTGATTGGCTAAGCACTAAAATCAATCTAATATTATCCAATCAAATTACTAAAATTGGGATCTTATCTTAGTTAAAATTTCGTGAAATAGGCCCCAGATCCTGTTTCATTTTTATAGTTTAAAGTTTTGTTTTACTGGTCTTTACTACACTAGGATCTGGAAAAGTTGTTATATTACCGGCATTTTGGTTGAAGTGACTCTCGAAGGATTAGCTAAAGAAACAGTCTGATAAGCCAGTTCTTTGCCTTTTAATGCACGGAACTGTGGGTAAACCTCTAAACACATCAACACTGATTGATTAATTAATGGCTGACATCATAGGGTAAAAAGCCCCTCTTTTGACCCCTGAAATGAACTCCCACTATAACTTGTCAGATATTCATGTGGTGTAGGCCATCGGAAGTATAAAAAAATCAGAATATATCTTACTTTAATCAGATTGCAAATACTGTTGCTACAATATCAAGTAATCTATGCTGCATTCAACACTGATAACTTCATTCTGATTAATGTAATTTAAATCAAATTTCAATAAATAAATCATTTTTCATCACTATTTTGAAACTCTTACAGCAAGAACTGTCAGCTCTTTATCTAAATCTTTCATACTTGTAATGTAAAACAAAAATATCAATTATTCAGCTAGTTATTCACCGTCACTGATAAAAGGGCACATCAAAAGTTTTTTACTGACACAGGAGGCACTTAATTTATGTTTTCAGATATTCCTTTTGAATCATTTTAGACAATATTTTAGATTTGCTTGGGCTTAAGGCCTTCGAATTTCACCCTCAGTTCCAATCAAAATGCTGAGTAAAGACTTTTACCCCACCAATATCTACACTGAGTTTGAACATTCTATCTCGATTGTAAAAAATAAAATGGAGTTTAACATCCTACTGTTCTGCTTCTAAACTAGGTTAATGAAGACAGGCATACATCATGAGGGAAATTTTGCCCGGGACCCACCACTACGGCCTACTTTTAAATCGAATTCCAACTGCCATGGGATCTTTAACATGCACGCCAATGTGTACACATGACCTTGTTTTTCTTGGACCATCTGAACGACTAAGATAGCTGTCCTTGTCAAATCCTCCATCCTGCATCACTGACAAGAGGGAAACCATGCCGGAAAATCTGGATGAACTTGCACGGCTAATACAGGGGTTGAACGTCCTACCTCATGGCTAATGAGCTAGCGTCTTACCCACTTAACCAAGTGATCCCACTCAAGTAGAAGCAGAGTTAAATTTTACATAAAGATCAATGGACAAACCCATCATATTAGTTCCTCTGCTTTTTCCAAGGCGATACAGTAATTGTAATAAACACGGCTTTGAATAAATTTGATTTATTAAATGCATCTTATAAGAATTAATATAAATACACAAAAAAAAACAATTACACTAAGTATGCCATTTAAATGTCACAAATAAACATCAATACTTATATTTGGCAAGATGTGGTAGAAAATTTTATTCAAAATATACCATTTTTGACTGGCCACAAAATGTCACACTTGTGTGATGAATAATGATAATGTGTTTTTTTTTTTTTATCCTGAGATAGTTCCATTTTGCGTGGTTTCATGGCGATACTGCATGAGGACTTTAGTTCATGTGGTGTATCAATATAGTACACAATGCCTTGTTTGAGACTATTAAATAAATTAAAATTAGATATACTATCCCACAGTGGATTTTAATGAAATCGTCATGAGAGCCTAATATTTTATGACAGTATAAATAATGTACAATGCCCATAAATTATTTGAAATAACGGTATGTCAACATCAAACGCTGTCACCAAATCTGTATTATTATTGTATAACAATAACGGATCTGAGACATGGGCTTTAATATTCACTCAACACAAACTGTAATATGAATGTATATAAACTGATTGGATATCAGAAGCCCATCTTTTCCCAGTAAGATCACATTATCAATGTTGATTTAAATTGACAAATAATTCATGTTTTCAATTTTGAAGATTTTGGATGATATTGAGTTAGTTAGAGACTTAGCTAGCTACTTTAATTTGTATAATTCACTTAAATGTAGGGGTCTTTATAGCAGTGGGAAGAAACCCCATAAGTTTATGCAGGATAACCTATACTCCTTATCACTTAAAAAATGCCACGGTCTTGTCTTAATAACAGACCTCATGTACTCTACACTCAAATCAACAGTCGACTTTCATTGCGTCTCAGCATACAAGTATACCAGTATATATTTTTTAGATTTCATAAATCTTATTACTATAAATAAATATTGCTATTAGCAAAAACATCTTTGCTGACACACATTAAAAAATTCTTAATTTTTGTTTGGGAATAGATTTATCACATATCAGTAATCTCAGTTAATTTTAGCTCTTTCTGATTCCACTCCATCCACAGGCAGACTTTCTTGCAATGATCTAGGTAAAAATAACGCAGCAATTTCTTCCACCGTTTTTCCTTTTGTTTCTGGTAACATTATATATGTAAATAACCAAAAACCAGCCAACAGAACCACAAATGGTACAAACGAATAATCACTTATTGCACTCTGAAAATGGAATGGAAAAAAAATTATTCATTTCAGTAATTTGTCCCCTGGAGCTGAAAGTCTTCAACAATATGGCATTGTGAGATCTTATCATTCCCCAGAAATATTTATCTTTTGATCAAAGGGAGATGGATTTATGATCGATACCAACCAGGCTATGAAAGACAAAAGGGTTCTTTTACGTTAAATATTTCTCTCACAGCACACTGTATGGCGTAAGCCTGCCTTTATTTGCCCAGTCAATGCAGAGCAGTAGGATGCTAAACTCCATGTAGTTTCATTTTGCGGGTGAAACATTTCTACCCGAGTTTGTTTCTGTGCTCCACAGTTGTGAGAGTTGTCTTCCTTTAATGCACAATTAATTTGGAAATAAAAATCAGTCTCATGATCATATTTTAAAGAGAACACCAAGGTTTCCATAGATTTTAATTTTTTTTTTAGATATAAATCATTCCTGCAACACTCAATTTTTTCTGTTATTCAGCAATTAAATTATCAAACCCAAAGTGTCAGTATAAGTATACAGATTTGGAGTAAGTTTAGCCTTGTATTTTGTTGTTACGTGGTCTTTTAACTGAAAATCTGATCAAAATCACTGTTTATTGGGATAAAACTACACTTTTGTCACGTTTAATATGCAGAGCCTCTGCTAATTATTTATTTTACATGTATTTATTTTACATTTTAATTTAATATATCTGTGGAATAAGTTTAATTTAACATACCTGTAGAATAGGGAAAACAAAACCAACAACAAAATTTGACAACCAATTAACAAGTACAGCTACACTAACAGCTGCTGTTCGTGGACCCTGTGTAAATAATTCAGCTACAATAAACCATGGTATAGAGCCTGAAACAGAACAGTTGGTGAGAGATAGGTAAAAGACATCATCAAGCCCAGAGTTCACAAAGCTTTCTCAGAATTTACTCAACTTCCAACCACTGTTTATGAGAAATATATCTTTGATCTAGAAACACAAAACTATTGCACATAGTGTCTTATTGATGTATTTGATATATTAAAACTACAACAGTTTTATAAATGGCAATATTTTAGTAAAAATAAGACAAACAATTTTGAGTAAATTCTCAACTTAAAGTTCCAATAGCATTTTTTTAAGTTATATTTTTAAAATTTATTAAAATAAAGCCCCAAAATAGATTGAACCTATAAACAGTCCTACCTTGATAAAGAATAATCCTATTAATCCTATAATTCACTATTGCCAGTTGAGAAATTGGCAAAAATATCATTTTCAACTTCAAATTCAAACGTTTGAAGATGGCCGTCCATGGAGAAGAATAGGAAAACAAGGGAGGTAATTGAGTAACTATTTCCTCAATCAACCAGTGTCACCCTTTCTAACCCCCCCAAAATTTTGTCCATGATCGTATAATAGTGAGTTGACAACCTTTTGAGCAAAAAACATAGAAATAATTATATTTTGACCTTCTTAGAAAAAGTGAAATTGGAACTTTAAGTTTGAGAATGCTTTGTGAACTCGGGGCCTGATTTTTTGAATAATTTGATCAAATCAGAAGATCTAGCTGCTGTCATTGTATACACAAATAGGATTAGAGTTGAATTAAACCAAAATGGCAGCATTGCTTCACACGTTTGTTTGTTCTCCTGTTAAAGGAGAGGTAACTCTTGTGTATCAGTGAAAGCGTAAGATAATATTTAAACATACCTGGTCCAATAGCGAAAAATATTATATAACAAACAACTGCCAATATACATATAAACGATAACCAATGATGGGACGGCTGAAATAATAAAAAAATATCAACTATCACATCCTATTGTTGTATCATGTGAAAGCACTTTTCATTTTTTGGCCGAGAAAGTTCATCAGGATTTTCCGACATGGTTTCCCTTATTCGCGAACACATTGGCATGCACATAAAAGATCTATATAAGATTAGGCTATAGTGCTGCTGCCTGGGTAAAAATTTTCCTCATAGCATGCTGTATGGTGTAAGCCCGTCTTCATTAGCCCAGTCGGAGCAGAACAGTAGGCCGTTAAACACCTGTCATTTCATTTCATTACTGACAAAATAAAATGATAATGTCGGGCATTCAATATATACCGTACACTCCCATGTATAACCTGTCACCATATATATAACACGTAAACTCAGGAATTCAGGAAAAAATGATATTCCTTCATCATATGACATCCTAGTACAAACAATGTTGGGTGGCCAATTACGATTAATCAACATACGTGGCAAAGTTTCAAACCTGCTTTTAATCTTGTGGGTTTTCACTGGGTCATCTTGATTCATTAAAGTTCCAATAGCATTTTTTTAAGTTATATTTTCAAAAGGTATCAAAATAAAGCCCCAAAATAGATTGAACCTATAAACAGTCCTACCTTGTTAAAGAATAATCCTATTAATCCTATAATTCACTATTGCCAGTTGAGAAATTGGCAAAAATATCATTTTCAACTTCAAATTCAAACGTTTGAAGATGGCCGTCCATGGAGAAGAATAGGAAAACAAGGGAGGTAATTGAGTAACTATTTCCTCAATCAACCAGTGTCACCCTTTCTAACCCCCCCAAAATTTTGTCCATGATCGTATAATAGTGAGTTGACAACCTTTTGAGCAAAACCATAGAAATAATTATATTTTGACTTTCTTAGAAAAAGTGAAATTGGAACTTTAAACATCTGAGGACATCAACACGTAAGTGAATAATTGGTATAAAATTGTATCCTATGTTAGTTACAAATTGAACAATTACCTGAAATACTCTTGAAACGGTAAGTATGGCTGTAAATACAAACATTCCACCTAGCCCCGCTAAATGTAAGGCCCGTCTGCCCAGTCGATCCATGAAAAAGGCAGAGACAAAGGTCATGGAAACATTAACTACGCTGACTCCTAGAGTAGCGTATTCTGCCGTACTGCGAGCTAGTCCAGCTGACGTGAATATATCTGTAGAATAATATATAACCTAAAATTGAAAAAAGACTATATATTGAAACAAAACGACAAGTTGTCCATCAACTATCGTTATATTTCATCAAAAAAGAAATACAGTGGACTCTGTCACTTCCGACATCTGAATACTATTGCAATCTGTTAACACAAGGTACAATTTTATGGATACACAATTACTGAGTTTGATACTAAGCGACGTTTCGACGAGGATGCTCTCGTCTTTATCAAGCAATGATAATGATGTGAAATCTGTCCTCATTTTCATGTCCCGATTTATTTCCTTATTACTTCAAGCTTTGAGTAGGCCAAATTCTGAATATTCCGAACTACGACATCAATTAGTGGTCCCATCACATGATTTGCGTTGAATTAACATTGGATGATCAAGCTTTCAATCAGTGGGTGTTAACAGACAAGCAAAATCACCTATCAATTATCTGTGAGCATAAAACATGTGACAGTCAAATCAAATATAGCGACATTATACAAATGTATATAAATTGCTGAGATGAAGAATCACAATCATTATAATATTGTGCTCATAATGTGTGATTGTACAGAATGTGCAAAAAGTGTTATCATATTTTACGTTCTGAGAATTCAAGGGTTTATTATAATAATACAATAATACTTCCGCTATAACATTTCCAGTATTGACAATTAAATATTCCGAAATGCTGTGAAACTGGGTACATTGTATTGATCCTGTACGATATCGGAATTGACCGAGTCCACTTTACACAACCTTATTGGTTTAATTCTGTTCAGTATTTACAAAGATGTGATGAATTGAAAACGTGGAATCCTCAGCAGACAATATCAACAAACCAGTGCCACCTGTAAGTGCTGGATAAAATGTTTTGATGAGCCTCTTTTTAATCTCTTTGAATCCATGTCAGAGATTGTCTATTATAGAAAGAGAAAGGGGGACAGAAATGGGTTGTAACACCCACTCGACACAAACTAAGGTATTTTGGGACTAACATAAGGCTTCATTTTATTTCAATAATTTGCTTGTCTGTGGGGGGTCTTTAGCAGTGGGGGGAAACCTGAGGACCCAGAGAAAACCCACGAGGCTGGACAGGCGACCCTACTCTTGTCACGTACAACCGGGGATTCCAAACAATGCCACTTGACTCAATGACAGGCCTTATGATTCAGCATGCACATGCTAACCATGCAGCCATCCAATCAACTACTATAGAAATTTTAATCTTCTTTTGTATATCATCTTATTGATGTTAGACGTTGACTGAATTTTTGAACTTTTAAAGTCTCATCGACAAACGCCTACTATTAGATATAAACAGTTCACTTACGGCATTGATACCAGAAAATTGTTGAGACAACTGTAGAACCATGCTGATAATCAGTGGAGTACGTAATTCTTTTGTTTTAATCAAATCGCCAACAGAAAACTGAAAAGTTAAAACATGAATCTAATTTCATTAACAATTATGATATGGACCAAGAACCGAGCATGACGTCAACGTGGAATAGTGACGGCATAGAAAAAATCAAACGAAGCCAGATTGTCAAAGGAACAGATATAATCTTTAATGCGCTCATACTTGAATTTGCTGAGCCTTAGGCCTTTTCTTGAAGAGTATGAACCCCAAGAAGAATAACAATATGAGTAGTGCTTGGGGGCCAGTACCTGTTCTAAATAACCAACTGGGTTTAACGTCCTATTTTTTTTGCATCAACTCAACTGCATGGGCAAATGAATACAGGGGAGCATGGATAAGGCTAGCTTTAAATCAAAAGTATGTATATATCATCTCGGTCTTGTCTGAGAAAATATCCAAGAATCTTATGGGCAATCTATGGAACAAATTTTAGTAAACCCATGCGTGACATAGCAGACTGGCCGAAGCTACTTTTTGTGCTGCACCCAGTTTCTTGTGATTGGTCTCTGAGCTGCCAAACACTACAACCCATGGGTTTCAAAATATGCGCGGCGGTCATCAGCTAGGACATTTCATTCATACAGGATATTTGAAGTTTTAGAGTGAATATTTTATTTCATCGAGAAGCAAGAAAACTTATATTATCACGAATGCATAGCATGAGTGAAAATATATAAACGTTTTCTTGCTTAGAGATGAAATAAAATATGTTATTCACGAAAAAACGACAAATGTTCTATTTATTTATTTATTTTATGATTTTACAATCATTTTAGGTAAAACAACAAGGACCACTTTGTCCGCCAGTGGAATAACACTTTTTTTTCAATGATAAAAAGTGGTATTCCACTAATGATCATAAAATAATGTTGTATATCGGGCGTGCTATCACTGATACAGTAACTACAAATACTGTTGGGTTTTTCTTAAACAACTTGCCTGGTCGGCTATACCAAACATTTTAACTAAAATCAAATGAAGAGAACCTACTTTTTTCCGATGTATTTGTTCCACAGCTTCTGATCTCATCTCATCCATTTCGCTATTTACATCCGTTGTTTCTCTAAACCATATTAAAGCTATGAATAATTAATAGACATCAGGCAATACATTAATTCCATGATAGTGAAATAAAAAAATATGGGGTTTAACATCCTACTTTTCTGAACCAACTAGGCTAAAGAAGACAGGCTCTGAATTTTTAACCTAGTTTTGCATGTAACTAGCTGAAAAATCACAGAAATTAAAAAAAATTCTCAAATAACTACCCAAACAATTCTAGCAAGAAATTTCAAAAACTCTGTATAACATTTACAAGATTTTAGTGACAAATAAGGCAATAACTCTGCATGAATGAAGATGAGTTTATAAAATGAAGTTTTACCTTTCCTTGCAGCTTGTTCATCATGTTTTGTTAACATGAGATATCTCGGACTTTCACAACAAAATGTTAAAACACATAGCTGATATATAACTGGTACTAATGTTAAACCTGAGGAAACCGAAATCAAAGAATTTAGGATTCACGATTCACTAATACATTCTCACGTCTTAATTCACGTTATATGTTCTCAGATTGATTGTTGAACATTTAATTAAGAACATTAAATCATAATACCAACGTTAGAAAACCACCCTGCTTGGATTCAATCGGAGTGAGAGAGAAATGGGGTTTAACGTACAATCCACATAAATTAGGTCATTTAGGGACTAAAATATGGTTCAATTTTATTTCAATAATTTCCTTGTACATACCGGTCTTTAGCAGTAGAAGTAAAGCGGAGAACCTGGAGAAATCCCACGAGGTTGGATTCGATCAAATTTGAATTTCATAATATTGTGGTTTGCAAGGGCTTCCTATTTCAACAAAATGACGCAATGAGAATCTAAAACAAGAGAAATATATATAGACTTACCTAATAATAGCGGCCATAGTTCATCCGTGCCTAATATAAAATCTAAACCAAGCAGCTGTGAAATAACGACACCGAATGTTATGGACATCTGATTAAACGTTCCACAAAATCCCCGTAATTCGATAGGTGCAATCTCGGACAGATATAACGGAACAATGCCGGTATTTATTCCTGAAAAGTACAAAATTTGACTTGAATTTTAAAGAAATGGTCGTTATATATATTTTTTTTCGTCATTTACTAATTATCGTACACAATTAAGCAACTCCTAATCCAATATTTAGACATTTGCTTGGAAGCAAATTCTCCAAAACATCAGCAAATTTAGGGTATTTAATTATTCAGCATAATATTAATGAAACAAGAAAGAGAGAGAGAGGGGGAGAGAAATGGGGTTTAACGTCCATACGACACAAACTAGGTCATTTCGGGACTAACACGTGGTTCAATTTTATTTCAATGATTCGCTTGCATGTAGGAGTCCTTAGCAGTGGGAGGAAACCGAAGGGCTCAGAGAAAACCCACGAGGTTGGACTAGCGACTACACTCCTTGTCACATACTGTTAACCATTCGGCCATCCACCGACCCCAACCCCACCCCACCCCCAAGAATATAACAAGCTTTTCATTTAAACAAAGGCTGTAAAGTCTATAACGGAGTCCTATTATGATTCAGGCTGAAGCCCCACCCCACCAAGCCACTCCCATCATATTTTCCCTCATTCTAACTTATGGTTGATAAACATAATAAGGTTCTTTTGATATTTAATAGACAATGAAGGATAACTGCATAACAAAATACAGACAGAACAAACAATGCTGCTTACCTGCATTAATTCCAACTACAAATCTTCCAGCAATTAACATCTCGTACGAATCAGCCATTTTAGAAAAACCCAACAGACCAGCAGCCATTACGGCTATTACATTGTTACGTAATAAAGCACCTCTCCTGGAAATTACATTTAAAGGGCGTGAAGCCCCAACTCAATATTATCCAGAGTCTTTGGCATTTATAAACACAAGTTATTGGTCCATTGCAATCAATAGTCAGGTGGTTATCTTCGCATCAAAATATGAGTGCCAGATATCAAATTTGACACAGTGAACATATTTAAAACCTATACACGATAACTATGCTCTGCGCTCTTGAGCTCGATTCGTACTGAGGTGCCTTGATGACAGAGGCTAACTATCAGCGAATAAGTGAAATGCCAAACTTTACTTTTGATGTAGACTGAACTAACCAGACTCATGTGATTGCCATTTAATTGGAATTGCTTAAGTATTTTGACGAACAAAACTGATTTAGCTCATTAAAATGAATATGAATTTGTTTGAAGACATTTGATCACCTTTTCTGGATTAAAAAAAAAATATGGGATTTTGTTCATAACTAAGTTAAATTATAACTGGGAGGCACAGTGGCTCAGTGAGTAAGGCACTTGCTCACAAACCAGGATCAATCATGTTGTTGGCCGAGAAAGTCCCTCAGTTTATTCCAGATTGTCTTTCTTTTGTTAGTGCCTTGCCAAAGATAGGTTACTAGTCTTTCTTTTAGGATGCAGAATCAAGGTCCCATCATGGATGCATTCTCAGTATCCCCAGTGATATCATTCCGTTCTACTCCACTAACCTGGAAAACAGGGGAACTGGAGAAAACCCTAGATGTTGCAAAGTTTGAGATCGAAACCACGCCAGTTGAGTCAATGACAGACCTTAAGAACTAAAGCGTAAGCATTGAACCATTCAGGAAACCAACCCCTCTGATATTATTTATTTCGCAAGGTTAAATCCAGAAATTGAGTAACAATTGAGTAGCATTTCTTTATAATGATCATTTTTAATTTCACGCACCTACCATATTTGTTACCCCAGTAACCCGCACTAACGCCACCAATCATACCACCGACGGCATACATAGCAACAGTTAACGCCCATAGCAACGTTAATAAACTATCGTCTATATATTTTCCTTCTTTTCTATGGTAAGATTCGTTATAAAAACTCTTCATTACCTGGCAAGAAAATAATATTTACTCATTAGGAGCAGAACAGTAGAACATTAAACCCCATTTCATTTCATTAACATGTGTTATCATTGGAGGAAACATAGGTTGCCATGCAACAAAACAAACATCCTTGAGCAAACAAGTTGAAATTCTCTGAAAATCTTTAGATTCTTCATTTAAATAAGGGGAGAGGGGGAAGTGGGGTTTAATGTCCACATGTCACAAATTAGGTAATTTCGAGACTAACACATGGTTCGATTTTATTTCAATAATTCGCTTGCGTGCATAGGTCTTTTAGCAGTGTGGGGGGGGGGGGGAACCGGAGAAAACCCCTGCGGTTGTACAGACGACCCTTCACCTTGTCACGTACAACTGGGGAATCGAAACAACGGTTGACTTAATGACAGACCTTATGATACAACGGGCATGTACTTATAATTTGGCCATCCACCCCTCCTCGACAAGAGAAATTTTTTTTTTTAAGCATGTCTGTAGCACCAAAAAATGTTCTAGACTCACGCAGTCTGACTGAACACATATATATGTATATATTTATATTATCATAAAAGACATTAAATAAATATGAAATACAGAATCATATAGGGCCTACCTTTTCTGGGGAGTTGACTACCCCTGTATTGTAACCAAACTGGAATGATGAACCCAGTGTACATGCTGCTATCGAAAGGATCAAATGTTTCGTAAATTTCTGAAATCCAAAATATAATGTATATATGAATCCAAAAAAAAGAAACAAAATGAGAAATTAGCATATGCCATACAATTAATGTGTTATAAAGTATATTTTGCTCGGTCAGCAACAACACGACCTACTCTTAAATGGAATTCCAACTGTCCAGGATTTTTTTTTTATGTTGATGCCAACAAGTATGCACACAGGACCTCAGCTTTTCATAACATCTAAACAGATATTAGACACTGTTCCTTTAAAAGCCCACCACTGATCGAGGGGCATCGGTTTGAAAATTTTTGCAGAACTTTCTGGACCAACACCCGAATCAACCCACCAACCTCACCCCATCCCGGACATCAGTTTAGTGAACCATTGGCAAACTTGCTCAAAAGAGATAAAATGTTGGTATCATTCATTTCAGTATTTCCAAGTGCAGGGGCGGATCCAGGAATTTTTGCAGGAGGGGGTTTGCCAGGTTTCTGTTCATGAAATCTGCCATCATCGTCTCTAAATTACATAGGCATACATACAAATTGAGCTTTTTAAACAGAGAAACAATTCTTATACTGATGTAGGATCACTTTGTGATGTAATTTCATTGATGCAAGGCATTATTTTTTTCTTATTTAGCTGAGCAGGGGGGGGGGGGGTGGACCCCCCAAACCCTCCCTCTGGATAAGCGCCTGCAGCGGTTTCACTAGGTCAAAGTAAAGTGGTTCAAAGGAGTCCATGAGGAAAAAGGTAAAATTCAAAATGAAATTATTGGTAGTAAGGCAATGAACAGGAATAGCAATTATCTTGCTATGGATTGTTCAGTATCTCATACTTTTTAATTATACATTATAGTGATTTTACATCTTTCAAAGATAATTTTGCACATTATGGTGATTATTTTTTAATTTAATCAATTTTCATGTTTTTAGGACAATATAGGTCATATTAATTTACACTTTTAATGTTAGAAATAATGATTTTAGATGCTCACAGATTCATGACAAACTTTATAAAGTCTCCTACTTAAATTTGTCTAAAATATCAATAAAAACAATGATGACAGAAAAATCTGTGCACAACACGTCTGTGACTGTAGTGTAGTGAGCATAGTCTAACTATTAACTAAATTTGGAAGTTCAGAGAATTATATTTATGACAACACTGACAACCTAACCTCCGCAATCATTACAATATTAGGTTTACCATGGACCTTTTACTAAATTGCACCATAAACATATATTGACAAACACAACCTTACAGGTTTTAAAGGTGGAGTCTTAGAATCGCCAAGCAACGGTTCTTTTTCAGGTTCTGTCATATCCGCCATCTTCAATGTTTATGTTCAGTCACATGATTATCACGTGTGACCAAAGATCAGACGCTTGACAGTTGATTATTCATTTTAAACGACCATAAGGTATTTCCATAGTTCGAGTAGGCATATACAGTCGTTACCCTGTCAGTCGGTCGTCCGTCCAGCAAAAGTTTGCTTGTGAAGGCGATAGACTCTATAAAGCCACAGGCTGTAAATTCAGTGGTGCCCGGCCTTTTCGTATACCTACCAGAGTTATCCCCCTTTACCAAAATCCTTGTGATTGTGATAAGGCTAGTTTTTTTACAGATTTTTTTAAACCTTATGAACATGATCATTTCAGGGTTCGTGAGGGACAGAGAGACTTTCTGTGCAGATTAACCCTATATCAATATTCAATGTTATGCTAGTTTCCATTTCGGAGTTATGCCCCTTTGCCAAAAAATTTGTGAACATGATTGTGCCTATAGTTTTGCTGTGGTGAACCCAATAAACATTCAGTGTTATATGACCTTCGATACATTCTGAAAACGACCAAATGGTTAGCATGTATTACAAGGTCTGTACATCATTGAATCAACTGGCATGGTTTCAATTTCCCAGTTGTTACATGACAAGGCCCAGAGTCTGGTCGCCTATCCAAGATTTCATTGTATTATGGCACAGGCCTAAGTTTCTTCTTTGTGGTGCCTTTCTTAGGACCTTCTTATATAATCTGACTCTTAACAGATAAAACAAACAAGCACAATTTAAACATTTTTATTCTATTACAGATAAAAACTACCTGTACCGGTATTTAAATATAATAAAATAAAATTCTGATATTAGAAAACAATTTCTTATTTATTAAAACTATGACATCGTTAGAAAAAAAAATGTATACAAAAACATGAGTCTTTCAATAAATACTTTATAAAAAAAAACATGGCAAGACATTTTATTTTCAAAATATAATTATAGACATTTTAATTGGATTATTTCCATATTATGAATCTTTATGATAATTTAAAATAACATGGTACCAGATATTTTAATTTTAAACAAGCGGTTGCAATGCAAGATTCGCTCACATCTTGCAATAGATGGACAGAGAACAGGAAAAACCCAATAGGGTGAATCCTCTCATTGTCGCAATGCTCAATATTGACATCAAACCCATCCAAGATCTTTGAAATATACAGTAAACATATATTTTAAGCTCCGTCAAAATCAGATTATGTTTCGTCAAATTCAGATCAAATGTGAACGGATGGACATGGGCGGTGACATAATACATTCACTGGGCTAATGAAGACAGGCATATGCCATTCAGTGTGCTATGAGGGAAATTTGGCCTGTAAAGTGTTCCAGCCTACTCTAATATCTTTTACGTGCATCACTGACAAGGGGAACGAAGGCGGAAAGTCTTGATGAACTTTATTGGCCAATGCAGGGTTCAATAGCCACTGTGACCTCCAGCGTATAAAAAGAAGAAAAGCACTATAGGCAACCATTTTGTATGTGATAAAAAATTTATAACTAATAATAAATACAATTTTATGAATTTACTACTTTGACATTGACAGGTATTCTTACTGAAGTCCTTCACATTTTAAAGGCGAGCTTTCGCTCCCGCTCTTCTCGACGCACCTCGGCTTTCATTAAAGACTCCTGCAAATTAGCTAACTCGCTCTCCTAAATATTGAGATTAATAAACCACTTTCAGTTTTTGTTCATTTTTAAATTGCATACATTCGAGGTATCAGTTTCCATGTTGATCATGTGACACTACCATATTCACCAAACATATTTTCCTAATATTAAACAAGACTAAAGTATAAATACAATTTGGCTGTCCTTAATTCAAGAAAATGTAGAATTACTCTTGCAAAATGATTAAGAAGAGTTTCTCTACGAGAACTTTTTTCACATTTTTGAAATTGGCAGAAGCTTTTTATGGCTCCCGCACAATTTGATAAACGTGAAGGATTGTACTAGTATCTTGATTACATGTAACACTTGATAAAGATACCTGTTAGAGTATTGAAACGTTGTTTCCAATTGATAAAGATATCTTTATGAGTATTGAAGCAATGGATCACTGTAAATATTGCACTAAGTCCAAGAGATAGATATCCTTAAATGCACAAAGAGCATTTACTAAAAATTCTAATAACTTAAACATTGTTTTTCAAAGATATTCACCCGTCATTTCATTCGTAATGGTTCATAAAAATACTAACAATTCTGAAATCTATATACATGTACAGTTTATGTGGTCATATTTGCTAAATTCTACAATTTTTGATTTTTAATATATTTATTTATGGACCATCTGATGACAAGAATTTACTTTTCATTCATTCCGTTGTACAATAGAATTAAAATGAAATGGAGTTTAACGTCCTACTGTTCTGTAACGATCGCTCTACAGAGTGATTTTAGGAAATTTTGACCGAAAATCAGCTTTTCTTCCTCCTCTTCATTGTATTAAACGAAGGGTACAAATACTGGAGGCCATGTTTATACCAGGAGCTAAGTGAGAAGGACGTATTGACGAGCTTTGCAGCAGTAGTTTTGAGTTTTTGTGCCCCATTGAGTTGTAGTGCCACTCGCAAATGCCTCTATCCAAGCAAAGGTTCTCTCATAGTCCACGGATGACTGCATGGTATATGCCCAGTATTGATTAGCGCAGTTAGTGCAGAAATGTAGAACTAAAACCCCATTTCATTTCATTTCATTTTGTTAAAGTACTGGACACATTAGCCAAATTTTATTTGGCTGAATGGGTGAACACACTAAGCAATTCACCAGTCGATTGCATCACCTTTCAAACAATCATGTGACTTCTCGATATGAGTGGATGATGAGCGGTGATTGGCTAATGAATTCTGTTGACACACTAGGTGATGTGAATATAATTCGGCAAGATACATCAAATATGTCCACTGCTTAACATTTTATAGGAGAATTGAGGTTATTCAAAACAATAAAATCATTTTGCAAATAAATATCATTATGGTTTATTTGTTGATGAGATCATACGAACGGGACATATCAATTAATATTCAAGATTAGATCAAAATAATTTAAACATACATTATGCAAAAGCTAAATCTGCCTATTGCAGGTCTTCCAGGATAATTTATTCCATCATGTTGTTTATGGGATATGATTATCCAGTAGCATTTCAAATTGTCAATAACATTTATAAGGATTGCATACTTGATAAATGAGTCTACGTCACATTTCTGGAGTTAATGTTCTTATTTTTAAAAATAGAAATGGGTGATGCAGCCCTTTTTAAGTGACCGAGGATTATCTGAGAACGCAAATATATATTTTTTGATATGGCCTTATAGAAATGCTTTTTTCTAGAAAGAAGTACGGTTTTAGATTACTAGCTCCTCCTCTATTAATTATATATATCAAATATTAATTAAGTCGGATTGTGTTAATCGCTCTATAGATATACTTCTTGCTGGTGTTTTGGGTAAAAATAAAGCTGAAATTTCTTCCACTGTTTTTCCTTTTGTTTCTGGTAGCATAATGTACGTAAATAACCAAAAACCAGCAAGCATCACAGCAAAAGGTACAAATGAGTATTCACTTATAGATGTCTGGAAGAAAAACAAGAAGAATCAGTAATCAACGTGCCAGGCTATTGCCTCTTAGTTTGATTAAAATTCCGATCTATATTTCATTTGTTTTTTTTATCCTTTCGATGGCCATCAAGATCTGTCAAGTTATAGTGGGAGTTCACGTGAGGGGTAAAACGAGTGACTTTTGACCCTTTGATGTCAGACATTGATTAATCAATCAACATTGACATTTCTTGTGGTTTATCCACACTTCTCTGCATCAAAAGTCCAAGAATTCGCCGTTACAGACCGTTTCATTGGCTAGTCTCTCACATCATCCAGAACATGTCAATGATAATAACTTTTCCAGATACTAGTGTAGTAAAGACAAGTAAAAAGAAATTTAGAACTATAAAAACAAAACGAAGTAGTATCTGTGTTTTAATCAAATTGAATCAACAACCAAATACTAATAGTATACATGCCAGAATTCTCTGACTTAAGTCAAGAATTTACTCAAAATTGTTTGCCTTATTTTAACTAAATATAGTCCTTTATAAAACTTTTCTTGTTTTTATGTGCAATTTCTTGTGTGTCTGGATGAACGATAGTTTTCATAAACAGTGATTGAAAATTGAGTAAATTACAAACTTAAGTCTGAGAATGCTTTGGTTATACAGAGTGTAGCAAAAAGCCAGCATCCCAATGATGCTACCCGGTTTTTTTTCATAGATGACAAAATCCAATATGATTTGTACGAAACACAAACATTATTTCAGAAAGAAATTCTAATCAACAAAGTTTCATAAAGGTATCTTGACCCATTCTGGAAATAAAACTGAGGTGGACTGACAGAACTCATTTCAATACCCCACATTTATCCAGCAGATACATTTCTACTTAGAAAAAGACATAATCCATCTCTAAGGGCAAAGATACTGTGTTTGGCATACCTGTAGAATTGATCAATTTAACATACATATATGTACCTGTACAAGAGGTTGATTTAACATACCTGTAGAATGGGGAAAACAAAACCAACAACAAAATTTGACAACCAATTAACAAGTACAGCTACACTAACAGCTGCTGTTCGTGGACCCTGTGTAAATAATTCAGCTACAATAAACCAGGGTATAGAGCCTGAAATATACATGTGGAAGTTTTTCAAATGTTTATCTTTCAATCATTTAAAACCATAATATATAAATATTAATAAGATACAAATGGTAAACATCGAGATCTCCTTGTATATGAAGATCAAGAGCCCCTTGTGTATGAAGATTAAGATCCCCTTGTGTATGAAATTCAACATCAAGATTGTCTTGTGTATGGAGATCAAGATCACCTTGTGTATGAAGATCAACATCGGGATCTCCTTGTGTTTGAAGATCAACATCCTAAAATCCAAGTGTATGAAGATTAACACCAAGAATGTGAAAGAATTGAAATTTAGATCTTTAAGAAGACCAAAATCAGAAGCACAACAAAGTTAACTCCCTTGCATGTAGAGGTCTTTCGAGGACCAAGACAAAACATACAACCATGGAATCGAAACCACTTTAGCTGACTCAATGAAAGACCTTATGATGCAGCGTGCGCATGCTAACCATTCAGCCATCCAACCCGTATTGTAATCAAACTGAACCATGTGTTAGTCCCGAAAGTATAATTACCTGGACCAGATGCGAAGGTAATAATATATAATACAACAGCTGATATACACACAAATGATAACCAATGATATGATGGCTGAAAAACAAATAAAGTACAATTATAGATTTAATATAATCAACAAAATCCCTGCACATACAGAACTGGTAATGAGCTTATGCTTTAGATTAACGAGAAGAAATAAACACCAATAAAGTTATAGAGGTCCACAGTACACTATAATAATTTTGGAATTTTGAATATCATTCACCATGTCTTGATGTCTGATTGGGCATACTCCTGATCGGACAATTTAGGACGTTTGGAAAATAGCGTCGGACAAGTCCAGAATATATGGGCGAAATCCCATCACTGGTCCACACAATCAATAATTGTTAGTATTGTGATATTTTTACCATGCCGTAAATAATATTTTCTGGTAACTGGAACATTTAATTCATTTTTTGTGATACTACTTATGTTTTCCACACTCCGACCACGCTAACAGTTGGAAATCAAATTAAAAATAGAACCTAGCCTGATGCCTGGGTAAATTAACCTGACAGCACTGCATAGTGTATACATAAATCTGCATTAGCTCAATTCAATGCAGAAAAGTAACACGTTACACAAGCCTTGAAATAACTGCTAAGGTTCAGCCTGACATCATGTCAGGCTGAACTGATTTTCGGCCGGACATTTCAGATTTTCAGCCTGACAAATACCATTATTCCATGCAGTGGAAAATTCCATCATATAATTCATATTTTTAAAATACTTTATATAGAGTTCACAATTTAATGTAGTCACAAAACCATCGTCTTCTTCGTATGTTAACCACACGTCAGCATTGCATTTTGCTACGTCAGGTTTGATCCACTGTTCTACGGTTCTTATTGTATGTAATTTTCGAACTAGTGACGGCGATGGCCCCTGATTAGAAGTGTCATTTTGAGAGACATTAGACACAGTACCAGTTTTAAAATATTCTGGAACGGTCCCACTAGCCGGGATATCCCGTGTCCGTGGGTTGGGGAAAATAAGAAGTTATTTTATTTGACATGTTTTCAAAGCTCGTCTATTTACATTCACATCGATCATCGGAAGTGTCCAACAAAGTGAGATATTTTAATTTTCGTATAAAAAGTCTCTCCCTAATTACATCCATAGTCAACTTGAACATTTTCTTGTAACATTTTAAATATTATTACTTTTATTACTAATAATTTGTATAATTACATGTCATGTTAGGTTTGATTTAGAGCTAATCATATACGAAAGTAACGCAAAGCTAGCTACTACACGTAGGCTCGAATAACTAGCGTAAAACAGCCGATTCTCAATATTATTCATTATTTTACCTTCACGCGGCCAAGAAACATGTATATAAATAGTGATAATTTTACTATGACTCGGGTCGTTGATATAACCAGCGAAAAAGAGCCTATTCTAAAAAATAATAATATTTTTACTATGACTCGGTTTAACAAGCGTAAAAAAGCCGATCCTAATAATTATTGATTATTTAATTATTTTATCCGCACGCGGCCGAGATTTTAATAGTAACATTTTCACTATGACTCGGGTCGTTCATATTTTTGGGCCTGGATTTTGAGCCGATTCTATAAAAAAAATAGTAATATTTTTACTAGGACTCGGGTCGTTGATATAACCAGCGTAAAATAGCCGATTCTAAAAATTATTGATTATTTTATCTGCACGCTGCCGAGATATAAATAGTAACATTTTCGCTATGACTCGGGTCGTTGATATTTTTGTGTCTGGATTTTCGAGTCTAGTAATAATTAGCGATCGACTCGAATTCGCGAATAAAATTACTATTTTTGGCTTACTGTTTTACTCAAAATCGGTCGGACATTTATGTCCGGACGAAAGGCAATTCGGCCTGTCAAAGGGGGTCAATTCGCCGGACATTGTCCGTGTCCGGCCCCTTATTTCAGCGCTTGACGTTACAATTCATTCATTTTTTAAATCCGAAAATCATTCACTAACCTGAAATATTCTGGCTACTGTGAGTATAATAGTAAATATAAACATTCCACCCAGTCCTGTTAAATGTAGTGTCCGTCTGCCCAGACGATCCATTAAAAAAGCAGACACTAACGTCATGACTACATTAACAATACTGACTCCTACAGTAGCGTACTCGGCATTATTACTTGACAGCCCAGCAGAAGTGAATAAATTAGTAGAGTAATATACAACCTGAAAAAAAAAACAGAATGCCAGGCAACTACATAAAGTATGGCCTCATTGTTCTATAAAAAAACAGGTTGCCAGACAACTACATAAAATATGGTCTTGTTGTTCTAAAATAAAACATGTTGCCAGGCAACCATATAAAATATTGCCTCGTTGTTCTATAATACATGTATGTAGAGCACCAAACTGTAAATAATGTCACACAAGAACAAAAACAGTGTCCCATAGTTAAATGGGGTTCAATGTCCACTTGACACAAACTTCATTTCAAGACTAATGCCCCCGTTAGGCTGGATTGGCGTCCATACTGCGCTGCTGCGATCATACGGCAACCAGAAAATGCACAAGGCCGCCGGCAAATGTGACCACAACGCGCAAAAATTTCATACAAAATTACAAACTTCAAAAAAGTCATATTCTCACAGCTTTCCAATTTCGATCGCAGAACCTTGGCATTTTGTTTTGAACACGCTCAAAATAAACGCCGTGACTCAGCGATCATTTGCGACAATAGCACGATAGCTTATGGCGATCTTAAGGTGCTCGAAAACTATTTTTCATTGCCGTAGCAGCGAAGTAAGGATGTCACCCTTGTCTGATGGTGGTATAATCTATGGTAGTTCGTAAATGACAGATTTAACCCTACACCAATGAAAAGACTGCCTCCCTATAATATTTCTGTTTAAATTTTAATAAGGCATTTACACCTAAGAATTGTTGCGATAATTTTAATATAGGCCAACTTACAGCATTTACACCTGAGAATTGTTGCGATAATTATAATATAGGCCTACTTACAGCATTTACACCTGAGAATTGTTGGGATAACTGTAAAACTATACTGATGATAAATGGTGTTCTGAGTTCTGGTGTTCGGATTAAATCACCAACAGAAAACTGTAAATATTAAAACATAGAATTAAATTTGTTAAATTCCATATGAAAATCTCCTTAAATGGGAAGTGGAATAAGGTGTTCTAGAAAGGTAATCTTTTATTGATTGTTCATTTAATAAATAAAGAATGTGTCAATAGCTGTAGCTGTAGGAAGGTTACCTGATAACCAATTTTCTCTTTGTATATGTAAATAATGACTACTCTGCAACACCCTATTGATCGCAATTTTTGACAATTGCGATAAAAATATAATGGGGTGTACATGTAATTTTTTCACAAAAAGTTTTGCTAGGCTTTGTCTACTTTTCATGTTGTCCATCTGTATAAATCCATTATACGTACTCGGTTAATTATCACTCTCCACCCAGAACAGAGGGCCTGACAAAAAAGTCTCTAGTATTTCGAATGGGATCAAAAAAGATTCCTTGTCATGTCCTTCATCCTGCATCACTGACCAGGGAAAAAACGCTGGAGAATTTGCAGGAATTTCTTGTCCAACATGTGGAACGAACCTCAGACCTGGTTACTCACTGAGCTACCCCTTCCTTTCGGTTCTGACGGGCCTTATTAATGACCATCGTCATTGTCGCTGCTCCACTGTTAGAAAGGCGACCCTACTCGGTGTAGGTTGTCAGAATAATGAGATAATATAGACCACTACGTATGTGAAATATATATTACGATGAACAGTCCATTTGCTGATTACACTATTTTGCCTGTTACGTTTTTTAGGACTTCGAATTTTGTCTAATGGTTTGGATTGTTCGTGCTTGGTTTTTATTTTATCTTAAAACTTATATTACATACTTTTTTACTGAGCGTTTCTTCCTCAGCTTCAGACCTCATCTCCTCAATCTCATTATTTATTTCATTTGAGTCTCGGAACCATATTAAAGCTAATAACAAAAATAATAAATATAATGTCAAGAAAAACAACAGACTGAAACAACGTAAAACAAACTTATAATTCTTTGTACATTTCAGATATAAATTGAATGAAATATTGTTTAATGGCCTCTGCACCAATTGAACTAATGAAGACAAGCTTAAGCCATACAGTGGGCTATGAGGGAAATTGTGCCCAGATAGTGGCACTAGAGCCTATTGTTATTTCAAATTACAAGAGTCAAGGGTTCTTTTATGACCACGCCAAACAGACCAGTAACCATGATGTCATAATAGCAGTCATCTTGGAATCATGATATCAAATCAAAAATCGAAGTCTGTTAATCAATGAACAATAATTGGAGCAACAAGATTGCCCAGTTTCATGTCACTCATACCGGTACTTCAATAGGCAAAGGCTTTGGCTTTTTTTGGAAGAGAGTTTCCCACAGAAGATCAAAATGATTAGCGTTTTGTTCTATTTACCTTTTCTTGCAGCTTGTTCATCATGTTTTGTTAACATGAGATATCTCGGACTTTCACAACAAAACGTTAAAACACATAGTTGATATATAACTGGTACTAACGTTAAAGCTGAGGAAACAGAAATCAAAGAATCAAATAATAAAAGAATTTCAAGTCATTTCGGGACTAACATATGGTTCAACTTTATTTCAATAATTTCCTTACACGAAGGAGTGTTTAGCAGTTGCAGGAAACCCGGAGGACCTGGGTAAACCCATGAGGTAACCCTACGTGGGGGAATCAAAACCATGCCAGTTGACTGAAAAACTGACCTCATGATACAATGCGCACGCACTAACCATTCGGCCATCCAACATCCAAGGTGCATGATTCACTATAAATCAAGACTTGTTTAGTTGTTCACCAGGTCATCAATATTTGATGGTCTTTCATAGCTTGTTATCAACTTTAACAAATGGCACAAATAGGCCTTCAGCCCAAATTTCTAGCCTACTTAGAAACAGAATTCTGTGACAAGGTCCTCCCTAATAAACAAACTATACATTTTTGGAAAGCTTATAACACCAGGAACACAAATCCAGAGTGTTCCAAGCAAAATGTCTGCAATAACTTGATTTTAGGCCAGATGAAAATTGTGATAATTGTCAAGTAAATGCTATATTTATACTAACAATTGTGAAATTGACATTAAATTAACTAATAGAGACTATGTTTTTTTATTGTACCGGCTTTTGTAATGATGGTCGAGACTAGGCCAAAAATTCAATCGCTAAATTCTCATTTCAAAGTGGATCAATTTGACTGAAATTTTCAGCAAATTCCTTTTACATTATCTTGTGTTTAACTATTATAATGAGAACTGCCAGCTCTTTATGTTATCTCCCATAATTTATCTTTAATAGATCACTTTTCTCTAATTTTCAAGAAACTGGGGTAGTCAGTATTTACATATTAGTGATCAAGGATTAAACAAGAGATCTATATGCAGACTTACCTAATAATAGCGGCCAAAGTTCATCTGTGCCTAATATATAATCTAAGCCTAAAACTTGAGATATAACAATTCCTATTGTAATAGCTAGCTGGTTGAAAGTTCCTGCAAATCCACGTAATTCTATTGGTGCTATCTCGGACAGATATAACGGAACAATACCAGTATTTATTCCTGGAAATATACAAACATTTCATATAATCTTCAAAATAGGAAACAACAATATACATACTGCATTACATGCAAAGAGTCCTGACACCCTTGATATCAATTAAAAGCAGGCGGAAAAGCTGCTGTCTGGACAAAATTCTCCTTCCTAAAACTCTTTTATTCATGAAAGTATGGAAATGTACTAACCTGATCTGATATTTCAATTAGGGAACTGTGAGGGCTTTGTGAGTAAGGCACTGGCTTGCTAACTCAGGATTTTCTGGCATGAATGCCCCTTGTAAAATTGCAGACAGAAGACCTGGGAAGGTCCCGTGTACACATTGCCATACACATAAAAAACAATTGATAGTTGGAATTCTGGTGCTGCCCAGACAAAATTCCCCTCATAGCTCAGTGTATAGCGTATGTTAATCTTCATTAGCCCAGTCGGAGCAGAAAAAGTAGGATGTTGAACCCCCATTCTAGTTCACTTTGAAAGCTAAGGTAAATAAGTACTTTGTGCGTTATAGCTAAAAGACGTCTCTCCATATAAATAGTTCAGTAATTATTTTCTTTTATATCTCTTCTTGGTCAAGATCAGAAATTGAAAATAGTACATTCACTAGGCATTCGTTAAATAAATGAAATGGGGTTTAATGTCCTACTGTTCTGCACCAAATGGGCTAATGAAGGCAGATTCTTAAAATAAAAAGACAATCAAGTTTGGGGAGTAAGCTTAATTGTTTTCAATTTATAGGCCTACCTTACCTGCATTTATTCCGCATACAAATCTTCCAGCAATCAACATCTCGTACGAATCAGCCATTTTAGAAAACCCCAACAGACCAGCAGCCATTACTGCTATGACATTGTTACGTAATAAAGCACCTCTCCTAGTAAATAAATAGTACACAAAGAAGCATTAATTTTATTGTAGAGACAGACAGAGAGCAAGAATGGTTTACATGGGGACAGCACTGTCACATCATTAATCCCTGATTTCCAAAGATTCTCATCTTAGGATGAATGAAATGAAAAGGGGTTTAGCATCCTACCTTCCTCCACCAACTGGGGTAATGAAGACTAGCATATACCATACAGTATGCTATGAAGATAATTTTGCCTGAACAGCAGCTCTACAGGGCCAGAAGTTTTCATCAGCCGACAGCTTTCGGTTGTGAGTTTAGTACCCTGGCTGCTTAACTTAAATATAATCAAATTAAATATAATCAAATTTCACATATGCAGATCATACCTGCCGAATTTGTTGCTCCAGTAACCAGCACTTACTCCCCCAATCATACCACCGACAGCATACATAGCAACAGTTAACGCCCATAGCAACGTTAATAAACTATCCTCTATATATTTTCCTTCTTTTCTATGGTAAGATTCGTTATAAAAACTCTTCATCACCTGCAGGTAAAATATAAAATATTTAATAAAATATTATACATTGTTCCACCTTTCCATCGTTAGATCCATTAAAAACAATTTTTCAGGCATGGCTTATCATTGTCAGTGTTGCAGAACAGAGGGCCTGACACGGAAAACCAAAGTCCTGTGTACACAATTGTTGTGCACATAAAAGAACATTTGACAGCTGTATTGTAATTCAAAATAAGTTCCTTATAGCGCATGCCTTCCTTCATTAGCATGCCTAGTGCAGAAAAGCACAGTTTTTACTTCGAAAGAACGTTGGAAAGTTGTCTGACGGTAAACATAATCAAAATAGTCGTATTTTAATATAATTAAAATAGTATTTTTACCACTTCTGGTGAGTTGACAACACCAAGGTTGTAACCAAATTGAAAAGAGGATCCTAATGTACATGCTGCTATTGCTAATATCAACTGTTTGGTAAAACCCTGAAAATATACAAAGTATATAAAATAAACAAAATATCTACATTTATAAATAAACAGATTTAACGATACATTACCCAAGAGATAAATCTGCCTATTGCAAGTCTTTATTTTGATTTCATATCTTATATAAATTATTATATTGACAAGCCCATAATCAACTTTGATCTAGACAATCAGATGGCAAAGACAGTAAATATCCTTGAGATTTAGACGTCTTGGTTGTCAAGTACCATTGCTACTATAATGAACGATCTATTATCAACAGTCATAACTTCTCTCAAAATAAAGCTATTTGAATGAAATAGATTTTTACATATTGTTAAAATTATGTTTAGCAGAAAAAACAGGAATTCGTACAGCTGCCCAGACAAAATTACTCACAGTTTATATGGAAAACAATCACTGGTTTGTACACATATAGCCCAATGTTTCCAAAAGTGTTCTCTTATCGTTTTCAAGCAAAAATTACGATAAGAAAAGACACTCCAGTACATGTTGGTTTTTTTTTTATTGTGCTGAGTCACTAGACGCAACTCGAGGATTATAGAAAACATCAAAGCTTATCATGTTGATGAAATAAAAATATCAATGAATTTTATCACTACATATTATTTGTAGATTTATAATTCTTCTTTAAATCTTTGTAAGTGTGCTTATTTACGTACAAATAAATTAATTATTATAAATTATAATTTTCTAAATCAAACTGTATTTTTAGAAAAACTATCCTCCCTAACTTGAACGGACTATCTGTACTCAATTTACAAATACTACTGAGACTTAATAACGGTAATTTTTATTGATTTAATCTAATATGAAATATTGACATACTCGTAAAAAAAAACCCTTGACATTTGGAATTCAGAGTCTGTAGCGCAACCATCCAGGCAAAATATTCGTCATAGCACACGGCATGAGTAGGATGACAAACTCAATTTCATTTCATTTTCATTATTCTTATTTTCAAATTGTTATTGATATGCGTTTAATTGTATCAAAAAAATGAAAAGTAAAAAAATTCAGTGTCAATATACTCTAGGTCATTGCAACTGAGTTATCATACACGTCCGTCAAGTTTATCTATTTTTATTATTTATATTCATTGATGATAACATTTTAGTTACATGGGTACAGAAGTAAACATATCTCTTATCTTTTTACACACATGGAGACTATTCAATAAATGATTTAAAATTTATCCCCAAATAATATAATTGCCTTTGGCTTTAACATTTTTTTTAAAGGACCGACATTTTAGAATAATTATAACAGATCTAATTTAAACTTCCACACATTTAAGATTAATTATAAATAAATGGAAACAGTTTAGAGAATGGTCTTGAATTTAGTCAAAAGGCCAAATATAAACGTCAGAATAAAAGTTACAGATCTAGTTTAAGGCCTGCACAATTACAAGTACCTTTATTTTTAAATAATTGGGTCCAAAATTATTGAAATCGATCAATTCTAACTTAAGTTCTGGTAGAGCTGGACGATATTAGTAAAATCAAATATTGCGATATTTCCTCAAAAAAGGACGATATATCACTATATCGCAATATTTTAGTTTTATTATAAAAAGCTAACGATATATCACGATATATCACAATATCCCGATATTTTAGTCCAAAATTATTGAAATCGATCAATTCTAACTTAAGTTCTGGTAGAGCTGGACGATATTAGTAAAATCAAATATCGCGATATTTCCTCAAAAAAGGACGATATATCACTATATCGCGATATTTTAGTTTTATTATAAAAAGCTAACGATATATCACGATATATCACAATATCCCGATATTTTAGTTTTATTATGTGATGTATTTTTAAATGAATGTAACAAGTTGCTGGTGTTGCCGCCTATTGCAGCTACACGACGCTTGCAAAATCTACATAAAACTTTCGTTTGCGCTTCGTTGTTCTCATCAAAACCAAAAGCCATATACGACTCGTGCAATGTTTTTTAGGCTTTATTATTACTAATGTTCCGCCATCTTTCAAAATGTTGAATAACATGTGGGTATGACTATGAGTAGACTCAAAGAACCAGAATGATGTAATTTCCCCTATTCGGTACACTACAACAGCACGTTTGTCTAAATCTTGTATATCAAGATGCAATAAGGTTTTATTTACAAATAACATTTTATTTTTATTTAATTCGGCTACAGTTTAAAAATTGGCAAAAAAAAAAAAACCCACCCAAACACACGCACAAAATGATAGTTAACTAACAAACGGCATCATACATAAAATGATAATAACTGTTTCCAAACAGTGCCAATGATAAATCGATCGAAGACGGCAAAGAGAAGATATTACACCATGACTTACCTTGCACAGCATTAGCAATGGGTTTGATTGACATTATATGACAAGTATAATAAGTTTAATAATCGAGAAAACTACTAGACTAGTCATGTATTTAGTAGGCCTTGTCAATGAACGAGTGACAAGTCATCTGAGTCATCGATAGTGACATAATGTCGTAAATATTGTGATAATATCGTGTAAATTGATAGAAAAACACAAGATACGATATATCATTATACCACGATATTTTAGGTGGTTTATAAAATATCGTAATTCAAATTTTAATATCACGATATATCGACTTACCGAAAATATCGTCCAGCCCTAAGTTCTGGTCAATTTAAGTTTACTTTGTTTTCTATGGATTTCACTCTGCCATCTTCATCTTTCTTGGGAAAATATAACGACACAATAATTGTAGAACCTAAATTATCTTTTTCATACAGATATGAAAGAAGGCCTTTTATATATTTAATTAGAAATGCTCAATTCAATAATAATTCCTGGAATAAGGCACCTGTCACAGACAATGTCAGACACAGATTCAGGCTTTGTCAGGCACAAAACCTCTTGTGCAGTCATTTTGTTTGGCACTGATTTGTCTTTTTTATTGATATTATTAATATATGTCCGGCACAAAGATGAAAATGTCAGGTAATAAATATTTCATAAGTGCTTGACATTTGTCAGGTAGGCTACATCTAAAACCATTATTTCTAGGCCTGTAAATAATATCAAGACAACACATCAAAATAGAACAAGTTGTCTTTCGATATAATTGTGAACTTATAGTTTGCCTTTAAATAAACAATAAATTTTTTTACTAAACTGTACCGAATCCATTTTGGTGTTGCTTGTCATTTCGATGCCCATTCCTTCCACAGACTGGTAAGCTGATAAGAAAACTGACCAAATGGGCTACATATATTTTCTAAATATTTTTATATGTCATACATTGTTCTCTCGAATACAATTAAAAAGACAAACAAAATGTCATATGCTGATTCTCATAAAATTAGCTTGCTTGAGGTTGAAATTTCACTAATATTATAATTATTTTATGACGTCTTTGCTCCCTCTACGTCTGTTGTTTCTCAGTGTTATTTTATTATTTTACTTTCCTGCTTATGACAAATTTCAGTGTTTATAAATGAGGAGAAGTCAAGCATGCAGGACCCCATGATCACTATTGTTCTACACCTATTGTTTTTTGGAGGGTGATTAAGACTATATATTGCACATTTACTGAATAATAATACAATTGCACAGTTTGTTTTTTTCTTATTTAAAAATCTTTTCATAAATAAAACTCGTGACATCCAAAAATGAATCATGTGCCATTAATAATCTCTTAATCATGTTTAAATTTTTACATCAAAAGCTATCTAACTGTGAAGTTGTTAAAACACATTTGACATTTGCAGATTAGAGTTGTTTTTTTGGAGGTTTTTTTTTTGTAAATGGATAAAGCAGAAAGATCATTTAATGATTGAATAAATGAATAAAAGACAGAAATGTTAGATAAAAAATGAATAAATATATTACCTTTGGCGTATCCGCAGATTTAGGTTCCTTTACAATGGCATAATCTACCTCTCTTATGGAAATACTGCGACTTTGGTCGTATAAAAGTGGCTCGGTGTCATCTGCCATTTTGCTCAGGTTTGTTGTGTCACATGACTTTTCATTCACGTGATAAAGTACACTCGTCTCTAGACCACGCCCCCTTTCTTTGGGTTAGTATCGGGTTCATGTTATCGGAGGTTTTCTTCTAATTAAATTTTATTGCTAAATTTATAATTTAATATACCGTTTTCCGGCGTGGCTTCCCCATGTCAATGATGCTAGACGGAGGGCATGACAAGAACAGCTGTCTAGTCGTTCGGATGGTACGATAAACCGAGATCCCGTGTACATATTGGCGTGCTCGTAAAAGATCCCTTGGCAGTTGGAATTCGATATAAGAGTGGGCCGTAGCGCCGCTGCCTGGGTAAAATTACACGGAAAATGCCATTTTAAATGTAATCCTTAAAAAATATTAATACATTTAATTGTGATCAGCGATGATTTTTAAAGAAATATTAGCTTTGTAATTTTAATTTTGCCTTGTATCAGTGGTATATCCAGGCATGGAGAGTGAATTAAAGCCTTTTCTGGCGTAGTTCAGCCCTATAAGACCTTGCTTACCTCGCTAGACTCAGTATGAGCAAAACAACACGCTGTTTAAAATACGTCCCCTCCTATCAAACTACCCTTTCGCCACCATGACACAGCGTGTTGTGATGCTCATACTGACTCTAGCGAAATGAGCAAGGTCTTATTTTCTCACTGAGATGTTCCTTTACACTGTACACGCGCCCACACGGAGTGACACCCATCGTTTAGCAGTGAAAAGTTGCCCAGTAAAATTGGGGGTCAAATTATTTTCGACATTGATTGAATGGGCCAGTCCCTGAACGTTCAGGGTGAGTGTAATGAGACCGACGTTCAGAGCTGAACTATTTCTGGCTAAGTGGGTAAGACGTTGGCCGCGAAAATTCATCCAGATTTTCTGGCGTGGTTTCTACTTGTCAGTGATGTAGGACGAAGGATCTGACAAATGCCCAGTCGTTCGGATGGGACGAAAAACCGAGGTCCCGTGTACACATTGGTAAATTACAGGGCTCTAGCATAAAGATATGTGGCGCGCCAGGGCAAAGGTTTCAGTGACGTCCCCTCTCTCATCTTAATACCGTTGCTGTTTTGTGCAGTGCCTGCGCTCTGTTGATTCTTGCGATTAAAAAAATTTTAAAATTCTGATTTTTATTTTTCGGGTAGGCACATAAATATATTTGCCGCCCACCAAGGAGTGTCACCCCCGGCCACACGTCTCTCTCAGCCCCCTCCTTCCAATGCGAGGGCCCTGCACGTAAAAGAACCCTTGACATCTGAAAATCCAAATAAGAGCAAACCGTAGTGCTGAACTGCATAGCGTATAGTGGTGTTGGGATGGCCTAATGGTCTAGAGTGCCGCGCTTCGACCTTTTGCTGGCCGGTCACCTCTGGCTTGCGGCTGTGGTTTCGATCCCTGGTGTGAGCGTATGTAGCATGGAGATAGGGGGCGCCTTATTAACCTCGTGGGTTTCCTCCGGACACCCCGGTTTCCTCCTACTGCTAAAGATCCCCTACGCGCAAGCTCATTATTGAAATAATATTAAACCATATGTTAGTCCCGAAATGACCTAGTTAGTGTCGAGTGAACTTTAAACCCCATTTTTCTCTCTGTCTCTCGCATCGTGTATGACCGTCTTCAATTAAAGTAGGACGTTAAACCATATTTTTATGCTGTCATTCATTGCCACGTGCATGGTTGAATTGGCCTCAATATCGCGTGAAGAAACAATATGAACGCATACTTATCGATATGTGAAAATCATAAAAGAAAACTAAAGTTGCCAACATGTGCTGGTGTCCAGCTGTTACCCCGACCGGTAGCGGAAAACCTCAAATACTTATAGTTTCATATTCAAATCAATACCATTTCCATTATGGCGACCACCATCAAAACTTCCACAAAATGGATCTGTGCAGGTTTTATATTAATAGTATATTTAAATTTAGTCGAAACTCAACGAAAAACGGGAAATGAAGATTACGACGTCGATGTACATGGAAGTGAGTGACTTTTTTCCGATTAAAATGTTGTTTTTAACTTCTCGAGATCACGTGAATATTAACATTTTGCCGTGTAGATATAGCAACGTGTACAAACCAATCAGAGGGTCGATGGTCTCGTGGTTAACGCGTGCGCCTTGGATCACAAGGCATTGAGTCACGTAGCATGGTTCCGATTCTCTGATTGAAAGCGACAAAGAGTAGGGTCGTCTGCCCAACCTCGTGGGTTTTCTCCGGTGTCTCTGGTTTACTCCCACAGCTAAAGACCACTACGTGCAAGCGAAGTGTCGAAATAAAACTGAACTAGACGTTAGTCCCGAAATGACCTCGTATGTGTCAAGCGGACGTTAAACTCTCTCTGTCTCAGTCTCTCTCTCTGTCACGCTCTCTCTCTCTCTCCCTCTCTCTCTCTTGCCGTTAACACTGTTTTTGCAAGATAACGATAAGAGGCTACTTGTCGAAACGCCGTGTTTGTATTTTTATTTTATTTTCTATCGTCAGTTATGCAGGAGTATAGAAAATATAAAAGTATGCGAGTGATGGTTGGGCGAGAATTTTACATGGGAATCAATGATCCCAAATCAGAAACCGGTGAACATCCATTGAGAAAAGTTCGAGTTCGAAGTTTTTATATGGATGTTTATCCTGTCACTAATGCAGAATATTGGTAAATATGTCTTTATTTTTTTTTAAACAACAGATTATTTCTCCTTTAATTTTTACTGAGAAACGAAATGAAAGGTTACTATGAGGTTTAATTATGGAATAGGGTTTGATATCCGGCATGTTCTGTCTCGACTTGGATAATAAGAGAGAGAGAGAGAAATAGGGTTTAACGTCCACTCGACACAAACTAGGTCATTTTGGGACTAACAAATGGTTTCATTTTATTTCAATAATTCGCTTGCGCGTAGGGGTCTTTAGCAGTGGGAGGAAACCGGAGTGCCCGGAGGAAACCCACGAGGTTGAGAAGGCGCCCCTATCTCCATGCCACATACGCTCACACCAGGGCTCGAAACCAGAGGTGACCGGCCAGCTAGAGGTCGAAGAGCGGCACTCTAGACCACTAGGCCATCCCACTCCCACCCCCCTTGGGCTAATAAAGACGGATAATGGGGTTTAGCGTTATCAGGGGCCCACAAATAATTATTTTCCTGGGGAGGGGGGTGCATGAAAAAATCGCGCCACTCGGCATCAGCATTAGAAAATCAAACCGGCCGACCAAATCAATAAAACGCCACCCATCTTGATCTTGAAGCGAAATTCGACACAACAAAAAAGGTAAATTCCCCCGCATATTCTCAAAATTCGTATCTCCAAAATAAAGCAGAAAGAGACAGTGATATCATCATTTACGTGTATTGTTAGATGTTCATTTCATACCTATTTGTACTGGACAATGTAGCTACGGTGCGCAGGTGTTTCCTCATGAGCGCAGGGGGGTTGGGTGGCCGAATGGTTAGCGTGCGCGCGCTGTATCATACGGCCCGCCATTGAGTCAACTGGCGTGATTTGAATCCCCGGTTGTACGAGGTAAGGAGTTGGGTCGCCTCTCCAACCTCGTGGGTTTTCTCCGGGTACTCCGGTTTCCTCCCACTACGCGCAAGCGAATTATTGAAATAAAATTAAACCATATGTTAGTCCCGAATGACCTAGTTTGTGTCGAGTGGACGACGTTAAACCCCATTTCTCTCTCTCTCCTCATGAGCAAGGAGTAATTTCACCCAACACTTGACAATACGAACTTTGGGTTTGATTGAATGTCCAAGAGATTCCGACAACAAAGTCCATTTTTCCCGAAAAAAAAAAACGCCCACTCGACAAAACAATCGGCCCATTTGGATATCTGGACTGTACTCGGTGTGTGTGTGGGGGGGGGGGGCACTTTGTTAATACCCCCCTGTTGTGCACCCAAGGACGTCATACTTACGTGTTTTTAATGTTTTTTATGGGTGTGAGAGGATCCCCTGTTTATTTTTACATTTGACCAAAATAGTTCCTGGAGATTTTGCTAGCGTGGTTTCACCTGGCAAGAAAAGTGTCTCGTCGTTCGGATGGGTCAAAAAACGTAAAATGACCCTTAATAGATGGAATTCGAAATAACAGTAAGACATTAAACCACATTTGATTTCTTTAACTTCTTTAGGGAGTTTAGAAGATTAAAATGGCGATATAAATCAACAGCAGAAGAGAAAGGTTGGAGTTGGGTTTTAAAGACATTTGTTCCAGAAAACATCAAAGAATCATCAGCATCACCAGGAGCCTCTGGGTGGGTAGCTGTTAAAAACGCCAGATGGGACCAGGTAAGATCTATATACATTATAACACATACTTTTGAAAGGACATAATACTTGCTTGAAAACGTGGGGAGAATACGCTTCAAAACATCGCCATAATGCACTTGCTTGAAAACATGGGGCCTGGAAATATTTGCGTAGGAAGTATGTCGCACCGGTGGGGTGTAGGCTCAGAGAGAACAAAAGAGAGAGAGGGAGAGAAAGACAGGGAGAGGGGGGAACGTGCACTCGACACAAACAAGCTCATTTCGGGACTAACATATGGATCAACTTATGCATTCAATTTCGCTTATGCAATGGGAGGAGACAGCCCACGAGGTCACGTACATCCGGGGAATCAAAATTATCCAGTTTACCCCCCCCCCTCCAACGCAAAATCAATATATAAACGTAAAAAGAATATATCAAGAATTTATTTGGCTAAGAATGCCCGGAGTTCCTTCTCTTCTTATGTCAGAAATAAGAATGTCTCAAACTGTTGAGATGTAATAAATTGCACTGTTTAGTTCACATGCCGTGGGTTTATTCGCGGAATTTTTTTTTTTCTTTTGGTTCGTGACAAAGAGGTCTATATTTGTGCATAATTAAACAAATTATCAATTCGGGTTTTTTTTTTTTGCAGCCATTTGGTCCGGGTAGCGATTTACATGGTAAATGGAATCACCCTGTTGTTCACGTCAGTTATGAGGACGCTAGAGTTTATTGTGCTTATAGAGGACATCGTTTACCTTCTGAAATAGAGTGGGAACGTGCAGCAAGGGGCCAGGAAATTGGTATGCTATTTCTGTATTGCATTAATCCTTTGGATGGGACGAAAACCCCGGGCCCATGTACACACATGCGTGCACGAAACAGAGCCCTTGGCAGTTGGAATTTTAAATAAGAGTATGCCATAGCGCCGCTGTCAGAGCAAAGTTTCCCCCCATAGCACAATCTTCACTACCCCAGCCATTGCTATACTGCCATCAGGAATTGTTAGCGGCTAGCAAGGAACAGAATCTAGTCGTTCTGATGGAACGAAAAATACACCAAACTATCCACATAGTCCACCAAAAAACACTAAATTAGCCGTACAGACCCTACAAAAACACCAAATTATCTATATAGTTCCTCAAAATGCACCAAAAATATCCAACAACAACCCATGTAGAAAAGAAAATGCAACACATTATCCATACAGCCCTTAAAAATAGACCAAATTATCCATATACAGCCCCTGAAAATAGACCAAATTATCCATATACAGCCCTTAAAAATACACGAAATTATCCATATACAGCCCTTAAAGATAGACCAAATTATCCATATACAGCCCTTAAAGATAGACCAAATTATCCATATACAGCCCTTAAAGCCCCAATAACACTCTTCTTGTAACTGAAAAATATGTCCCAATCTTCATTCTGGTCAACAAATCGTATTATTTTAGAATATTCCAATTAAATGATGATATAAATTTCATCTTAACACATCTAATTTAAAAAATTGGAAAAATTTAACCAATTGATTTGAAAAGTCTAACGTAAACCTTTTCAAATGTGACTTGGATTTTAAAATATTTTCAAACTCTCTGGACAAATAAAATAGGTTGTAATGGATAATTTACACAACAGGTAGGACATTTAAACATCTAGTACTTAGAATAAGGGTATTATTTATTTTCTGGAGCTACCAAGCCAGCAAGAATGTTATTGTCCCTTTAAAGATAGACCAAATTATCCATATACAGCCCCTCGAAATCTCTTTACCTGTTACAAGTTTTTTTAAAAATTTTCTAGCCACACAGTATCCGTGGGGTGAAAGATGGGAGAAGTTTAGAATGAATGACTGGCAGGTAAGCTCATATCTTTTATCTGAAAACAGTTGTACCTTTAGTTAAAGATACATTATGAGAGATAAGTTAAAGAGTTGGCAGTTCTCGCTATAGTCCTAATAGTTAAAAACTAGATAGTGTAAGGGTTATTTTTCTGAAAATTTCTGTCAAATAAATCCACTATGAGTCGAGAACGAAGCCGGTGAAATTTTCGCCCAGCCCCAGTCATCATTACTAAAATCATTAATATAAACAGCATAGTCTCGGTCATAGTTAACTTGCATTTTTGGGTCTTTAGTAGTGGGAGGAAACCAGAAAACCAAGAGAAACCCCACGAGGTTAGACAGGCGTCTTAAGGAGTACTTTCAGTTGGGATTTTTTTCTGTAGGATGGGTTGTGGTTTCTTTATAAATATGGTAAAACTGCAATTGAATTATTTTTGGTTTTTAGGGTAACTTTCCCGATACAAATGATAAGTTAGATGGTTATGACAGCACTTCACCCGTAGATGCATTTCCAGCACAGAATGGCAATAGTAAGTTTTACAGTGTTTTGCACAAAATACGTGTTTTGTCGGTTACCTGGAAACCGTTCCATTATATGTGCATTGAATTGGCTTTTTGCCGGTGAAATGCACTCGGAAACGCCACGAAGACACGTACATGGAAAATGGGCCATTCTATTTGCAAAGGATAGCATTAAATTAAAAGACTTGCAATAGAACGGAGACAAACCTTCTGGCAATAATACAAAATTTCGAATAATTGATCATTCTCGTTATCCTCAGTGGTCTAATTCCATTTCACTCCACTGACCTCTTGATTTTTCCGGGTGGAGGGGCACATATTCAAATTATCTCCCCTTGATGATTATGCTATTTTTATCGACCAATCAAAAAAATCGTTAAATCCCTAAAAACTGACATAAAAACATATTTCCCATCAAGAAGATCGTCATAGGGTTGTGGACATATAAACTGGTTTGATTGGAATCGATCAAGCTACGATCAAGGGCATATAATTTGAATACCCCATGGATGAAACCATGGTACAATGGAGTAGCACGAAATGGGACCACTGGGGGTACCAGGGATGATAATTGATATAAAATTGTATCGTTAGTCCCGAATTTACTTAGTTTGTGCGGAGTGGACGTTAAACCCCATTTTTTCCCTCACAGTCCCATTTAACCGTGGAAAGTGAAAAGTGAAAACATAAAAACGGAACGCCCCGAAATTAAAACCAAACTAAGTATGTTATTAATTATACTAAACATCGTCTACTTTCATGTCAAATTGATGTTGAGAACTGCCAACAATTTCTACTTTCAGTGATGTATGATTTTGTTGGTAATGTATGGGAATGGACGTCTGCTAGACATTATGAACGTTTGGTAGCCGAGGATGTCCAGCCATTGGCCTTTGTTTTAAAAGGAGGGTCGTATATAGACAGCAGAGATGGAAAATTCAATTATATGATAAGAACTAGTCAAAGGTAAATAAATATTGCGACAGTTTTATTATGAGATAAATAACCTTTATAAGTTCAAGTATGCCTTCTACATGTGACGTCAAATCACACATCGTCGATCATTGATTGGTACGTTAATTGTTCGGACAGAATGGCTCATTTTACTCATTTTATATACCCATTTACACTAAATATGCAATATTTTTTACCCAGATATACTTTAAACACCTTTATTTAATAGAAGTAGGCCATAACGTGGCTGCTCCGGACAAAATTTCCCTCATAGCACACTGCATGGTGTATGCTGGTCTTCATTAGCCCAGTCGGTCCAGACAGATAGGCCGTTAAACCCTATTTCATTTCATTTCATTCCTATACAACTGTCATTACTTAATTCATCCTTATTATGTTTCAGAAAAGGAGAAGAACCCGACCACACAGCCGGTAATATCGGATTCCGTTGTGCAATGAACGCGCATCACCACGATCCAAAAGATATTCGCCCAAAAGTAAAGCCCACTACTCCTGGACCACTCAAACCTCGGATTTACCAGATACCCAAAGCAACCACCACGGAGGAACCCCCTCAAGTTATAATAAATAAAGACTATGGTCCCCCAGCCCTGGGAGTCAACCCTCAAAGAAAACATCACGAATTGTAGCGTCAATAGAATTTATAAAATATTCAACTACTTAATTAATTAATATACCTTAGATCATCTTTATTATAAAATTAAAGATACTTTTATTTCTTAGTTTTCTATATTTTTGTTTATATACACCCACCTGTTACTGTGGACGTATATTGTCGTCGCCCCTGTCCGTCTGTCCACATTTTGTTCGTGAGCACTCTACGGGTCACAATTTTCATCCGATTTTGACGAAACTTGAAATATAGGCTTATCTCCCAAAGATCTAGGTTCCTTTCAATATTGGATGTATCGGATCTTAATTTCATGGATTATGGCCCCTGAGTGTACACAAAATTGTGTCTTTAGCTCGTGACCTTTTTAAAAGTCACAGATTTTATCCACTTTTGAAGAAATTTAAATTAAAACGTATGTTTATACCCCAGCGATTTTGGTTCCATTCGATATTGGCTCATATGGGACTGTAACTTCTTAGGTCATGACCTGATTGTACGAAAAATCACGTTTTTAGCCTTTTCTCGGTTAGTTTCTTGCAAAATTAGGGCATATCTTGCATGGTAACCGCTTGTATTCTTTTGAGAGTCAGTAAACAAGACGTTGGCTCGGTAACCTGGAGGTCCCGTGTTCGAACCCTGCGTTGGCTGAGAAAGTTCATTGATTTTTCAAGGCGTGGTCAACGGTGCAGGGCAGACTGCCAGCCACGTCCCCAAAACCAGCTTATAAAAGTAGCAGCGACGTATTAATGTCGGGTGTTAAAACCAATTCCATGTCATCCCTTCTTTTTGGGAACCTGGGATGGGTTGGGAAGGGGTCCGTGAGTATAACAGGCCCTAAAGAAGATTAACAGCCCTTTTTAGTCTTGAATTTACCTCGTTATTGGCGAATTGATTGAGAAGGATAATAATTCTCTACAGTGCCATATACAGTTAATTTTGCAAATATTTTCTTCCGCCCAGGGGAGAGAACCCATAGAGTGCTGGCACCTCTTGGGGCCAGGATCTGGGACCTCCGGTCCGACACTGTCAGCATCACAAAGTCACAATGCTTGTAAAACCGAATATTACTATCAATATACTAGCCCGCAACGTAATAATTAACGAGGTTCCTCTAGCATTGACAAGGAGTCACGGTGGGTAAGACGCTGGAGGTCGGGTGTTCGATCCCTGCATTGGCCGGGAAAGTTCTTCCAGACTTTCCGGTGCTGTTTCGGGTGTTCGATCCCTGCATCGGCCGGGAAAGTTCATCCAGACTTTCCGGTGTTCTTTCCCCTTGTCAATGATGCATGTCGGAGGGCCTGATAAGGACAGTCGTCTAGTCGCTTGGATGGGACGAAAACCGAGGTCACGTGTACAAGATCCTTCGACAGTTTGAATTCTATATGTTTTGGCGTTTACCGAAATGTGGGACGCTAAACCCATTTCATTTTCTTTCGGGAATTGAAAATTGAAGACGATCAAAATCAAGGTCAACTTCTGCTCCTGAATAAAAAGAAACACTCCAGATTTAACAAGTATTTAAATTTTTTAATAATAATAAAACTATATTATAAAATCTTCTGATATTCATGGTGCATAATTATTCCAGTGGAATGGGGGTCTACAATGAACCACTCCGAAACTAATTCATTTTCTACATCTAGGCAACAGTGTTATGACAGTAATATTAAATATAAAAAAAATAAAAAGTGTGTTTGGATATTAAGATTTGGACATAATTATATTTCAAAACATCACCAGTCAAACAAATTTCTTTTCCTGTTCTTCGGTAACACGTGCATATAACAATTTTGGGAGAAAGGAGTAACTGTTCCTAATGCAAATCTACTGTCAATGTGCAATCTTCAATTTAAATCTACCGTGGTTTATGATCGAAAGGTTACAAACAAGGTGATGTAACTATAAATAGACCCCTACTGGATTCAATAAGAGATTTACAGGCAACTTCCTTCTTATAATTCCCTTCTAAATTGCAGTTTATCGCATGTGTATGCGGGTCTTTAACTGTGTCCAATCAGCCAATTTATGACATATTTTGTTCATTTCGGTTTAGCAAGACATCTCTTTCAAAGAATACGGCCATTTATAGCCTTATCCCAATATGGGGGCTGCATTATTGCTTATAAATGACTGAAGGGTACTTTTGTCAATCGGTCAAATTTACCTGAGAGTCAGCAAGGTCTGGTACATATGATCGAAAAAGGAGCCCTGCTTGTAGACATTTAGCATAAAGGTAAGTAACATGCAAGTACCCTTTACGGCAGTTTCAAGGATTTAAAATAGGTTGCCAGGCAACGAAACATACGCCCACACAGCAGCCAAATCGTTCGGGCAGTCAACAAGAGTTGTCGCATATTAAGGAATTATCAGAAAATCATTAGAATTTGTTTGGTTTTTATAATCAAACGTTTTTTTTTTTAAATCAGATAATAATTGTGACCTCCAGAGGTACAACAAGCTAAAAAGGGTGATTTTTCGTACAATCAGGGGACATAATTCAGGAAGTAATGACCCGATGGGCGCAAATATCGAAAGGAACCAAGATCTTTGGGTTATAAACATACATGTCAAGTTTCATCAAAATCGATTCAAAAATTGTGACCTCTATAGGGTCCACAACCTTGATATAACATATTTTCACACTATTCGTGTACAAACGTGGCCATTTTGTCCGTCAATTCTAGTCCGATTTTCACGTAATTCAAATACTCTCTTCATTACCATGTAACGGTGATATAGTCAAACGTTTTTTTAAATCGGATAATAATTTTGACCTCCAGAGGGACCACAAGCTAAAAAGGGCAATTTTTCGGACAATCAGGGGCCATAATTCAGGAAATTATGATCTGATGGGCGCAAATATCGAAAGGAACCAAGATCTTTGGGTTATAAACATACATGTCAAGTTTCATCAAAATCGATTCAAAATTGTGACCTCTATAGGGTCCACAACCTTGATATAACATATTTTCACACTATTCGTGTACAAACGGCGGCCATTTTGTCCGTCAATTCTAGTCCGATTTTCACGTAATTCAAACTCTCTCTTCATTACCATGTAACGGTGATATAGTCAAACGTTTTTTTAAATCGGATAACAATTTTGACCTCCAGAGGGACCACAAGCTAAAAAGGGAAATTTTTCGGACAATCAGGGGCCATAATTCAGGAAGTTACGATCCGATGGGCGCAAATATCGAAAGGAACCAAGATCTTTCGGTTATAAACATACATGTCAAGTTTCATCCAAATCGGTTCAAAATTGTGACCTCTATAAGGTCCACAACCTTGATATAACATATTTTCACACTATTCGCGTACAAATGGCGGCCATTTTGTCCGTCAATTTTGGTCCAATTTTCACAAAATTTGAACTCAACCTTTATAACCATGGAACGGTGATATAATCAAACGTTTTTTTAAATCGGATAACAATTTTGACCTCCAGAGGGACCACAAGCTAAAAAGGGCGATTTTTCGGACAATCAGGGGCCATAATTCAGGAAGTTACGATGCGATTGGCGCAAATATCGAAAGGAACCAAGATCTTTGGGTTTTAAACATGCATTTCAAGTTTCATCCAAATCGGTTCAAAATTGTGACCTCTACACTGTTCACAACCTTGATATAACATATTTTCACACGATTCGCGTACAAATGGCAGCCATTTTGTCCGTCAATTTTGGTCCGATTTTGACGAAATTCGAACTCAACCTTCATAACCATGGAACGGTGATATAATCAAACGGTTTTTTAAATTGGATAACAATTTTGACCTCCAGAGGGACCACAAGCTAAAAAGGGCGATTTTTCGGACAATCAGGGGCCATAATTCAGGAAGTTACGATCCAATTGGCGCAAATATCGAAAGGAACCAAGATCTTTGGTTTATAAACATGCATTTCAAGTTTCATCCAAATCGGTTCAAAATTGTGACCTCTACACTGTTCACAAGCTAAAAAACGTGATTTTTCGTACAATCAGGGGCCATAACCCATGAAGTTACGGTCCGATACATGCCAATATCGAAAGGAACCGAGATCTTAGGGTGATAAACCTATATTTTAAGTTTCATTGAAATCGGATAAAAATTGTGACCTGTAGACTGTTCACAAACAATTGTGGACGGACGGACGGACGAACATGGGCGACGACAATATACGTCCACATGAAAATGTGGGCGTATAAAAATGGATTGTCATTTATTTTAAATATTAAGTTTCTGAAAATCATTGTTAATTACAATAATATGAAAATTGAATCTATTATGGGCATATCAGTCCAAAAATTGTTAAATTCAGGGCCATTTTTCTAGAAATCTTAACTAAAGTTAAAATTCAAATTTTAGTAGATACTTTAATTTTGATTGGCTAAGCCCTAAAATCCATCTACAATTATCCGATCAAATTACTAATATTTGGATTTTATCTATGTTCAAACTTCAAACTTCCCGAAACAGTCCCGTTTAGTATCTATAAAATCACGATGCAGGGGATATAAACTGGACATGACTAAAAGTCAGCCGAACCTACAATCATTGCTACACTCTTTACAAGGGCCCCTTTATAATCCGATTGATTCCAAACAAGGATACCTTTCAGGGATATTTGGTTTTCTTAATTATATATTAAATAATCATTTCCAATATATCATAGCATGGATTAAGCCTCCTCAAAATTTAATATTTTCCGAAAAATGCAACTGACAACCGACAGATTCGACCCACAAAAGACATTAAGGCCATGCGTTGACACCAAAAAAATATGTCGCAGAAGGGTCATTAATTTCTGGATGAAAACCATACTCATCACATAACACTCATTTCAAAAAAAATATTTGGGACCATCTCAAGCTTTCAACACTTGCGTTTTAACAAATAACCTGGGGGTAGATCTCAAAGCAACTGCCCACCTGCGCCGAAGGATTATGCAACTTTTGACATAAATTTTCTTCATGAATCAATATTAAATAACTGACATTTAATTCATCTTTTTCTATTCGTGGTGCGGTTCAACCCACCCACCCAATTTCAGCGGATTATTTGTTTGGACATAAGTGTTGTCATTTTGCCACAGCCCCTTACCTTTAATATAGAGTTTCTACACAAAATAATAAATATAGGTCATTAATAGTTGGACGGATTATAAAAATAAATAATAAGATATCATATGAAATAATATTATTACAAGTATTAAAATACCAATTTTCATGTTTTTATTTTAATGTATAAATTTTAAATTCTATGTACTTAGTGCAGAGGTCCTGGAGTTTATTAGAGTCAACCTGACACCCTGTAACTTTATGTACTTTGTTAACAGGTCCTGTGGTTTGTTACAAGCGACCTGACACACTGCACTTGGATGTCATGTCAGCCTTCACAGCTGACAACAATATACAGGTACATGTTGATAACAATAGTCGTCAGTACAGGTATACATAAATAAACTAATACAGGTTAAAAAAGTTGAGGAGAATAACACAGTAATTTTCCACTAGGGCTTTCAGCACATTGAAAAATACTTCTGCTGTACTTCGAGATTAGTTCCCCGCCCTGAATGGCCACCATATCCAAAAGATTTAATGCTTTATGATGTGGTTCTACTCCATTTGACATCAGACCTTTTGATACAACGCGTACAAGCTAACCATTTGGCCATCCAAACCCCCTAACCTCCTGATCCTTCTACTTCCAAATCATGAATATTCACAAAAAATCTGGCAGAAATTCAAATTCAAATATTCTGCATTAATTAACGATCAAAATACGGAAAATAGAGAATAACTATAAATGGACGGATAACATTCGTGAATTCAGGTGAAAAAATTACTAGTCTTAATCCCTGTATAAAATTGTGATTCAAATATTAAAGGACAATATTGGTGTGAGCTATTATTACATATGTGACAGAACTGGTTAAACACATTCCAAATATAATTTTAACACATAGATCATTGCTACTGGAGATCTGTAACAAACACTTGAATAAATGGGAATTGACAATAAACATGAGTTATCCCTTCTATATAACTAACTGAAGGAATCAGCCATGACAGATACACAGTCGAATTTCAGCTTAATAAAACCAAATTAACTGTCACTAGATAAGAAAAAAATGAGAAAAATAAATAGAAAAGGCCTGTGTATTCCCTTGTTTTTATTCTTCTGTACTTAATAATAACAAAGTAATGCATTGACCTTTTCTATATTTTTTTTATAAGCGGTTCCATCACATATGTAATAATGGCTGACACCAGAATTGTCCTTTAAGGTTAATTAGGCAAGTTGTTATATCCCATGGAATATAAATACATATATACATGATAATGATATGTAAATATATATAATGAATACAATGATAAATATAAAATAGAATATATCACAGCAAAAAGAAAGGATCGAAAATCATGGAATTATAATGATATAAATATAACAACAAAAGGAATTCTAGAAATATTAAATGAATAATTCCATAATGTATAACATAATATAATGTATAATGGATGCATGTATAATATAATATATAATGGAATTTATGTATAATGGATTCATGTATAATATAATATATAATAGAATTTATGTATAATGGATGTATAATATAATGGAATTTATGTATAATGGATGTATGTATAACATAATGGAATTAATGTATAATGGAATGTATGTATAACACATGACAATGAAATAACGGTTCCTGAAACTAGATACGCAAATAGATTATGATAAGCAGTATGTAAAGTCTATATTACAATGCATATTTACAAACTAAATTAACAAATAAAATCCTTTAAAAAATCATAATTAAGTTCTTTGGAATTAAGGATTTCACATTGATTTTTGTAATAAAAAATAACAAAATAAAAACTATTAATTTAAAAACTTTGAAGGAATTATAATGGAATTCACAAAAGATACTGTATTAAGAAATAAAGAAGTCTAATAATTTTAATTACTTCGAAGGCATTATAAAATATTTTACATAAATACTCTATTCAAACTCGATTCAAAAATAAAAATATCATCAATTAAATCACTTCAAAGGAATTATAAAAGATTTGACATTTATACTCTATTCAAAAATAAAATAGAAATCTATTAATAACATGGAAATATAAAGGAATTCACAAAAATTCTTTATTCAAAGACAACAAAATTAACTTAATTATGTCATTCAATGGAATTATAAAGGAATTCACAAAAATGTTCTATTAAAAAATAACAAAATAAAATCTATTTATAGAGATTAACAGATCGTGGAATTAAAAACCCTGTTTATCAAAAGTTAAGTTAAACAAAAATAGCTACTTCAAATGCATGGTTGATTATCCTTATTTGGTAAATGCACTTGATAATACTACGATATTTTTTGTATATAATATCATATTGTAGACGACCCTGTACATGTATGTGCAATATAAACTCGTTAGTTACGCAGTGCCTGGTCATCAAGACCTCACCTTACTGCATAAGATTTCCGTGGCACCCTGTAACCGGACTCGAAATGGGTTTTTAACATTCACTTAATTCAAACTAGGTCATTTTGGGACTAACATTCGGTACAATTTTATTTCAATACTTTGGTGGTATATATGGGTCTTTAGCAGTGGGACCCAGAAAAACCCACAAGGTTAAGCAGGCGATCAGATAAGCTTAAAACATCAAATATTGTTACTATACTGGCTCGAAAACATTGAGAGAATACTCTTCAAAATGTTGCCTAAATAAATCAGTAATTATCGTATTCTTCCATAATTCTAGACAGTTAAGAAATAGGCTCAGTAACCATAGAAACCAGTAATGAAAGGATTAAAAGTCTAATGTCAACAAATACAAATCAAAGTTTCACAGGATCAATTTGATTAAGGGTTCTTTTTCTTTTATAACATATGGTGCAATCCAAGGCACTAAATCAAATATGGGCGTCATCTGATTTACTGTTTCCCATCAATCAGAGACAATTTCTAATTAGAGACATCATCTTTTTTAAAAGCCTGGAAATAAGGCACCTGTCACAGACTATGTCAGGCACAGATTCAGGTTTTGCCAGGCACAAAACCTCTGGTGCCTGTAATTTTGTCCGGCTCTGATTTGTCTTTTTTTTTGATATTATTATTACATGTCTGACATTAAGTTGAAAATGTCTGGTACTATTTCAATAGTGCATTAAATTATGTCTAGTACATCTATAACCGTTATTTTGAAGCCTGCTAATTTACTGTTTCCAATCCTTCAGAGACAATTTCTAAATAAAGACGTCATCTATTTTACTGTTTCCAATAAGAGACTTTATCTCCTGTTAATATCAAATTTTTATAATCAAATAGGCTGCATTCTGAAACAAAACTAAGTTCAATTGTCTGTCTGGGGCCGCAGCCGTAGGTAAGTCATCTAATTTACTGTTTCACGTTACAGACATTATCCCAAGTCCATATCAAATTATTACCGATTTTATCCCCAGTGTAGGGCAGGGCCGTAGGTAAGTCATCTGATTTACTGTGTCCGTATCAAATTATTAATAAAACAAAAAAAAACACGGACAAATTACGCCTCAAATTCTTGATCCTGTTCACTCTCCGAATCGTTCTGATAAAGATCAACAACAGCACTAACGTATTTTCCTTTAAATCGTGGTGATTTATTATTTAATATCGTAATGGCTCCATCTCCCATGTGATCCGGTTCCCAACCGTTGGAGTCCATACTGTTTTCATGTTCACCTTGATCATTATCATCACCGTCATCCGTCTGAAATACAAGTGAGAAAAACTAGGTCATTTGGGGACAAACATATGGTTCAATATTTATTTCAATAATCTGCTTGCACATAGGGGTCTTTAGCCATGGGATCAAACCGGAGGACCCGGAAAAACGCACATGGTTGGAAAGGCGACCATACTCCTTGTCACATACAAGCGAAGAATTGGAAACACACTACTTAACTCAATGACAGACCTTATGATCCAATGTGCGTGTCGTGTGTTAACCATGCGGCCGCCCAACCCTAGAGGACAGAGAGAGAGAGAAATGGGGTTTAACGTCCACTCGACACAAACTAGGTCATTTTGAGACTAACATATAGTTTCATTTTATTTCAATAAGTTGGAGGAAACTTGCGTGCCCGGGGGAAACCCACGAGGTTGAGAAGGCGCCCGTATCTCCGTGCCACATACGCTCACACCAGGGCTCGAAACCACAGTCGCAAGCCAGAGGTGACCGGCCAGCTGGAGGTTGAAGCGCGGCACTCTAGACAACTAGGAATCCGACCCACCCCCTCTCAACCCGAGAGGACACAGAGAAAACCCATTAGGTTAGACATGCGTCAAAACTTCTTGTCACGTACAAGAATGGGGATAAAACCACACAACTTGGTTCAATGATCTAACTCGCACATGTTGAACCAATCTCATTTTGGGACTAACATATGGTAAAATTTTATGTCCATAATAAATATATATATTGGATAAAACAAGAACAATCAATAAGTAATAACCACCGCACACTCACAAAGAAACGAAAGTTAGTATTAAACAATATCTGTTAATCATTTAACTCAGAACAAATCATGCATTAAGGAAAAAACAGTCTTTAGACCAATAGAAAATAAAAAAATATATTAAAATTACATTTTGCAAGAGCTATATAAATCTGCATGCTGCAGGTCTTTCTTTAGGCCTCAAATCTCAACACAAGGTACAATTTTATGGATACACAATTATTGAGTTTAATACTAAGCGACGTTTGCGACGAGGATACTCTCATCTTTATCAAGCAAATGATACAGGCCTTATGTTATCTAAATTTTTATCAAGCATTCATTAATCAACATATCAAAACCAAAATCAACTTTCAATACGATTGTTAGCCTGTGCTATTGCGTGTATTTGTATGTGTTTAACGTAAAATTTTTGTCAAGCATTCATTAATTAACATATCAAAACCAAAATCAACTTTCAATACCATTGTTAGCCTGTGCTATTGCGTGTATTTGTATGCGTTTAACGTAAAAAGAATAATCGAGACTTTGTTTATTATCTTACGATCGAGGCTTGAATCAATAATATCTTCAGAGTGAAGAAATCTGACTGATATTTTCAGCACATTCTCTTTACATTATCTTGTTTTTAATTATCATAGCGAGAACTGTCAGTTCTTTATCTAATCTTACCTAATGAACTTTTGACTGAGTTAATAAAGAGAGTTTAATTACACACTTTATAAAAGATTCAAGGTTGATGCTACATCTAAAGATTTTAAGTCAATAATGTCCATTCGAGTGATTTTAAATCCCTTGTAAACTACAATATTGTAATCTCTAAAAGGAATATCAGTCCAAAAATGGTTCAGCTGCAATCAGAATTAACAAAAATATCCGTAATTGAAAAATTCATGACATATAAAAAAGCCAGTGCCACCTTTAAAGTGTGGAGTGAAATCTTTTGACGCCCTTTTTAAAATCTGATTGAATCGAAGCAGGGATATTGGTGTGTTCCCAGTTTGCTGGCAGCCTGTTAATCCTTTAATTGATCTTAAAACTATACTCTGTTTTAAAATATTCACTCAAGAACTGTTCACTAGTGTTCAGCGTTAATGAGTTCTTTACAAGTTCATTAACTATTAACTTAATAAAACAATCTTATGTCGAAATCACCTTTTCAGAGATATTATTTAATGGTACCAATAAAAGGCCCCGAGTTAAGAAATATCGACAACTTGATACAAGAATTGACCAAATAAAAACACAATTGTTAAATGGCACTTTAAATGTAAACCAATATGGAACAAATATTTCCTATTTAGTGGGGCTGTAAAATGATTGTTATGTTGTAAGGCATTTATTTATAAATTATATAATGCTATTTAATAAAGTTACGTGTGTAAACCCTAATGGTTTTTATATGTGAAAATTATTTACTGTTATTTAATAAATGTTTAAATCAATACATTTTTATAAGTGTAAATTATTTACTGTTATTTAATAAAAGTTGTTAAAATCAATACAGTTTAAAAGATATGGACTATAGTTTATAACACTATTGTTCTAGCATTAACTCTGGATTAGCAGCAAAATTTGACATCAAAGTCTGTCGGCAAAGTGGGAACACCCCGGGACATTATCTACCATGTCTTAATTAAGCAGTGAATTAAAAATTATATATTGTTTGAACAAGAAAAAGAGAGAGAGAGAGAGAAAGAGAGAGAGAGAGAGCAAGAGAGAGAGAGAGAGAGAGAGTAATGGAATTTTGGGACTAACATGGTTCAATTTTAATTTTAACTGGAGGACCTGAATGAAAACCCACGAGGTTTGGAGTGTGACCCTACTCTTTTGTGTTTGCTTGAAACAACGCCAATTAACTTAAGATTTATATTGCAATTGCATGCATTATACCATTCAACCACTCTCATAATGAAGAATACAAGTATATATTTTGTATACAAGAATTAGTTATGAATATGCATATCATGCGATTATACATTGTTAGAAAGTTATGGCTCTTACATTTCTAAAAAGTGTTAAACGTTTGTGAGGAGCAAAATTTTCCTTTCCTATAATCAATAAACCAAACAGAAAAAAAAGAAACAGTGTTAGACAAAAAACAAAACTAAAACAAAATTAAAACACAGACCAAAACACAACAATATACAATTTGATAACGACCATACATTACAATTAATGATGTGTCATTTGCATGTTTCACTTAGATATAAAATTCTCAAGGCTTAATCCACTCTAACATGTCCTCAAGTTTAAAATTTTGAAAACAAAATCAAAATATTGTTAGAAAAATGAAAATGAGAATGATAATCTTATGTTAAAAAGAACATTATTTTTTATAATTATTGAAATACAAGAGCGCTAGAAATGCAAAATTATCATTTTTATGTATTTATGCCGATAAAATCACCATATTCCCATCAAAGCGATTATTTTGCTTATTTTAGAAAAACCAAATTATTCATAATGTATAATTGTAATCAAACTATTTCAAATGATAAAGTAAAAGGATTAAAACTAATGTTTAATTACTACCTCATAATAAAAATACTGAAGATAGAAAAACAATACACAGTTACAAGTCATTCATAAAGTAAATCAAGTTAAAAGTCATTCATAAAGTAATCAAAGTTAAAGGTCATTCATTCATAAAATAAATCAAGTTATAATCATTCACATTCATCCAGAAATCAAAGTTAAAGTTCATTCATTCATAAAATAAATCAAAGTTAAAAGTCATTCATTCATAACTTAAATAAAAGTTAAAAATCATTCATAAAGTAATCAAAGTGAGAATTCATTCATTCATAAAATCAAGTTAAAAGTCATTCATAAAGTAATCAAAGTTACAAGTCATTTATTCATAGGGTAAATCAAGTTAAAATCATTCACATTCGTAAAGTAATCAAAGTTATAAGTCATTAATTCATTCATAAAGTTAATCAAATAAAAATCATTCATAAATCAAATCAAGTTGAAAGTCATTCATAGTAAATCAAAGTTAAATCATTCATTCATAAAGTAAATCCAGTTAAACGACATTCATAAAGTAATCAAAATTAAGTCATTTATTAATTAACTAAATCAATTTAAAAGTTATTCTTAAAGTAAATAAAGTTAAAAGTCATTCATTCATTAGTTAAATCAAGTTAAAAGTCATTCATAAAGTAATCAAAGTTAAAAGTCATTCCTAGAGTAATTAAATCAAGTTAAAAGTCATTCAATCATTAATTAAATCAAGTTAAAAGTCATTCATTAATTAATTAAATCAAGTTAAAAGCCATTCAAGTCAAAAAGTCATTCATTCATTAATTAAATCAAGTTAAAAGCCATTCAAGTTAAAAAGTCATTCATTCATTAATTAAATCAAGTTAAAAGTCATTCATACAGTTAATCCTATGACATTGAAAAGAAAAAAAAGAAACACCTGCCGGGCTAAAGATTTAAGTATAGACTTTTTGTCATATTTGTTTTTTGCATGAATGCGTGAGTAACATATAAATAAATGTCTTTTTTTAAAATCTAACTTAGATTTTCCAGTTATCAGAAATCGTTGAAATCAATAAAATTTTGGAATCACATATAGAAACAAATACACTGGGTAGTATAAATTTGATGTCAATTGAATGATATCTTCGATCTATGAAGTAGACAATTCCCACAAAAAAATTAAAAATGACAAAAAAAAATCACAAACCTTCTTTGTTGAATTAGTTCTCTTGACATTACTTCGTTGATTATTCTGAGATTCGAGATGTACTTGTAAACGGGAATTCTCTTCTTCGATGTGTTGCATGCGGACCTGTGACATGGAAAGTGTCCGGGTTCTGTCTCGTAACGTCTCCTCCAGATCCGTCAACCTGTAAATAATCCATAGCACTAAAAATATCAATAAGTATCGTCTTCTACTAGCAGACGCCAAATAATAAATTAATTAAATTTCTCTTCCACGAAGAAACAGATATATTGGATTTAAAAACTAAAACCAAAAAAAACGACTCATGAATTACTTTGGTAGATGTTAAAAAATTTGACTAATGCGAACCAACAAATGTATTGGATTTATAAAAAAACTCAGGAATTACTTCGGTAAATGTCAGCGATGCCCTGCACAAAAATTTCAGAATTATGAGTACCGGTATACATTTTATGATTAATCGAAATAAATTCTTTTGATTTTCAGAAAACTTAAACATAACATTTTATTTAACACACGGTACAACTTTGTGGATACAAAATTATTGAATTTGACACTAAGCTTCGTTTTGACGAGGATTATCTCGTCTTTTTCAAGTATCAAACTCAGTAATTGTGTATCCATAAAATTGTACCTTGTGTTAATATGTTCAATTACTAAATACCAATCAAAGAAAACATTTTATTTAGTAATTTTTCAATTCAATCAACACCATGATCCCAAAAAGCAAAAAAAAAAAAAAAAATCAAAATCAAAAATTAATCTAAAAGTTATCTTTAAAACTAACTGAAGCTTGAAAGCCTGAGAAATTGATCATTAATATTTTTTCTGTTAAGATCTAAAAGTCTAATTAATCTATAGTTGCAGTAATAATTAACCAATTATGTGTGTCGTTATATCATATTGGTGCTGAGGTCAGTAATAATTAACCAATCATGTGTGTTCTTATATCATATTGGTGCTCAGGTCAGTAATAATTAACCAATTATCAAATTGGTGCTGATATCAGTTTAGAATAAGTGTTCTGTGCAGATCACGGAAGTAACTTTGAAAAGGAAGTGGTAAGTCAGAGGTACATGTATTTATAATCCAGGTCGTGTTTGGAAATTCGAGCAGCAAGGAGCCTAAAGTGGAGACGTCTTGATTAGAAGTATCAGGATCTCATAAAATCGGAAGCTATGAGACAATATTTCTGCTCATTAAGGTGCATAAATATACAGGATTAAATTAGAATAAGGCCAAAACAACAGTGATATTTTGGACATATGTTTGTTGGAGAGAGAGAGAGAGAGAGAGAGAGAGGGTTTATCTTCCACAGCCTAGGTCATTTTGGGATTAACAATGAGTGAACAGTGCTGCCTTGGTAAAATTCTACCCCCAGAATTGCACACACTCATTGAAAGTAGAGAGAAAGAGAGAGAAAGAAGAGAGAAAGAGAGAGGGGTAGGTTTAACTCCACTCGACATAAACTAGGTCATTTCGGGACTAACATATGGTTCAATACTATTTCAATAATTTGCTTGCATGTAGGGGTCTTTAGCAGTGGGAGGAAACTGGAGGACTCAGAGAAAACCCATGCAGTTGGACAGGTGACCTAACTACTTGTCACGTACAAGCGAGGATTCAAACCCAGACCACTTGAGTTAATGACAGATCTTTTGATCTAATGCACACGTTAACCAGAAGGAGAGAGAGAGAGAGAAATGGGGTTTATGGCCCACTGACATAAACTAGGTCATTTTGGGACTAACACATCGTTCAATTTTATTTCATTAATTCACTTGCATGTAGGGGTCTTTAGCAGTGGGAGGACATCCACAAGGTTGAGAAGGCGCCCCTACTCGATGCCACTTGACTCAATTATAGACCTTATGATTTAACATGCACATGTTAACCAGGAGGAGATAACCAACAATGATTGTACGATATTAAAGATAATAGGTTGTTCACACATTTATATAATATTTGTATATATTCATGCACATACCATATTATATGACATATATAGAAACACATCAAGGAGCGATGGACATTGTCTTTAACAAGGCAAAGAAAGTTCCTGATCAAACTGCGGTAACATTTAATTTCATCAGCTAAATCACCTCAATTAACTAAAAGGTCATTGAAATAGAGAGAGAGATTGGATTTAACGTCAACTGGACACAAAATAGATCATTTCGGAACTAACATATGGTTCAATTTTAGCAGTGGGAGCAAACGGAAAAAAACCCACGAGGATGGATAGGTGACTTTACTCCTTGTCACATACAATTGTAGAAACAAAACAACACCAGATCACTCAATCACAGACTTTATGATACAATGCGCATGCGCTAAACATTCGGCCATCTAGCCCCCCCACACACACACTTAGGTAGACAGACAGACAAGGGTGGCAACAATATAATTTATTGTTGAGAGTGGCTGCATGTAAAAAACAAAACAATATTCAAGACAGAGTAAGATATGTGATACTGTGAAGCAGAAACTGAAAAAATGCATGCTGAAGCAAAAAAATAAAAAACAATAAAAAAACAAACTGAAAATATATCGAGGGTACATACCTTGTGAATAAAGGAGATATTCAGGGCATTGAAAATGACATAATAATCATGTTAGCAACTTAAAAGCAACAAGCAAAAGTACCGGAGTACCCATAATAATTTACATTCCATTTGTGGAAGAAAAGTACCCATAAGAGAAACATTCCATTTGTGGAAAAAAAGTACTCAGAGTACCCATAATAATTATAATACATTTGTGAAAGAGAAGTACCCATAATAACAAAAGTACCCAGATTAAACATGTTAATAAACATTCCATTTGGGAAAAGTACCAAGTTACCCATACTAATATACATTCTATTTGTGAAAGAAAAGTCCCCTGATTACCCATAACAATAACCATACACATTCCATTTGTGAAAGGCAATCAGAAATTTGATCTCATGCTTAAAACTTTTAAATTCTTGAAATGTGAATAATTAAAGACAAGTTTACCCATACATAAATTCTGTGATCTCAAAAATGCAGAATGTGTTTTATTTAACTTGTCATGCCAAAGACGAAACGGAAGGAATATTCACGAATCTGATCATACAGTAATTATAAAATTAAATTTTCTCCAACTTACTTTGTTATCAATTCTCGCTTCTCTTGTAAAATATGTTTGTAATTGGCATCCATCTTGTCTCTCCATTCAGCTTCTTTACGTAACGTGGCACGTGATAACCGTAACTCTTCATCCATCACTTCCATTTGATCACGTAGTCTTGATCTTTCAGTACTGTAATACTCTCTGGCTTTTAACAATTTCTCTTTGGTTCGTAACTTACGGTTTTCGTATCGTTTTTCATGCATTTCTTGCTTTTCGTTAGCAGAGAGTAATTCGTATTGAAGAATTTTCACTTCCTCTCGTAGATTTACGATTTGACTCATCAGATTTTGTTTACCACTCTCTGACATTTGATGTTTCTAAAATATGATAAAAGGACGAAGATATATAAGAGTTTTATTAAGTTAAGATTCTCATCTATTTCTTCTATTTGGTTATTTGGTACAATATCTAATTGTTTCAAGGTTTAATCCATGCAATCTGATTACAATAAAGATCTATATTTCTTTTGTTTTATTATACTTCCGATGGCTTACACTACATGAATGAAGACCTGGCCGGTTGTACTGCGGGGTCGCGTCATGGGTCATACCTGCGGCTTTTGACCGCATACCGCCTGGCATTGATTACTCAATCAGTATTGTTTTATTGGCTAAGCCCTCACTTCAACCAAAACACTGGTAATATAATAACTCTCCGAGATCCTTGTGTAGTAAAGACAAGTTAAACGAAATTTTGAACTATAAAAAAACGAAACGAAATAGGATCTGTGTTTTAATCAAATTGTAATCCACTATAAATGTACTCAAATTGGTTATTTTTAACATGTAAAGTAATATGGCTCCCAGACCCCCCCCCCCATCCCCCATCCAGGCATTGTTAATAACTCACTGTCAGGAGACAGATAAAATTCACGTGGTTTGACAGGCAACCCGACTCTTTGTCACATACAATAGGGGGAATCACAACAACCCAACTCCAAAAATTGACAAACCTCAGGATCTAGCCCGCTTCCCCCTGGTGCTATATGTGTATAAACCAGAGATTGTTTGTCATATTAACTGTTTTTTCAACTTACCATATCATAATCATTTTCTTTTTCATCTTGTAAATACGTAATTCTTGATTCTAGATCCAATATAGAATGTTGTAATTCTCTATTTTCAGCCGATAATTTACTTTCACGCTGTTTTAATAACGTCACCTGATGTCTTAATTCTGCTACATTCTGGTCCGACAAAGTTCTACAAAATAATTCAACATGAAACTTTAAGTGACATGACATCAGGCTTAAAGGCTCAATACCATTCTCGTAACTGAATAATATGTCTCGATCTTTATGCTGGTCAACAAATTGTATTATTTTACAATATTCCAATTAATTGATGATACAAAGTTCATCTTAACACACCTAATTCAAAAAAAATTCAACTAAATGATTTGAAAAGCCTAACGTAAACCTTTTCAAATGTGACTTGGATTTTAAAATATTTCCAAACCCTTTGGACAAGTAAAATAGGATGTAATGGATAATTTACACAACAGGTAGGACACATAAACATCTAGTACAAGTGTGTCCTAGGAAACTTGCGAGAGGAGCCAGTTGTTAGTGGGTTCATTAGCGTAGGTTGGAGATGGATGAGCAATTAAGAAAGTGCATATGTTAACCCATTCGGCTATCCAACCCCCAATTATCACATGTAACTTGAAAAGAGGGCCTTTTTAAAAATTGGAGGTTGAAATATTCACAAAAATATATGCAATGATATGACAGACAAGGTATCGTGATTCCCTTACCTTTGTAGTCTTTCACTTTCTAACTGATTTCTAAGTTTTACAATAAAATCTTTTTGATCTTCGAGTTGTAAATGACTTGATTCGGTATCCTGTACTTTCTCTTCCATTGTTTTTAAATTCTTACAAGCCTCATCTAAATCTCTCTGTAACTTTTCATTCTACAAATTACACGCAGAAAACAAATGAAATGGGGTTTAAAGTCCTACCTTTATGCTCCTAAACTGGTCTAATGAAGACGAAAATTACAGACAGAAAATCTAATGAATGAATGAAATGAAATAAAATGGGGTTTAAATTCATACTTTTATGAACCGACTGGGCTAATGAAGACAGACAAAGCCAGTGGATCTTTTTTTGTCCCATCCAAATGGTCCTTGTCAGCCCTTCAATCCTCCATCATTGACAAGGGGAAAGTGTGACTGAAAATCCTGAGAGAACCTTTTCAGCCAACTCCATGAGCGAACCTGCTAAGCGAGCCAGCACCTTTTACATTGAGTTCAATGGCTCACTTAAACCACAACTTGTAAATGATGAACATCAATTAAAAATAGCTTGGTTGAAGTTGCAATGGCTATAAATCTAAAAAAGGCCAGATATTAACTTTTGTTACTGGAGTGTTTGCAAATTTTCAAAACGAATATCAAGGGCAATAACTCTGGAAGTGGCTATAAGGAATTGTTGAATTTCAATATTGGTTTCTTAGTCTCACTAAACAAAACTCTATCAAGGGACAAGGGGAAACACTCCAGAAGTAGTTATTAATAATTGATGAAATTCAATATTGGTTTCTTAGGGACAAAAGACGGACAGATAGAATGGTGACATATATAATATTAACAGAACCATACAGACATAGAACTAACTATTTCTTTTCAATTAACCAATCACATACAATTTGCATCTAATTCTAAAACACTGTGTGTGACTTACTTAACAATTCAAACACCACTATCACTAAATACATTCTTGAAAATATAAACGTAAACCTGTGCAACTTGCTTTAAACATCTGTATCACCACAAATAAATACAAAAATAAAATAGATTCACAGTTTCACAGCAGTAGAGAAAACAACTTTGTAGTGTTTCATGCCCAAGTGTTAAATAAATTACTTACATTTGGCTCAAAGATCACCTTCAATAATTAATGTTAGTTATTATGTAATTTAATTATATATACCTGTTTGTCCTATATATAAGGTACCTGTGTATTACCTACGTAATTAATCATACCTGTTTGTCCTATATACATGTAGGTATACCTATATAATTATTATCTGATTACCATAACTGACTTACAATATATTAATACCGTTATTGTTTTAATTATTACTTGATCATTAACTAGTCAGGACAAATATAGCATAAACACTAGGTAAATGTGTGTGTATGAGTGAGAGAAAGAGAGAGAGAGAAAGAGAAAGGGAGAGAGATACTGGGTTTAACAGTCCACTCAACACAAACAAGGTCATTTTGGGACTAACATATAATGGTTCAATTTTATTTCAATTATTCTCTTGCACATACAGGTCTTTAGCAGTGGGAGGAAAATGGAGGACCCAGAGAAAACCACCGAGGTTGGACAGACCTTATGATATAGCACGCACATGCAAACCATTCAGCCATCCATTCCCTCTGTGTAAATGTAGGTTATTTCATATAACTCTTGTTTTAGTATTCTGATGCAGACTGTAGGTTTTTATTGTATTGTGTTTATTTTGTAAAAGGATCAGAAGGTTAACTGATCCCTGACAAACATTACATTTCACAGTGAGAGAGAAATGAGGGTCTATGTCCCCACAAATAAGGTTATTTTGGGACTAAAATATGGATCTATTTCATTTAAAAAATTTGCTTGTGTGTAGAGGTCTTAGTCGTGTGTAGAGGTCTACTCCTTGTCACATATAACCAGGGAATCAAAATCACGCCAGTTGGCTCAATGACAGACCTTATAATACAACACACACATGCTAACCATTCGCCCCCCCCCCCCACCTCGTGTCAATAATTTTCTACCTCAGTTGAAAATTATATCTCCTATACAAACACCTCAAAAGTTCTATGAAAAAATTGTAAAATACTTGACGTCTAATTATAACTAGTAAAATATGGTAGAAAAGAGAGATTTAATTGATTTACCTTTCTCTCGGCTTGTTCTGTTCTCATCTCTAACGATGTAATATTAGATTCTTGACTAGCTGACTTCTGTATAAATATTGTTTCTGCTTGTCTCGTAGAGGACATCAACTAGATATTATAAATAAATCATATGTATGACAATATGTTGTGTTCAACGTATACACAATCTAGATAGATTACAAATATGATCTTAAAGGAGCGAAATTGCATATAATACAGAAATATGAATGTATATAAATTGATTTACATTCAATGGTTTCCGTTTTTACTCTTTACACCGTTTGATTTGGTGCAATGTGTTTAGCCTTGGTCCTCGAGTCTCTTGTTACAACTTTACAACTAGGGCTGAAATGCATTATGGTACACGATTCGTGTACCAATAGTAAATTTTTTTATTTTGTCTTAAATATTGGATATCAGACGCTAATCTTTGTTCGGTAAGATAACAACAGCAATATTGATTTAAATTGACAAATAATTTGTGTTTTCAATGTTGAAGATTGTGAATGATATTGAGTTAGAGACTTAGCTACTTTAAGTACAGTTTATGTCTTAAAATAATAACCTCATTTATAATGAGGAATTTGGAGTCATGGTGGTTTAGAGAGCAGAATGCTATAGGAAAAGACACAATTTCCAATTTGATAAACATTAAAATGATGAAATCAACAAACATACCCGACTTAATTCCTCTTCTAAACAATGTTTGGTGTTTTCTAGTTTTGAACATTTTTCCATCATCGTCCTGACTTGAGCCCAAACCTTTAAAACACAAATTTGATACAACAGAATAATAACATGATATCTCACGACACCGACACCAGGTTCCACACAGCAGAATAATAACATGATATCTCACGACACCGACACCAGGTTCCACACAGCAGAATAATAACATGATATCTCACGACATCGACACCAGGTTAGACACAGCAGAATAAAAACGTGATATTTCACAACATTGAAACCAGGTTCGACGTAGCAGAATATATAATATCTTGACATCTCTCAACAACGACACCAAGTTGGACACAGTAAAATAACAACTTAATATCTCACAACACCGACACCAGGCTGGATAATTTTAAATACAAAATAACAGTTGGTAAATAAAATCCACAACATCTGAGGATCAAAGCACATAAAAGAACCCTTAGCAGTTTGAATTCAATAAGGAGTGAATGATGCTGTCCTGGTAAAATTGCCACGTACAACTGGGGATTGAAACCACGGCAATTGACTCAATGGCAGGCCGTATGATACAACGCGCACACGTTAACCATTCGGCCACCCAACCCCCCTCTCATAGCACAGAACATAGTGTATGCCCATCTTGTTGGTGCACACAAGAAGGACATAAAACCCCACTTTCATTTGTTTTATCTCTTTCATCTTGTCTATGTTCTGTTGTAAGTTCTACAGTGTACAGTTTATCAATCTGAAGAGAAATTCAGAGCAAGCCTGGAAATAAGGCATCTGTCACTGACAATGTCAGGCACAGATTCAGGCTTTGTCAGGCACAAAACCTCTGGTGCCTGTCACTTTGTCCGGCACTGATTTGTCTTTTTTAATGATATTATTTAATACATGTCCGGCACTAATTGAAAATATCAGGCACTATTTCATTGGAGTCTGACATTTTGTCAGGTACATCTAAAACCGTTATTTCCAGGCCTGATTCAGAGGCCTGTCAATAGGGGCGAAGGGCAGATCCCTCTCTTCTCACTCAGGGCATATTGTTTTTCTTCTACATTCATTGAAATGATGTCGAACAAAAGTGAAATACATTGTCACTGTTTTCAGCCTCTCTCTACTCCCAATACTATAAATGTATGCACCTAAATGAGCAGAAATCTTGTCCCAATCGTTTCTTTTTTTAAATAAATTTTTCTCATAATTAAGATCCCAGACCTCACCCAAATATTGTCCCTGAGATCCTGATTTCATAAAATTATTGGGTTATCCCCCCTGTCCTCACGCCAATTGTTGTTTTGGATATTCTAATTTTATAAAACTCTCTGGTAAATAATTCCCCGCACCACCCTCTGCTCAAATTGCTGAACACACCCCTGAAATTACAAACCTTGGTCATTTCTTGTTCTTGTTGTTTATTCCTATTCTCCATGTTAGTTCGTAATTTAATCTCAGTTTCAACTTGAGCTTCAACTCGATCTAAAGACGATTTCATTCTGGCTGTTTCATTCTCTTGATTCAATAATTCCTTCAATATACAACAATCATTGTACACATCATTTATAAATTATAACTGGAATTTTACAAACCACTGTCAGGGCAAAATTCTCCCATAGCAAATAGAGAGTAGAGAGAGAAATTGGGTTTAACGTCCACTCGACACAAACTAGGTCATTTCGGGACTAACATATGTTTTAATTTTATTTCATTAATTGGCTTGCGCGTAGGGGTCTTTCGTAGTGGGAGGAAACCGGAGTGCCCGGAGGAAACCGGATTGCCCAGAGGAAACCCTCGAGGTTGAGAAGGTGCCCCTATCTCCATGCCACATATGCTCATACCAGGGATAGAAACCAGAAAACTGGATGACCCTGAGAAAAACATTCTTTTGCTCATATTTAACTACAAGTCTTTACTAGAAATATACATACCTGTTCTTTCTCTCGTATTTCATTTCGTAGTTCCTGTGATTCCGTGTTAGAAGCTTCTAATTTATTGGTTAAACTATCCATTTCCTTTCGATGGAATTCTTTCATATCTGCTACCTCTGTCTCCAATCTGGTGACTATACTGTCATATTTAGCCTACAACAATAAAACATATCATAATGAAGAAAGAGATGGCGCTTAACATCCACAACACAAATTAGGTCATTTTGGGACTAACATATGGTTCAATTTTATTTCAATAATTTGCTTGAGTGTTATTTATTTGTTAAACTCTTAAATAGTCACAGTGCTAAAATCTACTTAAAATCGGTACCATCTGATGTTGGCATAACATTTCTAAAAATGTATGGGAAACTACCTGCCAATTGTACATTATCTATACTAGATAAAATATTGGACTAGTTTGACATATTTCATTAAAAAGCATGTGCAAGATAGAGTCTGTATTTTAAGTTGTTTAATGGTCTTGAGCTAAAGACATTACGTAATATATTGAAACAAAACTCGACAAAAGCCTTGTGTAGTATCAATACATTACTTAATGTCTTGCTCTCGACCATTAAACCATATTAAAAGTTCATCAAAACCACAAATAGTAAATATTAGTCACAGAAAAATAGGTTAATTAATAATTAGTTATATATTAACAGCGTTTCTTTTACAAATTGGTTAACATCTGTGTTAAATTGTTATCAATATTCTTATTAGTGATATATTAACGTTGTTTCTGTTTTGTTCCTGTTTCTAGTGACTCAAGTACAAAAAAGTCAACAAGGTGTTAGGCCATACCATGGGTTTCCTGGATTTAAATCAACCAATAGAAGTTCTGGTTTATAAAAGAAAGGGACAAAAAAAAGGAATTATTGGTTCGCAAGGGGGTTTCGTAAATAATATGCCGATATAAATGAAACCTGATTGGCAACTGATGCTATCAACAGTTTATAAATCTTCTGGCCATGAAAACATCCTGTGACATGGTATACCAAAATTAACTCAATTTCATTTCCATGGAACCAAAAAATGATTAAATCTGATCAGCAAAAAGCTCACTACTATGTTTTATTGTGTGAACAAAGTTTCACAAGGATATCTTAAACAGTTTTTGAGATAATCATGAAGGAAGGACTATGGTCATAGCCCATTTCAATATCCATCCAATAATTTTCATATATATATAAATGCAAGCTGCTAGGCAACAGATAATATCAATAGCTGATAAGTATTCTAGCAATACTCCTAATTGTATACCAAAATGTTGCTTCCATGGCAACACAAACAAGCCAACAGTGAGGCTGATGTCCCCCGCCGAAATCCCAAAATAAATAGATGACACATATTAATTAATCCCAGGTTTATTTTTTTCAAACGTATCAAGCAATCAAACTGTACACAAAGTGTCATCCAAAAGTGTTTTATAAAGAAAAATGCTAACACCGATGAGAAAAATGAAAATGTACCCTAGTTAGGGGGACCCTAAAGGCAGACAAAAGGGCCCCTCTATACACTGTTACTGTCGAATCCATTACTGAATGAAAATGCAGTCATTGTATTGGCATAAAAATCATCAATCAAGATGAACCTAAGTTATCTTGTCCCGAAGTATCAACCAATCAAATTGCTTATCTCTGCCTACCCTAAGCAGAAAATGCTCATCTTCGAACTCCATCAAGGCATTGACCTAATAAGCATACACACCAATTTTGAACATTTTAACTCAATTAGAAGGAGAGTTATTGTGTTCCAAAGTCTCGGTAAATCAAATTGCTTATCGCTCTGCTTACCCTGAGCAGAAAATGCTCATTATCGATCTTAGTCAAGGCATTACTGTAATGAAACTATACACCAAGTTTCATCACTCTCACTTTATTAGAACTAAAGTTATCATGTCCCAAAGCATCAACCAATAAAATTGCTTATCTCTGCTTACCCTAAGCGGAAAATTCTCCTCTTCGAACTCCATCAAGGCATTGACCTAATAAGCATATACACCAAGTTTGAACATTTTAACTCAATTAGAAGGAGAGTTATTGTGTTCCAAAGTCTCGACCAATCAAATTTGTGTATCGCTCTGCTTACCCTGAGCAGAAAATGCTCATTATCGAACTTAGTCAAGGTATTACTGTAATGAAACTATACACCAAGTTTCATCACTCTCACTTAATTAGAACTAAAGTTATCGTGTCCCAAAGCATCAACCAATCAAATTGCTTATCTCTGCTTACCCTAAGCGGAAAATGCTCATCTTCGAACCCCATCAAGGCATTGATCTAATAAGCATATACACCAAGTTTGAACATTTTAACTCAATTAGAAGGAGAGTTATTGTGTTCCCAAGTCTCGACCAATCAAATTTGCGTATCGCTCTGCTTACCCTGAGCAGAAAATGCTCATTATCGAACTTAGTCAAGGTATTACTGTAATGAAACTATACACCAAGTTTCATCACTCTCACTTAATTAGAACTAAAGTTATCGTGTCCCAAAGCATCAACCAATCAAATTGCTTATCTCTGCTTACCCTAAGCGGAAAATGCTCATCTTCGAACTCCATCAAGGCATTGACCTAATAAACACATACACCAAGTTTGAACATTCTAGCTCAATTAGGAAGAGAGTTATTGTGTCCCAAAAAGTGTGACGGACGGACAGACAGACGGACAGACAGACAGACAGACAGACAGACAGACAGACAGACAGACAGACAGACAGACAGACAGACAGACAGACAGACAGACAGACAGACAGACAGACAGAGACAGACAGACAGACAGACAGACAGACAGACAGACAGACAGACAGACAGACGAACCCATTTTAATAGTCCCCCAACTTTCTTCGAAAGGCGGGGGACAAAAAAATTATTGAATCCAAAAATTGCTATAATGTATTGACCTACAAAGTTTCATAAGGTTATCTTAAATGGTTTATGAGATATGCTCCCAAGGAAGGAGAGAGAGAGAAAATGGGTTTAATACCCAATAGACACATCCTAGGTCATTTCAGGACTAACATATGTTTTATTTCAATGATTTCGAAAAATTCACTTGTGGTTTTTAGGATACCAGTGAACCCAAGAAAACCCACGTGGTTGGAAAGCAAATCTACTCCTTGTAGCATACCAGCAGGAAATCAAAACCAAGCGCAAACGTTAAAGCCCATTTCAATACCCTTCTCATAAGTAGGCTGCCCCACCCTAAATGAATATCTCCAAATATCTCGACAATTACACCACAATACTAATATATTTAGAAAGCCTTAAATCTGTTTCACACATTTATAGTCACTAAATAAACGACCATGCTGTACTTCATAAGCTATGATCATTAAACCATACATAAATAATACTGAAAAATGGTTTGGAGTGACGTCCATAACATCCAGACACTTTTGAGTAAAAGATAGGTTACGTGCCCTTGTTTTGAAATTAGTCTCGCTTAACTAGTCTACCGATCATTCTACGTCTAATTGACGGGTCGGGATAATCAAGACTACTTTTTTACAAAACATGGAACAAGAAATTGAATTTAGAAGCACAGACATCAGGCAATTCAACAATATTTTTAAGAACCTTGTAAAAGTAAAATGAAACTACTGCTAGTATCATATTCTTGCTGTACGGATGTTGAGTCAGAGATATTATTTGTACTTAACCAAAATATGCAGCTTCTAATGGTACAGCTAATTATAAGGCAATTTAAAAAATAAAACGAGCGTAATTTCTAAAGATGCCGTAATAACCAAAAAGTTACATATTATTGCTATTCAGAATCGTCAACAATAGATTTTTTACGGCCGTAGTAGTGTTTGGTGTTTTGAACATTTCCGCATGCTGTTGCTATTTATAGCCTCAACGAGTGTGCGAGACTGTTAGAAATCAGTAGTAAGTCATTCAACAAAAACGTGCAGGATCAACGTGTCAAGAACAACTTTTCAGTTGGCACGTGGGGCACCCTATCATAAGATTTATTTCCAGGAATATAATGTTAGTCCAAACCAAATTCTGCAGAACTTCAAGCCACACCAAACGTTGTTTGACGATCACAATGTGCACACGACACATCTATACTACAGTAACATATATACATCCGTATAAACCTTTTGTCCCACATTTTCCGCTTCCAGTCGAAAAACTTTCGCTTGTTCCTCGTGTAAATCTTCCCTCAATGTACGGATCTGTTTCGTTGCTGCATCTAACTCCTCCTCTAACTGGCGACTATGTCTCGTACCCAAATGGTTATTATCTGGAAAATAGGAAATCATTTGTGACATGATCGGCCAGAAATAATAAGTATTCGTGGAACATGGAGATTTGCCGTGGGCTTGTTAAAGATTTTCACAATATACCAACTTGTTACTACTGATATATGAGATGGGGTTTAGGGTCCACTCGACACAAACTAGGTCATTTCGGGACTAACATATGGTTCAATTCTATTTCAATAATTTGTTTGCGCGTAGGGGTCTTTATCAGTGGGAGGAAACCGGAGGACCCAGAGAAAACCCACAAGGTTGGACAGGCGACCTTACACCTTGTTATGTACAACCAGGGATTCGAAACTACGCCAGTTGATTCAATGACAGGCCGTATGTAACTACTGGAGATTACAATAAATTGCAAAATAGCAGAAAATTGACAGATTCTGTTATGAAAAATAAAGTGTAACATTTACATAGCCAGCAGCATAAATCATTGGAATTTCAGTTCATCATATCTTTGTACATGTAAATACTGAGATTCCTATATTGCTAGAATCATTGTCAGGGATTTTAATAAGAATGTTGCCATTTTAATAACAATGCTGCTACTTTAATAACAATGCTTCTACTTTAATAACAATGCTTCTACTTTAATAACAATGTGGCTACTTTAATAACAATGTGGCTACTTTTATAAAAAAATATTGCTACTTTAAAAACAATATTGCTAGTTCGATAAAAATATTGCTACTTTAATAACAATATTGCTACTTTGATAACAATATTGCTACAATAATAATGTTGCTACTTTAATACCAATGTTGCTTCTTCAATAATCATGTGTGTGCAATTAAAGTGCTGTGACTTTCTCACCTGAATTTCGTTGTTTTTCTCTTTCAAGTTTTGTTTCAATATCTTCTGTTTTTGATAATGTCTCAGATAACTAGAAAATAAACATTGGATTATAGGAAATGAGACCATTTGATCTCTCTAAAATACCTGATATTCATCATTGAACCTTGGATTAATGAAATCGTCCAAGATATATTTTAGTCAATAATACATAATGATATTTTGTTAATATTATTAAATTCCACAAAAGCTGTGCTCCTTAAGAATTTTACAACTATATACTTATGTATATACAAAATGTGAAAGAAAATGAAGGACCGCACGCAGCAAGAGTTTTTGCAGTCACTGAAATGGCAAACAGTTGAACAGTGTCCCTGAAAAGATGTGCTTTAAGTTTTCATCTAAAAAATAGAGAATAACAGACTAATACGAATTTCAGACGACAGTGAATTCCAAACTAAAGGTGGCGGAGAGGAATAGATCTATGTCAATAAAAGAGATCTTTGTGAAAGACTTGTTTTGTATGAAAAGTTCTGTGATACACAAAGATAAGGTCTTCATTTTGTTGCTATATTTGAGTCAACATAAGCACATCCATATTCCATACGAACAAATAAATGAAATTCCAAATCAATTAATAAAATAATTCTGTAAATCACATACCTTCTTGGCCATTTCCCTGTTATCTATTTCCAGTTGACGAGATGTATCTTCCAGCGATTTGATACGATCTAAATGTTGCTGTTTTTCTTCCACGTCGTACGATGATGACGTCTGCTTGTGATCTATTGACGTCTTTAACGCACAATGTTCTAATTCAACGGCTTTAAGTTTATCTTTTGTTTCACTTAACTCACTTTTGGTCACCTCTAACGTCGTCTGCATTTCCATGACTTGTTTTTCAGCCAATAGCAAACTCTGAGCCATTTGTAAATTTTGCACGGGTAAATCGTTCTCGACTTTCTTTTCTGGTGCCGGCACCATGTCTGTTTCATCCTTACTCATGTTTATCAATTCCTGCAACTGTCCTTTCTGACTCTGCAGTTGTTCTTTCTGAATCAGTAATTGTTCGTTCTGATTTTGCAATTGTTCCACGGTTGTCTGGGACTGAACTAGCTTTTCGTGCGAGGAGTCTAACTCCAATTCTAATTGTTCGAGTTTTGTTTTATACAATTCTACATCTTCTAACGTTTCTTCGAGATGTTTTTTCGATGTTGTTAATTCTAACGTCACTGCTTCTATCTTATCACTGAACATGTGGGACGGCATCGTTTGGTTTTCTAGGGACGGACTTAATTTATTATTTGAAGAATTCTCTACACCCTGAAAGTCAAACAAAGATGTGAAAGCAATAGTTAATGTGATGCTTTGGCCATGTTCGATAGTTTGAAAGTTGAAATCAGCCGATATCTTAATTCAAGATATCTTAGCCACGTAGAAAATCATTTAAAAACTGTTTACAAGCAAAAAGAGAATTTCATTCTGAAGGGAACACATAATAATTGTTGAAATCTTATTTTGTTCTTTATATACTTCCTAGCTACGTGTACCTTTATCATTAGTACCTTTTCTTCCTGAACCCTATTTCTAAGAGAAAAATCATCGGAAGAAAAAACATGTACCATTTGGATGCAAAGCTTGGGAAGAAAATGTACATTTTAGAAGAATATACACACCTTAATTTTTATTTTTCATTTTGTAGTTCATTTTCTGAACCACCCGAAAATACAGTTCCCTCCCACACGAGCTTGGGCGTGGATATATTACAGACACCCCACAACCTGATTGATTTATACATAAGACATAACAAATGACTAATAAAGACGGGAATACACCATGCAGTGTGCTCTGTCTGGAATTTGGACCCAACAGCAATTCAATTCCCTCATTGAATTATAGTTTGGGGGGTTTTTTTGCACACTAAGGCGTAGAGCACCTCACACCAAAAGCTTGTCGTAACAGACTGTTTTATTGATAACAACTCTTCCAGATCCTAGTGTAGTAAAGACAAGTAAAATGAAATGTTGAACTATAAAAGACGAAAGGAAGACAGACTGTGTTTAAATGAGATAGTATATAATACAAACCTTGTTTGATCGGTTATTATTATCGACCATATTACCATTACAGCGAACAGGTATTGCACTATGAACAGATTTTATTGACTGAGGTTGTATAGATAATCTTTCACTTAATTCTACTTTCGTAACTTCTAATTCTTTATTAGCCTACAAATAAAATGATTTACAAGTACAGTCAAGCACAGCTGTCCAAACATTACCAACTTCATAGAAACGAGTTAAAAGACCAAGTGTTCTGCTCCTAAAGGGTTAGTGAAGATGAGCATACACTATGCAGTGTGCTACAAGATAAATTTTTCCCAGACAGCGGCACTACAGGTACCCTTATTTTGAATATCAAAGGTTCTTTAATGTGCAAGTCAGCATGTAGGCCTACAGTGGACCTTGTTTTGTTTTTTTTTGTCCCATCCAAATTACCAGACACTTTTCCCGGTCAGACTGTCCGTCCTACACCATTGACAAGGGCATATCATGCTGGAAAATCCAGCTGAAATTTCACCGGCAACACCAGGATTGAACACAGGATCTCCTGGTTACTGAGGTAACACTTTACTCGCTGAACCACTGTGGCACCCAAAAGAGAGAGAAGGGGAGAGAAATGGAGTCTAACATCTACTCAACACAAAATACGTCATTTTGGGACTATCATACAGTACAATTTTATTTAAATTATGCGATTGCCTGTATGTGTCTTCAGCAGTTCGAAGAATAGACGGGCTACCCTACCCCTTGTCCTATAAAAGTTTGAGATAGAAACTATGCTACTTGACTCAATGAAACATCTTTTGATATAAAGATCCTGTGTTCCACCATCAACAGACAACAGAATGGACACATTGTTCCTACCTTTTCCGTATTATCAATAGACGACAGAATGGATCGATTGTTCCTACCTTTTCCGTATTATCAATAGACGACAGAATGGATGGATTGTTCCTATGGATCGATTGTTCCTACCTTTTCAGTATTATCAATAGACGACAGAATGGACAAATTTTTCCTACCTTTTCAGTGTTATCAATAGCAGCTTGTAGTTCATCTTGAGCACTGAATAAATCATCTTGTAATTCTTGACTTCTCTTCTCTAAACATTTCACCTAATAAAAACAGAAATAGGGTTTTACATCCACTAGACACAAACTTAGTCGTTTAGGGACTAACATATGGTTCTGTTTAATAATAGGAGACGACACACAATACTAGGCAGGTTCGAAACTACAGCATTTGACTCAATAACAACTTACCTTATGCGTTAAAACGTGCAACCCCCTCCCAACACTCCCACCCGCTTTCAAAGGATCGAAACTAGAGGAGCCCCTGATTTGCGAGTCAGTGCCTTACTTGTAAAAGGAAACTATATCTCCCCCACTTACTTTGGCCTCTAAATCTAGCTGAACGTTTTCATGTTCCGTCTTCTGATCTTCGAGTAAATCTTCGTATTCCTGTAAACTTTGTTTCAACTCCAACTTCTTTCTTTTCTCATTCTCTAATTCTTCTCGCACCGTGAAAATTTCCGTTTCCAAATCACTGTACTCACAAAGTTTCTTCTCTAGATCTATTCGCTGTGCTCGCTCCTCCTCGAATTCATCGTCTGCTTGTTGCATTTGATCAAAGAGTTTTTGTTCTAAATCTTTAATTGTCTGTTCTAATTTTGATTTATCGTCGAGTGTATTTTGTAAATCTTGTTTAAGCAGAGTATAATCGTGGTCCAGCTGACCAGATAATGTGAGTTTATTGACAAGATCCTCATTTTCACCCAATGTCCTATCGAGAACAGATTTTGATTTCGTGAGTTCCTCTAACGTTAATTGTAATTTACACTTTAAATCCTCCATTTCTTCTTCATGTCTGAAAAACGTAAAATATTTATGTTTTGAAATGATATAAATCAAATATGGTTTGACGTCCTACTTTTCTGCATATGACATACAGCAGACAATCACTGAATCAGGGATCTTTGCCCCGGCTGCTTCATATTCATCAATGTCCTATTCATCAAAAGGTAAAGGATTCATTTAGAGAGAAATGGGGTTTAACATCCACTCTACACAAACTATATAATTTCGGGACTAACACATGGTTCTTTTTTATCACAATGTACAACCGGGGAATCAAAACCATGACAGTGATGCAGCTCACACATGCTAAAAATTCGGACATCCAACCACCTGGATTAAAGGAGAAATGCCAGATTCAATGTATAAATTCTATATTTAATAATTACCTCTGTTCTGTTTCCTTGGAAGACATTTCAAGGGACTTCTGAAAACAAAAATAATCAAAATAGATTGTGTATGTTTTCAGCCTAAACATAAGATAAAGAGCTGGAAGTTCCCACTATCATAGTTAAAAGATGGATAGTGTAGAAGGAATTTACTAAAAAATTTCAGTCAAATTGATCCACTCCGAATAGTGAATTTAGCAATTGAAATTTAGGCATAGTCTCGATCATTAGTAATAAAGTCGGTACGATTATCCATTTTGGATTTAATAATAGTTAATAAGCGTTGAGCAGCAGATCAGATTCTAATCCAGTAAATATTGTAGACTAGTGATAGCATCAAGAGTTGATTATGGTCTGGATAAGTTAATTAATGTCTAATTAATAATTTAGATAAAATTTAAGGCCTAAAGAAAGACGTGCAATAGGCAGATATAACTCTTGCATAATGTATGTTTAAGTTATATTTATTAAAATAATACATCACAGACAGAATCATCACTAGAAAATGTAAATTTGAAACAAACAGAAAATAATATGACTGATTCACGTATCATATGTTAGCCAAATTTTTTTTGTCAAACACTGTTGATATCTTTGCTTGTTTTAACATTTTTAAATTTTTAAGAGAACTTGTCGATAACAAAGATTACACTCACGTTTGTTTTTAATAATTCAGCTTGTTCTTCTTTGACTTTTTGAACATCTGTTTGTAATTCTGATACTTGATTGGTTAATTTTTGGTTCTGATCTCGCATATGTTGAATTATTAGCTAAACGTAAGATACACAGATTAATTGAATAAAAAAGACAGAATGGTATTGAAATAAATAAAACCAAATAAAATCTCAGCACAGAAAAGGTTTCAATATCGACATTAAGTTGCCAAAAGGATGGATTATGAATACAATGAAGTGCAAGTTACATTTTTGGGGCACTGCCACCATGCTTTTTGGGATACTGCCACTACATGTTTTTTAAGGGAACTGCCAACATTTCTTGTAGGCAAAAATGATACAGCCCCCTGGAAAATCGCCTTGTATGCCTATATCCTATCTGTATGTTCATGCACTTGCTATAAGACCAAAAGAACACATACCCACGACGACACACGAGTCACCTCTAATAAATTTTTTTTATACCTCTTGCTTCGTTGATTCCTGTTCTTGCGTCTGCTGAAGTAAGTTTATAGCATTTTTATGTTCTTCCACCATTTTATTTTTTTCGTCGCTGATCTGTTCCCGTTCAGACGTCATTTTATCGAGTTCTTCTTTTAGAGAAATTAATAGACTATTTTGATTAGATACAGAATGAGTCAACTGCACATTTTCCTCCGTTAATGTTTTGCGTTCTTCCTTCAATGAATCTAACTCACACGACAAAGCATCCATTTTCGCGTTCATTTCTTCTTGCTGCGATATTAACTCCCTCTTTTCATTGGCTAACTCATCCTCGGAAGACAAAGAACTTTCTAATCTTTTATTTAAGCCCTCTACTTCCTCTTCAAGCTGTTTTTTTTCTCTATTTAAAATGTCTACGACATCTTGTAAGGTCGACCCCTTCTTGGCGTCTTCCTGTAGGCTCTGGAGTTCTTGTTCCATAGCTCCTACTTTTAAAGTCAGGCTATCTCTACTCTTAGTTAATCTTTCCACTGATGTCTGAAGATAAGATTGAAATTAGTAATAATAATTAATCACCTATAATAATATTTGTGACTGTCGTCTGTCTGTCCCGAGGCTGATATTGGTGTTTAGGGGTACCTCAGATCGGGGAGTTACAAAGGCCTGATGGAGCTGTACTGTCGTGTCCAGTTTCAGAGTTATACTATTTTTGGTTCCCGGTGAAACATATGCCGCGCTGGGTCATCTGCTAGAAATTGATATTAACAAAAACATAAGGGGAAGCCACAATGGAAAATATCCAGGAAACTTTCTCTTCCCACTCCAGGATCAAACAACAGATGTTCTGATTCATGAGCTAGTGCCTTGTGCACAGAAATTTTTTGAGATTTAGTCAAGTTGAGATAATCTTCCTAGCTGACAGATATAATATCACACTGACCCATGGGATGGACATTTCCTATATAACAAACTCCATGGTGTTTATGCCCATCTTAAAACCAGTTTCATTTTCTTAAACTGATTGGCATGTTTGAAGGGTTACATGTAGGTCTATATATCAATCAAGGGCACTTGCAGATTTCATCAATGTCACAAGATCTAAACCGGGCTAGCGTTAACCTTAAAGTGCCAATCCCGATAACTTTTGGGGGAATAAAACTGCTTAATTTTGTGTTAAAAACCTTTACAATCCATAACCTAAGGCCCACCTTCTAACCCGATATTTGTGATACGCTTGTAAATAACTTAGACCTGACAGTCTTCATCTGGAAATGGAGAACGTTTTATTATACAGTATCTGGATAAAACCAGACTTTTTTCTATAAAAATAATATGTAGGTGAAATTTACCCTTTGTTATCAAGTACTGGGCATGGATCATTCACTGTATAGACCTCTCAAAAAACATTAATCGATTATCAGGTCACCCAATGAAAAAATTGACCCGAAATCTGAAAAGGGTTACGTGTCCGGATAAGCAGTGTTGACGTTCACGTCCAAACGACTCAATATTTTGAGCTGAAATTTTGAGACAAGGTAAATACACCATGCCACTATATTTTGATCCATAAATTTCATAAATACTCGGACTTTAATTTTTGAGACTCTGTTCTTATCGGGATTGTCCCTTTAACACACAATCATCAGCAACGATCTCATGAGCTTAATCTGTAGATGGCCTCAGCGCTCACGCTGTCGATCGCCATTTCCGCCAATTGCGATAAAAATAAAATTTTGGCGTTAAAATATTCAATCTGGCGAAATTTTTGGTGATTCTTTTTTAACCATGGCTAAAAAAAAATACTTGCCACAAAGTTTTGATTTCCACGCCGTGCACACACGTTAAAATCTATCACGCTTGGCTGAGTCATTCATCAATCAATCAAGTACTAATCCTTTGTCTCTTGATCAATCTCGGATTAGCGTTGATTAGTATATACAGTAAAAATAGTAATAAACTAATCAAGAGATAAACGATTTAATTGTTTGTCTCCAAATACGAACCGGTGGTTTTTTTGGACGGTTTCTATATATTCAAAATGGCGGACACCGTGAATAATACTCATTCAATTTGTGTGAGATTATTGGACTATGACGTCTGTTTTATCCCTTTCCTACTCTTGTTGCATGTGTCGTTAATAAATAAAGCCAGGTTTGTTGTTCAAGTTTATATGGAAGTCGATATTAAATACAAGAAACGAACGAACGAAAGTCAGTTATTTTCTAATCACATGCCATTAATAATAATGGGCCGTAAGCGAAAACTTGAACAGCCTTCGTCAACGTCTGATAGAAAAATTTCGAACTTATTTTTTTTTTCTGTATTTCACCACCAAAATACTCCCAAACTGACTATATAATAGTTAAAAAAATAGATAACGTAAATGGAATATTGTGAAAATTTGAGTCAATTTGCTTCCTTTGAAACGAGATTATCAGTGTTTGATATTAGGCCCAGCCTCGATCATCATCACTAATGAAAGATCCAGCTCTGAGTCCTTACATAATGTATGTTTGTGTATTTGAAAAATGTAGATCTCTTAAAGATGAATGAAAATTTTCAAATCCTTGATATATCAGTAAGTGCTTGGTCACAATTTCTGTTATAAAGAAAAATATTCATTAAAAACAAATACACTGTGTGGCTACCCCAGATGTTGAAAAAGCTCTAAAAAATGGGCTGCTGCAAAGCAGTGAAGAATTTTGTAAATTGTAATATCATATATAGTATATTATATGTAAATAAAAATTACTGAAAAAATAAAATAGAATAGATATATGGCTAATAAATTAAAATGAAAAATTGCCCGAATTAAAAATTGAACCCAGAGTGAGCACTGGATGGCCTTAATATTTAGACATGACACTTTTGGAAGATTCTAGACCTATAAATATGTCAATGGTATCCCTACTTACTTCTGCTTCATCTAGTTGGGTCTCCGTTTCAGCTAAATCAGATTTTAATTTTTGGTTTTTGACTTGAAGTCGTTCATTCTCCATATTGATTTTTTCTACATTTGATTTCATACTGGAAGCCTGGACAAACAAAACAAAAATCAAAATTAAGCGTGCATCGACCAATCAAACTTAATATAATCTATACCAATATGTACTCATATTGATTGCTTAACATTTAATTAAAAAATCAACAAAATCAAACCCTGGAATTAATTGGATTAATAAGAGACCCATCAAAAGCTTTCACAGTCGTTGTTTTTTGTATTTTAGAGGAGAGTCGAAAAAAGCTCCCCTTAAATGAAGAAATTGAAAAAATCGCTCTCCTAAAAAAGCTCTCCCAGTTTCGATAAGAAGAGTGATTTAGAAGTTAAGGAGAGTGATCTGATATTAAGAAGAGTGATTAGTTTTCTGTATATGGAAAATGGTTCTTAAGATCAATAACTTGGTGCAAGGGGTCATTCCTGTTTACATAATTGATAATATACATCGTCTGCTAAATAATATCATTCGTTCGTAGTCGTACGGTCAAGTAAAACTTCTGCTATCGTTTATAGCTACTTACGGTATTCCAATAGAAATACTTGTCGAAATTTCTAAATATATTTAGCTTGTATAATTATTTTTAGTAAACATAACCCCCATTCAAAATATAATCATAAACGCTTGAAAATTCCATCAAAATTCCATCAAAATATAATCTATTTCTTCCGAAATTATTCGCATTAGAAATTTTTACGTGCCATCTCTCGTAATTTCTCACGTCTCGCGAGAGTTCTACTTTTCATTTCAGTTAAATTAAAAAAAAAGGCGCATTGGCGCCATCTATTTTTAGTAACATATTCATTGGAATTTTATTACCATGTGCGATCACATACTAATCGAATACACCAAATAATTTAATTTCACAATGACAGGATGGCGGAGATCGAATACATGTCCATGATTTACAAATATGGAGAGCGATTTTCAATTTTAAGGCGAGGGAGAAAAACCGCCCCTCGGCCGACATTCAGGTGCGCGGCAGGCGCTCGCGAGCGATCGTGCGCCTCAAAAAACAATGACTGCTTTCAGCAATTGTGATTGTTTGACTATATCCTATAGATGTACCTGACAAAATGTCAGGTATAATGAAATAGTACCTGACATTTTCATCTTTGTGTCGGACATGTATTAATAATATCATTAAAAAAATACAAACAGTGCCGGACAAAATGACAGGCACCAGAGGTTTTAAGCCTGAATCTGTGCCTGACATCGTCAGTGACAGGTGCCTTATTTCCAGGCTTGCCAATATATATTATAGTTACCAGTAGTTTGTTGCAGTGGTTACGTGTGGTTTAATGGTTGAGGGCTAGAGAGAGAAATGGGGTTTAACGTCCACTCAACACAAACTAGACTAACATATGGTTTCATTTTATTTCAATAATTCGCTTGCGTGTAGGGGTCTGTATAAGTGGTAGGAAACCAGAGTGCCCGGAGGAAACCCACGAGGTTGAGAAGGTGCCCCTATCTTCATGCCACATACGCTCACACCAGGGCTCGAAACCACAGCCGCAAGCCAGAGGTGACCGGCCAGCTAGAGGTCGAAGCGCGGCACTCTAGACCACTAGGCCATCCCAACCCCCTTAATGGTTGAGGACGAGACATTAAGTAATATATTAAGGCAAGTGAGTCCGTGTGGTGTATCAATATATTATGCAATGTCTTGCTTTAGTCCATTAAAGCGGGAATTTCATATTTTCTAAGAAAGTCAAAACAAAATTATTTCTATGTCTTTTGCTCAAAAGGTTGTCAACTCACTATTATATGGTCATGGCCATTATTTCCCAGGCATTAAAATCAGTGACACATGAAAAAATAGGTTGCCAGGCAACGAAACATACGCCCACACAGCAGCCAAATCGTCCGGGCAGTCAACAAGAGTTGTCGCATATTAAGGAATTATCAGAAAATCATTAGAATTTGTTTGATTTTTATAATCAAACGTTTTTTTTTTTAAATCAGATAATAATTGTGACCTCCAGAGGCACCACAAGCTAAAAAGGGTGATTTTTCGTACAATCAGGGGACATAATTCAAGAAGTAATGACCCGATGGGCGCAAATATCGAAAGGAACCAAGATCTTTGGGTTATAAATATACCTGTCAAGTTTCATCAAAATCGATTCAAAATTGTGACCTCTATAGGGTCCACAACCTTGATATAACATATTTTCACACTATTCGTGTACAAACGGCGGCCATTTTGTCCGTCAATTCTCGTCCGATTTTCACGAAATTTAAACTCTCTCTTCATTACCATGTAACGGTGATATAGTCAAACGTTTTTTTAAATTGGATAATAATTTTGACCTCCAGAGGTACCAAAAGCGAACAAAAGCGATTTTTCGGACAATCCGGGGACATAATTCAGGAAGTTATGATCCAATGGGCGCAAATATCGAAAGGAACCAAGATCTTTGGGTTATAAACATACATGTCAAGTTTCATCAAAATCGGTTCAAAATTGTGACCTCTATAAGGTCCACAACCTTTATATAACATATTTTCACAATATTCGCGTACAAACGGCGGCCATTTTGTCCGTCAATTTTGGTCCGATTTTCACAAAATTCATACTCAACCTTCATAACCATGGAATGGTGATATAATCAAACCGTTTTTTTAATCGGATAACAATTTTGACCTCCAGAGGGACCACAAGCTAAAAAGGGCGATTTTTGGGACAATCAGGGGCCATAATACAGGAAGTTACGATCCGATTGGCACAAATATCGAAAGGAACCAAGATCTTTGGGTTATAAACATGCATTTCAAGTTTCATAAAAATCGGTTCAAAATTGTGTCCTCTACACTGTTCACAACCTTGATATAACATATTTTCACACTATTCGCATACAAATGGCGGCCATTTTGTCCGTCAATTTTGGTCCGATTTTCACGAAATTCGAACTCAACCTTCATAACCATGGAATGGTGATATAATCAAACGGTTTTTTAAATCGGATAACCATTTTGACCTCCAGAGGAAACACAAGCTAAAAAGGAAGATTTTTTGGACAATCAGGGGCCATAATTCAGGAAGTTACGATCCGATTGGCGCAAATATCGAAAGGAACCAAGATCTTTGGGTTATAAACATGCATTTCAAGTTTCATCCAAATCGGTTCAAAATTGTGTCCTCTACACTGTTCACAACCTTGATATAACATATTTTCACACTATTCGCGTACAAATGGCGGCCATTTTGTCCGTCAATTTTGGTCCGATTTTCACAAAATTCGAACTCAACCTTCATAACCATGGAACGGTGATATAATCAAACGATTTTTTAAATCGGATAACAATTTTGACCTCCAGAGGGACCACAAGCTAAAAAGGGCGATTTTTCGGACAATCAGGGGCCATAATTCAGGAAGTTACGATCCGATTGGCGCAAATATCGAAAGGAACCAAGATCTTTGGGTTATAAACATGCATTTCAAGTTTCATCCAAATCGGTTCAAAATTGTGACCTCTACACTGTTCACAAGCTAAAAAACGTGATTTTTCGTACAATCAGGGGCCATAACCCATGAAGTTATAGTCCGATACATGCCAATATCGAAAGGAACCGAGATCTTAGGGTGATAAACCTATGTTTTAAGTTTCATTGAAATCGGATAAAAATTGTGACCTGTAGACTGTTCACAAACAATTGTGGACGGACGGACGGACGGACGTCCGGACGGACGGACGGACGAACAGGGGCGACGACAATATACGTCCACATGAAAATGTGGGCGTATAAAAATAACACAATTACCTCCCTTGTCTTTGCATTCACACCCCCCCCACCCCCCCGATGGAAAGGCTATCTTCAAACGTTTGAATTTTAAGTTGAAAATGACATTTTTGGCAATTTCTCAACTGGCAATAGTGAATTATAGGATTAACAGGATTATTCTTTAACAAAGAAGGACTGTTTAGAGATACAATCTATTTTAGGGCTATATTTCAATACATTTTGAAAATATAACTTAAAAATATGAAATTGCAACTTTAAACAAATTGCAATACAGATACACTATTCTGTACATGCACTTCACATGAGCCCAATATTTTATCTAGTAAAAATAATGTACCATTGGGACGTCAACCAAATAATGGTATGGCAACATTAAAGGATGACAGCACCGCCAGATATTCTAGACAACTTACTTCGGTTTCTTTACTTCTGGTTTCATCTTCTAATACCCGTATTTTAGAACGTAAAGATATTAACTCCCCTTCTAACTTGGTTTTATCTTCAATTATTTTACGCAGCTGTAAATCACTGGATGATCTAGCCGGACTTGGTGGACGGTTCACAATAGTTCTTGGACCTGCAAGAAACAGATGCTTCATCATTTTAAACTGAGTGTATTCTTTGGATAATGATAGTTATCTTATGATTATGTACTAGCTGGGTCATTTGTGGTGCCTCGAAGATCAGACAGAAGAGCAGAAAGCAGCTCTTTACAACGTTGGACAGACGACCCTACTCCTCGTCCAACTAATATTTTGCATGCACGTAGGGGTCTTTAGTAGTGGGAGGAAACTGGAGGACCCGGAGAAAAAGCACTAGATTCGACAGGCGAGCCTACTCCTTGTCATGTACAAATTGGGCAATCGAAACCACGCCAGTTGACTCAATGACAGACCTTATGATACAACGCACACACGCTAACCAATCGGCAATAAAATCGTACGTACTATCTCTAGAACTACTACTATCATCTTTATCCTTGTCTTCTTTTTTTCTCTGCGATCTTTCTGTTTCTAATTCGTCTTTTAACCTTTGTAACTCTGTCGTTAAATGTTGTACCTACATTCAATAATAAACAACAAATTAGAAATCATATTATCAACACGGCAGTTACTGTTCCCATATAACCCATTAGAGATGATTAAACTTATCACTATACAAATAACGTGACTGTCGTTTGTTTGTCTGTCTGTGTAGGGTTGTCGGCTACACAAGGGCTGTCCAAAGGCTGAAATTTGGTAATTTGGGGTATAGGGGTAGCTCGGACCAGGGAGTAGCATTGACCTGGTGGCAATGGACTACCACTTTCGGTATCAGAGTTATGCTAATTCCTGTTCATGGCTACTCCGGGTCAAATGCTAGTGTAGTATGATAGCAACAAGCATTCTAAAATAAGTACAGGAGGATCACACCACAAACAATAACCTATTTTCCAATTTCAAACCCAACAGTTCATCCTTTGTTTTCTATATTTTGCTCACAACCTGAAAATTTGTCGATCTGCCCGATAAAAACAATTCAGACAATAGTTTTCTCGAATAGGAAATATAATAAAGACTTCATTCCTTAATAGCAAATTCAGGAGGACTACACCACACACAATTACAAAATGGGGTTTAACGTCCTACTGTTCTGCTCCTAACCTGGGCTAATGAAGATGGACATACATCATACAGTGTGCTATGATGGAAATTTTGCCCGGGCAGCAGCACTACAGCCTACTCTTATATCGAATTCCAGCTACCAAGGGATCTTCTTCGTGCTATCCAATGTGTCCACAGAACCTCGGTTTGTCGTATCATCTGAACAACTAGACAGCTGTCTATGTCAGAAGGAAATGGCTACCTACCTTCGACTGTTCATCAGCTAGATCTTCTTCTAATATCGTATTCTCTTCTATTAAATTATTTATTTCTTCCTCGTGTTCATTCTTTAATTTCTCCTCTAACAATGTAGACGATGCTCTCTGATGTCGTAACTCCTCGTCAAAATTAGTCCGTTCCCTTTCTAATATTTGTTTCAACTCTTTGGACGTGTCTGCGTCTGACAACGTCGGTTGTTCTTGTTCTGCTTCCATTTCATCCAATAGACGAGCTCGTTCTAACAATAAGAAAGCTATCTGTTCATTGGTTGTTGATTTGGCGATTTCCTCCAATCCTTGCTGCACTAGCATTTCTTTGGTGTCGCTTGATAACTCGGGACCTGAAACAGAATCGAATAAGAAATTCAACATTGATCTAATAATCTGACTGCATATGGGGGGCCTTTAGTAGCGGAAAGAAAGCAAGGGGACCCAGAGAACCTACAAAGCTAGACTGGCAACACTACTTATTGTCACAAACAGGTGCAGGACCGACACCACGTCTCTTGCCAGACCTTGTTATCTAAAGTCAATGTGTTCGACCATTCACAATCCTCTGTTCCTCTCCTACAAGAATGTGTTAACATATCTGTAATGAATATAGATGATTATTGTCATAGATTAGGTCTGTTTACACAGATAATTATACTCCTTGTCACGTATCAGAGACTCGTTAACAGGCATTATACTCCTTGTCACGCATCAGAGACTCATTGTCAGGGATGAAGATCTGATGAACGGCATCAAGACCACTAGGCCACACAAACCACATCCAATTCAGATAACTATTTTACCCAACCCTTTGTGACTGATAAAGAAATTGGGTTTAACATTAACTCGAGTACTCAACACAAACTAGGTCATTCCTGCATTAACATATTATTCGATTTTATTTCAATAATTCATTTGCACGTAGGGGTCTTTAGCAGTAGAAAGAAACAAGAAGACCCAGAGAAAAACAGGCGACTCCCTACTCCTTGTCGGGTACTATGCCATTATGTTTGTAAATAATGAAAGAAATCACTGATATTCCTTTAAAAGATTCACCTTTCAGGGATAAGAAATCACTCAAATAATGATCAGAGACATTAAAAATAAACCGTCAAATTTATTCACCTTTTGAACTTTCTGTTTTATTTTCTGATGCTGCCTTTAATGTTTCATTTTCTGTTTCTAATTCTTGAATCAGCGCCTCTCTTTCATCGGATAAATGTCGAATATGTTCTACGTAATTTTCTACCTCCTTCATCTCCTTCTCCTGGTCTTTCTTCAACTTTTCTTCATTCTCCATGGCTTTCTGTAGATCACTCTATAAAACAAAACAACGAGAGGTTGATGTCATATTGAATTACACAGACAGAGAGTGAGAGAGAAAGCGACAGAGACAGACAGAGATGGGAGTGGGACATATTTCATTTCAGATGGGGTTTTAAATCGCATGGATTATCAAAAAGTTTTATGTCTTAAGAATTCGTAATTATCTTCTCCATTGACTTTGATTTTACTTCATATTCATAACCTGTGAGTGAGAGAGAGAGAGAGAGAGAGAGAGAGAGGGGAATTAACATCCACTAAACCCAAACTAGATCATTTTGGGACTAACATCAATAATTCGCTTGCACGTAGGGGTCTTTAACAGTGGGGGGAAATCAGAGGCCACTGATAAAACGCACAAGGTAAGAGGCGACCCTACTGCTTGTCACATTCTGCTGGCGAATCAAAACCAGGACACTTGACTCAATGACAGACCTTATGATACAGCGCTCACGTGCTAACCACTCGGCCATTCACCTACCCTGGGGAATCGAAATATTGAATTATAATGTTATATAAATAAGGCATTATATTTTTGAGTTTTATGTTTATATGCTTATATTATTTATATCATATCTTTAAGAGGAACAGTTTTGTTGTGGAAATATATTAGAAGTTTCATGTAAGTCCGTTTTCAAATCTATTTCTGAGTCACATTCTACAGTAAGTCAAATATATAATATAAGTCAATAATTGCAATAACGCTAAATCCAAGATAAGAGATCTGCAACAGTATACATGCCAGTCATATCTAGAGGATTAGCGGTCAAAACAAATAATATGTAGCCTAGATAGTGTTACACGTCGGACTGGTAAGCTGGTGTAAAGTTCAAATATTAATCCACATCATCCAGACTCCTAATTTCCAGTTGAAAACAGAGGAATCTTAAAAAAACATGTACTTATTTTTAAACAGAAGAAGCTCACACTGAGGCTAATGTTTCAATCCCAAAATAATTGATAATGTTTTATTTACTTCCAGCATTTATCTATTTCTAAAGCAAACTGCTTATCACTCTGCTTAACAAGAACAGAAATCCCTATTATCGAACTCAGTCAAGGTATTGATGTAATGAAACAATACATAAAGTTTCACCATTCTCATGCAATTCAAATTAATATTTTTGTGCCCCAAGTCTCCAACAATCAACTTGTTTACAACTGCCCATTACCGAACATAGTCAGGTTTTGATGTAATGAAACTATAGACCAAGTAATGAAGATTAATGATCAGTATTCGATAGAATTGTAAACTGTGTATTCTTTTATAAAATCTATCATCTTTGATAAGATTTTGAATTTTTTCAATGGCCTTTAGCAATTGAATCTGGAAATACATGTCACATTTCTATGGACGAAACTGAGACACATGTCACATATCTATGGACGAAACTGAGACACATGTCACATTTCTATGGACGAAACTGATACACGTCACAATTTCTATGGAAGAAACTGAGACACCTGGCACAATTTCTAAGGAAGAGGCAGTTACTGTTTATATTAGTGCTTGATAAAAACTAGAATTCTAGTTGGAACACCGTTCAGTAAACTAATAAACAACATTTGTATCACTTGATCTTTATATTCTTTATCTTCTTTTGTATTCCATTGAATTGTGACTTGCCTATTTATCAAGCAAGCAAAAGATGATAACAACTAGAGCAGCCTAGTGGAAATGTCTCTCAGTAATAAACAGTAAAAGTATTCCATAGAATTGTCACCTGTAGATTCCGTTATCATCTCTGATAAGATTTTGAAAGGTTTATATTTTAACAGTCAAACTTTTGTATAGTTGTCAACTTCATCATGCTTTTTGAATAGATATTGTTAGTTGTAAGGTCACTCAGTAATAAATAGTAACTCTGTGTCCTGTGTATTTCTAGTTCAATTATTACTACACATCATTGAAGCAGGCTACCTTATAACAGACTCTTTATCTAGTCCAACTATACAAAGCTTTAATTCAACCTAAAATATTCAGATGACCCCTGACCCTCCTACACATGGCTTTAAATGGTTTTAAATAAATATTGACATTAGATCATTGACTAATCTTTTATAGGGTTTTATTTACTCTATTTAAATTCTTATTAAATGCAATAGATCTCACAATCATGCTATCAGTTGATAAGTTCATGTTGTTGCATGATAAGAAATAAGATGCATTATGTAAGCGGTAAATCTGCATATTTCAAGTCTTTATTTTTGCTTCAAATGTTATATAAACTATTAATTAAACATTTATTAATAAGACAACACCATAATCAACTCTCTACGCCTACCAGGTAATGCAGTCTTTAGTAGATTGCAACGTTTTGGTCATTTAATGCTTTAATTTAAAAATGGAGAAGCGAGGCTAAGTCTGTAATAACAAGTATATATAACAATATTAAGACGTGTCAGTAAACTAAAACAACATAATTACAATATATACTTGTCCAAACCCAATCTAAACGGCTGTTGTTGATAAGACGTAGTATGAAAGAGCTAAATCTGGCTATTGCAGGTCTTTATTTACTGCTTTAAATGTTACATAAACTATTATTTAAACATTTAACATGACAAGACCATAATCAACTCTCTACGCCATCGGGTGTCTCCAATTTTAAGTAGATTACAACCCTTTGGCCATTTAATGATTTAAGTTAGAAATAGAGAAGCGAGACTAAGACTTGAATAACAAGTAATAATGTTGTTACAATAATAAACAATCACTGCCACACATTGTCAAAACTCCAAACAGAGATAACTTCCCTCAGAATACAGTAATTTGAATTAAATTTTTGATATATTCATGTTACTACATTATCTAAATCTCCTTTTAAAAATGCATCTTTAAAAAAAAAAAAAACACAACTTATGTGTATGTAGAAAACAATCGATGGTTTGTACTGGATAACACGAGGAGAGAGCACATGAACACTTTGTCGAGACATTGAGTACAAACCAGTTATTGTTTTCTATACAAATTCTGTCATGATTTTATTGTGGTCTATCGCTAAATGCAGCTCAAGGATTATAAGAAATATTTAAAATATTTTATGGTGAAATATTCAAAGATCGGATAGTGGGAAGGGATGTTATATGTTTAATACAAAAATTCATGTTCCATGTAACTAACTTTGTTATCTTTTAAATATAGGGAGTAATAGTTCTAAAATAATCAAAAATCACCATGACACCGACTCAAAAGCAAATTATTTCAAACAATGGAGTACCATATCTTAATTCAAAAACCCAAATATTTCCCTTATAACACACTGTATGGCGCATGCCCGACTTCATATGCCGAGTAAGTGCAGAAAAGTTGGACCTTTGTTAAAGCATATTTGATTTTTATTACATGTACGTGTCAGAATCAATATTACTAGAAATCTAAAACAAAATGACAATATAGCTTGACCAAACCCAATGTAAAAGGCATCAAAAGACTTAAAACTACCAGATAGTCAAATGACAACATTTTTTTTTAATTTGTGTATTGTCTGTGTTTTGTTGCACAGTTGTCCTTAAATTGTGGTCAATAAACATGTCAGTTACTATACATAATAATATCAACATTAACAACAGCATTATGAAGAGATTAGACTAATCTTCTTAAGTTCTTACAATGTAATGTAATTTGTTTCTCCACTTGATTTATTACATATGTACTGGCCTACTGACTCGGAGGTCCGGGGTCAAGATTTCCTGGTAGGTTCCCCTTGTCAATGATGAAAGGACATTGGCAAGGACCAGTGTCCAGTGGTTCAGTTGGGATTTAAAAACTGAGGTGCCATTAGCATGTTGGTGTGCAAATAAAAGAACTCGTTATAGTGGGAATACAATGAACAGTTCAGTTGTTAGAAATGAAACTGTCTGGGTCAAATTCCCCTAATAGTCTGCTGAACCCGATTTCACATACGCAGCCAAGACGGCTGAGCGGGTAAGACACTGCTGCTGGTCTGGAGGACGGTTGTTCGATCCCTGTATAGGCTGCGACAGTTCATCGCGATTTTCTGACGTGTTTTCCCCTGTCAGTGATACAGGAAGGAGGAACTGACAAGAACAGTTATCTAGTTGTTCGGATAGGACAAAATACCGAGGTCCCATGTTTACACTGGTGTGTATACTGCATACATTATAAGAGTAGGCCATAGTGACTTTGCCTGTGCAATATTTTCCTCATACATGTAGCACACTGTATGGCGTATGCCCATCCTTATTAGCCCAGACGGAGCAGAACAGTAGAATGTTAAACCACGTTCGATTTTCATTTCACTAACATTCATTACTTGAATAAATGTTGATATAATTATATTATACTATTTTTAATTAACCCATATCCCTACATCTTGGCATACTTAACGTACTATACTATTTATTACTAATATATTTTTTCAATATCTAAATATTGTCAAATAGTGTCAATTGAATTAATCTAGCCTAGAAGAATATACAAAATGAAAATAATCTAATAATATTAGATTAGTAATATAGGTCTGTCTTGATTGATTCAATGTTAGAAGAATATATATGAAATGAAAGTCATCTAATATACCTCTGTCATGACTGATTCAATGAACTAGCCAGTCAACAAAATGGTTGACACAGATAGTTTGTAAGAATTGGTGTGAGATATGAATTGTATACCAGTATTTAATCTTTTTGTAACTGTCATAGTAATGTCAAACTTCTATACAGTATGAATATCAATTATATTATCATTCTCAAATATTCAATAAACTGTTGATGATAACAATAATAATAAACAATAGATCTATATAAACAACCATAATATATTTAAGGAGCTAAATCGCTAATATTGAGATCTAGAAATTGCCACAAATGGGTCGCAGTGCATATAATAATGCAATATGAATGTATACAAACTGATTTACATTCAATCGTTTTCGTTTGTACTCTAATTTCAAATCAGTTATGTTTGGCGAAATACGCCAGACGAGTGGCTATTTCGAGTGTCTGGTTATTCCAGTCTACATACACCGTTTGATTTGGTGCAATTGTTTAGCCTTGTTCTCTGAGTCTCTTGCTAGAACTGGGGCTGAAACGCATTATGTTACACGATTCGTGTACCAATGGTAAAATGTTTATTTTGTCTTAAATTTTGGATATCAAAAGCCCATATTTTCCCGGTAAAATGACATCAGTGTTGATTTAAATTGACAAATAATTCGCTTTTTGAATGCCGAAGACTTTGGACGATATTGAGTTAGAGACTTAGCTACTTTAAAGTTGTATTCCCATGAAACTATATAGGGTAATTATTTCCAATAAAGTATTTGGTTTATACAAGTATGGAAAGAATGACATCCAATCTTACATGTACTTGAAAAATATTTGATTCTCTAAATATGGTTCCTCCCTCAATTCACATGACACACAAGGCTGCTTAAAAGGGCAATGGAGAGAGAAATGGGGTTTAATGTCTGCTTGACACAAACTAGGTTATTTTGGGACTAACATACACATGTATGGTACTATGGTTCAATTTTATTTCAATAATTTGCTTGTGCATGAGGAACTTTAACAGCAGGAGGAAACCAGAGTAGCCAGAGAAAACCCACAGGGTTGGACAGGCAAACCTACTCCTTGTCACGTACAACCAGGGAATCAAAACAGACCTTACACAAGAAACGCACACCCCATTTTTCATCAATTTTTTATTTGAACGAGGTCGTTGTTTCCGTAAATCTTACTTGTTTTCAATGACATTATGTAAGGATAAAAGAAATTCATTATTGATTTTAAAGGTAGGGTCCCTAATTGTGACTGGTCATCCTTTTTGTCGAAATTTGTTATCGCTTGATTGCACCAAGAAACATGAATTTAACAACTTCGCGAGATTTTCGCATGGAACCTAGATCTAAGGTCTTTAAAATCCCGGGGTTCTCGGTTTCCAAATCAGTTGCACATGTAAACACTCAACGAACCAAATGATGCCACATCTGAACGAAGACCAACACAACAACGCTATTGGACGATTACAAGCAGGTGAATCCAAGACAGATGTAGCCAGGCTGCTGAATGTTTCTCTTGGTTTCATTTCTCGCCTTTGGGGTGGGTACTGACAACAAAGTTCAACACGTTACCGCCCTAGCTCAGGCCAAACAAGAGTGACCCCACCTGTCCTGGATCGTCACTTCCGGTTACGTCATTGGCGTAAATGGTTTTCAACAGCTACCTCTACTGCAGCAGCAATTCTCGGACGGCGTAGAATCTCGTACCAGACAGTAGGTAAACGCCTATGTGAAACCGATTAACGAGGCAGACGTCCCCGTTAGAGCTTCTGTTTTGAAACACGCCAACACCTTGAAATCCAACTTTAATGGATCAGACACTGACGGTATGGACACAGCAACACTGGAGAGCAGTTTGGTTCAGCAACGTGTCGCGGTTCTTGTTGCAACAAGGCGATGGTAGAGCGAGGATATACCGACGACGAAATGTAACTTTGCGTTTCTTTTTTGGGAGAGTATATTCAAAAACCTTACCTGGGTTGTTTTAAACAGTTCCCAGAAATGAAGAACCTTTTCTTTATCATCACTGGTAGGTTTGAGGCCATCTTGGGAAATTCTTTCATTAATTTCTTCCCAGATCTTGTCCTAAAACAACAAAAAACATTTGAACATTTCTAAATTAATTGTTTGAAATAATGTTTTATCTTTTATCACAATTCACGCAACAATTGAAATCATTGTTTTAATCATTCATTGAGGTCAGTCGTACCAAAATGTATCCGAACACATATATGCGAGTACCAGGGGCCTGTTTCACAAACTTTTAACTAAGTTAAAATCCAAATTTTATTAATCTTATTGGATAAAATTAGATTGATTTTAGTGCTATGCCAATGAAAATTGAAGTACAGTATCTACTAAAATTTAGATTTTATCTTTAGTTAAGATTTCGAGAAACAGATTATTGACTCATTAGGAACATTCCTATCGTAACGCATCGTAAAGTGGGAATCTAGCATACACTGTAAAGGCTCTTGACAGGAAAAGATACAAAGAAGCATTATGTTTACAAAAATCGCTCTACTTCATAATAATAATAATAACTAGACCTGCATAGCAGTGCTGAATCGGCTTTCAGGGTCCTTTAGATCATTGCCATGCTTTTAAATTTACCTTTATACCCTAAACGACCGATAGGACTCGGGGTAACAGAAGTTTAAGAAGTGAAATAGAAGTAGTTTTCGAGATAAACGAGTTTGAAAAGGCTTCAAAAAAAGAGGAAAATACTATATTTTCGGCATCTCATAATCTATTGCCTAACCATCGAATTTGTATCATTCTGATATCATATAAAAGTCCAAAAAGGAAAATACTAGATCTTCAGCGTCCCGTAATATTTGTCATTGAACACGCCATCTTGAGTCGGATCGCGCAAAATCTAATTTTGGAGTAAAATTTTATTTTGAAGTCTAAAAATACGGTTTTTGCAAATATGACATTACTTCCGGTGATAATGGAAATGTTAAATCAGATCATTGCAATCATAAATGGCATAAGGCATCACATGGTGAAAATTGTATGAAAATTGAATAATAATTGACACTTTTATAGACCAAAAAGCTTGAAAAGTGACTTATAGAAAATCGTCTATTTCTCGGCAACCGTACAAGTTAGAAACTTGTTTGTGGTATCTGTATGATGGTATGGGTTCATGCTATTCGGTGATGGGATTCAAATATCATAATTTTAAAAATATTATAAACAAGATTCATTTGAATAAAATATTTGTTTTCTACGTTAAAAATACAGTTTTTGCCAAAATGACGTCATTTTCGGTCACAGTGAAACTGTAAATTTGGCTTAACCTAGTCCAAATTGGCATTAGGCATCGAATAAAAAAAATTTATTGAAAATCGGATAATAATTTACTATTTTACAGGCAAAAAAACGTGAAAAGTGATGCATGCAAAATTGCATATTTCTCGGCAACTGCTCATGTTACAAACTATTTTTCGCATACATTCTCTTCGTCTGGATTATGGCTACGAGTTTATGAAAGTTACGAATAAATAGTTCAAAATATAAAGACGTTCAATGGGTTGTAATAACTGAATTTTACCCTTTTTTTTACATTTTATTCGAAATTGCCCGAAAATGAAATTGAAATTTAAGAATCTCAGCCAAACATTTTATGCGCCTTTACAGGGCGCATACTTTTTGTTATATCAGTTTTCGAAAAAAAAAATATTTGCTGTCAAAAAGTGGTACTTAACTCTCAAAATTGTAGTTTTTGTTAATTTTACGCCACTTCCGTTGCGTGCAGAAAAATGTCACCGTAACAAAAAATATTACAATTGACATTACGAATCATATGCACTTTGTTTTATACAAATCGAACAATAAATAATTAATCTAGGTACGAAAAACTAAATTAGCCAATGGCGACTAAAGAAAATTACTGAGACAAAATTCTTTCTCACTTATGCTCAAGTAGGGTGATACTTTAACACTGTGTAAACTACCATCAAAAAATATTCATAAATAAAAAAGTTTTCTGTAAAAATGTAAAAAAAAATCAATATATCGGATATTTTTCGACTACTTCCGGTTTTTCGATCATTGTCGGAATTGCTTTAACAAGTTGATTAGATACTTAACTTCCTGTAGCAGAAATATCAGAAACATTCATTAAGTAATTTTTGAAAAAAAGATAAATAAAAGAGCATTTTCAATAATTTAATGATTTTTCAACTTTTTTCAAAGATTGAGGTCATTTTTGGACCGCCTATAATATTGCAACGCTTTTATTATTAAATGCACACGCTAGGCCACCGATAGGACTCTGAGTAAAAAAAGTTTAAGAAAAATCGTAGGCGTCGTTTTCGAGAAAAAGGCGCCTCAGAACGGCGGGACGATTTACCCAATTCTACCCAATTCTACCCAATTCTACCCAATACTACCCAATACCACCCCAGTACCACCTCAATATCACCACATACTACCCAATACTACAACATAATACTGCAAAATGTGTATATCAATTGAATTTTTTCAAAAATAATTTGTTATACCGTGGGAAATGTACATCAAATGCGATTACCGATGCTTGGCTGTTCCATTTGCCTCCCTATATCACATAAAACAAGCAAAAACTGACCCAATACTATCAATTACTTATCACATACTACCCACGATCATCAAATAACAACCTTGTATTGTCAAATAGCAAAACATTAGTTTAATTACTGTGACGAATATTCGATAATTCGCAGAGAATGGAAATGAATATGCAGTTATCTCCCTTTACAACCGATAACCTCATTTTAGATTGCTCTGCAGATGTTTTCCAAGTCGACGAAATTAAAATAAGAAAAACAATTATTTTGTTGTGTATATTTTAATCATTGTGTGTAATTAACTACTGAATTATATAAAATGGCCAGCAGTCTATGAATAACTATTTCAACCCCTCAGGTATCGCCATGAGGTATGTCCTTTAACAAATAACAAACAAAAAACAACTGCTCATGTTTATATTTATTTTTTCATGTCAAATAATAAGTTATTGCATATTTACTGTCATTTGAAAATAAACGTAATTTGTGAATTACATGTGTATAATGCTCTACTCGTATATACATTCCACCTTACTTAACAATTAATGAACGGGTTAATATTGTTGATTGGGTAATCAAGTTCTGCTTTATTTATTTTATCGCTCGATTAAATTGCTACCAAATAATACACTTGACGATTTTCTGTTGTCAATTTTGGTTTTAGCCTCTTTATGTTGTATATAGACTCTTCATAATGTAATTGAGCAAAACGCGTCAATTATGATGGACGCTGTCTATGATTATCAATCCGTCTATATACATTGTTATCATTGTTAAACATATAGATAACGTTCACCAGTTAATTGTCTTTTTTTAAAAATTGACTTGATTACTAAATACACCTTTAGCGATACCATTGTACTAATCATCTAGTGTCAACAGTATAATCTGCACGTTTCCGGATATACGATTTAACTCAAAGTCAGTGTATATTCACACATCTCTGGCATCCAATATAAGCCCCAAAAGCACATTTCTTCACTCTTGTCTAACCTCAGACTCAATGTAATCGTACATCATTATTTTAGCGAATATTAGTCGATATCAGTATGGCACGTGGTCAACAACAAAAAAATGTCCAACGACATTGCGGTAAATGCGCTGTGAAGCGGAAGAGTAAAAATGGAATCATATTTTGCGACACGTGTTTGAAATGGTACCACATAGATTGTGAAGGTATTACAGATGTAGAATTAAAAGCTCTTTCTGCCAACCCAGAACCATATATTTGTGAAATATGCAGAAATTCTGGTAACAAGTTTGATTATCTCCTGGGAATAACACGACTTGGAAAGGTTTGTTTTTTTTTCATGTATTTTTTAAATAACTGCATAAAACATTATTCAAAATGATTTCATTTCTATCAATATTAAATTGCTATATGTCTATTTGTCTTAGATATGCATAGAAATAACTCTTGTTTGTCGTATAAGCAACGTTATTCTTCATAAAACCTTTATTTGGACAATCTTACAAAATACAGATCTATATTTCGCTTCGTATTCTTATACTTTTGAAGGCCTGCACATGTAGTAATGCTGGTTAAAGTAGCTAAGTCTCTAACTCAATATGTGAGTGTGTAAGCAGACTAGTGAAAGTATTTTTTTTTATTTTCAGGCCGCAAATCACAGTTTTGACAAACTGAGAAGTGTCGCAGAAAAAGAGATGCTAATCCACAAAGAGAGGCATGTTGATTTATCCCCTTCAATAGTACCTCGAAAATTCCTTGTTGACGAAGTAGCCAACAAATTATTACGTCAGTATACCAATGAAAGAAATGTGAACGACATCTCGGGATGCACCAGTATTTAAAATCGCACCAACTGCGGGTAAGTTTATGAATAACGAAGCCGCACTGGATGTGCTTTTGAATACGGTGGATACTGTAGATAGGGTTCCATTGGGAACGAAAGATAATGTATTCCTTGTTGTCAACTATCTGAAGACTGATAAAACAAGATTGGATTTTCCGGATGATTGTGGGGTATGGAATTCTGGGGCAGGCACAACCAACAACCAGTCATTCGCATTGTCAGAGGATAATACCATGACCACGCTTTTCAAGAGGGGTGGTGTGTTCTGCACCAGAAAAATGGTAAAGGGTAAATTAGTGTATGAGTCCTGTTCTCCGCAACCAGTTAGGTATATAACATTCCATAGGTACTATACCAAACTTAAGGGCGATGATGGGTACAAAAAAAAAATAACCACCATTTCGCAAGCGCCTGATGAATTAAAGCATCTGCTAACTGTGGCCTTATTAGAATACTCAGGTGTCAGGAAAACGAAACAAAAAATTTCACATGGCAATGCCAAAAATTCCGAGCCCTATATAAGAACCGATCCTAAAATTTTGGCGAGCTGCGCTGAAGCGGCGAAAACTTCACCTGCATCAGAAGTTTGTTATATAACTGCAAAGGACGACAGTGTATTCGGACCAAAATCAAGCCGACAAATTAGGGATAAAGTATACAGGACAAATAAACTAAAAACCGACAATGGACCAACTAACAATGTAGCAGATGAAGTCTTATCCATCATCGCTCTTCTACACAAGGATCCATGTATTCAAAAAGTAGAGTTAGGGAAGGGGAAATTGCCTAATATCTTTATATATTCCGACGACCAGTTGACGGATTTAATAGCCAACTGTTCAGGGGAAGGGGGGAGTATATTAGGAATAGATAGGACTTTTAACCTAGGGAAATGCTTTGTGACTTGCTTTTCTTACAAAAATCGCGGTGTACTAAGTAGACGGACACATGACAACCCAATTATGTTAGGGCCCTTATTTTTACACTGGGATGGTGAAATGTCAACCTACCACTCTTTTTTTTCCCATCTCAGGGCCAAATTGGGGGACAATGTATTTGTCATTGGCAGCGACGAAGAACGCGCCATGACAAATTCATTAAAAGATTGCTTCCATGATGCAACGTTTTTATTGTGTACAAAACATATTAAAGATAATATCATTCGCGTTTTAGAAAAATCGGGGACCTCATTGGAGGAAAGAAGCAAAATACTTAAGATCATTTTTGGCGATGACGGAATAGTCTTCAGTCAAAATGACCATGAGTATGATTTTCGTGCGGATAATTTAAAACCATACCGTGAAAAATCAAAACAATTTAATCAATATTGGGAAAGGTATTTGGGTACAAAAATACGCAATTTTGTTTATGACCCTCTTCGCAATAATACAATTTCTGGCCTCTGGACAAATAATAATGCAGAGTCAATGAACAATAGACTTAAACAGATTGCCGAATGGAAACAACACAAACTTCCAGACTTAGTAGACAGACTTTCTAAAGTATCCAAAATTCAACATTTAGATTTACGTCGTGCAATGCATGGTACAGGCAATTTTAAATTAACCGAATCATGCAAATCTTTTTATTTGGACCCTGGTTGCTGGGAGGAAAAGTCAAATGCCCAAAAAGAAAAACATTTTCAAAAATTTTTAAAAACAAAAAAAAACTTAAAATTGTCGGATGACAAGTTTGTTCAAGCTACAGGTGTAAAGTTTGCTTGTCCAAAGCCTAAACAAACATGTGGCAAAAAACCCTATCAAAGAAAACGTCAAAAAGCGGAAAAAACCAATTAAGCGCTCATCCGGTTGAATATTCGTGCATACAATGTTTGGCGGTTAATTTTCACTAAATGAATCTGTTATTTTACGAATTGTTTATATTTAATAAATACTGTTTATAAAAGGTAGTCAAACGACTCGTAATTTCAATTCTTATTATATACTATGTAATAAATCTTTGTTAATTTTATAAACTTATGTTAACATTTTTTTCCATTTTTACATGTATGTATATGTATTGATTAAATGATGCCTTATGTTAATATTTTTTCCATGTTTAAATGTATGTATATGTATTTATTAAATTTATGCCCTATATAATGTAATATTGCATAATATGGCCCCTTGATAATGGAATGAAACCAATAACTGACGTTACCCAGGGGTTGAAATAGTTATTTATAGACTGCTGGCCGTTTTATATAATTCAGTAGTTAATTACACACAATGATTAAAATATGCACAACAAAATAATTGTTTTTCTTATTTTAATTTCGTCGACTTGGAAATATCTGCTACACAAAAGAAGATGAATAATCTGCAGAGCAATCTAAAATGAGGTTATCGGTTGTAAAGGGAGATAACTGCATATTCATTTCCATTCTCTGCGAATTATCGAATACTCGTCGCAGTAATTAAACTAATGTTTTGCTATTTGACAAAAGAAGGTTGTTATTTGATGATCGTGGGTAGTATGTGATAAGTAATTGATAGTATTGGGTCAGTTTTTGCTTGTTTTATATGAGATGGGGAGGCAAATGGAACAGCCAGGCATCGGTAATCGCATTTGATGTACATTTCCCACGGTAAAACTAATTATTTTTGAAAAAATTCAATTGATATACACATTTTGCAGTATTATGTTGTAGTATTGGGTAGTATGTGGTGATATTGAGGTGGTACTGGGGTGGTATTGGGTAGTATTGGGTAGAATTGGGTAGAATTGGGTAAATCGTCCCACCCCCTCAGAATGCTCCAAAACGGAAAATACTTAGTTTTCGGCGTACCATAATTTATTTCGTAAGAATCAAATTCGTGTTATTTAGATGTTATACGATCGTCTATTAATGGAACTATCCAAAGACACTTTCATTGTTTTGGTCCGCTAATATGTGACGGAGAATTCGAACTTTTGGCAAGAGCTCCAATTTTTTTTCATCTTTTTTACATTTTTCTTTGTTTTTTGAACTACTTCCGATATACGAATCATTGTCGAGTAGTTTTCACATCCAGTTTTGGAGTTTGCATGGGAACAGGGCTCTCTAATGATATACGACACTATACGATCAAATAAAATACTTCTGAGAAATCCCATGTTCAAAAGTGTTAAAAATGTCAAAATGTCAAAATATTGAAAATTAAATTTCAATAACTGCATACATATTATACATCATTAGAATCGTAATTAGGTCAGCTTTTTAAATATATATCTTTTTTTTGAAAATCTCTTAAAATAAAAAAATAGTAGAGCATTTTCCCAAATTTCACGATTTTTCGACTTTTTTCGATTTTGAGTCCCTTTTTTGTCTTATTCCAATTATATAATAGTCTTAATGGATGGATCCATGCTAAAGACTACCGGAAGGACCATCGATAGATAAAATTTAAGAAAAATCGCTGGAGCAGTTTTTGAAATACAGGCGTCCAAAAACGCTCCAAATCAGAAAATACTTGATTTTCAGCGTGCCATATTTTGCTTCCAGCTCATCGTATCCGTACGAATTGGGTATCATTCAGTGGTCCAATCACCGCTAGACCAAATGATACCTTAATTTGTTTAATCCGTTGATATCGGACGGAGAAATCGTGTTTTTACCCAAGACACCAATTTTTCACGATTTTTTCAAAATATCGCATATTATTTCGACTACTTCCGGTTTACGGATTGTTGTTGAAATTGCTTTAAACGGTGGTTTGACAATATTGCTTCATGTATCAGGAATTTGAGAAACGTTCGTCCGGCCGTAAAACGAAACTTAAGCTCACAAAATGTGAAGAAAATTCGAAAAAAATCGAAAAATAAAGGGCGATAACTCGGAATGAAACTTATATTACTGGAACCAGATTGCCTTCAGGTATCCAAAAATGTAGGTCAAATTTGAAAATTTTGAAAAATAACAAAAATTGTCTCTCAAATAAAATTTTTCATTTTTCGATCGCAAGAAGTCAGCGATGAAGTTTCGAAATATCGAAATTTTCAACTGCTATCGTCCGAGAAAAGACTCAAGGTTTCCGAAAATGTCATTTGTATGAAAATAGGTACAGAATTGACGAATCTACGGCCGTTTTTTAATTTTTTGACAGTCGACTATAAATATCTGTTAGATAATAAGCTTGTATTCAATCCCAATCAGAAATATATGACAGAGCACGAAATTCGACCACTTCCGGTCTGCGCAGAAGTTTCAAAAATAGTTTATCAAGTAGCCAACACATGGTTTCCCTATAAAGAATTAGGTCCCAGATCGGTATCTGTTACAGGCGCTGAGAAATAGGCTCCCCCGAAAAATAAAATAATAATAATAAATAATAATAATTTTAGTAAAAACAATAGTCTTTCAGACGAAAGTCTGAAAGCCTAATAATGTCATTTATATAGCGCTAGACCACACAAGACTATGCCCATAGCGCTTGTGATTTGGTTCTGTACAATAAAAGTTCAATACCAAGGCACCACTAAACATAACATTTAAATAAAAATGTCTTCAATAAGGTTTTGAATAGATCTCTGACATTAATGGCTGTCATATCCAAATCTTAATGCAATTCTACCCCGTTTCACATCTGTCATACAACGGGTAAATAAATTTTTTCAATCTTATTAAATAAAGGCAGAATAAATACTTGATATACATGTAAACTAGATCATTTCAGGACTGACATACACATGTACAGGTATGGTTCAATTTTATCAATAGTTCGCTTGACGAATAAAAATTCAAAATGGTGTGGCCTTATTTGTATATCATTTGCTTCATTCTACAAGAATTCTTCAAAGGGCCCATGGGTATCTGGAATTTGAGGCCCTACTGATGAGTTTGGTCTAGGATCCACAAGTAGTTAAATTTAAGAAAAAAGAAATTACCATATTTCAAAATCTAAAATAAGCTGATAAAATCCCTTTGGATGAAAAACATCACCAACTGCACATAGACAATTCAATCTACACAACAAATCTAGATTTCATTTCATTTTTTTATACTTTCGACCTTTTCATTGGCTAATCCCTCACATCACAAATAACAACTCTTCCAGATCCTAGTGTAGTGAAGACAAGTAAAACTAAACTTTGAACTATAAAAATGAAACAGATCTGTTTTAATCAAATTGCACCATACATATGTATATACATATTAAGATAGTAGAGCCATAACTAAACGTCTAGCAGTCGACTATAAATATCTGTTAGATAATAAGCTTGTATTCAATCCCAATCAGAAATATATGACAGAGCACGAAATTCGACCACTTCCGGTCTGCGCAGAAGTTTCAAAAATAGTTTATCAAGTAGCCAACACATGGTTTCCCTATAAAGAATTAGGTCCCAGATCGGTATCTGTTACAGGCGCTGAGAAATAGGCTCCCCCGAAAAATAAAATAATAATAATAAATAATAATAATTTTAGTAAAAACAATAGTCTTTCAGACGAAAGTCTGAAAGCCTAATAATGTCATTTATATAGCGCTAGACCACACAAGATTTTGCCCATAGCGCTTGTGATTTGGTTCTGTACAATAAAAGTTCAATACCAAGGCACCACTAAACATAACGTTTAAATAAAAATGTCTTCAATAAGGTTTTGAATAGATCTCTGACATTAATGGCTGTCATATCCAAATCTTAATGCAATTCTACCCCGTTTCACATCTGTCATACAACGGGTAAATAAATTTTTTCAATCTTATTAAATAAAGGCAGAATAAATACTTAACAAATTCTCAAAGGATACATAGTGATTCTTACTAAAATTATCGATTTAGGACTTAAAATGTCGGTCAACTAGCTAAATGTCTGTTCTCAAGCGGAGCTAATTCTAGACAGAAAGCCTGAGTTTAATATGACAAAGAAGGTCAACGATAAACAGGCTTGGAAATATGGAATAAGGCACCTGTCACAGACCTGACAATGTCAGACACAGATTCAGGCTTTGTCAGACACAAAACCTCTGGTGCCTGTCATTTTGTCCGGCACTGATTTGTCTTTTTTATTGATATCATTAATACACTAAGTTGAAAATATCAGATACTACTTCATTAGTGTCTGCCATTTTGTCAGGTACATCTAAAAGCGTTATTTTCAGGCCTGACAATAAAGAGAGAGAGAAACAGGGTCTAATTCCACTTGATATACATGTAAACTAGATCATTTCAGGACTGACATACACATGTACAGGTATGGTTCAATTTTATCAATAGTTCGCTTGACGAATAAAAATTCAAAATGGTGTGGCCTTATTTGTATATCATTTGCTTCATTCTACAAGAATTCTTCAAAGGGCCCATGGGTATCTGGAATTTGAGGCCCTACTGATGAGTTTGGTCTAGGATCCACAAGTAGTTAAATTTAAGAAAAAAGAAATTACCATATTTCAAAATCTAAAATAAGCTGATAAAATCCCTTTGGATGAAAAACATCACCAACTGCACATAGACAATTCAATCTACACAACAAATCTAGATTTCATTTCATTTTTTTATACTTTCGACCTTTTCATTGGCTAATCCCTCACATCACAAATAACAACTCTTCCAGATCCTAGTGTAGTGAAGACAAGTAAAACTAAACTTTGAACTATAAAAATGAAACAGATCTGTTTTAATCAAATTGCACCATACATATGTATATACATATTAAGATAGTAGAGCCATAACTAAACGTCTAGCAGTCGACTATAAATATCTGTTAGATAATAAGCTTGTATTCAATCCCAATCAGAAATATATGACAGAGCACGAAATTCGACCACTTCCGGTCTGCGCAGAAGTTTCAAAAATAGTTTATCAAGTAGCCAACACATGGTTTCCCTATAAAGAATTAGGTCCCAGATCGGTATCTGTTACAGGCGCTGAGAAATAGGCTCCCCCGAAAAATAAAATAATAATAATAAATAATAATAATTTTAGTAAAAACAATAGTCTTTCAGACGAAAGTCTGAAAGCCTAATAATGTCATTTATATAGCGCTAGACCACACAAGACTATGCCCATAGCGCTTGTGATTTGGTTCTGTACAATAAAAGTTCAATACCAAGGCACCACTAAACATAACGTTTAAATAAAAATGTCTTCAATAAGGTTTTGAATAGATCTCTGACATTAATGGCTGTCATATCCAAATCTTAATGCAATTCTACCCCGTTTCACATCTGTCATACAACGGGTAAATAAATTTTTTCAATCTTATTAAATAAAGGCAGAATAAATACTTAACAAATTCTCAAAGGATACATAGTGATTCTTACTAAAATTATCGATTTAGGACTTAAAATGTCGGTCAACTAGCTAAATGTCTGTTCTCAAGCGGAGCTAATTCTAGACAGAAAGCCTGAGTTTAATATGACAAAGAAGGTCAACGATAAACAGGCTTGGAAATATGGAATAAGGCACCTGTCACAGACCTGACAATGTCAGACACAGATTCAGGCTTTGTCAGACACAAAACCTCTGGTGCCTGTCATTTTGTCCGGCACTGATTTGTCTTTTTTATTGATATCATTAATACACTAAGTTGAAAATATCAGATACTACTTCATTAGTGTCTGCCATTTTGTCAGGTACATCTAAAAGCGTTATTTTCAGGCCTGACAATAAAGAGAGAGAGAAACAGGGTCTAATTCCACTTGATATACATGTAAACTAGATCATTTCAGGACTGACATACACATGTACAGGTATGGTTCAATTTTATCAATAGTTCGCTTGACGAATAAAAATTCAAAATGGTGTGGCCTTATTTGTATATCATTTGCTTCATTCTACAAGAATTCTTCAAAGGGCCCATGGGTATCTGGAATTTGAGGCCCTACTGATGAGTTTGGTCTAGGATCCACAAGTAGTTAAATTTAAGAAAAAAGAAATTACCATATTTCAAAATCTAAAATAAGCTGATAAAATCCCTTTGGATGAAAAACATCACCAACTGCACATAGACAATTCAATCTACACAACAAATTGCACCATATACAATATGATTAAAATACAGATCTAGATTTCATTTCATTTTTTTATACTTTCAACCGTTTCATTGGCTAATCCCTCCCATCACAAATAACAACTCTTCCAGATCCTAGTGTAGTGAAGACAAGTAAAACCAAACTTTGAACTATAAAAATGAAACAGATCTGTTTTAATCAAATTGCACCATACATATATATATATTCATATTAAGATAGTAGAGCCATAACTAAACGTCTAGCAGTCGACTATAAATATCTGTTAGATAATAAGCTTGTATTCAATCCCAATCAGAAATATATATATCCCAACACAGTACAAGGTACATGTACTAAATGGATTAGTTATACATGTAATCCAAATCCTCTCTAAGGAAAATAACAAGTGTCTAATTTCTTGAACTAGATAATCCCTTGAGCTCTTAATAACCCAGCAATTATCAAGAACTGACACGATTTATATTTCTAATAAATATGTTGTCGAATGTAGAACCATATTGATACATTAATAGATTATACAGAGCTGACACGATTTATAATTTCTGATAAATATAATGTAGAACCAGTGCTAATATAAATAGCTATCTTTACACAATTTTTATTCAATAATTCAATGCTTCTAATATAGACAAAGGTAGAACCAGTGCAATATATATATTAATAAATTATAAAATAATCAGTACTCTTTATGGAATGTTTATTCAATAATTCTGTTAATCTATTTGTTTGGCCTAGTAAACCAGTAAATAATAGGTATCCTGTGACATTTGTAGATCTATTTAAAGTATAATCATTCAATAAGTTTTTATATTAAAAAAATTCTATTAATAAAACACTTCTAGGAATGTGTTTGTATTCCCCGGTATTTGACAAATATCAATCTTAACATCTGAATATAAATAAAACAGGAATAACAGACAGAACAATGAATGGAATTTCATATACCAAAACTTTTTTTCATATTTTCTCATAAGCATAAACAATGCCTTAGACTGTCTATTCTACAAAACATAAAAAAGAGAGAGAGAGAGAGAGAGAGAGAGAGAGTTTAACATCCACTCAAAACAAAATAGGTCGTTTTGGGACTAACATTCCACAACTTTATTTTAATAATTCGGTTATAGCACACAGCGTTATTTAGCAATTTAACGAAACCAAAGAACCAAGAAAAAAACATGAGGTTGGGCAGAAGGATCGAAAACATGATATCGGTGCTTGACTCAACGACTTAACTTATGATCCAGGCCCCAGGGCCTATGTCGTCGTACATCTTAGATCATTCAGCTACCCAAACGTGTACCGATAAGCTTATAGTTACACATCTATATATCTACGATTAACATTTCATCGTCCCATATTATTCATCAATATTTTTAAAATTTTGGTGATTATTAGATTCCATTCAAAAAAAAAATGTTACTTTCTTACAATATTCAAATATCAACATAACATTAGACGAGACAACTAATCTTCAGGCCTGGAAATAATAACTTGAGTTGAACCTGACAAACTGTCAGGCACTAATGAAAAAGTATAAAATACATTATGAAAACCATTCCTGAATATCTCTTTCTGACAGGGCAAAATAATCGTACTCACATAATTTTTATTTGGTTGCTGTAGATTAAAGGGGAATTACTGAAGATACGATAAAGAGTTGGCAGTTCTCGCTATAAAAGTTAAAAACTACATACTGGTAATGTAAAGGGAATATGACAAAAATGTCAGTGAAATTGCTCCACTCTGAACCGAGATATTAGAGATTCAATTTTAGACCTAGCCTCGATCATCATTACTAAAAGCAGTACAACAAAAAAGTCTTGATTATCTATTTTTGGATTTAATCATCAATGAGCGTTGTGCAGCTGATTGCATTCAAATCCAGTGAAAATCATACATGTAAGATGGCATCAAGAGTTTGTTAAATTCTTATGTTAATGAATGTCTAATTAATAGATCTATATAACATTTCAGGCCTACAAAAAGACATGTAGATTTAGCTCTTGCATAATGTATGTTTAAGCAACATCATTTCAACACCTGTTGTAATTATTCAACCAATTCAAAAATATGTTAAATATTATGAAATGAAAATTCAATAAAGCTATGAATTTAGCATTAATCAGTATATTGATGGACACCTACTGATAAGTGACGACACCTATATGTAAAATAATCACACCTGAGTGTGACAGAGTAAGCTCTGTAGATAACATCTGAATGTGACTGTGGAAACTTTATAGATAACATACTACATGTATATCTTTATATAAGCTTAGGCCTGTTTTAAATGACATAAATGTACATGTGTATCATATTATATCCATAATATGGATTCCATATGACATGTTATCTGACTTTGGAATAGATGAAAATGGGTCTAAAATCACATACCCGGCCGGTTTTTATGCAATATGGGTGTAGTGTCTAAAGTGATTTCATTCAATTTGAACATCTTTATTGTAATTTCTAATCAATCATGTTTGTTGAAATATCCAAACAGTCCAACTTGAATGGGAGACGTTTGTGTCTGCTGAGTCCATTCTACACTTTTTTAAAAAAAAAAAAAAAGTATTTTGTCATTTGTGAATCTGCCATTTTTAACGTCTGCATTGTCTTTTGGGAGATGTTTTTCTTTGTTCTTTGTCACTTAAAACATGTACAAGAGTCGTGTACTGATTCTAGAATGTTTATTGTGTCCCAGAATACCCTATAAATGAACCAATACTGAACTCTTTCGTTTTTAATTTCAATAGTTTTTGATAATATTGAATTAGAGTAAATTAATCTCCTTAAAGTAAGTATATTTTCTTGGGCAACTTTCGCATGTCAGCAAGAGCAGGTAAGATCGAGGCTTCAACATGCATTGCAATCCTGTTCTTATTTTTCATTATGCAGTTGGGTATGACGCATGCATATATATACACGGATACGTTAGTCCCTGTGATCAGATACATACATTAATAGTTCCTTTAGGAACTGTCTTTGAGCAGACCATGACCATTGCCAGTTCCTATCCGGCCTTATATACATGTAGCTGCAATATGAAAATATCACTCTTTCCCACCTAAGGCTATTTTGGAATCTTTACCTACTATTTTTCACCTTGATTTTACTTGAATCGCTAAAGGAATCATTTGTTGTCACAGCTGACACACATTTATAATGATTCAACGCTATTTCCAAGTAGAATTCTGCGACTAAAAACATACACAAAATACGTTTTAAATGAGAAGCCATTGCTAGACAAACATGCTCAAACAAAATGCATGTTTATTTTGGCGCTAAATTCTACTTGAAAATGGTGTTGAATTATTGTAAATATGTGTCAAATGTAGCGAGAAATGATTCCTTTTAGGCCGAAAATAAAGAATCGTGGTGAAAAATAGAAGGTTTGGGTTCTAAAACAAACTGAGAACAGAGGTGAGGAAGCGCGGTATTTTACAGTAGTTTCATATTGCAGCTTAGTAACTATACTTATTACCTTACGCAAGTTCAAATAGGTTCAAACGCACAATTGTCAACACACATCATTACAGTTTGTATAAAAATAAGTAATTCTATCACAAATAGTGAAGACTGGACCATTAAAATAGTTACCGAACAGTTTTTCTCTGCATAGCGCTGTTTATGTTGTAGGCCTAATGACGTATTACGCAACTTGCGGCCATGACGGTCGGCCAGTTGAATTTAATTATGCGGTAAGGCCTCACCTTTATTTCAATAAGAATTGATTTATTATATGTTAAGCTGTGTGCAGTACTGTTTTGGGTCAATTTATTTGTAAATTAAGCAAGCTATAGGCCGGTAAACTTTTTGTAGTCATTTGACTAAAAAACTTGCGCAAAGGAACTCGGTCAGAAAAACCACTACTGCGACTGGAGTAAGACAGAAGACAGCAGTAGTGGAACCATTTCTAATTGCAGCTATATAAGTTCGGATAGGAACTGTCAGTGGACATCGTCCGCTCAAAGACAGTTCCTAAAGGAACCAATACATATAGCGTGTGATAATTAGCACCTGACAAAGTGTGTGACAAGTGTTGTATGTTCAGGATTGCTTATAATTAATAATTTATTAGTTACAATGTAAGCATGGAAAATGAAAGTACAACTACGAAAGAGAAGGAAGATTTTGCCATTTAATTTAATACTTATAAAAATAAAAAGCAGATAATTCCTAGGAGATATAGTTGGTCATGTCAATGATTCCACTCATATATCCCATACCACTGTCATTCTATGATTCAATTGATAAGATTCTGGCATTCACAAAATGATCGAACAAGTTTAGACAAAGCCGCGATTCCATTCATTTTTATCTCATCTATTTTTAAGTCAATAAAAAATGATATACAATCAAAAGTTTACCTTTGACATGTTAAAAATGTAGTTTTGCTTATCATTCAAGTTTTAATTGGCATTACTTTTCAATGTACCATGCTGCTTTACTATCCGTGCGGTAAACACTAGAACATAAACGCAAAAACCCTTCTTTCAGTGTAAATAATCGATCTTCCTAAGGGGGCAGCCATTTTCAAACAAATCCGCACTATTTCGTTGTTGGGTCAAAGTTTGTCAAATATCCATACACTGTGCGTGCATAAAAGTAATATAACAAATTTTTTGTTCTTTCAAATTGGTGCTTATATAACCTTTGAAACGTCTGTGATATAATTGCTACGATACAACAATGAATAATCGATCGAAAGCGACAGATATGCAGAACTATTTTCTCTCGTGTGAGACATAATAGTGTCTGGTAGAAAAAGACTACAGCAGGTGCGAGTTATCACACCCTAACACATGCGTAACGGGCTAGTTTGAATTTGGCGGTAGCTTTTGACAGCTGAACAAAATCAAAACATTGGTAATTTGGAGCTTTGTAGGATCTGGAATAATCATTGGAATATGAGTACTGAAGCAAAGAAAACAAAAAGAAGGCGTTCGAGTCTCTGTCCAAATCGAATATCACTTCTACCTTCGGAAGTAACAGCAAATGTGGTACCAATTGCAGAATCTTCGGAATCCAAAAAATTGAAGTCTGAGATAGCCGGTTGTATTTTGTCAACATTGGAAGCTGTCAGTGCCGAAATCAACACATCTGATGGAGTCTCTGTACTTACGGACAATCCCGATGCGTTGGCCAATAACATAATTGATATGTTGGAACTTCCAAACCAAGAGATTGATGGGAATAAAATGGATGACATTGAGGAACAAAATGAAAGTCCAGATTCCAAACCAACCCTTGATGATAAAGAAATGGAAGTACGGATAAGAACCAAAATTGAGAACTGTAAAGAAGAATATAAAAAATGGGAATATTTACTGAAGAAGATGCAAGATGATGCAAACGATGACACATCCTTTCGACCTAATGAAACTGTCCGTTACGAAGACATTAGCGATTCTGTGAAAACCAAAGCGGCTAATTACATGCCAAATAAATTTTCATATGAAAAGGTTTTGTTCAAATGTCAAAAAATGAGCGATGAAACTTTGATAATAATGGATGACTGCGCTAATAAGACTAACATCCTTTACAAAATACAGCAACGTGTCAGAGATTTATTGGACAGTCAGTATGAAAAGTTAAATGTGGAGGTCCATGAAACCTCGTCTACTGTAGAGTCTGATGTTAGACAGTTAATCGAAAACAGAATATCTATTATATCACCTGTCAATAATAAAAAATAGCCTTAATGAAGATTTTGTTTTATGTGAATCCTATTAAAGATGTGTGCTATAGGTACCTGTATCTACCTGAAAGGTAGTTAAACTCTGAACGTGGGTAGCAGGTGCGTTCAGAGTTGAACGGATATAACAGTATAGTGTTTCAATGCTTTTTTCTGATTGTTGAAACAGTTCACCGAAATTGAGGCCATATAAAGAAAAATATTTTGTACGCATGTCTCCCACCTCACTTAAAAAAAAAATGGCTACATATAATAACACGTCATTAACACACTTTCTTATTTTTTCCCAGTTACAGAAAGTGACTATTTAATGAAATGCCCAGAATATACTGTTCTAGTCTTATATCGAATTCCAACTGATGAGGCCTCTTTCAAATGTGACTTGGATTTTAAAATATTTTCGACCCTTCTGGACAAGTAAAATAGGTTGTAATAGATAATTTACACAACAGGTAGGACGCTTAAACATCTAGTACTTAGAATAAGGCTATTATTTATTTTCTCGAGCTGCCAAGCCACCAAGAGTGTTGTCCCTTTAACAAAATAAATATATGAAATTCGAGAACTTCAGCATCAGATTGTTTGGGCCAGTGGATTGTCTGAGAACCAGAATATTTTTTTTTGTATGGCCTAACATAATTTTATTTTTGTGAATTGTTGGTTTTGGAATTGAATTTTCATTATATATTCACTACAATGTGGCAGCACATAAAATACATGTAATTGTTAAAACTTGAGAATTTGTATGAACTGAAAGATTCCCGAAATATAATTTTTTGTTTGTAAAATATGAGTTATTACTCAAATATATCGATAAATGAATTTCATGTTATTTTGTTTAGTTTAATTGTTTTAAGATATCCAGGTGTACGTTTCAATTTCATTACCATGTATTAGCCACAGTGAATCAGTGGTTAGGGATCTCGCTTGCTTCCCGCGAGGTCGGGGGGTTGGGATAGCCTAGTGGTCTAGAGTGCGCGCTTCGAACTCTAGCAGGCCGGTCACCTCTGGCTTGCGGCTATGGTTTCGAGCCCTTGTGTGAGCGCATGTGGCATGGAGATAGGGCACCTTCTCAACCTCGTGGGTTTCCTCCCACTGCTAAAGACCCCTACGCGCAAGCGAATTATTGAAATAAAAATAATCCATATGTTAGTCCCGAAATGACCTAGTTTGTTTTGAGTGGACATTAAATCCCATTTCTCTCTCCCTCTCCAACGAGGTCGGGAATTCAATTTTTTGTTTTTGTCTGCCAATAAATTTGCATGGAATTTTCCTACAGTATCTAATTTTTCTAGTGATGGGACGAAAAACTGAGGTCTTGTGTAAAAAAGAACCCTTGACAGCAGAGCTAGGAACTTGAGTCCTGCAACTCTGACTTGAGTCGGACATCTGTTGCATCAAAGACTCGACTTGAAATATTTATCGAGACTTGACTAAACCTCAGCAGTCACGACAATTCGCGACTTGAATGCACTAAGGAGTCGAAGTGAACTGGCGACTTGGGATTTGTGAAGACTTGGAATATAAAATAAGAATATGCTGTAGCGGCACTATCCAGCCAATATTTCCATCATAGCACACTGTATGGTTGCTCCCACATGGTAAGGCAATAGGTAAATAATGAGAGTTAAATCTATAGGGGAGCTATTCCTTTCATTCATAAGGCAGAAATACTTGAGACTACTAGATATACATAGAGTCCTATATACATGGAATAATAAAAGTGTATATTTATAATGCACAAATTACCATACAGGTATGCATATCATACACGTAGTTGTACAATTACAGTGGCTTGTTCCAACTTTATGTCCTTGGTTCAATTCTAGTGTTGCCAGAGAAAGTTTCTAAGGTTTTTCCCTCCTAAGATGAAGATCCTGGTAAAGAACAGCTTCTAGTTCTTCCCATGCAATATCAGCGCACACTTTAACAAATCCTTGATGGATGGAATTTCATTTGAAATTAAAAGTAGGCTGTAGCACCACTGTCTAGCAGAAATTCCCTCCTAGTACACTGTGTGATGTATGCATAAACCTGAAGGTTGCAGAAAATAGGACTTTAAAGCCCCCCATGTACCCCATTTGAATTCTACAACCATTCCACTTTATACACCCACATCAGTTATCTAGGACAAGAACTGAATTCCCCTTTTCGCAATTGAAAATTTCCTGCTCGATTAAAAATTCCCTTCTCCTCGATTGAAAATTACCCGATCCTCGATTGCCATTCTGTAACTGGTTGTGGAGTAAGGATAAAACAACAAATATACATTTTGTTTTTGCAATTTTTTTTTAATCTCTTTAATTTTCTTCAATTCAATGACATCTGGAATATTATATCACTTGCACTCTTCTTAAGGTGACAAAATACATCATACTTTTATGGTTTTCTTTTTTTTACAATATTATACACGATTGGATTGTGAACCGTTAATGCCATATGTTATATGATAATATGAAGGATGCAATTACTAGAAAATTTACAATTTAGCATAAAATGCCCTCCCAAAGATCGTAAATGCAACGTTGGATTATGTGAGAGAAAAAAAGTCTGGTAAATAACCTAATAAGAATGACGACTGTTTTCTGTCATAACCCCAAATTTAAATGGCATGGAATGGATCACAAAATCACTGACAAAAAATTCATTTTTAACCATAGAAAATAGTATATTGCATATATATCTGCGTATTTCTTTTCTTTTGTGACAAAATATATATTGGAGCAATACGTGTACTACCAGTATGTACAAATATTCTATCTCATGGATTACGTTTGAAAATTCAAACAGAACCACGAATATTTATTCTGGATGACTAGTTGAAATTATTCCAGAAATGTAGTTGGCAAAAAAAAAAAAAAATATACATAAAAGAAAAAAGGAAATAACTTTTAACAAGAACTTTTAAACCCATTACACATAATAAGCTCAAAATAGATTCACAAAAAATATATATAATATATTGTCGATATCGTACATGTTAATTATTCATAACCGCATTAATTTGTTGCATAACTTAACATTTCTTTGGTTGTCTCCTACGCAAAGAAACAATTTTTATCTATTTTTTTTCTACTAGATAAATCTATTAACAACTTTTGTTGTTAATCTTTAAAATCTTCTTTTTTTTTTCTTAAATAATTATTATCCAAGTTTGTTATATATTAAATTAAATTTATTCAACATAACACTAAACAAGAAGAAAAAGAAAAAAAAAATAACATAACAGTTTTAACACGTTTCAATTAATAACCAACATATCTTTAAAATAAGTTAGCTCAGCAGTTTTATTTTACAGTTGAAAACAACCTCTCGTATCATATAAATTTCTGCTCTATTCACTAACAGAAAAATTAAAAATTATATGGGTTTAAAAATTATGACATATTAAGCATAATAAATAATTGCACCTTAACTGTGTGAAAATAAGTAACTGTTTGCTTTAAGTAAGATCGGAGAAAGGAAAGAGACGTGGGACACACTGGAATCTCTGTATTGAAGCTGCTTTTAATAAAATCACAACTTTTCTCTCATTGCACCGAGGTGAAATTTAAAGCACTAGTAACTCACAAAGAGTACATTAATTACAGAAATTGAGTTTGGTTTGTTGAGGTTTTTTTTTTGGTTCAGGATTTATGCATTGACTTGGAACATTATGTAGCTAAAGAAAAATATCGCTGGTTGGTCTAGATACACAATTCACCAATTTATTGTAATATATTTTATATACATGGAAAAGGCCTGATAAAATATCTTTGACACAAATAAATGGTTTCTTAAGATGACTCCAGACAATCACATATAAGGATAAAAAAAATTACAATGTTAAGACGTCTTGCAGAGAGAAACAAAACACTAGCGGCACGGTTTAACGTTTGCGCATGGGGCCCCAAACTTGGGCGGCTTTGGGTGCGTTTACAGCTCCGAAGGAAGGGAACTCGTCAGTACTGGCAGTGTCTGGAGCTTTGTCCCATGGTGCATCTTTAACCATAAACCCTGGTTGCGGAGGGCCACCCCTATTTTGGTTTTTGTTATCGTGGCGAGAGGGTTTCTGAAGGTCTTTAAGGTATTCTTGGTCCAAAGCATCTTGAAGCTGAAAAAAACAAAACAAAATGGTTAAAGATATTCAAAGACATATTTTATATATTAATTTTATTAATTCCACTTTACCATCTAAGACATCACTCTGTCATCAAAAACATATTTGTTATTATTGAAATCAAGTTTTGGTCATCTGGAGGCTCCGATGCCATCCATACAACTTTTTTTTGTCACTGAGCTTTATTTGGAGGATTTTGAAATCTACATTTTATAAATATTTAGAGTTTCACACTCAGGATTCCATAAGAGAGAGAGAAATGGGCTTTAATGTCCATTTGACACAAACTAGATCATTTCGGGACTAACACATGGTTTGATTTTATTTCAATAATTAGGTTGTGCGTAGGGTTCTTTAGCAGTGGGAGGAAACTGGAGGACCCAGAGAAACCCCACGAGATTGGACAGGCTACCATACTCCTTGTCACTAACAACCAGGGAATCAAAGCGAAGCCAGATGACTAAATAACAGACCTTCTGATACAGTTACAGTGCACATGCTAACCATTTGGCCACCCCCCCCCCCCCCCGACTCAATGACACAGACTTTATGATCCAAACACACACACAACCACCCACAGTTACCCCCCACACACACAGAGTTAAACAGACTAAACACTTACAAATTCTTCTTCTATATTGAGAAGATGGTCTTTACAATCTGCTACGCCTTCTTCAGGTCCACTGATTGTAACTTGATCGGGATCAGAATCTTCAGGTCGCGGGAATCGTAGATCGACTTTATAATCTTCTGTGATCTTGCGTATTCCTCGGCCTTTAGCACCAATAATACGTGGATGGATCCTACGATCCAGTTTTATTGTTTCTGTTACCATACTTTCCTAGTAAATAAAATTTTTATAAGTTTAGATCTATTGTCTTCACTCATGGAATATCTGGACGAAGAGAGAGCAAGAGATGGGGTTTAACATCCATTCCACACAAACTAGGTCATTTCGGGACTAACATATGGTTAAAACTTATATCAATTATTGGCTTGCACATAGGGGTCCTAGTGGGGAGAAACCGAAGGACCCACAGAAAACCCACAAAGGTTGGACAGAGAACCAAGCAGGGGATCGAAATCATGCCATTTGACTCAATGACAGTCCTTATGATGCAAGCTAGGGATCTCTTAGCAGTGGCAACTCCTTGTCATGTACAATTTAGGGATCTCTGTTCGAAGACAATCACATGACTACCAGTAACTAAGTAACTGACATACCAATTCATCCACTATCTTCATGATGTCATCTTTAGCAGCATTGGCACTCTTTTCATAACCAACAATTTTAATCAATCTCTGGTCAGCATCCCCTCTATCTGGGAACTGTATATTAACACCATGATCTTGTCTAATACGGCTTATCACCAAACCGCGACGCCCAATAATCTTAGGGTGATGTTCAGGATTCACATCAATTGTCAGTTCAAAACTTCTAAGATCCTAAAAACAAATGTCTAAATTAGCAATAATCGTCAAAATTTTCTGCAATTTACAGTGACACGTTGACAGACAAGTTTTTGCACCAAGCAGGGAAATTACAGACCGTTGATATTTAGATTTTGTTTTTATGAAATGTTAAACAATCACGGTATATTTTATTCTTACCCTATCTTCTTTTTCTTTATCCAATTGCACAACCCTTTCTTTCATGGATTCAATGGCCTGTTCTACGTTAGCCGGGGGTCCAGTTATCCTGATAGTGTTACTGTTTTCTTCTGCAGGAGGGATGGAGATATTCACATCGAAGTCCTGCATCATTTTACGCACATCTCGGCCTTTCTGGCCAATGATAAATCTATGGTAGTCGTATGGAACACTGACTTCTTCAGTGATAGGAACAAGAGCCTGTAATAAATGAATTAATATTTATAGCATGGTTTAAAAGACTTCACCCACTAGTCTGTTTATGTGGAGTGGGAATTAATGGACACTTGACACAGTGGAAAAAATCCGCAGAAAACCTGTGGAATTAAAACCACGCTACTTAATTGAATGATAGATCATATGATTTAAATCGTCAACTCGACCACCCAACCCCCAATGTACAAGTTAAGAATCGAAACCATAGATTTAACATACATGTATGGTTCAATTTTATTTCAATAATTTGCTTGCGCACAGGGGTCTTTAGCAGTGAGAGGAAACCAGATGACCTGGAGAAAACCAAAAAGGTTGGACAAGCGACACAACTCCCATAAAATTAAGTCAACTCCTACTATTATTTAAGATATTATACCTGAAGCTCTTGTTCAGCTGCCTTACAATTTTCCGGTGTACCAGTTAAAACAATCACATCATTTTTATGGTTTTTCTCTATATCGCTTTCATCAGTACCATTACTCTCACCGTTAGGTATGTTTTCTTCATTCTCAGCCATACCTACAAATAAAATATGTTTATTATTTCTAATCTTTAGTTGCTGTCCCAGCTCTGCAGAGATCAGAGTCTAAGGTCTCAGGGATCGAGTTCCCGGGGATAAGCTCTAATCACCTAGTCTAACTGTTCCAGCACCTCAAGCATTAGAATACCCCCCCCCTTCACCCCCTTTGTCTCAATGACAGACCTCATGATCAAAAGGGCGACCACCCAATGAAATGGGTTTTAACGTCCTAATTTCCTGTACCAACTCCCCTGTAGATAGTAAACATTACCAGCATTAGACTATTAGGTCGTCCCAATTCCTGTAGAAGGAATGCTGGTTTCGTCATACGTCACAACATGTAAACAGGGCTGGAGCTAACACTAACCCTAACCTTACCCCACATTTCTCGACAACAACCCTGACACTTTTTACATCTCATGATCGTAGGGAAATTTGCAAGCGTGCATGTGAAATAGGTATAGCACCCTGGGTATATAGTAAAGAAAATAACAGCTTACCCCCGTTAGCGATTGGTTTATCTGGGAATTTAATGCCAACATTAAACTTAGAACAGACATTTTTAACATTCTGTCCTCCGGAACCCATCACAGTTCGATGATATTTTTGTGGGATAACACAGTCAACAGTGATCTGAGAATCCTAAAATAAAAAGACAAAAATATTGAATATCTCAAATACTTATAAACTCAATAATTTTCTGTTGAGAGAGAGAGAGAGACATGGGTTTTAACGTCCACTTGACATAAACTAGGTCATTTGGGACTAACATATGGTTTTAATTTTATTTCAATACTTTGCTTGCGCGTAGGGGTCTTTAGCAGTGGGATGAAACCGGAGTATCCGGAGAAAACCCATGAGGTTGGACAGGCGACCCCACTCCTTGCCACGTACAATTGTGTATTCGAAACCACGCTAGTTGACTCAATGGCAAGGCTTATGATACAGCGCATGTACGCTAATCATTCGGCCACCCCCCACCCCCACCTTTCTGCTGAGAAAGATGAAAAGAAATTAAATAGGGATTAACATCCTTCTAGTCTGCACCGACTAGCCTAATGAAGACGGGCGTAGCCTAATGAAGACAGACGTATGTGACATCGTTTGCTACGAGGGGAACTTAGCCTAGAAAGTGGCACTACAGCCTACTCTTATTTCGAATTCCAACTGTCAAAGCTTCTTTATGCACATGCCAACGATGGCACTTTGGGGTTGTTTTTTTGTCAGGTCCTCTACCCGAAGCCATTGAAAAGGGAATAGGAAATTATTTAATCATTAAACACATTAGTTATTAAGACATTTATTCACATGACCAGCCATTAAAAATAAATATGGCTTTGATATTGAGTGGATAAGACAATGCCAGCCAAATCTACGTTAAACTCTAGTATGGCTAGAGAGTGCTGATAAGGATGAACGACCGAGACATTGTTTTATATTGAGAAGATGTCCTGTGGGCATAGTTAACATCTGTTGATTACGGCTATTGTGAAAAATATGCAGAAAATAAAAGAATTTGACTAAATCTCGCATAATTTATCTTTTATATGTAAAAGTTCTATCGACATTGAGAAATGAAACTTACTAAGTCATTAACTATTTCTTGTATCTTTTTCTTAGCACCTTCGATACACTCTTTAGGCCCTTTAATCACAACCTTATCACTCTTCACTCCACTACGTGGAAAGCTGACAGTAACGCCACCATATTCCTCACCGATCTGACGTAAAACTTCACCACGTCGACTAACAAAATGGCGGTGATGTTTAGGATCTACACTCATTTCACTTTCTGCTATATTATCCTGTTGAACATATAAAAAATGAAACAAAATAAACATTTTATTAAGAATCTAAATCCAGTGCCGTCTATACAAATAATTGTGACCATCATCGGTCCATTTAGGGTTGTCTTGAGGCTCAAATTTGGTCTAGTTTATTGCATTATCTTATTGCATCCACATATTGTACAATACATAAGGATTAAACAAAAATTCTCACAACTTATAAACGTCTTCTCCTTAAAAAGTATTAATTCATTAGATGGTCTATTTATATATAGGGGTAGCTTGCACCAGGGAGTAACACAGGCCTGGAGGGGTTGGGCCTAACGCTAATTATATATAATTGTGATTTACGAACAAATTTTACTAACACAAACTACAACTAGACCAAAGTCCGGCTTTCACTTTAAAATTTGGCTGACTTCCATATTGTCCAGAGAAGCAAGAGATAGGGTTTAACATCCACTTGACTTAATGACCGATCTTGTGATTTAACTTCACAGTAAACAAATTCGACCACGCAACCCCAATCTGTTTCACAGAGAATTACTTACGAATTATATATCTCTGTAACGGATGCCTGTCCAAAACACGTGTGTTGACTGCCCGCCTCGTAGTGATTGGCTCAACGGCTCGTGCAATGTTTACTTAACACCTAACTGCTTCGAGCAAAATGATGCATTTTACTCATTTTAATACCCATTTACACTAAATAGGAAATATTTGTTAACTACAAATACTTCAAACGTCTTTATCTATTTTTCTTTTACCTCAAAAAAATGTTTGAGAATTTAATTTGTCGGAGTAAAAAAGTTAATATGCCGTACTCATTAAGCCTCGTCGATGTCATGCTTATCAGTGATTGTAGCGGCCAAGTGAATATTCACTGCGGGATCAGTTTGACGCAACCCCTCTCTATTATCATTACCCTACCCATCAGAACTGCTATCAAAACGTACCAAATTCTTGATGAGTCCTTCCAATTCTTTTTGTGCCATCTCAACTGATTCTTTAGTGCCAATAATACTAATAGTTTCTTGATCCTTGTCACTACTGGTCGGGAAAATAATTCGAGCTCCAGTACTTTCTCGTACCTGTTAAGATAATCATTCATATAAAGTAACATCTGGTAAAATTTTATTTCAATAATTCCATTGTGCTTAGGGGTCTTTTAGCAGTGGGAAGAAACTGGAGGGCCTAGAGAAAACCCTCGAGGTTGGACAGACCCTACTACAACCAGGGAATCGAAACCACGCCAGTTGACTCAATGACAGACCTTATAATACACACGTTAACCACAAGACTATCAGTATAATGTTTCATCAATTACACGTCCACATTCAGATATGTAAATCACGGAACTAGATTGCATCCCTGGCAACAGAAATTTCTGTCACTCATTTCAGTTGCATATGCGGCCTGATATATCGGAAAAAAAAGTTAATAACACAATAGTCAAGACTGTGCATGCGTTCACTACATCTGAAGTAACCATCTTATCCTGTATAATTGTCAACAATGATCAAGTGATATTACCTTTCTAATATTAGCACCACCACGTCCAATCAGGAATTTATGATACTGAGCCTTAGCCTGGACTTCAGCAGTAAAACCAGATAATTTCTACAATAAAAAAAACATATGTCAATACTTATTTGAATGAGATTTACATGGAATAGGGCATTAGAATTTTGTTCACAGAATGGAATAGGGCTTTAGCATCTCAACAGAATGCAATAGGGGTATAGTGCCTCATTGACAGTAAGGAATAGGGGTATAGTGCCTCATTGACAGTAAGGAATAGGGGTATAGTGCCTCATTGACAGTAAGGAATAGGGGTATAGTGCCTCATTGACAGTAAGGAATAGGGGTTCAGTGTCTCGTCGACAGAATGGAATAGGAGTTTGGTCTGCCAGCGATACAAAGGCAAAGGGGATTGGTGTCTATATCATTTCATGACTAATATATTGTTAAATTGTCAATAACTGGCTTGTGTGTGTACAGGTATTTAGCAGTGGGAGGAAACCCGAGAAAATGGAGTATACCCAAGAGTTTAGGCAAAGGCTCTACTTCCAATCATATATAAACTTAGGATCTAAATATCGTCACCGACTAATTGACAGACCGTATGATCTAAATCACTGGCAAATGTTTTAGACCAACTGACATCTCAACTCGATAATACCAACATCACCATGGATACCAGAATCAACAAGTTTATCATTTCTCCCATCAAATCAAAAGATGCTTACTTTTTCAGAAGCCATTTCCAGAAGTTGCTTCTTAGCGTTTTCAACATCGTCTTTTGGTCCACGGATCATAACTTTGTCACTACTAGTTCCCTCTGGTGGAAAACGAATGATGACACCACCACATTCCTCCATGATGGCTCGAATCAAACGACCTTTAGCTCCGATGATAGAATTGTGTAGATTCGAGGGAATTTCTACTGTAACCTCTTTGATATTGGCCTGTAATATGACATTAAATAGTGAAATAAAATGGGGTTTAACATCCTACTTTTTATACACAAATCGTGTGAATGAAATGGGGGATACGCCAAGTAGTGTGATGAGAATGAGAAATATCTTTTTTTCTCTTTCAAGAAGCACTGATGGTTGAAGCAGGTGTTTGCTATTTGCATTGAGTAATCAGATCTTTGACAATACTTCATCTGTGTAGTGAATTTCCGGGGTCATTTCGGGACTAACGTATGGTTCAATTTCATTTCAATAGGGGTCTTTAGCTGTCAGAGGAAAATGGCGGTCTCTAAGATTTGAACACACGACCCTACTCCTTGTCATGTACAAGAGGGGAATCGATACTCTGCCATTTTACTCAATAACAGACCTTATGATTAAAAGTGCACACGTTTACATATTTGGCCGCCCAACCCTTCGATTACGCGAGTTGCTTCTTTTATTTAATACAATATTAAAATATCTTACCAATTCTTTCTGGATAACTTCGATCTGAGATTTGGCATTTTCAACATTTTCACGTTTGCCTGTTATCAGAATAACATCGGAGTCACTGTTTTCACTGGGTAAATCAATCTTTGTGTCCGTTTCATCTCGAATCTAAAATCATGGATAATATAATTGGATACCAGGACTTAAATTCTAAACTATCAAAATGTGGAATAAACAGTTTACTATATCTTTATTATCTACTATTGAAATGATATGAAATACAAATCAAAACAGCAATATTGCTATTTACTTAAACAAACCATTTATATAACATTTGAGGCCTAAAGAAAGACCTACTACAGGTAGATTTAACTCTTGCATAATGTATGTTTAAATCAATATGTTTAATATATTTATCCAACAATTGGTAAGATTAAAATATGCTTACTCTGGCCAATTAAATACAACACTTAGAAGTGATATTTCATAAATCGATTCCTCATGCTCAGCGTATAAAAATTTTAGATATTTACCTTGCGGATGTTAGCACCGCCTTTCCCAATTATATTTTTATGGAAACCCTTGAAAATGTGCACTTCAGCCTGGTAATTACTTTCCAACTGTAAGAAAGAGAATTATTTGGTATTTAATGTGTACATAAACGTAAATAATAACATCATTTATAGAGAGCTGTTCCACACAAGAGTATATTCAAAGCGCATGTGATAAAATTCTGTACAATAAAAGTTCTACACCAAGGCCCCATTAAATTTGAAGTCAAAATATCTATGTCTTTGATGAGCTTTCTTTTTAAGCGGATATAAAGCTTGATTCTGTATACTGTTGCAGCGTATCAAAAATATCAAGCATCAAAAGATTCTAAGGTTGGGAATAGTCGTGATTTGTCATCTGAACGAAGGTTTCCAGATGAATGTTATATCATTACGTTCCACCAGGATCTGAACCTATTACATTCTACTGTTTAACAACTAGAGAGTATCAACACAAATTTATTTTCGTAACATTCATAACAACTCAACATCATAAACTGTCAAGTTTACCATTAAATACTGTCACAAATCCCAAAATTAATCATTATGAGGTTTATTGTAAAGAGTTATTACCCCTGGCAAAGCGGGGTATCCTACTAGCATATAATAAATAAAGGCTAATTCCGACTTACTAATTCCGTGTGATAGTGTTGAAGATATTTATAACTTCTATCAACATCATTCTTTGGACCACGTAACGTAACAACGGCACTCTTTTTGCCGGCTTCTGGGAAAGTTATCTGCACTTGATTGAATTTATCTCGAATTTCTCTGATATTTTCCCCTTTGGCCCCGATAATGGTTTTGTGGAATCTTTGCTCAATTGTAATATCTCTACTCTTTTCATTTTCCTAGGAAAAATAAAACAAAGTTAGAGATTAAGACATTTTAGAAAACCAAAATATTGAACAGATAACTGAAACCACAAAAGAGAAATGAAATGAAATTTAACAGCCTACTTTGCTGCTTAATCCTCGTTATTGACGACAGAAATACATGGAGTGGGTGTTATCTATAAGGAAAATTTGCCCATACAGCAGCCCTAGGGCCAATTCTTATCTTGAATTCCAACTGTGTAAGGACCTAGATTTTCCTTCAATCAAAACGACGTGACATTGTCATTGCATTGTATCGCATAACAGACAAGTGTAAAATAGGCATGAACAACTTTATTTGCCCACATCTGGAACTAACGGGACTGCAAGGTTAACGAGACAACATCTTTAATGAGTTACTGCGACATGATGAGACCTGAACGTTAAGAACACTTACCATCCTTGTTGACATTTCGTGTAGTTGTTTTTTAGCTTCTTCAACACCTTCTGGGTTACCTTCAATACGGATGACATTACTCTTCTCATCGTCAGACGGTATTTGGATGGATACACCTGTACTATTTTTAATTTTTGTAACTGAAACGAAGATGATTTATATTGTATAATGTATCTTTTTATTTTCTCTATATTGAAAACAATTCATTCGTTAAATCACAGAATTTCAAATTTATAAGGATCAACCAATTCGATTGCAGTAGGTTATTCAAATATGTGCAGATAATGCATAAGATATCGCTCAGAGAAAGGGGGATAACTCCCATTTAACACAAACTAAATCATTTTGGGTCTAACATATAGTTCAACTTTATTTGAATAATTCAAATTCTGTAGGGGTCTTCAGTTGTGGGAGAATATATGTTTATGAAAATCCATCTGTTTTTTTAAGAAGGATGTCAAGACCAGGTTGTCTTAGCCCACTGATAAACAACATACTTACTGTTTGAGCCACTCTTTCCAATAATATGTTTATGGAATTTTTGGTCCACTGTAATTTCAGCAAAAGTCATTCTGCTCTTCTGCAATAGAAAAATAAAACAAATGCATTTTTCAGAAAATATCAGATTTTCTTCGGGCTTCAACTACACCTAAATGTACCCTTATTTTTGGACAGATATACAAGATTTAACTTTCAGATTATTGTAGTTTCGAACACGATATAAAGAGAGAGGGAGAGATGGTATTTATGTCCACTCGACACAAACTAGGTGATTTCAGGACTAACATATGGTTCAATATTATTTCAATTATTTGCTTACACTTTGGATTTCTGTAGCAGTGGGAGGAAACAGGAGGACCCTGAAACCCACGAGGTTGGACTGACGGCAATACACCTTATCATGTACAACCGGGGAATCGAAATAATACCAGTTGACTCAGTGACAGGCGTTATGATACAACGTGCAGAACTAACCATTTGGCTATACAATCCCGCATTTAAAATATGGAGCAAGAGGATGAACATTTTTTATGAGATCGTTAACAATTCAAACATAACCCTTCCCCTAATCAAAACATCGAACATGATATAATCAAATGTATACATACCAAGTCATCAACATATTTCTGTAGAGCTTTCACAGCTTCATCAACTTCTTCTGGGGGTCCTTCAATAGTTATTTTATCCTGATTCTCCACAAACTCAATATGAACCTAAATAAACAATATACATTCAAATAACTCATCACTAGACATCCACTCAACACATACTAGTACATCTTGTCACTAACATATGGTACAAATCTATTTCAATAATTTGCATGTGCATAGGCGTATTTAAAAGCTGTGGGGGTCGGATTAATAACCAATCAGCATTGTTGTTTCCAGTGGGTTACCCACAGTTCCGTGCATCTCGCGTCAAAAACTAACTGACATTTATGAAATGGTGTTTAAAGTCCTACTCTTCTGCACAAACTAGGTTAATGAAGCCGGATAAATACGAGATTTTTCGAATAATTTGTTTCCTTACCTTAGAATAATCTTCTGATATTTTCTTGATGTTAGCACCTTTACGTCCAATAACGTATCTATGTAACCATGCCGGTGCCACAACATCATTAAACACAACACTGTTAGCCTGAAACATATAAACATCAGGATTTATAACATTTACCAAGATGAGACAAAGAGAGAGGGAAAGGTTAAACATCAGGACTAACACATGGTTCAATTTAGTTTCAATCGCTTGCTTGTTCGTAGTTGCCTTTAGTAGTGGGAGGACACAAAGAAAAGTAACACTGTTAGACAGACGACCCTATTCATGGTTCTGAGTCCCCAGTTGTACAGGACTAAGAGTAGGGTTGTCTGTCCAACTGCATTGTTGAGTCGCTTTATCTTTATTTGAGTCACTATTTAGGACGCAACCATTATACCCTTTGACTAATGAAGGTCTATACTTACAATATTTTATTTCAATTATTAATGGTATTAATAATAGACATACCTTTGAGTAAACCATAGTTAAAGCTGGACCAAGTTTTTCCTGTTCACCACGTAATGTTATAGTCTCCGAGGTACTGTCACTAGGAGGGACTTCCACCGACACACCGGTGGCCCCCAAGATTTCATGGAGGCCAGCAGCACGTGGGCCAATAATATATTTATGTTGCGATTTTCGAACTTCAACTGAGACTGTTTGGCACTTCTTTTTCTATGAAAATACAAATCAATATTTAGGTTAAATTTGTAAATGAAATCCTAGTGTTACGCTCCAATGAAATCAGGATACAAAGATTCTCTGATATATGGAAGACATTTTGTAATGCTACAAGAAATAAAAAGGGGATTAAGGTCCTACTGTTCTGCTTCAACTGGGCTAATGAAGACGGGAATATGCCATACAATGCTATGAGAGAAATTTCGCCTGGACAGTACATCGAATTCCAACTCCAGGGGATCCTTTGTGTGCACACCAATGTATACGGAGGAAATCTTTTTTAGTACTATCTTTTAATATTCAAATACTTACTTTTTCTTCGTAAATATTCATGAGTGTGTCCTTGCATTTTATGACACCCTCTTTTTCTCCAGAGACAACAATTTCATCCTTCATGACACTAGGAGGAGGGACATTAATTTTAGCGTTTGTTTCTTCCATTAGGGTTTTGATAATCTGATTATTCGGTCCACAGACGAAGGGGTGAAAAACTTTCAGAATTGGCAGACGTTCGAATCCTAGCTTGGCCTGTAAATAGAAACCATAGCTAGATTTAAAACATGGACAAAAATAAAGTTATTGGCTATCTACACGAAAACTATATAGAACTAGAACAAAGTACAAATATATAAATATAATTATATATTAAACTTGTATTAAAATAGCTATCTTTAAGGTAAATCCACAGTATCAAATTTTATTACTCCCTCATTGGACCTGAAATGTTGGTTTTGCGGCTTGTGAGTGTCTTCAGCCCTCACCTTATTCATGTGCATGCTAATGTGTAAACACTGAACCACGATTTTTCCCCATCATAAACACTAGACACATCTGTTAGGGCACACTACCCCTTACAAACAAGTAAGGCTTGAACAAATAAGAAGGTTCTTCTCTTTCCAGAATGATAGTGTACAAGACAATGAAATGGTGTTTAATGTCCTACTGTTCTCCTCCGGAATGCACTAATGAAGACAGACCTACGCCAGACAGCGGCCTACTCTTGACTATCAAGGGAATTTAACATGCACGGCAATGTGTACACAGGAACTTGATTCTTCGTACCATCGCACGACTAGACAGCTGTCCTTGTCCGGCACTCTGTGCCACATCACTCACAAAGGGGGAACCATGCAACAGTCAATAATAATGGATAAACATAACTCACCTGTTCAGCTGAAATAAGCTGGATTTCATGTTTAGCCTTATCGATTCCTTCTTTAGGTCCAACAATCTTGATTGAATCAGAGTTCTCATCGGGTCGGGGGATGTTAATTTTTGTTGCAGTGCTCAGTTCAAGTTCTTGTAGTTTCTTACCACTTTTTCCAAGTATATAACGATGATGCTCTTTCGGGATGCTGACGATCGTGTTAGCCTGAGATAACAATACAAACAAATGTTAGTCTGTGAAATACAAAATCAATCTGATAAATACAGGTCTATATTTCATTTTGGTTTTTTTATACTTTCGATGGCCTACACTACATGAAAATCTGACCAGTTGTATTGGACGGTCGCTTCAGGGGTCACACAAGTGGCTTTTGACCCTGTGACGCCAGACATTGATTAATCATATATCTAGTGGTTTACCCACAGTTCTGAGAATCGCACGCCAAGAACTCGCTGTAACAGATCATTGCATTGACCAATCCCTCACTTCAACCAAAATGCTGGTTATATAACAACTCTTCCAGATCCTAGAGTAGTAAGAACGAGTAAAATGAAATTTTGAACGATAAAAAAACGAAACGAAATAGGAGCTGTGTTTTAAACAGAAGGATAAATAGGAACCAGTTTTTCTTTGTCTGCACCGTGACTTGAATATATCTAACTTACCTGTGTCTGAAGCCTGGTCATGACTTCTCGTCTGGCTTTCATGACGGCATCACCTTTACCATGCACAACCACTGTCAAAGACTGATCTTTAGCCATACTAATTTCAATAGAAACACCTAAAACAAATATCACCCATACTTAAACATAGATTATGTATGATTTAGATAAAGAGCTGGTCTTTCTTGTCTGAACAGTTTAAAAATAGATCATGAAATAGGAATGTATTGAAAATTTCAATTCAAATTATTCTGTTAAGAATGTTTGAAGAATAGTAAAGTCTTGATGTTCATAACTACAATTGTTACAATAATAAATAAAGTCTTGATGATCACTTCTTAAATGAAATTAATGTTTTTGAGAAAGTACTACTGTAAACCACAGTGGCGTCTGAATAAACTATTGTCTAAGGCTAAGTTTTGATGAAACTCAGAAGCCTCAAAATAGTCAATGGGTCGAACTGTGGCAAGAATAATTCACAAACCTGTTTTGGACATAATGTCCTTGCATATTTTAGTCTGCTCTGTTTCATCACCAAACAAACGATCGTCCATTTCCTTGAACCTTCTTTCTTCTAAGGGAACGGAGAAAACCTACAAGCCAAGAAAAAATATAACTTTATGATCATCTCTAAAAATATTCTTATTTTTAGAAATTGTAATCTCTGATCGTCAATATGGACTTTTCCAGACAACTTAATCAATTCTAAATGTACAAGTATTGATAAAGAAAACAAAACAAAAAAGTCTCGGCGTAGGAAATCTCTATTGATTAAAAAGATGCTGACGAAAAAACTAAGGCAAAAATTTTAGGCAACACCAGATGGTTTTGATCAATATCCTCTTTGTAAACATTGAACAGAATTGGAAAAACTTTTTGACAGGCATTATTTTTTAAGATTCAACATTCCTACACATCTATTTCACTCAATTAGACCCTTCATGTGACAAACTGTTCAAATCCTAGTCAAGTAAGCGTATTACCATTATATCTTTTAAATTAGAATACAATTTAAAGACTTGGTGCCAGACCAATTTAAAAATAAACTTGTAAACTCTTTAGAAAGGGTTAGCTGTCCTCAATTCCTTTCATAAAGCTACTAGTATTGTTCTTCAGCGAACTCTTCAGGCTGAACAACAGATCAGGCCCTGAGTTCACAAATCATTCTCAGACTTAAGTTGAGAATTTACTCAAAATTGTTCGCCATAATTAAGTAATCTATAGTCCTTTAAAAAACTTTTGTTGTTTTAATGTATCAAATACATCAATAAGAAACTATGTGCAAAGTTTTGTGTTTCTGGATCAAAGATATTTCTCATAAAGACTGATTGAAAGTTGAGAAAATTCTCAACGTAAGTCTGAGAATGCTTTGTGAACTTGGGGCCAGAGAGATTTTTGTTGTTCTTGTTTGTGGTGTTTTAGCGTCCACTTGTACCGAGGGTGATATCTTAGTGCAAGCCCAGGAGTCTTTCCTATGGGTAGAAACTTGAGTACCTGTAGTAATCCCACGGTGTTGATAAGGCACCCCTATCTCTAAATCAAAACAGTAATAAAATTCCCAAAGAGATTGTGCGACATTTCCCTTTATATTGTCGTTAGAAATTTAAACGCTAAACCCTAGATTACTTGGCCATTCTAACCAAACTAAAGAGATATTGTGCGATCATTCCCTTTATTTAGTAATTAGGAATTGGGAGTTCAGCTGAAGTCTTGTGTAGTCTATGCCCTCTTTGTATCGTGTTGCCATTTAATTTCCGTTATGGGAGAGAGTTTAACAGCCACTCAACAAAAACCATGTGCTTTCTTGTTGAGGTCTTTAGCAGTAGGAGGAAATTTGGAGGACCCGCAGAAAACCCACAACGTTTGACAGGCAAGCCTTCTCCTTGTCATGTACAACAATGGATTTGAAACCCAGCAGTTGATTCAATGACAGACTTTATGATATAACGCAAACATGCTAACCATTCGGTCCAAACCCCACCCCCCATACAACAAGGGATTCAAAACCTCAGCTGCTTGACTCAATGACAGACTCTTTGAGACAATGCATACACGCTAACCATTCGGCCACCACCCTCCACCCCCACACAATGCGTACACGCTAAATATTCAACAACCTTTCCCCTCAAATTTAGTTATAATTACCTGTGTACACTTAATCGAGCGGACAGTGGGGTGTTTCCACGCTCCTGTTTGGGATTGCCATGCACCTTGCTGTTGAACATTTGAAACATCTCGGGCAGCTTCTAGGGCCGGAAAAGCATCATTGTAAGTCTGGGGCTCGTAAGCCTCATCCTCCACACTGTGGACTACCTCAGAGTTCGTAGCCATGTCCTTGCTCATATTTCAGTAGACAGATCCGAGTCGAACAGTACACCTATAATATACAACAAACATATCTTTTAAATTATTACTCAAAAGCCAAAAAATTAAGTAGAAATTGAATGTTCTACGGTAATTTTCTGCTACATCTAGACTAATGAAGTCAGGTGTTTAGACTATTCTCCACCAGTGATAAGTGGAACAAAACCGGACCAGGGAATTCCTAATGAAATTTCTTGGCTGAAATAAGGATCTAACTCATAACGGCCAGTTTAGCAAGTTAATCTTTTAGTCTCAACGCCATAATATCAACACTACGGCGCTTTCAGGAGCTTTTATGTACCTGGGGATAGCATACACCAATTGCATTAGAACAAGTTGTACAACCTCGAGTCCCAAGGTGCTGACATTCGGATATCAAGTCTTCACAAGGCTCAGGCCTTTTTAAGTCAGGAGATCATCAAATGCGCGTCAGCAATTTATGGCGAATAAGGAAAGTTACAGATATGAGTTATCACATCAGCAAAATCAGAGTCAAGATAAATATTTCATGTCAAATCGCCGGTCCACGTCAGCTCTTGCATAGGTCTACACATGGAAAGTGCCGTATTTTAGCCCAAGGATTTGCAATCAATGAGGAGCTGTGACAAATTATTCCTTGTTCGCCTCTGACCTATACATTTTGTACCAAGAATTTACAAAAAATCAATCGGGTTACATATCCCATGTAAGAAATTGACATGGTAATATTGGTAAACAGAATTACAGCAAATAATATTGTAGTAAATAAAAAAGGTTAATTTAGTGTGGAAAGCTTGAGGGTCTAGTTCATATTTAAAAATGTATCCTAAATAAATATCCATCATTGTGTAAGAGACAAACTTGATCAACTTGATAGCTACACAAGAACTCGAACAGCTGTCAGTGACAAGTGTCGACTTTCTTCAACTTTAGTCTTGAGGAATTTCCAGAACGAAAAGAAATCTTTCGATATTTCATCAAGAATATCATAGAACTGTTGTAAATAATGTTTAATATAATGAGAATATATAAGGTTAATTAGTACTGAGAGATATCAAGGCGAATGTTGTGATAGCTACGACTTGGTACGAAGTGAAAACTTGGTCCACGTAGGACCTCTCAATTCGGGCCTAACCGGCTAATCTGTAGACGTGTCGTTTTCAACTTGACAAAACTTATGATCTTACCGTACTGCGTCCGTAATGTCCGTCCTAAGAGAGATTTTCTTGATTAAAAGTCTCCAATGTGTCTGGGTTGGAATCTATAAGAAAAAAAATGACTGTCAGTAGAAATTATTAACTTTGTTTTATCAAGGTACATCTAAAAGATAGACCATCACTTACCAACCACGTAACAGAAGGAATACTTCACAAGTCAGACCTTGACTAGTAAGCTTGTGCGTAGGGATACAAGTATTCTTTATAATACGGCTTACTTGATTGGCTGAAAACGGGCACTTGCTGACGAAAACAGTTATATTGGCCAATGGTGATGGAAGAAATGGGGTCATATCGTGGTATAAACAATATGTTTTAATACATCGCCCCCTTTTTATTCCACCACGTTCAAAGGCAAAAAGATATATATTAAGTAAAATCAGTCATTTTAAATCCAATTCTAACTCTTGTTAAAATACATATAGAAACATTAGTAGATATACATGGGATTATTTTGTGTCAGATTTTGCTGAGTTCAAAGTTCAAAGTTTCCAATGAAGTACTCTGACGTCACTGCCCACGTGTGAAAATAAATTCAGGCCGATAACACCATATGGATGGTTTGTTGTGGTACGATCAATTTGTATTATTCAGTCCAGTCGTTTCGCGAAACTAATTGAAATAAAATCTGTTAATTTCAACCCGACAGCTTTTTGAAATATTGACCACGATAACGAACATTTCCTGTAACATATGATATGGGCGGGGCAGTGCATGGGATATACGACGTACATTACTAACTTCAACATTACAACAACTTTCAACAACAAGTCAACAAGGAGAAAAAAACCCAAAAAAATCCAAGCCTGTGCGCCGATTTAATTTACTCTTCTAATCAATGCTAAAACTAAATCAATTATTTCCTTTCATTGTGTAAAATTCTTGCACCCTTACACTGATCTGCATAATCTCTGTGAAACAGATTGACCCAGGGCATGCAGCAAGTCGATCGTGTATTATAGATACCGCCGATAATATACCTCATCTTTTGGTGAAATTAAGAAGTTAACAGAAAGTTATCGGGAAATTAAACTATATGCGCCCTCAATCTTATTTCTCCTGTTAAAGCCCCAATACCACTCTTGTTGAAACTGAATAATATGTACCAATCTTCATTCTGGTCAACAAATTGTAATATTTTACAATATTCCAATTAATTGATGATGTAAATTTCATCTTAGCACACCTAATTTTAAAAAAATGGAAAAATTCAACTAATATATTGATTTGAAAAGTCTAACGTAAACCTTTTCAAAAGTGACATTGATTTTAAAATATTTTCGAACCTTCTGGTCAAGTAAAGTAGGTTGTAATAGATAATTTACACAACAGGTAAGACGCTTAAACATCTAGTACTTAGAATAAGGCTATTATTTATTTTCTCGAGCTGCCAAAGCCACCATTGTGTTATTGTCCCTTTAAAACCAATTAAGATAATAATAATGATAAAAAATTATTTTATTGATAAACGAAATTATTTCCAATTCAGTAAAAATGCTGAGTTTTTCTTTTGACACTTTAAAAAAAAAAAACAAAAAAAAAAGCAGAAAATGATACGGATTTGTGTGAACTTTTTTATTTCCATGAAAATCTGGAAAAAAAGAGTTGCCTCCCTTCAACTGCTTTACCATTGATTGGTGAGTGTTGGAGAGAAATGGGGTTTAATGTCTTCTCGACACAATTAGGTCAATTTGGGACTGACATATGTTTAATTTTTTTTTCAATAATAATCGGGCATTCATCACTTTGAGGGAAATTTTGCCGAGACAGTGGTCTTACAGTGTTACCTTATTTCCAATCCCACCTTGCACTACACAGGAACTTGGTTTTTCCATCCCATCCGAACAACTGTCCTGAGTAACTTTATAGACCAACACCTGGCTCCGAGTTCACAAAGCGAGAGAGAGAGAGAAATGGGGTTTAACGTCCACTCAACACAAACTATGTCATTTCAGGACTAATATATGGTTTAATTTTATTTCAATAATTCACTTGCGCGTAGGGGTCTTTAGCAGTGGGAGGAACCAAGTTAACAAAGCATTCTCAGACTTAAGAATTTACTCAACTTTCAATCACTGTTTATGAGAAACATCTTTTATCCAGAAACACAAAACTTCGCACATAGTTTATTAATATGGTGAACAATTTTGAGTAAATTTTTCACTTCAGTACGAGAATGATTTGTGAACAGTACAGACACCAGGATCTCCATGTTGGCGACCCAGCACTATATACTCAGCCAAACAGGTAAAAGACATTTTGTAAATGGCTTCGTTAAAATATTGGTCCTAAAGGGAAAATATTACAACAACAAAATTTTGGATTTCTTTTATTATAATATCAATAGGTAGGCAATAACACAAAAAAACATTTTCTATAAAATAGAAAGAAGAAAAAATAAAATGAAGCTGCAGCTGAACAAAAACGAATTAAAAAGAAAGAAAACAGCACTGTATTTAATTATTTATCAATATGGTGATTGAGACATCCAACAAAAATATAAAACAGGAAAAACTGGAGTGGAAAAGGATAATCATGCTATATAAACCAGGAACCAACCATGATGTCATTGCAGCCATCTTAATTAATCATAGGCATCTATTTTCGTTCTTCAGGCACAAACATCAGAGAATGTGAAACATTCAGTTGTTTTTGGTTAACCTGTTGTAAATTTATATTGCTGTGTAATTTTGTAATCAATTAAAAATAAACAACCATAACAGCTTTTCGGGAAATTTGTTTCAGTTAATGATCAATTCATGCCGAAAATTCCGGTGACAAAGAAAATTTTCAGCCGCCCCAAATGAGATGGCCTCCTATGCCTATGATTTTAACGTCGTATCCAAAATATAAGTCCTTCAATCGATGGGCAATTGTCCAAAGAACAATCATGCCTGTTTTCATGTCAATCTTACTCAAATCGGCGAGACCGTAGGCTACTTTTTGAAGATCGTCTCCCTCAAGAAGAACAAGATCACAAAATGTACGAAACCAGATCCTGGTTTGAAAATGAATTAATTGAATGAATTTGAATAATGAATAATACAGAGTTCATAATTTGAATAAAAAATATACAGAAATTTTGCTCCACAACAAACAATTTCTTTAATATATTCAGACCAAATGTCTTCACAATGTCACCGACTGAATAAAACCAACTTTGTTAACGCTAAGGTAGAACATATTATTCACAATGTCCTTGACTGCATTTTAAAGCCAATCATATTTAAAGGGAGAAACGTTTCTTCAAAGATGCAAGATAATAGCAAAGATGAAAATCTTTTCATCTATAGTCTCAGATGAAGTAACAATAATAACTTATTTGAGAAGGGTAAATATCTTTCTACCATTCTGCCCTTCATGAAGGTATAATACGAACACAGCCAGACATTGATTTGTAAGCAGATATAGGTGAGTAGATAGCAAGCTTCACATGTCTTTATCAAGCTCCATTCAACCTTCCAGTAGAAATAATGTAACACTAGGTGGCTGTCATTACAAACCCCACAATGCTCAATCAGTGGTAACAAAGACATTGAAAACTAAGACACCTTGCTGGGTGCAGGGCAGATAACTCTTACATAATAATAGTGTTTGATATAATGCAATTAATTATAACTTGTACTTATGGAAAAACAGCTACTTTTTTATTTGAGCATGATAACGTTGAGTGAATACTCTTCGAAATGTCGCTCAAATGAGTAGCTGTTTTTCCATAAGTATGTGTTATAGTTTACTGCTCTATCCCGTTACTAAATGCCTCTCAAAGATTATGATATAATGCAGATAACATACCAGGAAGTCTTAAATTGTACAATAAAATATTATAAGTATAAAGCTTTTTCATTGCTTAACAGCTAAAATTTGTATTATGATTTTAATTTCATGAATAAGGCCCAGATGTAGGCCTACCGTACATATAAAGATATACCAGTCTGAACAACAGTAAAATAAATGAGGTCATTGGTTATAATTACTAAATGAATATTATGAACAATTTCAAATATTGAGAATATATATTTTGTAATACAGAACCACAAAAAAAAAGAAAAATGCATCAATGTAAAAAAATTACACTGATGTACCATTTCAACATAAAAAGCTAAAGTAATCAATTTCAAGTGAAATTTGGTCAGAATATCTGACATGTCGTAATACATGAATATACTTACAGGAAACCCGTGCATTACAAGACATTAAAAATATAGCACAAGCACTCACAGTAAAAATATCATTAAATTCTCTGTCCATCATTCGTATTTGATCAAGAATTTGAGGTTGAGGAATTTTTGATTACCGTACATCTCAAAATAATTTCTCGTCAATGTTACATCCAAATGTAATATTAAAAAATCTCAAGTTTAGACATGAGATCAGTACAGATTATACATTTGTGTAAATATTGCCAATCCCAATGTTTCAAATAAGTTTCATTTCTTTTACAACTTTGAAAAATTGATTCACTTTGATTACGTAACATTTCGTTTTGACATCAAATTATTCAAAATATCAACAGTTGATAATCTTGGATTTATGGTATTCCTATTTAGAGATTGTAGCGTACGAGGGATTCCTCAGTTCCTCAAATGATGCACAGAGAATTTAATAAATAAAATATGCATATTGAAAATACTTTTATACTACAGAGTGGCAAAAACAAATGCAGTTTTTTTTTCAAGATGACGTCAAGAAGAAAGTACTAAAATATAACAATATATGAAGATGTAAAGTAATAATAAAATGAATTGTAATATACAAGGGTATAAATACGAGACCTGGGACGGCAAAATGAGTCGTAAGTCATTGTTAACAATATATGAACAAAAATATCGAAATAGGGTAAAAATAGGAAAACAAATCTAGTTTGCTTTCCTTGTGAGTAATGTGAGTCTAAAATTTTACCTTTTGTTTTATGTCATTAAAAAGATATTTTTATCCTTTTTAACATTTTTATTAATATTGAAGAAGATTTGTGATTAATGAACAAAAATGTCAAAATAGCTTGAAAATATTTTTAAAAATCAGTTTGCTATATTTGTCAAATAGTAATACATGTATTAACTTTTACCTTTGGTGTTATACCATTAAAAAGATAGTTTTAGCTTTAGCCTATTTTAACGTTTTTGTTTGTATTGTTAAACACTTGCAACTTTAAACTTAAATTTAAACTATTACCTTTTATGTTCTATCATTAAAAAGATATTTCTTGCCTATTTTAATATTTTCGTTCATATTGTAAAACATTTTTGACTTGCAACTCATTTTGCTATCACGGGTCTCATATTATAGTACACATAGAAAATATGGGTTAACAATTTATTTACAAAAATAGATCTTCTCTTTTCAAATTCACATTATTTAACGATCCATATACAACAAACCTCTTCACAAAATATTATTCTAAATCAACTGCTCCGTGTTCTTAATACAAACCAATCCAAGTATCATAAATAAAAAATATAAGTAAACAAATAAAGTGGAAAAAAAAAATCATGCATTATATATAATTTTGAAATACCAGTACCCAAGAGGTAACAAAAAAGGGGCTGAACATGAAGGGTAATTGTTACCCAATAACCAAACGCCCAACAAACTTCCTCCGAATTGACTTGATATGTACACAACACATTCTGACTAGTTATCATTCACTGCTGTGTGTAAGGCTACGCATTGAGTTCAATTACTCAAAAAACGAACATAGGCTTAACACTGAACACTTTCGGTGCTTGTCGCTTTCACTTTAAAATTATGAATATCGTTTTTCTTTCCCTGTTATCAATACTGATTGCTCATTAACTTTTTGCAGGGATCGGGACATCCTTTTTTTCTTATTTAATATAAAACCACAACCCTCACCAAACTCGACATTTCTCTGGTGGATTCATATACGAGGTATTAGCACATTTAAAAGCTTCAACAAATCCCGGAAGGTTTTGTAGTGTGCCTGTTACCCTGAAAAATCAAAATAAAGTACTTCAAGTAGAGAGATTTTTTTGAAGTGTTACATTCTCAGTATCCACAATGGCCGCATGGTTAATGTGTTGGATTATAAGGTGTGTCATTGAGTCAAGTGGCATGGTTTCGATTCACCCCTTGTACATGGACCTGGAGTAAGGTCGTCTGTCCAGCCTCGTGGGTTTTCTTCAGCCACTCCGGTTTCCCGTGAAAGACCCCTAAGCAAAGCAAATTATTGAAATAAAAATTGGACATTTAACCCCCTTTTTATCTCTCTATCTCCATCTGGTTAGTGAGCGAGCGCCATATTTAACAAACCACTGTGGCTACCAAAGACAACTCATCCCAAGACAACTCATGCCAATATAAAGTGTCATACCTGAATCTACCCGGACTGTGTACACCTGTTCTTATCCTGTTGATAGCTGCCTCCGGTCTCATCGTGCCACACCATACCTGAAATGAAATGAAATGGGGTTTAACGTCCTACTCTTTTGCACCTCACCTGGGCTAATGGAAGACAGCCTACTCTTATATTGAATTCCAACTGCCAAGGGATTTTTTACGTGCACTCCAATGTGTATACGGGATCAACGACTAGGCAGCTGTCCTTGTCAGGCCCTCCTTCTGCATCAAGGGGAAATCACGCCGGAAAATCGAGATGAACTTTCTAAGCCAATGCAGGGATCGAACAACCGACCACCAGGCTAGCGAACCAGTGCCTTATCCACTTAGCCACCGTGACCCCCCCCCCCCCCCACACCATACCTAAAATAATACAATACATCATATTATTGTACAGAAATCTTCTTGAACAGGGGACTCATTATAACACACTATACCTAATATCAGGCGATGGCAAATGTTTTTCCTTGGGAAAATTTAGAAACTAAAAAGTACTTGGTTGCACTGTACAAAAACTTTTAGGATGAAATTTTTAAGTTTTGAAATTTAAAACAAAATATCTTTCAAATGAGTCAAATAGCTATTATCCAGACCCTGAAGAACAGAAAAGTAAACTGATTTGACCTTAGATTTATTCCCATTCTTGTATATATATAAAACTAGCGGATGTGCCTATAAGTCTGAAACCAGAAGCAGTAGGCCACACAAACAGGCCTATGTTACTCCCTCGTCTGAGCTACCCCTATACACTAAATTTCAGCTTCGGGACAGCCCTAGTGTAGCCATCAACTCTGAACAGACAGACACACGAACGACCGTATATTAGAATAGATGTATGAGTATAATAAAGATGGCTACCTGAGCAAAATTGAGAAAAAATAACTGATAATTGTTGAGATGAGCAATGCCCGGTAAGTGTATTCGTTTCTCGGCTTCATCATGTTCAACCATTTTTCTGTAAGCCTGGAAAAGGAAATGTTACAGTTATCAAAATGGAGAGCGAAACAAAACAATATACATAGAGAAAGCAGGATATCTGCTGATCAACAACCAGACAGAACAAACTACAGGATTATAGCAATACACATTTTACTAGGTCTAACACATATGTAGATATGGGTGAATTAAGGGAAAGTTCCATTGACGATCTGGGGACCCTATTTGTTTATTTTGTGCAATGTCTATTTTCTGCCTTGTCCACATGTTTATCTTGTATATTTTTGTTTTGCATGTAATGCGGTCCTCCTGCACTTACTATTGAAAGATTTTCAAAGTGTGATCTGCATAAGGAAATATTTTAAACAACCATTACAGTAGAAACATATTCGTTGTGTTTAATTCTGTACGATTCTACTCACACCACATCAGTTGTTGGGACTAATAGAAATGCAACAGAACTGAATTCTGTGTCACTCAATTGTAAATCTGTCAATTCTGACTATCGAGCATCCCCATTATAAACATGGATTAGGGCCCTCCAGTTTCCTTCCCTCACTAAAGACCCTACATGAAAGCGAATTATTTAAATAAAACTATACATGTATATTAGTCCTAAAATGACCTAGTTTGTGCAGAGCGTAGGATAATCTCTCTCTCTCGACATTATAATGATTAAAGGGAGGTAACTAAGTAAAGTCTCTATATATAGCTGTTATACAATATTTACCCTAAATGCTTCTTTCAAACCGCCATTATCAGCAATATTTTCACCTTGAGTTTGAATACCATTCACCTAAAATAAAACATAAAACACTTGGCTCAGTGATGAAGGTGCTTGCTTGTTAACCAGGAAGTTGAGGGTTTAATCCTGGCAGTGGACAAGAAACTTATCAGTCTTACTCTTACCTATTCATTATAATTGACATAAAATACAGATTTGTCGTCACCGTCTGATGTTGGCGTACCATTATTTCAAATAATCGTACAGGCAACTTGCCAATAGTAATTTATTCATACCAGTGAAATATTGGACTAGTGTGATGTATTTCATGTGTAGAGTGTCTGTATTTTAAGAAGTTTAATGGTCGACTCGAGCTTAAAGTTCCAATTTCATATTTTCTAAGAAAGTCAAAACATAATTATTTCTATGTTTTTTGCTCAAAAGGTTGTCAACTCACTATTATACGATCATGGGCAAAATTTTTTGGGCAGACACCGATTGATTGAGGAAATAGTTAACCAATTACCTCCCTTGTTTTCCCATTCCTCTCCATGGACGGCCATCTTCAAACGTTTGAATTTGAAGTTGAAAATGATATTTTTGCCAATTTCTCAACTGGCAATAGTGAATTACAGGATTAATAGGATTATTCTTTAACAAGGTAGGACTGTTTATAGGTACAATCTATTTTTGGGCTTTATTTTAATACATTTTAAAAATATAACTTAAAAAAATGCTATTGGAGCTTTAAGACATTGCGCAATATACTGTAAAAACATTCGGGCCTATGGCTCCCATGGTTACTTAATGTCTCGCCCTCGATCATAAAACCACACATAAAGTTAAGACTAAAAAGAGCCATCATCTTTAGGGTTACCCAACTCTGTCATACTCAGAGACTTCAACCCGGGAAATACATTGAACCTGGTTCTTGAAGACTTCCCTGTAAATTGACTTCTGCTACTGATCTACCTTACACTGGGCCTGACTCGTTACCTACCTGCAGATTGACTTCTGGTACTGATCTACGTTACATTGGGCCTGACTCATTAAGACCTACTTGTAAATTGACCTCAGGTACTGTAAAGACCTACCTGTAGATTGACTTCTGGTACTGTATAATTGCCGTATTGATCTACGATACATTGAGCCTGGTTCTTGAACGATTCTATAACTTCATCATCCCACCATTGTATCAAATTACCATCTTTATCAAACTGACGTCCTGATATAAAAAAAAACAAATAGAAATCATTTCATTACAGTTAACCAGTGGTGGACTGGGTTTGAAAATGTAGGTTGCCAGGGAGACAAAGGGGGACCACTCACCAATACAATTCTACCGTGCGTATAAAAAAGGCGTATGACACTGTCAAAATAATATCATACATCTTGGATTTTAAGGCTGTAGGCTTCAGTCTACCAAGCCCATAAATAAATCTAGCCCTTCTTATTAGCTCTTTCATGCATGTGACATTATTGTTGATGTAAATAAATTGAAATTATTACCTCGATCATCAAAGCCGTGAGTGATTTCATGTCCAATAACCATACCAATACCACCATAGTTTAATGATCTAAAATCAATAGATTAAAATCATTAGTCAATCTTCAATCACAACAAATCAATAGATTCAATCAATAGTTTAAAATCAATCACAACAAAAAAGTATTCAAATTTGGTTCAGATTCCACAGTTTTTGTAAGAAATATGCCCATGCCCCGAGTTCACAAAGCATTCTCAGACTTAAGTCAAAAATTTAATCAACTTTCAATCACTGTTTATGAAAAATATAGTTTCTTGCATAACGTAGTTTCTTATTGATGTATTTGATACATTAAAACAGAAAAAAAGCTTTATAAGGACTATGTTTGAGTCAAAATAATTTTGGGTAACAAGTCTAAGAATGTTTTGTGAACTTGGGGACAGATATTATATTCAAATGAAGACACAACTTCCAAAACAAAGTGCTACATGTCCATATTTTAATATCAGACTGGTTGTTATAAAAAATAATCATGGAAAACTGTAAAAATGATGATGATGATGATGATGATGATGATGATGATGATACAACTTACTTGGGATAATCTTTGTTATAAAATGGTGGTTGCAGGATACCAGCAGGGAACACTAAAATATAAATATAGAACCAAATTAAGTATAAATATTATGTAGCGCTAAATAACATATCAAATATAATTGGCTCAGTGCGTAAGGTACTGATTGGCTGACCTGCACATCTCAGGTGCGCTCCAGTGTTGGCTGACAAGTTCCTCGAGACTTTACGCCTTGGAGGGCCTGACAAGGATCAGCATTTAGTCCTTCGTATGGTATGTAAAACAAGGTCCCATGTACACATATTGGCATTGGAATTTCCAATAAGAGTTTAGTTTAAACAATATTTTATTCATTTGAAAAGGCAAAGCCTATGTAAGTTTTAAGAGTAGGTCATAGTGCTGCTTCCCAGACAAAATTTCCAATATAGCACACTGCATGGCGTATGCCCGTCTTCATTAGCCCGGATAGGACAGAAAAATAGGATGTTTATCCACAGATTATTCTATTTCATTTCATTTCTTTTTTAATTTTAGGTTAACCTTGGGACAAAAAGAGATAAATACAAAGAATGAAGTACTTACTAATTTGGTTTTTAGTCGAACTGTAGAAGGCATTGACAACTACTGGTGTTGTGGACCATCTGAAAGAAAGGATGTTTAACTCGTAAAATACACTCAAAGATAACAAAGCACAGTTCATGTTGTGTAAATAGTTCCACAGCATCCCATTCACTGTTTGTCATTATATGGAGTGGGATTCAGATTATAAGCTGGTGGTTACAGTGTATTACCACCCACATATAGATCCACATTGGCTAAGTGGGTAAGAAGCTGGCTCGCTAGCCTTCTGGTAGCGGGTTTTCTCCAGGTATTGGCCGAGAAAGTTGATCAGGATTTTCTTGGTTGGTTTTTCCCTTGTCAGTGGTTCATGTGGTTCGGATGGGATATAGGGGTCTTTCGCAGTGGGAGTAAACTAAAAGACTCAGAGAAAACCCAAGAGCTTGGACAGTTTCCCTATTCCTCGTCACGTACAACCAGAGAATCGAATCCACGCCAGTTGACTCAATAACAGATCTTATGATGTAACATGCATGCATTAACCATTCGGCCACCCAACCCCTCTCTCCTCGTTAGACATTTAGCATCTTACTCCCTGAGCCACTACGTCTCCCCTGATATGACATTCTCATTTCATACTTACTTTGTTTTATCGACAGGATCTCGTAATTTCTTTAAATTACTGATAGCTATACTACGAATATTAGCCAACACATTCTCAAAATATTTATCGGGGTAAAACTCTACCTAAAATAAAAATAAAAATACACAATTACATTCCAAACCTATGGAAACCTATCGCAGGGTTCAAAAATAGAAACATAATTTATAGTTCAGACCTTTCTAAAGCTATAGTAGGGTTCAATGTGGGGTTTTCCTTTTTACTGTCAATTTTTAAAAAAAACAAATAAAAAGAATATATCATGAAATTCTGAACTTTTTTAAAGCTATTCTCATGCTTCAAAATGAAATGAAATGAAATAAAATAAAATGGGTTTTAACTTCCTACTGTTTTGCTCCAAATGAGCCGTACAGTGTGCTAGACTAGACAGCTGTCCTTGTCAGGCCCTGCGTCCTGCATCACTGACAAGGGGGAATCACGACGGAAAATCTGGATGAACTTCACGGCCGATGCGGGGATCAAACACCTAACCTCCAGGATAACAAGCATCCAGAGAATTGATCCAAGTCAATTTACTTACATCATCATATTCTTCATCTAGAGCTGTATTATTTAATATGTAGTCAGGGTAACCAATTTTCTCAGCAATACTCTCGGCCTATGTAATATAATATAAACAATGTAAACAATTAATATAAACATACAATGTAAACAATAATATCACCCTGTTAGAACAACTGGACACTATTACTTAAAAGTGGAAACCGAGCTGAAAAATGACAAGGAAATGTCTCTACCAATACCAGGCTTCAACCTGCTTGGACCTCACACAGCGAATCACTGGGAGCGACTTCCACGAGAAACAAAAAATATTTCTACCTTTTCTTTTGCTACAACTCTCGTTTTCTCATCCATCCAATGTGCTTCAGTTAATAATTCATAAAATGATTCTCTAATATTATGGATCATCTCTAAAGCCTGGAAAATAAATAAAGAAAAGACCACTATAATGTTAAATAAAAAGAAATAAAATGGGGTTTAACGTCCTACTGTTCTGCTCTTACTGCGCTAATGAAGATGGGCATACGCCATACAGTGTACTATGGCTTACTCTTATATCAAAATCCATATGCCAGGGGATCTTTAACCTGCAGACCAATGTGTACACAGGACCTCAGCTTTTCGATCCATCTGAATGACTATATAGTCTGATTCCCAAAATGACTGATAAGGAAAACAATCAGTCATCAACAACCGAGAACATGAAGAAGACATTTTATAAACTTAAGGAAATGTAAATAAATGATTTTACAATCTTTTAATTGAAAACTGTATAAATAATATTATTACTTACAATACTTTTAGCGTTTTCATCAAAATGTTTCTCTACAAATAATCGACCGACAGCGTTACCAACATTGTCAATAACATAACCAACACAGTCTCGCCATCTAGCACGTTCTGCTTCAGATCCAAATATAGTCTGCAACGAAAAAAAAAATTTCCTAAGTCCATTTGTATTTTGTGTAAAATGTTTTCTGCCATCTGACACCATGACCACCTTATGATTTGATAATCATCAGCATAGGCTATGGACCACTGAGGTTCCAGAGTTAGGATCAGGGAAAGGACCATCATGTTTTTAAGGGTTTAAAGGGAGGACATTGAATAAAACTGTACCATATGTTAGTCTCGAGATGACATCGTTGAGTATATGTTAAACCTTCCATCCTCTCTAATAACGTTTAGTTTCACGTACCTTATAATAATCTTTTCTAATAATTCTAAATTTATCGGGTAAGTTAGTCACTCGGTTCATCATTATTCTCCAAAACAAATAATTAGCCAAAACTCTGAAATAGAACATAAGATCACCCGATAAATGGGCAGTAACTCCGCAAATACTCAATTTCAACGATTTTTTTACCTTATGAAACAGATCTGTATATTTTTCTGTATATATGTTTTCCTCATATTTTGTAGCACTGTATTAGCTTGTGAGAATACTTTTCGAAACCTTGAGAGAATACCCTTCTAAACCTTGAGAGAATACTCTTAGAAACATTACCCAAATATATTAGTAGGTGTTTGTTTTATAGTTTTTTGCTCTACCCATTTACAAAATGGCCGAAAATGGAAATTCAAATAATTCTTTAATTCTAGACTAAAAAGGGACAAAATGAACAACAGTCTCTTTGATATGAAAACATATCCATATATGGACAGACAATTGAATCATGTGACATCAAATTAACGTACCATGGTGGCAAAATATACCATAAGCCTACTCCTAATTTAATTGTCATAAAATGTCCATGGGCTTTATTCAAGACAACTTAAAAAAATAAAATATTTTTGGAATATGTCCTTTTCGACTTGAAGATTTAAATCTCAGTACAAATTTCACCTCTTTGCCAATGCAACCACTGATTAAAATACAGATCCTATTCGTTTCGTTTTTATAGTTCAGAATTTCATTTTACTTGTCTTTACCACACAAGGATCTGGAAGAGTTGTTATCATTGACGTATCTAAATGGTGTGAGCAATGAGCCAATGAAATAGTCTGTAGCAATGAGCTTTAGGCGTGTTTTGAACGGAACTGTGAGTAATTCACTTGTAGCATCAATGCTGATTGGTTGATCAAATGTCTGACATCATAGGGTAAAAAGCCACTAGGATTCTTATCTTACTTAAAATATTTGCTGAATAAAAGCCCATGACAGATAAAGACCCGTTCCTACCTTTTTTCTGTTCTGTTGATAAGTTTGACCATATTTTCAAGATAGTCTGGAGCGTAAACAACCAGCTCTTCCGTTTCGTTTATAGAAATATTAACAGATTTAAACACTAGCTGTAAATATCTCAACCAATCAAACTGAAGAAAAGATCATTGTAAAAAATCATACAGGAATTAAATTTTATGGTGATAAAAGTGGGTTTTAAAATTCATGTTGAAACTTTATCTGAGGGAAGGTATGAAAAACTGTGGCTCATTCACGTATTTGGTGGTGGACACATAACTTCCCTCAAAGCAAACTGAATGGCGTATGCCTGTAATCATTAGACAAGTGGATGTAGAAAAGTAGAAAGTTAAACCCGGTTTTATTTCAGAGGGCCAATTATTCATGTGACTAGGACCTCCTGGTTGGTGAGCTAGCACCTTCACCCACTGAACCACTGTGACTGGGACCTCCTGGGGAGCTAGCACCTTTAACCACTGTGCCATTGTGACTAGGACCTATTGGTTAGTAAGCTAGTACCTACACCCACTGAGCCACCAGGAATATCCATTCCTTGATTTAATCATGAATGAACTTTGAGTAGCATATTGGATCCTAATCCAGTAAATATCACAAGCTGGCAATGGCATCAAGAGTTGATTATGGTCTGGATAAGTCAATTAATGTCTAATTAATAATCTATATAACATTTCAGGCCTAAAGAAAGAACTATAACAGGCAGATTTTGCGCTTGCATAATGCATGTTTATATTAATAATATATAAATAACACTTCTACACACCCCTGGAATCCTCTCAGACAACTCTTTGATGGTCATTCTATTATACAGCTTCTCGTTGTCTCGTCTCTGATCTTGGGGTATTGTTAGCTGAAATTAAGAAGAAGAACATATAAATATTTATCTGAATACTACACACCTTAAATATAACATAGGAGCCACGGTTGCTAAGTGAGTAAGATGCCGGCTCACGAGCCTGGATGGTGCGGATTCGATCCCAATGTAGGCCGGGAAAGTGTCGGGATATTTCTACATGGTTTCCATTGTCAGTGGTGCGGGGAGAAGGCCCTGACAAGGACAGCTGTCTAGTCGTTTGGATGGGATGAAAAACTGAGGTTCTGTGTACACATTGATGTGCATGTAAAAGATCCCTTGGCAGTTTGAATTTAATATAAAGGTCGGTTGTTACGCCGCTGTCCAGGTAAAATTTCCCCCATTGCACACTGTATGGCGTATATCCGTCTTCATTAGCCATATCAAAGCACAGGATGTCAAACCCTATATCTTTTCATTTCATTTAAATATAAGTAGTAAAAGCAGTAAAAAAAATCATTTTATTGAGAAAACTACACGCTTTGCCCCAGAAACGAACAATAGTTAAAACTACACAACAATACGTGGGAGTTTGCTATGCTGATTAAATTAGCGATGTAATTTTAGAATATCCATTTATAAAGATAATAAACAGTATTAAGATATCATGAACTAAAGATAATAAACAGTATTAAGACATCATGAACTATTCTTATCATGGACATTTCGCTTTTAGTTTCTATCAAGTCATGAAGATAGGTAATTACAGGCATGAACTTAAAGCAAATACATGAATTAAATATCAAACACGTGTTCCCATTTGTCCTAATCAAGAATATTATTTTGAATATCATGAAATGCTATAAATCAAATTATCAAGAAATATTTTTTTTTTGACCCAGTCTGCTAATATTAAAGGGAATGGAAGCTTAGTAACCATATTTCCTTGGTGACCCAATTTTGGCCTTGGTTAAAAGTGTCTGACAGACGAAACTCTGAAACTGAAGCACAGGTACAGATACCTATCAATAAATGTGTGCCTGTCAATGTTGTTGTTTCTTGTTTAATAAAAATTTAAAGTCCAATATAATAGATATTCTATTAGGGACAGGTTGATTTAATTAAACTATTTACGCTTAATGGGTACACATAAAATGTAAACGTCCATGTTTATCAAAAGTCTCCTTAAAATTGGTTAAAATACAAAATAAAAAGTCCTTGTATATTAAAAAGTCAATTTAAAGCAATGGACCAACATCTGTTAAAATAATCAATCAATTATTAATTTTTTTTATTAATCAATAAATTAATTATGACCGTTATTAATCAATCAATGGACCAATTATTAGAGTTTTTGGTCAATCAATCAATCAATTGTTGAAGTTTTTAATCTATCAATCAATCAATTGTTCATGATTTAATCATCAATCAATCAAATGAAAGTTTTTAATCAATCAATCAAATGTTAAAGTTTTTAATCAATCAATCAAATGTTAAAGTTTTTAATCAATCAATCAAATGTTAAAGTTTTTAATCACTTGATCAATCAAATATCCAAGTTTTTAATCAATGAAATGTTAAAGTTTTTGAATCAATCATTCAATCAAATATTAAAGTTTATAGAATGAAACCAGTCAAACCATGAGCATGAACCCTATAATAGGGTATTTTAAGGTACATGCTGTAACTTACGTTGGCTATTTCTGTTTCTAGATCTATCATTAAAGCAATATCCCTTTCAGCAATGGTTTTATTGGCACCAAGTAAAGCAGCTACTTCCTGCGCGAATTTCTCGTATACTAAAACAGCTTTATTGTTTCTGCCTTTTAAATAATAATCTCTAGATGGCATGCCTAAATCAGGTTGATCAAGCTGAAATTATACAATAATGAACAAAGCTTTATATTAGTTCATGTGTCAGGCGCAAAACAAGGTTTTTCACATTTCGAGAACTGACTAGTTGATATTTGAGGTCTGCTACCATACCGAGCAGCCAGTATATCAGCCCCACAGGTACTTGTTCATTACTGCCTGGTTTAGTACTCCAGTCAAGGGGCATTAGGGCAAGTCGTTCGACCGCTCAGGTTCAAAGGGTTAAACCCCATTTCATTTCATTTATTCTGGCATGGATGGGGCTTTACGTAAAATGTAATCGAGTATGTAATAGACCCACTTACTTATAATATTTACATCTGAGTGAGAGAGAGAGAAATGGGGTTTAACGTCCACTTGACACAAACTATATCATTTCGGGACTAACATATGGTTCAATTTCATTTCAATAACTCAGTGGTAGGAAACCAGAGGACCTGAAGTAAACCCATGAGGTGGGACAGGCGAACCTATACCTTGTCATATGGTTCAATCTATTTCAATAACTTGTTTTAGCAGTGATAGGAAACCAGAGGAACCACAGAGAGGGAGAGAGAGAGAGAGAGAGAGAGAGAGAGAGAGAGAGAGAGAGAGAGAGAGTGCTTTAATGATACAAACTAGGTCATTTCAGAAATAACATATTGTTTGATCTATGTCAATAACTCACTTTTGCAGAGATAGGAAACAAAAGGACCCGGAAAGAACCCACAAGGTTGGATGGGCAACCCTACACCTTCTCATATGTTTCAATTTATTTCAATAATTCGCTTTAGCAATGATAGGAAACCAGAGGGCCTGGAGAGAACCGACAAGGTTGGACTGTATAATATAGATGCACTCACCTGTATAATATTAACATCTGAGTTTTTATCATCAGCACTAACCCACTGATCTACTAATATCTTATTATTATACAGACGTAACTTGATAATCAAATCAATCAAATCAAACTCTTCTTCATTCCAACTATCCCCTACAACAGCAGGCCACGTACCAAGTTCATTAAGTAGATTCAATATCGGTTCCAAACCACGCTGATCAATTAAAGCTGAAAATATATTCAAGAAACATTCCATTATATGAGAGTTAATCTGCCTATTGCAGGTTTATTTTGGCTTCAAATGGCTTCAAACATTTCCCCAGCGCCAAAAAGGAACAGACAAAAGAACGGTTGGTGCATATGGCATGATGGGAAGATGGAATATGCATCAAGTATTATAAATAAAAATAGTTACATTAATATAAATTATATTCATTTAAGAATTAAAACTAAACTCATCTTAAAAATCAGCTTGGATTTAATAAAATAAAGAATAAATGACCAAGCACATCACTTATCACTTCTTGTGATGTTGTATATGCCCCATGCTAAATATCTAGACATTTATTAACATTACAAGCTCATAATCAACTAAAAGATTTTAAAATTTTATAATCTTTGTCCAGAATATCTAAGATCATTTAACATGCTTAGATGCTGGATCCATGTCCCTTACATAGCCATTATAGGCCTACATTGAACATCTTTCATTTCTTATGGTGAAGTAAGGTGGATGAAGAGGATGAATGTGGTGAAGTGTGTGGGGGTGGTGAAGTGTGTGTGTGTGTAGGGGAGACTGGGTATATGAAGTGTGGTGAAATGGTGGGATGAAGTTGGGTGAAATGATGGGATGAAGTGAGGTGAACTAGGTGGATGACGTTGGGTGAAGTGGGGTGGACTGGGTGGATGAAGTGTGGTGAAGTGATGGGATGAAGTGTGGTGAAGTGATGGGATGAAGTGTGGTGAAGTGATGGGATGAAGTGTGGTGAAGTAGTGGGATGAAGTTGGGTGACTTGATGGAATGAAGTGGGTTGAACTAGGTGGATGACTTTGGGTGAAGTGATGGGATGAAGTGGATGAATAAAGTGGGGTGAAGTGGTTGAATGAAGTGGGGTAAAGTGGATGGACGAAGTGTGGTGAAATAGGTGGATGAAGTGGGGTAAAGTGGATGGGTAAAGTGGGTAGATAAAGTGGGGAGGGGGAACTGGGTGGATGAAGTGGGTAAAGTGGAGTGGGTGGGATACATGAGTTTTTAAACATTTAACTTACTTTCATTGGTACAGGATACATAAAGATATTTAGCTTTTTTCATGGCAGCGCTATCTTTGTCACTAGGTGGTTTATTTAATAAATCTACAAATAAAATATTCAACAAGTTTAAAATTCTACTAATATTCCATTTCCTTATAATGATAACATTTCATTATATGGAAATGGGAGCCACACTGACTCATTGAGTAAGTCACAAGTGACTTGTTAACCTGGAGGTCCTGAGTTCGATTTCGTTGTTGGTCAAGAAACTTTTGAGGATTTTTCGTAGTGGTTCCCGTTTGTCAGCAGTGCTAGGCCTGACAAAGATGTCATCTAGTCATTCGGATGGGATGAAAAACTGAAATCCCATGTACATAATGGTGTAAATGTAAAACATCCAATGACAGTTGCCCAGACAAAATGTCCCTCTTAGCACACTGCATTATGTATACTCGTCTACATTAGCCTGGACAGTGCAGAAAAGTAGGACATTAAACTGTTTCATTTGATTATATGGAGACACGCGCCTTTATTTTAACCAGAACTCTTGTTTGAAGGGCCTGACTTTAATTCGATTGATTTCAAGTCACTAGATTATCTACTTTTGTTTACTTTATGTTTTTTTAAAAACGTTAAACATATGTAAGAGGTAAATCTGCCTATTGCAGGTCTTTCTTTAGACCAGCCATAGAACTTACTTGTCCGTCAATTTTCAGTCAATATACCTGTTCTATAAAATTAGACTTCTAAACTCAGTAAATGCCGTTAAATTAATAGTTTTTATGCACACAAATATTTGTGAATGTTCTCTGTTTGTCTGTCTGTCTGTTCAGGGCTGTCGCAAGGCTGAAATTTGATTTATAGGTGTTACTTCGACTGGGGAGTAACAGAGACCTGGTAACGCTGAACTACTGTTCCAGTTTCTGAGTTATACTATTTTTTGATTCTGGGTTATCCACTAGTATATATATAATAAATGAGATATTGTTAAAAATTGGCATATTATTTAAAACCAAAAAATCAAAATACGGAAAAATTTGACTGGCTGGCAAATATTCAAAGTAAAAGCCTGGGTTTAAAGAGACCACCTGTCCACACCTCCATTTGTTACACTGTACTCATGTATCAAATACCTCTCAAATGTAATCTACACTGACGACTAATCTCCCATTAACTGGCTCAATTATGGCTAATGAAATATTATCTCCGTATAAATTGGTTATATCTTTATTCAAGGTCAATTTGGCCTTTTTACATCTGCAAGTTATAAACAAGCACGACCATTATTTTGTTTTTCTAACATTAGCGTAATCTCTGGATAATTTCCCAAAGTATTTTGGACATTCTTTAGAGTACCGCCTGCAAATGTCAAAGATTATCTATGATTGATAGTTCATCAGTGACGCCATGTTTTATGAGGGAAGTTGAGCTATGAAGAATTAATTCTGCCGTTTTCTAAGATACAGCCTGACAGAGATTAAATACATCTGTCTTCTTATCTTGGAACAAAATAATATATATATGTTTTATAATTCCTGATACAACATTCAATAAATTTTAATAGTTTTACAATTTCTAGCTGGGAGCTTAAAGGATCAATCTCAATTACTTTTTGGAGAATAAAACTGCTTAAATTTTTTTTTTAAAAGCCCTTAAAATCCCTGAGGGTCGAGGAACTAACTTAATATTACGTGCCGTTTTCGCGTTTTCCAACAACTTAAACTCATCAGTCTTGATCTGGAATGGAGACTGGTGTCCCATGCTGTATTATACGGTGCCTAACGTAAAAATTGACTTGAAACTTACGCACAAGTCAATTATTGAAATAAAGTTCAACCATATGTTAGTATCAAAATGAACTACTTTGTGTTGAGTGGATGTTAAACCCAATTTCTCTCTCTGATATAACTGAATATGGATGTTTTATTTATCGTATGTTTTAACTTCATGCAAAGAGTTGATATATGTCTTTTTTTATGAATTCATAACAATCTGATTAAAACACAGATCCTATTTCGTTTTAATTTTTATAGTTCAAAATTTCGTTTTCCTTGTCTTTACTACTTGTATTACCGGCGTTTTGGTTGAAGCAAGGGATTAGCCAAAATTGTCTGTTACAGCAGTTTCTTCGCATGCCGTGCAAAGAGCTGTGCCCTGTGGGTGAACCACTAGAAGCATCCATCCTGATTGATAAATCAATGTTTTATGTCATAGGGTCAAAAGCCACTTGTACGACCTCTTGTAGTGTAGGGCATCAAAAGTATTAAAAAACGAAACACAATATAGATCTGTATTTTAATCATATCGGAATTAATAACAATATTGCCACATTAACTTTAAAGTCAAAATTATTAAACAAAATCTTATCTAACATAATAAAGTTGAAATTTATGTTTGTGACAGACCAAGCATGACAAAAACAAGATTATTATTAAATACAAAAATACAACTAGTGCAAAATGCGCTCGTTATTGCGATAAACTCATAACCTTCTTTATCTTGACCCGTCTGCCGTTTAAACAGATACCCAATAACCATACTTAGAATTTAATATGCTCGAAGATCATCAGCGACAACGGGATGCAATTATCTAACGACAAAACACAGCCCATTTCAAGTAGATGAAGAAAATGTGATCACAAAGTTGACATCATCATTCACTCGTTAACAGGAAATTAAAGCGAGGCAAAGAGCAGAAGCGGTTATCTCTTTAAAATTGCTTCAGAATATTTAATTGGACAGGCTGAAGAGATCGTAATTGGTCTGAGTTTCTCAATTACAAGACATTTCTGCAAAATCGTTTACCTAAATTGAGAGCAACTTGCAGTCTTAGTACAAAAACAAAGGTCATGTCTTTTAAATGCAGCGATAACTTAGATTAAATCGAACAAAAACATGGAACTCCCTCATGTAAATGGGCAGCTGTGTTTCTCTAGTCATGACAGTCATGGACTGCCACATGAGCCAAGTTTTCATCATTAAATATTAATTTTTTTTACTGAGAAATGATGTAGTTAGCTTAGTATATTTAGAATCGTAAAAACCAATTCTTCTTAGGAAACGACAGCAGAAAATTCCAAAGAACATTCTTCTAATTTTTGGTATTAAAATTCCAAGTGCCAAGGGGTCTCTTACGTGCATGCCAATGTGTATACAGGACCTCAATTTTTTGTCCCATACAAATAACTATACATTGTCCCTTTATTGAAGATGATGAGTGTGCTTTGTCTCATGGAGCATTGAGTTATTGGTGTGAGTCAAGTAGAAGTGTCGCCTATCCGAGTTTTTCTCCGGGTCCTTCGGTCCCCTGCCACAGCTAAAGACCCCTGCTTGCAAGCGAATCATTGGAAAAAAATTGAACAATATTTTAATCTTGAAATGACATATTTTGTGTTCAATTTCTTTTTCTCTCTCTCTTTCTCTTTAGAGAAGAAAACAAATTGGAAGATATAAACATGCCAGAGTATAAATTAGACAACCATCCATCTATAAGTTTTACACCTGTTCCTATGTCTTGGCAGTTTATATAAAACTTATATATATATATATATCTATGTATACAACATAATACATATTGGTATAATATCATATCATAACAAAATTTATTGCTGTTAAAGCAACAGGGGGAGGTGGAGGGATGGCCGAAGGGTTAGCATGTGCACGCTGTATCATTAGGTCTGTCATTGAGTCAACTGGCATGGTTTGGATCAAGGGAGATGGATGGCCGAATGGTTAGCATGTGCTTGCTGTATCATAAGGTCTGTCATTGAGTCAACTGGAGTGGTTTCAATTCCCCAGTTGTACGTGACAATCAGCAGGGGAACACCATTGTCATGGAACATAATCTGTTCTGCCCAATTGAACACCATGAGCTTTATGAATGTCATTGAAAATTTATAAACTACACATCATTAAAAAATCTATACAAGTAATTTCTGGTTAATTGTGGATACAAACCTTTCACCATGACTTGAATATCATCTCGAAGCTTTCCAAAAGTATTGTAACTTGCTCGGTCATCAGGAATGGCATTCACTTTGTTCCAATTTCCGCAAGCATAATCAAAAAAATTTTCACAAGGATCAACAGAATCGTCCATGGCATTCATTAACCGAGCAGCTGAAAATAAATTAGAATTATTGGTAAAAACTCATAGAACAATTTGTCTACTCGCAAAGTCCTGGGAATAGCTGTGTACTACTGAAGACCTGTGCATTAATTGTCTGACTTGGGAAGTGTGAGGCAGTTCAATATACTTAATGGCAGTTTTGAAATGAGATACAAAATTCAATTTTTAAACAAAGATCTAAACTTTTTCAAAAATATTTAGGAAGGAGTGGGCTGAAGGGTTACGGATATTGTAGTTTACATTTCCAGTTTTAAATACATAGCTCCAATGACTGGGAAACATACACATGGGAAAATTAACGTAATAGAGATATCGCCTGTCAGGGATTTCAGCAACAGGAAGGTCCAAGGGGGAGACAACTAAAAGTTTGGCGTGAAGTCTAGGGGATTAACCACAAATTTTATAGAATCAGAATCGCCGAGGCAATATTTTTGATCAGTTAGGCGCCCACATGTATTGGATTGGACTAGAGTGGCATGACGCCAAAAGGATGGCAATGATCCATACTTCAGTTCTTTCAATGAATATAGAAGAAAAGATATGACGCCAGGACTCGCCCCGCACCCATTCCACTCTGGACATGTGTCTTGTCTGTGGAAGGAATAATCTAAGAGTGATAAGATGACAGCACTCATCCCTAACTAAGTGATATCACCAGTAGAAGAAATTATTCAATGATAAATAATACATCTTTCATTCAACAGTGGTCAGTTTTAGTAAGATAACTAAACAGACAAACATCTAAATAAAAGAGTTCTCTACATGGTGTTTGACATAAAACATTCGATCAACCCAACAGAATGAATGAAATGAAATGAGGTTTAATTTTATTTATTTTTTTATTTATATATCTATATTTATTTATTTATGGGGGGTTGGGATGGCCTAGTGGTCTAGAGTGCCGAGCTTCGACCTCTTGCTGGCCAGTCACCTCTGTTTTGCGGCTGTGGTTTCAATCCCTGGTGTGAGCATATGTGGCATGGAGATAGGGGTGCCTTATCAACCTCGTGGGTTTCCTCCCACTGCTAAAGACCCCTACACGCAAGCGAATTATTGAAATAAAATGAATCCATATGTTAGTCTCAAAATGACCTAGTTCGTGTCGAGTGGACGTTTAACCCAATTTCTCTCTCTCTCTATTTATTTATTTATTCTTCAAGTAAAGGTTACAACATAAGAACAATAGATATAGATGTTTATATAAAATAAGAACTGTATGCTGAATTGTATGATTGGGATGAGAAATGAAATGAGAATAGAGATATATGATAGGTATGATGTCATGAGGAGACCTTTACTTCAGATAGACCATAAAGCCAGACGTATATAACATCCGTCGCTTATTTCCAATGGGATCCTATTTTTCTACACCAATCTAGGTCACGGTAAGTAAGATGTGGGTTTGCTAGCCTAAAGGTTATAAGGTTCAATCCAAGAACGTTCATCATGATTTTACGGCTTGGTTTTCCCTAGTCAGTGGTGCAGGATGGAGGGTCTGACATAGACAGCTGTCTAGTTGTTCAGATTGAACAAAAAAACTGAGGTCCTGTACACATTGGCATGAGTTATTTCCAATGTACTATTGAAGTGTTATTTCCACTGTCTGTGCACTTGATGCATTAACCAAGTAACCGATTTATATATATATGTCAAATAATTTTTGTCTAATATGTTTATGATAGTATACACAATAAAAACTAATTCTGGAGGCTGGCCAGAATTTGTAGGTTAGTTTGTATTTTAGGAATTTTAGTCCATTAGTGTAATTACCTGAGACAAGACATTTCCCTCATAACAATCAAACTACATTAATATGTGTATTACATGTTTCGATAGATATTTTCAGTCATGGAGAGAGGGAAGAGAGAGAGAGAGAAAGAGAGAGAGACAGACAGACAGACAAAGGGAAACAAAGAACAGAGAGAGAGAAAAGGAGGGTTTAATGTCCACTCGACACAAACTGGTTTAATTTTATTAGGGGACTCTAGCATTGGGTGGAAACTGGAGGACCCGGAGAAAACCCACATGATTGGACAGGCGACCCTCCTCCTTGACGCGTACAACCGGGGAATCAAGACCATGCCAGTTGACTTGGCAAACTTTAAACCCCATTTCAGTTTTTGATTAATAAAAAAATCTACGAACCTGTTTTAACCCCATTTCAGTTTTTGATTAATAAAAAAATCTACGAACCTGCTTTAACACACGCTGGTGTTAAACAGATTTCTGCTTCCCCTTCTTCTGTCTGAATAATTTGGGACGTGGGCAGGTATATTTGCTGGGTTTCCCCGTTGCCGTCGTAAAATATTTGCCCTGTGGATATGTATTTCGCTTTTTCTGACTTCGAGGAGTGCATGTCGTGAGTGATGCCAGCGTTTGTTGAATCATCTGCAAATGAAAAAAAAATACAATAATTAAAGATTATGGGAGATTAGATAAAGAGTTGGCAGTTCTTATTATTATTGTTAAAAACTAGATAATGTGAAGGCAATTTGATGAAAAATTCAGTCAAATTGATCCACTATGAACCAAGAATTTAGCGATTGAATTTTGGGCCTAACCTCGATCTTCATAACTAAAGTCGGTACGATAAAAATCATAGTCTTGAATTTCCATTTTGTGATTTAATCAGCAACTGCAGATCGGGTTCTAATCCAGTATATATCACAGGCTAGCGATGGCATCGAAAGTTGATTATGGTCTAGATAAGTTAATTAATAATTTAGATAACATTTCAGGCTTAAAGAAAGACCTGCAATTGGCAGATTTAGCTCTTGCATAATGTATGTTTTAAGAAATGATGTATCATTTGCCCTTTTTCGCTAAACTATCGAATTTCTTAATGCACACTAATATGTACTCTGATGTAATCAAGAAAAGAAAGTCAAAATGTCATAGATACATTGAACAATCGTTGGACCAATATTCCCATTAGGGATTCAACTTCAAACATATAGTAGTTTCCACGGGATTCCTATAATGTTAATCTAAGGGTGGTTTGGGTGGTTGATGTATTTGTTGCATCGTAGCTCTTTAATTGAGTCATGTGGCATATTTTTGATTCCCCACTTGTAAAAGACAAGGAGTAGAGTTGCCTGTCCAACCTCGTGGATTTTTTCGAGGTCCTCCGCTTTCCTACTGCTAAAGATGGATTGAAATAAAATTGAACCATATGTTAGTTCTGAAATGACCTAGTTTCTCTCTCTCTCTCTCTCTCTCTCTCTCTCTCTCTCTCAATAACTTGCTCAAGTGTATGGATCTTTATCAGTGGGAGACCCAGAGGACCCGAAGAAAACCCATGAGGTTGGAGAACCATGCCTCCAAGCCTGGGATCAAAACCACACCTCTTGGCTCTATGACAGTCCTTATGATCTAAAGTACACTTGTTAAACCACTCTAATTTGCCCACTCACAGATTTCAAGTTCCCTAGGAAACCTTTGTGTGAGATACTTCTCTAGTTGGAAGTGGACTTTAAACCCTACAAACTAACAAAAAATTATTATCTTAGACCGAAAATATACTGATTCCATTTAAGGCGAAGTCAGAGCAATTACATCTTTCGATCAAACATGTCCACAGGAATCTTTTACCAAGGTAAATTTTCTTGGAGCCGAAACAATAATCGATGCCCATCCCTTCAAGCATACAATTTTTAAACTTGGAAGAAGCAAGAGTTTCATTTTTGTTTTGACAAAGAAAGAATGAAAAAAGTAGGTGCTCTCTGGTTAGTGGAGGTTTGTCATATCATATAGTCCGTATCCGGTAGAGTGATTACATGACTCAGACTGACGTCAAAGAGCTTTATGCTATTAATCTAGAGACATCATGACAATATGGTAATGGCCGACAATAACAATGTCTTACTAATGACAGTAAATGTATTGTACTAATAAAATAACAAGATGGTGATTAGGCTATACAAGACGGTGATTAGGCTAACATTATACTCTATATAAATAAATAAACTCGCATCTCGAACAAATGAAATAGGAATTACTGTCCTGATTTTCTGCTTTATCCCGACTAATGGAGACAGGCATAGCCTATGAAGACAATTTGCTCAGACAGCAGCGCTACTACCAACTCTATTTTAAATGCCAAAGGATTCTTTGATGTGCACAAGGGCATATCACACAAGAGAATCTTACAGCAACAATTTCATATTTTTAAGTTATATTTTCAATAAATTAAAATAAAGCCTTAAAATAGATGGTATCTATAAACAGTCCTACCTTGTTAAAGAATAATCCTATAATTCACTAATGTCAGTTGGGAAATTGGCAAAAATATAATTTTCAACTTCAAATTCAAACGTTTGAAGATAGCTATTGCATGGAGGGGTGGGGGGAGGGATAGAAAAACAGGGGAGGTAATTGTGTTATTATTTCCTGTGTCAAAGATTTTTAAGTGTGGGAAATAATGCCTGCGATCATATGATAGTAAGTTGACAACCTATTGAGCAAAAGAGATAGAAATAATTATGTTTTGACTTTCTTTGAAAATATGAAATCTTCGCTTTAAGGAACTTTTCTGCTTTATAGGGACGAATGAAAACAGGCATAAGCCATGCAATGTACTACGAAAGGATATTTTTGCTTAAACTAAACAGCAGCGCTACGACCTTCTCTTATTTCAAATTCCAACCAACGGTCAAGGGAGATCTTTTACGTCCACAATGGGAATAACCACACACGAAGATCTTGTGGAACTTTCTCGGGCAACACAAGGATCTTCACAGGGACCTTACCAAATATCAGGACATGATGTGTCTGATAAGACCTTAAATTCCATTTCCATTTCATTCAATTGCAAAACATTGATATTTCTACACAAATGACAATAAATCTAAAGAAACCAGAATAATTTGTTTTTATAAATCAGCCTTTAAATATATCTCATTCATATCTTAACATTTACAGGAACCTTTAAAGAGCAAAAAATTCCTATGATATATCGTTTTTTAAATTAAATGGCAAATAAACAATTTAATTAAAGATACATTATGGGAGATAAGATAGAGAATTGGCAGTTGTCACTATAATAGTTAAAAGCTAGATAATGTAAAGGTAGTTTGCTGAAAATTGATCCACTATGAGCCGAGAACGAAGCGTGTGAAATTCCGCCTAGCCTTGGTCATCATTACTAAAATTATTAATATAAACAGCATAGTCTCGATTATCCAGATCTTAAATTTAATTTCAATGGCCGTTCAGCGGCATATAGGAATCTAATCCAGCTTACATCGCAGGCTAGCCTTGACATCAAGAGTTGATTATGGTCTGGATAAGTTAATTAATGTCTAACTGATAATTTCTATAACATTTCAGGCCTAAAGAAATACCTGCAATAGGCAAATGTATGTTTAACTGAACTTTGGTAATTACTTAAAGATACATTATGTAAGATAAAGAACTAACAGTTATAGCTATGGTTGTTAAAAACTAGACGATGTAAAGAGAATATGCTGACAATTTTGATTATCCATTTTTATGGTTATTTAATCCATCACAAAACGTAGTCAAATCGACTAAACATTGTCAAATAAGAAAAATCAGAAGTTAACATGAGCTACAAGAGATTTTATTACTTGTAAAGGACCCTTTTTTTTGGCACAGTTGACCAATTTCCCCAAATTGGGTCCCACACTAGAAAGTGGGCCTGCGGTTCACCAAATCTCCTGTTAATACTTGCACTGTATATGTATAATTAATCAATTACTAATTAAAGCATAGTTGGCCTTAAATATGAATAAATATAGGCCTAGTTAAAATTATTCATATCCTGCAATGTATTTATATGCTGTGACTTTGAGTCTCCCAATTTTGACCCCACATTTTTTACAACTAGTCCCTGCATTGGTCGAGAAAGTTCATCCTGACTTTCGGGCATGGTTTCTCCTTGTCAGTGCTGCAGGGTACAGGGCCTGTAAAAGTTCTCTTGGCAGTTGGAATTCGGTATAAAAGTAGGCCGTAGCGCCACTGCCCGCGTAAAATTTCCCTCATAGCACACTGTATGTTGTATGCCCGTCTTCATTAGCCCAGTTTAGGAGCAGAACAGTAGGACGTTAAACCCCATTTTATTTCATTTTATTTTGAGCCTCCCAGACTGGGCCCCACATTTTCTACAACCAGCCCTGTACTGACAAATGAAATAAGAGTCTGTTGACTGAAGAAACATTGTCAACCATACAGAATAGAATGTATGTTACATATTCAATAGAGTTAGGCACCTCATTCAATAATGTTCTATTCATCTCCAAGAATTTCACAATTGAATTATCTAACCTTCGTATCTGTTTTCCAACTTAATTAAACGTAGGAATCAATACTGATTACACGTTTTCAATTTGATCGCATCTCGTAATATTCTTTATTCCTAATATATTTAATTTACCCTGTCGGCCTTGTTTAACAATTCTCTTGAATCGTTTCAATGAAAGATTGATTTTGGCCACAATAAAATCTTGTGTAAGGTTCAGTAGATCCAATCAGTGATCAGGTAAGTTCTGTAACAAACAGCCCCCCCCCCTTCGAAGGGGCAATGGGAGAGGGGCAGCCAAAGAAAGCCATGTAACAAACAGAATCTAAGAGGCTATGGGGATCAGCCAAGATAAGGTCTGTAATAAACAGGACCCACCCACCAACCACATTTAGCACTAGCAAAAGTAAGTAGCAGTGGGGGCAGTCGAGACATGAGTAGTTTTAACTTTTAACCAGAGAGAGAGACAGAGAGACAGAGACTAACTAAACTAAAACATTTCGAGACTAACATAGGGTTCAATTTTATTTCAATATTTCGCTTGGACGAAGGGAACTTTTAGAAGTTAGCAGTGAAAGGAAACTGGAGGACCCAGAGAAAACCTACACGACTGGAATCTCTTTCTCGAAATGACCTAGTTTGTGTTGAGTGGAGTTAATTGGGACAATGCCGGCCAGCATGATTGATAATATTAAATAGATAAAAGACAGAGTCACAATCTGGATATTTACTTCTGGTGCTGCAAAGCTACAAGAGATAATTTTACTCCCACACATTACATCTTCTAGGTCAATGACATGCTTCACAAGAAATTTTATTGGCATCTAGATTTAAATACAGATTTGTCACGTAAGAATCAGAACGAAAATAGTCCTAAATATCTAAATGTAATGCTTGTTCCCGACTTTCCTTTTTTATATAATTTGATTAAATGTTTCCTGATAAAACTGTACTCAGTCTTACAGATAGAATCAAGTTTCATTGAGAAACCAATACCACCAAATGAAAATAGAATTCTAATGGGATTTTTGAACATCAATGAGCAGCCTTTATATTGATACGAGAGTATACAACTATTTAGAGATTTTGGTAATTGCAGTGGACAAAAAAAGAATGAATTTAGGGAGTCAAAAGCTGAAATGCACGTTACATCCAAGCCACTAGAACATTCTAAGCTGGCCAATTAAGCTGAAGTGGGTGGGCAGGGGAAATGGTGGTATCAGTAACGGGGCAAGTGACCGTAAATAAAAACCAATCTGACTGATAATCACACATTTTTCAGTATTTAGTGCCATGATTTATTAAAGGAATATCAACATTTACACTAAATAATTATAGTAAATTTTGGGTTTTTCGCAGAATTCATTTTTAAAAATTAAGCACTTGATATTTGTTGATGACCTATGACGATGGAAGATTTTACAACATACAAAAAAAATTGAGAAGGTGTAGGGGACCGGAGGTGGCTTAAAAATAAGCGCTTGATATTTGTTGAAGGTCTGACAATGGAAGAAATCATGAAAGGGTGTAGGGAGGTGGCTTTTCACACAGTGAGTACAAGAGTTAAATAAACGAATGTCATACCTTGAAGTTTGGGTGATAATATGAGTACTTGATTCCTTCAAAATTTACAAAGATATCCACAGGACTCGATCT